>OY856409.1:1487968971-1490873971 GCA_963693085.1 Alisma plantago-aquatica
GGATTCTCTATTCATCCCACCCCTCTCTTGTGGATGAAAACATCAACAGAAAACAACTCCTGCTTATATGTCCACAGGTTTGTTCCCCCAGAAGACTAGATAAAAAAATAAATCATCACAACCCAAACAAAGAAACAGCTAAAAAAACATACATGATTCATCAAGCGTCGATCCTCTTTAGGTGCACATAGGGAATGCACCTTTTCTCCAAAGTTTCCATGCCTCGAATTCTATTCGGTATCATCCTTCTATCCGTAATAACTGTCATCTCTGAAAATCTTCTCTCTGGGTATGGAGTTAGCAACTTTGTGAACCATTGAACCAGTAATACTAGATCTAACCAACTCGGACCTCAGCTCTCTAACAAACGGCTTGGTCCTCCATGGTTCGATAGCATCCTTCCACAGAATATCATAGACTTCCTAGTCATCAATCTCAATACATGAAACTCGTAGCATATGATCATCTGCCAGTTTCAGTCCAATAATGTCTTCCTGTACATATGCCAGGACGAAGTCCGGCGCCTTGATCCAGGCATGGAACACCATGCATATATCTGCATTTTGATTTCGTATCAGGCCTGCCGCCCACCTCCTACATACCCCATCTTCTCCCTTATTTCTTCGTATAGTCAAGTTCATTTTCAAGTTATGCAAGTCATGCTTCATCCACTTATCAGTTGAATCTCTCTCATTTTCTGTCTTAGGCTCAGTAATCCTGCCATATCTCATCCTATTGTAAATACTCGATCCATGTTCAATGGAGAAGGATCTCTGCTGAATCGTGTTGTTCACATAAGAGATGATTAGGTTCCATTCAAACTCCCAACCTCGTAGTTTGTCCCCAAATCTAGATGCACAACATATTCTCAAATTGCTGCAGGGTATGTTAACTGCTAACCTTCCTGCAATCCAATATGAGATCCTCCTGGAGTAAACTTTCTCACAAGTATCAAGAAGTGTTTGTATATCATGAGGTGCCTGCATCTGCATCAAATGGGAAAATCTGTTCCAGAAGAACATGGCAACCTATCCATGGAAGAAAAGGTGATCAGTATCTTCTACTCTCGGATCATCACAACAGTTACACCTTGATACAAGGGGGATGAAACATCTATGTTGAACATTATTATCTGTAGGAATAACTTTTTTAGTCAACTTCCATATGATATCACTCGCCTTAGGGGCGTCCAGGCCCCATATTTTTCCTAGAGCATCCAGTCCTCCCGCTCTTGGTTGCATCAGAATCTTCTTCACTGATTTCATAGTGAAGCGACCCTTCTGGTCAACACCCCACACCATCATTTGCGTTCATTATCCAAGCACCTACCTTTTTTATCAGCTCCACACCCTGGTCATCAACCACCTGTTGGATCGTCTCCCAATCCCATCCATCTTCTTCATTCCAGAAATCTCTAACCAAGAACGGCTGCCTTCTATCATTAGCAAAGATGGCATGGTTAGTGAGTCTCTCATCACACCACCATGAGTCCCAGAAAGGGATATTACCTCTCCCAATCGACCATCTACAAAAAGGAAAAATTCTAGGGAACATGTCCCATATCTTCTTCCAGAAAGGGGACAGACAACTACTAATCTTTAAGTGATTAGGATAGTTTCCGGACCTGCCTATTGCAAGGTTAGAATACTTATATCTGCAAAAAGATGCCCACAAAGTCTCAGTATTGAGAATTTCCCAACACGCCTTAGCAACAAAGGCATCATTGATCATCTTCAAGGAAGTGAGACCAAGACCCCCATCTATCAGCAGTGTAGCAACTCTTTCCCATTCGATCCATGCTTTTCTCTGGTGATTCTCCCTGTCTGCCCATAGAAAGCTCAAAAGTTTGCCCTCTATACGCTGGATGATACTTTAGAGTAATCTAGATTTCCATGCAGCCACTTTAGAGTTCACTTTTCTAACAAGAAACTCGTAGTCAATTAATTTTGTCCTTCCTTTAGAAATCGGTATGCCCAGGTAAGTAAAAGAGTGACACATCTGTCCTCTAAAGAAACCATCTGCCAGAGCGAGGAAATCGTCTCTAATAATATGCCACACAGCTGAAAATAAAGGTAGGGTAAATCCATCTGGCCCAGGGGCTGTATTTGGGTCCATTTCCTTCAATGTCTTCAGAATCTCATCCTCATGAGGGGTGGTCATCAGTGAGAAGCTATCATCTGTCGAGATAGTCTCTGGGATGTCCTGTAGAAACTGTTCTATGGCAATACTATCTATCTCAACTTCCTCATTGTATTTTTGCTGGTAATGTGTCGCCGCCTTCTCAGCCATCTCAGCAGGGTCCATTATCACAGTACCATCAGGAAGTGTCAATGCATTTAGCCTTCCATGTCTTCACCTGGTTTTGACCACCGAATGATAAAACTGAGGGTTGTGCTCACCATCTTGTAGCCAACTAATTCTAGCCTTCTCCCTCCAAATAGCCTCTTCCACATCTAGAAGCTGCTCAAGCTCATTCTCTGTAGTCTTCAAGTTTGACTCATTGAGTGGAGTGGGATTTTCATCAAATGTAGCTTGTGTAGTGAACACCACGTCCTCTAAATATTTGATATGTTGATTATTGTCTCCAAACTTTATCTTACTCCAGGCCCTGAGAGCACCTCTTACTTGCTTCAATTTATGATAGAAAACGAACGATGAATTTCCCACAACTCTCTCTTCCCAGATCTGCTCAACAATCTTCAAACATTCAACCTCCCTTAGCCATGTCGACATGAATGAGAAGTGAAATTTCCTATCAGTAATAGCCTGTGCACCTGGGATAGTTATAATAGGGCAGTGATCCAACACCTGAGATCTAGTAAGGTGTATAAAATGAGTCGTGGGTTTCTCTGCAAACTATGCTCCATTCATAAGAACCCTATCTAACCTCTCCCAAACAGTAGGCGTTAGTATTTGTTTGTTAACCCAAGTAAATTGGCTTCCTTCAAAAGGCACTGCCTTCAAGAGAGCATCAGCAATAAGATCATTGAAATCAAACATTTCCTGATAAGTTGGAGCATTTCCCCCAAGTTTCTCCTGGGCCTCTCGCACAACATTAAAATCACCTGCTATGATCCATTTCATATCACCTATTTCAGCAAACATGATGATAATCTCTTCCCAGAGATCTCTCCTATGGGCACAATCACAACTTGCATACACAACTGTAACAAAGAGGAATGAACCATCTGAGGCCTCACATCTAACAATAATGTGTTGTCTATGTCTTCTAAAAATCACTGGCTTTAGGTTCAGGTCCGCATATACCCATATCTTTCCTTCCTCTATATGGTTGTCAACCACCCAATCTAGGCGTACCACATCTAACAGCTCAACAGCCTGTTCAGCATGTAAGAAAGATTCAAAGAGGCAAATAATGCCCGATTTGAACTTACTACAAAGTCTCCTTAGCACCCTTCTTGTTGGGTTGTTAGCAGCCCCTCTAATATTCTAGAAAATTGACTTACTTTCCATAAGAAAATAAAATACTCTTCTCATCTCAGTCACTATCAAGTCAGTGACTAAACCTCCATTCATCCTCATTGCTATAATCAACGTAGGCATCATGTCTCTCGTCCTCCGAGTGTCTCCTCCTAGAGCGATCACTCCTGGCATAAGCACGTTCTTGGATAGTGTTGCGTCCCCGATCAGTAACCTCAAATCTCCTTGAGCTGGATCTGTATCTTCTTCTATCTGTTCTTCTACGTTCTCTGTCACGAGCATCCTCAAAGTGTATAAAGTCCTCCAACCTTCTATTCAAAAGGAATTGTTTGTTGCCTTCTCGATCAACTATAACTCTTCTCGGAGATCTATCCTCTCTTTGACATTGTCTGTCCAGAGTTGGTCCCCATGATCTAGGTCTCTCCATCGGAGACGGCGGTCTAGTAATCACTGTAACCTCAGAAATAGGCCCTTCCCTATTCTTTTTCACAACGAGAGCTTCTCTTGGTATTCCATATTCACCGCCAGCTTCAGTAAGGATAAAGTCTTCTGCACCCATTTTTCCTATAGCTACCATGATAAGATGAACTGAGGTCCTCCTCGATCCGTATGTAAGGGATACAAATTGCGGTAAATATTCACTAAAGGCCTCTACAAGCATGAGTATACCTGATAGATCATCTTCTCCCTTCTGCCAGTTTGATATATGTATTAGTTTACCAAATGGTTTGACAATGGCTGCACCAGATTCATCATCCCAGCACACCATGGGAAGGTCTGCCACCCAAAACCAGAAGACTTCTTTAAAGTAATGTCGCTCCCCTCCAAACATGTACCTCATGTCAATCCTGGAACCTCTAAAGGTAGGTACCCCTTTTTCTACAGTTTCCTTTGCTTTGTTGCGGCAAGAGAAAATAACAATCACTTTTCTATCTGCAAAATGATATAAGTCCGCCGCACATTGCCAGCATTGCCTTAAGAATTGGCAGAGATCCGTCCATGATATTTCACTGGGATAAGAAATCTCCACCGCCCTCTCAAGAGCAGTGTTCTTGCTTCTTCTCATATCATCATCAGGGCCTATATCCACCGAAATTCTTTTTGGGATGTGATGTGGTGTACCCCTAGCTGGTTTTCCTGACGGCAGCGGAGGGAACACTGTTCTTGATAGTATATCTGGTACTCTTGCTTGAGAAGACATCTGATTGCATCTCGCCGCAAGGTGTCCAGGCCTACAACATTTGTAGCACACCATGTTCCTCCTGCATTGTGATTGCCAATGTCCTCTGCCAAGACACTGGAAACAAGTGTCGTGAGGTATGTCATACAGCAGTTTCTTCGTCGATGGATGTCTGTGTGTCTTGGAAGCTATCCCATTGTGCTGTGCTGCCGGAGACATCGTATAACTGGACTGCATCGTTGATCTTGGTCGTTGAGCTGTTCTCTGGTTGGCTATAATTGTTTCTTCATTTGCATTCATCGCAGGGGACCGCTGAGGTATCCCATGGAGGGCCATCGTATCTTCTTGGAGAGGCGACTCCATGGTATTCATTCCTTGTAGCTGCTCGGACATCATATGAGGCATATGGTTCACTTCTTATGTCTGCTCATTCGTCAGTTGAGGCATAGGGTTCTCTTGTGACGCTTGCCCTGCGTTCGTCTGCGGAGGAGAAAAAGAGTTCGTCCTCATCTCTGGACTCGGCACCGGCATGCTGATCAGGGGGTGTGTATCCTCAGTCATCTTCATATGCGTGGGTGATTGAAGAAAGTTCCTGATGTGCGGGATCACTGCATCAGGTGGCGTGGATGCGGAGGCAAAAAATTCTCATCACTCAGCGACAACCCCTTGCACTTGTCTCACGCTCTGTCATGTAACCCTGCAGAGCAGCGGTGAGGGTAGCATCAAGACTTATCGTAGCAGGATTCTCGTAGTCGAGGACTGTATCGGTCTAACCCTGTATCAGATTGTCATGGAAGGAAGCTGTATCAGTCTCTAGTTAACACGATACGAGAGCCCATACTATACGAGTGGGCGATATGCCTAACCTCATATCGGTTTGTTACCTTGTCAGGAAGGAAGTTGTATCAGACTCCAGCTAACACGATACGAGAGCCTCAAAACCATACTGATGTGACATTTCTCCTCGATTCACCTTGTCAGGAAGGGAGCTACGAAGGGCAGCACGTGAGGAAATCCCGACATGGATGGAAAAAATAATGCAAATGCTCTTGACGATGCAACAACTAACACGATATGAGAGCAGCTACCACGATACGAGATCTCACACCTGTGTCGGACTCCAACTAACACGATATGAGAGCAACTACCACGATATGAGAGCTCCGGCCTCTCGACAACCTTATATATATATATATATATAGAGAGAGAGAGAGAGAGAGAGAGAAAGAGAGAGAGAGAGAATACACTCAATTGTACGTATCACATCATACACTCAAGTAGTGTTTGCATATCTAGACATTTTTTTTTGAAAAATCCAAATTGTTGGTATTTATTATTATAACAACTACATGCTACATGCAAAGTTTGAGCTCATTTGAACATTTCTAAGTCACTCTGTCATGACCAACAAAATTGACACATAAAATTAATTTGAATTGTATAATTTTTGTCACCATTAGATGCATGACCTATAAGTGTCCAAATGAACTCAAATTTTATACGTAATATGTTCATATGATATTTAAGAAGATCAATGATTTAGATTTTCAAAATAAATATTATATGATAAAAAAGGACTTGAGTGTATGTCATCAGTACACTCGAGTGTATTCTAGCCTGACTATATATATATATATACATATATACATATATACATATATATATATATATGTATATATATACATATATATATGTATATATATACATATATATATGTATATATATACATATATACATATGTATATATATATATATATATATAATCAGGCTAGAATACACTCGAGTGTATTCAGAGCAGAATACACTCGATTGTATTCAGAGCAGCATACACTCAAGTAGTTTTTCATGATGCAATATTTTTTTCAAAAATCTAATCCGTTGATCTTCTTAAAAATCTTGTGAATAGCTCATACGTAAAATTTGAGCACATTTGGACATTTATATGTCATGTTATAGAGACTGCAAAAATTATGCATTTCAAGTTAGTTTCATACGTCAATTTTGTTGCCCATGGATGAGTGACTTACACTCATCCAAATGGGCTCAAAATTTGTATGTAGCCTAGTTATAGTATGACAGCGAAGATCAATGGTTTACATTTTGCAAAAATAGTCTTGATATGCAAACACACTTGAGTGTATTATAGCCTCACTCTCTCTCTCTCTCTCTCTCTCTATATATATATATATATATATATATATATATATATATATATCTGTGTGTGTATGGTATATATTCACTGCCAGTGCGATAACTATTTTTTGTTATCAGTGGATCTATTTTGTAATATCAACACATTCAATTATAATGAGATAACCAAAATAGTAATACAAAGACTCATTTTGTAAATATGTGAAATTTTTATTCTCCCTCAGAATATAGTAAAAATGATATTTATGACAACAATTTACGTAGTACTACAAAATGAGTCTTTGTGTTACAATTTTGGTCAACTCATTACAACATTGTCTGTCTCATTACATATATGTACTTTCCTATTACAAAACATATGCACGGGTAACTAACCTTAGTTACTCACACGGGTAGTGAATGAATGTCTATATATCGCACAGTTAACTAACTTCATTACCCGTGGATTTATTTTGTAATAAAAGACATCTAACTGTAATGAGACAACCAAAATTATAATATAAAGACTCAATTTGTAAATACAACATTTTTTTATTCTACCTTAGAATACGGTAAAAATGATATTTATAACAATAGTTTACATAGTATTACAAAATGAGTCTTTGTATTATAATTTCGGTCATCTCATTACAATATTGGCTGTCTCATTATAAATATGTGCCTTCCTATTACAAAATAGATGCACATGTAACTAACCTTAGTTACCCGCACGACTAGTGAATATATATATATATATATATATATATATATATATATATATATATATATATATATATATATATATATATATATATATATATATATATATATATATATGGTAATTGGGAATCCCTCCTCAGAGTGTCTGGAAAATCCAATTTTTCACTCCGCTGAGGTGGATTTTCATTTTGTTCGGGGCAAAGGAAACTGATAGTTGCATTCCGTTTCTTGCAACATGATCCTCATCATCGCCTCCACTTTCCCCCGTGTCGCTGACGTCCTACTTCAATTAAAGCTCGCTCAAGGTCCGGAATCGGGACCCGGGTGGACCATGGCGGCGAGTCACTTAATCCAGCCTTGCCTCCCATACTCACCTCAACCTGCTTTCTCTTTTTTTTTGACTTGGATCTAGGGGCCCAATCCCATATCCCTGCTCGAAGAGATGGTCATCTGTGCTCCACAGCTACTGGTTATATATATATATATATATATATATATATATATATATATATATATATATATATATATATATATATATATATATATATATATATATATATATATATATATATATATATATATATATATATATATGGTAATTGGGAATCCCTCCGCAGAGTTGGACACTTTGTGACCCGCCCTAGCAAGGTAAACCCAAGGGCCCCACACCCTCCTGTAAGATCTGGGACCCAATTGAATCGCATCATTGACCAGTCAATGTGAGGGGACTAAATCACTTTTGAGGGGGTTTTCTAGAGTCAAACCCCGATCCCTTTGTAGGGATTTACTGAGTCGCACCACTTAAGCTATCCCTTCGATGAGACTAAATCACTTATATCATGTTAAACATATGTAACTTCTAAATTCAAGATTTCAATGAAAGCATCTTGTTCCCACCACTTCTACATGTGTTATTTATGGAATTTATTCATAAACTATTGTTTAGTTGATTTGTTTGTTACAATAGTTAGAGGATGTACAAGATCTCAACACTGAAATTCTACTTATCCAAAAAGCTTGATTCTCTTAATGAAGTTCAATGACACTAGTATTAGATAGTTTGTCATGATTTCACATCTATTGTAACATCCCCAATTCCAGATACAAACCTTTCTTTTCTCTTTCCTTGTCCTTAATTCATTAGTCAGCTCTCAAAGACTACTTTTCCCTATTTTAGAATGAATAAGTTTACTTTTGGATCCTTTAACCCTAATCTGCTCAATAGGGTTCCATAGAAATAAAACCATATGATATTGTTACCATAATACCTAAATTGGGAATTAATTAGTAAATAATAGTAACCCTGGATGCCTTGACCCTAGAATTGTGCATTAGGTTAGTTTTGGGATGTTAGAAGAACATGATTAGAATCAAGGTAGAAGGTTTCACCCTAATTGATCATTAGGTTAGGTTCATTACACTAAGTGGGTGATTAATGCATAATGGTAAAATTATAAATTAGTTAACCTCAAAACCTAGTATGAGTCCAAATTCATAATCAACATGTCCTAATGGTGCAACACACCAAATTTGGGCCCAATCAGATGTCAATTGCACCCTTAATTTTGATCCGAGAAGAATATATATATGATGGACCTATGTTTTTAATCAAATTGGTTAACATTGTTTGTCACACCTGGACCACAGTTTATTGGGCCGGTTTATTCTTCAATGTGCCGGTTCGGGCGAGTGGGGCGGGAAGACCTAGTCATCCCCTACCCCCGACTTCTTTGCGTGGCATAGGAAATACCCAACGACGATTTCCAGTGTCGTTTTCTTGCATTACCTATCAACCAAACCGCGTGATTTTTTTTGCCAATTGATCCCATTCATCCTGCTATTCCCAAAAAGCCCTAATATAGGTCTTGGGGTGCAAGGCATAAGAAATGCCCAATCTCCCTGAAGGCAGCCACCGCTGCCCCTTGCTGCTCTCATCGCTATCTTGCGACAAAGCAACCCACCTTATTCCTTTCAGTCCACATAGATTTCTTGTGGATTCCTGGTCATTTTCCACTGTCTATTTTCTCTTATGGCTCAAGGGAGGCTTCTATCGGTGGTGATCTTCATCTCCGATGGGAACGTGGAAGCAACTGCTTAGTTCTCCACCTTAGAGCAGTTGCTGATGAGGTAACCATCTTGGATCCCTATTCTTTCTTCCTGTGTACTCCTCTTACCATGGCATCACCTGGTTTGTCTGGTTGGAAAATTCCACCATTTTGCTCTATTTTGGTTTGTTGTTGAAGAGGGCCTGCGTTGGTCCTTGACCCCTGGAAACTCAGCCTAACCCATCATGCGTATTTGGAGGAGTTACCGAGATTACAGGACGACACATTCCACAATTGTCCTTTTTTGGAATCCACTCCCATGAAACTATTGTGCTTAGTCACCTATTTGCATATTAGACAAGCTCCGTAGGACCTCCTTCTCATCTCCTGACCACACCAAGATTAGAACCGATGCTCGTTGGATTCAGGATGATGAGGTGAATTTGGGGAGGTGGTCCCTTTCTCGCAAGGGGTCCTATGTGAGGATTTCCCTTTCCAGTGGGAAGCTCCAGAAGGCATCCATGGCACAGGAGATAAGGAAATGAATCCCTCGGGAGAAAGCCTAGTCCTGCCCATGGAGCCTGGGTTCAACCATTGACACCCACAAGGGGTATTCTTGACATTTTGCACAGTTTGACCCATGTTAACCATGTAATATTCGTTATATTTCATTAAGTCTAGTGTCACACTGATGTTCAATTATCATGAATTATTTGAGGGCATTTTTGTCCATTCAATTTTTATTTTCCCTCATAATCAAAACATGATTCCAACTTGTAAAAAGCATAACTAATTATTGGTTCAGTAGAAAAATACATACATACATACATACATACATACATACATACATACATACATACATATACATATATATATATATATATATATATATATATATATATATATATTTGAAATCAGAAAAATGTGACTGATTTAATGAGATAGGTTTCACGATCAGATTTCCGATTTACTAAATGGTCATTATCTAAGTAAAGGATTCAATGTAAATTATATTAATTGAATGCACATATTTTGAGAGTAGGTTGAGACAATCCTGACCCTGAGCTTAGGAGGTGTTACTGAATATTTAGGTCTTATCATAAGGTATGTGCATCCTCTATTTTATTTTGGGCATTATTTGACTAAAACCTACTTTTATTAAGGAGGCATCTCTTGAACTGTTATTCCTAATGAAAATCTAATTTCTTAGACATTTATATTTCTTGATGTTGAGTCATATATCCATATAGTTTTTGGATTACCTTATATATATGGGTTCTTGGACCTCACTTGCTATGATTGTCTTTTTATGAAAAAATGACTGAAATGCTAGTCTTGCCTCCCTATTTTATGCAGGTTACATGTTTGACTAGAATATCTAGAATAGTGGTACTTATGTACAACCATACTTATATAGGGCATGCGTTTCTGCCCGGGGTCTGTGTTTCCACCCTTATTTCTTTTAGGCTATGATCCTATGGTATTATGGCCCTGTTTTAGATATATTTAATCTACATTGTTATGCATGCAAACATTTATTTTTTTATATTGAGATTGGTGGTAAACTTTTATGGCAAGACTCTTTTATTATCATGCTCGTAATCTAAACTTAATATGCCTCATTCTTTTGTTACATTTCTCTTAAACTTGCCTAATTGCAAATATCCCCCTTTCTTGTGGGAACATCTCTTTTATACTTATAACCCATTATAATGCCCAAAGTGTTTTATATATGAACATACTCTACCTTTGCTGACCTCTATTTTGTTTCCTATGTTTTGGGTGATGTTCCCTTCCACCCTGGTGCAGAGGAGCCTGTGGTGACCTTAGAGGAGGAGCCTATACTTGAGGACCCAGGGTTCGAGGAACCTGATCAGATGTAGTTCATGGAAGTTTCTGAGATGCCTAGGTTGTCCTCTACAACCAATCCATTTAGTCTTAGTTTCCTTTATCTTCTTTTCATGTCCATGTCGACAAGTTCTTAGAAGTAATTGGATCATGTAATAATTAAACCTTATGTTCCACTACTATGACATTGTGCTATATTTTTCCATAATATTTTGAGAGTGATTTAGCTCCCCTTTTATCTATATGTTAAGAACAAACATTTGGGGAATTACTATAGTGTTCTCAAAATTATAGAGTAGGGAGTGGTCCCCTTAGTGGGTCCCACTCCTTACAAAATGGTATTAGAACTTTAGCAGTCGACAATCTAGTATCTCAAAACTTATATTAGGATTCTTATCTCTATCCATGTTTTCAGGAAAATTGATCTATTCAGGGACAAGATCGGTGAGTCCTCCCAGTCCCGTGAGAGGCTAGTAGATGGATATTCTACACCACTGAGCCCACAGTTTGGGATGCCACATGTGGAGTCGCCACTGACAATACCAGATGCACATGCCACCTCTGGGGGTCACCTTGTCATCACCACACCTCCTCCTTTTTCAGAGCTCCCTCCTCCACCTCCACTTACTCCTAAGCAGGAGTTGGTTGTCTTGCTCCATCTTTTGGCTGCTTCTGTGATGGGGCGTGTCAACGCCATTCCTCCTTCTGAGAAGCCCAAAGAGTACTCCCTCACTGAGTTAATCAAGATGCAGCCCTACTTCAAGGGCAAAGGAGAGATCGAGATGGTGGACAAGGGCGACGACTGGGTGTTGTCCATTGAGCGTACCTTTGAGGGAATAGCGTGCCCTCCTCACCAGAAGGTCTGCTTTGCCACCTATGTGTTGGATGGGCCAACACACATTTGGTGGAATGGTGTCACCCGCACTCGCGACACTTCCAACATGCCTTGAGAGAAATTCCTTGCAATTTTTCATCAGAAGTACGTTTGTGCCACCTCCTTGACGAAGAAAGAGGTGGAGTTCTAAAACTTGAAGTAGGCATCCCTGAGTGTTTCTAATTATGTTTATAGGTTCCTATTTATGGAGTGCTATGCGACATGTCTTGGAGAGGACCGCCAAGCTACACTCTTCCTATAGGGACTGAGCTACCAAGTTGGGTGATCTCTTATTCTACAGCTCCCTCTCATCTTCCAGTAGATGGTGGATAAGACCCTCATTGTGGAGGCCTATCTGAGTTTTCATCCCTTGACTTAGAGTCCCAAAAAGCAGAATAACTTCAGCCATGATCGTCATGACAAGTGCAACCGTGGCCATCGTCACCACCCTCCTAGAAGGAGCCCTACTGTGCAGCCTACATCTCGACTAGATGTGAGGCACTTGATGTGCCATGAGTGTGGCCATGATGGACACATTAGGCCACTATGTCCCAAGCTCTAAAGGGATGCCACACCAACTCAGCCACAGGCACCCTAGCAGCCACAACCACAACCTTGTCCACAACAACCCTAAAGAACAACAATCAGCAAGGACGTCGTCCACCTATTTAGTAACATGCCGAACATTTCTTTTCCATGGACGTAATGGAAGCCACTGATGATAATGGATTCATTGAAGGTATTGTGCACTTATTCAACAATCGATAAAAGCATTATTTGATTTTGGAGCCTCAACACCTTCAAATATTCTAAACTTGTAACCATGTCAGGATTAGAATTTATGTATATGGATTATATCCTAGAGGTTGAAACTCCTACTATTAAGATATCTTATACCTTCTAAAAGTCCCTACCGTAGACCTATGCATTTTTGGAAAGATGTTTGAGTCAGACTTCATCATCCTCAATATGACAACCTTTGACGTTATCTTGGGAATGGACTGGCTGAAGAAGTTTAAGAAAAAAGGTTTAGTTTGTTGCACCCTGATGGCTAGCATTTTTGTATCAAGGAAAGGAAGCAAGGACATTGACAGTTCATCATTTCTGCACTCAAGGCAGAGAAGCTCATCACACATGGCTGTAGATCCTACTTGGCATTAGTTGTTCTTCACCCTACACACACCAGTGTTAGATGACATTGATGTGGTTAGGGATTTTCTTAATGTCTTCCTGACGAGTTGTCTGGACTTCCTCCCACATGAGAAGTCGAGTTTTCTACCAGGCACAACTCCTATCTCCAAGCCACCCTATTGCATGGAACCTGCTGAGCTGGATGAACTCAAGAAGAAGTTGCAAGATCTCCTAGACATGGGGTTTGTATGCCCCAATGTCTCTCCCTGGGGAGCACCTAACCTGTTCGTGAAGAAGAAAGACGGGTCCTTGCAGATGTGCATGAATTACCATATGCTGAATCAAGTGATGATCAAGAATCGTTACCCCTTGTCGTGCATCGACGACTTGTTTGACCAACTGAAGTCTACTATTGTGTTCTTGAAGATGGACTTGTGTAGTGACTACTACCAGATGCATGTGAAGGATGATGATGTACCGAAGATGGCCTTCCACACTTATCACATGCATTATGAATTCCTAGTCATGTCATTCGGTCGGACCAATGCTCCTACCGCCTTCATGGACTAGATGAATTGAGTTTTCCATCCTTACTTGGATAGCTTCCTGGTGGTGTTCATTGATGACGTGCTTATCTACTATGAGACTATGGACTAGCACTGCAAGCACCTGTGCGTTGTTCTTCAAGCCTTACGAGAACATCATCTCTATGAAAAATTCTCAAAGTGATAGTTTTGACTCAACGAGATGATGTTCCTTGGCCATGTTATCTCGATGGGACATATTATTGTTGATCCTTTTAAGATTGAGGCTTTGACAAAGTGGAAATCACTAAAGAACCCCTTTGAGATACACAATTTTTGGGGCCTTGTAGGTTACTATCAGAGGTTTCTATAAAATTTCTCCGAGTTGGCTCTTCCGATGATGAAGCTGACACACAAAGATGCAAAGTTTGTCTAGAATCTTGAGTGTGAAAAGAGCTTCCTAGAGTTAAAGAAGTGTTTGACTTCTTCTCCTATGCTTTCTCTTCCCGTTGAGGGTAAACCCTATGTTATCTTCACTACACTACTACAGAACCTACCTTTAGTTTCGGTTATTTAAAGCCTTTAGTGTCAGTTTCTAAGCGACACCTATGTGGGCGACACTAAAAGTCCACCCATCAGGCGTCGGTTCCAAAACCGACACCCAAACTCTTCGTGCGCCACCGAAAATGCGCCATCATGGGACTATAAGCGTCGGTTATTAGTTAAAAACCGACGCCCAAACCCTTCACGCCACAGAAAGGGCGCCATCTTGGGAACTATCAATGTCGGTTATAAGTAAAAAACTGACACCATATATCTTCGCCCCACGGCCGTGCTGTCCAGCACGGTCGTGGTGTTAAGGACATAGTCGTCGGTTTATTGTAGGAACACCGAAACTATATCATTATGTGTCAGTTATTTACAAATAACCGACACCTATTGGTTTTTTTTCCTGTGAGTCTGCAGACCTGCTGTGGCTGGTCGCAAGATGAGAAACCTGTTCAGTTCAGTTATGAACTGCAGGTTTTACGACATCCATTGATATCAGCCGACAACAGGCCGCAAACCTACAAAATTAACAATAAAAAAGTAGCACATGAATTTAGCAATGCAACCTGTAGTTCCATTTTATTTTCACACATTTATAAACATTCACACATGCTAGCAATTTGTAGTTCCATTCATTCACATTCACACATGTAGAAACATTCATATAGCAACCGACACTTTCATTCATTTTCACTCAGACACATGTAGAAACATCCAGACATATAGAAACATTCACACATATATTATAATTCAGAAATTCATTTACAAAGTATCATTGTTTAGTCATTATTCGCTATTAGGATCCCAATTATATTTTAAAGCCCCCACTAATTGTATGGCTGTTGCCCATTCTTCTCTTACTTCATTTAATTCTCCCATTGTATAGGGAGAATTAACATTTGGTAAGTCCTTTCCTGTAATGGGGTCAGCTTTAAACACCTGTAAAGAGAATGATGTATATATATAATTAATGAGCTATAAATAAGATTGATATATTTTGATCATATTATCTAATGAGACTATATAATACCTGAGCAATACAATCGATGTCCATTGCAGCATATTTGACAAGCATGTGCATATATCTCATGACATAGTATCCACATGCCCATCCGTTGTCTTGTGTAGCACACTATAAATTCAAACATACAAAATATTAAAAAATACAACTAATTAAGCATTGTTCACATAAATAATATATACATATATTGTAGTCGGGAACTTACTTGCACATTCTTCCAAATTATTGGCTGGTTCTTTTTCGTGGGGACCTTTCCTCCAGCCTTTTTGTACTCCTCAAAACCCCTACATGTTAATGTAACACAGAACATTGCAATTAAATAGTAATGTAATAACATATGTTAACGGATATGAAAAATGAAATATTTCTCACCGAAATATTTCCATTTTCATTATGTGTCCAAATCTTGTATTCAATTTACCCCCCTTAGGATCTAGATAATACACAGTGAACGTCTCGGGGGAAATAACCAATAACTCCCAATGCCTACCCCTAGAGGAAAAAAAGTTAAAAATTAATAACTCAAAATCCACAATAAAATGTAATTTTCTTAAGTCCAAATTATAATAAGCAAAGTAAACTTACTCTACATTGAATGGAGCCATTATCACCGTCTTCTTTTTTACAACAAAATTTGAAAAAGACTCACAGCAGTATTGTTGAACTGATGTAGGGTCTTTAGCTACTAGACTAATCAAGGATGGAATCAAAAACCCTACATGTTCGAATCCAAAATCTACACATATGTTGTCTAAGTAGCTGCAAAATATGTATTAATTACGCATGCATTAATAAATAAGAAACCAGATCACCAGATCATACACAAGGTATATGGATGTATAAAGAATATCTCACCTTATCCATAGCTCTATCACAGATGTATTTAGCCAATCATATCAAAACAACTCCAATATATCTTGTATAAATAGTTTTGTTTCGTATGACTGACCTGTAGAATCTGAATCAGAAGAAACAGTTATAGGGGAGTTTATATCATGTTCCCCTAACCATACTGCCATACCCCTACAGTTAGGACCTAACGGGACAGGTAGGTCCTGTGGAACCCAACTAGGTAATGCAGGAGGTGGAAGTGGAGGCCTAGATGCTGTGGGTGTCTTCTTTTTAACCTGCATATATATAATTTCATATCAACTGCCAGCATATACACACACTAACAATTGAACGTAATGTAAATTTACCATACCTTATCAGTAAAGAAGACATCCACTTTTAGCCACAATATCACTCCGCCTACTGCCTCACCAAGCGTTTCACAATCTGGGTGGGCATATGGCAATGGAAGATCCATCCACTGGGGGAATATATGTATCGGGCTCACCCGAATCCAACCAGCTGGTACTAGAGACCCGTGACACGTTTCCCCTGGTAGGGATGGGTAAGTCGACGCCTCTGCCATGACATATTCTTTACTTTTTAGACGGCATGGCTTCAACCCCTACAAATTTGTGTGTAAAGAATGTTATATACATATATACATATCATCTTTTTTTTAAACGACTACAATTTCATATATACGTATCATCTTGAATTAAAAAACTAGTTACTATGTCATAAAAATACTTACAGTGGATGTGCTAGGTGGTGGTTCTACAGGATTACTCCCAACCTCTACAGTAGGAGTAGGAGTAGAGTCTGCAGTAGGTATTGTCTGGTAAGTGGCTGTCACACCCCAATCTCACACTAACCACTAATCACGAGATTAGGGCGCGACAGAGGGATTATCACCTAAACAAATCACTGAGAAATTTTTCTTTTTAAAACCTCATAATGATATCCGGATTATTGCTGTAAACTAAAACATAATAAACTATTGCGGAAGCATTTCAATTAAACTGGCTAGAGAACATAAATAAAGTTTACAACATGAAACATTGTTTAACAGAAATTAAAACATAACCGTTAATTTACATCTTTTACAGATTCGTCATACACACTCTCTCTCACCCACGCCATGTCCCAAGGACCGAGGGGAAAGGACTAAGAGACCTCTAACTAGACTAACTACAAACCTTATATAGACTAGGCGTTAGGATGAAACGATCCTTCCGATTCCTGATGCTGATGCTGACCTGAAAATGTTTTGAGTAGAGGTATGAGCCTACTCGCTCAATGAATAACATTTCACTTAGCTATCACTAAACAACTCGTCAGGTTTATAAACTGAAATTAAACATATATACAGTTCAAGCAGGGCAGTACTATTGACATAGCAGATATACAGATAATAATCACATTTCTATGCAACAACAAGTAATTTAAACCAATAAACAGATATAATGAATTGGCACAAAAGTTCGGATATATTAATTTACAGTGATCCTATATGATTACATAATTATTTTATTATGCCCCAAACATATGCAGCGCACTCTACATATGAAGGTCTGTAGCGAACTACGATCCCACCGTACAAGACTTAGCGACACACCCGGGAAATGCTAAGTCTGACTGTCCGTCCTGGTCTGCACAGGACTCTCGGGCGCACAAGGGCCCCAGGCACACAAGGGCCTGTCTGCACTAACTCCGAGTGCTCTGGACTCCTCCCACCCTGTAGTGCACAGTCGGAGGGTCTGGGTTACCACCGTGACACAAGCACAGATTAATGTTGAATAACCCCCATTTTTCTCCAGTGCCACCGTGACACAAGCACGTGTTGTTGTTGGACACTGTCTGTCTGCCCTCGTGCCACCGTGACACACGCACGGATTATTGTTGAACACGAGCCCGACCATCTAGGCACAAGGCTAGATCGATCGTTTCACCCCAAAGGTACAGACCGCGCAATGGGGTTCTACGGTGTTGGGGCACCTAAGTCTATTAACTGATTAACATATAACCATTTAAACAGGAAAATCACATTTACTGATTTCATATCAGATCACAATACACTGTCATTCTAAACTGATAGAGCAATATATTTCAAATCATTGTAATTTCTGAGAAATTCTCATACCATGCATTCAGACAAATTAGAAATGCATAAATAACCCAACTTATTTCAAATTGGCACATACATAGCGAATTTACGCAATTGAACATCTTATTGCACAAATTAAAGAAATTTACTTCACATATGAGAACCATACTCAACATTTGTCAATTCTCTAAAATTCTCGAAAAAAAATGTGCACATTAACCCTAATCTTGGTTTGTGCATCACTTAACTCAATTAAAAGTTAATTACCTATCACAACACAATTTAATAACAATACTTGAGAATTTCTGGTAATAATTCAGAGAAATGTGCCATTTCATGTAAATATCAATTTACACATATTAACGTCAAAAGATATATGCAATTAAGGTTTTATTTCATATTTTTATTTATTCATATCAACTTTGAAATCGTACATCTGATAATTTATCAGAAATCCCTATTGTCTGGGTTCATACCCAAACTATACCATTTTCAGATATGAATTTCTAATTTCAACATTCAAATAAGCAATTTAGGTTCCAATGAACCATATAAATCAACTGATTCAATCCACACTGATCAAATGCTAAATTTAATCATATAACAACGTCTAGAAGCAGTTTATGAAATAAAAAGTCGGGCGACGCCAAACGCTGCCCAACGCCTGATAACGTCTGTTATCAGCGTAATTCGCGCACAAAACAGAAAATATTCAGACGCCTGAGTTTATTAATGATAAATAAATGAAATCCTACTCACATTGGTTTGGTATGTACGGATTCGTCCGGAAATGCACCTAGGGCCAGATTCCGGGCGGATTTCTATTATCTTCTTCCTTTGATTTTGCTTTTCACTGTTCCTGTTCACGAACTAGATACAGTAGGAGCTTCACGCTCACAGCAGATTCCTTCTCTATGTGTTGTTCCAAGGCAAAATTGACGGTAGGTTCTTGTTTAGACCTCAAGGCCGAGGTCAAGGCGGCCGTCTGGTGGTGCTGCACGCGCCTGAAGGGCCCCTGACCGGCACCGCAGCTTCTGAGCGGCTGCTTCTGGCCGCTGCTACTAGGGGCGCCACCCCTTCCTGCTTGGGCGCCACGATTGGGTACCAAAACACAGTTGGAAGCTGTGAATTCATGCTCCGGACTGTGGCCGAACTCAAGGCTGGCTTTATCTTAAAGTTTCATGTGCCCAAGAGACCCTAGCCGGCGTCACATAGCTACACAAGCTGCTGTTGGGCGGGGCGCCTTTCTAGAGGTTGGGGGTCTACTAGGGTGGAGCAAAGGAGAAGGAAAGAGTGGAGGAAGAAGAAGGGCAAAGGAAGAAGAAGAAGATGGCGTTGTTGGTCGGAGCTTTGGGGCTCGAAATCGCCCCTGATCTCCCTTCCTCTCTGCCGCTCGGGCGCCGCCCTAGGAGGTTTCCCTGTTCTATCGGGAAGTAAGGGTAAAGAAGAAGAGAAAAGCGTGAAAGGAAAAGAAGAAATAAAAAGGCTAAAAGAAAATTGGAAATTTTGCAAAGCTAACCCTAGTTTTTAGAAATTGTTATAACTTTCACCTCGGATACTCGATTGAGGTGATTCTTTTTGCAAAAAGTCAAACGTGAAATCCTCTACACCGTCAAAGAAAGAAATTATACTATTTAGCTTGTTTCAGCTAAACAAAACTCTAATCACATCTGTGATCACTAACTTTACTTAATTATCTTAATTAAGCACCAATTATATCTTATATATTTAATTCAACTTAATCAACTTGATGATGCACTAACCACCATATGAGCACTTAACTTATCTCAATTACTTAATTATACACTAATCATTGTACTTACTAATTAATCACGGAGTGGGTCATAACAATCTCCCTCCCTTATAAGAATTTCGTCCCGAAATTCCTAAAAGAGAAAAGGAAACTTGTCACGCATTACAGACTCAAACTCCCACGTGGTTTATTCTAAGTTATTATTCCTCTATAGAACTTTCACTAATGATACCTCGTGATTTCTTAAGCTTCTTGATCCACGGGTCAACTATTTGAATTGGTCCCTCAACATAGGACACATCTGATCTGAGCTGTGCAGGTTCTGGGTCAACTATCCTTTCTGTACTAGGATAGCATTTCTTCAACATAGATACATGAAACACATCATGAAGATTAGCTAACTCAGATGGAAATTCTAACCTATTGGCTACAGGTCCAATCCTCTCAATGATAGGATATAGGCCCATAAACCTAGGAGTCAGTTTACCTCTCTTACCAAACCTCATCACTCCTTTCCATGGTGAAACTTTTAAATATACTTCATCACCAACCTCAAACTCAAGAGGTCTACGTCTTTTCTCAGCATAACTCTTCTGCCTGTCCTGTGCAACTTTCAACTGTTCTTTGATCACAGTAATCTTTTCAGTGGTCAAATCCACTATCTCGGGTCCAAGAATCTGCTTTTTACCAACCTCATACCAACATATGGGTGATCTACACTTTCTACCATACAGAGCTTCATACGGGGCCATACCAAGACTGGAATGGTGACTATTGTTGTATGAAAACTCTATAAGGCTTAAGTGTTCTTTCCAACTTCCACTGAAATGCAAGACACATGCTCTCAGCATGTCCTCAAAAGTCTGAATGGTCCTCTCAAATTGACCATCTGTCAGCGGGTGAAAGGTTGTACTACACCTCAACTTTGTGCCCAAAGCTCGATGCAACTAATTTCACAACCTGGATGTGAACTTAGGATCTCTATCTGATATAGTTGAAACCGGAATACCGTGCAACCTGAGTATCTCATCCATATATATCTTAGCCAACTTTGGGACATCAAAGGTTGACTTAATATGAAGAAAATGAGCAGACTAAATTAGTCTATCCACAATCATTCATATCGAGTCATAACCTCTAGGTGTCCTGGGCAACCCTACCACAAAAAATCCATTGTGATACGTTCCCATTTCCGCTTAGGTGTAGGAAGAGATTGTAAGGCACTAGTAGGTTTCTTGTGCTCAGCTTTAACCTGCTGACACACATTGCACCTGGTCATGTACTCATCTACATCCTTTTCATACCAGGCCACCAATACAACTCCTTGAGATTCATATACATCTTAATGTTACCTGAATGCATAGCATACATTGATGCATGTGCTTCCTCAAGAATCCTTTCTTTCAAATCACTGTCTCGAGGTACACACAACATGTCATGCTGATTCAACACAACATCATCTAAAACCTAAACTCTGGTCCTTACCCCATGTCAGGTCATGTATGGTCTGGTTTAACTCACTATCACCCTATTGTAGTTTCTTGATTTGATCTTAAGTAGTAGGCTTGACTTGCATCTGTGCAATCAAACTACTATGTGTTGTCACCCCTAAGTCTAAGTTCAGCTTCCGCATTTCCACTAGCATGTCTCTTTTGAAATATGCCATGGAAAATACATCCACTATTGAACTAGACTTCCTACTTAGGGCATTAACTACCACATTTATCTTACCAGGATGATAATCTATGGTCACATCATAATCTTTGATCAATTCTAATCATCTGCGTTGTCTAAGATTCAGATCCTTCTGAGTGAAGATATATTTTAAGCTCTTATGATCTGTAAACACCTGACATGTCTCACCATAAAGATAGTGACGCCATGTCTTAAGAGCATGAACTACAACAGCTAACTTCAGATCATGTATCAGGTAATACTCCTCATTCTATGCTACTTACTTATTGTTACATTTCAAATTTATATTTCACTCTTTCCGAGCCATTTTCACATTGTTTATCTACCTTCAAACCCTAGATTTTATTAATTCTAGCTTACCTTTCATAGAACAAATCTCATGATCTTATTTTATAGGGATGCTAGTACTCAAGGTCAAATCACTATTGATATCCCTTGAACTACTACAACTCTAAACATTCTAGAGTTTCTTCTTTATCAATAACATAGCGTTATTGTGATGTGACTATGTTCCCTTAGTTTGAAATTCAAACTTTAGATCTCATAAGTTTGACTAAATTCTTCCTTATCTTATCACTGGAATCTCCTTTCTCTCATTTGTTCTGGACTTTGGTATTTCCATGATATCTCTTCAATTTAATGGAAACTTATAACGTAACATGAGTATCATTTCAAACTGGACAAGCCATATATTCAGGTATTGCAAATATCAAGAGATTCAACATAATAAGCATGCATGCCGATTTTAAATTCTTAAATAATCTAATTACATGTCCGCTTGTAATTTACTGAGAAATCAATATCAATATGCATGCATGCAGACTGGAATTCTCAAATAAACAGAATGCATGTCAATTTGGCACTTTATACACTAAAATTGTGCAATTGAACTGTTAAGCATCACACATCTTATACTGAGAATTTTGATATCAAAATACTTGATTCATTGAACACCCTATCCTTAGGGTTTCAATTACCTCATTCACTTATTACATGGCAACACCCTATCCTTAGGGTTTCAGTTACCTCATTCATTTGATTGCAGTTCAAATCACAATATGATATCATTCTAGAACTGTCAGAACAGTGTACTTAAAATAATTGTAAATACTGAGAAATTCTTATATCATGCATTCATTTTCTAAGTTATGTGTTTGTTCTTTATTTTAAAAACTAATTTGTTAGTCTATAGAGACTTAGAATCCAAAGGTAGTATGTA
Source organism: Alisma plantago-aquatica (assembly GCA_963693085.1). Lineage (NCBI taxonomy): Eukaryota > Viridiplantae > Streptophyta > Magnoliopsida > Alismatales > Alismataceae > Alisma > Alisma plantago-aquatica. The sequence goes on from OY856409.1 coordinate 1,487,992,040, forward strand.
TGAATGTATTTAACTTTATAATAAAGATATGCATTCCATACTCTCAATTATGTCTTGTAATTCTCGTTCCTTAATCAAAGTCATCATTTCTAACATTTCCTTTAATCCAACTAAGTTTCTTGTCTTGGTCTTATGATTTTCATAAGACTCTTTATTTCTATGTACTTATTGTATGCTCAACTATTTTCTTTTATTTTCCCTTTGCCTTGAAGTACATAAAAGTATTTTAGTCCATTCCATGATCCAACCCAAATTTGATTCTTACGTCCTAGCCCTTACATACTTTTCTCATATCCTTTCCATACTCTTATATTTAGAGTTCATATAATACAAATCATTGAATTTAATTTGAACCTTATATCATTTTCTTTTATTTCCAATTAAGGATTGCACATATGAGGTTCCAACATTGGCCTCTGATATCATTTCCAGCAAATTCTTAGCTGTTCTAATCTTTCTCTTACATCTCAACGTCTTATCGTATGTACATTCTTACTATGATTCATGTCTAAATCATCCAGAGTCTACTCTAATTATACTGTTAATAGGAGTCATTAGATCCCAGTAACGCATCCTGCCAGCCGGACCAGGCCGAACCTGTAGTCCTGAAGCCAAGAGCTACTCAGGATTAATCAACCCCTATTGATTTCAAACATGTGGAATGAATATCCACTTAAGGCAAACTCATTTAAACATAACTTTTGGTCTACTTGATACAAAGAATTTAAACAATAAATAAATCATTTCATGACATACAACAACATAAAAGAATCATGTTTACTTTACAAACTGAAAATCTAATTTCATGCATATAAGTGCATTTCTAGTGATTTTCAATCAAATAAGCAATATAAAGCAAAAATTGTATCACATCCTATGTTAAACCTCTTATTCCTATATTAATTTCTTATCTCATAACCCTAAGATTTCTAGGGTTTTTCTCTGGCCTATCCTTCCTCTGCATACCTGGCCAGGGCATCCAGAGAAGAATAGATAGAGTAGCTTGATACTGGTCAATCTAAGTATTCAGACACCTGGCCAGGGTATCTAAACACTCAGACCTTCCAGAGCTAAAGACACGTCACTTTTTATGTACCTCACTTATAACTTTTATCTTTTGATCCTAATGATCTCTGATGACTCAGCTTAACTCTCAACTTGATTCTCGTGACCACATCATCTTCCTACCATCTGCAATAATATAACAGAACACTTCCTGTTATAAAAGTGCAGTTAGAAGGAAGACACCTAAGTCCTAATCCTATTGGTCTCTTATCGTCCCCTGACCTTGACTTAGAGTATTCATATACTCAACCTAGGCTCTGATACCAAAATTGTCACACCCCAATCTCACACTAACCACTAATCACGAGATTAGGGCGTGACAGAGGGATTATCACCTAAACAAATCACTGAGAACTTTTTCTTTTTAAAACCTCGTAATGATATCCGGATTATTGCTGCAAACTAAAACATAATAAACTATTGCGGAAGCATTTCAATTAAACTGGCTAGAGAACATAAATAAAGTTTACAACATGAAACATTGTTTAACAGAAATTAAAACATAACAGTTAATTTACATCTTTTACACATTCGTCATACACACTCTCTCTCACCCACGCCATGTCCCAAGGACCGAGGGGAAAGGACTAAGAGACCTCTAACTAGACTAACTACAAACCTTATATAGACTAGGCGTCAGGATGAAACGATCCTTCCGATTCCTGATGCTGATGCTGACCTGAAAATGTTTTGAGTAGAGGTATGAGCCTACTCGCTCAGTGAATAACATTTCACTTAGCTATCACTAAACAACTCGTCAGGTTTATAAACTGAAATTAAACATATATACAGTTCAAGCAGGGCAGTACTATTGACATAGCAGATATACAGATAATAATCACATTTCTATGCAACAACAGGTAATTTAAACCAATAAACAGATATAATGAATTGGCACAAAAGTTCGGATATATTAATTTACTGTGATCCTATATGATTACATAATTATTTTATTATGCCCCAAACATATGCAGCGCACTCTACATATGAAGATCTGTAGCGAACTACGATCCCACCGTACAAGACTTAGCGACACACCCGGGAAATGCTAAGTCTGACTGTCCGTCCTGGTCTGCACAAGACTCTCGGGCGCACAAGGGCCCCAAGCGCACAAGGGCCTGTCTGCACTAACTCCAAGTGCTCTGGACTCCTCCCACCCTGTAGTGCACAGTCGGAGGGTCTGGGTTACCACCGTGACACAAGCACAGATTAATGTTGAATAACCCCCATTTTTCTCCAGTGCCACCGTGACACAAGCACGTGTTGTTGTTGGACACTGTCTGTCTGCCCTCGTGCCACCGTGACACACGCATGGATTATTGTTGAACATGAGCCCGACCATCTAGGCACAAGGCTAGATCGATCGTTTCACCCCAAAGGTACAGACTGCGCAATGGGGTTCTACGGTGTTGGGGCACCTAAGTCTATTAACTGATTAACATATAACCATTTAAACAGGAAAATCACATTTACTGATTTCATATCAGATCACAATACACTGTCATTCTAAACTGACAGAGCAATATATTTCAAATCATTGTAATTTCTGAGAAATTCTCATACCATGCATTCAGACAAATTAGAAATGCATAAATAACCCAACTTATTTCAAATTGGAACATACATAGCGAATTTACGCAATTGAACATCTTATTGCACAAATTAAAGAAATTTACTTCACATATGAGAACCATACTCAACATTTGTCAATTCTCTAAAATTCTCAAAAAAAACGTGCACATTAACCCTAATCTTGGTTTGTGCATCACTTAACTCAATTAAAAGTTAATTACCTATCACAACACAATTTAATAACAATACTTGAGAATTTCTGGTAATAATTCAGAGAAATGTGCCATTTCATGTAAATATCAATTTACACATATTAACGTCAAAAGATATATGCAATTAAGGTTTTATTTCATATTTTTATTTATTCATATCAACTTTGAAATCGTACATCTGATAATTTATCAGAATTCCCTATTGTCTGGGTTCATACCCAAACTATACCATTTCAGATATGAATTTCTAATTTCAACATTCAAATAAGCAATTTAGGTTCAAATGAACCATATAAATCAACCGATTCAATCCACACTGATCAAATGCTAAATTTAATCATATAACAACGTCTAGAAGCAGTTTATGAAATAAAAAGTCGGGCGACGCCAAACGCTGCCCAACGCCTGATAACGTCTGTTATCAGCGTAATTCGCGCACAAAACAGAAAATATTCAGACGCCTGAGTTTATTAATGATAAATAAATGAAATCCTACTCACATTGGTTTGGTATGTACGGATTCGTCCGGAAATGCACCTAGGGCCAGATTCCGGGCGGATTTCTATTGTCTTCTTCCTTTGATTTTGCTTTTCACTGTTCCTGTTCACGAACTAGATACAGTAGGAGCTTCACGCTCACAGCAGATTCCTTCTCTATGTGTTGTTCCAAGGCAAAATTGACGATAGGTTCTTGTTTAGACCTCAAGGCCGAGGTCAAGGCGGCCGTCTGGTGGTGCTGCACGCGCCTGAAGGGCCCCTGACCGGCGCCGCAGCTGCTGAGCGGCTGCTGCTGGCCGCTGCTACTAGGGGCGCCACCCCTTCCTGCTTGGGCGCCATGATTGGGTACCAAAACATAGTTGGAAGCTGTGAATTCATGCTCCGGACTGCTGGCCGAACTCAAGGCTGGCTTTATCTTAAAGTTTCATGTGCCCAAGAGACCCTAGCCGGCGTCACGCAGCTACACAAGCTGCTGTTGGGCGGGGTGCCTTTCTGCAGGTTGGGGGTCTGCTAGGGTGGAGCAAAGGAGAAGGAAAGAGTGGAGGAAGAAGAAGGGCAAAGGAAGAAGAAGAAGAAGATGGCGTTGTTGGTCGGAGCTTTGGGGCTCGAAATCGCCCCTGATCTCCCTTCCTCTCTGCCGCTCGGGCGCCGCCCTAGGCGGTTTCCCTGTTCTATCGGGAAGTAAGGGTAAAGAAGAAGAGAAAAGCGTGAAAGGAAAAGAAGAAATAAAAAGGCTAAAAGAAAATTGGAAATTTTGCAAAGCTAACCCTAGTTTTTAGAAATTGTTATAACTTTCACCTCGGATACTCGATTGAGGTGATTCTTTTTGCAAAAAGTCAAACGTGAAATCCTCTACACCGTCAAAGAAAGAAATTATGTTATTTAGCTTGTTTCAGCTAAACAAAACTCTAATCACATCTGTGATCACTAACTTTACTTAATTATCTTAATTAAGCACCAATTATATCTTATATATTTAATTCAACTTAATCAACTTGATGATGCACTAACCACCATATGAGCACTTAACTTATCTCAATTACTTAATTATACACTAATCATTGTACTTACTAATTAATCACGGAGTGGGTCATAACAGTGGCAGTCTGAGATGCCTACCACTTTTTCATTGCTTCTTCGAGTTTCCTGTCAAATAGCTTATCCATCTATACATGGATAAAAGAAACGTCAAATTCTAATTTTTGAATTCTCTTTTATAGTAACATTATAAAGAAAGAATATGTTACCTCTTCTTGTGAAAGTCTCGCTTTTGGGACATGTTTGCGCTGGGATGACCCAAAAAAAGATTTGATGCCCACACCAGCGCCTGCAGCCCTAACACGTCCAGGATGCTCTGGGTTACCCAGAGCAACTGTCAATTCATCCTTTGTTCCCTCAGGGATGAACTTTCCTTGTTTCCTCAGCTCGTGCAGCTCCCGCTAATCGCCAAAAAAAAATTTGTACTTAAGTAAACAACACAAATAATCAATATTCGAATGATTGCTATAAGAGTTGTATTTTACCATTTTTGCAGCCGCCTCAGCAGTTGTGGCCTTAGTTATTTCTCCCTTCTTATTTTGCCTCCCAGCTATCCAGACATCATGGCGAGGCAGAGGTGTGCTACCTATGGTAGAGGACTCCTGAGTAGCAGCAGACTGATCAGCAGTAGCCTCAGCCTGTAGTCTTTGGTAAACGCCTGCATACCCCTTTGGACCCATTCTATGGTCATGCACATTCAGTGCACGCCTTGATCTTTGTGCCTCACTGAGGGCCTAGTTAGTATGCAAATTAATGATTTGGTTAGTAACACTAAATGTTAATCTTGAATAAGTGAATACAACATATATTAATTAATGAGATTGATACTGATGCCTAATACCTTGAATTCATCAGTTTGTCTTGAAGCGACAAACGCGTCCCATTCTTCTTTGTCCAGGAAGTTCCACTATTCAGTGGCTGTCTTCTTCCTCTTGTCGGCTTCTTTTATGTATTCTCTGGTGAGATTTTTCCTATAGTTCCTTAGGACTCTCCCACAACATTGCATCACGCATTTACGATGCAGCTTTTCATCCAATTCAAATATACTCTGCAAAATAGAATTGCTATTAACTAGTATCCAAAAATTTAGTAATCTACAAAACAGAATTGCAAATTAATAATAACTCACACATAAATCCCTCCATATTAAAATTTTCTTATCCTTAGAAACTTTATTCCAAGAATCTAAGAGACAACCGCAATGGCTACGAGTAACAAACCCAAGATATGAAATAAATGAATTGCGATTCACACCACATGCATTTCCTGCATTATCGAAATCCACAACAAGTTTGGGTCCATTGCCCTTTTGCGCAATTAACTTCTTCATCATAGTGATGCCCCTTCTCTTGTCAACTTTTTGGTGTTGTTGATCAAGTGCCTCAAGTGCTTCAGATGGTACCTGTGCATCATCAACCTAAAATTTGACAAAATAATTCACATTTACAAGATATAACTATAAATGGACATATAGATATAAATATATGATATATTTTTAAAACTTACATTGTGAGGCGACGCATTGATGTCCTCACCCTCACGGTAGTCATCAGCACGGTCATCAGGAGAATGGTCAGCCATCTACAAATTCACATTCAAATTGTAAAGTTCGCATTGTAAAGTAGTAATTCAAAGTGTAAAGCTCACATTGTAAAGTTCACATTATTACAACAAAGTATATATCACAACAAAATTGTAAAGCTCTATGATCAAAGAGAAAACAAGTATATATTACAACAAGATTACGGTCTAGGGTTAACAAATACATGTGATGTCATTCTTATATATAATAAATGTACATGTACCACCTATCCCATCCTTGAACACCTAATCTCACTAGTAAGTGTATAATGTGTATTGGGTTTTCAAGAAAATTTCGGCAGCATTTCCCCGCTGTTCTCCAAGTACATATGTACTTAGAGAACAAACGGGGAAATGCTGCCGAAATTTTCTTGAAAACCCAATACACATTATACACTTACATCCTAAGTGGACGGATTTCTAGGCCAACAAATAATGTGTTGTCATTCTTATACCTAAAATCCTAGTTCTTCAAGTTAGGGTGATTATTGATGTCTTTAAAAGCATGATTGGCAATTTAGGGAAAAGTTCATCATTTACATTCCAAGCATGTCACATGTGTTCATTACAGTTCATCATTAAGCAAGAAGGGTGATTAGGATTCTCACCAAGAACGGGTTTTGATTTTCTATACAATTTTATAAAAAAATGCACATGTATGCATATATATACTATACTTTTTGGAACCTTTATACATATCTGAACACCCTAAATAACCATACTAAACACCCAAATACTTTATAACACAACTATAAAACAATGATTATAGCTAAACTATTAAACAATAGACTTGTCACACATAAAACACCCTATACAACTATAAAACAAAAAAGTATTAAGATATGCATGATACAATAACTATTTTGCATCACATTATAGTAGACTTATCATTGATACCTTACTAACTTATTGCTACATTTACATATCATCACTTGATCAAAAATTACAGCAGTACATTTAACCAAAGTATGCATTCTAAAATCTAGCTATGTCATGATTAGTTACATGTAATTTACTTGGATATACAACAGTACCCGATTACTATGTCTTACATACAAAGTATGCATATTAAATTAACTAAGGCTTATCATAGAACATGATTAGAACATTAAGTAGATGATTAAATCATAACAAAATCACTACATAAATAACCAACAGCAACCACGGTCATGTGGGCTGGCACGACCGTGGCTGTGTTGGCCAACCACACGGCCGTGTTGGGTAGCACGGCTGTGTGGTCGGCCAACACAGCCACGGCCGTGCCAGCCCACACGGCCGTGGTTGTTGTTGGTAAGGAGAGGGAGAAGGAAGAAGAAGAAGAAGAAAGGAGGCCTACTGTTGGTAGCAGCGTGGAGAAGGAGAGGTGCCGACGTCAAGCAGAGAAGGAGAGGGCGCCGGCAGAGCAGAGAAGGAGAGGGCGGCGGCGAGGAGTAGCGGCGAGAAACTACAGTAGCAGGCGGCGAGCGGCGCCGGCGAGGAACTGCAGCAGCAGGCGGTGGCGAGAAACTGCAGTAGCAGCGGCGAGCGGCGCCGATGAGGAGCGTCGGCGGAAGGGAGAGCAGCAGGCAAGGAGCGGCACCGGGCGGAAGAGAAATCGTCGGAGGACCAAACCCTGAGCATGAGAATGAATGAAACAGAGAAAGGGGAAGAGTCGGGCTCTTTTATGCGATTTAAGTTAACATTAGGTGTCGGTTTTTTAAAAACCGACACTGAATGTTTTTATTGTCGGTTTACAACAAAACACCGACACTAAAGGTAGGTGAAAATTTTCGCGGTTAATAGCGCGAAAACACAACGGCGTCGGTTATTATCACAAAACCGACGACTAAAATAGTACAAATTTCTGTCTCACAGAAAAGCTTTAGTTGTCGGTTCCTTCATTAAAAACCGACGCTGTATGTCAATTTTTGGAGGCAATTTTTTTCGCTGGAAATTTTATTTTTGGCGGTTACTTTTAGGTGTCGGTTTTTTAATAAGTAACCGAAACTTAATAAAAGCGGTACCCATGTCTGGTCGCCCTTCATAGATTGGATGTCAGTTTATGTTATCAACCGACACTGTAGAGTTTAGGTGTCGGTTTATGTATACAACCGACACCTTGAAAAGTGACTTTATAAGCCATTTCTGTAGTAGTGCTAATTATTATTAACTAGGGTTGGGTTGTGTCCTTATGAAAGAAGGACAAGTGATCGCCTATGCCTCCTGCCAATTGAAGTTGAATGAAGGAAATTGTCCTACACATGATTTGGAGCTAGTTGTTATAGTTCATGCTCTAAAGATTTGGCGACACTACTTGTATGGGGTACAATTTGAGGTCTTCTGTGACCACAAAAGTCTATGCTACCTGATGACTCAGAAGGACTTGAATCTGTGCCAAAGACGATGGATGTAGTACCTCAAAGACTATGACTTTAGCAACACTTATCACCCAGGTAAAGCCAATGTTGTTGTTGATGCCCTGAGTAGGAAGACAGATGCAACTTCTGCTTCTATCAGTTGTTTCTTATGGAGGATCTTAGAACAAGTTTCGAGATGGAGACCTGAGCTACCAAATGCTAGTGATGACTCTTCTGTGGAGAGGATGAGAGTGCAGATGGATAGTTTGACTGTCACTCCCACCTAGATTTCTAAAGTTGTTGCTATGTAGTTAAATAGTCCTGAGCTTGATGAGATGAAGATGTCGACAAAGAAACCACAGTTTGAGTTTTCTATTAGAGTGGATGGTGCTATCTGCTTTCTCCATAAACTGTGGATACCTGATGTTGCTGATTTGAGACAAAGAGTTCTGGGTGAAGTCGATGGGTCCAAGTACATGATTCATCTTGGTACCACAAAGATGTACAAGGACTTACATCATGGTTTTTGGTGGAAGAACATGAAGAAGGATATTTCTACATATGTTACAAAGTGCTTGACATTCCAGCAAGTGAAGATTGAACATCAATGTCGTGGTGGTCTTCCCCATACGCTGAAGATACCAGAGTAGAAATGGGAGAAAATCACTATGGAATTTGTTATAGGGTTTCCAAAGTTAAAGTGTGGGTACGATGCAGTTTGGGTTGTTGTTGATCGCCTAACCAAGTCAGCTCACTTCCTTCCATTCAAGAGTACATATAAGGTTCCTGATATGGAACAATTGTACGTGGATTGGGTTGTTTGCCAACATGGAGTTCCCAAGGAGATAGTTTCTAAACATGACCCAAAATTCACCTCTCTCTTGTGGAAGCAGATACAGGAGGAGATGGGTTCTGACCTACGTTTCAGCACAGCTTACCACCCTAAGTCGAACGGTCAATCAGAGTAGACAATGCAGATTCTGGAGGACTTGTAGTGTGCTTATGTGATGGATTGGGGAGGTGTTTGGGACAAATACCTTACGTTGGCTGAGTTTACTTACAACAAAAACTACCAAGCCAAAATTGGTATGCCACCCTTTGAAGCACTCAATGGCCGACCTTGTCGTTCACCACTACACATGGATGATGTGGGAGAATGAGATCTGATGAAGAGTGATGACATGCAGATGATGGATGACAAGATCTGTTTGATCAAGAAGAGGATGAAGGCTACCCAAGATCGATAGAAGGTGTATGATGACAAGAAGAGATCTGATATGAGTTTCTTAATTGGTGATTATGTGTTTATGAAGATAAAGCCAATCTAATCCACAACAAGGTCAAAAGTCAAAGGCAAGTTGAGCCCTCAGTATGTAGGACCATTTGAGATCTTAGATAGAGTTGGATAGCATGCCTACCATCTAACCCTTCCTCCCACTTATGATATGATTCACAATGTGTTCCATGTGTCTATTCTGAAGAAGTATGTGAAGAATCCTTCTCATGTGCTGAGTATTGAGTCTATTGAGTTACGAGAAGATCTATCCTATGAAGAGTTTCTAGTGAAGGTCTTAGACTTTAGAATGAAGCAATTGAAGAATAAGGAGATTGAGCTTGTAAAGATTCTCTGGAGGTACCATGGCCATGAGGAAACTGCCGGGGAGTTGAAAGAAGAGATGTTGTGGACCTACCCCTCCCTCTTTGCTTGAGATTTTGAGGACGAAATCCTTTTTAGGGGGTAGTGTGTTGTAACATCCCAAATTCCAGGTACAAACCTTTCTTTTCTCTTTCCTTGTCCTTAATTCATTAGTCAGATCTGAAAGACTACTTTTCCCTATTTTAGAGTAAATAAGTTTACTTTTGGATCCTTTAACCCTAATTATCTCAATAGGGTCCCATAGAAATAAAACCATATGATATTGTTACCATAATACCTAAACTGGGAATTAATTAGTAAATAATAGTAACTATGGATGCCTTGACCCTAGAATTGTGCATTAGGTTAGTTTTGGGATCTCAGAAGAACATGATTAAAATCAAGGCAGAAGGTTTCACCCTAATTGATCACTAGGTTAGGTTCATTACACTAAGTGGATGATTAAAACATAATGGTAAAATTGTAACTTAGTTAACCTCAAAACCTAGGTATGAGTCCAAATTTGTAATCAGTAGGTGCTAATGGTGCAACACACCAAATTTGGTTGGATGTCATTTGCACCCTTAATTTTGATCCTAGAAGAATATATATATATATATATATATATATATATATATATATATATATGTTGGACCTTTGTTTTTAATCAAATTGGTTAATATTGTTTGTCACACCTGGACCATAGTTTATTTGGCCGGTTTATTCTTTAGTGCCCCGATTCAGGCGAGCGGGGTGGGATGGACCTAGTTGTCCCCTACCCCTGACTTCTTCGAGTGGAACATGCAATACCCGATGATGATTTCCAGTGTCATTTTCTCACGTTACCTTCAACCAAACCATGTGATTTTTTTGCCAATTGAACCCATTTATCCATCCATTCCCAATGAGCCATAATATAGGTCTCGAGGTGCATGGCATAAGAAACACCCAATCTCCCCGAAGGCAGCCACCGCTGCCCCTTACTACTCTCGTCGCAATCTTGCCAAGAAGCAACCCACCTCATTCCTTTTCAGTCCTGAGAGATTTCTCATAGAATCCTTGTCATTTTCCACCACCTAATTTCTCTCGCAGCTCAAGGGAGGTTGCTACTGATGTCGATCTTCATATCCAATGAGAACGTAGAAGCGACTGCTTAGTTCTCCACCTTAGAGAAATTACAGACTAGGTAACCATCTTGGACCCCTGTTCTTTCTTCATGTGTACTCCTCTTACCATGGCATCACCTGGTTCATTGGGTCAACAAATGCCACAGTTTTGCTCTATTTTGGTTTGCTATTAAAGAGGGGCTATTTTGGTCCTTGACCCCTGGAAACTCAGCCTAACCCATCAAGGGTATTTGGAGGAGTTACTGAGATCACAAAGCAACACGTTCCATAGTTGTCCTTTATTGGAAGCCACTCGCATGATGTTGTTGTACTCAGTCACCGATTTGCATATTGGACAAGCTCTGTAGGACCTCCTTCTCGTTCCTGGCCATGCCAAGATTAGAATTGATGCTCATTGGATTCGGGATGATGAGGTGAATCTGGGGAGGCAGTCCCTTTCTCGTGAGGGGTCCTATGTGAGGATTTCCCTTCCCAGTGGGAATCTTGAGTGGGCGTCAATGGCACGGGAGATAGGGAAATCAATCCATGGGGTGAAAGCCCAGTCTTGCCCATGGATCATGGGTTCGACCATTGACACCCACAAGGGGTATTCCTGACATTTCACATAGTTTGACCCGTGTTGACCATGTAATATCTGCTATGTTTCACTAAAGTCTAGTGTCACACTTATGTTCAATTATCGTGAATTATTCGAGGGCAATTCTGTCCATTCACTTTTTATTTTCCCTCATAATCAGAAAATGATTCCAACTAGTAAAAATCATAACTAATTACCGGTTCAGTAGAAAAATACAAATTTATATATATTTGAAATGAGAACAATGTGACTGATTTAATGAGATAGGTTTCACAATCATATTTCTAACTTACAATAGGGTCATGTTCTAAGTAAAGGATTCAATGTAAATTATATTAATTGAATGCACATATATTGTGACTAGATTGAGACAACATTGACCCTGAGCTTAGGAGGTGTTACTAAATATTTAGGTCTGATCATAAGGTATATACATCCTCTATTTTATTTTGGGCATTATTTGACTAAAACCTACTTTTTGTTAATGAAGCATCTCTTGAATTGTTATACCTAATGAAAATCTAATTTCTTGGACATTTATATTTCCTGATGTTTACTCATATATCCATATAGTTTCTAGAGTACCTTATTTATATGGGGTCTTGGACCCCACTTGCTATGATTTTCTTTTTGAGGAAAATTGACTGAAATGCTAGTCTTGCCTCCCTATTTTATGCATGCTACATTTTTGAATAGAATATCCAGAATAGTGATACTTATGTACAACCATACTTATATAGGGCATGCGTTTCCACACTGGGTGTGTGTTTACACCCTTATTTCTTGTAGGCCATGATCCTATGGTGTTATGGCCCTGTTTTAGGTATATTTAGTCTAACATTGTTATGCATGCAAACATTTATTATTTTATATTGAGATTGGTGGTAACCTATTATGGAAAGACTCTTTTATTATCATGCTTGTAATCTAAATTTCATATGCCTCATTCTTTTGTTACATTAATCTTGAACTTACCTAATTGCAAATAGGCCCCTTTCTTGTGGGAACATCTCTTTTATGCTTGTAACCCATTATAATGCCCAGAGTGTTTTATATATGTACATACTCAACCTTTGCTGACCTCTATTTTGTTTCCTATATTATGGGTGAAGTTCCCTTCCAACCAGGTGTAGAGGAGCCTTTGGTGACCTTAGAGGAGGAGCCTATACTTGAGCACCCAGGGTTCGAGGAACCTGATCAGCAGTAGTTCGTGGAAGCTACTGAGATGCCTAGGTTGTCCTCTACAACTGATCCATTTCGTTTTAGTTTCCTTTATGTTCTTTTTATGTCCATGTGGAAAAGTTCTTAGAATAATTGGGTCATGTAAATTAGAACTTATTTTCTGCTGTTATGACGTTGTGCTCTATTTTTGCATATTATTTTGAGAGTGATTTAGCTCCCCTTCTATCTATATGTTAAGAACAAATGTTTGGGGAATTGCTATAGTGTTCTCAAAATTATAGAGTAGGGATTGGTCCCCTTAGTGGGTCCCACTCCTTACATCTATTGTGTACAAATATAATTTAGGATATCATGTTCATGTTAGCACAATTTGTAATTTGATGAGATACTCATGATCTTAAGTGATTTCATCAAGATGATACATGTATACAATTATCAATGAAGAATAATTTAAGTGACTACAAGTTGGCATTTACATTGATTAGTCATTGAACAAAAATAATTTAATTATGGAAACAAAAAAGACAATTTAATTATTTTTGAAACCTATGCATCTAAATTGAACAACGAATAAAAAAACACTATAATTCTAAATGCACTAAATACCATATACTCTATTGCATAGAACATTACCTTGGACACTGAAATAACTATGGTGGTAAACTCCTCTCTGAAGCCAATGTGGAATGAGTGGCTTTTCCTTAACAACATGCTAGCATTGCACATTATCTTCTTCTCTCTTCCCTTGAGATAATGATGACTACAGTTTAGGAGTCTAAATGGGTAACCAAAACCCTCAAAGTCATGCCATTTTAAATATGAGAAGGCATAGAATAAGATTTCTAAAAGAAACCAAGAAACAAAATCCAATGGTTGTGTTTAAGTGTCCCACTCAAAAATAGTCTAACAATCGACTAGCCAGTCCAGTCAATTGATTGATTAGCATCAGAATGTTTTGTAATCAATCATCTGATATACTATTTTTCTATTTGATCAACTATACTTACAGTTGACCAATTGGCATGATGTTGTGTAGCCAATCAAATATATTTTCTAGTCGATCATCTAGGTCGATCCTATCTAATCGATCAACTACATTGTCCAGTTAATGATTGGGATACTAGACAGTCTATGAAATCTCTAATTGATTACTTAAACCTTTTCATAACCAATATTACATATTTTACAAATTATACTCATCTTCCATGTGTGTCATGTGTGTGACCCTATAGGCTGTAAATTATACTAATTGATTACTTAAACCTTTTCTTAACCAATATTACATATTTTACAAATTATCCTCATCTTCCATGTGTGTCATGTGTGTGACCCTATAGGATGCAAATTATATTGGTAGTGATGTCTATAATTATATTATGACTTTACAAGCAATGGGTATTGTATAAAATAAGAAGGATAATGAGATACTTCTTATTGATACATGAACAACTCCCTTCCTAAATATAAGATGGGAGGCAAATACAAGTAAGAAACGTAACCCTAATGGGCCAAGACAATTAGGCCATGTATATAGTAAATTAATTGCTCTAACACTACCCTTTAAGTTGGGGCATGGGTGAAACACAATTCCAATGTGCTTATACATGAAAAAGACAAAAAATTAGCCCATACAGAAAATGATCTCCCCTGACAAGAAATGATGTTCCCCTAAATCATGAAATATAAGAATTAAAGACTCTAACAAGTAGTATCTAGAAACACATCATTGCCACCCAAGTAATTGGATATGTTAGAGAAAAACCTCAACCTTATATGGTGAACAATGTTATAGTGATTGTATATTTATTTTGCCTCTGATATTCAGATTGTATATGAGGCATGGAATCATCATCCTATTAATGTTCAATCTTTGTTCCTTAATCAAGAGTAGACTGTTTGAGATACACATGAGAACAATATCAAATATTGACTCAAATGAGAATGACTATATATTTCAGTCTTACTCATCATGTGGCTGGGATATCACTTCAATAGGATAGAAAGATTCCATCTATGCCACTAACAATAATCCAAATGTATTAGTGCAACCAAGAACTACTTGCATGTCAACTCTTATATAAGGTCAAATTGATTAGTGTAAAAAACACTAAAAAACATAGGATCATTGTAGTGACTTCAATCTAAGGACTAAATCACCACTGCCACATTTGATATATGATTATGTCTGCCATTTTTGGCTTGTAACATACTAAAATTACTTTTTTTGGTACACATGTTTATTAAGAAGTGTCTATATGTTTGACTTGATATCAAATATCATTACCAATGATAGGACGTCATATTTCCACACACATATTAGTCTTATGTATTATTATCATACTAATTTCTACATTAATATCTGACTAGGGAGTTAGAAAAAAATGAATACTCTTCACATACACTTGATCTCATGTTCTGGCCCTTGACCATAAATCATAGGTCATTTAGTAATACATTCTTAGAGCATTATTGTGTTTAATCATTATCTCATACTAATGTAAACATAAAATTTTTGAAATTATGTCATAATTAATCAAAACAAGTACAATGTATCCCATTACAATTGTCATATGATAGGCTCTTAGAGCATACAACCAAAACCACACCCTATTTGTTAGCTTACTAATGTGGAGATGATCAACCTTTCCTATGAGAACTACTCAATTATAATCTATGTAGAGCCACTACACTAGGTTAGTGGTAGGATAGAGCACCTTGACATGTCATTTGAGTACCCATAGTGTGATCTGGATGAGTTAGTTATTGGCCAACTCGTTAGTTGTTAAGTCTAGACATGGATGCCCATATGGCAAAGAAGGAGCTAGTTTAGTAGTCTTTAGGTCCCTAAGTCTTATTGTAAGACTTGTACAACACATCATTAGTTAATCTAAAGAATTTTGCATAAGTGGTACACCTTGTGTGAATTTAGGGCTTGCAACACTCACCCCTTTGTCAAATATATGTGAAAGTGCCAACACATATATAATATAATAAACCTTAGGGAAAGCATAAATTTTTTTATCAGAATAAATTTCAACAATAACCATTGTAACTGAAATAAATGATAAAGTTAAAAATACTACAAAGTCTGGGAGTAGTACATGCCACTACATCAACTAAAAACAAGATAAAAATCAACTCCTAATATGGAAGGATTGCCTAAGATAATGATGTGCCACCAGAGGTAGGATATACTCAAGCCCTTTAACTGTGACTCCTGAATCTACTCCTAGGCTAATGCTTACTAATTATTTATATTATTTACATAGCTATGCACAAAGGAAAGGGGTACATTGACAGACCCCTGACCTTGCTTAAAGTATTGAACATACATAACTATCATAATGGAATGTTTAGAACCCTAATATAACCTTGTTATATGCTTTTTAATCATAATACAAGCTTAAGTTTCAAGTTTGGTCCAATTAGGACACTATTTGTGCAAGTTATGAAATTTTATGCACATTTTGGACTTTTTTTACAATTTACCCAATTGAGAGGTTTTCTTTGAAATATATCACTTTCATTATGTTCTTTGGATATTATCTCACATTTTCGATCTTTTGATCCATGGGGCACCTATTTGAACCTTGGTTTGGAGGTGTTTTCCTCAAGGGTATTTTAGGGTTTACCCCTTTATGGATGAGCTACCTTTATGAGCTATCAAGCAAATGGTTTATTTGCTTTGCATGCAAAATCAAGAAATGAGGGATAAGTAGGTATCCATGGATGTTGGGTCAGCTTTTGTGTGTCTGCTTGTATATCCTTAATAGTTTAAGGCCATGGATGCATGGAGAGCTTTCTAGACACCCCATGCTTCTTCTCTCCCTTATCCTAGAGCTTTATATATCTATTTTTGAGATCCAAAATGAAAGTTTTTCTTTCCACCACTTCTCTCCTTATAGGAACCTTGTTCCCTATCTATTTAGATTCGGAGTACCTATCTAAGGTAGAAGAAGAAGGAAAATTTCTTGTTGGAAGCTCCTAGGGTTTTGGTTTGCTATCTTTTAGGGTTTAAAAAGGTTCCTTCTAGTAATCTTGACCTAAAAGAGTAAGAATCCCATTATTCCCTCCATTTTCTTGTTTTTTATCCTTCCTCCTACCTTTATCCAGGCTGGAACCTTGCTGTTTCATGGTATAAATTGCTCTAAAGCTCTAAAACCCTACCTTTCTTGTTCCTTATGCTTAGGGTTTGCTCATTTGATGAAGAAAGGTGCTAGATGGACGAGTTCACAACTTATGCTTGGATTTCCTACCCTAACTGCTCATGATTTCTTCTATTTGAGATTTTATCTTCTAATTAGAGGCAAGTTTTATAACTTTCTCCACAATTATTTCTTGCCATGAGCTTGCTAGCTAATATTCTTGCTTGAAAATGATGATCCGTGCACTAAAAAGATATGCTTGACTTGAGTTTCAATTTTTATAATGCTCCCTATTCTGATTTTAGTTCTACATGAACTTGTATTGATGTGTATGATCTACCTAAGGTATAATATGACTTGGATCAGGTTGGTTTGACAACCTATGGTGCTAAGCACTTATCAACCAATGGTCAATTTTAGGGTTTAATGTTGATTTTATCTATAAACACATGACTCAATGGTGGTGCCATTGCAACAACCGATGGTGTTGTCTTCAAGATAACTGATGGTGGTGACCAAGGGTGTCAACTGACATTCACCCCTTAGGTCAGGTGTTGGTCTAATTATAATCTTAATGATCAATAACTAAGTACCCTAATGATGCTATCAATCAATGGTGACATTAGCTTGATATTTGATGGTGATTAATGAATATAGTTATGATCTGACAACCTATGGTGACTTAATGGTCACTAGTTATGGTAGATCAGGTTCCTACAACCTATTATGAGTTAAGCATGTATATGTAGCATCAATTAAGCCTTAAACCAATGGTTTCTTGGGTTATTTGATGCAATGGTTGGACCTATACTCCAATTGATGGTTTTAATATATGAACTTCACCCAATGGTTAAGATATAATGATTCTTCATCCAATATATTGGAATGATTCCTAATGTAATATTTTCATCCTAATAAAGTGATTTATATGTTCTCCTTTATGAGATCAACTTAAAAAGATCATTTATTGATGGCTTGTTTTAAATAAACAATCACTTGTGGGTTTTACCCTACTCTCAATGGAAAATTTTATGTTGTTAATCAAGGGATGTCTAGGGTAAAATGATGACTCTTTCTAGAGAACAACTCAATGACTTCATAGGTGGTTTGTCCAATATGTTTACTTATGTAAACTATCCAGGGCTTTACCTTTTCAACATTTGATGGTTAGAATTTGATGTCTCAATATTACCATTATTTTGGGTGAAGCTCATAGTGTAATGTTATGATTCTAATGATGAGAATTTGATGGTTCAATGCCTTAAACTTCTAGTCTTACCCTTACCCTCGTATGATTATGATTGATAATCACCATAATGAATTAATGGGTAACCCTAATTAGGTATAACTTGTTATACCTAGCTTTAATATAACTAAATGATGGTAATTGGGTATGAATAGTCCTTGAATGATTAATACAATCATGGAGTACTCTCTTATTGTTGTTGAAACCTTAGTATGCTATAACCCAATGGTTACATCTTGAGTTATGTGTGGATCCATACATGAAAATGGTATGGATTGAGATGGTGATGATTCACCTTATGCATCCATGATCCAATGGGGATTCCATGAGTTAGGGTTTGGGTATGAGTATTGATTAGTAATATTAATATAATTTATCTCGTTGAACCTAACTCTAATGCAAATAGATAAATATGAGTATTCATGCTAACCTTCTTATATGATGGCATGATGGTGGAATAATCTCCTTAATATGATCATAACCTTAATGTGTTAATTGGTGGTTATCATAGCCACATGGTTGATACTTTATTATTCTAAACTTGCATTATGAATATGATGAGGGTTAATCATATCTAGATTCCTTGCATGTTCATGTAATAAATGAATGTTCTTAATGTCAATATAACCCTACTATGATTGTTTATGAATATCTCCCAACTCATTAATGCAATGTTGTGTTGTCCAGTGTATTATATGTAAGTGATGGTGTTGAGACTTGTTATAAGGCATGGAAAGATAATGATGATCTTGCAGGGAATAGTTATAAGGCATGGAAAGATAATAATGATCTTGTAGGGAATAGTATCTTAATATCTTTTGGGAATGGTTGAGCCCTGAATGAGGTGTAATCCTCTTGTGTTGATAAGGGTTGATACCCTGTGATATTGTGAAAAGGATTTATATCATGTGATTGTATGATGACAAGTGAATAGCATGATGTGATGATGAGATGATGAACAATATGTATCATACATTTTATATCTTCTGAATTTTTTATACAACAATGTTTGCTAGAGATGAATTAGAGTTTGTATGTCCACTTGTATGATGCAGCCTTAATTCACCCAATTGGAAATAATTAAACAAGTGAAATTATTAAACAAGTGAAATTCTAATCATGTAGTGTCTTATGCCATAGATACATATGAGTGTCAAAATTTCCAGATGGTGAAACGAGTATTCCCTAGGGAAAATCAGAGCACATACCATTGAGTATGTGGGGTGTTTATCATCTTGAATCCAAGTGTTTAGGGAGGATGACTGTGGTCATACCTAACCCTCACTTTGAGAATGACTGTGGTCGTGTCTTAGTGATTATATATGTGATGAGATTGGAGGACAATTATGGTTGTACCTCAGATGGTAGGGTATGCGTACCCACCTCCTTTCACTAGTGTCGTGACCTATACCAAGGACATACTAGGTTGTTAGTAGCTTGACCTTATGTGTCACTATGGCGGACCCATACTGATCGGGGGCAGAGAAGATCTTAGGAGTCTAGCTCTTCATAGATCTTGTATGGCACTGATTTTGACTTAGCAGTGGTCAATTGGATTTTGAGTGGTATCCTCAAACTCCTCAAGGCATAATAAAAGATGTAAGATAGTTGCGTAGCATATCTATTTAAGGTTATACACAATGCTTCATATTGGATGATAACCCTTGTTTGCTTTCTTTTCACTGAGATCGTGTATAGTACAATAAGAGATAATAGATATGCTTATGTTGTAGTTATGATTATGTTGTCAAATATACTAACACTGATAGTTAAGATGATGTTTCTAGCTATGTTTAATATTACTAGACATGCCTATGTAATTACAATTGCTTAAACTTCTAATCATGCCTATGCAGTTAATTGTGCTATGATGTTAGTTCTACTTATGACATAGATTTGTCCCCTTTATTTGAGATGCCAATATTGATAGCCATGTTATGTTACTAGACATATTCATGATGTCAGGGATGCTTATGCTACTAGATTGCTTTGTTGTTATCAAGGAATATGATGATAGTCAGATTAATGATAATGATTGTTATTAGATGCAATTTGATGATACTTGAGTAGATATCTATCCAGAGAAATGGATTTATTTGTTACCTATATATGCATTGATGATCATACTTGTTGCTAAGATTATTTGCTTAATCTGTTTATCATACATAAACTGTTCAATCTATTAAATTGATTATTAAATACTTCAACTGCTCAGTTATCTACTATTTAAAATATTGTAATCAATAAGCATTGTTGGAGGTTATATCTCTTGCTGGGACATGGGTCTCACCCTTGTGGTTCACCATATCTTTTTAGGTAATCGAAAATGACGACAATAGAACTGTGGAAGTAAAGAGAAACTAAAGTAATGAATCTTGGCGAAAGTTGATCAGATGTCTAGTGTGTCCTAGAGTCGTCCCTGTACTCTTAGGTCTGGGTAGGAAAAGTTTATATATGGTGTTTCAAACAAATTGGACTTTTGTTAGAATGTTAATGCTTGTTTGTGTGGCATACATGAATATTGTTCTCCTATATATGTTGTGGCTAATGTGATAGAACAATTTGTATCAAATTCTTAGCATAGTATGGATATAAGAAAGATGTTGGGATCTTATGCAAATGTTTCTGAGCAGGTGTTGATGTTGAATTCGGTTTTAATTTTCCCATATTTTTGGGTATGTGGTTAATTGGTGATCGATTGTTTTTATGTTTTGAGTAATCTAATTTAGTGTAACAGGTTCTCACAAGTTGGTATCAGAGCTTTTGGTTCACTGAGTCTACAAGAACACTAGGACTTAGGACTAGGATGATGTTTAAGTAAGGAACATGACATGAAACTATAGTGCATACTGCCTAATCTCAATACTTGGGTGCCCTGGCCAAGTATTCAATTATTGAAGAAAAGGTAAGTATGGAACTTTAGATTGTTATCTTTTTTATTACTCTGATCAAGTAATCATTTTGAAACAATCTAAAGAGCATAATGAATCAGAAATCATGGTGCAGACAACTCAATATTACCTCAAGAGAAGATGAGAATTACATCATTATCTATCAAAATTTGAATGTTTGTTAACTATAATACAAAGATACCACACCATGAAATCTAAATCCGAATACAAATAAGAAAAATAGGAGTTATTAAAGATGTGATTCAAGAAGATAATAAAGTAAAAGATAGATAAGTTTGTTCTTATAAAGTGAATCAAGGTATGAAATCAACATAAGACAGAGAGAACTTCTATAATAAGTAAAAATGAGAAGATAAATGGGAACAATGATAAAGGAATACGATGGAACCTGAGTTAATATCATACCAAACTATGTGTGTAAGAAAGTGTTAATGTAAAATCAATATGGCATGTGAAAGAAATTAAGGGAGATGATCCATGTTTAATGAAGAAAATGAAGAATATGATGATATACCTGTTGATAAATGATTGAAAAACATAATAAAATAAGAGAACATACCCTAGTGGGATAAATAGTCATCAAGGAAGGAGTAATGAGATATGTTAATCATGATAATTCCTATGCTAATGGTAAGGAACTCGAAATGAAAAAGGTAAAATGGTTCATAAGAAGTTGTAATCTACATAATGAAAATAGAATTGGTTACATTTTTGCTAGTGACCCTTGAACAATGCTTCTATGATGTGGGAAGTGTGTTTCCCTTTGTGTCTTTCCTTTGTAGGGAACACCTTTCTAGTGGATCATCGCCACTTGGTATGTGTGGATTCATTGTAAACATGAGGTTGGTTGGCTTACTATAGCATAAGGTTGCTTGTACTATGGTTCCAAGATCATAAAATTTGTGATGATTTTCTTTTGAGACTTTCAATAATTAGGAAGGCTCCTAGTAGATGTCTTGAGATTTTTTATGTTGGTAAAAGTAGACGAGATAAGGATGTAAGTTCCTTATAGTGCATGAGGTGGATGCCAAGGTAATGAATCATAGTATCCAAGTATCAATAGTATGGAAGTATGTGAAGGTTGGAGATGTTTATTAAATGAACATTCTAATAATTCCTCTCCCTTAGAGAGAGAGAGAGAGAGAGTTGATGATGACCGTATAAATGTTTTTGGGAAGGAAAAACAAAAGTGATTCTATAATGTCGTGTATTATTCAGTGATAGCTGGGCAAGACCACTGTCAATGATAGATGGTTTGTTGATCAGTAGACATGTGCTACCGTGTTCCTTTAAGATAAACCTAGGATCAAATATCCATGCATAAGAGTTAGAGTGGATGACATAAGTTACATGACCATGATGAGTTTATGGTTATGTCCTTCAGACAACCAATTTACCAATATAATTTATGAATAGGAGGAACAAAGTGTTCAGGTCATGTCTTACAAGTTGTAGCAAGCTTTGAATGATGACATCTCAAAGTATTCCAGATATGGTCAGTAACATGGTCAATATCTTTGTTAAACCTTAAGAATAATGAAGAAATTGTACTCATGTGTGACAAGTCTAGAAAGAATGAGTTGGGGGTTTACTAATGTATCCTTGTAGAGTTATGATACCTCTGTTAAGTATGTTATGTGAATCCTAATAATATGAAGACAATGTCATTTCTCTACCCCTAACAATGTCAATCGAGAAGTTATATTTGTTAATAGTTATAGACAAGTGTATGATTCTTCAACTAAATAAATGGTCAGTCCACCATTGAGATGATTGGAGAATCCTCTAAAAGCATATTCCTCATAGTTCTTGAAAATTAGGGGATGCCTACCTAGTTGATTGAGTTTTTAATTACAACAATCATTAAAGGAGCATAGAGATGAAACCTTATAAAGTTACATATGATACGGGATACATGATGTTTCATGTTTGGTAAGAGCCATAAAGTATGACCTATAAATGATGTGTGGTACATTAGATAGAATAGTTCAAGACAACAGTTGGAGTGCCAAGTTGAAAGGTACTACCAGACCAGTACAGGTGGCACAACAGTTCTTATGTTGAACCAAGATGACACATGCAAGAGTTGAGGGAGAATAATATGTCTTCTTTGACAATGATATGACATTATCATGTTATGAAAGTAACAATGTGGAAGATTGGGGATGAGGTGCATGAGAAGTATCCATCTTTGTTTACCTTGGATTTCAGGGGGAAAATCCCTGTTAGCGGTTTATGGTTGAGAACCCCTAACCTTGCTTAAAGTATTGAACATACTTAACTATCATAATTGAATGTTTACAACCTTAATATAACCTTGTGATATTCTTTGTAATTGTAATACAAGCTTAAGTTTCAAGTTTGGTCCAATTTGGACATTGTTTGTGCAAGTTATACAATTTTATGCACATTTTGGACTTTTCTACAATTTACCCCATTGATAGGTTTTCTTTGCAATTTATCACTTTAATTATGTTCTTTGGATGTTATATCATCATTCTTGATCTTTTTGAGCCATGGGGTGCCTATTTGAACCTTGGTTTGGAGGTGTTTTCCTCAAGGGTATTTTAGGGTTTACACCTTTATGGATGGGCTACCTTTAGGAGCTATCATGAAAATGGTTTATTTTCTTTGCTTGAAAAATCAATAAACTAATGATAAACAGGTATACATGGGAAGTGGGTCAGTTTCTTGTGTCACTTCTTGTATATCCTTAATAGTTTAAGGCCATGGATGCATGGAAAGCTTTTTAGACACCTCATGCTTCTTCTCTCCCTTATCCTAGAGCTTTATATATCTATTTTTGAGCTCCCAAACGAAAGTTTTGCTTTCCACCACTTGTCTCCTTCTAAGAACCTCGTTACCCATCTGTTTATTTGTGGAGGACCTATCCAAGGTAGAATAAGAAGGTGAATTTCTTGTTGGAAGCTCCTAGAGTTTTGTTTTGCTCTCTTTTAGGGTTTAGCTTCCTTCTCATGATCTTGACCTAAAAGAGTAAGAATCCCCTTCTTTCCTCTATTTATTTCTTTGGTGTCCTTCCTACTACCTTTTTTCAGGTTAGAACCTTGCTTTTCCATGGTATAATTTGCTCTAAAGATCTAAAACTCTACCTTTCTTGCTCCTTATGCTTATGGTTTGGTCACTTGATGAAGAAAGGTGCTACATGGATGAGTTCACAGCTTATGCTTGGATTTCCTACCCTACCTACTCATGTTTTCTTCTGTTTGTAATTTCATCTTCTAATTAGAGGCAAGTTTTATAACTTTCCCCACTTTTATTGATTACCATAAGCTTGCTAGCTCATGTTCTTTCTTGAAAATGATGATCCATGCACTAAAAAGCTATGCTTGACTTGGATTTTGATTTTTATAATGCTCCCTATTCTGATTTCAGTTCTATATGAACCTATATTGATGTGTAAATTATTCCTAAGGTATAATATGACTTGGATCAGGTTGTTTTGACAACCTATGATGCTAAGAACCTATCAACCAATGGTCAATTTTAGGGTTTAAAGCTGATTTTATCTATGAACACATGACTCGATGGTGGTACCATTGCAAAAACTGATGATGTTGTCTTCACGAAAATTGATGGTGGCGACCAAGGGTGTCAACTGATGTTCACCCCTTAGGTCAGGTGTTGGACTAATTATAATCTTAATCATCAACAACTAAGTACCCTAATGATGATATCAATCAATGGTGACATTAGCTTGATATTCGACGGTGATGAATGAATATAGTGCTTATCTAACAACCTATGGTGAATTAATGGACATTAGTGATGGTAGATCAGGTCGCCACAACCTATGATGAGTTAATCATGTAGATGTAGAATCAATTAAGCCTTAAACCAATGGTTTATTGGGTCATTTGATGCAATGGTTGGACCTATACTCCAATTGATGGTTTTAATATATGAACTTCACCCAATGGTTAAGATCTAGTGATTCTTCATCGAATAAATTGGAATGATGCCTAATGTAATATGTTGGTCCTAATAAAGTGATTTATATGGTCTCCTTTATGATATCAACGTAAGAAGCTCATTTATTGACGACTTTTTTAAATAAACAACCGCTTGTGGGTTTTACCCTACTCTCAATGGAAATTTTTATGTTGTTAATCAAGGGATGTCTAGAGTAAAATGATGACTCTTTCTAGAGCACAACTCAATGAATTCATAGTTGGTTTGTTCAAGATGTTTACTTTTGTAAATTATTAATGGCTTTACCTTTTCAACATTTGATGGTTAGAATTTGATGCCTTAATATTCCCATTATTTTAGGTGAAGCCTATAGTGTAATGTTATGATTCTAATGATGAGAATTTTATGGTTCAATGCCTTAAACTTGTAGTATTACCCTTACCCTCATATGATTATGATTTATAATCACCATAATGAATTAATGGGTAACCCTAATGAGGTATAGCTTGTTATACCTAGCTTTAATATAACTAAATGTTGGTAATTGGGTATGAATAGTCCTTGAATGATTAATACAATCATGGAGTACTCTCTTATTGTTGTTGAAACCATAGTATGCTATAACTCTATGGTTACACCTTGACTTATGTGTGGATCCATATATGAAAATGGAATGGATTGTGATGGTGATGCTTCACCTTATGCATCCATGATCCAATGGGGATTCCATGAGTTAGGGTTCGAGTATGAGTGTCGATTAGTAATATTAATATAATTTATCTTGTTGAAAGTAACTCTAATGAAAATAGATAAATATGAGTATTCAAGTTTAACCTTATTATATGATGGCATGGTGGTGGAATAATCTCCTTAGTATGATTAAAACCTTAATGTGTTAATTGGTGGTTATCATAGCCACATGGCTGATACTTTCTTATGCTAAACATGTGCATTGTGAATATGATGAGGGTTAATCATATCTAGATTCCTTACATGTTGATGTAATAAATGAATGTTCTTAATGTTAGTATAACCCTGCTATGATTGTTTATGAATATATCCCAGCTCATTAATGCAATATTGTGTTGTCCGGTGTATTATATGTAAGTGATTGTGTTGAGCCTTGTTATAAGGCATGGAAAGAGAATGATGATCTTGTAGGGAATAGTATGATTTTCTTAATGACCTTTGGGCATGGTTGATCCCTTAATGAGGTGTAATCCTCTTGTGTTGATAAGGGTTGATACCATGTGATATTTTGAAAAGGATTTATATCATGTGATAGTATGATGACAAGTGCAGTCTCATGAATGGCAAGTGAATAGCATGATGTGATGATGAGATGATGAACAATATGTATCATACATTTTATATTTTCTAAATTTGTTATATAGCAATGTTTGCTAGAGATGAATTAGGGTTTTTATGTCCACTTGTATGATGCAACCTTAATTCACCCAATTGGAAATAATTAATCAAGTGAAATTCTAATCATGTGGAGCCTTTTGCCATAGATCCATATGAGTGTCAGAACTTGCCAGATGGTGAAATGAGTATTCCTAAGGAAAACTCGAAGCACATATTATTGAGTATGTGGAGTGTTTTTCATCCTGAATCCAAGTGTTTAGGGAGGATGACTGGGTCATACCTAGCCCTCAGTTTGAGAATGACTATAATCGTGTCTTGGTGATTATATATGTGATGAGATTGGAGGACAACTATTGTTGTACCTCAGATGGTAGGGTATGCGTACCCACCTCCTTTCACTAGTGTTGTGACTTGTACCAAGGATGGACTAGGTTGTTAGTAGCTTGACCTTCTGTGTCGATGTGGAAGACCCATACTGAATGGTCCAGAGAAGATCTTAGGGTCTGGCTCTTCCTAGATCTTGTATGGCACTGATTTTGACTTAGCAGTGGTCAGTTGGATTTTGAGTGGTATCCTAAAATTCCTCAAGGCATAATAAAAGATGTAAGAAAACCACGTAGCATATCTATTTAGGTTTATACACAACGATTCATATTGTATGATAACCCTTGTTTGCTTTCATTTCACTGAGATCATGCATAGTACAATAAGAGATATAGATATGATTATGTTGTAGTTATGTTGATGTTGTAAACATGCTTATGTTGTCAAATCATTCCTTATAAGATATTTTTATCTTAGGCCTCAAATCTTGGGATGTAAGGGTTCAACCTTGCTCCAGCCATTGCAGGTTTGTTACTGGCGAGTCCGGTCTATAAGGAGGGAGGGGATACATGTCCTGGTGGAAGAGAGTAGGAGGAAACAAGCCCATGGGGTATGGGGGCGGATTGCAGGGTGAGGGGCATGGATGACATTGGGTATGCAATGCCGAGATGCAAACCAAAGGTTTCTAGGGCATGAAATCTGGTAGTTGGAAGGAGGATGATGGCGGAGACATTTCAATGGTGGTGGTGTTTGGTTGTTGGTCTGTGGATTGCACAGTTTGGTTGCAGCAAGGTATATAGGAGGGGGGTTTGCAGAGGTTGAAGAAGGTGAGGCTATCGTGGAGGCTGATTGATGATTAGTGATCCTTGTTGTAGGTCTGTCACCGTGATTAGAGGCAACATTGCAAGTTGTCATGATGGCAGATGGACGGAGAAGTTTCCTTGCTGTTCTGGTTGGCTGGTGAGGCATCCATGAATGAGGCTGGGGATCAACCAGAGTGTGTATATGACTTGAAAGTGTTGAGGACTCCTCAAATCCATCACTTCGTCACTTCAGGATGGATGTGGAGTCTAGGTTGTAGGTGTGTGTTGAATTCCCAGTTTGTGGGAGCAGGGTGTGAGATGAGGGATTGGTGGTAGAATTTGATTATATCAGGTTGGAGGAGGTGTAGGGATGTGTGCGGTGGGCTGAGGTGATGGGGCACGATTGGTTGAAGGTCTTGTGTCTGCTTTGTCTTGATAGAGATAGGTTGTGAGGATTTATGTAGGTGTGGTGCTGTTAGGGTTTACGTCTGAGGGCTAGGTGACATCCTTGGTGTTACCAGTCTGACCCGAGGTGGCACACAGCCATAGAAATGGCTCACCGACCATTTCGTTCAACTCTAGAAACATTAATGGTTTCTAGCATTTTGAGCATTCTCGCCTTTGATTGATAGGCTGGGTGTTCCATGGAGTGAAGATCGGATCTAGTGGAGCCAAGAGACCAAGGGGTAAAGGTCGTAAGCATCGTTGCCCCAGCTACTGTAACGGCCTCCGTAGTAAAGAAGCGTGGCCGTGTGCTGGGTTAGGGACGAAGACCAGACGGGCCCTGATCCATCATATCAATTAACCACTAATTAAAACCAATTCGATTTCCTTTTTTTTCTAGCTATTTTATCTCTCTCCGACGATATATCTATTTCTTTTTAAATCCTCAATATGTTCTAAAGACTATTAATTTGATTAACTAAAATACCAACTCCTTGAGTCTAGATAGCCCAAAGTAACTACTATCATAATTAATTCAAGTTTTAATATTAAAATGTCAACAATGTCTTTTTATGTAATTTTAGTGGAGCTCAATTGTTCGAATGTGAGTACCAAGTGGAATGACTGAGCCAAAATAAAGACAAATTGTATTTTGGGGCTCAAGTTTCAAGATATTTCAAATAGAGTGCAAGAATGATTGCAAATTTGGATGAAGGAAATTTCAACTTTGAAGGATTTTTTTTGTCATAGCTCATAAATTAAATTTAGCACTAAATTTCAGTATGTTACAACTCTTTCACCCTTCAAAAATATTTTGTCCCCAAAATCAAATCCTTCTTAATAATATTTTTCCTAATAGGGATTAATTGAATAATTACCCAACTCACTACTCTGGTTTGTTCAGATCATCTTCAATTCAAACATAATTATAATTCTCCTTCCACTAACACAAGTCCTACTGCGGTGACTAACCATTTCATTTACTACTACCATGAAATTACTAAAATAATGTAGGTGTAAATGTTATATCAAAATTTGTGTTTAATGATGACTAGTCCATGAAACTTTTAACTAATATGGGAGTTATAATAGTCGATTTGTGAGTCTTGGACATCATTATCAAAAGTTTGAGTTAGAACCCAAACTTATTGGTCAATATGTGGTTATCAATACTACATCAATTTTAATATCACATATTTGTCACTAATGTTACAACGATACTTATATTGTGTATAATAATTTTTTAAGAGTTTCAACCATATTATTCCCAAAAAAATCCTACGTATAGTTGGGGGCCTAATAATCTACTTGTCCTAATATTTTTTTTCAATGTTAACTAATTACAACTTAACCTCAACTAGGTTCAAATTATGACCTTCTATTTTTTTTACATCACTCTCTGATATGTTTACGATTCTAAATGGAAGTTATCAAATGTGATTGTGACACTTACCATATTATTATTTAGGATAATTATTTATTCTATATGTGTATGCAAATATTAATGTATGTCAAAACCTAAAGGAAAATATAGGGTAATCTACCCATTTGTATACCTAGGGTGGTGATTTGTTAGTGTTCTAATGGGATCATTCACAATTCTTCCTCAATAATAGCTCAAGTGAATATATCCCTAGGGAAGTCTAAAAGGTAGTGAGATGAGCTAGATGACTTAATGGATTAAAGTACATCACAACCTAGTCAGTTAGTGTTCCCTACTTGTAGTATAAGTAATTCCTAGAAATTAGGCCAATTAAACTAGGGTTTATTGTCGACTATTTTTCTAAGTTCTAAGTACTCCATTGGTGTTCATACTTAAACCTAATTCCATGAGACATGCATGAATGTCGACCGTTTATGGCTCTGATACCATGTGTAACGCTCGGGCACACTGCCCAAGGCTCTAGTAGAGTTTCAGGAATGACAACTGGCCCCACAGACCACCACTAGCCTTAACTGTGCACTTTGTCCTCACTGACGCGCAATCCAGGATCAACTTCTCGACTGGTCACCCATCCTAGTACTACTCCAAGCTGAGCATGCTTAACTATGGAGTTCTTTAGTGATGGGCTCCCGGAAAAGGAGGTGCACCTTGGTGATATGGGTACTCCAATCATTCCTTATAAGATCTTATTATCTGAGGCCTCAAATCTTGGAATGTTACAGATAATGATTGCTATTAGATGCAATTTAATGATATTTGAGTAGATATCTGTATAGAGAAATGGATTTATTTGTTACTTATATATGCATTGATGATCATACTTGTTTCTTAGATTATTTGCTTAATCTATTTAGCATACTTAAACTATTCAATCTGTTAAATTGATTATTAAATACTCCAACTATTTAGTTATCTACTATTTAAAATGTTATAATCAATAGGCATTGTTGGAGGTTATATCTCTTGCTAGGACATGGGTCCCACCCGTATGGTTTGCCACATCTTTTTAGGTAATCGGCAGTGATGACAATAGAACCATGGAAGTAAAGAGGAACTACAGTAATGAATCTTTGAGAAATTGGATTAGATGACTAGTGTGTCCTAGAGTCATCCTTGTACTCTCAGGTCCAGGTAGGAAAAGTTTCTATATGGTGTTTCAAACAAATCAAACTTTTGTTAGCATGTCAATGCTTGTTTGTGTGGCATACACGAATATTGTTCTCCTGTGTATATATGTTGTGGCTAATGCGATAGAACAATTTGTATCAAATTCTTGGCATATTATGGATAAAAGAAAGATGTTGGTCTCTTGTGAAAATATTTCTGAGTGGGTGTTGATGTTGAAATCGGTTTTAATTTACCCATATGTTTGGGTATGTGGTTAATTGGTGATCGATTGTTTTTATGTTTGGAGTAATCTCATTTAGTGTAATGGGTTCTCACATACATGATTAGAGTACTTGCATTAAATTCTAGTACATGAGTAGTAGTATGAGTGAAGAACATGAAAACTTATACTAAAGATAGAATGTACTTTATTTAAATATTTTATCTTAGTATGCCCACCATTATATATAATAAGTCCTCTCAGAGTTGTGTGGATACTCTGTTGAATTGGTAGTGTGTGCCTCAGAATGACATCAAGGTGTCTTTGAATCAGTGTTGCTATTCCTAAAAAATGGCATTGTGTGCCTCTGAATTTATCATTTAATGTAATATATGAAGGTTCTTGTTTTGTTTTTCTTAAGTTGGAATTACTAGATCTGAACCTTAAAATGTTTGCACATAATGAAATTGAGTACTAATGACTTACAAATTGAATTTGAATTTTAATTAAATCTGAATATCTATGTGAATCTTTTCTATCAAGATGATGTATGGAAACTAAACTCTTATAGTTCTAAATATTTAAATCTGAAATTTATATTTCATGACATGAAAGATAAGATTACTAAAAGTATTTGGTGCACAAGATGTGAATCTCACATTATATGAACTTGAAAATATAATTGTTATTTAACTACTACATACAAAACAATGTAGATGTAATAGTTTAGATACAATCATCTAAATATGATAGAAGGACAATAATTCAAAGGTCATGGCCCACTTACATATATTAAGCCAAGTCCTACCAAAGATGGCTCCATGGTATGGGTCTATTTTTCTCTTGGATAACCAAAGATTTGATCAGTCCATGTATCCATCTTCTAGGTTAATATCTTCAAGTTCATTAGGGTGATATTTTGGCATCAGACACATGCTCACATATTATTCAAGGTGTATTAATATTTGATCATATATTTCTATTTTTGTGCAATGTATAGGATTATGGTTTACTCGCTCAGTTTAAGGTTGCGATTGGTTTATCATAATTGGTTCAAAAAAATATAGAATGAAGTTCCTTATACAATTTTTCGTGATTGGTTTTACATAAGTGGGGATATCAAGTTTTGGTGACTACTTAGGAATTACAGACTTACATATTAGACACAGTTCTTGAGTTCAATCTTAAAAAGAGCAAAAAATGAGTTCTATATTAACTAACAAAACTTTTTATGCAATTAAACTCCTTATTATCCATAAATGACAATTATAAAATATTTATGCTCACAAATGCTAATGGTGCAAATATAGTTTATTGTCAAAATTGTAACCATACTATTGTAAAATATTGTACACCATTATTGCATTATGGTATAATATTATACAATATAACCACTCTTACCACTGCAATTTTCAAAATATAAAACGTATGTGTATTGTGGAAAAAAAATCATACTTCATTAGTGACAAGAAAATATAGTCTACGTAACATTTTGCCAATACTCAACTTTAAGTAACGTAAAGTGAAAAAATGATAATTCTTTATACTATTATGCAAAGAATATATTAATAACTATTTTTTACATTGTGTTAAATGATTAATCAACACTAATATTTATGAAAACACAAAAGTTTAGTTATCATTACAATCATATAAAGTGAACTAAAATATATTTTGATGTAATTTTTAACCATGATAATTTAACTAAATTTGTATTAAAACTCTACCTGAATAATTTTTAAAGGAGAATTCACACCATGACCACTCAGTGAGGTTAATGCAATTGAATGTTGTGATATTTTTCATATATGATTTTTTTCTTTACATTTTTACGGTCCTATTTTCTTATATATTACGCAGTAAAAATCAGCAATATTTTCCATATTCACACTTAGAACGAATGGAACTTCCACAAATTGAACTGAACTTCTGAGAAAGTGAGTTATATATAACTTATGACTTACGCTAGACCAATTGGAGCCTAATAGTCACAATAAAATTATGGTTCTTATTTATATGTTCCTAATAGTTATTAGTTTACTAGTCTAAACTTATCTTATATGTATCATCAATATATTCCATTTTTTCCATAGGTTGTGATTACACATAGGATAGTAGTATGACACCTTACCATAATAATTCATAACTATTTATCCTCAAATAGGGTGATTGGGGTTTGTTAATTAGAATATCATGATGTCTAATAACTTTTAAACCATGAGATATGGCTAATTGGTATAGGTCACATAACCATAATCATAATCATAATAATGTAATTAGCATGAATTCATGTAAATTTTAGATTATGGGATATCAATAGATTATCATCAAGGTTCCAATAAAATCAACATAATTTTCTCAAGCTATCATTATTTTTTTGTGATTTTCTAGATAAACAAGTTATTTATTTATTTTTTTAAGTTCACAACATTATTTAGCAATCATATACAAGATAATTAAATGAATCAGGTAATTAAAAATACTTGGGAGAGGTAGAGTAGAGACTCGTGTCTCTAAAAAATTAATAGAAAAAACTACTTTATTGTCCTAGTGTGAGAGTATAACCAAAGTCATCTATCCTCTACTACTTGTAAGAAAGGCCAATTTGAACCTTTACCCCCATATTCGGCTTCAAGCAACATATCCAACACAACATGATCTCCACATTTGATCTTGGAGAAGAAGAGATGTCACACATAAATGAATGGAATCCTAGCTTCATCTAACCAAGAAGAGCCCAGTAACCTCTTGCATGAGGTATGAAGGTGGAAAGAGTGGTGACTCTGATTCACCTAGGAAACAACAAAAATAATGGAATCACCAGTTGAAAATGAGGTGAAGAGGGAGATATAATATCATCCCCTCTCGATCATTTAGAGAAGTTTTTAAGATCAGAGAAGAGGAAAGGCACAAACCTTTTAGTCAATATAGAGTGAAAATCATGGACATCAACAATATACAACATGAATGCAAGCAAAGATGAAATTGGATAATATACCTCACAAGTCAACCGGGTAAGGGTCTAGGAAGCTTCAACATCCCTTGATGAAGCTCCTCATATCATTTCTACAAGACAAAGTTGATTAGGGACCCAAACCCATGAAGAACCACATGGTATCCATGATGTAGGTTAGCTGACAGACCGTCTCAGTGAATCACACTCCAAAGTGAGGTTGGGGTTATGATCGTGTCAGTCTTCATGTTTTCTAGTTGTGGGGAATTAGAGGGAGATGTTGTAGTTGATGAGGACTAAGGTGGATGGTCAGAGAACAAATGTGATGTTGAGAGAGGGCTCTTGGTTGAAAATGACACCAATTGGGGTAAGAGGAGTCTTTCGGGACCACTATTCAAGATTCTTTGATTCCTACGAGGACATAGAAGGAACTCTAGGGTTGTCTGAAACAATTGCACATGAAGCACTATAATTAGGTGATTCTTAGAGGGTGAGGTTATATTTTGTTTTGGGCCTCATACGGAGAGGAAGGATTCTGAGTTTGACAGTGAAGTGGGTTCCAAATTGGTTGCATATATTGTGAGAAACTGACAATTTTTTGGGAAAGGAAATCTATAGTCAGAAAGTCAAATGTTGAATATGATAGGATGAAAACTAGGATTGAACAGAGCTGATTCGTTCCTAGATCCATTAATTTGAGAAAAACAAATCCTTGAAAAATAAAACTTGAGAATTTCTATTAATACCTATTTTTATCCAAATTCTCTTATCTAGAATAATATTTTCATAACCAAATGATCTCCAATCAATACCAAAATTCGAAAACTTATCCATTTCAATGTGGAGTAAACTAATGTGGAATTATTATTCCCTTTTGAGGGTCATGATAATTTATTTTTTTAAAATAATATTTTCATAAATGTTAAACAACTAAATATCTATACATAGTTAGGTAGTGAATATTTCAGTAACACATTTACTCATTTTCTATCAATATGAATATTTTTTAACAGGATGCTAATAACCCTTGTCAAATAAAATGACCTATTTTCTATATTGTGACCATGAAGGATATGCATGTAGAATAATGATAATAAATGTACCTTAAATGAGGATGTTACTATCCTCTCCCCAATAAGAAAAAATCATCCTCAAAATTTTAAGGGTTAAAGAGCTTTGGGTTTTTATTTAACATTTCATTATTGAGTGCCCATGTGGCCTTTTCTAGGCTGTGATTTCTCTACAAAACCTTAATGAAGAAAATGTCTTTCTTCTTTAACTTCTTTGTTTGGATGTCAAAAATTCTCAAGGAAATCTCTTCACAAAATAGATTTTCTTGATATCAATAGGATCATGAGAGAAAATACAAGAACTATCTTAGACATACTTTATTAGAAGAGATGCACCAATGACATTATGGATTTTCTCATAAGGTGGAAAGAACAATATGTATGAACTGTTTACTACTCTATCAATAGTTTCAAAGGGTCACATATTTGAGCTTTCCTTTTACCTTGGATCCTGCAATATATTTTATGGGCTTGAATTTCAAAAACACATGAACCCCAACATGGATCTCTCTATCTAATCTGTGTGCATTTGAACACTTTTGGTGCCTATCTTGAGTTGTGTTCTTTTTTTTATATGATACCTATGTAGGAAATATTCACTCCTTATCAAGCTCTTCTCACCAGGATCATTCCAAATAAGAGGTGACTTGCATGGTCTTTCTTAAAGGGCCTCATATGATTCCATGCCTATAGTTGCATGAAAACTATTGTTATAGGAAAATTCAACTAAAGGAAGAAACTTCGCCCATGAACCACCCCAAACCAGCATGCGAGATATGAGCATGTCCTCTAGAGTTTGTATAGTCCTCTTAGAGTAACCATGAATCTAACGATGATAAACAATATTGAATTGAATCTTGGTACCTAAAGTATCTTGGACTTTCTTTTTCAACAGTAAACTTCAGATCTCAGTAAGAAATTATGGAAGTGGGAACTTCATGTAGACATATCTCTTGGATTTAAATTTCATCCATCTCTAAAACATAGCGACATATGTGACTATTCTATTTCTTAGAAACTATATTATTAGTTTTGAAGGCCAATAAATGTGTGCTCTTGGTCAAGTGATTAATGACTAACCAAATCACATCATGCCCCGTCTGATTCTTTGGAAAACCCGTGAAAGAGTCCATAGTTATCTTGTCCCATTTCCATCCCAGAATGTCCAATGGTTGCAACATACCTCTTGCCTTTGAGGTCTGACTTTCCCCTGCTATCATGTGAGGAACTTAGACACAAACTCTACTATATTTTTCGTCATGCATTCCCATTGAAAGGATCTGTTTAGGTACTGGTACATTTTGAAGAGCCTAGATGAATGGTGTACTTTGTCCCACATGTTGAAAACTGTGGAGGCAACATGAACAGTTGAAGTAATATTTTTCCATGTTTCCCATGAGTAGATGTTGTTAACAACAATATATTAGGAAGAAGGGATGTGAGTATACCTTTTCACAGAGTAAATCTATCAATATTTCTCATTCAGAATATGTAATGCATGAATATATGTTGGTGATGTCCTCCCAATGTAGTCACACAAGTGCACATCTATATATTTCACACACATGATTGGATCTTCATGTCATACTACAAGAATCGATAGAGAAGGAGTAGCCTTTCATTGGTAAAGCACTAGCATTGTTCTCTATATCCTTCTCTCTCCTACCTTATGGGTAATGAAATTTATGCTTCACATGTAAAAAGGTGTAACAACAACCTTAGACTTCACACCTTTTTAAATAAGAGAGACAAGGAAACATGGTTTCTAAAACCCTAGGAAACAAAAAGGCAGGAGGTACTTTTAAGAAGTCCTCTTTTAGACAACCACTTGTTTGACTGGCTAGTCTAATCAGGCACTGGACCACGTCAACACTTTTTGGAAATAATACATATGACTCACTAATCTTGTTTGGTCAACCAAATAAATTGAAAACTCAACCAATTAGGTTGATCTCAGTTTAGTCAAGCAACTGGACTTTCCAAGTGATCAACTTCTTTATCCAGTTGGTTAATTAGGCTTTACAACTAGCTGATTGGGCATCCAATCAACATATACCTAAACTTTTTATTAACCAATTAATAATGCACCCATAATTATATTCCGCTTCCTTGTGCAATACTATGTGAGTGTCTCTATAGGCTCCATATTATGTTAATAGTGATGTCTATAATCACATTATGACTTCACATACAATGATGGGTATCTAGAAAGACTTTATTTCCACCCAAGTGATTGGTAAGTTGGATAATAACTTCAACATAGTGATGTGGCTAGTGTTATAGTGATTGTATATTGCCTTTGTCTCTGGTATCCAAAATGAATATGATGAATGGAAATCCTCTTAATGTTCAATATTTTGTTCGGTGATCTAGATTAGACAATTTGAGATATATGTCAACTGAATATGATAAATTGACTCACATAAGCATGGCCATGTGATTCATAATATCCCTCATCAAGTGGCCACTATATCACTCCAATAGCAAGGAAAAATTTAATCTACATACCTCACAATAATGCACATGTGCCATAATGAATCTAAAAACTACTTGTTGTGAATCCTTATTCAATATTAGTGTCAAAATACAATAAACAACAAGTGATCTTTGTAGTGACTTCAGGTCTAAAGAACACAATCAACTGTCAATTGAGATATGATTATTTCTGACATTTTTGGCTTCCATATATAATAATCAAGTTGGGTTTGCCTCATATAGTTATTATTACAAAGTACTTATGAGTTTGTTTTAATATCTAACATCATGACTAATAGATGTAGTATCAACCAACATACATACTAGTCTTAATGTATTGTTGTTGTCCTAATTTCCTCAATAATATCCAACTAGGGACCTAGACAAGAATGTATACTCTTAGCATACATATGATCTTATATTAAGGTGCGCAACCTGAAATCACATTACATTGAATCAGAAAATCTTAGGATATTATTATATTTATTCATTATCTCATATTAAAGCAAACATAATAATTTTAATTGCCTGTATTAATAACCAAATAAATTACAGAGGGTACCATTACAATCTTGATATGACTGGCTCTCATGGCATACTACCAGCAATATCTCACTTGCACTAGAGACAACCATTACTAATCTAATTCTAAGTGTTCTAACATTACTATCATGCTTTTCCTGTAAAACTACTTCTTCTTGGTACTCACCAAATCTTCACATACTTGTGTTATACAGTCTCTTATATGAGATGGTAGTCCTATAATGTGTGCTTGGAAAGTTGATGTAGTTTGGGTTCCTTGTAGATACAACATTGTTGTCTATGTATATCTCTATTGCATTGTCAATGGATGGAATCGCCCCTAGTTCACCAATGAATTCTTCCATACAAATTCCTATATTGCACTTGAGGTAGAAATATACTCACCCTCTAATGTAGAATCAATCACTATCTCTTGATTGGAATTCTTCCAACTCAAAGCTCTATATTTTGAGGCAAACCCCAAAACCTAATTACGATTGGTAATCATCCTTGTCAATTTGGAAGCTTGCTTTAGTGTAACCCTTTAAAACCAACTCTTTCTCGCTAGTGTAATCAAGGAACTTATCCTTAGTTTTTTTAAATAATTAATGATGTTATTTACAACAATGTACTAACCTATACCGGGATTTGATTGGTGTATGATCGTCATGCTCAAAACATATTAGACGTTAGGACATGTAATAACATTTCATACATGACAAATCCAACTGTATATGCATGTGGGATCTAATTCATGTGTGTCCTCTCTTTAGAAGGGTTGGATATTGAGCTCTAGAAAGACTCATTCCATGAGACATGGGTAAGTTTCCTCTCTTAGACACTTACATTACATATTTAACATTTAATTTACTTTGTCAATGTATATACTTTGATTTAACCAAGAACCCTTCTAGATCTATCTCTATATATCTTTATTCCTAAAATGTACTATCTTTATCCCAAGTTCTTCATGGATAAGTCTCAACCCTTTTTTTAACCACTTCTAGTCTAGGGATATCATTTTCCATCAATAACATGTCATTCACATATAATATGAGGAATGAAATTATGCTCCCACTAACCTTCTTGTAAACACAATGTTCATATTCATTTTGGATAAAACCAAACTATTTGACTTTCTCATCCAAATGAAGATTCCATCTCTGAGATGCTTTGCTTCAATCTGTAGATTGAGTTTTATATTTCTAGCTTCATTTGGAGAGATAAAATGTTCAGTTGGTGAGATGATCTGAGATCCAATCATAGGATGATTCCAATAGCACATCTTGTAATTTATTTGAATTTCATAAAGGCAATTAAGGTTATTATGTTTGTTTCAATATGGAATAATGAATAAGTATAATAATATCCTAAGAATGTATGACTCAATGACATGTGATTTCAAGTTGAGTATTCATTCTTGTTTAAGTCCTTGGTCAGATACTATTATGAAAACTAGGACAACAATAATACATTAAAACCCGTATGTGTCTTGATTGATGACTATGTCTAATTAGTCATGATATTGCATATCAATCAAACACATAGGTACTTTTTATGAACAAGTGTACTGGACAGACCCACTTTGACTGTGATACGTGGAAGACAATGATGGTAGTCAGAATCACATATCAACATGACAATAGTGATTATGGTCTGTAGACCTAAAGTCACTATAGTAATTACATGTTGCTCAATGTGCTTTAGTACTACTCAACATGACCTTGAATAAGGGTTGTTATACAAGTGGTGCTTGGGTGCATTGTGACACATGTTGATTGTTGTGAGTGACATAGATTGAATTTGTCCCTCCATTAGAGTGATATCCTAGCCACTTGTTGAGTGAAACTATGAAATGCATGGTCATGCTCATGTAAGTCTATATATGATATTGAGCTCATGTGTATCTCAATAGTCTACTCTAGATCAAGGAATAAATATTGAACATAAGAGAATGACATTTCTATGCTTCAGATTCAATGTGGACATCGAAGACAAAGGGATTATACAATCAGTTTATCATTGGTCACAATACAAGGTTAAAGTTGTTATCCAACTTCTCCAATTACTTGGGCGGAAATGAAGTCTTTCTAGATGCCAATCATTGCATGTATTATCAACATCACTGCCAATGTAATTTGGAGTCTATAGGGTCACGAGCATAGGATGCATTAGAATAAGAGTATAATTGTGGACATGATTAGAACTATTTGAGGTTAAATTTATAATGAAAACACTTAGGTATTAATCAAAGGATATAATTTAAGTTAATTGGATAAAAGGTTTAAACAAATTAATTAGAGTTAAAAGTTGGGTGATGGAAAATTAGTAAATTGACTAATATGATTAATTAATTAATTTATTAACAACATTGCTCTAAAATATTTTAATTGTCTATTTGACAGTCAATGAGAAGACCTATTTAAATGTAGTCGCAACCTTTCATTTTCCATGGTTTTGGGGAAAGTGTACTTCCTTTCCTCTCCTATTTAAAGGGAAATGACAGCCAGATCATAAGATGTGCTCATTTGTGTGATCCCTAACCTTAATCATTCCTGAGAGAGGAGAGTGACCATGATGCTAACACACACCAAGTGAGAGACTTCTCCATCCTGTTGGCTCCAACATCACGTGAGGAGTTCCAGTCCATCTATGTGGACTTTAGAGAGATGTAGGCTCCATGTTACTATGTTTAGTGGATGTCAATGAAGACTATTTGTACACACAAGGAGTGACACACACCGTGTGATGAGGATGTGAATGGACTTTCTCCTTGACAGGGTATACCTTGCACAACCTATTTCTATATAGTTGTTTTTGACAAAATCTGCTTGCAGGATACATGGATACTTTTTTTACTGCGCTTGCCACCTCTACAATCCCTAACACAGGTTGTGTAATGTATACATCCTCAAATATATTCTCTTTAAGTTACAAAACATAAATATCCATTTGCCAAATTTCATAGTCATGATAAATTGTAATGGCAAGAATGATCCAAATGGATTCAATCATGGAAAAGATGAGAAGAATTCATCCTAGTCAACACCTTGAACTTGTTTGAAATGTTTCACAACCAATCACCCATCATAGGTTTTTACATTACCATCCATGTAGGTCTTCTTCTTGAATACCCATTTTCACCCTATGTGTTTTACCCCTTTAGGGGGATACACCAAGGTCCATACCTTATTGGTAGGCATGGACACCATATTAGATCTCATGAATTAAAGCCATTTCTCAGATATGGTTCCTCAAAAACCTCATTATAGGTTGTAAGTTTATCATCATCATCTACGACCAACACATCATCTTGTTGAGTGATGAGATATCCAAATATCTCTGACTCAAGAAGTTCCCTACTAGACCTTCAAGGTTCTTATGCTACAAGAGGAACTTGAGATTCGACAATTGTTTGTCATTCCTCTTGTTCCTTAGTGACCTCCATATGTTCAATGTTATCTTGTTATCTTCAAACTTCTTAGAGTTCTATTTTCCTCCCACTAGTTCCTTTTTAAATTAATTCCTTTTCACGAAATACAGTAGTTCTGACAACTAACACTTTGGTGTCATATGGAAATAGAAGTAATATCCCTTAGTTTATCCAAAAAATGACATTTGTCATATTTGAGTCCAAGATTTTTAGAAAAATATTTCTTTACATATGCTCCACATCCAAAATCTTCACAAAATACATATTTCTATGTTTCCCAATCCATAATGCATGTGGGTATCTTTGGAACCGATGATAAGGTACATGGTTAAGTGTCAATGTGTAGCTTTAAAAGAATATCCTCAAAATGAAGATGGAAGAGAAGAAGAGTTAAACATTGATGGTACCATGTCCAACATGGTGCAACTCCTTCTTTCTTATATACCATTATGTTGTGTTATTCATGTCAAGTAAAAATTGTGACACAATACTAAAATATATCATTATTGCTTCAAACTCTTGGCTAAAGTATTCACCACCCGAATGTGATCAAAGTGATGCATTACTCTTTCCAAGTTGCATATGAAATTCATTCATAAATTCCTTAACATTTTCAGTTGGTTATGACTTGTGTTTCATTAGGTACGTGTAGCCATATCTATTGACGTCATCAATAATGTGATAAAGTATTCATAGACACCTCTAGAATTCATGTTAAAAGATCCACATATATCTGTATATATGAGTCCTAATAAGTCACTTTCCCTTTCACTATATTCATTAAAGGGTTCTCTTGTCATCTTGCCAAATAAACAAGATTCACATGCCTCAAATGATTCAAAATAAAATGAGTCTATATATCCATCTTTATGGAGTATAGAAGTGCACTTCTCAATTATGTGTTTTTGACGAAAAAGCCTAAAAATGTTTTGTTTGAGTCATTAGTTTAAGCTTCTTATAATTAGAATTTATGTTATAGAAATTTTTCTCAAGATCTAATAAACAAAGACCATAAGACATAGTGGCACTTCCATGAAATATCTCATCTTTATAAATAAAACATATACATTCTTGATGTGAAATTCATAACCATTATTCTAAAAGCATGAAACATTAATGATGATCATATTTATGGAAGGTATATAATAGACGTTCTCTAACTCTATTACAAGCCCACTGGGAATGGATAAATAGTTGGTACATATAGAAGTAGCAACAACCCTTGCTCCATTAGAATGTGTAGTTCCACCTCTCACTTCTTTAAGGGCCTACTCCATTTAGATCATGCATATTTGAAAGTATGTGAGAACCAAGTCTGGTATCTAATACCCAAGGTGAAGAATTCGATAGACTTATCTCTATAACATATATACATGAAGTGGATATCTATATACCCTGCTTCTTGTTCTTCAATTACTCTAGGTATAGATGATTTTTTCTTTTCTAATGTCTAGCCTAGTGATAATGGTGACAATTGCCTTATTTACCCATCCTCATTTTGCCTTAAGTGTGAGATACCTACTTCAATCCAACCTTAGAAACTTTATTTGCTTTGCCTTTTCACTTGAAATTTTCTTTTCCTTTGATGACCACCAACATGGATTTGGGCTTGTCTTTATTCATCTACCAAGTAGTTTTTCTTAACATGCCAAGATGCTCTAAAAATGGTTTGACAAAATTATTCATGTTACAATTCATAAAAAATTGTCTATATGAATCCATCAATTATTGTAGGATCACATACGTGACCGACTCTTGGCCTAAAGTAAATCCTGATCTCTCTAGACTTTCCACATACCCAATTATCTTGAGCACATGGGACCCAACTGGATCACCTTCTGCCATATTGCACTTAAATAATGCCTTGGAGAAATCATACCTCTCTTGTCTAGATTTTTCTTAGTGCATGTTTGTGATATGTGTTATCATTTCAACAACTCCTATATTCTGATGCTGCTTTTGAAGCTCATGATTCATGGAAAACAACATAAGGCACTTGATGTCCACATCATCATCAGAATGCCTAGATAAACTTCTTTTTTTCCCTAAGTACATTCAAAATAGGTACATTTAGTACCGGTGTATCCCAGACATAGAGCTTAAACTCATGTGTAAAAATAATTATCAGAGTCTTGAACCGGTCATGGAAATTATTTACATTATGGCTTTCCTTCTCAAAGATAGGTCACACGAAAAAGTTATTGTTGTTGTTTTCCATTTGATCTACAAGAAATGTTTATAAAAGTTATTATTCTGATTGAAAAAGTTTTATTGATATTAATTTGGTCTTTCATTAAATATCTATCCAACTATTTTGTTTCAAATTAATATCCCTAACTATTAATTTGGAAGATTGCATCAAACAATCTTCTATTGGGTCGAGATTCATATTTCATCAACATTGAGTAATCATTGGTTGATTAACCATAAAATTAAATATTTAGTAATGTAATGTTTTCCAATTGCATCTAATGCGACTCTTGATAGATGGATGAGAAACTATATTTCATAACCATCTATATGCTTCTAGGTATTTAATCTTATTAAGACCACCTAGTTTAATTCTAAATCAAAGGCCAAAACAACAAATATACACCCTGCTTTGGTAATCCCACATATATATATACTCACACTTCCCCAAGATAGAGCGCACCACACTTTTGGTGTTATCATGCATGCTAGATGAAAGTTTTCATGAGAATATAAGACTAAGTATTTGATTTGAGGGGTTTTATATATATAGATATTTATTTCCAAACACAATGTACTTATAGTATGCATCATATACACATTATACCCACAATACACAATCATAATCCAAAAATATACAACGTGGTATGGTCCTACTAATGTAATAATTTAGAGCCACAAATGATTAAATTCTATCTAAGTTCCTTTGCATCATATGCATCATTAACATGTGAACACCACTTGAACTTGCATTTGTCATCATTTGGATCAACAACTCCATGGACACTCTGTGTATCTTCATAAATGCCTAATTATGACAAGTCCCTTAAAACTAATTCTATTCCTATATAACATTACAT
The DNA here is from genome assembly GCA_963693085.1 of Alisma plantago-aquatica. Classification (NCBI taxonomy): domain Eukaryota; kingdom Viridiplantae; phylum Streptophyta; class Magnoliopsida; order Alismatales; family Alismataceae; genus Alisma; species Alisma plantago-aquatica. The sequence goes on from OY856409.1 coordinate 1,488,036,309, forward strand.
GATGTGTAGAAACCTAAATTTACATTCTATGGCAGTGTAGAAGGAATAGACACCATTACATATGGAATAAAAGATATGAGCCTCAGTATGCCATCCAATTAATTGTCAACTGATTCCAAGAACCATCCACCCACAACCACATGCACACACAATCGGATCCTTGGCCATAATCATGCAATCATCCACCATAATTTTTGGTATTTGACCTCATCCCTAATATTGAAAATAGATATACATTGCATGTGGAATCAAACATGATATCAGCGACCACCATCTGAATGACTAGAGTACATCAAAACTTTCTAGAATATGTTATCAAACTTATTGATCTTTTCTAGTCAACTATCTGGATTGGCCAGTCAACTAATTGGGATGTTATTTTCTTATGTTGAACTAGACTAGTGATTTGACATATTGGGATGATCTCTCAGCTCAATCAACCAACCAAATTATTCAACTGATCAACATGTCTATCTAGTCAGTTAATTGGACTTTCCAATTGGCTAATTGAGCTTTTAATCAATCTATAAATGAACTAATTGATTACCTAAACCTTTTACTAACTAGTTAATCATGTTTACATGATTATACTCATCTATCATGTTAACCCTATGTGTGTAACCCTATAAGGTTCATATTATGTTGGTAGTGATGTGTATAATCACATTATGACTTCATAGACAATGCTTGGAATCTTGAAAGACTTCATTTCCACCCAAGTCATTGGATAAGTTTGAGAAAAACATCAACTGAATGATGTGACTAGTGTTATTGTATTATATAATCCCTTTTTCTCTAAATCCATATTCAATCTATGGCATAGGAAAATCATCATATTAATGTTCAGTATTTATTCCTTAATCTAGAGTAGACCATTTGAGATACATGTTAACTTAATAACATATATTGACTCACATGAGCATTGCCATGCATTTCATAGTCTCACTCATTAAGTGGTTTGACTATCTCCCAATAAGAGGGACAAATTCCATCCACATCACTCACAATAACCCACATGCGTCAAAATGTACCCAAACACTACTTGTATGGAAACCCTTTTTCAAGGTCACATAGAGTTGTGTCAAAATAGATTGAGAAACATGTAATCATTGTTGTAAATTAGATCTCTAAGGATCACAATCAACTCTCTCACATTAAGATATCATTATAATTACCATTTGTAGATTCCATGTATCATATTCAAGTCAGGTTTGTCTGGTGCACTTGTTTACATGTGTTTGACTTAATATTTAGTATTGTGACTAATGAGATGTAGTCATTAGTAAACACACATAATAGTCTTAATGTATTATTGTCATCTCGATTTCCACAATAATATCTGACGAGGGACCTAGACAAGAATAAGTAATCTTAGCATACACATAATCTCATGTTCAAGTCCTCAACTCGAAATAAAATGTTATTGAGTCATACATTCTTAGGGTGTTATTATATTTATTCATTGTCTCATATTGAAGCAATCATAATGATTGGAATTGCCTTTATTAACAATTAAATCTATTAGAAAGTGTACCAATACAATCATTATATGACTAGCTCTCAGGGCATACTACAAACACTATGTGTCTCTAAGAGAATCTTCTATTGTGGCTCATACGTAAGAGCCCATAGTCTACTCTTCATCCATATTTCACCATATTTACCTTTAGATAGACCTGCAACATTTTTCTGCCCTCGCCCAAACATACACGGAATACACAACTATCCCATTGGGCCTACAAAATTTTAGAGGCCCAATCTGGCTAAATTGCCATATGGGCCATCTTTAAGTCTAACTATATGAGTTGTGGTTTATATTCTACTAAATTCCACATCATCTTCCATTCATCAATCATTATAGTATAAATGAACATCTCCTTTTTCATGCTCAAATCATTGGCCACTATGTTGGCCTTGCCTGGATGATAAGATATGGTGGTCATCGTCCTTCAAGAAATTGATTTGCCAACATTCCCTCAAGTTAGATCTTTCTGATTCAGATTGTAGTTGAATATTTTATCATCAGAGAAGATCACAAAATGTATACCATACAAGTAATGCATCCATATTTTTAGCACATAAACAATAGCTACCATCTCCAAGACACGAGTGTGTAGTGTTCCTCATGAGGCTTGATATATCTTGATGCATAATCTATGAATCTATACTTTGCTGAAAAAGTCATCCTAAGGAAAAATGTTGAAGCATAATTGAAGATGAAATAATTATCATCACCATAATTAAGTACAAGTATTGGTATAAAATGATCCTCATCTTCAATCTCTAGAAACTCTACTTGCAATTTTCACTCCATATGAACTTTCTTCCTTTTGAAGTGAGTGCGGTTAACAACTTATCTATAATAAAGAAGTTTTGAATAAAGCGTTTGTTATAAAATAATAAGCCTGAGAATATTTCTATATATGATGGATTTGTAGGGGTGTCCTAGTTCATAATAGACTCAACCTTTTCTAGATCAATAGATATATTACCATGAGAAATTATGTGCCCAAGAAAAATGACTTTGTGGATCCAGAACTCAAACTTAGATAGCCTTGCATATATGTTTGGGTGTTGCAAGAGTAAGGAAAAAATATTTCTTGAGGAAGTGATCACTGTCATAATATATAAGAAATCCTTGATGAATACTATAATGAAAGAGTGTAATAATGATGGAATATCCAATTCATCAGATCCACAAAGATAGCATGGAAATTGGTGAGGTTGAAAGGAATCATAAGGAACCCAAGATGCCTTTTCACCAGTGCAAATTGCTATCTGATATAAGGAACCCAAAATGCCCATATCTGGAGAAAATTTCAAATTTTTCTATATCGCGGTATCTTCTTTGTAGTTCTATCATAAAAAAAACCCTTATCTATCTTTAATTTATCAAACATGTCAATCCATGACAATGGCTAGTAATGTTTTATTTTCATCTAATGCAACATTTTGTATTTGATGCATATCGTACGTGAATCATCCTTCTTTTTGACAAACATGATAGATGTTCTCTAGGGGAGATGCACTAGGATAAATATAGCCTAGGTCAAGGAGTTCTTCAATATGCCCTACAAGTCCTAATAGAAAGATCAATGAAGAACTAAAGCTCTTGATGAATGCCTATTCATCCTTGTTTTAGTTGCATTTTTAGCTTAGCTTAGCAATCATGTCCCTCATTTTACTTTAGAATTAGCTTCCATTTAGCATCTTGAGTTTTATGTTAATTTGTAAGTTTTTGACATAATCCTCTAATTTTCATAATACGTTTGAGATTACATTCTCTACGCATCAACATATGAGCAGTGGTCTTGCTGACTTACCAATGAGCCTAAAGAAAATATTGATATTAGATAAGATTTTCATCAATTTATCCTTGCATCGGTTGTTAATTTCAACAATTGATGACTTCTTTCACACATGCCCATCTACCTACACTATTAGTCCCTAATGTGAGTTTATTACACAAACAAATTCCCTAAGAAGGATTATCCTAGGTTTTAAAACATTTATTACACTTGCAACTAACTCACCCACAAGCTGACAGATCAACTACAGTGTAGTAATGGGTCAAACCCAAATTACAAAGTTTTTAAGAAATCACTGTCAGATCTAGTTATTAAGAATGATATTTAAAATATATTTTTTGAGAGTGATTATAGAATAATAATTGAACCAAAGATTGTAGAGCAAATAATAGATCAGAAGATATCAAAAGATGAGTTGAGATCAATATTTTAGGAACAGTAGGAGAGTTAGATTTTTTTCGCCATCACCTTCGTGCACATCCTAGTCATTACAACCCAGTAGTGTCAAAATTAAATTATGACCAAGTGAGTTTGCCCCCTTTCGCAATGAGAATTACACCAAGGTAGAATTCCCCACGATTTGAGGACTCATTACCCCTTTATTCAAGATTCACTCATCCTATAGGATCTCTTCTATGATTGCCTCAAGAATCTTATGCATCTATTTGGGAATCCAATCCTAAGTTTTATGGTCACTACACTCATGATTATATCAGACACGCTACATGAGAGATCAATTCAAGAATAAATCATAAATTGAATGCAGAATAATTCAAAATAATAAGAAAAATTAAGTTTGATAACAAATAAGATATAGTAAGGGCAATGGGCCTACTCCATGTTCCCCAGGGAGAAGGTCTACTCACTCATAGTCATGGCATGAACATAGATACAAGAAGAGAGAGTATATATCATGTCACTGATGAAGAAGAAAAAAGCAACCGGATGTCTTTGACTTCCACAATCCTATCTGACCATGATATGTCAAAAGAACTCTTCTAGGATGGTCTCTTCTCCTTTCTCCCAAAATGTGCTCTAGAGTTAGAGTAACTGGAATGAAATATAATTAGGTCAGGACTCTTTTTTCTATACAAAATATCCTCCTTTCAGAGGTTGTGTAATTTGTTCTCTGACTGCCACGTTGATCAGGCGACCATGTGATCTGGTTGGATGATCACTCACTTGGAAGTGCCCCTGATGGACTTTGGGTTTGTTGACCAGCAAGTTGGATCAGCCAATCTTCATTCGTAGAAGTATTATAAAGAGTAAGTGCATCAATCAATCCTAGGAGGGGACCAACTAATAAAGTGGACACTTGATGTTATTGTGGGATTCTAACTTTGGAGGCATATTTGTTGGTCAGACAACCAGCAAGGTGGATCAGCTGATCAACCATATCTTTGTGGCACTCTACTATAGGTGGATCAAATGATCAAGAGAGAGGATTAGATCGATCAATTTGTAAGACACCTGACATCAGTTTTGTGTTAACCTAGTTTTCTTTGGCTTGATGAAGTGATTAGAAACTTGTTTTAATCCTTTGGGATGCTATTAGGGCTTGTAAATAACTTAAGTTTCAAGTTTGAGCTTGTTTGGATGTTGTTTGTGCTTTGTGTGCTAGTTATGGTGCAAATCACAATTTACCCAAAGTAGGGTTTGATGTGCAATTTTTCACTTCTAGAATTTGTCTTATATCATTCGACATCATCAAAAGGAGAGATAAATAAGTGGGTACCTTGTTTGATCCTTGGATGGGTGGTGGCATCCTTGGTGGTGATTAGGGTTTTCTAAGGTTTACTTTATTTCGACCTTGTTGAACCTTGGTTATGGTAGCGACCTAGATAGCAATCTAGGGGTTGTCTTGGATGTGTTTCAACTAAAACACCTTCCTTGGCATGATGTTTGTTACGATGATGATGGTTTGGGGTGATGTGTTTTGACCTAGATGTTTGTCTTCTTGTGTTTCGACCTCTTTGATGGTGATTATCTTATTTCGACCTAATCTTAATGTTTTGCTCTTGTTTTGACCTCCATAAAGTGTTGCAACTGAAACCACATGTTGGGGACCCAAGTAGGTAGAAACCCACATAGGTTATATCACCATATCGTGCATGCATGTTTAAGTGGTTGCATGTGGGTTCCTTTAGTGGACAAGTTTCCCTTTGGTGCCTTAGGGTGTTGACACCTCATCTTTGCCCTTCTCTCTCATCCCTCAAGTATATAACCTCTTTTCTCTCCACACAATTAAACCCTTTCAGTCATTCTTGTTCCTTCTTCTCTTTTGGTTGCCTTGGATCCTTGGGGAGCAAGGAGATTTGATCTTGGAGGTCTTGGTGGTCAGATCTCTTCCTTGTGGTGATCTTTGCTCATCTTCAACCTTGGCAAGTATCTAGTTTTGTTCTGTGAAGTTTTTCTTAGAATCTCTACCCCATCCTTCCCCCTTCTCTTAGCCATGGACCATGTTTTGTAATGGTGATTGTTCTTGAGGACAAACCCCCTTATCACAAGGGTCATAGGCCATAGTGAGAAGAAGTTCTTCCCTCTTTTTCCTCCTTCTTTCTTTGGTTAGGCTAAAATCTTATCTTCTCCTTTTCTTGGGCTATCTTTAACCTTGGTACCTTCTTGTTATTGAGGTATTTTTGTGTCCAAAAGAGGAACTTTTGGTGGAGCATCTTCAACTTTTGGATCCCGTGATCTTGGAGCTTGGTATCTTTGGTGTTGAGCTTCTTAATGTGGGTGGTATAACCCTTAACCATCTCTATTATTGAACTTTTCATTCATGCATGTTGTTGTTCCTCTCTATAAAATGTAACTCTACTGTGTTAGTAGATAATACCCTGATCTAGATCTTGTTTGAAGGTGATTAACATGCTTGGTTTGCTTAGAATTTGAAACCCTAAATCTTAGGCACCCAATTTTGGAAATGGATGTGTTATGGTGGTTAACTTCCTACCTTTGACTTTGGTTTTTGGGCGCATGCATGATGATCATGTAGATTGATATATCATGGTGTTTAAAGTTCTATTTTAGGTGTAATAAACGTGGTTTTATCACCCTTGCATGTGATGACTTCATTGAGGCTCCTTGGTTTAAGACTTAGGGTTTTTGGTGAATGTTTTGTGTGGAGTGTTCCACCTTGATGATGATGGTGTTCCCTGATGTTACCTTTGATTTAGGATCATTTTCCTCCCTATTTTGGATTTTGGGCTAAGTGATGATAGGGTGCTTGACCATGTGAGGTCGCTACCCTTGGATGATTGCGGTCGATACCTTATGTTTGATTAGCTTGATCGTAACATGTTAACCTCTTATGGTATAGGTCACTACCCTCTCTTTGTAGCGGTCATAACACCATGAAGATTGTTGACCCCTTTAGCCATTTGGTGCCGGTTGAATAGTAGTGTTGGTCATGGGTCATAACTGTAGTTTCTTGGATGGCCTCTACATGTTTGTGTGGTGCATTAGCCTTTGTGTTCCAACCTAACCCTAATAGGTTGGTGCGGTCGAAACATGCTTAGTGTGTTATTGATGGGTCATGTAGACGTGTTACGGTATAACACATGGCTAGGGCAGGTCGATACCCTTGGTTATATGTGTAGTCGTGACCTAGATGATAGTGGGTCGTAACACATGTAGGTGGTGTGGGTTAACACCTATGTATGTATACATGGCTAGAACATATACACGTGAGCACATTATGATACATGTATGGTGTTGATTGGATAACATAATGTGTAATCCTAAATGTGATACTTAACTCTTATACACTCTAAGAAAGTGGGAGGTCGTGTACCTAGGATTTGGTGATTGAACACAACTATAATATCCTAATCGACTATGAATGTGATGTAAACCTAATGTAGGTCATGTGATATGTTGTTGTTGTTTCTTGAAGTGGTTATCATTTTATGTTGTCTTCTCTTTCCTATTTATAAAACCCTAACCTTGCAGGTGACATGAACTTGAGTATCATAGCTAGTGAGTTCTATGGTGGATAGGAAGTGACACAATATGATGATAATAAGCCTTATGAAGCATGTTGGGATATATGTGATCCAGGAATGATGTGATTGGGTTCTGTGACCTGGACGAGGTGCCTAGTGTGAGGTTTTATCCTCTAGTGATGCGACAAGGATTGGCATCCCACAATGTGAATATGATGATGACCTTGTGGGGTAGTAGTAACTTGTGGTGATGATGTGATCAGTTCACACCTTATACATTTTATATATTCTGGAGTTGTATCATACCCTTATTCTTATAGAATTCGTTATGGTTTTATCCACTGTTACTTGATTGATGCTAAAAGATATTCAATTGGCTTAATTAATCAAGTGAAACCTAACCATGTAGATGCCCTATGCCATAGATCCATCCCAATGTTAGTCTTAGTGTTGGATGGTGAAACAAGTTATCCCTTAGTGGAAGTTCAGAGTCATATATTATTGAGTATACATATTCATAGGATTGACTGCGGGCCATACCCTAGAAGAGTGTGGTTGCGGGTCGTAGCTCAGTGATGTGACTCAGTATATACTTCCACATGATTGGCTGCGGGCCATACCCTGGTAGGAGTGCGACTATGGGTCGTAGCTTAGTGTCACTGGTGTTGTGCCGATATACCAAGGCAGGCTAGGTTGTTTGCAATTAGTCTCGATATGTCTCTATGGTGTTTTCTCCTGATGACCGAGAGGTGTGGAGAGATGGTAGATTCCAGCTCTTCCATAGTCCTTGTATGAAAAGGATTTCAACTTAGCAGTAGTCAGCTGGAGCATGAGTAGTATACCTCATCTCCTTAGGGCATAATAAAAGATGTAATACAGTCGTGTAGGATATTTTCATAAGGACAAAATGCAAAGAAAATTGGTTGCAGCCATGCCTTGCTTTTGTATAGCTTACTGATAAAAAATATATACATGTTCTTCATATTCCTTTTTAGAATATAAATTGATCCATTGCTCAATGGTAGCTGCCTACTCTTACTTAATCTTCTTATTCTATTGAATACATATCATTTAGTTGAATCTGCTCAACCTGCTTAAGATGATATCTATCTTCTTCAGTTTATCTATGCTTTAATAGACGTTGGCAGAGAGTTATATCTCTTGCTAGGACATTTGCTATCACCCTGTGGGTTTCCACATGTCTTAGGTGGCTATGCACGATGAGGTGGAGACTGTGTAGCAGAGGAAGAGCAACAAGAGTATCATTTGATAAGGTCGGATGTTGTAACATACTGAATCTTGAGTTCATTTACAATCTAACCCATTTTCAACCTTTTTATTTCTTTCTTATCATTTTTTCTTTTTCTCAAATTTTTCCTATCTTTTCTACCCTCTTTTTCCTCAATATTGCAATTGATGAATACTTGATGGCTTTGAACTACATTTACCCGCATTCATTTCAATGAATGGGTTTTTGCACAAATATCTCAAAATAGTGTGTTAGTTAGAGTTTAATAATGAAAAATGATCATTAATGTGACATAATTAGTATATTACATTAATTTGGAGATTTTACGGCTTTTTAGGATAAGAAATGAGAAATAAGAAATTTTATATCAAAATTTACTAAGGAAAGGTACTAAATATATTTATTAGGCACTTATCATACAATAAAATATAAATATCGTTCAAAAGGAGGAAATTAATGTAATGTTAAACTCCACACACTTTAATAAGCAAATCCATGAATTTTCATGTCAGTTGGTATTTCTCTACCCTCTTAATTAATTAAATGAATATGTAACTTTAATATATATAAAAATGCCTATTGCATGGAAAAAAGGAAACCTCCTTGACTCCTATTTAGTCTGCCTTTTAATTTGTTTGACCATTGAATAGAAATTGCTTTCCCAATTAAATTGGTATTTAAAATCCTAATTTCCATGGTTTGAATAGTGGTATTTTATTAGTCAATTAACTATTTCCTAAACCAAATGTAATGCAACGTTGTGTTACTCTCCCTCTGTCTCAAATGTGACCTTGCATTCTCACCCTTCAAAACAAGCAACACCCCGTTGTCCCCTTCCTCTACTCTCCACCTCCTATATCTTCCACCCTCATCCTTCTTTTTTTTCTTCACACCACGAAAACCCTAGCTGCCCACCTCCTTCTCTTCTCCCCCAACCGTGATGCCTAGACCCACTCGTAATAAGTCTGTAACGCTGCCTGCCAGGTACACCCACTGACGTGCAGCAAACCTGCAATAGGCGTCGCCCAACAACCCCCTACGATGCATCGGCGGCACTAACACCTACCCAACTGACACACCGATGTTGCGACGCCCTGACACCCTGACGCCCAACACCCCAATATCCTCATGCTATCGACGTCCATCTCCAGCCTACAACACAACCGGTGATGCCCAACAGTGCCTCTCGACCCCCCACCTACAACACCATTCTGCAACTTCTCCACTATCACAATTCCACGTCGTCCCCATCATCATCTTGCTGCAACCGGACGCCGACAACCACCAGGACATATGCAACTCGTCCCAATCAACCCAATATCCATGGATCAATCTGGAAGCAATCTTTTCATACCAGTAGAACATCAATAGATACATGTCATCATCACCTTATTTAGTTTCTGTTCTTTCATACTATAATAATCGAACCAATGGAAATGATTGAATGAATAAAATTAAGGTTAGTTAGATCAGACTTTGAGTAGTGTGATGACTGAGATAATCTTAGTTAGACTATTTAGCCTCTTAACTATATAATACTTGTATGTACGTAATCATACAAGTATATGTATGATCTATAAGGTGAACAGACATCATGTAGACTTATTATCCATTGGATGATTATTCATGAAACTGATATGGATTAGTTAATAGTCTCATCAACACTAACTTTACTTAGCTACATGATTGTATATACATGTATATTTACCAATCAATCACATGCATGCATTATTCAATGGATACTCACAATTTTACTTATTAGTTCTACGTTTAGGGACTAAATGATCTATCTAAAATATATGGTAGGTTACTAATATTCTAGGTACCCAATAAAATGCATGATCATAGTACATGCCACACAATTATGTAAATATGCATATTTAGATGTGTCACTTTAATATTCATATCCAATGCAATATGAAACTCTTAATTTTCCAGCCTTATCCATTTATCTTTACTAATTGACACTAGTCAATGTATGTTGTAATACATTAACTAATTGTTAGGGGAAGTCTAGCAATTTTGTAGAATGATATGTCAAATAACAAATTGGGTATTAACCAAAATATCAAATATGTAAAAATTAGTGATGATAATAGTTATTACATTTAGTTGGATACCCTAGATTCACATGTATGTATACATATGTATATATATATTTGATGATGATTGGAGGAATACATATCAATGCCATAATGTATTTGTAATCTAAACATATTAGGACTCATGTGTCTAAAGATGGGTAATTAGAACTAAAATGGATATATAAAGCATCACATATTCTATCAACAAAGATTAAATCATAGACCCTAACATGACATTACATGATCATGTTTTAGGTAAGAATAATATAAAAATATAATAGGAATTAATATGTTCACTTTGAATTGGTTAATATACATAATGTGTTCTTAGGATGAAAAGTTGACTTTGAGGACCAAAGTATACTATTCAAGTTAACCTTTATGTGTGAAAAGAGGTATGTGCATTCTAACCCTAAGTTGGGCGTGTTTTTAAATCCAATCCTATTTTCCCAATGAGGCATGAGCCTATTTTCATTAATTCTTATTATTGTATAAATTGTTCTAGGGTCATAGACCCTACTTGCAAAGTTATTAAATTTCTTAAATATTCCATTGAATTACTATAGCATGATGATATAAATGACTAATTAACTAATATAGTGTACATCTATACAACCACCCATAGTGGGCATGTGTAAATTTGCCCAGGGAAATGTGATAATTCTCCCCACCTTATAAATATTTTTTGGTGCTTGGGAATGTGTAAATTCTCCCTCACCTAGAGGTTGAGGTTAGGTAGGTGCCTCATTCTTGTATTAGCTTAATTTAGTCACATTTAATCAGGCATGCAACTTATTATTGTTTAACTTGGCAGAAATTCTTATTTGTTTTACTTGCTTCATATTCTTGACCCCCTTAGCACAGTGAATCTTTTTATTTCCTACTTTAGTTTATAATTGTCCTTATTCCTTAATTGGCACATACATTTTCTCTCCTCTTATGGGTGATCCCAACCACCCAGGTTTAGAATAAGAGTGCGCAACAGGAGCATAGTGAACCATCCTAAGACTAAGAAAATGGAGCTCATCCTTCCATCATGGATTAATTTGTTAAGTTATTTATTTTTTGGAGACATATTGATGTAGCTGAGTTTCCCTCTACTTAGGTGCTCTTTTTTGTATAAAGAATGTACACCCATATTGGGGAAATTTTATGTACACTTTATTAAATTGAATATAGTCAAATTTTAACTTCCATTGCTTACCATTGTTATTAGTAGAGAGGTGATTTCACTTCTTTACAACATGGTATTAGAGCCAATGGTATTCAGATCCTTGACTATTTCAATTTGTCTAATTAGTTAGAAAAACCTTACCTCGTATAGTTTTCCTTTGGTTCACCTTAGAAGTGACCTATAGTAAAATGTTTAATTAGAACTATAAGAGTTTCATATTAGAAATATCTTTAGTTACTATAAGAGTTTCATATTAGAAATATCTTTAGTTAACTTTTAGATGATTAGACTATTAGGTTGCTACTAAGGCACGAAGTTGAAAGTGATGGCATCTAGAAAGGGTCAAAAATTAGGGGTTGGCAATATTTTCCTCCACACCACTAGCTTGGTTTAAGGGGACTCCCGAGTTCATATGACACTGGCCTGGCCTAATCTGATAGCAATGCTCAAAATAGCATACCTTTAGGCAAATAACCTCACTGTTGAATATCCTTAGAAACAAAATAAAATCACCTTGTGGCCCATAAGTTCCTTATATGAGACTTAGATTTCCATGTTTAGGGTTAGTGTACCCTATACTAGACTTTGAAGTTTGGTAATAGTGATTTGTAAAAAAATTAACTGTTGTGTCGTATACATGGTTAATTAGACTCACTCTTTTACCACTAGTTGTTTAACTTAGTAGGTCAACCGTTTTAAAGGGTGGAGTAGTGGTAGTAGTAGTACCTTGATAGATTTTTCATTTGTTAATTTTGAGGAGGAAATCCTTTTTTAGGAGGATGGAATCCTATAACATAGCAAAATCTAGCCACTTTGGAATTAGAAACCCTAACTCCATAAATAAGGGATTAGTAATCTTATATGAATATATTTACCAAACAAACTATAATATTTATTTAACTTGTTTTTTTATATACAAATGAATACATAAAAAGTCATCTAATGAATATTTCATATACTTCAACTTAAGGCACATAATATGAGTGAATCACTAATTGTGAATACACATAATGTTGAACATGTCACCCTAAGGATATGACAAGTAAGATAAATGTAACTAATGCATACTAGGAATGCATAACATATAATGGTCATGTTGAGCTAAACCCTAAGATGTAATCAAATAACCTTAAGATATATACATACATATCCTTAATGCCTTCATGAAACATTAGTGACATTTGGTGTCATCATCATAATACACTTTGATACACCTAAATGACATATAATAACCCAATCATAACTTGGTATATGAATCAATTCATTAAAATGGAATGTGTTCCACCTTATTCACTAAAATATATATGTAATAGATCAAATGTGCTAAGGAGTAATTGGATTTAAATAAGCATGATTATTAAGTCTACAATAATTCCAAAATACCTAATGTGATGTTCAATGTATAATTTATGATATGAAGTATAAATTGGAGAAAATGGTTAGTGATGACATTAATGTGAATATAAAAGGTGATATGACAATGTAGGTGTAAGAAATTAATGTGACATTATTTAGACTTGATAACTTGTTAGATAAAATTATCTATTTCTTAAAAAATAATTTGTCAAAATTATACAAGGTAGTAATATGAGGATAATGAAGTTTAAATTCAAGTTATTAATGATTGTGATATATCATATTAATAAATATTGAGATGATTTAGTAAACCCTAACTGTGCTTAAAATTATTAATTAGTAAGTGAGAAATACACATGGTTTGTACATAATGTTGAGATGTAATTCTTTATACAAAAATGTGAATACAACATGACAAAACTAATAATGATGTAGTTTCATAAGAAAGATAATTCTAATAATCCAAAATGTTAATTGTGTTGTATTTGATAAAAAGTAATGTGAATAATGGAACCCTTAGTGAACCATAAAAAACCTGACTTATGAGTGGATCATATGAAGTACCATAGATTAGAGGTAACCACTTAGTTGTTAAGTGTTGGGATGTTACGTACTCACCCTTCCCTCTAGTTGAGATTTTGGGGTCGAAATCCTCTTTAAGGGGTGGAGTGTCGTAACATACTGAATCTCAGATTCATTTGCAATTTAACCAATTTTCAAGCTTTTTATTTCTTTCTTATCCTTTTGTCCTTTTCTCTAATTTTTCCTATCTTTTCTACCCTCTTTGTCCTCAATATTGCAATTGATGAATACTTGATGGATTTGAACTACATTTACCTGCATTCATTTCAATGAATGGGTTTTTGAACAAATAACTCAAATAGTGTGTTAATTAGAGTCTAATAATGCAAAATGACCATTAATGTGAGATAATTAGTAGATTATATTAATTTTGAGATTTTATGGCTTTGTGGAATAAGAAATGAGAAATAAGAAATTTTATATCAAAATCTATCAAGGAAAGGCACTAAATATATTTATTAGGCACTTAGCATACAATCAAATATAAATTTCATTCAAAAGGAGGAAATTAATGTAATGTTATACTCCACACACTTTAATTAGCAAACCCATGAATTTCCATGTCAATTGGTATTTATCTACCCTCTTAATTAATTAAATGAATATACAACTCTAATATAAATAAATGCCTATTGCATGGAAAAAAGAAAACCTCCTTGACTCCTATTCAGTCTGCCTTTTAATTTGTTTGACCATTGAAATAGAAATTGCTTTCCCAATTGAATTGGTATTTAAAATCATAATTATCATAAGTTTTAATAGTGGTATTTGATTAGGAAATTAACTATTTCCTAAACCAAATGTAACGCTACACTTTGTTACTCTCCCTCTGTCTCAAACGTGACCTTGCATTCTCACCCTCCAAAATGGGTGATGCCCCATCGTTCCCTTCCTCTACTCTTCGCCTCCTATATCTTTTGCCCCTGTCCTTTTTTTCTTCACACCAAAAAAAACCCTAGACTCCCTCCTCCTTCTCTTCTCCTCCAACCACGACGCCTAGACCCACTCGCAAGCACTCTACAACACTGTCTGCCAACAACACCCACCGATGTGAAGCATACCTACAACAAGGCGTCGCCCATCTGACCCTCGACGCTCAGCAACCCTCGATGCTACGTGGGTGGCACTAACACCTGCCCAATCGATGCCCCGATGCTGTGACGCCTGACGCCCCGACGCCCCAATCTCCTCCTACTGTCGACATCCATCTCCAACCTGCAATACAACATGCGACATCCAGCAATCCCTCTCGACCCCCCCACCTACAAAACCATGCAACAACTTCTCCACTATTGAAATTCTACATCGTCCCCATCATTCGGTTGTTGCAACCTGATGCCGACAACCACCACAACGTCTGCAACTCATCCCTATCACCCCAATATCCATGAACCAATCTGGAACAATATTTTCCTACCAGTAGAACATCAATAGCTACAGGTCAACGTCACCTTCTTTAGTTTCTGTTCTTTCATACTATAATAATAAAACCAATGGTAATGATAAAATGAATAAAATTAAGGTCAGTTAGATCAAACTTTGAGTATTGTGACGATTGAGATAATCTTAGTTAGACTATTTAGCCTGTTAACTATATAATACTTGTATGTATGTAATCATACCAGTACATATATGATCTATAAGGTGAACTAAAAGCATGTAGTCTTATTATCCATTGGATTATTAATCATGAAACTGATATGGATTAGTTAATAGTCTCATCAACACTAACTATACTCAGCTACATGATTGTATATACATGTATATTTACCAATAAATCACATGCATGCATTATTCAATGGATACTCATGATTTTACTTATTAGTATTACATTTAGGGACTAAATGATCTATCTAAAATATATGGTAGGTTAATAATATGGTAGGTACCCAATAAAATGCATGATCACAGTACATGCCACACAATTATGTAAATATTCATATTTAGATGTGTCACTTTAATATTTCCTCTGATTTCCAATGCAATATGAAACTCTTAATTAACCAAACTTATCCATTTATCTTTACTAATTGACACTAGTCAATGTATGTTGTAATACATTAACTAATTGTTAGGGGAAGTCTAGCAATTTTGTAGAATGATATGTCAAATCACAAATTAGGTATTAACCAAAATATCAAAGATGTAAAAATTAGTGATGATAACAGTCTATTACATTTTAATTTGATACCCTAGATTCACATGTATGTATACATATGTATATATATTGGATGATGATTGAAGGAATACATATCAATACCATAATGTATTTGTAATCTAAACATATTATAACTCATGTGTCTAAATATGGGTAATTAGTACTAAAATTGATATATAAAGCATCACATATTCTATCAACAAAGAATAAAATCATAAACCCTAACATGACATTACATGATCTATAATTTGGTAAGAACAATATAAAAATATAATAGGAATGAACATGTTCACTTTGACTTGGCTAATACACGTAATGTGTTTCTAGGATGAAAAGTTGACTTTGTGACCAAAGTATACTATTCAAGTTAACCTTTATGTGTATAAAGAGGTACGTACATTCTAACCCTAAGTTGGGCATGTTTTCAAATCCAATCCTATTTTCCCAATGAGGCATGAGCTTATTTTCATTAATTCTTATTATTGCATAAATTGTTCTAGGGTATTGGACCCCACTTGCAAAGTTATTAAATTTCTGAAATCCTCCATTGATTTACTATAACATGATGATATAAATGACTAATTAACTAATATACTATACATCTGTACAACCACCCATTGTGGGCATGTGAAAATTTGCCTAGGGGAACGTGATAATTATCCCCACCTTATAAATATTTTTAGGTTCTTGGGAATGTGTAAATTCTCCCTCACCTAGAGGTTGAGGTTAGGTAGATGCCTCAGCCCTATATTAGCTTAATGTAGTCACATTTAATCAGGCATGCAACTTATTATTCTTTAACTTGGCAAAAATTCTTATTTGTTTTACTTGTCTCATATTCTTGACCCCCTTAGCATAGTGAATCTTTTTATTTCTTTCTTTAGTTTATATTTGTCCTTATTCCTTAATTGGCACATACATTTTCTCTCCTCTTGCTGGGTGATCCCAACCACCCAGGTTTAAGATCAGAGTGCACAATAGGAGCATGGTGAACCAACCTAAGACTAGGGAAAAGGAGTTCATCCTTCCCTCATGGATTAATTTGTTAAGTTATTTATTTTTTTGGAGACATATTGATGTAGTTGAGTTTCCCTCTACTTAGGTCGTCTTTTTTTATAAAGTATGTACACCCATATTGGGGAAATTTTATGTACACTTTATTAAATTGAATATAGTCAAATTTGAACTTCCGCTACTATCCAATTGGATTTTGTTTACTATTGTTATTAGTAGAGAGGTGATTTCACTTCTTTACAGCATGGTATCAGAGCCAATGGTAGTCTGATCCTTAACTATTTCAATTTGTCTCCTTAGTTAGAAAAACCTTACCTCATATAGTTTCCCTTTAGTTCACCTTAGAAGTGACCTATCGTAAAAGGTTGAATTAGGACAATACAGTTTCATATTAGAAATATCTTTAGTCAACTTTTAGGTGATTAGCTTATTATGTAGCTACTAAGGCACGGAGTTGAAAGTGATGGTGTCTAGAAAGGGTCAGAACTTGGGGGCTGGAAATATTTTCCTCCGCGCCACTAGCTTGGTTCATGAGGACTCTTGAGTTCATATGACACCGACCTGGCCTGATCTGATACAGAATGCTCTAAATAGCATACCTTTAGGCAAATAACCTCATTGTTGAGTATCCTTAGAAATAAAATAAAATCACCTTGTGGCCCATAAGTTCCTTATATGAGACTTAGATTTCCATGTTTAGGGTTAGTGTACCCTATACTAGAATTTAAAGTTTGGTAATAGTGATTAGTAAAACAATTAAGTGTTGGATCTTATACATGGTTAATTAGACTCACTCTTTTACCTCTAGTTTAGGTTGACTTAGTAGGTCAACCCTTTTAAGTGGTGGAGTACTGGTAGTAGTAGTACCTTGATAGATTTTGCATTTGCTAATTTTGAGGATGAAATCCCTTTTTAGGGGGATGGAATCCTATAACATAGCAAAAGCTAGCCACTTTGGAATTAGAACCCTAACTCCATAAATAAGGGATTAGTAAGCTTATATGATTAATATTGACCAAACAAACTATAATACTTATTTAACTTGTTTGTTTATATACAAATGAATACACAAAAAGTCATCTAATGAATATTTCATATACTTGAACTTAAGGCACATAATATGAGTGACTCATTATTGTGAATACACATAATGTTGAACATGTCACCCTAAGGATATGACAAGTAAGATAAATGGAACTAATGCATGCTAGGAATGCATAACATATAATGGTCATGTTGACCTAAACCCTAATATGTAATCAACTATCCTTAACATATATACATACATATCCTTAATGCCTTCATGAAACATTGTGACATTAGGTGTCATCATCAATAATACACTTTGATACACCTAAATGACATATAATCACCTAATCAAAACTTGGTATTTGAATCAATTCATTAAAATGGAATGTGTTCCACCTTATTCACTAAAATATATATATAATGACTCAAATGTGATAAGGAGTAATTGGATTACATAAGCATGATTATTAAGTCTAAAATAATTCCAAAATGCCTAATGTAATGTTAAATGTATAATTTATAATACGAAGTATAAATTGGAGAAAATGATTAGTGATGACATTAATAAGAATATAAAAGGTGATATGACAATGTAGGTGTAAGAAATTAATGTGATATTATTTAGACTTAATAACTTGTTAGATAAATTTATATATTTCCTACAAAATAATCTATCAAAATTCTACATGGTAGTAGTATGAGGATAATGGAGTTTAAATTCTAGTTATTAATGATTGTGATCCGTCAAATTAATAAATATTGAGATGATTTAGTAAACCCTAACTATGCTTAAAATTCTTAATTAGTAAGTGAGAAACACACATGGTTTGTAGATAATGTGGAGATGTAATTCTTTGTACAAAAATGTGAATACAACATGACACAATTAATAATGATGGAGTTACACAAGAAAGATAATTCTAATAAGGAAAAATGTTAATTTTGTTATGTTTGATAAAAAGTAATGTGAATAATGGAACCCTTAATGAACCATAAAAAACTGACTTATGAATAGAGCATGTGAAGTGCCATAGATTAGAGGTAACCACTTAGTTGCTAAGTGTTGGTATGTTACGTACTCACCCTTCCCACTTGTTGAGATTTTGGGGACAAAATCCTCTTTAAGGGGTGGAGTGTTGTAACATACTGAATCTCGGGGTCATTTGCAATTTAACCACCCATTTTCAAGATTTTAATTTCTTTCTTATCCTTTTGTCCTTTTCTCTAATTTTTCCTATCTCTTCTACCCTCTTTGTCCTCAATATTGCAATTGATGAATACTTGATGGCTTTGAACTACATTTACCCACATTCATTTCAATGAATGGGTTTTTGTACAAATATCTCAAATAGTGTGTTAATTAGATTCTAATAATGCAAAATGACCATTAATGTGAGATAATTAGTAGATTATATTAATTTGGAGATTTATGGCTTTGTGGGATAAGAAATCAGAAATAAGAAATTTTATATAAAAATTTAATAAGGAAAGGTACTAAATATATTTATTAGGCACTTAACATACAATCAGATATAAATTTTGTTCAAAAAGAGGAAATTTATGTAATGTTAAACTCCACACACTTAAATTAGAAAACCCATGAATCTTCATGTCAATTGGTATTTCTTAACCCTCTTAATTAATTAATTGAATATGCAACTCTAATATATTAATGCCTATTGCATGGAAAAAGGAAACCTCCTTGACTCCTGTTTAGTCTGCCTTTTAATTTTTTTGACCATTGAATAGAAATTGCTTTCTCAATTGAATTGGTATTAAAAATCCTAATTACCATAGGTTTTAATAGAGGTATTTGATTAGGCAATTAACTATTTCCTAAACCAAATGTAACAAAACACTGCATTACTCTCCCTCCATCTCAAACACGACCTTACATTCTCACCCTCCAATACAGGTGATGCTCCGTCGTCCCCTTCATCTACTCTCTGCCTCCTATATCTTCCACCCCCACCCTTGTTCTTTTTCTTCACACCACGAAAACCCTAGCCGCCCTCCTCCTCCTCTTCTCCTCCAACCATGATGCCTAGACCCACTCGCAATCAGTCTACAACGCCGCCTGCCAGCAACACCCACCAATGTGTAGTAGACCTGCAACATGGCATGTCCCATTTGACCCTCGACGCTCAGCAATCCCCGACGCTGCGTCGATGGCACTAACACCTACCCAACCAATGCCCTGACGCTGTGACTTCCCGATGCCCTGATGCCCCAATCTCCTCCTACTGTCGATATCCGTCTCCATCCTGCAACACAACCTGCAATGCCCAGGAGCGCCTCTCAACCCCCCCCCACCTGCAACACTATGTTGTAACTTCTCCACTATCACAATTCCATGTCGTCTCCATCATCAGGTTGTTGCAACCTGACGCCGACAACCACCACGACGTCTACAACTCATCCCTATCAGTCCAGTATCCATAAACTAATCTAGAAGCAATCTTTTCATACCAGTAGAACATCAATAGCTATAGGTCAACATAATCTTCTTTAGTTTCTATTCTTTCATACTATAATAATCGAACCAATGGAAATGATAGAATGAATAAAAGTAGGTTTAGTTAGATCAAACTTTGAGTATTGTGATGATTGAGATAATCTTATTTAGACTACTTAGCCTCTTAACTATATAATACTTATATGTATGTTATCGTACCAGTACATGTATGATCTATAAGGTGGATTGAAATCATGTAGACTTATTATCCATTGGATGATTAATCATGAAACTGATATGGATTAGTTAATAGTCTTATCAACACTAACTATACTTAGCTACATGATTAATATACATGTATATTTACCAATAAATCACATGCATGCATTATTCAATGGATACACACAATTTTAATTATTAGTTCTACGTTTAGGGACTAAACGATCTATTTAAAATATATGGTAGGTTACTAATATGCTAGGTACCCAATAAAATGCATGATCACAGTACATGCCACACAATTATGTAAATATTCATGTTTAGATGTGTCACTTTAATATTTCCTCTGATATCCAATGCAATATGAAACTATTAATTAACCAACCTTATCCATTTATCTTTACTAATTGACACAAGTCAATGTATGTTTTAATACATTAACTAATTGTTAGGGGAAGTCTAGCAATTTTGTAGAATGATATGTCAAATCACAAATTGGGTATTAACCAAAATATCAAAGATGTAAAAATTAGTGATGGTAATAGTCTATTACATTTAATTGGATACCCTAAATTCACATGTATGTATACATATGCATATATATTTTTGATGATGATTGGAGGAGTATCAATACCGTAATGTATTTGTAATCTAAACATATTATGACTCATGTGTCTAAAGATGGGTAATTAGAACTAAAATTGATATATAAAGCATCACATATTCTTTCAACAGGAATAAAATCATGAACCCTAACATGACATTACATAATTGGGAATTAGGTAAGAATAATATAAAAATATAATAGGAATGAATATATTCACTTTGACTTGGCTAATATACATAATGTGTTTCTAGGATGAAAAGTTGACTTTGTGGACCAAAGTATACTATTCAAGTTAACCTTTAAGTGTGAAAAGAGGTATGTGAATTCTAACCCTAACTTGGGCATGTTTTTAAATCCAATCATATTTTCCCAATGAGGCATGAGCCTATTTTCATTAATTCTTATTATTGCATAAATTGTTCTAGGGTCTTGGATCCCACTTGCAAAGTTATTAAATTTCTTAAATCTTCCATGGATTTACTATAGCATGATGATATAAATGACTAATTAACTAACCTAGTGTATATCTATACAACCACCCATAGTGGGCATGTGTAAATTCACCCAGGGGAACGTGATAATTCTCCCCACCTTATAAATATTTTTGGGTGCTTGGGAATATGTAAATTCTCCCTCATCTAGAGGTTGAGGTTAGGTAGGTGCCTCAGCCCTATATTAGCTTAATGTAGTCACATTTGATTAGGCATGCAACTTATTATTCTTTAACTTGGCAGAAATTCATATTTGTTTTACTTGCCTCATATTCAAGATCCTCTTAGCATAGTGAATCTTTTTATTTGCTGCTTCAGTTTATAATTGTCCTTATTCCATAATTGACACATACATTTTCTCTCCTCTTTCTAGGTGATTCTAACCACCCAGATTTAGGATCAGAGTGTGTAATAAGAGCATGGTGAACCAGCCTACAACTAGGAAAAAGGAGTTCATCCTTCCCTAATTGATTAATTTGTTAAGTTATTTATTTTTTGGAGACATATTGATGTAGTTGAGTTTCCCTCTACTTAGGTCCTCTTTTTTTGTAGAAAGCATGTGCACCCATATAGGGGAAATTTTATGTACACTTTATTAAATTGAATATAGTCAAATTTTAATTTCCGTTGCTATCCAATTGGATTTTGTTTACCATTGTTATTAGTATAGAGGTGATTTCACTTCCTTACAGATGTGTTGCTAGTCTTTTGGTGTTATAGTCCCAGAGTCATCCATGTACACTCAGGTCTTGGGGGTCTTTTCGATGCGTTTTGTAGAGATGTCTCTAATATGAGGTTTTTGGCTTGTGTGCCTTTTGTTGTATAGCTATGGCAGTTGTACATATATATGGAACAAGTATCTCATATAACAGGTTGATGACATGAAGGTTGAAAACAATGATTTAAGCACCTTATGATATGTGTTATGTGATCCAGGTGTCCTGTTGTGGATTTATATGTGAAAGTTTTCTGATTATGGTTCTTTTATGAAATTGGTTTTAATTTCTTTTGTTTTCTTGTAATGTGTTGGCTTAGTGTTTTTTCAATGATTAGTTTTGAGTAATCTTGCTTTGTGTGGTGTGGCGCATCACATAATTGATCTTGAAAGTTCATCAAAGTTACTATCAATTTTTATGACCTTGTGATCAGTCAACAAATGAAGGAGATAAGTTGACCTAATCTTAGCTTAGAGATTCCTTAGATGGATAGGTTGGTTGGTAGATCATGGGCCCTGATCGCCTGATCAACGTGCTTGACTTGTGCTATTTAGCTCTAATTTGCTTTCAAATCATTCCCAATCTTTAACATGAGCCCCAGGAAGAAAATCTATCTTAATCTTGAGTTGATGTGTGTTTTGTTTTGCATAAGATCAAGAAATTCAATAAATTTCTTAATTTTAAGGACCATAATGAAAGTGATGGAGCTAAGTAAAATATGATGCAAATGACAACTACAGTGAAATTTTTTTATCTTAAAACCATAATGAAAAGGTGATGAATATGCATTGATCAAACTACCCCAAACTTCAATATTTCCAGTCCTCGAGCAACACAGAATCAAAGCAACCTTCCATATAATACTACTAGATTGGGATCCTCTCTTTCACAACATCACTTGGCTTCCTACAATCCAATTGGCCAAGAAATATGATCTCTTAGAATCACAAAATGTAGCTTCGAATTCCATGTATTGGTTTCAAATTCAGAAAACATGTTTTCATACTAAAATATGTTCATCACAATCATAATATAATTAGTGCCTTAGAAGGTATCATATATTCCTATGAGATTAAAAGAAGTACATGATTCAACTGTAAGGGAGTTATATTTGGGGTGATCACTGCCCCATGGGAATAAATTGGAGTGAATGGCAGTATGGAAGGGAAAATTGCAAATATCTCCTCTATTCTACTCAATATTGCTATATTTTTGCTATAATTACACTGATTGCTTTTTTTGGGTATACACAATGACATATTTTTATTGGGGTACATGATAACACCCAATTTCACATATTTATTCTAAGCATTTATCTATGGTTTTGTGTCACTGTTACCATAATATGCCCGAAATATCCCATGTTTCTTATCTTTTAGTAACTTATATCTTTTCATAGATAAAGTTGATCAAACTAGGAAATTTTGGGACTTGTAGGCACCAAACTTGAAAAGACATTTATTCTCCAAGATTTCACCCCAACACACAGTTTTTGCAGCAGCTAGGCTTCCATCCATCTCAACCGCCACCACAGTGCGGAAGACAATGGTAGAGGTGAGCAGGATCGTGACTGAGGTATCCACCTCGATAGCGATCTGAACTAAGGAGGCGATTTCTAGATTGACCGTGACCTAGGCTTACACTGTGACTATGGGTTGTCCACGATCGTGAAGTCGACCTTGACCGTAGGGCGACCGCGACTGCAACCATGGCCATCTAGACCGTGATTGTGGGGGAAACACCCATCGACCATGTCACCCAACACTACAATTGTAGGGGTGGACCGCGACCGGGGCTTACACCACGACCACAGATCTAACCTCGACCAAGGCTTACATCGCGACCGCAGATCTAACCTTGATCGCAGTGCATCTGTGACTGCGGGTCTGCCTTCACCTATAAATACCTACCCCTAGCGACTAGAAGCGGGGTTCCCAGAAAGGAGATTCCCAAGTTCCAATCTAGAGAGTTTCCACCTCATGGTTCCAACCCCTTTTGGTTACCAGAGGCCAGTGGGAGAGTTTGAAGGACCTGGAAAGGCCTAAGAATTCGTCCTATGTTTGTCTCTCCACTGAGCTTCCATCTACCATCGCGCTTCCACCTCTGTTCATCCATTTCCCACTATTTCCAGCCATCTCCCACCTACATACATCCACTGAGCTACTATTTGGGGTGGAATCAAGGAGAAAGGAGGCTGAGGAGTCCTAAAGATCAAGGAGGACGATCTAAAGATGAGATCCAGCCCATACGGAGGATAAGGAGAGAGAGCCACCTCTCCTCTATGGGCTAAATCTCTTCTTCTTCAACTTTCTTCTACTGTTATTCTTTGTTTATGTACAAATGATGTTCTTCCATCTTTGCTCAGTTCCAACTATGCTTGTCCATAGCTAGTTGAGCTCCTTCTTGGCTATGTAGCCCATTTTGGGCATGTTTATGTACTTTTGCCTTAAGCAAGAAGTTTATTTCAAATCTAGAATGTTTTCTGTCCTATCTCCTCTTTGTGGTTATGATTAATAGTTTGGTTGATCTCTTTCTTGCTTGAACTGCGATTTCTGCCTATATCGAGAGATTCATTGTAGAAATAGACATGAGAAGAAAGTTTGGATCTGAATTTGAAAGGAGGACGGTTCAAGGTCGTCTGTTCCTAACATCCACTACTAAAATAATGTTCTATAGCATCAGTTTTTTTAAGCCTATAACATCACTTTTTAACCAATGCCGAAGTGGTCGTCGCTATAGAATTTGCTCTGTAGGGTTGATTTTTTTGACCAAAGAAAACCGACCTTATAGAGTAAAAACCGACCTAAGAGGCTATAAACCAAGCTAGAAAGAAGAGGTTGTAAGGTCAGTTATTTCTAAAAAAATCGACCCTAACAATGTCTTGTATGGTTGGTTATTGCTAGAAAACTGACCCTATAAAGCAACAGAGGTTTTTTCGGTCGAGAAATACTTCGACCGAGAAGGATTTTGGTTGAGAAAATTGTCGACCGAGAATGTATTGTTTTAAGCTTTTAGAGGTCTTCTAAGGTCGGTTATTTCTAAAAAAACCGCCCCAATAGAGTACAAAATGAGCGTTCTAATCCCATTGCCTATAAGGTCATTTATTTCTAAAAATCCAACCACATAAAGCAATAGAGTTCATGTAAGGTCAGTCTTGCTTGGTCGAGAAATATGTCGACCGATAAGGGGATTTCAGTCGAGAAAATTGTCGACCGAGAATGTACTGTCTTAAGCTTATTAGAGGTCTTCTAAGGTCGGTTATTTCTAAAAAACTAAGCTTATAAAGCTACAGAGGTTTTCTCGATCGAGAAATACATCGAATGAGAGATCTCTAAGGCAGTTATATTTAAAAACCGGCCCTAGAGATCTCTAAGGTCAGTTATTTGAAACAAACTAACCCAATAGGAAAGCGAGTACGTGATAAGTTTTTGTTGAAGCTATTAGGTCAGTTATTTTAAAAAAATCGACGCAGTAGGTCTATAAGGTCGGTTTTTTTAATAATCGACCCTAGAAGTCACATTTTTCTAAAGAAATATTCTACAGAACAGAAATCTTCAGAATAGAAACCTACAGAACAGAAATCTACTTTACACAATTCAAAACCTACAATAGAAATAGACTTGCAAATGCAATGATGCAAGCCTGAAAATGCATTCCAAATCCATTTGTTAGCTTTTATGTCCAATCCTTTTTGAATTGATGTATCAATCTCCAAACCACACACATTCATAACAATAATAATTCAAAATATTCAGTTGAGACATACTCATGCACATCAAATACTAACATTCATCCAAATCTAAGATAGATTCATTCAGTTGAGACATAGAACATACTAACATTCATACACATAGCACATACTAACAACAATGATAGATTTTAAGTCTAAGATGATATTAAAATTTATGTAAGATACAAAAGTAAATTTGACAGAGTTTCAAAATTACATACACAAATGAAGTTATGCATTCAATCCAATGTTATAGTCACTTCATTCAGAAAAGCCTCTGACCACTCTTCTCAGAATTCATTTAACTCATCAAGTGTGTAAGGCTGAGTTGTAAAGATCTGCAATAGAAAATGCACATGCTAATATTTTATAAAATGAGGACATCTCACTTGTAAATTAATGATTTTATTCTTTATTACCTGATCTATAGTCAGAATGTCATTTGATGCTCCTTTGATAATAGCTTGCATATATTTCATTACATAGTAGCCACAAGCCCAATCATTATTTTGTATATGACACTACAAATAAAGAATTATACTTACTTTTAGTAAACTACTGTAAATAGAGTTGAGATAAGACTATAAAGTTTGACATATAAGAGTTGACAATAAGAGTTGTACATATATAAGACTAAGTCAATGTCTTTAATTTGGGGGGTATTATTCCTCCACCTTAACGAAAAGACTTTATACCCCTGTCAATTAATTGATTACGATAGTTGTCAAAATAGAAATTTAAGTAGAAATATCATGTTGAAGCATAACAATTGATGTGGTAGAAACTAAATTTATGCTTACTCTATAGTTGGCAATTTCAGTTTGTGACTCCTTGTTGTTATTCCCATTGGGTCAAGATAATAGAAAGTCATCAATTTTGGGACAACCACCACTAGTTCCTAATGTCTAGATTAGAGTAAAATGCATATTGAAAACAAATATTAGAATTATAAATTTAGTCAATATTATAATTATATTTAATAATAATACTTACTTGACGTTAAAAGGAATTAGGATAATTTCCTTTCCCACGCTAACAAAATATTTGAATGCAGTACAGAAGTACTCATTCACATCCTCAATGTGTGTCTCCACTTGACTAGTGATTGAAGGAACTAAGAATCCAACATTCCTTATATCAAAGTTTGTCATTTTGGTATATAAATGGCTGAAAAAAATTTGTAATCATTTCATATATTAGAAATAAGCTAAAAATGTATATTGGAGTTTTCTATATTGATGAATCCTTACCTTATCCATACTTCTAATATTGAAGTATTTAGCCAATCATACCAGAACAAATAAGACTTGAATCCTATGCCAGCTCCTAATCCCCTAACATGGCCAGGATGCTCCTCCGTACCAAGAGCAACTGATAGTTCATCTATGTGGCCAGTTGGGATGAACTTTCCTTCCTTCCTTTGCTCATGGAGATCAATCTATTCATAGTTAATAAAAATATGAAATCACAATATCAATTAGATATATATAAATGTAAGTTTGTGGGAGTTACTCTTTACTTAGTTGGGATAAACCTACCATCTTTTGTGCCACCTCCTTAGTTGCAGGGTTGATAATTTCACCTGCCCGATTGTTTCTAGCATCAATCCACTGCAAGTGTCGGGCCCCAAGCGATGGTCATGCACATTTTTGGCCCGTCTTTCCTTTTGGGCCTCGTGAATAGCCTGATCATTTAAAATGAGGTAATGCAATTTAGACTTGGCAAACATATATAAAAAGATTCACCTCCTTAATTGTATAAAATTAAATATTCATACAATACATCACAATATTTATTACCTAAAACTCTTTCATATTTCTAGCTTCAACAAATCTTTCCCACACCTCAGGATCTAAAAAAATATACATATATGTTGCTTTCTTCTATTATTTAGGATTATCTATAAATTCCCTTTTGAGATATGTCTTAAAAGCCCTCCATCGTACACCACAACGTTGTAGCACTTTTTTCCTGTGATCTTTTTCATTTAGATGAAAAACACCATATACATGAAAAAGAAGCAATAATGTTGTCTTAAAAAGGATATGTCTTTCCAAGAAAACTAAATTAGAATCAATAAACAAAAACATATTAAAATAATATCACTTCCACTCACAGATATATCTTTCCATAGGAGGTCTTTTAAGGCATTAGAAACATCATGTCAATTTTCTATATCTATTGGCACCTTATTGCACGTGGTCGCCCCTACCTAATGCTTGAAAGAACTAGCATGTTCCCCAATAGGTGATCCTATGACATCAAATTGGACTGCCAATTTCTCCCCTCTATCCCTGAGCTCCTACAACCTACGCATCAGTGTGGGACCTCTAATTTTCTTAGCATCATCACTACCATCCTCATGGTGCTCATGCTCAGAATGTTCATCTTCACTTGCCATTTTAGAACTTGCAAGTATACATGATAAAAGAAACATAAGTGATAATAAAAGCACAAGTGGTTGAATGATATATGATGTATATTTAAAAGATTACGTACTTGAATGATAACAAATAAATAATTCAAAGAATACATGCCTCTAGTATTGGTTGAGTTGTTAGTCAAGTAAAATTCCTTCAGAATGGTCTTGATGTTTATAGTATTCATCGGTGTTATCTTCAACATTTACACTTGGCAAACCAACTGAGAATGGGCTGGAATCATCATACTTTTTGTAGTATTCTTCTTCATTTATAGGATCTACAGTAAATTGTCTTTTTCCATGAAGAATGACAAACCAATTTTTATTTGTCGGGTCATCAATATAGAATACTTGTTTTTCTTGGTCTTCCATGATGAATGGCTCATCTTTCTCACCAATCTTTTCAAAATGCACCAATTTGAAATCCAACTCATCCACTAAAACTCCTTTGTTGTTGTCAACCCAATTACACCTAAAGATAGGAACTCTGAAATTTGTATAGTCCAATTCCAATATGTCCTGAATGACGTCATAATATGACATCTCAGCTTCGCGTGGTCTTTTATCTTTGGCACTAGAAAAATAAAATGAACAAGCTTGAATAGTGACCCCACTATTTTGGACTACACTACTTTCATCCTCTTTGTGTAGTATGAAAATCTGTTTATGTAATAACCTTCATATGACATGACATCCATTTTTGGCTTAAAGGTGAGCCATTTTATGTTCTCAGCAACATTATTCAGTGATTCAGATAGTTGATTAAAGACTTTCACTTCAAACCGCCTAATAAATGTTCAATTATGCTCTCTTGCAAGCCACATTGAACTGGATCGCGGATGATTTTTCTTGATAAGATCATTGTGTTCTATGATGTAGCTACTAACTTCATCGATGTTGTGTAAAATATATAAATGTGCTTGTTCCCACAACTCACAACTGATTCCTTTCAGTCGTCCTCCCAGAGTTCCTTTGCCACAATAAGATTCAGTGTGATGGGAATTTTTTAGATCACTAGAAGTTTCATTGCAATTCAACAAATCATTGCAAAATTCCATCACATCCCTAGCCACATAACCCTCAATAATACACCCTTCTAGATGATAATGATTCCAAGCATCACCTTTAAAAACACTCATGTAGCATTCAAATGGATACATCCAGTGTA
The DNA here is from genome assembly GCA_963693085.1 of Alisma plantago-aquatica. Lineage (NCBI taxonomy): Eukaryota > Viridiplantae > Streptophyta > Magnoliopsida > Alismatales > Alismataceae > Alisma > Alisma plantago-aquatica. The sequence goes on from OY856409.1 coordinate 1,488,066,015, forward strand.
AGAAAATTGGACCCAACATCTTCACCTCCCTTGTAATATGTACTACAAGATGAACCATGATATCAAAAAATGAAGGAGGAAAAGTACATTTCAAGCTGACACATGGTAACAATTACATCTTTCTATATTTATCGAGAGTATCAGGATGTATCACTTTGTTGCATATTTCATTGAAGAAGAAATAGAGTCTTGTGATTGCAAACCTTACATGCTTTGGCAATATAGATCAAATAGCCATAGGTAAAATTTGTTGCATTAAGGTGTGACAATCGTGAGATTTGAGACCTATCAACTTCAGATCCTTCTTTGATACCAATCTACGAATATTAGAAGAGTATCTTTGTGGAACCTTAATATTATACAAGCACTCACAGAAAGTCTTTTTCTCCTGCTTTTACAAAGTGTAACAAGCTGGTGGTAAATATGTGCGGTGACCCCTGATTTCCACTGATAATTCTTTTCTTATACCCATTAATTCTAAATCTTTTATAGATTTGATGTCATCTTTAGTCTTTCCTAGTATGTTCAATAGCGTACCAATGATGCTATCACAAACATTTTTTTCAACATACATGATGTCAATGCAGTGTCTAATTGCCAAAGATATCCAATAAGGAGGATCCCAGAATATTGACCTCTTCTTGTATAGAGATTTGTCACATGCAAGAGTATGACTACTTGAACTCTTTCCAAATTCATTAACAATATGTTTCACTCTATCATATACAACATTTCCTGGTATAGGTTTAGGAGCACTTCGTTCCTCAGTTGACCCATTGAAGGTTTTGCATTGCCTTCGATAAGGATGCACTGGTGGGAGAAATCTCTGATGACCAAGATATACAATTTTACCACCATATTTCATTCGGATTTAATCAGTATTTTCCTCACAAACAGGACATTCTTTGTATCCTTTTATGCTATATCCAGACAAATTTCCATAAGCTAGAAAGTCATTAATCGTGTAAAACAACATAGCACGCAAACTAAAGATCTATTTATGTGAAACATCATATGTCATAACACCTTCTTCCCATAGTTTTGTTAGGTCATCAATTAGAGGTTGAAGGTAAACATCAATATCATTTCCAGGTTACTTTGGCCCTGATATCAATATTGACAACATGGCATACTTATTTTTCATATACAACCAAGGAGGAAGATTGTATATAACAATCATAACAGGCCACGTGTTATGTTGGTTTCTTAATGTACCATAGGGATTCATTCCATCTATATAGAGTCCAAGTCTTAAGTTTCTTGGTTCTCTACCAAATTGAGGGTATAATAAATCAATTTTCTTCCATTGTGGTGAATCAAATGCATGTTGTAGGATGCCATCATCATTAGCCTTTAACTCTCCATGCCAAGAAAAATTTTGCGCATCTTCTGTATTAGCAAATAATCGTTGAAATCATGGTATTATTGGTAGATACCACATCACCTTGGTAGGAGAGCCATTTTTAGCTGAATTTGTGGTCTTATACCTTGACACACCACATTTTGGACAATTTATCAAATTACTATTGTCCTTCTGAAATAACACACAATCATTTGGACATGCATGAATCTTCTTAGCCTCCATTCCCATTAGGCACATTATTTTCTTTGCTTGATATGTTGAAATTGGAAGCTCGTTGCCTTCAGGAAGAATTTCCTTTAACATAGACAGTAATGAAGTGAAACTCTTATCGCTCCACCAGTTTTAAGCTTTAAGAGTATATAATTGCATCACATCACTCAACCTCGTAAACTTAGTACAACCCTTATATAATGGTTATTCAGCATCATGGACAATGTTTGCAAATAAAGAACGTGGATCAATGACATAGTCCTAACAACTATGTAGCATCTCATCAACCATATCATCTTGAATCGGGTCATCCTGAATCAGTTCATCATTGACATTATCATCATTATCTATATCTTCTATGCCACAACTATTAGTATCGACATTTTCTAATCCATAATTAAATTTCTCTCCATGCCAATACCATTCATTATAAACTTGTATGATCCCATTGCATATGACATGATTCTTAATTTCCTCGACAGTATCAACTTTCAAATTTGTTTCCATAATTTCTACATGGACAATAGAACCTATTTGTAGGTGGTTTCCTATGTTCCTCAGCAAATCTGATAAATTCATCAAGACCTTTGACAAACTCTGGACTGCAACGGTTCTTGATAGACATCCAACTTCGATCCATTTTCTAGATCACATTAAAATTAATTATAAAAGTGAGCATTTAATATCGATACTATAAGTTGTAAGTTTTTATCGATAGGAAGTTAATTACTTTTATACTAAAGTGTACCACCTATCCCATTTTTGAATATTTAATCTCACTAGTAACTGTATAATGTTTGTTTAGTTTTGAAGAAAATTTCAACAACATTTCCCCTAAGTTCTTCAAGTACACCAATGTAAATGGCAAATAACCACTCACATATGTACCCAGAGAACAAATGAGGAAATCCTACTGAAATTTTCTTTAAAACTAAACATAAATTATACAGTTACATCCTAAGTGAGATTAAATATCCAAAAACAGTCCCAGACTGGGAACTGTCCAAAGTTTACTCCTGATGAGTAAATTTTGAATAGGTTTCTAAATTGATACATGCATAAATGTATTATTGTCATATTTATATATTAAGTTAAACATCATGCATCGATGATCTCATCTATAAACCCTAAAGTCTCAATCTAGGAATTAAGATCGAGAAGCGTTAGATACTCTTAGAATACATCTCAACTAATCTTGGCCCATCATCGTCTCGATGCACCTTGGGTAAAATATATATATTCATCAAAGACAACACATAATTTACAAAATTCAAAATAGAAAAATTTGTTTTGTGAACACCGGTTGTTGCATAGTAGGTAGCACATTTTTAAACAAAATCAATCATACAAATAAAAGTTACAGAACATATTTTTAGTGGTATCACATCACTAGCAATTATATATGTCAATCTTTTTGTATTCGAAAATTTGTTTTAGGTGTACCACATTTTACTTGTTTTGTATGAACATTTAGGATATATGGACAGGAAAAATAAAAACAAACACATCACTTACAACAAATAAAAGTATATTGGAAATAGTTGATGCGTCATTTGGAGAACATACTGGTCAAGATCTTAAATATGATAATGCCAATGGAGATGCATGTTTCAGAATGTTATTAATGTGTGAAGAATTCGATACATGTTCGAAAGCCATGCTAATGATTAACTGGTGAGTTCAGTTGAGAAAGGCAGGCAGCAAAGTAGGTTAGGCAGAGCACCTTACCTCAGTGTTCAGGTGTCGTTAGCGAGGTGGCGAGGGTTTCTTATCCTTCGCAGGTCCATCAACGGCATTGGTGAGGGTTTCTTCTATGTAGGCAAGGCGGCGGCACTCTCCGTAGACAAGGCGGTGGGGAAGCTTGTGTGAGAGAAGAGCCGAAGCGAGAAGGTAAGATTGCAGCGGTCCTTGCAGCGCCGAAGACATCGTCGCCGTCCAAAGAAGAAAGCAGTGGTTGGGAATTATCGTCCAAGGAAAGCTACACCGAAGATGGTGGTTGGGGAGGCGATCGTTGCAGCATCAGAGGCGTTGTCTCCATCCAAAGAAGAAAGAGGCAGTTGGGCATCGTCGTCGTCTAAGGAAAGCAGCGTAGCTCGAAACCCTCATGAGATCGTGAGGTAATAACCAAAGTTGTAGGTAAGAAAAGATGTAAAGAAGAATAGAGGGAATAGAGGCAAGGAAGAATAGCGGGAATAACCAGCTCGTGGGGTGACCTATAGCATCGGTTAACAGGGGAAAACCAACGCTACAAGTGAAATGGTGCCCACGCTTTTGTCTTGGTTGAGAATTTTGTCGACCGAGAGGCCCTACAAGGTCGGTTATAAGCAAAATATTGACCCTAGAGGTACTTATACACGCACGAGTGCAAAATGGAGCCAATTTTTGTCTCGGTCAAGAATTTTGTCGACCGAGATGCCCTACAAGGTCGTTTATTAGGAAAAAAACCGACCCTAGAGGTATTTATACACGCGTGAAGGCAAAATGGAGCCTATTTTTGTCTCGATCAAAAAAAATTTCAACCGAGATGCCTTAGAAGGTCGATTATAAGGAAAAAAAACTGACCCTAGAGGTACTTATAAGGCAAAATGGTGCCCGTGTTTTTGTCTTGATTGAGAATTTTGTTGACCGAGATGCCCTACAAGGTCGGTTATAAGAAAAAAACCGACCCTAGAGGTACTTATACATGCGCAAAGGCAAAATGGATCCAATTTTTGTCTCGGTCGAGAATTTTGTCGACTGAGATGTCCTACAAGGTCAGTTATAAAGAAAAAAAACCGACCCTAGAGGTACATATACACGCATGAAGGCAAAATGGAGCAAAGTTTTGTCTTAGTTGAGAATTTTTTCGATAGAGATGCCCTACAAGGTCGGTTATAAGGAAAAAAATTGACCCTAAAAGTACTTATACACGCGTGAAGGCAAAATGGAGCCAATTTTTGTCTCGGTCGAGAAATACGTCGACTGAGAATTTTCGTCGAGAAAATTCTCGACTGAGAAAGTACTGTCTTAAGCTTATCAGAGGTCTTCTGAGATTAGTTTTTTAAGGAAACCAACCCAAGAGGTCTTAAATGGTGCCCGCGTTTTTTGTAGACATATAAGGTCGGTTATTTGGAACAACCGACCCTATAGATCGAAGCGTGAAGCAAAATCAAGCAAATTTTTGCCGTGGGAAACTTAATTGGTCGACATTCTGATCCCATTTCCTATAAGGTCGGTTATTTTATGAAAATCGACCCTATAGAGATACACTACAAGGTCGGTTATTTTAAGAAAATTGACCCAAGTGGTCTTAAGTGGTTCCCGCATTTTTTATAGACATATAAGGTTGGTTATTTGGAAAACCGACCCTATAGAGATACACTATAAGGTTGGTTATTTTAAGAAAACTGACCCAAGAGGTCTGAAGTGGTGCCCGCATTTTTTGTAGACATATAAGGTCGGTTATTTTGAAAAATTGACCCTACAAGCAGTGACGTTATTGGCCAAAAATGTAGTAGTGATCCCAGAATACTCTAGACCTGAGAGGGTATCTAGAATATTTTAGGTTGTTGGTTTGTCATCCTCAAGAAAGGTTTCATACCATCGATGGGTTTTTAGTCATGCTATGCAAGAGCTAGTGGGATGACCCCACAGGAACTGATACCACATAATGTACCATGTTTGGATACAGGTTGCTTACTGAGGCATTCAAGGGTTGTCTATGCCCGAGAATGGGTGCATAGACTGCCCAACTTGTGGTTACATGGTCGGGAACTCCTTCTCTCTGATTAGTAGAATCCTATAGACTCTATTTTGTTTTGTTTTGTTTTTTTTGTTTTGTTTTAATTCGTGGTAGCCTTCTAGACTAGGTCTAGCCCCTAACTTTCCTCGACTATTGTCTGGGCTTATCTGACTTAAGAATGAAATCTCGAGCGTCCTAAATGTCACCACATCCCTGTATTTGACCTTGTATATCTACTTCGACCCCGTAATAAATTTTTGGGGGTCCTTGAAGGTTTCGGGTTATAAATTTAAAAGTTTGATTCCTTCTGAGCCGCCTCCCTTCTAGACGCGCACTTTAGGACCTATCAACTTTTTGGCACCATTGTCAGGGATGTGGCTTTCCACATTTACATGCCTAAAGGATTTTGTTTTATCACTTTTAAGCTTGTATATATATGCATAGTTTTTCTTTAGTTTTAAACGTACTTGCCCATATATACTAAATAGCTTTCCTTTTTCTTATACTATTTTTCAGCCATGGATCTTGCTTTTGCAAGTCAAGTCATCTTGTCCACTTATCCTCCTGAATTTTTCTGTAGTTCCGACTGTTGGAAAATAATTGAAAGTCGTGCCTTACAACTCATCGATCTATATTCACCCCCACATCATCATATGTAGATGCTCCAATAATGGAGACTGCCAGTCAGCCCACGATTTCATGCTATCATGGGATTAAGAACTGATTAAGGAAGTAGAATTAGCTGGAGAGAGTGTCAATGCACTCAACTCCTTAGCTCTTCATCTCCAAGAAGATGTCAATGCACTCCAACAACTACTAGAAAAGTAGAATCATCAACTCCAAGTAGTGCAGATCGCAGTAGAAGCATACTTCAATATGCTAAGCAAGGATTCATCCAAGTACCTCAGTTTCATACAGTGAGTCTACAACACGAGTACAAGGCAGAATTGATGGGTTTTGAAAGTGTTGATGCCCAAGTCCAATAGATTCATGAAAAAGATGTTGCACAAGGCAGGAAGATTCAAGAGCTCATCAATTTGGCTACTATACAGTTGCGACCCCCATCGCCTGAAAATGAAGATTTAGGTCATCAAGACCATTCCATTGGGTATGGAGTAGAGTATGCCTCACCATCCTATTCAAAAAATCGACTAGATTTATCAGGATTTTTCTGTGAAGACCAACCCACTTGGGGAAGCCCTTCATTTTATCCAAATGATTCAGCTGATCATCCAATAGAAAATACAAGCTGTGAGCATGAATGATTTTATGATAACGAAGGTGAAGACTCTTACCCTCACCAGAATAGTCAAACAACCTCACAACTAGAAAGTTGGTTTGAGGGACCTGAGTCATACATCAATCCAGACTAGAGGGATGACTCTCACATTGAGACTTATCACTTAGCCATGAGCGGTACGCCAACCATGGTTTGGAACAATTTGTTCGATGATGACGACGATGACTACTGCTCAATTAAAAGCAGTGAATATACCGATGACAATGAGTTGGAGCAGCATCAGCTGACATTTACCACCATTCCCTTAAAAGGCTTGGTGGATATCGATGGATCAAGATGGACAATCCACTATAACATGGTTGCTGAGCATGAAGACACCCTGGGCCCCACAGAAGGCGACAAGATTGGGGTGGTAGAATCACAAATAGATCCTTCCAGGGGTACTTCTTGTTCAAAAGATGATTGGATGACCCAGACTGTAAATGAGAATTTATCTGAGCATCCAACCTCAATTTTAGAGGTGGAGAGAGAAGAGACGAGTCCTCGAGAAGACATTCAACCTCTCCTCTCTGTCTCATCCTATGTCGGCATCCTAGGGCCTTCCTGTTCAGATTCACATCTCAGAACGTACCTTGAATATGTGCCAAAGAATTCATCCCAGTGTAGTTTAAGTAGATCACAGCTCAGAGATGACTTCACCGAGTCGCTGGGTTTTATTCCTCTTTTCCAGACTGAGAAAGGGCCACCTCTCCGCATCTTCTGCCACTACATGGTGAGCCCGAGCAGTGAGACACAGGTAACTCGGACCCCAAAACTATGAATTTGGGATCCTAGTGTAGGAGTTGTACGGCAGCCACCCCCTACTTCCTACACAATTTTTTTTATCTTAAGTTTTAAAATATTATGTAATAAAGTCGATTTCAGTTTTATCTTTCCCCTAACTGCTAAAATTTAGTTATTTTGCATCATCTAGTTTTCTTTAAATTTACAAGTACTTCCATCCCCATACCCTAACAGCTGCCTTTGGTCCATATCTTTTAAGAAGTTAATCGACATACTTTGTTGCTCCTCCATGGTGTTTGATTTGGATTTTATCTTCTAAGGCTTTCCACCCCCATCCTTACTCGCGTGGCAGAGCTGAAACAATGATTGTGGTCTGCTAGCTAGACCATGACCGCGGTCTGAAGGCAAGGATCGCGACCGCAGGCAAGTCTGTGTCAGACCGCGACCACGGGAAGGTGAGACTGCGACCGTGGTTACCCAAGGCCCGGGTATGCTTTTTTGGCCTGACTGATCATCATGTCAGGTTGTCTCCGCCCTTTTTGACTGACTGTTGTGCTTTTGACCGAATTTTTCATCTTTTTGACCGGGTCTCCAGCACCTTTTCCCATTTTTCCTCTTCTCTGTGTGTGGCCTCACATGATCTAGGGAAAGGTCGGGGTTGTGTACCCGACCTATAAATACCTCTGGGCCGAGCCTCCCCCCTCACTGTACCCCCAATCTTTCCCATCATCGTGTAGCTCTCTGCCTGTTTCCCTATACCCCGAATTTTCATCGTTGGCTAGCTGGAAAGGAGCAGGCGCATCAGCATCAGCAACAACAACCACAACTAGACCTCAACCACATTCTTAAAGCAGTGGAGCATCAACAGCCCCTATCTCCTCCCCACCAACCACGGCCTCAAGTCACAACCCCTGCTCCGCCAACTGTCTGCTTCAGGCTGCATAAGCTCTTAAGATCTCGATCATGGTCAGGATATAGACCACGGTCACCTCGATCGTGGGGAGATTGGTGATCAAGGCGACTGAGGTGGTCATAGCCACAGTCAAGTCTCAATTGTGGTCTCCTAGGATACCTCGATCGTAGTCAACCAGGTCACAGTGTCCAACCCTTGGGAGACCACGGTCGCGGTGTCAAAGCTAGCTTCACAGTCACAGTTGTCACTATGATCGTGGTCTTCACCACAGTCGTGGTCTCAACCATAGGCAAGTTTGGAGTGTCTTGGGGCAGTGGCACCAACCTTCACCATAGTCGAGCCAACCGGATCTGCATTAGAAGAATCGACACCATGGATGCAATGAAAAATAGCTTTAAAAATCTTTAAAAGACTATAACGTGAAAGAAAGGGGAAGGAAGCTCTGCGTCACCATCAGAATATGGGAGTCGATACCCACATCGTGCCACTCGAACCATGAACCCGATATATGAAGATGAGGCTATGTTTTATACTCTGGGGTTCGGGTCACAAGAGACCGGTTCAGACTACCGCTACATATTTGGCACTCCTATGGATATCTATAGTGGTGAGTCATTGCAGGAAGCCTCCACTGAGAGAACGTGGACAGCACGTCACGACGCTGAGCTCCAAACATTGATGGGGCATCAAGAGATCCTATCAGTGTGGCACAGAGCTTCAGCTGTAGGAGACCAGCGTCGACGATCAGTCGAACGGTTGACGTCTTTACGGAGATCAACTTTGTCACATGATTCAATTCAAGAGAATAGATGTCACCTCACCCCTAATGGTGTCAATCAAAGCTCACCCCCTTCTCCCCTATTTAGAAGTATAAAGCAATGGTAGAGTTTTGATACTATGATTAAAGATGAGCGCAGATTAGTGGGCCTGAGATATGCCGATCTTGGAACACTCATTAGGCTCAGGATACAAGAATAGGTCGACAAATATCTTGCATTTGTCGACCTAGATGTCCTTGTGCATGCGCAGTGAAATGCCTATCATAGACTCACCTGTGAGTTTTATGCTACGCTAGGAGCACCAAAGGACCACCAACACACTGTTTCACCTCCTGAACCAGCCATGCAAAGTTACTATGGACCAACTCAATAGCTGGTTGTCACACTCTACTGAAGACTATACTGAGATGTCTAGGGGATGGCTGGAGACATGGGGCATCGACTTTAATGCAGCTCAAGCATGGAAAATGCTTATAGGGGAAGATAAATATGTTGTGAGAAGCGCCAAAGCTTTGCACATCCACAACCCAACACTTCATTATCTGCATTAGGTGATTTCAAACTACATCTTGGAAAATAAGATAGTCAAGGGGCGCTCAGTGCAGCAGGCCTCTACATCTTGTGGTGTGTAACAGTAGGGGAAAAAGTGAATGTGGGGAATTTCATTATCCACCACTTTCATAACTCTTTCAAGAAATAGGTCCAATTCATGTCGATGGCGGGAATTATCACTCTTATGGCACGCCATCTTGGAATTGGAGATGGAAAATTGGCACTTATGTAGGAACAAGTCGAGTGGTCCAAGTTGGACTTGGACCACTTGATCCACTTAGGAGTGGTCAAACAGTGCAACACAGGATATCTTTATATCTTCGGCTACTGCAAGCACATGATACTACTGCCAGCTAATGCAGAGTTTGCATGTCGGATGACATTTATGGATGTCTCTCTATTGGACACCCATGGTAACGTTCATCATCCGGGCAGAGCTGTAGGAGCTTCTACGTCTACACCACCAGTGTTAGAGGCTCAGGAGGGTAGACAACAGACAGGGGCAACCTTCTAGGACATATCGCATCAGGGAGGACCCTACTCAGGGATACCTGTTGTAGATTACCTACGACCATATCAGTAGGAACAATATACCCCATGCCCCATTCGAGGAATCTTTACGAGTTCATGATTGATTTTAGGGATGACACAGGTAGACAGTTTGATAAACTGGAGGAGGATGTGTAGTATCTCAAGCAGAGGTTTGACATAGTCTTTCCCCCATCGCCTCAACCAAATTTTCAGCAGCCATTTCAACAACCCCTTCAGCCTTTCTACTAGCCAGCCCAAGACTTCGAGCAGTCATTTCATTTTTAGCAAGGATTAAACCAAGACTATGAGAACACATCAACTGGATTAAATGATTAGGATCAGTTTATAAACAGTGACTACCAATAGCAGCTGCTTTCCATACCATCCAAGGCTTGATATTTGCTCCAGGATAAGAAATTTTTTTAAGCTTGGGGTGGTAGTCAGGGTGTACCACCCTCTATCTTCCAATTTTTCCCTTTTCTTTCTTTCATAGCATGCATGCACTATTCTTCTATGTCCCTTGCATTTAGCATAAACTTTTAAATTTTCAGCTTTGTAACACTTTGTTTCGTAACTTGTAGCTTTGCAATTAAGGCTATGCAATGCAAATCTTATAGCTAAATGCTTATCTTTATGCCTAAAATTTTTCATTTTAAACTTCTTGATCTTTTGCTTGATTTGCTCATTAACTCTTTCCTTAAATTTGGTAATGAATCTATGGTTATGTGCCTTTATCATAGCTTAAAGCTTTATTCCCTTAATCTACGTTGTGAATGACAAATCCAAGGTATATGACCGTTGGAAAGAGCTAAAGCATGATCAAAGACTCCAAGCTGTAGTTTCACAAGCTTGCCTCTATTCTAAGGATCCTTGAATCATAATTGCTACTTTTCACACATGTCTCAAATGGATCATGGTGAGTTTTAAGCTAGGATCAAGTTGAAGTGTTTTCCTTGATGGAATATGTGCCCTCTCACCTTAGATTGAGTCAACAAGATGAAAAGTTAAAAATATGCAGAAGAGGCTTTGCCACCCAAAAACATCAAAATAGTTCTCACACAAGCCTATAAAAATAGAATGCAGCGAATAAAATCCTGAGTTTGAATAAATGAGCACTTGTTTCCTCTTTCAGGAGAATTGAGGATGATACCCAACCGGTGTATGATTGTGCTCATGAATGCGGGTATGTTATGCCTAGTAGTACCACTCCAAAAGCTCATTAGAGAGTGACTAAGAACCCCTAGGAGACCTATGAGATCGTCCCAGTAACAGGGTTGGTTCAAGCATAGTATGTGGACTTTATCTCACTGCTCTGGGCCAACTGGCTCAGCCTATAGGGACTATTGCTCATTACATGGACCAACCTGATGTAGATCGGGATTCTCAAAAGTCATTAGAGTCTCTTTACTTTGCTTCTTAGGACCTGAATAAGTGAGAGGCACGTTGTCCCTGATTGGTCTACATGGATACATGATGATGGCTCATTGCTCATCACCCGCATGATCGTCTATGTGACAATGCTTTTATTTTGTATAATTATTATTCAAACCCTCATGAGTATCGATAGGTTATAGTGGACTAGCTTAACCTTGCCTGGTTGCTCTTTGATCTTACTTTGGCAGGATTGTGCTTGATTGGTGGGGGTTTGTTCTGAAACAACATGGATCAGGAGAACTGATGTTTTACCTATTTTTCTTAACCTTAGCATTTACCATCAATATTAATTTGGATGTTATCTTTTTGTTCTTTGAGCACATTCTTGCTTGAGGACAAGCAAAGTAAGCTTGGGGTAGTTGATAAAACCCAAGTTCATGTATTTATGCTAAGAATTTATCTATGGTTTTATGTCACTATATCCTTAATACGCCCAAAATATCCCACATTTATTATCTTTTAGTAACTTATATTTGTTCATAGATAAAGTTGCTCAAACTAGCAAATTTTGGGACTTGCAGGCACCGAACCTGAAAAGACATCTGTTCTCCAAGATTTCTCCCCAACACATAGTTTTTGCAGTAGCTAGGCTTCCATCCATCTCAACCACAATCACGGTGGGGAAGACGACGATTGAGGTGAGCAGAACTGCGACCGAGGTATCCACCTCGACCGCGATCTGAACAAAGGAGGCAATTTCAAGATTGAATGTGACCTAGGCTTACACCATAATTGCGGGTTGGTCGTGATCACAGAGTCGACCTTGACCGTAGCACGACTGCGACCGCAACTATGGCCAGCCAGACCGCGACTGCGGGGGAACACCCCTCGACCAAGTCACCCAACACCACAATTGCAGGGGTGGACCGCAACTGAGGCTTACACCGTGACCACATATCTAACCTCAATCAAGGCTTACACCGCGACTGTGGATCTAACCTAAACCGCGGTGCATCTGCGACCGCGGGTCTACCTTCATCTATAAATACCTACCCCTGGTGACCAGAAACGGGGTTCCCAGAATGGAGATTCCCAAGTTCCGATCTAGAGAGTTTCCACCTCATGGTTCCAACCCCTTTTGGTTACCAGATCCCAGTGGGAGAGTTTGAAGGTCCTGGAAAGGCCTAAGAATTCATCCTACGACCATATCTCCAGTGAGCTTCCATCTACCATCATGCTTGCACCTCCGTTCATCCATTTCCCACCATTTCCAATCATCTCCTACCTACCTACATCCATCGAACTATTGTTTGGGGTGGAATCAAGGAGAAAGGAGACTGAGGAGTCCAAAAGATCAAGGAGGATGATCCAAAGACGAGATCTGACCCATACAGAGGCTAAGGAGTGAGATCCACCTCTCCTCTATGGGCTAAATCTCTTCTTCTTCTCCTTTCTTCTACTGTTCTTCTTTGTTTATGTACAAATGATGTTCTTCCATCTTTGTTCGGTGCTAACTATTCTTGTCTATGGCTAGTTGATCTCCTTCTTGGCTATGTAGCCCATTTTGGGCATGTTTATGTACTTTTGCCTTAAGCAAGAAGTTTATTTCAGATCTAGTATGTTTTATGTCCTATCTCCTCTTTTTGGTTTTGATTTCTAGATAGGTTGATCTCTTTCTTGCTTGAACTACTATTGTTGCCTATGTTGAGAGATTCATTGTAGAAATAGACATGAGAAGATAGTTTGGATCTGAATCTGAAAGGAGGACGGTTCAAGGTCGTCTGTTCCTAACATCCCAGAATACTCTAGACCTGAGAGGGTATCTAGAATATTCTATGTTGTTGGTTTGTCATCCTCGAGAGAGGCTTTATAGCATCTATGGGTTTTAGTCACATTATGTGAGAGCGAGTGGGATGACCCCATAAGAAATGATACCATAGAACGCACCATGTTTGGATATGGGTTGATTGTTGAGGCATTCGAGGGTTGTTGAGTCTGCCTCCCTTCCAGACGCATGATTTAGGACCTATCAATACACCCCTATTACATGCAAGGGGTATTGTAGAAGCAGACAGCTTAGAGAGGGGTGTCACCCCAAACTTGGAGTTTGGCACATTGTTTTTTGCTTTTTTATATATTTTTGGTGAGTTATGGAGTGTATAGGTGGATGAGAAGTGTAGAAGAAGATGAACTTGTATATCTATAAATGGGAATTCAGAGCATAGGAACAAACTTCAGTAATAAATTCAATTGTATCATGTAAATTACATGGTAATGATAGTTCCAAAAGAAGCTTATGTTGATTAATAAGAGACACACTATAATTTTATTCCTCCCAATCCCATACAATTTGACATATTTTCGAAAGAATTATATTATTTAGGATCATTAGGGACATGATAGGTTCCAATGTTGGCAATTGAGATTCATTATTGCATAAAGGATCCATTTCATTCAAATAGGGGTACATTTCTATTTTTTGCAAAATAAAACATGCAAACCTAAATTGAATCTAGTCTGACTAGATAATGACCAATTATATGCAACTAGTCATGGAAATTTTTAAAAATTAATAGAAGGAAACAGATGTAATCCTAATCTAGAAAGTATTTGACAAAAAAAAGGAAAGATAGAGGGAGTGGAATGGATACATACCACCCACCCTACAACCCGAACTTAGAAATTTTCCCATCCTCAAGTAAATTCTAAATATAGAATCAAAGGTAAGAAGATCATTGGAAATGCCAGCACTTGCCATACTGATACAACGTTGGTGGCCATTGTGGAGGCACACAGGTCGGCTAGTTTGGTGGGGCCTAGAATAAATCAGAATAAATCTCTACTATTCCTTCTCCATGTGAGACTGTGTGTCCTCATTGTTGTCCAATTTCTCCTGGAGCTCGGTGAGGCCATATTGTCTAGGTGGCCCTACACTTTCAGGCACATGTTTCTTTGTGTGACATGTAGAAGGGGTCAGGGAGGGGCTTGACTCCTTGTTATTTTCCTCCATTGAGGCACAATATATTACATTCATTAGCCCAGAAATGTCACCCTCAATGGGTGGATGCTCCCTCATGTAATGCTAGATGTGGGAACCCAAATTGTCTAGGTCATAGACTAGGTTTGCTTTCACAAATAAGCATGGATGGGTAGTGCTAGAATGGCCTAGATGTCTCAAAACAACCATGGTAAATGCCATCTTCCTTGGAAATTCTAAGATTTTTAGAATTCATCAGGTACTTGACATCGATTAAGTGTGATATCTTTTTCTTATCATCAACATGCACATGATGTGTTTATAGATGAGGCAATAAGATATGGAGGTGATGAATCCTCCCTAACATAATTCAAAGTCCTTGTTGTGGCGTTTTGATTGTGCAAATGATTAATGATAGTGCTCCCCCAATTCTATGACTTGTCAATCAACACACACCACAACAATAGAGATTGGATGTGGTGAAGACACTGACTGCACCACTATGGCCTAAGATCATGCAAGCTAGGATGTGGTGGAGGTAGAAGATGATGTGGTGAAGACACTGACTGCACCACTATGGTCTAAGATCATGCAAGCTAGGATGTGGTGGAGGTAGAAGATAACAAGATGTGAATAAATGTAGCCTTGGCACCATGTGGAAAAGAGGGAAGTTGCTTGATGTCTCTGTGAAGAACTTGTTGGACTCAAACTTCATGGACACGCTTCTATGATTTATTCAATGAATTTTTCATTTCACTCTATATCAACATCAGAGATGAGGGTGACGAGATCATTCTTGTCCAAGGAGTGATCCTCCCTAAACATATAGAAGAAGCAATTGTATTCATGATTGTAGTTGTACTGCTTCATGAAATAAGCAAGGAACTCTAGGTTGAGCTCCTTGAATATAGGTCACATGTGAAAGGAAAGTAGGGAGATGCATGTGGAATAGAGAATGAGCATCAAGGGATCATAGATGCCCAAGCCTCTGAGCATCTTGGGGCACTCCTAACAAGTCCACTGCACCCAAAGGACTCCATGGCCTTGTGCCACTTCCTATGCTCAAAGATGATGAGGGCCTTGTACTTGACTAGGAGAGGAGTGAAGAAAAATATAAAGGAGGGTGAGTAGGCCTATGACTTGCTCTTAGTTGGTATGACTGTGTCGGGGGAGAAGCCGAACAAGTTCCAGCAATGTGCACAATGGCTCATGTATTTCCAAATTTTAAGTGTATTGAGTGGGATCCAGTAGAGGGACCACTCTCTAACATTTAAGAAGAGCTATAATAATCTCAAAATTACATGGATATATAGAGCATCAAAGTCATAGAAGGAAAAATAGTAACAGAATTTCTACATCCTCTAAATAGTTCTAAGTACTTGTCTAGATAGATACAAAGAAAATTAAAAAGAAACTAAATCTAAATGGATTGGTTTTTGTGGGAAACCTAAACATCTTATAAGCCTTTACAAACTTTTGATGAATAGGTTCCTCGATCCTGGGTCCTCAGATACATGCTCCTCCTCTAAGGTAAACAATCTTCTTTGTACATGAGTGGAAGGGAACATCACTTTGAACATAGAAAACAAGGTATATGTCAGCAAAGGTTAAGTATGTACTATAATAAATACCTTGTGAATTATAGTGTATTATAAGTGCATAAGATATGTTCCCACATTGGGGGGTGGGGGGCTATTTTCAATTACATAAATTCAAAAAGGATTGTAACGAGTGAAATGAGGCATATTAAAATTCAAAGTACAAGCATGAAGAATATAATGTCTTCCCATATCAATTAACCATAGTTTCTATTTCAAGCAATAAGCTTGTTCCTGCATAACTATGTTGGCTAAATATACCTAAAATAGGGCCATAACACCATAGGATCATGGTGTAAAAATGTGGGTGGAAATGCACACCTTGGGTATATGCCCTATATAAGTATGGTTTACATAAGTGCCACTATTCTAGATATTATAGTCAAACACACAGCTTGCATAAGTAGAGTGGCAAGAGTAGCATTTTAGTCAATTTCTCATGAAAAAGGCAATTAAGGTAGGAGAGCCCAAATACCCATCATAAAAGAATAATTTAACAACCACATGAATCTATATGAATCCAAATCAGGAAATATGAGTGTCAACTAATTGAATTTTCAAGTAGAATAATAGTTCAAGAGATTCCTCATTAGATGAATGTAGATTCAGTCAAATAATGTCAAAAAATAAATCTGATGATGTACATACCTTACAATCAGACCTAAGTATTCAATAAAACTCTCTGGGTTTAGGGTCATGGATTTCACCACCTAATCACAATATTCGTGCATCCAATTAATATTAATTCCACTGAATTTCTTACATAGAAAATGACCCTACTGTAAGAGGGAAATCCGGGCAAAAAAATTGTCCCATTAAATTTCTCACATTTTTCAAATTTCAAAAATATTTTTGTCTATATTATTTGGATAAATCAATAACTACAATGAATTTACAAGTTAAATTCATTTCTAATTAAAAGTAAAATAGGGGTAAACCAATGTTCCCCTAAATGAATTACAATCTTGTTACTATGAACTGTAGTAGTACAACCTACTAGACAAACTGTGGATGGTACATAAGATCATACAAAGAATACTATATTTCCCATTGTGTCATGACAACATCTATATTTCATAACGGTTGCATTTGGAAAAATGTGCACGTGCTTGCTCTTCTCAAATCATAAAAGGTCGCAACTCTAGAGCTATAAGACCTTACACTCCAGTGATCAATGATGTGAATCTTGCCATTTACTACTTTAGGAATCACCCTAGTGACTCTATTGTGGTCTTCTGAACCCTGATAACTCTTTGCCCAGGTGCCACCATGGACTTGGCTTGCACAAACCTCGCCTATCGTGACTGGGAACCATGGACAATGGGATCTCAAAGCTGATGAATATTTGATGGAAACTAAGGTCTCCATCGAGTCAGTGGCATCATGTAGCAGCCGCGTCAAGTGAAGGCAGGGTCATACAGGATAAGGAATGCAAGAAGACCAATGGGTCATTTGCTCAGGAAGAAAACCATTGATAATGACAACATCATGCAGAGGAACCAAAACTTGAAAGTGAAATAGCTCTCCTAATAGTGTCCTTCAATGCTAGAAACTCCACCCAATACTCATGATAGGATAGGTTGGGTTTCTAAGTCAGGGACCATCAAAATCCTTCTCTACAGTGAGCCAAAAAAGAGGAAGGAAATGGCATTTTTCGACTGGTAAAACCAGGAAAAAACCCACAGAGAGATGACTACATAGGAAGAAAGAGGAGGTCTTTTAACAATTACCCTATAGTTGATTGCCTTAAGGTGAGCTGCGTTGTTTTTACTCCTAGTTTCTCATTGAAGATGAAGATTGACTGTACCCAACGCTCCACAGTTGGCTTCCCAACTAAGAGCAACGTAATCTAGGAGAAGAGAGGTAGAGTATTTATGGATTGATAAGAGAGGCTAGGTGGTTGAAAAGAATAGGAATTATGGTTTGTGAGTAAGAGCATCAGTGGTGCCCTTAGGACTTAATTGGGATTTTGTATCTAAAGAACCAATCCTTTTGAATGAGGGGCATTAAACTTGGCGAGGAGAGAGGAATTTGTTGGCTGGGATGTCATGGCAATTAGTTGAGTGAGGGGGAGGGAGACAATCGATCTTTATGGATGAACTTAATTATAATCCAATTAGGATATGAACCAAATCCTAATAGAGAAAACTTCCAAAAATCATCGTCAAAACACAAAATTTGCTTTTGGTTCACGAACATATGTAGAAGAGAAATTGGGATACATGTAGTTCGAGGGTGAAATTGAGAGTCGGTGGGGCTTTTTAAAGGCTAGGTGTAATGTTCAGAAGCTTTATAACATGTCGTGATTGGACAGAGACACTCTGGGACGACCCAAACATGACGGCAAGCTTTGGAAGACCAAGGCACCACATCGGACCAGGGCAGGTGCACACAAATGCGTTCGGGATCAAGGAAATCTGAAGGAATTACTGTTTGAGAGTTTGAAGATGTCGTAATCATTTTTGGAGACTTCTTTTATAGGCGTTGGCTAGGGGTCACTGTGGTTCAAGATTGGGGTTTGAATAGGATACAGAAAGAGAGTAACCTAGGGCCTAGAGCCCCATGGAGGTTGGGGTCTCTAGCCTCGTCCCTGTGCTTAGAAGGTGATGATGGGTTCAGCAGTGATTGCAACGGCGATGGGAGATGAGAAGCGGCTAAGGGAAATGTTGACTGAGAAGTCTAGGGGAAGTAGGATTTCGGTGGAGGAGACACTAGATATTCCCTCTACTCACTGACTGCTTCGGGTCCGAGAGTCCATTTCGGACGCTAACTCTCAAATATTGGGTAATTTTATTTCGAGAAGGACTTAGGAAAACCCCATCCCTTAGCACTATGTGCTCATACAAAGATTTGTTTACACAAAGGAAACAAAATTGAATAAGCCCTACGTCCAAATCTCACCCTCGTTAATGGGAGGTGAGTTGTACAAAGTACCTAAAAAGGTTGTACCACAGTCACTCCTCCGGGTCAGTCTAGAGAGGCTGCCCGAACACAAACAGAACAGGACAAATCATATTGGTAAGATGGGCACAACTGATCTCAGTCGTACTCCTCGTGCATGTGATCATGCTCGCACCCAACGCAACTTGGGCCGGATACAATGACCAGGAAGTGTGTCGTGTCACCTCGCACCGCCTGGCCTCATATGGCGTCTACACATCAGTGGACATCCCACGCAATGGCAAGCCCGTGCGGTAGATGTTCCTTCCATTCTGGATGTGCAAATAGCACATTCCTCGTCGACATCCTAACTTGTGCCGCCAGTGTGGCACTAGGTTTTCCTTGTTCACCATGTCTTCTTTTGTTTCCTTCCATCCAAATAAAGTAAGTAGCTACAGTAAGAGCGAGGAACACAAGGTCCCTCGTGGTTGCATCCATCCACATAGTAGTGATGTCACGTTGCGTGCAAGGATTTAGATCCATCACCCCCTGGTTGCCCGTCATGAGTGTAGACCATACAACGGATGTATATGGGCCTTGAAAGAACAAGTGTGACGTTGATTCTTCACCACCGTTACAAAGTGAGCATGATGTGTCATAGTCCACACTCCATCTCGCAATTTGATCCGCCATGAGTAGTCCATTTTTGTGTGCCTTGTGGATTATAGATGCCCATCAGGGAATGCAGCGGGCATGCCAGAGTGCTTTGGCAAACGTACACTCAGGTCTATGTGGATGAACAGCTTTCCAAAAATTAGGAAATGTCTCACTACGCAAGTGTTCACCTCTATCATTGAGTGTATATAAGGCTTGGCAATTTTTATATTCGTCAACCATTCTCCTCCATGTGCATGAGAAGCCTTGTCTCATAGGTTGGTGTACATCAAGCGAGTGCCCATAGCATCTCCTCATCCATCGTGTCCAGACCGAGTCAGTGTTAATGAGAAACCTGTCCACTTTCTTTCTCATTTCCCACTTTGCTAGGTCTTGGAAATTTTTAAGCCCCAGTCTGCCTTCTTCGATTGGGTAGGCCATCTTCTCCCAAGCAATGGGGTGCACTTTACCACCCCATAGGAAATGGGCAGCAATTGTCTGGATTCTGTCTAGAACAGTGCTGGGTACGTGGCCTTGCATGACCCAGAAAGTGATAAGACCCAAGATGTTGGCTCTCGTAAGAGTCACTCTTCTTGCAAAGGACATACGATGGAGTGTCCACCAATAAATCATCACCCTCAATCTATATGTGCATGCACCATAGTGTCTAGCATAGACCGTCCTGGCAGTAAAAGGAAACCCCAAATAAGTACACGGTACCTCATGGATAAGCATGCTAATGGCTGAAGATAGAAGCTCACCCGTCTGTCTGGCCATCTTTGAGAGAAACACCATGGATTTGGTTTGTTTGGCATGTAACCCAGTGATGGTAGCAAATCAGTCCA
The DNA here is from genome assembly GCA_963693085.1 of Alisma plantago-aquatica. NCBI lineage: Eukaryota > Viridiplantae > Streptophyta > Magnoliopsida > Alismatales > Alismataceae > Alisma > Alisma plantago-aquatica. The sequence continues at coordinate 1,488,086,435 of OY856409.1, forward strand.
GTCCTTCCTTTGCTGCTCGTAGATTTGCAATCGTCCCATCTAAGAACATGAGGACATCATTGGCAAATATTAAGTGGGAAAGCACTGGTGTGCGTCTCACTTTAAATGTTTTGAGGCTGCCCCTTCTTTCCATATCTTCTAGAATGACCGTGAGCTTCTCCATAACAAGGGTGAAGAGCAACGGTGATAGCGGGTCACCTTGCCTTAGACCCCTATTGCTTGTGAATAAACTGCTTGGTTGTCCATTGACCAACACCGAAAAGGAGGGAGATTGGATACACTCCTTTATCCATCGTATCCAAGTCTGTGGGAAACCGTAGTCCTCCAACAGTGCTCATAAGCTTGCCCAAACAACATGATCATATGCTTTTGAGATATCAAGCTAGATGCACACCTTTGGCTTGTTCCTCTTCAACTCAAACCCATGGAGAAACTCCCCAGCAAGTTGAGCACAGTCGCTGATGTTTCGGCCTGGTATAAAAGCTCCTTGGTTTTTTGAAACAAGTGTGGGTAGCATTGCCTTGAGCCTAGATGCAAGTAGTTTTGCCCAAATATTGTATAAAACACCACAGCAGGCTATGGGGCAAAAATCCCTCATAGAGGAGGCCATCGTCCTCTTAGGAATGAGGGCTAGGAATGCATGGTTGCATTCCCGCAGCATGCTTCCTCCCTCTGCTAGCCACACTATTGCATTGTATACATCCTTGCATATGACCGGCCATGCATGTCTGTACCATTTGGCATTGAAACCATCTAGGCTCGGGGAATTATCCACACCTATGGACCATAAAGCCTCCTTCACTCCAAGGGGTGAGACCTTGGCACACAGACTCCCCTTTTGTGCTTCAGTAAGAATGCGTTCAAGCTTCATCATGGTTTGGTTATGTGTGTCTCCCTGTCCATTGTATAGGTTGGTGAAGAATTGTACCGCCTCCATGCACAGGTCATCATGTACACTCACTTTCCGTCCATCATTAGCTATAAGTTCGTGGATGGTGTCTTTGATGATCTTCCTCTTCATCACGCCTTGGTAAAAGGAAGTGTTGTGATATGCATCCTTAATCCACCTTGTGTGACTCCTTTGGTAGAAATAGCCTTCTTCTGCTTTGGCTAGCGCCTCCAGGTGGGCTCGTAGTTCCCTTTCTGCTTTAATTAACTATTGGTTCATAGGCTGGTGTTGAAATTCTTTACTAACATTCTCAAAATTGTGAAGAGCATCGCATTTGAGTTTGAGAACGTTTCATTTTTTAGCAACCCATCTCTTGATGCACTTCTTCATGTTTTGAAGCTTCTTAGCCATAATGAACATAGGATTTACTTCTACTTGGAGGTCCCATCCTTCCTTGAGTAGTTGGTCATAACCATCCCACTCTAACCAGTAGTTAGAGATTGGAATGGTTTCTTCTTGCGTGTGGTCACTAGTGTGCCAAGCAGCCGTGTCACCAGTGTAGCATGGTCGCTTATCGTTGTAGAGAAGGTCAGGCTTACCGCCACGTTCCCAGATAGTTGTGTGAATGGGTCATTTTCCAACACATGGTCCATCTTGCATGCTACCCTCGTGTCTTCATCTTGTAGGTTAGTCCACGTGATGTCCCCCCTAGAATAGGGAGTTCTATCAGGCTAGACGTGGCCAAGGCATCATTGAAATCCAGGATAGCTTGTAGGCCACATTCGCGACCTCCTTTCTTCTCCCACGCAAATTGTGTGCAATTGAAGTCCCCAATTAGTAACCATGGCCTGCTCACCATGTTGGATATGTCAATGATGTTGGGCCACAGTTGTCTCCGCTCACTTGTTGTTGTATATCCATACACCGCAGTGATGGATAAGTTTGCCCCTCCTTTATTGTGGCAGCATGCAATGATTATCTAGGGGGTAGAGTAGATAACCTCTACCTCCCAAACCCTTGGGTCAAAACCCCAGCATATGCATCCACCTTCCACCTATTCATGGTTAGAGAGAAAACTCCAACCAACTGGAAATAGTGTCTTCGCCTTGGCAATGTTGCCCCTCATGATGTGAGTCTCAGTGATGGTAGCAAGAGAGGATTTTGCTTCACGGATGACTCTTCTAATCTCACCTTGACGGTAGGATTCCACACCTCCTCTCACATTCCATGCGAGAAGGGTCATTTAGTCGCTTTGGCCGCGTTGTGATCTGTCACGCGGTAACGGTGATATGATGACTTGCTCACTACCTCTTTCTCATGTACCTTGCCTTCCTCCTACTCACGCATCACCCTTCTTTTTTCCTTCCTTGCCTCCCTGTCTCCCAGCACGGGATCAGTAGTTGCTTGCTTCCCTACTCGGGTCTTCTTAGGAGGTCCATTGCTGGACCTAGGTCCCACCCATTTGTGTTTTGGGGTCTTCGGCACCGTCCTAGGTCTTGGTTCCTCTTCTATAGATCCTTTAGACACTGAGTCTGTGGATTCCATACTAGCAAATTCTCTGTCGAGAGGGTTGTCCCTAGGGATGGTCATTTCATCATCATCCAAGTTGAACGGGATTGTGGCCGAGTTTGGAGTGATGACTGCCCCCGCCATATACTAACAGATGGTATTCAGCAGATCTTCCTCTGAGAAGTGTGGACAGTCCTCCTCTTCACTGTCCAGGTTTTCTATGTTGTGGGTCATGTGTCCCTCTTCATCAAAGCACGAAGAGTCTCCCTCCTGGTCAGCATTAAGACCTGCACAGCTGGCCACTGTAACTGATGCGGTCTACGTAGGTGGGGGTGTCACTGCCACGTGGGCATCCGGACCCTCTTGGATCAGATCGATAGCGGCACCCGCAAAGGGAGCACTGCCATTAAACTCAGTATCCTGGTCAAATCCCTGGGCCTCATTGAAAGCCCCCTAGTCATTAGAATTTGTAGCAACTTGAATTTGAATGGATCCGTTTGAATCAGAATTGGTTTGATCCATATTTGAAATATTTTCCAAATTCAAATCTATTTCAATGTGGTCGTTGTCGTTAATGTCCCCCATAAATGGAATTCCAGAAGAAGTAGGAGGGTCGTTTGACCCGTTGACCTCCTCCGCTGCCTCCGGCACAACGGGTGGCGGCGCCGCCTCGTTGGCCACCATTTGGGTGGCGGCGGCGACTGTGGTCGTCGTCCCTAGACTATTAACACCACAATCTTGGGCCGCCGTCACCTCATCGTGATCTTGTTGTTGTTTACACCGTAGTGGTGGTCTCCTTGAACGGGATCGGTCTATACACACTGAGCCAACACTGGATCGGCAGTGCTCCTAGTGTGTCAAAAAGATATGCAGGCTTTGCAACGCCTTGGGTAATATTCATATTCCATCGGGCATGGAATAGCATCTCTGTCTTCCACCCAAAGATCAATGGAGAGCGGTGGATCCTTCTCTGTAGAGAACTCAATCAGCACTCTCACGTAATCAGGGTTGGTACCCCTCGCCGTCCTGACATCCATGCGAAGGGGATTACCAATGAAGCTTGCTGTCGTACTTAGAATTTCCACTGAGTTGATCAATCCTAAGGTCGGGAACTTGACCCAACATGGAACAGTAGATAGAAGATCACGTTCCAAGGATGAAGATGGTCTCCATTGTTGCATAAGAACCACTATTCTATCATAGGACCAAGGTCTAGATGCCATAGCCTAATCTCTGTCTGAGGACTCTTCAAAAGAAGCAAAGAAGAATCTGTTCTCCTTCTTGGTGATCTCCACGTGACCCGTAGGTCTCCACGAATGAAGAGCCCAATCTTTTATTGGAACAAGGTGGGGGTTGGCATCGATGACATGAAAGATCAATGTCTTCTTCTCCCACCTTCCTTGAATTTGATCCATATGCTCTTTACAGATCATCACCATGAGATGATCGTCTCCGTTGTGTACAAGTGGCACCCTTTTAAGCGCAAGGTGTGGTGCGTCCGCCCCTAGGGTTTCCTCACACACACCTCCTTCCACCCACAAGGAAGGATTTAGTTTGAATGTCCAAGACCTAGGCGGTCCGTCGCCTCCGGTGGCCATCACCTCGGATGGGTCGTCGCCAACTGAAGAAGGACTTGCCCTAGCGGTGGTCTGATCCGAGGACCATCTACCCACCGCAGAAGCATGTCGACTCCCACCTCTCCAAGCACCCCCCTGCCGCACGATCCACCTAGCGAAAGGTGTTCACAGACAGCATGCTCCTTAGCATCAGGGATGGAAATGTCCTCCACAGCCACCTTCCCCTTCTCCACCCGTCTGTCCTCTTCCCTCCGCATAACATCCTCATAAGAGCCATCTCCTGACGGTGTGCTCCTACCTCTACCTCGAGCTAATCCGCCTCCTCTACCTCTTCTCGCACCCCTGTGACCTCCTCCATGAGCTGTCATGTCTTTCTTCTCCAACTCTTACTGCCGCTCCACCGCCAACGTGAGTCGGACACCTCTCGTCCCCTTATTCTTGCCGCACCGAACCATGCTGGTAGCAACCACCTGGCGGGCGCTAGGTAGCCGTAATGGGTGGGTGTCGCCCAGTAGGGTGTTGGACGACGAACGCCATCGGGCGCCCTCATTCTAGAGAGAAGGCAGAGCCTCACCTAGAGAGAGAGCCAGAACGATGTAATTCATCAAGATAATGTATATGATGTAGATGTTTCAGACGCTAACTCTATTCCCAAGGAGTGTGGCACGCATTAGGTGATTATAGTCAATTAAACCCAAAGTGAAGGACATTTTAATACATTTTCTTTCCCACACCAATAGGGACATTAAGAAGGATCAAAATTGACCAAAATTTGCCTGCTACCAAATTGGACCATGGGGAGCACAAATATCTCATCAGTTTCCTAATTTGACTAGCTCAAACATCTTTATTTTTCCTTTCATGTTTGAACTAGAATTAATTATGTATGATTAATTAGCAATGCTTTGAGGGTCATATTTTGGAGAAAATTTCATATTATAGAAACAAACTTGCAAAAAAAAAGAAATTTGGCTAGCCTTATTTTGAACATCAAATGGGTTAATTTCACCTTAAATACTAAATGTAACTATCAACTTATATGGGCTAAACTTGGAATTGAATTTTCCACTTAAATTTATTATGTGAAGAGTCTTCATTGAATTTACATATTTGGGAGTTATCATCACATTAACATATGGTTTAGGCATTAATTATCAAAATTTTAAAAGTTTTAGTTCTAATTAAGTATTCATAAGTTAATACTTTTTAGGATGTTACAATTTTACCCACCTTAAATAAATTTCATCCTCCAAATTTCCACATACTACCCACATTAAGGTTTTGCATATTATGTGTATTCTAATTCTCTAATATCATCTTAAAGTCTCATTCTCACGGTAAAACATTATCTAAACTCATTATTAAAACCAACTTGTGGGTATACTAATGTATCTATTTCACATTATCACTGACATGACATAGGATCTCTCTTACATCTTCTCTATAGGTTCTGGTTCTACCTTGGATCTAACTTATCTATGTCTAATTATCCACCCTTTGTATGCATTGTTGATCTTGGTACGTATAGAATTAGGTTTAGGTGATTATATGTTTCAAACTCTTAATGCAAACTCTTATTTTATTTTTCACCTTTGGATACATGTCGGCCTCTCATATATTCAAAGGTGACATAATTTATCACACTTATCTTATCACCTCCTTCGTGCACATGTCCCATGCCACATGCACTCAAAAGGGGAAAATACAAGCATGATGCATATAACATATTCTCTACAAAACCCCATGAGACTGTATCCCATACCACAAACACATGGGAGAAAAAGAGATCATGCTATATACAATTATAGAGTTAACATAAAAGTCCAAAACATCTAGGCACATAACCCTAATCTCTATCTAAATTTATGTCTCTTGACTAAACCTCTACTTTGATTTCTAATATCATTCAGTTACCCATTCTATACCTAGGGTTCGAACATGTGAATCTGGCTTTTGCCTAGTTTCCATCTACTTATTCACTCTTGTACCATATTGTAATGCCCCTTTAATATACATACATGTTAGCGGAACCAAACCCTATGTTGTCCATAACATGGGTCACTTGACTTGGAGGAACATTACAAAACATTATATACATTGCAACAAGATAAATGAAACACCATGCCTTTATTGGAAATATTGATTCATACACTATTCAAAAGAAAAACTTGTACATTTACGATCTTGAATATGCCATCTAATATCTAAAGATAATTTATAATATGGAAGAAATTCTCATCAAATGAGTGGATCATCTAGGTCTATGCCACCCCACTAGGCAAAATATTGAGCTATTCCTTATGTTGATCTACGTATGTCTCTATCTTCAACATTGCTCCCAAACTACGGGCATCGTGCCCCCAGCCATGCAAGACAAAATGGAAAATGTGTTAGAGTAAGTGGCAATGAGTAACATTATATGAACTAAAAATTAACTATACTTTTGAAAAAACATGAATTTAAACTTGATAGCATTAAATTATTTCATGTCATTTATCTTGATCTTTATTTGTCTTAATCATTCTCTTGGGTTGAATATGTTGTCTTTCATCCTTACATTTCTCGCATAGAGCTTATTCTCCCAAGAGCTCATTGCTCACATAGAGCATATGCACCCTAGTGCTCATTGCTCACACAGAGCTTATGCCCAAAAGGCATCTTAATCTTGGAAGGAGCAACCATAATTCATTCATTATATAATTGACATTGATCTTAAGCATAATAAATTGAAGCATTAAATTTGACTTGGAAAGCATGTGCATATTATGATGATAGCAATATCTAAGAAAGACATAATAAAAACCATAATCTGATTCATGATCAATTTCCTTACAAGTAGTCATTAGAATATGAACTTGATATCATTGTAATTAAATTTCATAAATATATGTGAATATAAATACCTTTACCCATACTTGTTAACTCAGAGTGCATGAATCCACTTACCTAATATTGAATCAACTTCGATTGTGTTCTCTTTGATGTTGATGACACCCTAGATTCCTAAAATCAATACACTTTACATCAATTACCGTCTTAATCAATATCTAACCCTAATTTGGGTCTTCTAAGGATACATGGTTAGAGACTGTGAAATTAGGGTTTGAAAACATTGAAATCAGATTCTACTCAAAAAACATTTCCAATGACTATTTATTTGTAATTTTTTGAGCAATGATTGAATTAATGTGAATTTTCTAAGAACCGACCAATTAGAACTCAGAGAAATGCCACGTGGGCACGTTTATCTGAGTCGGTGATAATAGGCATCCTCTCTGAGGTGGACCAATTAGAAATGGCCACTTGACCTAGGTTCTAAGACGTGATCAATGGTTAAAATACGATGGCTAAAACCCAAATATGCCCCTGAGGGAGTATGACAAGCATAACAAAGAATCATGGGTAAATCTATAAAACGATCACGGGGAGCCCTTCCCTCTCACATGATGCATCAGAGCATCAGAACCTCGATGCCAACAGCTGAAAGTATGATCATGAAACTTAAAACTCTAGAAACTAGAGACCAGGAGTGGTACCTTTGTGTTCCTCGTCTCTACATGATAAAAAAGGACCCAAGATGAAGGCACAGAGGTGCTCCCAGACCAAAATAGCCATCCTTGCTGGCCATGGCTGATCCATGGAGGGGGGGTTCTTGGGAAGCCGTCTAGGATGAAGAAAAGGCCAGAGAAAATCACCTATAATACACCATGTATCCAGGAGGAAATAGGTCAGAGAGAACTTCCAGTAATCATCTTCAAAACACAAAATTTTGCTTTTGGTTCATGAACAGATATAGAAGGGAAATTGGGGTACTTGAAGTTTAGGGGTGAAAATGAGAGTCTGGGGGGCTTTTCAAAGGCTAGGTGTAATGTTTTGAAGCTTTAAAACTCATCATGATGGATGGAAGCATACTGGGACAACCCAAACATGGTGGCAAGCAACGAAAGACCAAGGCACCACTTTGGACCAAGGAAGGTGCACACGAACACGTATGGGATCAAGGAAATCCAAAGGAATTACTGTCTGGGAGTTTGAAGATGTCATAATCATTTCTGGAGAGTTCTTTTATAGGCGTTGTCTAGGGTTCACTATGGTCTAGGATTGGGGTCCGAACAGAAGATGAACATAGAGTAACTAAGATCCTGGAGTCCATGGAGGTTGGGGTCTCTAGCCTTGTCCCTATGCGTCGAAGGTGATGATAGGTTCAGCAGAGGCTACGATGGTGAGGGGATACCAGAAGCAGTTGAGGGAAATGCTGATTGAGAAGTCTAAGGAAAGTGGGAGTTGGGTAGAGGAGACACTAGACAGTCCCTCCACTCGTGGACTGTTTCAGGTCCAAGAGTTTGTTTCATACGCTAACTCTATTCCCAGTGAGTGTGACACGCATTAGCTTATTATAGTTAGTTAAACCCAAAGTGAAGGACATTCTAATACATTTTCTTTCCCACGCCAATAGGGATATTAAGGAAGGATCAAAATTGACCAAAATACACCTGCTACCGAATTGGGCCATGGGGAGTCCAAATATCTCATCAGTTTCCTTATTTGACTAACTCAGACATCTTTATTTTCCCTTTCATGTTTGAACTATAATTAGTTATGTATGATTAATTAGCAATGATTTGAGGCTCATATTTTGAAGAAAATTTCACATTATTGAAACAAACTCATAAAAAAAGAAAGGTTGTCTAGCCTTATTTTGAACATCAAACGGGTTAATTTCACCTTAAATACTATGTAACTATCAACTTATATGGGATAAACTTGGAGTTGAATTTTATACATAAATTTATTATGTGAAGAGTATTAAAATTAGTTGAGTTAACATATTTGAGAGTTGTCATCACATTAACATATGGTTTAAGTATTAATTATCAGATTTTGAAAAGTTGTAATTCTAATTAAGTATTCATTCATAAGTTAATTTTTTTTAGGATGTTACATAGTGTCAAATAAAAGAATATCCTTTTAAGGATACATACATACTAAGGTATCATTTTTCATTGAGAATTGAAAGCCTAGCACGTATACCTCTCTATGGTAACCAGAATACAACATCGATCTAAGTAATACTTTTATCTAGATCATTCAAATTGGAATAAAATGTTATATGATTGATTCTACTACCAATATGTTTTATGACGAAGTATACATATTGAGTTGCCCATAATAAGAGGTATCTATGTATTTAGATATAAGTATATAATAAAATTAAACACTAAATTCCTTCAATAATATAATCTCAATAAATATAGCTAATGTGGAGTATATACTTGACCCTTGTTGACTAAACATGAGCTATACAATATATAAAGAAAGAGTAAAACTACATGACCTAAATCAAAGGAATGCATATTACTACCAATACATATATACAATCTAGAAACATATAAACATGTGACTAAAGATAAAATTTGGAACTAAAACAAGTATACATTGTACCATATGTTTACTTAATAAGATTAAAAACCCTAATATGTCATTAGTAATCATTGCTAGGATAAGATGTGAAACCCTATAGTAGGAATGTAAACACATGTCCACTGTGGTTTGACCAACATACTTAATGTGTTTCTAGGATGAAAACTTGACTTTGTGGAACAAAGTATACTTATTGAGATAAACCTTAGCTATGAATATTAAGTATATTCAAATTCCTTTTTATGTTTAGGAATTTAATTGAATATATTTCCTAGTTTCCTACATTGAAGAAAATTGTTGAACCTCGCTCCTTTTATTTCTGAATTGAAGTTCTACCTTCTTGAACTAATAGCATTTGAAGCATTGTGAATATTTAACTATTCTTTTATTTTGGATCTTTTGACCCCTCTTTCTATGCTCTTAATATCTGATGTGAATTATGATTGGAATGATGGTCTTTCCACTCTATTTGTGCTTACTAAATGTTTGACTAGAATATCTAGAATATTGGTATTTTTATACAACCATACATATATAGGGCGCATGTAGTCCACCCGGGTGTGATTTTCCACTCTTATTTTTTAGGCCATGATCCTATGGTGTTAAGGCCCTATTTTAGGCTATTTATTCGATATGGAAATGGTAATGTTTGTTATGGCAAGACTTTTCATTTATTTCAATTATTGGTCTTCATAAATATTATGGCTCAGTCTCTTGATTTGACTCTTATTGAACTTACCTACTTTTATATGCCCCCTTTTCATGGGAATGTCCTTTTTATACTTGTAACCCAATATAATGCCAAATGTTGTTTATATGCACGTACTCAGTGTTTACTGATGCATGCCTTTGTTTCCTACTTTTTGGGTGATGTTCCCCTTCCACCCAGGTGTAGGTACATTAGTCGAAAAGGACTCAAGAAAAATATATTGAAAATTTTGAACATGAGGAAAACTTGGAATGGTTGAGTTTCCATGTGTAACAAGTCTTACATATCAGTAGATTTTTTTGATGTATACCTTTTTAATTTTCCATACCATCTTTATGGTCAGGAACAAGTGTATATGAATTATCATGTAACTTTATAATAGTTTTGTTTCAGCTACTTTATTGCTACATGCCTCATGTATTGTACCATTTGAGTGGATCCTCACTTCAATCTGATTCTTTACAAAATGGTATCAAAGCATAAGTAGTTTGTAACCTAACTATTTCAAGTTATCCTAATTTGTTCCTTAAATTAGGTAGATAGGTAATTCCAAATAGATTATTGATATGTCTATCCTTGAGTAGTGGAATGCCAACTAGGGTTTAAATCCCTAACTAAGTTGGTCACTTCCACTCACCAAACTACCTAAGTGATTGAGACTCAGTCTTGAGTAACCATAACCACCCCTACCCTCTTTATAGAGGTAGAAATTTCACCACGAAGAAGTTAACTCTTATAGATCTTGAACACTATCTCTTGTTTTTAGGTAGTTAGATTGAGCATTATGAGGTGTAAAATGAGTTAAATACTCATGGTTAAGACTAACCCTAGTTCTCATCTTAGAACCCTTTCCTTTATTGTTTTTCTAGCATGTCTCACATATGTCCAATGTGGGTATTGAGCATGCATGAATGACAAATGCAAAATCATCAATAAGTTTTATAATTGAGTTGATTCCCTTGACGTTAATTGATAATCTAAACTAGCCCAGATATTGTTAGGAATCCCTTGTTTTCAACAAGGGGTATCTCAACTTAGCTATGTCTGAATCCATCTATTTAAGAACTAGATATCATACTCATTGATCACATTATTCCTCATACATGAGGATTGGTTGGTGGAAGTGATAAGTTTCAATAGGTATTACTAAGAGTACATCCCCTTCATCTCCATAATGTAATTAGCATACCTAGTAATACAGATGATGAGTGTTTGTACCACATAGATCACTTTGTGTCACAAATAACCAAAAAGCATTGGGGAAACCCTAGATATCATCCTATAATATTAAGTGATTATATGACTCTCGTATGTCTTGCTTGAGATGAGGTAGTGTGAACTATGATAGAGTGAAATAGGGAATAGTCAATGTCATGCTTTATTAAGGTTTGATAGAAGTTGGATGTTGTATCTTCAGAGCCATAAGTGAGTGATCTGAAGGGTGACGAGAAATCTGATGCCTAAGGTGACGCTTACGTGAGCCTATCCTCGCAGGGGGTTCACAATAGCTCCATTTGGATAGTTAGATTCTTGCCTGAATGTTATGTGTTTGGATGTGTTTGCATGTGTAGTGGTGGTGAAACTCGGTACCATCCCAGTGATTCCATGTCATTAATCTAGAACAAATTTTAATTCTGCTCTTTTACTTTCTTGCATTTAGTTTAATCAGCCACAAACCAATCAATCGTTCTAAATATTAGTCTTACTTGAGCTAGATTTGACTGACAAATATTCTTAAAAATGTTGTCCTTTGGGATTCGATCCTTAACTATATTGTGATAAGACCCGTCCGCTTGCGGGTGGTATTATTGTACGAGGTTTTGGTAAAATCTTGGGGATTTCAACCCCGAGTGAGTTTATTAGTGTGATAATATTCCATGTCAAATTCTGGTGTCATTGTCGGGGACAACGGAATCAGCTAATCAAATCTAGTTCTTTTAAGGCTAATCTTGGTTTTTGTTTTTCTTTTGATAAAAATGATCATCTACTTGAATTCAACTCTTCTCCGTGGATCTCACTTTCGAAATCTTTCCATTTTAGGAACCTAAAAAGGACTAGTGCATGCACCGCCTGAACAGTCTCGGACTCTCTGTTAGTTTTGATCTAGAAATTGACAGAACCTTCCATCGTCAAAATAGAGAAAACCAAGCAAGAATGGCTCAAGAAGAGGAAGTAGACCGAAGGGTGGCTCAAGCCATCAATGAATAGAGAGAGAGGCTCATGCAAAAAGCCAGAGCTACAGTTCAAGAAGAAATCCTAGTAGCACAAGCAGCAGAACTACAAAAGGATCTTAGGGAGTTCTCAATCCCTAAAGTTGTTGATGTTCATCACCCAATTCAACCTCCTCCCATCCATGCTCCCAACTTTGAGATATGAGTGCATTGGATTACCTTGCTTCAAAACAGCCCATTCTATGGTAAACAAGGAGAAGATATCCAGGAACATCTTCTAAGGTTTATCGATCTATGTGCCATGACAAAGCAAAATGGAGTGTCTGATGATGCTATTCGACTCCGTCTCTTCAAGTATTCTCTTGCTGATAGAGCTATAAGTTGGTACAATTCCTTGCAATGTGAATCCATAACTACTTGGAAACAACTTCAAAACGTCTTCCTGGAAAAAATTTACCCTCCTTCTCTCACCTATGAAATTAGGGGACGAATAACAATGTTCACCCAAGCCCCTAGAGAAACCCTAGTTGAAGCATGGGAAAGATACAAAGAGCTTTTACGCAAGTGTCCACACCATGACATTCCTAAGAATCATCTTATTGAGATCTTCTATAGATGTGTGGATGATGATATCAAGAGGTTTTTAGACTCCTCATCTGGAGGAAACTTCATGCATCAAAGTTATGACAGTGCATGGAGAGTCATCACCCTTGGAGCTAAAAATCAAGCTAATTGGGGTAGGTATGTAGGCAAGGGCTATGGTTGAAGTTATTCCAGAATACAAGTCTATCGATAAGACCCTCAAACTCTTAGTTGCCAAGCAGGACCATATTGAATCATCCCTTGTTGCATTTGGAAGAGGGCATTCACCCCCGCAACAACAAGAACAGATCAAGTCAGCTTCACTGTTCTGTGAAGCATGTAAAGGTACCGATCATTCCACTTTAGCATGCAATTTTCTCTATGATGTTGTTCTAAGAAACGTATGTGGACAAGGAGATAATAGTCAAATGGAAAATTTTAATGCAGTTAACACAATTCCTAGTCAAGGATACTATAATCCGAGTCAGAACAGGAACCATCCAGGTTTTCAATATGGAAATCCTTCAGGAGTGGAAAACTCGCGACAACTTGGCTCAACTAATCAACAAAGAGGCCCACCAGGATTTCAGTATAACCAACAACAAAACTTTGGAAATCAAGGGAACTTTAGGGGAAACTTTCAGAACAGGAACTACAACCAGTATCAGAACAACCCTCAGTTCTAGAATCTCAACCAAGTTCCTTATCAACAACAAGGACAACAAGCCGATCCCATCTCTCTAGATGACAAACTTACATCCATTGAGAATATGTTACAATCATCGTAGACTATGATAGCTAACCAGAAAGCCCATCAGAAAGCTATTGAATCTCAACTAGCTCAACTTGCAGCTAGCATGAAGCCACCTGCTGGAGCCTTTGCAGGCCAACCAGAAAATAATCCTAAGCACCTTGAGCAACTGAAGGCTATCACCACCAGGTCCAGAAAAGGCTATTTGGGTCCCCCTTTCAAGCCACATGTGATTATTACAGACAAGGACGACTCTATAATTGAACAAGACTCTACCACACCTGAGTCTCAACCAAAAGAAACAACAACTGATGATAAGACAGACGAGCAAAGTTCTGAGAAACCAACTGATGCTGAACCAGAAACACCAGAGCCAGAAGTACAAGTGTACAAGCCTCGTATACCTTTCCCAGCTCATTTAAGGCAGACAAAGTTTGACACTCGATTCAACAAGTTCAAAGAAGCCATGAAGAAACTCCATGTTGATATACCCTTTCTTGATGTGTTGGCTGAGATACCAGCCTAGACAAAGTACTTGAATTCATTTCTCACCAGGAAATATATAACTGAAGAATATGAAATAGTCAAGTTAGCAACAACTACTTCAGATATCATTCAAATTAAGTTGTCCAAGAAGTAGAAAGATCCAAGATCTTTTGGGATCTCCTGCCATATCGGTGATTCATTGTGTAAGAAAGGATTGGTCGATCTTGGCGTCAATATCTCCATCATTCCACTTAGACTTTGCAAAAGGCTAGGGTTTGTTGAACTTCTCCTGACTAGCATGACCATACAACTTGCAGATAACACTGTGACTCTACCTTTAGGAATCATTGAGGATGTCCCTGTCAAGGTAGGAAAAGATTCCTATGTTCCTTGTGACTTTGTCATCATGGACATAAAGGAAGACGCTAGATACCCTCTCATCATTAGACAACCTTTCCTCACCACTGCAAGAGCTCTGATCGACGTTGAAGTAGGAACTTTGCTGCTCAGATTAGGTAAAGAAACTCTCAAATTCAAGGTTTTTGAAAGCATGTGAAGGCCAAGCATGCAAGAGGAAGTCAACTTGATTGAGTGCGTAGAGCAGATGTCACTCCTAACACAGGAGGATTATGAATAAGAAGATCATTTAGGGATGACCCTCACCAATCCGAATGCAAAAAGTTTAGATGACCAACAAGTGAAAAGTTGTGTTTTCCACCTCAATACTGCTGAAGAAGATCCTAAAGCCAAAATTGAGGAACTAAAAGCAGTGGATGTTACTAAAGAAGCATGTGAAAAGCCAAAAGCTCCTAAAATGAAGCCCCTACCAAAAGGATTGAAATATGTGTTTCTAGATGAACTCAAGATCTGCCCAGTCATCATAAATTCAGATCTAATGACGGAACAAGAAGACAAACTTTTGAAGGAATTGAAGGAAAGAAGAAAAGCAATCAGCTACAAGATGAGCAACCTCACTGGGGTTAGTCAAGCATTGTGCATGCACAAAATCCCCATGATGGAAGATCACAAGCCAACTATTGAACATCAATGCAAATTGAATCCAAATATGAAGGAAGTAGTACGTCTTGAAGTCATTAAACTGCTTTCTGTTGGGATAATCTATCTGATATCGGATTCACCATGGGTGAGTCCCGTGAATGTGGTCCCAAAGAAAGGTGGAACTACTGTGATATGAAATTAAAACAATGAACTCATCCCCACTCGAACGATTATAGGGTGGAGGATGTGCATTGATTACAGAAAGTTAAACAAGGCAACTCGAAAGGATCATTTCCCAATGCCTTTTCTTGATCAAGTATTAGAATGGTTGGCTCATCAAGAATATTTCTGTCATCTCGATGGTTACTCCGGATTCTATCAAATACCCATACATTCATATGACCAAGAGAAAACTACTTTTACTAGCCCATTCGGAACATACGCATTTATAAGAATGTCGTTCGGCCTCTGTAATGCACCTACCCTTCCAGCGTTGCATGGATGCCATATTCACTGGTCTCACTGAAACAATTATGGAAGTTTTTATGGATGATTTT
Organism: Alisma plantago-aquatica; assembly: GCA_963693085.1. Lineage (NCBI taxonomy): Eukaryota > Viridiplantae > Streptophyta > Magnoliopsida > Alismatales > Alismataceae > Alisma > Alisma plantago-aquatica. The sequence continues at coordinate 1,488,102,086 of OY856409.1, forward strand.
TCTATATACAGAGATTCATTCGACTCATGCCTAAAACACATCTCCCTTGTCCTCAAATGGTGTGAAGAAGCACATATTGTGTTAAACTGGGAGAAGTGTCACTTTATGGTAAAGGAAGGCATTGTCCTCGGCCATAGGGTCAGTAATCGAGGAATTAAAGTAGACAAGGCCAAGATCAAAGTGATTTCCAAGCTCTCTATCCCTATCAATGTAAGGGAGGTTCGCGCATTCCTAGGTCATGTGGGATTTTACCGACGGTTTATAAAGGATTTCTCAAAGATAACCAAGCCGATGACAAATTTGCTACCAAAGGATGTTGAATTCAATTTTGACGAAGAATGTGTTAAAAGTTTCAACCATCTAAAGCATGCTCTTACAACAACACCCATCATCAGAGCCCCTAATTGGGATCACCCTTTTGAAATTATGTGTGATACCAGTGATTATGTTGTGGGTGTTGTCTTGGGCCAATGTATAGAAAAGAAACATTATGTGATATACTATGCATCAAAAACCCTCAACCAAGCTCAGAGGAATTATGCAACTACCGAGAAAGAATTTCTTGTGGTCGTGTATGCCTTTGACAAATTCAGATCCTACCTCATTGGTTCAAAAGCCATTGTCTACACGGATCATGTCGCTATCTGTTACCTCCTGGCAAAGAAAGATGCTAAACCTAGGTTAATTAGATGGATTCTCCTCTTATAAGAGTTTGATCTGGAGATAAGAGATAAGAAAGGTACAGAAAATTTCGTGGCAGACCACCTCAGTCGTATCCACGCCTTGGAAACTGAGAAGATCCCCATCAATGATTCTCTTCCAGACAACCAGCTTATGAAAGTTACAAGGGCTATCCCTTTGTACGCGGACTATGTAAACTACCTGGCTGCAGGTGTTATCCACCCTGAATGCACCGGAAGTGCACTGAAGAAATTCCTGCATGATGTAAAACAATATCACTGGGACGAGTTGTACCTCTTCAAACTCTGTGCTGATAGTCTACACAGATGTTGTATCGCTGAGGAAGAAGCTCAACTTATCTTAGAACAATGTCACTCGGGCCCAGTTGGAGGCCACATGAGTTCTAAGAAAACTGCCTTAAAGGTTTTGCAATGTGGATTCTTTTGGCCAACCATATCCAAAGATTCCTATGACTTTGTTCTATCATGTGACAAATATCAAAGAACAGGTAACATCAGTGGCGGATCCAAAAATTTTGAGTGGATGAGGCCAAACTATCGTAAATTACAAAATTACAAATATGATATATAATATCTAAAAATAAGAAAAAGAATTATTGCACTGAGAAAAAAATAGCAACATCTATAACATTTATAGAAAAACTTATGGATTACATATTAAACAAAAGAGTGAAAAACATTTTTGATGAGAACACCTTTGCAGCAATATTTTTGGACATGTCCAATTCATGTCACCAAAACCTATTTACAATTTTGTTCATCTATCTTACTATGTAGATCGTGCTTCAAAGGCAATACTATCTTAGTGGTAGTTGTTGCAATGAGTAATATCTTTGATTTATTCAACGACTAATACCGACTAAAGGAATATATTTGTGTTTCTTCGTCTGAACCAATATCGGTGTTGGTTTTGATGCTATTCAACTATTCAAAAGGAATATGGTGAACAATAGAAATATTCTTGTCAAGTTAGCATATGAATAAACCTTCTTTCGATCTCTATCAACAACAAACAGAAAGAGAGATTGTAGTGTAAAAATTCTATCAGTCTGTAAAACTATATAGGGTGTCATGATAAAGTTTGTAAAGATACGAAAACCAATTCAAATACAATTCCTACATTACGTACCTTGTGAATAGATGGTGATATGAACAATACTTAAAGAAACAAACCTCTACCATGGTACTGTACCCGCTTGCTGATTCTTACTTAGATCAGATGAAGGGTTCTCTGAGCAAAAGGCGAGAAAGGAGGAGGCCATTATAAGATACTAAAAATGGTCAAAAGTCTATCAATGCCCTCATTAATTTGTAAGGTTTACAGGATGTGAATTTGAATAGGTCTATGACTCACTTGGGTGATATTAAGATATAGGGAATAATGGTGTTCCATATTTATAGTTTCTTTTGTTTGAACTCAAATATAGAAACGAGAATATTCTTATCAGTCCCAGAATTTGCATTCATTAACATCTCTATAATAAATAATATTGAAATGTTAAGTTGTTCTCAGTATATAGATATGCTCCTTCTATTCAAATATGATTGTATTTTAATTGATTTTGTTTTCTACCCACACACATGACCAAACGGTCAGGGTCTTTTTCTACTGGCCAGTTTTTTCATTTTTATCAACTTGTGCTCATAAATAATGTTTCTCTGCCTTTTCTCAACTTGTTTACTTATACAATTATGTCGATCTTTGTTTCCTAATCCAATTAATTACGCTTTCATTCACACCTCGATCTCTCTCAAGTTTTTCGCACTGCTCTCATTAATTTACTATGTAACCTTGTTATGATCTTTCTCACTTATTTCTTTCCCATACTCTCCCTCTTCTTTCATTAATTTTTGATGTAACCACGCTGGAATACCTCATGCCACTGATTTCTTTTTCAGTCATGCTCTCTCTCTAACCATTGACCGCTCTTTGATCGCCGCTTCCTCTCGCTTCTCCCGTCCCCGCAACCTTTTTAGTTTCTACTACCAAAATTCACTCAACGGATAAACATGACTAGTGTATGAGGCCAGTCACTTCTTACGGGTGAGGCCAACCGAAAATTGCAATGCCAAATTGAGCAATATAACCAGCCGAGGGTGAGGCCGTGGCCTCATGTGGCCTGGCTATCGGTCTGCCACTGGGTAACATAACAAAGAGAGATGAGATGCCACTGAACTAGTGGCAAGAAGTCGAAATATTTGATGTTTGGGGTGTGGACTACATGGGTCCATTCCCATCTTTTCATGGATTTTCCTACATCCTAGTGGTGGTGGATTACGTATGAAAATGGGTTGAAGCCATACCTATCCTCACTAGTGATTCCAAACATGTCATCAAAATATTCAAAGATATCATTTTCCCCCGATTCGAAGTTCCACGCACTGTGATTTCCGATGGAGGTTCTCATTTCCTGGAAAGAAGCTTTGAAGTGTTGTTGAGGAAATATTGTGTAACTCACAAGGTAGCCTCACCCTACCATCCACAAACCAGTGGACAGGTAGAGGTTTCTAATCGTCAACTCAAGGTTAGTCTGGAAAAGACTGTAGGCCGCAATCAAAAAGATTGGTTAGTAAAAATCAATGACACCTTGTGGGCCTACCAAACTGCTTTTAAAACTCCCCTTGGGACTACACCTTTTCAACTAATCTATGGAAAGTCATGCCACCTTCCGGTAGAACTGGAACACAAGGCATGGTGGGCAATAAAACAACTAAATTTTGATATGAAAGAAGTAGGCCAAGTCATGATTCTGCAACTCCAGGAGCTGGAAGAACTCTAAATGATAGCTTATGAGAATGCTAGAATCTATAAAGAATGCACAAAGTTGTGGCACGATGGTCCTCTCAAGAGGAAGGACATTCAAGAGGGAGACCAGGTCCTGTTGATCAACTCAAAACTGAGGTTATTCCCAGAGAAACTCCATTCTCGTTGGATTGGACCATACATTGTTAAGAGCATCTACCCGCATGGTGCTTTCATTTTATGGAGTGAAAAGTCAGGAGATATTGTGGCTAATGGCCAACGATTAAAAAGATATTTCACCTCATCCTACACAGGCATCAATGCATCGCTGGATCTCTCCAAACTAGATTGCATCCACCGTAAAAGTTGAAGGAATAAAGTCGAGCCATCACATTAAAACAAAGGCACTTATCGGGAGGCAACCCGATAAATAAATTCATATTTAGTTTCAATTTTGAAATAGAAATTTTGTTTAATTTTGTTTTTACTTTTTAGATAAATTTGCACCAAATAAAAATCACATTGCGAGATTCTATCTTGAGTTCTGATTGGTCTTTATTTTTGAGATTTTCAGATGAAGGACGCACGCTGATTGGAACACAACCACATTTGGTAGCCCAAACGACATGAACTTTCCCCTCCATCTCAGATTTATAGTTTGCTCGGGATGAGCAAATTTCTAAGTTTGGGGTGGAGGGTGGGTGGTACGTATCTTACTTTCCATCTTCACCCATCTAATTCAGACTTAAGATTTCATCATTACGTTTTGACCAAAATTTTCAAATTCTTCAAAAATTTTAAAAATTTTCAAAGAAATTGAACAAATACTTGATGAAGTTTTGAGACTTTTTGCTCGATCTATATGCATTTTGAATCATTACACCCTCCTTATTCAAAGTAGATCCTCAAAAGGACCTTCTTCTGAAAACTAGCCTTTTGATTGAAATCATCTTGTGAAGCTTATGAATCCTAACATCATGATCTTTATGCAAAAATGGCAAGCTTTTGTCGAACTGATAGGGATCAAACACGCCGTGCTTCCTAACTGACTAGTGGAACAATAAAATGGAATCCCCACTGGATCCTTATCAAGTCATTATCTGAGCACAGTACGATAAAGAGAACAACCTGGTGCATGAAATTATAAATCAAGTTGCATTCTGATTTGAGCTCTCTTCTACACTTCTTCTACCATCTTCGTACCCCTCCATCCATCAAAAAGAAACAAAAATTAGCCAAAATAGTGTCAAACCCTAAGTTCGGGGTGGCACGCCACTCCCCTCCATATCCGCTTCTTCCATACCCCTTGTAAGTTAATAGGAGCGTACCACCAAGAAAAGATGTCAAAGCGCACACAAAAAAATGCAATCTCGAGTTGAATAGAGGAGAGATTTGCACAAAAAATGCAATAAATGAAATTGCAAATAATATAATAAAAATCTCGAATCGAATAGAGGAGAGATTTATTTCTTCCTTCCACACCACCCTTCACTCCCTTTTCTACCTAAAAGGCACAATGAATGCCTTCGCCGTCCTGAAAAACACCAGTGTCAGATCAAATGCACACTTGTTGTTCTGCGGGTATCTCTAGACTCTTACAAAACTCTTTGACATGCTTCTTGTTGGAAAAAAGTGAGGAGGAAGTGATATTGGAAAACAAACCCAGGAACGAAGATATGGTAAGATGTGTTCAGTGGTCTCAGGAAGTAGAGATGCTCAGTCATACTGAGTAGAGAGAAGCAATCGTGATGTGAAGAGGAGGCAATCACACAATTTAAAAGTATTCAGTTGGCGATTGTTTCATATTTTGTGTTACTCGAGGACGAGCAATGTTTTAAGTTTGGGGTATTTTTATGAACCCATATTCATCATGATTTTCAGTCACCTTTTTGGGACTAATTCGATTCAATACTTTCGATTTCATCTCCTAAATCTCATAAAATACAAGATTCCTCAACTGACTCAATTATCAAGATTATTAACTAGATTTATATTGAATTTGTATAGGTCTTGATGAGGTCCAACCATCATATGGAATTCACTCAAGATCCTCTCAACCTTGGTCTTGACCAATCAGTCTTGACCAAACGGTTTTTCCTATTCGGTCTGGATCAATCGTTCTGTACCAAACAATTTGCCCTAGCAGTCTGCCCATTCAGTTTTGACCTCTCGGTCTTATCCATTCACTCTCACGATCCTCCTCCTACCACCTGCCCAAATGGTTCCCAAAACCATTTGGACGACGAACAGCGTTTGAACGAAGATTGCTTGGGGCCAAGACCATTCGGTCTCAACACCAATTGAAATTGTTCGGTCTCAAGACCGATTGGAACCGTTCGTTCTCAAGACCGTTTGCATCTCCAAACCATTTGGACGCTGAAAATCATTTGGGAGCCGACGATCCTCAAGACCGTTTGGCGGCACACAACCGCGAGACCATTTGGAGGAGAAGAACACTAGAGACCCAAACCGTTTGGGGCATAAAACCAATCAGTCTCCAAGACCATTTGGATGTAGCAAATCGATAGAAGCCAAGACCGTTTGGAGTCAATACCGATCGGATGCCATCGGTCCTCAAGACCGTTTGGACACTTAGGTAAAGATCGATTAAGAGCAAGATCATTTTCCAAAGACCGTTTAGAGGCCATCGGTCCTCAAGACCATTTGGAAAAAGACTCAAGACCGTTTGGCCAGCAAATGGTATCCAAGACCGTTTGGATGAAGACCGGTTGGAGGCACCTTACTCCAAACTGTTTGGAAGGAGTTCACAATAAAAACGTGAGGATCAGACCTGAGCCTATAAATAGAACCGTAAGGGTCCTCATTTGGGGATCGATTCTAGGACGTCGAGAGGCTACTTGAGCAAAGGATTGGTCTCCCTTCCACACTGTCGCCACTCCACCATCTTCACGCCATTATCAAGCTTCCCACACCTCCTCTTGTTGCAAGCAAGGAGGACGAGAAGAGAAAGAAGGTGGAGAATAAGGTCTACCCAGCCCACCTTGGTGGTTCTTCCTCCTCGTCCAGATCTACCCCGACGGGATGTAGAAGACAGCATCATCTTCATCGAGCTGCGACTACCTTCTGCATCATGTTCACGGTGGAATCTTCCTTCTCTCTTGTTCTTCTTGTTTCTCACACCATGAGTGAGTAGTTCCTTTTCGCTGGGGTGCAGGGACTAGCCCCGCTTCCTATGATTTCATGTCTTCACATTTAACATTCCAAGGCAATGTATATATAACTTTTCATTTCATTATTAATTGATAATGTTTGTAGTTTGATTACCTGCTTGCTTTCATCTTATTCTTCCCTATGTTGTGAGAACTTCTGTATATAGGGTAGAATTTCGATTAATGAGGTAGAGTCCCAAACTAGAAATAGAATGGGATTCATGGGAGTCGTAAGTGTGTGATCCGTGAGGGGACGAGTCATCTAGCCCATGGTGATGCTTTTGTGTGCCTACCCGCAAGGGGGGCCTCAGCCTTAGTTGGATGTTGTATCTTTCGAGCCGTAAGTGAGTGATCCGGAGGGTGTTGAGAAATTTGATGCCTAAAGCGATGCTTACGTGAGCCTATCCTCGTGAGGGGTTCACAGCAGCTCCATTTGGATAGTTAGATTATTGCCTGGATGTTGTGTGTTTGGATGTGTTTGCATGTGTAGTGGTGGTGAAACCCGGTACCATCCCAGTGATTCCATATCATTAATCTAGAACAAACTTTAATTCTGCTCTTTTACTTTCTTGCATTTAGTTTAATCAACCACAAACCAATCATTCGTTCTAAATATTAGTCTTACTTGAGCTAGATTCGACTGACAAAGATTCTTAAAAATGTTGTCCTTTGGGATTCCATCCTTAATTATACTGCGATAAGACCCGTCCGCTTGCGGGTGGTATTATTGCACGAGGTTTTGGTAAAAGCTCAGGGATTTCAACCCCGAGTGAGTTTGTTAGTGCGATAATATTCCACATCAAGATATTATTGTGGAAGAAAAATATACAATAGTAATACATAAGAAGAGAGTGTGTGTTGATAATGATAGAGTCTCATTAGTCATGATATGTGATATCAAGTCAAGCACACATGTACATGTTAGAGAATAGTGTACTGAACAGATCACCATGAGAGTGATACATGGAGACCATGGAATGGTAGTCAGAATTATCTCTCATAGTGATAAGTGGTGATTGTAGTTCTTAAACCTAAAATTACTGCATTCATCACATGTTTTTGTATACTTTGACATCATCCACCATGGTCCTGAATAAGGGCTACCATAAAGGTGATCTTGGGGTGCACTGTGATCCATGGGGATTGAATATGAGTGATGTAGATGGGATTTGTCCCTCCTTTATCTAGGGCCTCTTGATAATTGAGACTGAGAAATGTATGGTTGTACTCATGTGACTCAATATGTGATATGTGAGTTCATGTGCATCTTAGACAGTCTGCTCTAGTTCAAGGAACATAGATTGAACATTGAGAGGATGATGATTCCATGCCTTGAGTTCAATCTGGATATCAGAGACAAAGGAACTATATGATCATGGTAACATTGATCACGGATTGTAGGTTGAAGTTGTTCTCTAACTTTTTGAATTACTTGGGTAGCAATGAAGTGTTTCTAGATACCACTCATTGGTTATGGACATTCACTGTCAATGTAATTTTGGACCTATAAGATCACATGAATAGGATACAGTTGCATTAAAGTAGTAAATTCATGAATCATGTTTAATTTGATTACTAAAGGTTTTTAGGTATTCAATTAAACAATTGAGGTTCAAAATTGACTACTAGACTCTGAACCGATCGGTTGGAGTTTCAAGTCAATGGGAATCAACATTGGTTGATCAATGGTTGAACCAGGGAGTAAGATGGCCAGTTCACATAGTAAACTGATCAATTCACATATACCAACTGACCGGTTCATGGGATGAACCACCCGGTTCATTTTCCAATTCGATTGGATCAAGGATTGGTGTTGACGTCATGTTGTGCATTAATTGTGCATTGATTACCAATTTGATTTAGAATAAGAAACTACACGAAGAGACCAGTTTACTTAGCAAATTGACTAGCTTGTGCACCAAATGATCAGTTGGGTGTGCGTAATGACCGGTTCGTCGTGCGAAGGTTCTAGAAAAATTGTGAATTCGACATTTTTGACTATGGAAATGACTGAGAACCCTAACCCATCCTCTCCTATAAATAGAGGAGTATTGGGGGCTTCTCAGAACATGACAATTTCCACTGACAATTTGTTGTCCTTTCTGGTTGTGGTAATCAATGGAAATCACGAGCAAGTCCTACCCAATAAAGGGAGGGATAGAAAGGGAGAGACAATTGCAGGAGAGTGAATCAGCCCTAGGAGGTTGACGTTTGAAAGGGACAACTCCTTTCCGTTGGCTCTGGTAGCACAACGTGGAGTTCCCGGTGGTTTGTGCAAACTTCTCTGGAGGCGGGAGACTTCTACCGCTAGGAGAACTTCGTCAACTACATTTCATGGTGGCCAGATTATGAAGTCGGTGGAGACGACTATTTGATTGTTACTATTGTTGAAGGAGTGAGTTGATGTCTAAAAAAGAAGAAGCACAAGACTACTGCAAGGGTAGTGTCGTTGGACTTACTTCAGGACCAGGTATAACCTTGCAAACCTTTCTTTTTATTTTTATTTTTAAAAAAATTGGTGATTCATTCATCCCATCACCTGGGTTCGAACTCATAACCTCTTGGTCTTACATCATCACTTTTACCACTGGGGTGCCACTTCATTGGCTACAAACCTTCCTTTTTAGATACATTGTTGTTGACGCGATCTTTCTATTTTGGGAACGAGCATTTAAATTTTTCATTTTCGCTTCCTATATCTGCGTTTGATTTCCCTACGGTAGCATCAGATGCAACGTCAATTTACTGTGTATCTAAGATTCAAATCGATATGATCAGATTTTATTTTCATTCTTTTATTGCATACAATGTGAATATTAAAATGATTAATGTGCATATACAATTATATTCTACATACGACTCCACATAGTAATATATATATATATATATATATATATATAGGATAGAATACACTCGAGTGTATAGATTGTACGCTACACTCAAGTGGTGTTTGCATATCAAGACTATTTTTTAAAAATGTAAACCATTGATCGTCATTGTTATACTATAATTAGGCTACATGCAAATTTTGAGCTCATTTGGATGAGTATAAGTCACTCATCTGAGGGCAACAAAATAAATGCATGAAACTAATTTGAAATACATAATTTTGTAGTCTTCATAACATGACCTATAAATGTCCAAATGAGCTCAAATTTTATATATGATCTATTCACATGATGTTTAAGAAGATCAATAGATTAGATTTTTCAAAAAAATAGTGCATCATGGAAAACTACTTGAGTGTATTCTACTCCGGATACACTCGAGTGTATTCTAGCCTGACTATATTATATATATATATATATATATATATATATATATATATATAGAGAGAGAGAGAGAGAGAGAGAGAGTTAGGCTAGAATACACTCGAGTGTATTCGGAGCAGAATAGACTCAAGTAGTTTTTCATGATACAATATTTTTTTTCAAAAATCTAATCCATTGATCTTCTTAAACATCTTGTGAATAGCTCATATACAAAATATGAGTACATTTAGACATTTATAGGTCATGTTATAAAGATCGCAAAAATTATGTATTTCAAATTAGTTTCGCGCGTCGATTTTATTATCCTTGGATGAGTGACTTAAACTCATCTAAATGGGCTCAAAATGTGTATGTAGACTAATTATAGTATGACAGTGAAGATCAATGGTTTACATTTTGCAAAAAATAGTCTTGATATGTAAACACACTTGAGTGTATTCATGTGATCTATACACTCGAGTGTATTCTAGCATGACTTTCTAACTAATTACAATTTTTTTCATTTTCACCACTTAAAAAACCCTTTAACCAATCAGATTTCTATGTAACTCACTCTCTTCTCAGAACACATCTTACTATCCGCTAAGTAGTTACTAGTGAAGGCACACGTGCACATGCACGTGACATATAAAATTTGTTGAAAATGTGCGGGGAGAAGACTCGTTCCTGAAAGGGTCCCTACGGTAAAAGATATTTGTGTTATTGTTTGAAAGGAGAGAATCAAAGAACCGTTTTCGTGAGATAGAGAGAGAAATACATAATTAAAAATAATAAAAGTTAATAGGAGAGTGAGAATAAATATTTTTAGAAGCAAAATTCCTTGAAAAAATGAGAGAAGAGAGTGAATCAAGGAGAGTGCAGCATCAAACTCGCTCTTTTTATAGTAGACTAATTATAGTATGACAGTGAAGATCTAAATGGGCTCAAAATGTGTATGTAGACTAATTATAGTATGACAGTGAAGATCAATGGTTTACATTTTGCAAAAAATAGTCTTGATATACAAACACACTTGAGTGTAATCATGCGATCTGTACACTCGAGTGTATTCTAGCATGACTATATATATATATATATATATATATATATATATATATATATATATATATATATATATATATATATATATATATATAAGAGCAAATATTTCTAACTAATTACAATTTTTTCATTTTCACCACTTAAAAAACCCTTTAACCAATCAGATTGCTGCAAAACCTCCGTAACTTACTCTCTTCTCATAACACATCTTACTATCCGCTAAGTAGTTATTGGTGAAGGCACACGTGCACATGCACTTGACATATAAAATTTGTTGAAAATGTGCGGGGAGAAGACAAAGGGTCCCTACGGTAAAAGATATTTGTGTTGGTTGTTTGAAAGGAGAGAATCAAGCAACCGTTTCCGTGAGATAGAGAGAGAAATACAGAATTAAAAATAATAAAAATTAATAGGAGAGTGAGAATAAATATGTATAGAAGTAAAATTCCTTTAAAAAAATGAGAGAAGAGAGTGAATCAAGGAGAGCACAGCATCAAACTCGCTCTTGTTATAGTAGTATAGATTTTGTTTCCTCCCCGGTTGACAACGCCAAACTTATCATTGCAGCACGATCTCAGCCTCTCCGCTGCCGCTTGTGACGTGCGTCTGCATCAGGTAGATGTGGGCTTCCGAGATGCACCTGTATTTGACGAACGTGGGCCGCTGAGGAGTAACTACAGATCGTGTGGTCGTAAGTGGTTGAATACGCAACCCCCGGTCTATATTCTAATTCTCACTTGCAAAGTACTTTTGCGACAGTCCATCCTCCTGAAAACTAATTGGAGAAAGAAATGTAGAAGGAAGACGTTACCCATCCGCCATGGTGTGTTGAAGAGTGAGGTGCACTGCTACGGTGATTTCTTAAAGCAAGAAGAATAGGGGATACACTGATCTTTTGACCGGCATTTCTTATGTGGGTCACAACGTTCTTTTCTTAACCTCGTACAACACGGTAGAACTCATCGCAGTTCCAACAAAAATTCACAATTTTCTGCATCTAAAAGTTATCTTCATGATCGCTTTGGCAGCTGTAAACACTGGCGTTGTATTTACGTTGTCAGGTAATATGGAAAAGATTCAATGATACCAATATATTAAGTAGATTTACATTATCGACTTTCGCAATCCAAATTAGATGAAAATGCATGCTTCTACTGACAATATTGTGTTCGTTCTTTACAAACAGTCGACTGAGTGCTCAATTTACACCTTGCAGCTAGCCTGGATGTAACCCATTCCCTTTACAAGCAGTCAACAAAGATGCAATCCACAAAAGCTTCTTCCAACTGTCATCCCTCGCAACTGTCTACTGTATTTGGGTCTCCCACTACTTCACGGAGCTCTAAGTGTGGATGTACAGTGGTGTCTATCATATTGCATGAATCCTTCTTTCAACATGGTTCTCAATTGATGGGTAAAAGAAGGTTAGCAAAAAGGCCTTCGTTTCCAATTTCCATTCTTGGAACTATGCATCATGTACATCATCTGCTTGTGGGGAAGGTTTCATTGTCGGTCGCCTTATACCACCAGCGATACCATCACTCCAACTACAAGGAAAACTCACATATGAGATAAGGCCATTCTGATCTAATTTTTCTCCTTTATGAATATTCCCCATTTTTATTTGCCAAATGGATTTATTTGTTTCCCCTTGTGCACATCCTCCTAAAATCTTGAGATAACCTCTTTCCCTCGAACCATGTGAATGATGATCCTACACATCATGAATTTGCAATGGTTATCGAGGACTCCATTTCCTAGGTAAGAACAACATCAGTCTGTCTCCTCACGTCTAAAGATAATCAAAGTTGAAATACTTTTAATTTTAAATTTATAATGTGCATCAGTGCATCACCAGCAAGAGGTGGATATATAATCCTTTGCACGATATCTTTCTTTTGGTTTTGTTCGTTCAAACTATTATTTTACTGTTGGTTCAGAAATCCCTTTAGTTTTTTTCCTTAGTCGCCGTATAGATGTACGTTTCTCTATTCAGACATGTAATTGATTTGTTATGTTTCTAAATTCTCCTTTGGTTGAGTAAACTAATAGGAAGAGGCATGTTTGTTCTAGACATACTTTCGGAGTACACAGTTGCATCACAACGACGTTTCTTTCTGGTTGAAAAATTACCCTGGTCGCAGTCATATTCATTTAATATATAGTATCTCTTCTAATGAAAAAGCTTAATTGTCTTATCCAAAAAAAATTAAACTTATCCAAAAAAAAAGTTTAATTGTTTCTCCTTTATATACTTGACTCCAGTAGAACTTATTCCACTCCAACCTGAAAATACAAGAAATCATATTACAACAGGTAAAATGACATTTCACATTCCTCTCAGTTGGAGCCTTTTCTATAACTGCAACAGCAGCAATAATTATTCTAAGGAGCCATTTAGCTACATTATTTTAAAATTCTGGTAGTTATGTGGAAAAAGCAGTTCAGATTATATGTCAATTTGTTGGTCTGCGTCTGATCGTAGTAGCTACATTAACAAACTATCTGTATTTAAGCCACGCCATGTTTGACGGCACCGTGAACTCACGCATCCCATCCGCTACTTAATGATCAGTATACATACGTCCGTATTAGACAAAGTGACTTCTCCCTTTCACGACCCCCTACTCCGGAAATCATGTACCATCTTCATATGCATACTTCTGTATTAGACAAAGGGGGTTTTATGGCTGTGAACAACCTGACAGGTGTCAGTCCAAGCACTTTGATTGACGACGACAAGATTCTTCACTCTGAAACAAATGGAGACATACAGTATACTATCTATTGCATCACTCTTCCAGGAGCACAGGTACAAAAGGAACGGGTAACATCTATCATTCTGGGTGCCAATGTGGGTAAATGGGTGCCCGTGCTTCCTCCGCCCAACTAAACGGAGTGGACAGATCTTTTTGTCTGTAATGACAGCTGAGATGTACATGGAAAATGAAAGATATGTTGTTACACAACTGTCTTGCACTTTGTGAAGTGGTATCTCCTACACTTTGGGCCTATTTAATAGGTATAGTCAGATGATAGTGTATATTTAAGGTACATTTTTGCATTACAAACTCACACAAGTACACCTAACTAAATCCAACCAAATTAGCCCTTCATATCTATCATTGATACTTATGTATGCAGTAATGTATTGTCTTTGATGTCATTGTTAATTGAACTATGCAAGTGCAAGGTTTCGGTAAAATGTGAATGAATGAGTGAATTGTTGTAGCTAAATGTGAGTTCATAACTACTTGTTAATTTCAAGCATGACTAGGTAGTGGACAACTCTTGCATTAAAGAGATCTGCAAGACATAATATAGACTTGTTTGTTAAGCATGAGTTCAGCTTTTGGAATTAGTTGATGGGATGTCATATGTTATTTAGTTACATAGCAAAGTATTCAGTGGTGATAAATTTGATAATTTAAACCGATTTCATTTCAATTTCAATCTTATGTTCTTTGTACTTATTATGTTTCATTTTTAAATCTCATGTTCTATGTGCTTATTGAGTTTTATTCTTCAAACTCTACGTGAGAATCTGACGTTCATTTCACCATGATTGTAATCCAACATACTATTTACTTCCATAATTTAATCCTTATAACATTTTACATAAGTTTAATATTGTATCATGAAATATCTAATTTAGAAAATCAAGATCAACATTTCAATATTATATTCATATTTATATTAAAAAATTGTATTTCAACCTATTTTATAGCATGCATCTCTTATGTTTATTAATAGAAAAGTGTATTACAAAAGTGGAATAGTTTTAATCATGTTTGAAAATTTACACAACATGTTTTCTTATTTTTATTTTATAATTAACAAAGTTAAATTATCACATGTTTGAGGTGAATCGTGCATGTGCATGTGTATGTTTACTAGTATATATATATATATATATATATATATATATATATATATATATATATATATATATATATATATATATATATATATATATGCAAATTACATGTGTTGCCCTAAAATCAGTTTTGATGGTGGATGTTAGCATGGTTATGTCCAATAACCCTACATTTGTGTGTGGTTGGTTGTGTACCAGATGAACCGACCAGCTATTTATTCATGTTGTTACATCGTGAGAATATGTTCTGCACCAGATGAACCGACCAACTCATGAGACAAAGACCATTTGTAGGACTCAGGAGGTCAGACGACATGAGGCGAACCAGTCGACTGGTGGCCCAACCGACCGGCTAGAGCAGTCTAGACACTGCTTGGACCTGAGAACCAGACGATTGTTTCAAGACACTGATCGACCGACCAGGAGGCCAGCCGACCGGTCCAAGAGTTGAACTGATCATCCCATATTGGTTTAAGCACAGATATTCTCCAAGAAATTGTTGTATATGATGTAGACCCTAGGTGGTAGTAATTCCTTGTGGCTCCAAGGAATTACAATAGTATGGTCATAACCATCACTTGTGTGTTTTAATTATTGCATATTCTTGTTTATCGTTATAGCATGTATATGATGTGTACTAAGTATGTGATGATTGGAGATGTATATGTATTCTATATACTCAATACAATATTAAGTCTTAGATGCATTCCACTAGCAGCATGTTGGTATGTATGCCCATAGAGCAAGTCATATGATGATTGTAATGGGATACTTTGTAAATGATTTGAATAATAATAAAGGCAATTTCCAATCTATATGTTTAAAGTGTTTCTGAGATGATGGTGTAACATGATAGATGTCTAAAGATTGTTTTACTCAATGACGTATGCTTTTGGGTTGAGGACCTAAACGATGATATCATACGGATGCTAAGAGTATTCTTTCTTGTTTGGTCCCTAGTCGGTTGTTATTGTGGAAATAGCCATAGACATCAATAACACTAAAGACTAGATTGTGTGTTGGTTGATGACAGAATCTCATTAGTCATGATATGGTGATATCAAACCAAGCACATAGGTACTTGTTAGAGAACAAGGTACCGGACAGACCCACTGTGAGAGTGACACATGGAACCATGACATGGTAGTCACAGTCAGCTCTCACAGTGATGGTGGTGAGTGTGATTCTTAGACCTGAAATCACTGCACTCAACACATGTCTTTGGGTACACTTTGACATCATCAAACGCAGTCCTGAAACATGGGTTGTTATAAAGGTGATGATTGGGTGGCTTTGACACATGGGGCTTTTGAGGGGTGAGTGATAGATATGGGATTTGTCCCTCCTAAGGGAGTTTGATATCCTTGGCCAATTGATGAGTAGGATTGAGAAAGGCATGCGCATGCACGTGTGAATCAATATGTGATATTGATGTCATACACATCTCACTCGGTCTACTCTGAGATCAAGGAAATGAATGAACATTGACAGGATGACTGTTCCATGCCTCGATTTCATTCTGGATATCAGTGACAAAGGAATTATACATTCACTGTAACACCATTCACGGATTGTAGGATGAAATTTGTTCTCCAACTTTCTACTTTCACTTGGGTAGCAATGATGTGTGACTAGGCACCGCTCTTTGCTTGTGAAGTCATAAGTGTTATGGACTTTCACTGCCAACGTGAAATGGACCTGCAGGGTCACACACATAGGATTTAACCTGGAAGAGGAGTTTTGTCCACAAGCAATGTTTAGATTGATTACTAAAGGAGTTTAGTAGTTCAATTAAACACTCAATTAATCGATAGCTCAATATCATAATGTTCAAGGTGTTGAACGCATTGATTGGAGTATTGGATTGATTGAAATCGCATTTGACTGATTCTGCAAAATCTGCATTCCCAACCGATCGGTTCATGTGATGAATCGGTCGGCTGAGGTTGCTAAACCGATCAGCTCAATTGTTGAACCGATTGACTCATGCACAGAGTGAAACGACCGGTTCAAGTGTTGAACCGATCGGTTCAACTGGTGCAATCGAGCAACTTGGGAAAGTAGGATTGGTGAGAATTTTCCTTTCGTTTCAAATTTCCCAATTCGATTGGGAATAATATTGGTATTCGATACCAATTGGGAAAGAAACAAGGAAAGTCAATCGGGAACCAACCTGGAACCCCAACCGACCGGTTCATGAGTGAACCGATCGGTTCAAGGGTCCCAAACGATCGGTTCAGTGGTGAACCGATCGGTTTAGGTCCCCAACCGACCGGTTCACTTGTGAACCGATCAGTTCAAGTTGCGAGATGGTTGCTTTTTGTGGAAAATCCCAAACCCTTCTACTCCTGCTTTAGTCCCGTATTGTCGGGCACAGAGAACCCTGTCCCATGACCCGCCTATATATAGGGGTATTGGGGGCTTCTCAGAATACAACTTAGTGCAAGTTGATTGCTCTGCAAAGTTGTCGTTCTCTCTGGTTTTGGTAACCGAGAGAGAGCCCGAGCAAGTGCTTCCCGCAAAGGGAGGTGCAGCAAGGGAAGGACAACTGCAGTTGCAATTGACAGTAGGAGAGTGTGTTGGCGACTAGTACGTCAACAGGAGGGTGCGACTCCTTCCACTTCCTTGTGATACGAGGAGAGTGGAGTTCCAGGTGGTCCGTGTGGACTACTTCAGAGGCGGGAGGACACTGCCGCTCAGGAGGACAACTGTCATCTGACAGTCTGGTAAGAGGAGGAGTCTTCAGTCCTGGTGTGACCAGGAGCTGCACAGACACCGTCCAAGACCGGAGGTGAAGACCGCACAAGGCGCGTGGTATTGTCTCTGAGCAAGCCTCGGGACAAGGTATGATTCACAAACCATCTTTCCTATTATATAGATGTTGACGCGATTCCTTTTGTTCCGGGTTTGGGGAGAAAAAAAATTTTGTTTCCGCTGCTTCTCTGCCTCCTCCAAAACCCAACAGTGGTATCAGAGCCACGTCAACCGCTCTATATTTTAGGATTATCGATATGATCGATTTTGGTTTGTCGCCTTTATTTATTGCATGCGGTGCGAATAATATCGGCTTTATACATGTCCAATCCACAAATCCCTAATATACATATATGATATATAATATTAATGCACTCGATACGCGTCGCCCTTAAACGAGTTTTGTGGTGGATGTGTAGCATGATTATGGCCTATAAACCCCTATATCTGTGTGTGGTTGTTTGTGTGGTTGCTTGCATCTCAGTCTGCGCACCGATTCCCTTTCTCATATTCTTGATGTAACTCAAAATAATTCGAGAATTCTTTTCCTACCTTTGCTCCTCCCGAATGTAACTCGGGGTTTCACAATTCAATTGTAAATAGGATAGATTTTATTTCCTGTTATGTCAAAGAACGGTGGACAACCTGAAGACGATCAGTTCAAGGAGTGAACCGATCGGTTGGTGATCCAGACGGCTGGTTCAAGGAATGAGATGAGCAGGTGGCGACCTGAGGAGATGCACGATGACCGGTGAACCGATCAGCTGGAGGTGCCAGTCGATCGGCTGGTGGCACCCGAACAACCTACCTGATGGCGAGCCGATCAATCATGGAGATGAGCTGATCAAACCCAGAAAGGCAGGCACAGATTTCATCTTGTACAGGTTGCATGTGATGTAGACCTAGATGATCGTGATTCCTCTTGGCTCGAGGAATCACAAATAGGATGGCCATAATCATTGCTTTTTATCGTTTATGCATGTTTTCTGTGGGATATAGCATGTATATGATACGTACTATATATTGTGGTGACTGGATATGTATATGTATATAAAAACCAAATCCCTCATTAAATATTAAGTCTTATACGCCTTCCATTAGCGACACACATGGCAAACTTGATCGACCAAGCGTAGGTTACGCCAAAGCGTGGTGCGCCGTCTATCTTGTGGAAGTGTGAAGGGTCGACATGTAGGTTCTTCCAAAGCAGGGTGCATGTTTACCGTGTCGGCTTTTGGGTTAGACTTAACTGGTGATTCTTAGAGCGTCTAAGCCCAGAGGCACGGAATGTTCATGGCAAGGTGTTGTGCATGTTCATTCATCAAGAGTTGCATATGATGCAATTGGCAAGAGTTGCCTACCCGGAAGATCTGAGTTGTGGGTGACAGCCAAAGCTGGTCCATGGCTTAGAGGATTCTAGGATCTTGACCCACTAGAAGATTGTACGCTGCAATCTTCCGAATTGATGGTGAGGGCTATCAATTTGAGTCAAAATAGTGGGAGCGGTAATTAATTAAAGGCCTAATTAACTATCGTCAAATTTTATTCAAATCAAATCAAAAAGGTTTTGACAAATGCAAATTTTCTCTTGTAGAATGGCAAAAGAATCATCTTTTAAAATGGGCAAATTAATTGAGAATAAATTCCATAACTGGTTGAGGACTGTGAGAAGTGTTCTGCACAATCCAAATATACCAGGAGCCTTAGAATCCACTCTATGTACGCTTAATGCGTTGGCGAAGAAGAAAGAAGGTAAGGGAGAGAAGTGTTCTCTCGCCAAACCAATTTCTTCTACATGGAGAGGATGGAAGGAACAATGGAAGAAGAAGTCGGAGATAGAGATCTCTACTTATGGTGTATACGTGATAGAGATTAACTTTACTACTTCTTCATCATGGGTACTTGATACCGGATGCGGATCTCACATTTGTTCAAATGTGAAGGATCTTAAGAGAAGTAGGCCTTTGGGAAAAGGTGAGGTTGAACTACGTGTTGCTAATGGGGCAAGAGTTTCCGCCAGTGCCGTAGGAACCTATGAGTTAACTCTACCTAGTGGGCTAATAATAGAGTTGAAGAACTGCTATTATGTACCTACCATAAATAGGAATATCATTTCCATCTCTTGTTTGGACAAAGATGGATTTGAATTTCTTATTAAGAATGGAAAGTGTTCCATTTCTAAAGATGGGATCTTTTATGGCAGTGCCCCTATGTCTTATGGTCTATACTTGATAGACTTGGAGACAAGTGTATACAACGTAAACACCAAAAGGCAAAAACTCAATGACTCAAACAAAACATATCTCTGGCATTGTCGTCTAGGGCACATAAATGAGAAGCGCATTTCTAGACTCCATAAAGATGGTTATCTAGACTCTTTTGATTATGAATCAATAGAGACATGTGAATCTTGTTTGTTGGGCAAGATGACCAAGACTCCCTTTTCAGGTAAAGGTGAGAGAGCTAGTGATCTATTAGGACTCATACATACTGATGTATGTGGGCCTTTTAGAACTAATGCCAGAGGTGGGTATCAGTACTTCATTACCTTTACTGATGACTTCAGTAGGTATGGCTATGTGTACCTGATGAAACATAAGTCAGAAACCCTTGAAAGGTTCAAGGATTTCATGAATGAAGTACAGAACCAGCTTGGTAAAAGTATTAAGGCACTTCGTTCCGATCGAGGTGGAGAATACTTGAGCCAGGAGTTTGAGGACCTTCTGCGAGCCCGTGGTATTGTATCACAATGGACTCCGCCTGGAACACCACAACATAATGGTGTGTCTGAAAGAAGGAATCGCACATTGTTAGATATGGTGCGATCTATGATGAGTTTTGTTGATCTTCCAATTTCTTTCTGGGGTTATGCTCTTGAAACCGCCGCGTTTACACTTAACCGTGTACCATCTAAATCGGTTCAAAAGACACCATATGAGATATGGACTGGGAAGTGTCCCAATTTGTCTTTTATGAAGATTTGGGGTTGTGGGGCTTACGTCAAGAAAATGTTTCCTGATAAGCTTGGACCCAAATCTGATAAATGTTACTTTGTTGGATATCCCAAGGAGACCAAGGGATACCATCTATACCACCCTACTGACAACAAAGTGTTTGTTGCCAGGGATGATGTGTTCCTAGAGAAGGAATTTATTTCCAAAGGAAATAGTGGGAGGAATATAGAGCTTGAAGAGGTTCAAGCCCAACAAGAGAACATTGAACCGATAGATGTACCAGAGGAAAATGTAGATTCACAAGGTGTTGTGGAATCTCAGTCTCCTCAGGTAACACAAGGACCTCGTAGATCTAGTAGGACTCGCCTTGAACCTAAGAGGTTTGGATACCTTGTAACTCAGGAATGTGGAGAGTTGATCATAGATGATGATCCAACTACCTACGTAGAGGCTATGGAGGGACCAGATTCTGAGAAATGGCTTGAAGCCATGAGATCCGAGATGGAATCCATGTACTCCAACAAAGTATGGACTTTGGTGGAACCACCCGAAGGGGTAAAACCCATAGGGTGCAAGTGGGTCTTTAAGAAAAAGACTGACATGGATGGCAAAGTGCAAACTTATAAAGGCAGATTGGTTGTGAAGGGTTTTCGACAAATTCAAGGTGTTGACTATGACGAAACCTTTTCTCCAGTTGCCATGATTAAGTCCATCAGGATCATGCTTGCTATTGCAGCTTATTATGACTATGAGATTTGGCAGATGGATGTTAAAACCGCATTCCTTAATGGGAATATACATGAGGATGTGTACATGACACAACCTGAAGGTTTTGTAGATCCAAAGAATGCCAATAAAGTCTGTAAACTGCAAAGGTCAATCTATGGATTGAAGCAAGCGTCTCGGAGTTGGAATCTTCGATTCGATGAAGAAGTCAAAGTGTTTGGCTTTATTCAAAATGAAGATGAACCTTGAGTGTACAAGAAGGTTAGTGGGAGCTCGACCACATTCCTCATATTGTATGTGGATGACATACTTTTGATGGGGAATGATGTCTTAGCCTTAGAGAAGGTAAAGACTTGGCTTGGGAAAACTTTCTCAATGAAGGACTTAGGAGAAGCATCCTATATTCTAGGAATTAAGATCTATAGAGATAGATCTAGAAGGCTTCTCGGACTAAGTCAGAGCACGTACATTGACAAGGTGCTGAAGCGGTTCAGCATGGAGAACTCAAAGAGAGGCAACGTCCCTATGCTGCATGGAGTTACCGTCTCTAGAGCTCAATGTCCCCAATCTTGTGAAGAGAGGGAGCATATGAATGGGATCCCATATGCATCAGCCATCGGATCCATCATGTACGCTATGTTGTGCACACGCCCAGATGTCTCGTATGCTCTCAGCATGACGAGCAGGTACCAGTCAGATCCCAGGGATGCTCACTGGACAGCCGTGAAGAACATCATCAAGTACTTGTGAAGGACTAAGGATCAGTTTCTTGTATACGGTGGCGAGGAAGAGCTGGTTGTAAAGGGTTACACTGATGCAAGCTTCCAAACCGATAAAGATGATTACAGATCGCAGTCAGGATTTGTGTTTTGCCTTAATAATTGAGCTGTGAGCTGGAAGAGTTCCAAGCAAGAAACAGTTGTCGATTCTACTACAGAGGCCGAGTATATTGCTGCTTCGCATGCAGCAAAGGAGGCTGTGTGGATCAGGAAGTTCATTTCTGAACTTGATGTAGTTCCCAGTAGCTGTGATGCAATTGAGCTTTATTGTGACAATAATGGAGCTATTGCACAAGCTAAGGAGCCCAGATCACATCAGCGGTCCAATCACATACTGCGGCGCTTCCATCTCATACGAGAGATCGTACAGCGAGGAGATGTGAAGATTTGCAAAGTACCAACTGAAGACAACATAGCTGATCCACTGACTAAGGCCCTTTCTCAGCAGAAGCATGATGGTCATGCTAGGTCACAAGGACTGCGTTTCCTTGGTGACTGGCTCTAAGTGCAAGTGGGAGTTTGTTGGTATGTATGCCCATAGAGCAAGTCATATGATGATTGTAATGGGATACTTTGTAAATGATTTGAATAATAATAAAGGCAATTTCCAATCTATATGTTTAAACTGTTTCTGAGATGATGGTGTAACATGATAGATGTCTAAAGATTGTTTTACTCAATGACGTATGCTTTTGGGTTGAGGACCTAAACGATGAGATCATACGGATGCTAAGAGTATTCTTTCTTGTTTGGTCCCTAGTCGATTGTTATTGTGGAAATAGCCATAGACATCAATAACACTAAAGACTAGATTGTGTGTTGGTTGATGACAGAATCTCATTAGTCATGATATGGTGATATCAAACCAAGCACATAGGTACTTGTTAGAGAACAAGGTACCGGACAGACCCACCGTGAGAGTGACACATGGAACCATGACATGGTAGTCACAGTCAGCTCTCACAGTGATGGTGGTGAGTGTGATTCTTAGACCTGAAATCACTACACTCAACACATGTCGTTGGGTACACTTTGACATCATCAAATGTAGTCCTGAAACATGGGTTGTTATAAAGGTGATGATTGGGTGGCTTTGACACATGGGGCTTTTGAGGGGTGAGTGATAGATATGGGATTTGTCCCTCCTAAGGGAGTTTGATATCCTTGGCCACTTGATGAGTAGGATTGAGAAAGGCATGCGCATGCACGTGTGAATCAATATGTGATATTGATGTCATACACATCTCACTCGGTCTACTCTGAGATCAAGGAAATGAATGAACATTGATAGGATGATTGTTCCATGCCTCGAGTTCATTCTGGATATCAGTGATAAAGGAATTATACATTCACTGTAACACCATTCACGGATTGTAGGATGAAAGTTGTTCTCCAACTTTCTACTTTCACTTGGGTAGCAATGATGTGTGACTAGGCACCGCTCTTTGCTTGTGAAGTCATAAGTGTTATGGACTTTCACTGCCAACGTGAAATGGACCTGCAGGGTCACACACATAGGATTTAACCTGGAAGAGGAGTTTTGTCCACAAGCAATGTTTAGATTGATTACTAAAGGAGTTTAGTAGTTCAATTAAACACTCAATTAATCGATAGCTCAATATCATAATGTTCAAGGTGTTGAACGCATTGATTGGAGTATCGGATTGATTGAAATCGCATTTGACTGATTCTGCAAAATCTGCATTCCCAACATATTGGTTCATGTGATGAATCGGTCGGCTGAGGTTGCTGAACCGATCGGCTCAATTGTTGAACCGATCGGCTCATGCACAGAGTGAAACGACCGGTTCAAGTGTTGAACCGATCGATTCAACTGGTGCAATCGAGCAACTTGGGAAAGTAGGATTGGTGAGAATTTTTCTTTCGTTTCAAATTGCCCAATTCGATTGGGAATAATATTGGTATTCGATACCAATTGGGAAAGAAACAAGGAAAGTCAATCGGGAACCAACCTGGAACCCCAACCGACCGGTTCATGAGTGAACCGATCGGTTCAAGGGTCCCAAACGATCGGTTCAGTGGTGAACCGATCGGTTCAGGTCCACAACCGACCGGTTCACTTGTGAACCGATCGGTTCAGGTTGCGAGATGGTTGCTTTTTGTGGAAAATCCCGAACCCTTCTACTCCTGCTTTAGTCCCGTATTGCCGGGCACAGAGAACCCTGTCCCGTGACCCGCCTATATATATAGGGGTATTGGGGGCTTCTCAGAATACAACTCAGTGCAAGTTGATTGCTCTGCAAAGTTGTCATTTCTCTGGTTTTGGTAACCGAGAGAGAGCCCGAGCAAGTGCTTCCCGCAAAGGGAGGTGCAGCAAGGGAAGGACAACTGCAGTTGCAATTGACAGCAGGAGAGTGTGTTGGAGACTAGTACGTCAACATGAGGGTGCGACTCCTTCCACTTCCTTGTGAGACGAGGAGAGTGGAGTTCCAGGTGGTCCGTGTGGACTACTTCAGAGGCGGGAGGACATTGCCGCTCAGGAGGACAACTGTCATCCGATAGTCCGGTAAGAGGAGGAGTCTTCAGTCCTGGTGTGACCAGGAGCTGCACAGACACCGTCCAAGACCGGAGGTGAAGACCGCGCAAGGCGCGTGGTATTGTCGCCGAGCAAGCCTCGGGACAAGGTATGATTCACAAACCATCTTTCCTATTATATAGATGTTGACGCGATTCCTTTTGTTCCGGGTTTGGGGAGAAAAAAAAATTGTTTCCGCTGCTTCTCTGCCTCCTCCAAAACCCAACACAGCACACATGAAAAGCTTGATCGACTAAGCGTGGGCACCCCAAGGGTTGTACATTGTCTATCTCGTGGAAGTGTGATGGTGATTATGTGGATCTGCCAAGCGAGGTGCATTATTATCATGTTGGGTTTTGGGTCAGGCTTAACTATGTGACCTTAATGTGATTAAGCACCCAAAGCATGCATATGATCAACCCCAGGAGTTGTGCATATCATTTGTCTAAGAATTGCATATAATGCAATTGATAAAAGTTGCCTATCTTAATAATTGACTATGGATGTTGGTGTTGGTTGGGTAATAGTTGAATTATTTTGGATCTTGGCTCACGAGAAGATTGTACATTGCAATCTTCCAAATTGATACATGAGGATTATCAATTTGAACAAAATAGTGGGAGTGATAATTAATCAAAGGCTTAATTAATATCATTAACTTGTCATATCAAACAAAACAAAAATGTTTTGAAAATTGTAGAAGTTTCTTTTGTAGATAAACACGCTATTATTGCGATCTGTCCTTAAGGACAAAACTAAATAGAATTGACTTCCACGTCTGGTTGAGGATTTTATGAAGTGTTCTCAATCGTGAGTGAAAGCTCTATATCCTTGAAAGGCCAGATCCTAAACAACCCGCTCCAGATGCACCTAAGGTTGAATGGGTGCTTACTTGAAGCATGTCAATGATGCCATAGACATTGAGTACCTTACGCTATGTTGTATGACTATGAGTTGCGTGAGCAACATGATAACATGGACATTCTAGAGATGGTAACACATCTTAAAGAATCATGTAAAGCATGAAAAGCATAATGTCACCAAAGTGTTGTTTGAGTGCAAACTGATAATGGCAGATCCAGTAGAACCACATGTCCTTAATATGATTGGGCATATGGAAAGACTGGGATTTCTTTTAAAGTCAAGAGTTTGCCATGGATATGATTCTACAATTGTTGCCTGAATTGTACAGTTAGTTTATCAAATGCTTGTCATGTTGATTAATGTCAAAGCATAGAATAAGAAGGACAAATCTGTGATGGTGATGAGAGGAAGTGAGACCAAGGGCCAAGGTAAGGCCAAGAAAAGTTCTGAGGCTTAGTTGAAGTCCAAGTCTTATGCACTCAATATATGGAGAAGGGTAAGTGTAAAACAAATATGTCCTTAGCAGGTAGGGTAGAAAATCCAAGCATAAGCTCTGAACTTGTCCATCTAACACATTTCTCCATCAAAGAAGCAAACCCTAAGCGTAAGGAGCAAGAAAGGTAGGGTTTTAGAGCTTTAGAGAAACTTCTACCATGGAACAACAAAGTTCTGACCCAGAGGAAGGTCTAAGGAAGGAGAAGAGAAAGAAAAATGGAGAAGGAAGAAAACAACTTGCCTTGATCAAAATCCCTAAAAGATGACCTTGGAAACCATAGGTAGGGCCAGATGGAGGAAAATGAAAGCAAGAAAAAATTTGTACTTGGGCAAGGAAGAGGTAAATATAGCCCATGGATAAGGATGGAAGCAAACATGAGGTGTACAAGTAGCTTCCCCATGTGTCTATGGCCTTAAACTATTAATGATATACAAGCAGTCACACAAGCAGCTGACCCACCATACATGGAGACATGCTTATCTCTCATTTCTTGATTTTGCAAGCAAAGCAAATAAACCATTTTCTTGAGAGCTCCTAAAGGTAGCTCATCTATAAAGGAGTAAACCATAAAATACCCTTGTGGAAAACACCTCTAAACCAGGGTTCAACTAGGCGCCCCATGGCTCAAAAAGCTCAAGAATGATGAGACAACATCTAAATAACATAATGAAAGTGATAAATTGCAATAAAAACCTCCCAATTGGGTAAATTGTAGAAAAGTCCAAAATGTACATAAAATTGTGTAACTTACACAAACATTGTTCAAATTGGACCAAACTTGAAATTTAAGCTTGTATTATGATTCCAAATCATATCGTAAGGTTAGATTATAGTTTTAAGAATTCAATTATGATAATTAAGTATGTTAAACACTTTTATCAAGGTTAGGGTATCTCATAATGTTTGCAAGGTTATACCTAGTCCTGGAGCAAGTCCAATGACATTACCGTTGCAATAGTATCATGCTTCTTCTTCAAGCAACAACACACTCCTTCAAAAACAACAACACTCGAATAGTTTTATTGAACAACCTCCTAGTTTGGCACCATGGACAATGGTTTACAGTGTCCTCCCAGTAGTACACAACAACCTCCCACCTCTATAGTAATCCACTCGGACCACCGGGAACTCCACGTTGCGCTACTAGAATCAACTAGAAGGAGTTGTCCCCTTCTATCAGCATACTAGTCACCGACATACTCTCCCATAATTGATCTTGGTTGTTCTCTTCATTTCTATCCCTCCCTTTAATGGGTAGGACTTGCTCAAACTCTATATTGGTTACCAAAATCTGAGAGGACAACAATTTTCAAATCAACTGATTCTCAATTGTGTGTATTGGGAAGCCCCCAGTACCCCTTTATTTATAGTAGAGGCCAGGGTCAGGATTCCCAGTCTATGTGGGAGTAGAAGGGTCCAGAATTATGAATTTTTTGGAACCTACAAAAGGTGAACCGTTCGGTTCACTCACAAACTAATTAGTTGGTGCATGAGTCAGTCGGTTCACTAAGTGAACCGGTCAGTTCGTGTTGTTTCCTATTCAGAATCATATTGGTATTCAATGCCTAATTAATGCTAAACATGACATCAACATCAATCCTTATTCCATTCAAATTGACAACTGGACTGGGAGACCCAAAAGGTGAATTGGTTGTCTCACATAGTGAAACAATCATTTCACATTATGAGACAATCGTTTCACAAGTCCAGTTTATGCAAAGTTTAACTAGTATTGATTCCAATTGACTTGACACTCCAACCAATCAGTTCAACACTTGAATCAGCCGGTTTAGAGTTCAGTTGGTCAATTTTGAGCCTCAATTGTCTAATTTAATACCTAAACACCTTTAAGAACCAATCTAAACATTATTCATGAATAAAGTCCTTTAATCCAAGTGTATCCTATGTGTGTGACCCTATAGGTCCAAAATTACATTGGCAATGAATGCCCATAACCAATCATGACATCACAAGCAAAGAGTGGTGCCTAGTCACACATCATTGCTATCCAAGTAATTCTGAAAGTTGGAGAACAACTTCAACCAACAATCCATAATTAGTGTTCCTTTGTCTCTGATATCTAGATTGAACTCGATGCATGGAATCATAATCCTCTCAATGCTCAATCCATGTTCCTTGAACTAGAGCAGACTATCTGAGATGCATGTGAGTTCACATATCACATATTGAATCACATGAGTACAGTCGTACTTTACTCAGTCTCTCTTATCAAGAGGCATGGATACCAAACTCCTATAGGAGGGAAAATCCCATCTACATCACTCACACTCAAATTCCCATGTGTCACAGCTACCCAATCATCATCGTTATGGAAATCCTTATTTAGGGTTATGTTGGATGATGTCAAAGTATACCGAACGACATGTGATGAATGTACTAACTTCAGGTCTAAGAACCACAATCACCACTATAATAATGATTGATGATTCTAAATACCATTCCATGGTATCCATGTATCACTCTCATGATGAGTTTGTCCAATACACTATTCTCTAACATGTACCTATGTCTTTGACTTGATATAACATATCATGACTAATGAGACTCTATCGTTAGTCAACACAGACTCTAGTCTTATGTATTACTGTCATCTATTTTCTTCTACAGTAATATCTGATTAGGGACATAACAAGAATGTATATACTCTTAGCATCCATATGATCTCATTGTTCAAGTCACGTACTTGAAGACACATGTCATTGAGTAACATCATTCTTTAGACATATACTATGTCTGTATCATCATCCCATGATTGAGACAAACATAATAGGTGGAATTACCTTTATGATTTATCAAATCAGGTATTTAGTGCCACATTCCAATCATCATATGATTGGCTCTCTAGACATACATACCAACAAACTCCCACTTGCACTTAGAGCTAATCACCCATGAATCTTATTTTAAGTGATCTTAACATGTCCATCATGTTTCTATTGTGCAAGCGCTTTTATAGCGGGTTAAGCAACTTTTTTCAAGTTGATATTTTGCAATTTTCACATCTCTTAGATGTACGACCTGAAGTGTTGCAGTATGCTATATGATATTCCCTGCCTATTCAATAGCTCCATTGATGTCATAATATTTCTACTATGTCATTAGTGGTTGGAACCTCACACAAGTTCACCAGTATGATCTTCTTGATCCATATTGTATCCTCTTTTATTATTATAACATAGAGATACTCAATTTCTATTGTAGATTCAAACAAATGTCATTACCTCAGAACCCTTTCCAGCTTACAGTTCTTGTTTTAGAGTCAAACATAAATTAAGATTGCAATCATTAATTTTTCATTTTGGGAGCTTGCATTGGTGTAACCCTTTACACCCAACTCTTCCTTATTACCATAATCAAGGAACTGATCTTTTTAGCACTTCACAAGAACCTAATGATATTCTTTATGGTAGTCCAATGACTCTCACTAGAATATGACATATACCCTCGTCATGTCCAATACATATGAGATTGCTAGATAGGTATATATATATTCTCTCATCATGTCCAATACATATGAGATAACTAGATATCCTCTCATCATGTCCAATACATGCGATATTACTAGATATCCTCTCGTCATGCCCAATACATATGAGATAGTGAGATAAGTACATAACATTGAATTAAAGATAGATCCAATTGTGAATGCATATGACATATATCCATGTGTTCCTATTCTTCACAAGAACCGGGACACTAGGCTCTTGAGAGACTAACTCCATGGAACATGGACACATTTATTCTCATTGATTTCTTGCATGTTGAACCCTTTCAACATCTTGCCAATTATGTTCTCTTTCTTAGGTCAAGAAATTTTCCAGATCTATCTTTATAGATCTCAATCCCTATCACATAGGTAGTCTTACCTAAACCCTTCATAGAGAAGGTGTTTCCAGCCATATTTTAATATTTATAGGATAAGGATGTTATTCCCCATCATCATGTGGAATATAAATATGCTCCCACCAAATATTTTGTAATCACAGATTCCATCTTCATTTTTGTCTCAGGTCAAACCCTTTGACTGTCTTGTCAAATAGAAAATTCCAACTCTGAGATGCTTGCTTCAATCCAAAGATTGACCTTTGTAGCTTACATACTTTATTTGCAATATCGAATTTATAAAATCTTTAGGGTTTTTCATGTACACATCCTCATAACTATTCTAGTTAAGGAATGTGGTTTTAATATTTGTATGTCAAATCTCACTAGTCATAATAAGCTACAACAACAAGCATGATCCCGATGAATTTAACCATGGTAACTGTTCAAAGACTTCATCATGTTCAAAAACTTGAACTTGTTTGAAATTCTTTGCAACCAAACAACCCTTCCATGTTGGTCTCCTTTCAAAGACCCAAATGCACCCTATGGGTTTTACCCCTTCAGGTGGTTCCATCAAGGTCATACCTTATTGGTGTTCATGGATTCCATCTTGGATCTCATGGCCTCAAGCCATTTCTCAGACTATGGTCCCTCAACAGCCTCTAGGTAGGCTGTTGACTCATCATCTATGATCAACTCACCACCTCATTGAGCCATAAGATGTCATAATCTTTCAAGCTCAAGTCATGTTCTACTAGAACTATGACGTTTGTGTGTTACATAAGGAATTTGGGATTCCACAACATCTTGTGATTCTCTATGTTCCTATTGTACCTCTTTAGGTTCAACATTTTCTTGTTTGTCTCGAACATTTTGAGTTCTACTTTTACTACCACTTTTTCCTTTGGAACTAAGTTCCTCTTTAGGAGTACAACTATCCAGGTTAACAAACAACTTTGTTGTTGAATTGGGATAGAAGTAGTATTTTAACAAAACAATATTTATGTAATTTTGCAGACAAAGATTTTCAAGAAACTATTTTCTTATATAATCATTCATCCTTAATCACTATAAAATACATATTCGGACACCTCCCATGCCATATCTTATATGGTGTCTTTTGAACTATTTTTATGGTACACTGTTTAGTGTTAAGCATGTGCCCAAAAGGAATTGGAAGGTTACCTAGATTTTATTGATAATTGCACCATGACTTAACAAGGTGTGATTCCTTCCTTCTGATACACTTTCATTATTTTTCAGGTGGAGTTCATTATCATACATTATCATGATCTCCCATAAGGTTTTGAAACTCTTAGTTAAATATTTCAACATCAATCCTATCAAAGTATCTTAATACTTTTACCAAGTTAGTTACATACTTCATTTATAACCTCCTTGAACACTTCAAGAGATTCATATTTGCATTATATTAAATACAAATTTTCATATCTACTGATAACATCAGTAAATATAATCAGGTACTGCTGCCTATCTTTAGCATTTGTTCTACAAGGTCTATATACATCAGTATGTATGCTCCCTAATAGAATAGTCACTCTCCCACTACATCTAGTGAAGATGCTTTTGTCATATTGCTTAACAAATAAGGTATGCATGTCTCTATTTGTTCAATAACCAAAAGAGTCTAGATAACCATCATATGGATTCCATAAATGCATTTCCATTTATGTGCTCTAGATGATAATGTTATAAGTATTCATTGTTTGTCTCTACGACTATCAACTAAATTTTATAAGACATAGGACATTTTCATATAAGAACTCATCCTTTTAAAATGAAACATTTATTTATTCTTGTCCATACAAGATACATGATGTTTTCATTAATGACAAGATCATAATAGAAATTCAGTAATTCTATTATATGCCCACGAATGATAGATTCCAACTATAATGGCAGAAACCCTTGAGTTAATATATGGCATTGAGCTCATGTGTATCTAAATAGTCTACTCTGGATCAAGTAATAAATATTAACCATTAGTAGGATGACATTTCCATGCCTCGGATTCAATCTGAATATCAAAGACAAAGGGATTATACAATTATTGTAACATTGGTCACAATCCTAGGTTTAGTCGTTCTCCAACTTCTCCAATTACTTAGGTAGAAATGGAATCTTTCTAGATACTAATCATTGCTTGTGGAATCATAATTTGGTTATGAATATCACTGCAACGTAATTTGGAGTCTACTGGGCCATACACATAGGATGCATTGGAATATGAGTGTAATTGTGGACCTGATTGAAAATGTTTCGAGTCAAATTGATTACTAGAATGTTTAGGTAATAAACTAGAATAAAATTGTAATATTAATCTATGATAATTGGTTAAAAGGTTTAAGACAATTAATTGGATTTGAATTACTGACTAATATGATAAGTCGACATGCTGGCCCCGAGCAATTGGATAGAGTCAGATGATTAAAAATTAGTAAATCAATTAATATAATTAATTAATTAATTAATTAATAATGTGATTATAGAGTATTCTAATTGCTTACTTGGCAGTCCATGAGCGACCTATTTAATATGTATCCTTTCATTTTCGAAGGTTTTTGGGAACTTTCCTTCCTTTCCTCTCCTATTTATCAGGAATTTTACACACGCTCTTGTACGTGAACCCTAGCGGTCATCATCCCTGAAGAGAGAGAGTGAGAGAGAGAGAGAACGAGAGCAATCATGACGCTAGCACATCATCAAATGAAGGTTTCTCCTTTCTTGTCAGCTCAGGCAACATAATGAAGAGTTTCAATCCATCCACGTGGACTATGTAGAGACACAAATGTTGAGAGACTACACTCAATGGACATCAATGAGGATTGTCTATGCACATGAGGAATGCCTCACAACATTGTACGAGGACATTGTTGGACCTGCTCTGCAATAAAGGTATACCTTGCTCACCCTTTTTTTTAAATACTTCATTGTTGATGAAATCTCCTTGTAGGACACATAGAGAAATTTCTTTTCATTATGCTTGCCGCCTCCACGATTCCTAACAGTGGTACCAGAGCCTCGTCGATCTATAATGTATTTGGATCAATATCGATATGATCAAATTTTTGTATACCATTTTCTATGGTTGCATGTGATGCAAACTTAAAACTATAAATGTGCATATATGACCTAATTCCAAATATGTTGCATGTCTATTGTTTTTTCCAAATGAACAGGGTTGACTATGAAATTTTTTATTTTTCCTAGTGCATGAAAGTGAAATTCTTAGACCTTTCAGGAGCACTTCCCCTGAGACCCCACCAGGGGAGGCCTTAGCTTGAACCTCGCCCTTGACCAGGCAGTGGGATTCACATACCGGGAGGCTTCCCTTATGTACCCCGCCTTGTCTATGTGGGAGTCAAAAATTGTTTAATGGGGAAAGTCCCGCACTAAAAAAGGTGACACGCCCGCATCCCACGATTACCACTAATCATGAGATTAGGGCATAAGTATGAGGATTATATTTCATACAAAGATCACTCCCAACTTTTTTCCCTTTGTTTCAAACTCTTTGTTTTCTCGCTTTCAATCACATAAACAAACTTTACAAGAGAATAAAACTTTGATTACTCTAATATGATCTCAACATTAATGATACACATCCATACATTTATTATGTTTCTCACACTTCCATGTATATATGACATGATAATCAGATACATTCTCTCTTATTAAGGAAATAAAGATACAGACATCATTTACAACTCTCTCACATCTATACAAGGACCTAGAGTGGCAGAGACCGACTGAACTTAACTAATCTCATACTTAACTCGTGGGGTAGATCTATTCTGATGCTTTGACCTTCTTCAAGTCCATGTGGTTTCCCTAAAAAATTATGAGTAGAGGGGTGAGCCTACTCGCTCAGTGAATGAGTACTATAAAGAAACAGTCTAAAGCACTGATACAATTACAAATATACTTTTGAGAAACTGATATCAATTATAACAGTAGTAATCTTTAAATAGACTAATTTTTCACAAACATAAATATGGCACAATACTCTAGACATCTACAAGTGTGAATCAATATATGAACATGCTTGATTGATTATAAAGAGAACTAATAACTCAGAAACATACAAAGAATAATTGAATAACTGTGCACACTTCTTTAACCTCTCATTCATCTTATTATGCACTGAACCCACATGAGGTGTACCACAACATGTGAAAGAATTGTAGCAAGCTACGATCTCACTGTACAAGGCTTAGAAGCATGCACTGGTTCCTAAATCTATCTCTTAAGTAAGACCCCGTCTGCAGTGGGCCTCAACACGTCTGCCTCTCGGTGGCTAATGGGAGTGGACGGATATCTCAGACTCCACCTCTCAACTTGGGTACTTAGGTGGTGAGTCATAATTTGAAATTCATCACAACAGAGAAATAATCCATTTCATATCATCTAACAAAAGCTAGATCAAAAATACCATTTAGGATTTGCACTTGCATACTAAGCAATTGAAAATTATTGATGATTTAACTCATTTTCATGCAATCTACTGTTTAAAGGAAGTACCCACTCACCCTAAGGTGTGAAAACACCTTAAAAACGTAGCCTATCTCTGAAAATCTCGAATCCATAGCAAGACCCTAGCAAATCAATAGTTTCTTCTTCCTTTCAACCCTAAAAGAGGTCTGTTGTAGGTAGAAGATGAAAATCGGATGTTAACCCAAACCTCAAATTCACTGGATTAAGGATCCCAAGTAAGGGAAAATGAAGAGGAGGAAGAATTGACGGTTAAAACTAATTACCGAGTCGAATCTATAGCAACCCTTTTGGATTTTTGTCATTCTTTACGTTCTTTCCCAAAAATCACCAGGTCGCCCTCTTGTAGAGAAAGTTGTCTGGGATGATTGAGGATCGAATTATGGTTCCAACACACTTACTTTTGTTGAAAATAGATAAGTATTGCTCAAGATATGATCATTTTACGATTGTCTGTCCTGGGCGGCAGCAGTCATGGTGTCGACGCAGCGTCGGTCGCGGTGTCGGTCGCAGTACTCAGTTAATGTTTACTAAAATGGCATAACTCTCTCATTTTTACTCCGATTTGGTTCATTCTTTTTTGTTGGATTTATTATTGAATTATCAACAATCCTACAATATCATTTTGATAATATTCTCAAATTAAAAATCATTTATTAATTATTTCCTCCAATGTCATTAACCCTCTTCTTGCACACATGTATGGGTTAATGTTATTCCAACTCGGATCTTTATCGTATGCTTAAGTCATGATTATGAGTTGCCCAAATAAGTATTTAAGGTTACCAAAGTTAAGACAAAACACAACATAGAATATTACTAACAAAAGCATGATAAGCATTAAGATTATCTTAAATCTCTATGATTACCAGTAAAGCTAGGAACGGGTTGTAACAATTCTCCTCCTCTAATACAAATTTCATCTCAAAATTTCTAAAAGAGGAAAAGATACTTGTTAAACATCTCCAATTTGACTTTCCAAGTAATTTCTTTTATACATGATTCCTCCGAAGAACCTTTGCTAGGGGTATCTCTCCCTTTAAGATTTCAAATACTACGATCTAGAATTTTATTTTCAACATTGAGTCATTTGTTCCTCTTCAAATAACAACTTTTTAAAAGATATGAAACGTGTGAAACATAATTTCTCATCTCATCATCACACGGTACTATTCACTTTCCATTCATGAGACCACACTAGTCATCATACTATCATAAGATATAAATCCTTTTCACAATATCATAGGGTATCAACCCTTATCAACACAAGAGGATTACACCTCATCTAGGGCTCAACCATGTCCAAAGGTCATTAAGGCCATCATACTCCCTATAAGATCATCGTTATCTTTGCATGCCTTATAACAAGGCTCAACAACATCACTTACATATAATACACCAGATCAACACAATATTGCATTAATGAGCTAGGAGATATTCATAATCAATCATAACAGGGTTATATTAACATTAAGAACATTCCTTTATTACATCAACATGCAAGAAATTTAGATGATTAACCCTCATCATATTCATAATGCACAGGTTTAGTATAAGAAAGTATCAACCATGTGGCTATGATAACCACCAATTAGCATATTAAGGTTATGATCATATTAAGGAGGTTATTCCATCATCGTTCCATCATATGAGAATGTTAAAGATGAATACTCATCTTTATCTATTTGTATTAGAGTTAGGTTCAACAAGATAAATTATATTAATGTTAGTAATTAACACTTATACCCAAATCCTTACTCATGGCATCCCCATTGGATCATGGATGCATAAGGTGAAGCATCACCATCACATTCCATACTATTCTCAAGTATGAACCCACACATAAATCAAGGTGTAACCATCGGGTTATAGCATACTAAGGTTTCAACAACAGTAATAGAGTACTCCATGATTATATTAGTCATTCAAGGACTATTCATACCCAATTACCATCACTTATTTATATTCAAGCTAGGTATAACAAGATATACCTCATTAGGGTTACAAATCAATACAATATGGTTATCATCTCTTCTATTCATATGAGTGAATAGGTAAGACTACCTTATTTAGGGTAACCCTCCATTTGTTCCATCACCATTCAACACATGTCACCATACCACAATTGTACAATACTAAGATGGATTACTGGTATGAATGACTGTCATTATCAGACACCTTTAATTAACATATTGCTTGTACAAGTACACTGAAATCATATGTAGAACCACTTTACATCCCTCACTATACCTTCAACAAATTACACTTCTAAAAACAAATTCATGTATTACTGAAAGCCATTGTTTTCTCTTATCTCCTCATTCATTACTACTTACTTCGTGTTACTTATCCTTCTCATTTTGATCATATAGAATAAACATCCCTAAAATTGAAACATACAAGGTAAGAATAGATTATTCATCAATTTTGATATCACTGCAAGAATTTGTTTTTAGATTACACTTTGCTCATGTTGCATTTCTCCTTTTTTTCAAATCACACCTCTTATATTTCAAATATATTTCTTATCCTTTTCTCTGAATCATTTCCATTTTGTTTATCTACCTTTCATATTAGATACCTTTAAACCCTGGTTTACTATCAGTGCTAGTTTACTTCTCATAGTGAAAATCTCATGATCTTGTTTTATAGGGATGCTAGTATTCAAGGTCAAATCACTAGTGACATCCCTTGAACTACTACAACTCTAAACATTCTAGGGTTTGGTCCTTATCGGTAGCATGACGTTATTGTGATGTGACTTTGCTCCCTTAATTTGAAATTCAAACTTTGGATCTCACAAGTTTTACTAAAGTCTTCCTTATCTTATCAATTGAATTTTCTTTCTCTTACTTAGCCATTTAGATAGATTACATTCTCAATTTACCCTGCTAGGGTTTCATCATCATATTGTGTCGTTATTACATTCACTAGATGTCTCTACCATGGTGGTTATGCATCAGATATGATTCATTTTCTTATCACTTCATTCCCACATTGCTCTCATTAAGTAATATATGAAAGAGAAGATGATTCTGAGACTTAGAATTCTTATCTTCAAACATTCCCTTATTACATTTCTCGTATGTAGGTTTAATTAGTTATCAACAAGGATACTTGACTAATTAGCACTTTCTTGAATCTCACAACCTCTTTCTTTTATAATCTATAATACTCCATCATGTTTCAAACCCTTCCTTACTTTCCATAATCCGCTTACCATATACTACTCTTCAACCTGTCATCTTTAACTTCTACTTTTCTCTTATGACCATGTTACTTATTCATGTGTACGATCATGTATACCATGTTGCATATATTTCCTTTTTTTATCCTTCTACTAATGTGAAGTTGAAATTCGAAATCAATATTCTCTCTACTAGTTTCACCTCATGTTTAATACATTATATATCCTTCATTTTAAAATCAAACGGCTCATGCATGGGTCAAACTTAGTTTCTTTTTCAATCAAGTTTTTCCTTCCTGAATATAGTCTACCTTTGTATGACGTATTCATTTGTTAAGCTACACTTTTGTTCTTCTTTTAGAAACTAGTTTGTTGTTCTATAGAGACTTGGAATCCAAAGGTAGTAAGGGTGAATGTATTAGCTTCACAATAAAGGTATACATTCCATGCTCTCAATTATATCATAACCCTCATTCCTTAATCAAACTCATCATTTCCAATATTTCTCTTTATTTCAACTAATATCCTAGTCTTATGATTTACATGTTCATCCAATTCTCTTTACTTTAACTCTTCTAAAGACTCTTC
Source organism: Alisma plantago-aquatica (assembly GCA_963693085.1). Taxonomy (NCBI): domain Eukaryota; kingdom Viridiplantae; phylum Streptophyta; class Magnoliopsida; order Alismatales; family Alismataceae; genus Alisma; species Alisma plantago-aquatica. The sequence goes on from OY856409.1 coordinate 1,488,140,132, forward strand.
ACTTCTATGTACTTGTTGTATACTTAACTCTTTTCTTCTATTTTCCCTTTTCTTTGGAGTACATAAAGCATTTTACTCAATTATATGATCCATTCCTCATGATTGATTCCTACTATCTTGGTCCTTACATACTTTTCTCATATATTTTCCATATTTCATATTTAGAGTTCATATAATAATAATCATTAAACTTAATCTGAACCTTGTGTCGTGTTTCTTTATTTCCAATTAAGGGTTTCTCATATGAGGCCCCAAAGTTGGATCTCAGATATCAGTTCCAACTGATTCTTAGCTATTTTAATCTTTTCCATATGTTTCAACATCTTAGTATATGTACATTCTCACTATGATGTGTGTCTAATTTATCCAGAGACTACTCTTATTAAATTATTAATAGGAGTCATTAGATCCCAGTAACGCACCCTGCAATCGAACCAGGCCGAACCTATAGTCCTAAAGCCAAGAGCTACTAAGGATTAACAAACTCTTATTAATCTCAAACATGTGGAAAGAATATTCACTTAGGGAAAACTCATTTAAACATAACTTCTGATCTACTTGATACAAAGAATATAAACAACAATTGAATCACTTCATGATACACAACAATATATAAAAAAACAATATATATTCAACAAACTGATAATTTGAATTCATATATATAATAATATAAAGAAAGAGTTGTATCACATTCTATCTTTAAGATCTTACTCCTTCATTACTTTCCGGTCTCCTAACCCTAAAACTTCTAGGGTTCCTCTCTAGCCCATCCTTCCTCTGCATACCTGGCCAGGGCATCCAGAGAAGAATAGACAGAGTAGCTTGATATTGGTCAACCTGAGTATTCAGATACTGGGCCAAGGTATCTAAATACTCAGACCTCCCAGAGCTATAGACATGTCACCAACTATCTGTCACACTTATAACTCTAACTTTCTATCCTAATGGTCCCTGACAACTCAGCCTAAGCTCTGATACCAAGCTGACATGCCTGCATCCCACGATTACCACTAATCATGAGATTAGGGCATAAGTTTGAGGATTATATTTAATACAAAGTTCACTGCCAACTTTTTTCCCTTTGTTTCAAACTCTTTGTTTTCTCGCATTCAATCACATAAACAAACTTTACAAGAGAATTAAACTTTGATTACTCTAATAAGATCTCAACATTAATGATACACATCCATACATTTATTTTATTTCTCACACTTCAATGTACATATGACATGATAATCAGATACATTCTCTCTTACTAAGGAAATAAAGATACAAACATCATTTACAACTCTCTCACATCTATACAAGGACCTAGAGTGGCAGGGACCGACTGAACTTAACTAATCTCATACTTAACTCATGTGGTAGATCTATTCTGATGCTTTGACCTTCTTCAAGTCCATGTGGTTTCCCTAAAAAATTGTGAGTAGAGGGGTGAGCCTACTCGCTCAGTGAATGAGTACTTCAAAGAAACAATCTAAAGCACTGATACAATTACAAATATACTTTTGAGAAACTGATATCAATTATAACAGTAATAATCTTTAAATAGACTACTTTTTCACAAACATAAATATGGCACAATACTCTAGACATCTACAAGTGTGAATCAATATATGAACATGCTTTATTGATTATAAAGAGAACTAATAACTCAGAAACATACAAAGAATAATTAAATAACTGTGCACACTTCTATAACCTCTCATTCATCTTATTATGCACTGAACCCACATGAGGTGTACCACAACATGTGAAAGAATTGCAGCAAGCTACGATCTCACTGTACAAGTCTTAGAAGCATGCACGGGTTCCTAAATCTATCTCTTAAGTAAGACCCCGTCTGCAGTGGGCCTCAACACGTCTGTCTCTCGGCGGCTAATGGGAGTGGACGGATATCTCAGACTCCACCTCTCAACCTGGGTACTCAGGTGGTGAGTCAAAACCCTCAGGCTTATTGTGCATCAGTGGACCTACTGACCACTGATCACTCAACATGTAACACAGGTACCACCGGCATCCCCAGTTGGTGTTGGGCACCACACAACTATAAGGAGTCTGCCCTATTGGTCAAGACCCCCACACCCTACTCATGCGCTCTGTCTTACCTCAATCTGGACTACCCCCAGTTGGGAAACTATTTCCTCACATCACATGCCTCATCCTACGAGGATTCTACAGTGTTCAGGGCATCTACATGTCTAATTTACTCTTTAAATTCGCAATTCAATCATCACATCAACATATCTTTGTTCAGCTTTGTAAACCATTCATTTCATAAACTATCTGATAACATTTACCATAATTGAACTGTTAAGCATCACCACATCTCAAACTGAGAAACATTGATATCGCAATGCTTGTTTCACTGAACACCCTATCATTAGGGTTTCATTTACCTCATTCACTTATCACATAACTCGCATAAGGATTGAATACATCATAACATCATTCAATAAGAATTGCTCTCAGCAGTTCACATATAATCATATATATATATATATATATATATATATATATATATATGAAACCATGTAATGAACTGAACTAGGGTTTCCACACCATTTACTAAAACATCATACATTAAGAATAACATTGAATCAAGATGCCTATTTGCAAACCTCCAACTTTCCATTCATTTAGGGTTTCACCCTCCTTAATGATATATCAAGTAAATATTGATCTCATCAAATGAAATGCAAGATCTTATCTGACATATATGTAATACGCATACCAATAAAACAATCATACGTAAGTAGGGAGATTCTACTAGGCAAACTTCTTTATTCAATTATACAACAATTTCAGTCATAGCTAAAAATCCTACATTTCAGTATAATCATGTAACCTCTACAATTAATTTAAGAATTCTCATTTAGATGGATTGTGATCATTTCTAATGTTATTTCATAATCTAAAATTCATCACAATAGAGAAATAATTCATTTCATATCATCTAACAAAAGCTACATTAAAAAGACCATTTAGAGTTTGTACTCGCATACTAAGAAATTGAAAATTATTGATGATTTAACTCATTTTTGTGCAATCTACTATTTAAAGGAAGTACGCACTCACCCTAAAGTGTGAAAATACCTTAAAAATGTAGCCCGTCTCTAAAAATCTTGAATCCATAGCAAGACTCTAGCAAATCAGCAGTTTCTTCTTCCTTTCAACCCTAAAGGAGGTCTGCTGTAGGTAGAAGATGAAAATCAGAGGTTAATCCAAACCTCAAATTCACTGGATTAGGGATTGCAAGAAAGGGGAAATGAAGAGGAGTAAGAATCGACGGTTAAAACTACTTACTAATTCAAAATTATAGCAACCCTTTTGCATTTCTGTCGTTCTTCACGTTCTTCCACAAAAATTGTCCCAAAAATTATCTTCCAAGTCGTAGCTAAAGTTGTCTAGGATAATAGAGGATCGAATCATGATTCCAATGCACATCGTTTCATTGAAAATGGATAAGTATTGCTCGAGATATGATCATTTTACGATTGGCTATCCTGGACAGCGTCGGCGGCGGTCGCGGTCGCGGTGTTGACGCAGCGTCGATCGCGGTCGTGGTATCGGTCGCGGTACTCAGTTCTCAGTACTCAGTTAATGTTTACTAAAAAGGGCATAACTCTCTCATTTTAACTCCGATTTGGTTCATTCTTTTTTGTTGGATTTATTATTAAATTATCTACAATTACAATATCATTTTGATAATATTCTCAAATGAAAAAGCATGTATTAATTATTTCCTCCAATGTCATTAACCCTCTTCTTGCACACATGTATGGGTTAATGCTATATTAACTCCAACTCGGATCATTATAGTATGCTTAAGTCATGATTATGAGTTTTACAAACAAGTATTTAAGGTTATCAAAGTTAAGACAAAGCACAACATAGAATATTACTAACAAAAGCATGACAAGCATTAAGATTATCTTAAATCTCTATGATTACAGGCAAAGCTGGGAACGGGTTGTAACAAAAGGACTACAGTTTCATTATATATATATATATATATATATATATATATATATATATATATATATATATACCTATACAATCATACACAGCGCCCTTTGATAATGTAATTGTGTGGTGGATGTATGCATGGTTTTAGCCTAGGACCCCTTTTGTGTATGTTGTGGATGGATATGAATGGGCATGGACCTTTTTCTATAAGTATTTGTCTTTCATGTTGAGCCTCATCTTTATTTCAAAGTGTAATTAACTCTATTCCCTCATAAATACCATCAAATGTAACTTGGGGTTCTTCCTTTTATATATCATGTAATATTATATAAGAATAGATTTAGTTTTAAAGGATTTGGCATGAAGAGGCAACTTGAAGATCCAACTCCAAAGAGTGTCCATGGAGAGGCAACTTGAAGATCTGACTCCAAGGAGCGTACATGGAGAGGAAACTTGAAGATACAACTCCAAGGAGCGTCCATGGAGAGGCAACTTGAAGGTCCAACTCCAAGGAGCGCATCCATGAAGTTGTTCACCATGATGTTGATCAAATGTAGGTTAAAATGGATGTTCACAAGATGATGTTGTATGAGATTCAAAAGACCTTAGGTGGATTGCAATCCTTTGTGGTTACAAAGGATTACATAAGTATGTCCATAACCAATGCCTATATGTTTGTGGATTGTATATATGTGGATTATGATTGTGGATGTAATGTGTATCTGATACATATTACAAGTATGTGGTGCTTGGATATGTGCATGTAAATAAATAAAACCCCTCAAATAAAATATGAAGTCTTAGATGCTTTCCAAAAGCAACACACATGAAAAGCTTTATCGACTATGCACGGTCACATCAAAGTGTGGTGTGTTGTCTATCTCCTAGAAGTGTGAGAATAGATATGTGGGTCTGCAAAAGCAGAGAGCATATTGTATTGTATTAGATTTTGGGTCAGGCTTACTAGGTGTACTTGATAGGATTAAGTGCTTAGAATCTTAGAAATAGAATATGACAATGAGTTGTGCATACCATATATCAAAGTTGCATATGATGCAATTGATAAATTTTACCTACCTAAATAATCAGGTTGTGGGTGATTAGCTAAAGTTGAATCACAATTTGATGAAATATGGATCTTGAACCACTAGAAGATTGTATATTGCAATCTTGCAGATTAATAATATGGGTTATTAGTTTGAATAAAATAGTGGGAGCACTAATTAATTAAAGGCCTAATTAATATTGTCAAATGTTTTCATATAGACTTGTGTAAAAGAAATTTTCTTGTATATCAATGGCAAACAACAACAACAACAACTTTTCATTGTGATCGGTCCTTGAGAAGGAAAATAAATGAGAATAACTACCAATATTGGTTCAGGACTCTGAGAATTGTTCTCACTCATGAATGTAAGCTTTATGTCATGGACACGTCAGTGTCATAGGAACTAGCTCTGAGTGCGGCTAGGGTAGAAAGGGATGCTTATCATAAGTGTATTGAGGATGCAATAGAAATTCAATGCCTCATGTTGTGCTACATGAACCATGAGCTCTAGAAGAAACATGAGAACATGGGAGTTATAGAGATGGCCACACATGTTCGTAACATGTATCAAGAATAGGAAAGGCAAGAGAGATATGATGTCTCTAAGGCATTGATTAAGTACAACATGGCAGAGGGTGATCCATTCGGGCCCCATGTGCTCAAATTAATTGGGTATGTGGAAAGACTAGCAAGATTGGGACTTCCTTTAGGTCAGGAGTTGTGCACATACGTGATCTTGCAATCATTTACGGAATTATATAGCCAATTTGTCATGAACTACAACATGAAGAACTTTGACAAGCCTTTGATAGAGTTGCTTGACATGTTGAGAACTGTTGAGGGACAAATGAAGAAAGAAAAGCCCAAGTCTGTGTTGATCGTCAACAAAGGAAAGGGGAAACCTAAGGGCAAAGCAAAGCAAATAAAAGTTCTAAAGTTGGCTAAAAGTATAAATCTTCTGCACTTAAAGCAAAAGGAGGAGTGAGTAAAGAAGGAACTTGTCACCACAATCACCGGTATGGACATGAAAAAGGAATTGCCATCTTTACTTAGAGGAGCTAAAGAACAAGAAGGGGATAGACAACTCCACTTAAGGTATTTATGTTATTGAGATAAGTTTATCTACTTCATCATAATGGATATTAGATATCAAATGTGGATCTCATATATGTTCAAATATACAGGATCTAAAAAGAAGTAGACCCTTAAGAAGGGAGAGGTAGAGCTACGTGTTGCAAATGGAGCAAGAGTTGTTGCTACTTCCATAGGCACCTACTCTTTATCTATGACAAATGGTCTTGTAATAGAGTTAGAGAACTGCTAGTTCGTACCTTCTATAAATAGGAACATTATTTCTATTTCTTATTTGGACAAGAATGTTGAATTTCATATTAAGAATGGTCAAATATTTCTAAAGATGAGATCTTTTATGGCAATGTCTTTATGTTTATGGTCTTTCCTTTTTATATGTTGAGACATAATACTAAAAAGCTTAAACTTGGTGACTCAAACAAAACATACATTTGGTATTGTTGTCAAGGGAACATAAATGAGAAACGCATTTCTAGAATCCATAAAGATGGTTATCTAGACTCGTTTGACTTTGAACCAACAGAGACATGTGAGTTTGGTTTATTGGGAAATATGACAAAAGCTCTTTTAACTGGAAATAGTGAAAGAGAAAGTGATATATTGGGTCTCATGCATACATATGTATGTGGACCTTTCAGCACAAATGTCAGAGATGGTTACCAGTACTTCATCACATTTACTAATGATCTCAGTAGGTATGGATCTATTTAGTGAAACACAAGTCTGAATCCATTTAAAGTTCAAGGAATTTATGATTAGAGTACAAAACCGACATAGTAAAAGTATTAAACCACTTTGATCTGATTGAAGTGGAGAATACTTAATCCAAGAGTTTGAGAACTTTCTGAGAGACGGTGGCATTGTATCACAATGGACTCACATGTAACACCACAACATAACAGTGTATCAGAAAGAAGGAATAGCATCATGTTGAACATGGTACGATCAATGATGAGTTTTGTTGATCTTTCGACTTCTTTCTGGAGATATGCTTTAGAAATTATAGAGTTTACACTTAACTGTGTACCTTCTAAATCAATTCAAAAGACATCATACGAGATATGGACTAAAAACGTCACAGTGTGTTCTTTATAAAGATTTGAGGATGTGAAGCTTATGTAAGAAAACAGTTTCTTAAAAATCTTGCACCCCTATTAAATAAATGTTATTTTGTTGGGTATCCTAAGGAAACCAAGGGATACTACTTTTATATTCCATCTGACAACAAAGTGTCTTTTGTTAGAACCATTGTATTCCTTGAAAAGGAATTTAATTCTAAGGGAACCGGTGGGAGGAAAATATAACTCAAAGAAGTTTGATACCAACAAGAAAACATTGAGCCTATAGAGGTAGACAAGGAACAAGAGGACACAAACCATTGTGGAATCTCAAGTTCCTCATGTAACACAAGAACCTCAAAGGTCTAGTAGGATATTCCTTGAGCTAGAAAGAATTTGATATCTTATGACTCAACAAGGAGATGAGTTTGTCATAAATGATGATGAGCCAACCACCTACTTAGAAGCTATTGAGGGACTAGATTCAAATAAGTGGCTTGAATCCATGAGATCTAAGATGGACTTCAAGTATGCCAATAAGGTATGGACCTTGGTGGATCCACCTGAAGGGGTAAAACCCCTAGGGTGCAAATGGGTCCTCGAAAAGAAGACTGACATGGTTGGTGATGTACAAACCTACAAAGGGAGATTGGTTGCAAAAAGGTTTCAAGCAAGTTCAAGGTGTTGACTACAATGAAACTTTTTAGTGGTTTCCATGGTTAAATCCATCAGGAACATACTTGCAATTGCATCTTAGCATGACTGAAATCTGGAAAATGGATGTTAAAACTGCATTACTTAACGGGAATCTGCTTGAGGATGTATACACAACAAACCTGAAGGTTCCATCACTCCAAATGAAGCCAGGAAAGTATATAAGCTACAACAGTCAACTTATGGATTAAAGCAAGCATCTCGGAGCTGAAATCTTTGATTTGATAAGGAATTCAAAGAGTTTTTCTTTAGTAAAAATGAAGATGAACTATGTGTTTACAAGAAGGTTAGTGGGAGAATAATTGTAGTCATCATATTTCATGTAGATGCTTTTGATGGGGAATGGCATCCCTATCTGAAGTTGGTAAAAACATGGTTGGAAAACACCTTCTCTATGAAGGACTTAGGAGAACCATCCTTTATTCTAGGAATCAAGATATGTATATATAGATCTAGAAGGCTTCTTGGTCTCAATCAATGTACATTAATTGATCAAGTGCTAAAAAGGTTTATCTTGTAAGAGTCTAAGAGAGAAAACTTACCCATGTCACATGGAAGGTCTCTCTAGAGCTTAGTGTCTAAGCTCTTTCAAAGAGAGGGAACTCATGAGTAAGATTCCATATGCATATACAATTACATATATCATGTATGTAATGTTATGTACATGTCCTGAAGTTTCTTATGCTTTGAGCATGACGAGTAGGTATCAGTCAAATCCTTTGAAGGTCATTAGACTACCATAAAGAACATCTTTAAGTACTTGACAATAAGGATCAATTTCTTATTTGCAATGGTGAGGAAGAGTTTGTGGTAAAAGGTTACACCGGTGAAAGCTTCCAAACTACACCGATGATTATCAATGGCAATCAGGTTTTGTATTTTGCCTCAACAACATAGTTGTAAGCTAGAAATGTTCCAAGCAAGAGACTGTGGTTGATTCTACAATAGAGGTCGAGTATATTGTTGCCTCCAATGTAGCAAAGGTAGTTGTATGGAGTCAAGAAGTTCATTAGTGAACTAGGAGTCGTTTCATCCATTGATGAAGCACTAGAGATATCTTATGATAACAATGGGGCTATTGCACAAGACAAGGAATCCCAATTGCATCAGCATTTCAAGCATGTACTTTGACATTTCCATCTCATATGAGAGATCGTATATCGAGGAGATGTCAAAAGCTTCATAGTACCAACTGAAAGCAATGTTGTTGACCCTCTGACAAAAGCACTTTCACAGTAGAAGCATTATGGTCATGTTAGATCACTTGGAATGAGATTCATGAGTGATTGGCTCTAGTGCAAGTGGGAGACTATTGGTGATATGCCCTGAGAGATAATCATATGATGATTTTAAAGGCACATCTTATAATTGATTTGAATATTAATAAAGGCAATTCCAATTATTGTGTTTGTTTCAATATGGGATAATGAATCAATATTAGAATTTCCTAAGAATGTATGACTCAATGACATGTGATTTTAGGTTAAGGACTTGAATATGAGATCATGTGTGTGTTAAGAGTATTCATTATTGTATTAGTTAGTAGTTGGATATTATTGTGAATATTAGGACAGCAATAATACATAAAGACTAGTATGTGGTATTAATTGATGGTTATGCATCATTAGTCATTGGATAATTAAAAACACATATGTAACCCACTTTGAGTGTGTTACATGGAAGCCAACTATGGCGGTCAGAATCACATCTCAATGTGACATTGGTGATTGTGGTCCTTAGACCTGAAGTCACTACAGTGATTGCATGTTGTTCAATGTACTTTAATGCTACTCAATGTGGTCTTGAATAAGGGTTGCTATACAAGTAGTGTTTGGGTGCATTGTGACACATGTGGATTGTTTTTTTTAGAGAATACTACTTCAATTACTTGTCGCTCCTGCCAAACTCAGGTTCAACCATAGTGTTATTACAATTAAGCCTACCTAGATCCTTCAAGTACTTTTATCGGATCTCATCAGGTGGTTGGTGATAACATTAAAAAACCTCCTTATTTTTAAGATAAACTTTGGCTAAACTATATGCCATACTGTTTCTCTCCCTACAGTTGTACCGAAAGTCTACCTGCAGTCAATTTTTCTTCTTGATCTTTGCAAGTCATAGTGCAAACCTTGGGTGTTCGCTTCCTTCAGTATCGACCATCCACACTGCCTGTTGGTTGTCTGACTCTATCAGGACATTGGGCCATCCCATCAGTTTGCTATGTTCTAGAGCACAATAGATGTCTGCAAGATTAGCTTCGAGGGCACTCTGAGCTTTGATCTTCTTCTCCCAGGCTCCTACCCATTCGTCGTTACAGTTTTGTGCTACAGCAACAACTGTTGCACCTTGCTTTTTCATTGTCGCATCCACATTTATCTTGATAGTATATTGAGGTGGGGGACTCCATCCTATGCACCTATAAACTTGGCTAGTCGATTGATCTGTTACCTAGGCAACCTCATTCAAACATATGTCCTGCAGTGCACAGGCTTGTAGGTGTTCAGTCCTCATTTGGTTCCCCTCAAAGACATGAGCATTTCTTGCTCGCCATAATCCATGGCATATTACCCAGAATGCCTCCTCAGATAAGTTATAAACATGTAAAGCAGTCTTGCGCCACTCATCCAAGTTATTTGGTTCAAAGAATTTCTAAAAAGCAGTCGAGTGTACGAAGCCCTCCCATACACCTTTTGATGTTACACAGTCCCTAGGGGCATGGAGAAGCGACTCCTCTACTGATCCGCACCTAATACATTGAGCATCGTCTGTTATGTGTCGTGCCCTATATTTTCCATTTGTGAGTAAAGCATCGTGTCTCACCAGCCAAGCGAATGTTTTGATTCTAGCAGACGTGCAGCTTCCATAAGGATTCCCACTTTCCTGGTGAAACGACTTTCTTCTAAGCTCTAAGTACTTTATATGCCGATCCCGATTCAAATCTACCATCTACCACGTGAATCCAGATCATTTGATCAGAATGCTCCTCTCCTAATGGAATATGATTTTTTAGAACAAGTTCGACTGCCTCTTTTTCCAACCAATCATTTAGGAAAGCATCATCCCATTGTCCAGTGTCTATTATGAGCGAACTCACTTTTAGATCACTGAGCTCTTCTGGGATGGGACGCTTTACAAACTCACAAATCCAAACATTATTCTTCACCCACACATCCTCCCACACATTCACAGAATTTCCATTCAATGGAATCACCATAGAATTATCTAGAACAAATTACTTATTTGCCAATGTGCTATGACCCAGTCTTGATAATGATCCTTTGCTTGCATCTTGAAGCTTGTAGAAGTGATGACGCATAACCTTACACCATATGGAGATCCTTCCTATAATCAAGTCCCAGGCATGCTTAGTGAGGAGGGTGAGGTTCCAGTCCCGCATTGATTTAATGCCCAAACCTCCATTACACTTCGCACTTGTGACCTTATCCCAGGAAATTAGGGATAGTGGCTTATCGTTGGTGTTGCCCCCCCCCCCCCAATGAACCTCCTCATGACCCCGTCGATTCTGTCACACAGGCCTAGAGAAAGTATCACCATTTGCATTGCGTATCCAGGTATTGCAGCCAATGTTGTCTGCACGAGATAGATTCTACTAGATAAAGATAGGATGCGCGTAGCCCAGGCATTCGCCAATTTTACACCCTCCCAATGATGTGAGCATATGTAGACTTTGTAACTCTATAGTGAACGATCGGTACTCCCAGGTAGCGCCCGAGGTCCTTTGTAGCCTAAAACTTGCATAGGCGTTGAATGCACCTTTGAGTTGGTCTGGGTACGCTTTTAGAGAAAAATATATGAGATTTTGGTGCCAAGATGGACTGTCCAGAAGCCATTTCGAACGACCTAAAGCATTCCATAATTCATTTGATATGTTTCTTACTCGCATGTGCAAAAAGTAATAGGTCATCTGCAAATCAGACGTGTGCCACTGCCACTCCAAACCTTCCCAGTTGAACTGATTTCTAGGACTTGTTGCGTGTTCTCTCTAGGATCATTTGTCTCAATCTTTCTATGCACAATACGAACAAGTATGGAGACAAGGGATCACCTTGTCGAAGTCCCCTGCTTCCTTTGAAAGATCATGATTGCTTTCCCATTCTAAACAATCAAAGTATTGCCACCAGAAATAGAGTTCATAATGTAGTTTCTTAGCTTTAGCAGAATCCCAACCTGTAGTAGTGTGTCCTGGATAAATGCCCACGACATTTAATCATAGGCCTTTGTTAAATCAATCTTCAGCGCCATGGTTTTTGCTCCCTTAGGGTTCTTCTTGTCATGTATGATTTCCTACACCAAAGCTATGTTATCCATGATCCTCCGCCCAGGAACAAAGCTACTTTGTTCCTCTGAGATCCATCTTGGTATGAACCTCTTCAATTGCTCCACAACAATTTTTGAAACAAGCTTCAATAGGATGTTGTTCAATGAGATGGGACGCAGCTGTTCACATTTCTCGGGTCTTGAAATTTTAGGAATAAGAACAATAGTTGAGTTGCATACCTCATTTGGCAGTGAATTACCTTCCAACATCTCTTGGACAATAGTGGTGACCGACCTCCCCACAGTAGTCCAGTTACTCTGCAAGAAATCTGCATTGACACCGTCCGGGCCCGCCGCCTTATAAGGTTTCATCTTCTTGAGAACTTGTTCGACTTCGCTTGTTGATATGCGTGCCTCTAGCATTGCTAATTCAGTGTTGTTCAGTTCGGCAAAGACTCCAGGGATTGCAAGCCCGACAGTTTGCCTATTCGAGCGGGGTGAGCCTTTTCAAAGTGGTCAACCACTAATTGCATGACTTATCCCTCGTCCACGATCCAGGTCCTTGAGCACCGAGATGGTATTTTGCCTACGCCGCTGATTGACCCAGGCTTGGTAAAATCGAGTATTGTTATATCCATTTTGGAGTCAATTTATATGTGCCTGCTGCTTCCAGTCCTCCTCTTCGCCATTAATAAGCATCTATAATTCAGCTTGCATCTTGATGCAGAGGTTGTCAGTTATTGTATCATAATGCTCAGCCAGCATTTTCTGAAGCATGTCAATGTTCCGAAGAAGGTGTCTCTTGTTCTTGCTTTTTTGAGTTTGCTTTTCTATTTCCCAGTTCATAATGTATTGCCGCAACTCATGGAGTGATGTGTAAAAATCTACCGACCCCCTCCATTTTGCCGATAACAGTCTTTTAAAATCCTCCTCCTTGTTCCATGCTACTTTAGTGAAGAATCTAGGAGCTCCCCTCTCCCTTTTTAGCATGCGTAGCAGGATTGGGCAGTGGTCCAAAGAAAGCCTCAGCATTTGTTCCACAACCAAGTGCGGATACATTCTTATAAACTCCACGTTGGCAACCGCCATGTCTAAACGTTCTTGTAACCCCCCCATGTTTGTATGTGAATTTCACTCCAGAAAATCCAAGGTCCGAGAGTGTTGCCTCCATTAAGGTCTCCTTGAATATCCTGGCCTCATTAAAGTTATAACAGTCACTACCAAACATTTTTGCAGGAGATAGAGTGGTATTAAAGTCTTCGATAACTACCCAAGGATCGTTGATCATCCTGTTCATCGCGATTAAGTGTTTCCATAAGAGTTGTCTCACAGCCCGATGTGGACTAACGTAGATGAAAGAAACCACCATGTTGCTATTAATTCTGCACGTCACAAATTGTCTATGACTATGAATGACCTGAACACTCAGCTCATCATCTCTCCAGCACACCCATATACCTCCAAGAAAGCCTCTCGCCTCAACTCGGTGTGAGAACTTGAAACCCAGACTCTTGATTGTTTTTAACACCTGATTGGCACTAATTCTAGGCTCTAGTATTGCTACCACCTTTGGTCTGTGTTCCTGCATAAAATTCGATAGCACTGAGCATCTAACCTTGCTCCCGATTCCCCTTGCATTCCAACAGAATATATTCATCTCCAACAACTACTATGAAGTATGGACTGAGCGGGAAAATGTCTTCTACAGGACAGATTTCTCACTACCTACTCCTTCTACACGGCCTCCTACTTCCTTTCCACCCTGACACGCATGACTAGCCTCCATGACACCTTCCACAACCGGTAATTTCTGCACCAATTCAGCTACAGTCGACCTTACAGAGTCCATTCTCAAGCTCCTTCTCAGGGCCCCCGGTTTATCTGGTGGTTTAGCCTTCCCCTTCCTTTTGGTAGACAGGTTATTAGATGATCCTGATTTACGAGGCTATAAAGACTTTTCCATCTCATTATTTCTTTTTCTCCCTCTAGTGTTCTTCAGTCTACTGTCAATTGTGCTTCCACTTGAGTCAACCAGCGCACTGGCTTCCTCCACCTCAATCTCTAATTCTGTAGCTTCCTCATTTTCCTCAATTGTCATGACCTCATCCACATCAGGGTTTACGACGGTGTGCTTCTCCTTCCCTCTTTGTGCATCCCTTGCAGGGGCGTAGCCAGAGGGGGGGTTGCCGGGGCTGAAGCCCCCCCTCCAAAAAAATATTTTTATTATTATTATGATACCATGTATAGATTTGTATTTTGTAAAAAAAGTTATTACATCATACAAAAATGCGACTTTTAATCTTATAATTTCAATCAATCCTATCATTCTTCTTTGTATGAACTTCTTAATAGTTAAACTTAATATATTTGTGGATTATGCATCTTATATACTCACAAATCATAAAATTTACCGTCCTAATATGCATGCCATTAATTATGAGCATAAGAAATCATATATTTCATTTTTATCCTACTAAATTTTGTTTAATAGTTTCATATTAATTGTGTTAAGAGTTACACAAATCGTCTCCCTATAAGACTAGGGGTATGTACCTATAAAAAAATATAAATAATTATACAAAATGAAATTTATAAAAATATATCATTCATCATGTTGACCTATTAACTGAAATTTGATGTAATATAGTTGACTTATTAATTGACATATATTATTAGCTATAAATTGAGTAAGTTCACTCAATTATAATTATACACTATTGGGAAAAATGATAACCATACATGCACAACTATCACCTTCTGTTTATATATTTTTCTTTCAAACTTTTATTAGTCAATTACTCTCAAATTAAGAAAAGATCTATATTACTATATAGAAATAAATCCAAATAATATTTATTGTTACATGGTATTTCACAAACTTTTTTAGTTACATAACATTTAGATATTATAAGTTTTAAGCCAAGTAACAATTATTACAAATTTACAAGAACTTGAGAAGATAATGACAATATTTCTATCTATAAAAGAAAATAAGATGATTAAATTGGCATAAGGTAAAAAAAGTAGAAAAAAATATAAAATGTGGGGCAAGAAGGAGAAGAAACTATGAGAAAATCCATCTAGTAAATATAATTTTAATCAAATGGGGAGAGAAAAATAAGGATGATATGTAAAATGAAAGTCAATAAAAAATATATAATTTTTCTTTCATATCCTCTCTTCTTCAACTTTTAAATAAAAAATACGCACAGATCTTTCCTCTTCATTCTCTTCACTTTTTATTTCCCAATGTGCTTCTCCATCATATGTTGTTCATACAACCACATTAAATATTTTCCTTCTTTTTTTTGAAATTTCCTTTAACTGATCATTGTGTCAAGATCATATAATATACCAAGTACATTATACTTATATCATTTATAGTATAAGATTTGACTGCTATAATTGTTTGATTCTTCCAGTATGACAACATCCACTAAATGATGTGATATTATATTTTAATACTTGTTCTCCACTTAAAAGATGATTTTGTTCTTATTTTTAATATAACTTTTATTTTTCTTACACATTTCCAATTGTATGCACATTGTACTAATCAAGTGGTCATGAATTATGATTATAATGTTGATCTTCTAGTTGTTTAATCTAAAAGACATATCAAATAATGTGTTTGTTATGACCTTAGACATATAAACAAATTCATTATTTTGAATAGTACATTTATCATTTCATTTATGTTAGATTTTTTTTACAAATAGCTTATTTTATATGTTGGAGAAAATGAGACACTAATTAGGTGTGTTTTTCTTTTTTTTCTAAATAAGTATTATTTTCTTCATCGTCACTACTCATAGTAATTCAGCCCCCCCTGTGGTAGATTTTTAGATCCGCCACTAATCCCTTCCATGTTATTACTATTGTGGCTTCTATTCAAGATCGTGTTGGTGATGTCTCCCAATGCCGTGTTGCTTCCTTCTGCTCTATCGCTCTTACTCGCTTCTATATTAGCCTGGATCTTTTTTCTCCATACTTTAGCAGCCTGAGCCTGGATAATGGGAGCTTCCTGTGATTTTGGGTGTACGTTGTCTTTGCCAGACCTACCCTCCTCCTCCTCTTCAGACAGTCCTACGAATTTGTTCGTATGGATCTCAGATCTATTCGTTAGCAGTGGTTTAGCCCTGCATCTGTCGCCCTTGGTTTTCTAGAATTGCCACCCTTCTGATGCATCCTCCCCACTAGTTCTCCCATTGGGATGCACTTCCTTATCAGATGTAGCAACCTACTCCGCTTCTCGCATAGTTGGTTTCTTACAATGCTTTGAGATGTGACCTTCCATGCCACAGTTGGCGCATACCCATGGGAAACCCTCGTAAATCACTTCATAACTGATGCCATTGATAAGAATAGAACTCACAACTCCTTTGATGTATCAATCTCTTTTGCCAACCTAGAGAAGCGACTTCGAGATCGGTTCTCAGTATGACTATCCACTTTAACCAGCCAGCCCAAAGCCATCCCTATATATGTGAATATTGTAGGTACGTACAAGTGTAAAGGGAGATTTACTATTCTTACCCATGTTACAATGTAATCTAGGAACTCCTCAGTAGGTTTGAATGTGGGGTACCACTCCCAGACGACAATGTTGCAACCAAATAGTTTCCAAGGGCCTCCTGTGAGTACTGTGTCATAATCATGCTGACATGAGAGATGCACCACAAAGTGACCAAACTCTAGTTCAAACATGTTAAATATGCCTTTGATCTGCCATAAAGTTTTAGTCTGTCCCTAAGTGTCATGTAGCCAATGTCTGTTCCAACCAAACGAACTACCACAGCGTACCGCCACGGCCGCACCAGGTCATCTTCTGCTTTGAGTGCGATGAGAATATCCAGAGTCCTTTCCGCCTCCCCCAATGATACTACTCCCAAGGGTAGATCTTGCTCGAACAGTTTCTCCATAAATAAATCCTCACAACTGTTATGTGGATATGAGCAGGATTGTTCCCCTTCAAAGAGTGTTCTTCAATGTAACACTTTATCAGCATAGGAATGAGCAAATGTGCCTGCGTTGATATTCAGATCTGATCCCATAACTATGTCGCTTTGATTAGCAACAGTCCCGGAAATAGGCAAAAAAGCCTAAATGGCACATTTGCCAATTTTTATTACCTAAATGGTACGTTCTTGAACTTATTGCCCAAAATGGTACATTTCGGGAGCAATGCGTCCCCTGCTGGGACGCATTGGTCCCACAGGAGGACAATGTGTCCCGGTTCAGGACGCATTGCTCTATTGTGGGACCAATGCGTCTCATGCTGAGACGCATTGCACCAATGCGTCCCAGCAGAGGACGCATTGGTCCCACAATAGTGCAATGCGTCCCGAACCGGGACGCATTGCCCTCCTGTGGGACCAATGCGTCTGTCGCGGGGACGTATTGCACCAATGCGTCCCCATGCAGGACGCATTGCACCAATGCGTCCCCATGCAGGACACATTGCATTTTTTAATCATATTTTTACAGACATTGATATTGTTTCATGGTTATTGATATGTATTAACAATATTGATTATATTTGTACATTTACAATTCATTCACTTGTATTTGGATGTCTATAATATACTCAATTATTATAAATTTGTAAATTTCAATAGCTCGTAACATGCATATGGAATATATAAGTGTATTGCAACCAACATCAGTTGGTTCCTAATTGATTATATAATAAGAACTTAATCTAAAAAAAAATGAGATAGCAATTAAAAACAAGATTAAAACATGAACCAACATGACGAGAAAATAATACACAATAGAACAATATGATAGATCCAAAATGAACCAATGTGATATCATAATTAATATGATAGATCCACATACAATAGATGTCTTCACAAAGGCATACATACAGAACAGAACAATATGATAGATCCAAAATGAACCAATGTGATATCATAATTTGATAGATCCACATACAATAGATGTCTTCACAAATGCATACATAAAAAATTGTACAATATATAAAAAAAAACTAAGTACGTCGTCCTCGCCCACGACGTCCTCGCCCACCTCCCTCTACATCTGGATCCTCTGTACCGATGTCATCTGGAGACGGCTGAACTGGGGACAACTGCGTAGGAGGCTACTGGCGAGCATCAGGGAAGAAATGAAAAGGTGGAGGTGGGGTGAGGGGTCTCTAAAAACCAGGATAGGATGCATCAGGTGGGGTGCATCCTGAGAAATCAAACGGAGTAGGTGAATATGTGACATAAGATGGTGGTTGGCTCTCAGGAATAATTGGTGGTGGGAATGGAGTGTATGGAACAGAAGAAGAACTTGCTCCATAGTATGATGGTGGTTGAGGTGGGGTGATGAATGAGGAATATGAAGCAGCTTCTGAAAAATATGGCCCTGTCGGTCCCCATGACATGAACTGAGAAGTGGAAGTGGGAGTGGGCTCAGCAGTAGGAGTAGGAATACGAGTAGGAGTGGGCTCAGGGGTTGTGGTATGAGTGGGTATGGGATCCCACGGCCGAGCATAGTCGGGAAGACTATCAAAATAACTCATGTGGATGTTGTAGATGTCATCTCTGATCTGTGCAGGGGCGTTCTCTAATGTCGCTCGGATCACCACCCGTGTTTGTACCTATAAAACAAAGTATGTACACATAATAAAGACCAATTATATATATTACAAATAGCAAAGATAAATAATAACAGTTTGTAAAAGAAATAATAATAATACTCACAAATTCTTGCTGGCGATAACTTTGCGGGTAGTATGTGCTTGGAGGCATAGCTGGAGGGGGCACGATGTATTGTGGATGATACCATGCATAGTGAACCTGAGGACTGAAGACTGTATCAGTTGGTGGAGCGGGAACTAAGCTCTCACGTCTGTTGTTCCACATCTGCACCTCCTGCCTATAATGAAGCATTCAATCCTCAGCCGCATGACCCCTCCCATCTATCCGGCTAAGCTGCGGCAGCTCAAGAGTAGGTTGTACTTGAACAAAGCCGAACTGTCTAAGTACTCTGTCGGGAAAGTGCCACTCCACTATTGTGTAGCACAACAGAGGCACTCGTGCCAACCAAATATCACTACCATCTCTATAAATGGCAGGCAATCTCTCGAGAACATCAGCAGTGTAAGGAGTCAACTCTGTCTGTTATTCATATAGACAACGTGTATCATATAAAACGGAGCAAATTGCAAATAAACAAAACATATACCATACAACAGAGGTAAGTAAGTTATACCTGTGAGGGCAAAATCTGGTCAAATGTTGAATCGTAAAACTAAATTGTTCCCCTGATAGTTTGACTCCTTTGGACAAAGGTAGGTCACCTATTAAATTGACAAACTAAATTTAGATAAACACTACATAATGTTTGGACAAATATAAAAATTAATTGTGTAGATCTTTAACATGTAACCCAAGGGAACATCTTCTGGCCAATCATCCCAACACATTGCAATTGTACCTGGGCATTCAATTCCCAACCTCTCCCAACACCACAGTTGTAATAGGCACACAACCTGACAGATGGACAGTTCTCCTAGACCGGGTGGTTGCCTTATACAACTCCCTATATAAGAAATCTAGAGTTGCAGCACTCCAAGATAGAGTGCCACAACGTGCAAAATCGGACACAAGAGGGAGGTACCTAACATGAACTCTATCCCATGTACTGTCTGGGATAAGGTAACTACCTAAGAAATATAAGAGATATGCCCTAGTATACCTTGTCCTCAGTTCTAATTGTTGCTCTTCATCACCCGCGGTCAGATCCATATCTTTGAAGGTCTCACGCAACCAAATCAAGGAGATATGCCCCTTAGACATCCCATCTGGTGCATCTCCTAAGAAATTCTCACAAAGGTGAGTCCATGAAGAAAATTGCCCCTCATCTACACCTAAAGGATATGAAGCTATAACCGGTGGGCCATAAATCCTCAGGCCTAAAAGAACTGTAACATCCTGAAGAGTGACACTCATCTCAAAAGGGGGAAACCTAAAAGTATTGCTAGAGTTGTCCCACCTGTTAACTAATGCAGTGATTAAAGTAGGGTCAATGTGGATAGAGAGTAGCCTATGAACAAGCCCAAAACCAGCCATGGAAATATTTTCTAAAACATCTGGGTCAGTAATAGACTATTGTGCCAACATGATGTGGTGCTGGGAGAGTCGGTAGGTTGCTTGTCTAGGAGCCATATCTATGAAAAGTGCAAATATTACATTAAATGAAAAGTGCAAATATTGTACAACATTTAAGTTTGTCAAGATTTTTCATTAGATAAGATGAAATTAATTCAAATACATGAACCACTAAATAATATAAAAACACAACATGAACTACTAAAAGAGAAATACTACAACAATTAGTTACTGCATTTGATTCAATATCTCATCTAGAGGTTCATAAAATGGCCACATTTGATGTACAACTCGATGTATCTCTGGATGTGATACAGCTAACTGGTTTTTAACTTGTTCATTGATTGGCATTGCTTTCTGTTTTGTGTGATCCCAATACCAACCAGGTAGCTCAAGAAGTTCTTCATACATGCAAAACATTTGCTTTAAAAATTGTCAATGAAATTTTGCTTGTTCTTTTGTCACTATAAATCCTAACTTTTTGTACAACAAATCTGGTACGTCATTCCAGTCATCATCCAATAGAGTTTGATGAGCCATTTTTCCCTATAGGCACTTCGTAGCTATTATTTGGATTAACTCTACAGACATGTGAAATGTCCATGTCCTTCGATGAGCATTGAGGTGGTTGACTCCATAAATTATTGTGAGGGAATTGAGATTGAAATTGATTCAATAGACTCATTAAACAAGGTTGTTGGTGGATAGATGTTTTTTCCAGAAACACATCAATATAGGCATCAGCTGAAAGTGATAACAAGGTTTTGTATGCATCATCATCATCAACTTGTACGAGCATATGATTTTCTCCAGGGAAAAGATAGGATATTTTGATAGAGAAGTGGTTGGGATTGATGTCAAGTGTTGTATAGATATATGATTTTAGTTCAGATAGGGTATTAATAAGTAAAATGTTTATGGGTCTAACAGATTGACTAGAATAAGACCCATCAGAGAGAAACTGCCCATCATATCGCATCTTCACAATTTGTGAATTTGAACTAGATGCCATGTTCCTATATTTTATAATATTATATTAACATCAGAAAGAAATTCATATTTTATAACATTATATTAACATGAATTAATATTCTAGAGCAGTGACATCATTTTTAAAATAATAGTTAAGATTTTAGAACAATAATTTTGAATTTGGAATTAAATTTATTTTACTATTTTTTCTATAACATTAACAGTGAACAACAATTCAGAACAACAATTTTGCTATTTTTTAAGTAAAATTAACTAACATTTAAACAACAATTTTACTAATTTTTTAGTAACACTAACATTTCAGAACAACAATTTTGCAATTTTGAACAATAATTTTTCAGGTATTAATTAGCCTTCAATTGTCATTTTCTACACCATTATTTCAGTAATGTGGAATTAAGGAGTAACAATATAATTATTTCAGTTGTAATATTTCATACTAATGTTAAGTTCAAGTTTTGAAAATTAAAATTTTGATAGAATAAATACCTCAAATGGAGAGTTATGTGTTGACAATCGAAGAATACAAGAAGAGAAAGAAGAAGCTCCCAGATCGTCTCCGAGCAGTAGAAGATATCAGCTCCAAGATCGCCCGAAATAAGCTAGAAATCGCCTCCAAGCAGTAGAAATCTGAGAAAAAACTCTAGAGCAATGGTAGTATAGAGCAAGAGTAAGGAAATGAAGAATGGTGTGAGTTTGGGGGGTTGATTTTGGCCAATATATATAGGGGAGCAATGTGTCCCGGTTGGCGACGCATTGCGCCCACGTGGCACCGCCCCACGCCGTGTCGCGGCCCCAACGGCAAAATAGGCGTTGTCCAAGGAGCAATGCATCCCTGTCCCGGACGCATTGCCCGCGTGGCAATTTCTAGCCGTTGGGGATGTCTCAGTGCGCGACGCATTGCCCTCCCGTGGGGCCAATGCGTCCCAACAGGGGACACATTGCTTCCGAAATGTGCCATTTT
The DNA here is from genome assembly GCA_963693085.1 of Alisma plantago-aquatica. Lineage (NCBI taxonomy): Eukaryota > Viridiplantae > Streptophyta > Magnoliopsida > Alismatales > Alismataceae > Alisma > Alisma plantago-aquatica. Next base: position 1,488,162,368 of record OY856409.1, read on the forward strand.
GGGCAATAAGTTCAGGAACGTGCCATTTAGGTAATAAAAATTGGCAAATATGCCATTTAGGTTTTTTTGCCCCAGAAATATCATTCACGGGCATACCGTCCTCTATCCTGGTAGAAGCAGCCCCCTTCATCCCTAAGTATCATTCTCGGGCACATCGTCCTCTGTCCTGGTAGAAGCACCCCCCTTCATCATTGACACCATGAAGTTGATGCCTATCTCTGGTACCATATGTGACATCACTTTCCTTCAGCAGTTTCCTTCCTTATTGTGGGATCTCTCATCCGGCCTTTCGACCACAGTGACCTCTTTCCTAATAGCACCTCCATTACTCCCATGTAGATCCTCAGGATTCGGTTCTCTATCATCCCCTGCCTCCCCTTGATTTCCCCGATCACCTCGATTGCCCCCATCGCCTCCTCTCCCATTCTCCAACCCTAGCACCGCCATCCCTTTCCCCCATGTGGATTGTTATGAGTGATATAAATGGAATATGTCCCTCCATTGGAGTGATATCTCGGCCACTTGAAGAGTGAGACTATGAAATGCATGGTCATGCTCATGTGAGTCTATATGATATTGATCGCATGTGTATATCAATAGTCTACTCTAGATCAAGGAATTAAAATTGAACATCAAGAGGATCATGTTTCCATGCCTCGGATTCAAATTGGATATCAGAGACAAAGGGATTATACAATCAAAGTAACATTGGCCATAATACTAGGTCAAGTTGTTCTCTAACTTCTCCAATTACTTGGTTAGCTATGATGTCTTGCTAGATACCAATCATTTCTTATGGAATCATAATTTGATTATAATTATCACAACCAACATGATTCGGAGCCTATAGGGTTACACGCATAGGATGCATTGGAATAGGAGTATAATTGTGGATATGATTGGAAATGTTCCAAGTCAAAATAATTACTAAATATTTATGTAATCAATTAGAATAATATTTGAATATAATCTATGATAATTGGTTAAAATATTTAAGTTGATTAATTGGATTCAAACTATTGACTTATATGATAAGTCGATTGGCTAACCCCGAGAAATCAGATACATCCGGATTAGCAAAAAATAGTTAATCAATTCATATGGTTAATTATTCAATTAATTATGGAATTATTTCAGAATATTCTAATTGCTTATTAGGTAGTCCATGAGCGGCCCATTTTAAATGCAATCGCTGCCTTCCATTTCCTAGGGTTTGGGGAAACTCTGCTTCCTTTCTTCTCCTATTTATAGGGGCATGATGTCCGGATTTTACACACGCTCTTGTACTTGAACCCTAGTCATCATCATCCCCGATAGAGAGGGAGAGAGAGAGAAGGAGAGCAACGGCGATGCTAGCAAGTCATCAAGCAAAGACTGCTTCTTACCCACTGGCTCAGGCAATGCGACGAGGAGTTCCAGTCCATCTGTGTGGACTGCATAAAGATGTAGACATTGAGCAATTGCATTCGGAGGACGTTGACGAGGACTGTCCATGCACATGAGTAACACCGCACACCACTGTGCAAGGAGGACATCGATGGACCTACTCTGCAACAAAGGTATATCTCACGCACCCTCTTTCTGAATATGTCGTTGTTGACGAGATCTACTTGTAGGATATGAAAGAAAATCTTTTCATTTCTGTTGTGCTTGCCGCCTCCATGATTCCTAACAATGTTTACTTAATAAGATTAAAAATCCTAATATATCATTAATATTCAGCGCTAGGATAAGAAAATGTGAAAACCTATAATAGGAATGTATACACATGCGCATTGTGGTTAGACTAACATACTTGATGTGTATCTAGGATGAAAACTTGACTTTATGGATTAAAGTATACCAATCGAGTTAAACCTTGTGAAGACTAGGTATGTGCAAATTCCTATTTATGTTTGGGCATTTCGTTGATATAATTCCTAGTTTCCTACATTGAGTCACATTGCTGAACCTTTTATTTCTACATTGATGTTCTACCTTCTTGAATTGATAGCATATGAAGTACTGTGTATAGTGAGCCATTCTTTTTTATTATGGGTGTTTTGATCCCTCTTGTTGTGCTTTTAATATTTGATCTTAATTATGATTGGAATGATGGTCTTGCCACTATATTTGTGCATGATACATGTTTGACTAGAATATATAGAATAGTGGCACTTATGTACAACCATACATATATAGGGCACACCTATTCCACCCAGAGTGTGTGTTTCCACCCTTACGTTTAGGCCATGATTCTATGGTGTTATGGTCGTATTTTAGGTATATTTAGTCTACATTATTTATGCATGTAAAGTTGATGTTTATTTGGAAATTGTGAATGTTTGTTATGTCAAAGCTTTTCTTTCATTTCAATTATTGCTCTTCATAAATATTATGTCTCAATCTATTGATTTGACTCTCATGAAACATACCTACTTTTGTATACCCCTTTTTTCATGGGAATGTCCTTTTTATACTTGTATCCCAATATAAAGCTCAAATGTTGTTTATATGCATATAATAAGTGTCTACTAATACATGTCTTTGTTTTCTATTTTTTGGGTGATGTTTCCTTTCCACTTAGATGTAGGTATATTAGTGGAAAAGGATCCAAGAAGACTATATTTAGAAATTGGAACTTGAGGATAGCTTGGAATGATTGGGTTTCCCTCTGTAACAGGTCTTACATATCATTAGATTTGTTAGATGTATACCTTTTAACTTTCCAAACCACCTTTTATGGTTTAAAAAGTGTATATGAATTATCATGTAACTTTATAATAGTTTTGTTTCCGTTGCTTTATTACTACATGGCTCTTGTATCGTACCATTTGTGTTATAACCTTAATTTTCCAAACTATGTAATGACTTTTGTAAATATCATTTAAAGATAAATGAATTTGCTTGATTGATGTGATGTGGTTTGGAATGGATTCCATGATTGATTGAAATGTATTTCATAGATGTTTGATTGCATGGTTCTTATTGGGCCTTGCTTTATTTGAAGCCCAAATTGAAATTAACAAAGAAATACATAAAGAATCCCCTAAAATAAGGAAAAGGATATGGCATATTTCCCTAAAAATAACAATTCGAGTTGATTGATACCTTAGAGAGCAAGGAACTCAAAATCAGGGAATAATAATGAAAGAATTAATAAAAGATGGGGAAAATGGGAATAATATAATGATGGCTTGCATTACAAGAAAAGGAATCGTATTAATATCATTATGAAACCAAATTTGGAGGAGTGGAGGATAATACAATATCCGAGTTTCCCTCAAAATTTGGGAAGGAAATGTCAATCCAATTAGGAGTTATGAAATTTCTAAGTTTTCATTGAAAATAAGCTTAATTGGATAATTTGGGAAATATTTTCCTATTTCGGTTTGAACACGATTAACCCGGATCGTTGGATCTGAATCCAACGACGAGCGGTCATCGTCCTGAGTCCCAGAGAGACTCGGACTGTAGCGTGTCCCTGAGGAACCTTCTCCTCGATTTCCTGATCGTTTTAGAGGACGAGCACTCTGGATTAGAGTGTCTATGAGTTCGGGAATCCAAACCGAAGTGGATGGACCCTAGTTTGTTAGGGTTTCATCGAGTATCCTAGAAACGCCCAATCGGGCTGGGAGTAGGATTGGCGGCCGGATTAGGAATCCTAATGAGGGGCCTCCCACTGCCTATATAAGGGGATCCCTCGATCCCTGGTGACCACGCGAACTCAAACGGCCCTGTATCGTTTCCCCTTACTCGCTCTCTCTCGAGATTGATCCCGCTCCGGCGAGAGCGCCGCCGCGGCTCCGCCGCGTTTAGAAAGAGCTAAGGACGAGGGGGGACGAAGCGCAGCTGCTGTTAGATCGTGATCTAGCGGCCAGATCGACGATTGGCTGAAACGGTTGGATTGTGAGCCACCGTGGACACGCGGATCCAACGACTCGAGCGGTGGGGCGCGTAAGTGAGGGAGGCGCGCGACGCTGGACGTCGGATCAAGCGTGGACCAGGGGGCGCATTGATCAAACGGCTACCAATTTTCGGTAATTCTCTCTCTCTGATGAATATTCAGAAAAATAGGTTTTCTTTGTGAAATTAATAGAAATTGATAGGAAACTCAGATGACAAAACTTTATACATGAAAGTTGCTTAGAAAAATGCAAGGAACACGATAAAAATATTTCCAGAACCTAATTCCGCTCGGTTTTACAAAAGTACTTTAATTGGCTATAAAGTTTATTAAAATTGGATAAGAAACCCCAATTGGAAGTTGAAAGGGTATTTTGGTAATCTAGCAAGTCAAATCGGTAAATTTGACCCTGATAAAGTTAATGGCAGTTTATTTTGCTATTTAATTGCAAAAATGCTTAACTTGGAATTATAATGTTCAAAAGAAGGTTATTTTGTATGGAAACCCTAATTTGAGATAAAGAAAGATAAAAACCATGTTTCCATAAAATAAGGAAATCAATTGTCTAATAAAGTAAATTTAATGAGAAAGTAGGAGTTTCATGATGATTGATAAATTAAGAATGTTAATGATGAAAGAAGAAGGAAAAACCCTAATTATGGAATTGGAATCCTAATTGGATTAATGGAAGTGGATACATATTAATAAAAGGAAACTGTCCTTTTATTTCAGGTTTTGCTTGTTGATTGGGTTTCTCTTTCTATCTTGAAAAGTGCAATTGAAAGGTATGTGGTTACGCTTATGAATAATCGCTTTAAGTTTCCCGGCGATTTCCGAAGGATTTATCGGTTGCTTGAAATAACTGTTGAATGTCTATTTATTTCATGCAACTGTAAAGTGAATATGACTATCACATAATGTATATGCCATCTAGCTCAATTCCTTGATCCACTCTGTGTCGTAATGGCGGACCTGGTACATAGGCTACCTAGAGGGTAGATCCACCAGGTTGAGAAAGACTTTGGCTGCCTAGAGGGTAAGTCCAACAAGTCACCTTAGAGAGGTTTCCATATAAGTCCTTATAGGGACAACACAGAGTTGTGGATAAGTAAGGATTGAGTAGTTTGGCTTAAAAATGTAATCTTGATTGTTAAAAAGATTAATTGCTTGATTACATTGTTAGCATAAATTCCTTGATTATTGGATCCTCCACATACCGACTGATCGTTGTTTTGTTTGTCGGCGTTTTAGGTACATATTCCAAAGTACAAAACAGTAAAGTGACACATTGTGAATTCAAGAACTAAAGAACAAGGAGGAGTTAGTTAGAGTAGTTCTCTTGTGGTTAGAAGTCTAGTACTTCCAACTTTTCAAAGGTATGATTAAGAAAAATTTTATTACCATTTTCAGTATAGTAGAATTTAATAATTGTTATTGGTTATATGTTGAACCTTTGATCTGGAATTCTATGGGTGCGGCTTCAACCTCCCGGTCTCCCTTAATTGGGGGTTATCGGAAGGTGGGGTCGTAACATTTGGTATCAGAGCCTGGGTTCCTCATGTAACCATTAATAATTATTAAATTTTACAAACTCCATAGAACCCAAGGGAGTTATTAGAGGAGTATCCGAAAGACGGAGGTGTCTAGAAAGGGATCACGACCGGGGGCTGGCAAGATTTTCCTCCGCACCGTTAGTCGGAATACGAGGACTCCCGGACCCGTGTGACCGCCTGGCCAAAGTCTTAGGGTACGAATCGAAATAAGATACCTTTAGGACTCTCTCATCTTATTTCATCACTCCTCATCTCATATTCTATTAAGGTTTTAAGAGTAGGATTTTCTCTCTCTTCTCCACACTCATGTGGTATGGGCATATAAGATAAGGATTAAGGGTCCTCCATCAAATGAATAAAAGATATGTAATGAGATATCATTGAACATAAGTATAACTAGTTTAAATGATAAACTAAAGAGTTGTCTGTTATGCTTATGTAGATGGCTCGGACCAAGACTGTTGCTATTCCGGTGAGTTCTGGAAACCAATCTAAGAGTGTTTGGCCTCCCCGGAAGATTAAGGAATCTTCTGAGAAGAGGAAGAGGAATCATGAGGGTGGGTCATCTAAGAAGAGGAAGAGATCTGAAGAAACCACTCATGAGGTCCCTAACCCTAACCCAGTTCCATTTAGCAACCTTGACCCGGAAGAGGACCAAGGATATGAGGAACAACATGTGTTTGAGGAAGAAGACAAGATGGAAGAAGACCAGATAGATGAACCAACCATGATGATCCCTACGCCTGATGTCATGTGGTTTGAGCAACAAAAGAAGTTGACAGAAGCTATAAATGCTTTGGCCCTTCGAGACTTGGCTAGAGCTGAGAATGGTGAAACACATCCTGTTCGTCCCCGTGTTGGAGCCACCATTCTAGACTTTGTCAAGCTGAACATAGAGAAGTTCTGGGGTGAAGACAAATCTGAGGTAGTTGACAAGGCGGAAGCATGGGTGCTTGCAATAGAGAATGGTTTCCGCATGCTTGAAGTGCAACCCTGCAAGAAGGTTCTCTTTGCTACTCACCTCTTGGAAGGAGCAGCTAAGATATGGTGGGAGACTCACATCTCTGGAAGAGACCTGACAGAAGAACCTATGGCATGGGCTGATTTCAAGACCACCTTTAATGCCAGATTTGTCCCTGTTGCTGCTAAAAAGGAAAAGGAGAGAGAGTTCACCAATCTGACTCAAGGAAATTCCTCTGTGGTGGATTTTGGGCGGAAGTTTCGTATCCTCGAACGTTTTGGGTACAAGATGGATGAGGAAAGGAGGGTGGATCACTTCATAGAGCGACTTCATCCTGCAATCAAGCCTCATGTCATGGCAAGCAAGCCCAAGACCTTTGCAGAAGCTTACAATACAGCTTTGGATATGGAGAGGACTGTGATGCCTGCTCAACCACCATCTAAGGGGTATTTGGGTTTCACTGAAGGAACTCAGAGTCATAAGAATTATCACAAAAAGGGACAAGGACAATCCAGACTTTAGAGGATCTTTTGAGAGCTTGTGTGCTCGATTGGGGTGGATCATGGGAGCAGTACTTGCCTTTAGCAGAGTTTGCTTATAACAACAGTTACCAAGCCAGTATCGGGATGCCTCCATATGAATCTCTTTATGGGAGACCGTGTCGGTCACCACTTCACTGGGATGATGTTGGTGAGAGGACCTTGTTGAGGTCAGATGAGCTCCAAGTGTATGCTGATAAAGTTGCTTTGATCAGGCAAAGGCTAAAGAGAGCCCAGGATCGACAAAAGTCGTATGCTGATGCAAAGAGGACTGATGTGCATTTCACTGTGGGAGAACATGTTTTTCTGAAAATCCGACCACTCCGAGCTATTGCCAAGAATAGAGGAAAGTTAAGTCCCCGATATGTGGGTCCCTTTGAAGTATTAGAGCGGATTGGTGAGGTGGCGTATCGTTTGGCGTTACCCCCACAATACAGTATGATGCATGATGTTTTTCACGTGTCCAATCTGAAGCGATATGTGCAAGATCCCAGTCATGTGTTGAGCATTGAACCTATTGAGCTTCAAGGGAAGCTGTCTTATCCTGAGTTACCTGTGCGTATTATAGATACTAAGGTAAAAGAGCTCAGAAATAAGAATATAGAGATGGTAAAGGTTCTTTGGAAACACCATGGAGAGGATGAGGCCACATGGGAGCTAAAGACGGACATGGAAAAAGCATATCCTGACTTGTTTGTTTGATTGTAAATTTTGAGGACAAAATTCCTATAAGGAGGGGAGGATGTTATAACCTTAATTTTCCAAACTATGTAATGACTTTTGTAAATATCATTTAAAGATAAATGAATTTGCTTGATTGATGTGATGTGGTTTGGAATGGATTCCATGATTGATTGAAATGTATTTCATAGATGTTTGATTGCATGGTTCTTATTGGGCCTTGCTTTATTTGAAGCCCAAATTGAAATTAACAAAGAAATACATAAAGAATCCCCTAAAATAAGGAAAAGGATATGGCATATTTCCCTAAAAATAACAATTCGAGTTGATTGATACCTTAGAGAGCAAGGAACTCAAAATCAGGGAATAATAATGAAAGAATTAATAAAAGATGGGAAAATGGGAATAATATAATGATGGCTTGCATTACAAGAAAAGGAATCGTATTAATATCATTATGAAACCAAATTTGGAGGAGTGGAGGATAATACAATATCCGAGTTTCCCTCAAAATTTGGGAAGGAAATGTCAATCCAATTAGGAGTTATGAAATTTCTAAGTTTTCATTGAAAATAAGCTTAATTGGATAATTTGGGAAATATTTTCCTATTTCGGTTTGAACACGATTAACCCGGATCGTTGGATCTGAATCCAACGACGAGCGGTCATCGTCCTGAGTCCCAGAGAGACTCGGACTGTAGCGTGTCCCTGAGGAACCTTCTCCTCGATTTCCTGATCGTTTTAGAGGACGAGCACTCTGGATTAGAGTGTCTATGAGTTCGAGAATCCAAACCGAAGTGGATGGACCCTAGTTTGTTAGGGTTTCATCGAGTATCCTAGAAACGCCCAATCGGGCTGGGAGTAGGATTGGCGGCCGGATTAGGAATCCTAATGAGGGGCCTCCCACTGCCTATATAAGGGGATCCCTCGATCCCTGGTGACCACGCGAACTCAAACGGCCCTGTATCGTTTCCCCTTACTCGCTCTCTCTCGAGATTGATCCCGCTCCGGCGAGAGCGCCGCCGTGGCTCCGCCGCGTTTAGAAAGAGCTAAGGACGAGGGGGGACGAAGCGCAGCTGCCGTTAGATCGTGATCTAGCGGCCAGATCGACGATTGGCTGAAACGGTTGGATTGTGAGCCACCGTGGACACGCGGATCCAACGACTCGAGCGGTGGGGCGCGTAAGTGAGGGAGGCGCACGACGCTGGACGTCGGATCAAGCGTGGACCAGGGGGCGCATTGATCAAACGGCTACCGATTTTCGGTAATTCTCTCTCTCTGATGAATATTCAGAAAAATAGGTTTTCTTTGTGAAATTAATAGAAATTGATAGGAAACTCAGATGACAAAACTTTATACATGAAAGTTGCTTAGAAAAATGCAAGGAACACGATAAAAATATTTCCAGAACCTAATTCCGCTCGGTTTTACAAAAGTACTTTAATTGGCTATAAAGTTTATTAAAATTGGATAAGAAACCCCAATTGGAAGTTGAAAGGGTATTTTGGTAATCTAGCAAGTCAAATCGGTAAATTTGACCCTGATAAAGTTAATGGCAGTTTATTTTGCTATTTAATTGCAAAAATGCTTAACTTGGAATTATAATGTTCAAAAGAAGGTTATTTTGTATGGAAACCCTAATTTGAGATAAAGAAAGATAAAAACCATGTTTCCATAAAATAAGGAAATCAATTGTCTAATAAAGGAAATTTAATGAGAAAGTAGGAGTTTCATGATGATTGATAAATTAAGAATGTTAATGATGAAAGAAGAAGGAAAAACCCTAATTATGGAATTGGAATCCTAATTGGATTAATGGAAGTGGATACATATTAATAAAAGGAAACTGTCCTTTTATTTCAGGTTTTGCTTGTTGATTGGGTTTCTCTTTCTATCTTGAAAAGTGCAATTGAAAGGTATGTGGTTACGCTTATGAATAATCGCTTTAAGTTTCCCGGCGATTTCCGAAGGATTTATCGGTTGCTTGAAATAACTGTTGAATGTCTATTTATTTCATGCAATTGTAAAGTGAATATGACTATCACATAATGTATATGCCATCTAGCTCAATTCCTTGATCCACTCTGTGTCGTAATGGCGGACCTGGTACATAGGCTACCTAGAGGGTAGATCCACCAGGTTGAGAAAGACTTTGGCTGCCTAGAGGGTAAGTCCAACAAGTCACCTTAGAGAGGTTTCCATATAAGTCCTTATAGGGACAACACAGAGTTGTGGATAAGTAAGGATTGAGTAGTTTGGCTTAAAAATGTAATCTTGATTGTTAAAAAGATTAATTGCTTGATTACATTGTTAGCATAAATTCCTTGATTATTGGATCCTCCACATACCGACTGATCGTTGTTTTGTTTGTCGGCGTTTTAGGTACATATTCCAAAGTACAAAACAGTAAAGTGACACATTGTGAATTCAAGAACTAAAGAACAAGGAGGAGTTAGTTAGAGTAGTTCTCTTGTGGTTAGAAGTCTAGTACTTCCAACTTTTCAAAGGTATGATTAAGAAAAATTTTATTACCATTTTCAGTATAGTAGAATTTAATAATTGTTATTGGTTATATGTTGAACCTTTGATCTGGAATTCTATGGGTGCGGCTTCAACCTCCCGGTCTCCCTTAATTGGGGGTTATCGGAAGGTGGGGTCGTAACAATTTGAGTATATTGATTCTGATTTGCAAATAGGCTTATTTTCTACCTAGTCGAGTGACTAGAATGTATAGTCAGTTGACTACTCCGGTTGGCCGATTGGATTGGTCGATTAACTTTCACATTGGAAGTGAGCAATAAGGTGACTGACTTAGTGAGTCGGTCAATTGGAACCTAACAGGGAAAGTGTCCATATTTGATTTGGAATCAAATTAGGAAACCATTTTGGATCTGACTGGCGAGTTGATCGACTCACATTGCCAATACGTGGATTCACATCCCATCTTAGTCTTAGCAGAGACCCAGTCGAGTGACTGAGAGTCTCGATCGACCAATTGGAATGGTCGTCTGAGTTCTCCATTTTGAGACTATTTTTAAGATTGCAATTAGGAAAGGAATTGAAATTTGAAAATTCCAAATCCATGAATCTCTTATGTAAGGTGGTTCGACCCATTAAGATTACGCATCCTTGACACAAACTTTTGAGACAAGTTTCCACGAAATCTCTCTCTTAGAGAAGAGAAAGTTTCCTGAAGGACAATAGCCCAAGATAGGATAAGAAAGGGAATTTGGGGACAACATATTAAGAACTCCTATTTCGCTTGAACTCAGTGGGCAAGTTAGTGCACCACGTTCTCCCTCATTTACGTGGATGAAGTAGAGGTTGAGACACTTGTGCGGAGGCTTGGGGTATATGTTTCATAAGAAAATAAAAAGATGTAGCAAAGAAGATATTTGTGCAGCAACTTGATGGTCAATTTGGATTTCTTAGTGGCCTACTCAGAATTCTTGGGGGCATGTTCGATTTGGATATGAAATTTCAAGTTCTTCGCCAACAAAAAACATATCTAGTTGTTGGACAACTAGAGTACACAAAGGAATAATGTCTATCCTTCCTATGTATTTTGTTCACCAATGGCTAGAGTAAAATGGGAAGATAAATTTCTATTATTCAAATGCACCACCTTCCCCCGAACCCTACAATTTTGAACTATAGATATTGCCAGACCAATGTAAAAACGTTGAATGACTTCCAAATTATCTTCAGGAATGAATTTTGGAGGTAGAGACAGACCTTGGAGATGAAAGATGATAAGATCTTTGGATTTATGCATGACAGAATAGAGAGCAATTTCATATGGTGAAGATGAAATTCACCATAAAAAATGTGGACATGGGGTTATCGAAGTTGGAGAGAAGTTTCACTTATCATTGCAGTTGGACCTTGATTGGCGACGATAATGTAAGAATGGTGACGGTTGGACAGTTGTATCTGGATTTCATGCTTGGTGAAGACAAAGCTAAGGAAGACGGACTTGGAAAAGAGGGTTTCCTGGGGGATACTAGATGACGATGAAGACGATGAGACATTGAATATGATATAGAGTCAACCATGGAGATGACGATGAAGACGGAAGTGATTCTGCAAGGAGAAAGGGCCAAAGAGATTGGCCATGCAAAGAGGGTGACAAAGATGACCTTGTGGGGAGGGTGATGGAGATAGCCATGCGCCCATAGGTGGAAGACATTGCTTTGTTTCTCTCTAGGGTTGGGACCGATTCTCAAATATCAAGTAGAAGACAAATGGTATGGATAATATACTAATAGTGTATCAACAAAATATTAGATATAAGAGAACCCCTTTCCTTTATAGGAGAAGGTAGACATGATTCTATAGACTACCAGACCTAATTAGGCTCTGTACTGATTAAAAGACTCTAGCACACAATACGATATGACTTTTACTTCTAAAATTTAGGATGGAGGAAATTCCAACCAAAATCCTAATATTTGTATATGTGAGCAAACTAACAAATAGATTTACCATAACTACATTGTTTGTGTGATTTTGAAACGACGATTACAAACTAAAACACCCTACTTGACCTACCATTTAGAATAGAACCAAACAGAGAGAAAAAACTACCATGTGTATTTGTTTGAGGCAAGGTTTGTTTGGTTCAAGATAAATGTAACACACTGGATGAAATCTAAAATAGGAAACCAAAACAAAAACGCAATCCATCATTGGTTTGGTTGAACGTTTTTAATACTCAACACATGGTTGGAAGTAGTTTCGTTTCAAGGTTGCGGAATATTGCATACATTTTGAAATTTGCAGACAATGAAACATGATACAAATGGGGCAATGAAATATGCACAAAAAAACAAATTGTTTTCATTGCCAGGCGTACAGAATGACTGAGGCTTGGGTTTGATTACCAACATACATTTGAAAGTATACCCAACTAAATGAAGAGTTTTCTAAATCAAATGGAAAATCAACTTACAAGATTTATATTCAGTAGAAACAACACCACGCCTTACGATCAATCACAAGGAAATTGAGCAAAGTTGGTTTTCTTTCTCAAGAAATTGCTTAACCTTACAAATTATTGATTCCTTGTGAGGACGGGAACCGGCAAAACTTGGGGATTAATCGCTTATTGGCGCTTATTGGATAACCCACTGAGAGGGAGAAAAGCGAAGAGATGATTAGAACTTCCTTAGCCAACAGGAAAAGCGAAGAAAGGTCATCTACTAGATCTTACGTGGGTGAACTCAATTAGTAGTCATCTTGCGGAGTTTGGTTATTATACGCTGGAGGCAGTACTATCATCATATATGTAGGGGTTGTTTAATAGTTTTCAAGACTCATCGGTGGTTAGTGTATCTACTTTCATTGATCACCTTGATCAAGCAGTTTGAGCACTATGTCATCAAGAGAAAGTAGCCAAAGGTTCAGTCAAAATGAATTTAGTGAAATATGAGATAGGTAGTAAATTGGTGGACCAACTCAGCCTGAAAGAGAATTGGTTTTCATTACAACCTCTCTTCACTTGACCTTATGAGAATGCAGAAAAAGAAAGGAGAGGGACATAAGCTATTGAATTCATGATGTCATTTTGACTAAAGAGTGAAATCGCTTACTTGTCTGCGTGCTCTAGGCATCTTTCTATTCATTTGAATTGCATGTCGAAGGGGGTCACGTTACACCGGGCTCGCCATAGATTCCTATCTATTTCCTACCAATTGACTCTCCGAGTGTAGCCCCAAGGGCATCTAATTCCATGTTAGTTCCTTTCTTTTTACCTTCGCCTTTGAGTCACTCGCTGCCTAGACATGTCCCGCGTTGGTGATACTGCACTGCACGCTTGGGCGGAGGTTAAAAAATCATGCAAAAGCACATAGTTGAAAGGCAAAAACAAAAATAGACAAATTGTTGTCCTTTGGGTCACAGAACTCCCTAACAAATAGAAAGCAAAATTTTAAATTCATGTAATGTTCAAGTTTCAGCTCGGCCAGATTTCAGCTCAGCAAGACTGGTACAGGCTAAAACAGTCAGATACAGGTAATCCTACCACAGAATATCTCAGACTGTTGGTGCTAACAAGATATAAATAAAAATAACGACGTAATTTCAACATTGCCTTTCGGTTCACTTTCAACACAACTGCACCAAACCTTTAAGAGATTGCTTAAATAGGATACTGTTTGATAAGGAGCGATTAGATAATAACGTATAAATTTGATGCACTTTTTACTATGTGAATTCACAATTGTAAATTTGATGCACATTTTCATTTTACAATTTCACACATCTACACCAAACAACAGTGTCTTATCAATTTTCATTTTTAACATAACTGCACCAAACCTTACTAGATGTTTATTAGCTTTATGCTTTAATGAGGCGCAAATTGATGACGAAATAAAATTTGATGCATTTTTTAACTTCGTGAAATCACCTCTGTAAATTTGATATACATATTCATTTTACATATTCACACAATTATACCAAACTGAACCTAGGAGAATCATAACTTGTTGAATAAAAAAATATAAATATTATTATAACAAAGTCTCAGTATGTTATATTCAACAACCCCTTCACAGTCAATGACAATTGACAACTTAAAATACATTCTGCAGCTAGTGTCAATAAATTAATAAGAGCTTCGTTTTTTAATAATAAAGAACAGGGAGATCACCTATTTCAGCTTCCTTATACAGCCAATTGGCTGAAGTACCACAATTTAAGGAGCAAAAATCATCAGTAAGAATTCATCACTGCATATGCTTTAACCAACAGTCCACTCTGGAAACCATGTATAAGAAAAGCTTCCATGACCCAAGAGTTATTCATAAAAATGACTAATTATCAAACATTAAGAGTTCACAAAATTCCAATTCTAACAAAAATAGGATACTCTTTACTTTCACTTTTTGGAGAAAACATACATATCATATTCAAAAATTTGATACACTTAGTTTCAACGAGTAGAATCAAACAGAGAAGGTCAAAAGAAAAAGAAGATTCCAACAGTTCTCAAGTTCTCACGACTACGGGGAAAAAGAGAGCTCAATCAGCCTCGTCTAGTACTTTGGTTCCAAGGCCCTTGAGACCTTCGGCAGGGATTTCTGCTACGGTGACAAGTGAGTAAAATTCTTCTTTGGCATCTTCCTCTTCATTTCTCTTCCTAGCAATTCTAACACGAATACGCCTCGGGACACCTCGGATTCCTCTACTCCAGACCTGCTTGTTGAGCTTCACATCAACCCTCACATCCCCTGTTCCCATTTCCTTTTGGGCGAACTTTCTGATCTCCTTTATAGCCTTGGGAGCTTTCTTCTTGAAAGTACTGCAGCATTTCGTATCATTCAAATATATAAATTGCAGATTTTAAAAAATAGACTTCTAAAAGAAATTCGGGATGTGCTTATATAAAGCGATAACTACAGTGTTTAAATTATCAGGTGATATTGTAAAATTATTAAGGCAAGGTAATGCACAATACAACTTCTTAAGGATAAGAGACTGTCATTATAAGAAAAATGCAAAAGATAATTGCGCACATGTGCTTGAACAGGCGCATATACACACTGAACATTAAAATAAGGCCCATAGCATATTGATGATCAGAAGCAACTTTGGCTGGATTAATAAACAGTGGCAGTAAAAGTGGCAATACATTTCTTAAGAGTCCTAGTTTGAAATCTGAAATGACTGAAGGACATAGCTAGCTCAAATTAACCCATTATCTACACTAAGGGTCTGACTGGTTTGTTGTCAATTGTCCGGAAAACACTCGAAGTCGAGTTCCGTTTTCAATTTCATGTGACTGGTTTGTTGAAAGTCCGGAAGTTGAATTCCCCAATTTTTCCTGGACTCCCAGCCATATATATACGCTTCCGTAAAATGAATTCCGTGAGAAAGCGGCAGGAAAACGACTTCCCACTCCACCCGCGTCTCGCCCGCTCACTTCGACGACTAGAGGAGGCGGCTCCCCGGAGAAGACTAACCGTTCGACGGTCTTCTCACCATGGCTACCTAAGGCAAGGCTGAGCGGAGACTAGGGCAAGGCTGCAGCGATCTCAGTCCACTCCTCCGACGCTCTCTCTCACTCCGGCGGCCGACGCTCTCTCTCACTACGGCGACCGACACTCTCTCTCACTCCGGAGGCGGCGACAGCAAGTCTACACAGAGCCACCGGCGGCGACATCCTCTCCTCGTGATTGACGGCGGCATCCTCTGCTCGTGACCGGCGGAAGGTTCTACTGAAGCCCGTAGGTACTTTTTCTTCCTCCTCGTACCGGCGAAAGGTTCTACGGAAGCTCGTGACCACCTCTTTTTGACTTATAAATATACCAACGATCACCACCTCGTCCCGTTCTGGTTCCATTTCCCAACCCACGGCACCAAGCAAGCAATCAACCGATTAGCCACAAAACACCAGACCATCTTCCCTTCCACAACAACAATAGCATTCTCACTCCCCGCCAGTCCCTGCTACTTCCAACATCAGCACACAAAACATAGCCCTTACCGTCATCTCTCGCTCTCGTCGTTTTTTTTTGTCGATTCCCCCTCCCCTCTTCTTCCATTTCCGCAGGCAGAGAAGAGATGTTTTTTATTTTTTCTTAATTTTGCTGCTACAGTTTCTTGGCGTTGCTAATTCCTTCGTCTCCTCCTTCCCCGCCCAGGTCGCCTACGGCACTATCAGTCTGATTCGTAACGCCTAAACCATCAACGGACCTTCCCCCTCTCGCTGCGCCAAAGGTACTATTCACAGCTATTTTGATCATTTTCTTTACCGGCAGCTTAAACAACGATTATTCTTTGTGAATGAGAATCAATGTTATTCCCATGTGCAAAGGGTTGATCCGATTCTTAAAAATGACAAACCATCTATATCTAATCCCTTTCAGTATTAGAGCACATCGCATCAAGCACTCACGCCAAGTTTGGGGGAGTTGCTTTGCGGCGACTACCTCTGGTTTGAAATGAAAAATAATTGTAAATATTGATTTCTTTATTCTAAAAAATGAATACTAGTTGATCCATCGTTATTGATGTACTAGAATAGGTCATTTTAAATAGTTGGTTTGCAGATTTTGAATATTGAACTTGCTGTTTCAATATTTGTTAGGCACATTTCACCTGAAGTATAAAAGTAGAAATGATTTTTATTCTTGAATCTTTGTTAGTTCGTCATTGACATTATTACAACAAACTCATTCTAAGAATGTTATTTTATTATTTTTGAACTTAAATATAATGGCAGATCTCTTTTGAGTGTAGATGGTTAACTATGCCGACTTCAATGAAGAAGAACAATCATGTATAATCATCATACTCGTGATAATGATGATATTACTCAAAGGACGGTCCCAACATCGTATTGAACTCAAACGACCATCATTCCTTGATTTTGTTCCTGATTTTTTATGAGTGAATATTTGCATGTACATAGATGGTACATATGTGGATCGAATTCTTGTAAAGTTCGAGCCCATCATGACAACATATTGTTTGATGGTTTCCTATTATTTTGATGAATGAATATTTCTGCGTAACATAGATGGACATAAATGGATTGATCTATGTGCAAAGATGGAGCACTTTTTTATAATTATAAGCTCACCATGGCTACCTATTGTTTAACCTTTTCTATTGTTTTGATGAGTGTATAATTGTTTTTATGTAGATGGAACAACATGTTGATAACTCTCAAGTGGCCACATCAAGAAAAGGAACCCAAAATTTTAGATGGCAAAAAAATTGGAGTCAGTTTTCTATTAGATATCTTGCCACCCTTGCTACTAATGGTTATAAGGTAGATAAAACATTCAAATCTACCGCATTTCACAAAACAGCAGAAGCAGTTAATAAAGAATTCAACTTGGGTGATGTTTGCAAAGCATCTTTTGTGGAAAATCATCTACGAACCGTGAAGAAGCATTGGGAAGAAATTCAGAAAATTAAAACCAAAGTGGCATAAATGATTTTGACAATGTCAACTGCACAATTAATATGGATCTAGAAGTTGCTAGAGATTACATTCGTGTAAGTATTTCATACAAACAATTTTTGTTTTTTTTATATACTTTATCTAAAGTATTGATTATTGTAGGCACATCCCAAGGCTGAAGAGTACATAAACAAGCCCATCCCATTGTACAATGAAATGAGCATCATTTGTGGAAATGATAAGGCAACAGGGCAATTCTTCAAGTCAATACGAAGGCCGATAGGTGAAATTGCAGGTGGACAAAACTCAAAGGACCATGTTGATTTGACTGAAGATGATGAACATGTAGACATAAGAATTGAAGATTGTGAGGTAGTCCCTGAATCCCAGCATGTAAATGTGTCAAAGGAAACTCCTCCTACAAGTGGGTCAAGGATGAAAAACAAAACTAAAAAAAGAATGAGAGGAGATGATGACATGGTTGAAAAATTTACTAGTAAGATTGAAAGGTTGGTTGAGGTTTTCTCAAAGCCTAGACCAGAACCAGAATATTTGGATGGAAGTAAGATATCTGAGGAGTTGGATAAAAATAAATGAGTTAGGCATATTTGATGATGAAGTCATAATAGATGCCTTGACACATCTTTGTGGCAATACTATAGATGCCAAAGTATTCATGAGTTGCAATCCAAATAGGAGGATGACTTGGCTTCCCAAATTTGTTGAAAAGAGACACAAGACCACTACTGAAGAAGGAGAACATGATAGAGATAATTCAGCTACAACAGATTTTATGGATGATTGACTCTTGTTTTAGTTTTTTCCATTATCATGTTGGACTCCAATTTCCTGGAACTGATTTGTATCTTGAAACATAAATTTACACTATCTATGTTGTTCATGCTATCATTTTGGATTTTACCAATTAACTATTTTCATTTCAATATTGATTTTTATTACACTATCTTGAAACAAAATTTACACTTTCTATATCTAGATTTTGAGCCTACAGTTACAACAAACCAATCAGATGGAAATTAAGTTTCAGGAAAACTGAAGTTTCAAACCAATCATTTGGAAGTCATTTTCCAAGAACTCAATTTCAGTTCTGGGAAAATGAGTTCCAAGAAAACTGCATTTACACTGAACCAGTCAGAGCCTAACTCCCTTTCCAGAACTTCTCACTGGAAAAAAAGGCACCAGCTGCCAGAAAACTGCTGTATGTACAGCTCAGTCACTGCTTGCAGGTCCTCTACTGTTGTAGCTCTTCTTTTCCAAAATTTGACATAGAACTCCTAGATGACCTGCTACAGCTGATTGCAAAGAAATGGTAGAATACATGCTTATATGACTGCTTTTGTCCCAAATTTGGAGGATAACACGTCTGCACTATTGCTTGCTTCCACTGCAACACGAGAATTCGTTGCTTTATTTACCCATGTAACTAATCCATGATTAAATCACACCTATTCTCTCTGGTTTTCTTGATATTGTTATATTGCAAAATAACACCCATTGTTAAAAATAAAAATCTAAAATTAACTGACTTACTAGTGAGTGTACCATGTATGTGTGATTTGCAAACTGGCTAGAGATATGTTAATTAATGCTCATCAATTTCACTTAATATTGGGAACAATTATGTCAATTTGAATACTGTTAGGTTGATATAGATAACTGTTGTCAGAGTAAGGTAGTAACTAAAGACTTGGAACAATTTATATTTAGTATTTACAAACATTTGCAGAGTAAGCAGGGCATTTCAAAGTGATTAGTGCTCCCATGTACATAACATAGTGCACAGTGCTCCCGTGTACAATAAAAAAAAATGTGAAGTGCATAGTGCTCCCATGTACATAACAGTGTGGCTCAATACCCGCCCAAGGCATAGTCAATTTCAAAACATTTGTTTTGACAATGTCATTAGTTTTAATCATTTCTGACCAAATTTGAAGAACAGTCAAACATAGTTTTTAACATAAGACGGTTTTCTCATAAGCATTACTTTGTCAAACAGACAAAAATCCTTTGGCACGTTGTTTTACAAAAAAAATATACAAAAAGGCACAAAATACTGACTGAAGATGCAGCTTTTTACTTTCATGCAATTCTCTCATTGGAAATGTGGAACTCTTTTTTGCAGAACCACAATATTCAAAAGGAAAGAGAAGCAATACATTCTATGTATTCACTTACTCGTTTCCTATGTTTCTGTTTGCTCATTTGTACTTCGGATTTTAATCATGCTACTGCATAACTACACACTACAAGATATGTATGAGTTCTTCTAATGTATTGTCATTTAACTAAGGTTTGCTTCTTAAACAGACACTTGCAATTGGCCATGGTTATTAGAACCGAACCGGCCGGTTCAACCGGGTACCGGTCACTCGATCGGTTCGGTCCCCTCCCAAAACCGGAAATGAAGTCTGACCGGCATCAAACCGGTGAACCGATTGGTTGAAACAGTGAACCGGTCCGGTTTTAGACCAACCGGCAGGTTCTCTCACTTAGCAAGTAAATGTATTATTGCTGCTATTTTTGTAAATTAATTTTGAATATTATATAAATGTTGGGGATATAAATGTCTAGGAATACAATAATATTTGTTATTTGATCTGTTTATTAAGTTATTTTGAGCAGTTGTACCATTATCATGTTTCATAACTTTTGCAGGGATATTTTCCATGAGTATCAAAGACATTTATATATTTTTAAACTATTGGACCACTAGTTGAACAAGTGAACCGGAACCAAAGGCCTGACCGGTTCGAGTCTGACAACCTTGCATTTGGCACTCGTGCACATCACTTTTACAGCATTTCAAATGGAAAGAAAGAAGCAATGCATCTCTCTGTAATTTACTTCTTTCCTAAGTTCCCACTTTCTCATTTGTATCGAATTTAAATCCTGCAATTGTAGAACTGCAAATTTTAAGATATGTATCAGTTCTAATGTCTTATCATTTTACTAAGGTTTGCTTCTTAAACAGACACGGCCATGGCATTCTCTTGTACATCACTTTTACTGGTTCTCACAAACATAAAACACCAAACTTCACATGATTTCAAGACAACCCCTAAATTAGTTTGTTTTATTTGGGTCACTGGTGATGACAGCCACAATAGAAGGAAGAGAAAAGAAACTAGAAAGATTACCCTCCTATTTAACATCTAGCACCTGGAAAAGATACCGAAAAATACGAGTGTGTTTCAACTCGTAGTCCCTGAAGTTGAAAATACAAGTCAACTACTGACTATACATATCCATATAGCTTTTTATTAAAAACAAAGGTAGAGCTAGGCTATCTGAGTATCTACAATCATACACGTCAAACAGCCCTCAAGAATATAGAAATGTCAGTGGTTGTTCCTTCGTCCTTTGAAGATTAATCTTTACAGCGTTTGTTGTTGTGCTAAGTTAAAATCGATTACCCCAAGTTCTAGCTCTGTAAACTGAAAATACAAGGATCCGAAACCTCCTTCCTAATAGATACCCAGACAGATTGACAACGAATGGCCTCAATTAGAATGAGACATACAAGAGAGCACCAATATACAATTCTATCAGTCATATGAAGGCACATCAAGCGACTGAGAACCAACCTGGGTAAGCACCAGTTGAAATACTTATGTAGAGTGAGGCTATTGCCGACCTTTGAAAGTGACGAGAGAGATGAACAGAAAGCTAGCACGGGTAAAAGACATAAGATATGAATATCTGCAAGGTTTTGTCACAGAATCCCAAGACTGCGTTATCTAGTATAAGCTAGGCAGTAGGCACCCTATCGAACATCTGAAGGCATTCTCTACGACTGCGGCGAAGGCTACTCCACTGAATATCAGTGAGCAGGCGGCCTATAAGGGCATCAGCTCCTTCCATATTGGTAGCCATGCTGGTCTCTGGATCAAACCTAAGGTTGGATAAATTGGGCCAAATTTGATTGATGAGGAGAAACACGGAGAGCAGAAGATCGAGACCAGAACATAGATGTCCGGACTAGATGATGCAAGATCCCACACTTAACAATGGAATGCGTATACAAACTAAAACCGCGACAGTTAGATCACCATCAAATATCAATGCACATATCTAGCTGTGCTAGGTTAATGTAGCTACTTCAAACCGAGAAGGTAATGATGGGGTCCAAGGCACAAGTAAGAAAAAATAAACAATAGAGGTACTGACTGCCAAGCGAGATTAAAGATGAGGAATATGTACCATCCATGGAGACGTTTGTGAAGGTTGATGGTGTACTCCCTGGTAACGGTCTCCTCCTTCCTCGCTTTGGCGCCCTTCTCCACCATCTTCGCCGACTCGTGGCCTCCGCCGCCGCTCCGAAAACCCTAGTTAGTTGTTTCCAGAAGAGACGCCCGACGTGGTAGCAGGCAGATTATATATAACAACAAATACGTTGCCGGGTTTAACCCGACCCACCCGAAGACACGGCTTACGACCATCTTCCATCATCCATGGCTCGGTAACTTTGTATAATTAAACAAAAAAATGATGTCTTTTAAAGTTTTTTTCGTCTAATTCATGTCGTGACTAGATTTGGAGTAGTTTGAATTAAAGTGTTGACTCTGAATTAATAAAACAAAAAATGTAATTTTTTCATTGTAAGAAGAAGAAATATACCATATCACAATGGCAAAGAGGGCATTTAGTTGTTGTATAAACCTCTCGCTTCGGGTGCTCCAACAATATCAAAGTAACTTGTAGCTAACAATCTGACCAGACTTACTAGTTTAATCAATTGACAAGTGTAAAAATACTATTTCAATATGATATGTATAAAGTATATAATCCAAAGAGGGAAGGGTAAGGGAGAAGTTTTACCTTACCTGCTTCACCCTTTTACCCATTAGTATAAGGTTGAATCAATAATTTATGGCATAATATATGTATTAATTCCTACTAAAAATTCCAATAATCATCACCACTACTCTCTCAACTTGGAGGATGTTTTTGATGAGTGTGCACAACTTGTAAACGAAGAAGAAAGGACACTATGGTTAACTGACGCCGTTGTTCATGGTAATATGGCAGCTATTGCGGCAGTTGCCATCGATCGGAACGGGCAGTGGATTGGCGGTTGTGCAAGGAGGATCAAAGCAGCCATTGTGGTCGAAGATGAAATCCAAGCGGTACTTCTTGCTGCTGAAGTTAGTAAGCTGAATGGCTATGAACGGTTTACTCTAGCTACTGATAGCGTGATGACAGTGGAAATTCTGAAGAACAATGCCGCCAGTTTTCCTGATGTTAGACACTGGATTAGGAAAATCCAAAGTATCATGGCTGAAAGTGAAGATGTCATTGTCAAGAAAGTCAATAGAGGTAACATCCATGTGGTAGACAACCTTGCCAAACACCACTTCAAAAATTACCAGGACGGCCGAATGTACATCGATCCTCCCCTCGACCCGGTGGGTCAACCTCCCCCCCTTCTCACCTGTAATGGTAGGAGTCCTACCAAATTTATCTTTCCAGTAGGTATGCCCTGTAATCATTGGTTGTTTCCTGTATGAGGAGAGCAGGTTGAATAATATAGTCTCCTGACTTCAAAAAAAACTTGTACTATTATGATTCCAAAAACTATAGTAAATATTGGGTAGCATCTCAAACTTTCTATAATATTCTTTAGAGGGAAACATGAATTCCCCAGTAAGAGATAATATATTAGGTCTTATTTCTAAGAAAGTGTTAAGTTAAATATTACTATTCTTAGTGTAGATCACCAAAAACATAACTATAGATATCTTAAATTAGTTTTAGGATTGTCTTGTATTTTATCTAGGGAATACAATATGGAATTTATTTATTTTTTTGAAAAATTGGTCATTCTAAAGAGGGAAGGGTAAGGGAGAAGTTTTACCTTACCTGCTTCACCCTTTTAGGATTGTCTTGTATCCTTTACCCACTTTACCCGATTCCAAAGAGGGAAGGGTAAGGGAGAAGTTTTACCTTACCTGCTTCACCCTTTTACCCATTAGTATAAGGTTGAATCAATAATTTATGGCTTAATATATGTATTAATTCCTACTAAAAATTCCATTAATCAACACCACTACTCTCTCAACTTATACTATTATGATTCCAAAAACTATAGTAAATATTGGATAGCATCTCAAACTTTCTATAATATTCTTTAGAGGGAAAAATAAATTCCCCAGTAAGAGATAATATATTAGGTCTTATTTCTAAGAAAGTGTTAAGTTAAATACTACTATTCTTAATGTATATCACCAAAAACATAACTATAGATATCTTAAATTAGTTTTAGGATTGTCTTGTATTTTATCTAGGAAATACAATATGGAATTTATTTATTTATTTTTGAAAATTTGGTCATTCTATTCATCCCGTGGTCTGGGCTCGATCCTGGGACCTCTCACTAACAAACCGAGTGTCTAACCATCTTGGTGTCTTCTATTAGACATACAATATTGAATTATCATTGAAAATATCATATATATATAGTACAGTATTGTTCTAGTTAATTTCTTAAAAAATAGTAATCAATCTGACTTGGAATATTTCCAATCATGTCCACAATTATACTCCTATTCCAATGTAGTGTGTGACTCTATAGGCTCCAAATTATGTTTGTAGTAATGTTTATAATCAAATTACGACTTCACAGAAAATTATTGCCACCCAAGTAATTAGAGAAGTTGGAGAATAATTTTAACCTGGTATTATGACTGGTATTAAAGTGATTGTATAATCTCGTTGTATCCAATATCTAGATTGAATCTAGGGCACCAAAGTGTCATCCTCTCAATATTCTATTTTTGTTCCTTGATCTAGTGTATATTTATTTGAGATGCAAATGAGCTTAATATCATATAGTGACTCACATGAGCATGGCCATCTATTTAATAGTCTCACTCATTAAGTGGCCAATATATCACTCAAATAAGAGGGAAACTATTCATTGGGTGTCATCACAGTAATTTATAGTGTCATAATGCCCCTAAGCATTACTTGTACAACAACCCTTGTTCAAGGCCACATTGAGTAGGGTTAAAGCACACTGAACAACATGTGGTCAATGTAGTGACTTCAGGTCTAAGGACCACAATCACCACAGTCACTTTGAGGTATCATTCTAACCACCATTATTGGCTTCCATGTATCACACTTGAAGTGGGTCTATCCAATACACTTGTTCATAACAAGTACCTATGTATTTTATTTGATATCCAATATCATGACTACTGAGACATAGTCATCAATCAAAACACATACTAGTCGTGTTGTCATGACTTCCACTATAATATCTGACCAAGGACTTAGACAAGAATGAATACTCTTAACATAAATGTGATCTCATATTCAGGTCCTCAACCTGAAATCACATGCCATTGAGTCATACATTCTTAGGACATTAATGTATTTACTCATTGTCTCATATTGAATCAAACATAATAATTGGAACTACCTTTTATTAATAGTCAAATTAATTATAATATGTGCCATCAAAATCATCATATGATTGGCTCTCAGGTCATATAAATAACAAACTTGAGTATAGTTCAGACACTAAAATTCCTTCAAGTGAGAAGGTTGTTGATTGGAATGGACGTCCAATCAATGGACATTGCGCTAGAGATCACCTTTCTTAGATATGTAGGCTTGTAAATAGATTTTGAAATCTGCACAATTAATTCAAATCAAGTCCAAAATTTAGAAGGAGAAAAACCTGACATCCATTGAATTCTGATCTGATTTCAGATATCAAAATTTGGATCCCAAATTTTTTAATTGGATATTGGATATTACTATATCCACTCCATTAAAATATGAATCGGACTAATGTATACATATATTATTAAATATATATTATTTATATATAAATATCTAAAAATATAGACACTTAATCTCATATATTTAATGTAATATCAATATGTCATGAAAATAATATGTTTATTAAAATTACATGTATTATTTTTGTTTTGAATTGGATATGTATCTTAATTTAGATATTATCTGTTTTGACCAGATTTGAATGTTATCATATGATATCTGTTGGACATCAGACCTAATATCAGATCAACCATTTTTTAGATTCAAATATCAAAGATACAGTATCCACCACTTCATTGATCCACTAACATGTCTACTCAAATGTTGCCATCAAGGTTGTGACTTGAGGTAGCTGCATAACTTGGTCCATGTCACCTAAGATAAGAATTTCAACTTAAATCCATGAAATACAACACGACCAATGTGCCCACATGGGCTAAAGTCAGGTAGGGCACCCACCTAGCATGCGGCCCCACCTTTTCCAACCATTTGGGCACACCAGACATTCCTATTAGTTTCTGCAGTAAGAATCTCCTAGAAAAGGAGGGCACAAATAGACACCTTATTAATCAAATTTCATTTAAAATGTGTCCAAAAGGCTCTAGAAGGGGGCGGTATGGTTGACAAGTGCCTTGTATTTTGTATGCTTTTCGTGTTGATTGAGTCAACTAGAGAGTGTTCTAAGTGTGTCTGGAAGACTCTAGAGGGAGGACACCCATTCAATGACCCTAGGCTCCCATTCGCCTTTGGAGGATCCCCTCTTGAGCCCTAAGCCTAGATATATCGAACCCCTGTATATATGGTTCCCTAGACACCATTTACAAATCCTAGACATTAGGAACTGAGATGGGGATCTTCAAAGAGCCAAAAAAGATTGACACCTAGAAAGAACTATCCAAAAAGGCTGCCACTAAGAGGCTAACCTCCTTGTAGAGAAAGGAACCTTTTGAGATATAAACACTTAGATCTATCCTTTTCTACCACTAAACCTAAGAGATAAAAGAGGGGAGAGGTCCACTATACCCTAACGATGTTAAATCAAGGTAGTTTGGGCTTAACAACCATGTAGATCCCTCTGACTCCTCCTTTCCATCCTAGTGATGTGATGATATGATCATTCAGAGTTTATGATCTTTGTATATTATATTTCTATCTATGTCCTCTCCTTTGCATGTTATTATTACACAAAAACTCCCCTCTCCCTTTCAACTGTCAAATGGCTTGAGGATATGAGCATCTAGGGTACAATTTTGTTATATTTAATTTTTAATTTGCACATGATTTCTTATCATTTTATTTTGCAAGTACAATCTCTACTCTATAAGAACATATATGACCTCATTGGTATTTATGATACCACAAGGGTGTCATTGGGTTACTAACACATTCCCTATGGTAACTTCACCCTTACTCGATCTCCAATTTTCCTTTTGCCTTAACCACTTGCTTTGTAGTGCTTTTCTTGATTTTCCTTGTTTTATATCATAAACATGATAATGATTATGGCTCATATATTCATGAAATGTCCATCGAAGTCCACCCATTGTGGTTTCACAAAAGATATCTAACATTTTTTGACCCAAAACCATAGTGAACGACTCTATTGGGGATTTCAATGTTAGAATAATTGAAGGTCTCAATGAGGTTTATTTTGTTTTAATTCATGCTTTTGGGTAAGAGTGTATGCTGCTCATGCATCCTGCATGATATTCTATTCTTTTGTGTTTGATCTAGACTTTCATCAAACGGGATGTCCTTTGTTGCATGTCTCTCTTGGATGTATGGCCCCCAATCATAGGGGGTGATTAGGCCCATGATCGAAACTGTGACTTGGTGATCGTGGCATATTCCCCTAGGATCATTGGTTATCCACACATACAAAGGATATTTCATGCAACCCACAAGGTCTTTCATTTCTTTCAAAAACCATTGAGGCATGTCTATGTCCTTTCTTCTTTCCTTCTGTTCTTGTTCTTTTTTATTTTTTGTCATTTAGGAGTCATTTTAGTAACCCCTTTAAAAAAGATGAAATAAAGAAAGTAAGATAAGTTTTAAAGACCACGCCATCTACCAAGAGTAAGCCCCATCCCTACATCCTGCGAATGAATGATAAAATCATGATTTTTTATTATACTAATTGCAAAAATTTATGTAGGGTATCAATACCATGACGAACAATTATTATATTACAAGTTTCTTATAGAAAAATATTTCATAAAAAAATTCTTGAATTGATTTATATAAACATTTTATATTATTCCTTTTCTATTTATCCTATAATTTTTACCACCCCTCACATTGCTTTACTATTAAAATTTTGGGTTTTGGGGCTTTGAGAAATCAACTAATAGCACTTCACACTCTCCTTTCCTATGGTGAAATGTACATAGGTGTGACACTCGCATTGAATAGCTAGAAAGACACCAAGATGTTAGTGGTGAAGGGATCGTTCCCAAGTGGGACAATCCTTAGCCTGAACATGCCCACTCCCTTATGCCAATGATTGATCATGGTCACTATGATCACAATGTTGACTTAAATGTTACACAATGTAAGGACCCTGACCCACGTTTTGGGATAACCCTATTTGTTTTGCCTAAGTATGTTTGTTAGACCTTTCTCTAATCATCTGGAATATAATTAGGGCATGTAGAAAGCTTAAGTTTCATGTTTGAGCTTGTTTGTATGATGCTTGTGTTTTGTGGTGTGGTTTTGGTGCAAATTGCAATTCACCCAGAGTAGGGGTTGATGTGCAAATTTGCCACCTCTAGAGTGTTCCTTCTCTCTCTTGGCATCACCTAGAGGAGAGAGAGAGAGATGGGAGACTTGTTTGGGTCTTGGTTGTGTGATAGCATCCTTGGTGATGTTTAGAACACATGAGTGAAGTGTTTTTGCACCTAGATGTGTTATCTTGAGTTAGAGATCCTTGGAGAGGTAAGATGTTGTGTATCAGTTTGTGAGTGTGTAGGGTTATGGCATATCGGTTTGGGAGTGTGTGGGTTTTGGCATATCGGGTTAGTGAGGCCATGATCTCAGTAAGAGACCAAGAGGGAGAGATCTAGCCTAGATCATATCACCATGTCTTGCATGTTGATGCATGTGGCCCCTTTTTCGTGGACAAGTGTCACCTAAGCTCCTAAGGTGATGACACCTCTCCCATGACCCCTCTCTCATTCCCCTGGTATATAGTCTTCTTTCTATTCATGCAAGAGAATCCTTTGGTCGTTCTTGCTTCCTCTCCTTCTTGGTGGATGACCTTGAGAAGCTTTAGGAGCTAGAGAGGTTCTCTTAGAGCTTGGAGGATGAGTCCCAAGCTTGTGGTGTTCCTTGGTCATATTTTCATCTTCTACCTTGGTAAGCTATGTTTCCTTACCTCTCTTTTTCTTCTCGTACATGGATCATGGATATCTCCTTTTCATCTTGAGCTATCTTAACCTTGGTCTCGTCTTCTTCCTTGGAGGTGTAGTGGTGATCAAGTTGGTGGGTCATCTTCTACCTTGAGCTAGTGAGCTTGAAGCTTGACCTTGGAGATTGGATCTTGGTGGTGATCTTTGAGGCGGGTTATAAAACTCTTAGCATTCTTTATTATTCTCACTCTTTCATGTTCTTATATTGTTTCTCATCTCTAGATCATGTATCTCATATATGTTAGTAGTTAATGATGGTTTTGAGAACGGATTTGATGAAGGAACCTCGTTTAGTTTGCTATCCATATCTTGTACCTTCTTTCCATGATAGTAGATGGACTAGTGGTTGATATTCCCAAGGTTGAAGATAACAAGTCGACACCCACAAACACACTTTGATCTAATGACACTCCTAATTAGTTCAACCCAACATGCTCTAGAGGGTTAGACCGATTTGTTTTGGCTAGCCCGACATGCCTTGTGGTGCTTAAACCGACATGCCTAACTGATTCTTAAACCGATACACTTTGATAAGGTGAATCGTTTTACCTTGTTGATGCCCTAACCCTAATAACTCGACACATCTCTAACCTGGGACAAATGTGATGGGTGACACACTCCTTGAAACCTTGCTAGCCGACACATTAGACCGATATGTTGAGGGTGCTAGCCCATCATGACCAAGATGATATCTTGTGAGCTTGTATGCCTTGGAGTGCCAAACTGTGATGCCCTTAGTTGAGTAAGAGGCCGATACGACACTGCCTAACCCGACACACTTTCAAGTAGGGTTGCCTGATACACTTCATGTGTAGCTAACCCGACACCTTAAGCTCTAAACTGATATCCCTAGATGAGCTTTCCCGACACACCTAGGTGTGGTCAGGTTGACACATGTAGATGATGAACCGAGATCCCTCTAGCCATATGAAACTGATACCTAGTAATGATAGTCATGATACATCATGTTGATGATGGGGTTATATGGTATGATAGTCTACCCTATGAGGTATTTATATGAGCAACCAAGGAGTGTTGTTTTCTATAACTTGTAATCTCATAACATACTCTATGGTGATAATGGAAGTGATGAATTGAATTTGGTTGTTGATCCAACCTTGTAAACCCTAATTGGTTAAAAAAAAACCTAACGCTGATGATGTAGTGTGATTGACATGAATCCACATGGGATGGTAGTAATGATGAAATACTATCTTTCTTGTTATAAGTCTCTAACCATGCAAGTGTCACAAGTTGATAAGCATAGCTAGATAAGAGCTATTGAATGGGCCTTATGAGGCATGTGAGATGTTGGTGTCATAGAAAGAGGGGGGAAATGGGTCTTATGACCGAATGATGGTTTATTGCTTAATATGAGGTGATAATTTCCTCAAGAATGAGATGGGGGTTGCTACCTCAAGTATATGGTCCTTGTGATGAAAAATATGGTGAATGACAAGCATCATGTGATAATGTGATGGGATCACACCTTATATGCTCAAATACTTTCTAGTAATGTGTTATGCCCTTATCTTTGTAGAACTTGTTTAGAGTTTATACATTGTAACTTGATTGATGTAGAAAAGATACTTAAAGGACCTAACTAATCAAGTGGAACTTAATTATGTAGCTTTTCCTGAGCCATAGATCCATTCAATGTTAGTATATGTTGGATGGTGAAATGAGTTTAACTCAGAGTGCATATTTTTGAATATGTGGGGTGCAAGTCGAGTATTCCCTTACATCCTTAATTACAAGTTGTGTGAGATGACCATGCATGCGTCGATCTCGTTGTGATCTGGATGGCCGTGAGCCACTCCTTCTTGTTAGAACAGCCATGTGTGAGCCTATTCTTCTAGCGCCGCACATGTACCAAGGCAGGCTAGGTGTGATTATATATGTGGATGGCCATGCGTGAGCCAATCACTGAGCTTGACGATATGTCATTTTTGTAGTTGACTGATATGTCTCTGTGGTGTTTTCTCTTGTGCTAACCAAGAGGTGTGGGGAGGTCGTAGATTCCTGCTCTTCCATTGACCTTGTATGGCACCGATTTTGACTTAGCAGTGGTCGGTTGGATTTGGGTGGTATGACCCAAATTCTTGAGGGGGTATAAAATATGTAATAAACTGTGTATTATACTTGTATAGGATCAAATGTGGAAACATTGGATGAAGCTTGCTTGATTTTGTGCAGTATTATTGGTGAGGAATATACATATTCTTCATATTCCTTTTTATATTGTTAAGATGTTTCATAAATTAATAGTAATTGCTTATTTTGTTAATAATGATTACCTGCTTATCGTAGTTGTAACTTTACTACTTATTTTAATCATCTTATCTGTGATAATAATAGAGTTGGTGGAGTTTTATATCTCCCACTGAGATTTGGAATCTCACCCTGTGGGTTTCCCACATCCTTTTAGGTGGACGTGCACAAGGAGGCAGAGATCGTGCAAGAAAGGTTGAGGAGCAGCAAAAAAAGGCAGTAAGTGACAAGGTTGGAAGTGTTGCTGGATGTCCTTTTTGTCGTTAGAGTCCTAGAGTCATACCTATACATTCGGGTCTTTGGGTATGTTGTGTAAACGTACTTTCGATATATGGTTGGCTTGTGTTCCCCTTTTGTGATTAGCTATGGTGGATATATGTATAAATGTTTTGGAACAAGTTTTCTTGTATCGGGTTGATGGAACACACAGTAAATTTTGGTGACATGAAAGGACTCGTATGTAAAGGTTTTTTCTGCTTTGGTGTTCAATGGAATCGGTTTTAAATTTTTAGTATTCTCCAGTAACCTATTTTTTTTATCTTTCTTCCACAATTTTGTTTTGAGTAATCTTGCTTGTATGGCACGGGGCATCACACACATTGTCCATATTTTGATAATGACTTAACCATTCCATTCATATGTATCTGATATTTTTTTTTAGATTGATTTCAAGCATTAGGTACATGAAAAGGATCAAATCTATCAAACCCTAGCTTATTCTAGTACAAGTCAAAAGAAATGGAAAACACTCCAAATCACCTTAGATTATTTTTGTAATCATTTATATTGATGATATGACTTGTAACTAAGATGAGGAAAAATCAAGAACCCTTAATTCGACTGTTTGATCACTCAAAAGTAATTCTCCAAATTTCATTACAGGTTTTTGATCGGTCGAGATTGAAACTCGACCGATCCCTTAATGGATTTTGAGAATTTTTTGGTTTGGTTGAGTTTGCCACTCACAGAACTCAATTGATCCTTGCACTTGGAAAAACTAATTTCAAGCAATCGATCGAGTTACACACATGCCAAACTCGATCGATGCTTCAAATTGCCTTTAGCGCATAGTGCAATAGCTCGAGTTAGCTTTATGAAAACTCGATCGACTGCAGTGTATAGAAAACACAAGAAAAGTGATTCCAACCGTTGAAGTGTTGCAAAACTCAAAATTATATCCCTTGCAACACCCCAAATGGCCAGAAAACATTCTTAAGTGTTCCTACCCTCTAGTGGACACCCTCAACTATAAATAGGACCTCTTGGAGTTCATTCCATGGTTGCTCCTTCATGCTATTCAAGCTCCTTGCTATAGTTGAGTGCATAGTCTACTTGAGCCCCTTTCTGTCTCTTGATTACACTTCAATTCATCATTATGAGTGAGATAGGATTTGTGTGAAAGAGCTACTTCATCATATACTTGTAAATCTCTCAAAGCTTCTCTTTTCCCAACCCCTTTCTTCAAGATCTAGTTGGTGAAAGCTTCTTCAAGTGAAGGAGAAGGTGCAAGCTTCTTCAAGTTGTAGAAGAAGGTGCATAAAGATTTTCCGTGAAGGAGGAGGAGAAGATGGAAGATCCAAGGAGTTGAGTGGGTAAATCCCTTATGGAAAAAGACTCGGTGTAAGAAGATGATCTCCTTGGTGAAGGCATCCGACTGCTTGCAAGAGTGGGTAAGACCTCGATGAGGTAGAAGACTAGCTCTTGGATAGGTAAGACCTTGGTTTTAAGGTTGTCGGCTTGCTTGACCTCAAAGGGAAGCTGGGTATCCTTCTCCCAGAAAAGGAAGGTCAATTGTATGTCTTATAATGGAATATAAGTATACATAGGTCACAAAATCCTAGGGCTTGACCTCTCTAGGTAGTGGACTGACTCTCTCCTAGTTTGGAGAGTGGAACCACTCTAAAATAGCTTGTTCAAGTGCTTGTTTCAATCTCCCTCATCCTTGCTATGTATGTTTAGATTGCCATCAAATCCACTATTTGCAATTGTGGATTTGTGCCTAGTTGAAATAACTTGAAGGTCTAACAAGTTTTGTGTAGGTGTTTTTAGCTTTGTTCACCCCCTTTAGAGCCCTTCGATCCAACACACTAGGTATTGATGGTAGTACCCTAGCCTGGTGAACCCATATACCTACGTAAGAACAAAGTATATTGTACTCCTAGTAGAGCTAAGGATGATGGTTTTAGTCAATGCAAGAACAAGTATCTAGTGGTTGACGATATATTTGTTAAGCTCATGTGGGATTAAAAGGGGGAATACACTTGTTTTATGAAGAATATACATAGATCATAATAAAACCATTTGAAATTCCAAAACAATCAAAATGTTATATACTGCTCGATAAACAATTTTCTTAAACACCCAAGATGGCATGAAAATGTTGTCAAACTTTTGACTCATTGCTAAAACTTTTTATTCTCAAAACCTTGAGATAGCGTCAAAATGCTATCAAAGTTACAACTCCTTAGTAAAGTTTATGAATGCATAATCATCTTAGTTTTGATGGGAGTTTTAGACCAAATTTGCATTTAGATCTCTCGTATTCATTAGAAAAATCTTATCTCTTTCTAATTCGATTCAATGATAGTTTGTAGAATTTTGATACTTCTCCATACTCCTATTATAGGTTTTGAGTCTTATCTTTATGCACTAAAGAGGCCTAGGGGGTCCCACTATCCTTTAATGGGTGGGAGTATAGAGGGGGATGCCTCTTGTAGGGTGTGGGGTAGCACCTCAGACCAAAATGAATTTTAAAAATCTCCAAAAGGTTGTTCGATCAACAAATTTTGGTTCAAGACCTTTGGGATAGGGCTTAGTCAGAGGTTACTATTGGATATACGGTTTAGTCAGAGGTGCCTAATGGATGTAGGGATTGCACTGTAGGAAATGCCAATTTCAAACATGGCTTGGACAAAAGTGCCTACTGGATGGATGTAGGGCTAAGACTGGAGGAATTGCATATTCGGGATAGGGCTTGAGGAGATGCCTATGTGAAATTAGGGTTTCAACAAAGGAGCCTATCTAAGGGTAGGGCTTAGACTAGATGAAATGTCTATTAGAGATAGGGCTCATAGAGATGCCTAACTGAGGGCTTGAATTGGAGGGAATGCCTATTCAAGATAGGGCTTGGGGTGATGCCTTCCTAAATGTAGGGCTTGAACTAGAGGGAATTTCTATTTAGGATAGGGCTTGGGGAGATGCCTACTTGAACATAGCACTATTAAAGGTATGCCTATTGTGTTATAGGGCTTTGTTGGGAGTGCTTATATGGAACATGGCTTGAGTTAATGCCTACATGACTGTAGGGCTTTAACAAAAGGAAGTTGTGTACTCAAGATAGGGATTTCAAAAGAGGGAATGTCTATTCAGGATAGGGATTTTGGAAGTGGAGATGCCTATTAGTGATAAGGCTTTTGCATGGATGTATTAGGGTCAAACCAAATCATGAGCTTTTGAATTTGAGTGTTATGGACTATAATCTCGGATTCAAGATCTAGATGATAGTTATGCCTCAAGGGCGATGAAGACATTGATTTGGGAGTGCTTACATGGTGTGGGGCTTAGATCATGTCGACGCCTACCTAAATGTAGGTCTTTGAGAAATGAACTGCCTATTTTGGATATGGATTGAGAGTAAGGGTGCCTAATGATAATATGACTTAAGCGTAGATCACTACCTGAGCATAGGGCTTTTAGGTTAGATGTAAAGGATCCTATTCATGATAGGGCTTGTGGTCTAGTTTAAGGTTTTAGTCCAAGACCCAAAAGAGATTTGGAAGATAAATCACATGATTGGTCCATTTTTAGGTCATGATATAGGACTTATAAAGGTTAGAAGATATGTGAATGGTCTAGTTTTAGGTCATGGTCTAGGACCCAAAAGAGATTTTGAAAATGAATCACCTAGTTGATTCAGTCTTAGGTCATGGTTTGAGACCTAAAAGGATTGAAAGATGAAGCTCTACATTTGGTCTAGTTTTAGGTCATGCTCCATGACCCAAAAAGGTTTGGGATTGTTATCTTGGGTTTGGATTAGTTTTGGGTTATGATCTAAGACCATAAAATTATTTTGAAATATCATTGTAGGCTTGGCTTAGTTTTAGGTCATGATCCAAGACCATATATATTTGAAATATGTGTGCTTGGTTCAGTTTTAGGTCATTATCTAGGACCATAGAAGGATTTTGAAGCGACAATACTCTAAAGTGGTCATGATTGCGGATGCCCTGATCAATGTAGGACTTTTAAAATGAGAAAAAACTTGGGAAGGTGTTCTTTCACCAATCATAGGGTCGATGACTCAGGATTGGGCTTTATCCGTGAAGTATGATGTAGGTTGTATAAACTTTTGAACTCCTCAACTTCAACAGTTATGAAGGGATGAAACTCCATTATGAAAGATCCTATGATGGTAATGATCAATTATCAAGGTCCATCATATCATTCGCATTGGTGGTGCATTTCTGATAGGTCTTCAGTGTCTTTGTAAAAGCTGATCAGTGCATCTTTCTCAAAAGAAAGAGTCTTAAAGATTATGTTTGGTAGTAATCAATAGAAGTTGTATCATGCTAGCTATGCTACAAGTGAAGTGTTCTAAGGAGACATGATCTCATTAGAGTTGGGATTTACCTCTTTCAGGTCTTTGAACCATATGCCCCTTGCTAATTTGGTAGCGATTATGTGGATAGCATGCCATGGGAGGCCATGCTAAAAGATAAGAGGTAAACCTTATTCATGGGTTGTAGGTCTGTCTAGAAATGCAGGTAAGATTTTTAGTACCTTAGGAGATGATAGGTATTTTTGGACTCTTTATCTGAAGATGTAGAAAGTGTTGTTGGAGCTAGATTTGAGTTAGATCCTTTCTCTATATTGAACAATTTGTCATGTCTTTGCTTCCTGCAATCTTTTATGAAAGGTCCCCTGATAGAGTCTGTTGGTGATGATATGTCATGATTGTCAAAGGAGACCTTCTTGATGTTGAAATAATCTATGATACTACATAGATTGGACCACTATCATTAGATATTTCCCTTTTTTATCTTTCTTTGTTGAGGGAAGAGATTATTATGATTTGAATTATGGTGGTAGCATTTTCCCCCGTTGTTTTGTTTCAAATGTTTTGAATTC
This sequence comes from Alisma plantago-aquatica, assembly GCA_963693085.1. Taxonomy (NCBI): domain Eukaryota; kingdom Viridiplantae; phylum Streptophyta; class Magnoliopsida; order Alismatales; family Alismataceae; genus Alisma; species Alisma plantago-aquatica. Next base: position 1,488,198,515 of record OY856409.1, read on the forward strand.
TTCTTTTGACATTAATAAGATCATGTTAGTCAATAAGAAGTTGTTTGAAGTTGATTTTTGATTCAATTTCAATATGGTATACCATTGTTTGTGGATACTTATGTTGCTATTTTCCATGGTAGATGTCAAGATTTGAACCTTTGAGTTTTTTATTGTTGTTTGTATGTTTATTTTGGGCTTAGGTCGCTGGTCAACATTCATGTTGTTTGGATTGAGACCCCTTTGATTAGTTGGTGGGAACCCATATTCATCAGGACACATGTCATGACATGTGAGGGAAGGTCATGTAATCATTGTAGCTTATCTAATGGATATTGACAATTAACCTGCTCACCCTACATTCCACTTCTTTTTACTAAAGTTTAAGGTGATTTGAGACCCCAAGAATGTTTAAGCTTGTCTAGAGTCTTTTATGAATTGGTTGCTTCTTCCCTCATGATGATTATAGCTACATGTACCGCTAGGAGATGATTCATCTAGGTGGATTTGACAATGTACTAGCCCTTGAATTCATGCTTGTATGTCTCAAGTTGTGCCATGTAGCAAGTATTTGAGCGGCAATTCTGTACCCAATCGGGTTAAGGTGTCAAGTGTTAGAGACACCCCTATCATCTCTATTCCTAAAACTTATTAGTGTATTTAGTGTGTCACAAGCATGTATCCACATTGTTGGGTGTCCTTTAGAATTAATCATTCATTTTTTGTTATTTTGCGTTTACATGCATGGGCATTGATGATTAGAACATTAGGACGGGAGTTTTTAACTCCCAAAAGAGAGTTTTATGCTCCACTAGTCTTAGATGTCATGCTTATTAATAATTCACATCAAACATATGTCCAAGTTTGGGTGCCCTTCCAGCTTCACAATTAATATATTAAGTTAATTCTTTGACATTGTGGGCTTTGATGCTCAGAGCCCTAGGATGAGAACATGAATTGCATATTAATGGGAGATTCTTAGAGAAGGTTCTTCATTTTTGGTCCCAATCTAGATCATCATGGATGATAGTGAGAAATGAACAATGCCACAAGGGATCCAAATCTCCTTATCCTCCAGTCCACTTGTCTTTGTCGTGCCCTATGAGAAAGGTTGTTGTCATTTTTAAACATTAAAATTCATGTAGGGAGTGACCCCTAAATTTATTTCTAGGATTTCCTGACTTGGTGGGTTTGTTCCAACTCACCTTTGGGTGCTAAATTCAAGAAGACCTAGAAAAAAGATATTGATTTTGAGATGTGGTTTGATCTTGCAATTGTAACTTTAGATAATTTCATTGGTTGAGTGTTTTTCATGGGTGAGATTAGGTTTGTGAACATTGGAGCCTCAAGATAATAGTCATGCTCCTTCTTTCCTAGGCTCTATGGTTCTACTTTGACCCTTCCGCTTCAAGGTGCATGGGGGGACACTTCCAGGCACTTAAGTAGATTAAGTGACATTTTGGATTTTTTTTCATTTTCATTTTCTCATTTTGATTTTTTTTATTTTTTCTTTCAAATTTTAATGATTTTTTTCCATTTTGAGTTTTATTTTCATTGAAGTATTTTATATTTTCTTTTTCATGTTAATTTTTTTACCTTCTTTTCATTTTGATGATTTTTTTTAAAGTGATGACAGTTAGATAGATCCTTCATGATCCCTTGATGCTTTGTGGCTCGTGACAACTATGTGCCTGAGTGCTCTCTGGTAGAGTTCTGGCTTGAGTGAATGCTTCATCATCTTTGTGACTACAACGACTGGTGTGTTCTATCTATTCTATTGCTTGAGTAGGGATTCCATCAAATATGTGGCTACATATGGACCTTCAGCAACAAGACTTGGAGTGACTGCATCTGTTAGGGCATCCACTTGGACCAAACCTAGACCGATGAGGTCTTGAATGCTTTTCTTGAGGGCTATGCATGAATTTGTTTTGTGTCCCTTATTACAATGGAAATCAAAATAAGCATTGGAATTGTAGCTCTTTGGCAGGGGATTGGGAGGCTTCCTTATGACTGGAAACTTCACCAGGTGCACTACCAATGGAAGAATACTACTTCAAGAGATACCTAAGGGTGTGAGCCTTCCCTTTGGTTTATGCATTGGTATACCCTCTTCGATAATTGTGGGATCAATAGTTTCCTCTGAAAACGTATCTCCTTTTGTCACACATTGGCAATCAAGCTTTGTGATCTTCTGGTGGCGATCTATAAAACTATTGATTTCTACTATCCCGACTTCTAGATCTCCTAGTTTTGTAGGCTTTCTCTCCTACTGTGTTAAAAAAATGTTGAATCTCCAAGCAAACAACAATTGTCAATGTTGTGACTAATCTTGCATGAGAGGGGTACATGTATGGTCCTCGAACTATAGGATAGTTCCAAGGTGGTATTGGAGGGTACATTGTAATCCTGACTAAATAAGACCTATTCTTTTGCACTGAAATTGCAGACTTTTAACCTTTTGTAAATTTTGGCCTTCCACCTTGATAAACAATGACTTCTAATTCTTTACTGGATCCTTCTATCTGATCATCTGCTTGGCTGTTTTATAGAGTGACTGTAATCTATCATACATGGTTCCTTCTAGTAATGCTCAAATGTAACACTCTTGTGTGGGTATACCCTTGGCGGGAGTTCTACAAGATGGTACATTTGTTAACCCTACAGGATGTATAGTGACAATAGTTTCTCATGACCTACAAAGGGGAACCCCTTTGTTTGTATCTTTGGGTGACCCCTATTAGCTCTAACTATCTGCTTGTTGCAAAACTCAAGTGCATATGTGACATGTGGTTCATCAACTTATAATGAGAACTAGACGGATCTTGTGTCGACTTGAGCCTTCAATTCATCCTTCGAATCTTCAACCATTGTCTTCATCACCTCACCAATGTTGGGTTGTTCATTGGTGTTTGTCACCTCAAGAAGCTCTTTCCAAAACTAGCAGTAAGTGTTTGGTGCATGTGACTTTTGTAATGTTCTCCTTTGTATTGAAGGAGGAATGATTGGTTGCTAGGATTAGATGACCAACAACGAATTTGCCCCTTGTGTAGCAAGAAGTTGAAAAGGAAAAGAAACATGTGTGTAAAAAAAATTCCCCTTTCCTCAGGCAAGAGGATTTAAAAGATGGCATTCATGTTTTTGTGCCCCTGATATTTCCTATAAGGTTTAGCATAAACTGGCCCTTTGTGTGAAATAGGGCTTCACAAACTATGGTAGAAAAAGGTAACATGTCCCTTGAATGGAGAAGAGGACAAAGGTCACGTTGAAGTATGATAGCTCACCCTTTGCATGGAAAGGGATTGTTCATGTATCAGCAGAGATTGTTAAATCCAATAGTTGAGGGGAGGTGCATAACCCTAGATTGAGTGATATGGGAAGATTATTCCAGTCTTTTCATGAGATACATCCAGTAACATTAGGATAAAGCATGTAGTTCATGATTGTCGATTGTAGAGGGTAAGTCAGGACAGTATCCAAAGACAATGTGATATATTCATGACCAAAAATTGTCAGTGTTGGTCGATTTGTGAGATTTTCCTCTCATCAAGAGAGACTTTACGAGAGAAATGCTTACAAGGAAAGGGGCATCTAGGGACAAGGTGATCCTTTCTAGGCCATATACTATGGTTGGATACGGGTGTGTGAGATTCCACTCTCCTTAAGGGAGATCTTATGAGAGAAATGCTTACAAGAAAAAGTGATAACTAGGGATATGGTGACATGCTCAGGCTAGAGACAATGGTTGTATACGGATGTGTGAGATTCCTCTCTCCTCAAGGGAGATCTTATGAAAGAAATACTTACAAGGTAAAGGGGTGTCCAAGGATAAGGTGACCCGCTCAGGTCTAGAGATTGTGGCTGGATATGAGAGTGTGAGATTCCTCTCTCCTTGGGGGTGATCTAATGAGAGAAGTATCCACAAAAAAGAAGGGATGTCCATAGACAAGGTGATGCTCTTGGGGGTGGAAGACCATAGCTGCATATGTGTGTGAGATTCCTTTCTCCTCATTAGAATTTTTATTAGAGAAACAGTCACAAAGAAAAGGGATATCTAGGGATAAGGTGACCCACTCATGGTCGAAGAAAGTGGCTAGATTTAGATGTGTGTGAGATACTCTCTCCTCAGGGGAGATTTTATGAGGGAATCACTCACAAAGAAAAGGGGTATCCATGGATAAGGTGACCCACTCAAGGCCATAGACTATGACTGGGTACAGGTGTGTGAGATTTCTCTCTCCTCGTGGGAGGTTTTATAAGAGAAATACTCATAAGGAAAAGACGTATCCAGGAACAAGGTGACCCTTTCTGGGCTAGAGACTATGACAGGATGCAAGTGTGTGAGATTCCTCTCTTCTTAGGGAGATTTTATGAGAGAAATACTCAAATAAAAAGGGGTATCCATGGACAAGGTGACCCACTCGGGGAAAGAGACTATGACTGGATATGAGGTGTGAGATTCCTCACTCCTCAAGGGAGATTTTATTAGATAAATACTCACAAGGAAAAGGAAATATCTAGGTACAAGGTGACCCTTTTGGGAGCAGAGATTGTGATTGGATACAGGTGTGTGAGATTCCTTTCTCCTCATGGGAGATCTTATAAGAAAATACTCACAAATAAAAGGGGGATTTTGGCACAATGATGGCCAATTTTATGTCATGGTACAAGACCACACACACACACACACACACACACACACACACACACACACACACACATATATATATATATATATATATATATATATATATATATATATATATATATATATATATATATATATATATATGTATGTATATACATACACACACACACACACACACACACACACATATATATATATATATATATGGTCTAAAAATAAGGGTAATGGCCCTATTTTAAGTTGTGGTCCAGGACCATATGGATATGAAGGTGAACACACAGTGATGGCCCAATTTTAGATCATCGTCCAAGATCATGGTGTTGGGTAGGCAAAGATGGGTATACCACATGCTACTGGGTGACATCTCAATCAAGATGGAAAATCCTTAGGATCAAATGGAGTTGGTATGCTTGGGGTACGAGTTAATATATCATTCATGATTTCGAAGTTATATCCAAGATTTGAGTATTGAGAAGCCTTTCTGCATAATTGTGAATCTTTATTTTTAAAGGATCTAATAATTTAGAGGCCCTTCAAGGAAGTATGTTGGGTAGACATGAGCATGTGTAGACAATTCCATAACAAATGATTCAAAGCTAGATGTGGTTTGATAATGAGAGCTCATAACTTATATGTGAGAACCTGTTACACTAAATAAGATTACTCAAAACATAAAACATAATCAATCACCAATTAACCACATACCCAAAAATATGGGTAAATTAAAACCGATTTCAATATCAAAACCCGCTTAGAAACATTTGCATAAGAGCCAATATCTTTCTTGTATCCATACTATGACAATAATTTGATACAAATTGTTCTATTGCCTTAGCCACAACATATATACACAGGAGAACAATATTTGTATATGCCACACAAACAAGCATTAACATGCTAACAAATTGCGATTCATTTGAAACACCATATACAAACTTTTCCTGCCCGGACCTGAGAGTACAAGGATGACTCTAGGACACACTAGACATCTAATCAACTTTCTCACATATTCATTACTATAGCTCCTCTTTCCTGCCACATGTTTGTTTTCATCACTTTCGATTACTTAAAAAGATGTGGCGAACCACAAGGGCGAGACCCATGTCCCAGCAAGAGATATAACCTCCAACAACATTTATTGATTCCAAAATTTTTAGGTAATGAGACAATTTAAGCAGTTTAATCATATATAACAAATAAGCTCAACAACATTGATGATTAACAAAATACATAAAGGAGTAGATAATAACTATCTTCATTAGCTAGACTATTCTCATATCCCTATTAACAGTATAAGGAGTCTAGAAGCATGAGCATCTCTAACATCATGAATAAGTATAGTATCATATGCATAGCTAACAACATCAGCATGTCTAATAGGTTGAACATATCAACATCATAAGAATAGCTAACAACATAAGCATAACAATCTGGATAAGCATGATTATCAATATATGCATCTCTAGTTACAAAGGCATGTCTAGCATGCTAAACATAACTAACAACATGAGATATCTATCATCATGATTATAATCAGTAGTAAAAGTATAGTTGCATAGCTACTGTATGTATGCATCTACAATCATAAGCATATCCACAACCTAAGTATATCTAATATCTCTTAATTGCACTAAGCATCATCTTTATGTAAAGATAACAAACAAGGGTTATCATCCAATGTGAAACATCGTGTATAATCCTAAACAAATATGCTACATGGTTGTATTACATCTTTTATTATGCCCTGGGGAGTTTGAGACGTACCACCCAAAGTCCAACCGACCCCTGTGAAGGGCTATTCAGTTCCGTACAAGATCCAGGAGTGCCGATATCCTAAGATCTCTTCCCCTTGGTCAGTACGAGTAAAAAGAAAGTGACATATCAGTCAAAGCTTCCACTACAATGACATATAGTCAAGCTGCTAACCAGTAGTCCGCCCTTGGTATAGGTCACGACTAGAAACTAGGGTATACAAAACCCTCTAATATGAGGTACAACCGCAGTTGTCCAAAATCACATCAAATGTCTGAGGCATGACCATAGCCATCCTCCATAACTTGAATTGTGGATGACAAGGATATATCCTCAACTTGACACCCCCACATACTCAATAGTATGCACTCTGAGTTTCCCTTAGGAATACTCATTTCACCATCTAGCAAGTTCTGACACTGAAGATGGCTCTACGACACATGTCACTACATGATTAGAGTTGCACTTGATTAGTTATGTCGATTGGGTGAATTAAGGCTGCATCAAACAAGTGGACATACAAAACCTAATACACTTCTAGCAAGCATATAGATATCACAACTTCAAAAGATATAAAACATGTGAAACATCATTTCTCATCTCATCATCACATGGTACAATTCACTTGCCATTCATGAGACTACACTAGTCATCATACTATCACAAGATATAAATCCTTTTTACAATATCACAGGGTATCAACCCTTATCAACACAAGAGGATTACACCTCATTCGGGGCTCAACCATGCCCAAAGGTCATTAAGACCATCATACTATTCCTTGCAAGATCATCATTATCTTTTCATGCCTTTAACAAGGCTCAACAACATCACTTACATATAATACACTGGATCAACACAATATTGCATTAATGAGATAAGAGATATTCATAAACAATCATAGTAGGGTTATATTAACATTAAGAACATTCCTTTATTACATCAACATGCAAGAAATCTAGATATGATTAACCCTCATCATATTCATAATGCACATGTTTAGCATAAGAAAGTATCAACCATGTGGCTATGGTAACCAACAATTAACATATTAAGGTTATAATCATATTAAGGAGATTATTTCACCATCATGCCATCATATAAGAAGGTTAAACATGAATACTCATCTTTATCTATTTGCATTAGAGTTAGGTTCAACAAGATACATTATATTAATGTTACTAATCAACACTCGTACCGAAACCCAAACTCACGACATCCCCATTGGATCATGGATGCATAAGGTGAAGCATCACCATCACATTCCATACTATTCTCAAGTATGAATCCACACATAAATCAAGGTGTAATCATCGGGTTATAGAATACTAGGTATTCAACTACAATAAGAGAGTACTCCATGATTGTATTAGTCATTCAAGGCCTATTCATACCCAATTACCATCATTTAGTTATATTAAAGTTGGGTATAACAATCTATACCTCATTAGGGTTACCCATTAATTCATTATGGTGATTATCAATCATAATCATACGAGGGAAAGGGTAAGACTACAAGTTTAAGGCATTGAACCATCAAATTCTCATCATCATAATCATAACATTACACTACACACTTCACCCAAAACAATGGGAATATTGAGGCATCAACTTCTAATCATTAAATGTTGAAAAGGTAAAGCCATTGATTTTTTACATAATTAAACATATTGAACAAATCACCTATGAAGTCATTGAGTTGTGCTCTAGAAATAGTCACCATATAACCCTAGACATCCCTTGATTAACAACATAAACGTTCCATTGAGAGTAGGGTAAAACCCACAAGTGATTGTTTATTTAAAACAAACCATCAGTAAATGAGCATCTTAAGTTGATCTCATAAAGGAAACCATTTAAATCACTTTATTAGGACCAACATATTACATTTAGGAATAATTCCAATTTATTGTATGAAGAAATGTTAGTTCTTAACCATTAGGTCAAGTTCATTTATTAAAACCATCGATTGGAGTATAGGTCCTAACATTTCATCAAATGACCCAAGAAACCATTGGTTTAAGACTTAATTGATGCTACATCTACATGCTTAACTCATCATAGGTTGTAGAGACCTGATACACCATCAATAGTGATCATTAAGTCACCAAAGGTTGTTAGATCAGCACTATATTCATTAATCACCATCGAATATCAAACTAATATCACCATTGATTGATAGCATCATTAGGGTACTTAGTTGTTAATCACTAAGATTCTAATTAGGACAACACCTGACCTAAGGGGTGAACGTTAGTTGACACCCTTGGTCACCACCATCAGTTGTCATGAAGACAACACCATCAGTTGTTGCAATGGTACCACCATTGAGTCATGTGTTTATAGAAGAAATCAACTTTAAACCCTAAAATTGACCATTGGTTGATAGGTGTTTAGCACTATATGTTGTCAAACCAACCTGATCCAAGTCTTATTATACCTCAGTAATAATGTACACATGATTACAGGTTCATATAGAACTGAAACCAGAATAGGGAACATTATAAAAATTAAAATCCAAGTCAAGCATAGTTTTTTAGTGCATGGATCATCATTTTTAAGCAAGAACATGAGCTAGCAAGCTTATGGTAAGCAATAAATGTGGAGTAGGTTATAAAACTTGCCTCTATTTAGAAGATAAAATCCTTAATAGAAGAAAACATGAGCATGTAGGGTAGAAAACACAAGCATAAGTTGTGAACTCATCCATCTAGCACCTTTCTTCATCAAATGAGCAAACCCTAAGCATAAGGAGCAAGAAAGGTAGGGTTTTAGAGATTTATAGCAATTCTACCATGTAACAACAAGGTTCTGACCTGGAGGAAGGCATAAGGAAGGAGAAGAGAAAGAGAAATGGATACGGAAGGAAGAAAACAATTTCCCTTGGTCGAAATCCCTAGAAGATGACCTTGGAAACCCTAGGTAGGGCTAGATGGAGCTCTAGGAGATCTTCTTCTCCAAAAAGAGGTTGTATTCTACCTTAGAGAATTTGTTTCCATAGAAAAATATAGTGGAGTCGTTGCTCCAGGTTAGAGGAAATAGAAAACAAGCATAGTTTTGTACTTGGGCAAGTAAGAGGTAAATATATCCCATGGATAAGGATGGAAGCAAGCATGAGGTGTACAAGTAGCTTCCCCATGTGTACATGGTCTTAAACTATAAAGGATATACAAGAAACCACACAAGAAGCTGACCCACCATCCACGGATACCTGCTTAGCCCTCATTTCTTGATTTTGGAAGCACAAATCAACCATTTGCTTGATAGCTCCTACATGTATCTCATCCATAAAGGGGTAAACCCTAAAATACCCTTGAGGAAAACACCTCCCAACCAAGATTCAACTAGGTGCCCCATGGATCAACAATCTCAAGAATGATGAGATAACATACAAAGAACATAATGAAAGTGATAAATTGCAAAAAAAACCTCTCAATTGGGTAAATTGCAGAAAAGTCCAAAATGTGCATAAAATTGCATAACTTGCACAAATAGTGTCCAAATTGGACCAAACTTGAAACTTAAACTTGTATTGTGATTAAAAAGCATATCAAAAGGTTATATTATAGTTATAAGAATTAAATTATGGTAATTAATCATGTTCAACCATTTAAGCAAGGTTAAGGTCACATTATAGGTGAAATTGGGAAGCCTTTCGCCACAAGGTTGAAGATGAGGAAATTTATTCCTTAAAAGGTCAAGTTATTGTGAAGAAGATTCCCAAAAAGGATGTCTCTTTGGATCATGAATGATTAAAGACACAAATTCAAGAGCTTTTTGAGTACTTAGATAACATTGGCAGCCTTTCAACATATTTCAAAGGTTTCATGTATGTGTTATGGCTCGTTAGAAGAGATCATAATTAGGAAACCTTTCGACATGGATCAAGTCAAGAGATTTTTGAAGAGGTTTTCCAATTTTATTTTTTCCCTGTCTTTTTCTATGGTTTCAAAAACATTTTCCAACTTTTTCAAAAGACGTTTGAACTTTTATTTATTTTTCATGGAAACTAACATTCAACTTTGTTTTTTTGAAAACATTTTTCAACTTTGTTGAGTTTGAAAATATTTATTTTTTCTTCAACTTTGTTGATTTTCCTTAAAATGATTCAAATTATACTTTATTTATTCTTTTTTGAAAAATTTGTTCTTTTGCTAAGATTTTTCTCTAAAAATGTTGTGTTTTTGAAAAAGAGTTCTTCTCTTTTTCTAAATATTTCATGAAATTGTTTTATTTTTTAAAATATTTCTATTTTTAATCTTGTTATGAAAAGATTTTTTCCTTTCTTTTTTTGAAGACTATTTATCTTTTTTATTATTTTGAAAGATTTTTTTAGAGTTTTTTGTTTTTAAAAGATCTTTTTGTTATAGAACAATGTTTTTTGTAAATTTTAAAATATATTTCTTTTGAATTTCTTTTTGTTTTGAAAAAGATTGTTGATTTTCTTTGGTTTTTGTAAAAATTTGAGAAAGATTATTCGATCAATATCATTGAATAGACATTATTGGATGAGAGATATCATTTAAGATTGTTGAAGATCATCGTAAGATTTCCAAGTTTTAAAAGATCATGGATCAAAGCTTGTTGATGATTTAGATTATTGGAAATCATTTGGGATCCTTTTAGATCAATGGAGATTGTTAGTTTGAGATTACATGATAATATTGTTGATTTGAGATTGTTTTTTTTTTTTGATAAGATTGTTTTAAACATGAGGATGTTAGCAAACATCAAAAAGTCAATGCGTGATGACTATAATATCAAAGCATAAATCTTTCAACAATCTTAGAATTAGCAAAGCATGAAACAATCTTGAAAATAATAAAACTAGAAACCACAAGATGCATATGTAGAGGATAAAGTCCCTCTTTTAACCCATGAGTTTAGATGTGATTTTACGTCCTCACTCAAGCATGAGTTGTATAAGATGGGTTGGCCCTTATCTTCTCTATGGCATGATGGTGCTCATTGTGGGGGTAACCTAGGTTCTTCGAATAGTGGTAGTGTGGTACTACTCACGATACACCTAGTTACTATGACAACCATCATTAATCGTGAGTGCTAGGAGAGGGGGCTTTCCTTAAGGCCTTTGGATGTCCAATTCAACATTGCGTCAGTACCTTTCCTAACACCCCACACCACTTTTGGGGTCCAACGTGAGTGTTGGCACTTGTTCCATGACACATGGGTTTGTACGTGTGCATTTTTCAAGTTTAAAATTTTAATATCTTTTAAATCAAGCCCACAATAACAAAACATGAAATATAATTGACATACACATAATAAAACAATCATAAAACTATTAAGAAAGAGAAGACTTGGCTAACCATGAAGACTTCTCTCATCCATTTCTCTCTTTTCTTTATGTTTATGTTATTCTTTTAATAAAAAACAAAAAGGAAAAAGAAAAGAGAAAAGGGAGGGAAGTAGGGGATAACCCTAAAGAGGAAGCGACGACAAATCTTAGAAGGAAAGCGGAGGCTATCCCTAAAAACAACAATTACTAGAAAACATGGTTGTTGTCGTATTGCCAAAAATTGAAGCAAAAATAAAATTAAAGCAAATACTTTTGTTGGAGCAACAAAGGATTCCACTAGCTTTACTAAACCCAGGAAAACAAAAGGCGACGACAAAAAGAAATTGTCTTTTTATTCCAAATGAACAAAGTATTATGTTGTTTTTTTTAGAGAAAACTAGTTTTTCTTGAGAATTTTTGTGCGGAAGATTCCGTCAAACTAATGTTTATTTTTTTGAAAACTCGAGATTTTGGTGAAAATGGAAAACAAAATAAAAATAGACGGTAAAATAGAAATTATGATCTATTAATAAAACATGAGATGACAAAAGGAAAACACAACTCAGATCGTCTGACTATCCCCAATAGAGTCGTCAAACTATTTTACCAGGTACGATAATAAAATGGATCCTACAATCATGAAACAACAAAAAAGTAAAAACAAATGATAAATTGATAAATCTCAAAGTTTGCACCTAGTTTTTCACAAATTAAGAAAAAATGGAGGTCAACTTTTAAATTAGCAGGAAAATATTAAAAAACCTAATTTGGACTCCACTTAGGGACAAACAAGAAAATCCATGCATAATTCAGAGATCAGACTCAACAATCATGTTGCGAGTGGGGAAGTTATTAGCACTCCCATCTCACCTGATTATAATATTGCAATCTTTTTTAGTCATCTGGGATAAAACAATGGTGATTGAAATTATTGTTAATGAAAATTGAGGAAAAATAATAAAAAAGCATTTTATGTTGGCGGACTGTTGTGGATTGAAATGATCATGGCTTTCCCAACATAGACCTAAAGGTCCTATTTTTAGGTTTGTTGTGGCTTCGATAGTCTCAAGGCCTCCCATAGTGGAGATCCATCATTCTTGGTTAGGACTGATGCGTAAGAATAGAGAGAGGGGTGAGAGAAACTTGATAGAGCAAGATCATAGATCTTTGAAATGGTTGCTTATATGAACAATTATGAATATAACAGATCATAGAAAACAACAACCACTGATATGTATATAACAGAACAAGCTGCATTTATTATCCCATGTTAATAGGAGCAGTTGGTGTTAGAGGAAGGATCCTACAATCACATGCAGAAAATAAAAGATAGAGATGTCATTTCTCTAGCTTCAAGCGAGACAAAAGGTCCTATAATATATTGAATTTGGGGATCTATAGGTGGATTTTAAGTTTTAGGATTTGCATCTAGAATGTACTAGAAGAGGCAACAAATCTCATTGATAAGATGCAGGGCATGGCCCACAGATTGAGGCCATCCACCACGTATCACAAGCGGATTGCTCCGACCCTCCTGATGGCCCCAGATGGATAAAGTTGATTTTTTTGGATATTTCAAGAATTTTTTGGAGAAAAGTGTGGATAAGGCAAATTTTGAATAAAAGTCAATTAAAATAATGAAAGAGAGAAAAAGATTCTATCAAGATTATCCTTCATTATTATCCAAAAGATATGTATTTTGTGTGAATAAAGGTAATCGAATTATCTATGGGAAAAAGAGGAATATTTAATTTAGGATAGTTCAATTGGGAAATTTATGGAAAAATATTTATAAAAAGTGACAATAATGACCAAATTTCACTTAAGTCTAGATAATATATTTTCTTTGCAGAAAAGTTTGAATCGAGTAAAAGTGAGTGAAAATGGGTGGATTAGATAGGTAAAAAATGTGAGAAAATATGAAAGAAATGGACACTGGATAACATTTGAAAAATGTGGAATAATAAAAGAAAAGGTGTAAAAAATGGATAAAATGTGAAAAAATGGAATGAACTGCATCATTATCCAGATAATTAACATTTAAACATGATTTTCTACTGAGTGGCAATAATGGGGTGTCAACAACTGATAAGAAGGCAACATCTCACAGACCATGTCTGTGATTCTTCCCTCCTTTGTGATGATGATTTCATCATCTCCCTCCATTGATATCGATCTCACTAAGAAAGGAAAGTAATTCTTTTTCTAGGGTGTAGGGAGTATCCCCACTACCCATTTTTGTTCTTTTTCCTACATCTAGATTTGTATGAACCATACTAATTTTTGAATCAATCTTTTATGTGATTGTAATTTTGTCTGATCAATAGTTTAGAATGTTTGTCAAATATTGGTGCATAGAACTTTGAACCCAAGATCTAAGATATAGATTCTTTCTTGTTGAATCCTTGATGAGAACTCCAAACAATTTTTTTCTAGGGTGATGGGTACATGAGATCTAGGTAACAGATGACAAACCTAGAGTTATATCTATCTGGGTCAAATCCTCATTTTGAAAGGACTTGATTTATGCTGCCTTAATGTTGTATGTTTATGCTTGTTTATGATGTGATAACCTCCTATTTTGAACGATTATCTTAGTCCTTTTTCTTAGTCTTTCATACTCTTTCTAAGTTTAAACCATACATAATCCTAATTTTACCCTTTTTTTTGAAAATATACCATCAGACTAACTTTTCCTTTCTATACATGCAGAAAAAGCACAAAAAAAATCATAAAATAATAACTCAACCCCGAGACCGCATGGAATCAAACGGTCCCAAGATCGTGTGAAGCCAAACGGTCCCAAGACCACATGAAGCCAACCGGTCTCGAGACCGCATGGAGTTCAAACGGTCCCAAGACCGCATGAAGCCAACCGGTCCTGAGACCGCATGGAGTTCAAATGGTCCCAAGACCGCATGAAGCCAACCGGTACCGAGACCGCATGAAGCCAACCGGTCCCGAGACCGCATGGAGTTCAAACGGTCCCAAGACCGCATGAAGCCAACCAGTCCCGAGACCGCATGGAGTTCAAACGGTCCCAAGACCGCATGAAGCCAACCGCTCCCGAGACCGCATGGAGTTCAAACAGTCCCAAGACCACATGAAGCCAACCGGTCTCGAGACCACATGGAGTTCAAATGGTCCCAAGACTGCACGAAGCCAACCGGTCCCGAGACCGCATGGAGTTCAAACGGTCTCAAGACCGCATGAAGCCAACCGGTCCCGAGAACGCATGGAAGCCAAACGGTCTTGAGGACCAAAGAGTCTTGAGGTCCAAACGGTCTCCAAACCGTTTGGACTTCACTTAAGGTCTATAAATAAGACCCCAAGGGTCCATCACAGGATATGAAGTTTCAGACGTCCAAAGGCTGCCTCAATCATTCCAGAGCTCTTGTTACTTCCATCCTCTGCCTTGGGGCTGCCGGTCTGAGACTCACACTCCATCTTGAAGCTACTTTCTCTCTCTCCACCAAAGAAGGTGGGAAGAGGGAGATCTCATCATCAAGCAACCTGTGAAGCTGGTGGATCATTTCTCTCTCTCCAAGGGGTTGACTTTCCTCCCTCCTTTATGGGGATGACGCTCTCTCTCTCTCTTCTTGCCTCCTTCGTTGTCCTAGTTATGAGCGAGTAGACTCCCTCACTAGGGTGCGGGGAGTAGCCCCACTACCCATGCTTTCATATCATGTAAATGTAATCCTTAGGTTGTAATATAGAGTTCTTATCTCTATCAGTTCGACATCAAACGATTAATGAATGCATGTTGCTTGATCTCCAACTTGTGTTATCTTTTATCTTTTGGTATGAATTGTCTACGTTTGTACTATTAGATTCGAAACTCGTTTGCATGTTGGTTCTTGGTGCATGTACTCACCATGCACCTGTTTCGGTATCTAGAAGTGTATCTCAAGAAGTGGAGTAAACTCACTATCATTCGTTGCACTTTCATACTATGAAATGGAATCAGTTGACGTATGGAAGTGCAACCTTAATAAGTCGAGGAACACACTTTGCGAGGGGAATGATGTAAAGTAATGTGACCATTTGTTCGGGAATGGCTGGCGTTGCAACATTCCCACACTTCTCGTAGTTAGATTCTCTGAAAGGAGGCTATGTCTACAAGGATACTAAATGACTGGACTCTTTTTGCAGGTTAAGTTTTGCTTTGCATGTGTTGATCGATGTGTAGTGGTGGTGAAAAACCGATCACACCCTAGTGATCTTTTATCATAGTTTAACTCATTAGATTTACCTGCTTTCTTTACTTTTCATGTTCTTAGTTTAAAAACATCAAAATCCAACTTTCGATATAAGTGCCTGCTAGTAAGTAACCAAGTGAAATTCCATACGTTTTCCATCTTGTTGCTTGTAACAAGACCGTTGTCCCGTGGATTCGACCCTTAACTATACTGTGATAAGACTTCCACGTATCTTAGCATACGTGGGTGGAGTTTTCTATCTAGTATAAGCAAGGCTAAACTTAAAGACTTACCATCTTTAGGATTTTTAGTGGTGCACGCAATTCCACGTAAGTGGAAGCTCCATCAAAAATTGGCGCCGTTGCCGGAGATAACGGAACGTTGTAATTTCACTTAGTACATTTCTAGTTGGTTAGGATTTTACACTTTCTTTTTAATCATAACTCTATATCTTCTTGAAACTATTATATCTTTTTCATTAACTAAAGGTGTATCTCTCTACTCAGGTAGAAATCGTGTATGCAACCTGCGCATAACCTCGGATTCTCCCTTGATCCAGAGTTTGACTCTGAGGTAGAGAGAAGCTTCCACCGCTGCATTCGACTCAATCGCCAAAGGGCCAGGAAAATGCCTGAAGATCAACACCAGGCTGCTTTGGTAATGGAGAGGGTCAACGCCGCCATCGCCGCTCAAAGGGCACAACTCATCGTTGAAACTCGTGCCCAAATCCAAGCGGAGATTCGTGCGGAAGAGCAAGCTCACATCAGAGCTGAAACTGAGGCAACGACCCAAGCTGCTCAGTTGGAGTTAAGAAACAAACAACTGAGGGACTATGCTGTCCCAAAGAACTATGAGGATAACCACCCGGTCCGACCTCCGATTATTAATATCCCCAACTTCGAGATTCGGACCCAGTGGATCCAGATCATGCAAGGCATATCTTTCTCTGGAGGTTATGGAGATGATTGCATGGATCATCTAAAAAGGTTTAAGGCGATGTGCCATCTGGTTCCACAAGCTGGTGTCGCTTATGATGCGATAATGCTTCATCTGTTCCATTTCACCCTATCTGGGAGGGCCTTGAGTTGGTATAACTCACTTGACAGAGAACCAATAATAACCACCTGGGCTCCTCTTGAGGAAAAGTTCTTAGAGAAGTTCTTTCCACCCTCACTGACCTATGAAATCAGAGGGCAGATCAATCACTTCTCTCAGCTTCCTGGAGAAACCCTTGCTAAGGTGTGGGAGAGATTTAAAGAACTTATGCATAAATTCCCCCATCATGGAATCTCCCAGAATCAACTGATAGAAACCTTCTACCGGGGAGTAAGCGATGATACTAAACAGTTCTTAGATTCCTCTTCTGGAGGAAACTTCATGAGGAAAAATTACGAGGACGCATGGAAGATTGTTACTCTCGGAGCTGAAAACCAGTCCAACTGGGGACGGTCAGCCAGTAAAGGTGTCCTCAAAGTTTTCAAAGCTGAAGAATCAATAGAGATGAAAGAAATAGCTGAAGTCCTGAAAACCATAGTTCATAAACAGCAAGCTCTCGAGACTTCTCTCGGAGAGATCGATAAGAAGAAAACTCCGCCAGTTCCACAAGTCAAAGTCGTCACGGGATCTTGTGAGGCTTGTCATGCTTCTGACCATCCGACCCTTTCCTGTGGTATGCTATATAATGTGATGATGGATCTGCATCCACCACCACAACCATATGAACCTATCATTGGTCAGTCGAAAGAGCAACTACCGGAACAAGTTAACTCTATCCACTCTATCCCTGGGCAAGTCTACTACAACCCTAATCAGCCAAGGAATCATCCAGAGTTTCAGTATGGAAACCCTACTGGGACTGCCAATCCTCAACATCAAACACAGGGGGGATCTACTAGTAGGCTAACACCTGGATTCCCAAACAACTTCAACCAAAACCAAGGGAATTCCAGGAGTAACTTTCCTAGGGCTAGCTACCCCAGGAACCAATCAGCCTACTACCAGTACACTCATCCTCCGCTCCATCCATAGCTCCATACTCATCAACCTCAGCTGGTGTTACCACCCCAACAAACTCAACAAACCCAGCAACCAATTTCTCCGAAAAATGCTCCTGCCCAACCGGAAGATGAAATATCCTTGATCAGGCAGATGTTACAATTGTAGCAAACTATGATAGCTAACCAGAAGGCTCAACAAAAAGCAGTTGAAGCTCAGCTTGCTTAGATCGCTGCACAATTGAAGCCCCCAGCAGGTACGTTTGCTGGGCAGCCTGAATCAAATCCTAAGCACAGACAAAACAAACATGAGCAGTTGAATGCCGTCACCACTAGATCTGGACGCATTCTTCATGAGACTACCAAGATCACCCTGGATAATGATGATACCCCTGCTTTCATGATGAATGAGAGCCCACAACAAGGAATGGAGAAGCCCTCAGAGGGCACAAAGGGCAAAGATAAAGTATCCACAGAACCTGAAGTTTTGCAGTATAAACCAAGAATCCCGTACCCAGGAAGATTACGAGAAACAAAGATGGACACTAGGTTTCAAAAGTTCAAAGAGGCAATGAAGAAACTATACATTGATATCCCACTCCTTGATGCTCTTTCTGAGGTGCCAGCCTGGGCGAAATACCTCAAGACCTTACTATCAAGAAAATACATCACTGAGGAGCAGGAAACTGTTAAGCTTTCTCAGACCACTTCGGACATCATCTTAAACAAGATGCCCAAAAAGAAGAAGGACCCAGGTTCCTTCGGAATCCAATGTTGCATTGGCAACACATCTTCTAAAAAGGGATTAGCTGACCTTGGGGCCAACATATCTATTATGCCTTACTCAATGTGCAAACGTCTGGGTTTCACTGAATTGCTGCCTACAGCAATGACTATCCAATTAGCTGATTCCACTATAACCGCACCTTTGGGGATCATTGAAGATATTCCGGTAAGGATAGGCAAGGATGCTTACGTACCGTGCGACTTCGTTGTCATGGATATTAAAGAAGACCTGAGGTATCCAATCATTTTTGGCAGACCATTCCTCGCTACTGCCAGAGCACTGATTGACGTTGAAGCTGGTACCATCATTCTTAGGCTCAGAAAAGAAGCAATTCAATTCCGAGTCCTTAATAGTATGAAAGGGCCCAACATCCAAGAGGAGGTTTTCCTCCTTGATGCTATTCAACAAATGTCACAGTTGGAAATCTCCGAGCCAGTTGACGAACTTGAAAATGTTCTAATCAGTCCGGAGGTTGAATTCTCAGTGAATGAATTAGTTCAACAGTGCCTCCAACATCTGGAAAAGGTTGAAGAAGCACCAAAGGCCACTTTTGAAGAACTTAAAGCCGTTACTGTTATAGAAGCAGTTGAGCCACTAAAATCCCCTGAATTGAAGACTTGACCTACATGGCTCAAACATGTTTTCTTAGATGAAGAAAAACTATGCCCAGTTATCATCAGCTCCACCCTTACAAGAGATCAAGAGGAAAAGCTTCTGAACGAGCTGAGGAAGCATAAAAAGGTCATAGGATATAAGATAACTGACCTAACGGGCATAAATCCAGCCCTATGTATGCATAGACTTCCTATGGTTGACGAATTCAAGCCCTCTCGAGAACATCAAAGAAAACTAAATCCTAATCTAAAGGAGGTAGTGCGTCTGGAGGTCCTTAAATTACTCAAAGCCAGCATGATCTATCCTATTTCTCACTCCCAGTGGGTCATCCCCGTTCAGGTTGTTCCAAAAAAAGGGGGCACTACTGTAGTGCTAAATGACAAAAATGAACTAGTGCCTACCAGGACTGTAACTGGATGGCGAATGTGTATTGATTATAGAAAGTTGAACAAAGCCACAAGGAAAGACCACTACCCTCTACATTTCCTTGATGAAGTCCTGGAACGCCTAGCTCACCAAAAATATTTTTGTTACCTCGACGGTTACTTCGGGTTTTACCAAATACCCATACACCCGGAGGACCAGGAAAAAACCACCTTCACATGTCCTTTTGGGACATATGCCTTTAGAAGAATGTCGTTCGGGCTATGTAACACACTCACCACTTTCCAACAATGTATGTCTTCTATCTTCGCCGGTTTAACAGAATCCGTCATGGAGGTGTTTATGGATGATTTCTCAGTGTACGGAGATTCTTTCGACAACTGTTTAATAAATCTTGGACAACTTCTGTAACGCTGTGAGGAAACGAACCTTATCTTGAATTGGGAGAAATGCCATTTTATGGTAACAGAAGGTGTCGTCCTCAGACACAGGGTAAGTGATAGGGGAATAGAGGTTGATAAAACAAAAATCGATGTTATCTCAAAGCTGTCACCTCCAAAGGACATAAGAGGAGTTCGAGCTTTCCTGGGTCATGCAGGATTCTATAGGAGATTCATCAAGGATTTCTCAAAGATTGCCAAACCCATGACCCAACTCCTGACCAAAGATGCTGAGTTCATATTCAATCAGGAGTGTATGAAAAGTTTCTCTACCCTTAAGGATGCGTTAATCTCCGCACCTATTCTAAGAGCTCCAGATTGGTCGCAGCCCTTCGAAATCATGTGCGACGCAAGTGATTATGCCATAGGGGCCGTTCTAGGACATCGGATTGATAAGAAACCCTATGTTATCTACTACGCATCTAAAACACTAGATGAAGAGCAGAAAACTACACCACTACGGAGAAAGAGTTTCTGGCTATCATCTATGCGTTTGAAAAATTCCACTCTTATTTGATTGGTTCTAAAGTTATCGTCTATACCGACCATTCTGCCATTCGATACCTGATTCAAAAACAGGATGCCAAACCCAGGCTTATCCGTTGGGTGTTAATGCTTCAGGAATTCAACTTGGAAATCAAAGATGAAAGTGGCGTGGAGAATGTTGTGGCCGATCACCTCAGCAGGATCGAGATTGAAGAAAAAGATAAAATCCCTATCCAGGATTCTCTTCCTGATGATCAGCTTATGAAGGCCACTCATGGCTTCCCTTGGTATGCTGATATCGTTAATTATCTAGCCACATGGATTATCCACCCATCTGCTTCCTACTAGGATAAAAGGAAGTTTCTTCACGACATAAAACGCTATTACTGGGACGAACCTTACTTGTTTCACCTTTGCGCCGATGGACTTTTTCGTCGTTGCCTGCCAGAAGAAGAAATAATCCCAGTCCTAGAACATTGCCATTCCGGACCCACAGGGAGGCATATGAGTGCCAAGAAAACCGCCATAAAGGTTTTACAATCTGGGTTCTTCTAGCCCACCATATCAAAAGATTCTTACAATTTCATGAAAGCCTGTAACAAATGCCAATTATCTGGCAATATATCAAAAAGAGACGAAATGCCACTCACCATGTGGCAGGAAATTGAGCTTTTTGATGTATGGGGGGTAGATTACATGGGCCCTTTCCCCTCATCCTATGGCTTCTCTTACATTTTGGTCGCGGTGGACTACGTCTCTAAGTGGGTCGAAGCTGTTCCCACAGTGTCCATCGATTCCAAGCCTGTCATCAAATTGTTCAAAGATATTATTTTTCCAAGATTTGGAGTTCCGAGAACTGTCATATCGGAGGGTGGGACCCATTTTTTGGAACGAAGTTTTGAGGCCTTACTAAAAATATATGGAGTCAATCACAAAGTCACCACGCCGTACCATCCACAAACTAGTGGTCAGGTGGAGGTATCTAATAGACAATTAAAGGCGATCCTTGAAAAAACGGTGAACAAAAACCGCACTGACTGGTCCACCAAACTTCCTGATGCCCTTTGGGCATACCGAACTGCTTATAAAACACCAATCGGGACAACCCCATTCCGTTTGGTGTACGGGAAGTCTTGTCATCTTCTAGTGGAGCTAGAACACAAAGCCTGGTGGGCCATCAAACAGCTAAACTTTGATCTTAAAAGTGTGGGAGAAAACAGACAACTTCAACTACAGGAGCTAGAAGAGCTCCGCATGATGGCCTATCAGAGCGCCAGAATATATAAGGAGCAGACAAAAATGTGGCACGATGGCCACCTTAAGAGAAAAGATATTGCCGTTGGTGACAAAGTTCTCCTCTTTAATTCCAAGCTCAAGTTGTTTCCCGGAAAACTTAGGACAAAATGGTCTGGGCCTTTCACTATAAAACATATCCACCCAACTGGAGCAGCCATTATTATTGACAATAACGGAGGAGAAAGAACGGTCAACGGTCACCGTTTAAAAAGATACTACGCTCCAGAAGACAAATTACCAAGACAAACCATCGAAATCAAAGATGCTATGCAAGCAGCATGACATCATTACAACTTCATCGAACCACTGATGTTAAACTAAGGCGCTACTTGGGAGGCAACCCAAGATTTCAACCTTTCTCTTTATTTTCCATTCCTTTATTTTCCTGGTTTTTATCTTATGAAATACAAAATAAAACAAAAACAAACAACATAAAAATATATAAATAAAAAACAAACATAAAAATATAATGTCTTTTCTACCTTTGCCTTTCCAAACGGTCTTGAAACCGTTTGGAGCCAAACAGTCTTGAAACTGTTTGGACTCCAAACGGTCTTGAAACCGTTTGGACTCCAAACGGTCTTGAAACCGTTTGGAGCCAAACGGTCTCGAAACTATTTGGAGCCAAACGGTCTCGAAACCGTTTGGACACCAAATGGTCCTGAAACTGTTTGGAGCCAAACGGTCTTGCAACCGTTTGACTTATGGTTTTTATCCGGTCAACCCCCCGTTTCCTATAAATATAACCCCCCCTCATCTTTCTTTCCTTCGACTCCCGAGCCTTCTAAAATTCTCGCGCAGTGCTGTTCCATTGCTTTCGCCTCCCACTTCCCACACGTCTCGCCGACGAACTCTGCATCCCCTGTTCCGTGCGACCTCCGTCTCCAATGCTCTCTTCACCGTCGACGCTACCAGCTGCTGCAAGGTAGTCCAGCAATGCTACCATCCTTCGCTTCCGCATCCCCCCGCACTGCCATTTTCGTTATCGACGCCACCACGACATTCCCTCTCCTCCAACGTCGACGCCACCCTCATTTCCATCACCGTCGATTCCGCCGCTATCATTTTCATCTTCATTTTTATAACCGGCAGCTCCACTTTCACGATCGGAGTCTGCGCCATTTTCACCAACAGCCCTCCCCACCGTCACCGTCTTCCCCGCCGTCTTCATCACAAAGAGCCACCGCCATTTTCATCGCCGCCTTCATCGCCGTTTTTACCACCAGATTCACTGTCATTTTTATCGTTTTCACCATCGCCCTTCTCGCCGATGATCACCGCCGCTTTTGCCGTCGTCGCCAACACATCCGCCGTTGCTATGCCATTTTACCTTCATCGCCACCTTTGCCGATGGCCACGCAACGCTTCGTTCTCCAAACGGTCTTGAAACCGTTTGGGACCAAACAGTCTTGAAACCGTTTGAGACCAAACGGTCTTGAAACCGTTTGGGACCAAACAGTCTTGAAACCGTTTGGAACCAAACGGTCTTGAAACCGTTTGGAACCAAACGGTCTTGAAACCGTTTGGAACCAAACGGTCTTGAAACTGTTTGGAACCAAACGGTCTTGAAACCGTTTGGAACCAAACGGTCTTGAAACCATTTGGGATCAAACAGTCTTAAAACCGTTTGGGACCAAACGGTCCTGAAACCGTTTGACCTTGCACATTCATCTGATTTCCATAAATATACAAAAATACATAAGTATTAATAAAATCAAATCTTTCTAAAAATGTTATTCTAACTCTTGATTTCTCATTCTACAGCTATGGCATCACCATCAAAGAACGTCATCGGGTTCGAAGACCCTGAAATCTGGAACAGAAAGGAGCTGCTGGAAAAACATGCTCAGCTCCAGAAGATAAGAGTTGACTTCAACAGGACCGGGAAGGCACCTCCAAATATCAAAATAATGGACGTCCTGTGCGAGCTTGATCGCCTCGAGAAGTGCCTGGCTGAGGCACCTGAAGAAGAAGTCAAGACCTCATCTTCTGATGATGAAGGCTCGGAGTACAATCCTAACTCCGAGGAGGAATCCCCTGCTAAAGAACAAAAGGGGAAACACAAGGTCCTGGAGACTACATCTGGGCAGCCCTCCAAGAAACGGGCAAGGAAACAAGTTCGACCCACCTCTACCATGGATCAACCCTTTGTAAAACCTACCACCACCATCCCTTCTACTACCACGACTACCACCACCATTCCTGCTACTATCACCACCATCCCTATTACCACCCCCACTTTCATTCCCATCACCACCACAACACCACCACCAGAAAACCTCTTCATCCAAAACAACCTCCCCGCTGACAAAACCCTAAAACCCACCAAGTATGTGTACTCCAACATACTGCGTAGGATGGGGATATACGACCGCACTTT
The DNA here is from genome assembly GCA_963693085.1 of Alisma plantago-aquatica. Classification (NCBI taxonomy): domain Eukaryota; kingdom Viridiplantae; phylum Streptophyta; class Magnoliopsida; order Alismatales; family Alismataceae; genus Alisma; species Alisma plantago-aquatica. Next base: position 1,488,222,771 of record OY856409.1, read on the forward strand.
CGACGTGCTAGACAAAGCCAACCTTGCCAGGTTGTGTCTAGTACCTGAAATATCCTACTCCGAACCCACTATAGAATTCTTCATTTTTCTGACAAAAGAGCCCGTCGACATCATGGATAGGTCACGGGATGGGGGTGACAGAAGGCTCGTCACCCAACTCTTCGGCAACAAGGTTGTCATAACGGAAAATATGCTGAACACAATCTTCATTGACAACCAGGACCAACTGCAGAAAGCTATGGAGGTGGGGAACGAACACTTAGAGTTCAACAGACACAAATTCTGGAAATCTCTAACCGGGATCCCCACCTATGACGCGAAGATGTGCAAAGCATCGAATATACACTCTGGCTTTGTGCGCACCCTGCACAAAATTCTCGCTGGCGCACTCTTCCCCAGGACAGAGGGGGGAAACGTTATAATTTCAGATCTTTTCGTTCTCTGGTCTATTCTTAACGAAAGGCCGATCAATATCAGATGACAACTGATCCAGAAACTGTCAACCTCCAGCCTGGGGAAAGAAATCTGCATGGGGGGCATGTCACATCCATTATCAAATACCTAAAGATGGACAGACCCCTACCCCGTTGCACGCAACTAAAGGGCGACATCCTTACCAATGAAAAAACTCTTAAGAACTCCTTCATCATCAAGGAAAAGGATGGAAAACTACACTATGTCTTCTGCCCTATGGTTAAGTCATCCAGAACACTCATCCCGCTTCCGGAGCTAGCACAGTACGACACCAAACAGCTCCTCTTCTATGATGAGGAGCTTTCACAACTACTAGCTTCAGTTAAAACAACCGAAAAGAAAGATACAGCGGGACAAACGGAGCTGAGCATCACAGCCCCGGCAGCTCGACCAACAAAAATACCCGTCAAACGACCTTCTAGAAAGCAGTCACTGGCCCAACAGCTGTCGGGGACACCAACATCTAAGCCAAATCCTGAGGCTGAGAAGCTCCATGAAGAAATCTTAACCTCCTCCTCAATCGACTCTTTCATTCAGAGTCTACACGACCAGCTAACCGCCGCCACAACTCCACCTTCCACCATTCCAACATCTACCACTCCTTTCTTCCCCATCACATCCACGCAACCATTCACATCCTCTTCATCACCCCTTTTCCCTTCGGGCTTTCCCTTCTCCATCCCTATGCCCGACTTCACCACTTTCCCTTTCACCTCCGCAGTTTCCACCCCATCACTATCGCTACCACCGCCTTCACCACTTTTCACATCTGCCACCACCCCGACACCGCTGGTGACTATGTAACATACTCAATTTTGACTAATATTATCTATGTTGGGCTATTTTCCCCCTAGATTACTTTTTACAACATTGCCATTCAATCCGACTTCCACTTCTTATTTGGTTAAATTATTAGGGCCTTTGATGCAAAATAGTCTTCAATTAAATTCCCTTGTGTCTAAGTGCATCAATTATCCTCACTTGAGAAATATTTGCAAACCACTCCCTATAATTATTTGCATGAGTTACCTTGACATCATTTTGAAATGTGGTATTTGAATATATTGGTTTGAACTTGTATTCTAATAATACATCTACTTTTAGACTAATGACTTTGGGACCGAACCAAAACATATTGTTATCATTATATATATTGATATTCTTATAGTTTAAGAGAGTGATTGAGTTATGGGGCTCATAATCTTAAATTGAGGTTAGTATTCTTATAATTCGGTCCAATTGGAATTGAATGTGACTAATAGTCAAAGAATTACGAAACTATGAAATAATTAGTATAGGAGAATTAATAACCAATTAAAAAGATACTTGCCTCATTAGATCATCCGCTACCTCCGACTGTTACGGAGTAAACAAAGGATCCACCCTCGACATTGAGGGACTTGATCCCCTTTTCTTTCGGCCTTGAGTCCACAATAACTGCCTGTGAACTCTCCGATCTCCCTCTGACTGGAAACCGCAAATAACCAGCCATCAACGCCTGAACTCTAGCCCCTCACAAACCCTACCTTGCGATTGCAGTTATAGAAGGAAACTGACGAATTTACTCACTTCTCCTTCCCACTAATTTGACGAAATCAATGGCGACGAAACCACCATTAAGAGTTCTTTTCCTAACCAGGAAGCAACTGACAGCCGTTACCCTGGTGTCGATCAAGAACTCCTTCCTCCCCTAGGTCACGCGCTTTGTCGATTACACAGAGGAATGACAAGGCCGTTCACTCTCAAGCCGTGACTTCAAACCCTAACAGCCACCGACATAACTCGGCAGATCTAAAATAGAAGTGTCATTTTGAGGCCCTCGGCACCCTAGAACTTTGCCCCCGTCCTATATAATAGTTACAAATCCATCAATGGTATCACCCACAAACCTGCAGCCATGTCTGATCATCCACTCAACCTCGCCAGAAATAGACCTACGACGGCTGAAGCTAGTCTAAACTCTTATAGACTCTGCAGTGTTGCCAGAGTAGATTGGTTGCAGCTGCAGATCGACCAAGATGGGCTGCAACTGTAGATCGACCAAGGGCATGTGATCTCACCTACCCTACTCCCGATGGCAATGCCCAACATGCTCCACCGTGGCTAACATTAGCGCCGCCCAATAGATCCCAGACGCCCTACACCCACTCTCCTTCCTCCTCCCTGGATGACAGCAATGAATCGCAAGGATAGAGGCGACCAGACACAGTCCACCCGCTGCATCACCGGCGGCCATTGACACCCTGTCACCTACTCGGCACTCGACCCCTGCCCTTACCAACAGCACCAGCGGCCGCAGCGACCACCCTGTCTCACCGTAGCGCCACCCATGGGTTGCCTCGTGTCTGGCAGGTGCTACAAAGATCCTACATCCAGCAATCAGGGCGAGATAGAACCTGAGCCGCATCGTGCCAACACGGAAAGAGTACTCATGTTTCTAGAAAGACTCGTGTTCATCTCCAACCGAACCAACAAGAAAGTTCACCCCTGGTATCCCACTGCTCCAGATCTTGCGTCGGCTATCTAGGCCACTATGATCGACTAAGCAATCATCGGAACCTAGCCGGGGAATTATAGCAGCTGCCGAATACCTTGCTTTCCATTTAGATATACTGTCGGGACTGATTCCAATACTGTGGAGGTACACGATTCCCTTTTCTGTCACTTATTTCCTTTCCTGGTCATGATATTGATTCACTAATACAATAATAGTAGCTAAATGACTAAAAATAAGAACAAATGAAAAGCCTGCATGTTGCGAGCTTCCAAACTACAAATTAAATACTTGACTATAGACCACTTTATTCCCGCATGCACGTAGGTTCATCTTGATATGATATTAATAGCGTAAACTTTATCTATGAAAGACGACCGTCTCATGTCATGCATAGATGCTTACACATGACCTTAATTAAAAAATAAAAAGAATTAATTAACACCTAAAACTAGAATAAAAATTTAAGAACATGTTCAAATAGTGTAATCAATTTCTATAAACTTCGTGATCAAATCCATTCAGATGTGTTTCCCATTAAAGCATGTGATATTGATAACTCACCAATTTGCATAATTTATAGCTTTAATTTGTGCTTCCTAATAGTTGGCCTCTAAATTAATACACTTTTAATTATGATCCATATGATGGAGGTATCAATCTAATAAGAAACCAAATGAAGAATAAGGATGCTAGTGATAAATTAGGAAAACTAGACTTAATATTCATAACTATGTTCTTGTAACCAATAAAAGTATGACAAACATGACTAAATAAATGTTTACCCTTTTCATATCACTAACATGGATCATTATATGGTATGCATAAATATGACTGATAGTAGTATCACATAATATGAATAGTTAAGGAAAATATGTAATATATGCGAGAACTTGGGATAATATAAACCTACTATCACCATGGAGTAATAGTAATACCTAGAACATGTAAAAAGGTAACAATGATTTTATATAACCAGGTTGGAAACTTAGAAATGATATGGAGGGGGAAATATGTCATAGAAACCTAGATGGAAAAACCTAATCATAAATAAGAAAAATTGAACAACATTGATTCCAAGTCAAATGGTGACAAGATTATTATTCTTTGTAGCTACCACTTCATAAATTCTTGGAGACACATTATGATTATGCAATTCTTGGAGCCCTGAATAATTGAGGTACTAGATTCTCTATTTTTATATTGAGTTGTTCATTTCCCTCTTGAATGCCCTGTACATTGTTTAGTGGTGAACCCTATACTTGTTTAAGCCTTTCTTACCTCTTTGAAAGTTCACCACCTTAGATTGATTATTGTTTGAATGCATTGAATATTATAATAGCACTTGAATTGATCTATTTGGAGTTTTGACTCCCTGGACATTGGTCCCTTTGGGCTTTGGCCCCTTAGAGCTTTGGCTCACTTGAGGTAGGGTACGTCCCGCCGCCCTGTGCACAGGTGTAATGGATTAGTTGTCCCCCAGTCGACTGGTTAACATAGTAATTAGGCTCAATGTTGTTCTTTCATAGATGATTGAACATAAGGCATTGTTGCCCTTGAAGGAAATGATATGATAGTGCTCAACCTTAATATTCAAAAGTTGATTATTGCAAGTATTTTGATAATTTGATATCTTGAACTATTTTGTATAGCCTTGTGGAAATTTGATCTTGAAATACAAACATTGAAATATTGCTATCCTTGCTTTGATGAATTGAGTCCACCAAATATTCCTTTCCTATATTTGATATTACCTTGAATCATATTTAGTACCTATATTTTGCAAATAGCTCGATTTAAGAATTTAGTACTAGCTTTGCTGACCCTTTATTTCCCTTCAATGGGGTCCATGTGTGGTTTCGTTCCCTCTGGGAACTCATGGGCAGGTGATAGATGGAAGAGCTTGAAGAGACATGTACTGGGTAGTCCTCCTTTGAAGATCAATTAGAAATGAATTTTTATTATTAAACTTTGTAATCATATTTGTAAGCTTCCGTGACTCTGATGTACAAGCATGATTGTAATAAAGATTGTTTATGTTTTTGATATTATTTTGTAAATATTTGATCGTAAAGATCGAGTCTTTACAGACTACATCCACAGTTACTACGCAGCTCGGGACATCATCAGTGTCTCTTCCGCAAGACACTAACACCATCCCACGCAGACCCCAACCATCCCACCCTTCCGCTCCTGGGGTCCCTTTTGCCAATATCGGTGAGGAATTCAGCCGTCAATTCGACGCTGTCTGAAACCTCCTCACCGATCCTTCTAATATATTAAATTCTATTTTTTCTTGTGTGCAGGGTTTATCACGACAGGTGTCCACAATCGACGAACAACACCGAGCCTTGCCTACCATCCTCCAAGGCTTCCAGCAACGACAAGATGAGGTGGCTAAGCAAGTTGAGCACATCAACAATCACTACAACACCTTGCCGGACCTGGTCCTTGGAGCGCGGCGTCAGCAAGAAGCAACGACAAAGCAAGTCGATGAGATCTCCACGCAGACTCAACCTCTTCCAGAGACTCTCCGCGCACTCCAGCAACAACAAGCAGATCTGAGCACGCGCTTGGACACCATCAGCAGCACACTCACACAACTACAACATCGCCAAGAGGAGTCCAATAAGGATGAAATCCAGCAGCTACGTGCTCACGTTACAACTCTTACAGCACGTCTCCTCTCCGCCGAAGGCAGATATACCGACCTCAAAGAATCCCATGATGCACTACTCGAAACACACGAGCATCTGCAAGTGGCTTTCGATGAGTTACAAGCTACCCATCGGTGGTGCAAAACGTCCGCAAGAAAGAAACAAGCAGACAAGGCAGCGGACGACACAGATGGCGATGATGACGAAGAAGACGACTCCGACTCATCTGTTGATTCAAACAAAGATAACACCTCTTCTGGTGATAATCATGATGACGGAGAGGACCCCGGAAATGCAGCAGAACCTCCCCACAGAGGCTCCGACAAAGGTCACCACGACAGTGACAATCACCCCAAGTCCCCACACAACGATAATGTCAACATGTCATACGGGGACCAATTCTTTGATTATTCCATGCTGGGGTCCATCGGGGAAGCTACTAAAGACGCGACTTACGCTGAGTTCCACCAGTGTATACTAGAAACCAGTGCCAGCCCACCACAAATAACTGCCCCACCTCTCTCCACACCTCCTCCCTATGACGAGGGCGAGGCAGAATGAGTAAGTTTAGACACCGATGAAGACCTCGATTCTGCCTCTGACTCAGACGATGATCTACCATGCCATGAACAGGCCTTAGAACAACCTGCTTCTCCCCCTCCATAAGAACTTCCCCCGCCACCACCTCTGCCGCACAAAATGCACGACCTGGATATGGCGGCCATCTCCACTTTAGATGCTCAGGATATTTTTATACTGAACACTATAGTGGACGATGCAAAGGTGGGGGACGACATAATTTATCATAATACAAAAACTAGGCGTAAGTTGACACGTGAAGACTTCCGCAACATCCTCCGACCTCGGTCCACGATGCCTATGGCAATCTTCCATGTCCTCCTCACCAATAGTATAGATATGTACAAAAGTTCTAAGCGGAAATAGCCGGTATTTAACGCCTCGCCCGCTCTGTCTATTGGCCTTTTATACAAAGACATAAGAGCAAAGTCGATCGACCGGCTGCGTGCTGGTCTAGCACGTCAGGCACGTTATCTGACCGTGCCTTTCCAAGTTTCAGACCACTGGCTTTTTATGATTGTGGATACAGAGGCTCGGGATGCCAAGGTGTATAATTTCTATGGCGCCGAGCTACCAGCCGACACAATAAACTTCGTCGGTGAAGCAGCAGGAGAAGCAAGGTGTATACCCTTCCGGCTGCTTAAATTAATTTGGGCTGCCCGCCCATCTCTTCGCCAAGATTGGAGCCAACCTTGGTTCAATATCATAAACCCTCAAGTCCAAGCCACCGAGAGATCTGGGGATTGTGCTTTCTGCACCATACGTCACATCCAAGCGCTGAACCAGGAAATCCCATTTCACGATCTAGTTGCTTAAGATTTTCATTCCTTACGTGGACGTTATGCCATTGAGCTCTTCTGTGATAGGCGGTTCTTCAAGGACCCAACTATGGCACCAGATGACGTTCCTCGCTACCTCTTCTCAGCTATCCAGCGACGACCCTTCCGACAAACTCTAAAGGAGTCAGAAAAGACTAATATGACAGTCGCCGATACCAAGCAAGCTACAAGCACTATCGATCCTCTGTCTGCCATCGAACCAACCTTTCCTAATTTTGATCGCGATGCTTGCAAAGGTCTCTCCGACCTCGAATTGCGTCTCATTATGGCGCGGCTCTCAGCCGACAAAGATGGGCTCGTATTCATGTCTCGAGACATTCTTGTAATGACAGACACACTACGAGAGACTTTACAAATCAAAGGATCGCTCTCTATAAGTTTAATGGCCGCCTATCAGTTTCTATTTGGCCAAAACAACCCAACAACATACATGGCGTCCCCATATATGAAAGATGATCTTCTAAAGCTCAAGAACTTCTGCACAACTGACGCACTGATATCCTATCTACAGCACACAACACTGACGTTTATCATGTTACCTTTCCTCTATCATGAACACTGGATGCTCCTGACAACAAATCTCCCAGAAGGAACAACCACAATATATAACAGTTCCGATAGCCAGTACAACGCACGATAGAGAAACTACGTCATGACACTGAAAATGCCAACTGAAGTAGTGGCAAAGGAGTGCGCCGACAAGTTAATAGATTTTCTGAGTCAGCATACAACGGCGTATGACAAAGAGCATTTCCACCGCCCTTCCTTCTGCCACAAATGCCCCCAGCAAATCCGACAATCGAACGACTGCGGCTTCCACGTCCTCTACTGGATGTACACCATCATCGTTCTCCAAAGACCAGTAGAGGAGATGACTGACGTGGATTACCACGCTCTACGAGGACAGTTCGCATCCAACCTACTTCATTCCCCGGGGGCAAATGCAGATTTACCTTAGCCTGCAGCCCTTGTCCTAATTACTCCTCAACCTATCACTTTGACACTCTGAGGAAAGAGTGAGTAATAAGTTAGGGGGGGTACATTAGACAAGGGCGAGGTATCTTTCTTACATCCCTCTTCCTTCTTTTCCTTTCTCTGTTTATACACTTTCCCTTTTTTTAACTTTCTTTTTAATTAACCCTTTTTGAGTAGACTCACCCTCATTTAACTCTAAAATCATGTTAGTCCCCAAAAGTAAATAGCACTTAGACATTTAATGACGATTTAATAAATGTCACTCCACTATTGATTTGCATGCTTTTGCTTTAATTCTTTAACTGACTCTCCACAGGTCAAAATCAAGGCAGAAATAAGCCAAGCTCTCAAGGATGAGAGGGGAATCAGGCAACTTCCAAATCAAGAAGTTCTGCAAGTGGACCACAAACCAAATAAGTGCATGCTGAAAAACTCTAAGAACAACTTTCCTCTCTTCAAAATAAAAGAGGCTTGGCCGCCCAAAATAAATTCCCAAACAAAACCTCAAAAACCAAGCCTGCGAGTTATCAAATAAAAGCCAGAGAGACGAATAAAATTATGAGAGTTGTGCCATGAATAAGGATCTATATAAAGAACCGATGAATGTTTCACCCGGCCAGCACATTCCGCTACCCTCACAAAGGTAGATGTGTCGTGCCCGGTAGTGAAACCCTAAGGTATCTAAATATATGAAAGGCTCATAAAGGACTCACCCGGCCGGTACATTCAGCTGCCCTCACAAAGGCAGATGTGGCGTGCCCGGTAGTGAGATCCTAAAAGCATAGACAACCCCTCCCCCACTTGAAGGGGGAGCTACACCTCAAAGCCTTTAGCCAACCATCATACCCTCTCAAGCTTCCAGTAGGTCTTTCTGAGAGGTATAAAGCTGATTAGAGTCCATAACATGCACAAAATAAAAGTGGTCCCAAGGCGAACTACGAGATACGGAAAAAACCTGAGACCCAAGCAACTCTCGAAATCTGAAAGAGTCAAGGCAAGCAATAAGACTCGATATGACCTTAAGGGAACTCAGGTTAAGAATTGGAGCAAGAGTATGGAAATCCTAATTAAATAAGTTCGCCTCGCCATTGCATGTCTCATCTCTATCTAACTTGAGGACAAGCTAGACTCTAAGTTAGGGGGGGTGATAACCTCCTATTTTGAACGATTATCTTAGTCCTTTTTCGTAATCTTTCATACTCTTTCTAAGTTTAAACTATACATAATCCTAATTTTACCATTTTTTTGTAAATATACCATCAGACTAACTTTTCCTTTCTATACATGCAGAAAAAGCACAAAAAAAAACCATAAAAGAATAACTCAACCCCGAGACCGCATGGAATCAAACGGTCCCAAGACCGTATGAAGCCAAACGGTCCCAAGACCGCATGAAGCCAACCGGTCTCGAGACCGCATGGAGTTCAAATGGTCCCAAGACCGCATGAAGCCAACCGGTCCCGAGACCGCATGGAGTTCAAACGGTCCCAAGACCGCATGAAGCCAACCGGTCCCGAGACCGCATGGAGTTCAAACGGTCCCAAGACCGCATGAAGCCAACCGGTCCCGAGACCGCATGGAGTTCAAACGGTCCCAAGACCGCATGAAGCCAACCAGTCCCGAGACCGCATGGAGTTCAAACGGTCCCAAGACCGCATGAAGCCAACCGGTCCCGAGACCGCATGGAGTTCAAACGGTCCCAAGACCGCATGAAGCCAACCGTTCCCGAGATCGCATGAAGTTCAAACGGTCCCAAGACCGCATGAAGCCAACCGGTCCCGAGACCGCATGGAGTTCAAACGGTCCCAAGACCGCACGAAGACAACCGGTCCCGAGACCGCATGGAGTTCAAACGGTCTCAAGACCGCATGAAGCCAATCGGTCCCGAGACCGCATGGAAGCCAAACGGTCTTGAGGTCCAAACGGTCTCCAAACCATTTGGACTTCACTTAAGGTCTATGAATAAGACCCCAAGGGTCCATCACAGGATATGAAGTTTCAGACGTCCAAAGGCTGCCTCAATCATTCCAGAGCTCTTGTTACTTCCATCCTCCGCCCTGGGGCTGCCGGTCTGAGACCCACACTCCATCTTGAAGCTGCTTTCTCTCTCTCCGCCAAAGAAGATGGGAAGAGGGAGATCTCGTCATCAAGCAACCTGTGAAGCTGGTGGATCGTTTCTCTCTCTCCAAGGGGTTGAATTTCCTCCCTCCTTTGTGGGGATGACGCTCTCTCTCTCTTCTTGCCTCCTTCGTTGTCCTAGTTATGAGCGAGTAGACTCCCTCACTAGGGTGCGGGGAGTAGCCCCACTACCCATGCTTTCATATCATGTAAATGTAATCCTTAGGTTGTAATATAAAGTTCTTATCTCTGTCAGTTCGACATCAAACGATTAATGAATGCATGTTGCTTGATCTCCAACTTGTGTTATCTTTTATCTTTTAGTATGAATTGTCTACATTTGTACTATTAGATTCGAAACTTGTTTGCATGTTGGTTCTTGGTGCATGTACTCACCATGCATCTGTTTCGATATCTAGAAGTGTATCTCAAGAAGTGGAGTAGACTCACTATCATCCGTTGCACTTTCATACTATGAAATGGAATCAGTTGACGTATGGAAGTGCAACCTTGATAAGTCGAGGAACACACTTTGCGAGGGGAATGATGTAAAGTAATGTGAGCATTTGTTCGGGAATGGCTGGCGTTGCAACATTCCCACACTTCTCGTAGTTAGATTCTCCGAAAGGAGGCTAAGTCTATAAGGATACTAATTGACTGGACTCTTTTTGCAGGTTAAGTTTTGCTTTGCATGTGTTGATCGATGTGTAGTGGTGGTGAAAAACCGATCACACCCTAGTGATCTTTTATCATAGTTTAACTCATTAGATTTACCTGCTTTCTTTACTTTTCATGTTCTTAGTTTAAAAACATCAAAATCCAACTTTCGATATAAGTGCCTGCTAGTAAGTAACCAAGTGAAATTCCACATGTTTTCCATCTTGTTGCTTGTAACAAGACCGTTGTCCCATGGATTCGACCCTTAACTATACTGCGATAAGACTTCCACGTATCTTAGCATACATGGGTGGAGTTTTCTATCTAGTATAAGCAAGGCTAAACTTAAAGACTTACCATCTTTAGGATTTTTAGTGGTGCACGCAATTCCACATAAGTGGAAGCTCCATCATGATGTAATGAGAGAGAAGTTGTGGGTAGCGATTGTTGAACTCACCAACTATAGTGTTTCCATCCATCAATTTATTTTATATATTTTTATTACAGCTAGTCTAATCATAAAATCAACCTTTTTTTATAAATAATCTCCTAACTCAGTTAACTTGATCAATTAATAATTAAAGGTTCGGTCCTTTAGGTGTAATGCTTAAGTATATATTGTGATAGGATTTGTCGACTTTCACATGATGTTTTTCATACTATCAATTCAGGTAAAGACTAGGATTTTCATCCTAGTGATACTAAGGGTATGTAAAAATCCACATCAATTAGATGTCAAGGTTTTACTTGTTATCAATAATTTCTAGTAAGATTTTGCAAGGAGTGGGACCCGAGAGGGGAACACTCCCTACTAAATTTGGGGAATAAACCCATCTATTCCAAACATACTAAAAAGGCATGATGGAATTGGTGTAATTTTTCTTCATTTTTCAAATGATGGTATACAAGATAACCAAAGTACAACATCAAAAATATATTTTGTGACTGTATTCAATTTAAACAAAAGTACATCATCATCTCCATATATGGTTTACATGAAAGTTATAACATAGTGATCTAAGTAGAGGGATATCTAGATATCTCAACTCTCTCTTCCAAAAAACTCCACCTCGTAGGTCCATGTCACCATGTTCAGTCTTCCAAGTCCTACACTTGGGGTTGGAATCATTCCCCAAAAGAGAAGACAAAAATGGAAATAATCAACAAAATGTTGGTATGTGCATATTAAACATGGATTGAGCAATATAAGAACAAAGAACATCAAATATAACACATATTCCCATAAAAATGAAAGAATCACCCAAGTGGGTATCAAAACAAAAAGAATTGCAATAAGATGATAATCATGAAGAATACTTTCCACTATTAAAATATAAGAGTTGTGCCACAAAAGAACATATAAATAATTTAGGGCACAAAACCCACCACAATAATCAACATGCATGCATGTGAGATAAGCATAGCACTAGTGTAATATAAAGTTAGTGGTGGTTAGGGCACATAACCCATAATCTGAGAGAGAATGGCACAAAACCAAACTCCTTTTGCATACAAGCCGAGGTATGGGGCATACGATCGTCCATCCCAAAATATATAAGTGCATGAGGATTAAAACTTCAGTGCATGGCAGGAGGACTAAAACCTCAATGCACAATAATATCACAAAAGGGGGAATAAAATCCTAGGGGAATAAAACCCAAATACAAAAGTATTACATTACTTTAGGGCTACTGAATCACAAAACATGCAAAATGTAGAGGCAAGTAAAAGTTCAATCTTTTATAGAATTAATGAGATTACCATCACATAAATGGATAATATAAACATCCATCACAAAATTGGGCAAAATATTAGGGTTTCATCATGAAGCAAAGTCAATATAGAGTCAACAAGAATATCCAACAAAGTAAGATGATCACAAATCAGAATCAAATGGAATATTTCACATAAACTAAAGTCTTAAAAGAGAGAGATGGTGTATGTTAACATGTACATAGGACCAAGAGAGAGAGAGAAAGAGATAGAGAGAGAAAAGACTAGGTTTATTACTCAATAAGGATAATAAGGAATGCAATCATACCTCACATGAACTCTACATGTTTCCAAGGTCAAAACCCTAATTCCATCTCAGTTCACAACAACCTATTAAAGGCATATATGCTATTTGAGTTAGGTTTACATTAATTGTATAATCCATGAAAAATGCATTTTTAGGTTCTTAAAACTTCATCATTTTATAGAATATATTTTCTTGAGTTCATATCATATTTTACTTTATTTTTTTGACTTTTAGATTATTAGTTATGAATTTTACAAATGTTAAGCAATTAGAAAAATCTTTAGAAGATCACATATTTATTATATTATATTTAGTTGAAAAAATCGATACCATTGGATAGATAATAATTCCAGAATTACAAAATACTTTTCTTTTAGTTTTGATGTATAAATAATTTAATATGAATTTCTCAATTTTGGACCAATAGGAAATCAAGGAATATCCATGTTGATCTTGTTATGTATTTTTAAAACAAAAAGACACAAACTAATCAATGTCAGTCAGTTGGCTCAACCATCATCCAACAAGGCACACAACACAACGTGATGAAGACAACATGTCGAGGGAAAAAGGATAGCTTTTCCCTCTAAGGCTTGATCAAACAAGAAGTCCAGGGAAAGGGCATATTCGTGAATGTGACGATTGTCGTCTTTTTTGATATTCTCATCCATGCGATGAAAGAGCACAAGAATACCATAGTTCCAAGCTGAGAAAACGATAGACTTGACTTGCTTCAAATGTAGGACAATCACCATAATGTTCAGGACATCACCACAAATCCAACCACGACAAAGACGAGCAGGAAAAATCACATATGCACATATTTTCTATCAAAACTGACCCACAGGAAGAAGAACAACAATTGGAGAAAATAAAGTATACCTCTTTTGATGAAATTAAGGGCATGGAGATCTTCACCAGGACCAATTGAAACCATACACAGGTCAACAATATGTCTGAAGCCACACCGAAGAGAAAACAAGTCTGCTAATCACCTTTCAGAGATCCCAAGACTGTCTTGGCCTCACAGATCATACCAAAAGGGAAATAAAGCATCATTGGGGGTTGTTAGATGTTAGTGAAGTAGGAAATTGGTCTTTAGGAATGCAGAGAAGATTGTGGAAGGGTTTAATAGGGGTCCAAAGCTCTAGGGTTGTGAGGAGAAATGAAAGAAGATGAAAGTAAAGTAGGAACAAGGGAGTCAGTACTCATGGTGCCCACCACTGTGAAGGTCCACAAAACCCTAGACTATATAACATCAATAGATTTCAAAAGGAGAGAGGAAGACTGAGGCAAAAGAATTGGGCAAAAATGTTGAGAGACGAGGGACAGAGAGTTTTGAGGTAAAGAAAAGATGTAAGAACTTGGTATCCCGATCATGAGAGGAGGAATTGGGCGAATGAAGGTGAAAATACAATGATTGCTAGATGGAAATTTGATGGTTGACATAGTATCAGAATTTGGCAAGTGTGCATGAAAAAATAGAACATGTGTGTGACAAAAATGAATTTGGGAACTTTAGTAAAGAAAATAAATGTACTTAACTATATGTATTTCTAGTTATTTTCTTTTCAATTTTATTTGAGATATTAAACAAAGTGCAAATTTATATAAATTTGCACCTAGGCCAATTAGGACATGTGCATTTTGATTTTGGCATTAATTTTTATTTTTGAAGACATCTAGCATTTTATTTAACTTTTTAGATCATATCATATTTTTTTCCTTAATAAATTTGAGGCATCTAGAAATACCCAAATGATGTGAAATTTGGCCCATAAGTAAACTTAAATATGAGGAGTCCAATTTTGAAATTAAATTTCCCTTTTAGAACTGCTTACTATCTTTTTTAATATTTGGGATTTTAAGCTTTATTCTCTCTCCTAACTACACCATGATAGATAAGATTGTGCAATTAATGTGCACATACACTAATTTTGATATGTGGAAACTAAATTTGGGGTTTATTTCCACTTTTGAAGATACTTAATAATTTATTTAACACGTTTGGCCTTTCCTTGCATTTTCTTTTCTAAAATAAATTAGGAAAGCCATTAATGTTCAAATAAAGTGAAACTTGGCACCCAATCTAATTGGGACCTAAAAAACATGATTTTAGCATTGTATTTTAGTTTTGAGATTTTCTTTTATGAATTATGGCACCATGAGGATTTTTGGCTCGTTGCCATTGTATTTATCAAAATATTTCTCTTTTTTTTGGTCGGTAAAAAATCCTGTTACTAAAGAAGATGATGCCCAAAACTTTGGGTACAAAGATATTTGCGCCCCCATTACAGAACTGGATGAGAACATCTGAAAACTATAAAAGCATAAGACTGAAACACAAAAGGCTACTAAAGCAGCCTACTATCTAGAAGAAAAGAGGGGAAAAAACCCTACAAAATAGCTCTGGCAGCTAACAGAACTAGCAGAAGACCAATCCCAACTACTCAGGCCAACACTGACAGTATGCACATCCTTCAGAAATTGTGAGGCATGGGCAGCCGAATCAGACCTTCAGCAACCTGAAACTACAAGAGGGTGTGAAACAAGGAAAAATTCCTTCTATCATCTAGATCATACATTCTCCAGCCTGCAAAGCAAAACACCAAGAAAATCTCCAAAATGTTGGTTCTTTAGAAAAGAAAGTCCCTGCTAACTAAACACTCACACACTGGTAGTAAAATCATCCCTCTGAAAGTTGTGTAGACTGATCAGCTAACCAGAGAGCAAAGTGAACCTCTGACTCCAACACCAAGAGATCAATTGATCTTTGCTTAAACAGAGCCCGAGACCAGCAGCATAAAAGAAGAGAAAGACCAAGCAGCTCAACTAATCTCAGCCCCAACTCTATCTTCCTTGCCACTTCCCGAACATCTTGCAGGTGTTCAACCAAACATCAGCAGAGGATGTCTACAGATCTCATGCTACTATCTGTCAGTATCATTTTATCAAACACCACGAAGGTGTTCCTTCATGCTGCACAGGAGAACCGGGAAGGAGAAGAGACCTGCCCCTTGACCCAACCCGCGCATCGCCATATGGACAAAGGACATCCATCAGTAGAGCAGGAACCGGATACAAAGACCCCATCCAACAAACGCGAACGGTGCCTCCATCTGCCAGGCCTCCACCCGAGGTAGAAGCTTCAGGGGCAGGACTGGAGCACGTCTGTGAAAGCCGGAGCAGAACCCCTCCGAGCAGCAACGAGCCCATACAGGAGCAGCATCCAACTCCACGCACCAAGAGAATCAGTCCCTCACGCAGCCTGAGCTGCTAAGGAGGGGGCGCCACCATCACCACATAGGTGAAGCTGCAATCCCGAGCAAGCCAGGGGGCCTGGACAGGAACCCGCCATAGCCAAGGAGCACCAGGGATGGGGTCGCAAGGAGCCCACCCAGTGCCAAGCCCAACCATCAGTCTAAACAGGGCGAGAAGGAGTCGAGGAAGAAGCCGTCGTGGCCCTGAGCCAGTACTCAGCACAGAAACCGGGCGGGAGGGAGCAGGGGCGGAGGCGAGGACCCCTACCCTACGGTGATGGAGAAGCTCGCTAGATCTTAGGACGGAAGGCACCACTCCTCTCCCTCTGCCACTCGTGGGTGAGAAGGAGTCGACTAGGTCGATTTCTTGAACCATAGATCCATCCTTCTCCAGCGGCGCTACCCGTCCCTCCTCACCCTCTGCTGTGGAGAGTCCAGAGCTGCGCCAAAGCTTCCGCCTGCGACTCCAAGTAGTCACCATCAAGCTGTTGGGGGCCGGGGGGAGGAAAGCACCAAGGAGGTGCTCCCTCCCCCCAGCGGTAGCCGCCTGGATGGTAGAGAGAAGGAGGAGCTGCCAAACCCTAGAGAGAGAGAGAGCAGCAGACCTCTCCCCTAAAGGTTAATCTTGAATCGTATTACCTTAATTGAGTCGTATTACCTTCAATTTGTTTCCAAAAGGATTTCCTTATATTATTATGCATGAATTTACATATTTTACTTATTTAACATTTTTAATCCATTATATAAATATTTATTTTATATGATAACACATTATTTATATTTATGGTCATGGGAACAATAATTGTTATCCCAAAGCACATTATATCTCTTATTAGACATATTTTAGCAATTATCTACATTTTATTAGCAAAAGGAACACATTTGACATATTTAATGATTTTTCTTACATGTTAACACATAATTAAGTCATTATATTAATATGATCATATTATGATATGTGGTGTTGGTTATAGAGCCTATTGCCTGAAAATATATGATATGCATCAACAATGTTCATTAAGGTGTAACTTTATCCTTATTTGGTCAAATTTAAATGACCAGGCATTCTAATCTCCTAATTGTGAGAATATGATTTCTAGGGTCAAGATGCTAGGTTTAGGTATGTTATGGATTTCATACTAAAAACATGATAATAGATAACTGATATATGAAACATTTTCAAAAACATATTTATCAACTAGCAATAAATGGAATAGAACAAAACTCATCACATTTTCTACACGAGTCATTTTTTTATTTACTTTAAAAGTACTTGCTCATACCTCAACAAGTACAAGTCACTCGACCCTTTCTCATGTCAATGACTCACCATAATTATTTTAGGGTTTATCCATACTCTAGAAATCCTTATCATAATCATCTATTACTTCAACAAGATCCTTTCATTTCCCAAGTATGGACCTATGGGGGAACCACAATGTACGTGGCATCTAACTAAGATGATTCACCATATCACTTGTTACTTAATCCTCTTATGCATCTTAAAGATATTTCAATTCCTCATTTATCATTTTTGTATATTCTCACACAACTAGAATGACATGAATCAGATTCGAGTTACAAGAAATACAATCACTAATCATAACAACAATCAACATACAAAGTCTAAAATTCACAACATGCCCATTTCTTTCCCATTCTCACATCATTTGGTACGTATCACCCTTAATGGTTATAAACCTGAGATATAATCTCATTCTCAAGTATTTACAGTAATCAAGGGGGTTTAGATTCAAATCACCACATGTAATTTCAAATCCAACACAATTCCTTGTCATTTCATTCCATTACAATTTTTGTAAATGTATAGAGACATTGAGACCCACACTAGTCTTAGAAATTAAACATACTTTACTACTAATTATATCAAAATTAGGTTTATAATACAACATATGATTTTTTCCACATCGGTTCACTTAGACATAAAGTAATCTCAATGCATAATCATTCATATTAAACAATTAATATCTCATACCACATTCTAGTGAACTCTTGTCAAAAACCTTGGTTGCCTCACTAATAATTAATCAAGCTATATTCAATCATGTATCTTCATTCACCACTTCATTAATATTAATGTATTCATCATATTAGGTTAGGGTATGGTTATTAGCACCACCGAGTTAACTCATAGGGTATGGTTATTAGCACCTTCGAGTTAACTCATTGGTTTCCCTTCATTTTAGATCCATTACTCCTACATTATCTGATTTCATGTTTGGTGTTCACTACTATTTTTGGGATCGATCATTCTCAATTAATTATATACTCAATTCTTGTTTATCATCACAATCTTTCATAGTTGAACTCAAGTGCATTTCTTTCAATTTAGGCTAATTCAAATAAATGTAAACTAAATAAATATTTATTTTATCATATTGTTTCATTGATAATTATTGATTAACAGGGAGCCTAATGATTAAAAACTAAACCAAGTTAAAATAGCTAATCAAAAGAAATATTATTTATCAAAAGATTTCAATCATCAAGTCTGCCATCTAAAGAGGCTTAGAAGACTATATATACACATTTAAATCTAATTAACTAGATAGATAACTGATGTGGAAGTAAATCACACACTTTACAAAAGTAAACTAGAAATATACTGAATAACACCTAAAACACATAGAAACTAATAAAACATGATAAATTCTACTCAAGTGACTATGCCAAAGGCTACACTCGTCCTACATCAACTTTCCTATGCTTTAAAGAATATGCTCCAATGAGTCAACACAAAAATATTAGGGCCAAAAGGTAGAGGGAGTCTCTAAAGCTTGTTGTCCGTCAGTCATGTAGCATCACACTAACAGACAAGGTAATTACACAATAATTCAAGATAAATACCATCTTTGTCTATAGTCTTAAAGATGTTTGGAGGTTGCAAAGGAGGAACAATCTCCCAAATCTTGTGTGGAGGTTGTGGAGGAGTCCTGGGAATAAGGAGATCAAGACATTCCTTAGTATTATACATTCTACTAATTTTGAATCCAAAATATTTTGGAAAAGTCCTAAGATAGACAATCCAAAGGGATGAGTCCACTATAAGTGTTGCAATAAAGATAACTCAAGTATGAGTAGACAACTATGTGAACAAGGATATTGAATTTGAAACTAGATATCTTATATAAAGGTGTAGCCCGTATTTGAATATCACTAAATAATGCTTCTGAGTTATCACCACCGAGATTATTCAATATAATCATAATCATTAGTTGGTGGAACTTTTGTAGTATAGGTTAGAACTGCAATATCAACCTTATCAACAAGCATTTGAGAATCAGAGTTGTTGAAAGGATATTCACTATTAACAATTATCATTGGATGACTTAATTTCCCTATGAAATTTGTTCACAGAGGTATCCATATGAGATGTCATTGCATGCTCATTTTTGGTTGGTGTAGAGAGAAGTTCTACTTGTGATTCACTATGATCCAAATTTCAACCTTGTTAGAATACTCACACATTGTTGTAGGCACCGTTGGAGTCGTTTGTAGGATGAATCCATATCAAATGTTGTAAAAGAAAATTCCTCAACTAGAAAAGAATAGATAGAACAAGGTTGCAAGATATTAGGAATTGGAGTTGTAACTGCAACCATGGAAATCTAAAATTTCAAAATATTAGGCTCTAGAATTGTAATTGAATCCATGAGCATATGAAGCTACAAAATATTAGTCACTAGAGTTGTGATTGAATCCATGATCATCTGAAGCTTAGTATTCACAGTCATAGGAGATGTTGTAGGAGAAGTAGTTGAAAAAGGGGCCCCGTTCAAGGAATGGGAGCATAGTGCATGGATCAATAGTAGAACATCTCCCATTTTGTGATAAAGGAAGTGTTCTCCTTTCCTTCCTTAGCCATTTTGATTTGATAGTAGCCATCAAAACCGTCCATAATGCTCAAGTTTGTGTGGCCAATGCTGTTGTCAACTAGTATGCTGATGTGTGGTACTAGAAAGTCATCTTTAAGAGATGATTTGTTGAAATCATGATATCCACACATATTCATACCTTGACATCCCTCTTTAGTACATGTACAATGTTGGCGATCCAATTTGGATAGTTGACCATCTCTAAGAAACCATCATTTTATTGCTTTTAAACCTCGTTCTTAATCTTGAGGCTCCATTCTAATCATAACTGTCTGCCATTATATTTGTCTAGGAAAATACTAGGGATGATAAACATTTGATGAACCCTCATCTCATCATCCAAACTAGGCATATATAAGTGACTCCAAGAAAAGATATCAACTAGTTTCATAGGTACTCTATCAATTGATCTTTGATAAGTTGAGATAGATGTGCCCCAATTTTGACTTTTCATGGCTTGGGGCCTAAGCTAGTTAACCATCACCGTCTCATCTTCAATGTGAAAGGGTTTCTTCTCTTTTATCATGTATTACATAATATGCATATCTTCAAAATATATCTCTTAATCATTTTAAATGTGTGCCACTTCTATGAAACAATCACCACACTCTTGGAGGATGGGAGTCTCTTCTTCTCTTTTTGTATTTACTCTATTTTGTAATTTTTGGAGTTTTATGGTGGAAGGTGAGATCATTGTGGCTAAACAACCACTCCTAGATCTCCACAATGTCAGGGTGCCATCCTCTAAGAGGATTTTTTAAGAAGTGAAGGCATTTTTCCCTTCAAGATGTTGTACTCTTACGCATGTTAATTCTGACTTCATCTATGATCTGCACAATATAGATTAATATTTATTGATATTTTGTAGCTTTTGCCTCAAATATGGCATTGATCATATGTCCTTCAGACATTTCATGGGAATTGCCTTATTCATTATAGGAGATGCCATAATATTTCTCCATGTCTTTGTTTTCCACCTCTTGGGCTTAGTCAAGAATGGTGAGTCGGGGACGCTCATTGGTGCAGTGAAGTTTGCCAAACTGAATGATCTCTCCTTTTCTTCAAGTGTTGTATCTATGGCCTCCTCCATGCAGTAAACAATGACTACATAATCTTTATCATTAGAAGGACCTTCATAATCTTCCTCCATGCTTCCTCTATCTGAGTGTTTTGAGCCTAGTTTTTCAATCATGTGAGTGAATATATTTTTGTTTGCTTCCTCATATGTATGGATGATCATGTTTTTGAATAATTGATTGTTTTGGATGATTCATACACCCATATGAGTATCACTATTGAACATGATCTCCCCGATGATGGTAGAAATAATGGAGTAGTCATCATAGTCTTCAACATCAACCTCTTGAGTGAGGTAAGCAATCATCACATGGATGATGGCTCTCGAGGTGTCCTTGATGTCTTCTACTGCAACAACGGTATAGGGGAAGTATGGATGGGGACCCTTACATTATGGTATAGGCCCCATCGATAGAATCAAATCATGCCTTCCCAGAATTCCATAGGTCCGAGAGGGAAATTAGGACATATTCATACAAACATAATATCAAACACTAATATGCAGAAATGTGAAATGCTTATCATACATTAACAATTAGCTAGATGCATACACCAACAATTCTCAACATTCAACAAGTATATCATTATTATAAAATCAATAATTAGAAATTACAATTACACATTTAAGAGTGAAATTATACAAGTTTGATATGCATGCTAACTAGGATAACACAAAAGGTACAACCACAACACCTTCTAACAAACCATCTTCTCCCAAGATATCTTTAAATGTAAAACATATAAGAAACAAGCATATCAACTCACAAGGTATTTGTACATCGGAATATATCTTCATACATTTAAGGTTCTAATAATTTGAAAAGTTTTACAAGAATACAAAAATAAGAGAAACAACATTTAGTTACTTAAAAAAATGAAATCACCCATTTTAAATCATTTTACTCCATATACAAAGAGAATCATCAATATAAGGCCTTTGGCCAACTTCCTGTCAGAAGGGGTCCATGAGGGTGCTTGAGGTTCAAAACATTAGCTAACCCTATTTCGACACGAGGGACCTTAAATGACCAAAGTCATTGAGCAAAACCTATTTTAAAGTTTTCATAATGGAGATCTATATTGTGTTTTCAAGTGAAAAAAAATAAGATGAAAAACATTGACTAATATGTAAGAATACTACATGTCAACATTTTCAAGTAAGAGAACATGCATACATATCATGCCTTTAAACAAGAAAACAATATTCATATCATCATTAATCCCACTACCTGAGTTTAGAGGTTATTATCATATCCTTGACCATATAGATCACAAGAAACCACTTGGTTAGGAGCATTAACTAGCATTGAAACAATGTTCAACATGTATCCTATTTATTAGGTCCATTATCAGGGTTTTGGTCCACTTAGGTTCAAAGTTGGTTAGTAACATATTATATTAAACTACTACTGATTTAGAGTTATCATAAAGGTACAGTTCAAATTTCATGTAATTTTGAGGTTCCATCCATTTTCTATGCTTATTACGAGGTTTATAGAACTTATATTGCATTTTAAGGTCACAAGACTCATAATATGGAAAACATTATTAGGCTCGACAAACTCATGTGATATGTAAACAAGGATTATTAAGATTCAAAAGATAATGGAATAATTAACACATTGTAAAGTAGGTGGATGATCCCCTAGGTAGGTTCATATTTATCCAACATTGGTTTTATCATTTCAAAGTGCATGCCATTAGTATTGTAATTTACATATACCATCAGTGATCAACATTAGGCATATGTGAGATATACACATAAAGGTGGTCATAAGGATTTGGATATTCATTGGTTTTAATGGGGAAATCATAAGATTTGAATCTTCAATAAGATTTAGGCACAAAAACAAAATCAAGTTGCTTTAGATCACATTAGGTCATTTTGGATGGACCATATGTCACATACACCATCACATTATAGAAAGGTGTGATCTTGGACATAATGTCGCAAGACATCATTAAGCTATTGATTTCAAAAAGATAAATAGGTCATAGTCATCATATGATTAAAGTATTATCATGTATGTCATATATGTGTCACATTCATGCATTTGGTTCTACATGGACCAAATATGTGCATAAGAAGATCAAGGGTGGATATTTGTGTCAGGGAGTGTGAAAAACTAATGGTTTTGAGTTAGGATAAGTTTTGACATGATTTTGAAACAATATTAGCAATTTGACCAAGGTTCTACATTAATTTTTAATTAAATATCACATTTATGCACAAGGGTCATCAAAAGCACAAGGGGGTGATTATGTCCTCCACTTGGATCCAAGGTGCATTGAACTAAAACAATGTACCATATTTTAAAAGACACCATATGAGATATGATATGGGAATATCTTGATATGATTTCTATAAGGATTAAAACTTATACAAGAAAATAGTTTAAAAATGTTAATTCATTGAAAACTACTTATATCAATCTGATAAAAAAATGTTTATTCATGGGATAGATGAATTCCAAGAGAATTAGTGGAGTAAAGTAGAGCTTGAAAGGTTCGAGATCAAAAACAAAAACATTTGAACATAAGGAGGTACAATGGAATTTGAAGAATCATAAAATTGTTGTGGAAACTCAAATTCCATGTGTAACACGAAACTCATAGTTCTAGTAGAACACATCTAAGGTTAAAGGATTGTGAATCCTATAACTCTGATAAGTTGTGAGTTGGTCATAAGATGATGACCCAACATTGAATTAAGAACTATTGAGGGACCAGAGTCTGAGAAATGGCTTGAGGCCATTGTATCCAAAATTGAATCCATGAACACCAATCAGGTATGACCTTAATGGTAAAACTAAAGGGGGAAAACCCATAAGGTGCAGTTGGGTTTTCATTAAGAAAACCAACATAGACAACATAAAAGGATAAATTTCTTGTAGAAGGTTTTCAAATCAGTTCAAAGTGTTGAACACAATGAAATCCCTTCACCAGTTGACATGCTTATTGTTGTAGCTTAATAAGACTATGTGATTTGGCATATGAAGGTTAAAATCACATTCCTGAAAAGGAATAATTGAGAGGATGTGTATGTGACACAACCTGAAGGTTTTAAAACTCCATTAGTGCAAATAAAGTCATAAGCTACAAACTTCAATCCAGAGATTGAAACAAGCATCTCAGAGCTAGGGATCTTTGGTCTGACAAGATCGTCAAAGAGTTTGACTTGAGTTAAGAAAAAAGATGAAATCTGTGATTACAAAAGATTTAGTGGGAGCATATGAATATTCCACATATTGATGATGAATAACATATCAATACCCAATAATGATACATGGCATGGAAATGACCTTCATTATGAAGAATTAGGTGAAACATCCTATGCGATAGAAATTGAGATCTATAGAGATCGTTCTAGAAAGTTTCAAAAACTAAATATGAGCACATATATTGGGAATATAATGAAGGGGTTCAACATGAAGGATTCCATGAATAAGAATCTATCCATATATATGGGATCAATCTCTCATGAATCTCGTGTTCCAATTCTTATGAAGAATGGAAGAGTTACCATATGCATTCACATTTGGATCTATCATACATGCAATATAATGCACTCATTCCATTATATTGTGAGTTGGACATGAAAAGATGTTTTAGTTAGATTCCAATAAGGGTCAATGGAACACCATTAAAGAATATCCATTAGTACTTAAGAAGCACTAAGGATCAGTTGTTGAATTATGGTGATAAGGAAGAGTTGGATGTGAAGGGTTACATTGATGCAAGCTTCTGAAATGACAGAGAATGATCGCAATATAAAACTATGTTTAATCATAATAAGAAGAGTTGTAAGTTGGAAAGGGTTCTGAACTATAAACCATTATTATAATTCTACAATAGAAGCCATATGTCTTTGTGTTATGAACACAAGAGAGAGTACTCTATGAATCTAGAAGTTCATATGGATGAACTCATGAGATGTTCTAACCATTGATGACATAGTAGAAATACTATGACAACAATGGAGATATTGGTAATGCAAGAAATATCAGGTAGCAGATGACCGGCCTAAATCGCGCGTCCAAAAGTGGAGGCGGATTTGAGGTAGTCGAGCTTTTACATTTATAAACCCAAATCCTTCTAGGCCCCCGCAACTTTGTTTACGGGGTCGAACACAGGGACAAGGGGGGTAGTGTTGAGAACCCAGAATCGACACACTACACTCCGACAGGTATAAAGAGATGATAAATTCCCAGAAAGGAAGCATTAAGGTGTCACGAACAAAACAAGAAAACTATCTCCAAGTGGAGTTACTAGAAAGATTTAAGGTTTTAGTCATTTAGCAATTTTTAGAGGTTTTCTTGCAACAGAAACTGAAGGATAAAACTAGGGCTAGAGCAAGGTACGAAGGATAATACTACAACTTAACAAGCGGCACCGGTAACATCCTGCACCCCTCCTCTCAGAGTGGATACCTCTAACCAAGCCTCGGCACCCCTCTCGAGGTTGCTGGGCTCAAAGTTAGAGTGGAATGTTACTGAAAAGACTCCGTTCTAGGCACTCTCGTACTCTAGAATCGGACCAAACACTAGAGCCACAACACAACTCTCGAAGTTGTTGCGACAGGAAAACACGATTCGGTAGCTAAGCGAAACGCGATCCAAACATGCAAGCTAGAGTTCAGATATCAAACATAGCAGTCATCCAACCTATTGTACCAAGCACAGAGCAACAACTAATTAAGCTCTTCTATTTCCATAGACAAATAAAGGGTCTTAACTACAATGCATAAGTAAAGAATTAAATGACAGAAAAATAAAGATAGGTGTCGCCTTCTTGATGTAGAAGGACGACAGACTACTACGGCTCTCCAGCCCGATATCGGTCAGGGGCCTAGCCCGATACAGCCGTGTTGGGCGGCACACCCTCTCGAGCGGCACGCCTGATGGGAAACTGTATCGCTCAAGGATCCTGGCCGATACGCTCATGTCGGGCGATGGACCCTCTCGGGCGGCACGTATGACGGGCGAAGCGTATCGGGTTCGATATCATGTTGGGCATGGATCTACGCATTCTAATGTCGGGCATGGGTGTCGGGCACTCGTGTCGCGTATCTACATCGGCCGATATCGGCCCTCAGTGTCGCTCGGTACAGTCCTAGGTGAACCAGTCCCCTCCCTCTCGGGATGAGGAAGAGCTCACCTAGTGTCGCCCGGTACGAGCACTGGGGCACGATACGTATGCTCTCGCGATTCTCCTCAAAGATAGCTCAAGTTCCCAACTGTATGAACTGTCTTTTCGGCTTCCTGTAGCTCTTATTTATAGTCGGCGAGTGGGGGAACTTATGGTTCTAGAAGCGCCACGTGTCCTCCTTATTTGCAGGTCGGTGAACGGACAATACTCGTATCGCTCGGCGCAGGGTTGTCGGCCATTGGTCACGTGACGGGCAACGACGCCTGCCAGTGGGTGGCTGTGTCACCCGACATACTTGGGTTGTCGTGGCGACTATGGCTCCCTGTCGGGTAAGAGGCGTGTCGTCCTTCAGTTCCTCCTTGCGTGGCACCCCTTTTGTCGCGCGTCGTGGTGTCATTCCACCCTACCGGGCAGGGCGTCAGGAAGGCCGGTGCAGACTTGGACTTATTTTGTGGACCGGGACGACTTTATTGCACCAAAATGAGGTGAAACTCTGCAAAAGATGGAAATATAGGATTAAGAGCATTGTTTGGCCAATTATTACGAAAGTGCATACAAAAGAGAGGAAAATAGCTAAAAATGGCAGTATTGATAACAGAAAAATAGTCTAAAATATCACAAAATTGGTGTTATCAACTCCCCCAAACTTAGCATTTTGATTGTCCTCAATCAATATTTAAACTCTATTTTGTGATGCTTCTTCTTGCTTGGTACAACTTTCAGGCCAAGAGGTAAAGCAAGTATAGTAATGCCTTTAGAGATAATGCTGTCTCATTACGAACAAAAGGCCTTGTGTTTCCTACCTTATTATTTCAGTAGAATTTTTTTTCTTATAGCTTCAGCGAGACTTTAGTGTATGATTCCGAAGTTAGCTTACACACCAAACAACTTTATTTTCGGGGCAGAAAATTGTGTAAAGGGTAGGCTAAGGCTTTTTGGGTTTTTCATCTTTGTTTTCCATCAGTCCATCCAGGTAAGGGTTCGTTAGCGGGCAAGTGGTCCCTGCAGTCCAAGCCAGTTGGCTTTAGAGCAGTGATTTCACATCCTACGTACCACTGCCCCAGATCTACCATGCCTAAAGATGGGTACTTTTGGAAAACAAGCGGGTATATATATATATATTTTCTTTTCTTTTATTGGGCACAACTCTCATGCTTTTATTCACACTCATAAGGCTTCTCTTTCTTTTTGGGATTTTCGTTGGGTAAAAGGGGAAACAAAGAGATTTCTACTGTTTTGGCAGCTTTTTCCTTCTCCATACTCATCTCTTAGCTATGTGCGAGATTATTATATTTTTCGAAATTTTTGGCATGGAAAAATGTAATCTTCTGTTCGTTTGAAGCAGCATTATCAGAAAGATATAACGGAACTTGTATCTCATTAGGCACAAAGAAAACTAACTTTGCAAGCAGTTGCATCAGGTTTTTACTAATATAGACTTTGTACATATGCATGGGGACAAAATAAGCAAAATTTTTCAATTTTTTTTATATATGAGCAAGGGTACGAATACATGATATAGGAGGAGAACAAAATGGCACATACCTCCTTCACTGGCACATGGGTACCCCCCAAACTTACTCCGCACTCTGTCCCAGAGTAGCGGAGAAAACAGGGTGAGTTCATGTTAGCTCAGTGAAGGTTAACTAGCGGGTTCTCCTGTTCCTTGGAGAAGCTGCAATATGCTACTTTGCTGCAGCCTCCTTCTTTTCTCATTTGGAAATAGCCAGAACAAGTGCAAAGCTCTCAAGATGGAAGCTTGAGAGCTCTTGAATACACTTGTGGCTGCTTCCTCCTTAAGAAGATGGAACCGGAATGCCCAGATTCCATCCGGAAGTCACCCGCAAAAGACTCGTGCTGTCTCTGTAGATGGTCCTAAACCATCACAGAAGACAAACTATTATAAGAAAGTGACCTTCCTCTGAGGCTACCATATCAAGAAAAATTCTCCCGCTCTCTATCTGCGGTAGTCGATGGCTAGCTGCCTTGGGGTTTTTACGTTTCTGCCCGACAGTTGTTGCTTCCGCTCGGCTGGAGGTTTGCCCTGTGTGACCCGTCCTTGTTATCAAGTCCAATGATCATCTAAATGTTAGGTCGGCAAAGACAGGAATCACGATAAGACTTATTTCAAAATCTGGGTATCGTCCATCAAAAGGAAGCTCAAGACGATACAGGGTTGGACGATACAAGGAGGGCTGTGCGGCACACCCACCGCCCGACACAGATGTATCGGGCGATAAGGTCGCCAAAGACCAAATGCTCATCGGGATGTCACATCGCCCCATAAGGCGTATCAGGCAAACACTATCGGGTGTTATTTTCGTGCTTAACTGCGTTGGGCGATACAAAATCGACTAGGCTCGTAAAACCCGATAAGCAGCACGATATGAAAACTCGTGTCGGGCGATAAGCATGTCGGACGATACCTTTGCTCATAGGAGCCATCGCCCGATATACGGGTGAAGGCAAGCTGGCCGACACGCGAGCAAAGGTGGATCACTGCATGTGTTACAGGTGGCTGAAAAGAGAAGTGAGGCACCCCGACACGTTGAGCCCACATTGCTATATATAGCAAGCTCAGCTGGGGGTAAAACAGGAATTTCTGGGGCGCGCGTCGGCTGACGTGTCAGGCAATGCCCGAGACGAAGGTCACGTCAGTTAAATCAAGGGCATTTATTTCCATGCACGATACGGCGGTTGCTCGGGAATACCATCCGCCCTAGTTCTTTGTGGTGCCCCAGAAACTACAAGCGTGACTGCGTGCCAGCTGAGCTACTGCCCGACACGGCTTAAAACAGGCGGCCGAAAACCATCATCAGTTTAGGGTTAAGTCCCCGACCTCAGAAAGTATGACAGCGGTGGCCCATAAAACAGAGGAGTCAGTGCGCTCGACGCGTGCACCGGCTCAGGCCTTATTACAATTCATAAATTTTGTTTTTATAGGTAATAAGAAAAAAAAAAGCATCCTACTCTACGAAAGAAAAAAAACTCGGGCTGCCTCCCGAGGAGCGCTGAAGTTTGCATCGCCAGCTCGAACGGTGTAGGATCATCTTGTTCAGCTCTCGACTGTACCCATATCTTGCAGACTGATCTCTACTCTCCTGACAAACGCTTCATCTTCATAGAATCTTTTCACCCTGTGCCCATTTACTTGAAAGACCCTGGTCGGATCGTCTTTATCATAGAGCTCCATCATTCCTTATGGGTATATTTTCGACACTATGAATGGTCCGGACCACCTCGTTTGTAACTTCCCAGGGAAAAGACAAATATAGGACTTGAATAACAATACCTTATCCCCTTCGCTTACATCTTTTCTCCTGAGGTGGGCATCATGCCACAATTTTTTCCTCTGTTTGTAGATTTTGCATTTTCGTAGGCGTTCATTCTCAGCTCTTCGAGCTCTTGAAGCTGCAAAAACCTTTTTTCTCATGCTTTGTCGAGGTCCATATTTAGGAACTTGATTGCCCAAAGGGCCTTGTGTTCCAACTCCAAAGGCAGGTGGCAGGACTTTCCGTAGATGAGACGGTAGGGGGTGGTTCCAATGGGTGTTTTGTAAGCAGTACGGTAGGCCCAAAGTGCATCGTCAAGCTTCATGGACCAGTCTTTCCTCATTCAGTTGACAGTTTTCTCCAAGATCTACTTGATTTGCCTGTTGGAAACCTCTACCTACCCTAACGTCTGTGGGTGGTAGGGTGTAGTAATCTTGTGCCTCACTCCATACTTGCACAAAAGTGCTTCAAACTGTCTTTCTCTAAAGTGCGACCCTCTGTCGCTTATCACAGTGCGCGGTACACCGAAACGAGGAAAGATGGTCTTCTCGAAGAGCTTGATAACTGACTTGGCATCGCAGGTTTGGGTGGCTACCGCTTCCACCCACTTCGATACATAATCTACTGCCACGAGTATGTATTGATACCCCCGAGATGGGGGAAATGGTCCCATGTAGTCGATCACCCATACGTCAAATATTTCTACTTCGATCCAACTTGCCATTGGCATTTCATTTTTCCGCCCTATGTTTCCTGTAAACTGGCACTCCTTTCAAACCTTCACAAATTGTGCAACGTCTTTAAACAAGGAGGGCCAGTAGAAACCTGACTGTAGCACTTTTGCAACTGTTCTCTCGCTACCCAGGTGTCCACCGTAGGGGGAGGCGTGGCATTCTTTCAAGATGTCTGCGATTTCTTCCTCTGGGATGCACCGCCTGTATAAGTTGTCAGCGCATCTTTTGAACAGGAGAGGATCATCCCAGTAGTAGTTTTTGACATCCGCAAATAGTTTTTATCAAACGCGAAGACGATCGCTAGCATCTCCTTCTCAGTTGTTGTGTAGTTTACTTGAGCCTCGTCCAACGTGCGACTAGCGTAGCAAATCACATGGTGCTTTTTGTCTTTCTTTTACCCCAGGACTGCCCCAACCGCGTAGTCGCTAGCGTCGCACATCAGATCAAAAGGTAAACCCCATTCTAGCGCTTGAAGGATAAGTGGTGATATTAAAGTGTTTTTCAGGGCCTGAAAAACACTGAGACAATCGTTAGAGAAAACAAATTCAGCGTCTTTTACCAGAAGATTGGACAGTGGTTTGGAAATCTTTGAGAAGTCCTTGATGAATCTTCGGTAATATCCCATGTGCCCGAGGAAGCTTCGCACCCCCATCACGGATCTCGGTGGAGGAAGCTTGGATATTGCTTCAACTTTGCTTGCGTCCACCTCGATCCCACGCTTCGAGATCTTATGCCCGAGAACGATGCCCTCCCGCACGATGAAATGGCACTTCTCTCAGTTTAGAACTAGGCTGTTCTCCTTGCACCTTTGAAGGACCAATGACAGATTCTTCAGACAGCTATCGAAGTCCCTCCCATAGATGGAAAAGTCGTCCATGAAAACTTCTAGGATGTCTTCTAGAAAATCTGAGAACATCGATATCATGCATCTTTGAAAGGTGGCGGGGGCATTGCAGAGTCCGAAGGGCACCCTTCGGAAGGCATAAGTGCCGTAAAGGCAGGTGAATGTTGTTTTCTCTTGATCTTCGGGCAAGATGGGTACCTGGTAAAAACCTGAAAAGCCATCAAGAAAACAAAAGAAATCGTGATGCGCTAACCTTTCGAGAACTTGGTCAATAAAAGGTAGCGGAAAATGATCCTTCTTTGTAGCCTGATTTAGCTTTCGGTAATCTATGCACATCCTCCAGCCGGTGATGGTCCTTACCGCCCTTCTCACCCTTAACCAATGTCATTCCGCCCTTTTTGGGCACTACGTGGATCAGACTTACCCAATTGCTATCATTGATTGGGTAAATGATCCCCGCATCCCTAAGCTTTATTACCTCTTTCTTGACGACCTCCTTGAGCATCTGGTTTAGCTTCCTCTGGGGTTGAGCCAGAGGCTTGGCAGATTCATCCAAGTTGATGCGATGCATGCACAGGGTGGGGCTAAGGCCTTTGATATCATCTACTGAAAATCTTATAGCCCTCCTGTGGAGCCTTAACTCCTCAAGGAGTCGGTCCAGCTGGTCACTTGAAAGATTGGCATTTACGATGACGGGGTTTCTGTGCTATTCATCTAAGAACTCGTACTTCAGGCCTTTGGGCAACACTTTTAACTCTGGCTTTGGTCTGGGTGCCTTCTCCTGAGGCTCCTCCTCGAGAGAGGCATACATCACAGACTCCACCACCTTATCTTCTCTTTGCAAATCTTCGTCAGAAAGGTTGAAAAGGTTGAGGTGCTTCGCGACCTCAGAATCTTCGAGGTCGGGATCTTGACAGTTTATAGCCCTCAAGAGGGGGTCTACTGTCCGGATATCTTCCTCTACTTCCTCGCAGAATTTATTGTAGCTATCTACGAAACATGCTGATTCAGATAGGGACGGGCTCTTCATGATCTCTTTCAGCTTGAAATCGATATGGTCATTTCTGACCCTTAAAGTGATCATCCCCTTGGAAACATCAATCAGCGCTCTCCCTGTCACCAAGAAGCGGCGACTAAAGATGATCGGGAAATGGGGGTCTTCAGCTGTGTCGATGACGACTATATCACAAGGGATGAAGAAGTCGCCAACCCTGATCGGCACATCTTCGACAATGCCGACGGGTCTCTTAAAGGTGTGGTCCGCCAATTCAATCCGCATGTTGGTTCGAACCATGTCGGTCAAGCCCACCCTTTGTGCAAAACTTAGGGGCATGAGGCTGATGCTTGCCCCCAAGTCTGCGAGACCCTTACACTCAACGTTGTCTCCGATGGCGAACAAGATTGTGAAAGCTCCGGGATCCCTTCTCTTATTTGGTGTGTCGGGCTTCAAGAAGGCGGAGGAGGCAGAAGCTAGATACATTGTCTCTGTCCTTCCTCCCCTTCTCTTCTTTGTGATAAGGTCCTTGAGGAACTTGGCATACGTAGGCATCTCTTCCAAGGCGTCAAGGAGGGGGACTTTAAGATGCAGTTTCCTGATCGAGTCCATGAACCTTTCGTGACGCCTTTTCAGATTTGCCTTGATCATCTTATATGGAAACGACAGCCTTGGAGAATAAGGATTCCTCCCACCAGGTAGCTCATTGGAAGGCTTCCGTGCAGGCTCTTGAGCTTCTGCTTGTCCACCTTCACCCTCTGCTGGAATGATACTCTCCGACCTCGGTCCAGGTTCTGGTTCGGAATCAGCTGTGCGCTCCACCGTCTTCCCAGACCTTAGTACCGCCATTCTGGTAGTTTCTGGATATGAGAGTGTCTTTCTAGCAGGGTTCTTTATTAGAGCTACCATCTGGGCCAATCGTTGATCGACTTCCCATTGGCGCATCTGCAGACTTGCCATCTGGCGTTGCATGGAATTCTGAGCTCCAGGGCTGGGAAGTGCACCCTGCACCAACCGGTTGATGATAGAGTCTTGTCTTTTTATGAAAGCATGCAACTGGCCAACCAGGCTGGGCTGGCGTGAAATCTCATCTCGGCCTTGACATTCACCTTCAAACGGAGATTTCTCACAACGAGACATGGCATCAGATCTCAAAGGAATAGGTCACCGTTCCTTAGAGTTCCTGAGATGGCACGAGAAATCAAGTTTAGAAGATAGATCTATTAATTTCAAGCAGAGAATAATAGTAAAGAAAAAGAAAAAGAAAAAGAGTGCTGTCAAACTCATTGCTAAGCTTGAGGCACAAGAGTGTAGTTAGTGGACTCTGATTCGTCAAGAGTGCCATTTTGCCTTGTCCCTGGCAACAGCGCCAAAAAGTTGACCGGCCAAAATCGCGCATCCAAAAGTGGAGGTGGATTTGAGGTAGTCGAGCTTTTATATTTATAAACCCGAATCCTTCTAGGCCCCCACAACTTTGTTTACGGGGTCAAAGTAGATATACGGGGTCGAACACAGGGACAAGGGGGGTAGTGTTGAGAACCCAGAATCGACACGCTACACTCCGACAGGTATAAAGAGATGATAAATTCCCCAGAAAGGAAGCAGTAAGGTGTCATGAACAAAATAAGAAAACTATCTCCAAGTGGAGTTACTAGAAAGATTTAAGGTTTTAGTCATTTAGCAATTTTTAGAGGTTTTCTTGCAACAGAAACAGAAGGATAAAACTAGGGCTAGAGCAAGGTATGAAGGATAATACTACAACTTAACAAGCGGCACCGGTAACATCCTGCACCCCTCCTCTCAGAGCGGATACCTCTAACCAAGCCTCAGCACCCCTCTCGAGGTTACTGGGCTCAAAGTTAGAGTGGAATGTTACTGAAATAACTCCGTTCCAGGCACTCTCGTACTCCAGAATCGGACCAAACACTAGAGCCACAACACAACTCTCGAAGTTGTTGCGACGGGAAAACACGATTCAGTAGCTAAGCGAAACACGATCCAAACATGCAAGCTAGAGTTCATATATCAAACATAGCAGTCATCCAACATATTGTACCAAGCACAGAGCAACAACTAATTAAGCTCTTCTATTTCCATAGACAAATAAAGGGTCTTAACTACAATGCATAAGTAAATAATTAAATGACAGAAAAATAAAGACAGGTGTCGCCTTCTTGATGTAGAAGGACGACAGACTACTACGGCTCTCCAACCCAATATCGGTCAGGGGCCTAGCCCGATACAGCCGTGTCGGGCGGCACACCATCTCGTGAGGCACGCCTGACGGGCAACTTTATCGCTCAAGGATCATGGCCGATACGCTCATGTCGGGCGATGGACCCTCTTGGGCGGCACGTATGACGGGCAAAGCGTATCGGGTTCGATATCATGTCGGGCATGGAGCTACGCGTTCTACTGTCGGGCATGGGTGTCGGGCACTCATGTCGCGTATCTACATCGGCCGATATCGGCCCTCAGTGTCGCCCGGTACAGTCCTAGGTGAACCAGTCCCCTCCCTCTCGGGATGAGGAAGAGCTCACCTAGTATCACCCGGTACGAGCACTGGGGCACGATACGTCTTCTCTCGTGATTCTCCTCGAAGATAGCTCAAGTTCCCAACTGTCTGAACTGTCTTTTCGGCTTCCTGTAGCTCTTATTTATAGTCGGCGAGTGGGGGAACTTATGGTGCTAGAAGCGCCACGTGTCCTCCTTATTTGCAGGTCGGTGGACGGCCGATACTCGTATCGCTCGGTGTAGGGCTGTCGGCCGTTGGTCACGTGACGGGCAACGGCGCCTGCCGGTGGGTGGCTGTGTCACTCGACATACTTGGGTTGTCATGGCGACTATGGCTCCCTGTCGGGTAAGAGGCGTGTCGTTCGTCAGTTCCTCCTTGTGCGGCACCCCTTTTGTCGCGCGTCGTGGTGTCGTTCCACCCTACCGGGCAGGGCGTGTATCGAGCGTCAGGAAGGCCGGTGCAGACTTGGACTTATTTTGTGGGCTGGGACGGCCTTATTGCACCAAAATGAGGAGAAACTATGCAAAAGATGGAAATATAGGATTAAAAGCATTGCTTGGCCAATTATTGCGAAAGTGCATACAAAAGAGAGGAAAATAGCTAAAAATGGCAGTTTTGATAACAGAAAAACAGTCTAAAATATCACAAAATTGGTGTTATCAGCAGACTACGACAATCCCATCTTATACAAAATGTCATACAATGAAGAGATGTGAAACATGCAATATAATTAAAACAAAATGTTGCTAACCCGCTAGATCAACACTTACGCAACGGAAACATGATGGACATGTTTAGACCACTAAGAATAAGATTCGTGGGTGATTGAATCTAAGTGAAAGTGGGAGTCTTTTGGTAGGTATGTCCATAGATCCAATCATGTGATGATTGTAATGGCATATTATGTAAAGGATTTGATCAATAATAAAGTCAATCTTCCTATTTATTCTATTTCACTTAGTTATAAGATAACGAGGAAAAATAATGAATGTCTAAAGAATGACATTACTCAATGCCATATGTCTTCAGGTGCGTGATCTGAACAATGAGATCAGGTTTTTAAGAGTATATGCATTCTTGTTATGTCCCTAGTTAAATGTTATTGTGGAAGGCTAATAGACAATAATAACACACAAGACTAGTGTGTGTGTTGTTGATGATAGAATCTCATTAGTCATGATATGTGATATCAAACCAAGCACATAGATACTTGTTAGAGAAAAGTGTATCAGACAAACCTACCTTGAGAGTGACACATGGA
Source organism: Alisma plantago-aquatica (assembly GCA_963693085.1). Taxonomy (NCBI): domain Eukaryota; kingdom Viridiplantae; phylum Streptophyta; class Magnoliopsida; order Alismatales; family Alismataceae; genus Alisma; species Alisma plantago-aquatica. The sequence continues at coordinate 1,488,258,585 of OY856409.1, forward strand.
AACCATAACTGGTGGTCATAGTCATCTCTCACAGTGAAGGTGGTGATTGTGGTTCTTAGACCTGAAATCACTACAATCATCACATGTCGTTCGGTGGGTTTTGACATCATCCCCCATGATCCTAAATAAGGGTTGCCATAAAGGTGATGATCAGATGCACAATGACACATAGGGATGACTGTGAGTGATGTAGATGGGATTTGTCCCTCCTACAAGAGTTTGATATCCTGACCACTTGATAAGAGAGACTGAAGAAAAGCATATGCATGCACGTGTGAATCAACATATGATATCAAGGTTTCATATATCTCAAACATTGTGCTATAGTTCAAGGAACATGGATCGAGCATTGAAAGGATGATGATTCCATGCCTCAAGTTCAATTAGGATATTAGTGACAAAGAAATTATACAATCAGTGTAACACCTATCACAAATTGTAGTTTGAAGTTGTTCTTCAACTTTGCAATTACTTGGGTAGAAATGATGTGTGACTAGGCACCGCTCTTTTCTTGTGATGTCATGGACATTCACTTCCAACATAACCTAGAACCTATAGGTTCACACACATAGGGATTCACTTGGAATAGGAGTTTAATCATGAATGATAATTAAAGTGATTACTAAAGTGTTTAGGTACTCAGTTTAAACAACAATTGATTGACTGGTCTCTAAACCGATTGGTTCAAGTGTTGAACCGATCGGTTGGAGTGTCAGGTTGATTGGATATTGCAGTGGCTGAATTTTGGATGAACTAGGGCATGAAGTGACCAATTTACTAAATGAACCAATTGAATTAAGGTTGATAAAAGACATAATCATGATATGAACCTCCCGGTTCACAAGAGAAATTTGATTGCATCAAGGATTAGTGCCGACGTCCTATCGTGCATTAATTGGATTAGAATTGCCAATAAAATTGTGATTGGGAAACATGTTGTAACAACCAATTCAAAGGTGAACCGATCGACTCACATGCCAACTGATCGATTCACCAGCAAACCAACTATTTCTCCTGTTGCAGGTTGCAAAAATTTGTAAAATTCTGGCCTCTTCCGCTCCCACTCAATCTAGGAACCCTGACCCTGATCCTTTTATAAATAGAGGGGTACTGGGGGCTTCTCAAACACAACTCAATTGCCTCTAGCAATTTTTTTTGTTTTCTAGTTGTGGTAACCGAGAGAACTCAAGCAAGTCCTACCTGATAAAGAGAGGGATAGAAAGGGAGAACAATTGTGGGAGAGAAAGTTGGTGACTAGTACGTCAACATGAGGGGAGATCCCTTCTTATCCGTTCTTCTAGAATGACAAGAGTTCTTGATGGTCCATGTGGACTACTCTAGAGATGTAGATCCTTTTCCCACTAGGAGGAAAACACCAACCTACCATCTATGGTGATTAACCGGGAGGCCAACACAGACGCTGTTCAAGTGTGACTTAAAGAAAGGGTGTGCAAACACGACAAGGATATTGGTCATGAACTTGCTCCAGGACTAGGTATATCCTCTAAACCATCCTTCCCATTACATAGTTATTGACACGATTTATTGGGGGAACATGATAGTTAAATATTTATTTCAGCTACTTGTTCTATTGCCATATTTCCCTACACTTACCTTAATTGAAAACCTTATATGAGATGTCTACTCTGGAATTGACCTATGTTATTCATGTGATGATGAAAGGCTGATCTAGAATCATATGAAAAACATATAATAATCTTGATTAGAAAAACCCTAATATGATGAGGATTTAGGTGTGCTTACCCTATAATATTGATTAGTGGTGTTATAGATCTTTGGAAGTTAAGATTTTTCCTTAGTATAGAGTTGGGTAATAAGGATGGTGAAATTGTTCATAAGGAGATCATATATGGAAAAATGTGAATTGGTTCACACAATTGATTTTAGATCCATCCTTTTTTATGTCAAATAGAATTCATCGCAAAACTATTTTTCATTATGTTAATCTATGTACAAAGAAAGTGTTTTGTAATTTTTTGTGAAACTAAGTCATAATGGAAGTGTATGTGAAGTCTTGGTCCTATAATTTGTGAATGTAGAAATCTAAAAAATTTAGTTTTTGAGTATGGAGTGCTGGATTAGAAAAATGTGGCATTGAATTACACTTTTATCTCCCTTAAGTCGTACAAAGTTATACCCAATGACTTTTTATATGTTCATGTTAAGCCTAGGGTTGTAAGTTTAGAAATAGAAGGACCTAAAATTCAAACTAAGGAGGCTATGACTTGTTAGTTGGGTGCATGAACTATGAACAACATAAAGTTATGTAACCCTAATATCTTTAAGATTTGTTTGAATTGGATTATTAGGTGAAAGTTTTTAAGGGGTGGAGAGTAGTTGATTGGTAGAGTAAGGAGGTCTGAATTCAGGGACACAATCCTCTTTAAGGGGTGAAGTGTTATAACATACCTAAACCTAGAAATTTGACTCGAGAAGTCCTAATCCAATGGATGTGGTTCTTGTATAATTGGATTATTAGAATTGGCCAAATAAGCATTAAGAATATCCCCTAATACACTTTCTTGTAACTCAAATGAACATTTCATGTACATAACATGAGATGTAAATCTTATATATGGATACTTGTGACCTTGAGCATGCTTTTGGATATGTGATCACTAATATGTGATAACTTGGAACCTAACCATGGCCTAATATGTAGACGAGTTAATTCCATATGTAATATATGCCACCTAGTTCACTAATAAGCAACTATTTCTTAAATGTGCCTAAACCAGTAATCTAATGTGAATGAATGCAAATGAATAATCCATATGGACAACAATGTGACTAATGCAAAAATAATTGAATATTTAATGTATATGAAAATAGCTAATATTCCATCATCTAAGTCAATATTTAATTAATGGACTTAATAGATTAAATAAGTAAAATATGAAAATTTGTGCATAATAATATAAGGTAACTCTTATGGAAGCAAAGTGAAGATAATAGGTCTCAATTTCATGAATGTTGATGATAATGATGTGATATTATAAATAATGGAGACGATTCTAAGCCATAGCTGTATTATAACTCATAAAACAAAACTTCAAAACCTAAATCTAATGGCATAATTGTGATCCTTGGGTCACACTTAGCTTGGGTGCCAATATTCATATTAAATGATTAAATTTAGATGCCTTTATTTCATTAAGAAAAGATGATATACGTTCAATTCTAAAACATTAAATAATGTAATGATATATCCCAAAAGTCAAAAGTAACCTAAATTTGGATTCTACATGTCCTTATTAGCCTAGATGCCAAATATGGTGTTAAACGAACATTGTTTTCTCCCCCAGTTTAACTACGAAAGAAAACAACTATACGAATTATTTAAACCATAAGTCCATTTATTTATTACTTTCAATTTAGTAAAGTTTTTCCAGATATTTGTGTAACACATCATCTTTGCAAATTTTGAAATTGTATTTAAGTGGGATCCTTTGAGAACCATTGGATATCCCCCCTGTGGTTTTGGCTTTGTTTTCTTCCTTGATTCAAAAATTAAAGTAACAAAAAATAGCCCCAGTTCCCTTCTCCCCATGAGATCTCTCTCCTCAATTCCTTTTTTCTCAATATTTCTTCGCCTACATTCTCCTGTTGCTTTTTTACACTAGGTGGTCCCTACTTTCCTAGGGTTTTGTAGTTTGAAATTATCTAACCACCACCGACTCCCTTGCCTCCTCTACTTTTATCCCCATAACTTTCTCTCTTCACTCTACGAATCCATATCTATAGAATACTCTCTATAAACCATCTACAAGCCCAGAGTAACTCAAAAAGATCACTAGAGCCCTTGTATTGATTTGTCATCGATAATCCGAACCACTATTCAATCATTGTGCAAGTCAGATACCCTAGAGGCCCTTGGACCGTATGCTGACATAGAAAGGGAACCCTAGACCTATCCATACACTACCATGAAGATCTGATATACCATAATTCCCCCTAGAACAAGGTATTATGCTAATCCCTCTTTCCCTACCTTCACCTACTCAAAATTGAATACTGGGTTATAGGTTTATGTTTCTCGAGATTTCCATGCCTTTAGCTTTGATACCTCCCAAGAGAGCATATGCACAAGGTTTGGTTCTGAACTTCTAGCATGCTCCCAAGGTGGTATCTTGTTGTGTCTATGGCAAGAGGCTCTTTAACAAGCTCGAGCCACCAGTTGGACCAACACGAGGTTTGTAAGGATTGCAAACACCCTAGGGATGTCATAAACATGACTATTTTTTCTGTAGTTTAGGTCTCCACCATGAGTTCGATCAGGTTTCATGGGTTTTTGGGAAGATGACCTTTGTATAGACTTGACTAACTTACTGTTTCATGTTTGAGAACATAGCAATGAGTGTTTACTTAGTGTTACCTCTCACACTCGCTTTGGGTCTGGCTCCCGACCAGGGGTATTTTGGTCCCTTCACTGGTTCCTATTTGATGTAGTTGCATTTTCATTTAAGGAGAACTTAGGCCACATGGAAAATCTCTATTGGGCCTCTCCTTTCTAAGAGGACAATGATTTATACATGTGGATTTTCTAGTATTTTTGATTAGGCAAGTTTTATAAAATTCATAGTGAATCGACCGTGAGGCACAAAAATGAAATAAATATGTTTTGGATTCCATGATTTTTCTCCATCCAATGATACTGGTTTAATTTCCTAATTCTAATCTAATAAATATATGACTTTTATGTAGTTATTTAAAATTTATAAAATTCATATTTGATAATCGGTAAGTTAAAAATAAAATATATTATGAATTCAATAAAATATAATCTACAAGATGGTAATATTTTGATAATATCATTCATTAATGATTGAACGATAAGTGAACTTAACACTAATTAAATATATGTATTTGATAGGTCACTTTAAACCTTGATGTGAATATATGGTTTAGTTTTTATCTTGGCAGATTGACTGTGAGGTATGCTACATCTCCCAAATTCTATATTAAGTAATTAATCTAATTTCTCTTTCCTAATATATGTCACATTCTACTATCCTTATTGAACAACTGACCCATGCTTCTCTCTCTTCGTCTTTTTGGAACTTGAAACCTTAATCTTCTTATGAAGATATTTATTTGAATTAGTTTTATTTAATTGATCCTATTTGTTACTAGATTCCTTTTTTCACTCAATTTATTGGATATTCTTTTATTTCTCCCTGACCCCACTTGATATTAGTTGGATGTTCTCATCCCTTATTTGAACATGACCATACTATATCTTGCCTGCTCTATTTACATGTGTGATTGACTACTCATAACTAGAAGTAGTGACACCACAATGAGGTTTTAGTCCTTCTGAAGTGAGATTTTAGTCCTCCTACAATATATTATTATTTTAGGCAATAAGGTTTTAGTCTTCCTGCCAGGTATTGAGGTTTTAGTCCTCCTACCAATGCACTAAGGTTTTAGTCCTCATGCAAAAGTCTATATTTATTTGGTGCTAAGGTTTTAGTCCCCCTACCCCCGATATATGGATTCCTACCCAAGTTTTTAGTATAATCTAGTCTACTTATTACTCAACATGCTTATTTCTTATGATGTTATCGATGTGATATTGTAAAAGGAAAGAAATCTCTTATTGTTTATCATCTTATAGAAATTCATATTCTCTTTGATATCCATTTGGATATTCACTATCTTTCTTATTTGAGAAGCCTTGAGTAGTTTATTGATGTCTTTTTTCCATGACGTTGTTCAACTCATATTTATGTGCTCATACCGACATTTTTATGCTGACAACTTCCATTTTGTCTCTACTTGTGGGGTATGTTTCCAACCCCTTAGGTGATGGACATGGTGGACCCACATGATGACATGGACTTAAATTAGTGAAGATAACTCTTGGGAGATAGACTTGACATAGTTTGGACTTCCCTCTGACTAATTGTTGAAGCTATTACTTTCATGTATACCCAAAGTGGGTGATTAGTATGTCATTTTATAAAAGTAAATATAGTTATTACATTTATTTCTACCACTATATATTGGTCTTGTACCATTCAATTGATAAACGAAAATACACCTATACTAATATGCTTGTTAGTGTGTTTGGAATAGATGTGTTTGTTCCTTAAATTGAGTAAGCAGTGCATCACCTCTCATGTCTCAATCCTTACAAAAAGGTATTAGATCCTTGGTAGTCAGATTCTGACTATTTCAACTTTATCTCCCTAGTTAGAGCCCTTACCCTAAGTGAAAACCTTAGATGAGACGTTTACCCTAGAATTGACCTATGTCATTCATGTGGTGATAAAAAGTCAATTTAGAATCATATGAAAAACACATAAGAATCTTGATTAGAAAAACCCTAATGTGATGAGAATTTCGTTGCACTTAACTATAATATTAATTAGTTGTGCTATATCTCTTTAGGAGTTAAGATTTTGTCTTAGTATAGAGTCCGGTAATAAGGATGCTGAAGTTGTTCATAAGGAGATCATATGCATAAAATTGTGACTTGGTTCACACAATTGATTTTGGATCCATCTTTGTTTTATGTCGAATAGATTTCATTGCTAAAAAATATTTTCCATTATACAACTATATGTACAAAGAATGTTTTCTAGAAGTTTTCATTGGATTCCAAAACTAAGTCACAATGGAAGAGTATGGAGTGTTGGCAAAGAAAAGTGTGGCTTATGCTAAAGGTGTAGTTGACCTGCCTTTTTATGTCCCTGAAGTTGCATAAGTTATACCCAATGAATTTTAGATCCTCATGTGAACCCTAGGGTTGTTAGATCAGAAGCACAATAACCTAAAATTCAACCCCAGGTGGTGTGACCTATTAGTTGGGTGCATGACCTATGAACAACATAAAGTTCATGACTAAAGAAATGTATATGTAATCCTAATATCTTTAAGAGTTATTTGATTTGGCTTATTAGGTTAAACCTTCTAAGGGGTGGAGAGTATTTGGTTGGTAGAGTAAGGATGGATGGATTTCGGGGATGAAATCCTCTTGAAGGGGCAAAGTGTTGTAACATACAAAAATGAGCATCTTGAATCTAGAAGTCCTAATCCCATGGATTTGGAGCTTGTATACTTGGATCTTTAGAATTGACCAAACAAGAATTAACAAAGTTATGTAATACACTTGTTTGTAACTCAAATGAACATTTAATGTACATAACATGAGATGTAACCTTCCATGGATACTTGTGACCTTGACCATGCTGTTGGATATGTGAACACTGATAATAGTATAAATTATATATATGGAACTTAACCATGGCTTAATATGTAAATGAGTTAATTAAATATGTAATATATGTCACGTATAAGCAACTAATATCTTAAATGTGCACAAATAAGTAATCTAATGTGAATGAATGCAAACGAATAATCCATGTGGAAAATAATGTGAATAATATGATAATAATTGGATATTTAATATAAATGAAAACACATAATGTTCCATCAACTAAATCAATATTGGATTATTGGACTTAGTAAGTTAAATAAGTAAAATATGGAAAATCTTGTGTAATAATATAAGTAAATCTTTTGGCAACAAAGTAAATCTAATAGGATTAAAATTTCATAAATATTGATGATAATGTTGTATTATTATAATAAATATAACGGTAAGAGTCTAAACCATAATTGTATCTATACTCATAAAAGAATACTTCAAAACCCAAATCCAATGGAAAATTTGTGATCCTTGGGTCCCAACCAGCTTGGGTGCTAAGTTTATCATTAAATAAATAACCATAGATGCCTTAATTTCATTCAAGAAAGATAATACATGTTTAAATCTAAAATATTAGAATTGTAATGATATACCCCAAAAGTGGAAAGTAATCTAAGATTCAGAGTCTAGATGTCCTTATAGTTCTAGATGCCATATTTGGTATTAAATGAACATTGTTTTCTTCCCCAATTTGATTAGAAAAGAAAAAGGATTTATAAAGTATTTAAAACATAAGTCCATGCATTTATTACTTTCAATTTAGTAAAGTTTTTCTAGATATCAGTGTCACACACCATCTTTGCAATTTCTAGAATTGTATTTAAGTAGGTTCCTTCAACAACTATTGGATATTGATCCCCATAGATTTTTCTCTTTTCTATAGGTCTCCATATCCTTATAATACTCTCTATAAACCATCCATAAGCCTAGAGTAACTCTAAAAGATCACTGGAGCCCATATATTGATTTGTCACCAATAATCTGAACTGATGTTCTATCATTGTGAAAGACAGAGTCCCTAGAGGCCCTTTGTCCACTTGCTGACATAGAAAGGGAACCTAGACCTATCCATACACTACCACAAAGCTTTTTGAGCCCACAATTTCCCCTAAAGAAATATGCAAATCCCTATTTGACTACCTTTACTTAACCAAAATCAAATATCAGGTTCTAGGTTTCTATTTCTCAAGATTTCCATGCCTTTAGCTTGGCTGCTCCCAAGTGAGCATATGCATAAGGTTTGGTTCTGGATTTTAGATTTCTAGCATGACCCCAACATGCTACTATGTTCTATACATGGTGAGAGGTTCTCCATCAAGATTTGGTGACCATTTGGACCGAGTCAGGGCTCATAAGGACCACAGACACCTCAGGGATGTCATAAAGGTGATTGCTTTTTCTTCTTCTTCTGTACTCTAGGTCTCTGGCATGAATTTATTGGTATTCATGGTGTATTGAGAATATGACCTTTGTCTAGCTCTGTATAGATGATTGTTTAGCATTTGTGAACATAGCAACGAGTGCTTATGCAATATTTACCTCTCATGCTTGCTTTGGGCCTGGTTCTCGATCCAGGGTATTTCTATTTCTTCCCTAGTTCCTACTTGATGTATTAGCACTTTCATTTGGGGAGATCTAGGCCACATGTCCAATCAACATTGTTGGGCCCCTCCTCTCTAAGAGGACAACCGTTTATACATGTAGATTTTCTAATATTTCCAACTTGCCGAGTTCTATAAATTAATAGTAAATTAAGAGTAAGGCATAAACATGAAATAAAATACATTCTAGAAACCAGGGATTTTCTCCATCAATTGGTGCTAGTTTCATTGTCTGATTCCAATCTAATAGATATATAATTTTTATAGAATTGGTTAAAATTTCTATAATTCATATCTAATATTCTGCAATTAAAAAAAAATAAAGAAAACTATTTTATGAATTCAACAAAATATAGTATACAAGATGGTGTGATTTTGATAACCTCGTTCACTAATGATAAAAGATGATTTTTGCAATTTATGCAATTAAAGTGAACTTAACTATAATTTCATATATGTGTTTAATAGGTCTCTTGGAACCCTGATGTGAATCTAGGGTTTAGCTTGGTTCTTGGTAGATTATATATGAGGTATTTTGCATCTCCTACATTTTATATTGAGAAATTTATCTAATTTATCTCTCTTAGTGTATGTTGCATTTGACTATCCATGTTGAGCAACTGACCCAAGTTTCTCTCTCTTGGTCTTTTTGGAACTTGAAACACTAATCTTCTTGTGAAGATATTTCTTTAAATTAGTTTTATTTTAAAGATCCTTTTTGATACTAGATTCTCTCTTATCATTGAATTTATTAGATATTCTTTTATGGGTCCTCTGACCTCACTTGATATAATCTGGATGTTCTCATCCCTTATTTGAGCATGAATATACTTTATATTGCTTTCCCTATTTGTATGGTTGATTCACTAATCATAACTAGAAGTAGTGACACCACATTTTTTTAGGCATTCAGGTGGTTTTAGTCCTCATGTGATATAATATTAGTTTGTGCACTGAGGTTTTAGTCCTCTTTACAATGCATTGAAGTTCTATTCCTCCTGCAAAACTCTATATTTGTCTGGCATTGAGGTTTTAGTCCTCCTACCACTTGTATGGAATATATGGATTCTTACTCTACTTTTTAGTTTATACTAGTCTACTTATTAGTCACCATTCAACTGCTTATATTTTATGATAATATTGATGTGATATTGTAAAAGTTAAGAAATCTCTTATTGTTTATCATCTCATTGAAATTCATATTCTCTTTGATATCCATGTGGATATTAACTATCTATTTTGATTGGTAATCCTAGAGTAGTTCATTGATATCCTTTTTCCCTAATATTTCTCAATTTATATTTATATTCTCATATTGGCATTTTTTGCTTACAACTTTCTTTTCATCTTCTCTTGTGGGGTATGCTTCCAATCCCTTAGGTGAAGGTCATGATGTACGTATATGATGGTTCACACTTGGATCAGTGAAGCTAACTCTTAGGAGATAGACTTGAGATAGTTTGGACTTCCTTTTGCATGGATATTGAAGTTGTTACTTTCATGTAAACCCTAAGTGGGAGATTAATATGTAATCTTATAAAATTGAATATAGGCATTACATTTATTTCCTCTGCTATACTTTGGTCTTGTATACAATTCAACTAAGAAATGAAAAGACACCCATTATAGCATACTTGTTAGTGTGTTTGGAGTAGATGGGTTTGTTCCTCAAATTGACTAAGGAGTGGATCCCCTCTCAACCCCCCTCCTTACATATAGGATCTATCCTTTCTCACCCTCCCGAACCTACATCACACACTACATGTTTCAAGAATTATCCAAGTCTACACCTAGTTCTAGAAAATATAGATTCTAAACTATATGGTAACTCAAAGGTAGTCCATAAATGACAACTTATTAAGAGTCTAGGGTTTATAAAAGGTTGAGTTTAATTTGTATTTCATGGTGAGAAAATTCTTGGTGGTGCAACTATTGTCAATGCTCTAATACCATCTATGATGTAAGCGGTCCCACCTCCCCAAAACCCCATGGGGCCTAAGAGGGAAAATCCCCATGGCATCATGCAAATGTAATATTAAGGACTAAAATATAGAAGCATGAAATGCTTAACATAGATGAACAATTAACTAGATGTACACACCAACTTATTATCAATATTCAAAAGTAGATTATTATTACGACATAAGTTATAACAAATTCTATTTACACATTTAAGAGTGTAATTATACAACATTTGACATATATACTAACTAGGATCTTACAAAAGGTACATCCTAAACACATGTTCACATACCATTTTCTCCCAAGCTATCTTTATAACTGATACAAGAATTAAACGCATCAACACACAAGGTGCTGCTACATGTGCATAAAGATACATACATGTAATATTTTCATTATTTGAAAAGTTTTGCAGAAATAAAGCAACAAGAGAAACAATAATTAATTAGATAAATTAAATCAATCATTTTAGTCAATTTACTCTAGTATACCAAGTGAAACATCAATATAAGGTCTTTGATCAACTTCCCGTCAGAAGGGATCCGCTAGGGTGTTTATCGCTCAAAGCAATTATCTAACCCTATTTCTATGCAAGGGATCTTAAATGACCAAAACCATTGAGTGAACATTGTTACAAAGTTTGTATAATGGATATCTATTTTATGTTTTCAAGTGACAAAACATCAATATAAATATCATCAAGTACTATACAACAACACTACATGTCAATATTTGCAAGAAAGAGAGAAAACATACATAACATGCATCTAAACAAGATAACTATATTCATAAAATTATTTAAAGCACTAATTCTTGACTTTAGGGGTTCATATCCTATCCTTAACTATCTAGATCACAAGCAACCACCTGATTGAGAACATTAGCTAGAATCAAAGCAAGGTTCAACATATCTCTCACTTGTTAGGTCCATGATTAGGGTTTTGGTCAACTTAGTTTCAAAGTTGGTTATTAACATATTTTGGTGAATTGTTATTGATTTAAACTTTATTATAAAGGCGTGGTTCATGTTTCATGTCATTCTATGGTTCCAATTATTTTCTATGCTTATTATAAGGTTTATACCACTTATATTGCTTTTCAAGGTAAAGACAAAAAAATATTACTTTTCAAGGTCATAAGTTTGGTAATATGGCAAACAAGATTAGGGTTCACAAAGCCATGGGATTTGAAAAAAAGGATGTTTAAGATCATCAAGATAAGGACATAATTATCATTTTGCAAAGTAGGTGGATGATACCCTAGGTCTAGGTTCATATTTATTTAACATTGGCTTTATCATTTCAAAGTGGATCCCATTAGCATCGTAATTTACATACATCACTAGGGATCAACGTTAGGCTTAGGTGAGATATCCACGTAAAGGTGGTCATAAGAAACAAGATATTTTGGATTTGAATGAAGAAAATCATAAGATTTGGATCTTCATAAATATTCAGGCACACCAAACATAAATCAAGTCACTTTAGATCACATTGGGTCATTTTCTATGGATTATATGTCACATACACCATCCTATTATAAAAGGGTGTGATATTAGAGATTAATGTCATAATGCTTCATTAAGATACCACTTCGAAGAAAGATAGAGTTTGGATGCATAAATAGGTCAAAGTCATCATATGATTAAAGTATTATCATGTATTATCATATATAGGTCACATTCATGCTTTTGATGCCACATGGACCAAATAAGTGAATAATAAGAGCAAGGGTGGATATTTGTGTCATGGAATGTGATAAACTACTAATCTTGAGTTACGATAAGCTTTGATTTTATTTTGAAACAAGACTAGCAAATTGACCATGGTTCTACATTAGTGTTCAATTAAGTGTCACATTTATGCATAAGGGTCATCAAAAGAACAAGGGGATCATTAAGTTCTCCACTTGGTTCTAATTTCCATGAAAGTTAATGATTCAATGATCATGATTTGAATAGGACATTATTGATTCAAGATTGATTATGTAATACTTTTGATGAATCCATAAGTGATCGAAGTTCACAAATTAAGGGAACCAATGAAATTTGTAGGGACTTTGGACCTAGAACTATATTTAACTTGTATATCTCATTTTCTTAATCATTTTGGTATATTAGATGACATGGTTTGTCTAAATGATGAAAAAGTAGCATGTTTCAAAGAAACATCCATTCACATGGACAAAGGAGGGATTATTACCCCAAAAAATCGGTGGAGGATTGCCATGGATCGCTTATCCAATGGGTATGGCCTGGGTCCAAACCCACCTCTCTAGTTTGTGTATGTGGCAGACAGAGGGCACATGTCAACCTTAGTATTTTATTGGTCCAAGAGTTACGGAGGGAAGCATGAGAGAGGGACCAACATGCATATCTTATCCATCAATGTATCCATCACCCCAGACCCGGTGGTCAACAACTAACATCTCACTTGACCAGGCACAAGCACACCATCCATTTGACATGGTTCACCTCACTATAGAGGTAGGTGGAGTGTGAGAAGTGAGGCTTGAGCATTAAAAAAATGGCTCACCCACCTCTGACTAGAGCCTATGAGCCAACTGGCGGTCCTAGCTTCGCATAGGTAACAATAGGGACAGATGTCCCAATGCCACCACAACGGAATGACCATGGAATAAGAGGAAGAAAAAGTGAGAAAGATAGAGACCTCCTAAGTGTGAAAAGAGGATTGAACATGGGGAAAATACTAAGGGAGAAAGAAGAGAGAAAGGAATAATCGTTCAATTAACAAGTGACATTGTAGCTGCACTGGCCTCCATGTGCCATGTGCACTGTATGGTGATTAAAAATGAACAAGGGATGTTGGATAAAGACTAGATCAAAAGATACTTGATCCAACACATGATCTAGACACCAGTTCATGATAGTTGGATTTCTGACTAAGAAAAATATAAATTTTATAAACACAATTTAAGTTGTGTTTCTTGGATCAATTTGTAAAATGCATAGCTTGTGTCATGCAACTCTAATTGAGGTGAAATTTTCACAATTAATTCACCAAATTTCTCCTCTAATTCTATAAAATGTTGAGGAATAATTAAGGATGTTGAAGGGTCTCAATATTGAATTTTCTTTCTTAAAGTTGATTTCAACACTTAATTTAATACATATGCAAATTTTAGTTCTAACACAACAATTAGGTATCAAGTAATTCAAATTAATTTAGTTGATCAAGATAGAGATCAATGGTTGCAAAATAATATCATTTGAGTAAATATGTGTATTATTGAAGATAGAGAGAAAAAGTAACTTTGTCACACCATCTTTACAACACCCTAAGAAGATTCTACACATCAAATACAATCTATTGAGACTCCTAACTTAGGTTTTGAGATGGAGGCAGGTGGTTTATGTAGCCTCATTTGGTCAAAGTTCTTGTAATGGGCTATAGAGACACCAAATTCCAACACATTATCCATTTGATGAAGTGAGGACAAGAATACCATGGGGCATAGAACCCTAGGACCAATCCCTTTTTTTCTTGGAGGGATCTATATCTTTTCTGTATGCCCTTATTTTCTAAGAGCCAAGCCTTGGTCTAGGGGGATATTCATTTCCCTTAATCATTAAGCGAGTTTCACAAAGTCACACAGGAGGTGGTGTGGTTGTCATTTTCATGGTGACACATAGTGGATGGAAGTGACGTGAAACATATCAAACTTGACCCAGTGATTGTCCTCCTTTTTAAAGGCTATGTGGGGCTAGTGTGTCAAAATGGATGATAACAATAGAATTCCCTAGATGATACTCAAACATTTGATAAAATGACAAAAAGACCAATAAGTTCTGGTGAACTGATGGTATACCTTGGAGAAAATTGAATGACATGCTCAACTCCATAACTTTGAATAAGATGAGAACGTTTGTTGCCCAATTTGTAGATCAAGTATGATTTCTCCTAATGCATCCTTTAGCACACCAATGAAGAACTATACCAATTGATTGTTTTCCATTATAATGAGGGATCCATTTCCAAGACTAATGGTCATCTTAGAGGGAGAACATTAATGCATGCCCCATTGTTGATGAAGCAAGAAGGAATCTTGAGACCTCTATATATGGAATTGACAAGCAAAGGCATGTTATGGTTCCCCCCCTTCATATTTCCTCCTTTAAGAAAGGTATTAGGTGTGGAGTTATAATTAGCCTGACAGTGGCAACAAGTTCTTTCATCTTCACCTCTTTAGAGACATAGGCTCCTTTGAGGGTCTTCATCATGGCCTTCCCGTGTTTGGTGAAGCTTTACATCATGTCTTCTAAGGATCTTATCCTTCGGGCTCATTCTAGAATTGAATTATATCTTTCTCTCCTGGGATGGTTTCTTTACAAAGTTTAGGTATAGTAGGCACTTTCTCATGTTGATGGTAGGAATGAGGATTCCCCCAACCCTTTCCTCCACTATTATCTATGAGGCATTCATAGGGACTCCCTCATATATAGTTATATTATATTCACTTTGTCCATGGACTAGTGAGTCTTCATTGACATGGCTTTGTAACTTGTTCAGGCATGGGTTTAGGAACTTTTGGTCCTTTATCTTGTTGAATTATACCAGTGGGTGCAACTATTGTGACCAAACATGGCTGCAATATGATAATGTTTTTAACATCTGCTTGGGTGGGTGCTTTTGGGACCCAAACCAGGTAGACATTTTGTCCTAGATGTGCCCCTAGTATGATGATTGGTCTATGAGCACTCATAGGAATCATGAGATTCTTCTCATAGACATTAGCAGTGACATGGGTGATTTCATACTAATTTTTGAGATTTTAATTCAAGGGGATGATTGGTCCCACAACTTGATCTTTTGATAGCAAGATGGCAGTCATTATATTGGATGGTAATGGTGTATCCACTGGTGTGACCATTGTGACATGTTGCGACTCAACCAGATATGTTGGAGCATGCTTGAGCATGAGGAACTAGTATATCTAGTGCCATTTGGCATGATGATCATGTAGGGGTTTTAGGAAGCAAATGTAGTGGAAACTAAAAAAAATATCTTTCCCATTTTACCCTAGTCATCAGATCCATCATAGATATAAAATGTCAGTGAAAAAAAGAAGTAGAAAAAAATGGATTATAACTTCATGCACACTAGTTTCACAACAAATAGATACATCTTTTGCATGGAAGAACTTGAACTTTTGGATATAGATCTGAAGGGACCATCAAAAAATACATACCGTCTACCAAGAAATCAACCACCAAACTACTACATGGTTGTGTTCTTTGCAACACCTTGTTTTCTTGCGGAACATATTCTCCAAGCCTCTGCACATGTGCCTTATCCTATACTTAATCCACATAGATGAGGGAGAATGTAGTGCACCACCTTGGAGACCAACTTGAAGTAGAATAGGAGTTATCAATGGGCAAGTCATCTCGAAACTCCCTTTCTTCTCCTATCTTGGACTTCTTAGGGAAACTTACTCTCTCATCAAGGGAAAATATGACATCCAAATTGTCTTATAAGCTGTGTCACATATGTATAACATGTGTGTAATAACCATTGGAATGTGTCTCCTTCATATAGGAGAGTCACGGGATTGGAAAACCCTAAGTCCAATCCATTTCCTAATCCCAATCTCAAAATAGCCTTAATGCTAAAAACTCAAACTATAGTTCTAGTCGTCTGAGTGGGATTCCCAATTAGCTGACTGGGTTAGTCCAGATCTAGATAAGAATTCCATACTAAATTCCAATCATCCAACTGGTTTCCCAATTGTCTAATTTTATTAGTTGAGATCCAAGTCTGAAATGACTTCCAAATTAAACCTTTCTTGTTTAATTCCAATTGGATGACTAGGATTCCCAATTTGGCTGATTAGGTTTGTCCAGAGTACATTTGACCAATTGACAATAAATTGATTCAACCAATCCAATCGATCAACTGGACATTCCAGTCCCCCAATTGAGAGATTAATTAGCCTATTTATGATTTAGAACTATTCTAATCATTTGTTTGATTGAGAAACTTCAAATCCCTTATTCATCCTTATGCATACACTAGTACATTTCTGACCTCTAATGTCAGTTCTACAAGAGAACTGACACCATACCATTTATAACGTCAGTTCTTGATCACAAATGTTACTATTAGTCAAGTCCTTCCAATTTAGAAAAAACATGGGTATCACTTTTTCTATAATGTCGATGATCTATTAAAGTAACTAGCATCTTAGATAATTTGTGAAATACAATTTTCTAGGGAAAAGTTTGGTTCCAAAATTTTTTAGATTAGAGTCAGTTGCCACAGAACCGACGACATATCCCTTCCCACAAAATAAATTTTGCCTCCAAGATACTTCTGTGGTTGGTTTGGAAATAGTAAAACTGAACTTATACATATTATCAATCATGAAAAAGTTGTACATGTAGTGTCAGTTTACAGTCCCAAAATCAGTGACAGAGGACTCTCGCCATGTCCCACAAAATTATACCCCACAAAAAAAATGCCCTCTAGTGTCAGTTCATCAAAGAAAACTGATGTCTAAGTCCTTAATGAGGTTGAGTCTTTTTATTTAGATAAGGGCCTCTGTTATCAATGTTTTTGAATGAACTAACATTTAAGTTCTTACTTAGTTGTTGGTTTGATCACAAACCAACATCTAAGTCCTTATTGAGGCTGACTTTTTTTGTTTGGATAAGGGCCTCTGTCATCAATTTGTACCAAAATCGACATTTAAGTCGTTAAATTGGGTGTTGGTTTTGGATCCCAATCGATGAATATTTTCTTAGTTGTCAGTCTTTACCAACAACCAACTATGTGTAACTTAATATCACCTACAAAACGAAATTTCCCCCAATCTCTGTTTCCCCGCTCTGGCGATTTCCCCCGCTCTGTTTCTATCATTGCTCATGGTGCTATGCTCACCTCCGTCACTACTGTGCTTGATGTTGTGCTTGCCGCTATTGTGCTCACCACTGCTTCCACTTTGCTCACTGTAGTCACCACTAGAGCTGTTGTGCTCACCAACACTTTTGTGGTGGCTGTTGTGCTTGCCACTGCTGTGCTTACCATCATTGCCACCACAGCTGCTGGAGATACTGTCACCATCTTGCTTACCACCACCGTCACCTCAATTGGTTGTCACCGTCGTCACTCGTTTTCACTACTTGGAAGGTGAGCCAATACCCGCTTGTCATTACTGAGTGAGGCCAACCTTTATATCCAAGGTATATGCCCCCCTCTTGTTCTCATGGTATTTGTCCCTAGTAGGAGAGTAACAGACAAATATGCTTCTTAGTGTTGATATTTGGAAGAAAGATAGAAAGGTTTGAGACTCCTAATGTAATTAGTCATAAGCATATTACTTTTAGATGAAAGCTAGTAAGGTTATAACTATGAGAATTAGGATCCATATAGCTATTCAAGGTTCTAAGTGATTAAATGATGTGCATGAGATTAAACATGTCACAAGGATTGTTAGTGTTAGTAAAACCCTAAAGTGGCTATCCTCAAAATTAGTCTAGATGAATTTTGAGGATGAAAATTTGAAAATTTGAATTATGACATTTTGCATTGTGTATGAATGAATATGTAAAAAAATGTATGCTGTGTTGATGGTATTTGTTTGCACTTTTTGCTTAACTTAGGAAATGAATTCATTAGCTTTGAATGTCTAATTATCATGACTTGATGAACCTTCACCTTCCTTGTGCATAACTGTGAATGGAACATAAACATTAACATGAAACTTGGACCACACTTTCTTGAAAATGCATGTATTATTCTAACCCTATTTTAATGTATTTTTTGCACCTATGATATGAATTATGATATTAAGATCATAGGTATATAAATGACAACATTGTCAATTGACCTAAAAACCATGTCTGTGATTTACTCATTAGGAGTAATCTTGAATAGTCCTTGGTTTGGGACTGTTCTTGAACACTTACTCTCACTTAGGATGTAATTGTATAATGTGTATTTGATTTTCAAGATGTTTCATCAACACTTCCCCATTTGTTCTCTAAGTACATATGTAGGTGGATATTTTCCCATCTACATCAGTGTACTTGGAGAATTGTGGGGAAATGTTGCTGAAAATTTCTTGAAAACCAAATACACATGATACACTTACTAGTGAGATTAGGTGTTCAAGAATGGGATAGGTGGCACATACATTCATTACTGAACCCTAAACCCTAATTTGTAAACCATAAACCCTAAATCCCAATATGTAAAGCCTAAGTCTAATATGTAAATCTTTTCCCTAAACTCTAAATGATAAACCCTAAACTCTAAATCCTAATCTCTAAACACCCGATTCAACACTTGACTTTGTCTTTGATCATAGAATTGATAGATCATGAATATCCATTCCAAGTCACTTCACCCCAAAGTTTATTACTGGCCTTGATCAATTTATAAGATTTGTAGAGGAACATAGAAAATTATGTGGAGATAGGTTCTATTATCCATGTAGGAATTACAGTAACAACTTGAAAGTCGACACTGTCAATGAAATCAAAAGTCATGTTATGTGCAATAGAATGTACATGGCTATACAGAATGGTACTAGCATGGAGAGATTCCTACTATGAAATTAATAGATGTCCATAGAAGTACTTGTGTTGAAGAAGAAATTACAGACAATGATGTAGATGTAAATGACCCAATTCTGATAGACATGGTTGATGTGATGCTAGATAGTTGTCGGGTAGAGTACATAGATCTACCTTCCCTATTTAGAAACATTGTGCATGATGTTGAGAGACCACTATACTTAGGTTATACTAAGTTTATGAAGCTGAGCACTGTGTTAATATTGTATAATATAAAGGCTAACACTAGATGGAGAGACAAAAGCTTCACACTATTGTTGTCTTTGTTGAAAGAAATTCTTCCTAAAGGCAATGAGATTCCAATATCAACACACAAATTAAAGAAAATGTTGTGCCCAATGGGAACGAAGGCTAAGAAGATACATGCATATCTGAATGAGTGTGTGTTATAAGGACTATATCAAATTGAAAGATTGTCCAAAATGTGGGGCATTAGGGTATAAAATTATTACTCCAGGGAAGTCCAAAACTAGCTCGCCTGCCAAGGTGATGTGGTATCTACCTATAATATCACAGTTTCAACACTTGTTTGTCAATACCATGAATGTAGAGAATTTAAGATGGCATACAGAGGCAAAGAAATATAATGATGGTATCTTGCAACACGTGTCTGATTCTCCATAATGGAAGAAGATTGATTTACTATACCCTGAATTGGGTGAAGAAGTCAGGAATCTAAGACTTGGGCTTTGTACCGATGGGATGAATCCATATAGTACATTGAGCATCCAACATAGAGCTTGTCATAGTATGATTATTATAAACAATTTTCCTCCCTAGTTGTGTATGAAAAATAAGTACATCATGCTGTCATTGTTGATATCGTGCCCTAAACAACTTGGCAATGATATAAACTTTTATCTCAAACCTCTGATTGATGACTTAAAGAAACTATTGGCAGAAGGTGTGATGACATATGATGCTTCATGTAGAGACACATTTCATTTCCATGCTATGTTGGCTTGCATTATTAATGAATTTCTAGCATGTGTGAATTTGACTGGATACAGTGTAAGAGGATCCTAAGCATGCCCTATATGTGAGGAGAAAACTAATCCGATGTAAAGAAAACATGGCAACAAGACTGTATATCTTGGTTATGGAAGGTTTCTTCTAAAAGTTCATTCTTACTGAAGGTTGCACAAAACATTCAATGGATCAAATGGGGAACAAAGTGCCCCTAAACCCATATTAAAGGAGGTTATTTATGAAAGAGTAAAAGACCTTGTCAATGCATTTGGTAAGAGATCACAATGTACCATTCCTACATAGAGTGACAAATCTTTATACAAGAAGAGGTCAATATTCTGGGATCATCCTTATTGGATTTCTTTGGTAGTTAGGCATTGTATTGATGTCATGCATGTTGAGAAAAATGTTTGTGAAAGTGTCATTAGAACTCTATTGAATATACTAGGTAAGACTAGAGACGACATCAAGTCCAGAATGGACCAACATGAAATGAGCATAAGGAAAGAATTGGCAATAGAACTTAATTGTGATTGAAAAACATATTTACCTCTTGCTTGTTACAAATTGTCTAGAAAGGAGAAGAAAACTTTCTATGAGTGCTTGCTTAATGTTATGGTACCACATGAGTACTCTTCCAGTATTCTTAGGTTGGTATTAGTGAAGGATCTGAAGCTGATAGGTCTTAAATCTCATGATTGTCACACTTTAATGCAGAATATATTTCCCGTGGCAATTCGATCTATACTGCCAAAGCACATATGGTTTGCAATCACCAGACTTTGTTTCTTCTTCAAAACTCTTATGTAGAAAAGTTATTGGTCCTGATAATCTCAATAATTTGCGAAGAGAAGTGGTCGTTATCCTGTGCCAACTTGAGATGTATTTGCCTCCTTCATTCTTTGATATCATGGTACATCTTGTTGTCCAATTTGACCATAGAAGTGAAACTGTTGGGTCTAGTTTTCTTGCATGGGATGTATGCTTTTGAATGGTACATGAGAGTTTTTCAAGGTGAAGTTCGAAACTATCATCAACCTGAATGGAGTATTATTGAGGGTTACGTTTCTAGGAGGTTATGGACTTTTACAATGACTTTCTAAGTTGTAATGATGCTCTTGGAAATGATAAGAATATTGAGGACTATTTTGACAAAGGGACTTTAGGAGCACGAGCGAACGTAATCATTTGTCATCTATGGGCACAAGCACACTTTCATATTTTACATGAAATCAATCATGTGAGTATTTATATCACCAAGTATACCATTCTCATCAAGAAAAAACATTTTTCCAATTAAAATGTGGCTTGCAAGAGAGCATAACATGACATTTATTAGGGGGTTTGAAGATAAAGTCTTATGTCAACTATCTCAAACTCCAAATAATGTTGCTGAAAATATCAAATGCCTCACCTTTAAACTAAAAGTGAATGTTATGGCTTATGAAGGGTATGACATAAATGGATTTTCATATTACAAAAAATGTCAAGATGATAAGAATGCCATCTAAAATAGTGGGTCACCCTTCAAGCATCTTCATTGTATTTTTCTAGTGCAAAGGATAAGAGTTTGTGTGAATCTAAAATGTTATATTATGGTGTAATTGAAGACATATGGGAGTTAGATTACATAGATTTTAGAGTTTCAGTCTTTAGGTGTAATTGAGTTGATAACATCGAAGGAGTTGTAGTGGATGAATTGGATTTTAAATTAGTGACATTTGAAAATATTGGCGAGAAGGGTGAGCCATTCATAATGGCATCACAAATGAAGAAAGTATTTTATAATCGATGATCCTGCAAATGAAAAATGGCTAGTTGTTCTTCATGGTAAAAGGTAGTTCATTGCAGATCCTATAGATGAAGAAGACTATTATGAAAACTATGATGACTCTAGTCCATTCTTAGTTGGCTTGCCAACACCAAATGTTGATGCTAACATTGACATATCTATGCATATAGATCACATAGAAGGAATGCTAATTGATCCAAGATCCAATCAATATTAGAGGCATGCTTTTATTTTTTTAAATGTTAGATGTGCATTTTACATTCTTTATCACTTATATTTCATTGTTTGACTATTTTTTATATGACATTTTTTTCAAATAGAATCTGAACATGAGTATGATGACCGTGATGATGATTACCGTGAGGATGACACTGGTGTAAGTTATACTATTTTACTCCATAGATATGCATTTTACAAATGTCTATCTTGTTGTATTCTTGTATTGTTTTATCACATTTATAAGTTACATTTTTTATAACTTATATGTGTTTCTTGTCAATTTTTGCATGAGGATGTGTGCCCTAAGGATGTGTGCCCCAAGGATCTTGTTGAGCTTGCTGAGAAGCGTCATGAGCATGCAAGAATAAGAGCATCACCATGATGATCAATTTAGTAGAGAAAAGGGGTAAGAACCAAAGTTGGTCGTTCAGTTTGATGATGTAGGAAATCATGTTGGGAAGAATCATAGTTCTTTTATGCAGTATATAGGGATTCTTACTCATAGAAAATCAGATATAATAGTATAATGTTGGCATAAAATTGGTGAAGGAACACAAGACTTAATATAGAGGGAACTGTGTGAGATATTACAATTTACAATTCTATTTTTAAAGATATTTATAATTATGTTTTTATGAATATTCTGTTAAGTATATGAACTTTTACAGAGCATATTTGACATGGATGAAAAACTGCATCATAAAAAGGTGCTACAACATTGTGTGGGGGGGTACTAAAGAATTATAGGACAAATCTAACAAGAGAATACATACTGAAATGAGAAGAAGAAAAAGAAGTCAGCCACTAAGAAATGGAACTATCTTGACTCAAAGGTGTGGGAGGCATTTATTGCTTCAAGAAAATCTGATGAATTCAAGGTATTAAGCCTCCTCATTTAGAATACATTCTTATGAATTCATTGTATTATGTATTTAACATATGTTTTAGACTAACCAGGCTTTAAGCAATGCTCAAAGAGAAAGGAATGCAAAGAATGTGTACAACCACAAGATGGGTCCATGTGGCTTTGCAAGCCTTCACCAATAGAGACTGGAGGCATCTTCTTCTGAGTATCCTACCCCTGGGACTACTAAGTCTTATTACTACATCTCTACCTCACCATGATCTATGGATACTTACAAAATAAACCAAATATGGAGAAATACCCAACCCCACAACTGTTGAGGGGGCCTCAAACAATGGTAAAGATCAACTCTTAGAGCAATTACTATTGTTGATTGCTATATTTTACCTTGACCTTGATTGTTATGTTTTACTTACAAATTACTATTGATGATGATTAGCGGGAGCTCTATGAGCAAAAGAAACAAGGCAAGTTCATCCTTGAGGGCCTAGGGATGGATTGGCAGTTGCTCTAGGTAATTAAGAGCATCCTGGGCATGTTAGGACTACAGTTGTTGGTGTCAGTAAAAGAGCATTATTTGGGCCCATCAAAGCATAAGTGAAATTTATCTAGAAAGGAGAATTCTCAGAAGAGAAGGTACAAGAGATGATTGCAATGGGAATAGAGGAAGCAATGAGACAATATCATTCTTCTTGTTCAACTTCTTGTTCAAGATATTATGAGTTCAATATCATATGTTGGCTCACATGAGCATGGGCATGAGTTTCATAGTCTTGCTAATCATGTGACCGAGATATCTAAGGAGGAAAAAAATTAAATATACACCAATCAAAGTAATCCACAAGTGTCACAATGCACCCAATCACTACCTTTTTGGCAACACTTACTCATAGAACATTGGTTTAGTGATCAAAATGTTAGTTATGTATCTTGAGAGCCAATCATATGATGATTATAATGACACATCTTGTAATTTATTTGATTATTAATGAAGACAATTCCAATTATTATGTTTTTTTTCAATATGAGATAATGAATAAATATAACAATCCTAATAATGTATGACTCAATGATATCTAATTTTAGGTTGAGAACTTGAATATCAGATCATGTGTTTGTTAAGAGTATTCATTCTTGTCCAAGTCCTAGTCAAACATTATTGTGAAAATTAGGACAACAATAATACACTAAGATTAGCATGTGTGCTAATAGATGACTAGATCTCATTAGTAATGATAATAAATATCAAATCAAACACATATGTAATTGTTATGAACTGGACATACCCACTTTGACTGTGATACATTGAAGTCAATAATGGTGGTCACAATCATACATCAATGTGACACTAGTGATTGTGGTCCTTAGACCTGAAGTCACTATAGTGATCACATGTTGTTTAGTGTGGTTTAACACCACTCAATGTGGACTTGGATAAGGGTTGCTAGAAAGTAATGATTAGGGGCATTGTGACACATGTGGATTAATGTAGATGGAATTTGCCCCACCCATTGAAGTGATATCCTAGCCACTTGATGAGTGAGATTATGAAACACATGACCGTTCTCATGTGAGTCAATATATGATACTGACCTCATGTGTATCTCACATATTGTACTCTAGATCAAGGAATAAAGATTGAATATTAAGAGGATGACATTTCCACTGATAAGATTAAATCTGTATGTCAGATATGAACATATTATACAATCACAATAATAATGGCAACAATACTAGGTTAAAGTTGTTCTCCAACTTCTCTAGTTACTTGGGTGGGAATGAAGTCTTTCTAGATATCAATCATTTCTTGTGAAGTCATAATTTGATTATGGACATCAATACCAACGTAATTTGGACCCTATAGGGTCCATGCACGTGATACATTGGAATAGGAATATAATTTTAGACATGATCCAAAATGTTCCAAGTCAAATTGATTACTAAAATGTTTAGGTAATCAAAAGAACAATACTGGACTGAGATCATATATATTTGGCTAAAAGGTCTTATCCGGTTCATTAGATTTTAAGTTATCAAATGATATGATAAGCTGACCTGCTATCCCCATAAATGAGTTAAAGTTTCTAATTGGGTGCATGCAAATTAGTTAATTGATAAATTTGATTAATTGGTTAATTAGTTAACAACATAATTCTAGGATGTTGTGACTTATCCATGTGATTGATTGCCCATCCATGAGCGAGCCTCTTTAAAGTAGCCATTTCTTTTCATTTCCAAGGGTTTTAGAAACTCTATTTCCTTGCCTCTCCTATATAAAGGGGCATGGTGTTTAGATCATAGATACACACTCTTGAATGTGAACTCTAGCTATCATTATTAATGAGAGAGAGAGAGAAGGGGAATGAAAATGATGCTAGCACATCACCAAGAGAGAGTCTACTCCTTCCTGTGAGCACAAGCAACATGACATGGAGTTCCCATAATCTGCATGGACTACTAGAGACGCAGGTGCCTTGCGAATGTGTGTAGAGGACACCTTCTAGGACCACACATGTACCACTACAAGTGACAAACACCAATGTGCAGGGACTTTGCTGGACATTCTTCATGACAAGGTATACCTTGCACACCCTCTTTTTGGTTACATCTTGACAAGATCTGCTTGTAAGAAACATGGGGAATTGTTTTTGTTGTTTCTGCTGCATTTGTTGCTTCCACGTTTCCTAACACAAAGTACACAGGCTAGCACCTTATCTGTGTCTTTCTTGGAATATTTGTGGTCCTAGAAGGTGTCCTTCATGGGTTGGTCGAAGAGAAGGTGTTAACATGCTAGCACCTTATCTGTGTCTTTCTTGTTATTAGCTTTTATAATTTCCTTCGTCATGAAAATTTCTTCTTGGAATATTTGTGGTGCTGCAAATCTTCAAAGAAGAAAAAAAAATACGATCCCACATTTATAAAAATAATATAGACCTCATTTCCATCCAAGAAACTAAAACCTGCCTCACTCGTTTTGCCCTCAAAACTATAGGTGGTAACAGAATCACAAACTGGATTCAACTACCCCCTAAGGGCTTCAAAGGTGCTATCATTGTCAGTTTTAATAACCAGGCTCTTATCATGCAAAACTCTTCAATTCTAAACTTCTCCATAACTATTGATTTTAAAAATCTCTCTGACGACTATCTTTGGTCTTTCTCTGGTATCTATAGGGAACCAGGGTATGATAAATCCCCATTCCTAGAGGAGCTAAACTACCTCTTCACAAATTATCACATGCCTCCCTGGATTCTTGGTGGCGATTTTAATCTTATCACCCAGATCTCTGATAGGCACAATTCAAATCCTTCCTCTTCTTCGATGTCAGTAGCTGATCAAAAGTTCAGCCAGATGCTAACAAACCACTCTCTTATTGACCTTGTTCCCTCAAATGCTTTATATACATGGTCAAGAAACCAGTCATTTGCTAGACTTGATCACTTCATTTGTTCAAATCTTTGGGAAGACAAGCATCCACTCTCATCTGTCTATATCTCCCACAGAACTATCTCAGACCACTTTCCCTTAATTCTCGAAACTACCTCTTGCTCTTGGGGTTCTCGTCCCTTCAAATTTGAAAACAATTGGCTCTCTATGGAAAATTTCTCCAGATCTTGTCTTGAAGCCTGGACGCTTGCCAACCCTCAAACAACAAACATGGGTCTTCACATCCTAAACAATACAAAATATATCAAAAATCAAATAAAAATATGGAAATTTCAAAATCCCTCGACCTTATCTGAAATTCAAAAAAATCTTGAAGACCAGCTTCTCTTTGTTGAAAAAGACCCATATGCTGATCCAACTTTGGTCCTATCAATAAAAGTTGACCTTGATCACATAAATAACAACATTGATACAATATGGAGACAAAGGGCTAAGATCACATGGGCCAAAGAAGGTGACAAAAATACAAATACTTCCATAAAATATGTAACCAAAACTTTAGAAATAATGCCATAACTCACCTAATGATAAATGGTAGACTCACTTCCCATAAACAATCCATCAAAACACATATAAAAACCATTTCAAAAAAATCTTCAATAATAACCACAAACCAATTTGTCTAAATAACCTCCAATGGAATACCATTTGTCAAAATAAAATAAAAAACCCTCAAGATCTCATCAAACCTTTCACCCCTGATGAATTACAAGCTGCTATTTCTGACCTCGGTAAAAATAAATCCCCTGGACCTGATGGTCTAAATGTGGAATTCTATTTGGCTAACTGGAACCATTATAAACACGATTTTCTTGCCTTTCTATCCGCCTTCCACGCCAGTTCAAACCCACAAAACATCATCAAATACATTAATAAAACCTTCATCACCTTGATAAAAAAAATAGTCAGCCTGAAATTATCTCTCACTTCAGACCTATCAGCCTCATAAACACCTCATACAAAATCATCGCAAAAACTTTAGCAAACAGGATCAAACCTCTCATGGATGACATCATTCCTCTTAATCAATCTGCCTTTCTTAAAAATAGAAGCATTCAAGATGCCTTTTTAATGGTCAATGAAACGATCCACCATTTCCATAAAAAAATCCCTCTCCTTGCCATCAAATTGGACTTCGAAAAAGCTTTTGACTTTGTTAACTGGAAATTCCTGTTGAATACTCTCAAGGGATTTGATTTTCCTGACAGATGGATTTCTTGGATCCATGCATGTATCTCAACAAATCATTTCTCTACCATCATCAATGGTGTTCCTTTTGGCTATTTCCATAATTCTAATGGACTTCGACAAGGGGACCCTCTCTCTCCATACCTCTTTATCATTTTAACCACTATTCTCTCTCACATGATTCAAATGGGAAATCAAAATGGGCTTATCTGGACTCCTGATGTCTGCAAGGACAACATCATTCAATTCGCAGATGACACCATCATCTTCTCCTCTCTAGAAATATCCTCTGTTCAAAATATTTTTAGGATCATAGGTTTCTTCTCATATATCTCTGGGCTAAAAGTAAATATACAAAAATACTCCATCTTTGGGGTAAACATTCTTCAATCCTCTTTGGAGCACCTCAAAGACTTCCTAAAATGCAAGACTGAAGATTTCCCTATCAAATACCTGGGTCTCCCCATCACTCCTTATAACATTACAAATGCTATTTGGAACCCCATAATCTCAAAAATAACTCCAAACTCACAAACTGGGCAAACAACTTCCTAAACCTCTCGGGTAGGCTCACCCTTTTAAACAGTGTCATCACACCAATAACAACCCACTTCTTGAGCTGCATTCCCTTACCCTCAAAAACTAAGTCCATTCTAGATAAAATTCGAAGAAATTTCCTTTGGAATAATTTCCACAAACTAGATAAACCAGGGAAACATTACCATCTAGTTAATTGGAAAATGATTTCTGCTCCTCTGGATCAAGGAGGTTGGGGAATAATAAACATTGAAACGCACTCGCTCTGCCTCATTGCCAAAATCATTGACTGTCTAATCCAAAACAAAAAGAAAATATGGACCAATCTCATCAAATACAAATATTATCAAAAATCACCTCCTTGGCACCAAATCCATCTGAAGACAGCCTCCCTGCTTTGGAAATTTATTAATAAAAATATACAAACGATTTCACAAATCTTAAATACTCCTCCTCATTCACACAAAATTATCTCCTTCTGGTTTGATCCATGGTTCAAAAACAACTATGTTTTAAATCTCAAACCATCATGGTCCATTCCAAATAATCTCCTCAACCTAAGGATTAATAAAGCCCTTTCGCTAATCACCAGTAACAGATCAAATTCCTTTAAAAGATGTATCCTTTCCCAGGTAAGTCAAAATGAATTAAGACATCTTACAAGTTCTATGGAAAACAACACCTCAAATATCATCACTTGGAAATGGGGGAAAGATTATTCGGTTAAACTTGCTTACAATTTTCTCTCTTTTAGAGGTATATCCCCTTCATCATCAAAGATTTGGAAACAAAAATGGCCACAAAAATACAAAACTTTCTTATGGCTTCTTTTACATAACAAACTTCTTTCAGGTGAAAACAACACAAAAAGGGTTTCATTGGTCCGTTTAGATGTGCCCTATGTGAAAAAAATAGTGACTCGGTCAGCCACATCTTCTTTAAATGCTCTTTTTCTCAAACTATCTTTTCACATTTCATGAGAAATTACCTTCCTGATCTCTAGGAAGCCACTTTCCCCATCCAAACAACACCTTCAAGACTTTACAAAAATTTCAAAAGCAATGATCTTTTCACCACAATCTGCTGGAATCTTTGGAAAGAAAGGAACAATAGAACTTTCAACAACAACAAAAATTTGGTAAGAAATGTTATAACTCAAGTAGACGCCGATCTTCATATCCTTACTAAACTACAGGAAAATTAGCAGAAGGGAGACATGATGAATCAGAGGAAGGAGAATCAGAAGATGCTTTTCTTTGCGACCTTAAAGATATGGTGGACGATGATACTGGCGTCATCTTAGTACAACAACAACTATGACTTATCTTTCTGGTTCAAGGGTAGCTCAAACAACAAAATCTCTAGGATCCAAAACTTTTTAATTCGCTAGGGGCTTGTTTTAAGGGGTGCCCCACCCACGTTAGCAAAACAATGCTCTCATAGGCTTATTTTCCTTTTCAGTCTTTTTTCTTTCCGCTGCCGTTTACAAACTCCACATAAGCATGTTTTCACTTGCTTGATGTGCTTTTAATATATAACATTACCTTTCCTAAAAAAAACAAAGTACAAAAAAAAACATGTGATTAATATAGTGATTCAGGTATAAGGATCACAATCATCACTATCACATTGAGATATAACTCTGAAATGTAATTATATGACTGCCATGCGTCATTCTCAAGGTGGGTTTGTCCTGTACAACTTGTTCTCTAAAAAGTACCCTTGTATCTGAGTTGATATCCAATATCATGACTAACTATACATAGTCATCACTCACTATACATGGTAGTCTTGTACATTATTGTTGTACTATACAATCTAAAACATTAACACACTTGACATATAAAAATATTGAATACTCTAAGAAGACATATGATGTTATGTTTAGGTCCTCAACCTAAACCATAAGTCATCGAGCCAAAACATTCTTAGGACATTATTACATTTATTAATTATCTCAATACTAAAATAAACATAATAAGTGGATATGTATTTTATAAATAATCAAATCATATACAAAGTATCCCTATTACAATCATCACATGATGGCTCTCAAGGCATATAACTAATGAACTTCCATTTGCACTAGATCTAATCACTCATGAATTCAATTCCAAGTGACCTAACATGACCATCATGCTTCTGTTGTAAAAGTACTATTGTTAAGAGATCAACAATGTTGCTTTTAGTTTGGTAGTGTGCAAATCTTAACATCTCCTCATTGTACTATCTCTTATATGAGATGGTAATGCATAAATACACACTTGGAATGTTGATGTGATCTAGGTTCCTTAGCTTGTACAACGACTCCATTGTTGTCATAGTAGTTATACTACACCTTCAATGGTTGGAATCACCCAAAGTTCACTAATGAAATTGTTGGTCCATAATGCTTTCTTTTTATACATTGGATGTGGCAATATGCTCAACCTCTATTCTAGAACCATCCACACTCTCTTTCTTGGAACACTTATAGCATATAGCTCTACTATTTAGGAAAAACACAAATCCTTATTGCAATCACTATCAATCCTTTTTAGTTTTAAAGCTTGCATTGGCGTATCCCTTTACAATCAAATCCTCCTCACTATCATAAATTAGGAAATCATACTTAGTTCTTTTCAAGTACTTAAGAATGTTCTTTATTATAATATAGTGGAATGTTCTTTACTACAATATAGTGCCCTTCACTGGGCTCCCATTATAGCATGAGTAAGTTTTCTCCCTTATAATCCTGCATACTAAACCTCTTTAGTAGTTTGACAATGTATGTACTTTGGCTTAGGACAAGAGGCCTTCTAGATCTATCTCTATGGATCTTTATTCCAAGTATAAAGGATGCTTCACCTAAGTTCTTAGTGGAGAAGCTATTTCCCCACTAGGTCTTAACCAATTGTAGAGTATGTGTGCCCAACAATAATACATCATCTAAATACAATATGAGAAATACAATTATGCTTCCACTTACCTTGTTGTAAACATAAGGTTCATCTTCATTTTGAATAAAGTCAAAATGTTTGACTATCTCATCAAATGAAAATTTCAGCTCTGAGATTGTTGCTTTAGTTCATATATTGACCTTTGTAGCATACAACCTATATTGGCTTCGTTTGTAGGAAAAGAACCTCCGGGTTGTGTGATGTACACTTTCTCATGAATATTCCCATTAAGGAAAGCAGTTTTAACTTCAGTTCCAAATATCATAGTCATGATAAGCTACGAAAACAAGCATAATCATGATAGATTTAACCATGGCAACTGGTGATAAAGTATCATCATAGTAAACACCTTGAACTTTTTAAACCTTTTTCTACCAAGTGACCTTTGTAGGTATGTACATTACCATCCATTTCGGTGATATTCTTGAATACACATTTGCACCCTATGGGTTTTACCCCTTCAGGTATCAACCAAGATCCATAGCTTGTTGGTATATATGGATTGCATCTTAGATCTCATGGCTTCATGCCATTTCTCAAAATTGGGTCCCTCAGTAGCCTGATTGTAGGTTGTTGGCTCGTCATCCTCAATGACAATAGATTATCTTATGGAGTCATGAGAAATTCATATATCTCTGGCTCAAGGCGTACCTGACTAGATCTTCAAGGTTCATGTGTTACAATATGGACTTGAGATTCTACAATGATTTGTACTTCCTCTTGTTCCTTATCTACATAGTCTCAAGTCATCTCGTTGGTCTCAAATTTTTTTTCGACTACTATTTTCCTCCAACTGGTTCCACTAGAAATAAATTTCTTTTCATAAAATATAGTAGTTATAAAAACAACCACTTTGTTGTCAAATGGAATACATAAGTAGTGTAACATCCCAGGATTTGAGGCCTCGGATAAAAAGATCTTATAAGGAATGATTGGACTACCCATATCACCAAGGTGCACCTCCTTTTCTGGGAGCCCATCTCTAAGAACTCCATAGTTAAGCGTGCTCAGCTTGGAGTAGTACTGGGATGGGTGACCAGTCGGGAAGTTGATCCTGGCTTGCGCGTCAGTGTGGACAAAGTGCGCATGGCTTGCGCGTCAGTGTGGACAAAGTGCGCAGTTAAGGCTAGTGGTGGTCTGTGGGGCCAGTCGTCATTCTTGAAACTCTACTAGAGCCTTGGGCAGTGGGCCTGGGCGTTACAAATGGTATCAGAGCCAATTCCCCTCCAGTAGGTGGGGCTCACATGGGCATGGCATGCCAGTCTTGAGCCGTGCGGTCCAGGCATATAGGAAAGGGCTGTCCATGGTTGACGTAGCCACCCTTGCGCTGGTATTCCATGATCGGGAGCTGGGTGTCCATGGGACATTGTGGGTCTGCACTGAAATGGGGAAGAGATTATGAGGCCTTATAGTTGAGCCTTGACGAGGACGCCAAGAGTCTAAGTGGGGGAGATTGTAACATCCCAGGATTTGAGGCCTCGGATAAAAAGATCTTATAAGGAATGATTGGACTACCCATATCACCAAGGTGCACCTCCTTTTCCAGGAGCCCATCTCTAAGAACTCCATAGTTAAGCGTGCTCAGCTTGGAGTAGTACTGGGATGGGTGACCAGTCGGGAAGTTGATCCTGGCTTGCGCGTCAGTGTGGACAAAGTGCGCAGTTAAGGCTAGTGGTGGTCTGTGGGGCCAGTCGTCATTCCTAAAACTCTACTAGAGCCTTGGGCAGTGGGCCCGGGCGTTACAAGTAGTAACCCTTGTTTTCCTTAGGGTATCCAACAAAGAAACATTTATTCAATTTGGTCCAAGATTTTCATAGAGTTGTCTCTTGACATGAGCTTAACATCACCAAACTTTAATGAAAGACATATTGGGACTTTTTCCATTGCATATCTCATATGGTGTCTTTTTAAGAGATTTGAAAGGTACTCAGATAAGTGTAAACACAGCAGTTTCAAGATCATGTCTCCATAGGAAATCAGAAGATTATATAAACTCATCATTAATCGAACCATGTCCAAGAAAGTGCAATTCCTTCTTTCTAACATATCATTATGTTGTGATGTTCCAGTTGCAGTCAGTTGTGATACAATACCACAATACCTCAGAAGGGCCTCAAACTCTTGGCTTAAGTATTCACCACCTTGATATGATCAAATATTTTTAAATCGTCTACCAAGTTGTATTTGTACTTCATTCATGATATCCTTTAACTTTTCAAAGGATCTTGACTTATGTTTCATTAGATACACATAGCTAAATCTATGGAAGTCATTATTAAATGTGATGAAGTATTGATATCCACCTCTAGAACTTGTAGTAAAATGTCCACACATCAGTATGTATGAGTCCAAAAAAGTCACTCACTCTCTCCCTATTTCTAGTGAAAGGTGCTTTTTTCATATTGCCCAATAAACAAGACTCACATGTCTCTATTGATTCAAAATAAAAAAAGTACATATAACAATATTTATGGAGTCTATAAATACGCTTCCCATTTATGTTTCCTAGACAATAATGCCAAAGATATGTTTTGTTTGGGTAATTGATTTTTAACTTCTTGCTATCTATTTTATATACATGTGTCTCAAGATCAAATAAAGACCATAAAACATAGGGGTATTGCCATCGAATATGTCATCACTTGAAACAAAAATCCAACCATTCTTATTTCAAAAATCAAAATCATTCTTTTCCAAACATGATACATAAATAATGTTTCTACTAATGGCAGGCACACAAAAGCAGTTCTCTAACTCTATTACAAGATGACTGAGAAGAGATAAACAACATGTTCCTAGAATAGTGGCAACAACTCTTACTCCATTTGCAATGCATAGTTCCCCCCATTCTTCAAGGTTCTACTTCTTTTTAGATCCTACATATTTGTGCATATATTAGATCTACACCCAGTATCCTATACCCAAGATGAAGAAATAGATATGTTTAATTTTTATATATGTTCATGTAGTGAAGGTCTCTATCCTCTACTTCTTATTCTTTGTTCCACAAGTTAGAGAGGACAATTCCTCTTCCAATGTCTATCCTAGTGACAAGGTGACAATTTCTTACCTTAGCCTTTTTCCTCAAGTGCAGAAGACTTTTGTCCAGCCTTAGAGCCTTTATTAGCTTTGCCTTTTCCCTTGGACTTTCCTTTTCCTTTTTCAATCAATAATCACAAATTTGGGATTTTTTTCATTTGTCCCTAAGTTGTTATGAACATGCAAAGTATCTCTATCAATGCTTAACAAAAATTTTCATGTTGTAATTCACGACAAATTATTTGTATGAATTTGGCAATGATTGTAGGATCACATATGCTACAAAATCTTGGCCTAAAGGAAACCTCAATATAGGTAGACTTCCCTAATATCCAATGAACTTGAGTACATGGGGTCCAACTAAATGACCTTTCGCCATTTTGCACTTAAACAACGCCTTGGTGACATCATACCTATCATTCCTTGCATGTTCTTGGTACATGTTTCTAAGATGTGTTATCATATCAACACATCTATATTACCATGTTGCTTCCAAAGCTCATGATTTATAAAGCAAAGTATAAGGAATTTTATGTCCACAACATCAACTAAATGCTTCTGATGAGCTTCCCTTTATGTCCTATGCACATTTGGGTTGGTTCAATTGATACTAATGTGTCCTGAACATAGAGCTTACACTCATGTGTGAGAACAAATCTCAATGTCCTGAACTAATAGGTCAAGTTAATCTCATTTGATTTTTCTTTCTCAAGGACCAATTACAATGGAAAATGTTTGTAATTTGTGTTTCCATTGATATATATATAGAAGATATTTGCACGACTAAACAAATTGATTTGAAAATTTATTTTGATTTAAAAAAATCTTATTTCATAGAAATAATTTGTCCTTTAATTAATCACACTTCCACTATTTTATTCAAATGAATAGCCCTAACTATTATTCAGAGGATTATAACAAAAAATTTTCTAGTGATCGAAGACCCATAATACATTAAGTCACGAGTCAACTATGGATGACCTCTCACAACTTAACTATTTAGGTACCAATCGCATCTTATGCAATTCTTGGATAGATGGTTGCACAACTTTGTGTAAATAAATCATCATATGAAGTATATGTTATCTTAAGCTATATATATATATATATATATATATATATATATATATATATATATATCCTATGTATCCAAAAACAACTACATATACATTATCATATGTATCATATACTATAACAGTCACCATACACAATAAAACATGATATGCTAACCAGTACAACACTTGAGTAAACAACTGTTGTAGAAAAACAACAAAGTCATTGACATCTAATGTAATCCTAAGTCTACCATCTAAGGTTTCCAATTGCTAGATTGGATGAGCCAATCGGCTGATTGGAATTCACTATTTCAGTTAGACCCTTTATAGAGTTTCCAGTCATCCAACTAGGCAAGATAGTCTACTGACTGGGAGATCCACTCTTCTAACTGGTAGTCCCTATTATGGATAGTTCTTATTTTCTTGATTGATTCATCATCTCATTTTGATCATGATTCCTCCAAGGACCATCCTCTATGGCGTGGGCTTGTGATCGTCTCCTCCTCTCCACCATGGTTCACTGGTGATGTTGTAACATCATGCTATTCTAATAGCATAGTTAAAATTTACATGGAGAATGAATAGAAAGAGGCATCACATGCAAGTCATATACATGTTACACAATTTTGATCAAAATCAAATCAACTATATTATAGGTTTCATATCACAAAACTGACATAATTACCATATCCACATCTACCAAACAAATGATTTTCAAGGTGTCACATAGGTATATGTAATACTTATATATTTCATACCAAATATGATGTTATGTAAATAATGTGGATACAATTTTACACTTAATTCGTCCTACATGTCATTTGTGATTCAAAATCCAATCACTACATTAAAAGAATATGACATTTCCTCTAGTGCAACTATAGGGTTTTTTTGGAAGGGGGCACATAAAAATAACAAAAAATTCCTTTCCCATTATACCATAGTCGTTGGATCCATCTTAGATATAAAACATTAGTGAACAAAATATGTAGAAAAGATAAAAATTATACCTTTGTGCGCACTAGTTTTCCAACAAATAGACACATGTTGTTGGTGAAGAACCTCAAACTTTTGGATCTAGATCCCAATCACCCACCAAGAAATTTGGATCGCCTACTGAGAAATCCATATCGAAAACCAAGCAACTACACAATTGTCTTCTTGACAACACCTTGTTGTCATCTTATAGAACAACTTCTCTAAGGCTTCACACATGTGGTTCAACTTATAGATCTTCCATGCAGGTGAGGGAGAACGTGGTTCACCACCTTAACCACAAAGCTGAAGTGAAATAGGAGTTTTCAACGCACGATTTGTTCCAAAACTCACTTTCTTCTCCTATATTATCTCACAAGTTGTGTCTCATATGTTTAACATGTGTATAGCACCCTTTTGGGATATGCCCCTTTTAATAGCAGAGTCATGGGCTTGGAAAGCACTAATTCCAATCCCCTTCAAAATCACAATCTCAAAACAACCTCAATAATAAAGCTTGTACTACAATTCCAATCATCCAACTAGGATGCCCAGTTGATGAAATGGGTTAGTCCAGATCTAGATCTGAAATCCCTAATGAATTCCAATCGACTGACTGGCTTTCCCAATTGACTGACTGGTTTTCCCAATGGACTGAGTAGGTCAATCTAGATTGTAATATGAAATGATTTCCAAATTGTAACCTTCCATGCTGAATTCCAATTGACTGGCTAGGTCAGTCTAAATTGTAATATGAATTGGTTTCTGAAAACTAATCGAAGGATTGACCCAGTTCAGAGTGAAATCCATTCGTCCAATTGATAATCAATTGATCCATTTTGTCAATAATCTAACCAACTGACAAGACATTCTTTCTTGGGGGGAGCTAAGAATATATTTATTCATCTCACTCTCCTCTTACAAGCCAATAAGGAAAAGTCTTACAAGGAACTAAATTTGCATGAGATCTAAACTTAGTACTACTACTACCATTACATAGTTCTTCTCCTAATATAGGTAAAATACACTCCGATGGTTTGGTATAATCAAAGCTTCCAATGGTGTTTTTTTGATGGAATTTTCCAAAACATCTCCACTTTGTTACAACTTCTTGACTCCAACTTTATATCTCAATTAGCATTCACCTTCTTCTTCTTTTGTATTCTCTCCATTAATATTGCAAATTTAGGATTTTCCTCAACATCTGACTGCATGTAAAGAAGAATTCACTATCATCTCCCTTGCGTGAGCTGCAACCCACCTGCCCTCATGGTCTCAAGCAACCACTACTACTGTGGCTTTATTTCTATTCCATATCATGTTTATGTTCATTTTCATGTACTCAAGGGGTGGTTTGGACCAACACCGCTCTTCTCCCAATTTCTTGTGCTGGTTATCTCTCTCCTAGGCCTGATTTGTCAGCTGCATGTCTTGCATAACTCATTGTACTAGATGCTTAACATGGAGTTTAGTGTTCTCAAAGATATGAGCATTCTGTGCCTTCCACATATGCCAACATGCGATCATGATCTGCTATAACTTCTGACCATCTTGTTTCAACTGCTCTTGGAGCCATGTTTTAGGTTGTATTTGGAAGAAGTCACTAGGTGTCCGGTTGATGAACAAAGCCATCCATGCTTTCTTGGAGTATTGACAGTCCCTCAGTGCATGGGTACTAGTCTCCTTGCTTGAACTGCATATTTCTCAGGTACCATTAGTGGACATCTTACCTTGAATGTGCCTACTATTGGTTAAGAGGGATTCATGTGATGCAGTCCATACAAATAATTTAACTCTAACCACCACTCGTATATCCCATATTGTGATCCACTCCCCAACTATGTTTACATCCTGTCTTCTCCTCAAGATCGGGTATTCTATTTTTTCTGCGAATTGCCCATTTTCCGTTTCATTCAAGACCTTGAAATCTTTCAAGTTATTGTTTGTTGGGGGTTCCAGACTTTAGATCTTGCTAACCTACATTTGTGGAAACTAGTAGTTTAGAGATTCAAAATCCCATTGCTATCCATGACTATGCTAGCCATTGACAGTTCCTTCAATGACTCTAGTAATGTGTGCAGAGCTTGCTGCATTAGTTTTACACCAGCATCAACCCAAGTACCCTCCTAGAAATTGATTTTTGTGCCATTCCGAAGGAAAAGATATAAATGTTCATCGATCAATTTCTTGCATCTAAGTGTAGCTTGCACGAGGAAAGAAAAATTATTAACTTTCCCTTCAGAGTAGTCATAATGCCTCTTTCTCATGAAATCACACCAGATAGTCCTCCTGTTGCTTGCAATGTACCATGAATTTTTAGCAATCAAAGTAGTATTCCACTCTGCACAGTCTTAAGTCCCAGACCTTCATTCTTCTTACCGCTGATAACTTTATCTCACACCACCAAATCCACGGGGTTAGTCTTGTGGCACCCCCTAATACTGATATCGATCCTATCACATAGAGAAAGAGGTAGTACCATAGTCTACATGATATATGTTGGCGTTTCTTCTAGAGTTGATTTCTCCAAACAACATTGCCCAACTAAGGATAGAGCTCTAGTTGTCAATACATTCACCCTAATTTCAAAATTTTCCAAAATACTGGCATAGGTTTTTTTTGTGACCCTTGTGTGAATAATTGGTACTCCCAAGTATCTTCCTAGATCTTTGGTTTCCTAGAAATTGCAAATTCTATTTGGTTGAGCTCTGGTGGCTCATGGAACACTGTCGACGTAGAAGACATATGTTTTGGCAATGGAAATGGCTTGCCCTGATACCTTTTCAAATTTTTAGAAGCATCAGTTGATCATGCACATTTGAGCACATGATGCCTTCCCAAATAGTATCAGGTCATCTATGAAACACAAATGTGAGATCTCAATGCAACTTCTTCCCATTCTAATTGGTTTCCATTTAGTTTTATGAACTAATTCTTGTGTCATCTGACTCAAGTGCTCTATGCACTTTACAAAGATGTAAGGGGAAAGCGGGTCTTCCTGACATAGATCTCAGCTTGGTTTAAATGGATGAGTTTGTTACCCATTCCATAGCACTGCACACTCACCTGAGGTAAGGGAATTCATATTGTAGCTGATGATGTTATTAGGTAGCTTAAGCTTCTAGAGTGTGTCCAACAATAAATGACCATGAGAGCCTATCGTATGCCTTGGACAGGTCGATCTTAATGGCCATATACAGTTTCCCTTCTTCCTCTACATCATGTGAATAATTTCCTGTGTAATGGCTATGTTATCTGTGATTTGTCTCCCTGGGACAAAAGCACTTTGTTCTTGTTATATCCATCTAGGTAGGTGTTCTTTCAATCGTTCTACCATGATTTTAGAAATCAACTTTAGACAAAAATTGTTTAGTGCTATAGGGTGGAGCTGATCACAATTGATAGGCTTTCTGTACTTTGGGTATTAGTACAATGGTAGAATCACATAGATCCTTTGGTAACAACTCACCTCACAGTGCTTTTGCTGTCAGCATGACCAATTTTTTCATTGTGTCCCAATGATTGGCTATGAACAATCAATTAAATCCATCGGGCCTAGCGGCCTTGTAAGGATTCAATTCCTTAAGGATACTCAAACAATCCTCTTCTTTAGGGTCAACCTTGATGCTTTGTATTTGTGATGGTGTTAACTATTTGAAATGAACTAGCATTGGTTTGATATCATCTCCTCCTTGTCATTGTGGTTCTATCAGAAGCAGTAGAAAATGGTTTCTAACCATCTCTTTCAACACTGATACCTCCGTGAACCACATGCCTTCATTATTTTTTAGCATTGTGATTGTGTTTTGCCGCCTTTGTTGTTTTACATAAGCATTGTAATACTTTGTATTAGAAACCCCATTACAAAGCCAGTTGATGTGGATGCATAGTTTCCAATCCTCTTCTTATTTTAGGATATTGTCAAGGGCTTCTTTCATGTTGATGTATATGTTGTCAGTTATAGGATTGTAATAGGAATCTAGCTCA
The DNA here is from genome assembly GCA_963693085.1 of Alisma plantago-aquatica. Taxonomy (NCBI): domain Eukaryota; kingdom Viridiplantae; phylum Streptophyta; class Magnoliopsida; order Alismatales; family Alismataceae; genus Alisma; species Alisma plantago-aquatica. The sequence goes on from OY856409.1 coordinate 1,488,298,990, forward strand.
TTTTCTAACCATTAAATATTTCCAAGTAGTACCATATTCCTTCTTCTACTAGCCTCCATTTTGTCCTTGTCCCATCTGACAATGGTGTCTCTAATTCTGGCTAGTGCATTATTGAACCCAGCTCCCTTGTCCTAGTTGTCTGCCATCAGATTTTAACACTCCGCATCAAGCGCCCAGTTTGATTTCACTCTAAATTTTCTAGGCCCAGGGCATTTAGCACAAAATCTCACTAATATAGGATTGTGATCGGATTACATCCTTCCACACAGTACTTCTGGTGTGATTTTATGCACTCTATATTTGCTACTTCTCGATCAATATGCTTTTGCAAATCTCTTCTTTTGAATGTGAACTGAGGGCATGAGAATCCCACGTCAGTTAACCCAGCCACAGTCAACATTTCTTGGAACAACCTTGCCTCTGAATAATTGTAGTGTGTGCTTCCACCGTGCTCTGTGGAGTGCATGTTGTATTAAAATCCCCCACAATGATCTAATGGTTTGGTAAAGGCTTCACCCATATATATTAGGTGATTCCATAGCAACTTGCGTATTGTAATGTGAGGATTGGCATAGATATAAGTGACTGGACATTCTAGTCACCCGATTGGATAGGAAATCAACATATTTATGATTTAGAACCAATATAATCATTTATTTTATTGTGAACTTCAATTTCCTTATGCATCATTATTCCTATGACTTGATAGGTTCCTAATTAGTTGGTTGTGATCTTATAAACCTCATAAGAAAAGATTGGTATCTAGACACACATCATTGCCACTCAAGTAATAGGAATAAGTTGGAGAAAAACTTTGACATGTAAAGTGAACAACATTAACATGAATGTATAATCCCTTTGTCACAGATAGCTAGACTGAAAACATCCTTTTATTATTCATTCTGAGTTTCTTGAACTAGAATAGACTATTCAAGACACTATGAGCTTAATATCATATATTGACTCACATGAGCATGACCATGTATCTCATAGTCTCACTTATCAAGTGGCTGGGATATCACTCCAAAGGATGGACAAATTACATCTATATAGCTCATAGTAGTCCACTAGTTTCAACCAATCACTAAATTTTTGGAAACCACTATCCAGAGCACATTTGGTTAGTGATATAAGTACACATAACAACATGTTATTACTATAGCGAATTTAGGTCTAATAATCACAATCACCACTTTCACATTGATATATGACTCTAACATGTCATTACATGAATTTCAATTACCATTCTCAAAGAGGGTTTATCCAATACAACTTATTCTCTAACAAGTACCCATGTAGTATGTTGCAAGTAATTGGTGATAACAATGAAGAATAAAGGCTACATGTAACCCTAACTCTTAGTTCTGGTAATTTGGAGGCCACAGTTATATGATCAAGAAATCTTTCAATGAGACACATGGAAAGACCTAGATAGTTTTAGGAATCTTTTGCATGTGTGATACTTATAGACACGTGTTAACTAATATAAGGCTCTACATTTTACAATACTTTATCCTTAACCAATGTTTTTAATTAAATGAGTATTATGAGAGTGATGTGGTCAAAGTAAAGGAGCATTTGTGAATAAGAGTAGTATCACAAACTAAGGTGGATAACTCCTTAACTTTATGGTTAGTCCTTTAAAATTCCAAGGATGAAATTTGTATAAGGTTGGTAGAATAGTAACATCCCAATTTTAGAAAAAAACATACCCAATTATGTCCAAACTAATTAATACATCTCATGATACTTGACTCCTTAGCAAAATTTGATTGTACGAGCACATTCTGAGGACTAGATGAGGCATAATCTAGAGTGGTTTTGGTTCCCTAAACCATGGAAAGGAGTGAAGGCATGGTTTTTACGAAATTAGAGACCATAGGTGATGATCTTAATCTGATCTCAAGTATGTGATAAGTGATGAATAATGATGAACGTCAAGTGACCAAATCATACTTTGCAATTATATTATTAGAAACTCATCCATATATTCTTGTAGTTAATTTAGTTTAATAGTACATGAATATGTCACAAGGCCTTTCTAAATGATATTCAATGGATGATATCATACATATAAGAGAAGTCTGTCAGTTGTTAATTTCTCTAGGAAACACACTAGTTTTCATAACCTATATTTGCTTGAGTTGATCTTATGACATGCTTTCTTACACTTATGTTTCACTCAAGTAGATAATTTTGATCGAACTCTTTCCCTTTGGGTCATTAGACACAATCTTTGTTGGAACTGGTCTGTTGGTATATACACTACAATGTTCCCATATTACTAGAAACTCAATTATAGAGGTACGAGGTTTTTGGGAAACCTATTCAAACTAGATCTTGAGGACATATATATAGATACATATACAAGTCATTACTAGTCCTCATAATACCATGAACAAACCCCTTGGGCAAAGTACAATGATGTATGCCAAATCAAATTCATAGCCATGGTTTTTACTAGATGAACAAAGCATAATCAGTAGATTAGTAGTAAACTTCATATTGCGATGATGGGTACATGGTCTAGCGACCATCATCGATAGGGACCATGATGGCAGCTACACTGCTGCCTTGTTTAGTATGGATCATGATATATGCACAAGTATTGTGATACATGGATGTGGCCTTCGTAATCAGATATCATGAGTGTCTCAGCGGAAGCAAGCTCTCCTTTTGGGATACTTCATGGTAATAAAAGGAAGACATTGATAGGATACTATGAGAGAGGATCATAGGGGTGGTGACAACCTAGTATGAGATCTATGATGAAGACTCCCACCATTTTGGTCATTATTTTCCAGAGTTGTTGTTAAGGTAACACTTTGTTTCACTAGGCAACCATGGTTTCTGCACAACGATGATTGAGGAAGAGGTGTGTGTCTGGGTGTGCCTCTTAGAAGAATAGATTTAAGGGGTGAAAACCCTACTCTGGATTCTCAATGCTTGAGTCTATCATGGGCATGGAAGTGATGGCGAATACACAATTGTAGGTATTTTTTGGGTCCTATGTCAGATGAGCATGCTCCTTCACTATATGCGGTGCGATATCCACATCGACAACCTACAGAAGTTGAGTTTTCTCCATAAGATCAGATAAGACAGATTAGTAGTCCATGCAACTTGTCTTCCTTGCCGTGTGGGGGTTCTGTGAGGGTTTGAAGACCCACATGTGCATAATCGAGAAGGAGGAAGAGGCCAATCAAGTCTGGAAAATGGCCTAGGCAGATCTCACTCTAGACCCAGTTAGAGAATATGGAGACACGAGGGGAGAAGTGGTTAGTTCTCAGTCCTTGGATCAAGCATTAAAGGCTGCAGTCATTTGAAAAAGGTAATTTCTTATTTGATTCATACTCATGATATGTAAGTTCATTTTTGACCGACAAGGTATGAATTTAAAGGAAAAATCATGTACAATTTATGTACATCTCTAAATATGATCTTAGATACATATAATAGACTTATATTTATGAAAGATATATTGCAAGTTAATTAAGGATGATTAGTTAGTGCCATAATGGATGTTTTGTATGCTAAAGTTGTCATAAGGACCCCTATGATGTGTAGAACCTATATATTTCATCTTATCATGATGTATGCCACAAGCTTCACCTACTTATGTGGATGTTAATTGAATTATGGGCAGTAAATATAATCTAATTTGAGGCAATGACATGCTGATAAGTAATGGCCCTAAACAACACCATCAGATTAGTGAAACATATGAAACATGTTAATAACAATATATATTAGTATAAATACATATTTGGAATGAAGGTAATTTTGTATTCATACACATCTAAGATGAGACATGAACCCTAATTAGACCTAGAGGTATGTGTTTTGGGCTAATGGATATTCATGAATTGTTCATGTCATTTTCAAGAATTAGGATCTTAATAAAGTTTCAAGAACTAAACTAAGGTTTCTATAATAGAGGTAAGTGGTCCATGCCTTGGGGTTTTGTTATGCTGCATCATTCACTTTTATTCATATAATGATGTTTAAAGTTCATATCTTATATATTATCATGTGACCAGTTTTATGTTTTAAGAGGTTTTTATCATTTTTACTTCTTAACAAGATTTACGGCATTAAGATTCATGTCAATATTAGATTGGTGAAAAGAATATGCCTCTTCATGTTTAAGACCAGTAATTCAATTATGGGCGTGAACCCTAAGTAAGAAGATATCATATCATATTAGAATAAGAACTAACAATGAGTCCCTACTCATGAACATGTTTATGAAATATTGGTGCCTTATGAGCCCCCTTCACTTTATGGGTTCAGGCCCAAGCCTATTCCCTTTCAGTGTGTCTAGTGATGTTATGTTTATTGGCTTCAAGCCCAATCCGATTCACTTCTAGTGTGGTTAGAAGCATGCACACCTCGTGTGTGTTGTGATATAAGATCCAATAAGATTCATTGAGTAGGTGTTGAAATAGAGTGCTTAATCAAGTTAATAATGAATCTTAAAGCCATAAATAATGTTTATACATGTTCATATTAGCTTTTAACTTTATATTATGTTATGTTCATATTAGTATTGGAATCCAACCACTTACAATGATTTGTCAAATTCACATCTACGTGTGGGCACACATAGGTTGTCTACATCATGGGAAAGATTTTAGGGGGTGGATGTATGAGTTCAAGACCCAGTGGGGTGCAGTTTATATTATTCAAGGAAGTTTAATTAATTTCTTACTACTTAATGTATCATGTTCTCTTGTTGTTAGTTTTGGGAAAGAATGTGAATATGAGAATGAATGTATTTATTTCATGTGTAAAGTTATTTTTATTATTGCAATGAATGATATACAATTTTTGTGGCATTTTGTAAGTGTAATTTTGATGGTCCATGCTTCTGTGTTGTTATATATGGATCACACTTGGGGGATGCTACAAAAACCTTCAAATATTTGAGTAAGCATGTAGACTTTACTTTTCTTAAATGTCCCCTATCTCCTCATAAGTCACACATATGTTTTTTAATATCTCACAAGACATGTCACAAAAAGATATCTAGTTGATCTTGGTGGGGAAGAGATCAACGTAGAGGATGTTTATGACTTTGGCATTCAAGGTTGCTTTCTTCAAAGTAGTCTCATACCATTCTTCTAGTTTTGTCTCTGGTTGCTTGTATGGAAGGTCCACCATTCTCCATTGATCAAGACTTGAACCTTGAATGTGGAATTGTATTCTTCTCTTTCAATATTAAAAGTTTCTCCCATCAAATATCAAAATGTTGAAGTAGTAATTCTTAATTATTTCCCACCTTCTCCTGCTTTTGGATATATTGCATGGAGAAGACCTTGCTCTAATACCAATTGTTGGGCCTATAATGGTCTCTATATGGTTGGGAGTAAATAGATATGAAACTACTAAAACTAAATTCCTTATATAGTCAAGATATTTTCCAAGATAATGCTGCAAGTGTGAAAATTAATGGAGAGTGATTGAACAAATACCTAATAATACAAATATTTAAAGTTGATCTAACATATAAACCTAGAGATGTACTCCGCTATGTAGAGAGGTCAATATCTAGGATTTTCAACCATGTGTCACTCCTTATATTCCATTTTAAGAGTTACACATAAGACCACCCTTTTCTAGGCTTTCTTATCCTTGACCAAGAGTCTTTACCCTTACCAAATACTTACCTACTATTGCAACAAGTCTTTGGCCTTCACCAAGGACTTATCTACTCTTGAAATTAGTTTCCAACCTTCAAAGATTTACCCACTCTTGACTTGAATCTTATACCTTTGACTTCACCTTCAAGAAGGAGAAGCTTTTCACTGAGGGCCTCTTACCCTTCTTATTCTTCTCCTTTCTGAGCAAAGAGAGAGAATATTAATATTCATGGTAGAGAGAGACTGGGAGGTGAAGGAATGATATCCTCACAATATATACATGTTGGAATATCTCTCTTAAAGATTTCCTAATCACTCTAATGGAGGTGGAAAGTGGTTAAGCTCATGAGAGTGGATAGGGGCTCTTTGAGGCACTTTCTCTCTCAACTATAGTATAGGAAAACTTGTATTGTTTGGATAAACATGGGATGAAGACCAATGACTCCTATTTATAATTGAGGATTCCTCCCAAATATTATAATCATTTAGGAAAAGTTCTAGACATTTAGGAGAGAGTCCAACAGATCTATTTCACTTTATCTCTCACTCTAATGACTAGGTTTTGCAATCCTGTGAAATAGCCATGTATCGAAGCTGATGAGAAAGCTATTCAACCGATGACCAATATATCATAGTCAATGCAAAGGTTGTCTCGTTTGGAGACAAGACTTGTCCATGAACTTTTTGATGATTCACCAAAATTCTTACCAGTTGAGAAATTGACTGATGATGTTGTTTTTGTCGAATGGGAAACTCTACAACATAACCTTTAATATTATCTTAAATAAGATAACACTTAGTAGAATATTTCAATGATAAAAAGTAATTCACTAAGCATAAAACAACCATTCTTTTCTCATGATAGACACACCTTGTCAACATGACCACATACAAATAGACTCAAAGCGAGTTGTGAATATCCCTATTCCATTTGAGTGCTGAGAGAAGAAAAAATGACATCTATGATCCAAGCATCCACCGTTTTTGAACAAGGACTCTGTGCACGAAGGTGTATCACCATCTGACCCTATGTATCCTCTAAACAAAACCACCATTGAAGCAATCAACAACCATGACTTGTTCATCTTTCTCAAGGCTCTTTCTTACTTAAAACATAGGCTTTCTTGGTTTTGTTCTTTTAACCACTCAAATTGGCCATTGGCATTAGTTGAGAACAAACAATACAATCGACTGAGTTATGTCTAGGAAAATCTCAACCAATGGGTTCCTATTTGAAGAAACTTAATTAATGATAAGTGGAAATTAATTATAATGAATCATATTATTCTTTTGATATTAATTACTATTGACTCAAGGTATAAATTGACTAAACCCTTGTTTTTATGTTGACTAACCATTCCACTCATTAGTATCTAAAGTTTCTACTTTAGTAATTTTAGATTAGATAGACACACTCCAAATGCCTAAACTTGTGCATCCTAACTTGGAGAAATCAAGTCATACATGCATAAAGATTGAGATTTAAGAATAGATAATTTCCTCCATAGATCTTTGATGTAAATCACTTTTAATGATTATATGACTTGTAATTATGCTTATAAATAATTAAGAGAACTTAAATTGAATGTTTAAACACTCTTATAACATTTGTCAAATTCCACTATATGTTACCTTATTGGCTGAGTTTTTCTGAGAGAAAAGCTGCATGGATCTTGATAAATCCCAATCTCGGCCGATTTGTCTGGGTGACAACTTGACCGACACCCTGCACTAACAAAACAATCTTAGACGTCGGCCAAGTTTCATCAAGGATAAACTCAATCGACAAATCAAAATCATTTTGTCGCATAGTTCCATTGGTCGAATCACCTTTATGAAAACTCAAATGACAATACTATATGGAAAAGTGCAGAAAAGTGTTTCCAACCATTGGAGTGTTGCAAAACTCGAAATTATATCTATTGCAACACCCTAAATGGCTATAATTTGATCCTAAATATCTCTACTGGCTAGTGGCAACCTCAACTATAAATAGGACCCCTTGGGCTTCATCTCATATTATCCAACTCTATGAATGTCCCTATATTATAGTTGAGTGCCTCTAAGAGCCTCCATCCACTCTCACAAGCTTAGTCACTTGTTACATCCATTAGAGTGAACAAGAAATTTATAAGATAGCTAATCCTACATGTATATCTTGTGAGGATACACTTCTTCCACCTCCCAATCTCTCTTTCTACCATGAAGATGAAGATTCTCTCTCTTGGATAAGATGTATGAATAAGAAGAATAAGGGAAGGAGTCCCTTGGTGAAAACTTCTCTTTGGTGAAGGTTAAGTCAAATATAAAAGATCCAAGTCAAACTAGGTAATTCCTTGAAGGCATAAGACTTGTTTTATGAGTGGGTAAGTTCTGGGAGATGGCGGAAGACTCTTTTCAAAAGTAGGTAAGTCCTTGGCAAGGTAGAAGACTCTTGCTCATGGATAGGTAAGTCCATTGTAAGGTCATTGGCTCCCTTGTCCTCGAAGGGTAGGCTAGGTATCTTTGTCCTTGAAAAGGAAGGTCTTATGTTGTAAATATTTTTAAGGAGTGAGACATGGTTGAAAATTCTAAAGGCTGACCTCTCTAGGTATTGGATGTACATCTCCTAGTTTGGAGGTTGGAACCACAATACATACCTTGTGTTACTTGTGCTTTCTCAATCTCTGTTTCCCTTGCTTTGTATGTTTCGTTGCACTAAAATTTCATATAATCAACTTTATCTTGGGATACAATTTTAAGATCTAAATTTGGTTTAAGTTCTTTTATCTCTATTCACCCCCCTCTAGTTCCCATCATTGATGCAAAAATTAGTATCAGAGCGGGTCTTCTCCAATCAATACTACCACAAGTAGAGAATATGGGTGATTATCAAGGTGGGAGATATTAAATCAACATTCCAATCTTTGATGGGAGCAACTTACTCTATTTGAATAGAAGGTTACATTTATACATCCAAGGATCAAGTCTTGAGCTACGGATAATGGTGGATCTTCCATACAAGCTACCAGAGATAAAGGTAGAAGAATTTCATGAAACTACTTTGAAGAAAGAAACCATGATGCTAGAGCCATCAATATTCTCTATGCCTCTCTTCCTCCCATTGAGTTCAATCAGATTTCTTCTTCTGAGGCAGCCTATGTGATATGGAGAAAGTTGTGTCACTTATAAGGGACAAATTAATTAAAGCAAAGCAAAGTCTACTTTCTAATTGGTCTCCTTGAGAACTTCAAGATGGAAAAGAAGGAAAGGGTAGCTGGAATGCATGATAGGCTCAACACATTATAAATGGTATTGCTGTCCTAGGTCATCCTTTGGATTGAGGAAAGATAAACTCAAAGATTCTAAGGTCTCTTCGTAAAAGGTGGGAAGCAAAGGTGACTACAATTGAAGAAATGAAGTATCTTGAAGAAATTCCTATTGAAGAGATCATAGGAAATCTACAAGCCTTTGAAGTTATACTTGACAAGTAAGAGGAAGAAGAAATAGAAGAAGAGAAAGAGCTTAAGAGAATGATAAAGGATGAAATCAAAGCCCAAATCTAAGCTATTGTTAGTCAGCCTTCTCCATCCTCTCAAGTTGAAGAAGATCCTATGTACTCCAAAGATAGACTTCAAAAAGGAAAGCCTTCCTCCTCCACTCGGTTCTTCAAATGTCTAAAAAAAGGTCACATAAAGGAATATTGTCCACAAGGCAAAAAAAAAACCCATCATCACAAGAGAAGGGAAAAAAAGACACAAAGAAGGTAAATGTCATCAAAGATCTAATGACTCCTCCAACTCAAGCTCAAGGGAAAAATATAGTGAAGAATCTATCTTAAGCTGTAGTGATGGTGGAGAATGCCATTTTTCTCTCATGCCAAGTGCAAATAAGATTCAAATGAGGTAAATCTAAACTATTCAGATAAAGAGACTTTAATTGCAATTATTCATGCTTGTCATGCCTCTCTTAAGTCTACTAAAAAGAAAAAGAAAATTCTTGCTTGAATTGTTGATAACTTGCATGGAGAAAATATATACTGGAATATATTAATATTATCTTGCAAGATGATGTTGAATATCTTCAAAAGTATTATCTTAATCTTGAATTAAAATTCAATAGTGTTGAGGTAGAAAACAATGCCTATCTTAGTCAAGTAATTGTTTTTAAACTTGAAAATTCCAACTTGCCTAATAAGATTAGATAACCTCTCATGTCTAGTCCTAATGAAGAACATACAAAATTTTTGAATTCTCTCATGCTTGTCATTAGTATTCTTAGAACTGAAAAGGAGGATCAAGATTTTGTTATGCAAGGAATAGAATTTGAAAATAGTATCTATCTCTCTAAGATTGCTTTGCTTGAAAAAGAAAATACTTACTTGCTTGATAAAATCAATGTCCTTGAATCTTGTTCTAGTTCTACTAGTAGAGAAAATAATGCTACTAATCTTCATATTGAAAAAGATTCTTATATGACAAGAGCTCTTTTCTTAGAAATTGATATTTTGCATGCTAGAGATAATATCAATCAAATTTCTTCTACTTCTACTTCTCTTATACATGACAATCATAGTTTGAGATCCTCTATGCAAATATTCTTAGATGATAAAAGAACCTTAATCTAATTCTAGACCATACTAACAAACAAATGGGTAGATATGGTATTGGAATTGATAGTATAAAAAAAACAAAGACAAATGACCTCAAATTTTCAATCGAGAATCCTCCAGTTTCAAGGCTATGCATAGCTGCAATCATTGTAATGAAAATGTTTATTATGCTACATATTGTGTTTTTAGGAAAGCACCCAAAAGAAATAGGTCTTGGGTTGTTAAGCTCACCCCCAGAACCAAAAATATGATTGGGGACCATTTCATCTTTCTTCTTGTAGGTCACTTGCAATTGGATTGACATGTGCCATTGATTTGCAAATTATTTCTCAATCCACATGAAAGAATAAAGATGATATGTGTATAGGTTGAAAATAAGTGGAGAAGATATGGTAAGAACAAAGGCAATGGTATTCTTTCCCATATCCAATCATGTCTTTTGTTTGTCAAGTTCGTGTGCACTTTACATATGGTATTTGAGTCAACATTGGTATATTCTTTTGGTATATTGTGATTCTCATCTCTTTCTTGCTCAAATAATTCCCCTGATGCTTTCATAGAGCATAATAACTTGCTTGTACATGTTTGGATATGACTTATTTTTTATCATGCCTTTAGAAATGATTTTCTGAAATATATGTGCTTTTTGACATCACCTGCTGTTGATCGAGTTTGGCCTGAAATAAACTCGAACAACAAGCACCAACGGGTGTGCCAACATCTATCATCGGTCGAGAAGTTCAACCCAAAAACTTGACCAACATCACTTTGCATAGAATATACAGTTGGATTTTTGGATGAGAATTTCCCTATCAACTAGAGTTTCTCAACCAATACCATTATTCTATGGAACTTTCTTTGGTACTTTTATGATATGCATATTGTCATGCTTTAAATTTCCTATCTTGCATACATTTTCATCTCTCTAGTTTCTCTTAATTGGCACCTCTATATCTTGCAATTACTTATCTTGAGTTGTTATGCATGTTTTGATGATAATCTCTTTGACTCTCTTGGTTGAAATTTAAATTGCTTTCATTGTGCTCTAACTTGCTACATCTATCTAGTTGTACATGTTTTTATGTAACTTTGAGTTTCTTAGTGGTAATGATGCATATTTTCTAATGGGTAATATCCTCATGCTCCTGCAATTTCACATATCTTTCATTGGATATTTCTATACTTTTACTTATAGCTTGATCTTTAACTTGTGAATCTTTTTCTATGATGTGGATCCTACTACTAGTCCTAGCATGTGATATCATCTACTAGTAGTCAATCTACATGTAGTTCTAGTCTTGTTCATCAATTGGTAACTATGACATCAATTGGTATTCAAATATATGCTATGATTACATAATCAAGCTTGTTCCTTGACTTGCATATCTACTTGCTTGGGTTACTTTCTTACATAGAATTACCTTCATTATTTTCTAGAACTACATCAAGGTTGTTATAATGCATGTCTTAATTTTCTTTATATATATTTCTTGGACAAGATCTTAGTTTTGCTATTCTACACTCCCTTTTCTAATAAGTTGTGTTTTAGCTCCTGAACCCCCTCACTTTTTGAAATGACAAAGGGGGAGAAGATATATCTTATGTAAAGGGGAGAAGACATATATGAGAAGACATATATGAATAGAAGGCACCATTTCTATAAATGTTATGAAAGATAACCATGCAGGAGAAATAGCATCAATTAAAGGGGAGTATATGAACTCCATTGGCATCAATTGAGGGGAAGAATATGAACTCAATTTTATTGAAACCCCTTGGTTTATCTAAAGGTATGATTTTACTTAAATGATTTAAATACATTTATGGAATGGGTTTTTCATCTTCAAAAAAGGGGGAGAATGTTGAATCAGGGTCCAAATTGACAAAACCCTTATTTTGATGATGACTTACCATTCCACTCATTTGTGTCTAATGCTTCTACTTGAGTGATTTCAGAGTAGATAGACACACTCCAAATGCCTAAACTTGCACATCCTAACTTGGAGAAATCAAATCAAACATGCATAAAGATCAAGATTGAAGAATAGGTAGTTTCCTCCATACATCTTTGATGTAAATCACTTGTTATTGTATGATTTGTAATTAAGCATAGAAAAATCAAGAGCACTTAAATCAAATGTATACATACTTTTATAGCATTTATCAAATTCCATATATAGGTTGCCTTTTTGGCCGATTTTGTCTTGGAGACAACTCGACTGACAAGCTGTGTGGAGCTTAATATATCCCAATGCCGACCAAGTCTGTCCTGGTGACAATTCAACTGACACCCTATACTAACAAAACAATCTTATCAGTCTGTTGAGTTTCATCAAGGATAAACTTGACCGAAAACTCAAAATTGTTTTGTTGCATAGTGCCATCGGCCAAATTACCTTTATGTTAACACGATCGACAACACTATATAAAAAAGTGTAGAAAAGTGTTTCCAACTGTTGGAGTATTGCAAAACTCAAAAATATATCTGTTGCAACACGGCAAATGTCTAGAATTCAATCTTGAGTGTCTCTACTGGCTAGTTGGCAACTTCAACTATAAATAGGACCCCTTGGGCTTCATCCCATGGATAGAAAAGCACTATGAAGATCCCTATATTATAGATGAGTGCCTATAAGGGCCTCCATCCACTCTTATAAGCTTAATCACTTGCTACATCCATTGGAACAAATAGGAGATTTGTAAGAGATCTAGTCCTACATATATATCTTGTGAGACTCTCACTTCCTCCACCTCCCAATCTCTCTTTCAAGAATGAAGATGAATATTATCTCTCGTAGCTAAGAGGGGTGAAAAATAAGAAGGGAAGGAGTCCCTTGGTGAAAGCTTCTGCTTGGTGAAGGTGAAGTTAAAGGAGGAAGATCCATGTCAAGAGTGGGTAATTCCTTAAAGGTGGAAGACTTGTTACAAGAGTGGGTAAGTCCTTGGAGAAGGTGGAAGAGTCATTGGAAGAGTAGGGAAATTTTGGCATGGTAGAAGACTCTTGGTAATGGATGGTAAGTCCTTTTTTAAGGTTATTGACTCCCTTGTCCTTAAAGGGAAGGCTAGGAATCCTTGTCCTCGAAAAGGAAGGCCTTATGTTGTAACTCTTATAATAAAATATGAGGAGTGAGAGATGGTTGAAAATCCAAGAGGTTGACCTCTCTAGCTAGAGGAAGTACATATCCTAGTTTGGAGGTTGGGCCACTATACATAGCTTGTGTTACTTGTGCTTGATCAATCTCTCTCTACCTAGTTATGTATGTTTATTTGCACTAAAATTTCATATAAGTAACTTTATCTTGGGATATAATTTGATGGTCTAATGAATTTGGTTTAAGTGATTTTATCTCTATTCACCCCTTAGAGACCTTCATTGGTCCAACAATTACAAGTCATATAATCATTAAAAGTGATTACAAAAATAATCAGAACAGATAAACTATGTAATCTTCAATATTAATATTTTTGCATGTATGACTTGATTTCATCAAACTAGGGTTTGCAAGTTTATGCATTTGGAGAGTGTCTATCTAATTGAAAATCACTCATGTATAAACATTAGACACAAATGGGTGGAATTTTTTAGTCATAATAAAAACAAATAATTAGTCAATTTAGACCTTGAGCAGACATTCTCCCCCTTTTTGAAGATCACAAACCATTCCATAAATGTATTGAAAGATTTCGAGTAAAATCATACATGTGGAGAAACCTAGGGGTTTTAATAGAATTGAGTTCATATGAACCCCATAAATTTATGCTAATTGAGTTCATACACTCCTCCTTAGTTCATGCTATATCTCTTGCATGGTTAGCTTTCACAACATTTATAGGAACTATGTCTTTCATTCATGTATGTTCTTCCTACTTCCATATGACATGTATTCTATCCCTTTGTATTTAAAAAGGGTGGGGTTTGAAGTGCTAAAACAACTTGTTTGAAAGGAAGAGTAGAAGAGAAAAACAAAGGGCTTGTCCAAGCAATGCATGTAAAGTGAATCAAAATATGCAAATAAACAACCCTAGATGCAGTTCTAGCAATTATAAAGGAAATGATATGCAAGAAAGAAATGAAAACTAATAGATGCCAAATAAAGAACAAGATAGATTATACATGAAATAAGATACAAGCATATTGTAAGGCATTCACTACTATAAATAGATGTAGCTAGACTACTAGTGAATGATATCACATGTTATGATTACTAGTAGGATCTTATAGCAAAATATGAACAAGTTAAACATGCTATTTCTAGATATAGAAATATATGCATACAAGGGAATATGAAAAGCATGAATGGATATAACTCACCATCATATTTGTGTCACTATAGATATATGATTAGAACTAAGAAGCTCAAATTTCCATCCAAATAAGATATAAAACTAGAAATATGTACCAAGTTAGATCACAATAGAATCATGTTAATCAACCAAGAGATCCAAATAAATATCATCAAAACGTTCATAAAAACTCGAGACAAGTAATTGAAAGACATAGAGATATCAATTATTAAATCATTTTGGAAGATAGAGTTGTATGAAAGATAGGAAATATAGAACAAGCAATATGCATGGCAAGTAAGGTACCAAGGGGAGTGCCAAAAGAATAAGACATTGAATGAGAAAATCTAGTCGAGAGGAAAAATTCCATTCAATAAGCCACATTGTATATTCACTGCACAATACCGTAAACTAAATTCTTGGGAGGACTTCTTGGCTGATGATATCATAAAGTCAATACTAAGGGACCTCATCTATCGAGATGTTATCATGGTGATCTTGGTCAATGAAAACTATCATCCAAAGACAAGAAGTTTTCAAAAAAATATCTAGAATCATGATCAAAATATAGGCAACATCCAAACATGGTTAAACAAGTTAGTAATGCACTTTGAGAGCATCAATGGTAGAATTGACCAAGCAAAATAGTGAGAATGATAATATGAAATTTTTTCTCAAAACTACAAAAAGTGCTTAAGAACTTGGCAATATCAAGCACTATTATAGTATGAGAAAGAATATATTTACCTCTATTCTTACCATTATTTTATCAATTGTTTCCAACCCATACACATCTCACCTTTTGCAAGACCTCTGAATTTGATTTTGGTTGTTTGTTCTTTCTTAGCATAATTTGATGGTTAAAACCTTAATATAATCATGTGATGTGCTTTAATAACATGTGACATGCTTATGTTTCAACTTTGGCCCAATTTGGATGTTGTTTGAGCTAGTTATGTTATATTTGTGCTTATTTTGGACCAAATTCCAAATTACCCATGTTTAGGGTTTATCTTACAATGTGCCATCATATCCTCTGTAATTTACTAGCTTTGTGTTGCAATCTTCTCTAGGAGATACCCATTTTATGTGACATCAATGTCTCTAAATTTGTGCCCACTATTCCATAAGATGTGTTGATTTGGTTTAGTTACAAAGTGTTGTGGTGTGGACATCTCATTAATAGATCCTTGTACCTTTCCCATGCATCTGATTAGGTCTTCCTATCTAATTGTTTGGAGCCTATAGATTCGAGTGAGGATTTATACAAATTTACTTAGGTAAAACATCTTGGGAAATTTGTTGATGAGTGCATCCCAAGTGGTGACATATACTTACTCTAGATTTTGGATCCATTGGTTTTCCCTTGAAACAAAATACATAAATAGATCCATAAAGCAAGTTAAGAAATATGAAACACCCAAGGGACTTTAGATTTAAGAGGAAATTACCAGAAAAGTCATGAGTTAAGTCATTTTGTCTATCTCTTGTTTGAGGAGAAAATTTTCTTTAGATCTTCATTTTTGAATAGATTCCTAAAGGTTCATACCCAACTTCATCAAACTAGCACCACAAACATGGGTAAAGTGCCATTAAACATGGAAATTCATCAGATGTCCTTCATATGTGTCGTTTGCACACCAATTCACTAGAAAAATTATCCTAGAGTTTAATCCTTTTTTTACTTTCCGATTAAGGCTAGTATAGACAAGTCGATCCCACAGGACAACGTTTTTAAGATATATTTCTCCTAAATCCAAATTATTTTTGAAATTATTTCTTTTTGGTATTTTTGGAAGATTTGCATAAAGTAAAGTCTGATTTGAGAGGGGTTGAATATTCTAATGCACGAAAGGAAATTGCAAGAAGAAAAAAAGGTTACACTAATGAAAGGAAAATAAAAGATTATTCTAAACAAGATAAAATAAAAGAAGAAATTGTTAGCATAAAAGTTTATCTAACAAAATAAAAATGTTGAAAATTAAAGGGTGAACTTGAAAGAAATGAATTAAAAGATATTTGAAATCAAAGAGAAAGGCATCGAGGCTTAGGGGTTTCACTACAATAGCCCTTGTGAAAACAAAATCGAATGATACACAACAATAAGAAGGAAGCGGGTATGTTCTTATTCATAAATAAAACACAAAAAAGGAACTCTACATGAACCCGTTGGTTCTGGTATTCAGGTGTCCTTGTTCTTCATCCTAAAAGGGATTTTTCCATGGTCGCATCCAAATCCCCATGAATTCGGTTTATGTGTTCTAGATTCCGGTTTCCACGGTCGCATCTTCCAGAATGAACAAGCGATAAAAATAATTAATTACATCATTTAAATCTGTGATTTCTAAACCAAAAATCATCTATCTGAAAAGTCATGTAAAACTCTATCCAATTAACATATGGCTAAGGGGCTATTCCCCTTGCCTCGATAAGGAAACTACTCGCTACTCACGGCGAAGATGGGAGAAATGAGGAAAAAAAGCAAAAGAGTCATAGACCGCAATTCTGGATCTCCGTAGAATCCAAGGCGATGATGATTAAATGACTCATTTGCTTTTTCTCCCCTCCAAAAGAAACACAGAAAATGAAAAACCAGAGAAAGGAGATCTAAAACTAAAATAAACGAACTAACTTTTTAAAGGAACGAATCTTTATTGCTCTTGAAAGAAAGATTACACTAAAATTAAATGACAGAAGTCCACTGTTGATTGCATACAAAAACTTGGGATATCTTAGTGGAGTATCCCCTCTTTTTATGGAGAAGGAGGGGTGGAAACCATCTCTTGAAGACTCTTGATAGGTGGCTGAAAACTTTCTGGATCTGGTCAATAAAGGAAACGATTGATTATTTTTAATTATGTTGATCGTTCACATTCTTTTTATTGTAGATTCCCGCATCAGAAATTTCAAATGTAGTTTTGGGCCAGTCATAAATTTCGGAATCAGTCCAAAGATATGTTTTTCATGTAGATAATTCAATTTTCTTTCCAACGCATACTTGCCCATTAAATTCTGCCTCAGCATGTGAGAGTTATGGAAATTTTGGTGCGAGGTATATATTTAAATCAGACACTGCGGGAATTTGTACAAAATATCTTCCAAGGAAAATTAGTCATTGAGCTATTTTCCTACAAAAAACGAACAAAATATAATTAAAACTCTAAATAAATAGAAAAAATCTAAACTAATATAATTAATTACAAACTAAGAAGATAAATAACAAAATAATCCTAAGATATCTAAAACATGTAAATAAAAGTGATAAATACACATTTATCAAAATACCCCGGACATGAATCTTTGCTTGTCCTCAAGCAAATAAAATCAAAAATAAAGTCCAATTTATACTCCCAATATGTCATTCCTCACCCCTGTAACATCACTATAATCCTTACCTCCAATTTTTGGCCAAGTGACCCAACCTCCTAGAGCCATGTAGCATAAAGTTCTATATGCCCTATCAAAATAATTATCACATCTTACTTCAAAAATAAGATTTTATAGAAAAATAGGCTTACTCTTCTATTTCTTTGACACTCTAAATTTCACAATATTTTTTTTCGTAGTTATTTGCACAAGAACATGAAGAAGGAGGGGGTGTGAACAAGTAAAGAAGAAATAACAAAAGATTTTTTTTCTTTGATCCCTCCTCTATTCGACTCGGGATTTTGATTTGCGGAGTTGTGATTACATTGGTCACAATTTTTTTTCTTGTGTGCTTTGACATGTTTTGACGGTTCACCCATTTTTGGGGTATGGAATTTATTTTTGGGAAGCGTGCCACCCCGAACTTGATTTTTGTCCGGTGGTGATTCTTTGCTTCTCTTTTCTAGAAGAAAAATAGAGGGAATGAAGAGATGTTATTGTGCTTATAACTTTCAACATTTTTCTTAGAGAGTGTCATTTCTCTAGTTAGAATATTCCTATAATTCACATCATACAAGTTTTATAACAAGATATCATTTGTTTAAATATAGGGAAAATTATTCTTGGTTCTGATCGATTCCTTATGATTTGTCAACTATTCCAAGGAGTGATGTTATTAAGGGTCCTACAAGACATGGTGGTTTTAGACATGGCAATTTGTAATAGATTTTGCAAAAAGTTTACTAAATTTAGTTTGGGGTTCAATGATATATGTCTACTTAATGGGCCGACTAGATAATGGCTTTTTTATAACTAAGGAAAAAAATTGGCCGACTAGATAAAGGCCATAAACAAAAGCAACTACATGAAAAATGATGAAAAGGGAAAATCAAGCAAATAAGGGAAAAGATAGGGGGTGGAATAGAATCATACCACCCACCTCCACCCTGGAGTTAGGCCTTGCTCATCCCGAGCAAAACCTAAATTAGATATTGAGGGAAGAAAATCACTCTAGAAGAGGAAAGTGTGAAGATGAAGGAGGATTGTAGTAGTAGTTCCCCAAATAACCAGAGTTGGGGTCAGGGTAGTCCTGATGGGTTAGACAATTTTTTTCCTTTTTTTGTACAAAAACTGAAGTTGAAACACAAGTGTTAGCTAGAACAAATATATAAGAATTTTGCAAAAATTAAATGATTAGGTTGCCTCCCAATAAACGCCTAGTTTTATGTTGAAGGCCCAGCAGAGCTGGATCATGGAGCCATTTCAGGCTCATGAGGGGGAGGTGGGGGTTCATGCAAGTCAAGGTCTTCGAGTAAGGAAAGTTTATGTGCCTCAGAAGGTAGGAAATCCTCAATTGTGATGTACCATTTAAGCCGATGTCCGTTGGCCTTAAATTCCCCTAAAACCTTGTCTCAAAGAAGAAAAGTGCCATGAGTGTAGGCACGCTTGACAAGGTAGGGACCATACCATCTAGATTTAAGTTTTCCAAGAAAAGTCTTAATCTAGAATTGTACATTAGAACTTGATCTCCCTCCCTAATGTCCTTTCTTCAGATATGACCATCATTCCATAGTTTGGTTTTGTCTTTGTAAATCCTAGAATTTTCATAGGCAGTCATTCATAGCTCATCTAACTCTTGCATTTGCAAAAAATGGTTTTCACTCGTAACAGTTAAGTCAAAATTGAGAGTTTTAATAGCCCAATTGGCCTTATGCTCTAATTCTATGGGTAGATGGCATGATTTCCCATAAATCAATTTGAAGGGAGTGGTACCTAAGAGAGTTTTTTAGGCGGTCCTATATGCGCACAAGGCATCATTGAGTTTTAAAGCCCAATCGGTCCTATTGCGATTCACTATTTTTTCTAGGATAGACTTGATTTGCCTATTTGACACCTCAACCTGACCACTAGTCTAAGGGTGATAAGGGGTGAAAACCTTGTGGTGGATTCCATACTATTTCAACAAGGACTCAAAGCTCTTCTCTAGAAAATGGGAGCCTCCATCAGATACTATGGTACGAGGTACCCCAAATTGAGGAAAAATGATATCTTTGAAGAGATTCTTCACAGGCTTGGAATCACATGTTTTGGTGGGGATGGATTCAACCCATTTGGAAATGTAGTTAATAGACACCAAGATATATTTGTACTCACAAGAAGAAGGGAACAAACCCATATAGTTTACTCCCCACACATCAAAAATTTCAATCTCCGATCAAGAAGCATGGGAATTTGGTCTCTCTTAGATATGTTGCCAGTCCTTTAGCATTCATCACAAGAACAAAATGGTATGAATCTTTAAAAAGAGTAGACCAGAAAGAACCCAGATTGCAAGACCTTCCTAGCCATTTTCTGAGAACTCATGTACTCGCCAGTGGGGCCAGTGTGGCATTTCTCAAGTATGTCAAGAGCCTCTTCCTCAGTAATGCACCAACAATAAAGTCCATCCGAACATAATCTAAAAAGATATGGATAATCCCAATAGTAACATTTTACATCATGCAAAAATTTAGCCTTAGAACATCGCTTATATGCAGGGTGTAATACACCTGCAGCTAGAAAATTTACATAATCCACAAACCAAGGATATTGGGTTTCCATTTTTAATAGTTTATCATCGGGAAGGGAGTGATTTATGGGTATGCAATCATCATTGAAGAAATCAAGGCGACTAAGATGGTCGATAACAACATTTTCACAACCCTTTTTGTATAAGATCTCATGTCAAATTTTTGAAGTAGAAGGACCCACCGAAGAAGGCGGGGTTTGGCATCCTTTTTGGTCATCAAATATCTAATGGCCGCATGGTCTATGTAAACGATGACTTTGGAACCTACCAAATATGAGTGTAATTTTTCAAAGGCATATACTATGGCTAGCATTTCCTTTTCAATAGTTGTGTAATTCCATTGGGCTTCATCCAAGGTCTTGGATGTGTAGTATATCACATGGTGCTTTTTTTTATCAATATGTTGTCCTAGAATAGCACTGACGACGTAACCACTCACATCACACATTAACTCAAAGGGTAGGAACTAGAGAGGATGGGTAGAACTTGCTTGGGCTCTCTCAGTTACCACAACTAGAGAGGAAAACTTTGCAGAGCAATTGATGTTTTGAGTTTTGTTATCTGAGAAGCCCCCAATACCCCTCTATATATAGGAGGGGTCAAGGTCAGGGTTCTCAGCTCTTAGTAATGTGGGACTAAAGTCGGAGTAGAAGGGTCCAGAATTTCCATGAACTGATTGCATTACGACAGCCAAACCGGTCATTTCACAAATGAACCAGTCGATTGGGAGTGTGAGCCGATCAGTACACTAGTTGAACCCGTCATTTCACATTCCTGACTTGCCTCCAATTGAATTTCCACTTTCATTTCCAATTAATACTAAGATCAATTCTTGTCCCAATCAAATTGTACAAGTGAAACGAAAAACTTTTCTCACAAATCGGGACAAATTCTTCTCCCAATCAAATTGTACAAGTGAAATGAAAAACTTTTCTCACAAATTTGGACAACCCAACCTTACTCATTTGGTCCATTCGAACTGATCAATTTACCAAATGAACCGGTCATCTCAGTGACCTTGAGCTGATCGGTTCACCCAATGAACCGATCAGTTGGTGGTCTAGATTGTACAGAACACAATCAATGCAGTTCTCAATCAATCTGACACTCAAATCAATTAGTTAAATACATGAACTTGATGATTTTGAGTCAAGTTAATTGATTGAATGTTTGATTGAGTACATAAACACCTTTAGTAATCAATCCAAACATCATTCATGGATAAACTCCTCTTCTAACTAAAACCTTTGTGTGTGACCCTATAGGTCCCATTTCACGTTGGCAGTGAATGTCCATAACTAGCTTATGACATCACAAGCAAAGAGCGGTGCCAAGTCGCACATTAATGCTACCCAAGTGAAAAGGAAAGTTGGAGACCAACTTTCAATCCTATAGTATGTGATTGGTATTCCTGTGAATGTACAATTCCTTTGTCTCTAATATCCTAATTGAACTCAAGGCATGGAGTTGTCATCCTTTCAACATTTATTCATGTTCCTTGATCCAAACTAGACTATCTGAGATATGTGTGCCATCAATATCACATATTGACTCACACGTGCTTGCACATGCCTTTCTCAGACTCACTTATCAAGTGGCCATGGAAATCATACTCCCTCAGGAGGGACAATCCCATATCCATCACTCATAGTCAAAACCCCATGTGTCAAAGTCACCCATTCATCACCTTTATAACAATCCATATTTCAGGACTGTGCTTGATGATGTCAAAGTGTACCCAATGACATGTGATGAGTGCAGTGATTTCAGGTCTAAGAATCACAATCACCACCATCACTGTGAGAGTTTACTGTGACTACCATGTCATGGTTTCATGTGTCACTCTCACGGTGGATCTGTCTGATACACTATTCTCTAATATGTATCTATGTGCTTGGTTTGATATCACATATCATAACTAATGAGACTCTATCCTCAACCAACACACACTCTAGTCTTGTTGTGTCATTTTTGTCTATCAACCTTCCATAATGACATCTGACTAGGGATAAAACAAGAATGTACAAACTCTTAGCATCCGTATGATCTCATTCTTTAGGTCCTTAACCTAAAGACATATGTCATTGAGTACTGTCATTCTCTAGATATTCATTCTGTTCTATCATTATCTCATAACTGATTGAACCAGAATAAATTAGAAGCTTGCCTTTGATATTTATCAAATCAATCATAATGTATCCCAATCCAAATCATCATATGATTGGCTTTCAGGGCATACATACCGACAAACTCCCACTTGCAATGTGAGCCAATCACATTTGAATCATATTCTTAGTGATCTCTAAACATGTCCCACATGTTTCTGCTACTCCAATGCTAATGCAGTGAGTTAGAAACACTTTGCTTTAGTCGGTATATTGCATGTTTCACATCTCTTCGTTGTATGACATATCATATGAGATGGAGTTGCCATAATATGCGATATGATATTCCTTGCCTAACACTTAGCTCCATTGTTTGACTCAGTATTACTACTTGTCATCAATGGTTAGAATATCTATAAGTTCATCTCTATGAACTTCTAGATCCATATAGTATCCTATTCTATTCATAAATAAGGATACTTGGCATTCCCTTTTAGAAATAAATGACTTTTAAATCAGAACGTTTCCATTTATCAACTCATATTCACTTTTATATTTTATATTTTGCCATCATTTTTTGTCATTTCAGAAGCTTGCATCAGTGTAACTCTTTACACCCAAATCTTCCTTATATTACCATACAACTAGTACTTCATAAGTACCAAACAAGTTCTTCGTGGTATTCAAGTGACCCTCACTAGAAGTAGAAAAACATCCACTCATCACATGAGTTAACAAGATGAGCATATCATATTGTCATGTCCAATACATACAAGATGATGAATGCATATTTTCTTATCATGTGTAATACATACAAGATAATGGGATGATTACATACATGATAGATCCATATCTATCTATGTGTTTTGATTCTTTGTAATAATTTGGCACACTTGGCATTTGAGATACTACATCCATGTAACATGGACAAGTTTTCTCCCACTGAATCTGTGCATACTGAACCCTTCAGTACAGATTGCAAATGTATGCTCTCTTTACCAGGTCAAGAGGTCTTTTAGAACTATCTCTAAATATCTCTATTCCTATCACATAGGACATTTCTGTATCTTCCCTTAAAGAAGGTATTTACACACCAATTTCCATTTTAGAACATTTCATTCCTCATCATCATGTGGAATGTGAATACGCTCCCACTAAATCTTTGTAATCATAGATCCTTTCTTTATTTTGATATATCAGTCAAACCTTTTGACTATATTATCAAAGTAAAGACTTCCAGTTCTGAGTTGATTGTATTTAATCAATCATATTGATTAATCCCTTGTAACTTGTAGATTGCATTTTCATTATTGGATTCATAAAACCCTTCAGGTTATGTTACATACACAACTTGATCTTATTCCTGCCAAGAATGCAGTTTTAATATCCATATGCCAAATTTCATAGTCTTTCAAGTTCCAACATCAAGCATGATCCTTTCTCTAAATGTCATCCATGTCAGTCTTAACTCTTAAGACCCAATTGCACTAATGGGTTTTATCCCAATCAAGTGCTACCATAAGTTCATACCTAAATTGGTTCACATGGAAGTCATTTTGGATCTTATGGCCTCAAGCCATGACTCAAAATATTGTCCCTTTAGATCATCTAGATTATTGGCTCATCATATGACAAATTCATCAACTAGATATATGAGATGTATCTGTTACATAAGGAACTTTGAGAATCCACAACACTTGTGATTCTTAATCTACTTTATTTAGTGTATGCATGTTCTTTTAGAAGAATTCTAGAAGGTTAGTTATTTGATGATCATGCTCTAACTCTTTATAGTATGATTCCTTCTTTGATTTAGACATCATGAGTTCTCTACGATACATTATCATAATTACTCACAAGGTACTCAAACATTTGGTTTAAGTATCCCATTCATTGAACTCATCAAGGAATTAATACTTTTACTAAGTTTGTACTTCATTTATGATATTCTTGAACACTTTAAGATATTCATATTGGTATTTCACTAAACACCATATGAAGCATTAGCATTTATTCCAATAGGCATGTATATACATCAATATGTATTATACCTAATAGAATAGTCATTCTCCCACTACATCTAGTTAAGATTGAGTTGTCATCATGCCCAAGACATTCATATCTCTTAATGGTTCACAACTAAAAGAGTCTGGCCTATCCATCAACATGGAAGCTAGAAATGAATTTCTCATGATAATACTAATTAATTGTTTGAGTCATCAATAAATTTTAGGTATCATTTTATCTTATGCATACCAAGTACCACAATATAAATAAGGCATTGCCACAAAGGATCATATCTTTGAAATTGAAACATCAACTTTAATGATAGATATCCTTGTCATTACAAGATGCAGAAATAAAGTGTTTCTATTTATTGGAAAAATAAAATAGCAGTCCATAACTCCATGCCCTTTGGGATGAAATAAACTAAAAGATACTCCTATCTATAGTAGCAACACTTGCTCCAATGATGAGTGCTCCTTCTTGGTCCTTTCACAAAGACCATCACTTCTTTTCAGATCTTACATATCATATATGTGAGATCTATATCTTGGTATCATATACCTCAGATTAAAGAAGTGTTTCAAGTTTATTTCATGATACCTGAGGTGGAGACTTCCATCCCCTCCTTCTTTTGCTCATCCAGATAGAGAGAGAAATTTATCCTCTAATGTCTTGTCTCTTGACAATGGTGACATTTACTTCCCTTGTTCACCCCTCCTTTGGCCTTAAGAGCTGAAGATGACTTGGGTTGCTGGCTAGCATCAGAACCCTTCTTTGCTTTGCCCTTTCCCTTACCTTTAGACTTACCCTTCTTTCTGCTGATCAACATCACAAATTTGGGTTTGTCTTTCTTCATCTGTGCCTCGGCTGTCCTCAACATGCCCAACAACTCTGTCAACGGCTTGTCAAAGTTGTTCATGTTGTATTTCATCACAAACTAACTCTAAGATTCTGGAAACGATTGTAGTATCACATAAGTAGCCAACTCTTGGCTCATAGGGAATCCCAATTTTGTCAGGTTCTCCACATACCCAATCATCTTGAGTGTGTGAGGACTAATCGAGTCTCCTTCTATCATGACACACTTGAACAGTGCCCTGGAGACATCATATCTCTCTTGTCATGCTTGGTCTTGATACATGTTCTTGAGATGCTGAACCATCTTAATGATGTCCATGTTCTCATGTTGTCTCAGCAACTCATAGTTCATTAAGCACAACATCAAGCATTTCACATCAATAACATCTTCTGTATGCTTCTTGTAAGCATCCCTTTCTGCCTTTGGTGCGGTGGGAGTGGGTTACTCTAGCACTGGTGTATCTAGGACATAGAGATTTCACTCTTGAGTGAGAACAATTATCAATGTCCTAAACCAATCATGGAAATTGTTCCCATTTAGCTTGTCCTTCTCAAGGACCGATCACAACAAAAAGTGATTATTGTTGATAGACATTTGTTCTACAAAAAGGAAATATGCAATTTTAGTCCAAAACTCTTTTAACTTAATTTGATTGATTTGAAAAATTTGATGATATAATTAGGCCTTTAATTAATTATCGCTCCCACTATTTTGTTCAAATTGATAGCCCTCACTATCAATTCGGAAGATTGCAGTGTACAACCTTTTGGTGAGCAAGATACTGATTTTCTCTCAGCCATGAACCAGCTAGGACTGTCACCGACAACTAGAATCTTTTAGGTAGGCAACCTTTGCCAATTGCATCATGTGCAACTCTTGATAGATGTCATGCAAAACTCCTTGCCATGTTCATCTCTATGCCTCAATGTGCTTGATCTGATCAAGGTCACCTTGTTAAGTCTGACCCAAACACCAACACAATGAATATGCACCCTGCTAGGGATGACCCACATATTCACCATCACACTTCCATGAGATAGATGGTGCACCACGCTAGGGCGTGCCCACACTTGGTCGATCAAGCTTTTCATGTGTGCTGCTTTTGGAAGACATCTTAAATTTAATATTTAGTTGAGGGGTTTTAATATACTCATATATGCATATATGTACCTAATCACCACATATATAGTACATATCATATACATGCTATATCCCACAATGAAAACATATAATAATGATAAAGCAATGATTATGGCCATCCTATTGTAATTTCTTGAGCCACAAGGAATTACGGTCATCTAGGTCAGCATCACATGCAACCTATTGATGAAGATCTTGTGCTTAGGCCATTTGGGTTTGATCAGCTCATCACATGACTGATTGGCTCACCTCCTGGATGGTCGATTGGTTGTCTCCAACCAATCGTCTGGTTCCTCTAGATGGTCGGTTTGTTAGGTCATCTGTTCCTCATCAGGCCTCTAGCTACACATTCAGCTGGTCATCTCACTCCACCAACCGATCAATTGGCACCTCCAGCTGATCATCTCACACCTCTAGCAACTCATCTGGGCACCCACCAATCTTCGACATAACATGAAATAAACTATCCTACTTTTACATATCTCATTGGGAGACCCCGATTTACATTTGGGGGGAGCAAAGGTAGAAGATAATCTCAAGTTACATTAGGAAAAGAAGAAGAAGGCTTGGTGCGCAAACCTAGATGCAAACAACCACAACCAACCAAGCAAACACAGGGGTTTATAGGCCATAACTACGCTACACATCAACCATCAAAACCATTTTGAGCGACACATATCAATTGCATATATATACCATATCATATATGTATATATTTAGTTTGGGATCATGTGGTATCAATCGGATATTCACATTTATCCAGTTAAATATCTGCATCATATGCAATAAATAAAAGGCGGTAAAACAAAAAACCGATCATATCGATTATCCTAAAACACAATAAGTTTATGTGGCTCTGATGCCACTGTTGGGTTTTAGGCGACGGAGAAGGCAGTAGAAACAACAATTTTATCTCACCACAAAACACATAACTAGCAAGTCGCATCAACAATTATTAAATAGGAAGGATGGTTTTGGTGAGGTGTACCTAGTCCCGAGGCTTGCTCTGTGACAATACCTTACAACTAGTGCGGTCTTCAACCACCTAGTCTTTGACAACGTCTGTGCAACCCTAGTCCTGACCCAAACTGTGGTTGAGAGTCATCCTCCTGAGTGGCAAAAACCTCCTGCCTCTATAGATAGTCCACACAGACCATCGAGAACTGTAGTCGTCCTATCCTACAAGATACTAAAAGGAGTCATCCCCTTCTGTCAGCGTACTAGTCACCGACACACTCTCCTACAATCAGTTGCTTTTCTACAGTTGTCTTTCCCTCGGTTTTCCTCCCTGGATGGGTAAAACTTGCTTGGGCTCTCTCAGTTACCACAACTAGAGAGGACAACAAATTTGCATAACAATTGATGTTCTGAGTTGAGTTATCTGGCAAGATCCCAATACACCTCTATTTATAAGAGGGGTCAGGGTCAGGGTTCTCAGCCCTGGGCAATGTGAGACTAAAGTGGGAGTAGAAGGGTCTAAAATTTCCATTAACTGATTACACTGCGGCAGCTGAACCGATCATTTCACAAATGAACCGGTCGGTTGGGAGTGTGAGCTGATTGATTCACTAGTTGAATCAGTCATTTCACATTCCTGACTCGCCTCCAATTGACTTTACTCTTTCATTTCCAATTAATACTAAGATCAGTTATTGTTCCAATCAAATTGTACAAATGAAACAAAACATTTTTCTCACAAATTGGACAACCCAACCTTGCTCGTATGGTCCATTTGAACTGATCGGTTCACCAAGTGAACCGGTCATCTCACTGACCTTGAGACGATCAGTTCACCCAGTGAATCGATTGGTTGGTGGTCCAGGTTGTGTAGAACATAGTCAATACAGTTCTCAATCAATTCAACGCTCAAATCAATTAGTTCAACGCTTGAACTTGATGATTCTGAGTCAAGTCAATTGAATGAATGTTTTATTGAGTACCTAAACACCTTTAGTAATCAATCCAAACATCATTCATGGATAATCTCCTCTTCCAGTTAAATCCTCTGTGTGTGACTGTATAGGTCCCATTTCACGTTGGCAATGAATGTCCATAACTAGCTTATGACATCAAAAGAAAATAGTGGTGCCTAGCCGCACATCACTGCTACCCAAGTGAAAATGAAAGTTGGAGAACAAATTTCAATCCTACAGTCTGTGATTGGTGTTCTAGTGAATCTATAATTCCATTGTCTCTGATGTCCTGAATGAACTCATGGCATGGAGCTGTAATCCTTTCAATGTTCATTCATGTTCCTTGATCCAAAGCAGACTGTCTGAGATATGTGTGCCATCAATACCACATATTGACTCACACGTGCATGTGTATTCCTTTCTTAGTCTCACATATTAAGTGGCTATGGACATACATCATACTCCCTCAGGAGGGACAAATCCCATATCTATCACTCACAGTCAAAATCCCATGTGTCAAAGTCACCCAATCATCACCTTTATAACAATCCATATTTCAGGACTGTGTTTGATGATGTCAAAGTGTACCCAACAACATGTGATGAGTGCAGTGATTATAACATCCTACCTAGTGGCCTTATTTAGTTTCCTATAGTCAATACACATCCTCCACCCTGTGACAGTGCAAGGGGGAATAAGCTCATTATTATCGTTTTTCATGACCATCGTACCCCCTTTCTTGGGGACAACCTGAACTGGGCTAACCCAAGGGGAGTTGGAGATGGGGTAGATGATCCCTGAAATCAAAAGCTTGATAACCTCTAGATGCACCACCTCTTTCATTTTGGGGTTCAATTTCCTTTGAGGGTCTAGAGAAGGTTTGTATTCTTCTACCATAGGAATTTTATGCATGCAAATGGATTGATCTATTCCTGTCAAATCAGCCATCTTGTATCCTAAGGAAGATCTCCTCTTCCTACGTTATGTCATTAGGTTGGTTTCCTATTCATGGGTGAGATCAAAATTAATGATGACAAGATAAAGCTTTTGCTCATCAAGGAAAGCATACTTAAGACCTTTAGGTAGGGGTTTCATGTCAAGTACCTTGGGGGTTTTACATTTTGCATCCACAATGGAGACCATTTTTAGGTCTTCAAACTCCTCATCGTGAATCTCCTCAAAGGTGTCAAGATGATGTCTAAATTGCTCCAATTGAGCATCTTCAAATCCATAATCAATAGGGGTTAAAGGGCCTTTTGGAGGGGATCTTCAACTAGTTCCCATTCTTGTCTCAATTGTTGCATCTTCTCAATACAATCAATAAGATAGACCTATTCTTGGAGGCTTGGTCCGCGCACAATTTCAAATACCCTAAACTTTAGGGTTTGTTTGCCTAGGTGGAAGAAAATGGTTCCAGCCTCAACATCAATCAAGGCACGAGTGGTGGCCAAGAAGGGATGACCAAAGATGATGGGGTACCTTAAGTTTTTCTTTATGTCCATGATGACAAAGTCGCACATGAACGCATTTCGAACTCCATACAGATTACTTCCCAATACAATTTCTTTCAAATTAATTAAGATTTCATGTACATATTCTTCAATACTTGCTACTGTTGAGTTCTCATGTGGTACCCCCTCAAATTTTGTGCGTGTGATACATGTTCCTTCTATTTATCCAAGTAAAACCCTTCGCATCACAATACCATAAGACATAATCATCCTTCCCAACACTTACAGGTATGTCTTCAATGATCCCCATGAGTTTTGTCATGGATGAGTCAACTAATTGGATTGTCATGGCAGTGGGGAGCCTGTCAGCAAAACCTAGCCTCCTACAAAGACTATAGGGCATAATAGAAATACCCGCGCCTAAGTCTGCAAGACCCTTCCTACATGCATTATCACCTAGGAAGCACCCAATCCCAAAGGAGCCAGGGTCTTTCTTCTTTTTAGGCATCTTACTTTATATAATATCAGAGGTAGTTCTAGCAATCATGACCGTCTCATGCTTGTCGGTGTGGTATTTCCTGTTCAAAAGTGATTTCATATATTTAGACCAAGCAGGCATGTTGGCTAAGGCATCAAGAAAGGGAATATCCACATGCAAATTTTTCATGGCCTTCTTAAATTTCACAAAATGGGTGTCAAGCCTAGTTTGCTTTAGGCAAGCCTGATAAAGGGGATGAGGTTTGTAAACGGGAATTTCGAGCTCGTCAATTTCCATAAGTGGGACAACAAGAGAGGGAATGGAAGGAGTGGGAACAGAGGAGGTAGGTGAGGGTGGGGTTTCAATGATCACTATATCATCATCCTCAAAGTACAAGGGAACAACTATGGGTTTCTCTGGGGGAGGGGTATGAATCTTCCCTGAATGAGTGGAAACAACCTTTAGTTGTTCAGGATGTTTTGGGTTGTTCTCGGGCTGTTCGACAAAGGTCTATGTAGGGGGTTTTTGTTGGGCAAAGAGACGAGCGAATTGAGCGTCGGTCGATTTCTGGTGTGCTATTATGATTTGCTCTAAGGATGAAATCCTATCTTCTGCCATAGGGGTGGGGGCACTCTGTTGAGGTGGTGGTGGTTGATGAAGGTTTAGATATTGTTGACCTTGGTAGGGTCCACGGTTTTGGAAGTTTCCCCTAAAATTCCCTTGGTTCCCAAAATTCCTTTGGTTATTATTGTGGAAAACCCGATGGTGGATGATAGATGGCTTGGGTTTGTGGGGGTCTTTGAGGAGGGGGAAGTTGAGATAAGTTTTCAGCTCCTAAGGGGTTTCCATATTGAAAACTGGGATGGTTTCTGGCTTGGTTTGGATTGTAGTAAGCCTGGCCTGGGATACTATGGACAAAGTTGAGATCCTCTACTTTTGGACCGACATCAGGATGCACTGGGGTGTTATAGAGATATTGATATTGGAGGGTAGCATGATCATACC
Organism: Alisma plantago-aquatica; assembly: GCA_963693085.1. NCBI lineage: Eukaryota > Viridiplantae > Streptophyta > Magnoliopsida > Alismatales > Alismataceae > Alisma > Alisma plantago-aquatica. The sequence continues at coordinate 1,488,330,400 of OY856409.1, forward strand.
CTTGGTATATCTCACATAGAGATTTTGCAGCCCTCACTTGTTGAGGTTGTCTTTCATAGGCATTAAATGATGATTCCAAGCGGTCATGTTTCAAATAGATTAATCTAAGAGCTTCAGAAATAGTATGAATGTCTGGGTTTACCTCAGCCTTAGTCACTTTTAAGACCCCACTGGTTCCTCATCTAGCCTGGGTTTCAGAAGCTCTTTTAACTACCTCCCATGCACTACTTAGGTTTTGGAACATAAAATTTCCTCCATATGAGGAATCAAGGAATTTATTGGTGTCATCATCAACACAACGATAATATATCTCAATGAGTTGAGATTCTGATATGTCATGATGAGGGAAATGACGAAGGAGTTCCTGAAATCTTTTCCAAGCTTCTTCTAAGGTTTCCCCAAGGATCATTGAAAACAACAAGATTTGTCTTCTAATCTCATAGGTGAGGGAAGGGGGAAAGTATTTATCCAAAAATTTTGTTTGAAGTGCTTCCCAAGTGGTGATGGCATTTTCACTCTCCATGGCATTGTACTAACTATTAGATACCCCAGAAAGAGAGTATTTGAAAAGTCTAAGTCTAATGGCATCTTCAGAAACGTCTGGGATCTTAGTCAAGGAGCTAAGGTCTGTGAAGCGTTGGAGGTGATCTTGACAACTTTCACCCTTGGTCTCAGAAAAAGGATTGGCCTGAAGCATCGTGATCCACTGAGTGTGGATCTCCAATTGAGGGGTTGTGATCGTGGGTGGCACAACTGGGTGTTGTGCATATCCATTATTTGGAGTGGAAAAATCCTTAAGTTGTTTTTGTCTCTCGGCCTCCCTCTGAGTGGCTTCTATAGCCTCTTTCTTAGCGATATAGGTTGCACGCAAGTTGGCTTCTTAAGTCACATAGTCAGCCATGATCAACTCCCTTTGAGCGGTAAGTGCCTCCTCAATGCTATGGGAAACCTCCTCTTCATCCATCCTAAGTCGGTTTTGTAGATTTAAGCGATGGAAAGTTCTTTCTGGCTCGGGATCAAAAACTAGCGGTGCATGTACAACTATACAGTTATATTCGTTTGTAGAAAAAACATACTCTTGGAATGGAAACTCATCAGAAAGAGCAGATAACACTTCCAGAATGTTACTAAGAAAGCATAAAAATTAAAAATAAAATTTTTTCAAAAAAAATGGGGTTTGAGAAAATGATCCGTTGTCCTCGACAACGACGCTAAAATTGATACGTGTCATTTGCACACCAATTCACTAGAAAAATTATCCTAGAGTTTAATCCTTTTTTTACTTTCCGATTAAGGCTAGTATAGAAGGGTCGATCGTATATGACCACATTCTTAAGATCTATTTCTCCTAAACCTGATTTAATTTTGAAAATATTTCTTTTTGGTATTTTTGGAAGATTTATGTAAGGCAAAGTTCAATTTGAGAGGGGTTGAATATTCTAATGCAAGAAAGGAAATTGCAAGAAGAACAAAAGGTTACACTAATGAAAGGAAAATAAAATATTATTATAAACAAGAGAAAGTAAAAGAAGAAATTATTAGCATAAAAGATTATCTAACAAAAGTAAAATGCTGAAAATTAAAGGGCGAACTTAAAAGCAATGAATCAAAAGCAGTTTGAAATTAAATAAGAAGACATCGAGGCTTAGGGGTTTCACCACCTTAGCCCTTGTGAAAACAAAATTGAACGATACACGACAATAAGAAGGAAGCAGATATGTACTTATTTGTAAATAAAACACAAAAGAGGAACTCTACGTGAACCCATTGGTCCTGGAGTTCATGTGTCCTTGTTCTTCATCCTAAAAGGGATTTTTCCACGGTCGCATCCAAATCCCCATGAATTCAGTTTAGGTGTTCTAAATTCCGATTTCCACAGTCTCATCAATCAGAATTAACAAGAGATTAAAATAATTAATTACATCATTTAAATTTGTGATTTATAAACCAAAAATCATCCATATAAAAAAGTCATGAAAAAACTCAATCCGACCAAGGGGATATTCCCCTTGCCTAGATAAGGAAACTACTTGCTACTCATGACGAGGAAGGGATAAATGAGGAAAGAAAGCAAAAGAGTGATAGACCGTAATTCTGGATCTCCGTAAAGTTTAAGGTGGTGATGATAAAATGACTCATTTTCTTTTTCTACCGCTCTAAGAGAAACATAGAAAAAGAATAACTAGAGAAAGGAGATCCAGAACTGAAATAAAAGAACTAATTTTTAAAAAGAACCAATCTATATTGCTCTTGAAAGAAAGATTCCACTAAAATGAAATGACAGAAGTGTGCTATTGATTGCATACAAAAACTTGTGACATCTTTCTTAGTGGAGTACCCCCTTCTTTTATAGAAGGAGGGGTGGAAAACATACATATAAGATGACTAAAAACTTTCTGGATCTGGTAAATAGAGGAAATAGTTGATTGTTTTTAATTATGTTGACCGTTCACATTCTTTTTGTTGTAGATTCCTGCAACATCGATTTTGAGCTTATTTTTTAGTTAGTAATAAGTATGTAAGAGGTGTGAAGATATGTTTTTCCTATAGATAATTCATTTTCTTTCCAACACATACTTTCCCATTAAATTCTGCCTCAATATGTGAGAGTTATGGCAATTTTGGTGCAAGGTATATATTTCAATCAGGCACTGCGGGAATTTGTGCAAAATATCTTCCAAGGGAAATTAGTCATTGAGCTATTTTCCTACAAAAATACTAACAAAATAGAATTAAAACTCTAAATAAATAGAAAAATCTAAACTAATACAATTAATTATAAAACTAAGAATATAAATAACAAAAAAATTCTAAAAAGATATCTAAAAATGTAAATAAAAGGGATAAATACACATTTATCAGTCCTGCCAACTAAAACCTTTTTCACATATGACATTGCCACTTTCTTTCTCAAAAGAAGAAGGGAAGAAATTATTGTAACATGCTAGTATTTAACGATTCAAATAAAATGATCTTAAGAGGATTGCTTCGACTACTCATATCACCAAGATGCACCTCCTTTTCACAGAGGCCATCGTTGGTTAAGAGTGCTTAGACCACAACAATATTATGATTAATGACTTGTTGGGAAATTGATATTGAGTTGTGAGTGAGTTAGGGCAAAGCATGCAACCAAGGCTAGTGGTGGTCTTTAGGGAAACTTTTTAATCCCAAAACACTAGTAGGCCTTGGGTTTTGAGATCGAGTGTTACAATTGGTATAAAAGCCAAGTCCCCTTTAGTAGGTGGAGCACACATAGGCATGTGGCATGCGGCCTTTGAGTTGTGTGGTTAGACATGTTAGAAAGGGCTGTTTGTGGTGATGGAACTGCCCTTTCACTAGTATCTATGATTTGGTGTTGGGTATACATGGGTTATTCTAGTATGCACAAATTTGGGAAAAGATTATGAGGCCACATTGTTGATCCTTCAAGAGAATGTGAAGAGTCTATATGGGAGAGATTCTAACATCCCATTGTTTAGGGCTTTAGATAAAATGATCTTAAGAGGAATGATCTGCCTACACAAATCATCAAGGTGCACCTCCTTTTAGGGATTCCATCAACAAGAATTTTTGCAGTTAAACATGCTCATCTAAAAGCGGTATTAGCATGGGTACCTTATCGAGAAGTTGACCCTGGGCTATGTGTGAGTTGGGAAAAAGCATGCATCTGAGGCCAATGGTGTACTATGGGGGCAAATTGCCATTCCTAAGACTCTACTAGGGCCCTAGGTAGTGGGCCTGGGCATTACAATTATAGACTACCTTTTTTGCATAATCCATTATGTTTTTGAGGGAGATCATATAACAATCACTATATCCAATTAAATGATTATGCTCATCTCAAAAGTTCCACATCTAGACTTGCAACATCCACCAGACCCCATTCAGTAAAAGTAGCCTAAAGTTGATCTTGAATATTATCATAGAATGCATAAATTATATTTAAATAATCATAGATCAACTTCAAACTTGTTAGGAGGACTAGAAAAAGGAATATTCATACAAATATGAATTTTTCAGTTAACATTTTATCATTGAAGAAAAGTATACTGAGAATGAAACTTGATATGTGTAGATCTTATGACATGATGAACTAGGAGCTCATCCATGGTTCCCTCAATCAAAAATATATTTCAAAATACATCGTTATTATTAGTGTAGGAATTATTATTTACAGACAAATTTCCATTGTCTAGAAAGGGGAGTTGTTGGAGCTATTCTAATTGCCCCATTGAATTTGACAAGGGCACCCTCTATCACCATACATCTTCATCTTATTATTGGAGCACGCTAGCCAAGTCATTTCCAAAGAAACAAAAGAACATAAGTGGGAACCTTCTATCTTCACCAAAAAGAGTGTTGCACAAACACATATCTTTTCACAAAGTATATCATTCTTTCAAGAGAAGTGTTGACTGTAAAATGAAGTTTATGCTCCATTACATTGTCACCTTCGAGCCAACATCCAACATACATGTATCATGAGAGATTTCATTTTTTTTCTTATGAAAGAAAGACCAACACACATCAAACACAATATATGTTGTACAATATGTATCCCACTAGAATAAAAATTGGGAAAGCATATTAGGCTACCAGTTCTACAAGTAGGAGACAATAAATCTACCAACTAGGAGGCATTCTAAAAATTCAATAAAAAGAAAATCATTTGACTAACATATACTATGGTAATATAGTGGGTAGATTTATTACCTTTGTCTGTATTACCTTATCAAGGGTTGTGTTGAACTCTACACTTATTTAGATAATCCCTCATATGGCCTTCTGATCTTCACATGCAAGAGAATCGATTAGCTCAACGATTTAAAAGGAGGGGTTCTAGTGAGAAAAAGAAATCAAACTTGGTGGAAAGGAATAGAATCATTAACTAAAAGGACCAAGGTGCTCTTATTATGAAATATAGAAGAAAATAAGGAACTTATAGCTACAATGAGTTGGGATTAATAAATGCAGAAAAAAGTTCATTGACTGCTTCTAGTAGAAGGGAAGCATAAATTTGGGAATACACATAGACGCTATGTCTCCATGCTATTGAAGAGATTGTATGATAGGGAGACCTAATCAAAGATGATAAAAACAAAGCAATGGTTAATGTAGTATATTAAGAATCATGGGCTTGAGGAAGTAAAACAACCATACTGCTTCCCAGAATCAACAGACCGGAGGATCTAAAAAACCTCACTATAAGAAACATGATTAATATCACTAGAATTTTGGATATGGCCTTCCTGCAATAATGGTTCACGATGGATACGTATATGAAAATCCAACTAATAACCTCATCAAAGTCTTATATGGTGATGATGAATGAATGTGTTAAAGAAAAGTTTCTTCTCCTTAAAATATAGCTATAATATATTGATGCATAACAAATTGCAATCTATGGAAACTAATCTTTCATTCCCTCTTACTGACAAGGACAAAAACATGTATATTACTTTTTTCATTAACTTATACTCCTATTCTATTTTTTCATATTTTCTATAAAATATTTATCATACGAATTATATAAACATTTGGTAAAATATAATCTGACCAAGAAACAAAAAAAGAAGACAATTCCATCAACTTTAAACTATTGATTATAAGTAGAAACAAGATTTAATTCAGATGCTACCATACAACTATTGGTAAGGAATGCCCATAGAGCCAATCATATGATGATTTACATGTCATAATTACCCAAAATGATTTGATTGATAATAACATAAATAAAGGCAAGCTTCCAATTCATATGTTTCACTCAGTTATGAGATAATGAGGACACATAGTAAATGTCTAGAGAATAATATTACTTAATGATGTATGTATTCTAGTATTAGCCTTGTGGAAATGAGACCATACAGATGTTAGGAGTACATATACATATTCTAATTATGTCCCTAGTCAGTTGTTATTGTGGAAGGTAGATAGACACACATAACACATAAGTCTGGAGTGTGAGTTGGTTTATGACTGAGTCTCACTCACTAAGTCATATTATGGAAATATCAAACCAAGCACATAGATACATGTTGGGTAACAGTGTATCAGACTGACCAACCTTGAAAATGACCCATGGTTTTATAGTCATAGTCATCTCTCATAGTGAAGGTGGTGATTGTGATTCTTAGACATGAAGTCACTGCACTCGGTCACATGTCGTTGGGTACATTTTGACATAATCAAACGCAGTCCCATGGGTTGTTATAATGGTGATGATTGGGTGACTTTGACATATGGGGATAGACTATGAGTGATAGATATAGGATTTCTCCCTCCTACTGGAGTATGATATTCTGGCCACTTGATAAGCTAGACCGAGAAACACATGTGCATGAACATGTGAATCAATATATGATATTGAGGTCACATTAACTCAAATAGTATACTTTTGGTTCAATAAACATGGATTGAATGTTGAGAGGATGACCAACCATGCCTGAAGTTCATATTGGATATCAAAGACAAAGGAATTATACAATCAGTACAACACCTTACATAGATTGTAGGTTGAAGTTGTTGTCCAACTTTCCTTTTCACTTGGGTAGCACTAATGTGTGATTAGGCACCACTCTCTGCTTGTGATGTCATAAGCTAGTTATGGACACTTACTACCAACGTGACATGGGACCTATAGGGTCACACACATAGGAACTCATCTAGAAGAGGAGTTTGATCTTCAATGACAATTGGATTGATTACTAAAGTGTTTAGGTGTTCAATTCACGTAACTGCTTGCTCGATTAGCTGACTAGGTCTATCAAACGACCATCTCACTGGGTGAGATTGCCGTTTGGGCAGCCAGACGGATGTCTCAAGAAGGTGAGATAGCCATTTGTGGGTCAGGTTGATTGGAGATTGATTTGGCTTAGTCCTACCCTTGAACCAACTGATTCAATGTGATTGAATCGACTGGCTTGACTCAACTCACTAGAAAGCCATTTGTGTGAGTGACATGGGCATCTCACTTGGGTGAGATGACCCACTTGGGGATGAACAAATGTTTGAGATGTTTCCCGAATAGTTTTGATTGCATATACTTGATATGCAAGTAAATTAATATGACATATTAATTGGATTCAAAATAGCCAAATTCGTTTCAGATTGGGAAACTGCCAAATAGCCATTTGGTAGAGTGACACGACCATCTCACACACTAGACGACCGTCTGGTTGTGCGAAACGGCCATTTTGGCTGTTGTGAAAATGCAAGATCTTTTGGTCCTTTCTACTCCTGCATATTAATCTGACATCAGATAACAACTGGGAACCTTGACCCTGGCCTCTACTATAGATAGAGGGATATTGGGGGTTCCCAGAGCACAACTACAAAATAGACAACTGAGAATCAATTCCTCTGACAACTGTTGTCCTCTACGATTTTGGTAACCAAGAGAGCCCGAGAAATTCCTACCTAAAAAGGAGGGTTATCCAATGGGAGAGAATAACTGAGAATTTGTCGTTGTGGGAGAGTAGGTTGGTGACTAGTACACCAACAGAGAGGACAAATCCTTCCTATTCGTTCTTTGTGAATGAAAGGAATTATAGCTGGTTTGTGTGGACTACTCTTGTAACATCCTATAATTTGATGCCTTGGATATAATCATCTTACAAGGAATGATTGGACTACCCATATCACTAAAGTGCACCTCCTTTTCTGGGAGCCCATCACTAAAGAACTCTATAGTTAAGCGTGCTCGGCTTGGAGTAGTACTAGGATGGGTGACTGGTCGGGAAGTTGACCCCAGCTTGCGCATGAGTGAGGACAAGACGTGTTGTTATGGCCAGTGGTGTTTGGTGGGGCCAGTCGTCATTCCTGAAACTCTACTAGAGCCTCAGGTAGTGGGCCCCTGCATTACAAATGATATCAGAGCCATAACCCCTCTAGTAGGTGGGGCTCACTTGGGCCAGTAACATTCCAATATTTGAGTTGTGTGGTTCAGGAATGTTGGAAAGGGCTATCCGTGGTGATCGAGCCACCCTTGTGCTAGTAGCCATGGTAGGGAGATGGGTATACATGTCCATGTTGGGTCTGCACTGAAATGTCGAAATGTTATGATGCCACATATTTGAGCCTTGACGAGGATGTCAAGAGTCTAAGTGGGGAAGGTTGTAATAGCTTAGGATTTGAGGCATCAGATATAATGATCTTAAAAGGAATGATTGGACTACCCATTCACCAAGGTGCACCTCCTTTTCTGGGAGCCCATCACTAAAGAACTCTATAGTTAAGTGTGCTCAACTTGGATTAGAACTAGGATGGGTGACCAATCGGGAAGTTGACCCCGACTTGCGTGTGAGTGAGGACAAGACATGAGTTAAGGTCAGTGGTGGTCTATGGGGCCATTCGTCATTCCTAAAACTCTACTAGACCCTAGGGCAGTGGGCCCAGACATTACAACTCTAGAGGCAGGAGTACGTTGGCTGCTCCTAGAAGGACATCTATAGCTTACAGTCTATGGCCCTACCACAGGAGCACTGTAAAAGTTGTCTTGTTCATTGTTTGTGGTGAAGATCAAGAGTTGCACAACTGCCATCCAAGAGAAACTTGTCAGCAGTTGCAAAGAAGCAAGTTTTTTCGTTGGACTTGCTCCTGGACCATGTATAACTCGCCAAAATCATCCTTCTTATTTCATAGTAGTTGATGCGATCTTTCTGTTATGGTAATACAAATAGATAAAGTTTTTGTTTCCCCTACTATACTTTGTGCCCATATTTCCCAACATTGATATCAGAGCCACATCAATTTACTATGTTTTAGGATAATCGAATATGATCGGATTTTTGGTTTTATTGTTTCCCCTGCACTGAAATGTAGAAATGTTATGATGCCACATATTTGAGCCTTGACGAGGATGTCAAGAGTCTAAGTGGGGAAGGTGGCTTAGGATTTGAGGCATCCAATATAATGATCTTAAAAGGAATGATTGGACTACCCATTCACCAAGGTGCACCTCCTTTTCTGGGAGCCCATCACTAAAGAACTCTATAGTTAAGTGTGCTCAACTTGGATTAGAACTAGGATGGGTGACCAATCGGGAAGTTGACCCGGACTTGCGTGTGAGTGAGGACAAGACATGAGTTAAGGTCAGTGGTGGTCTATGGGGCCATTCGTCATTCCTAAAACTCTACTAGACCCTAGGGCAGTGGGCCCGGACATTACAACTCTAGAGGCAGGAGTACGTTGGCTGCTCCTAGAAGGACAACTATAGCTTATAGTCTGTGGCCCTACCACAGGAGCACTGTAAAAGTTGTCTTGTTCGTTGTTTATGGTGAAGATCAAGAGTTGCACAGCCGCCGCCCAAGAGCAACTTGTCAGTAGTTGCAAAGAAGGGAGTTTTGTCATCAGACTTGCTCTAGGACCAGATATAACTCGCTAAAATCATCCTTCTTATTTCATAGTAGTTGACGCGATCATGCTGTTATGGTAATACAAATAGATAAAGTTTTTGTTTCCCCTGCTATACTCTGTGCCCATATTTCTCAACATTGATATCAAAGCCACACCAATTTACTATGTTTTAGGATAATCGAATATGATCAGATTTTTGGTTTTTATTGTTTATTTATTGCATTCGATGTGAATACTTAATCTGATCTCATATGCATATCCAGTCAAAAACCACAAAATCCCAAACTATAATATATTTATATATATAGACACATATATATATATATATATATATATATATATATATATATATAAATATATATACATATATACATATACAATTTGCATGCGTTGCCCTAAAAGATTTTTTGATGGTGGATGTGTAGCGTGGTTATGGCCAATACCCTTTATCTATGTGTCACTGAATGGTTTGGTTCCTATTTATCTTGGTCTGCAACCAATCCTCTATCTCTTTCCTCCCAATATAAAGTTAATGCTTTCATACCTTTTCTCCACTCGATTGTAACTCGAGGTTTCTCTTATTAAATGCAATAAAATAGCAAAAGGATAGTTTCTTTTCTTAAAATGACGTTGAAGATATTCATCACTGGTTCAGACGACCGATTCGTGAGACGAGCCGACCGTCTAGAGGACCATGGAGGATAGGACAATTGTACTCAATGACCACCTGGTGGGCCCAGTCGATCATTTGGAAGGTGTCCAAATATCAGTTGGATACGAGGCCAGACGACCATCCCTAGAGGCCCAACCGACCATTTGGAAGGAGTTCAAACATCGGTTGGACCGGATAACCAACTAACTGACCAAGAGGTGAGACGACTGGCTCAAGGGTTGAACCGATCTACCCAAATTCACAAGAATAGGTCTACACCAACAGTAGGTTCATGCATATGATGTAATGATTGACCTAGGTGGTAGTAATTCCTTGTGGCTCCAAGGAATTACAAGTAGACATGGGCATAACCATCAATTTTTGTTTTATATTGCAATTTACATTGTGGGATATAGCATGTATATGATACAAACGGTATATGTGGTGATTGGATATATATATATATATAAATATATATATATATATATATATATATATATATATATATATATATATATATATATATATATGGGTATATCTTTGCTACCCGTACAGGTAACTAAGATTCATTACCCATGCATCAATTTTGTAATGGGATGACACATATATGTAATGAGACAATGATATTTGTAATGAGATGACCGGATGTGTAATACAAAGACTCATTTTGTATTACAACACTGTTACAGTAATAAATATATATTTTACTATTTCCATATGGAGAATACAAACATCACACTATATTTACAAAATGATTCTATCTATTACAATTTGGCCCGTCTCATTACAAATGCATGCCTTCATATTACAAAACTAATGCACGGGTAGAGAATCTTAGTTACTCGCACAGGTAGCAAAGATATACCCTATATATATAATCCCTCAAACAAACATATTAAGTCTAAGATGCTTTCCAATAGAAATACACATGAAAAACTTGTTCACCCAAGCGTAGGTTACACCAAAGTGTGGTGCACCATCTACCTCATGAAAGTGTGATGGTAGTAATGCAGGTGCCGCCAAATTGGGGTGCATTATTATCGTATTGGCTATTGGGTCAGGCTTAACTGATGATTCTCAGAGCATCTGGGCCAATAACCATGCATATGATTATGATAAGGAGTTGTGCATATCATCTATCCAAGAGTTGCATATGATGCAATTGGCAAGTTTTCCTACCTAAATAGTCAGGTTGTGGGTGATCATCCAAAGCTGACTCATTAATTGATGAAATACGGATCTTGGGTCATTAGAAAATTGTTCACTGCAATTTCCTAAATTGATTCTTGAGGTTTATCAATGTGAACAAAATAATGAGAATGATAACTAAATAAAGACCTAATGATTATCACCCCCCATTTTAATCAAATCAAATCAAAATGAATTTTTGAAAAAATTGCAAATTCTTTTATAGAATCAAATGGCAACAACAAACAATCACTTTGCTCTATGATTGGTCCTTAAGAAGGAAAAACTAATTGGGAACAACTTCCACGGCTGGTTCAGGATGCTGAGAATTGTTCTCACATAAGAGCACAAGCTCTATGTCCTGGAAATGACAGAACCAGAGGAACCTTCTCAAAATACTCCAAAGGATGACAAGGATGCTTATAAGAAGCATACTGAAGATGTCGTCGATGTGAAATGTCTGATGCTATGCTCCATGAACCATTAGTTGCAAAGGCAGCATGAGAACATGGGGGTGATTGGGATGGTCACACATCTCAAGAATATGTACCAAGATCAGGTAAGACAAGAGAGATATGATGTCTCTAAGGCGTTGTTCAAGTGCAACATGGAAGAAGAAGATCTAGTAGGTCCTCATGTAGTCAAGCTCATTGGGTATGTGGAGAAACTAGCTAGACTGGGATTCCCCTTGGGCCAAGAGTTGTCCACTGACGTGAAACTATAGTCCCTGCCAGAGTCATACAGTCAGTTTGCCATGAATTACATCATGAACGACTTTGACAAGACGTTGATAGAGTTGTTGGGCATGTTGAGGATAGCTGAGACACAAATAAAGAAAGACAAGCCCAAGTCTATGATGATGATCAAAAACACAAAGGGGAAGTCTAAAGGTAAAGGCAAATCTAAGAAGAGTTCTAAATCTAGCTAGAAGCTTTAGATCTCAAGGCAAAAGGTCGAGTGAAGAAAGTGAGAGGTGATTGTTACCATTGTCACCAGCCTACACATTGGATAACAAATTTCCCACTCTGGTTAGAGGAACTAAAGAAGAAGAAGGATGACAATGAGGCCTCCACTTTAGGTATAAACAACATAAGATAAATTTTATTACTGCTTAATATTGGTATATGATACCAAATAAGAGATCTGACAGGCAGATGTGCATGATCTGACAAGAAGTAAAATCCTTCATGGAAGGACACAGATGTACAAGGCGTATCAAGTGTTGTGGAAGCCATAATCTATATTTAAATTTATCTTAGCACAATGGGCATGTAATAGAGTTATTAGAACAACTATTTCATTATGCCATTAGAACAGAAACATTTTATTTATGCATCTTGTATGGACAAGGATGATTATCAATAAAGAATTATTAGTGCTTCTATTTCAAAAGATATGATCTTGTATGGCGTTGCGCCAAAAACATCTTGTCATATTTATGTGAAATGATCCAAAGATGAATGTTTATAATGTTTACACCAAATGATTATAGTTGATAACTCAAGACAATCATTAGCATTAGTCAACTTGTACGAAAATGAGAGGTGCATGCCTAGAACACATGTTGATGTTGATCTAGATTCCCTTATTTATTAAACCTAAGGAAACATGCAAGTCTTATTCACACTAAATATGACTTGATGTCCTTCACTAAACATAGTAAGAGGGTAAATATTTCATTAGACCTCATGCATACGATGCATAAAGATCTTATGAATGAATGCTATACTTCATTTTCATTCACTGGTAATATGATGACATGTACCAAATGAAATAAAAGCATTAATCTCTTGAAAATGTTCAAGGAAATTGTAAATGAAGTGTGACATTGATGAAAGTATTAAGATACTTTTATATGATCAAATGTTGAAATACTTTTACATCAATATCTTGAGAACCTTATGAAAAAGACTATGATAATGTATCACAAGTCAAATCCACCTAATCATGATGATGTGTCAGAATGAAGGAAATATACCATGATGAGTCATGATATAATTATCAATTAATCAAATCTTCTTATATCCTCATAAATATATATACCCATCACTAAATGATGTACAATATGAATCGTTTATGAGACATCATATATGATATGATTTGGGAATGTCCAAATAGGTCTAAAGGATTGAAACATACCTTGAGAAAGTAGTTTCTTGAGGAAGTTTATCCAAAGCCATGACTATTGAATATTACTATTAATCCCAATCCAATTACAAAATAATTTTGTTAATAGGATAATTGAGTTCCAAAAGAATCAGTGGGAGTAAATGTAGAACTCAAAGTGTTTGAGGTCAACAATAAGGGTATAAAGAGAACAACGAGAATCACAAGTTGTTGTGGAATCTCAGGCTCATCATATTTCTAGTAGAATACATCTGAAGTTGAAGGATTGTGAATCTAACAATTTAGATAGGTCGGTCATATAGGATGAGCCAACTAGTCAACTAGAAGTTGTTTCTGAGTAATATGGAAACCATGTAAGCTAACAAGGTAGGACCTTGGTTGTGCCATCTAAAGGTGTAACCCCTAAAGGGTACAATAGGGTCTTATGATCAAGAGCTACATGGATAACATAAAAGGACAAATTGGTTGAATAAATCAAGTTCAAAATGTTGAACATGATAGAAATTGCTTTACCAATTGTCATGCTTGTTATTGTAGTTAGAATGGACTATGATATTTTGCATATGAAGATGGAAATTTGATTCCTTAAGGGAATACATTAGAGGATGTGTACATGACACAACCTAAAAAGGTTTCATAACTTCATGAATGCAAATTAAGTCTATAAACTACAAAGATCAATCTGGGATTGAAATAAGCAACTCAGAAATGGCATTTTTTGATTTGATAAGATAGTGAAAGAGTTTGACTTGAATCAAGATAAAAGATGAAATCTGTGATTATAAAAGATTTAGTTGGAGCATATATGAATATTCCACATATGATGATGAATAACATCTCAATATTGTAAATATTGAGAACTGGCATGAAAACACCTTCAACAATGAAGGATGCGCTGAAGCATCTTGTGAGATAAGGATCAAGACATATGGGATAACTCTTGAAGGTTTCACAATGGAAGTTTTAAGCACGTGCAATAGCAAAGTGTTGAAGGAGTTCAACATGGGAAAGATTCAATGAGTCAAAATCCAGATTAGTTTCTCATGGACCTTATATCCCCATTCATGTGAAGAATGGAAATATTATGAATTAGATTCCATGGGCCAGCCCGACAATATAATCTTGTATGTATTGGACATGAGAAGATGATATAAAATCTAATAAGGGTTATTGGAAAGTCATTAAAGATATCCATTAGTACTTGAGAAATGACTAAGGATAGATTGCTAGTCAATGATGATAGCAATAAAAGGAAGAATTGTATGTAAAGGGTTACATTGATTTAAACATCCATAATGAAAAAGATGACCACAAATGAAAATATGTTTGATTTAAAAGAATAAGTGATGATTATTTGGAAAGGTTCTAAACTAATAACCACTAATGATAATCTATAATAGAAGATGAGTATACTTGTGTTATGAACATAAAGTGATACTGTATGGATCTAAAAGGTTCATATGATGAACTTATAGATATTCTGACCATTGATGACTCAATAGAGATATTATGACAATAATTGAGCTAATTATTAGGAAAGAAATATCAGACACCATATTACGACAGTTTCATCTTAGAGAGAAGAGATAAGAAACAAATAATATCTTTACTGTAAGCAAAGTGTTGCTAACCCACGAAATTAGCACTAGCATAGCAGAAGCATGTTGGACTTGTTTTGATCACTAAGGATGAGATCTATTGGTGATTGTCTCTAGGTGAGAATGGCAGTCTTTTGGTAAGCTATGCTCATAGATCCAATCATATGATGATTAACATGGCATAATTACCGAAAAGGATTTGATTAATAATAGCATATATAAAGGCAAGCTTCTAATTCATTTGTTTCACTCGGTTATGAGATATGGAGGATACAAAGTGAATGTCTAGAGAATAATATTACTTAATGGCATATGTCTTCAAGTATTAGCCTTGTGGAAATGAGACCATACATTTGTTAAGAGAACATACACATATTCTCATTATGTCCCTAGTCGGTTGTAACTGTGGAAGGTAGATAGACTCCAGTAATACTTAAGATTGGATTGTGAGTTGATTGAAGACTGAGTCTCACTAAGTCATGATATGGAAATATCAAACCAAGCACACAGAAGCATCTTAGGGAACAGTGTACTAGAAAAACCTGCCATGAGAGTGACACATGGTTTTATGGTCCCAATCATCTCTCATAGTGAAGGTGGTTATTGTGATTCTTTTACTTGAAATCACTACACTCATCACATGTCGTTGGGTACACTTTGGCATCATCAAACGCAGTCCTGAAACATGGGTTGTTATACCGATGATGATTGAGAGATTTTGACACATGGAGATAGACTGTGAGTGATAGATATGGGATTTTTTCCCCTCCTACAGGAGTATGATATCATGGCCACTTGATAAGCGAGACTGAGAAACGCATGCACATGCACATGTGAATCAATATATGATATTGAGGACACATTATCTCAGAGAGTATACTCTTGGTTCAAGAAACATGGATTGAATGTTGAGAGGATGACTAACTATGTCTCGAGTTCATCTGGGATATTAGAGACAAATGAATTATACAATCACTACAACACCTTACACAGATTGTAGGTTGAAGTTGCTTTGACAATTATTTTCCTATTTGGTTGTGATAACCAAGAGAGCCTGATAAGTCCTACCTGAAAAGGAGGGATAGATAACAGGAGAGAACAAGTGAGAAGTTTTCATTGTGGGAGAGCAGGTTGGTAACTAGTACACCAACTGGGAGGGAAACTCCTTCCTGTCCGTTCTTAGTGAATGACAAGAGTTCTACTTGGTCCGTGTGGACTACTCTAGAAGCATAAGTCTATGGACTACTGCAAGGAGGACAACTATGTCCTATAGTCCGTGGCCCAACCACAAGAGTGCTTCAGAAGGTGTCTTGTTCATTATTCCTGGTGAAGACCAGGAGCTGCACAACCACCGTCCAAAAGCAACTTGTCAGTAGTTGCAAAGAAGTGAGTTTTTTCATTGGACTTGCTCCAGGACCAGGCATAACTCGCTAAAACCATCCTTCCTATTTCATAGTAGTTGACACGATCTTGCTATTATAGAAATACACATAGATAAAGTTTTTGTTTCCACTGCTATACTTTGTGCCCTTATTTTCCAACAACAACAAGCATCACAAGAATAATATAGTGAAATGACATATGACATGCATGCTCATAGTGAGTTGAGGAAAGATGCAATCCCTTCACACATATCAATTGCAACCAACCTGATCTTGCAATAAGAGAAACATGCACATAGATTGACTGTCTCCAATCTAATTAGCAAACACCTACTTATAACCAAATTCACACAAGAACATGGATGGTAAAAAGATGGATTGAATGAGTTCAAACTCCCTATAAAAAAGTATCTTAGATTTCTAACCATAAAATCTCTTCTTAATACTGTCAATAAGAGGAACACAATGAGGTTCTTTGAAGGATTACCAATGAAGAATACTTTGGGGAATAACACCCTCGTAAATGCCAAAACCTTCACAACAATCTCTTCTTAAGCATTATACCTAAATAAATAGAACTAATATTGTATCTAACATTGAGGCCAATGGTACGATAATTTTTTTATACAAATTTCAAAGACGAGTATCACTTTCCATATTAGCTTTCATAAAAACCATAAGATCAACTAAAAATTAAGATGAGAAACTTTCTTTTTAAAAGCATACAAAAGTTGCAAATATCCATATTTTATGTCTTTCTTAATAAAATGAGTGAATTCTTTCATAACAAACACAAACAAATATGGAATAGGGATACCATTTCCTAATCAAATTAGTAGGACAAAAGAAGAAGATGGTTCATGATTGAACAAAACTTCATAAGAATAGTATGTAAAATCTCTTTCAAACACACAATCCAACAATTAGGTTGAGGTCTAGAATCTTGAAAAAAGCATCCCACTAATAGTATCATATGATTTAGCAAGATATACTTTAATGCACATATTGTTCTTACAACCCTTCTTGTTGAAGTCATAATTAAGTTCATTAGAAAGGAGAACCACATCTTGAATGCTTCTCCTTTCACAAAAGCACATTGACCCCTTCCAATGATAGAAGGAAGAATTTCATACGACCTATTTGTAAAGATATTAGAAATAACCTTATAAATGACATTGCAAGAGAGCATGGTGACCAACAACTTGCATACTAAAAGAAACTTTACTAACGTTAATACATGTCCATGTTGCCTAATTGTGGAAGAAACAAATTTACATGCACTTCTTCAATACAAGACCTTGTAAACATATATCCTTGGTATTGTAGTCAATAACTTAGTTGAAATCATGATCCTGGAGCAATGGATTGCATAAATGTTCAAAGATAATAGCTTCAGATAAAACTTGAGCACAACCGCAATATTATTTTGTCACCAAGCATGGAAGAACAAGAATACGTTCATAATCCAAGTGCAGAAAAGACCAATTAATTATATGATTGATCTAACTGACTACAATACCAACATATCACTCAAATACTTCACCAAGAGCTTCCAACATCCAACCACTTCTAGAAGAAGAAACTTCGATGCATGGCGGCTGCCATGCTAATGGCAAATGAAATCAAATGTTTTCACTGCTAGAAGAGGTCTAAACGAGTCTCATTATCTGGACTGTGATTGCCCAATGAATGAATAGAATGATAATGAAACATCTAGAGAATTCTCCAATGGAGGCAAACTACTAGCCATAATTGGGAGGATTTCTATGCTACCTATGAACAAGTTCATTCTAGAGGTAGACCCACTCCTGGTGTCTATGCATTTTTAGCATAGAATATGACCATTAAAGTATAAGACCCTATGAGAAATAGATAAAGTCCTAACTATTATCTACATATCACTTTTTTGTGGTGCATGTGACACACAATAATGCTTTGTTGATAGATTTGAGTGAAGTGATTTTTGATTCAACCATGTAAATGTATAGTGCTTCCTAGATTCATGAGTCCATTTATACCTATATGTAAGCCTAAAAATGTTTGGCGATGATTTAATGTTATGTGAGGTAGCAATGCTGCCACTCTTCCTTGCATGAGGGGTGTATGTTAATATGATCCCCTCCTTTTCCACTGAAAAATTAAGAAGGTAGAAGTTCTACTTTTTCTTGGACACCTGTATTATGTGATTACCTTACACTCTCTTATTCTCCCCCATGGTTTTCCCTTGTCTCCTTCTTATCATTCTTAAGACTTGCATGACCACAATGGTTCTCTTTTCTTTGTCTTTCTTAGCTTGTTACTTTTTTGTCCATTCCTCATTCCACATCCCCTACCCGTCGAAAACAACATCAATGATAATAAAACAAGGAACCCTTAATGAATGACTTACAAGTTGAGCTATGCCCATAAGTGGGAATTAATACAATGAGTGGGAACTAAGCATGCAATACTCTGCTGCATGGTAGAAACAATATTGAAAACAAAATGTGATTATTCTCTTACAATACTCTTCAGCATGATAGAATAATATTGTAAACAAATTGCATGATAGAATGCAAGATAAAGTTAAAGAGAGTGATTCTTGAATCATATAGCCTATATGCAATTAAAATGATCACAAGAAAGATAGAGATACCATCACAACTCAAATAGTGGTGTAAGTAGATCGAGAAGAACACCACACAACTAGAGTCTATTGAATTTCCTTTTTGTAGGAGAGTTAATAAGGCTATTGAGACAAATGCCAAATGGGCCTTGAAGCATGATATTGTCTCTTGTAGGTGGAGGCAATTCCCCGAGTTCATGTCCAAGGTAGTTAGAGATGAAGCGTCCTACACCACTGTAATCACCCTAGTTCTGATTTTCCTATAATGGTAGTACAAGATGAATAGAGTCTCTCCTAGAGTTTTGCAAAAAAAAAAATCTAAAAGTGGCATATCATATTATTTGTAAAGACCAATTGATTGCACTATTGTTTCATTCATAAATCTTTTTAATGTTAGCTATTTTTATAGATCAATCAAATTTCAGAGTACCATGAAAAATATAATTTTTTATATAAAGTTAATATTGTTTCCATATATACATAATATATTACTTTTACACACATAGTATTTTAGTTTGATAACTCAACTACATGTCACGTGCCTTGTTCTAAGAAATAGAGCTAGACTAGGTGGGCGTAGACAACCCTTACAACACTGTATCTAATTATACCCAACCATAAATTATGTATAGCAGGTATTCTAGGTCTACCAACATGAATTTACGTACCAAGATGGAAAGATAATTGTTCATCAAACCCTCTCTCAATTAACTTATTCATACCTTATATTTTCTTTTCAATTTGTACATAACTTAGTGTATTCAAATATAATAGTATTGTGTCTAAAACTCAAAAACTATTTTGAGTTGAGTCTCAAACACATCAATCCATGGTCCATATATCCTCTTGTAGTTGTGATTCCATTTTACTCTAATTAATCATATTATCTTAAACTGCAAATTAACTACACAATACATGCATGAAAGAGATCAATTCATCACAATAAAAAGGGAACATGAACATATTTAATGCACGATGGAGATGTAAATATTCAACATGACTAAAACAATAATATTCGACATGGTGTAACAATACAAAAAATGTCCAATTAGGGAAAATAGTTAGATGGGGCCTAATTAGCCATATACAAGTATGGTTTTCCCCAAACAGAAGGGAAATAAAATGGGAGCAATAAACAAATGATAGAATCAATTATATATATTGAGAGAATGAGAGAGAAATATGAGGATGTATGTCTACTCATTATTCCTCCAAATAGCTCTATTCTTCCTTCTCCGTGACCTTGTTCTTCCATCTTGCTATCCACTTCACACAATTTTAAACAATCACAACAAGAACATTGGGATATATTTATTGGAGATGATGGAGTTAAGTGAAATGACAGTGGAATGGTTAAAAAATTTGGATGATGGTAGAGTCTCAATAACGTTTGATTGTTGGGTGAGATTGGGATTTTAGAGGTAAAAATAGTGGTAGAGTAGTTAGGACATAGCAGAACAAGTTATAAATCCATGTGGCAGTTACTAGGTGGTTCTACCTATATTAAGAAGTTTCTAGGCATACTTTCCTAGGGTTACATTGGTACGCTGGGTATTTATATATTTCTTGAGTGTCTGGAGCAAAAGGTTTCTTGAGGACATGTTACTCTCTCTAACTATTGGGTAGGTTGTGCTACTGTTGAAGGTAGATTAGTCTTCTAGCGATGTTTATTATTACTATTGGGGTCTAAATACTCAAACTTACTAAGGAGATTAAAACTCCAGAGTGGGGTTCAATCGACTTGATTGGGAGGCATTCAGTGGAGGAGTGATGTAGGGGTTTTGAGTCACTTTTATAGGCTAGTTTTACACTCGTTTTATGCGCTTATTGGTCATATTTGTGGTTAATATCGTATGATTCAATTCCCTTAGCCTATTATCCTTGCCTGCATCAAATTCATCTTGTTTTACATTGTTTTGTATAGATCATCATATTTCTCGGATTTGATTTGTGTTTTTCTCTCATTTTTAGGCAATTCACAATTCTGGACCCGTCGATACCATCAAAGATCCGTCGATACAATTGACAAAGAAATAGTGACAGAGTCGGAGAGGAAGCAGATAGTTCGATACCATCAAAACTTTGTCAATGGTCTCGAAAGTCCAACAACGAGCCAAATATCACCCCCATCAATACCATCGACGGGAGCGGTCGATGGTATCGAGAAGGCTTCAGGCGGCTTCCAGAAATTGAAGAAAGCATCGGTACCCTAAGGTGTCGATACCATCGAGACCCTGTCAATGGTATCGACACCTTCAGATCAAAGTTTTGTCCAACATGACTTCAATCGGACGATTGTGTTCTTTTTGCGGCCGTAAGTGGTACCTATACCTAGGAAAAGACGACCCAAAGCCATGAGGCATGTTCTATTGCATTGCACAAGTCCCGAAGGAGGAGAGAGCGAAGAACGGAGTTGAGAGCTATGCCCCGAGAGATTTCAGAGACGTAGATGGAGCTTTTCAATGCCAAAAGGCTGCAGAACGCTCATCCCACATCGAGAATCATGCGATTCTTCTCCGTTCAGGGGTTACACCATCTCCATCCACGTTTTCTCCATGTTATCTCCTTCCTTTATGGTGTTTTGTATTGAGATGAACATGCGGGGCTAATACCCTTTGTCTCTAGGACTGAGAGTAGCCCGGGCAACTGTTGTGTGACTCTTCTTACATAGTTTATCATAATTTTTCCCTCAAATCTGTGGCATGATATCATTTTCTCCATTTCTATCATTGTGCTTAATCACCATAATGGTAATCTAATACCTTTAATTGCTTTTGACGAAGAATTAATGGTTAAAAATAGGTGGTAATCACATTAACTAATAAATCCTTTGGAAAAGGCAATGTACGGTTAATGGTGGGAACCCAGAGACATGTTTTTCATGCACCTAGTTTAGGGAATAGTTTACTACTGGCGTGGAACCGACCTAGATTAAGGTAGTGAATTGTATTGCGGAAGTGAACAATTCTGGCTACATGCCACTATCTGGAAAGGGAGACGAGTTATGACAAACTTGAAGGAATTAGTACAGTGAGAACCCGCGGTGAAACCACAATCTTAGAGATTTCTTTTGAATCGATTAAACCAACCATTTAATCAATTGTTTTGTTTTCTTTTATTTTTATTTTCCTTTTTCAAAACAACTTCCAAACTTTTATAATTGGTTTAGCTGATCGCGAGTAGTTAGTAGTAGTCTACCGATAATTACATTTCCATATGTTCGACTCGGGCCTCACAAGGCCTATATTACATTGACGTGTACACTTGCGTTATACGCACGGTAAATTCATGTCAAGTTTTTGGCACAATTGCCGGGGAAATGAAAATTTTTGACACTACGAGTGCTACAAGAGGCCACTCTAGGCCACTTTTAATAATTTTAAAAATTGAGAGTAATTGTCTATCTCTTAAATTCTTTATTTCGTCTAGCAATGTACTTAATCAAATTTTCCCATTTTAGGTACTAGTGCATGGTGAAGACGCATAGTACTGACTATGCACAATCGACGCATGAGATTCTACCTTCGAGATCGGGTGATGTGGAGGAGCATATCCACAATCAACTCGAAGACATAGATACAGATTCTGAACCTGAAGTAATGGCTGAGGAATAGACAATATGAGAGAAGATCAAGGCTTCTTACTCTTTCGCATCCAAGGGGCCGATCAAAAAGTAGGCAATCAACATTCCTACATACAAGATTGATCCGACACTGATAAACCTGGTCAAGTCTAATTTATTTCATGGGATGAACAATGAAGACCCAGTGGCCCACATCAGCACATTTGTGGAAAACTGTGATATGATAAAGATTGATAGGTTCCCGCAAGAAGCACTTTACTTAAAGCTTTTTCCCAGTTCTTTAGCGGGAAATGCATGTGAATGGCTGCATAATCTCGATGATGAGCACATTGAGACCTGGGACCAGATGGTAGAGGTCTTCTTCGAGAGATTCTTCCCGCATGAGAAGACGAATGACCTCGTGAGAAAGATCCATAACTTATGTCAAAAGGCCGGTGAGACTTATTCAGAGACATGGGAGCGCTTTCAGATCATGCTAAGGAAGTGCCCACATCATGGGCTGGATCATGACAAGCAAGTTAAAAATTTCTACTTTGCTCTCAATGAGCATGATAGAAGCAACTTAGAGTCAGCGGGCTCAGGCTTCTTCTTGAACAACACAGGTACATGGTGTTTGGAGATCTTAAAGAACATGGCCAAGAAGCAGTCGTGGGGTAATAGAGATGCACCAGAACAAGTTAGTGTTGTAGGGCAATCAAAGGCAATTAAAGAGCTAAATGAAAAAATGGACCTGATAGCAAAGAGATTGCTAGCAAAAGAGGATGAAGGATCTGATGATGAGGCACATGTCAAATTTATGCGCCAGCAACAAGGGTACAGGAATAATGATTACTCTTAGAGGAAGGATAAGAATTTATCATGGAAGGATCCCAATAACTTTCTGTAGGATCCGGATGCCAAACCAACTGCAGAGGAGAAGAGTAATGAGTTGCTCAATAAAATTGTGAAACAAAACCAAGAACTCATGAGCACTTTCAGCAAGCAACTGCAAACTCAAGGGGAATTTATGAATCAGTTTGGACAGACGCTACAAAGCCACGTGTCACAAATGAGGACACTTGAGACATCTTTAACACAGATGGAAGCAGATATTGCGAGTCTAAAGAAGCCCACAATGCAAGGTTTCCCGGGGAATACTGATGTTCCCAAAAAGAACCATCAAGCTAAGGCCATTCTATTAAGGAGTGGAAAGAAAATTTTAAACTCCAAGGCTGATGAACCGAGCACACCACAACAAGAAGATGTAGGTGAGGCCGTAGAGGATGCCGTAGTTATAGAGATAGTGGAAGATGATGTATAGAAGGCCACAGAAGATCCCATTGTAGAGAAAGAGGCTGAGAAGAGGACACCTTATGTGCCCCCACATCAGAGGGTACAAACCATCCCAGTTCCTTATCCAAATAGTCTAAAGGCAAAGAAAGTTGATGAACAATTCAAAAATTTCCTGGATAGTTTTAGGAAACTTTCGGTCAATATTCCCTTACTAGAGGCTATTGAGAAGATACCCTCCTATGGTAAGTTCTTGAAGGATATAATTACCAAGAATAGGAAGATTTTGGACACTGAGGTGGTGGTGCTCAAGGAATAAGTTAACACTTTTATTCTGGGAAAATTACCACCAAAGCGACAAGATTCGTCCTGTTTCAATATTTCATGCTATATTGGGAAGGTGAAATTTGGTGAAGCACTGTGTGATTCCAGGGCAAGTATCAACTTGATGCCCTTCTCTACTTCAAAAAGCTTGGCCTTAAAGAATCTCGACAAAGCAACATGACAATTCAACTTGCGGACAATTCTGTGGTATGACTGTATGGTATTTGTGAGGATGTCTTAGTCAAAGTTGATAGGTTCGTGTTTCCAGCTGATTTTGTTGTCAGGGAGATGCAAGCTAAGTAAGGGAATGAACTACTCTTAGGAAGACCCTTCCAATCCACTGCCGATATGATATTGGAGATGGGTAGAGGTCAGTTGGCAATGGGTATAGCTGATGATAGATTCGAGATAGTCATGCCACCAAATTCAAAGCAGTCACAAGTGAATGAGCAATGTCACAATGTGAAACACTTTGATCATAACATCTCTCTTTTCTTAGGGAAGCCATTTATTGATATGGCTCATGTCATGACAAAGGTAGATAAGGGAACAATTGCTGTGAACATCATGGAACAAACAAAAGTGGTTTCTCTTATTAAAGCCGTGGGTTATCCCAATGATGAGGAAGAGGAATCCTCACCATCTACTGAGGATGAAGCTATAGCAGTCTCCATGCTTGACTCATACCCACAATTACCTCTTGAATCTTGTCTGTTTAACATAATGAATGATTGGATGAGAATTACGTCATTACAAGAATGTGTTAAGATGCTTCAAGTACTTCCTTACTACTATGCTAAGCACTATGAAGAGCTAGGATCACTTCCCCCACCGCTTTAATCTTCTTTAGTTAGCCCGCCGGAGTTAGAGCTTAAGCCACTACCCCCTCACTTGAAATACACATTCTTAGCGCCTGATGCAAAGCTACCAGTGATAATTTCAGCATATTTGAGTGCTGCTGAGGAAGAACAGTTGATGATAGTGTTGAAGAACCACCGTGGTGCATTTGGGAGGTCAGTTTCTGACATTAAGGGGATCTCCCCCACTCTCTGCCAATACAAGATCCGACTCACTGAAGGAGCCAAACCTGTGATTCAGCCACAACGTCGCCTCAACCCCGTCATGATGGAGGTCGTCAAAAAGGAGGTGATCAAGCTTATCTCCGCGAGCATCATCTATGCTATTTCAGACTCTACATGGGCGAACCCAACACAGGTAGTCCCTAAAAAAGGGGGGAATCACGGTAACCCAAAATCTTTTGAATGAACCTGTCACCACCTGATTGGTAACCGAGTGGCGTGTTTGCATTGATTACCGTCGGTTGAATTCCGCCACTCTAAAAGATCATTTTCCTCTCCCATTCATTGATCAGATTTTAGAGCGGCTGGCTGTCCGCTCTCACTTTTGCTTTTTAGATGGCTATTCCGGTTATAATTAGATTTCCATAGACCCTAAGGACCAAGAGAAGTCTACTTTCACTTGTCCTTATGGGACTTTCGCATATCGTCGGATGCTGTTTGGTTTGTGCAACACACCAGCTACTTTTCAGCGCTGCATGCTTGTTATCTTTTTGGATATGATGGAGCGCTGTCTAGAGGTTTTTATGGATGACTTTTCCGTCTATAGTGCATCTTTTGATGAGTGCTTGTACAATCTTGACAAGGTGCTACAAAGATGTGAGGACACACATTTAGTCCTCAATTGGAAAAAATGCCATATGATGGCTAGCGAAGGCATAGTGCTTGGACACAAAGTGTCTAGCAAGGGACTGGAGGTAGATCTAGTGAATATTGAGGTTATTTCCAAACTACCTCCACCAAATTCAGTGAAAGGGGTGCGGAGTTACGTTGGTCATGTGGGGTTTTATCGCCGGTTTATCAAGGATTTTTCTAAAATTGCTAAGCCATTATCGGAATTGCTTGAGAAGGATGCTGTTTTTGACTTCAATGATAAATGTATGCATGCCTTCGAGGACCTCAAGAAAAAGTTGATCTCTGTGCCGATTGTTCAAACATCGGATTGGACTAAGCCCTTTGAGCTTATGTGTGATGTGTCAAATTTTGCTGTGGGGGCCGTTCTTGGGCAGCGCCTTGAGAACAAACCCACAATTATTTTCTATGCGTCTAAGACTTTGAATGATGCCCAACTCAATTACACCACCACTGAAAAAGAATTGCTTTCCGTGGTTTTTGCATTCAAAAAATTTAGGAAATATTTGGTGGGGTCTAAAGTTGTGGTATGGATGGACCATGCCATCATAAAATACTTAATGGAAAAGAAAGATGCCAAGCCTAAACTCATTAGGTGGATCTTACTCTTGCAAGAATTTGACATTGAAATTAGGGACAAGGCGGGCATTGAGAATGTGGTTGCGGACCACTTGTCTCAGTTAGAGCGGGTAGATGTGAGAGAAACCAACATACCCATTATCCTTTCCATTAAATCCAAGGACCCTTGGTTTTCACATATTGTGAATTATCTCACATGTAAAGAAATTCCAGATGATTGGACTTATCAAGAGCGAAAGAGGTTTTTCCATTCTTTGAGATATTATTTTTGGGATGACCCTATTTTGTTGAGACAGTGTAGGGATGGAATTTTGCACATGTGTGTACCTGAGAGTGAATATGATAGTGTGCTCGGTCACTGTCATACATTGCCCACCGATGGTCATCATGCGAGTACGAGGACTGCGGCAAAGGTGTTAGAGAGTGGCCTTTATTGGCCTACACTTTTCCGAGATGCCTATGATTGTGTGAGGAGGTGTGATTCATGTCAAAGGGTAGGTAACAACTCAAAATGGCAAGAGATGCCCCTCAATGTATTTTAATAAGTTGAGGTATTTTATTTGTGGGGCATTGATTTCATGGGACCATTTGTGTCCTCTAATTCCAATTTGTATATTTTGCTTGCTATTGATTATGTGTCAAAGTGGGTAGAGGTAGTACCCACAAGGACTAATGATGCTGCGGTAGTGTGCAGGTTCGTGAAGGAGCATATTTTTTGTAGGTTTGGTGTGCCATATATGATCATTAGCGATGGAGGCTCCCATTTCACGAATAGGAAATTTGCTACACTATTGAGAAAATATGGGGTCAAGCATAATGTAGGTACCCCATATCACCCGCAGACGTAGGGCCAAGTGGAGGTGTCCAATAGGGAGATTAAGAAGATATTAGAGTGCACGGTGGCCTCTTCAAGGAAGAATTGGAGTGCATTACTACCGGACGCACTATGGGCATATAGAACCACATTCAAGACACCTATAGGCACCACACCTTTTAGGTTGGCTTATGGGCGGGCTTGTCACTTGCCGGTGGAATTAGAGCATAAGGCGCACTGGGTGCTAAGGAAGTTGATCTTGAGTATGGATAATGTAGGGAGAACACAAATTTTAGAGCTCAATAAGTTGGATGAGCTAAGGATGAATGCATACGAGAACTCAAGGATCTACAAGGAGCAGACAAAGCAAATACACGATCGTCACATTCAATTGCGAGTGTTCAAGAAGGGTGAGAGTGTCCTATTGTTCAATTCTAGGTTGAAGTTGCATCCCGGGAAATTGAAATCCCGATGGAGTGGACCTTTTGTTATAGAGGAGGTGCGACCCCATGGTGCTATCATGGTAAGAGATGGTGAAAGAACATTCTTGGTGAATGGTCAACGGTTGAAGCACTATTATGGGGAAGACTACACAAGGAAAGTGCATGAAATCAAATTCATGGCACTAAATGAGGAATGAGGAGAATGCATGCATGTAGCCCAAGACATTAAATGAGGCACTTGTTGGGAGGCAACCCAACCTTGTTAGTGTACATGTTTGTTTTTTTTCAATTTTTCACATTCCTAGATAGTTTTCATTAATTTAGCACTTAGTCTCTAAAAATGATACCCTGATGTGTTTGTTGAGTGTGAAGGATGGGGAACGGTCGATACCATCGACATCTGGGTCAATGGTATCAAATTTGGAACAACAAATTATTCTACTGAAATTTCATTCCGTCGATGGTATCAAAATGGGAACAGGCAGAAAAAGGATCGGGCGTCAATTGTATCGACTCATCGTCGATGGTCGTGAGTTTTCTGGAGATTTTCAAATGAATTGTCTTAGTGATTTCGATACCATCGACACACTGGTCGATGGTATTGACATGTCAACAGTGACATTGAATTGGTCATACGTCGCGAGGATCGAAGGAACATACATGTGTTGATACTATCGACACATGGGTCGATAGTATCGATGACATGTCAGTGATCTGAGGTCTTCATCGAGCATTCCACAATACCTATCCGTAGACTATGTCAATGGTATTGAGACCCTATCACTACCATCGACACGAGGCCGATTCGGGTCCCCACATCGAGCCGTCAACAACCGTCAATTGCATTGAGGGGAGGATTCCAACAACCATCAATACCATTGATGGTGGTATCGACACACTGACAGTAGACTCGGCTGTCCCTTATAAAAAGGAGGGCAAATCTTCATTATAATCACACAATCTCCTTGCCTACCTTCGACATCAGAGGCTTAGTATCCCTGGGCACCCAAGAGAAACCAAGATCATCACCGTTGATCGTCTCCGAGCATCTTCTTTGGCTTTGCGGATATCAATCTTCTCCGAGTGCCCCAATCATATTCTCCAAGATCCATTCTCTTTTCTTTTCCTCACTCGTTGCCATGCAACCATGGTGAGATTGGGAGCGTCATCATCTAGGGCTGCACCTGTACTACCTACCCCGCAACAAGGATTGGTTCCTCGCCTGAGGGTAGTCCATCCATCACCGGAGGTCAAGAAGGTGTATGAGGAGTTATGGAAGCGCTCCATCGAGCCGACCTGATATGGAGACTTGCAGTTGATCAAGGATCTTAGTTTTGAGGCCAATATGGCCTATGTGCTATAGGGACAATTGGGTGAGTCCCCTGAGTTTTGTCGTGACCACACCGACGGTCATCCATTCTTCAGTGGGTGGCCCACTTACAAGGAGATCGTCATTGAGTTCATGGCCTCTCTGGATATTTGTGTCATTCCCAGTGACTTAGTACCTGCACGCACATAGTGGAAGGAGGGGCATATTTCTTTCCACCTCTACAACAAGGACTATACGCTGACCCTTCGTGAGTTCAACGCGATTTATGGGTGGCCCCATAACAAACTCCGCTAGCCACCATAGAATGTTGATTATGAAGCGATGTATGCAAAGATGGTCACCATACCCGAGGGGTATTCTATCATCTGGCACCACACTGCTGTAGCTGATTTTGAGCATCCATTTGTCAAGATCTTGCACCGAATTCTCTCCAACACCTTCTTTGCAAGATCAAAGCTGTCTCAAAGCAAATTTCAGGAGACAGACATGTTTTTCCTCTATAGTCTGCTGGAGTGGACACCTATCAATTTTGGAGCTTTCTTCCTCATTCGTGTAATGGCGGTTAAGAGGAATGTTTCTCGTAGGGCTCCTATTTATTTTGGGGGTCTAATTACGCCGATTGCCATGTACTTGGGCTTGAATTTGTCCAGGCTACCCAAGATGGAGTGCAAGAACATGCTCAATTTGAGCCATTTTGTGACCGCAGGGCTCGTTGAAGCTCAACATGGCATCACCTATGCCACATGTCATGTGTGAGGTGTCTTTCAAAGGGCACAATTGCCCAACCCTGCCTTCAACATCAGACCAAGCCAAAACTACAGGTGGCTGATCATTGATGTTGATGATGAGGAAGAAGAAGCATCTCAATAGGCGGCGGCTCCAGAAGGCGATAATGATGAAGAAGGGTAGGAGGAAGCCACTATTCCTCTTCGATGACGAGTAGCTCTGAGAAAGCATCTACAAAACTATGGAGCATCTTCTTCCTCCCAACCACTGCCACCACTACCCTCCCACGACATAGATGACCCCTATTCTATGCAGGGGATATATACCATGCTCCATTCGATCCAGGAGTCCCAACAGACAATGTTGCAGTCACATCAGACATCTTTTGTAGGGATCCAGGATACGCAGAATAGGCTCTATGAAAATTAGCAGGCGATCTTTGAGAATGAGCGCCAGCTCTTCGCCAACCAGCAGCAGGTCTATGACAGGTTGGGAAGGATCGAGCAGCAGCAACAACCTTTCTATGATCATTACTGGAGCGAAGACTACTTTGGGGGATACCCATAGTCACCACCTATGCCACCCTATGATCCCAACTTTCAGGGTCAGTATCCAGAGTGGAACCCTCATACCCAACAATACCCACCACACCCACCACCGCAGTAGTAGCAGGGTATCACTATTCCACCTTCTGAGTTTGTTCTTGACTATGGGGCCATAGTCGAATTCAAGTTGGGGGGGGGGAGATAGAACATTTTCAATCTTGGTTTTATTTTATTTTCTTCTATTTGAGCATTTTTCTTTGTTTTTTTGCAAATTTTCTTCTAGTTTTGTAATTTGTTGTATTTATGGCTTTTTAGGACCCACTTTCTATCTAGTATAATCTGTGGGTGTCTAATGTAAGTGTGTCATCTCAATGTTTTTCATATGGGACTGATGTGTGAATTGTTTGAAATTGAGCACATAACTTATGAAAATAATTGGGTAGGTCAACTTTAAAACAGATTATCATAACTGTATATCCTTTTGGTTCAAGAAATGAGGACGGATATGGATGTTGACCTTTAACTGACCAAACGGTAACAAGACATTAATTTGAAGTGAGAAAGACAAACCTCTTAGTTACCCTGTGCACATGTTAGTAGGGAGAGACATATAATATTTTCTAATGATTCTGTCATTTAGTCTTGTGATCTATCCACCTTACTTTATTCACACTCCACCATAAGAACTGGGAGCAGACTATAGTTTTTCATCTCTTGATTGCATGTCATTTAGATAGGATTGCATTATAGCTAGATTTTGCATAAAAATGAAAAATAAAAGTTTTTGTAGATCAGTTATGCATGCACACATTCTAGAGTGCATGCCATTGTAGTTGCATAATTACTTTCATGTAGTTGCACTTTGCATATTTTTGAGCATATAGGACATTATGTTCTTTATTTCTTCTAAAAAATAAGAAAAGCGGGTAACTTGCTCTATACTCTCTGAAAAGTAGATTGTAATGCATCAATTGTAGTAGTTATGTGAAAATAAGCCAAAAAAATATTATGTTTTGTAAATATTTCCGTAGTCAATTGAGAAAATTGGGACTTGGAAAAGAAGAAAAAAAAGAAAAAAAAGAGAAAAAAAGTAGAAATTAGAGGGATAAAGGAACTTGTTTCACCTGCATAATAGGAAGAATAAGCACATGATGTTGTTTTGTAGACATTCTATCTCACATTGAGATGGAATAGTAGAGCATGCATCATTCCACCTCGAATGCAGGCATTAGGTCATTTTCATATGCATATGCATCATTTAGGTCATTTTTTTATTTTTGCAAGTTAAACTACTTTGTGCTTTCTATTCTTTCATAGCTGCCCATTCCATCCACCTGTTGCTCAAAATGGTAGGCCACCCATGATTATCTCCTCATTCTTGTATAATTAGGAGATCTGCTTCCATTGTAGATGGTAGTTAGGATTTGAGCAACGTAGATAGGAGATCACAAGATACACCATGCATGAACCAGAGGAATTTATTATATTATCTGCTTTATTTGATTGTGTTCAATGGTAATAGGGTGGACATTTATCATGGATGATCATTGTCACCTTTAGGGTAGTTATCGTTCTGTGGTTAGTGAGAGCCGGTATGTGCCTTGTAGGTGGGAATCATACTGTGATGTCTTTTATGTGATTATGTTCTTTAGTTGACCCTCACAATTTTATTCTATAGTTTGGTTGCTCGAGGACAAGCAAGGTTCAAGCTTGGAGGAGTTTTATGCAAGGATTTTGAGTCGCTTTTATAGGCTAGTTTTACACTAGTTATAAGCGCTTATTGGTCATATTTGTTGTTATATCACATGATTCAATTCCCTTAGCCTATTATCCTTGCCTGCATCAAATTCATCTTGTTTTACATTGTTTTGTATAGATCATCATATTTCTCAGATTTGATTTGTGTTTTTCTCTCATTTTCAGGCAATTCACAATTATGGACCCGTCGATAGCATCGACAGAGCAACAGTGACAGAGCCAGAAGGAAGTAGATAGTTCGATACCATCGACACTTTATCGATGGTCTCGAAAGTCCAATAGCGAGTCAAATATCACCCCTTCGATACCATCGACGGGAGCAGTCGATGGTATCGAGAAGGCTTTAGGTGACTTCCAGAAATTGAACAAAGCATCAGTACCCTAAGGTGTCGATACCATCGACACCCCGTCGATGGTATCGACACAGTCAGATCAGAGTTTTGTCCAACATGACTTCAATTGGATGGCTGGGTTCTTTTGGCAGCTGTAAGTGGTACCTATACCTAGAAAAAGACGACCCAAAGCCATAAGACACAGTCTA
This sequence comes from Alisma plantago-aquatica, assembly GCA_963693085.1. Taxonomy (NCBI): domain Eukaryota; kingdom Viridiplantae; phylum Streptophyta; class Magnoliopsida; order Alismatales; family Alismataceae; genus Alisma; species Alisma plantago-aquatica. The sequence goes on from OY856409.1 coordinate 1,488,362,930, forward strand.
TTGCATTGCACAAGTCCCGAAGGAGGAGAGAGCAAAGAACGGAGCCAAGAGCTACGCCCCGGGAGATTTTAGAGATGCAGACAGAGCTTTTTACCATTGGAAGGCTGAAGAACGCTCATCCCGCATCGAGAATCATCCGGTTCTTCTCCGTTCAGGGTTTACACCATCTCCATCCACGTTTTCCCTATGTTTTCTCCTTCCTTTATGGTGTTTTGTATTGAGATGAACATGCGGGGCTAATCCCCTTTGTCTCTAGGATTGGGAGTAGCCCGGGCAGTCCTTGTATGACTCTTCTTATATAGTTTATCATAATTTGTCCCTTAAATCCATGGTATGATATCATTTTATCCATTGCTATCATTGTGCTTGATCACCATAATGGTAATCTAATACCTTTAATTGCTTTTGACGAAGAATTAATGGTTAAAAAGAGGCGGTAATCACATTAACTAATAAATCCTTTGGAAAAGGTGAGTTAATATTTTTAAGAATTATAGAAATGTCAATCAAGCTTATGCTTAAAATTTCATAGAAAATGGAGTTTTGGATTGAGATAAATAATTTTTAAAGGATTAATACAACTAATAAATTAAAGGAATCCTTTTTTCTCTCCTTGTAAAACGTGACTTTGACCCATTCCTAACCTAGCATGCACCTGTGTTGCTCTGTCGTGGAACTTGTTACAGTCAATAGGAAACTGTGACCCATATCCTTTCCTAATTGACCTCTTATTCCCTAATTTTGTCTCCCCTAGATTTGGTCTTCACTTCCATGAGATGCCATCCCATCAATTGAATGTGAGAAGGCTCAAAATTTCAATAGTCATCAATTGCTCGTGATTACAGAAGAAGCGATCAATGAACATTACTTAGACATAACATTGACTCGAGATTGATAGGGAGTACCATGCACATCGCGTAATTCCTGAGATGCAAACCCCAACACCAGAAACCCTATAAGTACCTCCCCGACCCTACGACAGACCTATAACTTCCATCGTTTCTAGATATCTTCTTATCCTTCTTATTTATCCTCTTGGCTTTTAGACTCCTAATAATCCCTCCCTCTTCTCTCTACTAAGGACATTATGATGTTTCCTTGTACAAGCCAAACTACCCATGGGCATGCATTGTCACCCCTTCTTCCTCCACATGACGGGTTGTACCAACAATTTGCATTGGGCTACAACCTTCTGTCGCAAAGTAGTTCCATGACCTCCAGTCCTCCAACCTATTGGGCAGCGGTGTAAGAGCACATAGAAATGGTTCTAAACACTTCGTTCTCAAGTTCATCTACAACAATACCACTCGGATATAACTGAAAAGAGTAAGGCAGACGAGACATCCTAGAATTGGTTGTAGCCCTCCTCACACTTTTCTTAGTGGTTGCACCCCACAAGACCTATCGCAGTTGGTGACCATGAACGACGTCTAGCCATCTCCTCAAATCTAGGATGGAGTACCATAAACATACCTAATGTTGCAAGGTACTCGGTCATTGCTTCTTGTTAATACCATGACTTACCAGAAGAAATAGATAAACAACCTATGAATAACTTACCCACATATATCATGACATATCCTTAGGATCATGTCATGATTTCCATAACGATATACACATTACCCTTATCTATCAAGTACATTTGTGTAAGTACTTAAATATGACCTAAGACAAGCGATAAAAAGCAAATAATGGGGGCACATCCAGAGAAATTGGAATTCCTAACCATGTAATTATAACCAATGGAAGTTTGGAAACTAGATTATATAGATTTTCATACTATAAACTTGCATCCTTATAGTACTATAGTCCCCATCTACAAGAACAAAGAGTTTCTTTAACAAGATCATGAAGACCAAGATGATGTCAAATAAGTGGAGAAATAGTACTACAATCCCCATCTACAAGAACAAAGGTGATTTCAGAACTGCACAAACTATATAGGTATCAAGTTGATGAGTCACACAATGAAGCCTTGGAAGAGGATTATTTAGCATATGATAATATCTATAATGCATATATCAAACAACCAAATTGGTTTTATGCCAGTAAGATCAACAATTGATGCTATATCTCTAATACGGAGGCTTATGGAGAAGTATAGAGAAAGCAAAAGAGATCCTTATATGGTTTTTATTGATTTAGAAAAGGCTTATGATTGAGTACCCAGGGAAGTGTTTTGAATGCCTTTGAAGAAAAATGGTGTGCCAATCCAATACGTTGACCTGATTAAATACATGTATGATTGTTCTACTACAAGCGTGAAGACTCCTGCATGAGAGGCACCAACTTTTCCTATCACAGTTGGGGTACACCAAGGATCCACACTCAACCCATATATGCTTATTCTTTTTATGGATGTGTTGACTAAGAATGTTCATGATGATATTCCTTGGTGTATGTTATTTGTTGATGATATCATATTAAGTGATGAAACTAAAGATGGATTGCATGATAAAGTTGAACTTTGGAGAAAGGCATTGGAATCAAATGAATTGATGATTAGTAGGAGAAAAATTCAGTATACACATTACAATTTAAGCCAAGGTTGTAGTGTCAATGATGGAGACAAGTTGGACATAGTCGATATACCAAAATGTGATAAATTTTGTTACATGGGTTATATTATTCAAATATATGGGGATGTCCAAAATGATGTTTTTCACAGTATCACTACAGGATGGTTGAAACGGAGGAGTGAAACTAGAGTGTTATGTGATCAGATGATCCCTATCAGATTATAAAGCAAGTTGTATAGAACATCTATACGACTAGCCATGCTCTATGGGAGTGAATGTTGAGCAGTGAAGAAACAAGATCTCAACAAGATGAGCGTGACTGATATGCATATGTTTAGATGGATGTGTGGGAAGACAAGAAAAGATCTCTTGGGAAATGACTATATTAGGAATAAAATGGGAGTGGTGAACATTGATGACATGTTGTGTGACGCCTGACTCAGATGGTATGGACATGTGCAACGTAGACCGACAAATGCACCTATGCAAAGTAATGTTATTGAGTCAAGAAAAATTAATAGAAGAAGAGGAAGTCCTCAATTAACATGGCAAGATGTTATAAAGAGAGATTTAGAATCTCTACATCTCAAATAAAATATGACCCATGATAGAGATGAATGGAAATAGAGGATCCATGTAGCCAACCCAAACATAATTGGGATTGAGGCTTAGATGATGATGACGATGAGACTTTCATCCTTATATATATTTTGTTACACATGAGACATATGCAGTGTCGCACATTATGTAAATACCAAGGCGTGGGATAACCCAATATATCACCATGTAATAATTTTATCACGTAAAATATATGTATAAAAAAAGGGTGAACTTGCATTTAATAAAATAGAATAAGTGATTTTTGAAGCCAAGAAGTGCATTATAACATGAAAAAATTAGTATCTAACTACAATTGAAAGGGAGATCTGACTACGCTTTGCAAATATTTGAGATATTTCTTATCCAATGTACTTTGTTACTCAATCGGAAATGTGTCATTTGTAGAATAGGATGAGTGATGGGTATTTCGTGGTTGTTTAATGGCCTGAGTTATATATTGTGGTGTCAGTAGAACAATTTTGAATCATATAAGCATTTGGGTTAGTGTAAAATCCCTAACACATAATCAACAATAGTTTGAACCTTTGGCAAGTGTTGAATCCAGATTTGGGCCCAAATTATATCATTGACATCAAACCGGATGCTTCTCCAATTTCAAACCTGACAATGGATGGGTAGCACCCTTAATTTATGAGATATCTCCATAATCCGCACATTAGATCCATAGTATTTGATCTCATGAAGGATTTCTATGACTTTTTTATGTAAATACTCAATCAAAATTGTCTCCTTTTAGTATAAATTTGAATGCGTCATATCATTTTTATTTTTATATCAATAAACATTATGGCAATAATAATAGCCTCTTACTTGTGGTGACTCACCCAACTGGAGGTAGTGAATTGTATCACGGAAGTGAGCAATTCTGGCTACATGCCACGATTTGGAAAGGGAGATGAGTTGTGATAAATGTGAAGGAATTAGTACAACGAGAACCCGCGGTGAAACTACAATCTTAGAGATTTCTTTTGAATTGATTAAACCAACCATTTAATCGATTGTTTTGTTTTATTTTATTTTTATTTTCCTTTATCAAAACAACTTCCAAACTTTTATAATCAATTTAGCTGATCATGAGTAGTTAGTAGTAGTCTACCGATAATTACGTTTCCCTGTGTTCGACTTAGGCCTCACAAGGCCTATATTACATTGACATGTACACTTGCATTATACACACGGTAAAGTCGTGTCAAGTTTTTGTGTCGATGGTATCGAAACCTTAGGGTACCGATGCTTTCTTCAATTTCTGGAAGCCGCCTGAAGCCTTTTCGATACCATCGACCGCTCCCGTCGATGGTATCGATGGGGGTGATATTTGGCTCGCTGTTGGACTTTTGAGACCATCGACAAAGTGTCGATGGTATCGAACTATCTACTTCGTCTTCGGCTCTGTCACTACTGCTCTGTCGATGCTATTGACGGACCGTCGATGGTATCGACGGGTCCAAAATTGTGAATTTCCTAAAAATGAAAGAAAACACAAATCAAATATGATAAATATGATGATCTATAAAAAAATCAAACAAGATGAATTTGATGCAGACAAGGATACTAGGCTAAGGGAATTGAATCATGCGATATTAACCATAAATATGACCAATAAGCGTATAAAATGAGTGTAAAACTAGCCTATAAAAGCGACTCAAAGCCCCTGCATCAAGGAGCCACTCTAGGGCTCCATGAGGCATGTGCCTCACCCGGTTTTGATAAATCTCATTTTAGCCTAATGATGCATACGACTCATCTAGATAAAGAGTGCATGTTCAATCATTTGAATCCCTATTTGTTCCGCTGGACGGTTGTAGGAGGGAAAAAACCCTATGCTATTCTGTTGTATATTCCTCGGCAGGTGCCAAACTGTGGCTTGAAGAAATCCGATAATCTATTTATTTAGTAGCAGTGGATGACTTCTAGCCAGATGCACGGAGTTTGGAGACTTCCCTTCAAATATCCTCCACAATTAAATAAATCGTCAATACAGGGTATCCGTTTAGAAATAGCCAAGCAAGTTTTTCATACTCCCATTGATCTCGATCTCACGACAAACTCTGAATTCACATATTCATATTTATGAAATTCCTATGATAAGGGATTGCCCACCATCATTATTTTCTTGTTATGTATTTTTTGTTTATTTTTCCAGAACTAACTTTCTTAAGTTTTCAACATCAGGTATTACCATCCTACCATGGTAACATACTACCTGATCATCAGAATCATGGAAACCATCCCGTTTCTCACTGCCATATTCTGACCTAATCTGCTGAATCATAGAATCAGTATGCTGTGCCTCCTTAATCTACTGTCTCAGAGTTGGTTTTATGTGTATCTCAGCTAGCAACCCGACTAACAATGACACTCTGAGATTCACATTGTCTTGCCTCAAGGATATAAACATATCCCTCTTAGAGGACACTAAGGAGTTTAATTGTGCTTTATCTAGGGTTGGTGTTGCTGATTTTCTACTTAGTGCATCAGCAACCACATTGTCTTTCCCTGGATGATAATCAATTGTACAATCATAGTCCTTGATTAACTCCATTTAGTGGCGTTTCCTCATGTTAAGCTCATGCTGAGAAAAGATATACTTCAGATTCTTACGGTCTGTGAAAATATGGAATGTCTCTCCATAGAGATAATTTCTCCAGATATTCAAGGCATGAACCACAACAACTAACTCTAGATCATGTGTCGGATAATTCTCCTCGTATTTCTTGAGCTTTCAAGAAGCAAAAGAAATCACTTTCTTATCCTGCATCAACACACATCCTAAGCCATTCTTAGATGCATCACAGAAGACTATGTATCCCTTTCCTTGCTCAGGTAGCACCAACATAGGTGCACATGTTAGCCTTTCCTTCAGCAACTAGAAAGAGTGTTGACACTTGTCATTCCAGAAAAAAGGAATTTCCTTCCTTGTCAACTTAGTCAGGGGTAAGGCTATTGAACTGAAGTTCTTAATGAACCTCCTGTAATAGCCTGCCAGTCCTAGGAAAGTTTTTATCTCAGTCGGTGTCTTCGGTTGCTCCCATTGCATGACAAATTCCACCTTCTTAGGATCAACACAGATACCTGAGGCAGATATTACGTGTCCAAGAAAGGAAACTTCTGGCAACCAGAACTGACATTTGCTAAACTTAGCAAATAACTTATGCTCCCTTAGCAAAGTCAGAGATTGGCAAAGATGCTACTCATGTTGTTGAGAATCTCTACTATATATCAAGATGTCATCTATAAATATGACAACATACTGATCCAGAAAAGGTCGAAATATTCTATTCATGAGTTCCATAAATGTAGCTGGTGCATTAGTTAGTCCAAACGACATAACTGTGAACTCATAGTGACCATACCTTGTCCTAAAGGCAGACTCAGGTATGTCACCCTCCTTGATACGTAACTGATGGTAACCTGACCTTAGATCTATCTTAGAAAAGACAGTCGCACCATACAACTGGTCAAACAAGTCATCAATCCTTGGTAGAGGATACCCGTTCTTTATAGTTTACCTTGTTTAACTGTCTGTAGTCAATGCATAACCACATCGACCCATCCTTTTTCTTAACAAAAAGGACTGGAGCACCACAGGGTGAAGTGCTTGGCCGGATAAAACCCTTCTCAAGCAACTCTTGCAATTGTTTCTTGAGCTCTGCCATTTCAACAGGTGCCATCCTATACGGAGTTTGTGCTATTGGTTGTGTGCCCGAGATTAGATTTATTTCAAAATCAATCTCTCGGGGCGGCGGAACACCTAGAAGTTCTTCAGGAAAAATATCTTCAAATTCCCTGACTACATGAACTTCAGCAGGATGAGGGCTTTCCATTGTGGTATCAACCACATGGGCTAAGCATGCAAGACATCCTTGTCTCATCAACCTCTCAGCTACCATGGCTGACACAAGACATGTTGGAAGAATCTTTCTATCTCCCTGAAAGATCCATGTGTCACCACCATCTGTGAACATAGCTTGCTTGGAACTACAATCCAAGACAACCTTATACTTCTCTAAGGTGTCCATCCCAAGGATTATATCAAAACCCTGCATCTCAAGTGGTATAAGATCCACTTGAATGCGGTGATCAAAAAAGAAAAGATTGTAGGGAGAACACACCTCCCACAATACTGCAGATCCCATCAAAGGTGTCTCTAACAACAAGCTATCTATTCTATGGCTAACAATCATATTGCAATCATCAATCACTTCTTGAGTGATAAAAGAGTGCGTAGCACCCGGATCAATTAACACAGATACGAAGTAGGATAATGACATATCATAATAAAGCAGTTCGATCTGACTTGTCACAACCCGAGGGTTGACTACTGCTTTGGACTAGTTCATAGCATAGAACCTAGCCGTCACTTGCTGTTGACCCTATGGTCATTTATTGGATGTCGATGAACTGGCTTGGGACGCTTGTCCACATCCTCTAGCACCACTGGAAGACTATTGCCTCTGAGGGCCCTTCTGACTCTGCCTCAGTTGCTGGGTCACACTCCCGACTTTCTCAGGACAGTCTCTCACCACATGGCCTTCTTTTCCACATCTATAACAACTTATATTCCCCCTTGGTGGTCTGGGTGGTCCTATTACTGACATTGAGGCTGAGCTGTGACCTCCCTTTGGTGGTAAACTACGGTTTCTACCCTTACTTGATGTCCACTGTGTCTGGGTATTAAACCTTGGTGGTGGTGTAGGCACAAAATACCTTAGTTTCTTAAAACTCCCAACACTCTGGCCTTGATACTGTGGGTATTCCTTCTTACCCTTGGTCTGTCGCTTCTCAATTACAGACCTCTCTATATATCTTACAGACTCCATGAAAGTGGCAAACCTCTCCCGGTTCTCCAAGGCAGACACCAGAGTTGTTAATTCAACATTTAGCCCCTTCTCAAACTGCCAAATTCTCTCCTCATCATTAGATGCCATGTGTGGACAGAACCACAACAACTCCATGAACCTAGCTTTGTACTCACTAATGTTCATAGGCCCTCGCTTAATCCTCTCAAACTGAGAGATCTTCTCATCTAGATACGTCCTGGGAAAGTATCTAGCGACAAATTCACGCCTGAATTCATCCCATCCAATCACAACTCTAGGTCTTTTTCCCTCCTCAATGGTCCACCAGTGGCCAACACTCCCTTTGAGGAGATATACAGCATGTCTGACCCTCTCATAATCAGGAATCATGAGTATTCTGAAGGCATTTTCCAACTTAGTCAACCATAGATCAGCATATGCTGGATCGGCTATACCAGCATACTCTAAGGCCCCTACCCTCTTTAGCCTTTCAAAAGTCTTGCTGGAACCATGTCTTTCATCATGGGGTGGTTCCCTGGGTGCAGGTAATGGCATTCTATCCGTCATGTGGGTCATAGCTGCCATAAACTGCCCAAACATAGCCTGGAAGGCTGGGTTCCCCATATCAGCTGGATTGAACTGGGGTTGTTCAAGTACAGTTCCTCCCTGTCCTGGTCTCTTGCACCTCCTCCCGGTGCAGCAACACTGCTCTCAGCAGCTTGTTCATTGTGTGATCCAGACATCTTTAGTTCTTCTTCTCCTATATGAGCAGAAGACACTATCAGATAAACTGGAAGACACTTAGAACAGACTCAAAAACCTTAATCATATGTCTCTATAAATTCAGTGAACCTAGAGCTCTGATACCACTAATTTGTGGCATAGAACTCATAAAAACAAGATTAACTAATGCGGAAGCGTATCATCAACAATAGAATTACTGAAAATCACTAAAAATTAAAACCATTTATCAAGAGATCCTTTTACAGGAAGACTCTATCATTCAGAACCAAAGTATTTCAAGTACATACTAGTTCACTAGTACATCTCTCGTCTATATCCTCTCGAGAGTTACAACATTAACTGCTCTGTTAAACTGTACATAAGCAATATAAAATCTCAAGGCTTCAAGCCAAAATCTCAGATCGAATTGTCAAATAACTAACTCCTAGGAACCGAGAGTACAAAGACGACTCATAGGACTATCTACACAAGACTAGACAACCAATGTCTCCACCTGATGGATCACTGCTGTCCCTGTGTCTGCTGCTTCTTCTCTTCTCCTGCAGAAGAGTTTCTGCCTTGATGTCTGTGTCTACCTAAAAACATTAGATCCCACGGGGGTGAGACAATTATGAAAATTTCCCCAGCGGGAGATATAACTCTCCGTCAAAACATTGTCATTGTAGTTTAATAGAAATAAACTGAGTAGTGGAATAATATAATTCAATAGCATATAATCAACATATGTACAGATTAGAGCAACATTCTTATGCAAGTATTTTAGTTATAAACTGATAAAGCAACATGTCTCATATTCAATATGATTTAAAGGAACATAAGTATATCTATGTATTAAGGACATGCTAAGTAATATGACATCAACTAATGGTTCTCGCATTTCAATCTTATGAAATTACGCTACACGGCTGATTATATTTTACAAATAGATTTAAGCTCTGAGGAGATGAGGTATACCACTCATACTCCAACCGATCCTATGATTGATCGGGTCGCCTCCTGGCTGGTCGGTTGGTTGTCTCCAACCGATCGTCTGGCTCCTCTAGATGGTCAATTCGTCGGGTTGTCAGGCTCCTCCATAGTCCACCAGCTACACGTCTCGCACCATCAGTTGGTCATCTCAGTCCATCAGTTGTCCGTCTAGGCACCCACAAGTCTTTGACATAATAGGAAATTAAACTATCCTATTGTACATTTTGCATTGGGAAACCGTGAGTGACATTCAGGGGGAGCAATAACATCAATACTACGGATAGACACATCATCAACACCAAGTTGATTTTCATGAGTGTTTGGATGATGAAGTTGGTATGACCAAAAGTTCTTATGGTAGCACCTAGGTAGTTATATTATATCCCTAATTTTCTCTAGACCATAAGTCGATACCACTGAGCTTGTCTCTTGGATGTATCAATCTTTTCATTACTAGCACCAAATACCACCTCAGTATAACTGATTCTTAATCTTTTCTCTACTCTTGGGAGAATGACACATTGGTATGTATTCCTAGAGAGACAATCATAGGATGATTGTAATGGCATAAATGTAAATGATTTCATTATTAATAAAGGGAAAACTTCCAATTCATTTTATATAAATCAATTATGATATAATGATATAACATAATAAATGTCTATAGAATGATATTACTCAATGACATATGTGTTTAAGTACATGACTTGGAAGAATGAGATCATACATATGTTAAGAGTATATACATTCTCATTATGTCCCTAATCAGTTGTTATTATGGAAGGTTGATAGATAGAAATAATACATAAGGTAAAAGTGTGAGTTGGTTGATGACAGAGTCTCATTAGTCATGATATGGCAATATCAAACCAAGCACATAGATACATCTTAGAGAATAGTGTATCTGACAGACCCACTATGGGACTAACACATGGAAACCATTACCATGGTAGTCATAGTTATCTCTCATAGTGATGGTGGTGTTTATGGTTCTTAGACCTAAAATCACTACACACTCACCACATGTAATTTAGTATTCTTTGACATCATCAAACACAGTCCTAAAACAAGGGTTGTTATAATGGTGATGATTGGGTGACTGTGACACATGGGATTGATTTTGAGTGGTGTAGATGGGATTTCCCCTCCTACAAGAGTATGATATCAAAGGCCTCTTGATTAGACAGACTGAGAAATGTATGGCCATGAGCATGTGAGTCAATATATAATATTGAGCTTACATATAGCTCTAACAGTCTCCTATGGTTCAAGGAACAAAGATTGAATGTTGATGAGAGTGACTACACCATGCCTCGAGTTCATTCTAGATATCAGATACAAAGGAACTATACAAACACTACCACACGATACACAATTCGTAGCTTGAAGTTTTTCTCCAACTTTTCATTCACTTGAGTAGCACTAATGTATGACTAGGAACCACTCTTGATCTATGATTAGAGCACTACATGAATAGATTTCACTTGATTAATTAAGTACATTTTCATATTCTTTTAGCATCAGGCAAGTTCTCAAACAAAACTTATTATGACAATGCTATAAAGAAACATGTACTATTTTCATCAATTACTTAACAATCTTAAAAAGGCATTGGGGACTCAGTCCCTTATTTCAAAGATGTGAATTCTCATCCCTTCACAATTTCATCACCATAATCATATGGCCCTGGGTAATTTAACCCTTGATTCATCATTAAGCATTGTTACCACTTTTCCAGGTAACCATCGCCTTCAGGTTAATTGACCAAGGAAAACATGATACTTTCTATTACAAGCATCACACATGGTACTTGAGGCCCATTAACTCTCTTGTTACCTCTTACCAGGAAGCAAGGTATATTATGGCACTCAAGGCACAGTCACAATAGTGAATTAAACATCATAGCTCATACCTGGCCATGATCATTATTTCAATATACCTGCATGGTTAGCACAGATGATAACAGTGATATCAATTGCATATCAGAACCATGTACAACAAATGTGAATTCACTATTCATGGGTAACACCACTATTCCCTCACTAGGGTTAGGGTTTCCCATTTCATGTCACATGGGGATAATCATCCCATTATCACAATAAAAGATATGGTTTATCACCATATTTCCCAAGCTTAGAGTTTGTTAAGCATTACATAGCATTACCCTGGATTTGAGTTGCACATAACATCAAACATTAGGGTTTCTCATGAAACCATCCTTAGTCAGGGTTTCACATAAATTTCATCCTAGAAAAGGATTTACATTCAATAATCCATAATTAGGGTATACTATTCATCCCAATTAGGGTTTCATGTTCCATCACCCATAATTAGGGTTTACTATTCATCCCAATTAGGGTTTCATGTTCCATCACCCATAATTAGGGTTTACTATTATAATTGCCCTGGATTAGGGTTAAGGTTCAACAACCTTGTCAATTAGGGTTTATGTTCATGATTAGGGTTTCATGATCTCTTTACTTAAGGATCATACCCTTAGTCACCACATGAATCATACTCATGTATTAAATCCATATTATCACCCTCTTAACTTGATTAGGTTATATTAACCCTTTAGTCAAGTACATACAACTATGATTAACATAGTGTACCAAGTCGTTGATCTTATAAACAATTAGGGTTTATCCCTAATTGACACTAATCACTTAGGTACTACTAGGGTTTTAACCTATGTACCTTCATTGATTAACATCACTAACCATCATTGGATAATTAGGACTATCATTACCTTCATTATCCAAATGATTGAACCACTAACAACCTCCATGCGGTTTTGAAGTTTCATCACCAAATGGTTTTGAAACTGTTTGCCACCAAACGGTTTTGAAACCGTTTTCCACCAAACGGGTTTGGGCCAAATCAGTCCCAAAATTGCAAGGGCTCACTAGGTCATTTCCCCATAAAATCAATTTCCAATTGCACCATTGAATTGATCATTTATTATTCAATTGAAGGGTTCATCAATCTAAACCATTAGATCATCATCCATGGGTCAAGGATCAACCACTAACCCACCAAACAGTTTTGAAACCGTTTGGTCCCAAACGGTCTCAAGACCATTTGACCCAAATTGTCTTGAAATCATTAGGACCAATCAAGGATTTCTTCAATCAACTTGATTAGGGTTTCCACTTAAAGGATCGTGCATACATTGGATCAATCAATTGAGTCCATTGGATCATCATCTAACCTATGATTAAGTTCAGACCTCAAACGGTCAACTAAACCAAACGGTCAACTCATCCATGCAGTTTGGAGTCTAGGGCACCAAATGGTTTGGTGAAACCGTTTGGACCAAAGGTCCAAGACTGTTTGCTCTTGATTTTTAATTAAGGTGTGTGATTATGAACAGGTTATCATATTCAACCTTTAGACTCATGGAACTATTGCCTTTTTCCATGACAATTCCATTAATCAAGCAAGGCTATTGCAATAATAACAATTAACTCATTTGCATGAAGAAATTGAATTCAATGACAAAGATTAAGGGTTTAAGTTATATAACCCGCCTTCAAATCCGATCCCAAGATCCAAGATTCACGGCTCCAATGGTGGTTGAATCTCTAGCAACCTCCCAAGGTCGTTTCTCAAGCTTTTAGAGTGAAAGGATCAGCTAGGGTTGAAGATGGAGTGAAGAAATGAAAGAATCATACATTGTTTTATGATTTTCATCATGAAATCAAGAAGAACGAAGGTCAAAGGCTTACCAATAGGTTGGGGACGTGCTCCCTGCTGTTACTAGCTCTCTTGGTCGATTTTGCAAGCAAGGGGAAGAAAGGAATCGAAAAAGATCCTTAGGTGGGTTGGAAAAGGCTCTTTTATAAGAAAATTGACAAAAGAGAAAACGTTTTATTAAAAAATCAATTAATTCCAAAATTGGTACCACCTCTTCCTCCTTGGTTTGCTTTCATGCAAAGGCAACTCAAACCCACCGAACTCCCCTTAATTATCCATGGATTAAGGGAAAAGAAATTAAGCACCTTAATCCATTATAATATTAATATATCTTTTTGAGTGGAAATTCTTTTCCTTATAATAAGGTGAGTGGAATTTCACCTCCTTAAGATATTTTCAGTCCTTGAAAAGCTCAAGGATGTCCACACACACATCTGAATTCCACCATTTTAATTTTGGTTGAAGGTCCTTCAATTATTTTATTTATTTTTGCATTAATGTTTCCATTGTGCTTAAATCTTAATTATTTTAATATCAAGATTCTCTCTCCTCCAACTTAATTCAAATAAGGCGCCCCTCTAATTTTATTTGCTCCAAATGATGCCAAGAAACATTAGGGACCTTTTTGAAGTGATAATTACATATTGCACCCTAGGTTTTGGGTAAATTGCACATTACACCAAAACTAGGTTTTCATGCACAAACATTGCTTTATCAGCTCTTTCTGGGAATTCAGGCTATCAAAAGCCATACCTCTGCATCATTTTCACTCTCATGATGCTTTGTAACATGAGGAACATATTATCATGCAAAAATTGCAAATAAACCCCTCAACTTGGGTAATTTGCACTTTAGTCCAAAATAGGTAAAATATTGATTTCAACAATATTCAAAAAGGACTAAAATTATAATATAAGTTCCTCTTGAGCCTTAATTATTTTTCAAAAGATAAGAGCATGCATATAATCACTTTTATTAAGTAAAACACCTAGGATTAATTCATAACCCAGGTCAGGGATGTTATAAGGTGGTTCTACCTATATTTAGAAGTTACTAGGCATGCTTTCCTAGGGTTACATTGGTACACTGGGTGTTTATATATTTCTTGAGTGTCTGGAGCAAAAGGTTTCCTGAGGACATGTTAGTCTCTCTAACTGTTGGGTAGGTTGTGCCATTGTTAAAGGTAGATTAGGCTTCTAGCGATGTTTATTATTACTATTGGGGTCCCAATACTCAAACTTACTAAGGAGACTAAAACTCCAGAGTGGGGTTTAGTCGACCTGATTGGGAGGCATTCAGTGGAGGAGCCACTCTAGGGCACCATGAGGCATGTGCCTCACCCGGTTCTGATAAATCTCATTTTAGCCTAATGATGCATATGACTCATTTGGATAAAGAGTGCATGTTCAATCATTTGAATCCCTATTTGTTCCGCTGGACGGTTGTAGGAGGAAAAAAACCCAACGCTATTCTGTTGTATATTCCTTAGCACGTGCCGGACTGTGTCTTGAAGAAATCAGATAATCTATTTATTTAGTAACAGTGGATGACTTATAGCTAGATGCACGGAGTTTGGAGACTTCCCTTCAAATATCTACGCTACCTCCGTAATTAAATAAATCGTCAACACAGGGTATCCATGTAGAAATAGCCAAGCAAGTTTTTCATACTCCCATTGATCTCGATCTCACGACAACCTCTGAATTCACATATTCGTATTTCTGAAATTCCTATGATAAGGGATTGCCCACCATCAGTATTTTCTTGTTATGTATTTTTTGTTTATTTTTCCTATCCACTTAGACGATAGGATCATCCGTAGGTACGTATATCCTTTTGTGTAACTATAATTAGTTTCACTTTTTCGTATACTATTCTCCATCCTCCTTGTTGACAATGAGACTTCATCGTCGTGGCTGACAATGTTGATTGCTTTCTTTATTCTTGCTTTATGTAAACACAATATCTTCAAAAAACTGAAAAAATTAGCATCTAACTACAATTGACGGGGAGAGTTGACTACGCCTTGCAAATATCTGAGATATTTGTTATCCAATGTACTTTGTTACTCGATCAGAAATGTGTCATTTGTAGAATAGGATGAGTGATGGGTATTTAGTGGTTGCTTAATGGCCTAAGTTATATATCGTGTAAGACCCACGGAACCACGGAAATGCAATCGCCTTGCAGTAGAATAGTTTTGAATCGTATAAGCATTTGGGTTAGTGTAAAATCCCTAACACATAATCGACAATAGTTTGAACCTTTGGCAAGTGCTGAATCCAGATTGGGCCCAAATTATATCATTGACATCAAACCAGACGCTTCTCCAATTTCAAACCTGACAATGGATGGGTAGCACCCTTAATTGT
Source organism: Alisma plantago-aquatica (assembly GCA_963693085.1). Lineage (NCBI taxonomy): Eukaryota > Viridiplantae > Streptophyta > Magnoliopsida > Alismatales > Alismataceae > Alisma > Alisma plantago-aquatica. The sequence continues at coordinate 1,488,378,650 of OY856409.1, forward strand.
ATGAGATATCTCCATAATCCTCACATTAGGTCCATAGTATTTGATCTCATGAAGGATTTCTATGACTTTTTTTATGTAAATACTCAATCAAAATTGTCTCCTTTTAGTATAAATTTGAATGTGTCATATCATTTTTATTTTTATATCAATAAACATTAGGGCAATAATAATAGTCTCTTACTTGTGGTGACTCACCCAACTGGAGGCATTGATTTGATTTGAAAAATTAGGCCGACCAATGGGAAGTCCATCGATTATACAGACTAGTGGTGACTCTACCACCAATATGGAGTTAATAACCATGGAGAAAGTTCGACACCGCAAGGGGTAGGCTGCCTGACTAATGGTAGCGCAACAAGGAAACCTTGAGAAATGTACTAGCAAACTGAGCTACGCCTATAAGTTGGGAATTAAGACAAAATGAGTGGAAATTAAGGATGCAATACTCTTCTGCATGATAGAAATAATATTGTAAACAAACAGTGATTATTTTCTTACAATGTTTAAATAAATGTAACACTAGCCCGATGATATATGGGCCGATGAATTGCGGCAGAAGGCCGCTAGAGACATTCTAATCAACTGAAAACACGAGGATACTTTGATCAGCCAACGACTCCTAGGCATGAAGTCCAGCCTTTATTTTTTGGATGGTACCAACGTCGGTCTTGAAAGACTTAGCGAGGATGACATCGTTGATGCTAGTGTTGAATACGCTTAACGGAACTGACACCGTCCCAGCGTTGGCACTGCCGAAGGCGGAGATGGCGACTGCATGCTCCGTGGATATGCAGTACTGGAAATGGACCAGCCCCTTAGGGAACACAAAAATGTCGCCGGTCTGCAGCGTCTGGGTGTAGAGCTTATTGGTGGAGTCGATGAAGCCGACCTGGAGCTGGCCTTCCGCTAGGAAGAGTAACTCACTGGCACGGGGATGAGTATGCGGGGGATTGACGGAACCGGAAGGATATGTAAGGACGGCGTAGGAGACGCTCTGGCCGTTCAGTGCCGGGAATTCGGCCATGGCAGCTTTGGTGACCTTGAAGGTGTCGGGGAAAGGGCCTTTCAGGAGTGAGCGGAACCCGGTGAAGGTAAAGAAATCGCCGTTGACCATTGGGGCCCCAAAGCCGAAAGGCACAACGAAGTCAGTGAGGATGTCTGGGTCGCTGCCGTACGTTGTGCTGGTAACGGCGAGGAACACGAAGGCCACGACCTTCAGAACGAAGTTGGATGAATATGCCATGATAGATGATTGTACGGTGATGCTGCTCAGAGCGATGGCCTTTCGTGTGGTGCCTTGCTCTGTATATGGATCCAGTTAATTGTTTGAAGTGGATCTGATTGCCTACTGCCTAGGATGCTTAATATTCGTATTTATAACTGCAGGAGAAGGATATCTACGTTATTATATAAAATACGGACTACAAAGTAGTAAAAGCCGACAAAAAATACTATTAGAGTGATGAACACTAGGGTGAGCAGCTGGCATTTTTCCTTGTTTGTCTATGTTTTACTGCAAGGCCCGCAGAACGCATCCAGCTCATGCGCACAACATGACGACTTCGGATCGTCCTCCATTTGGATGACTTGCCTCCAGCCGGTGCAAGAAAAATAAGATCGCAGAATGAAAATAATTCGTCATGCATTTAGTACTTTTTTTTTTGTTTCCGTCGAAGCTAAATCGGTTTCTCTCGAGTAACAAGAAATGAATACGTGTTTCTGATTCTACTATCCTAGGAATAAAAGGAAATAGCAAGGCTGTTATCCTTTTATTCTACTAGTCCGCCTATCTCCTTCTATGCATTGTTGCTATTTCATTGCAAGCAGCAAATAATTTGACAGAAGCAATTACAACCCAGGCTGAAAACTTCCGTAGGAAATCGAATATTACCTATTCGGCTGGCTGCCGAAGATCCCCATCATATCTTATCCTTCTTCGACAACCTTTCCGATCAACCAACTCCTCATCGGCTTCCAAAACCAAAGTTGATAGTTTATCAATCGGTAATTCTTTTAATTCTGAAGGAAACAATAACACCAAAAAATGTAGTCAGGGTTAGAGAAGATAAACCACATAGCCCACGTAACAAAATTCATCCAAACAAATTGCCTATCTCATCATCTAATAATTCTCAAAATCCAAAACTCTTCACCAATGAGGGTCATGGGGGGTCCAACGGGAATGGATGTACCAAGAAATTCGGTCCATTAACTTTACGCAACACTAAAATAATCCTAATCTCATTCCTCTTCGACACAAGAAGGTAGACGATTCTGGTAGTATCCTTGGAGCATACAACAATGATCAACTAGGTGCTTCTATCGATACCTAGAATAGCAATGAGATGGTGCTTCTATCTATAAAATAACCTTGTTGTTTGATATGTGGGCTTTATTGTCTATTGGGTCCAATAACAAGGGAATTCAATTAATTAATGAATAATTGTGTTGTTGAGAAAAGAGAGATGAGGTAGAAACCTGTAGAAGGCAAAATAATATAATCCAATGATGGATTTTGTGCCTCTTGGGTTCCTTGGGTTCCAAGGAGTCCAAAGTTGCATAAAGAGAGCAATAAGTAAAGAAAAGATCAATTAAGTATTTCTTTATTAAGAAAGAAATTGAAAATATTGATGAAATGTGGAAAATAAGTGAAAATAGGTATAATGGAGTAATCCTTGGTGGAATTTCGTATCCCAAGGATTCCTAATGTTGAAAAGAATACCATTAAGGAAAATAAAAGAGAAACAAAGAGAAAACTTCAAAAAGATATATTTTAATAAGAAATAAACAAGATAATTCAAGAAATAAAGAGAGAAGTGAGGATTTGGTCATGATGAGTAATAATTCGAACCCCACTTGCTTTCTTGGATTAAAAGGAATAGAAATAATGAGAAATAAGAAAATAAGAAAGTGGAAATATCAATTAAATATGTCTTACTAAAGAATAATGAACTTTTGAAGAAAAAGTCTTTTTTCTTTGGAATTTGGAACTCAATTTTGGTATGAGAGTAGACAAAGCCAAGAGGAAGTTTCCCTCAAATTTTGGTTGCCAAATGATGCACGGATTTCAAGATATACAATTTAGAAACTATCCTAAAGTGTGGACATTAATTGCATAATAATCACATGTCACGATTAGATTGGGAATATAATCCCGATTTTCAGATTTTTGTTTATAATGGTGACCGTTGGATCGCTGATCCAATGACTGGGGTTAAATCCCAGTGGCACGGGAAGTCTGGCGTAGGGCAGACTTGACGAGATCCAAGTTTGGATACTTTCTCTCAAAGGAAAGCTCCTTTGAGTTCGAGAAGGAGTATGTTGCCTTTGGGAGATGTTTCCGATGAGAACCAACCCTATTTGTCAAGGGTTTGGTCACCGATGGAGGGAATTCCCAATCGCTGGATACAACTGGCCGACCCTATATATAGGGGGAGGATGATCTGTGGTGCCAGTGTACCTGCCAACTATCATCGCGTGTTCGGAGGGAGGCGACGAACGTGTTCATGTGGCCAATTTGAGAAACCGTTTGGTTCTTTCCCCACCACGACCTGCAAACCTCACCAGAGGGAAAGCTTCTTCGGCTGGCGACCCTGGCACGCACAGAGGGAATTGAATGCTTGAACGAGTTTGGCGATGGCTGGCGAAGCTACAGAAACCTTCACCGGCGGCTGGGACAGCAAGAAGCCCGAAGTCAATGGTGGAGTTGACCCGGTCGAGGAGCCTGTCTTGCGCACAGGCAGAGCGGAGGAAGAAGATGACTAGCCTGGTTGTTTACTAATCTAGCCCTCCCATGTCTTTGTCCAAGTAAGGGTAGATTGGTCTTTTTCTTCTTTTAGATCTCAAGTTAAGCACGCTCAGTGTGAGCCGTCGGATCTCGCATGGTCCAGTGGACCACAGATCTAGTGGCTGGTGTTGTTCTAAAAATAACAAATAAATCCAGAAAAATGAATTACTTTGCAAAAATCATAACTTCTGCTAGGAAGCTCGAATGAATAAAGTTAAAACATGAAAGTTGCTTAGAAAAATGTGAGGAACACATTAAAAATAGTTTAAGAACCTAATTTAGTTCCTATTTGCAAAAGTGTATAATTTGGACGGAAAAAGTAATAATTTGTGGATAAAAACCTTAATAATTGGAATTGCAAGGTTTAGGGTTTTAAACCTAACATGGTGATTAATATGATTAGAAATCATAAATATGAGGAAAGGGAAAGAAAAATACCTATAATCCATAATTAGGGTTTCCTGTTAGATGAACTTAGAATCTTTTGGGAAGGAAAAATGAAATAATTAGTGTTTGCAAGTGATTTGGTAAAATAAGGGTTTAAAGTGATAATAATGAAGTGGAACCCTAATTATGGTCAAAACCCTAAAAAGGGCAAATAACCTAGGAAACGATTAGAATTAATGAATCATGATGACATGATTAATAATAGAGAAATTGAATGCCTTTTTCAGGAACTTGTGTGTGTGTGCTTGCTTGATTCCTGATTGATTGAGTTATTTCTGCATTCAAGTCTGCTTAACAGGTATGTGGTTCATTATGGATAACCGCCTTAGTTTCCTGAGGTTTTTCTGAATGGTTCATCGCATTGAATGCAAATTATCTGTTAGATGTTCATATTTGCAAATCATAAAGTCACTATGATTATCACATTAAAAATAGAAGTATGTATTCTCGCACCTACATGCCACCCTGATGGATGATGCCAAAGGTCAGGCCCAGATGGGTAGACCAATGGACACCTTGAGTGGTGACCCCATGCACCAAGAAGGTGGCCTATGATATTGCATGACTAGTGGGCACCATGAGTGGTGACCCCCAGACACCAAGCTCGGGATTGAGAAGGTGTCCATAAGTCATTGGCAAAGGGCACCCTAAGGTGGGTATGCCAGGGTTAGGGCAAAAGCGGTGGGGAATGTCATACTGAAAAGTGTAAATTGGCTTTTTAATTAATTTGATTGTGATTATTAAATTGTTAGCCATATTTGCAAGATTTTGGTTGTTCCCACAAAGCAGTATATTTCGATATACTAACCGACGTTTTGTTTGTCGGAGTTTTATGAACAACAATTGAAAGAACAAACAGTAAAGTGACACATTATGAAAGTAAAACATAAAGTGCAAGGAGGATTAGTGAGAGTGGATTCAAGCTTGGATAGATAGATTACCAAGGTTTTCAAAGGTAAGTAAAGTTTTAATTTTATACCAAATTTCAGTTAGTTAGTAGAATTTCATAATTGTTATTGATTATTTGTCGAACCTCTGATCCTGTTAATTGGATAACGGCACCGACCTTTCGGTCTCCCTTAATTGGGGGTTACCGGGTGGTGGGGTCGTTACACATACAATAATGATCAACTAGGTGCTTCTATCGATACCTAGAATAGCAATGAGATGGACCTTATGATTGACAAAACCACTTCTGGGGTGATAGCTAAACTGAGGACCATTAATTTCAATGCTAATCAATCGACATGGTCCTCACCTTACACTGAATTGGTCGCTACTAAGAGTTATTGGTCCAAACTCATTGTCTAAATCTAAGGCGATCTCTATAGCTTCATGTAATCATCCTTGTTTTATCTCTGCATAAGGATCTCCATGATGTTCCTCTCCATTACCCCTTCACTAGATTGCTGGGATCCATTTCACAATTGTCTTGAAATGATGTGCTGGTTTTTTTACATTTTCACCTTGAGGATCATATGGCTCTTTTTGCAGATGGAGATGAACATGAAGTGGAATAATATCTGTCCAACCCATTTAGAAGTGGAGTTTATTCATTCACTTAGGATTTGGTTTGTTCTAGTCATCTTCTTGATATTACCTACAGTTTCCTTATGATTTTAGAATCTTGGTATGTTTGTTATTTTAGGCATTAATAAGTGGAGGTAGACTATTTTCGATTTGTTCACAAAAAAATAAATAAATATCATTACTATCTAAGAGACTAAGGGATATCTCTCAGGTTTTTGCCTCTATTCTATGGGAGGCAACCTAATTACATATTGGATTCAAAAGATTATGAAATGTTCAAACTGTGGCCTTCTAATAGGTTGGAATTCCTAAATTGTGACTCACCTTACAACTCACTGGGTTTCTTCCTAAATCACTATTCAATTTTACTTTAATATTGATAGTACCACTTTCTTCTTCTCATCCATCTATAGTGATCCTAGAAACAACAAAACCACATGAATTAATGAACTTTACTCCCTTGTGGGTGTCTACAATGATCTAGATTGGATTATTGGTGGTGATTTTGACCTCACTAAATTTTCTTCTAAGAGGAATTTAAACACTACCACCTTTCAGGCTCAATACCACAATAATAATCACTTCAACAATTTCAATTTATCCCAAAATATGATTGATCTCTCAGTCCTTAATACAAACTTCACTTGGAAGAGAGGTGACTCTAAATTTAGACTAGATAATTTTCTAGGATCTAGAAAGTGGGATTCTTTAACACTTGTTATCTAATTGCTTGACTTCTTGTAGCATTATCTCTGATCATTTCCCTGTCATTCTTAATAGTTCCTTCTAGCCTTGGGATCCAAATCCTTTCTGCTTTGAATTCATTGTCTCAATCTAAGGTGATCTCTATATCTTCATGTAATCATCCTTGTTTTATCTCTGCATTAGGATCTCCATGATGTTCCTCTCCATTACCCCTTCACTAGATCGCTGGGATCCATTTCACAATTGTCTTGAAATGATGTGCTGATTTTTTTTACATTAGGATCATATGGCTCTTTTTGCAGATGGAGATGAACATGAAGTGGAATAATATCTGTCCAACCCATTTAGCAGTGAAGTTTATTCATTCACTTAGGATTTAGTTTGTTCTAGTCATCTTCTTGATATTACCTACAGTTTCCTTATGATTTTAGAATCTTGGTATGTTTGTTATTTTAGGCATTAATAAGTGGAGGTAGACTATTTTTGATTCGTTCACAACAAAAAAATAAATATCATTACTATCTAAGAGACTAAGGGATAAAGGAGGTTTGACAGAGAAATGGTTCCCGATGCTCTCTCTCTAGGGTTTGCTCTCACCTCTCTCTAGGATCCCCGGCGGCAACCACTGAGGGGAGGGAGTGCCACCTCGGTGCTTCCTCCCCTAACTCTCATCGGCTTGGGGTTAATCCCTAATTGTTAGCATTAGTGACTTATGTAGGAAGGGCCACACGAGCAGCGGTTTTTCCGACCCTGCCAGGGTGTTCCCACTCAGCATCCAAGAGCAAAGAGGATGAGAAGCTCCGCGTGGGTTCAGTTGGATCGTGAGCAGGCATATCGACTAGTTCGACTCCACTCTGTTGAAGAGTGATGGATGGAGATGAGCCACCTCAGATCCTGGCCCCATTGGTGTTGCTCCCCCGATGCCGGTGAAGAACGAGTTCCTTGCCCGACCTTTTCCACATCTGCCCCCTCTGTTCCGAGATGCAACCTGGTTAACCAGGAAGAAGGCGGCCCCTAGAGCGGATGGACCTGCACTTGATGACCTCGGCGATGGGTGGACGTTTAGTTGGGCGGCATGGGCTTGCATCCCCTTTGTCCAGCAGGTGGTTTCCTTCCATTCCGCCATCATCAAATCTACTACGGGCATGTGAGTCTGGTGACCAAAGTCGTGGTGACTCCCTCGTTGGTTGGCCTGGGTCTTCCCTTCATGTCTGTCGATAATGCTCCCACGCTAGTCAGTGATGCTGGTCCCCTTCCGCGGGATCCTCATCAACGAGAGGCCTTTGGCCACATGGTGCTGTGCGGGACAAAGGGGGGTGATTCTCTTCTCCTCTCGGTTTTCCTATTTCAGCATAAGGAACACCCTCAAGGTGTTTGTTGAAATGCAACTGGTAACAGCAGCGTGAGGATTCAAGCCTTATTCTCTATTGGTTGCTCGTGCTTGGGATCGAAGAGGGGTGGAATGATCTTCTTCTCCTGTTCAATTCTTTCTTGCTGTTGCGTCAAGTTAAGCACTCAGGGTCCCTGATCAGGTGACTGTCGTTTGATGAAGAGGGGCTGGATACCCACCTAGATCCCACACTTTTAGGGAATGAAGCAAACACTAGTGGTGGATAGGGTGGTGTCTAGTTCAAGGACATCATTTGAAGGTCAGCTAATGGAAGGGCCCTGCATTGAAAATAGATTTCTCTACTTCAACTTGGTTTGGAACTCCTTCAAGGAGTTTGATGGAATGCCTTGCTGCACTCAAGTGCATCATGCGGCTGATGATGTTTCACTTCATCAGTGTTTTGTTAGTCTGAGTTCAGATGGTTCTCATCATAGGAGCACAAGTGTGGATTTTAGTTGGTAGTCATCTATCTATCGGTAGAGTCTGCACTTTTTGTGGGTGTGCATATTGATAGTGGAGCTCCTCTATTGTACATCGTGATGTTCCTACAAGTTTTTGTCTGTATGAATGAGCTTGTGTTGTCTTCTGTATCTGGGTCTTCTAGCTTTGTTTCACTCTTCTGCGTAAGACCTTTGTTTCTTCTTTTTGTTTTGTCTTGGTAATCCTCTTCAGAGGGTTAAGGGGTGCACATATGACGTACCTAAAGTTTTAGAATCACAATAGCAATAGAGTTTTTTTTTCGACCAAAAAAAAAGAGACTAAGGGATATCTCTCAGGTTTTTGCCTCTATTCTATGGCAGACAACCTAATTACATATTGGATTCAAAATATTATGAAATGTTCCTACTGTGGTCTTCTAATAGGTTGGAATTCCTAAAATCGTGACTCACATTACAACTCACTGGGTTTCTTCCTCAATCACTATTTAATTTTACTTTAATACTGATAGTTCCAATTTCTTCTTCTCGTCCATCTATAGTGATCCTAGAAACAACAAAACCACCTGAATTAATGAACTTTACTCCCTTGTGGGTGTCTACAACGATCTAGATTGGATTATTGGTGGTGATTTTGGCCTCACTAAATTTTCTTCTAAGAGGAATTTAAACACTACTACCTTTCAGGATCAATACCACAATAACAATCACTTCAAAAATTTCATTTTATCCCAAAATATGATTGATCTCTCAGCCCTTAATACAAACTTCACTTGGAAGAGAGGTGACTCTTAGTTTAGACTAGATAATTTTCTAGGCCCATGCAACAAAATTCATCCAAACAAATTGCCTATCTCATCATCTAATAATTCTCAAAATCCAAAACTCTTCACCAATGGGAGTCATGGGGGGTCCAACGGGAATGGAGGTACCAAGAAATTTGGTCCACTAACATTACGCAACACTAAAATGATCCTAATCTCATTCCTCTTCGACACAAGAAGGTAGACAATTCTGGTAGTATCCTTGGAGCATACAACAATGATCAACTAGGTGCGTCTATCGATACCTAGAATAGCAATGAGATGGACCTTATGATTGACAAAACCACTTTTGGGGTGATAGCTAAACTAAGCACCATTAATTTCAATGCTAATCAATCGACATGGTCCTCACCTTACACTGAACTGGCCGCTACTAAGAGTTATTGGTCCAAACTCATTGTCTAAATCTAAGGCGATCTCTATAGGTTCATGTAATCATACTTATTTTATCTCTGCATTAGGATCTCCATGATGTTCCTCTCCATTACCCCTTCACTAGATCGTTGGGATCCATTTCACAATTGTCTTGAAATGATGTGTTGATTTTTTTTTACATTTTCACCTTGAGTATCATATGGCTCTTTTTGCAGATGGAGATGAACATGAAGTGGAATAATATCTGTCCAACCCATTTAGCAGCGAAGTTTATTCATTCACTTAGGATTTAGTTTGTTCTAGTCATCTTCTTAAAATTACCTATTGTTTCCTTATGATTTTAGAATCTTGGTATGTTTGTTGTTTTAGGCATTAATAAGTGGAGCTAGACTATTTTTGATTCATTCACAACAAAAAAATAAATATCATTACTGTCTAAGAGACTAAGGGATATCTCTCAGGTTTTTGCCTCTATTCTATGGTAGGCAACCTAATTACATATTGGATTCAAAATATTATGAAATGTTCCTACTATGGCCTTCTAATAGGTTGGAATTCCTAACTCGTCCATCTATAGTGATCCTATAAACAACAAAACCACATGAATTAATAAACTTTACTCCCTTCTGGGTGTCTACAACGATCTAGATTGGATTATTGGTGGTGATTTTGACCTCACTAAATTTTCTTCTAAGAGGAATTTAAACACTACCACCTTTCAGGCTCAATACCACAATAACAATCACTTCAACAATTTCATTTTATCCAAAAATATGATTGATCTCTCAACCCTTAATACAAACTTCACTTGGAAGAGAGGAGACTCTTAGTTTAAACTAGATAATTTTCTAGGATCTAGAAAGTGGGATTCTTTAACACTTATTATCTAATTGCTTGACTTCTTGTAGCATTATCTCTGATCATTTCCCTATCATTCTTAATAGTTCCTTCTAGTCTTGGGATCCAAATCCTTTCTGCTTTGAATTCTTCTGGATGAAATACCCTTATTTCTCTAAAATTGTTTCAGATATATGGATTACTTGATCTTTTGATTATACTCCAGGGGTCACCCTTCATAATAATATTAGGAAGTTGTTATATACCATTAGATCTTGGAACAAGATTGTCTTTGGAAATATAAAAATAAATCATGATTCACTCGAAGTTGAATATCACCCTTTACAACGATATCAATTCTGACCCCACTAATATTGATTGTATCAGAATTGAATGATCTCAACTACTGCGTTGAGATCACCTGGAAGCAACATTCCAAAGCTCACTAATTTCAAGAAGGTGACAAAATACTAAGTTCTTGCACCATACTTGTAACATGGGGAAGCTCAACTCCATGATCCTTACTTTGACAATTGATTATGTGTCAATTTCCACAAAAACATCATGACCTCGCTTATTGTCAACTATTTCATGTCTCTCCTTTATTGAAATTGCAATTTTTCACACATGTTCCATTTCAGTTGGGAGCTGCTTTGCCCTACTAAAATATTTGATCCCCAACTTCTTACCAATACACCTTTAGATGAAGAAATTTAACCAACTATCACTCAAAGTAACACATATTAATCCATTAGACCTAATGGAATTAGTATTACTCTTTATTATGCTTCTCCAAAGTGGTTAAACTATATATCTTGAACCTCTTCTATTTTATTTATTAGAATGGAGACATCTTGATTAAGATTACAGTCTTGAACCACATTCACATTGCTCTACTATGAAAACCATATTGATATTAAGCATTTTAGATTGATTAGTCTGATAAACTCTTCTTACAAGATTGTCTCCAAAGTCCTAAATAATAGAATTAAGCCTCATCTTATGTCCATTATTTGATTTAAGAAATCAACTTTCATAAGAAGTAGACACATTCAAGATGCTTATATTTTGGCAAATTAATCAATTCATTCTTGCCATATAGATTGTGTTCCTATTTTCATGGTCAAATTGGTCTTCGGAAAGACCTCCAACAATCCATGGATTTATCATTCAAAGACTATATGGATACATGGTCTTGAAACATTCGATTACATGTTCGTACCTATATTAAGAGTTTCCAGTTCTCTAGCCTGATGCTTTTCTATGTTTTATAGTCAAGGCCTACATGTACCATGATCCATTAGTTCAACATGATGAATTTAAATCATTCTCTATTTGGATGGCTTCTGCCCAACTGTCGCAAGAAATTTCAATGCAAAATGCCAATAATTCAAGATGGATTTAGTACTTTTTGTTGTTATGATTGAAGCTAAATCTGATCCTCTCAAGTGCTAAGAAATTGCGTACATGTTTTAGCTTCTACTAGCCGGGGAATAGAGAGAAATTTCGGGGCTGCTATCCTTTTATTCTAACAGTTTTCCTATTTGCTTCTATGTATTAGGAATGGCTCTATTTCTAGGAATGCTGTAAATATTTTTGATAGACAACAACAACCTTGATTTAATGGATAACATTTTTATCTGGAATTAAAACCACATACCATAATACATACTTTTATGATAGGCATCAGAGTACCAATTTTAGGCAAATCTAGACTCAGTAAACTCATTGTCAAGATTTTTAGCAGAGTGGTAAAATTCTAATCTCATTCCTCTTCGACACAAGAAGGTAGACGATTCTGGTAGTATCCTTGGAGCATACAACAATGATCAACTAGGTGCTTCTATCGATACCTAGAATAGCAATGAGATGGACCTTATGATTGACAAAACCACTTCTGGGGTGATCGCTAAACTGAGGACCATTAATTTCAATGCTAATCAATCGACATGGTCCTCACCTTACACTAAACTGGCCGCTACTAAGAGTTATTGGTCCAAACTCATTGTCTAAATATAAAGCGATCTCTATAGTTTCATGTAATCATCCTTGTTTTATCTCTGCATTAAGATCTCCATGATGTTCCTCTCCATTACCCCTTCACTAGATCGCTGGGATCCATTTCACAATTGTCTTGAAATGATGTGCTGATTTTTTTTACATTAGGATCATATGACTCTTTTTGCAGATGGAGATGAACATGAAGTGGAATAATATATGTCCAAACCATTTAGCAGTGAAGTTTATTCATTCACTTAGGATTTACTTTGTTCTATTCATCTTCTTGATATTACCTATAGTTTCCTTATGATTTTAGAATCTTGGTATGTTTGTTGTTTTAGGCATTAATAAGTGGAGGTAGACTATTTTTTATTCGTTCACAACAAAAAAATAAATATCATTACTAGCTAAGAGACTAAGGGATATCTATCAGGTTTTTGCCTCTATTCTATGGCAGGCAACCTAATTACATATTGGATTCAAAATATTATGAAATGTTCCTACTGTGGCCTTCTAATAGGTTGGAATTCCTAAAATTGTGACTCACCTTACAACTCAATGGGTTTCTTCCTCAATCACTGTTCAATTTTACTTTAATACTGATAGTTCCACTTTCTTCTTCTCGTCCATCTATAGTGATCCTAGAAACAACAAAACCACATGAATTAATGAACTTTACTCCCTTGTGGGTGTCTACAATGATCTAGATTGGATTATTGGTGGTGATTTTGACCTCACTTAATTTTCTTCTAAGAGGAATTTAAACACTACCACCTTTCAGGCTCAATACCACAATAACAATCACTTCAACAATTTCATTTTATCCCAAAATATGATTGATCTCTCAGCCCTTAATACAAACTTCACTTGGAAGAGAGGTGACTCTTAGTTTAGACTAGATAATTTTCTAGGATCTAGAAAGTGGGATTCTTTAACACTTATTATCTAATTGCTTGACTTCTTGTAGCATTATCTCTGATCATTTCCCTATCATTCTTAATAGTTCCTTCTAGCCTTGGGATCCAAATCCTTTCTGCTTTGAATTCTTTGGGATGAAATACCCTTATTTCTCTAAAGTTGTTTCAGATATATGGATTACTTGATCTTTTGATTATACTCCAAGGGTCACCCTTCATAATAATACTAGGAAGTTGTTATATACCATTCGATATTGGAACAAGATTGTCTTTGGAAACATAAAAAGAAATCACGATTCACTCCAAGTTGAATATCACCCTTGACAACAATATCAATCTGACCCCACTAATATTGATTGTATCGGAATTAAATGTACTCAACTACTGTGTTGAGATCACCTGGAAGCAAGATTCCAAAGTTCATTGATTTCAAGAAGGTGACAAAAAACTAAGTTCTTGCACCATACTTGTAACAAGGTAAAGCTCAACTCCATGATCCTTACTTTGATAATTGATTATGTGTCGATTTCCACAAAAACATCATGACCTCACTTATTGTCAATTATTTCATGTCTCTCCTTAATCAAAATTGCAATTTTTCACACCTGTTCCATTTCAATTGGGAGCTGCTTTGCCCTACTAAAATATCTGATCCCCAACTTCATACCAATACACCTTTGGATGAAGAAATTTAATCAACTATCACTCAAAGTAACAAATAATAATCCATTAGACCTAATGGAATTAGTATTGCTCTTTATTAATCTTCTCCAAAGTGGTTAAACTATATATCTTGAACCTCTTCTATTTTATTTATTAGAATGGAGACATCTCGACTAAGATTACAGTCTTGAACCACATTCACATTTCTCTACTACGAAAACCATATTGATATTAAGCATTTTAGATTGATTAGTCTGATAAACTCTTCTTACAAGATTGTCTCCAAAGTCCTAAATAATAGACTTAAGCCTCATATTATGTCCATTATTTGATTTAAGAAATCAACTTTCATAAGAAGTAGACACATTCAAGATGCTTACATATAGATGGTGTTCCTCTTTTCATGGTCAAATTGGTCTTTGGAAATGCCTCCAACAATCCATGGATTTTATCATTAAAAGACTCTATGGATACATGTTCTTGAAACATTCGATTAGATGTCCGTACCTATATTAAGAGTTTCCAGTTCTCTAGCCTGATGTTTTTCTATGTTTTATAGTCAAGGCCTACATGTACCATGATCCATTAGTTCAACATGATGAATTCAAATCATTCTCTATTTGGATGGCTTCTGCCCAACTATCGTAAGAAATTTCAATGCAAAATGCCAGTAATTCAACATGCATTTAGTACTTTTTGTTGTTCTGATTGAAGCTAAATTTGATCCTCTCAAGTGCCAAGAAATTGCGTACATGTTTTAGCTTCTACTACCCGGGGAATAGAGAGAAATTTTGGGGCTGCTATCCTTTTATTCTAACAGTTTTTCTATTTGCTTCTATGTATTTGGAATGGCTCTATTTCAAGGAATATTGCAAATAGTTTTGATAGACAACAACAACCTTGATTTAATTGATAACATTTTTATCTAGAATTAAAACCACATACCATAATACATCCTTTTATGATAGGCATCAGAGTACCAATTTTTGGCAAATCTAAACTTAGTAAACTCATTGTCAAGATTTTTAGCAGAGTGGTAAAATTCAAACTAGAATCATTTCTATATTGTGTACCCCGTTACCAAACACATATTCCATATTGATGCATAATAAATATATAAATTAATATATAAATAAAAATATAGTATATCATTAGTGTTAATTTCGAGAAACCTTTTATGGAGAAATAGTTATGGTGAACTATTGAAATAGAATCAACTACAAAAGACTTATACATGAATTAGACCCTTACATGTTGCTTATTTTTTCGATTTAGTTACCTAGTTTCAATCTGGAGATTAGTTGCCAAACCCAAGCTTGATGGGTGTGGGTGTAACTTTGATAGGCCTAATATTGACATTGCTCATTGTTTTTTTGAAAAAGTTACATTTTAATCGAAAGAGCATTAATCTCCATAATGTTTTTATAGTGAATGTCAAGCATATGATTTTCTAAAAGATTCATATACTAACATCATATTTACTATTGAAAATAACCTTTTAAGAAACAATGGCTTTGTTTGTCTACATGTCACTAAAATCATTACTTTTATTATAATGTTCTAATCTATCTAGCTTTGACAAACAACACCATGACAATTTTGACCCTAATGGAGAAGAAACATATAATTGTAAGGAAAAACACATATTGGTAGTCAGGATACCCAATCATCACACTTTGACACATCTTGGGCTCCTATATGTTCGTTTCATTGTGTCAACACCTGATAGTTTTTCAATGGAATGAATCATGGTGTTTCGGGTGATACTACATAAGACAATACACACACAATCCTCCTAAACATATTTGTGTCATATGGACTTGCATGTCATGTCATGTTAGATAGAAGCTACAATAACATATGTATTGTTATGCCATGGTAAATTTTTTAAGTTATGATATTCCTAATATTAGGATTCCTATTTTTATCTTCAATACTTACAAGCTAGAATTAAACCTTATCATTCACACCATATTTCATACAATAACACATGCTACAAGGTTATACATTGAAAATCTATTTTTCCTTTCTTTCCTCTTAGCTAAAAGATCCACATATTCATAGTTATTCAAAGATCATCCAACCACATAGATGTCATATAACAAACACACTACAAACTAGCCAACAACCTCTTTTATGTGACATCCTAGTATGCAAAAATAAGTTGTACATTCGCTAAAAGTGTTTTTATCACTTATCTAAACCAATTATTAGGTTGAGATTATGTTACCTGCAATTCAAAAATGCAATTCACTGAGAAATAAATTCATTAACCGAGACGAATCTTACTCTCTTATCTAGACATAACTACAACCTTTTTCTTTTTATACCTATCATGGAAGATAAATGACAATGTATAAATAATATGATGTAATAGGATGTTGATATTCATAAAGAAACTATCAAATTTACAATCTCATATTGACGTCATCATTATTTTCTAGAATTCATATGAAAAAAATGAGAAGTAAGTGACAAACTAATATGTTGACATTTAAGTTTGGAAACAACAATTAATATTGGACCACTAAGAGAAATGTTGACCATGAAAATTTATGCAAGATGGTCCATGCTGATATAATGTCTTTGTCAAAAACTTTTTGTATATTTTTTACATGTTGATAGAGTTTTCTTAATGATATTTACTTTTCACTATGATAAAAATGTATATGAACAAACCATACTTTATTTTTTATTTTTCTATTATTCACATACCATGAAGAAACATAATGTTATAATATAATATTATGAATTTTCCTAAGTGCAATTGTTTCTTATGAAATGATAGTTTGTAATATAGAACCATACAAAAGTGATTTGACATTTGCTAAAAGGAGTAGATTTTGTCAAATTATAAGGAATGTAAATTAAGACAACTAAGTTAAAATTGGAATGTCGTTATACAAATTATCATTTGACTACACTATTGTTACATTCATATTTATTTTAAGTGCAATATGTTCGTATAGATAGTCAATTTTCAAATCTCTATCTATAGTATAATAATTTATGTAAATATTATTATTGTCTCCACATGTCTATATCATGTATATTATTTCAGTACACATGACATTTTATTTAGCTAACTCCACTATGATTCACGTACTAAGAAAAATTGTAGGATAATATGGGAGAGACTACCCTTGGATTAAAGTATCCAACTAATACTTAACTCTAAATTCTTGAACGGAAAAGATCATACAATCAAGAAATCACAATAAATAGGAAAGGTAAACACATCCATGCATAATGGAAGTATTACTATTCAACATGATTGAAACAATAATATTCAACATGTAATAAAAGTGTAGTAGATATAATAAAATGTTGTGAATATCATCTAGGGGTGGTGGCAGAGAGGGCCGTAGGTGGAAAATCCTCTTTTGTAGGAGGTGGCCTTGGACGGGGAGGGAAACATGGGAGAGGGGGTGCCAGAGGAGTCGTGGGCATATTCCTTTATGGGGAATAAATGTTTTAATTTAGGAGATAGGGCTAAACCTTTGTTATGAAGGGATGCATGATCTAGAACAAAATGATGCAGAGGTTTTTCTAAAGACACATATATAAGTGGACATGGACACTGATGTTGCAACTAGGGACTTGGAAGCAAAAGGAACTCCCACTGAACAAAAAGGAAGTGGGGTGAAAGACTATAAAACGTATTGTGTGGTAACTGGAGACAAGGAGAGAGATTTAATTGCTAGAAGCATGAAATTCTCTCTAGATCCAAGGGAAATAGAGCTGATGCTCAAATATAGTGTCCTAGAGATATTCATAGAAGATAAAGAAAAGGAAGATCTAAATGCGTAGTGTAAGTATTGGTTCATCATGAAAGTGATTAGCAACAACATTGGCTTTATGACAATGGAAGACATATTGAAGATTCTATGAAAAACAATGAGGAAGGTTAGTCTCTACAAATGGGATAAGCTCTTTTATGTGGTTCAATTCTCTACCAAAAAGGACTACAAACATGCCATGGTAGGCAGGCATGGTCTATATTGGAAGTTTTTTTATAGTGTGGAGGTTAGATGCCTTGTTCCAATCTATTAATGAGCTACTAGACTACATAGAGAACTTCACGAGAATCCTAAACCTACCATTAGACCTATATGATATAGTATTCTGTGATATAGTAAAGGATAACCTTCGGTAGGCTTGTTAAGGTGGATGACTACACCTTATCCAGACATAGGAGCAGGTATACGAGGATAGTTTTGGAAATAAAGACATCACAAACAATACTTTTGGTGGTCATGGTGATTGGAATTTATTACAAACTTGAATACAAGGTTCTTCCAAGTATTTGTCTATCATGTGGCCTCTTGGAACACACAAGAGAGTATTGTAAGGTGGGTTCAAGAAGACTGGGGAGAAGGAACCAACAAAGAAGTAGGTTAAAGAGGGCGTGGAGTGCGTAGAGGAGGAGGGAAAATGACAAATAGTCTATGGTAAAACTATAGAAACAAGAACATAAACTTCTACTAAGTAAAGTGGCGACCCCATCTGAAACTCTAAGAAAAATGGCAAAAAGATCCAAGAGAAAGAAAAGGATACAAAATAAGAAGTGGTAGAAGTCATGCATGCGACTAAATCTCCTGAGAAGATGTGTAGTCCACAAAACTTAAAATTTTGGATGAAATCAAAGGTATTCCAAGATGATCAGAGCACTAGGAAGGTGCTCGTAGATATCTTAGTGAGAGTAAATGAATCAGCAAACAAGAAAGGGACTAGCAGCCACAAGAAGACTATACCAATGAAAATAGTTGTGAATGTGGAGGTTAACAAAGTGATCATGGGAGAGGGATTCTTAGTTGCTTCATTTGGGAAGAATAATGCATATGAATGTTTCCAAGTTGAGGTAACACAAGAAAAAGACATAGATACTACACTGGTGGAGGTCACCATGACCTCCACTAGTTCACAAACTACTATGCCACATACTTTCTCAGTACATTCAAATATCCCACCTCCAAAGGTTCATTTTACTTGAGTATGGAAAAGAAGGTGATGGAGGGAAGAGTGTGCCCTCAAATGGGGCAAGGGGAGATTGATGTGGTATAAGTTGTAGATGGATCTACCTTTATATCCCTTTCTATTTTCATTAATGAACACATTAATTTGGGATATAGGAGGAGCACCGAGTGAGAACTCTTAAAATGTGCTCAAGGAGTACACTAGACATAATGATGTTAAGATTGTGGTGATACTTGATCCCAAAATAAGTGGCAATAGTATTGATAAGGTGATTGCATCCATAGGTTTTGATAGTTATCATCATGTTAAAGTCGATGGTTTTTCTGGAGGGATTTGGGTCCTATGGAATTGCTTCTAAAACTTAGTTGAGATCCTTTTGAGTAATCATCAATTTGTCCACTGTAGGGTGACCAATCATCTTTATGTAACTTTTGTGTATGCTAACCTTAACATCACATCTTGGAAGCCAGTTTGGGAGCACCTGATGAAGTTGACGAATACCATAAAAGGGCCCTGGGAGCAGCTAGGTATTTGTTATAACCCCAATTTTTGGGTTCAATTGGTGAGAAATGCAATTTCTCATGTTAAGGATAATTGAACAAATAATGATGTGATTTGTTTTGAATAAATGAATTCTTTGCACAATAGCCTTGATTGGTTGCTTTGTGGGCTTTATTGGCTATTGGGCCCAATAACATGGCAATAATAAAGAAAATTCAATTAGTGAATAAATAATTGAATAATGGATAAAAGAAATATGTGGAAACCTCTAGAAGGCAAATCCAAAGAGGATTTCGTGCCTCTTGGATTCCTTGGGTTCCAAGGAGTCTAAAGTTGCAAAGAAAAGCAATAAGAAAAGAAAAGATTAATTAAGTTTTTCTTTATGAAGAAAGAAATTGGAAAATAATGAGAAAATGTGGAAAATGAGTGAAAAGAGGTATAGTTGAGTTGTCCTTTGTGGAATTTCGTATCCCAATGATTCCTAATGATAAAAGGGATACCAATGAGGAAAATAAAAGAGAAATAAAGGGAAATCCTCAAAAAGGAGATAAATTAATAAGAAATAAATACAAAATGAGGAATTGACTTTTAAAAGAAGATAAAGGCAAAACAATGTGGGAATCTATGCCTTGGGTTTTCTTGAGGACCAAGGAACCCAAAATAACGAGATAATTGCAAAGTGGAAAAAGAAAATATCAAATCTGCAAAATAAAAAGATAATGAGATACATTATTAATGAATTTGTGATATTGATAAAAAGAAAGCATTTTCCTATTAAAGGAAAATAGAATTCGTGGCCAATAGATTAAAAGGCAAATAAAAAGACTGAAGGAGAGGAATTTCAAATTCCTAATATTTAAAGGAAAGAGAATATCAAAATGATAAGAGAGAGAGAAAGAAGTTTACTCTCATGGGGGGATTGGTTTCCCTTTTTGAAGAGGACTCATTGATTCGTGTATAAGCTGCCCTAAGGCTTCATTTCTCGTCCCTATTTAAAGGGCTCGAGCCCAGGGTCGAGGTCATAAGGGTTCCACGTATCTTTCTCTCCCTTGTCCCTCCCTCTTCTCTATTTTTGTCTTCAAACCCTAACCCCACAAACCACCGTGGACATGACGCAAAGAAAGGGGATCAGAAGGTTGCGATTGATGCCTGGAGTACCACGACTCCAAGGAGGAACCTAGCCCTCAAGACCGTGCTCTGGATCTCGTGCAGCAGGAGCAACTAGGCTGCAGGGCAACCTTCAGCGTATGGCCTAAACGGATGAGAAACTGACCATCTTGGCCGCAGTTTCTTAGTGCCCCGCGTGCGCATGAGGTCGGCGGAGGCAATGGATGTGTTTCCGATGAGGTTTGGGTCCAGAGTCGGGAGCAAGAGCCGTGCTTGGGCCTGCGTTCGGCGGCTAGGGCGGCGGCCCCGTGTTGCCAAGGTTGAAGAAGGAGTTCCTGCGCATTTGACGGTTTTGCCCTTCGGGGTACAAAGCAACGGGTAACTTAAGTAAGGGTATAACGGTAAATCCGTTATATTTCCAATTCTACAACGTCGCATGGACTGTGATGACGTGGCAACTCCCGATTGGCCAAGTAAGTGTTTTAATGTAAAATTCATATCTCGATATTCGTAACTCCGATTGGGACATGTAATATATGTATTTTGATCAGAAAAATGCAAGGAATCCATTAAAAATGGTTTTATAGCCTGAATCTGATCATAGTTTGAAAAATAGTGTAATTTATCAACTTTAACATAATGATGATTAAAGAAACCCTACTTTGACATGATTAAAGTGATTAATAGGGTTTGATGAATCATTAGAGTTGATATTAACCTGTTAAATGCAAAAATGTACTTTAAGATAAAAAAATGATGATCTTTGCACATGATTAGTTTAATTTAGAGTTTATGTGCTTAAATATGCATCAAATTTGAAAAGTACATGAAACTATCATCTTTAATGATTTATTTAACGAAAAATCTTTAGATTTGATGATAGATGGTTAATTTAAGACTGTTATTGATAAACGAGGAAATATGATCTAAAAGATAATCTTTTTATATAATTGGCTTAAGATAGGGTTTTGTGCATGATTATGCATTAATGAGCTTGAAAACCCTAATGTAAAAGAATGTGTCTTTTAATTGATTTAATTGTCCAAATATGTAAATAAATAGGGATATGATGATCCTAAGTCGAATTGGGTATAAAAGATTATTAAAATGGATAGTTGAGCAATTAAGGTTCATAAATATGGAAAAAGGATATTTTAGGGTTTGTTAACCTAAAAGGGATGAAGTTTGAGAAATCGATCTAAGAAACCCTAATGAGTATTACTGAATACTTAATGCGGATTAGAAATCATAGAAAGTGAATCCAAGTCAATAAAGTAGATTCTTAATAAAGCGAGTAATGAATAGAATACATATTTATTTCAGGAACTATGTGATGATTGAATTACTTGCTTGGATCTGTTGATTGACTTGATTGTATACACATGAAGTATATGTTGAATAATCTGCAAGTCAGGTATGTGGTTACGCTTATGACTATACCGAATAGTTTCCCGAAGATTTTATCGATGTTTCCCTCAATGCATGAATTAACTGTTGGATGTCTATTTATTTCATGCAATTATAAAGTGACTATGGCTATCACTATGAGTATACATGTATAACTAGCTAGATCTGAGTCCACCCCTGTGGCTATGCAAAGGCTAAGGATAACCTAGAGCAAGGTCTAGGGTATCATGAGTTAGAAACTGGGCTACACATGAGTAGTGCCATGAGACTCTTAGCATACCATGAGTTAAGGAGTGGGCTACCTACGGGTAGTGCCATGTGACTCAGCCCTAGAAATTGATTCACCTATTAGGTGAAGTCATGAGGGGTAAAATGGGAATCTACCACATGGGAGGTAGTATCCAGGTCCACTGCAGGGACAGCGCAGGGGATAGGGTACACATGGATCGCGTAGTTATACTTAAAACGTAAACTTGTTTGTTAAATGATAATTGAATGTGATACATTGTTATATATAATTGAATGATCATTGTTTCCCCCACATACCAGCTACGGCTGACCGACGTTTTGTTTGTCGGCGTTTTAGGTACAATGAAAAGAACAAATAGTAAAGTGGCACATGTGATACTAAATGAGAATTAAAGTGCAAAGGAGGATTAGATAGATTAGTATCGGTATGGATAGAAGAATAGAGATCCAAGTTTTCAAAAGGTATGTAAAGAAAAATTTTATTACCATTTTCAGTATAGTCTGTTAGAATTTAATAATTGTTTATGGTTATATGTCGAACCTTTGATCCGGGATTAATGGGTACGGCTCAACCTCTCGGTTTCCCTTAATTTGGGGTTATCGGGAGGTGGGGTCGTAACATTTGGTATCAGAGCATGGGTTCCTCATTTAACCATTAATAATTATTAAATTTTACAAACTCCATAGAACCCAAGGGAGTTATTAGAGGAGTATCCGAAAGACGGAGGTGTCTAGAAAGGGATCACGACCGGGGGCTGGCAAGATTTTCCTCCGCACCGCTAGTCGGAATACGAGGACTCCCGGACCCGTGTGACCGCCTGGCCAAAGTCTTAGGGTATGAATCGAAATAAGATACCTTTAGGACTTCTCATCTTATTCATCCCTTCTCATCACAAAATTCTGATAAGGACATAAAAGATTAGGGTTTTCTTTCTTCTCCTCACCCTCTTGAGGTATGGGTAAGGTTAATAAGGATTAAGGAATCCTCCACCAAATTAATGAAAGGCATGTAAATAAGATGTCATGGACATAAGCTTAATAGTTTAAGCGCAAATTAAATAATAGATACATGCTTAGGTCGTATGACATAAGTTGTCATGTCCTCAGAAGAGACCTGAGGCTAGACCTTCTTGTCAGGAGGATAAGTCAGTTTTGGAGATAGAGATCTCCATTGCTAGTAGAGACCAGGCACATGTCCTTTGTGGATGATCATAACCCTAACCCTAAGTGATGGTTAGAGAGAGATGAGTTGGACCAGGTGTTTGAAAGAACATGCCTTTGGGTCGCCATATGATCTATGGGTGACCTAGCACCTTTGGCAACCCAACCCTGGGAAGGGTTGTGCATGATAGGGTGAAGGATAGTTCCTTAGATGATGATGATAGTAAGGGACCTTAGAAACCCTATGGGCTTGTGCAAGTGGGTATAACTGGCACCTAGGGCATGTCATAGTGCTGACAGTAGGATGAAACCCTGGATAAGGAATCATGATGGAGCATAAAGGGTTATGGACGATCTTGAGCAACCATAAATTCAAACCTAGGCTTCACCCATGTAGAGCATGCCTTTGAGGTTGAACCTTCATAAAGAGAGGACCTCTAATGGTGAGGTTGGATGTAGGGTTAGCTCTAGAGAGGGCAGGAAACCCAGCAAGAAGGTTGGAAGCTTAAAACCCTGAACAATGGATGATGGTGGTTGCCTCATGATCGGTCCCTGAAAGTTGATGATACCTTGGTTGTCTTTAGAGGGACCGAACCCTTGAGAAAAGATGAAGCTTCTGGTACCTACGTGCCTATGGTAGAGATGTTTACCTTCCGAGGTAGGAAGAAGATGTTTTGTATATCCTGAAGTGGATTTGTAACAGGTTATGAGGCCTTGTACCTGATGGTTTGTCCTTGGGGAGAATCCAACTCTAAGTGTTGCTCAAGTCAAAGGATGACAGGAAGTGCACGAGATGCCTTTTGCCAGCTTGATTCATGGCTCAGAGATAGAGCGTGCAGTGGGACACCTACAAGTGAACTTAGGGTTCCTAGGCCTAAGAGGGGAAGTGGTGTACCTAATACTCATGATGAGATTTAAGTTTCTATAGTTTCGAGCATGGTACGCCTCATGAATAAAGGAAAAAGGGAAGTCCCTTAAGTATAAGGTATGTGTAATGAACTCCTCGTAGCTAGGTTGATGATAAAGGAAGGTATGATCTTGATCCAACATTGAGGAAAGAGGACAAGTATGACCTTGTATGGTTCAATAGGTGATCTGTTTATGCCTTAATGGTTATCTAGGGTTAAGTAGGCTTGGGTGGATGTAAACCCTAGACCTAAGAGCTTTTGTGACCTTAGAGATAGTTTTCCTCCCATCCTGGGAGAGGAACCCCCTTTGGAAGGGTGTATATCAGTTTTGTTGGTTCAAGGTAACCTAAAGAGGTCTCGTAGGATCTTGAGAAGTTAAGAGAAAAGTACATGGTATGAGAATGAACCCGTAGACCCATAGATACCCATCTCTTTTGCATGTGAATGTGTTACCATGGAGGTAACCGGTATGGGGCTTGACCAAGGTAGGCAGGTTGCCATAATACCTATGAACGGATGAGAGTCAGCCCATGATTGCAGAAAGAGAGATGATGAAGACTTGGGTAAGGTTCTAAGTGAACATGTACTATAAAGAATAATCCTAAGTCTATCCTAGGGTCAGGTAGGTATAAGACCGATGAAAGTAGGAGTTGCCTAATTCCCAAGTTGCACATGACTATAGGGTCGGGAGGTAACAACTATCATTGTCTGAGGGCCATGGGTTAGGAGATTTATCACCTTCATGGACTCATGGGACCCAAAGGGCAGATGAGTAGGGCACTCTCTTGATGCATGAGGGAAGAGGGAAGACTCCAAAAGAGTCGGTACCCTATAGACCTAGAGGAGATGACCAAGGATATAAACCTCAGTAGGTTCAAGACTAGTTTGATAACATGATGTTTGTGTTAAAGAGACATATGTGGCACGTTGCAACTTAGATTTAAAGGTGTACTGGCAAGGTGGGATGTACCATCTCTGCTCTTGGAACAGGAAGAACTCTGTATTTGGACTGCAGCCAAATGCTTATTTCCTCTTGTTATGGGGGTGAGAGATAGGATATTATGCATGTCATACACCAAGGATAAGAGATGATATAGGTTGGAACGTTGCCACGAGAAATGGGGATAGAGAAGATCTCTTACCATGGTAAAGTGAATGATACATGGATGGATTGCAAACACTAAGAGGAATGGGGTGATCACCTTATGAGGATGTGGAGCTTACGGGTTATACCAGGTTGAGTTTGATCACCATGATGATGGAATCAGAGAGTGTTCTTATGAAGATGAATATATATATAGTGTAAGGTGACATGATAAGCAAAAATACATGGAAGTATAATGTTACCTAATACCTAAGGATGTGAAGTGGTAATGGATGCTCTGGTTGAGATACATCTGACTTGTTTGACTAGAAGCTAGAAGAGGTTGTTTGGCTAACCCTAAGTTTGAAAAGGAGATGTGTTTGGATAACACTCAGATGTAACAAGATGCGTTGAAAAGTTAAAGGTTGTTTAGCCAGTCTAGTCCTTGATGCAATGAAAGGATGGTGGTAGAACCTCAAGTGCACTTCTTTGATTAAGAAGGTGATGAAACCTTGATGAGGGTGGTGTAGGGTTTCCAAGGAATCGATCTTGAGGAATCATGACATACTGGAAATCATGATTGAAGATCAACATACACCATGGTACTACCAAGATAGTAAATGGCAATAGCACTTTAGATGCTTAAGATGAAGTTGCATGTGGTTTATGACCATGCAAGCCAGGAGGTAAAGGACGAACCCCAGTAACCCAGTGTATCGATATAGAGGACAAAAGAATCCCTGAGAGGGAATGAGAGCTCAACACTATGGATGTTGTGATAGGTCTTCCCTGGGTCAAAGAAGGGCGAGATGCAATATGGGTTATGGTAAGTCGCCTTACCTAAATGACATGAGAAAGATGGTTCAATTACACCATGAAGCAAGTTCAAAGGATTCTTGAGTTTGACTTAAAGGTTCTCTTCCATAAAGTGGAAGTAGGTACATGAAAAAAAAACTCAATAATAATATAGTTTATCACCCCTAACTATGGTTAGTATGATCCAGACTAAAGGGTCTGATGAGGGCATGTGTGCTCGTTCAGGGTGATATCTAGAGACAGTTCTTGTCCTATGAAAGATATGACAATGACCACCATAGCCATATCGGGTTGTATATGAAGCTCTGTAAGGGAGGTTGTGTCGGTCACCACTTCAGTAAGGTGATGTTGGTGAAAAGGGCCACATGATGGTTAGAAAAAGGACCACATGATGGTTAAAAAAAAAAAAAAAGGGACCACAGTGCATGTAGATGAAGTCACTTTGATCATGCAATGGCTGAAAGGAGCCTAGAGACGACAAGAGTCGTGATCAGATGCAAAGTAGACTGACCTACAGTACACTGTGGGAGAAAATGTGACATGAAAATCTGACCCCTCTAAGTTATAACTAAGGGAGCTGAATACCCGATACATATGTCCATTAGAGATGGATGGGTGGAGAAGGTTAGGTCTGACCCTACCCCTCAGGATAGAGTAATGGGAGATGTTTTTCCATGTGTCCAATTTAGAGCACTATGTGAGGTACCCCAACCATGTGCTGAGCAATGAACCTAGTGAGCCCCAAGGGAGGCTGAAATGACCTGAGTCACCTGTGCAGTTTATAGACGCCAGAGTGAAAAAAAAACTCAGGGAAAAGAATAAGTGATGATAAAGGTTCTGTGGAAGCGCCATGAGTACGGAAAAGCCACATAGGGGCCAATTATGGACATGGAAAAGTCTTATCCTGAATTGTTTGTTTGCTTGCCTAAATTTTGAGGACAAAATTCCTATAAGAGGGGAAGGATGTTATAACCCCAATTTTTGGGTTCAATTGGTGAGAAATGCAATTTCTCATGTTAAGGATAATTGAACAAATAATGATGTGATTTGTTTTGAATAAATGAATTCTTTGCACAATAGCCTTGATTGGTTGCTTTGTGGGCTTTATTGTCTATTGGGCCCAATAACATGGCAATAATAAAGAAAATTCAATTAGTGAATAAATAATTGAATAATGGATAAAAGAAATATGTGGAAACCTCTAGAAGGCAAATCCAAAGAGGATTTCGTGCCTCTTGGATTCCTTGGGTTCCAAGGAGTCTAAAGTTGCAAAGAAAAGCAATAAGAAAAGAAAAGATTAATTAAGTTTTTCTTTATGAAGAAAGAAATTGGAAAATAATGAGAAAATGTGGAAAATGAGTGAAAAGAGGTATAGTTGAGTTGTCCTTTGTGGAATTTCGTATCCCAAGGATTCCTAATGATAAAAGGGATACCAATGAGGAAAATAAAAGAGAAATAAAGGGAAATCCTCAAAAAGGAGATAAATTAATAAGAAATAAATACAAAATGAGGAATTGACTTTTAAAAGAAGATAAAGGCAAAACAATGTGGGAATCTATGCCTTGGGTTTTCTTGAGGACCAAGGAACCCAAAATAACGAGATAATTGCAAAGTGGAAAAAGAAAATATCAAATCTGCAAAATAAAAAGATAATGAGATACATTATTAATGAATTTGTGATATTGATAAAAAGAAAGCATTTTCCTATTAAAGGAAAATAGAATTCGTGGCCAATAGATTAAAAGGCAAATAAAAAGACTGAAGGAGAGGAATTTCAAATTCCTAATATTTAAAGGAAAGAGAATATCAAAATGATAAGAGAGAGAGAAAGAAGTTTACTCTCATGGGGGGGATTGGTTTCCCTTTTTGAAGAGGACTCATTGATTCGTGTATAAGCTGCCCTAAGGCTTCATTTCTCGTCCCTATTTAAAGGGCTCGAGCCCAGGGTCGAGGTCATAAGGGTTCCACGTATCTTTCTCTCCCTTGTCCCTCCCTCTTCTCTATTTTTGTCTTCAAACCCTAACCCCACAAACCACCGTGGACATGACGCAAAGAAAGGGGATCAGAAGGTTGCGATTGATGCCTGGAGTACCACGACTCCAAGGAGGAACCTAGCCCTCAAGACCGTGCTCTGGATCTCGTGCAGCAGGAGCAACTAGGCTGCAGGGCAACCTTCAGCGTATGGCCTAAACGGATGAGAAACTGACCATCTTGGCCGCAGTTTCTTAGTGCCCTGCGTGCGCATGAGGTCGGCGGAGGCAATGGATGTGTTTCCGATGAGGTTTGGGTCCAGAGTCGGGAGCAAGAGCCGTGCTTGGGCCTGCGTTCGGCGGCTAGGGCGGCGGCCCCGTGTTGCCAAGGTTGAAGAAGGAGTTCCTGCGCATTTGACGGTTTTTCCCTTCGGGGTACAAAGCAACGGGTAACTTAAGTAAGGGTATAACGGTAAATCCGTTATATTTCCAATTCTACAACGTCGCATGGACTGTGATGACGTGGCAACTCCCGATTGGCCAAGTAAGTGTTTTAATGTAAAATTCATATCTCGATATTCGTAACTCCGATTGGGACATGTAATATATGTATTTTGATCAGAAAAATGCAAGGAATCCATTAAAAATGGTTTTATAGCCTGAATCTGATCATAGTTTGAAAAATAGTGTAATTTATCAACTTTAACATAATGATGATTAAAGAAACCCTACTTTGACATGATTAAAGTGATTAATAGGGTTTGATGAATCATTAGAGTTGATATTAACCTGTTAAATGCAAAAATGTACTTTAAGATAAAAAAATGATGATCTTTGCACATGATTAGTTTAATTTAGAGTTTATGTGCTTAAATATGCATCAAATTTGAAAAGTACATGAAACTATCATCTTTAATGATTTATTTAACGAAAAATCTTTAGATTTGATGATAGATGGTTAATTTAAGACTGTTATTGATAAATGAGGAAATATGATCTAAAAGATAATCTTTTTATATAATTGGCTTAAGATAGGGTTTTGTGCATGATTATGCATTAATGAGCTTGAAAACCCTAATGTAAAAGAATGTGTCTTTTAATTGATTTAATTGTCCAAATATGTAAATAAATAGGGATATGATGATCCTAAGTCGAATTGGGTATAAAAGATTATTAAAATGGATAGTTGAGCAATTAAGGTTCATAAATATGGAAAAAGGATATTTTAGGGTTTGTTAACCTAAAAGGGATGAAGTTTGAGAAATCGATCTAAGAAACCCTAATGAGTATTACTGAATACTTAATGCGGATTAGAAATCATAGAAAGTGAATCCAAGTCAATAAAGTAGATTCTTAATAAAGCGAGTAATGAATAGAATACATATTTATTTCAGGAACTATGTGATGATTGAATTACTTGCTTGGATCTGTTGATTGACTTGATTGTATACACATGAAGTATATGTTGAATAATCTGCAAGTCAGGTATGTGGTTACGCTTATGACTATACCGAATAGTTTCCCGAAGATTTTATCGATGTTTCCCTCAATGCATGAATTAACTGTTGGATGTCTATTTATTTCATGCAATTATAAAGTGACTATGGCTATCACTATGAGTATACATGTATAACTAGCTAGATCTGAGTCCACCCCTGTGGCTATGCAAAGGCTAAGGATAACCTAGAGCAAGGTCTAGGGTATCATGAGTTAGAAACTGGGCTACACATGAGTAGTGCCATGAGACTCTTAGCATACCATGAGTTAAGGAGTGGGCTACCTACGGGTAGTGCCATGTGACTCAGCCCTAGAAATTGATTCACCTATTAGGTGAAGTCATGAGGGGTAAAATGGGAATCTACCACATGGGAGGTAGTATCCAGGTCCACTGCAGGGACAGCGCAGGGGATAGGGTACACATGGATCGCGTAGTTATACTTAAAACGTAAACTTGTTTGTTAAATGATAATTGAATGTGATACATTGTTATATATAATTGAATGATCATTGTTTCCCCCACATACCAGCTACGGCTGACCGACGTTTTGTTTGTCGGCGTTTTAGGTACAATGAAAAGAACAAATAGTAAAGTGGCACATGTGATACTAAATGAGAATTAAAGTGCAAAGGAGGATTAGATAGATTAGTATCGGTATGGATAGAAGAATAGAGATCCAAGTTTTCAAAAGGTATGTAAAGAAAAATTTTATTACCATTTTCAGTATAGTCTGTTAGAATTTAATAATTGTTTATGGTTATATGTCGAACCTTTGATCCGGGATTAATGGGTACGGCTCAACCTCTCGGTTTCCCTTAATTTGGGGTTATCGGGAGGTGGGGTCGTAACAGTATTTCAATACGATGCTAGACCCAACCCAGAATGAGGGCATTCACCTCTTCAACCATGATAAGGCCATATTGTTTGCTAATAGTCTTTTGGGTGCAGGATTACATGAGATTAAGATTGAAGGTCTTCCTTTTACCTATAAGCATGGGCGTATGATTCATGTCTTTTATACAATATATTCACTAGGGAAATTATTCTCTAGATTTTATCCTATCAAGTAGAAATCAATTCACCTGCAAGCCAACAAGTTAATTTTAGTATAGAAAGGCATTAATCCGATGGAACAACATATGTAAGAGTTTTATTCGAACCAATTGCTATGAGTAATATTTAATATACAATTTGTAAACATGAAATGGAAACTACAGAAGTAAAACTAGTTATGTTTGATTTTAATTCGATTAATGAAAAGATATTGGGGGTCTAGGGGATCACCATTGATTAATGAAGATTTTACTTTAACTAATTTAACTCCTTAATATCAATTAATTAGACCATGATCATGTAGATATGTGTCCTTGAGGAATGTAGATGTCACAAGAGCCACACCTCCCATAAACCTGAGATCTCGGCGTTTGTGGATAATTATTCAAGCATCTAATAAAGCTCAATTAGGGATCTTGTCAAGAGTTTACATGTTTCAACCAATGTTCCATCTCATGAATTTGGGATTTCATCACCAAGAGTTATAATTAACAAGATGTGGACGTGGATAACTCAACGCTGAGCAAGGGGAAGGATACGAAGACCCAACCTCCAAACGTCGGGGAGGAGGATAGCATGGGGCAGCAGGTGGAGGATGTCGAGTGCAGGGGAAAGATTGCTGATGGGGTGGAGCAACAAGCGTCAACTATGAAGGGAAGGATGAGAACGGTGCTACCGCTGAGACCGGGAATGAAGGTGTCCAAGATGGCGTTACCGGATGACCTCCGGATATTCCCGGGGAAAGATAGGGAGGCTATGGAGAAGCAATGGAGGAAGGCAAGAGCGAAGAAGAAGCTGCGTCTCAGATCAAAGGGTGCAAAGACTACTGGGGGTGCTGTTCCAGTACCATTGTAGGCGGATTGACCTAATAGAGGCCAGGTGATCACAAGGTTGGGTGCTTCAAAGAGAGGTAGGGAACCAATGGCATCAGACAGTCCAGAGAGGGTGATGATCGACCCTAATGTGCACAAGTTTGAAGCAAATATGCAGGTTAAGAAAGTAAGAAAAGGCAGTATGATCAACGTGGGGGATCTTGATACAATTTTGGGTGTGAACCACCAAGTAGCGGGTGTTGGGCCAACCCAAACCCATGAACAACAATGAAAATACTCAGCTGGAACTACCAGGGTCTGAGCCGCCTGGAAGCAGTAGATGCACTCCGATCTCTATGCTGGAGAGAGAGGCCCAACATAGTGTTCCTAATGGAAACTATGTTAGAGGACAAGTTGTTGGAAACAATAAAAAGAAAGTGCGGTTTTGTGGATGGTTCATGCATTTCAAGTACAGGCAGAGCAGGTGGCCTAGGATTCTGGTGGCGTGGGGTAAATGTGGACATCACAGGGTACTCAGTTAGACATGTGGAATGTATGCTAGATGATGAGAGGACTGACACAAGGTGGTTTGCATGTGGTATTTATGGCTGATCGGCACAAGCAGAGAAGTACAAGACGTGGGATTTGATGCGATAGGTTTCTAGCAGGGTGGCATGCAAGGCTATGTTCTTTGGTGATTTAAATGAGATTATCAACAATGGGGAAAAGAGGGGAGGCCCGAATAAACCTGACAGATTTATGAAGGCCTTCAGGGATGTCATTGATGACTGTGCTTTACTGGATATTGGTTTCTCTAGAAACATATACACTTGGCGGCAAGGTCTAACTGTGCAAACTCTGGTGGAGGAACACATCGATAGATTTCTTGTCAGTGATGATTGGCACAACACGCATATGGGCAGTTGGGTGCACCATCTTCCTTTCTATTTTTTAGACCATGCTCCTATTATGCTACATGCGGTGGTGGGAGAAGAGAAGAGGAGGAGACAGAGATAGTTCTACTTTGAGCCAATGTGGCTGAATGATGAGGGGTGCAAGCAGACCATGAATGAGTCATGGGACACATCTGTGACAATCGATCTGAAGGGGAGATTGAACAAGGTTAGCGGGGACTTAACAAATTGGGTTGCTGTGAAATATGGTGCTATAAAGAAAAAGGTCAAGACAACTAAATGACTTCTTGTGGAGTAATAGGAAAAATGGCTGGATGCTAGGACACTCCAAAGATGTGAGGAACTTTCTAAAGAGCTCGAGCAACTTCACCAGGATGATGAATCATATTGGTGTGGAAGAGAGAGGATCAAGGAGATGAAGGAGGGGAACAAAAATACTTCCTATTTCCATCATAAAGCTTCACAAAGGCAAAAGAAAAATACCATAGTGGGGCTGTGAGATGACAACGGGATATGGAGGACGGAGGATAAAGACATCTTGGGCATCATTGGAAATTTTTTCCAGAAACTATTTCAGGCAGAGCTGACCGTGGGCATAGAGGAGGCTATGGCAGGAATTGAGAGCAAAATTAATGGTTCCATTGCATAGGTGCTTGAGGCAGATCTAAATGAGGAGGAAATCAAAGTGGCGGTCTTTCAGATGCACCCAAATAAGGCACTGGGGCCGGACGGGATGAAGCCAATGTTCTACCAAAAACTCTGGAATGTGATTGGGAAGGATGTTGCCAACTATATCAAAGGTTGGTGGAAAAGAGAGTACTCGGTTCAGGGGTTCAATGATACCTTAGTGGTGCTGATCTCTAAGGTGAAGAAGCCTAAAGTTGTTGCTGATTTCAGACCTATAAGCTTTTGTAATTTCATCTACAAAATTTCTACCAAGGTGCTAACAAACAAGTTGAAGCCCTACATGGATGGAATCATCTCCAAAAATCAGAGAGTGTTTGTGCCAGGAAGAATGATAACAAATAACACTCTCATTGCATATGATTGTTTTCACGCTATGAAGGGAGGTAAAGGAGGTAAGAAAGGTCATGTTGCACTGAAGCTTGATATGATGAAAGCATATGATAGAGTGGAGTGGACTTTTCTGGATAGAGTCATGGGGAAGTTTGGTTTCAGTGACAAATGGAGGAATAGGGTGTTAGATTGTGTTTCCTCAGTCTCTCACACTTTTATAGCCAATGGGGAAAGATCAAACGCCTTCCAGCCGTCACGAGGACTTCACCAGGGTGACCCGCTATCTCCCTACCTTTTCATTATCTATGTTGATGTTTTTTCCACCCTTCTAAACCTCACGGTAAATGCAGATACCATTCACAGTATGAGCGTTTTTCAGGGGGGGCCACAGATCTCACACATTTTTTTTGTAGATGATAGTATCTTATTTGCTAGAGGGACAAGGAATGAATGCCTGAAAATAGTTGAGATTGTCAGCCAATACGAGTAGGAATCGGGCCAAAAAGTCAATCTCACCATGTTCGAAATTGCTTTTAGCAAAAAGATACCTAGCTACAAAAGAGAGGAGCTGCGAGATATCTTGGGTGTGAAGGAGGTAGACAGACAAGAATCTTACTTGGGTCTTCCTACGACTATGGGGAGGTCTAAGAAGATGGTGTTTGAGTACATCAAGGAGCATGTAAGCATCAAGCTGCAAGGGTGGAAGGAATAACTACTTTCAAAGCCAGGGAAAGAGGTCCTCATCAAGGCGGTGATACAAGCGATTCTGACATACGCCATGAGCATTTTCTAGCTTCCGACGGGTGTTATTGATGAGCTGAATTCTATGGTGGTGCACTTCTAGTGGGGAGGAAAGGCAGGTGAGTGGAAGATATCCTGGGTTTGCTGGGTAGGTCTGTGCAAATAAAAAAGAGGAGGACTAGGGTTTAGAGATATGTCGGTCTTCAACTAGGCACTGCTTGCTAGACAACTATGGAGGCTTTATACAAAACCGGAGACACTGGCGGCAAGATTTTTGAAAGCAAAGTACTATCCAAACAACACTATCTTAGAGGCACGCCTGGGCCTCATACTGAGCTACACTTGGAATAGTTTATGGGGAGCTAAAGCTCTTCTTATGGAGGACATCAAGAAGCGAGTTGGCAATGGTCTGAGTACAAAAGTCTGGGATGACACGTGGTTTGACGGCGACTATGCAGGAGTCGACATGGCTAGATCAGGGGCTGGTCCGAGCATATGCATGGTCAGTGATTTTATATGGAGCAATAGGTGAGAGTGGAATGTGGATAGGCTATTAGAGACTTTTCCCAGGGACATGGCGGAAAAGATTATGTCAATTCCCCTATCTAATAGGGAGGTTGATGACAATGTTTTTTGGTGGCCAAGCAAGGATGGAGTATTCACGGTCTGGTCGGCCTATTGGCTGGGTTTTCTCGGAAGAGGGGGTGTGCGTCGGTGGGAGGGGTAGGTCCCCCATGAGCATTGGAAATTCATTTGGAACAAGAAATGGCACCCAAAACTATCTCATTTCTTGTGGAGGATAGCGACGGGAAGCATAGCAACAAAGGGGAGGCTACGAGACAGATATGTTACGGTAGATGGCACATGTCCAATATGCACAACATGTGAAGAAACCATCCCCCATATGCTTGGACACTGCACCGGGGCAGAAATAGTTAGACAGATCAGCTGACTAGATAGGATGAAGTGCCTGGACTTGGGAGGTAACTGGCATGATGATTTGGCTGCACTTTTAGATAGCTGCATGGCAGAAGAGTTGGATGAGATTATGGCTGTTTGGTGGACGATATGGATCTACCGAAACAACAAGATTTTTACAGATGAAGCTCCTTCCCCTCGTCCTATCCTTTTCTCTTACATAGCCATGATTGCCGACTACATGAGAGCAAACATGGGCGGGGGAGCAATGCCCAATAGCTTTGGGGTGGTGGACCAGGAGGGGAGCATGTGTAGGAGGGTATCAAAGGTTGGCGATCTGGGAGGTATGGGGGTGGACAACAACTGGAGGTGGCTGCACGTTGACGCAACAGTTAGAGGGGTCGATGGCTGAGGCTTGGGGGTGGTGATACGGGATGGGAGGGGAGGCTTCTTGGGTGCTACGCAAAGGAGGGTACAGGTGGAGTGGAACTCGGACGTTGCGGAAGCCATGGCAGCTAGGGAAGGGATGCAGCTTGCACGGACGGTGCGGAAGCCATGGCAGCTAGGCTTCCGCGGATGGTGCTAGACCAAGGGGACCAACTGGTTTTATGCTCGAACTTGTTGAACCTGATCATGGCTCTGACAGATGTTAGGAGGAGACCGGACTACCTGGGGATGTTGGCGGATGATATATGCTTCCTCACTTCTTTTTTCACCTCTGTTCGTTTTGTTCATGTGAAAAGAATTTATAACTCTGTAGCCCACCTGATTGCAAAGGAGGCATTAGTTTTAGCTGGTCATGTCAGGCACTGGTCTTTCCTGCCCATAAGCTGGAAAACAACAACTAAAGACAATGTTTTCTTTGTACCTTGATTTTTCTATATGAATGAAAGGCGGTGACTTAAAAAAAAACAAGATAAACTAGATTGATCAATCATAGAGCTCCATCAATTGATCTCAATAAGAGACTATGGGTTCATGTGTTAGTGGGATCTAAGATCTCATCACTCGACAAAGATACAATTGATCTAAACACAGAACAAGTATATAATAGGAAGAAAAACATCTTATCAATAGAATCTTGGTGTAAAATATAATTAAAATAAGATAGGCTATGGAGCTACTCATTGTTCCCTAGTATGAAGGGTCTATGTAGACATGATATGCATTAGCACAAAGGAACATTCAAGAATGGAAAGAGTCATGTTGTCGAATCTAGCAACAAGGTGGCAACTTTTGTGAGGAAGATGACAACTCATTACTTATGTTCTAGCTTTGTGCACCTAGAGCAGGCTCTAGGGTGATAGAGTATGAGATGCCTTGTTCTTGGAATCCCCCCTCCTTTGTAGGTGGAAAGTGGCCCGAAATATGAAGAGTCATGATAAGTAAAGTCTTGAATTATTAAATATCAAGCATAATTGGGTGGCTCCCTTTATAAGATTTAATGCCTTTATAAATACTAATGATTCCTTAATATCTTGGTGCTCATCCAAAGGGCTTTAGTTATATTATTTCCTCATACAAAAATTTCATGGTCATGGTTTGTTGCTTCTATTGTCCAACTTACCTTTTAATTACTTGCTCATCTTTTTAAACATTTTGGTTACTTCTAATAGTGATCAATAACGAAAGTAATCATTGAAAACTTTAGTTCCTTGTCCCAATAGGTAATGGGGAAATTTATTGCATTACCTTCCTTCAATATTTTGACCATTCAATTTCTTTGACTTTCTTTATTTCATATTTGCATTATAGGAGTTTAAACTAAATTTTAGGATGATCATAAGTTATAAATTGGTTAACTAATATTTAATTATGTCAAAAATTGGATTCCCTTTCCAAAGAATGTTTAATTATTAAATTATGAATTCAGAAGCAAAATATATGTTTGTTAGGGTGTGGGATATGTCAGACAATGTGAGGAAATCTACACATGATTCAACAAGTAGGAATTCTATTCGATCAATTGGTGAAGCCTCCCGAAAATATATTTTTCTTATAGATAATTAAATTATTTTTCCAATATATGTTTATACATTAAATTTCACATTGGGAGGTAAAATATACAATTATTTTAGTGCAATATATATATATATATATATATATATATATATATATATTAGGCACTACGGAAAGTTGTGTAAATATCTTCTCAGAGTATTTTGAGAGTTTTGCATCTTTAGAGTGAGCGGATACAATTCATATGTTTTGTTAAAATAATTGAGCATATAAAATAAGAACTCCAATTCAAGAGAGAAAAGAAAAACTAAGGCAATTCAATCTTAAAATTAAGGAATAATAATAAAATCCCCTAAATAAATGATCTAAAACATACGACATAAATGGATGAGTATGCATCCATCAAAATACTCTAATTAGAACATTACTCATCCTCGAGCAACACAAAATCACAAATAGAAATTAAATTAATACTGATATCTTGTCCTCCTCACTTGTATAAAACTATTGAAAACCGTACCACCTTTAGTGGCCACATGACTCTAATTTTCTGAAATCATAAAACACAATTTTTGCACATTGTCAACTCTAAATTGTTTCATGGCTTGTTTCTATTTTCAAGATTTGTGAATAACATATGCCATATCCTTTCTAGTTTTGGTACTCCTGCATATTCTTACAAAGTTTGACAAGAATGGGGTGAATCATTTCAGTGAATTTGGGGTAAGTAGTTTACCCTAGGTAGAAAAGTAGAATGAATGGAGGTATGGAAGAAGGCAATCCAACTCCAGATATTTTTAATTTGATTGTTTCAGTTACATTAATTGTGTTTTTGTGTGGACATTGGTATCTTTTTGTTATTGGTTGTATGCTTCTATTAAATACTAGGAGTATGGAAGAAGCGGTAGAGGGAGAAGGGGTGTTCCACCCCAAACTTGGAGTTTGATACATTTTTTGGCTTTCTATCATTCTTAGTGAATGGAGAGATAAGAATGTGATCAAATAAATATAGAAGAGTTTGAACTTGTACATCACATATTTTTTAATTTAGCACATTGGGAGCATCATAACATCATCTAAAATCTTTCTGTTACAAGAAAAAAGAGAAATTTCACATGCTATTACACAAATCGAGTGAAGACATATTATGTTTGATTTCTAAATATCTACTATGGCTTTCCACCATTTCTATGGAATACTAATAATGACGGTCCTAGGTGAGCACATGATCTCTACCAATGACACATTGTGAATATGTCGTAAGAAAATTCACTCATTTAGGGGGTTCATTGATTAACATGTATAACTCAATGACTAGATAAAGGACAAAACATGTGAAGAAAAAGGAAAAATTCAATGATGTTTAGGTAAACTACAAAAAAATCTAAAAAGTAAGATAGAGTGGATGGAATATGTACATACGACCCACCTCCACCCCGAACTTAAAACATTGCTCGTCTCGAGCAAAACTTAAATCCAAGATGGAGGGAAGAATTTCACATAGATCACCAGGTGGTTCTAGTAACTCGAAGAAGGTCCATTTGATGGGAATGTTGATGAAGGCTGGGGCCTTCAACTGAGAACCTTCATGGTGCACCCATTGATTGGCTGGTCCAAGAAGATCAAAGGGGCTTTATGGACATTGGGGAGGAAATTGTTTTCCTCCTCACAATCCTTTCGGTAAGATGCACAAATCTTCCTTCATCAGACGAGGAAGTGTTTTCGATGTGCATGGATTAGAGACAAAAGGAATATGATTGGAGTTGTACTCATTAGGTGTCTTTTGGGTTAACTCTTCCATAAAACATGTGGTGGATAATCTTTTGCAAGGGAGAAGATGATATATGATGAATCCACTATGTAGTGGCGGCTATGGAAAATTAGCTGGAGGATTTGTCTTAGGTTTGTCCTCATCACCTAGATTTTCATGTAGAATACATGGTGTCGATATGAGAGGATTCATATCAATTAAATCAACATCATAAGAATTTTTTATGATCATGTGTTTGCCTGAATAATAATGCAATCAACATTGCGATCGATTGGGGTAGTGGGGTTCATTTTTGAAGCAAGATGTTTCTCTAGTTCTTCCAATCAAGATTTACTCTAGCCACAAATGGGTTCATGGGGATTTAACACAGGAATATCATCATTATAGTCAAAGAGTGGGGGTATGTGGAATTTTTCTTGAGGTGGTGGTTCCCGATTTAAATAACTGTATATGGAATAAAAAGTGATTGTTACAACCCTAATTTTTGGGTTCATTTGGTGAGAAATGTAATTTCTCGTATTAAAGATATTTGAACAAATAATGATATAATTTGTTTATAATAAATGGATTTCGTTTACAATAGCCTTGATGATTGTGTTGTGGGCTTTATTGGCTATTGGGCCCAATAACAAGAAAATGAAGTAAGGAAATTCAATTATTCAATTAGTAAATGAATAATTAAGTTTTGAGAAAAGAAAGAGAAATGGAAAATAATAATAAAATGAGAGGATAATGTGATATGAATTATCGTCAAAGTCCCGGCGAGACATCAAATGTAATATCCTCGAATTTTGGTAAAATTGAACTATAAAATATGATGCAAGAATTAAATTGATATTTTCTCTATAATTTTATTGGTGGGATAGTAATGTTAATTGCCTTTGTCGCAAGTGCTTTGGCACAAGCCAAATAGATAAAAGGAATTCATGCATTAATAAATAGTAATGATATTGATAAGCATTTTCCCATGGAGAATACAATTTATAATGTGTTAGATAGTTAAAAGAATACTTATCTTTCCATTATTGGAAACACAATGGTTGGGGCACCAAATAGTGTTACCTGGGTTGTCTTTTTTTTTTTAGTATGTTGAAGGATAATTACAAGTAAGATAATGAGAGGATTTCTAAGATAATCCAAGATAATAGACTTAGATATTTAATTAAAGGACTATCCACTCGTTGCTCGGAAGACAAATAAAGGAATGATATATAAGTCTCCTAAAAGGAATGGGAAACATAGTTTAGAGGAAAAGAGAAGTTTGGAACCCAATTATGAAGTATAGTTGGAAAAAGATTTAATGAGTTGCCTTGGAAACATATTACCATAAAACAGAAGGCAAATGTATTCGGTCTAATACACACAGATGGATCATGATATTTAGAGTAATTGAATTACTTTTCGCATAATCATATTGCCTTCTATGGCGTTCCCAAGCGGGACTTGGCAACACCCACACCTTTGTTTCTCACCCTTAACCCTAAAGGTTAGGCATACAGCCTATATAAGAGAGACGATAAAGCACCACCCTTTGCCTGAAAACCCCAGCTACCATCATGGGTGCTTGTAGTAGAAGCATGGGTCAGCGATCTCCTCCATAGTTTGGAGATGCACGAGTTGCACTATATCTACTTCTGACCTACAAACAACCATGAAGCGACTCTCTTTCATGTTGGTAACCAAGGATAGCCATGCCATGAAGGCGCTGGGCAACACACCAACGGACGAAGGACCTGGTGGTGAACCTGGAGACTAGCAGTATCAAGGCGACACCCTTTCACCATAGCAGCGCCGTGCTAAGTGGGGAGAGAAAGCTCCTTGCTGAGTATCCGAGTAAAGGGAAGGAACGGGACAACTTCCTCAAGGTTTCTCTTCTGCTGGCGCCAACGCAGAGAGGTTTAGGTAAGGGCTCGACCCCCTCTCATGCATCTTTTTAGTCTTTTGCAACCTACAAGACCTAGCGATCTAGGACCTCTGTTTCCCTCAACCGTGGGTCACCGCCGACCTTGCCTAGGGCCTATTCGGGTTCGGTAGTTGCGGGTAGTGGTGGCTGGACCACCGTCGGGGCTGTAGAGCCCAGGGCCTAAGTGCCTGCCGCGGCACCCGACTCATCCTAGCGGGAGTTGGACTCCCAGCAGACCCGTCGAGGCTGCGTGCGACACCCTTCCGTGAGGAAGGAGAAGGCAAAAGCCTTTTAGACGGTTTAGCCCCCTAGTGCTCAATAGTCAAGTCTCCATAGGAAGGGCAGTATAGTCATTCCGTTATAAACTTTACACAGTTCGCAATTTAGTGGAAGGGATATAGATGTACTGACGTGTCAACCAGGGATTGACCCAAATAGTTGTATTTTGCAAAAATCATAGAAATTACTACGTAGCTCGAATAAAAATAAGTTATATATGAAAATTTATCAGGAGAACACATAGAATCTAAATAAAATATATTTGAGAACTAAATATGATCCCTATTATAAAAGTAGTGCAAAGAAGGATTAAAGTAATACATAATGCTTAAAAACGCTAGTTTTGGGTATTAAGACATTGAAAATGTCAAAAGCCTTTCTTTTATGATATTATATGATCCTTTTGAGCATGATGATAATAAATGTAATCATGGTAATAATGACAAGGTATTTAGGGTCTCTAAGGGAGATAATCTTTAATGTGTGGAATTAGGGCTAAAGATCTTAATTTGCTATGTTGTTAATGAACATATTCGATCTAAGTGATCTTAATAAGAGGATAAGATGGTTTTAGTAACTTGGGTTCACCAAATGTTAAATATGTGATGGAAATAGGGTTAATACCCTTATTCCTTATTCAAAAACTTAAACCCTAGATTAGGGCCGAGTAGGGTATAATGTATTTAATGTGTTTAGTGACACTTTAGAATTTACATAATGCAGATTATATGATGATTGCTTAATTTACTTGCTTGCTTGGACAATATGCTTGAAGTATGATTGAATGATCTGCATGGCAAAGGTATGTGGTTACGCTTATGACTATACCGATTAGTTTTCCGAGGATTGTATCGACGTTTCCCTCAATGCATGAAATAACTGTTGGATGTTTTAATTCATGCAACTATAAAGTGACTATGACTATCACTATGAGTATACATGTATAACTAGCTAGATCCGAGTCCACCCCTGTGGCTATGCAAAGGCTAAGGATAACCTAGAGCAAGGTCTAGGGTATCATGAGTTAGAAACTGGGCTACACATGTGTAGTGCCATGAGACTCTTAGCATACCATGAGTTAAGGAGTGGGCTACCTATGGGTAGTGCCATGTGACTCAGCCCTAGAAATTGATTCACCTATTAGGTGAAGTCATGAGGAGTAAAATGGGAATCTACCACAAGGGAGGTAGTATCCAGGTCCACTGCAGGGACATCGTAGGGGATAGGGTACACATGGGTCGTGTAGTTATACTTAAAATGTAAACTTATTTGTTAAATGATAATTGAATGCGATATATTATTATAGATAATTGCATGATTATTGTTTCCCCCACATACCAGCTTCGGCTGACCGACGTTTTGTTTGTCGGCGTTTTAGGAACAAGCCAAAGGGACAAACAGTAAATCATCACATTGTGAAATACATGAAGAAAAATACAAGGAGGATTAGTTAAAGTAGAATCCTTAAGTGGATAGAAGTTAGAAATCCAAAATTTCGAAAGGTATGCAAAGTTTATTTTTTTTCTTACAACTTTTCAGTATAGTATGTTAAAATTTGATAATTATTCTTGGTTAGTTGTCGAACCTTTGATCCGGAAGTTATGGGTGCAGCTTCGACCTCTCGGTCTCCCTTAATTGGGGGTTATCGGGAGGTGGGGTCGTAACATTTGGTATCAGAGCATAGGTTCCTCACTTAACCATTAATAATTATTAGATTTACAAACTCCATAGAACCCAAGGGAGTTATTAGAGGATTATCCGAAAGACGGATGTGTCTAGAAAAGGATCACGATCGGGGGTTGGCAATATTTTCCTTCGCACCGCTAGTCGGAATATGAGGACTCCCGGATCCGTGTGACTGCCTGGCCAAAGTCTTAGGGTATGACTCGAAATAAAATACCTTTAGGACTTTCTCATCTTATTCATCCCTTCTCATCACAAATTCTGTTAAGGACCTTAAGGATTAGGATTTTCTCTCTTCTCCTCACCCTCTTGAGGTATGGGTAAGATTAATAAGGTCTAAGGAATCCTCCATCAAATTAATGAAAAGCATGTAAATAAGGTGTCATGGACATAAGCTTAATAGATTAAGCGTAAAGGAATAGATACATGCTTAGGTCGTATGACATAAGTTGTCATGCCCTCAGGAGAGACTTGAGGCTAGACCTTCTTGTCAGGAGGATAGTAAAGAGATTTAGTCTTGGAGATAGAGATCTCCATTACAAGTAGAGACCTGACCATCCTCTAAGGATGATGCTAACCATCTTCTTTTCTATGTTTTAGACCATGCTCCTATTATGCTACATGCGTCGGTGGGAGAAGAGAAGAGGAGGTGACATGGACGGTTCTACTTTGAGTCGATGTGGCTGACTGATGAGGGGTGCAAGCGGACTGTGAATGAGTCATGGGACACATCTGTGACAATCGATCTGATGGGGAGATTGAATAAGGTTAGTGGGGACTTAACAAATTGGGTTGCTATGAAATATGGTGCTATAAATAAAAAGATCAAGACAACTGAACGACTTATAGGGGAGGAACAGAAAAAATGGTCGGATGCTAGGACACTCCAAAGATGTGAGGAACTTGCTAAAGAGCTCGAGCAACTTCACCGGTATGATGAATTGTATTGGTGCGCAAGAGCGAGGATCAAGGAGATGAAGGAGGGGGACAAAAATACTTCCTGTTTCCATCATAAAGCATCACAGAGGCAAAATAAAAATACCATAGTGGGGCTTTGAGATGACACTGGTATATGGAGGACGGAGGATAAAGACATCTTGGGACTTACACCAAAAGATTACTCTTCCAATGGGAGTCCCAAGCTATGCACCAAAAACCCTAGAGAGCTTTTATGTGTTCCCTAGGTTTACCTAGAACTGGTGCTTAGATAAATGCTCCAACCCCATAAGAGTATGGAAGCCTTATCGTAGTACAGATTTAGGATCGAACCCAAAAGACAATGGTCTTGTTGCAAGCAACAAGATAGAAAACGTATGGAACTTCACTTAGTTACTTACTAGCAGGCACTTATATCGAAAGTTGGATTTTGATGGTTTTAAACTAAGAACATAAAAAGTAAAGAAAGCGAGTAAATCTAAATGAGTTAAACTATGATA
The DNA here is from genome assembly GCA_963693085.1 of Alisma plantago-aquatica. Classification (NCBI taxonomy): domain Eukaryota; kingdom Viridiplantae; phylum Streptophyta; class Magnoliopsida; order Alismatales; family Alismataceae; genus Alisma; species Alisma plantago-aquatica. The sequence continues at coordinate 1,488,422,727 of OY856409.1, forward strand.
AAAGATCACTAGGGTGTGATCGGTTTTTCACTGCCACTACACATCGATCAACACATGCGAAGCAAAACTTAACCTGCAAAAAGAGTTCGGTCAGTTAGTATCCTTGTAGACCCAGCCTCCTTTCGGATAATCTAGCTACGAGAAGTGCGGAAATGTTGCAACACCAGCCATTCCCGATCAAATGGTCACATTACTTTACATCATTCCCCTCGCAAAGTGTGTTCCTCGACTTACCAAGGTTGCACTTCCATACGTCAACTGATTCCATTTCATAGTATGAAAGTGCAACGGATGATAGTGGGTTTACTCCACTTCTTGAGATACACTTCTAGATACCGAAACAGATGCATGGTGGATACATGCACCAAGAACCAACATACAAACGAGTTTCGAATCTAATAGTACAAACGTAGACAATTCATACTAAAAGATAAAAGATAACACGGGTTGGAGATCAAGCAACAAGTATTCATTAATCGTTTGATATTGTACTGACAAAGATAAGAACTCTACATTACAACCTAAGGATTACATTTTACATGATATGAAAGCATGGGTAGCGGGGCTACTCCCCGCACCCTAGTGAAGAAGACTACTCCCTCATGACTAAGACCAAGAAGGAGGCGAGAAGAGAGAGAGAGCATCATCCCCACAAAGGAGGGAGGACAGTCAACCCCTTGGAGAGCGAGAGCAACGATCCACCGATCTTCATAGGTTGCACGATGAGGAGTACTCCCCTTCCCACCTTCTTGGCGAAGAAGGAGAAAGCAGCTTCAGGATGGAGTATGGATCTCAGACCGACAGCCCCAGTGCGGAGGATGGAAGTGGCAGGAGCTCTGGAACGATTGGGGCAGCCTTTGGATGTCTGAGACTTTTTTTTTGATGGAGGACCCTTGGGGTCTTATTTATAGGTCTTGAGTGAAGTCCAAATGGTTTGGAGACCGTTTGGACCTCAAGACTGTTTGGGACCTCAAGACCGTTTGGACCTCACGCGGTCTTGAGACCGTTTGAACTCCATGCGGTCTCGGGACCGTTCGGCTTCATGCGGTCTTGAGACCGGTTGAACTCCATGCGGTCTCGGGACCGTTTGGCTTCATGCGGTCTTGGGACCGTTTGACTCCATGCGGTCTCAGGATCGGTTGGCTTCATGCGGTCTTGGGACCGTTTGACTCCATGCGGTCTCGAGACCAGTTGGCTTCATGCGGTCTTGGGACCGTGTGACTCCATGCGGTCTCGGGACCGATTGGCTTCATGCGGTCTTGGGACCGTTTGACTCCATACGGTCTCGAGACCGATTGGCTTCATGCGGTCTTGGGACCGTGTGACTCCATGTGGTCTCGGGACCGGTTGGCTTCATGCGGTCTTGGGACTGTTTGACTCCATGCGGTCTCGAGACCGGTTGGCTTCATGCGGTCTTGGGACCGTGTGACTCCATGCGGTCTCGGGACCGGTTGGCTTCATGCGGTCTTGGGACCGTTTGACTCCATACGGTCTCGAGACCGATTGGCTTCATGCGGTCTTGGGACCGTGTGACTCCATGCGGTCTCGGGACCGGTTGGCTTCATGCGGTCTTGGGACCGTTTGAATCCATGCGGTCTTGAGGTTGAGTTATTCTTTTATGATTTTTTTGTGCTTTTTCTGCATATGTATAAAGGAAAGTTAGTCTGATGGTGTATTTACAAAAAAAGGGTAAAAATAGTATTATGTATAGTTTAAACTTAGAAAGAGTATGGAAAACTAAAGAAAAGGACTAAGATAATCGACTTAAAAAGGAGGTTATCATCATCACTGAATTTTTTTTCCAGAAACTTTTTTAGGCGGGGTTGACTGTGGGCATAGAGGAGGCTATGGCAGGAATTGAGAGAAAAATTAATGGTTCCATTGCTGAGGCACTTGGGGCGGATCTAAATAAGGAGGAAATCAAAGTGGTGGTCTTTCAGATGCACCCAAATAAGGCACTGGGGCCATACGGGCTGAAGCCAATGTTCGTCTAAAATTAATGGAATTTGATTGGGAAGGATGTTGCCAACTATATCAAAGGTTGGTGGAAGAGAGAGTACTCGGTTTAGGGGTTCAATGATACCTTGGTGGTGCTGATCCCTAAGGTGAAGAAGCCTAAAGTTGTTGTTGATTTCAGACCTATAAGCTTGTGTAATGTCATCTACAAAATTGCTACAAAGGTGCTGACAAACAAGTTGAATCCCTACATGGATGGAATCATCTCAAAAAATCAGAGTGCGTTTGTGCCAGGCAGAATGATAACAGATAAAGATATCAGCATATGAGTGTTTTCATGCTATGAAGGGAGGTAAAGGAGGTAAGAAAGGTCATGTTGTGCTGAAGCTTGATATGATGAAAGCATATGATAGAGTGGAGTGGACTTTTTTGGATAGAGTCATGGGGAATTTTGGTTTCAACGACAAATGGAGGAATAGGGTGTTATATTGTGTTTCCTCAGTCTCTCACACTTTTACAGCCAATGGGTAAAGATCAAATGCCAGGGTGACCCGCTATCTCCCTACCTTTTCATTATCTGTGTTGATGTTTTTTCCACCCTTCTAAACCTCACGGTAAATGCAGATACCATTCATGGTATGAACATTTGTCGGGGGGGCACGGATCTCACACTTGTTTTTTGCAAGAGATAGTATCTTATTTTCTATAGGGACAAGGAATGAATGTCTGAAAATAGCTGAGATTATCAGTTAATATGAGCTGGCATCGGGCCAAAAAGTCAACCTCACCACGTCTGAAATTTCTTTTAGCAAAAAGATACCTAGCTACAAAAGAGAGGAGCTGCGAGATATCTTGGGTGTGAAGGAGGTGGACAAACAAGCATCTTACTTGGGTCTTCCTACGTCTATGGGGAGGTCTAAGAAGATGGTGTTTGAGTACATCAAGGAGCATGTAAGCGTCAAGCTGCAAGGGTGGAAGGAATAACTACTTTCAAAGCCAGGGAAAGAGGTCCTCATCAAGGCGGTGATACAAGCGATTCCGACATTCATCATGAGCATTTTCCAGCTTTTGAAAGGTATTATTGAGGATCTGAATTCTATGGTGGCACGCTTCTAGTGGGGAGCAAAGGCGGGTGAGCAGAAGATATCTTGGGTTTGCTAGGCAGGGTTGTGCAAATAAAAAAGAGAAGGAGGAATGGGGTTTAGAGATATGTCGGTCTTCAACCAGGCGTTGCTTACTAGACAACTATGGAGGCTTTATACAAAACCGAAGACACCAAGGACAAGATTTTTGAAAGCAAAGTACTATCCAAACAACACTATCTTAGAGGCATGCCTGGGCCTCATTCCGAGCTACACTTGGCACAGTTTATGGGGAGCTAAAGCTCATCTTATGGAGGGCATCATGAAGCGAGTTGGCAACGGTCTGAGTACAAAAGTCTGGGATGACACGTGGTTTGACAGAGACTATGTGGGAGTCGACATGGCTAGATCACGGGTTGATCCAAGCATATGCATGGTCAGTGATTTGATATGGAGCAATAGGTGAGAGTGGAACGTGGACAGGCTATTAGAGACTTTTCCCAGGGACATGGCAACAAAGATTATGTCAATTCCCTTGTCTAACTGGGAGGTTGATGACATTATTTTCTGGTGGCCAAGCAAGGATGGAGTATTCACGGTCCGGTCAGCCTATTGGTTGGGTTTGCTCAGAAGAGAGGGTGTACGTCGGCGGGAGAGGAAGGTCCCCCATGAGCTTTGGAAATTCATTTGGAACAAGAAATGGCCCCCGAAACTATCTCATTTCTTGTGGAGGATAGCGAGGGGCAGCATAGCAACAAAGGGGAGGCTGCGAGACAGATATGTTACGGCAGATGGCATGTATCCAACATGCGCATCATGTGAAGAAACCATCCCCCATATGCTTGGACACTGCATCGGGGCAGAAATAGTTAGACAGATCAGCTGACTGGATAGGATGAAGTGTCTGGACTTGGGAGGTAACTTGCATGATGATTTGGCTGCCCTTTGGGATAGCTGCACGACGAAAGATTTGGATGAGCTTATGGCTGTTTGGTGGACTATATGATCTGCCAAAACAACAAGATTTTTACATATGAAGTTCCTTCCCCTCGCCCTATCCTTTTCTCTTACAGAGCCATGATTGCCGACTATAGGAGAGCAAATGGAGGCGGGGGAGCAACACCCAACAACTTTGGGGTGGTGGACCGGGAGGGGAGCATGTGTAGGAGGGTATCAAAGGTTGGAAATCTGGGAGGTATGGGGGTGGACAACAACTAGAGGTGGCCGCACGTTGACACAGTAGCCAGAGGGGTCGACAGCTGTGTTTTGGGGGCAGTGATACGGAATGGGAGGGGAGGGTTCTTGTGTGCTACGCAAAGGAGGGTATAGGTGGAGTAGAAATCAGATGTTACGAAAGCCATGGCAGCTAGGGAAGGGATGCAGCTTGCGCGGACGGTGCGGAAGTCATGGTAGCTAGGGAAGGGATGCAGCTTGTGCGGATGATGCTAGACCAAGGGGACCAACTGGTTTTATGCTCGGACTCGTTGAACCTGATCATGACTCTGACAGATGTTAGGAGGAGACCAGACTATCTGGGGATGTTGGCGGATGATATATGCTTCCTCACTTCTTTTTTCACCTCTATTCGTTTTGTTCATGTGAAAAGAATTTATAACTCTGTAGCCCACCTGATTACAAAGGAGACATTAGTTTTATCTGGTCATGTCAGGCACTGGTCTTTCCTGCCCATAAGCTGAAAAATAACAGCTGAAGACAATCTTTTCTTTGTACCTTGATTTTTCTATATGACTGAAAGGTGGTAACTTAAAAAAAACAAGATAAACTAGATTTATCAATCATAGAGCTCCATCAATTGATCTCATTAAGAGACTTTGGGTTCATGTGTTGTTGGGATTTGAGATCTCATCACTCGACAAAGATACAATTGATCTAAACACAGAACAAGTGTATAATAGGAAGAAAAACATCTTATCAATAGAATATTGGAGTCAAATATAATTAAAATAAGATACTCTATGGAGCTACTCTTTGTTCCCTAGTATGAAGGGTCTATGTAGACATGATATGCATTAGCACAAAGGAACATTCAAGAATGGAAAGAGTCATGTTGTTGAATCTAACAACAAGGTGGTGGCTTTTGTGAGGAAGACGATGACTCGTTCCTTATGTTCTAGCTTTGTGCACCTAGAGCAGGCTCTAGGGTGATAGAGTATGAGATACCTTGTGCTTGGAATCCCCCATCCTTTTTAAGTGGAAAGTGGCCCGAAATATGAAGAGTCATGATAAGTAAAGTCTTGAATTATTAAATATCAAGCATAATTGGGTGGCTCCCTTTTGAAGATTTAATGCCTTTATAAATACTAATGATGCCTTAATATCTTGGTGCTCATCCAAAGGGATTTAGTTATATTATTTCCTCATACAAAAATTTCATGGTCATGGTTTGTTGCTTCTATTGTCCAACTTACCTTTTAATTACTTGCTCAACTTTTTAAACATTATGGTTACTTCTAATAGTGACCAATAAAGAAAGTAATCATTGAAAACTTTAGTTGCTTGTCCCAATAGGTAATGGGGAAATTTATTGCATTCCCTTCCTTCAATATTTTGACCATTCAATTTCTTTGACTTTCTTTGTTTCATATATGCATTATAGGAGTTTCAACTAAATTTTAGTATGATCATAAGTTATAAATTGGTTAACTAATATTTAATTATGTCGAAAATTGGATTCACTTTGCAAAGAATGTTTAATTATTAAATTATGAATTTAGAAGAAAAATATATGTTTGTTATGGTGAGGGATATGTCAGCTAATGTGAGGAAATCTACACATGATTCAACTAGTAGGAATTCTATTCGATCAATTGGTGAAGCCTCCCGGAAATATATTTTTCTTATAGATAATTAACTTGTTTTTCCAATATATATTTATACATTAAATTTCAAATTGGGAGGTAAAATATACAATTATTTTAGTGCAATATATATATATTAGGCACTACGAAAAGTTTTGCAAATATCTTCTCAGAGTATTTTGAGAGTTTTGCATCTTTAGAGTGAGTGGATACAATTCATATGTTTTGTTAAAATAATTGAGCATATATAATAAGAACTCCAATTTAAGAGAGAAAAGAAAAAATATAATTGAGCATATATAATAAGAACTCCAATTCAAGAGAGAAAAGAAAAACTAAGGAAATTCAATCTTAAAATTAAGGAATAACAATAAAATGCCCTAAATAAATGATCTAAAATATATGACATAAATGGATGAATATGCATCCATCAAAATACTCTAACTAGAACATTACTCATCCTCGAGTAACACAAAATCACAAATACACATTAAATTAATACTGATATCTTGTGCTCCTCACATGTATAAAACTACTTAAAACTGTACCACCTTTAGTGGCCACACGACTCTAATTTTCTGAAATCATAAAAGACAATTTTTGCACATTTTCAACTCTAAATTGCTTCATGGCTTGTTTCTATTTTCCAAATTTGTGAATAACATATGTCATATCCTTTCTAGTTTTGGTAATCCTACATATTCTTACAAAGTTTGACAAGAATGGGGTGTATCATTTCAGTGAATTTGGGGTAATTAGATTACCCTAGGTAGAAAAGTAGAATGAATGGAGATATGGAAGAAGGAAATCCAACTCCAGATATTTTTAATTTGATTGTTTCAATTACATTAATTGTGTTTTTATGTGGACATTGGTATCTTTTTGTTATTGGTTGTATGCTTCTATTAAATACTAGGATTATGGAAGAAGCAGTAGAGGGAGAAGGGGTATTCCACGCCAAAATTGGAATTTGATACATTTTGTTGGCTTTTTATCATTTTTAGTGAATGGAGAGATAAGAATGTGACAGAATAAATATAGAAGAGTTTGAACTTGTACATCTCATATTTTTTAATTTAGCACATTGGGAGCATCATAACATCATCTCAAATCTATCTGTTATAAGAAAAAAAGAGAAATTTCACAACTATTACACAAATTGAGTGAAGACACATTTTGTTGGATTTCTAACAATCTATTATGGCTTTCCAAAATTTCTAAGGAGTACTAATACTTATCTTCCTAGGTGAGCACACGATCTCTACCAATGACACTTTGTGAATATGTCGTAAGAAAATTCACTCATTTAGGGGGTTCATTGATTAACATACATAACTCGATGAATAGATAAAGGACAAAACATGTGAAGCAAAAGGGAAAATTTAATGATTTTTAGGTAAACTACAAAAAATTCTAAAAAGTAAGATAGAGTGGATGGAATATGTACATACGACCCACCTCCACCCTGAACGTAAAACCTTGCTTATCTCAAGCAAAACTTAAATCCAAGATGGAGGGAAGAATTTCACATAGATCACTAGGTTGTTCTGGTAACTCGAATAAGGTCCATTTGATGGGAATGTTAGGCTGGGGCCTTCAAATGAGAACCTTCATGGCGCACTTATTGATTGGCTAGTCCTAGAAGATCAAAGGGGCTTTATGGACATTGGGGGGGGAATTGTTTTCCTCCTCACAATCCTTTTGGTAAGATGCACAAATCTTCCTTCATCAGTCGAGGAAGTGTTTTCGATGTGCATGGATTAGAGACAAAAGGAATATGATTGGAGTTGTACTCATTAGGTGTATTTTGGGTTAACTATTCCATAAAACATGTGGTGGATAATCTTTTGCAAGGGAGAAGATGATATATGATGAATCCACTATGTAGTGACGGCTATGGAAAATTAGGTAGAGGATTTGTCTTAGGTTTGTCCTCATCACCTAGATTCTCATGTAGAATACATGGTGTAGATATGAGAGGATTCATCTCAATTAAATCAACATCATAAGAATTTTTTATGATCATGTGTTCGCCTAAAGAATAATGCAATCAACATTGCGATTGATTGGGGTAGTGGGGTTCATTGTTGATGCAAGATGTTGCTCTAGTTCTTCCAATCAAGATTTACTCCAGCCACAAATGGGTTCATGGGGATTTAACACAAGAATATCATCATTATAGTCAAAGAGTGGGGGTATGTGAAATTTTTCTTGAGGTGGTGGTTCCCCATTTAAACAACCGTATATGGAATAAAAAGTGATTGTAGAGAGATGTAAGGCGGCTTTAAACTATTCAAGAAATTTGTCTATCCCTGCTTTAACAACATGATCCACCCTGCATTGAATCTTTGCCGCATTCATTTTAATGGTTGCCTAAAAATAATGAAATTAAGTATCAGGCTAAGGAGAAAAGGGATGATTTTTTTCCAGCAAAATGGAATCCTTAGATCACAAAAGTCTAAGAGAGAAAGAAAAATCTAAATTAGAAGAAATTATGGAACCAAACAAATAAACTTACAAGAACAAGCTAATAAATAAAAAAACGACAATTACATAAAAAACTAGAAATAATAAATCCTAATTATTCAAAGAAGTGGGGTTGGAAAGCAACTTTGTTGTCCCTAGAAATGACACCAAAATTTGATGCATGTCGTGTACACAACAGATTCACCAGAGAAAACTATTCCCTAGAGTTTAACCTTTAAAGTGGAAATAAACTCCACCATAAGAGAATAAGTTAACTTTAATATAGAAAGGTATTGGTTGCACGGAACACCATGTTTAATTTTTATTCAAACCAATTACTAAGAGTAATATTTAAAATCTAGTTTCTAGAGATTAATTAAAGCTAAAGTAGGAAATGGTGATTACAGAAGTAAAACTAGTCAAGTTGGGTTTTAGTTTGATTATTGAAGAAATATTGGGGGTCTAAGGGATTATCGCCATTGACCACATTTATTTTAACTGATGTAACTCCTTAACTCAAATAAATAGATCAAGACCATGCAGATTTGTGTCCTTGTGGATAATAGATATTGTAAGGGTTGGACTTCCCTCAAACCTAGGATCTCAACATTTGTGTATCATTGGTCAATCATCCAGTAAAGTTCTATTAGGAATCTCATCAACAGATTATGAGTTTCAATGGGTGTTCCAACTCATGGATCTGGGATCCCATCATAAAACTGATAGATCAATCATAGACCTCCATTAGTTGATCTCATCAGGAGACTATGGGTTCATACATCATTGGGATCCAAGATCTCATCACTCAATATAGATATAATCAACCTAAAAATAGAAAAATTACACATTGGGACGAAAAGCATATAATCATTAGAATCCTAGAGTCTAATACAATTAAAATAACACACATTCTATGGAGCTATTCCTCATGCCCCACATGAAGGGTTTACTCAGACATGATATGTAACATCCCAGACCAGGGTTATGCCTTAACCCTGGGAGTTTTGCTTAAGAAAGTTAATTAGATCCTTAACTTTATCTTGTGAAAAGTAATTAAAGATCAAGAAGAACTTATGTTTCAATTTTGGTCCTGTTTGAATAATATTGAAGCAATGTTTGCTTATTTTGGACTAAAGTGCAAATTACCCAAAGTGAGGGGTTAACTTGCAAATGTTACATGAAAAAATTATCCTCATGTGTTGAAACATCATAGGAATGATTATGATGCAGTGTTATGACTTTCACAAGCATGCATACCAAGAAAGAGCTGATAAAGCAATGTTTGTGCATTAAAACCTATTTTTGGTGTAAAGTACAATTTACCCAAAACCTAGGGTTCAATATGCAAATTACCACTTCAATAAGGTCCCTTATGTTTCTTGGCATCATGTAGAGCAAATAAAATGATAGGGGCGCCTCATTTGAATTAATTTGGAGGAGAGAGAATCTTGATATTAAAATAATCAAGATTTATGCATAATTGAAACCCTAATTCAATTTAATGCAAAAAAATATATTAATTAAAGAACCCTTCAACCAAAAGTTGAAGGATGAATTTGAAAATAGGTTGGAAGAGCTTGTGCCTTGCAAAGACACGAAAATATCCAAAGGAAGTGGATAACTCACTCACATTATTATAAGAAAAAGAAATATCCACTCACTTATGGATATTAGTATAATATGATCTAAGGTGCTTAATTTGCTTTTCTTTAAATTGAGGATAATTGAGAGGAATAAGAGTCAAATGGGATAGCCTCGTATACAAGGAATGGAGGGGGAAGAAGCGGCACTAATTTTGGAATTTAATGATTTTTATAAGGCACTTTCTCTCTCATCGATTTTCTTAGAAAAACACCCTTTACAAGACAAATCAAAGGCTTTTTTCAAATCCCTTTCTTCTCGTTGCTTGGAAAACGACCAAGGGAGCTTTGGAGGATCATGAGGATGACCCCCAACCTTTTTGTAAACTTCTTGATCACTTTCAACCATAATTTCATGGTGGAAATCGAAAATAAATCATTGATTTCTTCTTTTCTTCACTCCATCTTCAACCCTAACCAATCTTTTCACCCAAAAGCTTGAGGAAGAGCCTAGGGGGAGTTGCAAAAGCTTCATCCACCATTTTTGACGTGAAGCTCCAAGATTTGAAGCTCAATTGGAGGTGGTTTTTATAACTTAAACCCTTACTATTGTTATTGCATTCAATTCCATATCAATTGATGATCCTTTCTTCATTTCCGAAATTCAATTTGGTTGATTGATACAATCACCATGAAAATCACAGCAAGTTTCGTGGTTTTAGAGCTTGATGATGATGACATCATCATAAGCACACACCTCCCCAAATATCCCTTGCAAACAGTTTCAACAATTCGGTCCAAATAGTTTCACCAAACCGTTTGGAGACCAAACAGTTTCCAAACCGTTTGGAGGTTTGGACCCCAAACCATTTAGAGGAGTTGACCATGGTTGACCGTTTGGAGATTTGATGCTAATAATGATGATTGATGACCTATTATATATAATTTATTAATTTAAAAGGGGGCATTAGTTGAAGGTCCATCAAGTAGCAAACCCTAATCGGGTTAAGTGCTGATTTTCTAATTAATTGATTTAGAAATTTGGGTTGATTAATCCAAACGGTTTCAAAACAGTTTGGAGGTCACCCAAACGGTTTCAAACCATTTGGAGGTCAACCAAGACCGTTTGTAGGTCTAGGGTTGAGTATGGACGGGTATTTGAAGATCCAAAGATACTAAATTTTAATGTAATCAATTGCTGATTTGGTGATCAATTCAATGACCTAAACCCTAATTAGATTCCACCTATTTTCATGTTGGAATGGGAAAACGGTCTCAAGACCATTTGGAGGTCATCCAAATGACCTCAAGACTGTTTGAGGTCAGGTCATACCCAATTTGAATGGAGGTCCAATGATTTCAAGGTAAATAGTTTCACAATGACTAACATTGAAGGTTCATCGATTTAAAACCTTAATCCAATTGAATTCAAAACCTTAATTGATGATCAATTGAAAGTCAAATCAATTAAAGGATGATTTATTAAAATCAATTGAAGTATGATGCTAGGTTCAATTGGATAGTGGTTATATGAATACAATCGATGAGGGAATCAATCTTGGAAACCCTAAGTCAATATAAGTGTTTGAGACCATTTTTGGTCCATTTGGTTTTGAGGGGGTTTGGATCAAACAGTCTAAAGACCGTTTGAGTCCAAACCGTCTCAAGACCGTTTGGGACCAAACAGTCTCACCATTTGGGACCAAACAATCCCAAACCATTTGAAACTCAATCGATCTCAAGAACACTTTTGGCTAAATGCTTTTGAGCATACAATTCCTAAACGGTTTCAAACCATGAGACCTAGACCTCATGAGATCAAGAACCTCAAGACCAAATGGATGGTCAAAGGTGGTGATTGAAGGATTGAAAATCCAAAGGCCAATAACTGTTGAACTTCAATAACTCAATTGATTGTAGGTTTCAATGTAGCAAATCATGTTCAATCAATTGATGAATGTACCCAATGAACCCTTACGGTTTTGAGACTGATTTGGCACAAACAGTCTTGAGACCATTTGATCCCAAATGGTCTTGAAACCGTTTGGGCTCAAATGGTTTCAAACCATTTGGAGACCGAACGGTTTCAAAACCGTTTGGTGATGGAACCTGAAAACCGAATGGAGGTCAAATGTGATTCAATCATTTGGAAATTGAGGGTGATGATTATTCCATTGATCTAATGATTGATAGAAATGATAATCAATGATAGGTATAAAGGTTGAATCCCTAAAGTACCTAGATGATTAGTACCTTTAAAGGGATAAACCCTAATTGCTTATAATAGCAATAACTTAGTACACTATGTTAATCATAGTTGTATATACTTGATCGTATGATTGATGTAACCAAATCAAGTGGAGAGAATGATAACATGGAATTCATACTTGAGTATGATTCATGTGGTGATTAAGGGTATGATCCTTAGTAAAGAGATCATAAAACCCTAATCATGAGCATAAAACCCTAATTGACAAGGTTATTGAACCCTAACCCTAATTCAGGGAAATTTTGAGTGAAACCCTAATCTAGGGTGAGGATGTAACCTTAATCCAGGGTGATGATATGTGTAACCCTAATTTAGGGTAATATGAGGTAAAACCCTAAATTGGGATGAATAGTAAACCCTAATTGTGTGTAATTGAAATGGGAAATCCTTATTAAGGATGATTTCATAAGAAACCCTAATTAAGGGTGATTCCATAAGAAACCCTAATTAAGGGTGATTCCATGTGAAACCCTAAATGGGGATGACGCCATGTGAAACCCTAATCTAGGGTAATACCATGTGAAACCCTAATCTTGGGTAATGCAATGTGAAACCCTAAATTAGAATGATGTTATGAGGAACCCTGATGTAATGATGTGATGTAAGACTCAAACCCAGAGTGATGCCATGTAATGATATATGAAACCCTAGTGATGGTATAATAGTCAATACACCAAATTAGGGTGTGGCCAATTTAATAGAGTAAGATGAGCATGTCACACCCATGGAGGGTGAAATTGATAAACCCTATGAATGGTAATGTTGATACTTTAATGAGTAAGGGTATAAGGGACAAGATGATGCCTAGATTATTATTTATCTAACTCCATGCATGAGTAACAACCCTATACACCTTACAAAGATAAGGACAAGAAACTATTAGGAGTGATGAATGCAACACTAAATGATGGAGTGAATAACATCCTAAGAGTTGAAATACCTAAAGTGGTTGATAATAGTTTATTCTATATCAACAATGCTAAACCATTAGGATAAGTCCATATCATTAAAGATAGTTGGACAAATCTAATGTGTAACCTATGCACTATATAATGAAAGTGATAGGTGAGTGGTTAAAAGCATTAAGTGGGAAATACCTTAATATAAGGTTTATTGATTAACCTAAGTAAGATGGAAATGAGGAGAAAAGTGATACATCAAGACATGATAGATATCACATTTAGCATTTTAGGGTTGATATACCTTGATGCATCTTAATCCAACATACTTGGATAAGAAACACAAGAAGTGTGTGTTTTGTAAATTATTACAATGAAGATGTAATGAATTCTATGCATTCTGATAAGTATTGGCTAAACATTATGAGAAAGGGGTTAAGCCTAGATAATGGGTGTGATATAAATATACCATGGTAAGGTTGAGAGATGAACTCATACCTTGAATTGATATTCATAAAAGATATATGATGAAAGTAATGATCATGAGTAAATACTTATGATAGTTTTGAATGCTCCTAGAGGGGTGGAGAAATATATTGGGTTTGAACTAATGATGTAAATATGAAACCCTAACTAATGAGAAATGGAAGATCCTAACCCTAAATTGGGTAATGGAATGGAAAATCCTATTTGATAGTAAACCCTAACCCTGATATAGGAATGGTGGTGTTACTATTGTATCACATGATGTGATAAATGAATCATATGAATGTTATCATGTCTATTAACCATGCAGATATCATGAGATGGTGATCATAGCCAAATTTGAGCTATGGCTTTTATATAATAAAATATTGATTAGCCTTGTGTACCTTAATGTTGTTGTTGCTTAGTAAAAGTAATAAAATGTGCATGGACTCTATGAGTCATATGAGTAAGTTGTTGCCTAGTGAAAGGTGACAAGACATTTAATGGGCCTTGTGAGCCATATGAGATGCTTGCGTAACAAGTATCATGTATACTTCGGTCTGAGGACCTAGAGGCAATAGTTACCTAATAAGTGGAAACAGTCATAGTGATGAATTGAGGGTATGAATACCCAGTTTTGATAAGTAAGATAATGATGTTGCTGTGAGATGTGAACTTTCAAGTAATGAGATAAGGGATTAAGATCCCAATGCATTATAAGTTCTGGTAAAACTATAGATAAGAGCTTACATATTTCTTTGTAGTAATTGTCATAATAATTCTTGTTTGAGAACTTGACTGATGCTAAAACAATATGCTAATGTACTTAATTAATCAAGTGAAATCATATCATGTAGAGCCCTGACCATAGATCCATCATCGTCAGCAATAGGTGATGGTGAAACGGGTGCTCTGCGGAAAAACCCAGAACACATATTTTGAATATGTGGGGGCAATGGGCGAATGTATCCTGACGTCCTAATGAGGGAATTGAGGAAAGGTAAACATTAAACCTTTCAATCCTTCATTATTGTATCGGGATGGATGTATCACGAATCTCCCGATGATTGGGATAGATGCAGTACACATCTCCCAATAATATTAATGTCGGATCGATGGAGATAAACAAGAAATCTCATGATTGCGAAGAGAGTGCAACACGCCACTGGAACTCTAATAGTGAAGTTGCTAGTATACCCTGGAAAGCTATCTAGCAGAGACACAAGATGTTCTGCATGTTGTCTCACACTGACCGAGATGTGAGAGGTCTTGGAAGTCGACTCTTCCATTGACCTTGTATGGTACCGATTTCGACTTCGCAGTGGTCGGTTGGGGTATGAGCGGTATACCTCATCTCCTCAGGGCATAAGTGTGATTGTAAAATGTAATCAGCCATATAGCATGTTTGCTTAAGGATAGAATATAGAAATTCATTGGCTGAGGTTACATTTCTTTTATGCATCTCTAGTTGATAGATGTTATTTATATCTCTTTATATTCATTGCAAATAGATGGATGAATTATGATTCTATCATGGATAAATGCAATTCTCTCCTTAGGAAATGTTACTCTGTTCATTCGATGATTAATACTGCTGTTAATATATAAGAACTCCTGCTCAGTTTTATTATAATAAACTGTGATAACAATGTTTTGGCAGAGAGCCATATCTCCCACTGGGGAAATTTACAATTGTCTCAGCCCCGTGGGATCCAACTTTTTAGGTAAACACAGAAGAAGAAGCAGGAACCCTATAGCAAGGGAAAAGCAACAGCAACAACAGGGACAACAGTGATAACTCAGGTGGAGGAATTGGCTGCCAAGTTTTGTATAGATAGTAGTCCTATGTGTCGTCTCTGTACTCTTGGATCCTCAGAGTTTATAGTTAGTGTTTTTAATGAATCGATCTGATATTTTGGCTTGATGCCTCGAGGTTCTTATGTTGTCTGTATATAATGTTAATAGGATAGCTGATATTGTAATCCTCGAGAAGAGATGATACAAGTTATGTACTTATGAGCCATGATGTAAATGTATACTTTGGTTCTTTATGAAAGAGGTTTTCTATGTGTGGATCTCTTTGCAAAAAGTTTTAATTTTTAGTGATTTTCAGTAATCCACTACAAATGATTCGCTTCTGCTGAAGTAAATCTTGTTTTTATAAGTTGGATGCCACATGATATGCATAAGTACAAGGGAACATATCACAATGAAAAGAGTGATGTTGACAAGTCTTCCAATAAGGTGGTGGCTTCCACGAGGAAGATGACACCCTATTCCTTTCCTTTTACAATTTATGCACCCAAAGGAGGTTTTGGAGTGATAGATTATGATATGTCTTGTGCTTAGACTCCCCCCTATTTTTATTAGGGGGGTATTGTGGCCTGGCATATGAAGAGCCCTGATAAGTCAAGTCTTCAATTATAAAATATTAAAGATAATTGGTGGGGATCCTTTTGAATATTAAATGTCTTGGTTTGATAGATTTCTAATTGATGTCTTGATAGCTTTTTGCTCTGTAAAAGAGATTTAGTTACATTCTTTCCTCATATAAAAAGCACATGTTCATGATTTGTTGATTTTATTGGACAACTTGGCTTTAATTGCTCTCGCAAGTTTAAAACATAAGGAAACTCCATGAATACTTGCCTTTGTACTCAATCAAAGGAATAATATTTGACAAATTTAATTTCTTGTCACAATAGGCAATGGAGAAATTTGTTGCAGCGTCTAACTTTAATGTTTTGACATTCAAATTCTTTGACTTCATTTACTATAGATTTGTGTTACAAGAGTTTCAAGAGAATTTTGGGTTGGACATAAGTTCCAAAATGATTGATAAATATAAAATCTCTATAAATAATTAAATTTCCTTTGCAAAGAATGTTTTCATTAAATTCCAAATCCAGAAGCAAAATATATGACCATTTTAATATGGGATATATCAAGCACTATGTGAAAATTTATAAATGAGATGACCCAATGGAAATCTAGTTGATTAACTGTCTAGGCCACCCATAAACATTTTTCCTAATAATAACGAAATTCCCTTTCCAATGCATGTTTAAAAAATAAATCCCACAGTGGGATACAAATGATATTCCCATTTTGGCGCATGATATACATATCAGGCACTACTGGAAGTTGTAACTTTCCACATTATTTTTGAAGGCTCTTGATCTTTGGTGTGAATGGATATAATTGAGCTATTTTCCTATAATATTTTATTAAATCTAATAAAACTCCAATTTAACATAGAAAAGGAAAACGATGACAATTGAATCTTAAAACTAAGGAATAACAAAAAAATGCCCTAAATAAATGATCTAAAAAGATCCGGTAAGACAAATGAATATCCATTCATCAGTCTCTCCACGAATGTATTGAGAGAGTAGTGAGGACATTGATTTCTTGAATTAGTTCAGGAACATGCACATAAAAAACCTACCCCAAATCATATCAGACCATTGCCAAATCCTCATCACAACATTAAACTAGGAGCATGGCAAGCATCATCTAATTACTAAGGCATGGTAGACTCTTAACACTGACTTCAATTGCATCATAAAGGGGCACTGGGACCCAGATAAAAACTTCATCTTTTTGTGAAGTGAAGTAACCCCTAACATAGCTAAGTGGGACTCGAAGTAGGGGGGAAACAAAAGAGTAAGAAAGTTTAGATCATCACCAAGACTGTAGAACTGCAACATGCCATGATAGAAACTAAAAAAAGGTACCAAATGCAATTTCAACATCTGTCTGGAGAACTTGAAGATAACCTGAGTAATGAGGAAAGAGACTAGAAGCAAAAGAGTTATCAGAATAGGCTTATGAATTCCACTAAGAATACTAAGTTCTATCAAAGAATTAGAACGAACAAAATCACCCTACTATAGAATGCTATTGGTGATTAGGTCAAAGATAAGACTGATCTTAAGGATTTGATTCTAAAACTTCTTTAAAGACCAATTAAACATCACCTCCCATCATGATATTACTAAGATTATCAGTTACAGTGGTCCTTTATAAACTAGACAACTAGTATATAGGGACCATTGTTGCGATGCCCTCAGCAATGAAAGTTCATCCAATTTTGGAAAATATTGAATCTTATAAAGAGGATACCCTAAACAGAGTAGACAACCTGTTCATCAAGAAAAATTTGCCTTTCATTGTAAATTTGACAATGAAGAATAACAACAAAGCCATGACTAGTGAGCATTTCATTGGCAAGGTTTGTGATTCTTCTCTCATCTTGATCCCAAAAGTCCCTATGCTTGAGTCATGCAAGTAGTTTCACTCCATATTTCTCAACAAAACCATTCTTAAGCTTATATCCAAGGTGGTATTAAAGAGGCCTAACAAGCACATAAGCTAGTGGATATCCCCTTACTAGAGTAGCTTTGTGTCGGGGACATGCATTAAGGACAACATCATCTTGGTTTAGGAGATGGTCTATCATATGAGTAAGAAGATATTTATGCATACAATGTCAATTAAAATCAATCTATCCTAGGCCTACGATAGGGTGCATTGGAACTTTATCAAGGATAGAATTACAAAATCTGATTGGCCTGCCAACATCATTAGCTACACTATGAACTCTATCACTGAAGGTGACACATCTATGATGTGCGATGATAAATAGTTGCCAGATTTTAATGCTACTAGGGTTCTATGAGAGGGAGATCCCCTATCCGTGTACCTCTTTGTCCTATGTATGGAACTTCTTTTCTAGGCTATAGAGCAAGTTGTTATTGAGGAGAGGTGGAATCTGACTAGAATGGCTCACTCAGGCCCTAAGATATCTCATGTGGTCTTTACGAATGATATCATGTTATTCACAAGAGCTTTAGTTGAACATATCAGAACCATTATGAAATTCCTAAAGGCGTTCAAGATGGTCTCGGGATAGGGAGTGTTGATTGCTAAATCTAGCATCTACTTCTCAAGAAGTGTCCCTTACCAAACATAGAAAGACATTTGTAGAGCTAGAAATCTTAGGAATACCAAGGAAATTGGGAGACATCTTCGGGTTCCTACTATTCATAGAAGAATATTGAATATAACCTATGCCTCCATACTAGAGAAGGTGGAGCAAAGGGTGAAAATGTGGACTTCTCAAACCTTGTCTTTGTCTAGCAAAGTTTGCCTTGCATATTCGACCTGTGTGATATCCATCTCTACATTTGTGATATAAACCCAAACTTCCCTCAACCAATATGTCATGGTAGATAGTACATTTAGAAAGTTCATATGGGATGGAGGGCATAACTAACATCCTATGTCCTTGGTAGCTTGGGATGTTGTTATTTTTGAAAAGATTTGGGGGGCACTAGGAGTATAGTCTATGAGACTATAGAATGAATTTTTTCTTTGCAAGAATGGTTGAGAAGTCAAATACAATTGCAAAGTTCCATGACTATATGGAATCTTATACAAGTACAACAACAACATCAACAAGAGCGGGAAAGTTTCACCCTGTTGTGATGAATTGTGTGCTACAATTTAGAACTCATAGAATCCCATAACATCTGAATTATTTGCAATGGGAAGGAGATGAACTTTTGGTGGGATAATTGGGTTATTGGTCATCCTAATATGGGCTTGGAGACCACTCAATAGATCTGTAATGAGCTAAAAGACCTTCACACAAAAAGTGTCATCAAGGACAATAGAAGCTGGGATGAGGAGTTTTTGAAAATCTGTCTAAACAAGGAGGTCATCAATTACATTCCTATGATGAGGTTTCTATTAAGGAGGGTTGGGAAGATAATTGGGTGTGAAAAGGCACTAAAGAGGGCCAATTCACTATGACCTCAACATATTTGTTGTTTAAGTAGGGTATATGTAACATACCAAAGTTTGCTACCAAATCTAATTTTGAGCTGCTTTTCCTAATACTTTTGATTTGAAAAATCTTTATTTCTAAATCCTTATGCATATTTTGCAACTTGTTAAATTTCTTCAAATTGAGTATCTTAAATAGTTCCCTAACATTGATCAATTCATCCCTCTTGGGACCCACAATGAAATAATGGAACCTCAATATGGTATTTTGGCTTTGGAATCACATACAAGACATTATTAATATTTATATATTACTATTTAGATAGATTATCACACTTAAATGCAACACATATTGCATGTGGTTATTTGGTCTATCCTTACTAAGCATGTAAGGTTTGCAGTCACTAGGTTTGCTTCTTGTTCAATATTCTATGTAGCAAAGTCATTGATCTTGAGAATCTTGATAAGTTGCAAAGAGAAGTGGTCATTATGTTGTGCCAACTTGAGATGTATTTTCCCCCTACATTGTTTGATATGGTGGTACATATAGTTTTCCATTTGACTAGGAAAGTGAAAATTTTAATTTCAATTTACTTTAATTTGATGTAGCATTTGAGCTGTATATGAGTGTTTTTTAAAAGTGACGTTTGGAACTGTTATTGTCCCAAAGGAAGTATAATTGAGGGCTATGTTGGTAGGGTGGTTATGGACTTTTGCAATAACTTTTTGAATGCAATGGTACTTTGGGAGAATGAGTGGTAGTAATTAGTCATGAGAAGTGGGACTAAGCACACTTGTATATTTTATAGTACATCGATGAAAAGGGTATTTACATCACTGAACACACCAATGATATCAAGTCAAAATATCCCCGAGGTAGTTCAATGTGGCTTGCTAGAGAGCATAATCAAACATTTATTAGGTGGTTTGGAGAAAAAGTATTTAGTCAACTATCTCAAACACTAAATAATATTACAAAAACTATTAAATATCTCACGTTAAAGACAAATATGCATGTTACATCTTACAAAGGATTTGACATATATGAATTTTCATACTACAAAAAATGTCAAAATGATAAGAGTGTCGTCCAAAGTAGTGGGGTCACCCTTCAAGTGTCTACATTGTATTTTTCTAGTGCCAAGTATAAGTCTAATGAGAAGGGAAGATGTCTTATTACAGTGTCATTAAATACATATGGGAAATTGATTACATAGAGTTTGGAGTTCTCGTATTTAGGTGTAAATGGGTTGATAACAAAAAATGAGTTGTAGTGGATGAACTCAATTTCACATTAGTGAATTTTGAGTGGACAGGAAAGAAGGGTGAACTATTCATCATGGCATCCCAGGAAAAGTAGCTATTCTATATCAAAAATCTTGTAAAAGAAAATTGGTCTATTGTTCCTAATGGGCAAAGGCAGTTCATTTTAGATCCTGTTGATGAAGAAGAGTACTATGACAAGTATTATGATTGTAGTCCATTCTTTATTGTTTTACCAAGCGTAAGTGTTGAATCTAACACTGAAGAATATATGCTTGAAGGTCACACCAAAGGGTTATTAGTTTAATGTATGCTATAGATGTGCATTAGTTTATTCTTTCAAATGCTAGATTTGCATTAAAGATTCTATACTAGTTAATGTTTCATGGGTTATATTTGATAGACATCTTAGACTCAAACATAAGGAGATTTAGTATTTTTATGAATTATACAAATGTCAACTAAACTTATGTTTAAAATTTCATTGGATGTGTGGAATCTTAGAAATAAGTTTCAAAGGATTAATACAATTAATGAATAAAAAGTGTCATTTTTTCTCCTACTCAATCAGGACGATGACCTGCCTCTAACCTAGTACTTTCTCACATTTCTCTACCGCTGCAGCTGTTACACTTGTAAGGAAATAGCAACCCACAACCCTTTCTCCTAGGCCTCTCACTCCCTTATTTTGGCTCCCCTAGATCCGATCTTAACTTATAGAAACCACCAGTCAATTAATCAAATGCAAGAAGGCTTGAAATGCCTATAGTCATAAACAACTAGTGATTTTGGAAGAAACGGATGATGAACCTTGCTAAGACATGGCTCCATCTCGAGCTTGACATGTAGTACCATGGGCATCACCCCAACCCTAAGATACAAACCCTAACACCAGACCTTCCCCACCCTACAACAGACCTACAACTTCCATAGAAACTACATATCTTCTTCTTCTTCTTCTACTTCTTCGTCCTCCTGACCTTTAGACTCCTCATAATCCCTCCATCTTCTATGCTCCAAAAATAGATACATGTTTCCTTATGCATTCCGTTCTACCAAGGGACCTTCACCATCACCCCTCATCTTCCTCCACACAACAGGCAACGTCATCGATCTACACTGGCATGCAACCTTCTGCCACAAAGTAGTGTCACAACCTCTAGCCCTTAGATGTATTCGGAGGTGGTGCATGACCTCTTACAAATGATTCTCAATAATTTGTTCTCAAGTTAATCCACAACAGTACCACTTGGTTCTATTCGAGAAGGCTGAGGCAAACAACATCACAGAGAATTGGTTGTGACCATCCTCACATTAGTCCTAGTGGTTGCACCCTAGAAGATTTGTGGTGGCTTGTGACCCATGATGTTGTCTAGACATCTCCTTGACTCTAGGAGGGAGTACCATAAATGTACCTACTTTTAGAAGGTACTCAATCATTGCTTCTTGTTAATCCCACAACTAACCAAAAGAAATAGATGAATGATCTATGAACAAATCACCCACTGATATCGTGACATATACTTAGGATCATGTCACAATTTTAATAACCATATACATACTACCTTATCCTTCAAGTACATTTCTATAAGTAGTTAAATATGACCTTAGATAAGAAACACAAAGCAAATAATGGGGGTAGACCTAGAAAAATTGGAATTCCTAAGCATGTTATTGTAACCAATGGAAGTATGGAAATTATGATGTATACATTTTCATACTAAAAATTTGTAAATACCAAGGGGTGGGATAACCTAATATGTCCACATGGAATAATAGTATCACCTAAAATATATGATTAAAATAACAAGGATGGATTTACATTTAATGAAACATGATAAGTGGTTTTCGAAGCCAAGGATCGCATTATAACATGGGCTATTCCCCTTTTTCTAGGATTCAAAACCTCAGAACATGTTGAACCCTAAGTATGGACATATTGGACATTGCTTGGATTCTAAGGTACTATATTCACTATATTTCTTATTGAGTTATTTATTATCCCTCTAAAGTTCTCTACATCGTTTTTGGGGTGAACCTTAAACTTTGTGATAAGCCTTTCCTAACTTTAAGGTCAACACCCCCTAAATCACAATTGTTGGATTTTCTTCAATATCAATATGGCACTTTATTGTATCTAATGGAGTTTTAAATCCCCTTGGGATTTGGCCCCTTGAGCTTTGGCTTGCTTAAGGTAAAGTACATCCCACTACCCTATGCATAGGTTGTAGTGGACTAGTTATCCCCCGATCGACTGGTTAAATATAAATTAGGCCTTTGCGTGATTCATTCATAGATGACTAAACACATGGAACTTTATCTCTTGAAGGAAATGATATGATAGTGCTCAGTCCTAATATTTAAAGTTAATATTTGTAAATTTTTTGATAATTTGATATCTTGAACCTAAACCTTTTTGCATAATTGTTAGCGTTAAGGAATTTCTATCTTGAAGTATGAATATTGAAACATTGTTTTTTGTTATCCTTACTATGCCAAATTAACTTCACCAAATCGTCCATGCCTAGATTTGATATTACCTTTGAATCATACTTTGTACCTACATTTTCCAAATAGATCAATATAAGAATATAGTACATGCAATTGTTGATCCCTTTTTTCATGTCCATGTTGTGTATTATTTTATCCCTATATGATATTTCATGAACAACCGAACCTCCTCACTTGGAGTGTCTCAGTGCAAACTACTAAGAGCAAACTAGGACCATGTCAAGGTTCCCCTTGGGTGGCATATTATCTTTATCTTTCTTTCTTACCATTATGATGTAGTCCATCATGTGGAAAATACTCTTGTCTTTCCTTTATCTTGTATTATACTGAGAAAAGAATCATTGTTCTTTCATATTTTTGATGTTATTGAGAACATTGGTTATCATATTATGTTTCAATTGGTTTAGAAACTATGTCATCACATGGAATAGTATCAGAGCCATCAACAACTACTCTCTCTCTCTATGTTATATGGTAGGAAACATATGTTCTTCTATTTTGAGGATGAGTACAAGACTTCAAAGAAGTAGAGAGGACCCTTGTCCTACAAGAAGTACATGAATCTCTCCCCTGAGCACTCTGAACGACCTCCCACTCCCAAGGGTGATCCTGTAACCCAACTAGCCCAACATCAGTCCAGACTGGGGAAATCCATGAAGTGCCTTATTAAAAAGAATATCAGCCCCAGGGAACCCACCATCACTGACTTCATCAAGTTGAAACCATATCCATTTATGGGTGAAAGTGAAACGAAGATGGTCAAAAAGGCTGAGAATTGGATTTTAGCAACCCAAGATATTTTGAAGGGCATGAGATGCCCTTAGTACTATGGGTGAAATATGCAACATTTTTCGTTCAAGGTTTAACAAAAGTATGGTGGAAGAACCTGACCCACACCAAGCCTGAACAAACTACCTTGATGAATTGGGAGGAATTCTTGAAGCAATTCTGCCAACAACATATTCCCTAATCAGTGTTGATCAAGAAATGAATAGAACTTAACTCGGTACAATAGGTAAACAACTTGGTATATGAAGTTTTGCATCATTTCACTCTTCTAGAGAGGTATGCAACCAGTGTTACCAAGCAAAGGAAGAGATAAATGTTTATGAAAGGGATTAATAAGGAACTAAGTGATAGCTTGGCTCCACAATTTCCATTCATCTTTGAGCAGCTACTAGCCAAGGCACATTTCCCTAAAATGTGTCATCAAGAGGTGGGATATCCTGAACCTCCAAGAAATTACAACAACTCAAACCATGAAGGGCA
This sequence comes from Alisma plantago-aquatica, assembly GCA_963693085.1. Taxonomy (NCBI): domain Eukaryota; kingdom Viridiplantae; phylum Streptophyta; class Magnoliopsida; order Alismatales; family Alismataceae; genus Alisma; species Alisma plantago-aquatica. The sequence continues at coordinate 1,488,447,099 of OY856409.1, forward strand.
TCAACACCACTCCAAAAACCATAGCCAAGAGCTCTACAACAACAACTACTACAATAGAAATTGGAACATGCCTCTTCAGGCTACTACCCATCCCACTCAAGGAACCCACCCCCTTTGTAGAAACTATGGCAAGAAACACTTTGGGAACTATTATCATCCCACTCCTCTCTACTATGATTGTTACAAACTCGAACATTGCCATATGGAATGCACCGAGCCTCAGAGATTAAACAACGCTCAACCCCTCTAAGGCAATCCTACTAACAACTTGGCCCCGAGGAACAACTACCAGAAAAACAAATTGAAGCCAACCAAGCAGCATAGAAGAAGTCTATTTGCTATGACTACAAAAGAGGATGAAAATAACAAAGGTGTTATAAAATGTATGATTTCTATTCTTGGCCAACCTCTGTAGGACTAATTTTGTTTTGGATCCACTGACTCTTTCATCTTCATAAAATTAGTAAAAAAATTTGAAGTTAGAGACAACATATATGGACTTTATTCTAAATATTAAAACCCTCAGTGGGTGCGTGAAATCTACATGTCGTAGAATTCTCCCGATGGACATCTCTATTGTTGGGAAAGATTTTCTCATCAATATGCTCTCGCTTGACATGGTCGACTTTGACACTATTCTTGGAATGGAGTGGTTGTCCATTCACCAATCCCAACTTGATTGTGGGAAGAAGCAAGTTAATGTAGTCCACCCTGATGGCAAACAAGTAGTAGTCCCGGGACATCAAAAATATGGTAGAAGTCCCAAATGTTGATGCAAATCAGGATGTAGATCATTCCTGAAGGTGGAAGTGACAGAGAAGGAACCCTAACGAATTGAAGATATAGATGTTGTAAGAGAATACCCTAACATGTTCCCTATCGAACTCCCTAGAATCACTCCCAAAAGAGAAGTTGAGTTTTGCATCAAACTATCCACCATAGCCCCATCTTAAAGGTGGCATATCACCTGGCACCGGCAAAACTAGTAGAATTGAAGAAGCAACAACAAGAACTTCTTGACTTGGGTTTTATCAGATCTAGTGTGTCACCTCGGGTTGCACCTATACTTTGTAAAGAAGAAGAATGGGTCCATATGAATGTGCATTGACTCATGGTCAAGAATTGGAACACTCTACCAAGTATTGACTACCTCTTCGATCAATTAATGTCAGATACTATCTTCTCCAAAATTGACCTTCATAGAAGCTACCACTAAATAAAAATATAGGAAATTGACATTCTAAAAATTGCTATCTGCACTCAATATGGGCACTATGAATACCTTGTTATGCCTTTTGGGTTGACTAATGCCCCTATTTCTTTTGTGGTCTTGATGAATAGGGTCTTCAAGCCACATTTAGATTCTTTTGTTGTAGTTTTATTGATGATATGGTCATCTATTCTAAGACATTTGAACAACATCGAGAAAATATGAGGATCACGCTAAACACACTTAGGGAGCATCAATTATTCAAAAAAATTTGTAAGTGTGAATTTTGGCCCAATAAGGTAATGTTTTTAGGGCATGTCATCAGTGCAGATCATATTGTTGTAGACCTCGCAAAAGTCAAAGTTGTTCAAAAGTGGAAGGAACTTCGCAACCCTTCTGAAAACTAAAGTTTCCTAGGGTTTGTAGGAAATTATCAATGTTTCATTCTGAACTTCTCAATAATCTATCTCCCCGTGAACAAGATAACAAGAAATGACACAAATTTCATATGGACACCCATGTGTGAAGTTAGCTTTCAAAATCTAATGGAGTGCCTCCCCTATGCTCCAGTCTTGACCATACCCATTGAAGGCAAAATCTATGAAGTCTTCACTAATGCCTCTTGACATGGTTTGGGTTGTATCCTCATGCAAGAAAAGTGGGTAATAGTATGTGGTTCACAACAATTGAAGACAAACAAGGACAACTATTCCACCCTTGACCTCGACCTTGCAACTGTTGTCTATGGTTTAATGATTTTAAGGCATTATCACAACAGAGAGAATTTTATAACTTTATCTAAGCATAAGAGCCTCAAGTACCTACTCATGTAGAAAGATTTAAATCTTTAACAACATCGATGGGTAGAGTACCTAAATTACTATGATTTCACAATCTCTTATCATCCTAGAAAGGTCAATGTAGTTGTAGATGATCTGAGTAGAAAGAAAGATGCTACATGTGTTGCCATGAGATTGACTGAGTGGAAGAACCTGAGTACGCTTGCAAAATGGGAACCTAAGAGAATCTCTAAACTATAGGTCAAAAAGGCTAGTCTCTCAATTACCCGTACCTAGATTTTTGATATCGTAGAAGCCCAAAAGATGAGTCTTGAGCTAGAAAAAGTCATGAAACTGATAGACAAGCCCCAAAAAGGGATACATGTAGGTTTAGATTGAGCCATCTATTTTTTTAATGAATTTGGGTTCTTAATGTTGCTGACTTTAGGGAGAAGGTTCTAAAAGAAGCCCATTGTTCCAAATATACCATTCACCCTAGAATGAAGAAGATGTATAAGAACCTCCAATGTTCATTTTGGTGGAAGATCATGAATAATGACATAGTTGAATTTGTGTCTAGGTGCCTGGTGTGCCAATATGTAAAGGATAAGCATCAAAGACCATGAGGCCTTCTAGAATCTCTCAAAATTCTTGAGTAGAAGTGGTATAATATTGCAACAGACTTTGTCATTGGATTCCCAGAGACGAAGCAAGGTTGTAGTGCAGTTTGGGTCATCATTGACCGACTCATAAAATCAGCCCACTTCTTGCCCTTTAAAACTATGAGGAATGTAAATGCCATGGCTGAGATGCATATTTGAGAGATAGTTCACTTACATGGAATATTGAAGATGATTATTTATGATCGAGACTTGAAGATCACTTTCAGACTCTAGAAACAGATCTGTGATGAAGTAGGTACCCAATTAGCCTTTAGTACTACATATTATCCTTAGAATGAAAAATAATTCGAGCATATGGTACAAATCCTGAAGGACTTGTTTCATTCATACGACATGGATTGGAGCGAATTTTAGGATAAGTACCTTTCCTTGTGTGAGTTTGCATACAATAATAGCTATCATGCCAACTTTGGGATGCCTCCATACAAAGCTTCATATAGTAGACCATGCATGTCACTCTTACATTGGTGTGATGTGGGTGAGATGTCTTTGCTGAAATTAGAATAACTACAATTATATGTCGATAAAGTTGATTTGAATAAGAAAAGAATGAATGTGGCTCAAGATATACATAAAATGAATGCTAACCAACATAGGGTGGATAAAAGGTTTCTTTTGGGAGAATATGTTTTCCTGAAAGTGAAACCCTTGGAGTTTATTTTCAGGTCGAAGATCTATCGAATGTTGTGTCCTAGATATGTAAGACCTTTTGAAATCTTTCCATGATTTGGGGAATGTGCATATGGGCTAGCCTTGTCTACATCATATGATAAAATGCACAATGTATTTCATGACTCTATTCTAGAGAAATATGCTAAAGACTCATCTCATTTCTTGACCATCAAACCTCTATAAATATGTGAAGATTTTACCTATGAAGAGTATCCAGTGAAGGTGCTTGATACTAGAGTCAACAAATTGAAAAATAAGTATCTAATTAGTGAAGGTTATCAGGAAGCACCATCGTATCAAGGAAGAAACATGGGAACTATAATATGAAATAATGATGACTTACCCCTAACTCTTTGCCTAGTCACAAATTTAGGGATGAAATCTCATTTTAGGAGACATGAGTTGTAACATAATGAAATTTACTACCAAATCTAATTTTGAGCTGCTTTGCATAATACTCTTGATTTGGTAAATCTTTATCTCTAAATCCTTATGCATATTTTGCAACTGGTTAAATTTCTTAAAATTGAGTATCTTAAATAATATTTTCCCTCACTTTGGTCAAATCATCCCTCTTGGAACCCATAACTAAATAATGAAAACTCAATATGGATTTTAGGCTTTGGAATCACATAAAACACAATATTGATATTTAGATATAAATATTTGGACTAAATGTGAGAGTAAATGATTTAGACATCTTAGACTCTACATAAGGAGAGTTAATATTTTTAAGAATTATAGCAATGTCAAGCTTATTCTTAAAATTTCATAGAAAATGGAGTTTTGGATTGAGATAAATAATTTTTAAAGGATTAATACTACTAATAAATTAAAGGAATCCTTTTTTCTCTCCTTGTAAAATAGGACTTTGACCCATTCCTAACCTAGCGTGCACCCATGTTGCTCTGTCATGGCACTTGTTACAGTCAATAGGAAACTGTGACCCATATCCCTTCCTCATTGACCTCTTATTCCCTAATTTTCTCTCCCCTAGATCTAGTATTCACTTCCATGAGATGCCATCCCATCAATCGAATGTGAGAAGGCTCGAAACGCCTATAGTCATCAACTGCTCGCGATTACAGAAGAAGCGATCAATTTACATTACTTAGACATGACATTGACTCGAGATTGACAGGGAGTACCATGCACATCACGTAATTCTCGAGATGCAAACCCCAACACTAGAAACCCTATAAGTACCTCCCCGACCCTAAGATAGACATATAACTTCCATAGTTTCTATATATCTTCTTATCCTTCTTATTTATCCTCTTGGCTTTCAGACTCCTCATAATCCCTCCCTCTTCTCTCCACCAAGGACACTATCATGTTTCCTTGTACAAGCGAAACTACCCATGGTCCTGCATTGTCACCCCTTGTGCCTCCACATGATGGGTTGTACTAACGATTTGCATTGGGCTACAACCTTGCGTCGCAGAGTAGTTCCATGACCTCCAGTCCTCCAACCTATTGGGCAGCAGTGCAAGGGCACATAGAAATGGTTCTAAATATTTTGTTCTCAATTTCATCTACAACAATACCACTTGGTTTTAGCTGAAAAGGCTAAGGCAGAAGGCACATCCTAGAATTGGTCATAGCCCTCCTCACAATTTTCTTGGTGGTTGCACCCCACAAGACCTATCACAGTTGGTGACCATGAACGACATCTAGCCATCTCCTCAAATCTAGGATGGAGTACCATAAACATACCTAATGTTGCAAGGTTCTCGGTCATTGCTTCTTGTTAATCCCATGACTTACCAGAAAAAATAGATAAACAACCTATGAATAACTTACCCACATATATCATGACATACCCTTAGGATCAAGTCATGATTTTAATAACGATATACACATTAACCTTATCTATCAAGTACATTTGTCTAAGTACTTATATATGACCTAAGACAAGTGATAAAAAGCAAATAATGGGGGCACATCCAGAGAAATTGGAATTCCTAACCATGTTATTGTATCCAATGGAAGTTTGGAAACTATGATATATAGATTTTCATACTATAAACTTGCATCCTTATAGTACTATAGTCCCCATCTACAAGAACAAAGAGTTTCTTTAACAAGATCATGAAGACCAAGATGATGTCAGATGAGTGGAGAAATAGTACTACAATCCCCATCTACAAGAACAAAGGTGATGTTCAGAATTGCACAAACTATAGAGGTATCAAGTTGATGAGTCACACAATGAAGCCTTGGAAGAGGATTATTTAGCATAGGATAATATCTATAATGCATATATCAAACAACCAAATTGGTTTTATGCCTGCAAGATCAACAATTGATGCTATATCTCTAATAAGAAGGCTTATGGAGAAGTATAGAGAAAGCAAAAGAGATCTTCATATAGTTTTTATTGATTTAGAAAAGGCTTATGATCGAGTACCCATGGAAGTGTTTTGAATGGATTTGAAGAAAAAGGTTGTGCCAATCCAATACATTGACCTGATTAAATACATGTATGATTGTTCTACTACAAGCATGAAGACTCCTGGATGAGAGGCACCAAATTTTCCTATCACAGTTGAGGTACACCAAGGATCCACACTCAACCCATATATGTTTGTTCTTTTTATGGATGAGTTGACTAAGAATGTTCATGATCATATTCCTTGGTGTATGTTATTTGTTGCTGACATTGTTTTAAGTGATGAAACTAAAGATGGATTGCATGATAAAGTTGAACTTTGGAGAAAGGCATTAGAATCAAATGAATTGATGATTAGTAGGAGAAAAATTCAGTATACACATTACAATTAAAGCCAAGGTTGCAGTGTCAATGATGGAGACAAGCTGGACAGAGTCGATATACCAAAATGTGATAAATTTTGTTACATGGGTTCTATTATTCAAATATATGGGGATGTCCAAAATGATGTTTTTCATAGGATAACTACATGATGGTTGAAACAGAGGAGTGAAACTGGAGTGTTATGTGATCGGATGATCCCTATCAGATTATAAAGCAAGTTGTATCGAACATCTATACGACTAGCCATGCTCTATGGGAGTGAATGTTGAGCAGTGAAGAAATAAGATCTCAACAAGATGAGCATGGCTAAAATGCATATGTTTAGATGGATGTGTGGGAAGACAAGAAAAGATCTCTTGGGAAATGACTATATTAGGAATAAAATGGGAGTGTTGAACATTAATGACAAGTTGTGTGACGCCTGACTCAGATGGTATGGACATGTGCAACGTAGATCGACAAATGCACCTATGCAAAGTAATGTTATTGAGTCAAGAAAATTTAATAGTAGAAGAGGAAGTCCTCAATTAACATGGCAAGATGTTATAAAGAGAGATTTAGAATCTCTACATCTCAAATAAAATATGACCCATGATAGAGCTGAATGGAAATAGAGGATCCATGTAGCCAACCCAAACATAATTGGGATTGAGGCTTAGATGATGATGATGATGATGAGACTTTCATCCTTATATATATATTGTTACACATGAAACATATACAGTGTCGCACATTATGTAAATACCAAGGTGTGGGATAACCCAATATATCACCATGTAATAATTTTATCACGTAAAATACATGTATAAAAACAAAAAGGGTGAACTTGCATTTAATAAAATAGAATAAGTGATTTTTGAAGCCAAGAACTGCATTATAACATGGGCTATTCCCCTTTTTATAGGATTCAAAACCTCAAAGTTTGTTGAAGCCTAAGTGTGTTAATGTTGGAGTCTAAGGTACTAGATTCTCTATTTTGCTTAATGAATGTTTCTTATACCTATTAAATTCTATAGTTCTAGTTTGGTGGTGAACCCTAAACTTTGTGATAAGCCTTTCCAACCTTGAAGTTCACCATCCCATAGATCAAAATTGTTTGATTTTATTAAATATTACGATAGCACTTGATTTGCTCTAATTGAGTTTTGACTAGCCTTGGACTTTATCACCTAGAGCTTTGGCGGGTTAGTTATCGCCCAGTCAACTGGTTAAAATAGCATTTACACTTTTGTCTTGTTCTTTCATAGATGACTGAATGCATAGCACTATAGCCCTTGAAGGAAATTATATGATAGTTCTCAATCCTAATATTTAAAGTTGATCATTACAAATATTTTGAAAATTTGATATCTTGAACCTGAACCATTTTATATAACTGTTATCCTAGTAGAACTTTGTATCTTGAACTACAAATATTGAAACAATGTTACTTGTTATCTTTATTGTGTTGAATTAAGTGCACAAAATCATCCCTGACTAGATTTGATATTACCTTTGAATCATACTATAAGATGATTTTTGGTTGAACATGTTTATTTATCATAATTGGATTCTTAAAACCTTAATTAAACATTGGGATGTGATTTCATATCTTGTTATGTGTCTATGTTTCAAGTTCGGTCCAGTTTGGACATTGTTTAAGCTAGTTTTACATATATGTGCTTGTTTTTGACCTAATTGCAATTTATTCATATCTAAGATTTTTCTTGCAATTTGTCACATTCTTGTTGTGTCTCATAAGTTTTGACATCATGCTTCATATGGTTGTTCTTTGGGACGCCTTATCATGCCTTAGTTTGAGTGGTGACATCTCATGTTGAGATTAGGGTTTGCTCATGGATGCCCTAACTCAATGGTTGGCCCTTTGAGTGTACTGACCAATAAACCCCCCTATTGTGTTGAAGTTCTCCAAAGTTGTATTTGTTCCCTTTAGGGTTGGTGGTTGCCAATGTTTCCTAGTGCCCCTAGGGTTGGTGGTCGATGAAAGTTCCTAACTCATCTATGGTCGCCAACACACCTAGGGTTAGCGACTAGTTGGATTTCTATTCCCTCAGTCTCGAAGATTCTAGTGGTCATTTAATTTTTCTAGACAACTTTGGTCGATTGTTTTTCTTGTTATGATCACCCTAGTTTCATGCTTGACTGTGGTTCTTGCATGGACGGGATCTCTTGGACACAAGGCATGCTTGACATTTCACCTACCCCCTTTCTCTCTCTCTAACCCTAAGTTATATTAACCCCTCTTCTTGCATGCAAAAAACCTCTTTAAACACCTATTTTCCTCTCTCTTCTTCCTTGGTTGCTTGGAGCTCGTCCCCTCTTGCTTGGTGAAGAAGAAGGATCTCAAGTTGGAAGAGTTGGCCAATATACCTTGCATGTTGATCGAGGGTTTTAATCTACCCTTCTTGTGATTGTTCAGTGCTTCCTTGCTCTTCTTCTTAGTTTTGGTAAGTGAGATATCTATCTACACCTTCATTTTCTTTCTTACCCTACGCTTTCTCTTTCTCTTCTTGGCCGAACCCATGGTGTTCCATGGTGGTGCTTGAGTTAGAGCTTGAAGAACATCTTTTTCTTGCTTCCTTGACCTAAGGTTTTCTCTCTTTTTGGAGAAGGAGCTAGCTTGTCCAAAAGGAGTTCTCAAGATAGGGTTCCTACCTTTTCTCCTTCATGCTACCTTGCTGTTTGGAGTTTCTACATCACCTCTAAGGCAAGTTATATAACTTTCTCCATGATTATTGGTTACTCTACCTTGTATGAATATGATCTTGCCCAAAAATTTTGTTCTGAGTAGGAAGTGGGTTTGTGTTTACATGATGGTGGTTGACTAGTTATCCTCTTATACAAACCCTAAATCTTTTGCATGATTTTATTAATGGGAATGGTCATCATAGACCTTGTTTGCATGTGCAAAATGGTGTCGTTTGCTCTCTCAAAGTTACATTTTTCTAGGGTTCAAGCTGATTTGCTTCCTTATATTTGAACTCGATGGTTTGTTTTGGTTTATTTTTTCTTGACTTCCTTGTACCAATGGATGTAATTGACCTTGTTGTTTTGTATCTTGATGGCCTCTATGTTTTCACCCCTTATGTGGTCAATGATGTTCTGAGATATAGTGGTCGCCAATATTTTGATCTTTAGTGGTAGCCAAGTTTTGAACCATGTTGGTCGCTAAGGTCTTTGACATTATCAGTCTCCAACTTTTGAACCTTTTGGCAGTCAATGAAGGATTTGATTCATATTGGTCACCAAGAGTTTTGATTTCAATCTATTTCCAAGTTTCATGTCATCATCTTTCACTAGTGTTTGGTAACCCTAACGGTCTCCAACCTTCTTGACCCTTGATAGTCATTGACATCTCTAACCCTTTGTGGTGAATGAGAATTTTTGGATTCATGGCCGCTATGTTTCCTAACTTATGATTGGTGATGTTGGTCTTATACTTTCAAGATATGATGGTGATGTTGACAATTAGGGTTTATCTCTAAGGGCTGCTTTGTAACCCTTACTGAGATGACAGAACTCAAGAAACAGTTACAGGAGTTGCTTGAGAAAGGTCTCATTTGACTGAGTACTTCTCCATGAGGTGCTCCCGTTCTTTTTTTTTAAAAGAAGGATGGGTCTTTGAGATTATACATAGACTATAACAATCTTAACAAGGTGACTATAAAGAACAAATATCCTTTTCCAAGGATAGATTATATGTTTGACCAGTTGCGTGGTGCAATAGTGTTCTCTAAGATAGATCTAAGATCAGGATTCATCAGTTACGTATCAAGGAGAATGACATACCTAAGTCAGCCTTTAGGACAAGATACAGTCATTATGAGTTTGTAGTTATGTCGTTTGGACTAACTAATGCTCCAGTTGTATTTATGGAGCTGATGAATAGAATCTTTTGGTCATTCCTTGATCAGTTCATAGTGGTCTTCATAGACGATGTCCTAATTTATAGTAGAGATGGTCAACAACATGAACAACACCTTTGCCAAGCCTTGACTCTATTGAGACAACACAAGCTATATGCTAAGTTTAGCAAGTGCGAGTTCTGGTTGTCAGAATTGTCTCTCCTAGGACACATTATATTTGCTTCAGGTATTCATGTTGATCCTAAGAATAAGGAGTCTGTTGTACATTGATATAAATTATTAGAGCGCAACCATATTCCGTAGAAGATTGTTGATGGGTTCGTTATGAGAATGTTATGAATGTGAGGTCGGACATCCGAAGTAGTGGACCAAATGTTTATCATCCCAAATACAAAGGCCTTTTTGGGCATGTTGTCACTACCCTTGTATGGGATTATAAATTCCTACCCCCGAGAAAAAATAACAAGTAGATGTAAAGTTAGAGGACAACTAATAGACGTCAAGTGAAGCAAAGGCAAACTCATAAGAAAATGGATTGTAGACACACCGTTGTTCCTCGTTCACATAGATGGGAAGGAAAACAAAAGATAAGGAGAGAAAAAAAGAAGATGACGAAACAAGTCAGACTACTACGACTACTATGTGTTTGTTTTTGTCATTTATTGTTACGCACTTAGTGAAAAAGAGTGTATTTTCTTTATCTTTTGGTGTGGTGGAGTTGCAGAGATCACTTACTACGTCAATGGTGGTTGGGTTTAGGGTCAAAACATAAGAAGCACAATATATTTTTAGTGATGTGTTTTTTTCTCATACATTTTCATGATTTTCCCCAAATCTAATGTTCTCTCTATATTTGATTGATTAATGTTTAGTTCTTGGGTTTATAAATTTTTTGGTAACACTTATGTAGTATATGCATCCTTGTTGATTGTATGAAGATGAAAAATGTGTGCATCCTAAGCAAGTCTATTAGATTGTATGGTATAGATAGATGTTTAGATGAGGAAGGATGATGATGATATGACTACAACGTTGATGACCAGAAGTAGAAATTTTGGAAAATGTAAGATGGAGGATATTATGTACGGTAACGATTTGAACAATCTAACAATGAGAGGATATTCAAAAAATATACATGATGCATATTGGATCAAATTAAACAAGAAGATTGTAAGAAAGTTGTAATTGTGGCTTGACATTTTCCTATTCTACCACATCTCAGACTAGATCTATGCCATTGATTAGTGCAAAAAACTCAAAAGTTCAAGAAATTATACGAGCTAAAGACAGTGGACGATCAAAATGTGTGATTATATGAATCCTTGTGATTTCCATTTGACCAAAGATGTTGTGAAGATCTCAAATACTGAAGGTCACCTATCTCAGATATGACCTCGTCTTAGACAAACTCCACTCAGATACAAGATAAAAGTCACTTACACTTGAATTGGAAGCCTTGTGTCCATTATATAATACCTCGATCAATATTCTCAGGGTTCAAAACTCACTCTGACCTCTCGATGCTAAGCACTCATCGTCCAACTTTTAACCAATGATGATGTGACATTTTTCACAAACATCTTTACAATAATTAGCCACAAAATAACATACCACTTCACTGTCACCATAACATTTCTTCAGAGATAGGCTACAACACATTCTTATGGTCACTCTATAATGTTTTAGATATGTGTGTACTTTCCATTGGTTCCTCCCTTAGCATCCTATAATTTTGATATGTCCAATATCCTAATACTAATGGTCGAACTTAGCTATATCCTAGAGCAATGTTCATTTGACTCAGACATGATTCATTAGTTATGTTTCTAGATCAGAACTCTCTATATATCAATCTTCCTTTCTTTTTGCTTGTAACTAACAATTTCACAAAATTTTTAGCTACTTTCTCCTTCCATTTGTATTTTAGTATCAAAATATTCTCTAGGCTATTTGTGATGGTAGTGACCTATTTGTGAACCCAAGTTTAGAGAAGATCGAAGAGGGATGAAATGAGTCTTTTAGTTGTCACAGTATAAAGCAAAAGTATTGACATTAATCCCCAAGAGAGGCATGATCCACTAAATTGACTTGTTCTTCTCCAGTTTGAGAGAAGGATGAGAAGAGAGATATTGGTAGCTGAGTTAGTAGAATATGATTTCTATGTGTGTGATAGTTGTTGGTATAGAAGAGTCTTGATATAGAAGAATAAGACACCAATATGGATGTTTACCTATGAATCATCATGAAATACCTTTAGTTTCAAACAAACTTATCTAGTTTAAATTTTTACTTCTTTCCTTAGCTTACATATAGGCATAGTTTGCAATGAAAATCATCTCATATTTAGAACGAAGTAGGTAATACAATGTCAATAGAAACTTATGATTCACATTAAGATCTCGAGAACAACCTTGACTCGAGTGCAACTAAAACTCAAATACTTGTTATTATGAATCATTATGTGATCATTTTATAAATCTAGAAGATCACACCTGCAGTCGAGAGAAAAAACTCTCATTGGATGAGAGAGTAAGGTCCTATTTTATTAGATATAAACTATATTCTCCAATGCATATCACACAACATACATTAGTCATATTATTTTATTGAATGGTGTTAATGCACAGTTCTTATTATGATGTTTGAGGAGTATGTAGTAGGATATATAATTTTTTTGTATATCGATTTTATATTTAGCTAATCTATAATTATTATATACTTATGGTTTAATTTGTACTTAATATTTAGCTAAGTACTTAAAATTTGGTAGGCTCATGATGCATGATGCCCTTCTCACCAACAAAAGGAGAGTGTGAAGGCACTTAGCCACCTATAGTGTGTGTCCCAGGTGCCAATCCAAGGACGAGACAACTTTATGGGATTGCAAGTTCACCAGAGACTGCTGAGATGTGGTCCTTGCAGACACAGTTAGATCCGACTTCACCAATTCTAATGACACTAAGCAATGGATTCACACATAGATGCAATAAGGAGTAAAAATACTACCTTTTCTTGGTTACTTGCTGGCATATCTGGACTAACTAGAACAAATAGGTTTTTGAAAATATCATAACCCAAATAGTTCAGCATGTTATATTTATACAGAGGGAGGTCTCTACTCAAATGGAGGCACTTGTGAAGCAGACCCTGAAGCCACAGACTGCTGATATCACGGGTTGGAGGAATCCTGGCCCGAGACTGATAAAATCAACTATGATGTTGTTGTTAAACACTGTGAGGCCTGTTGTGCCATTGTAGTTAGAGATGAGTGTGGTAAGTGGGCTAGAGGGGCAGCGATAAGACTGGGTACTACTAACGTTCTTGAAGCTGAGTTGGAGGGAATTCTAACGACAACAGAGCTAGCTGCTGCTAATACCTCAGTGAGAGTTATAATGGAGTCGAACTCACAAGCTGTCGAAAAGATGATAGCCCAACATGAGATGGATCATCCCAAATATGTGAAATTGTTCAGAATGATTCACAATCTGATGCTTCCATGATGGCAGGTAGAGTATGTTCTAAGAGAATGCAATGTTGTTGCTAACGAATCAGCCAAAACCAACCTTAAAAACACCTTAGCATACATGGTGTATGCCCATCCTCCTAAGGAGGTCACTCATCTCATAGTTAAAGATCTTTGTAGTGGTAGTAGTACTACCATGTTTCCAATTTCTAGCTTAATTAGTGAGTGTAGTCTTTCATTTGAGTTTGCTCGCAAGGGGAGGGCGAGATGAATAAGACATCATCTCGACTTACTTAAAAAAAGTTTAAGTTTTATTTCCACATGATCAAGATATTTTTAAATGTGTGAAAATGCATTCTTTTAAGTCACCAAATTTCATGTGTTATTTTTGTTAATATTTTCTTTAAATTATATATGTAAGTCTTCCATGAAGATGAACCATTTGTAAGATCTCTATGTCATTTTGTACATATATTCTATCAATGTGACCCTTAATCTTGTGGGATATAAATTTGTGTGTAACAAATCTTTTCAATGCATAAGAAGTCACCACACTCTCATCAAAAGGTTATTCTAGTGACGTTCTCACTAATTCTTACCATATTAACCCATATGTAATTAAAATGTCAATTTTAGGAGAGTTGAGCCAAGTTGTGACCCTTATGACTAGTTCTAAAGAGTAAGAAATAGGATTTTCATAAATAAGGTAATTTTATTACTACATCAAATCCATATTGTTGAGGCACGTTTTCAAATTTATACTCATTTTCATTCTTCTATTCAGTTTTCATTTTTTGTTACTTTCCATCCAAGTTTGCTTCAGTTGATTTTCACATATTATATACATTTTGACACCTATGATAGAAATTTCGGCATCAATCACTAGATTATTGGGGATGACCGATCAAGTAGTAGTGACATTCATGCTTAGGTTGGATTATAAAAAAATGAATTTGGTTTGAACTTGGAAGATATGGTAGCATGTCCAAAACCATGTCCTCACACTCCCCATTGTGATCATATTATTTATGACCATGTGAGAAAGTACTACATGTACAAAGTTTTTTGCCAACTTCTTGGGCTTGAATTCTAATGCACTGAACATGATTTCAAGATAAATATGTTCAAATAACTATATTATATGTGTATCTAAGTTGGTTGTAGTATTAACAATAGTCCCCCGTAGAAATGTATTAAAAATATGTTTTGCATCACCCTTTTAGATGGTAGTAGTGGCCTCACTTAATTCTCATTATTAGATCCACCCATCATCAAAAGTAAAGCTTGATAAAAAAAATTTCTAACTAGATCGTGTCATTTGGGAGCAACGTATAATGCAATTGGAAGTTGGCAAACCATGAGGAATATAGATTCCCAAAACGGCTGACTTTTGTTGTAGTGGTCAAATATTAAAGCCAAAAAATAGTAGGAATAATAACAAAATTAATGATGAACCCACTTGTGTAAGTTGTCAAAGACAAAATATTCTCTCCATATTGCATTGATATTCATCGCTTGATGTCACATAGTGTAAATTGTCAAAATTATTTTGAGAAGTACTGAATACAAGCACATATCAATGTAATAGCGTGCTTGGTAAATGAAACGTATGTTAGTATATCATGGTATTAGTCAGTTAAAGAAGGGACACAAGGTTGACAAATATCTTTGGTCGCCAACATGAGATTTCAAATCTGAAATAATTGTCAACATTTCTAATAGCGTGCTTGGTAAATGAAACATGTATTAGTATATCTTGGTATTAGTCAATCAAAGAAGGGACACAAGGTTGACAAATATCTTTGTTGGCCAACATGAGATTTTAAATCTGAAATTATTGTCAACATTTCTAATATTATATTTCCTATAAGAATGGATGCATATAATTCACACTCTATATTACAAGAATTTATTTTTAGAAAAGTGTAGCAGGAAAAAATGTGAATATGCTATAAATTTTAGATGCACACCAAATTTTTTTTCTACATTGAATTTTCTTGTTCAAATGGAGGGGCTACATGCACAATCTGGGATATGTTAAGCCTTAAAACAATCATAATGGTGTTAACAAAAAATTCAACGAAGCCAACTCACTCTAGTAATCATTTCTCACAAATGCTAGTCTTTTTTGGCTTCAAGTACTAAATATATTTGGGCTATTAAATATCATTTGTTCTTTGAACACGTTTCTACTACATCTAAAGTACAATGACTACATTTAGTTGGATGCCATCTGAAAAATGTTACAAGGTTCAATAATGGGCATTTATATAAGAGTAAGTTCAGTCAAATTCTCACAAATAGCTAATATATAAACATATATTTTCTTTCTATAAAGAGGCATCAATTATAGGCGTCACTATAAAATTTATGTTGTATGTACATAGGTATCAAATGAATGAGGCATATCTTGAGCTCATTGAAAGTATTGAATGTTTCATAGCTTTTTTTTTTAGGTTAAGCTCAAATAACGTTTTGTTCTGGCCCTAACCTATAAAACTAAGCCTCCATACCTTTTTTCTTATATGTTATGCATGGACAATTCGGTGTTGATGGTTCATTCCTTCTTCAAATGTGATTTTGCTCCTCAAATATAAATTATGCATAATATTGGGTTTAAAACTCCCATTAAATGACGACACATTTTTTTGTTAAATACATTACATGCCTAATTTTGAATAGTCAATTTTTTGTGCCCTTTCCTTTGGTGTATTTAGCTTGAAAGAAAGTAAATCTATTTAAAGAACATATGTAACTCCAAAAAACACTATATACTCTATCAAATACAAGTTATATTATTATATTGACCACTATTATTGCAAGTCAACAAGGAAATTTACTCCATTCAGATGCACCGACCATGACTGCCCAACATTCCGTGCTTAGTTCGGCCTTTTCACTGAGACAACAATGACTCCCCTAATTCTAAAGTGCTTCTAGACTCCTCAACCACATGTTCATTCACCCTGATCATGCCAAGGCTTCTCTAGTTGATAGGAATGTCCTTGGATAGTTCCATTTTTCTATAGCTTGATTTGAGATTGTATATGGAATTCCCCCTCTATCAAACTTGTTGTTCTATAGGGCTATGTTTTATTGAGGTGCCCGCTCTTCAATGAATAAGTTACATTCTTTGCTTACCTAAATGTAGTACTGCAACAATCTTTAGCAGGGTGTGTTATGTTTACATTTTTGAACTATGGAACTCACCCTATAGATCAGTTACAAGACTTCATACACAATGCAACTACATTGGTTAATAGTGGTTTTTAAAGGCTAGCCATCTAACCTAATACTCATGATGATTTAATATTAATGTTTGGGGAATATCATGTAGTGTGCATACCTTTGCATACACATTTATTTCAATTCTATTATAGATATGAATTTTATGTGTTGTCGTATCTTAGATGAACATCACCCATTTAAATATTGAAAAAGATGAGGCAAGACACCCACACAACTACTACCTTTACCCATCATATTATAATACAAATAAGATGGCAATACATCATATCCACAACAAAAGTGATGGTCTAGTGAGTAGAAGGCAAGGTACCAGGTATACAAAATAGTGAAAAGAGGGAACAAGGGCTTAAAATGGGGGTGAGTGCTCTTTAAAACAATCCACTACAACAAAAGAAAATGAAAAACAAAAAAGAATAATGACAAAATAGATGAAACAACTAGCCATGATATATGATCCTGGTCCAAAGAAAACACAACCCTTCTAATCATTCTTGTCCAAAGTCTACAGTAGCTATTCAAAGCACACCAATCCTTTCACAACAACAAGTCCTCCATCAAGCTGGAAGTCAAAGAAATCAGAGCCTAAAGCCTTGTACTTCTATATAGAGGATGCATCACCTGAAAGAAGATAATTGAAGTGAGCATAGATAAGGTATGGTGTTGCAAAAAATAATAAATTTGAAGAAGAGTTATAGTAAATATAATTGTTTTGTTCATACCAAGGATTCTAAAGAATAGGGTCATTCAATGAAGACATAGAAAAACTAAGATTAGAGTTGAGAGGTTTAGAGTGAAACATATTGGATAGAACAAACTCTTTAGTGGTGTTGAAGTTAGTCAAATGAGGGTGAAAGAAGGCATCTTAAATACTAGAGGAGAAAGTGCATTCAAAGAAAACATGTTGAATATCTTCCTAGTAGTTCAAACGAAAATAACTAATAAAGGGGGCATGAAAATACCTAGAGCATGCGTGTAAGCTAATCTATAGTTTTGAGTTGGGTATGAGCCAAAGTAATATGTTAATAGTGGTATATAATTTATCTTCTACAAAAAGGACCAAGACTATTAGAAACCATAGGATCTATGAAAAACTTGTAATCTTGGAAACTTGAAAAGTTTGACTCCATTTCTAAATGACCCACTCAGATGAGCTGTGGGTGACATAGCTAGTGTAACTATAGATTTCATCTAAGAAAACATTATTAGGAAGGAGAATGTGTTTGACATTATTAGATCTAGAGGATGTAAGCAATCACCTATTGTCTTAGACATCCAAATGAAGATAAGATAAGGGAATTTGAAGTTATGGAGAGAGATATAAAAATAGACATATTAGAAAGACAAGGATATGACAAAACATAAATTTTACATAAATCACTCAAAGGATTGATGATCTGGTATTGGATCATACAATAATCCTTTTTTTTTGAGAAAAAATATAGATAATGACTTGTTTTTTAGGGTATGCCACAGTTTCCTGCTCAAATAGTAGTTTTGATTGACTATGATAGACCAAATAATTTTTCAATTATAGTATTAGGAAGCTAGCACTTTACTGAAGAGACCCTGGGAGTGCAACCTGAAACCTCAACCGCTCAAACTCTTAGTGTGACATATCATGCTCTAGTTCACAATGTGGATTCTCTTTCTCCCCAATATTCCCGCTACTATAAACTCATACACATATTGTCGATATTATCAATGACAATGCAAGGTAGGGGAATGCAAGTGATGAGGTACTAGGAGGAGATGGGTGTAAGCAAGATAATATAAAACTACCAATCTTTGAGATCTACTTAGAAATATAATGTCCCGATAATTGAGAGTCTATGAGGTTTTAGTCCAAATAGGATATCAAACGTTAGAATGGTGCTTATAGTGAGAGAGAGGAAGACAATTTGTTTTTTAAGAACATAGAAAAATGGTATTCCTTAACTAACAAGTGTAATCATCTTGAATTATCTTCCTCTCTGTAACTACTATCTACATTACAAAGTTTACACTTCTATTTGGACTAAAACCTCTAGGCTTTCAATTAATGAAACACTAGGTCTCTCATCAGAGTTGGTAGATTGGTGTTTTGAATGTCTCACACCCATATCCTCTTACTTCATGAGTTGAATTTCCTACCTCACATTGTCATTGACAAAATGATCAACATATGTAGGGAAATGTAACTTATGAAGTAGGACGAAATGGGTGTAAGACATACATTCAAAAGAATCAATTTTCTAGGCCTGATAAAAATATCTAGTGTTATAAATGATCGAGAGTCTTCGAGATTTTAGTCAAAATGGGATCCAAAGAATTAAAACTCTAGTGTTCTTATGATTGACGAGTACACCATCTGATGCTCACTAATTGCACTCATTAGTTGTTTCAGCCGATAAGCCTTGCTAGTTTGGTAGTAGTTTGCAGGTTCCATACCCAGCTGAGCACTCATGGACATGGGCAGATCTTGGGGGAGGCAACCATGAGTGAAACACCCCCCCACACGCCGATGCGTTTTCTATAGGACGAGTCCTATAGAAACTCCATAGGACCCAATCAGATTGCGTTATATTGGAGAATTTGCATTTCTCTCTCCTTATTTTTTCTAGGGGGTTGGGTTTTAAAGATGAGTGAGAAGGAATTACTGCATTGTGATTGGTTGTCTTATACAAAAAGTATAGGACACCGTCCTATAATATCCGCTACCCCCACACACACACAACAAATCAATATATCTGTATTTATACATATACAACATGGGAAGATGTAGTATATATAGAATGTTTTATGATATAATACCAAGTAAAGTGACTAACTGGATTGTATTAGGTTGTTGTTTCTAGACAAGTTGCCTGAGTTCCATTCTCACTCAATGCATATTTTTCAAACTCTTTTAACTTAGCCCCCCATGTTGCATTTAAAACCAAGTCCTTCTAACTCAGCCCCCCTACTAACATTTTCTATTTCCACCCCTGCTCATGGAGGAGAGGTTTATGCAACATGTAAAAGATTCATTTATATGTGTTCTTCTGGTACCTCTCATATCCCACATGACACCATATACTAATTATCTTTGAAACAGTAAAAATATCACTTTGACACAGTGGCGCAGCGGAGAAGCCGGGGTGTGGGCACCATGTACATGAAGCATCAGAGAGACATATTAGGTAGGACATGATTCTCATTTTCACTACTGATATGTGCAAGGTACACATTCCTCACAATGCAATTACATAGTAGATGCAAGTACTACATTTGTGAATCAAAAACAGTTCTATCACGTTCGGCAGTTTGCAAGCGCTCCTCACACACGGGGAGTGAGTGGTTTGTTGGGGAGAGGTTGGTTTGGGAGTGCTGATGTGGCGTATTTTAATTGGATGTGCTGGCAGAGGTTGTGTAATATGTAAATAAATTTGTTTTGCTTATAACTTTTATACCATGATGAATTTTTGACGAAACAAAAACCATTGGATTCGTTATGAAAAATACATTCCAACAAGACTAATATTGATATATTTTTAATAAAAAAATACAAAAATGATATGAATCGATTATTCTGATGTCAATAAATCATTTTGGGCGTCAATTAACCATATTTGGGTGTCATTAGCCATTTATGGGTGTCAATAAGTTATTTGAGAGTCGTTATGCTGTTTTAGTTGTCGATACCTTATTTGGTTGTCATATTAAACTTATGGGTGTCAATGAACCATTTTGAGCGTTAATTACCTTATTTGAGCGTCATTTTAAACTTCTGGGTGTCAATGAACCATTTTGGGCGTCAATTACCTTACTTGGGCGCCATCTTTTGGGTGTCATTAAGTGGTTCTTAGGTGTCAAATAGACCTATTTAGGTGTCGTTATGTTGTTTTAGTTGTCAATCCCTTATTTGGGCGTCATTTTAAATTTTTGGGTGTCAATGAACCATTTTAGGCATCAATTACCTTATTTGGGCGTCATCTTTATACTTTTTTGTGTCAATGAACCATTTTAGGCATTAATCAAGTATTGTTTGGTGTCAATAACCATTTATGGGTGCCATAACATCCAAAAATACCTTATTTGGGCATCAATTTAAACTTTTGGGTGTCAATGAACCATTTTGGGTGCCAATTACCTTATTTGGGCGTCATCTTTATACTTTTGGGGTGTCAATGCACCATTTTGGACGTTAATTAACCATTTTTGGGTGTCAATAGCCATTTATGGGCGCCATTGTAACGTCCCCGATTCAACCACCTGATTTTCTTCCTTCGAAAATCCAGTAGCTAAATCTGAGCCGTTAATATGGCACCAAGAATCAAAGCACGAGTGAGATAAGTAATATTTTATTTCAAAACATTACACCCTTACAAAAGGTATTTTTACATTATCTCCTGTATACATGAGTTTAAAATTAAGCTTGATCCGCCTTTGATTCTTGACGCCCTTCAGGATCTTTTCAAGATGAGTCTTCCACAAGGAAAGGTCCTATAAATAATATAATCTGCAACACGGAAGAATATGTCGCAGCCCAAGTGGGAGAGTATGGGTTAGACAAATGTCTAAGTATGGAAAAATTGAGATAAGTAGCAAGACACTATTAATATAATTGTACTCTTAATGTATTACCAAAGTATCAAAAGTCCAAACCAAAATTATTGACCATCTACTAGCATGAAGCATAACAAATGTGTATGTATGTATATTCATAAAACATTTATCATATGACAACTCTATCAAAATGTTAGACCAATACTGTGGAGCATAATCATGATTATTGTTTTAAGGATAACAAAAAGGGAGACCTTATTCCATAAATGAGTTTAACTACAACTCTCAGAGAAGGTGTCAATTCACCTTGGGCAACTGGCCTGCAACCACAAAAACTTGCTTAGCCAAGACTTTAGTCCATTAGGGTCACCAAAACACCTGTAAGTACCCTGGCACACCCCTGACCACTCGTGCACACTGTATGCTCTATTCAATGAATCAGATTACCACATGCAGCCACCGGTCACCTTTCCAAGACCAGAAGAGGGTGCTCCTTGCACAAAATGCCACTTGAATAATCATTAGTTAGCATGCTTAATCTTTGCAGGAGATTATTCCCCATTACTAACTTGATCATGCCTGACTCTACATGACCAACCCAAGTGTGGGCCTGAGTATGGTAGAGCATTATACTCATCCATCCCTGACTCCAAAGGACTTAGATCTGGATCCCAAATGTATCAATCCCCGGCCAAGACATGCCAACTCTGTTACCAACACATCTCCCAATATGAATTTTAGAATCAAAAGGACATCATCAATGATATACAACTATTTGATGGATATTCAGAGTTGGAGAGATCAAAAGGTAGTCAAGTAAATGAATCACTGATTATTATTTCACTATGACACATAAAATGTAAACTTGTGGGATTGGGGTTTTGAATCAGACAAGTCTATGGCCAGGAGCGTGCAAGAGGTTAGGGAGTCCCCCCGTGTGAACACGGAACCAATTAAATAACCTTTCCTCTTTACTGGCTACAAACATCAGTGAAACATGCTCCTAGTCACCTTAGAAGTGTCTGATAGAATTCCACTTTCCAACAATATCACATGACATAATTAATAGAGAGAAATAAAGGAAAAGAGAACCAAAAGACAATAGGACTGGAATTCAAAGAAATGATTGATTATCATCGAAAGCCTTTAAACTCAATTTTAAAGGATAATATGGATGAATATATGAAAGTCATACCAAGCTTATTAATAAAGAGGTTGTGTATAGTTGATCACTTATTCATTCTTTAGGAAAGTATATGAAGTATACTATACTCTTACTGCATATAATACCAAACCATTCTATACCATACCTTTTATTGATGTTGATATAATAGATTACAATAGGAATTGAATATCATATTAAACAATAATAAACAGTACTTTTTGGATGATGAAATGTGGGAACCATACCTTTATATGTCCTTAATACATGTTTCCACAAGAAGACCATAGCATCATTAAATATATCCAATCTTGATATATTTGGGCAGCATTACGTTGCATTTTGCCATCACCTCGATCCTCATCCCGAACTAGAACAACTTCTAGGGTTTCTCTCACCAGAGTAGAAGAGAGATGGCTTAAAGCATCATGACATATGTGGAAGATATAGTATTTGGATTATCTTACTACAATGGAGGAGGGAGGTAGTAGGTTTCTATATACATAGGGTTTGTTGGGAAGTGGTTCCATTCACTATGATAGAGGAAGAGAGAGTTGTTTGCTAATCTAGACATAGATTGGAGGTTTATGGTGAAGGAGATGGGAAAGGAGGGAGAAGGGACGTTCACCTTTGCTTTGGGATGAAGAGGAGAGAACTTGTACTTATGGTGGGGTGGATGGGGGCTCTTTATATAGGAATGGTGAAGGGTAGCATGGTCCTAATAGCAAAAAGTGTGTGGATGACACATGGGTGCAAGGTGTCATCTTTAGGTGGATGTTTACTAGTTAGGTTACACATGGATGGTTAGGTGTCATCTCAAGAATTGCTAGATGACACATGGAAGCATATGTGTCATCTCAAGATAGCTATTAAAGGGTGGTTGACACATGGAAGGATAGGTGTCAACTTTTGGTGGTGCTAGGTGTCAAGGAAAGGAGTGTGCCACTCACCTTCTTGCTTCACCAACTAATGTGCTTGCTTAAGCTACCTACTTGCTATCCAGCTATATGCTTGCCTCCATAAGCAACTTACTTGCCACCCAGCTACCTGCTTGTGTGCTTACCCACCAATATATATTTTTCCAAAATTTGGCAAAAGTACCGCAATTATATTTTCAATATATAAAAGCTTTTATATTAATCAAAATGGATTATTTTAATATTAAAATTGATTTTACAAAAAAATCCTCAAAGAAGCTTATTTTTGTGAATAACTCTAATAAGGAGTTTTAATTTGGGCTAGAGATTAGGATGTTACAGCCATAGCATCTAAAAATGACTAAATAATGCCAAAAAATAGTTAAATAATTGTTTTAGTTGTCAATACCTTATTTGAGCATCATATTTATACTTCGGGGTGTCAATAAATCATTTTGGACATCAACTAACTATTTTTTGTTGTCAATAACCATTTATGGGCGCCATAGTTGGTAGTCAATTAAACTATATATATATATCATTTTTGTATTTTTTTCTCAAAAATGTTAATATTAGGCTTGTTAGATTACATTTTTCGTAACGAAACCATCAGTTTTTGTTTTATTAAAAAAATTTACGGTTCAAAAGTTATAAGCGAAACAAATTTATTTGTCTATTGCATAATTTCAAAAAGACCACCCAATCACCATTTGCCACGTGGTGCGGTTTAGGGGGCTGATTTGAGGCTAGTAAGCTTAATCCTTTTTGAATATATCCGTGTAAAATGTGCTACTTCCAAAACTTCTTCTTTATTGTCTCGAAGAGAGAAGTTTGTTGTCAATTCAAAGTCAGTAGCATGAAAGTACATGAGAATTTCTTTGTTTATTAACACATTCAGCCAGACACTAGAACATCTCGTATTTTAGGTACGCAAATATCATTAGGAAGAGGCAGCTTTTGGGTTAACGGAAAGTTGAACATGTCAAATCTTCTTGTCGCACGGCAATGCTTCTTTTATTCCGCACTTTTATTGATAGCATTGTCGCACTTCGAGGGGAAACCATCCAAATGGAGCAAGATCCCAGCTAGATTATATATTTCTACTTATGTGCTGGATACACGCACACTCCGAGCAAAACGAAACAACACTCAGAAACCAAAGAAAGAATGCAGCTGGCCTAGTTTTCTTCGTTCTTAAATATTAATCATTGGCAGCTATTATTACTTGGTGTCCGTAACTTTGTATACCAATTTACTTCTCTGTTGTACTTATAAATACAAGTTGCATCCATCCTTGCAGCTCAGATCAACATTGAACAACTGTTACCTTTACCCAGTACCACCCTCCGCCATGGCCTATTCATCCGCCAAACTTCTGAAGGCCTTGCCGTTCCTATTCTTGGCCATTGCCACAACAACCTACGGCGGTGACCCGGATATACTCACCGACTTCGTTGTCCCGCTTGGCGTCAACTCCACTATGATCAATGGCAATTTCTTCACCTTCACTGGCTTCCGCGACGCCCCTTTCCCTGATACCTTCAAAGTCTTTAAAGCCTCCATGACCGAGTTCCCCGCACTCAATGGCCAGAGCGTCTCCTATGCCTTCCTTGTATATCCAACTGGCACTGTCAACCCCCCACATACTCATCCCCGTGCCAGCGAGCTCCTCTTCCTCGCCATAGGCGAGCTCCAAGTCGGATTCGTGGACACCGCCAATAAGCTCTATACTCAGACGCTGCAGACCGGCGACATGTTCGTGTTCCCCAAGGGACTGGTGCACTTCCAGTACTGCGTTTCCAAGGATCCTGCAGTCGCTTTCTCTGCCTTCGGCAGTGCCAACGCTGGAACCGTATCTGTTCCTTTGAGCGTCTTCAATACCAGCATCGACGACGGTATCCTTGCCAAGTCTTTCAAGACCGATGTTGGTACCATCCAAAAGATAAAGGCTGGACTTCATGTCTAGGCGTCATTAGCTAATTCCAATTTATCTTTATTTTACAGTTGATCCGATCGAGGTCCATACGATACTGTCTCCACATCCCATCATCCATTCTTATGTTTACACTTCGCCGAGGTCCTTAATATGTCTCCACACGCAATCAATGTATACTGTTTGGGTGTTAATTTGTTTCAGTACAAAATCATGAATTCTTAGAATTTTTAACCGGCCCATATACCGGGTTACCTTAATCTCTTTTAAAGTCCGACAACATCGACTTTTCGTTTTAATTAAAAGAATAGCGAGTTGAATCATCCAGTCTCCTCGTGCAGGGGGCACCGGCAAAAAGCTCCATCACTAACAAAACATGTATCATATATACCTCCGCCACGGGTTATAGGAAAGGGAAGGATAAATCTTTCTTTATTATCTCATATATCATATATACCTCTTCCAGTATCAAAATTATGCTTCTCTACATTTCTGTGGGCACGCTGGTTATGACCATAGTTTTTCCTTAACGAGCCATCTCCTTGCCGCTATGAACTTCCTCTCTCACAGTGGCCCTCCACTGCAACGCCGAACGGTTTCTTAAGAAAAATTATTCTACCTATAACACCGGCCACATCGCCGGGAGTCTACCTGATTCTCGGGACTGACTTCTTACTGTGCCAACTACCTACTGCGCTAGCTGTCAGTAGCAATTAAAACAATAAATGATGAGGGAAGTAGAAGAGAGAGAAAATATTTTTATCTATAACTTTCAATCCGGAACGTATTTTTTGATGAAATAAATTGTATTAGAATCTTTGTAGAAAATACTTTCCAACGAGACTAGTGTTGACATATTTTGAAATAATGATAATACACGAGAAATATAGTACAATATATTAGGATATCATACACATGTTCTGAGTACAGACGTACAATACTCGTGAGTACTGTGCTTTTTAATGAAGGAGGTTCAACAGTACTCGTGAGTGCTGTACTTATGGATGCATCTTATAGATGATCTTTTGAGCTGATGTGTATTGTACTTTTGAGATCATTAACAAGTAGGTGTTCAACTTATGTCTGCATTTTGAAATAAATATTTGTCTACATGACCAATGTTTTTATGAGATTTTGTAGGTATTGTGCTTATGCTTCTGGACTAGTTATACAATTATGCTTTGATTTTGTAATTTATTAGATATTATACTTATGTTTGAGTAAATGCGTTGAAATTAATAAGTGGGTACAGTACTTGTGGTTGCATTTTATAGCTGATTAATGATCTGATGTACATTGTACTTTTGAGATCATTAACAAGTGGGTACTCAACTTATGTCTGCATTTTGTAAAAAAAATTATCCATATGACAAATGTTGCTATGGCAATTCATAGGTACTGTACTTATGCTTCTAGACCAGTTATACAATTATGCTTGATTTATAATTTGTTAGGTAATGTACTTATGCGTCACTAACTGAGTTGAAATTAACATGTGGGTACAAT
Source organism: Alisma plantago-aquatica (assembly GCA_963693085.1). Taxonomy (NCBI): domain Eukaryota; kingdom Viridiplantae; phylum Streptophyta; class Magnoliopsida; order Alismatales; family Alismataceae; genus Alisma; species Alisma plantago-aquatica. Next base: position 1,488,473,839 of record OY856409.1, read on the forward strand.
ACTTATGGTTGCATTTTATAGGTGAATTTTGATCTGATGTGCATTATACTTTTGAGGTCATTAACAAGTAGGTACTCAACTTATGTCTGCATTCTGTAAAAGAAATTGTCCAAATGACTAATGTTGCTATGTGATTCTGAATGTACTGTACTTATACTCCTACATCACTTATACGATTATGATTGATTTTGTAATTTGGTAGGTACAGTACTTATGCTTGAGTATTAATAAGTGGATACAGTACTTATGGATCCATAAGTACATTACTCTTGAGTATTATTGATCCTACTTCATTCAAAAGTACAGTACTCACGAGTATTGTACGTCTGTACCCAAAACATGTGTATGATATCCTAATATATAGTACTATATTTCTCACATAATATCATTATTTCAAAATATATCAATACTAGTCTCGTTGGAAAGTATTTTCTACAAGGATTATAATGTAATTTATTTCGTCGAAAAATACGTTCCAGATTGAAAGTTATGGACAAAAGCATTTTGTCTCTCTTCTACTTTTCTCATCTTTTATTGGTTTAATTGCTGCTGAATGTTATTGCAGGTAGTGAGGCGCAACATCCAAGAACCGGGTGGGAGCCCGGGGTAGCGGTGGGTGTCAGTAGCGTAGCTCTTTCTTAACACTCAAGAACCATCCCCTCGGTTAGTCCAAGTGCTCTCCTTTTACTTACAATATTCCGATTCCAGTTTCCTCCTCCGTTCACTTCTCCGCCATTAAGCTCTATCACAATAACTTCACCGAGCTCTACCATAGCTATCTCCACCGATCCTGACCTCGACCACAACCCTAGCTCTCCCATAGTAGTACAATAATGCTCTGCTTCAAGAGATTCTCCATCACATACTCCTCCGTCCAGAGATCTCTGTGTCGCACAACTTGCCCATCACAAGGACAATATTCATGCCAGGTCATGTTGTTGACCGTCATGTCAGAGAGTTGCATACTGGCAGTCCTATTGGAGCGCACTGTAGTGAAGTGGTCTCTCTTGCTACTATCGACTGTTCTGCCCAAGTACTATATCTGGTTCCAGCTTCCTCAGTCGTTTCCCTCCCCCCTCACCTATCTCTGTCACAACACCTACGCCCCATTCTCTCTTGCCTATTTTTGTATTTCCTAAAATCTTGTACAATATCCAACTGTTCATCTAATGATTTGGTTGAGCTAACACTAACAATGAGTTTAGTATTGTACTTTTGAATGAGGGGAAAATGATTGATTGTTAGTATTCTACTTATACTATAAAATGTGGTTGTTAAAAATGTAATTCTTGGACAATGTGTTTGTTCTTGTATACAATTTTAGTCAAACGCTACATTCTGAATGTTTACAAAAATAGGGTTGTTAATAATGTACTTCATGTACAATGTGGATGTTAGTAATGTACTTCTTGTGCTGGAAAATATGATTGTTAGTGTTGTACTTCATAAATAATGTGTCTGTAAGTATTGTATATTTTGTACACAATTATTTTGATCACAATTTTATTAAGTGCTACATTTTAAATGTAAGACATGTGATTTTTAGTATTGTACTTTATGAACAATGTGGTTGAAAGTACTTTACTTTCTGTACACAATTTTTCCAAATGAAACATTTTGAATGTATGCAAAATATGGTTGTTAATATTAAATTTTTTGTACAATGTGTTTGTTAGTATTGTACTTCTTGTGTGCCATTTTAACAAGTGCTATATTTTAAAAATATACAAAATATAGCATCATATTGTACGTTCATATTATACATCTCATACTGTACGCCTAATTGTATTGCCAAATGATGTTAGTATTGTACGTCTCGTACTGTACTCTAAATGTATTGTCAAATGATATTAATATTGTATATTTGTGTAGTACGAGATGTTAGTATTGTAAATGTATTATACGCCTGGTACTATACATATCTTATTGTACGTAAAATTTATTGTCAAATGATGTTATCAAATGTATTGTAAAATGATGTTAGTATTGTATGTCTCGTAATGTAATTATGTTAAGTTCAACAAATAAGGTGGTTAATGCATCTGAAATGATAAATAAATAATAATATTACAACATTAGAAACTCTATAGATAAGAAAATTCAATATAAATAGTAGATGCACATTAGATTTGTGAAGGAATATGGAGTGGGAAGAAGCCGTGAGACAATTAGTACTGTATGTCTGTACAGATACAAATTTGAATACTTTAATACATAGAAGGAACTACCAATGAATGAGAATTTAAATTTGAATACTTTTCATAATTTATGGTGGAATTAGATACCATAATTAATATCTATGGGGAGTGGATACATTATCTACAGTTTGTATGTGTTTTGCATGACTTATGCATGGACTACAATGCAAAATCGGTTGCATGTGAAGTATCTCTCGAAAGAGATGTTAGGCGCATTTTCTCAAGTTCCGCATGGGGCAGCGGGTGGAAAACTACCTATGCCTAGAATTTTCCCAAGAAAAGGAATTACAACAACTCGATTGTTCCTTGTTCACAGAGATGGGAAGAGAAATAAAAGATTAGAGAAGAAGAGAATGGAAGATGAAAGGAAACACGTCAGACTACTAAGACTACTGTGTGTTTTTCTTCTAGTCATTTGTTATTGTGCATTTTGTGAAAGATATTATATTTTTAGAATGTTTTGGTGTGATAATGTTGTAGGGATCACTTATTACATAAGTGTTGGTTGGGTTTAGAGACAAAACATGAGAAGCACATTCTATTATTAGTGTCGTGGTTGTTTCTCATTCAGTGTGATGATTTTTCACATTAAATTTGATGTGCTCTCTCTATTTGATAGATTACAGTTTATTTTTTAGATTTATACTTTTGTTTCATGCATCCTTGTTGATTGTATCAAAATGATAAATTTGTACATCCAAAACAAGTGTATTAGAGCGCATGGTGCATTTGTACAGTAAAGATTTGTACAGTGAAGATATGAACAATCTAACAATGAGAGGAAATTCAAAAAATATGCATGGTGCATATTGGAATAAATTAAACAGGAAGATTGTGGGAAAGTTGTAAAAGTGGCTTGATATTTTAATATTCTACCACATCTCAGACCATATCTATGCCACTGATTAGTGGAAAAAACTCAAAAAACTATATGAGCTAGAGACTGTGACAGATGAAACATTCTAGATCAAGAAGTTGGTGAACCTAAAGTATGAGGACAATATGAACATATCCAGATACATAAATCAATTTCAGAGCCACGTTGGTTAGTTTGGATCAATGCTTTGGTTGTTGATAATGAACTCTGTACATTACTTCTTCTAAAATCATTACCTTAAAGTTCACATATGCTCATAGTGTCAAATAACAATACTGCATAATAATTAAAGTTGAAACTAGGTGAAAAGAAGCCTACTGAATGGAAATACTTGAAAAAGGGCCATAGACAAATAGTGGTAAGTGGAACTTAGTTATAATTGATTAGCCAAATGGTAAATTCTTAATAATTAAGTTGTATGCACAATTGGGTTCAATTAGAAAATATGATCACTTAATTTTGATTAGTTGGTTAAATGGTAATTTTTCAGTTAGAAATATTTTTTTCTGGTTAACCAAATAACAATAATGCATACATACAAATAATATTAAACATACATATACCTATGTAATTGTAATTCAATTTCAACAATCCCCACCATTTATGTATGAATTAAGTTCTCATGATTTATATATCATTTTATTTATATGCAATACTACTAGGATATAACAATGTTCACAATTTTATGCTACAAGAGAATTATTAAGAATAGTAACCATTAATCGAATAACTATAATCAAATTCTAATTCAATTGGGTTAATGGTTAAAGTCGAAAACCGTATATGAACTAATTATCTGAAACAAACTAACCGTTTGGAAATTCAACTAAATTCTCACCCCTACGGGTGACTATCTTTCTGAGTTGCACTACCGACAAGGACAACACTAAAAAGTAAGATAGACTATGGTAGATCTCAAACTCACGATGTTTCATAGGACCACTCCAAGGACCGTGGTACTTCCAAAAAGGTCATAGGTTGCTTCGATTGTAGCAAGTCGGGTCATTTAAAAAAGAATTTCAAGGTTTAAAAAAGGATAAATTAGTTTATGCTCAAGGAAAAGAAGGATGATGATAAGAACAATGCATACTGAATTTTAGATGATAGAAATAATGACAATGATAATCTGATTCTGATAGTAGAAGAGCATTTCCTACATGTTGATGAGGATGGGTTTTGTATGGGTGGTGCACACTGTAGCTTCTTATCATGCTTCACCTAATAAGGAGTTCTTCACTACATACACCAGTGTAGACATCGACCAGGTGAAGATGGGAAAAATGACATATTCTAAAATTATAAGTATCAAAGACATTTATATTCAAATACTTGATAGTTGCATAGACAAACTTAGGGATGTTCTTCATATTTTGGATTTATGACTGAGTTAGATATCTGGGCTAACAATTATAGAAAAATCAAGTCTGATCAAAGAACACTTAAAATTTTTGAAATCCTATAAAATGTGGTAGGCACCTAGTAGGAACTTATAGTCACCAGAAGATTGTCCCAGACAGGTGGGTGCATCCTTGGATGATGACCCTATCCTGGTGAATGAATCACTATGAAACCAGTAGAAATAGGTTACCAGAGTCATCAGAATAAACACAAAAAATAGGGTGTGTAAATGGATAAAATGTATTTCCAATCTTTGAAATTGTGTATCTAATGAGAAGTAAGTGGCTAGAGTCACCAAGCAAACCTTGAATCGACATCACAAACTGATCATTGAAGTCACATATCATGGTCTTATAAATGATGTATTGAGTGAGCACCATCCAGACAAAACCTCCAGAAAAAATAACTTTATCCCAGAAGGCACACAGATGGATGACACTAGGTATTCATAGTCTCTAAAATACCAATTAGTACTAGGCAGTCAGAGCCTCCACAAATTCTCTTGTAGGCAGCTCCTGAAGAAGGATAGTGCCCCAAATAGAAGGCTATGAAAAGAAAAGTCTCTACCTCACTGGGATCATCAACGACTTCAATACTAGCATCCCAACAGAGTTTCCATTGTCATATTAGTACAATTCATAAACAAAATAACCAGTGGGTTTGAGAATGGAGTCACCATAGTGTTTAAGAATGAAACAAGCACTACTACAAAAACGACCTTTGGCGTTGGTCGTTTAACCCCATTTGGTGTCGGTTTCCGACCGACGCCTATGTGGGCACCGCTAAAGGTCGAACACTTCGGCGTCGGTTTTTTAACCAACACCTATTTAATCTATAGGCGTCGGTCGTTTAGTAGATAACCGACGCCAAAAGGGTTCGCGCCACAGAAAACGGCGTCATCTAGGGCACTTTCTGCGTCGATTATTTACTAAACAACCGACGCCTATATGGAATATAGCGTCGGTCTTTTAGTAGATAACCGACGCATAAAGTGCCCTAGATGACGCCATTTTCTATGGCGCGAACACTTTTGGCGTCAGTTATATACCAATAGACCGACGCCTATAGATTAAATAGGCGTCGGTTTGATACGAATATCCGACGCCATTTCCAGGACTGCTTTGGCCACATCAGGCGTCGGTTTTTTGAAAAAAACCGACGTTGTAGGTCTTTGCTAACGGTTTTCTATAAATAACCGACGCCTATTTCTATTTTTTTTCATATCAGTTTGCAGGCCTGCTGTGGCTGGTCAGCAGGATGAGAACCTACAGTTCAATTTTCTGAACTGCAGGTTTACGACATACATTGATATCAGCCTACAAACAGGCCGCAAACCTGCAAAAGTCACAAGGAAAATTTCACACAAGTACATACATTCAGACATCAATTCAATTCTCACATTCACACATATAGAAACATTCAAATACATGTATTAACATTCAGAAATATTCATTTACAAAGTATCATTCATTATCGCTATCAACATCCCAATTATATCTTACAGTTGCCACTGCTTGTATGGCTTTTGCCCATTCTTCTCTTACTTCATTTAATGCTTCCATCGTATATGGAGCATGTATATTTTTTAAGCGTTTACCTATAGTGTGGTCAGTTTTAAACACCTGCAAAGAGAATGATGTATATATATAAGTAATAATATAAAAATAAGATTGATATATTTCATACTAACTAATGAGACTATATAATACCTCATGTATGCTATCGATGTCCAATGCGGCATGTTTGATAATCATCTGCATAAATCGCATCACATAGTATGCGCATGCCCAGCCATTGTCTTGTGTAGCACACTATAAATTGAAACATACAAAATAATACAACTAAGCACAATTCACATCAATAATATATATATTCGAGTCGGGAACTTACTTGTACGTTCTGCCAATTTATTGGCTGGTTCTTTTTCCTTGGGACCGTTCCTCCAGCCTTTTTGAATGCATCTAAACCCCTACATGTTAATATAACACAATAAATTGCATAAGTAAATAGTAATGTAATAAAAGATGTTAACAGATATAAAAATGAAATATTTCTCACCAGAATAATGGCATTCTCATTACGTGTCCAATTTTAGTGTTCAATGTACTCCCCGCAGGATCTAGATAATAAACAGTGAATGTCCCGGGGACAATAACTAGTAAATCCCAATGTCTACCGCTAGAGGTAAGAAGTTAACAATTAATAACTCAAAATGCAAAATAAAAATGGAATTTTCTTAAGTCCAAATTATAAATAAAGTAAACTTACTTGACATTGAATGGAGCTATTATTATCGTCTTCTTTTGCTGACCAAAAATTGTAAAAGTATCTATACAGTATTGTTGAACATTATCAGGGTCTTTAGCTACCAAACTAATCAATGATGGAATCAAAAATCCCACATGATCAAATGCAAATTGTTTGCAATGATCTTCGACTAAGTAGCTGCAAAACATATAGGCGTATGCATTAATATATAAGAAACCAGATCACCAGATCTTACACAAGGTATATGGATGTATAAACAAGATCTCACCTTATCCATGTCTCTATCATTGATGTATTCAACCAATCATACATAAACAGCTCAATAATATCTTGTATAAATAAAGAGATATCGTATGATTGACCTGCATAATCTGCATCTAAAGAAACTATTATAGGGCAATGTATATTATGTGCCCGTAGCCAACATGTCATTCCCCTACAAGCATGACCTAACGGGTATGTTAGGTCAGTTGGAACCCAAGTTGGTAATGCGAGAAGTGGAGGTGGAGGCCTAGGTGCTCCTGGTGTCTTCTTTTTAACCTGTATATATAATTTCATATCAGTTGACATCATATATACACATTAACAGTCTAAATCAATGTAAATTTATCTTACAATTTCAGTCGTGTAGACGACATCTGCTTTGGGCCACAATATGACCCCACCTTTTGCCTCACCAAGTGTATCAATATCTGGGTGGGCATATGGCAACGCAACTTCCCTCCAATCGGGTAATACATGTAGCGGGCTCACACGAATGTAGCCCTGCAGCATTGGAGTCCCATGAAACGTTGCCCCAAGAAGGGACTGGTAAGCCTGTGCCTCTGCAACAACATAGTCTTGCATTCTTAAGCGGCATGGCTTCAATGCCTACAAATTTACGTAAAGAATGTTATACATATATACATAATCTTGAAAACATATCATCTTGAAAAGACTAGCTACAATGTCATAAACAATACTTACAACAGACGTGCTAGGCGATGGGTCTCCAGGATTACTCGCAGTCTGTGCATCAGGAGAAGAGTGGGTCGCCATAGGCTGATTGGAAGCCTGAGATGCCTGCCACCGCAGCAATTCTTCCTTGACCTTCTCAGCAACTACATCGTTGACCTTCTTAGCAACTAAATCCTCAACTCTCTTATTCTCCTATACATGGATAAAAGAAACATTAGCTTCTTATTAATGAATTTCCTTTTGCAGTAACATTCTAAAAAAAGAATAGGTTACCTCTTCTTGAGAAAGTCCCGCTCTGGGTTTGCGCTAGGATGGCCCAAAGAATGCTTTGATGCCAACACCAGCGCCGACACCTCTAACACGTCCAGGATGCTCTGGGTTACCCAGAGCAACTGTCAATTCATCCCTTGTGCCCTGAGGGATGAACGTGCCTTGTTTCCTCTGCTCGTGCAGCTCCCGCTAATCACCATAAACAGAAATTGGTAAGTTAACACCACAAATAATCAATATTCAAACGATTTCTCTAAGAGTTGTATTTTACCATTTTTGCAGCCGCCTCAGCAGTTACAGGCTTCTTTATTTCACCCTTCTTGTTTTGCCTGCCAGCTATCCAGATATCATGGCGAGGCATGGGTGTGGCAGACTCCTGAGTAGGAGCAGACTCCTGAGTAGAAGCAGACTGCTGAGTAGCCGCAGACTCCGCCTGTAGTCTTTGGCGAACGCTTGCATAGCCTTTTGGACCCATAGTGTGGTCATGCACATTCAGTGCACGCCTTGCTTTTTGTGCATCACTGAGGGCCTAGTTAGTATGCACATTAATGATTTGGTTAGTAGCACTAAATGTTAATCTTGAATAGGTGAATACAATGTATATTAATTAAATTGGGAGTGATGCCTAATACCTTGAATTCTTCAGATTTTCTTGAAGCAAAAAAATTGTCCCAATCTTCTTTTTCCAAGAAGTTCCATTGTTCAAGGGCTGACTTCTTCTTCTTATCACTCTCTTTTATGTATTCTCTGTTCAGATTTGTCCTATAATTCCTAAGCATCTTTCCAGCGCGTTGCATCACACTTTTACGATCCAACTTCTCATCCAATGCAAACAGATTCTGTAAAATAGAAATGTTATTAACTAGTATCCAAAATAGAATTGCAAATAATAGAATTTGTAATCTACAAAATAGAATTGCAAATAATAATAACTCACGCATAAATCCTTCCATATCAAGTCTTTTTTCCCTCGAGGAACTTTATGCCAATTATCATACTTAACACCACAATGGCTCCGAGTGGTACACCCAAGATAGTTTACAAAATTATTGCGGTTCACTCCAATTGCATTTCCTCCATTATCAAAATCCACCACCAATTTGGATCCACTACCACTTAGCGCTAATAACTTCTTCAACAGAGTGATGCCCCTTTTCTTGTTAAGTGTATGGTGCTGCGCATCAAGTTGCTCCAGTGCTTCAGTGGGTACAGGTACATCATCAACCTAAAATTTGACAAAAATAAACACACTAAATTAGCCCAATATAGAAATATAGGATATATGACATAACTAGAAGATAATGAATTTTATAGAAATACAGGATATGTTTTTAGAACTTACATTGGTATCCTCGCCATGCTCGTCATGGACATCATGCTCATCATGGACTTCATGCTCATCATGGACATCATGCTCATCATGGTCAGCCATCTGAAAATGTCATTAAAAAGGCAAACATTTAGCATTTGTATTAACTAGAAAAAGGCAAACATTTAGCATTTGTATTAACTAGAAAAAGGCAAACATTTAGCATTTGTATAAACATACATGTCTCTAAAATTGTGATGTTTTATCAATTAACAATCCTTCATTGTGATCTCCGCGCACATATAAGTCATCATTAGCTTCAATATTTTGTGGAGTTGGCAACCCAACTGAGAATGGACTGGAGTCATCATACTTATCATAGTACTCTTCTTCATCTATAGGATCTTCAATGAATTGTCTTTTACCATGAAGAACAACCGACCATTTATCATTCGCAGGATCATCGATATAGAATATTTGTTTCGCCTGTGATGCAATATGAATGGTTCACGCTTCTCGCCAATCTTTTCAAAGTTCACCAAAGTGAAACCCAATTCATCCACTATAACTCCTTTGGTGTTATCAACCCAATTACATTTAAAGAGCGGAATTTTGAAATCTATGTAGTCAAACTCCCAAATGTCCTCAATGACACCGTAATATGACATTTTAGCTTCACGTGGACTCTTATCCTTTGCACTTGCAAAGTACATAGTCGACGCTTGAAGAGTGACCCCACTATTTTGGACGAAACTCTTATCATCTTGGCGCTTTGTGTAATATGTGAATCCATTAATGTCAAACCCTTCATAAGACATAACATTCGGTTTTGGTTTAAAGGCGAGGCATTTGATAGTTTCTGTAATATCATTTGGTGTTTGAGATAGTTGATGTAAGACTTTATCTTCAAACCACTTAGTAAAAGTCTTATTATGCTCTCTAGCAAGCCACATTGAACTTGCTCGAGGATGTTGTCTCTTTATAAAATTGGTATGTTCCTCGATATAAACACTCACTTCGTCCATATTGTGTAAAATATACAAGTGAGCTTGTTCCAACTGCTCACGGCTGATTACTTTCACCCGTGATCCCAAAATTCCTTTGCCCTCCTCAAAATTCTTGTCATTATCAGGAGTGTCATTACCACTGAGAAAGTCATTGCAAAAATCCATAACCTCTCTCGCCACATAACTGTGGGCTCCGATCTCCAAACCACGAATTAATCCTGATTTATTCATGTGCGGAAGCAATCGGTAAACAGCGGGAGACAAAAATCACAGGAAATTAAAACTTTTTGAGACAAGAGCCTGAAACCACAAACCTTTTCCATAGAAAAAGGATTTAACTATTTACATCACTGACAATTACTTCTTGAGTAATTATATACAACATGATACCAAAACTCTCAAGAATTCATACTCCAAAACACTCCAGGACCTGAGAGTACAGAGGACACATAGGACTTGACTCTAACTACACCATGAAGCAGGCTAGATCTCCACCTGAGATATTTACTGCTCCTGATGCTGCTGTTGCTGGGATTGTTCACCTGAGTTCTTGTTCCTTCGTCTTCGACGACCACCTAAAAAGTAGAAGTCTACGGGGTGAGACAATTATACATAATTGCCCCAGCGAGAGTTATAACTCTCCACTAGGCTTTATAAGCAAAGCAAGGAATAACTAAAGCAATAAGAGCCTTCAAGATATTCACTGGCAGTTCTGATGATAAGCAAGAGTTCAATCAATATTAAAATATGAGAACATCTATGCTATTCAAGGTAACATCAATCAAATAACTCGTAATTAACTCTAACAGATATACTACGCTGTTGTTTATGTTTTTCAAACATTATTATGCCCTGTGGAGATGAGGCATACCACTCATACTCCAACTGATCGCTAAGAAGTCACATCAGTATCATACATAGGTCATTAAGAGAGCCGGATTCTTATGACCTCATCTTCCTCAGTCAATTAGAGGATTGATTGTTTGACATCTGGCGGGATGTCTTGATAATAGCTCACCAGGGTACTCTGGTCCTTCGCTATTTTTAGAGTTACAGTGGCATTCTGTACTCTCTTCACTATCGGAAGATTTCTTGTTTATCTTTCACCGATACGGTATTTGTGTCTTTAAGGGAGTGTAGATATACATCTCACCTTTAGGACTTTATGGTGGGGTCTGATGGACTACTAGAATCTACATCATCCTCTCACCTTTTCTTTTATAGTGAAGGTATGACGGACTACAAGAATCTACATCAAATACCTACACTAGGATGTAAGGTTCTACACATCCATGTACCCCACATACTCAAAAGTATGTGCTCCAGGAGTTCCCTTAGGAAGACCTGTTTCACCATCATTTAGACAACTGACAATGATGGATCTATGATCAGGGCTCTACATTTCACTTGATTAGTTAGGTACATTCAGTATTCCAATCATCATACAGTAACACAGCTATATATGAGAATACAAAATGTAACAGGCCTAACTTATCACAATTATCAGATATTCATCTCAAGTCATCTGTCAAGCATGACCTTAATAACATTTATGGCTCTTACAGCCCATAAATCACAAGGGATGTCACTTAGCAGTGCATCAAGATGGTTCACTATTCATAAAGCATAAGACATGCCTTCAATGAATATAACGTGGTATTCCATACCTGGGTGTGACCATCATCTCATAACAACCTGCATGGTTAACTCAACAGATAATAGTAAACATTTCAATAAATAGGGATACATTCCCAATTAGGGTTTCACTTGAATTCACCTTCAACTAGGGTCCCTCATGGAATCACCCTCAATTAGGGTTCCACATAGGATCACCTTTAATTAGGGTTCCACTCAATAGCCCTTACAATTAAGGTTTACTATTCATCTTTTATGTCTTCACCCTAAAATTAGGGTTTACTATTCACTCCAAGGTGATTTGTACTCATTACATCATCATGTAAGAGAAACATCATCATTAAGACCCTTAATTATCATTAAGATCCATTAGATGTCATAATTAGGGTTTCCATGACCTCACATAGGTGGGTCATTCCCTAATCATACACATTCATGTGAAAAATGAAGTATCTTACTAAAGTTTCCTTCTAAAAAGGGCTCTTTCTCTCTCTAGGATACTTTCTCTCTCTAGAAACACTTTCTCTCTCCTCTCACTAGTAGATGGTGGCAACACCACTCTAGATTAGGCTGAGACAATTCTCCATTGACTGATATGAGCCAAGGAATCAACATCATGTGATTAGGGTTTGATTAGATTAGGGTTTTACCCCTTTAGACCCCTCGAGGGTATTTTGGTAATTTGCCACATGATCACCATCATGGGTTAACTTACTAATCACATAGTCCCTTAATGACCTAGATTACCATTAGGGTTTAGATGGAGTCATCATTAAGCCACTGGCACCATCAAATGGTTAAGCATAAAATCACCACAATCTCCAAGTGGTTTTCAACCTTCAAACGATCTCAACCATCCAAACGGTCTTGAGACCGTTTGATCCTCAAATGGTCTTGAGACCGTTTGGTCTCAAACGGTCTTGAGACCGTTTGGTCTCAAACGGTCTTGAGACCGTTTGGAGGTGAGGACCGTTTGGGAAGTTTGACTTCCAAACCGTTTGGAGCCTCACATGGTTTGAGGTCGTTTGAGCTCAAACGGTCTTGAGGTCGTTTGAGCCCAAACGGTCTTGAGACCGTTTGGTCTCAAACGGTCTTGAGACCGTTTGGTCTCAAACGGTCTTGAGACCGTTTGGGTCCAAACGGTCTTGAGACCGTTTGGCCCAAATGGCCCAAACCGTTTGGACCTCCAAAAGGGTTCAAAGATCACCAATGTTTATGGATAAGTGTGTTGAAGCCCTTAATTGGTTAAAGCTATGCTAACCACTTATAAATTGAATCAATTAGGGTTAGCCCTAACCTTTTAGACATCCAATTGACCCTTAATTGCAACCCAATTAGGGTTCAACCGTTCTCAAATAGAGTTTTAAATTGATTGGTCGTCAATGTTCAACAGTGTGAATCAATTCAAGGTTGAACCTATCAATTGACCTCCAATTGGGCCCAAACTTGGCCCAAACGGTCTTAAGGTCGTTTGGACATCATCCAAACGGTCTTGAGACCGTTTGCCCAAAGTTTGACCAAGATCCAAACCGTTTTGACTCAGGTTGGAGTCCAATTAGGTCAAAATCAGCACTTTTCAATCAATGCATCAATTTCCTACAATTGGACCCTCAAACCACTAGATTAACTCAACCCTAGACCTTCAAACGGTCTTGGGTTGTGCCCAAACGGTCTTGGGACCGTTTGGTGGAATCCTCAAACGGTCTTGAGACCGTTTGGGTCCTTCAACCCAAAACTCAACAAGATCTATATGTTAATTCAGCACTTTTTCACCCGATTAGGGTTCCATGTTGAAGTGCCTTCAACTCCTAATTGGTTAAGGATTAGACTTTGATTCTTTGCAGAGATGAAATTCAATATGTTGGGAACAGACCCTCAAACGGTCGTCCCTTGGTCAACGCCCTCAAACGGTCTTGAGACCGTTTCAATCCAAACGGTCTTGCAAGACCGTTTGGGAGCAAACGGTCTTGAGACCGTTTGAACCCAAACGGTTTGCAACCGTTTGGACCAAAAGGGTCCAAGACCGTTTGGAAAAACAACATAGGGAATCAAGCCCCTCATCTTCAACCTCTTGCAAGGTCGGTTTCTCCACTGGTTTGCTTGCAATCGTGCAAGAAGAAGGAAGGTAGAAGGAGATTCTACTAGCAAATTTGCAAGAATCAAAGCATAATTATAAAGCACAAGTTCAGAGTTATAAAACCCGCCTCAAGTTTGATCCTAAAGCTCCAAGACTTTTAAGTCCAAGCTCTAATGGCGTCCTTGAGCTTCCTCAACTCGATCAGGGATGAAAACTCCAAGGAATCGAAGCTTTGGTTGGCTAGAACAAGGAGACTAGTTAAGCTAACCATGAAACCAACCCTAGAAAGTGAAATCCACCATGAATTCGAGCTAGAAGGGGAGTTTCTTACCTAGAGCAAGCTATTTCGTCTCCCTGTTCTTCAGAGCAAGTTCTTGGCCGTTTGAGAAAGAAGAGAAGTGAATGAAACAGGGAAAGATCGTTTGCTCGTTTACAAAGGAGATAGCTTTTATAGCTTAAGCCTATTTCTTACTACAAGGACCTTTCAAAACCAAAAATTCACATCTAGGTCCCTCCTTGCTCAAGGGCACGCCCAAGCCCATCTAATCTCATGCAAAGATCAAGGAAACTCAAGATCTAAAGATATAGGAATCCAACCTTCCACTAGGTACATACATGAAAGGGTTTTGTACCCATTTTAGGTGATTTCTATCACAAGGATCATTCTCCTCATCTGATTAGTGAATGATGTATCTCTTTCATCATCTCTACTCTAAATGATGACAAGAGTCATTAGAGATGTTCTAGATGGTGAAAATTACAAATTGGACCCCTCCATTTGGGTAAATCGCACTTTACCCCAAATTAGGGTTTCTGAGCATGGGGTTTGCTTCCATAGCTGCACCTTGGTGCTCAAGCTTGGGAAAACCCTCAAACTTCGTCATAGACATCCCCATGATGTCTTAACATCAAAAGAACATCTTACCTTGTGAATTTTGCAAGTTCAACCCTTAGACTTGGTAATTTGCACATAAGCCCCTGCATACAACATAATGCTACAACTTTATGCAAAAGGAGCAAAATATGAAAGTAAATGTCCCTGAGGGACATAATTACATACCAGGGAGTGTTTACAAGTGTATTATTACATATTTAGGCAAAACTTCTAGGGTTAGCTCATAACCCAGGTCAGGGGTGTTACAAATCATAAACCCCTAACAAGGATTTCGTCCCCGAAATCATAGAAAGAAAAGGGGAAAGCAGATATGTTTATTTTAAGAACATAAACCCCTAACAAGGGATGTTCTTACAATTCTATCCTTACTTAAGAACATAAACCCCTAACAAGGGTTGTTCTTATCATTCATACTTTAGTATCACTTACTCATATTGTCAAAACTGTATACCTCTTTGGATTGTATCATATTGTCTTCTTGCTTAGAGTAATCAAAAGATAACATTTAGGAGTTTCCATATTTACCTTATCATCAGTAATTGTATACCTGGCCAGGGTATATGATTACTGAAGTAAGAAAATATGTACTTACATTTTCCTTATCCTTTTCTTTTATAAGTAAGCATGTCAAGGTAATAAACCCACTCATCAGAGTTTCCAACAACAGCTACCTGCCTTATGACTAAATGCCATGATGCAGTTAGAAATCACTCTTCGAGTGATGAAAGAGCGCGTAGCACTCGGGTCAAAAAAAATAGATACTATACAAGTTTTGGACATATCAGAATATAAAAGTTCCATCTGACCTGTCTCCACTTATGGATCTTCCACTACTTCAGGTGAGTTTATAGCATAGAACCTTGCTATAGGCTGTTGTTGAGGTGGTGATGATGATCCGGCTTGGGACGCTTGCCCGCGTCCTCGACCTGCCCCTTGAGATTGTCCTCTCTGTGATCCCTGATGTTCTTGTCTCGGAGGCTGTGTCACACTGACAGGCTTAGACCAGCAGTCCTTCATCAAATGTCCCACCTTACCACAATTGTAACATCTTCTTTCTTGTGGCCTTGGTGGTCCAGTAACGGACATTGATGCAGAGCTGTGAGTCTCCTGGGGTAGTTGTCCTTGCTCTCTACCTCCACTTGGAGACCACTCAGCCTGAGGACTAGATCTAGATGGTGGAGGGTTAGGTGCAGAGGATCTAGGCTGCTTAGAGTCCCTAGATGAAGAACCCTGGAACTGTGGATATCGTTTTTGAGTCTGCCTCTTCTCAACCACAGATCTCTCTATCCTTCGGACCGACTCAACGAAGGTAGAGAATCTTTCGCGGTTCTCTAAGGTAGACACAGGGGTTGACATGTCAGCATTCAAACCTCTTTCGAATCTTCTGATCCTTTCCTCCTCTGTGGCAGCCATATGCGGACAAAATCACAATAGCTCCATAAACTTAGCTTCATACTCACTGATGTTCATCATGCCTTGTCTTAATCTCTCAAACTGAGAGATTTTATCGTCTAGGAAGGTCTTTGGGAAATATCTATTAACAAATTCCCGCCGAAAATCTTCCCACGAGATCTCTATTCCAGGTCTCTTCTGCTCTTCCATGGTCCACCAGTGACCAGCACTTCCTTTGAGGAGATAGACAGCATGTCTAACCTTCTCCACTTCAGGGATATGGAGGATCCTGAAAGCTTTCTCTAACTCAGTCAACCACAGATCAGCATCTGCGGGGTCAGTAGTCCCGTGGTACTCGGTAGCTCTGACACGACGCAGTCGCTCGAAAGTCTTCCCGATACCTTGACCTTCTGGTTGGACAGGTGCCCTGGGAACAGGCATCGGCATTCTGTCGGTTATGTGGGTCATAGAAGCCATGAACTGCCCGAACATCGCCTGGACCACCGGGTTACCCAAGTCAGCTGGGTCAAACTGGGGTGGCTCTCTAGGTTGTTCTGGTACAGGCTGCTCTATCTCAGGTATTCCTGCACCGCCTTGAGGTGCATTAGAACTACCTTCAGCCATGTTCTCGTCATGTGGTTCGGACATCCTTAAATGTCTTCTTCTCCTGAGGAGCAGGAGATTCTATTAGATAAGGAAGGAATACTAAAGACAGACTCAACTTCCTAAGTCCTATGCCTCTATAGACTCGGCGAACCTAGAGCTCTGATACCACTTAATTGTGGGCTCCGATCTCCAAACCACGAATTAATCCCGATTTATTCATGTGCGGAAGCAATCGGTAAACAGCGGGAGACAAAAATCACGGGAAATTAAAACTTTTTGAGACAAGAGCCTGAAACCACAAACCTTTTCCATAGAAAAAGGATTTAACTATTTACATCACTGACAATTACTTCTTGAGTAATTATATACAACATGATACCAAAACTCTCAAGAATTCATACTCCAAAACACTCCAGGACCTGAGAGTACAGAGGACACATAGGACTTGACTCTAACTACACCATGAAGCAGGCTAGATCTCCACCTGAGATATTTACTGCTCCTGATGCTGCTGTTGCTGGGATTGTTCACCTGAGTTCTTGTTCCTTCGTCTTCGACGACCACCTAAAAAGTAGAAGTCTACGGGGTGAGACAATTATACATAATTGCCCCAGCGAGAGTTATAACTCTCCACTAGGCTTTATAAGCAAAGCAAGGAATAACTAAAGCAATAAGAGCCTTCAAGATATTCACTGGCAGTTCTGATGATAAGCAAGAGTTCAATCAATATTAAAATATGAGAACATCTATGCTATTCAAGGTAACATCAATCAAATAACTCGTAATTAACTCTAACAGATATACTACGCTGTTGTTTATGTTTTTCAAACATTATTATGCCCTGTGGAGATGAGGCATACCACTCATACTCCAACTGATCGCTAAGAAGTCACATCAGTATCATACATAGGTCATTAAGAGAGCCGGATTCTTATGACCTCATCTTCCTCAGTCAATTAGAGGATTGATTGTTTGACATCTGGCGGGATGTCTTGATAATAGCTCACCAGGGTACTCTGGTCCTTCGCTATTTTTAGAGTTACAGTGGCATTCTGTACTCTCTTCACTATCGGAAGATTTCTTGTTTATCTTTCACCGATACGGTATTTGTGTCTTTAAGGGAGTGTAGATATACATCTCACCTTTAGGACTTTATGGTGGGGTCTGATGGACTACTAGAATCTACATCATCCTCTCACCTTTTCTTTTATAGTGAAGGTATGACGGACTACAAGAATCTACATCAAATACCTACACTAGGATGTAAGGTTCTACACATCCATGTACCCCACATACTCAAAAGTATGTGCTCCAGGAGTTCCCTTAGGAAGACCTGTTTCACCATCATTTAGACAACTGACAATGATGGATCTATGATCAGGGCTCTACATTTCACTTGATTAGTTAGGTACATTCAGTATTCCAATCATCATACAGTAACACAGCTATATATGAGAATACAAAATGTAACAGGCCTAACTTATCACAATTATCAGATATTCATCTCAAGTCATCTGTCAAGCATGACCTTAATAACATTTATGGCTCTTACAGCCCATAAATCACAAGGGATGTCACTTAGCAGTGCATCAAGATGGTTCACTATTCATAAAGCATAAGACATGCCTTCAATGAATATAACGTGGTATTCCATACTTGGGTGTGACCATCATCTCATAACAACCTGCATGGTTAACTCAACAGATAATAGTAAACATTTCAATAAATAGGGATACATTCCCAATTAGGGTTTCACTTGAATTCACCTTCAACTAGGGTCCCTCATGGAATCACCCTCAATTAGGGTTCCACAGAGGATCACCTTTAATTAGGGTTCCACTCAATAGCCCTTACAATTAAGGTTTACTATTCATCTTTTATGTCTTCACCCTAAAATTAGGGTTTACTATTCACTCCAAGGTGATTTGTACTCATTACATCATCATGTAAGAGAAACATCATCATTAAGACCCTTAATTATCATTAAGATCCATTAGATGTCATAATTAGGGTTTCCATGACCTCACATAGGTGGGTCATTCCCTAATCATACACATTCATGTGAAAAATGAAGTATCTTACTAAAGTTTCCTTCTAAAAAGGGCTCTTTCTCTCTCTAGGATACTTTCTCTCTCTAGAAACACTTTCTCTCTCCTCTCACTAGTAGATGGTGGCAACACCACTCTAGATTAGGCTGAGACAATTCTCCATTGACTGATATGAGCCAAGGAATCAACATCATGTGATTAGGGTTTGATTAGATTAGGGTTTTACCCCTTTAGACCCCTCGAGGGTATTTTGGTAATTTGCCACATGATCACCATCATGGGTTAACTTACTAATCACATAGTCCCTTAATGACCTAGATTACCATTAGGGTTTAGATGGAGTCATCATTAAGCCACTGGCACCATCAAATGGTTAAGCATAAAATCACCACAATCTCCAAGTGGTTTTCAACCTTCAAACGATCTCAACCATCCAAACGGTCTTGAGACCGTTTGATCCTCAAACGGTCTTGAGACCGTTTGGTCTCAAACGGTCTTGAGACCGTTTGGAGGTGAGGACCGTTTGGGAAGTTTGACTTCCAAACCGTTTGGAGCCTCACATGGTTTGAGGTCGTTTGAGCTCAAACGGTCTTGAGGTCGTTTGAGCCCAAACGGTCTTGAGACCGTTTGGTCTCAAACGGTCTTGAGACCGTTTGGGTCCAAACGGTCTTGAGACCGTTTGGCCCAAATGGCCCAAACCGTTTGGACCTCCAAAAGGGTTCAAAGATCACCAATGTTTATGGATAAGTGTGTTGAAGCCCTTAATTGGTTAAAGCTATGCTAACCACTTATAAATTGAATCAATTAGGGTTAGCCCTAACCTTTTAGACATCCAATTGACCCTTAATTGCAACCCAATTAGGGTTCAACCGTTCTCAAATAGAGTTTTAAATTGATTGGTCGTCAATGTTCAACAGTGTGAATCAATTCAAGGTTGAACCTATCAATTGACCTCCAATTGGGCCCAAACTTGGCCCAAACGGTCTTAAGGTCGTTTGGACATCATCCAAACGGTCTTGAGACCGTTTGCCCAAAGTTTGACCAAGATCCAAACCGTTTTGACTCAGGTTGGAGTCCAATTAGGTCAAAATCAGCACTTTTCAATCAATGCATCAATTTCCTACAATTGGACCCTCAAACCACTAGATTAACTCAACCCTAGACCTTCAAACGGTCTTGGGTTGTGCCCAAACGGTCTTGGGACCGTTTGGTGGAATCCTCAAATGGTCTTGAGACCGTTTGGGTCCTTCAACCCAAAACTCAACAAGATCTATATGTTAATTCAGCACTTTTTCACCCGATTAGGGTTCCATGTTGAAGTGCCTTCAACTCCTAATTGGTTAAGGATTAGACTTTGATTCTTTGCAGAGATGAAATTCAATATGTTGGGAACAGACCCTCAAACGGTCGTCCCTTGGTCAATGCCCTCAAACGGTCTTGAGACCGTTTCAATCCAAACGGTCTTGCAAGACCGTTTGGGAGCAAACGGTCTTGAGACCGTTTGAACCCAAACGGTTTGCAACCGTTTGGACCAAAAGGGTCCAAGACCGTTTGGAAAAATAACATAGGGAATCACGCCCCTCATCTTCAACCTCTTGCAAGGTCGGTTTCTCCACTGGTTTGCTTGCAATCGTGCAAGAAGAAGGAAGGTAGAAGGAGATTCTACTAGCAAATTTGCAAGAATCAAAGCATAATTATAAAGCACAAGTTCAGAGTTATAAAACCCGCCTCAAGTTTGATCCTAAAGCTCCAAGACTTTGAAGTCCAAGCTCTAATGGCGTCCTTGAGCTTCCTCAACTCGATCAGGGATGAAAACTCCAAGGAATCGAAGCTTTGGTTGGCTAGAACAAGGAGACTAGTTAAGCTAACCATGAAACCAACCCTAGAAAGTGAAATCCACCATGAATTCGAGCTAGAAGGGGAGTTTCTTACCTAGAGAAAGCTATTTCGTCTCCCTGTTCTTCAGAGCAAGTTCTTGGCCGTTTGAGAAAGAAGAGAAGTGAATGAAACAGGGAAAGATCGTTTGCTCGTTTACAAAGGAGATAGCTTTTATAGCTTAAGCCTATTTCTTACTACAAGGACCTTTCAAAACCAAAAATTCACATCTAGGTCCCTCCTTGCTCAAGGGCACGCCCAAGCCCATCTAATCTCATGCAAAGATCAAGGAAACTCAAGATCTAAAGATATAGGAATCCAACCTTCCACTAGGTACATACATGAAAGGGTTTTGTACCCATTTTAGGTGATTTCTATCACAAGGATCATTCTCCTCATCTGATTAGTGAATGATGTATCTCTTTCATCATCTCTACTCTAAATGATGACAAGAGTCATTAGAGATGTTCTAGATGGTGAAAATTACAAATTGGACCCCTCCATTTGGGTAAATCGCACTTTACCCCAAATTAGGGTTTCTGAGCATGGGGTTTGCTTCCATAGCTGCACCTTGGTGCTCAAGCTTGGGAAAACCCTCAAACTTCGTCATAGACATCCCCATGATGTCTTAACATCAAAAGAACATCTTACCTTGTGAATTTTGCAAGTTCAACCCTTAGACTGGGTAATTTGCACATAAGCCCCTGCATACAACATAATGCTACAACTTTATGCAAAAGGAGCAAAATATGAAAGTAAATGTCCCTGAGGGACATAATTACATACCAGGGAGTGTTTACAAGTGTATTATTACATATTTAGGCAAAACTTCTAGGGTTAGCTCATAACCCAGGTCAGGGGTGTTACAATAACCTTCAATAATACTCCCTTCAGGCCGATAACGGTTTCGAACATCACCTTTAAAAACGCTCATGTATCGTTCAAAGGGATACATCCAATGCAAGAAAACTGGTCCCAACATTTTCACTTCCCTAGTCAAGTGGACAACAAGATGTACCATGATATCAAAGAACGAAGGAGGGAAATACATCTCAAGCTGACATAGGGTAACAACCACTTCTCTTTGCAAATTATCGAGAGTATCAGGGTCAATAACTTTACTGCATAGACTGTTGAAAAAGAAACAAAGTCTGGTAATTGCAAACCTTACATGCTTCGGCAATATAGATCGCATTGCCACGGGTATTATTTGTTGCATTAGAGTGTGACAATCATGAGATTTAAGACCTATCAACTTCAGATCTTTCATTGATACCAATCTACGGATGTTGGATGAGTAACCATGTGGCACCTTAACATTTACCAAGCATTCACAAAAAGTTTTCTTCTCCTTTCTATAAAACGTGTAACAAGCGGGAGGTAAGTATGTTCTTTTACTACCCATTTCACGTAATTTTGTTAATTCTGACCTTATTCCCATTTCACGTAGGTCCAGTCTGGATTTTATCCCATCTTTAGTCTTACCTGGTATATTTAACAGAGTACCAATGATGCTATCACAGACATTTTTCTCAACGTGCATTACATCGATACAATGCCTGACTGTCAAAGAACTCCAATAAGGAAGATCCCAAAATATTGACTTCTTCTTGAATGAAGAATTGTCACTCCGTGTGGACATACTACATTGTGATTTCTTACCAAATTCATTGACAATGTCTTTTACTCTTTCATAAACAACATCCCCTGGTATAGGTTTAGGTGCACTCCGTTCATCATTCCATCCATTGAATGCTTTGCGCTTCCTACGATACGGATGGAATTTTGAAAGAAACCTTCGATGACCAAGATATACAGTCTTGCCGCCATGTTTTAGTCTTATTGAATCAATGTTTTCTTCACATATAGGACACGCTTTAGCTCCTTTGACACTATATCCAGACAAATTCCCATATGCTGGAAAGTCATTAATAGTGCAAAACAACATAGCGTGCAAACGAAATGTCTCTCTTACTGAAGCATCATAGGTCATCACACCTTCAGCCCAAAGTTTCTTTAAGTCATCAATCAAAGGTTCAAGATAAACATCGATATCATTTCCGGGTTGTTTAGGGCCCGATATCAACAATGACAACATAACATACTTATTCTTCATACACATCCAGGGAGGAAGATTGTATATAACAAGCATGACTGGCCAAGTGCTATGTTGGCTGCTCAATGTCCCATACGGATTCATCCCATCTGTACAAAGACCAAGTCTTAGATTCCTATCTTCTTCACCAAATTTGGGGTACAATAGATCAATCTTCTTCCACTGTGGGGAATCAGACACGTCGCAGGATCCCATCATTATTTTTCTTAACATCTGCATGCCACCTCAAATTCTTCGCATCTTTCGAATTTGCAAACAAGCGTTGAAACCGTGATATTATAGGTAGATACCACAACACCTTGGTAGGAGAACCAGTTTTGGACTCCCCCAAAGTCGTCAATTTATACCGTGACGCACCACATTTTGGACAATCTTTCAAATCTACATAGTCCTTTTGAAATAATACACAATCATTCGGGCATGCGTGTATCTTCTTGGCCTCCATTCCCATTGGGCACAACATTTTATTTACCTGGTATGTTGAGATTGGCAGCTCGTTTCCTTCAGGAAGCATTTCTTTCAACAAAGTCAACAATGAAGTGAAGCTTTTGTCGCTCCATCTATTGTTAGCTTTCAACTTATACAATCTCAACACGGCGCTAAGCTTCGTAAACTTAGCACAGCCTGTGTATAACGGTATCTCAACATCATGTACAATGTTTCTAAAGATAGGAGGTGGATCGGTGTGCTCTACCCTACAACTATCCAGCATCACATCAACGATGTCTGCTGGAACTGGTTCGTTCACATTTACGTCATCGGAGGCAATTTCTTCTTCCACCCAAGCACTACTATCGACATCTACTGGTTTCGATTTTGAAATCTCTCCATGCCAGTGCCATTCTGTATAGCCTTGTACAATCCCGTTGCACATGACATGACTTTTGATTTCCTCACCAGTGTTGACTTTCAAGTTGTTACCGCAATGCCTACATGGACAGTAGAACCTATCTGTAGGTTTTTTCCTATGTTCCTCGGCAAATCTAATAAACTGATCAAGACCAGATATAAACTCTGGGGTGCAACGATTACGAATGGACATCCATGATCTATCCATTCTATGATCAGAGAAAACAAGTATATATTAGGAAACAAGTATATATTAGGAAAAGATTAGGGTATACACTTACATCCTAAGTGTATAATGTGATGTCATTCTTATATATAATAAATGTGTACCACCTATCCCATCCTTGAACACCTAATCTCACTAGTAAGTGTATAATGTGTATTGGGTTTTCAAGAAAATTTCGGCAGCATTTCCCCGCTGTTCTCTAAGTACATATGTACTTAGAGAACAAACGGGGAAATGCTACCGAAATTTTCTCAAAAACCCAATACACATTATACACTTACATCCTAAGTGAGATTAGGTGTTCAAGAACAGTCCCAAACCGGGGACTATCCAAGATTTACTCCTAATGAGTCAATCTTGGACGGGTTTCTAGGCCAACAAACACATTTGATGTCATTCTTATATATAATAAATGTGTACCACCTATCCCATCCTTGAACACCTAATCTCACTAGTAAGTGTATAATGTGTATTGGGTTTTCGAGAAAATTTCGGCAACATTTCCCCGATGTTCTCTAAGTACATATGTACTTAGAGAACAAACGGGGAAATGCTACCGAAATTTTCTTGAAAACCCAATACACATTATACACTTACATCCTAAGTGAGATTAGGTGTTCAAGAACAGTCCCAAACCGGGGACTATCCAAGATTTACTCCTAATGAGTCAATCTTGGACGGGTTGCTAGGCCAAAAAATATATGTGTTGTCATTCTTATATATAATAAATGTCTATAAAGTACAGGCAACATGGTTAATCCTAATCAACAGAGCATTATTAAATAATAAATCAAGAAATCAATAGTTTCAAACAAAAGGTCTAGGAATCTTTACTAGACATTATATGTATCCCTAATCATCATATTTAACATACTACATTATTATGAACATCCAGATCAGATTAAGATCATACTATGTTATAACCATTGGTTTAATAACCCTATTTCCGCATGTACATGTTTATCAACTTTAAAACCCTATAATTCATGAAATCATTCTAATTCAATTTAATATGTTGGGATCACATAATTATATAATGACATCAGAATATATAGAAGAATCATAATTAACATGATTAGCAACATGCTCATCAAACTAGGATTTTCTTGAATATCATCTAATATTTGTGTACTAGACATTATATTTATCCCTAATCATCATATTTAACATACCATTATTATGAACATCCAGATTAGATTAACTCTAATCAAATACATTACATGCATTTTTATCACAACAATTTGATCGATGCATAAAAAAGCAGAGCAGCTAGCAGCGGGAAGACCAACCTTGTCAGAGGGAAGAAGGCAGAGGCTCCGGTGGCTCTGGCTGGAGAAGTAGCTAGCAGCGACGGCGGTGGAGGAGCAGCTAGCAGCTCCGGTGGCTCTGGCGGTGGTTGCGGTGGCGCGACGACGGTGGAAAAGCACCAGGCGGCGCCTAATCTCAGGCGTGGCGGCGGCGCCGATTCTCAGGCGCTTGGAGCAGCAGGGGCGGGCAGCAGGGGCGGCGGAGAAGGGGGCGCGGAGAAGGAGGAGTGGTGGCGGAGAAGGGGGCGCCGGAGAAGGGGGTGCCGGAGAAGAAATAGCCGGAGAAATGGCGCTGGAGAAGAAATCGCCAGAGAGAAATCGCCGGCAGCAGAGAAATAGGGTAATTGCTCGCAATGAAACAGAAGAAAGGGGAAGAGTCGGGTGATCGTGGGTTATAAGTTTCCAAATAGCGTCGGTTGTTTTAAACAACCGACGCCTAAACATCTTTAGCGTCGGTTGTTTGCAACAACCGACGTCCAATTGGACGATATTTCATGAAATTGTTTGGCGGGAACCACCTTCAGCGTCGGTTATAAAAGGATAACCGACGCTGAAAGTGACACTTTTCGCGCAAATTTTCATCGCACATAGGCGTCGGTTTATACCTACATAACCGACGCTGAAAATGACACTATTTTTTTGATCAAAATTTGGATTTCGCGGCCGACTTTCAGCGTCAGTTTGTTATAAACAACCGACGCTGAATACAAAGCGGTACCCGTGTCTGGCTGGTCTTCAAATATAGACGTCGGTTTGCTTAAACAACCGACGCCTAACATATAAGGCGTCGGTTTTCCTTAATAACTGACGCCCAGAAAGGTGACACTGAATGCTATTTCTATAGTAGTGAAGGAAAAATCTTAAAGGATTTAGAAATACCATGGATAAGGCATAAAAGGTAAATCCATAGGTTTGCGAAATTACATGAGTTACATGTCGGTATATGTTAGGAATGCTTTCAATCTGTAATTTTTGTATTTTGGGTCCTAGCAAGATAAATATGCGAATTTTCTCAATAGAATGAGCCCTAGATGAATAAACCATGATAACAAAACTCATCCACATGACATTTTCATAAGAAAAAAGTTTTTTCATATGAATATTATACACACAAGATTGTTAACTGTTGGTTCTCATATCTTACACCACTTCATGATAGACAAAAACATTGTAGGAGTCTACGTTGAAGATAACCTCAATCCACATTTCTTAAATGAAATAGGAGGTGAAGGAGGATAATTTTTCTTCTTTATTCACCTAGGGAAATTGTTACTTTCTAGATATTTTTGCGTAGAATATAGAGTGCTAGATTATTGATTGGGATGGTATTAGTTGCCTTAAGGGATATGTAAAGTCAATTGCAAACAAATTTCTAATCTCTATCTAGCCATGTTGTAGCCCCTTCAATTTATGTCTATGAGGATATCTTTATTGAGGCAATATGGTTGCTTGGGATGTGAATTCTGCTAAATATAATTTGGTCAGGAAGAATTTGGATGGTGGTGGGGCTCGCAACTTGGGAGTGCCTCTTTTTCTGGAGACTTCCAATATTACCTCTCTCAGTCCATCTAACACACATGATATGGGAAACATTGGGCACACAAATGGATGTGACCTACTATCACAGTCCCAATATGATTTTCAATGGACGGCCTATTTAATATCATGTGATTAGGTCTGACTCCACCAAAATGAGGCACACACATGGAGGGCTCCTCAATTGACCTTAGGCTTTGTGAAAGCTCAGCTAGTATAAGGTGATAGATGAATCTGGATATGATTGGGGATTATCATGGGTTTATATCTAGGGGGAATCATGTTGGTTGTGATTGTCAAGGATTTTATCTAGGTAACTAATTTGGGAAATCGGGACTAGGTTATGAAGACATCTTTGGTTGGGGTCTGAGTGACAACATTCAAGTAAAGTAGTCTATAGTAGAGCATCCATTGATTGCATGTCCATTGTAGTAGGTACCCTTCCCATTTAGGAGTTTATGTCTAAATTACACGCCCAATTTAGAGTGATTCATTTAATAATCACATCTCAATATGATTGTCATATCATAATCCTAGAGTTGACCAAATATATAATTAGGGTTTTTGTGGTAGGTTTGATTATTGAGTATCACAATCAATCATCTCTATGTTTTTTCACATCCTCAAGACGTTACTCAAGGACCTAATATGTTTGTATTTCTTTATCTCATTGTAATATATTCTTTAGTGCCTCTTATCCAAATTTCATTGACTATGGTTGTTCCCATTGTTCATCTCTAAATCTATTGTTATTGCATATTTTATTTTGATTCATTAATCAATTGGAATTTGCACAATTTTAACTCATCCAACAACCACGATGGTTATACAGAAATAGAATGTCAACATTGTCTATTCATCATCTTGATGAATACTGATCACAAGGATAGCCATCAAAGTATACAATGTTCCTTCTTGGGTTGAAATTGAACCCATTCATAATGATAACCAACCCAAAGATTCTAACAAAAATGCAAAAACTGATCTTGAATTAAGAAGGCCTACAAGATTAAGGAGGGAAGCCATCCCTCATGATTATATAGAATACCTTCAATATACAAATGTAGCCCTTGTATTTTTTACAAGAAGTGTAACAAAAAATTTCTAGATGGTTTGAGTCTACGAAAGAAGAATTGGTCTCTGTGGATAAATTGAGATTTAAGATCTTATGCAACTTTCACAGAGTACTAATCATATTGGTTGCAAATGGGTCTTAAAGAACAAAAGGAATTTAAATGGTGAAATGAAGTTATGCAAGCACAGACCAGTTGCAAAGAGTTCCACACAAAAGGAAGGAATTCATAACAACGAGACCATTTCTCCTATCTCATCAAATGACTCTTTCAGTGTAGTCATGGATTTAGTGATTCAAATGGATGTGTGAACTAAATTTCTGAATGACAAATTATTTAGAGAAATTTACATGGAACAACAAGAAGGTTACATTAGAGGAATTAGCTTCATGGCTGAACTTGTTCAAAATAAGAGGTTGATTTGGCTTCAAACAGTGAAAAAACTGTGGAACTTGCTTTGGTCTCTTAGGGGTAACGCTCAACACCCACAACCTCCAATCACAACTTCTCCTCAACAACTAAGAACCAATGAAAAGGTTTATCTTAAGAGACAATACACTCTCTTTCCTACCTAGAATTTCAAAAGACCAAGAGCTGAACTTTAAAACAAGTGTTGAGAATCGAGGATGCATTCAAAATGAAAAATCAACCAAGAGGGATGTGTTGGAAAAATTGATTCTCTCATCACTTGGTGGTTCTTTCTTGAGGTTGAAAGGCCCCGTGACAAGGAGAGGGATATTGGGTGGGATCTGTCATCATCAAATTTCGTATAGAAATGGAAACACCAATGAAAACAATACTACAAAGGTTCAGGATCAAGGTCTCATTAGCCAAAAACGACCTTGACCAATTCACATGGCGTACTTGATGAACATCAACAATGGAGATATTGTAAATTGATATGGGAACATTTCTATCAATTATCTAATTTATTACATGTGACATAAAAACATTACCAAGTCAAAATCATTGTTGACTAGAGGTCTACCGGTGTGCCCCCTAACACCTGATCCACATAATTAACTGTGCATCGCTAATTAAAATCTCCATAAATAAGTGGATACCCTACCATATGAGTGAGTTCTAAAAAGAATATCTGCTCTCTATAGGATGTTACTCATGTAAATTATTAATAACCACCAATATTAATGAGGTGTGGGGATTAATTTTGGTATTTCCTCTTCAAGAGAAACCCTCTAGGACCTTTTATGCATTAAAATCCTCTCTGACAAAGATAAAAAAGGCATATAGTTTGTAGATTAAAGAGCTGAATGTATAGATGTAAACAAGATCATTGGCGGTGTTATATATATTTCAAAACCATTATATCACTCTTTGGCTTTAATACTAACATTATTAGTTGTGTACCTACCTAAAGTATATTACATTCTACTTAGAAGCAATAAATTCAACATATTACATGAAACAAAAAATTTTCTCTCTAGTAACTTTGAGATGGACGTTATGGGAAAAGATGCATATATGTCTAGCATGGAGACTCAACAAGACTAATACAAGGGAATAGTTGGCATATCTCAAAAGGACTATATATTGCAAATTTAATAGAAGTATAGAATGAAAAATTAGTCTCATGTTATTGAATCTACACTTAAAGGGGACCAATTTAACTCCAAGTAGTGTCACATCAATGACATTGAAAAGAATAAAATAAGGAAGATATTGTATGCATATGCAATTGGGATCCTACTATATTTTCATGTATGCACGTTACTACATTGTTTTTTATATTGGAATCCTTGGTCTCCAAGTAGTGTCCCATCAATGACATTGAAAAGAATAAAATAAGGAAGATATTGTATGCATATGCAATTGGGATCCTGCTATATCTTCAGATATGTACATGACTACATTGTTTTTTCTATTGGAATCCTTGGTCTCTGTAAAAGTAACCTAGGTGTTGACTTCTCAACACATGTGAAAAAATGTGATGCACTACCTATAAGGAACAAAGGATTTCATGCTTGCATATAGAAACACAAATTACTCAAAAGTTATGATATCCAAATTTAGTTTTTTGTTGGGTTTTATATAGTAGGAATTCTATTATAGGAAATATATTCTTAGTAGTGGATGGTGTTGTGTCATAGAGGAGTATTAAGAAAAATATTACTACCTCATCTACTATATAATATGAGCTTACAGGTAGTCACAAACTACACCATAAGACATGTGCATTAATAATAGGATACAAGATCTAACGTTTCTTTTTTAATTTCACAAGCCAATACATATATATTATGATAATGAAATGCAATTACTTTGACTGACAATAATAAAAGGCAATAACATACGTACACCTAGACATAGAGCTCGATGTTGTAAATGCATGAGTTGACTATTCGAGAGTCTAGTTGTGGCTAATTAAATACTGAGTCTGATTGTATATGAGCCCAATTGCGTATAGCCCATTAGTCTTTCCCTCTTCCTTATTCTTTATTTCTTTCCTATTTATATGAGAGGGATTGTCCTTCTATTAATAAAATATGTAGGGGATTTTCCCCACTTTATTATTTCTCCACATTGATGAAAAAATGATGATGATTGATCAAAATGGTAAACAATATATGATTTAAGATCCTTAAAAAAAAGGGATAGCTCTATGATTGTAGGCATTTCATGTAAAAAATATGGGTCTGAATTAGTCATTGATCTACATTTATTTATGTGATTTGAAAATGTAATATTTATTAATATTGAGCTACATATTTAACATTTTGTCTTTGTTTAAATATAATTATGTAACATACTACAATTCATACAAGATTTAATTTTTGAGCTAGAAGAGGATAATGCCTAAATTAACATGAGAATATCTTATAAAGAGACATTTTGAATTTCTACATCTCGACCAAAATATGACCCATGATAGAGCTAAATTGAAATGAAGGATCCATGTAGTCGACCCCAACATAAGTGGGACTGCGTCTTAGATGATGATGATGATGATGATGATGATAATCATCTAAGATTTAAATTCTCATTTGTCAAATTTGCATTAATAATTATACTTCATTGGATTACCTAAAGTATGAGCACCTAATTGCAATTTGTCCCCATTTTGATCAAAGTATCCCATTTGGGACCCACAAATGGAAATTTCACTCAATTAGACATTATTCTTCTTGGAATAGCCTAAAAATATTATTGAATTGCAGATATTAATGTTTGGATTAATTATGAGAATAAAGAGTTGGTCACCTTAGACTCATCAACAAAGGATTAAAATTTTAGGGATTAGAGTAATTATAATTAGACTGGTGTTTAAAATTTTAAGTGAAATGGATGTGGGAATTAGGAGGTATATATTTGTGAAGTTCATAAGAGTTTATGGAAAAATTGTAATTAAACTACAAAGTATTAAATGGTCAAATCAGGCATTTACATTTTAAGTTTAGAGTAATTATAATTAGACTGGTGTTTAAAATTTCAAGTGAAATGGGTGTGGGTATTAGGAGGTTTAAATTTTTGAAGTAAAAAAGAGTTCATGGCAAAATTGTAATTCAATTAGAAGGTATTAAATGGTCAAACTGGGCCTTGAATTGCCCCGTACCCACATCTGGTTGTTCTTTCATTAGCACATTCTTAGGGCTTCCCTAATGCACTGATTATGACTATAGTAGGAAATGGCAAAGAAGGGTCTCGCCATTCCTTACCTCTCACCCCTCAACTCGAGCCCACACCCTCATTTTCCCTTCCTCTGACCGCCGACCCATTGATTGGGGGCAAGAAGTAAAGAAACACTCAAGGCCAGTATGGTCGGTGGACTTGAGGTGTAACAGTCAGTGAGCCATTACTAGGACACCACATCACCCTATACCAAATTAAAGGCACCCGTAGGTTCAACTCTAATCCCCAAACCTAAGCCTTAGCCTAGATCCTTCTATATAACCCCTGGTATGTACTATGGTCAAACAACACTACATCAATATATACCGACAATGCTCTCTTCCACCTCCAACCTTTAGACCTCCACCTTGACTTCCTTCCTCTCTGCCAAGATACATAGGATGCCTCCAACTCGTCCTCAGTCAGTGTTTTAACCAAATGGCACCCCTACTCCCTTCCTCCCCTCACCACAACCTATTGGGTTCACATGTTGCAACAAGCCACAAACTACAAACACCACCAATGCATGGGGGAAGGGGAAGAAACTAGAAGGTTGATCACATGAGAATGACTCAATTCTAGAACCCTTGCTACAATTCTTCTCCTTCCTCCCTTAGACTTATGTGTTGGTATGCACTGAACTTCTGAAAGAACTACCACCACCACCGTAGTGACACCACCACCACCACCTGACTCAGTGACATTGCTAGTTTTGAAACACCACAAACCAGTTGCAGTCTAAACCCCAAAGGCAACGAGAGGCTAACATCAATAAGGAATTTTTCCGTGACTAATGAAGGTAACCCTGCCCTTCTTTTCACTTTGTCCCATGACCATGCAATTCGCGTAACAACTAATGAGGTTATTAAGCTAATCTAATAATTATACGAACTACAATAAGAATATATAGCATGACCACTGGATAATTTATCACTTTTATTATCCAATTACCTATATGAATCAAAGTGTTACTTGGATGATGCAACCTTACAATGCAATGCACGACTAGAAATTTATAAAAATTAAGGATCTTCCCAATTGATATAACCTACCATTTTATACTATGAGTTTTCAACCAATTAATCTAAATGACTAATTCTTTCTCATTGATTCATGTAAAAAGGGTATCACCTAATTAAGGAACAATGAATAAAAATTAAGGATGTCAAGTATGGGAAATTGAATTCCATAATCAACAATCCTATTTCTAACCATGCTCCTATTATTGCAAGACCTAGAAATATGGATACTACACCCTAGTAAACATTCATTCTTTTTCATATTATCAATATGGATCATTAAAAGTATGTATATGTATGGCATATATTAGTAAATTGACGCTAAGGGGAATTATATAATATAAAAAGTTATAAACTATATTAGGAACATTAGTAATGACTATACATATTAGGTCTACAAAGATATGACTAGATTGATGTGGGAGGAACTTAATGATCTCAAGATAATAGACTATAACTATAAAAAGATGATTGCTAAGAAATCTTATGCATTAAGGCATAAAATGGTAGTTTCACCTAATAAGAACCTAGATGGTGATTTCCAAAGACAAGGATTACTTAATAACATGGGATATTCCCCTTTTTGTAGGATCTAAAACTCTATAGATTGTTGAACCCCAATTAGGGATATTGAATTTTGGTTGGATTCTAAGTTACTAGATTCTCTATTTTATTATCAAGTTATTTCTTAGGCCTCTTGAGTTCTATACATCTTGTGTAACGTCCCAAGTCTTGAGTCCTCGGGTAAAATGATCTTAGAAGGAATAATTGGATTACCCACATCACCAAGGTGTACCTACTTTTCAGGGAGCCCATCACTAAAGACATTTGTGGTTAAGCTTGCTCAACCAAGAGTAGTACGAGGATGGGTGACCGATGGGGAATTTTATCCCAGTTCATGCTTGAGTGAGGACAAAGCACATAGTTAATGCTAGTGGTGTTATGTGGGCGTATTCGTCATTCCTAAAACTCTACTAGAGCCCTAGACAGTGGTCTGGGGTGTTACGAATAATATCAGAGCCATAACCCCTCTAGTAAGTGGCTCCCACTTGGGCTTGTGGCATGCTAGTCTTTGAGCCATGTGGTCCAAACATGTTGGTAATGGCTAGCACTGGTAGCTGTGGTCAGGAGCTGGGTGTACATGGGAAATTTGGGTTTGTAATGAAATGTGGAATGATTATGAGGCCTTATAGTTGAGCCTTGATGAGGACGTCAGAAGTCTAAGTGGGGAAGATTGTAACATCTCAGGCTTTGAGGCCTCAGGTAAAATGATCTTAAAAGGAATGATAGGACTACCCATATCACCAAGGTGCAACTATTTTTTAGGGAGCACATCACTAAAGAAATTGTGGTTAAGCGTGCTCAACCCAGAGTAGTACTAGGATTGGTGACCATTTTAGAAGTTTATCTTAGCTTGCGCATGAATGAGTACAAAGCATGCAATTAAGGCTAGTGGTGGTCTATGGGGCTAGTTGTCATTCTTGAAATTCTACTAGAGCCTTGGGCAGTGGGCCCGGGTGTTACATCTTGTTTGGTGGTCAACACTAAACTTTGTTATAACCCTTTTCTACCTTGAATGTCACCACCCCTTAAATCACAAATTTATATTTTTGTTAAATATTATCATAGCACTTTACTTGATCTAATTGGAGTTTTGACTACCTGGACTTTGGTGTCTTTGGGATTTGGCCCCCGTAGAGCTTTGGCTAGCTTGAGGTAGGGTAATTCCTACCACACTGGGCATAAGTTCTAATGATTAAATTTCCCCTAGTTGACTAGTTAAAATACTATCTTTTGTATATTTTTGAACACCGAAATCTTTAGCCCTTTAAGGAAATGATATGATATTTATCATATCCTAATATTTAAAAGTTGACCATTACAAATATTTTGATAAGTTGATATCTTGAACCTGGATAATTTTGCATAGACTTGAGGAATTTTAATTTTAAATATGAACATTGGAGCATTGCTACTTGTTATCCTTTTTGCCAAATTAAGTCTAGTCCCCTCCTAGATTTGACATCAACTTTGAATCATACTTTATGCCTATATTTTGCAAATATCTCTATATAAGAGTGTAGTACTTGAAATTGATGACTCCATTTTTCTTGGCGCATGTCATTGATTATTTATCTCTCTAGGATATTACATGAACAGTGGGACCTTATCACTTGGAGTCTTCTAGAGAAGATCACTAAGAGTAATATAGGAGCATTGTGAGGTGCCCTTTGTGTGGCGTATTAAATTTATCTTTCTTTCTTAGCATGATGATGTAGTCCCTTATGTGTATAATACTCTTTTCTCTACTTTATATGATGTTTGTCGAGAAAACAAACATCGTGTCTTGAATTGTTGATGTTATTGAAAACTCTGATTATCATATTATTTGTACATGGTTTAGAAACTATGTCGTTACATGAAATGGTATTAGAGACACAGAAAATAGGCATCCTCCTTGCTCCACTATAATAACTTTTGGGATCATATATTAGTATGTACTCTCCCCCTAATGTCCAATAGAAGAGATCAATTGTTTGATTCTAGGGATGAGAAGGAGATCTTGAAGAGGAGGAAAGGATCCTCATCCTATAGAAAGTAAAAAACACCCTCCCCTAAGCATTCTAAAGGGCCTCACACTCCCACGGATGACCCTGGGGACATCCATGAAGAGCCTTATTGACAAGAATACCAGCCCCAGGGAATCCACTATCGCCAACTTCAAACCACTTGAGTTCATGGGTGAAAGTGAAAGGGAAATAGTCAAGAAGGTTGAGAATTGGATCTAGCCATCCAAGATACCCTAGAGGGCATGGGATTCCCTGAGCATCTATGGGTGAAGTATGCAACCTTTGTCCTTAAAGGTTGAATAAAAGCATGGGAGGAAAATCTGACCCACACTCAGTCGGAGCTAATTGCAGCAATGACTTGGAGGAATTACTGAAGTTGTTCCACCAACAATATATTCTTCAGTTAGTGTTGATCAAGAAAGAAATTTAATTCAACTCAGTTCTAGAAGGAAACAACATGGTAGATAAATTCTTGTGTTGTTTCACTCTTCTAGAGACGTATGTGATTGGTGTTACTATGCAAAGAAAGGTAGAAGTGTTTATGCAAGGGCTCAGTAAGAACCTAAGAGATGTCTTGGCTCTAAAATCTCTACTCACATCAGTAGCTAGTGGCCAAGGCACAATTTAGTGTAATTCATTGTCAAGAGGTGGGATATTCTACACCCCAAGTAATTTCAACCACTCGATCCATGGAGGGCATCAACACCAACCCAATAATGACAACCAACATCACCACAACAAAAACCATCATCGTGGCAATAACAACAAATACAATGGATATTAGAACAAGACTCCTCAGACTACTTCCCATCCTACTTAGAGGACCCACCCCTTTTGTCATACCTATGGCAAGAAATACTCTGGGGACTATTATCATCCAACTCCTCTATGCTACAATTGTTTCAAACCCGAACACTACCACATGGAGTGCACTAGACCTTGGAAATGAAACCATGCTCAAACCCATTAGGGCAACCCTCCCAACAACTCAGCTCTGAGGAACAACTACCAGAACAACAAACTAAAGCCGATGGAGTAACATAGTGGAAGACTATTTGCTATGACTATTGAAGAGGCCACAAACAAGAACAATGTTATTGAAGGTATGGTTTCTATTATCAACCAATCTATGAAGTCTCTTTTTTATTCTAGATCCACCAATTCTTTCATTTTTATAGCATCAGTGAAAATTTTGAAAATAAAGATAACATACATTAACTTTATTTGAATATCAACACCACTATTGAATGTGTGAAATCCATGTACCATAAAATTCTCCCGATAGACATCTCTATTATTGGGAAAGATTTTACCATTAATCTTCTCTTACTCGACATGGTCGAGTTTGACATCATCCTAGGAATGGACTAACTGTCCATTCACCAAGCCCAACTTTTATGTGGGAAGAAACAAGTTATCCTTGCCCACTCTAATGGAAAACAAGTAGTAGTCATGGGACATAAAAAATATGATAACATCCTTATCTCAGCAATGAAGGCCCAGAGACTAATGGAATCAGGATGTAGAGCATTCCTAGCTGTTGTAGTGATGAAGAAGGAACCTTTATGAATTGGATATGTAGATGTGGTAAGGGTCTACCTTGACATCTTCTCTAAGGAACTCACTAGAATCTCTCTGGAAAGAGAAGTGCAATTTGACACTGAACTTCTACCTTGAACACCCCCTATCTCAAAGGCCCCATATAGCATGATGCTGACATAATTAGAAGAATTGAAGAAGAAACTAAAAGAACTCCTTGACTAGGGTTTTATCAGACCTAGTGTGTCACCTTGGAGTGCACCTATCTATTTTGACAAGAATAAGGATGGGTCCATGTGAATGCGCATTGACTATAGCATGTTGAACAAAGTCACTATCAAGAATCAATATCCTCTACTGAGGATTGATGATCTCTTCAATCAATTAATGTAGGCCACAATCTTCTCTAAGATTGACCTCTATAGAGGTTACCGCCAAAAATCAAGAAAATTGACATCCCATATACTACTTTTCTCACTCGATACAAGCACTATGAATACATTGTTATGCCTTTTGGGTTGATTAATGCCCCTACTAATTTCATGGACCTGATGAATAGGGTCTTCAAGCCTAATTTATATTCTTTTGTCATAGTCTACATTGACAATGAACTCATATTCCGATACAGTTGGGCAACATCGTGAACATCTGAGGATCGCATTGAACACACCCATGGAACATCAATTATCGCAAAAAAAATCTCTAATTGTGAGTTCTGTCTCTCTAAGGTAATATTTTGGGGCATGTCATCTTTGAGACTCATATAGCTATGGACCTTGCAAAAGTTGAAGCCGTTCAAAAATGGCAAGCGTCTCACAATCCTTTTGAGATTCAAATCATCCTAGGCCTGGAAGGATACTGTAGACATTTCATTCTAAACTTCTCAACAATCTCTCTCCTCATGACCTAGCTGTCCACAAAGGATGCAAATTTCATATGGACACTAGAATGTGAAGCTAGTTTTCAAAATCTAAAGGAGTACCTCACCTCTGCTCTAGTCTTGACCTTACCCACAGAAGTCAAGATCTATGAAGTCTTCACTGATGCCTCCTGACATAAGTTTAGGTTGCATCCTCATGCAAAGAAAGTGGGTGAAGCATATGGTTCACGTATGTGAAACCAAATGAGGCTAACTGTCACGCCCCAATCTCACATTAACCACAAACCACGAGATTAGGACGCGACAGGATGGGATTTACTCAAAACTCAAACACTCTTCACTTATTAAAACCTTTTAAAGAGATTAATAGGATAATCTGATTTATGCTGTAAAATGAAACTAAACAAATTTGCGGAAGCATCTTTATTAATCTGAATAGCAATATACACAGAATCTACAACATATTATATTATCTGACATAAGATAAAGCATAACAGTTAATTTATATCTTTATACACATTCACTCTCTCACTCACGCCTCGTCCCAAAGATCGAGGGGAAAGGACTAAGAGACCTCTAACTACTAACTACGAACCTTCTATCGACTAGGCGTAAGGATAAATCGATCCTTCTGATTTCTTGCTGCCGAAGATAACCTGAAAATGTTTTGAGTAGAGGTATGAGCCTACTCGCTCAGTGAATAGTATTTCACTTAGCTATCACTAAACAACTCATCAGGTTTATAATATTGAAATTAAACATAAATGCAGAACTAAGCAAGGCAGTTCTAAATACATAACAAATATACAGATAATAACCACATTCTAAATCATCAACAGGTAATTCAGGTAAATGAACAGTTATATAAATTTACTGTGAACCTACATGATTATTTATTCATTTTATTATGCCCTAAATATATGCAGTGTACTCTGCATATAAAGATCCGCAGCAAATTCATGCTACGATCCCACCGTACAAGACTTAGCGAAACACCCGGGAAATGCTAAGTCTGACACCAGCCCTGCTCTGCCACAGGGTCACTGGCTCGCCGGCCTCATCGCACAA
The DNA here is from genome assembly GCA_963693085.1 of Alisma plantago-aquatica. NCBI lineage: Eukaryota > Viridiplantae > Streptophyta > Magnoliopsida > Alismatales > Alismataceae > Alisma > Alisma plantago-aquatica. The sequence continues at coordinate 1,488,512,461 of OY856409.1, forward strand.
CCACGTGTGTTGCACAACCACGTGTGCTCTCAACTCCTCCTAAAACCTGAGTACACCGGCGGAGAGTCACAGGGTTACCTTCGCGACACAAGCACGAATGGTGTTAGATAACCAAGTTTTCTTTTTGTTTCTTTTCCAGTGCCATCGTGACACACGCACGATTGTTGTTAGACACTGCCTCTCTTTCTATCCTCGTGCCACCAGAATTACTCAACCAGTTGATGTTGGACACGAGTTTCATCCCTAGTTTGCAGACACCTGTTAGGGGTTCTACGGTGTTAGGGCATCTAGGTCTATACTTAATTAACAATTAAAAATTTAAACAAGAATATCACATTTCATGCATTTTGCACGATCTAAACATCACAAAAGCACATATATGTATTTATCATAAATAAACATGATTCAGAATCATTCATCCAGTGTCAATGCTAAACATCTATATTTGAAATCAGTTAATACATTGCAACATTAATACAGGAAATTTCATCATTTCACTAAGCATATCAGGTATTTCAAGTTCCAATGAAACTAACATACTCTATTGTCTGTACTACACAGTTTAGAAGTTATACTAACTGATACAGATACAATTCAACATTTAAATTGAGTTAAATAATGATTACTAAATGAACTACTACTCACCCACTTCGGTGTGTTCGTATACACCGAAAAACGTCCACAACCATGCCTAATTCTGTCCTTTACAGCAGTGTGCACGCCGTGCACCTGGGCTGTACGCCGTGCACCTTCAATGCACCCTTATTCTACTTTTCTGCAACCTTGCATGCCGTGCAAACTGATTTGCACGCCGTGCACCTGGGCAGAAGCTCGTTCCGCTATCTGTAACTTTGCACGTCGTGCAAACTGATTTGCACGCCGTGCACCTGCGCAGAAATGGAAAACTTATTGAAGATAAACTCGATTCTAAAGCTATGTCTTGGACTTAATCTACGGAATCTAATCCTATCCTCAAAACCGAACTACGTGCTGGTCTTACCTTTCTTTATTGTGTATCAATCGAGCTCCGGTTTGGATCTATTCAATCCAACAGTAACTTCTTAAGTACAGGTTCACAAGCTTACACTAGGCTACTTGATTTGGATGTCGATCGATGCTGCGTCGTGTTGGGTCCTCAAGCACGAGTCCAAAGCATCGTTCATTGGTGCTTCCTTGTGCCCAAGGTGGCCTACAATAGAAGAACGCAGCTGCTGCTTCTTGAGCAAGGTGGGGCGCCGCCCTAGTGATTTGGGGCTTCCATGGAGCGAGGAAGAAGAAATAGGGAGCAAACGTTGCGGATTTGTGATGGGAGTCGTCGGTCGAACTCAAAGCAAGCTTCCCCTTGCAATTTCGTGCGCCCAAGGGGGCTCTTGGCCGGCCGCCATGGCTGCAGCAGCTGCTAGCCGCAGCTACAGGGCGCCGCCCTAGCTGGCTGGTCGGCCATGGCTGGGCAAGGAAGGAAGAGGGGAAGGAAGGATGGTGAAGATGGAAGGAAGAGAAGAAGAGGGAGAAGCAAGAACGGCTGCTGGAAATCGCCGCTAGGATCGCCCTGCGATCCCTTCTACTCACGGAAGTCGACTGTGCGCCGTTCTCAAGCGGTTGCTTCTGTTTTTGTCGGGTGAGGAAGGGATAAGGGAGAAGGGTCGCGGAGGGGGCCGGCTGCAAAATGCCCAAACTTTTCTAATATTTACTACTAGGTCCCTAAACATTCAAACGTCCGTATCTTTTAACTCGGAAGTCGGTTTCGAGTGATTTTTCTTGCAACGGTTTAAGCACGGAAAACTCTATAACCTCAAAGTGCAAAACATGCTAAAAGGACTATTTTACTGGATCAAAGCTCTAATTACATCTATGATTACTTGATTCAACTCAATGTACTAAATAACCAACATTGACATTATTAATTGCCTCAGATGATTCAATCTTAGCTATTAATTCGCATCTTAGTCTATCTTGATTATCCATGATGTTTAATTTGATACTCAACCCTAATTGAGGTGTTTTACGTAATTCGAGGTATTTATTAGTTAATCAGGAAGTGGGTCATAACAACCTTTTCCCCTTAAAAGAATTTCGTCCCGAAATTCCTAAAAGAGAAAGGAGACGTGTTACTCATTTCTGACTCGTGTTTTTCTACGTAGCGCCCTCTAGGTTAATATTTCTCCACAAAACTATTACTAATGATATCTCACAATTCGTGAGTTTCTTGATCCTCCGATCAATCATCTGTATAAGTCCTTTAACCTAGGACACATCCGATCTGATTCCAGATCGACCCACAAAACATTGTCTTTCCAGAACTGTTATAGCAGTATCTCACTTTATGGTATTTACCAAGAAATTATTATACTATTCATGCAAACAGACTAAAATTCTTAAATAAACAGAATACATGTCAATCTGGTGCTAATTTAAAATCATGCAATTTAACTGTTAAAATCATCACATCTCATAATGAAAACTAATATCAAAATACTTGATTCATCGTACACCCTATCCTCAGGGTTTCATTTGCCTTGTTCATTCATCACATGCCAACACCCTACTCTTAGGGTTTCCTCATTCACTAACCACATGGCAACACCCTACTCTTAGGGTTCCCATTATTTCATCTGTTTGATTGCTATTCAATTCAAAATACGATATCATTCTGGAACTGACAGAGCAGTATATTTCAAATCATTGTAATTACTGAGTAATCTTTATATCATGCGTGCAGACAAATTAAAAATAAATTCATAAATATCCCAAACTCAAATCAATTTTGGCTCATACATACTGAATTCATGTAATCAATCATCTTATTACATCAATAAAAGTGATTCACTCCACTTATAAGAAACCATCTGTAATATTTATCAATTATCTGAAATTTCTCGAAGTACATGTATATTAACCAGATTCCTGGTTTATGCATCACATAACTCAATTAAGAGTTATTTATGTATCATATCACAAATATTTTGTAGTACTTGAGAATTTCTAATGATATTTCAATGAAATGTACCAATTCATGTAAATGTTAGGTCACACACATTAACATAACCAAAAGCATGCAATTTGGTTTATTTACACATTTTATTGCTATCTTACTATCTTGAAATCATGCATCTAATGGTTTACCAAATCTGTGCTTCCTGGGTTCATACTCAAACCGTACCATTATCAGCTGTGTGTTTCTAAACTCAATGTGATATGATTGAAACTGGATTACCAAGCAACCTAATTATTTTATTCATGTATATCTTAGTCAAGTCTCGAGACATCACAGGTCGACTTAATATGAAGAAAATGAGCAGACTAAATTAGTCTATCCACATTCATTCATATCAAATCACAACCTCTAGGTGTCCTGGGTAATCTTACCACGAAATCCATTGTGATAAATTCCCATTCCCATTCAGGCATAGAAAAGATTGCAAGGTAGCTATAGATTTCTAGGGTTCAACCTTAACCTACTGATACATACTACTTTTAACCACATACTTAGCTACATCCTTCTGCATAGTTGACCATCCGTTATACTCCTTGAGTTTCATATATATCTTAGTATTTTCTTGAAAACATAGCATACATCAAAACATACACTTCCATAAAAATTCTTTTCTTTCAGCTTTTCCCCTTAAAAGAATTTTACTCTATCTTGAGATACACATAACATGTCATGTTAATACAACACCTTATTATCATAAAAACTTAAACTCTAGTCTCTTTTCCTCCTATCAGGTCATGCATGGTTTGGCTTAAGTCACTATCACCCTTTTATAGTTTCTTGATTTGATCACAAAAAGTAAGCTTAACTTACATCTGTACAATCAAATCACTTTCTGCTGTCACCCCTAAGTCTAGGTTCAACTCTCACATTTCTACTAACAGGTCTCTATTGAAACCTGTCATAGAGAATGCATTGGCTGTTGAACTTGACTTTCTGCTAGAAACATCATCCACCACATTCTCTTTACCAGGGTGATAATCTATTGTCACATCATAAAGATAGTGACACCATATCTTTAAAACATGAACTACATCAACTATCTTCATATCATATTTCGGGTAATACTCTGCTTTCTATGTTACTTTCTTATAATTACATTTCAGTTTTATGTTTTACTCTTTTCTCTAAGTCATTTCATGTTGTTCATGTACTGTTCAGATTAACTACCTTAAAATCCTAGGTCACTATCAAAGCCAGTTTACTTTTCATAGAACAAATCTCAAGGTCTTATTTAACAAAGATAGTGATATACAAGGTTATATCACTAATGATATTCCTTAAACTACTATAACTTTAATCATTCTAGGGTTTTGGTCCATATTAGTAACATAACATTATGGTATGTGTGTATTCGATCATATAAATCAAATTGAGTTACTTGGGTCAATAGCATATTAACCCAACACTCAACTTTAATTACATTTAGCTGAAAATTCAGTTTTATAATAGTTTCTGTAATTCGTTTATTAAACTGTAAACAGAAACTCCAAAAATTTTGAAAATTTTATACGTTATACCTAATGAAGTTTTAGACCTCCAGTAAAAATTTCAGGTCATTTCAAGTTACCAATAATTAATTAAAAATCAAACAGTGCGCTGCTATATAGCAGTCTGCAGCAGATTCGATCGAGTTGCAACTCGACCGACACCTTACTGTAGAGATCAAAAGTCATCCAAAAATTACGCCAAATTAATAGAGTGTCTAAAATTTGTGATTTTCAAACATAGTTAAAATTTGGGATCAATTGGACGTACCAATAAAATGATAAAATTCAATTACCACACTGCTATATCAATCAGAAAATGTGATTGGTCGAGTTTGAAACTCAGCCGATGAACAGGTCAGAACATTCTTCAAAAATTCTGATATCTTCCAATGTTGCTCACATTATATATATCCAACTCATATCCAAATTAGAGCTAAATCAAAGTTACACATAAAATACTAAAAATCATCTAGTGAGACATTCTATTTATCAAATTCTGTATTCATGTGTTATTTGAATCCTAATTTGGGCCAATTAGGGTCTATGCTTCTCAAACCCTAATTTTCAAGATAAAAGAACTTTTAGACTTCTATTCGTATTTTACTTGTTAATAGGAGTCATTAGATCCCAGTAACGCATCTTGCCAGCCGGACCAGGCCGAACCTGTAGTCCTGAAGCCACGAGCTACTCGGGATTAATCAACCCCTATTAATCTTAAACACGTGGAAAGAATATCCACTTAGGGCAAACTCAATTAAACACAGTTTCGGGTCTACATTAATACAAAGGAAACAAACATTAAACAATTCACTTCATGACGCAACAATATAAAAGAATTATGTTTACTTTACAAACTGGAAATTTCATTTCATGCATATAAAAGCATTTCTAGTGATCTTTAAATCAAATAAGCAAAATCAAGTAAGAGTTATATCGCATCCTATATGTAATCTCTTGTTCCTATATTAATTTCTTATCTCATAACCCTAAGATTTGTAGGGTTTTCTCTCTAGCCTATCCTTCCTCTGTATACCTGGCCAGGGCATCCAGAGAAGAACAGACAGAGTAGCTTGATACTGGTCAATCTAAGTATTCAGACACCAGGCCAGGGTATCTAAACACTCAGATCTTCCAGAGCTAAAACACATCATTCATTATTCGTCTTACTTATAACCTTATCTTTTGACCCTAATGATTCTTAACGACTCATCTTAAGCTCATTACCTGATTCTCGTGACCAGATCCTCTTCCTACTATCTGCAATAGTATAACAGAACACTTCCTGTTAGAAAATTACAGATAGAAGAAAGACACCTAAACCTTAATCCTATTGGTCTCTTATCGTCCCCTGACCTTGAGTAACTAAGTACTCAAACCAAAGCTCTGATACCAAGAATTGTCACGCCCCAATCTCACATTAACCACAAACCACGAGATTAGGACGCGACAGGATGGGATTTACTCAAAACTCAAACACTCTTCACTTATTAAAACCTTTTAAAGAGATTAATAGGATAATCTGATTTATGCTGTAAAATTAAACTAAACAAATTTGCGGAAGCATCTTTATTAATCTGAATAGCAATATACACAGAATCTACAACATATTATATTATCTGACATAAGATAAAGCATAACAATTAATTTATATCTTTATACACATTCACTCTCTCACTCACACCTCGTCCCAAAGATCGAGGGGAAAGGACTAAGAGACCTCTAACTACTAACTACGAACCTTCTATCGACTAGGCGTAAGGATAAATCGATCCTTCTGATTTCTTGCTGCCGAAGATAACCTGAAAATTTTTTGAGTAGAGGTATGAGCCTACTCGCTCAGTGAATAGTATTTCACTTAGCTATCACTAAACAACTCATCAGGTTTATAATATTGAAATTAAACATAAATACAGAACTAAGCAAGGTAGTTCTAAATACATAACAAATATACAGATAATAACCACATTCTAAATCATCAACAGGTAATTCAGGTAAATGAACAGTTATATAAATTCACTGTGAACCTACATGATTATTTATTCATTTTATTATGCCCTAAATATATGCAGTGTACTCTGCATATAAAGATCCGCAGCAAGTTCATGCTATGATCCCACCGTACAAGACTTAGCGACACACCCGGGAAATGCTAAGTCTGACACCAGCCCTGCTCTGCCACAGGGTCACTGGCTCGCCGGCCTCATCGCACAACCACGTGTGCTGCACAACCACGTGTGCTCTCGACTCCTCCTAAAACCTGAGTACACCGGCGGAGAGTCACAGGGTTACCTTCGCGACACAAGCACAAATGGTGTTAGATAACCAAGTTTTCTTTTTGTTTCTTTTCCAGTGCCATCGTGACACACGCACGATTGTTATTAGACACTGCCTCTCTTTCTATCCTCGTGCCACCAGAATTACTCAACCGGTTGATGTTGGACACGAGTTTCACCCCTAGTTTGCAGACACCTGTTAGGGGTTCTACGGTGTTAGGGCATCTAGGTCTATACTTAATTAACAATTAAACATTTAAACAAGAATATCACATTTCATGCATTTTGCACGATCTAAACATCACAAAAGCACATATATGTATTTATCATAAATAAACATGATTCAGAATCATTCATCCAGTGTCAATGCTAAACATCTATATTTGAAATCAGTTAATACATTGCAACATTAATACAAGAAATTTCATCATTTCACTAAGCATATCAGGTATTTCAAGTTCCAATGAAACTAACATACTCTATTGTCTGTACTACACAGTTTAGAAGTTATACTAACTGATACAGATACAATTCAACATTTAAATTGAGTTAAATAATGATTACTAAATGAACTACTACTCACCCACTTCGGTGTGTTCGTATACACCGAAAAACGTCCACAACCATGCCTAATTCTGTCCTTTACAGCAGTGTGCACGCCGTGCACCTGGGCTGTACGCCGTGCACCTTCAATGCACCCTTATTCTACTTTTCTGCAACCTTGCACGTCGTGCAAACTGATTTGCACGCCGTGCACCTGGGCAGAAGCTCGTTCCGCTATTTGTAACTTTGCACGCCGTGCAAACTGATTTGCACGCCGTGCACCTGCGCAGAAACGGAAAACTTATTGAAGATAAACTCGATTCTAAAGCTATGTCTTGGACTTAATCTACGGAATCTAATCCTATCCTCAAAACCGAACTACGTGCCGGTCTTACCTTGCTTTATTGTGTATCAATCGAGCTCCGGTTTGGATCTATTCAATCCAACAGTAACTTCTTAAGTACAGGTTCACAAGCTTACACTAGGCTGCTTGATTTGGATATCGATCGATGCTGCGTCGTGTTGGGTCCTCAAGCACGAGTCCAAAGCATCGTTCATTGGTGCTTCCTTGTGCCCAAGGTGGCCTACAATAGAAGAACGCAGCTGCTGCTGCTTGAGCAAGGTGGGCGCCGCCCTACTGATTTGGGGCTTCCATGGAGCGAGGAAGAAGAAATAGGGAGCAAACGTTGCGGATTTGTGATGGGAGTCGTCGGTCGAACTCAAAGCAAGCTTCCCCTTGCAATTTCGTGCGCCCAAGGGGGCTCTTGGCCGGCCGCCATGGCTGCAGCAGCTGCTGGCCGCAGCTACAGGGCGCCGCCCTAGCTGGCTGGTCGGCCACGGCTGGGCAAGGAAGGAAGAGGGGAAGGAAGGAAGGTGAAGATGGAAGGAAGAGAAGAAGAGGGAGAAGCAAGAACGGCTGCTGGAAATCGCCGCTAGGATCGCCCTGCGATCCCTTCTACTCACGGAAGTCGACTGTGCGCCGTTCTCAAGCGGTTGCTTCTGTTTTTGTCGGGTGAGGAAGGGATAAGGGAGAAGGGTCGCGGAGGGGGCCGGCTGCAAAATGCCCAAACTTTTCTAATATTTACTACTAGGTCCTGAAACATTCAAACGTCCGTATCTTTTAACTCGGAAGTCGGTTTCGAGTGATTTTTCTTGCAACGGTTTAAGCACGGAAAACTCTATAACCTCAAAGTGCAAAACATGCTAAAAGGACTATTTTACTGGATCAAAGCTCTAATTACATCTATGATTGCTTGATTCAACTCAATGTACTAAATAACCAACATTGACATTATTAATTGCCTCAGATGATTCAATCTTAGCTATTAATTCGCATCTTAGTCTATCTTGATTATCCATGATGTTTAATTTGATACTCAACCCTAATTGAGGTGTTTTATGTAATTCGAGGTATTTATTAGTTAATCAGGAAGTGGGTCATAACACTAACTATCCCACCCACTACCTTGAGATTGCAACTATTATCTATGCTTTAAAAACCTAGTGGTACTATCTCTATGGAGAGTAATTTGTAATTTTCTCTGAATACAAGAGCCTTAAGTACCTACTCACACTAAAAGATTTAAATCTTCAACAATGTTGATGGGTAGAGTGCCTAAATGACTATTATTTAACAATTTATTATCATCCTGGCAAGGCCAACGTAGTTGTAGGTGCATTAAGTAGAAAGAAAGTTGCAACGTGTGTTGCCATGAGGCTGACAAAGTGGATGAATCTGAATACACACATAGAATGGAAGCCATAGAGGATCTTCATATTACAAGTCAAAATTGTCTAGTCTCTCAATCACCCCTAGCTAGATTTTTGATACCATAGAATCCCAAAATACTAGCCTTGAATAGAGAAATCATAAAATTGGTAGAGAATCCCCAAACAGAGACACATATAGATTTAGACAGAGCTATTTGTTTTCTTCAACGACTCTAGGTGCCTAATGTTGATGAGTTGAGGAAGAAAATTCTAATAGAAGCTCATTGTTCTAAATATGCAATTCATCCTGGAATGAAAAAGATGTATAGGAACCTTCAACGTTCATTATGGTGGAAGAACACGACAAATGACATAGCTAAGTTTGTGTCTTGATGCCTGACGTACCAACAAGTAAAAATTGAGCTTCAAAGACCAGGAGGCCTTCTATAACCTCTCAAAATTCTAGAGTGGAAGTGGGATAAGATTATGATGTATTTTGGCACTCGATTCCCAAAGATGAAGCAAGTCTATTATGTAATCTGGGTCATGATTGACCGACTCACAAAATTAGACCACTTCTTGCCCTTCAAAACTACAATGAATGTATTTTCCATGGTTGAACTATATATCTGAGAGATAGTCAACTTACATGGGATCCCAAAGATGATTGTTTCTTATCAGCATCTGAAGTTCACATCTAGACTCTTGAAGTAGATCCATAATGAATTGGGTACTCGATTAGCCTTTAGAACCACCTATTGTCCTCAGATTAATGAACAACTTGAGAGTACGGTAAAAATCCTAGAGGACTTGGTTTGTTCATGTTCCATGGATTGGAGTAGCTCTAGGGATAAGAACCTTCCCTTATCTATCATTGGGATGCCTCATACGAAGCTTTATATGGTAGATCATACAAACCACCCTTACATTGGGATGACATGGGTGAAAGGTTTTGCTGAAGTTAGAAGAAGTAAATTCTATATCAAGAAAGTTGACACGATTAAGAAAAGAATGAAGGAGTCTCAAGATAGACAAAAAATGTATGCTGGCCAACATAGGGTGGATAAAAGTTTTCTTATGGGAGAATCTATTTTTCTGAAAGTGAAAAACTTGAAGTCTATTTCCAGATCAAAGATCCAGGGCAAGTTGAGCTTTAGATATGTGAGCCATTTTGAAATCCTTCAACGAGTTGGTGAATGTATATATAGGCTAGCCTTGCCTCCATCTTATGAGAGAATGCATTATGTATTCCATGTTTCTAGTATGAAGAAATACATTAAGGACTCATCTCATTTCTTGAACATGGAACCTCTAGAAATTCGTGAAGGTCTAACCTATGAAGAGTATCCTATGAAGATCCTTAATACTAGGGTAAATAAATTGAAAAATAAGGATATCCATGTAGTGAAGGTGATGCGGAAGCACCATGGTCTTGAGGAAGCAACCTGGTACCTACAATATGAGATGATGAAGACTTATATCCAACTCTTCAACCTAATCATAGATTTTGGGATGAAATCTCCTTTCAGGGGAGGTGAGTTGTAACAAGCTAAAATTTAGTACAAATTTTAATTTTTGATCTATGTTACATAATCCTCTAAAATTTAAATTCTCTTTTGTCAAAGTTTGCATTCATAATTACAGTTCATTTGATTATCCTAAACTTTGAGCACCTAAATGCAATTCGTCCCCATTTTAACCAAAGTGTCCCATTTGGGACCCACAACTAAGAAATTGAACTCAACTAGACATTCATGGATTTTGAATCGCATAAAAGGATATTATTTAATTTTAAATATTAATGTTTGGGTTAATTGTGAAAATAAATATTTGTCCATGATAGACTCATCAACAAGGGAGGTAACATTTTTAGGGACTATAGTAATTATATTTAGACTACTATTTAAAGTTATAAGTGAAACGGATGTGGGAAGTAGGAGGTACAAAGTTTTGAAGTGAATAGGAGTTTATAGCAAAATTGTAATTAAATTGCAAGGTATTAAATAGTCAAATTGGGCCTAGACTTTCCTGGGAGTCGCTTGTGGCCTCACTTTCTTCCATGTGCATGTATGGTTCCCTCACATGTCAGTTGCAATTATAATAGGATACGTTAGGGAAGGGTCTCACCATACCCCACCCCTCGCCACCTCAACTCTAGCCCACACCCTCATTTTCCCTTCCTTTAACAGCTGAACCATTGATTGGGGGCATAAAGTTCTCAAGGCCATTATGGTCAGAAGCCCTGAGGTATAACAGCTGGCAAGTTGTTACCATGACACCACATCACCCTAAACAAAAGTAAAGGTGCATGTAGGTTCACCTGTAATCCCCAAACCCAAACCCTAGCATAGGTCCTTGTATATAACCCCTTATATGTAATGTCAAAAAATACCACTACATCTATATATACTAGAAATTCTCTTTCCTCCCCCAACCTTTAGACCTCCACCCTATATTCGTTCCTCTCTGCACAGATTACTAGGAAGCCACCCACTCATCCTCAGTTACTAATTTGGCCAAGTGGCACCCCTACTCCCTTCCTCCCCTCCCTAGGAACTATTAGGTTCACAAGTTGCAAAAAGCCACAAACAATAGCCTCCACCACTACGTGGCAGCTAGGGGAAGTGACTAGCAGGCTAATAATACGAGCATGACTCAACTACAGAACCCCTACTACAAGTCTTATCCTTCCTCCCTTATACCTATGTGTCGATATGTACAGAACTATTGAAATCACTACCGACACCACCATGGTGACACGACCACCACCACACAGATCGGTGACCACTGTCAGTTTTGTAACCACCGCAAACTAGTACTAGTTCAGACCCTGGAGGTGATGAGAGGATTTCCTCAGTAAGGAACTTTGCTATGAACCATGAAGTTAACCCTACCCTAGTTCTTTTCTCTTTGTCCCACGACCATGCAATTCACATAAAAACTAATGCAACTATTATGATAATCTAATCATTATATGAACTTCAAAAAGAATATAATAGCATGAACACTAGACAATCCTTTCATTTGATTATCCAATTAACTAGATGAATCAAAATGTAACCTGGATGATGCAACCAAACAATGTATTGAATGACTAGGAACTTATAGCAAATCAAGGAACTTCCTAATTGATATAACTCACCATTTAATAATATGATTTTTCAACCAATTATCCTAAATGACTAATTCTTTCTTGTTGATTCATGTAAATAGGGTAATCACCTAATTAAGGAACAAAGAAAAATTTTAAGGATGTCAAATATTAGAAATTTAATTCACTAAACAATAACCCTATTTATAACCACACTCCTATTATCGAAAACCCTAGAAATATGGAGACTACTACCTAGTAAACAATTACTCTCTTTCATAATATTGATATGCATCATAAAAGTATCTATACGTATGACATATATTAGTACAGTGATACGAAGGGGTATTATATAGTATAGGAAGTTATAAATTATATTAGGAACAGTAGTAATGATTCTTACATCATGGGCGTACAAAGGTATTACTATGTTGATGGGAAGAAACTTAATGGTCTCAAGATAATATACTATAACAATAAATAAATGATTGTTAAGATATCCTATGCACTAATGGGTAAAATGGTAATATCACCTAATAAGAACCTCAAATGTAATTTCAAAAGACAAGGATTGCATAATAACATGGGATATTTCCCTTTTTCTAGATCTGAAACTTTGGAGCTTGTTGAACCTTAGTGTGGTAATTTTGGAATTTGCTTGGATTCTAAGTACTAGATTCTATATTTTCTTATCTCTCTTGAGTTATGTACATCTTGTTTGGTGGAAAATCCTAAACTTTGTTATAAGCCTTTAAAGTTCACCATTCCTCATATCACAATTGTTGGATTTTTGGTAAATATTATGATAGCACTTAACTTGATCTAATTGAAGTTTTGACTCCCTAGATTTTGGTCCCTTTGGGATTTAGCACCCTTAGAGCTTTGGATCACTTGAGGTAGGGTACTTCCCGCTGCCTTGTTCACATGTTGTAATGGATTATTTATCCCCTAGTTGAATGGTTAAATATCAATTAGGCTTATTTTCTGTTCTTTCATAGATGACTGAACACATGGCATTTTAGGCCTTGGAAGGAATGATATGATAATTCTCAAATCCTAATATCAAAAAGTTGACCATTAGAAATGTTTTCATAATTTGATATGTTAAACCTGGATAATTTTGTATAGCCTTGAGGAATTTGTATCTTAAATTATGAACATTGAAGAATTGGTACTTGTTGTCTTTTTTTTCTTCCAAATTAAGTCTACCAAATAGTCCCCACCTAGATTTTATGTTAACTTTGAATCATATTTTATGCCTATATTTTGCAAATAGATTGATATAAGAATATAGTAACAATAACTATTGATCCCTTTTCTCTTGGTCCATGTCGTGGATTATTTATTCCTTTGGGATATTGCATGGACAACAAGACCTACTCACTTGGAGCCTTCTGGAACGGATTACTAAGAGAACATAGGGGCATGTCTAGGTGCCCTTTGTGTGGTGTCTCATCTTTATCTTTCATTCTTAGCATGATGATGTAGTCCCTTAGGTGGACAATACTCTTTTCTCTCCTTTATGTTATGCCTCCATGAAAACAAACATTATCCTTTTATGTTGTTGATGCTATTGAAAACATTGATTGTCATATTATGTTGTGCATGGTTTATAAACTTGTCATCACAATTTATATCAAAGTTTAGGTTTTGAAATCAAGTGGGGTCAAAGAATAGGTGTAAGAATATATGGCATTGTTGTGCATGGAGAGGATTATTCATTTATGAAGGTTTCGACCACCATTACTCATATCTCAGTGCCATTCATGTAAGTGTTCAATTTGGGCATTAAGTAATATTAGTAATTTATTGAACAAATATTTTGTGCCAAGTGAGAGAATGTTGAACCCTTTTGGTTCACCCATATTTCTTTTTTTGAAATATTTACTTAATGATATTCCTGAAGGGATGCATCCAGTTCCATATATCATATCCATGTTGTCTATCCAGGATGGACACAGAGAGAAGAAACTTATCATGTATATATATGATTGGTCATCTCTCTAGATATTTACCTATAGTTGACATCTATCCATCATAAACTCCTGAAGGAGAAAGAACTCGAGGAATAAAAATATATTCACCAAGTTTCATGTATCTATTGCTTCTACTCCAATGTCCCCTTCTTCATTTATTCTCTATAGGTTTCTCCTCTTATCATGCAAACAACTTCCCAACAACAACCTTGCTATCATTGTTTCCACATCTATTGTCGTCATTGTCATAACTATTAGTGTTTCTGGAGGAAAAAAGATCCTATGTGTCATGGAAGCGCCACATGATTTAAATATAGTCATGTGAACACACTACTTTTTTCTTAAACTATGAGTATATCCATGGATCTGTGGATGTGTGTACATGATAGGTTGTCGATGGTTCTTTAGATATTAGGCGGCTCTCTTTAATGGTAAAGGCTTTTTATGTTCCCTTGACATGACTAGACAAGACATCAATGCCACTGATGTCATGGTAGAGGTCTATATGGACTTGATAGATGTTCACGACAATCGTCTAGAAAATTATGATGATGATATGGGTTCTCTCATGCCACTTAAAACCATGCTAATCTCTAACTTTGTTGTTACATTTAGAAGGAGAATGGTCCTATTGTTGGCTCGGCCCCTACACTTATAATCATTTTAAGACATATCATCCATGCATGGAAGATCTTATGTAAGAAATTTGTACAAGAATTGTTTCTCAATCAAGATATCTCATGCAAGGTATTTTCCTATATGAGTTGCGGTACGAGATTGTTTCTCATTGATTCATGCAATGATTGTTTGGAAAAATACTATGGTCAAATGTGTTTCACATTCTTGGTTCATTTGCTTCATAGCTTGATGATCTCATCAAGTCCTAGGATAAGGGAAAATAATCTATCTTAATTGTTCTTTTCCATACTTGTTGTGAATATAAACATCATAATTTTAGTTTTTCTCATTTTAAATCAAATGTTTGTTGTGTTTGGTCCTCATACATAATGGTTATATTTGTAATGAATGCATATTGATTTATTTCAATTCCCATATAAATTTATTTCAATGAAGTTGTTAAAAGAGTTACATATGTTTCTTATGACAAAAAAATAGAAAATAACATGTTAACAAGATGGATTCAAGAGATTTATGATTGAAAAGAGAAATGCAAACTAATAACTATATAAACATGTATATGTCCTTAATCTCTTCATTATACCGTAAGTCATTGGACCCTTTTAATTTATAGTCTTTAAAACAAATTATAAGACTCCATTAAATATAAAATAAACATAATAAATTTATTTGCAAGGACAATTAATAAAACAAAGACTACATGCTTATTTTCTAATAAGGAGTTGATTACATGTATGTAAAATAGGAGGAGTCAACATAAAATATGCAGAGAAAGCGATATTTATATTATGGTAGGCATTAGATATGTGGAAAAAATAAGGACATTTTTTAGTTGAGAATAAAACCCAGTTAATATATTAGAAAATGAGAAAGTGGCCACTTCACAAAAGTATTTATTGAATTGAAATTAAGTAGTTAGTGTATTTACCAATCCCAAACTAAAATTATTAATATATTCTACCATTGTCATAGCTTCTACAAGAACCTTGACTCTAGTCTCCACCCTTCCCATATGGGAAATTATAAAAAATGATCAAGTTACATGCACTGTGCGTCATGTACAACTTATGCGTCAAGTTAGGGGTGGTTTTGGGGGGATTTTGGTATGAGAAAATGTGATTTGGAATGGTGGAAAAAGGTGTGTTGTAACTAATAATTGTAGGAAGTGTAAGCGAGTGATTACTGGGGAGAGAATGTGTGGGAGAGTGATAAAGAGAGGGGGAGAGAGTGAGTGGACCCCTAATTTTTTAGGAGAGAATAAAAATAAAAAAGGAGGATTGTGAAGAGGTAAGAGGAGGGAAGTTATGGTTTTTTGAAGGATGGAAAGACTAGGGGTAGAGGACGGATCTAAAGAGGAAGTAATGGGGAAGATGAGGGAACTCATGAGGATATGTGTAGTAGGGGAGGAGGAAAGCAATGGTGAAAGAGGATTTAGAGGGTTTAAGTATGTTAGAGAGATATGACAAGTAAGGAGGGAAGTAATGGGAAAACTGTAGGAAAGTTATTGGGAAACTGAGGTATGTAATTAGTAAAATTTGTAATGTCCATTGGTCAAGGATCTAGTAGAGTTTGTAGTATGTCGACTGGACCCATAAACAACCACTAACCTTGGTTGCACACTTTGTCCTCACTCAGGCACAATACAAAATGAACTTTGTGATAGGTTACACATCCTAATGTTTTGTGTCGAGTTTGCTTAACCACAAAGTTCTTAGTGAAGAGCTATGTAAAAAGGAGGCACACCTTGATGATATGGGTAGACCCATCATTCCTGATAAGATCATTTCATTTTGATGCCTCAAATCTTTGAACTTACATTCTTCCCACTAAGACTCTTGATGTCATAATCAAGATTCAACTATATGGCATGCAAATGTGTTCCCATTTCTAGAATGGACCCTAGCTTCCGATCACGGCTATCAGTGCAAGGGGGGCTACATCACCATGGATAACCATTGCCAACATGTCTAAATCACATGGATCTAGACTAGCATGCCACATTCCCATGTGTGCCCTAAACCTACTAGAGGAGAATTAGCTTTGATACCATTTTTAATGCCCGAGCACACTGCTCAAGGATCTAATAGAATTTTGGGAATTACAACTGGCCTCACACATAACTACTGGACTCAAATGCAAGGTTTGTCCTCATTCATGCACAAACTTGGATAAGCCACCTTACATGTTAGGAATTCTAATACCACTCTATACTGAGCATGCATAACGACAATGTTCTTAGAGATTGACTCCCTATAAAAGAGTTGTATCTTGATGATATGCTTAGTCCAATCATTCCTTTTAAGATCATTTTTAGGCCTCAAGTCCTGAGATGTTATAACTATAGTAGGTGAGGGGGGGAGAGACAGGGAATAGGATGGAAGAGAGAAGATAAGTGAGGTCAAAAGTAATAAGATTTGAGTAGGATAGTGAGGAGGAATGTTATGGATAAAGATGAGGAAAGAATGGAGAGAACTATAGAAAGTGAGGAGGGAATTGATGAAAAAAGAGGAGGGATGAGGGATGTAATGCGGACATAGAAGATAAGTGAGGAGGCAAGTAATAGGAAAACATGAGGAAGGTGTTGAGAGAATGAATGTGATAGAATTGGATTGAGGAGGGAAGCAATGGAGAAAAGTAATAGCATAGCATGAAGTGAACAAAGTTGGGGACACAAAGATTGGGTGAAAATTAGCCAAAGTGGGAGCACTAAGATTGGGTGTAAAATGAGAAAAGCTAGGGGCAGATTGAAAAAAAAATGTTCATGAAGTGTCCAAAACAAATATTACGTGCAATGTGACAAAAATTTGGCACCAACAGACCAAAACTGGGTGTCGAGAATAGACAAAATTGGTCACTAAAATATGAAAGTGGGTGCAAAATGATCACAAGTGGGCTAAAGCGTCCAAAATGAATACTGGGCACAAACTGACCAAATGTGGGCACCAAGGAACAAAACGAATGCAAATTGACCCAAAATGGTCACAAAGTGCATGTAACATTCCTGACCTGGGTTATGCCATAACCTAGAAGTTTTTCTTAAGTAAGTTATCTATAAACTTGTTTTAATCTTTTGAAAAGTAATTAAGACTCTCCTTGAGTTTAATTTTCAAGTTTGAGTTTATTTGCAAACTGTTTGCACATTATGTGATAGTTCGGGAGTAAACTGTAGTTTACCCAAGATGAGGGGTTATATTGCAATGTTCACATTTTGATCATGCTTCAATTGCTTTAGCATATACGAGATAGAATGATGCTAAGGAGTGGCTCGAGGAAAGCCTAAATTCCAAATTGGAACTTGTTTGAATAATGCTTGTGTCAATTTGCAATTTACCCAAAATATAGGGTTAATATGCAAATTAACACCTATAGAGTGTCCCTACTCTTTATTAGCATATAGAGGATAGAGAAATAAGGAGGCACCATGTTTCAATCGTATTTGGGTGGTAACATTCTCGGTGATGAAAGGACCAAGAACAGATGTATAGTTGAAGCCTTTATATTAGTTATATCGAGTTGTAGAGCTTATGTGGGAGTGCCTATTGGACAAGGAGACATAGGGCAGGCCCCATATTGTTTTTTCAACTCTTTTCAAAGACCATTATGGGTTAAGGACCTCAAGTAGGTGATGGATATCAGTTTGCAACTTTCCTTAGAAAAAGTGTATCGATTTGTGATTAAAGTGATGATTGAGTTGAAATATCTTGCTCAACAAGATAACTAAGGGCCAAAATATTATCCCTAGATTATTCTGAAGAGTTTTGCATGTCAATATAAATATGCATGCATGGATACGTGTTAACCATGCATGGACACATAGCACCTAGTTGTGTAAAATGATGACACCTCTTATACACTCTCTCTCATAAACCTCAATTATATATACCATTCCTTTCACCTACTAGTGAATATTTTTGAACCCTATCACTCCATTTCTCTTAGATATCATGCAAAAAGTTGAGGAGAAAGGAGGAGCTTGAGCCATTAATCTTAAGGTGAATCCATGGTCATCTTCAATCTTGGATAAAGCATCATCTCGGGTTGTGATTTTTTCTTTCTTTTCTTCTTCACCAAGTTATTAACTATGGTGATTCCTTGCATATAGAGGAGTTGTGAACAAGTCTTGGATCTATAATAAGCTCATATTCAACCTTGGGAATGTGAAGTTTTGGAGCTTGGAGCTTTTAAGTTATTCTTGAGGCGGGTTATATAACTTGAACCCAATCATGTTATTGTTCACCTTCAATCTTGCTATACTTGATGATCTATTTTCAATTTTGAGTTTCCTTTAATATTTAATGAATCCATTAGTTCAAATAGTTGCATAGACTTGTTTTTTATGAACTAGTACAGTAAGGAATGAAGTCTAGAGCTTGATGATGATGACATCATCATGGCACAAACTGATATCGGGTTGAAGTACCTCTAACCCGATATTGTGATGTGCATACACCAATAGCATGATATGGTGATGTGCATACACCACTAGCACAATATGGTGATGTGCATACCCCACCAACATGATATGGTGATGAGTATACACCTATTTGAATGATATGGTGTCAAACAGACACACCTTATGCACGATATGGTGTCAAACACACACCTTATGCATGATATGATGTCAAGAACACACCTCTAACACAATATGGTGATGAAACCCTAGATGATGATATGAAACCCGATATAACTTGGAACCCCACACCCCTATCAATTTTTACTCGTGGGTTAGTTGAGACTAATCAGCTGTCTAGCTTGTCACTTAACACATGGTGAAGGGTAGGCCGACACCATGATGGGTTGAAGAGTTATGAACATAAAGGTCTAACCCAATATGCAAAACCCTAATTTTGAACAACCTGATATGAGTGACACACATACACCTCATGCACGATATGGTGATGAACATACACCTCATGCACGATATGGTGATCAAGGACACAGCTCATGCATGATATGATGATGAACCTACACCTCTTGCCCGATATGGTAAGCATGCACACACCTCTTGGGAAATATGGTAAGCATACACACACTTCTTGCCCAATATGGAAGCAAGCACACACCTCATGCCCAATATGGTGGAAGCACCTCAATTCATTATACTTGATTGATTAACACATGAAGTTTGTTATGTTGAATAATACATTGAGATGTATAAAGTTTAATGCATTTTGATAAATGTATGCCAATGTACCTTGAGAGAAGGATTGATCCAACTTAATAAAGTATGATGTAATCAATATGCTTGTGAGGATGAGATATAAATTCATACTTTGTGTGATATTCATTCAATGAGCATACATTGATACCCCTATATATGTGTAGAGCTATGAGTTAAGGTTTGATTCTTGATAATATGAATTAGGGTTGTGATCCTTGATAATATGAACTTGAAATCCCTAATTAGTGTGAAGGGAAACCCTACACCTAATCAGTGAAAAGGAAAACCCTAACCCTAATAATGGGAAGGTAGTATTTCTCTTATGTGCATGGTAATGATATGTATTTGATAATTGTTTCTATCATGAAAGACTAACCATGCAGGTATCATGAGATGATGAACATAGCTAGGTATGAGATATGATGTTTCATATGATAGAGATTAAATGAGCCTTTTGAGCCATGTGAAATACTTGTGCAATAAGCATAATGTACACCTGGTCTAAGGACCTAGAGGTAATAGTTACCTAATAAGAGGTGACAATGTTCAGTGATGAACTAAGGGTTTGAATACCCAGATCTAGTAATCATGATGATGATACTGTTAAGGGATGAGGATTCCTAGTAATGTGATAAGGGAGTGATATCCCGAGTGTTATGCATTTAATGTGTTCCAAAGATTATGAAAGTACTTGATAAATGTATTACACATTTCTTTGTAGCATCTGTTATAATTCATGCTTGTAACTTGATTGATGCTAAAAGATATTGTAAGTGGAACCTTATCATGTAGTGCCTAGGTCATAGATCCATTCAGTGTTAGGATTTGTTGAATGGTGAAATGAGTTTAACTGAGAGGGCATATTTTTTAATATGTGGGGGTGATGGATGAACATATCCTTACGTCCAGATGGGGATAAATGTGTTATCTCCCCGAGGAATGCCAGGGTTGCCATGTGATTGCCCTAATGAAAATGTACTGGGGAATGATGTGATATCTTCCCGAATAGAGTGCATGATGTGGCTGTAGCTATTTAGCTAAGATGCCACTTACCTCGGCCAGCTAGTTGCCGTTTGACATGTGGTCACTGCTAGTGGTCTCATACTGACCGAGACAAGTGAGGTCATTGCAGTTGGCTCTTCCATTGACCTTGTATGGTATCGATGCTTCACATAGCTGTGGTCGGTTGGAGCATGAGTGGTATACCTCATCTCCTCTAGGCATAAGTGTGATTGTGACTAATCAGTTGTGTAGAATATTTTCTTAAGAATTGAATACGAAAACATTGGTTGATGCTCCTTTACTTTTACACATCTTAGATTGATAGATGTTATACATGTTCTTCATATTCCTTATAAAGAAAATAGATGATCTTTAGTTCTATCATAGATAGTTAATTTCTTAGACAATGATGTTACTTTGCACTGCAATTAAACAATGATTAAACATGCTTATTTACATAAAAGATCCTTTGTTCAGTTTTAACTATTTATCTAAGATAATAATGTTATTGGTGGAGGGTTATATCTCTCACTGGGACTTGTGTCTCACCCCGTTGGTCGCAACATTTTTTAGGTGGATGCAAATGAGGAGGTAGAGATGGTACTATAGAGGAAGGACAACAACATCAGGAATAGCGGTAACAGTTCAGGTTGAGTGTGTTGTCTTTCGTGTCTTGTAGATAGAAATCCTATGTGTTGTCTTTGTACTCTCAAGTCCTTGGGAGATAGTACGTAATGATTTTATAAACGATCTAAGATTTTGGCTTGTATGCCTCGAGGTTTTATGTTGCTTGTGTATATGTTTTGGTAAAGCAACTGGTATATGATATCCTCGAGATGAGATGGTACAATATATGTACAATGTGAACCATGATGTATATATCACTTTGGTTCTTTCTATAAAGAGTTTCCTGGTAGTGGATCTCTTTAAAAATTGGTTTTAAATTTTAGAGATTTCATTAATCCATTGTTAATGGTTATTTCACATAATTAAATCACACTATGGCGGCTCAGCTGGCGTCGGGTCATCATAGAGTTTTGGTATCAGAGCCTAAGGTTCACTGATTCTATAGAGAGATAGGATTAAGGTTGTTGAGTCTATTCTAGTGTCCTCTAGTTTATCTTATAGTGACTTCTACTCATATAGGAGAAGAAGTAAAGATGAAATATGGCTGGAGCACACAAAAAATATGTTGATGAGATCAGTGTTCCTGCACCATGAGGACGTGCATGGGAACATGCTAGAGAGGAATTAGTTCCTGAGAATCCCTAGCCTGATCAAGCCATGCTAGAAAACCCAACCTTTCATGCTCTTTTTGGGAAGTTCATGACCACAATGACACATATGGCTGATCAGATACCAGCACCATCACCTATGGAACCAGTTTCCAACAAGGGACATGGATCTGGTAAGACCTTGGAGCAGTTACGTCAAGTAGGAGCTACCGAATATGCCGATACATCTGACCCAACAGATGTAGATTCATGGCTCAATGAGCTAGAGAAAGCCTTCAGAATCCTTAGAATCTCAAAAACTAATAAAGTTGGGCATGTTGTGTACATGTTAAAAGGAAGTGTTGGCCATTGGTGGGCCATTGAAGAAGAGAAAAGACCTGATGTTGAGTTCGGATGGTAGGAATTTCGATGTTTGTCAGTAGATACTTTCCCAAGACTTATCTGGATGAGAAGATCTCACAGTGTGAGCAAATTCGACAAGGACTGATGAAGATTAGTGAGTACGAAGCAAAGTTCATGGAGCTTCTGTGATTTTGTCCACACATGGCTACTACAGATGATGAGAGGATTCAATATTTTGAGAAGGGTCTGAACGCTAAATTAACCACACCTATAGTTGGTCTAGAGAATAGAGAGAGGTTTGCCACCTTTGTAGAGTTAGTTAGGCAGATAGAGAGGTCCATGATTGAGAAACGTGAGGCTAACAGTAGGAAAGTACATGCCCAGTTCCAGGGATAGAGGTCTCGAAGTTTTAAGAAACCGAAGTTTCCAACACCAGTAACACCATAGAGGTTCAGTGCTCAGACACAGTGGACATCAAGCACGGGTAGAGGACGTAGTTTTTTACCAAATGGAGCCCATAGAACGACATCAATGTCAGTGACAGAACCATCTAGGCCACAATGGGAGAATAGAGACTACTTTAGGTGTGGGTAGATAGGAGATGTGATAAAGGATTGTCCAGTAAGAGACCGGGAGGTAACCCAACCACTGAGGCATAGTCAACAAGGCTCTCAGAGGCAAAGGTAACAGTTTAGCAGTGGCACACGAGGATGTGGGCAGGCATCCCAAATAGCTTTATCTACACCAAATGACAGAGCACAAAGTCGAAAACAGGCAATGGTGAGATTCTTTGCTATGAATCATCGAGAGGTAGTAGTCAATCCACGAGTCATGATATGTCAGATGGAATTGTTTCATTCTGATATGGCTTCATCATGCTTTGTATCCCATTTTGATTAATCTGGGTGCTACACATTCCTTTATCACTCGAGAAGTGATTCATGACTGTAATATGACTGTCAGTCGTAGAGCAGATAATTTGTTATTAAAAACTTTGTTAGTCATATATGTAGTTTTGTAGGAGGTATGTTCTCCTTGTGTTCTTTCCTTTTCAGAACACAACATTTAGGTGGATCTTATACCACTTGAGATGCACGTGTTTGATGTAATTCTTGGGATGGATACCCTATAAAAGTATAAGGTTGTTGTAACGACAGTCGCCAAACTATCAAACAAATCGTTACTAATTAAGCAGAATAAACATAAACAGCGGATTAATAAAAATCACTAAAATTTAAAACCATTTTACAAGGAGGTCCTTGCCTAGAAAACGTTTACTGCAAGATCCAAAACTCATACATATCAAGATTTACATTGTACAGCATTATTCATTTTATGTCGAGGACAACATATAATAGTTGCTCTATCAAAGCACATACTGGAGCAACATAAAACCTCGAGGCTTACAAGCCAAAATCTCAGATTGTTCATCAAACCATAACGAACCAACTCCAAGTACATGAGAGTACAGAGACGACACATAGGACTTCTATCTACAAGACACGACAGATAGTACACTCAACCTGAGTTGTCACTACTACCTCAACTGTTGTTCCTCCTCTGTAGAAAGATCTTCGCCACCTCATGCATGTCCACCTAAAAAAATGTGGATCCCACGGGGTGAGACAATTGTCCCAGCGAGTGATATAACTCTCCACGGACCATATTATTATCACAGATTAGTCATTTGTAAACTGAGCAGAGGTTCTTTTTATATTAACATGCAATATTAATGATTGTATAATCAGAATAAGATAATCTCCTTTCTTAAGGAGAACATTGCATCTACCCATGGTAGAGTTATAAATCATCTATCTGCTTTAAAAGGAATGTAAAGAAACATAAATAACATCTATCTAATAAGATGTATAACTAATTGCGCATCAACCAATGTTTCTCATATTTGATCCTTAAGAAGATATGCTACATGGTTGATTACATTTTTCAATCACACTTATGCTCTGAGGAGATGAGGTATACCTCTCATACTCCAATCGACCATTGCGAAGTCGAAATCAGTACCATACAAGGTCAATGGAAGAGTCGGCTTCCAAGACTTCCCTCGTCTCAGTCAATGCGAGACCACAAGCAGGACCATGTCAACTGCTTACATAGCTTTCCAGGGTATACTGTAAACTTCTCTATAGAACTACAACGGTGGCTGCACTCCTTCAGCATCGAGAGATTTAATGTTTATCTCACATCGATCTGACATTAATCATCATCGGGAGATTCGTGATACATCCATCCTGGCCATTATAATGAAGGATTGAGATATTTAATGTTTATCTCACATCAATTCCTTCATTAGGGCATACGGATATTTTTTCCCATCACCCCCACATATTAAAAAATATACAGTCTCCAGGTGATCCCTTGGGAAAACCTATTTGACCATCACCAGCTGTTGACAATGATGGATCTATGATCAGGGCACTACATGATAAGATTCCACTTGATTAATTAAGTACATTACCGTATTCTTTTAGCATCAGTCAAGTTTTCAAACATGAATTATTATGACAAATGCTACAAAGAAAGGTGTAATACATCTATCAAGTACTTTTCAAATCTTTAGAACACATATAACATTTAGGATCTCAATCCCTTATCTCATTACTAGGAATTGTCATCCCTCAACATTATCATCATCATGATTATTAGATCTGGGTATTCAAATCCTTAGTTCATCACTGAACACTGTTACCACTTATCAGGTAACTATTACCTCTAGTTCCTCAGACCAAGGTATACATGATAATTGTTACACAAGCATCTCACATGGCTCACAAGGCCCATTGAACATCTTGTCACCTCTCACTAGGCAACAAATTATCACATGGCTCACAAGGCCCATTGCACATTTTGTTACCTCTCACTAGGCAACAAATTATCACATGGCTCACAAGGCCCATTGCACATCTTGTTACCTCTCACTAGGCAACAACTTAATCACATGGCTCACAAGGCCATTGCACATCTTGTTACCTCTCACTAGGCAACAACATATTCACATGGCTCACAAGGCCATTAGTCATTATACTTGTTATACAAGTATTTAGCATGCCTTACAAGGCTTATGCAATAAAAGAAATACAACCTTTCCATCATTAGGTTTAGGGTTTTCCATTATTAACCATTTAGGTTTTCAAGGTCATATATCAATGATCAAACCCTAATTCATTGCTCCACACATCTAGGAACAAACATTGATATCATAAGTATTCAATCATACTTATTTATTCTCATCATTTATCATCAAATGAATCATCAACACAAGGTATGAGTTCCTCTCTTATCCTTACAAGGGTATGATTACATCATACTTTATTAACTTGGCTTAACCCTTTCTCAAGGTATGTTAGCCCACACTTATCAAAGTGTATTAAACTTATTACATCTCAATGTAACAATTGACATAACACACTTCATGTGTTACTCATCCAAGTATATTGGATTTAAGGTGCATCGAGGTACATCAACATTGAAATGTTGAATGTGATATCTATCATGTCTTGATGTATCACTTCCCTCATCACTTTTAACTTACTTAAGTTCATCAACTTATCTTGAATTAGGGTATTTCCCATCCTAATACTTTATCCACTATCCATCATAATAATATTGTAAAGTATTGGCCATAAGTCACACATTTGAATTACCCAACTATCTTCAAGTGATATGGACTTATCTCAGGTTGAGGCATTGTTGATATAAGGTTGTCCATTATCAACCACTGTAGGTATTTCAAGGTATTAGCCACACCATTACTTGGTATTATACTTTTCACTCCTAAGAGTGTCTTGCCCTCACCTTTACAAGGTGTCTCGGGTTAGAGTTGTGAATATGTTCACCATATCAGGTTTTAGGTGTATAGACACCACCATATCGGTCTAAAGGTATATGAATACCATCCATATTGGGATAGAGGTGCATTCAATCACCATATCGAGTGGCTCACCATCTAGGGTTGGCTATGACGGATTAGGGTTTTCCATATCGGGCTCAACCCCATATACAAGTCAATTGGAGTGTAGTGCACCAAACCATATTGGGCTACACCATCAATCCTTAGGTTGCAACACCCATGTCGGGTTAGGTTTGGTTATGACGGGCACATGGTACATATATGTGTCACCCATGATGCTTAAGAGGTATCAACTCATCACCATGTCAGGCTACCATATTATCTAGGGTTGTGTATCATGCAACCCTATCGTGCAAGGTCATGTGTCATGCAACCATGTCATGCAAGGTCATGCAGGCCTCATGATAGTAAGCACCAATGATGTATCATATGACCATATCATGCAATAGCACTTGTTACTCTTCACTTATATCGGGTTACCCAAATTAGGATTTCTTGTCAACTAACAAGTATACATTGACCTTGTATCATGCATGGAGTCTATAATAGACTTCCTATCATGCAATAGGTGTATACTACACCCCCATATCGTTCAAGAAGGCATACAATCATATCCATATCAATTTAGTGTAGTAAGTACATCATCGTATCGAGTTAGAGGTGCTTGCTTATGTGCTTGCACCCGATATCACTTTTATAAAGTGATACCATCATCTTCAAGCTCTAGACCTTAGTTCTAACTGTTATAGTTATGGAAACATGTCTAATAAACTACTATAACTCATAATTTTATCAACTATTTCAGGAAATTTCGGAATTAAAAGTAATTGATTAGGTATAGCAATTTAGGCGATGAATAATAACATGGTTGAGTTCAAGTTATATAACCCACCTTAAGAACAACTTATTAGCTCCAAGCTCCAAAGCTCCACGTTCCTAAGGTTGAAGATGAACTTCAAAACTCATCTATATACAAAGAATCACCATGGATAAGCAATTGGTGAAGAAGGAAAGAAAGGAAGATCATAACCCTAAAATCATGCTTCAATCCAAGGTTGAAGATGATCATTGCCTCACCTTAGGGTTAAGTTTGAGATCCTTCTTGCTCCTTAGCACCCTTGCAGGATACCATACTACTCTTGCGCAATATGCCACAAACCATGCACGATATGACACTCATTTGCACGATATGCCACTCACTTGTGATAAAAACACTTCACTATGGGTGATATCACTCTATATGGCTGATATCACCTACTTGGGCGATATGATCTTGCCATGGGCGATACCCCAAGGCCCATGCATGATACCACATCATCCCTTCATGATATAGTATCTCTATGCACGATACCTTAAGGTAGTAGGGTGGTAAGGGTCGCAAAATTGCACCAAGGGGTGAAACTAGGGGTATATATACTTGTTGTTCATGAAGGAAGGTAAAATTGAGGTGTCATCATTTTGAGCCAGTAGGTGCCACGTGTCCATGCATGGATGACACGTGTACATTCATGTATAATCATTTATATTGCCTTGAAAAACAGTTGAGGATCATATAGAGATGCAAATTCGTCCATTACTTATCCCTTTGAATAAGATATATCAATTAATTCATCACTTTATTCACAACCTATCACAATTTTGCTAAGGAAGTTGCAACTCGACACAAATCACCTCCTTGAGGTTATTTGCATGATATGGCCTTTGACAAGAGTTCACAAAATGATATTAGTCACCTCGTTTGTCTCCTTGGCCGATAGGCACTCATATATAAGCTTTTCAACTTGACAAAACTCAAGTTAAGCTTTCATATTCAACCCTTTTCTTGGTCATCTCATCACCAAGAATATCATCACTCATAATTGATTCAAAAATGGTGTCTCATTCTTTCTCTCTCCTCTACATGATACTATGAGGGAGTAGGGACACTCTATAGGTGGTAAGTTGCAGATTAACCCTACATTTTGGGTAAATTACAATTTGTACCAAAATTGGTGCACAAGGTACCAACATTGTTCAAACAAGTTCAAACTTGGAATTTGGGCTTTCCAAAAGCCACCAATTAGCATCATTTTCTCTCTTATGATGCTAAAACACATGGGGTACATTCAACATGTGATATTTTGCATCCCTCAGTTTGGGTAAATTGCACTTTGGTCCAAAACAAAGGAAAATTGCTCAAACAACATTCAATTGGGACCAAACTTGAAACATGAGTGTGTCACATGATAAAAAAGCACCTTAGAGGATTATATTAAAGTTATAAGAAAATTTATTAGCCAAAACAAATAGGGTTACCTCATAACCCATGTCTGGGTCGTTACAAGTTATAAACCCCTAACAAGGATTTCGTCCCCGAAATCCCAGGTACATGGAGACAGATATTATTCATTCATTATATCACTAAGTCTCTACATAACATCTTAATGTCATGGAGATGTCGTCGAACTTTGATCAACACAAAGTTCTTCCACACAGGGTTATCATAGAATCTGTCACATAGAACACATACTCCTCTGTCCTTTTCATTATTGATTGTAGAGTCAACTCTGTGTCACATAATACTTTTCTTAGTCAGAGAAACATTATACATAACTCATTTAATTTAGGTGTCAAACCTCACTGATTTGTCACCTTTCTCAACTTATAACTTTATGTGACATGATTCTTGATTCTGGGGAGTCTTCCATATTCCTCATTTAGTTTAGCATTTCACTTTCAAGGAAAGACTAGAGTTATGTTTTGTCATCCACTTGTGACTACAAGTCTTATCATACATCTGGTGTGTCATCCAATCTGCTGACACAACACTAAACTTTCTTATTAATTATACATACTTTTGTCATAAGGAGAGGTCACTTACCAAGTAAGAACTTACCTTAGAGGTGTCTTTAGAATTATTTTTAACTTAATAAGCTTTTTTTTCCACCATGATTTCACAGTTGTTCCTTTAATTAGTACATCCTTGTCAATGTTATGTTTATGCAAAGCATAAACCCCTAACATGTGATGTTCATACACTTTTATGTAATTAGACTGATTTTACAGTTGGCCATTCTAGGTAACCAACATAAATCATTTAATTAGGAGTTATGCTTTTACTTTTCCATACCACCTGATATTTCTTAGATACCAAAATTCCTTACTTTGGTATCCATCACATGTGTCAAAACACATCACATCCTCATCATTCTTTCACCTTGGGACATTACTTGTTACACATATCTTTATCTTGGAACCAAAGTCCAGGATGAACTGATACTTTTCTAAGTATCCATCATTGGATTATTTCTAATCCATGCTCATCAAGTGTCATAGTACTCACTTGATTGCCATGTTCTTAAAAGGAGAGAGAAAAAATAAACATAACTATTTCTCTTATCACCCCATCATTTCCCAGAGTTGTTCATCAAAGAAGAGACGTGTTTAGTTGGGGAAATCCACTTAGCAATCCTTATTTAGTTGGGAAATTTCACTTAGAAATCCCTTATTTAGTTGGTAAAGTTCACTTAGCAATCCCTATTTAGTTGGGAAAGTTCACTTAGAAATCCCTTGGGAAAGTTCACTTAGCAATCCCTTATTTAGTTGTGAAAGTTCACTTAGAAATCCCTTATTTAGTTGGGAAAGTTCACTTAGCGATCCCTTGGGAAAGTTCACTTAGCAATCCCTTATTTAGTTGGGAAAGTTCACTTAGCAATACCTTATTTAGTTGGGAAAGTTCACTTAGCAATCCCTTATTTAGTTGGGAAAGTTCACTTAGCAATCCCCATTTTGTTGGGAAAGTTCACTTAGCAATCCCTTATTTAGTTGGGAAAGTTCACTTAGCAATCCCTTATTTAGTTGGGAAAGTTCACTTAACAATCCCTTATTTAGTTGGGAAAGTTCACTTAGCAATCCCTATTTAGTTGAAAAAGTTCACTTAGCAATCCCTTGGGAAAGTTCACTTAGCAATCCCTTATTTAGTTGGGAAAGTTCACTTAGCAATCCCTTGGGAAAGTTCACTTAGCAATCCCTTATTTAGTTGGGAAAGTTCACTTAGCAATCCCTTATTTTGTTGGGAAAGTTCACTTCGCAATCCCTTGGGAAAGTTCACTTAGCAATCCCTTATTTAGTTGGGAAAGTTCACTTAGCAATCCCTTATTTAGTTGGGAAAGTTCACTTAGAAATCCCTTGGGAAAGTTCACTTAGCAATCCCTTATTTAGTTGGGAAAGTTCACTTAGCAATCCCTATTTAGTTGGGAAAGTTCACTTAGCAATCCCTTGGGAAATTTCACTTAGCAATCCATTATTTAGTTGGGAAAGTTCACTTAGTAATCCCTTATTTAGTTGGGAAAGTTCACTTAGCAATCCCTATTTCGTTTGGAAATTTCACTTAGTAATTCCTTGGGAAATTTCACTTAGAAATCCCTTATTAAGTTGGGAAAGTTCACTTAGCAATCCCTTGGGAAAGTTCACTTAGCAATCCCTTATTTAGTTTCATTATACTCACTAGATTGTTTCAGAATGACTACTTGATCAGAGTAATCATAAAGATAACAATCTAAGAGTTCCATACTCATCTTATCATCAATAGTTGAATACCTGGCCAGGGTATACAAGTATTGAGATTAGGTAGTATGCACTATGTTTACTATCATATTTCTTAATTTTCGAATCATCACAAACACATGATTTAACATTCCTAGATTTTCTCCAGGCATCACTTCTATATCTCATCCCCTTTCACACAGATAAGAGAAATTATAGAGCATTTAAAAGAATACTGAATAGAATATAAATTCTAGTTCTCATCATTTCTTCCCTATGTCCCCATAGGACAATCAATAGGGAAGTCCATAACAGCAATCCTTTTTAGGAATATCAGATAGCATCAAGATAAGGTATATCGAAATGAAAAAGTTCTATCTGACTGTTACCCCTCGCGGTCATCCACCGCTTTAGGTTGACTCAACCCATAGAGTCTAGCTATTTCATGTTGTTATTTTTGCCCTTTTTTTACATTATTGGGCTATAACTTTCGTAAGCCCTGTCGAGTCTACCTTGCTTGTTGAGTCATTTCCTTCCTTCTTTTTGAACAAAAGGGTTTAGTATGCTCACCATGTACATATCTATATCCTATCTTATCCTCATACCATGGTCTAATCGGTCTCATCACCGATGTAGAGACTAAGCCATGGGTTCTTATAGGTGGAAAGTTAGGACCTTTGCCTTTACTTAGTGGCTACTGCCTTGGTACACTAGGCATTTATTGCACTGGTGGCATCAAAAACTTTGGATTTTTAGAACAACTAGGCAAATATCTCTCGAATTGTAGAGATTTTCCTTAATTCTCAGCTTATTGCCCCTCCTTGGGCATTACCATCACAGATATACTATCTGTCTAAACTTATGGCAGAGTCTATTTTCTCGCCATATGTTAATCTTTATGTAATAAGATCATTGATCTTGGGAGTTTTCTATACTCCTCACTTAGTTTGTCATTCAGGAACCCTTTCAAAACCTAAAGTTTCTGCATTAAGGACTGGTAACCTATGTTGTAATGCTAGTATCTAGTCTACTATTTGCATCATTGTTGTCCTAACCTACCCAACAAGAGCATAAACATAGGATTCTTTATCCTAATCGGTTCATGATGAGAATTCTCAGGCACTCATTCTTTTCTCACCTGATCCCTTGCACCTCTTCTTGGTGCAACAACATTTCCCTCAACAATGTGTCCCTCGTGTTCTCCAGTCATATTTAAACCTCACCCTTTTTTCTACTCAAGCAGAAGTCACTATAGGGTATACAGGAGGACACTAACACAAAGTCAACACCTTAGTCATATGTCTCTGTAGACTCAGTGAACCTTAAGCTCTGATACCAATCTTTGTAATGACAGTCACCAAACCATCAAACAAATCGTTACCAATTAAGAGGAATAAACATAAACAACAGATTAACAAAAATCACTAAATTTAAAACCATTTTGCAAGGAGGTCCTTGTCCAGAAAACTTTTACTGCAAGATCCAAAACTCATACATATCAAGATTTACATTGTACAACATTATTCATTTTCTGTCCAGGATAACATATAACAGTTTCTCTATCAAAGCACATACTAGAGCAACATAAAACCTCAAGGCTTACAAGCCAAAATCTCAAATTGTTCATGAAACCATAACGAACCAACTCCAAGGACCTGAGAGTACATAGATGACACATATAACTTCTATCTACAAGACACGACAGACAGTACACTCAACTTGAGCTGTCACTGCTGCCTCAACTATTGTTCCCCCTCTGCAGAAAGATCTTCGCCACGTTGTGCACGTCCACCTAAAAAAATGTGGATCCCACAGGGTGAGACAATTGTCCCAGCGAGAGATATAACTTTCTGCTGACCATATTATTATCACATATTAATCATTTATAAACTGAGCAGAGGTTCTTTTTAGATTAATAGGCAGTATTAATCATTGTATGATCAGAATAAGATAATCTCCTTTCTTAAGGAGAACATTGCATCTACCCATGGTAGAGTTATAAATCATCTATCTGCTTTGCAAGGAATGCAAAGAAACATAAATAACATCTATCTACTAAGATGTATAACTGAATTGCACATCAACCAATGTTTCTCGTATTCGATCCTTAAGAAGATATGCTACACGGTTGATTACTTTTTTCAACCACACTTATGCTCTGAGGAGATGAGGTATACCGCTCATACTCCAATTGACCATTGTGAAGTCGAAATCGGTACCATACAAGGTCAATGGAAGAGTTGACCTCCAAGACCTCCCTCATCTCGATCAATGCGAGACCACACTCAGGACCATGTCAACTTCTTACATAGCTTTCCAGGGTATACTGGAAACTTCGCTATAGAGCTAAATCGGCGGCTGCACTCCTTCGGCATCGAGAGTTTTAATGTTTATCTCACATCGATCTGGCATTAATCATCATCAGGAGATTCGTGATACATCCATCTCGACCTTTATAATGAAGGATTGAGAGATTTAATGTTTATCTCACATCAATTCCTCCATTAGGGCATAAGAATATTTTTGCCCATCACCCCCTCATATTAAAAAATATGCGGTCTCCAGGAGATCCCTTGGGAAAACCGGTTTCACCATCACCAGCTGTTGACGATGATGGATCTATGGTCAGGGCACTACATGATAAGATTCCACTTGATTAATTAAGTACATTACCGTATTCTTTTAGCATCGATCAAG
Organism: Alisma plantago-aquatica; assembly: GCA_963693085.1. NCBI lineage: Eukaryota > Viridiplantae > Streptophyta > Magnoliopsida > Alismatales > Alismataceae > Alisma > Alisma plantago-aquatica. The sequence continues at coordinate 1,488,546,004 of OY856409.1, forward strand.
TTTTCAAACATGAATTATTATGACAAATGCTACAAAGAAAGGTGTAATACATCTATCAAGTACTTTTCAAATCTTTAGAACACATATAACATTTAGGATCTCAATCCCTTATCTCATTACTAGGAATTGTCATCCCTCAACATTATCATCATCATGATTATTAGATCTGGGTATTCAAATCCTTAGTTCATCACTGAACACTATTACCACTTATCAGGTAACTATTACCTCTAGGTCCTCAGACCAAGGTATACATGATACTTGTTATACAAGCATCTCACATGGCTCACAAGGCCCATTGAACATCTTGTCACCTCTCACTAGGCAACAAATTATCACATGGCTCACAAGGCCCATTGCACATCTTGTTACCTCTCACTAGGAAACAAATTATCACATGGCTCATAAGGCCCATTGCACATCTTGTTACTTCTCACTAGGCAACAACTTAATCACATGGCTCACAAGGCCATTGCACATCTTGTTACCTCTCACTAGGCAACAACTTATTCACATGGCTCACAAGGACATTAGTCATTATATTTGTTATACAAGTATTTAACATGCCTTACAAGGCTTATGCAATAAAAGAAATACAACCTTCCCATCATTAGGGTTAGGGTTATCCATTATTAACCGTTTAGGTTTTCAAGGTCATATTATCAATGATCAAACCCTAATTCATTGCTCCACACACCTAGGAACAAACATTGATATCATAAGTATTCAATCATACTTATTTATTCTCATCATTTATCACTAAATGAATCATCAACACAAGGTATGAGTTCCTCTCTCATCCTTACCAGGGTATGATTACATCATACTTTATTAACTTGGCTAAACCCTTTCTCAAGGTATGTTATCCCACACTTATCAAAGTGCATTAAACTTATTACATTTCAATGTAACAATTGACATAACACACTTCATGTGTTACTCATCCAAGTATATTGGATTTAAGGTGCATCAAGGTACATCTACCTTGAAATGCTGGATGTGATATCTATCATGTCTTGATGTATCACTTTCCTCATCACTTTTAACTTACTTAAGTTCATCAACTTATCTTGTATTAGGGTATTTCCCATCCTAATAATTTATCCACTATCCATCATAATAATCTTGTAAAGTATTGGCCATAAGTCACACATTTAAATTACCCAACTATCTTCAACTGATATGGACTTATCTCAGGTTGAGGCATTTTTTATATAAGGTTGTCCATTATCAACCACGTTAGGTATTTCAAGGTATTAGCCACACCATTACTTGGTATTATACTTTTCACTCCTAAGAGTGTCTTGCCCTCACCTTTACAAGGTGTCTCGGGTTAGAGGTGTGCATATGTTCACCATATCAGGTTGTAGGTGTATAGAAACCACCATATCGGTCTAAAGGTATATGAATACCATCCATATCGGGCTAGAGGTGCTTTCAATCACCATATCGGGTGGCTCACCATATAGGGTTGGCTGTGACGGATTAGGGTTTGCCATATCGGGATCAACCCAATATACAAGTCAATTGCAGTGTAGGGCACCAAACCATATTGGGCAATACCATCAATCATTAGGTTGAAACACCCATGTCGGGTTAGGTTTGGTTATGATGGGCACATGGTACATATATGTGTCGCCCATGATGCTTAAGAGGTATCAACTCATCACCATGTCAGGCTACCATATTATCTAGGGTTGTGTATCGTGCAACCCTATCGTGCAAGGTCATGTTTCATGAAAACATGTCATGCAAGGTCATGTAGGCCTCATGATACTAAGTACCAATGATGTATCATATAATCATATCGTGCAATAGCACTTGTTACTCTTCACTTATATCGGGTTACCCAAATTAGGGTTTCTTGTCAACTTACAAGTATACAATTGACCTTGTAACATGCATGGAGTCTATAATAGACTTCCTATCGTGCAAGAGGTGTATACTACACCCCCATATCGTGCAAGAAGGTATACAATCATATCCATATCATTTTTGTGTAGTAAGTACATCATCATATCGAGTTAGAGGTGCTTGCTTATGTGCTTGCACCCGATATCACTTTTATAAAGTGATACCATCATCTTCAAGCTCTAGACCTTAGTTATAACTGTTATAGTTCATGGAAACAGGTCTAAGAAACTATTAGAACTCATAATTTCATCAACTATTTCAGGAAATTTCGGAATTAAAAGTAATTCATTAGGTATAGCAATTTAGGTGATGAATAATAACATGGTTGAGTTCAAGTTACATAACCCACCTTAAGAACAACTTCAAAGCTCCAAGCTCCAAAGCTCCACGTTCCTAAGGTTGAATATGAACTTCAAAACTCCTCTATATACAAAGAATCACCATGGATAAGCAATTGGTGAAGAAGGAAAGAAAGGAAGATCATAACCCTAAAATCGTGCTTCAATCCAAGGTTGAAGATGATCATTGCCTCACCTTAGGGTTAAGTATGAGTTACTTCTTGCTCCTTAGCACCCTTGCACGATACCGAAATACTATTTCATGATATGCCACCACCCATGCACGATATAACACTCATTTGCATGATATGCCACTCACTTGTGATCAAAACACTTCACTATGGGTGATATCAATCTATATGGCTGATATCACCTACTTGGGCGATATGATCTTGCCATGGGTGATACCCCAAGTCCCATGCATGATACCACAAAATCTCTTCATGATATAGGATCTCTATGCATGATAACTTAAGGTAGGAGGGTGGTAAGGGTCGCAAAATTGCACCAAGGGGTGAAACTAGGGGTATATATACTTGTTGTTCATGAAGGAAGGTAAAAATGAGGTGTCTTCATTTTGAGCTAGTAGGTGCCACGTGTCCATGCATGGATGACACATGTAAATGCATGCATAATCATTTATCTTGTCATTAAAAATGGTTGAGGATCATCTAGAGATGCAAATTCGTCCATTACTTATCCCTTTGAATAAGATATATCAATTAATTCATCACTCTATTCACAACCTATCACAATTTTTCTAAGGAAGTTCCAACTCGACACAACTCACCTGCTTGAGGTTCTTTGCATGATATGGCCTTTTCCAAGAGTTCACAAAACGATATGAGTCACCTCCTTTGGCTCCTTGTGTTGGATAAATTGGACATTATGATAAATCCCTTTGTTTCGATGATGACAAACATTTCATTCTTGTTGATCTAACGAGCTACTTAAGTGTGCAGGAACAAGGTGATGACAAAGTTATAGGGAATCCATACGCTTGAATGTTTGTAAATGTCATGCAATGTAAATCAATTGTAAACTTGTACAAATATATAATGTACAAGTACTTAGACTTCATGTAAATCAAGCGTTAGATCTCCCTAGCTAAACACCACACTTAGATAAGTCATCTCCTTCAAATAGGATCACATATGCACACTCATACACATACTTAGTGGTTTAATTAAAAGATTGAAAACAGGGTCAATCTCGGTCGACCACACTCCTCGACCGAGACACTCTCGGTCGACAAACTTCTCGACCGAGAATGACCCAAGTAGCCGTTAGACACAGCTGACAAAGTAGTTGGCAGTTGCAAATGAACGTTGATCCAGAGAGCCTGTCGGTCGACAAAACTTCACCGAGTAGGTATCTCAGTCGACAAATTGTCGACCGAGATGGTCTCTGACAGCAACTGCAGAATAAAGTAACTAGTCGTTACTAATGCACCTAACTTATATCTAACGACTAGTTAAGCACTTAAAAGCCCCTAGAAGTTGTCTAGAACATCCTTAAGTATCCATAGGCCACTCCTATAAATAGGACATGCCTTAGGACACCAAAATATATCTAAGCTACACTTGTGCTATACTTGAGCTTGAATACACATTGGCAATACTGTTTTGAGCAATAGAGAAATTCCTACATTTGCTATTCATTCCCATTGCTCCCATTTCGTGTCCTATATGCTAGCATCTCCTTACCACAGCAGTTACACTTCTACACTCATTGGTTAGGAGATCAATACGCTTGATATAGGCAAATCAAGCCTTGTGCTTAAAAAGATAAGTTGTAATTTCTATTTTCCTTCTTGTTTCTTTTATTCTTTGTATTCTCCTTGCTACTCCTAGGGTTGGAGGCTGCAGATTGGAGAAGGTTCTTCTCGGAGGAGAAGGTGGACTTCAAGCTACTTCAAGAAGGCTATCGCACGGGAAGCTACTTCAAGAAGGCTATTGCAACGGGAAGCTACTTCAGGAGGAAGGCTGCTTCAAGGTGGTGCAATTACTTCTAGGTGAAGGCTGCTTCAAGGTTGGGCGATTACTTCTAGGTGAAGGCTGCTTGAAGGGTTTAGGGAGAGAATTGTAATTTTATGTAAAGTCCTTGCGAGGTAATAAAATTAAATTCTTTCCAAATCCCGGTTGGGTAAGCAACCGGGTAGTGGACTGACAACTTTAGTATTTGCTAAAGTTGGAACCACTCTAAATCCTTGTCCCCTTGTCCAATATTCTTGCGGTTGATTGCTTGAGTTCAATAATTGTTAAAATTATCTATAAAACTCTATTCACCCCCCCTCTAGTAGTCTTCAGTTGGTATCAGAGCGGGCTTCAAGGAACCCTAACCAGGTCTTGAAGAATGGAGGGTAATGGTGATTACAATCACAACAAAAGGTGCTGCTTGGACAAAACTACAACATGTTGCAATTGGTGCTTAGGAACAAGCCACACAACAACTAGATGCCCATGGAGATCAAAGAAAGAAGATGAGAACAAAGACTGTCTCATTGCTACAACTAGCGAGGAAGAAGAAGAAGAGGTAAGTCTTTTTTATTTATCTAAAGAAGAACTAGTTGCTAGCCTTGAAGAAACACATATTAAATATGTTGAATGCAAGAAGAAATTAAAGAAATCGAATAAAGCAAATGATGAATTACATGCTAAGCTTCTTGCTATTACATCCGAAAATGAAGATCTTAAAAAGATCATTGAAGATCATGATATTGAGATAAAGTCTATAGAGGCAAATTGTAATCTACTTTCTTTAGAGAAGAATAATTTGCAAAGTCAAGTAAATGATCTTCAAAAACAACCCATTTTATGCAACCATCTAGATTATGATTCTATTGTCAAAGAAAAAAATTCATTGTCATCTAATCTAGATCAAGCAAAACTAGATATTAAGAAGAGAATGGATGAAATTGTTAAGTTACAACAAGAAATCAGTAGCTTGAGTAACAATGATATTCTCAATAAAATCTTAAGTGATCCTTATCGTCAAATTGGAAGGAGAGGACTAGGTTATAAGCCTAAAGGAAAATCTCATCAAAAACCTAGTTGGAGAAGGACACAAGCACTAGAGAGTCAATCCATGTATGTACCTAGAGGCAAATATACATATGTACCAAAGAACAACCTAGAACAAAAACATAGAAAGAGACTTGAGGTTGATTCTATATGTTGCCATTATTGCTTACGTCTTGGACAATACTCCTTTTCATGCCCATACAAGAAAAAGGATGTTGAGTTAGTATGGGTTCCAAAACCTCCAAACTAAATGAACGGAATTAAGTTGAGATATGACCAAGGACCTTAGTTGCATATTTCTATGTCTATCTCAACTCAACATAATGGGATAATAAATTAATTCAAGTTTTTAAGCATCTAACTTGGATATATACAAAATCTTTCAAATTCCAAAAATAAAATTTTGCCTTACTCATAGCTAAATTGTAAATAAAGACTTGGATACAACTAGTTGGGATTTGATCTAAAAGTTCCTTTGATGTTCATAAAGTCTATCTCAACTAAACTGAGTCTTCAAATTGTTTAATTGAGTAAATAACCATTCATGATTTACTTATAAACAATTACTGAAAATGGTTCTGAAAACAATACAGAAACCTGATCGGTCGAGAAATCTTCGACCGAGCAGTCAGTCGGTCGAGAAATCATCGACCGAGCAGGTTACTGATGTCATTCTGAAATAAGTCTGCTGAATAATTCTACAAAGGATCAATGTGCTATCTATTTGCTGTTAATAACTGTTTTACATGCACAAATTATGGAAATCATCTTTGGAACACTTATATGAGATCATTTTTATCTATGAATCATATTTGATTTAAGTTAAGGGAAAATTACTGTTTTCATGGTAACCCTTGGAATATCTATACATGAACCATGTGTGTATTGAAATTTGTTTTAAATGATCATAATGATTGCATTTATATGCTGATCATATGCTTAAATTGTTCTATCATTACACCATGGATATGCTTCATCATGATCATTATGTTTCATTGGTTTGTCTAAAATAATCGTTGATTCATATATACAAACCATGAATGGATATTATTCTTGATCATTGAGATTCAGATAAATTGAAAATGCCATTAGCATAAAAGCATCTTGACATAATAAACAATGATTGTGGACATAGCTTGTGATAAAATAATGATGTTGCTATGACAAGCCAAACGGTGCCTCTTAGAACAAAAATATTAATGTTTTTATCTATTTGTTTGTTCTAAGAAATCAAAAGAAAAAATCTTGACTTTAAGATATTAATCTTGTTTTCAAAATATATGTCTCTAAAGAATCTTATGATTAATATGAAAATAAGGGTATAAGAAGAAATGTGATTTAATATGTACCCATAGCAAAGCTTATGAAAACATCATTCACAATGAATGTAAAACATGCGTTCTAGAAAAATCAAGGACAAAGACTTCACTATGATGCCCATATTAAGTCTTCATAATAGGTATATCTTAATATGCTTCAAATAGATATTTATTTAAAGCTATCTGCAGAAATTATACTTCACATATGAATGTTTAAATTGGAAATCTGCAGAATTTGCCTCTTGGTTGAAATTAAAATTGACCAAGGGGCGCTATGGTCGTAGTCAAGGGCGACCTAAAATAAGCTTTGACAAAATGCTTATATTGACATCATTTTATTGTACTTAATCTTAGTATACGTTTGATACAGGTCAAAATCAAAATTTAAAATCATTTGTGACCTTAGAAGCCTTAAATTGTAAGATTAAGGGGGAGCTCATAAAAACAAATTTGATTATTTGATTAAGAAGCGTACAAAAATATTGTAAACATCATTTGAAGCCTATTATGACCTTATTATTTTTACTCTTGGTTATGAAGAAATCAACAAATTTCATAAAATGATATATCTTGTTCTTAAAGGAATTCTCTAGACAAATTAGGGGTTAACATCCCGTGCATTTGGCTAGAGAAATTTTTATGTACTCTAAGATTAAAGAATTCTCATTTCATTTTTAGGGCTTAACATCCCTTGTAAAATGGATGAGAAATCAATACACAAATGCCGTGAACCTAAAAGGAACTCATATCATTTCAAGGCTTAACATACATTGCAAATGAGTGAGAAATAAATTATGGCTAAATTTAACAATCATTGCTTTGCTTTAATTTAATCCCTTGTTTTCTAATTGAATATCTCTTTAAGGGGGAGCATAGCATAAAATTAAGGGGGAGAAATAAAATCTATTATATTGGATATCTTTTTGAAATGACAAAGGGGGAGAAATAATATAAAATCAAAAACATAAAATAAAAATATGAGTTTCATAATATCTCGGCCAACATCCACTTGCAAAACAAGAATGGCTACAAAAGGTAATCTTCAGGTATGAAACTCACATGATTTATATTTCTTTAATTTATATTTTAGGAAATGTTTGTCATCTTCAAAAAGGGGGAGATTGTTGGATAAATTGGACATTATGATAAATCCCTTTGTTTCGATGATGACAAACATTTCATTCTTGTTGATCTAACGAGCTACTTAAGTGTGCAGGAACAAGGTGATGACAAAGTTATAGGGAATCCATACGCTTGAATGTTTGTAAATGTCATGCAATGTAAATCAATTGTAAACTTGTACAAATATATAATGTACAAGTACTTAGACTTCATGTAAATCAAGCGTTAGATCTCCCTAGCTAAACACCACACTTAGATAAGTCATCTCCTTCAAATAGGATCACATATGCACACTCATACACATACTTAGTAGTTTAATTAAAAGATTGAAAACAGGGTCAATCTCGGTCGACCACACTCCTCGACCGAGACACTCTCGGTCGACAAACTTCTCGACCGAGAATGACCCAAGTAGCCGTTAGACACAGCTGAAAAAGTAGTTGGCAGTTGTAAATGAACGTTGATCCAAAGAGCCTGTCGGTCGACAAAACTTCGACCGAGTAGGTATCTCGGTCGACAAATTGTCGACCGAGATGGTCTCTGACAGCAACTGCAAAATAAAGTAACTAGCCGTTACTAATGCACCTAACTTATATCTAACGGCTAGTTAAGCACTTAAAAGCCCCTAGAAGTTGTCTAGAACGTCCTTAAGTATCCATAGGCCACTCCTATAAATAGGACATGCCTTAGGACACCAAAATATATCTAAGCTACACTTGTGCTATACTTGAGCTTGAATACACATTGGCAATACTGTTTTGAGCAATAGAGCAATTCCTACATTTGCTATTCATTCCCATTGCTCCCATTTCGTGTCCTATATGCTAGCATCTCCTTACCACAGCACTTACACTTCTACACTCATTGGTTAGGAGATCAATACGCTTGATATAGGCAAATCAAGCCTTGTGCTTAAAAGGATAAGTTGTAATTTCTATTTTCCTTCTTGTTCCTTTTATTCTTTGTATTCTCCTTGCTACTCCTAGGGTTGGAGGCTGCAGATTGGAGAAGGTTCTTCTCGGAGGAGAAGGTGGACTTCAAGATACTTCAAGAAGGCTATCGCACGGGAAGCTACTTCAAGAAGGCTATTGCAACGGGAAGCTACTTCAGGAGGAAGGCTGCTTCAAGGTGGTGCAATTACTTCTAGGTGAAGGCTGCTTCAAGGTTGGGCGATTACTTCTAGGTGAAGGCTGCTTGAAGGGTTTAGGGAGAGAATTGTAATTTTATGTAAAGTCCTTACGAGGTAATAAAATTAAATTCTTTCCAAATCCCGGTTGGGTAAGCAACCGGGTAGTGGACTGACAACTTTAGTATTTGCTAAAGTTGGAACCACTCTAAATCCTTGTCCCCTTGTCCAATATTCTTGCGGTTGATTGCTTGAGTTCAATAATTGTTAAAATTATCTATAAAACTCTATTCACCCCCCCTCTAGTAGTTTTCACCTTGGACAATAGGCACTCATATATAAGCTTTTCAACTTGACACAACTCAAGTTAAGCGTTCATATTCAACCCTTTTCTTGGTCATTTCATCACCAAGAGTATCATCACTCATAATTGATTTAATGTGTCTACTTATTTATCTATCCTCTACATGATACTAGGAGGTATTAGGGACACTCTAGAGGTGGTAATTTGCATATTAACCCTACATTTTTTGTAAATTACAATTTGTACCAAAAATGGTGCACAAGGTATCAACATTGTTCAAACAAGTTCAAACTTGGAATTTGGGCTTTCCAAAAGCCACCACTTAGCATAATTCTCTCTCTTATGATGCTAAAACACATGGGTTACATTCAAAATGTGACATTTTGCATTATAGCCCCTCAATTTGGGTAAATTGCACTTTGGTCCAAAATAAAGGAAAATTGCTCAAACAACATTCAATTGGGACCAAACTTGAAACATGAGAGTGTCACATGATAACAAATCACCTTAGAGGATTATATTAAAGTTATAAGCAAATTTATTATCCAAAACAAATAAGGTTACCTCATAACCCAGGTTAGGGTCGTTATAGTTGTCTTGGATTGTGGTTCCAAGCAAGCTATGTTCGTAAATAGTGATGAGACATGGGTCTTTCAGGGGGACAAAAAGATTCTTCCAACCTGTCTAGTGTCAGCAATGGTAGCTAAGAGACTGATGTGATAAGGATGTGATGCATTCTTGGCTCATATGGTAGACACCAAAGTAGAGAGACCTAGTCTTTGTGAAGTTCCTATTGTCAGGGAATCCAATGATGTGTTTCCTGAAGAATTTCCAGATATTCCTCCACCTCGAGAGATTAATTTTGAGATTAATATAATTCTAGGTACGCAACCCATATCTCGAACACCTTATAGTAGTTATGTCATTTGAACTAACTAATGCACTGGCTGCATTCATGGAGCTGATGAATAGAATCTTTCAGCCATTTCTTGATTAGTTCATAGTGGTCTTCATAGACGACATCTAGATATATAGTAGAGATGGTCATCAACATGAACAACACCTTGGTCAAGCCTTGACTTTGTTCAGACAACACAAGCTATATGCTATGTTTAAAAAGTGTTACTTCTGGTTGTCAGAAGTATCTTTTCTAGGACACATTATGTCTGCTTCAGGTATTCGTGTTGATCCTACTATTGTAAAGTGGAAACAACCCAAGACACCAACAGAGATTTGTAGTTTCCTAGGTTTAGCAGGTTACTACAGAAGGTTTTACTAAAGACTTCAATTCTATAGCATTACCCCTAACTAAGTTGACCAGGAAGGAGGATCCTTTTGTCTGGAATGACAAGTGTCAGTGTTCCTTCCAGTTATTGAAAGAAAGGTTGACCAGTGCACTTGTGTTGGATTTACCTGAGCAGGGAAAGGGATACATTGTTTTTTGTGATGCCTCTAAGAATGATCTAGGATGTGTGCTGATGCAGAGTGATCATGTAATTTCTTTTGCCTCTCGACAGCTTAAGAAACATGAGGAGAATTCTCTATCGCATGATCTAGAGTTAGCTGTCGTGGTTCATGCATTGAAGATTTGGAGGCATTATCTTTATGGAGAAACATGTCAGATTTTCACCGATCATAAAAATTTAAAGTACATCTTCTCACATCACGAGTTGAACATGAGAAAATGCCACTGGATAGAATTAATCAAGGACTATGATTTTTTATTATCATCCAGGAAAGGCTAATGTAGTGGCAGATGCATTAAGTAGAAAATCTTCATCTCCACCCATAGATAAAACCACAGTTGAATTCTTTAATATGCTTTAAACGGGACATGTTTGTCTCTTTAAGACAAATGAATGTACAACTAGAAGTATCTTTGTTAGTCAAATTGCTGACCAAGATGCATGTGAAACCTACTCTGAGACAATAGATTAAAGAGGCATAACATGTTGATACTATGATTTAGCAGATCAGGTCAGAGTATGGTAGTGAGAAACATGATGGTTTCCATGAGTCCGAGGATGAGGTAGTTTGTTACCATGGTAGGATGTAGTACCTGATGCCAACAACTTAACAAAGATAGTTATGGAGGAATCTCATTCATCCATGTATGCAATGCATCTAGGGAGTACTAAAATGTATCATAACTTAAAAGATATGTATTGGTGGCCTGGTTTGAAGAAGGATGTAGCTGAGTTTGTTATGCAGTGTCCACTGTGTCAACAAGTTAAAGAAGAACACCTGAAGCCTGCAGCAACATTGCAACCCTTACCTATACCATAGTGGAAATGGGATCACGTGACAATGGACTTTGTGGTTGGTCTACCCAGAATAGCCAAAAGTCATGATTCCATTTGGGTGATAGTTGATAGGTTGACTAAGACAACACATTTTCTTCCTATTAAAACAACCTATACTGTTAAAAAACTTGCACAGATATACATAGATGAGATAGTGCGGTTACACGGAGTTCCAGCTACAATTGTCTTTGTTAGAGGTTCCCAATTTACAAGTCATTTTTGGGAATGACTACATAAAGCCTTGGGTATGCAGTTAAAGTTTAGCACAACTTTTCACCCTCAGACAGATGGACAGTCTGAAAGGACTATACATACTTTAGAAGACTTTCTTAGGGCATGTGTTCTTTAGTTTGTAGCAAGTTGGTACTTACACTTGAGCTTCATAGAGTTTGCCTAAAACAATAGTTATTAGACTAGTATTGATATGGCACCATATGAAGCCTTATATGGTAGAAGTTGTAGATCTCCATTATGCTGGTATGAGATAGGAGAATAACAACTTATGGGTTCTGAAATAATGCAACAAACAAATGAAAAGATTAAAGTAATACAACAACAGTTGAAGGTTGCACATGATAGACTGAAGTCATATGCCGATAAACATTGTAGACCTTTAGAATTCCAAGTTGGAGACAGAGTATTGTCTCAAGGTCTCTCCTTGGAAAGGTGTTCTCAGATTTGGGAAAAAGGGTAAGTTAGCTCCTAGATTTATGGGACCTTACCCAGTAACAACACAGATTGGAAAGATAGCTTATAGGTTGGAGTTGCCACCTGAGCTACATAGATTACATTCAGTGTTTCATATATCTATGATGAGAAAGTGTCATCTTGATACATAGTTGGTGTTGCAACCTGTAGAGGTAGAATTGAATGAAGATATATCATATGTGGAAGGTCCAATGATAATTCTTGACAGAAGAATCAAGAAGTTGAAAAAGAAAGACATAGTTCTTGTTAAAGTTCTCTGGAATCATCGTGGAATTAAAGAATCCACATGGGAGCTGGAGGAAGAAATGAGGAGGAAGTAACCTTCTCTTTTCTCTTGAGATTTCGAGGATGAAATCCCTTTTAGGGGTTGATAATTGTAACATCCCTGACCTGGTTTATGCCATAACCTGGAAGTTTTGCTTAAGTAAGTTATCTATAAACTTGTTTTAATCTTTTGAAAAGTAATTAAGACTCTCCTTGAGTTTAATTTTCAAGTTTGAGCTTATTTGCAAACTGTTTGTGCATTATATGGTAGTTTGAGTGTAAATTGCAATTTACCCAAGATGAGGGGTTATATTATAATATGTCACATTTTAAACGTGCTTCAAGTGCTTTAGGATCATAAGAGAGAGAATGATGCTAAGGGGTGGCTTGAGGAAAGCCTAAATTCGAAATTGGAACTTGTTTGAATAATGATTGTGCGTTGTGTACCAGTTTTGGGTGCAATTTGCAATTTACACAAAATAAAGGGTTAATATACAAATTACCACCTCTAGAGTGTACCTACTCTCTCTTAGCATCATATATAGGAGAGAGAAATAAGGAGGCACCATTTTTGAATCGTATTTGAGTGGTACTATTCTTGGTGATGAAAAGGCCAAGAAAAGATGTATAGTTGAAGCCTTTATATTGGTTGTATTGAGTTGTAGAGCTTATGTGGGAGTGCCTATCGGCCAAGGATCCATAGAACAAGTCCCATATCATTTTTTCAACTCTTCACAGATACCATGATGGGTTAATCACCTCAAGTAGGTGATGGATATCGGTTTGCAACTTTCCTTAGAAAAAGTGTATCAGTTTGTGAATAAAGTGATGATTGAGTTGAAATATCTTGCTCAACAAGATAACTAAGGGCCGAAATCTTATCCCTATATTATCCTCAAGAGTTTTTCATGTCAAGATAAATATGCATGCATGGACACGTGTCAACCATGCATGTACGTGTGGCACCTTATAGTATAAAATGATGACACCTCTTATACACTCTCTCTCATAAACCTCAATTATATATACCATTCCTTTCACCTACTAGTGAATATTTTCGAACCCTATCACTCCATTTATCTTAGATATCATGTAAATAGTTGAGGAGCAAGGAGGATCTTGAGCCATTAAGATTAAGGTGAAGCCATGGTCATCTTCAACCTTGGATAAAGCATGATCACGGTTGTGATTTTTTCTTTCTTTTCTTCTTCACCAAGTTCTTAAATATGGTGATTCCTTGCATATAGAGGAGTTGTAAATGAGTATTGGATCTATGATAAGCTCATATTCATCCTTGGTAAAGTGAATCTTTAGAGCTTGGAGCTTTAAAGTTGTTCTTGAGGTGGGTTATATAACTTGACCCCAATCATGTTGTTATTCACCTTCAATCTTGCTATACTTGATGATCTACTTTCAATTTTGAGTTTCCCTTTAATATTTGATGATGATGTGTGTACCCCAATAGAACTATATGGTGATGAGTATACTCATCTTGGAATAATATGGTGTCAAGTACACACACACCTTATGCACGATATGGTGTCAAGCACACACCTTATGCACGATATGGTGTCAAGAACACACCTCTAACACGATATGGTGATGAAACCATAGATGGTGATATCAAACCCGATATACCTTGGAACCCCACACCCCTATTGATTTGTACTCTTGGGTTAGTTGAGACTAATCAGTTGTCTATCTTGTCACTTAACTCATGGTGAAGGGTAGGCCGACACCATGATGGTTTGAAGAGTTATGAACATAAAGGTCTAACCCGATATGAAAAACCCTAATTTTGAAAAACCCGATATGAGTGACACACATACATATCATGCATGATATGGTGATGAACCTATAGCTCATGCATGATATGGTGATCAAGGATATACCTCATGCACGATATGGTGATGAACCTACACCTCTCGCCCGATATGGTAGGCATACACACACCTCTTGGGAAATATGGTAATTATACACACACCTCCTGCCTGATATGAAAGCAAGCACTGACCTTATGCCCGATGTGGTGGAAGAACCTCAATTCAATATACTTGATTGAGTAACACATGAAGTGTGTTATGTTGAATAATACATTAAGATGTATAGAGTTCAATGCATTTTGATAAATGTAGGCCAATGTACCTTGAGAGAAGGATTGGGCCAACTTAATAAAGTATGATGTAATCACTATCTCGTGAGAATGAGAGATAAATTCATACTTTGTGTGATAATCATTCAATGAGCATACATTGATACCCCTATATGTGTAGAGCTATGAATCAGGGTCTGATTCTTGATAATATGAATTAGGGTTGTGATCCTTGATAATATGAACCTGAAATCGCTAATCAGCCGTGTAGCATATTTGCTTAAGAATTGAATACATAAACATTGGTTATTGCACCATTACTTTTATATATATTAGATCGGTAGATGTTATACATGTTCTTTATATTCTTTATTAAGAAAATATATGACTCTATAGTTCTTTCATAGATAGTTGAATTTCTTAGACAATGCTATTACTTTGTACTACAATTAAATTATATTTAAACATGCTTATTTACATAAAAGATACTCTGTTCAGTTTTATATTATTTCTCTGAGATAATAATATTTATGATGGAGGGTTATATCTCTCATTGGGACTTGTGTCTCACCCCGTTGATCCCAACATTTTTTTAATGGATGCAGACGAGGAGCTATGGATCATACTGTAAAGGAAGGACAACAATATCAGGAATTGTGACGACCGTCTCGTGAAAACAAGATTAACTAATGCGGAAGCGTTCACTAAGCAGCGGATTATAGAAAATCACTAAAAATTAAAACCTTTTTCAAAGAGACCCAATCATAGGAAAACTCTTTCAACAAGAACCAATGTATTACATTTACATCATGGTTCATAAGTATATATCTTATACCATCTCTTTTCAAGGGTTACAACATCAAATGCCTTGTTAAAAGCTAAACACAGACAACATAATAACCTCGAGGCATCAAGCCAAAATCTCAAAACGATACATTAAAAGCACTAAGTACTAACTCCGAGGACCTGAGAGTACAGAGACGACACATAGGACTTCTATCTACCAAACACGATAGACAGCACACTCAACCTGAGTTGTCACTGCTGTCCTTGTAGCTGCTGATGTTCTTCATCCGAAAGATATTATCAGTCTCTTTCACACTCGTCCACCTAAAAATTTTGGTTCCCACGGGGGTGAGACAATTGAAAATTGCCCCAGCGAGAGATATAACTCTCCGCCAGAAACATCATTATTGTAGTTTAATTAATATAAAACTGAGCAGAGGATAAGCAGTTTAGATCATTCTCATCTTTTAAAGTATTAAACATATCTATGATTGAACAGTAATTCATCTATTCTCTTTATAAGAAATAGAAAGAACATGTATAACATTCATCTACCATACATTTTCAACATCTCAAGCTTTGCTCATGTCATTCATTATTCTGATGTGTCACCCATGATTCATTCTTGTTTCTATTTGTTGGCCTTAGCCAATCTGCTAAACAAGTATTCACTTATGCCAGACATGTGATTATATAAATCATCATGTATTATTCAAGCATTAAACTATATCAATCATGTATAAATGTTTCAGGCATTGGACTATACCAATCCTGATTACACATCCAGGCATTGGACTTTAACCAAACCTAATTACAGGCATTAAGCCTCTGTCAGGTATTTCTAATTATAGAGGCATGGATAGCATGTGAAACATAACTATCAACATGAGATATCTAGCATCATGATTATAATCAACAGTAGCAGTAAGATATCAACATAAGCATGACCATTATATGTACACAATTACAGTCTTATGCATATCCACAACATAAGTATAATTACTATCTCTTAGTTGCACTAAGCATCATCTTTATGTAAAGAGAACAAACATGGGTTTCCATTCAATGTGAAGCGTCATGTATAACCCTAAACAGATATGCTATACGGCTGTATTACATCTTTTATTATGCCCTGGGGAATTTGAATCGTACCATTCAAAGTCCAACTGACCCCTGCGAAGGGCTATTCGGTTCCGTACAAGATCTAGGAGTACCGGCATCCTAAGATCTCTTCCCCTCGGTCAGTACGAGTAAACTGCAGTGACATACCAGTCAAACTGCCAACAGTGACATATAGTCAACTGATAACAACTAGTCCGTACTTGGTACAAGTTACGACACTAGAAAACAGGGTATACAAAACCCTCTAATCCGAGGTACAACCGCAGCTGTCCTCAATCACATCAAATATTTGAGGCATGACCATAGCCATCCTCTGTAACCTGCAATTGTGGATGACAAGTATATATATATCCTCAACCTGCCACCCCCGCATATTCAACAATATGCGCTCCGAGTTTCCCTTAGGAATACTCGTTTCACCATCCAGCAAGTTCTGACACTGAAGATGGTTCTACGGCACAGGGCACTACATGATTAGAGTTGCACTTAATTAGTTATGCCAATTAGGTGAATTAAGGCTGCATCAAACAAGTGGACATACAAACCCTATTTCATTTCTAGCAAGCATATAAATATCAAAACCTGAAAAGATATAAAACATATGAAACATAATTTCTCATCTCTTCATCACATGGTAATATTCACTTGCCATTCATTAGATTACACCAATTATCATATTATCACAGGATATAAATCCTTTTCACAATAGCACAGGGTATCAACCCTTATCAACATAAGAGGAATACACCTCATTCAGGGCTCAATCATGCCCATGAAACATCTTGTTACTTCTTACCAGGTAACATCTAACCATATGGCTCACAAGGCCATTAAACATCTTGTCACCTCTCACTAGGCAACAATAAAATATTAACTCATGTAATATAATAGTAACACCACTATTTCCTCCACAGGGTTAGGGTTTACTATTCACATCAATTAGGGTTTCATATTTATTTTATCAATACAACCCTAATATATTGTTCCATACATCTAGGAGCATCCATCGACATTCCAAGTATTTAATATTTTTATCATTTATCATTAAATGATCATCAACACAAGGTATGAGTTTATCTCTCATCATTATCATGGTATGATTACATCATACTCATTTTAGCTTACTTATCAAGTATGTTAAACTCATTACATTTCATTGTGACAATTTACATAACACTCTCCTTGTGTATCTTATCTAAAAATATTGGATTTGAGATGCATCAAGGTATATCAACCCTGAAATGCTAAATGTGATATCTATCATGTCTCAATGTATCACTTCCCTCATCACTTCTATCTTACATGAGTTTATTAACTTATCTTATAATAAGGAATTTCACATCTTAATACTTTCATCCACCAACCTATCACCTTTACCATGATGTGCATAAATCACACACAAGGATTGTCCAACTATCTTCAATGATATGGACTCATCTCAAATTAAGGCATTGCTTGTTATAAGGTTGCCTATAGTCAACCACTTAAGATATTTCATCATTATAGGGTATTACTCATTATTTCATCATTAAGGTTTACTCATATCATTACCCAGACATTAGGGTTATGATTTATCATCATATTGCCCATGATTAGAATTCCATGCACTATAGCCCAAATTTAGGGTTTTACATAGCTTTACTCTGTGTTAGGTTTAAGGTTTCATATGACATCTCCCTCAATTAGGGTTTCACATGGAATCATCCTCAATTAGAGTTTCTCAGGGAATCACCCTCAATTAGGGTTTCACTAATCATCCCAATTAGGGTTTCATTCAATTACCCATAAATTAGGGATTCATTATTCCTCTAATTAGGGTTTGGTATTTCATTACCTTAAATTAGAGTTACCCAAGTCATTACCCTTAATTAGGGTTACACTATTACCCTTAATTAGGGTTACACTATTACCCTAGATTAGGGTTTTACTCAAAATTTCCCTAAATCAGGGTTAGGGTTCGTTAACCTTCTCAATTAGGGTTTCTTGATCTCTTTACTAAGGATCCTACCCTAAATCACCATATGAATCATACTCATGTATGAATTCATTTCTATCATTCTCTCCACTTGATTTGGTTACATCAACCATATGATCAAATACAAACAACTATGTTTGACATAGTATACTGAGTTATTGCTTCCATAAACAATTAGGGTTTGCTTAATTGAATAGCCTTCAACTCACGATTCCTTGGGAGTTAATCCCTCAAATTTGGTGAGTCATTATACCACATCATTAGGAACAGTAATCCCAAACATTCAACCCTTGGTAAATGCATTCAAACGGTCTTGAGACCGTTTACTCAAAAAGGTCAATTAAATCAGATTGAAAATCAGCACTTAATTCAATTAGGTTTCCCTAATTGATTAGGCTTCAACTCACGATTCCTTTGGAGTTAACCCCTAAAATTTGGAGGGTCATTATCCTACATAATTAGGAACAAGATTCCCAAACGGTCAACGCTTGTTCAACCATATCAAACGGTCTTGAAACCGTTTTCCCTAAAACAGTTTTCTGAAACTGCATAGCCAATCAATTTAAAACGATTTGGAATAGATATCAAGACCATTTGGCTTGGTACTTTTCTTTGTATACGCATATAGGATGATGTCATCATCCCCTTCCTTCGAAAAACCAAGAACAGCAACTGTTCTTGATGGAAATTGCAGCAAGGAAACAAGTATGTATCAAATTGAAGAAAACAATCAACAAAGCATAATTGATTGATGCAATAGCAATGATTAAGGGTTTGAGTTATAAAACCCGCCTCCAATTGAGCTCCAAAGCTTCAAGCTCACGCCATTAATGGTGGATGAAGCTCTAGCAACTCCCCCTAAGCTCGTCCTCAAGCTTTTGGATGAAAAAGTTGGCTAGGGTTGAAGAGGAGATCCAAATAAGAAGAAATCAATGATTTATTTTTTATTTCCACCATGGAATCAAGGAGAACGAAGGTCAAGGACCTTACCAACAGGTTGGGGTCGTCCTCCTGCTCCTCCACAGCTCCTTAGTCGTTTTCCAAGCAAGGGTAAAGAAAAGAATCCGAAATAGCCTTTGTTTTGGCTTGGTAAAGGTACTTTTATAAGAAACTTGATGAGAGAGAAAATGCATTATTAAAATGCATTAAATTCCAAAAATATGGCCGCCTCTTCCCCCTCAAATTCCCCTCAAAATCCTTAAGGACGAGGCTATCTTCATTGCCTCTTATTCCTCTTCATTATCCATCAATTTAAAGAAAAGAAAATTAAGCACCTTAGATCATATTATAATAATATTCCAATTTGAGTGGATATTGCTTTTCTTTATAATAATGGTGAGTGGGTTATCCACTTGCTTGAGATATTTTCGTGGCCTAGCAAAGTCACAAATGTGTTCACACTTGAGAAAATTCAACCATCTCGTTTTTGGTTGAAGGCCCTTCAATTATTATATTTGTTTTTACACTAAATAGAATTAGGGTTTCAATTAGGATTAAATCTTGATTATTTTAATATCAAGATTCTCTCTCCTCCAACTTAATTCAAATGAGGCGCCCCTCTCATTTTATTTTCTCTAATTGATGCCAAGAAACATTAGGGACCTTATTGAAGTGGTAATTTACATATTACACCCTGGGTTTTGGGTAAATTGCACATTACACCAAAACTAGGTTTTCATGCACATACATTGCTTTATCAGCTCTTTCTTGGTATTTAGGCTTCCATAAGCCATACCTCAGCATCATCTTTACTCTCATGATGCTTCAACACATGAGGAACATATTATCATGCACAATTTGCACTTAAACCCCTCAACTTGGGTAATTTGCACTTTAGTCCAAAATAGGCAAAACATTGATTTCAACAATGTTCAAAAAGGATAAGAATTGTAATATAAGTTCCTCTTGAACCATAATTACCTTTCACAAGATGAGATTAAGCATTTAATCATCTTTCTTAATCAAAACACCTAGGGTTAAGGTATAACCCAGGTCAGGGGTGTTACAGGAATAGTAGTAACAGCTTAGGTTGAGTGTGTTGTATGTCGTGTCTTGTAGATAGAAGTCATATGTGTCATCTATGTACTCTCAGGTCCTTGGGAGATAATATGTAATGGTTTTTTAAACGATCTGAGATTTTAACTTGTATGCCTCAAGGTTTTATGTTGCTTGTGTATATGTTTGAAAACTACTAGAGGGGGGTGAATAGAGTTTTATAGATAATTTTAACAATTATTGAACTCAAGCAATCAACCGCAAGAATATTGGACAAGGGGACAAGGATTTAGAGTGGTTCCAACTTTAGCAAATACTAAAGTTGTCAGTCCACTACCCGGTTGCTTACCCAACCGGGATTTGGAAAGAATTTAATTTTATTACCTCGCAAGGACTTTACATAAAATTACAATTCTCTCCCTAAACCCTTCAAGCAGCCTTCACCTAGAAGTAATCACCCAACCTTGAAGCAGCCTTCCTCCTGAAGTAGCTTCCCGTTGCAATAGCCTTCTTGAAGTAGCTTCCCGTGCGATAGCCTTCTTGAAGTAGCTTGAAGTCCACCTTCTCCTCCGAGAAGAACCTTCTCCAATCTGCAGCCTCCAACCCTAGGAGTAGCAAGGAGAATACAAAGAATAAAAGGAACAAGAAGGAAAATAGAAATTACAACTTATCCTTTTAAGCACAAGGCTTGATTTGCCTATATCAAGTGTATTGATCTCCTAACCAATGAGTGTAGAAGTGTAAGTGCTGTGGTAAGGAGATGCTAGCATATAGGACACGAAATGGGAGCAATGGGAATGAATAGCAAATGTAGGAATTGCTCTATTGCTCAAAACAGTATTGCCAATGTGTATTCAAGCTCAAGTATAGCACAAGTGTAGCTTAGATATATTTTGGTGTCCTAAGGCATGTCCTATTTATAGGAGTAGCCTATGGATACTTAAGGACGTTCTAGACAACTTCTAGGGGCTTTTAAGTGCTTAACTAGCCGTTAGATATAAGTTAGGTGCATTAGTAACGGCTAGTTACTTTATTCTGCAGTTGCTGTCAGAGACCATCTCGGTCGACAATTTGTCGACCGAGATACCTACTCGGTCGAAGTTTTGTCGACCGACAGGCTCTCTGGATCAACGTTCATTTGCAACTGCCAACTACTTTGTCAGCTGTGTCTAACGGCTACTTGGGTCATTCTCGGTCGAGAAGTTTGTCGACCGAGAGTGTCTCGGTCGAGGAGTGTGGTCGACCGAGATTGACCCTGTTTTCAATCTTTTAATTAAACCACTAAGTATGTGTATGAGTGTGCATATGTGATCCTATTTGAAGGAGATGACTTATCTAAGTGTGGTGTTTAGCTAGGGAGATCTAACGCTTGATTTACATGAAGTCTAAGTACTTGTACATTATATATTTGTACAAGTTTACAATTGATTTACATTGCATGACATTTACAAACATTCAAGCGTATGGATTCCCTATAACTTTGTCATCACCTTGTTCCTGCACACTTAAGTAGCTCGTTAGATCAACAAGAATGAAATGTTTGTCATCATCGAAACAAAGGGATTTATCATAATGTCCAATTTATCCAACAATGTTTTGGTAAAGCAACTGGTATATGATATCCTCGAGATGAGATGGTACAATGTATGTACAATGTCAACCATGATGTATATATTACTTTGGTTCTTTCTATAAAGAGTTTCCTGGTAGTTGATCTCTTTGTAAAATAGTTTTAATTTTTAGTAATTTCGTTAATCCGCTGCTAATGGTTATTCTGTGTAATTAAATCACATTGTGGCGGCTCGGTTGGCGTCGGGTCATCACACCGAGCCGCCACAATGTAGGTGAACACAACTAGGCGTAAACTGACAAAAAGTAGGCGTAAACTGACCAAAAGTAGACTTAAACAGATCAAAAGTGAGCACCGACAGACCAAAAATGAACATCCAATGACTAAAAAACTAACTAAACTTTGTGTAGGAAGACCAAAAGTAGGCGTAGAAATACTGAAAGTGGGATCAAATTGACCACAGATAGATGCTAAGCGTCAAAGAAAATATTGGGTGCGCTTGACCAAAAATTGGACGCTGAAATTTCAAAATTGGGTGTTAAAAGACCAAAATTAGGTACAACTGAACACAAACAAATGCAAAATGACCAAAAGCAAGTCAAAATTGATCAAAAGTCAACGTAGAAAGATCAAAAAGGAGAGTCAAAATACCAAAACTAGCCTCGAGTAATCAAAATTGGATGCAAATGATCAAAACTAGGCACAAACGATTAGAAATGGGAATAATATGCAAAAAAAATGATGCAAAACATACCTCTTGTTACTTCTCTCATCACTCTCTTTACTTCCCTCCTTTTCCTTTAATACTTCTCTCCTTTTTCCTCATTACTTTCCTCTTTGTTCATTACTCCTGTCCTTTTTTATCAATATTTTTCTCCTCTTTTCTCATTACTTCTCTCTTTTTTTTCATTACTTCCCTCCTCTCACCCTCCTCTTAATGCCTCCTTCCTCTCCTCCACTTCCATTACCTCCTTCCTCACTGTCCTCCTCTTCCCTCGTTACTTCTTTAGTTGAAAGATATGATTTTGAAGAAGCGGGTGTTTGTCCATACATTGCGCGGGGAAAATGTCAAATCTGAGAATTATAGCTATCAAATAAATCCGCTTTTGTAAGCAACAAAGCGTTCCGGAGGATCGAATGACTCCTCTCTTACTGAAGCAAATTCAGAGTTGGTGAAATGCAAAAGACAAGAAAAGAAAGTAGGCACGGCAAATGGGCCGGTTGATTATTATAAGCATTGATAATCACTGAAAGTCTGAAACAATTGAACACCCAAATAATATACGTTACTGACAAATGGAGACATCGTAAGCACCTCGGATAATTTGTAAACATAGGAATCAACTGACATATTAGCCAATGACGCCTAGACTTTAAGTCCGGCCTTTATCTTTTGGATGGTACCAACGTCGGTCTTGAAAGACTTGGCAAGGATACCATCATCGATGCTAGTATTGAAGACGCTCAAAGGAACAGATACCGTGCCAGCGTTGGCACTGCCAAAGGCCGAGAACGCAACTGCAGGATCCTTCGAAACGCAGTACTGGAAGTGCACCAGCCCCTTGGGGAATACGAACATGTCGCCGGCCTGCAGTGTCTGAGTGTAGAGCTTATTGGCGGTGTCGACGAAGCCGACCTGGAGCTCGCCATTGGTGAGGAAGAGCAGCTCGCTTGCGCGGGGATGAGTGTGAGGGGGGTTGACGGTGCCAGATGGATAGAGGAGAACGGCATAGGAGACGCTCTGGCCATTGAGTGCCGGGAATTCGGCCGTGGATGCTTTGAAGACCTTGAAGGTATCGGGGAAAGTGCCATTGTTGATGTGGCGGAATCCGGTGAAGGTGAAAAAATTGCCGTTGATCATAATGGGGTCGAAGCCAAGTGGAACAACGAAGTCGGTGAGTATATCGGGATCGCCACCGTATGTTGTAGTGGCAATGGCGAAGAATAGGAACGGCAAGGTCTTCAAAAATTTTGCGGATGAATAGGCCATGACTGAGGGTCGTGTGCTGGGCCTGCTGGGTAAAGGTAACAATTCTGCCAGTGTCTTGCCTCGTTTGTAGAATTTATCTGTTGTTCGGTTATGATTTGAGCTACAAGGATGCATACAATTCGTATTTATAACATTTGAGAAATAAGTGCGTATACAATGTTACGAACACTAAAACAGTGACGGCAGCCAAAACTTAGCTGGATCATTTCTTTGGTTTCTCAGCATTGTTACGTTTTGCCCAAAGTTTGCGTGTACCCAGCACATAATCAGAATATAACGTAGCTCGGACCTTTCTCCATTTGGATGGCTTACTCTCGAACTAGGGGCCTAGGCAAATCCAAAGCAAATCATATCGATAAAATTGTGGAGTCTGAAGCAATGCCGAGCGACAAGAAGCTATGACATATTGAACTATTTCTTTTAACCCGAAATCTGCTTCATCTTTTTGATACTTACGACCTAGAATACGAGCCATTTCTAGTGTCACTTATGGCCATTGCGTCTACATTCATTGTAACTAGCTTGTGAAATTGACAACAAACTTCTCTCTTATGCAAATTCTTACATTTTAAACTCGATCAATTTTCTTGATGGCATCGAGCTGAATTAAGAATTGTAATTTACATTTTCATAGAAACATGCCGAGAGAATACCAGAAATTTTTTTTGAAGAAGCACATTTTGCATGAATATATTCACAAATGTAGTACTTGTAACCGCCAAAGATTAATAGTTCTCATGTAAGGACACTAGGGTGAGCTCGCTTCCTTTCATTGTTTATTAACAATGTTATGGTTTCTTTAAGGCTTGGCGTATCCCATCTTATGCTTGCACCCCATCTAATTGGTACAAGATACTTCAATGCAGAAAAAAAGGTAGTTTCCGTTCATCTTAAGTTATCACATATCCACATCTTCTTCTATCAATGCCATTGCCAAAACGAACTTCTTCAATAAAGAGTGGGGATTTTACTCCTGTATTCCTAAGACAACATAATATTCTAACAAATATTGACACAAATTTAAATTTAAAATATTCCACTCACCCACAAAGACAATAGCCAACTTCGTGCCCCTTATTGAATATATTGATGCCAAGATATATTAATAAAGTTTCATCTACTAAGAGAATTTTCAAATGGTATACATATAATAAGTATATCTCAAAACTTATTGAAATTTATAGTGGATGACATCGAGCTACATTGACTCATGAATATTTCTATCAACATCAATGTGATATCAACAAATAATAGCTTATGCCTACAACTTAACTATGATTCAACTGACACAAGTGGGTTAATAATTAGTTTAGTCAATTACCTACTCTTTTTCGACTTAAATGCTTTACAAGTGCCATAAAAGATAGTTACTTTTACCCTTTATTGAAATGTGAAGATTCTTTTAGAAATTCTTACATATAAAGCTTTACTTTAAATCATGGAAATTTGAGGACAAACTATATTAAGATAATAGGATGATCCATGATTGTTGTAAATGCATTAATGGGCAAAGCACATAGTCACAATATCCTACATCAATTTTACTATGCACTTGTAAAGCATTTAAGCTGAAAAAGATCATCATATTTACATAAACCCTGGTCGTGGGTGGCTAACGTAACCTACCCTTGTTTGGTAGGTTATCTTAATAACCTACCAAACAACAATATAAGATATCTTGATAACATAAAACAGACCTAATAATCAAAATGATGCTTATAGCATAAAGTGAACTCATTAAATATGTCAAACATGCTTCATTTTTCACTAACACGTGCATAATGACTAAAATGTGACTTATTATTATTTGAACGAGATGAAATGGACGTAATGTCTAATGAGTGGTATAACATGACTTCATTTCTACAATGTGAATAAGAATTGACATGTAACTAGATATGAATAATGTTCCATCATCTAAACATTTATATTGAATTAATGGACTTAATATGTTAATAAGTTATATATAAAAATTCATGTAATATAACACACTATGAATCTAATAGATAAATGAAGATAACAAGACTCCAAATAATAAATATTAATGAAAATGGTCAAATATTATAATAAATATAAAAATATGAGACTAAACTCTAATTATATTATAACTTGTAGAAGGAATTCTCAAAAATTTAAATGCAACATCAATATCAAATTTCTTGGGTTCCAATTAATGAAGATGGAAATTTTCAATGTAATTAAATATTGATTTTTGCCATAGGTGAATTTAATAAAATAATGCTTAGAAGACAGAAATAAATTAGATAACTCATGATACATTCCTAAAATTGGAAACTAATTCAAAATATGCATTCTACATGTCATAAAAAGTGTGTGTACCAAATCTGGTGTTAGCTAAAGATTAATTGGACCTTCAAATAAAGTAAGAAAGAATATATCTATATAATTACTAGTTATATTAATAATTCAGTCACAATAACAAAATTTCCTAAAGTTTCTTTGATGTATCTTTTGTCACATGATTTTTCTTTTGTTTCACATGTGGTTTTGTAAGACAACCCTTCCTAGAGCCCTTGGACGTCGACTGATCCACCCTAGGCTCATCTTGAACCTTGGTTCCCATAAAGGAATTTGATTATACAATACTCCTTTTCCATCTGATTGGTTCTCTCTCACACTATTACATATCTCCCCCCAATTTTCTATCCATCATCTTCATCACATCTTTTCACTTAGAATAAACCCTAGCTTGATTGGAATTCACCACCTATAAATCCTTAACTATCTTTGCCACCTTTCGTCCCTATTCTGACCTCACATCACGTATACATGGTCCCATGATTCTAAATACACATCCAACACCACAAATATGATTTCCTAAAACCTAGAAGCTCATGCAAATTCTAGTTTCACTTTCCCTATCTTCATATCTCTCTTACGGTCACTCTGATATCTAGTGATGTCTCCATTATATACAACACATAGAGAATACAAAAAATCTCTCTTTTCCCAATCAGGAATATTCTTCTCCCGCTTATTGTTCTCCAAGGCAAGCATACTATTTTCCCCTCTTTTTGTAGGTTTTTCCAATGCAATCTTTCGGGTTTGGTTTGGCTGAGACATTGTTTCCAAGCGGATGTTACAACTTTGGCTCCAAAATGTATCTAGAAAGTGAATTGTATGTTGTTTTTTTGCTCAGTACTCTATCTCCCTCTCCACATCCAATATCTTTGTTGGTTGTGGAGGTTGACATTGTTGTGTGTTCCAACCACCATGGAACGTCAAGCAAGGGCACTTTGGCCTCACCGAGTTCACACAAAGCCAACTAACCTAACTCTAGGGCGTGATGTGGATTAAAGGCTTGGTTTTACTACTACTCCTCATGCAGCTTTGCAACCATGGCATCCTCATAGGGAAGGGGGTGAATTCCCCTTGAACATGTAGCCTTTGCCCTTGATTTTCATTTTTCTGTAGTTTTTCTAGTAGGGGTATTATAGTCTTTTATCTTTTATTATTGATTTATTTGTGCGCTATGAGTAATGAGGGCTAAGATCAAGGTGGCCTATTCTTTTTGTTCCATGTTGATAACTCCCAAATTAAGGCATTTATGCTAAGTATCTATCATGTAATTTCTTGCAGTTATAGCCTTAAATATGCCCAAAATTACTCTAGATACTTATCTTTTTGTAACTTATTACTTTTTGAAGATAAATTTGCTCAAATATCTAATTTGGGGCTTATAGGAGCCAAACATAAGAAAACATCGATGCTCCAGATTTTGCCCAACAAATTTGGTCGAATTTATCCCCTCCTTTTTGCAGAAGTACACATTGTTTCTCCATCGACTCTTTTTATTTGAGAGACAACTGAAGGACCATCTTGCCATGGTGTCTTCTAATAGCACCAATCGATGGATGGCTCCAAGGGTCCCTCTCTCAACGGTGCATTTTGATGAACCCTTCTTCTGATGGATTGTCTCCTAATTGTCCATTTTGAAGGTAAAAAATGAAGGCCAACATCCCAGTCAAAGGAGCACTTCCACAACCATCTTCTAAAGGAATGAATTTGGTTGAATTCCCCTAAATTTGGTCAAATTTATTCCTATCCTCCATCAGCCTTTTTCCTTTGGAAGACAGTTGCAGGCCCGCATGCCGAAAGCCACTTTCTGATGGTTCACGTTACAATTTCCACCTACTAAAGGCTTGTTCTAAAAGATCATCTTCCGTCGGTGTCTTCCAAAGGTCCATATTGATGGCATGTCTTTAATGGTGTCACATAAAGATGCACCTTCGGATGATCCATTTCAGTCCATTCTTGCAAACTGAAGGAATAAATTAGACCACATCCACTCGAATTTGGTCCAATTCATCTCCACTAACATACACACACTGTCTACACCTATAAATACCCAACTTTCATTTTGGTTTTTGAAAGTGACTTCTACAGCTCCAAACTTTGTTTCCCTGAGGTCTGTACTTGAGCTCCAAGATGCGAGAGGGATGAAGATCTTTTTCTAAATCCATCTCTTTGGTTGTCCTCCATCCACCACTAGTTTCCATCCTCTTCTACCTCCATCAGCCACCTTCCATCCATTTCCAACACCTTCCACCTCCAAGCACCTATCCAAGCTACTGTTGGGATGGAATCCATGAGAACTGAGGCCAAGGAGTCCAGAAGATCAAGGTGCATGACTCTAAGGAAGAGATCCAACACTTCTGGAGGATAACGAGTGAGAGGAACCACACTTCCATGGGCTTAATCTCTTCTTCTTCCCATTTCTTTTAGTGTTCTCCTTTGCTTCTATACAAATGATGTTTGTCCATCTTTGTCTAGTACCAACTATGTTTGTCCATGGCTAGTTGAGCTCCTTCTTGGATATGAAGCTTCTGTTGGGCATGTTTATGTGTGTTTACCTCATTCAATATTTTTTTTCCATATATAGCATTTTTTGTTCCATCTTCTCTTTCTGGTTATGATTGTTGGTTTGGTTGATCTCTTGCTTGCTTGGACCTCCATTTCTTCCAAGATTGAGAGATTTGTTTTAGAAATGGGTAGAGGAGGTAGTTTGAATCAAAATATTAGAGGAGGACATTACAGGAGGATCTTTCCAGAACACAAGTTTGAGAGACCCGACCCAGAACCTTGAATTCAACCGCATCCAAGTGAATTAAACCACATTCAATTGAATGTGACCTAATTCATCCTAATGGTATCGGACTGACATTCAATTTTTTGTGCATATTCTCTAATGTTCCAAATATCCTTGAATATTTTGGACCTGAGAAGGTATGCAAAATATTAAGGGATGTTGGTTTGTTGTCCCTAAGAGATACTTCACATCATTGATGGGGTTTTAGTAACACTATGTGAGATTGATTGGGATGACCCCCACAGGAGAAGCTAGCATGACACATACTATGTCCAGATGTTAGTTATATGATAGGGTGTTTGAGGATTGTCTACGCCTAAGAACGAGTGCATAGATTGTTGAACTTGTGGTTACATTTCTAGGAACGCCTTCCCCATATTAGTAGTATTTGATTGACTCTACTTTCCTTATTTTATTTTATTTAGTTTTGTATCATTTTGCTAGACTCGTTCTAGTTCTTTGCATATATCAACTATGAGTTTTTCTTAACTAACTAAGAATGGGATTTTAGGTGTCTAAAAGTCCCCACGTCCTTGTGTTTGACCCCATATATGTGCCTTATCCTCGTATTGAGTCACATGGGTCTCTAAAGGTATTGAGTTAGAAATTTAAAGTCAAATCCACCTTTGGAATCATACATCCATTTTGGGGAGCTCTATCTCACAGCGGATCAAATTTAGGTCCATTATTGGGGACATGGCTTTTCACATTTACACACTCAAAGATTTTGTTATATTGCATAAGTGTATACATTTATGCATAGTTTCCTTTTGTTTTGTGCATACTTGTTGATACATACTGGTATACTTTTTCTTGTTCTTATACTTTTTTAGCTATGGACCTTGCTTCAGCAAGGAAAGTTATTTTGTCCACCCATTCTCTTGAATTTTTCCTTAGCCCTAACTATTGGCAAATAACTAAATTCATGCACTCCATCTAGTCGAGCTATATTCACCCCTACCTTCGTCATTTGTAGATGCTCCAAGAATGGAAATTTTTTATCAGCTCTTGATTCCTGCTTCGTCATGGGATCAAGAACTGATCAAAGAAGTGGTGATAGGGAGAGAAAGTGAAAATACACTCATTTCTTCCTTATCATCTCATCTCTAAGACCAAATGATCCACTTTAGGAGCTACTGAGAAGGCATGACCATCAACTTCAAGTATCCAATGAGATTGCAAACCATAGAAGAAATATGTTTTAAACTTTTGAGCAAGGATTTTCCCAAGAACAATTGATACATCAACCATCCAACAATAATGCATGGTAGGATTGGCAAATCT
This sequence comes from Alisma plantago-aquatica, assembly GCA_963693085.1. NCBI lineage: Eukaryota > Viridiplantae > Streptophyta > Magnoliopsida > Alismatales > Alismataceae > Alisma > Alisma plantago-aquatica. The sequence goes on from OY856409.1 coordinate 1,488,576,349, forward strand.
TGAAAGCATTTATTTCCAAGTGCAAAAAGTTCCTTATGAGGATATTGTAACGACCCCGACTCCCGGTAACCCCCAATTAAGGGAGACCAGAAGGTCAAAGCCATTATCCCAATTAATAGGATCAAAGGTTCGACAAATAATCAATAACAATGATTAAACTCTACCAACTATACTGAAATATGGTAAAAATAAAAATTTGCATACCTTTTGAAAACTTGGATCTCTAAACTTCTACGCACATATGGATTCTACTCTAACTAATCCTCCTTGTATTTTAATTCATGTATTTCACAATATGATGATTTACTATTTGTCCTTTTTGGCTTTGTACCTAAAATGCCGACAAACAAAACGTCGATCAGCATAAAGATGGTATGTGGGGGAAATAATAATCGTGCAATTAATAACAACATATTGTAGTCAATTACAGTTTAAGAACCAACTTTATGTTTTAAATATAACTGCATGATCCATACATAACCTATCCTCTGTGCTATCCCTGCAGTGGACCTAGATGCTACCTTCCTTATGGTAGATCCCCATTAAACCCCTCATGATCCTACCTATCCGGTGAATCCATTTCTAGGGTTGAGTCACATGGTACTACTCGTAGGTAGCCCACTCCTTAACTCATGGTGTGCTATAGAGTCTCATGGCACTACACGTGGGTAGCCCAATTTCTAACTCATGATAGCCTAGCCCTTACTCTAGGTTACCCTTTTTAGCATTTACAAAGACACAAACGAGGACCCGGATCTAAGCCAGTTATATATTCATTTATAGTGATAGTCATAGTCACTCTATAGTTGCATGAAATAAAAGGCATCCAATAGTTATTTTCAAGCAACCGATAAAAACATTCGAAAATCACCGTGAATCTAAAGCAATTATTCATAAGTGTAACCACATACCTGTCAGGCTGATTTGAGATAGAATAATCAATGTAAGTAAGAAATCCAAGCAAGCAAGCACACATAACAAGATCCTAAAATAATCATGCAATTCCCTTTTATTACTCATGTCATCAAGATCTATTAAACCTAGCTCACTTCCTAGGGTTTCTAGCCCACCTTTAGGGTTTCATTGCATTTAGGGTTTCTCTTCATTTATACTATTTTAAACCCTAATTATATACAATTATTCACAAACCCTAATTATCTCATCTATTCTTCACAAAAGATATTAAGGTTATCTTTTAACAACATATAACCCTAATTTCAGAAAAAGCACAATTAAGTCCATTAAGCCTCTTTTACATTAAAGCTACCATTTTATCCTTTTAATCCATGACAAGATCATTATTATCATTTATCATCAATTCAAAGTTCATTATGGTCTAATTCACATATGAACGTTATTTATCATTAATTCTACCTTTTATCCACTAGAAAACCCTAATTTCTACATTAAGGGTATTTATCCACAATTAGGAACTTTTATACTTTAAATAGCTTAGAACCATCATATCTCAACTTTAAATCATGAATCCAATCATTTAAAGCTATTAAAAGACACGATTGCAAATATTAGGGTTTCAAGGCTCATTAATGCTTATTTAAGCACATGAAACTTTAAATTAACCTAATTACAAGCAAAGTTCATCCTTTTCGATCTTAATGTACCTTTTTACAATTAACAGGTTAATATAAACTCTAATCATCGATTAAACCCTACTAAACAAATTAATCATCTCAAAGTAGGGTTTCTTAATCTTTAATTCATTAAAGTTGATTACTTACACTAGTTTTCGAATAGCAAGAGGAATTAGCTTCAAAATATATTTTTATTGGATTCAACTCATTTTTCTGAGCAAAAAGCATATATTATTTGCTACCATCAGAGTTATGGATAAAAAGATATGATTTTTGTATTATTCCACGTACTTGACCAATTAGAAGACGCCACGTCACCTCCTTTACCATGCAAAGTGGTCGACCAGATTATAATTGAATGATGGTTTTGCCTTCCACTTGAGTGGTTGGCTCTTTAGCACACAGAGGGTAAAAAGGTCCAATGGGCATCCAGCTTCTTCAACCTTGCGAACCCTACCTGCCGCCGACCTGCAACCCTAGGAATGGCTCCCCTACTCCATCCCTGACCTCGACGGTTGTCCGAGAGGTTAGCTCTAACTCCACCGTAACTCCATGCACCTCCGGGTGCCTCTGGTTCATGGGTAGAGCAACTGTTTCGGGCCTTCTTGGTTCCGCAACTCGTGGCTGACCTGCAGCCAAATAATGGCTGTTGCGCGAGTTTCAGAGCACGGGGAAATGGATGTGCTCCTATATGGTGTTGTGGGAGCATCGTGGTTCCTTCTAACTCCATCCTGTAGCTCCTCATTGTCCCAGGGGTTGGACTACCCCCTTGATTAGGGTTTACCCAAAAAGAAGAAGGAGGAGGAGAAGGAGGAGAGAGAAATGTGTGGAATCTCCTTGGGCTAGACTAGAGGCTCTACCCTTTATATAGGGGAGAGTATCCATGCCCTAACACGCTTTCCCACAAAGCACACAAGTCCTTTTCCAAAAAAAAGAACCATATTCCTTCATCGTGAAGAAATCTTCTCTCTCTTCCTTGTCTTTTGATATTCTCTATTATTTGGATATTTTGGAATTTGAAAATCCTCTCCCTTATTCTCATTATTCTTGCCTTTTAATTCATTGGCCACAAAAATACATTTTCCTTAAGTAGAAAATACTTCCTTTTTAACAATACCTCATAATTCATTAATAATGTATTCACATTATCTTCTTATTTTCTATTATTGGTATTTTCTCTTTCTTTTTCTCCATTGGGACTCCTTGGATCCCAAAAAACTCTAAGATTTCGAAATTCCTTCATAAGGATACTTATTATCCTTCTAGATGCATCAATTTTCATTATTTCACATTATCTTGTTTATTTCTTATTAAAATATCTCTTTTTGCGGATTTCTCTTTTTCATTCTTTTTATTTTCCTCATTGGCATTCCTTTTAACCTTAGGAATCCTTTGTATATGAAAATCCACCAAGGATAATTCAATTATACCTCTTCTCTCTTATTTTCCACATTTTATCATTATTTTCAATTTCTTTCTTAATAAAGAAATATTTAATTGATCTTTTCTTTTCTTATTGCTTTCTTTTTGCAACTTTGGACTCCTTGGAACCCAAGAGGCACGAAATCCACCTTTGGATTATATGTATCTTCCTTCTAGAGGTTTCTACATTTTTATTTTCTCCATTTCTTATTAATAATGGAGTTCGTTTTGTCTCTTCCTTGTTATTGGGCCCAGTAGCCAATAAAGCCCACAAAACAAACATCAAGGCTATTGTAAACGAAATCCATTTATTCAAAACAAATCATATCTTGATTTGTTCAAATATCTTTAATACGAGAAATCACATTTCCCACCAAAAGAACCCAAAACTGGGGTTGTAACATCCTTCCCCTCTTATAGGAATTTTGTCCTCAAAATTCCATCAAGCAAACAACAATTCAGGATAAGATTTTTACATGTCCATCATTGGACCCTATGTGGCTTTGCCCTATCCATGGCGCTTCCAAAGAACCTTTATCATCACATATTATGTTCTTTGAGTTCTTTCACCTTGGCATCTATAAATGTCCTCATGGGTGACTCGGGTCATTTCAGCCTCCCTTGGGGCTCACTTGGTTCATTGCTCTGCACATGGTTTGGGTACCTCACATAGTGCTCTAAATTGGACACATGAAACTCATCACACATAAAATTATCCTAAGGGGTAAGGGAAAACTTAACCTTCTCCACCAAACCATGTCAAAAGAACTCATGCATCAGGAACTCAGCTCTCTTAGCTATAACTTAGAGGGGTCAGATTTTCATGTCACATATTCCCCCACAGTGAACTGCATGTCAGTCTACCTTGCATCAGCTTACAAATCATGTCGTCTCTGGGCTCCTTTTAGCCATTGCATGATCAAAGCGACTTCATCTGCACACACTGTGGTCCTTTCTTGACCTTCGTGAGGTCCCTTCACCAACATCATCTTAATGAGTGGTGACTGACGCAACCTCCCTTGCAGAGCTTCTTTACATCCCAATACTAGCTATGGTGGTTATCATCACATCTTACTGAAGACAAGCATTGTTCTACAAGTATCACCCTAAATGAGGACACATTCTCTCACCAGACCCTCTAGTCTGGATCATACTAACCATTAGCTTGGGTGATAAATTGTACTAACATCGAGTTCTTCATGTATCTACTTCCACCGTACGGAAGTGTATCTTTAGGTTATACCCAAGAACTTTTGATCTCGCATCATGGTGTAGTTGAACCATCTCTCTCATATGTAGTTCAACTGGATCTGTCCCTTGACAATACTCTTTCTTTCTCATGTCATCTAGGTAAGGCGATCTACCATAACCCATATTGCATCTTGACCTTCCTTGGTCTAGGGGAGACTTACCACAACATCCATAGTGATGAACTCCCATTCCCTCTCAAGGACTCTTTTATCCTCTATATCGATACATTGGGTTACTGGTGTTCGTCCTTCACCTCCTGTCTTACATGGCAACATACCCCATGCAACATCATCTTAGGCATCCAAAGTACTATTGTCACCCACTGTCTCTGTAGTACCACAGTGTATGGTGATCTTAAAATCATGATCTCCTGTATGTCGTGATTCCTCAAGATTGATTCCTCAGAAACCCTAAACCACTGTTAATCAGGGTTTCATTACCTTCCTATCCAAAGCAGTGCATCTGAGGTTCTACCACCATCCTCTCATTGCATCAAGGCCTAGGCTGGCTAACCAAACAACAACTAACTTGTTCAACATATCTCGTTACATCTGAGTGCTAGCCAAACATATCTTCTTTCACAAACTTAGGGTTAGCCTAACAACTTCTTCTAGCCCCTAGCCATACTAGGCAGTTATATCTCAACCAGAGCATCTATTACCACTTCACATCTTTAGGCATTAGGTAATATTGAAGACATACACCTCCATGTATTCCACTTATCATCTCATCGCAAACTCTAAGTCTATCTTCATCAAGAAAACTCTATGCTTATTCTCTTGGTTTTTTGTACTCAACCTTATATGACTCATATCTCATGATAAAACATCCTCATAAGATGACTACCTTGTTTGTAAACCATCCATGTATCATTCACTCCACAAGAGCATGTTATCCTCTCTGTCCACATACCTCATAGTAACGTTCCAACTCACATCATCTTTTATCCTTGGTGTATGGCATGTGTATTGTCCTATCTCTCACTCCCATAACAAGAGGAAATAAGCATTTGGCTGCAGTCCAAATACATAGTTCTTCCTATTCTAAGAGTAGAGATGGTACATCCCACCCTTCCAGTACACCTTTAAATCTTAGTTGAAACGTGCATCTTATGTCTCAACATCATTCTCGATATCAAAGTTATCTCCATGGAAAACTGGTCTCGAACCTACTTGGGTCCACACACAATCCTTGGTCATCTCCTCTAGGTCTATAGGGTTCCAGCACTTTTAGGGTCATCACTCTTCCCTTATGCATCCAGAGAGTGCCTGTCGCGCCCCAATCTCACATTAACCGCAAACCATGAGATTAGGACTCGGCAGGTGGGATTTCACATATAAGCCAACCATTCATCACTTTTTAAAACAATTAACAACATTAATAGGAAAAAATGATTTATACTGTAAATGATACTAAACAAGCTGCGGAAGCATTTCTATTAACTGACAAGAAATATAAACAGAGTCAACAACAATTTACATTGTTCAACATAAGATAAAGCATAACAGTTAATTTACATTTTTGTACACATTCTCTCTCTCGCTCACACATTGTCCCGAAGATCGAGGGGAATGGACTAAGAGACCTCTAACTAGACTAACTACAAACCTTCTATCAACTAAGCGTTAGGATGATATGATCCTTCTGACTCCGGATGCTGGTGCTGACCTGAAAATGTTTGAGTAGAGGGGTGAGCCTAATCGCTCAGTGAATAACATTTCACTTAGCTATCAATAAACAACTTGTCAGGTTTATTAACTGAAAATAAACAGATATACAGTTCAAGCAGAGCAGTTCAATTGACATAGCAGATGTACAGATAATAATCACATTTCTATGCATCATCAGGTATTTCAGGTAAATAAACAGTTATATAAATTTACTGTGATCCTAAATGATTACTTATTCATTTTATTGTTATGCCCTAAATATATGCAGTGTACTCTGCATATAAGGATCCGCAGCAAATTCATGCTACGGTCCCACCGTACAAGACTTAGCGACACACCCGGGAAGTGCTAAGTCTGACTACTCGTCCTGGTCTGCACAGGACACAGGCTCTACGGCCTCATCGCACATCCACGTGTGCTGCACAACCATGTGTGCTCTCGACTCCTCCTTAAACCTGAGTACACCGGCGGAGAGTCACAGGGTTACCTTCACGACACAAGCACGAATGGTGTTAGATAACCGTGTTTTCTTTTGTTATCGCAGTGCCATCGTGACACAAGCACGATTGTTGTTAGACACTGCCTCTCTCTTTCCTCGTTTGTCTGTGACACAAGCACGGATGATGTTGCAACACGAGTTTCACCCCAAAGTTGCAGACCCGTCTAAGGGGTTCTACGGTGTTAGGGCATCTAGGTCTATTAAATAATTAACAGATAAACAATTTAACTGAAATAACGCATTATAACTGTAAACACAGAATTTCCTCTTTCTCATCATTCTTATCACGCATTTCAAGTTCCAATGAACTTATCATACTATTACTGAAGCAATTAGACCTTTAAAATGAGTTAAATAATGATTTCTAAATGAACTGCCACTCACCACTTGAAACTCGGCCGAACACTATAGAACTCGGCCGAACGCTTCCCAGATTCTGAAACTCGGCCGAACAATCTCGGCCGACCAACTGGAAACTCGGCCGATCCCCTGGGGGACTCGTCCGACCAACACACCGCTTGAAATACCTATAAGGAAACTCGGCCGATCAGAACCCAAACTCGGCCGACAAAAATGTTGTTCGCTTATCTAATTAGGAAACTCGGCCGACCAAAGACTCAAACTCGGCCGATCCAAAAACGTTGTACAATTGCCCTAAAAAGGGACTCGGCCGACCGAATTGAAACTCGGCCGAACCACGCACAGGCAGAACATAAAAACGGCCTGCAAAAGTCGATTTCTCTCGAATCGACGGGAAAATCTCGAACAAACACCGCGAAACGATCACAATCAATGCATATGACTAAACCGCACCTGAAGGGAAGAAGGAAACGAGTTAGGGCTGCACCGTGCACCCCAATCTTCTAGACGTTTTCCCTACAAACGTAGCTTCAGCTGCGAAACCGATTCGAATTGACGAAGAAGGAGATCCACAGAGGGAAAGGACGAACTGCAGCAGCTGATCGGAGCAAAACGAAGCTCCAGCGCTTCTCCCCTCTCAGCTCCCTCTCTCTCTCTCTCTCTCTCTCTCTTTCTCACGCAAGGGAGGAGAACGCAGAAGTGTTCTCTCATTTATGCGAAAGTGAAACGAGATAAGGAAGAGAGAAAGGATAAGGAAGAAACTTAGGGGCCAAATCGCAAAGTTCAAAACTTTCAAAAATTACGAACAGGTCCCTATAAGCCCATAAACATGCAACTTTTAACTCGAAGGTCGGATTTGAACGATTTCTCTGGCAACGCTTCAAGCGTAAGATCCTACACGCTTTAGAAGCTATAAAACACACTAAGCACATATCATAACCATTTTAAGCATTATTAACAAAAACAGGCTTATAACTTAACACATCAGCTAAACACATGCTGAACAGCTTACTTACGGGATAAGCTCGGCGCGGGTCGTAACAATTCCTCTTTCCCTTATAAGAATATCTTCCTCGAAATTCCTAGAAGAGAAAAGGAAACTTGCTACGCATCTCAGACTCTAGCTCCCACGTAGCTTCTTCAAGATTATGGTTTCTCCACAAAACCTTTACTAAAGGAATCTCGCGGTTCTTAAGCTTTTTGATCCAGTGATCAACTATTTGCACTGGTCCTTCAACATAGGACACATCTGTCCTAAGCTGCATCGGTTCTGAATCTAGAATCTTTTCTGTACCGGGATAACACTTTTCCAGCATAGACACGTGGAAGACATCATGAAGATTTTCCAACTCAGACGGCAAATCCAACCTGTAAGCTACAGGTCCTATCCTCTCAACAATAGGATATGGACCCATATACCTAGGGGTCAACTTACCCCTCTTGCCAAACCTCAGCACTCCCTTCCACAGTGAAACCTTCAAGTAAACCTCGTCACCAACCTCAAACTCGAGAGGTCGACGTCGTCTTTCTGCATAACTTTTCTGTCTGTCCTGAGCAGCTTTTAACTGATCCCTGATCACAGATATATTTTCTGTAGTTACATCAACTAACTCAGGTCCAAGAATTTCCTTCTCACCCACCTCGTACCAACAAACTGGCGATCTACACTTCCTGCCATAAAGAGCTTCATATGGAGCCATTCCTAGATTAGAATGGTAACTATTATTATATGCAAACTCCATTAGGCTTAAGTGTTCTTCCCAGTTACCTCTAAACTATAGCACGCATGCTCTCAGCATGTCTTCTAGGGTTTGGATGGTCCTCTCAGATTGACCATCTGTCTGTGGGTGAAACGCTGTACTGAACTTCAGCCTTGTGCCCAACGCACGATGTAACTGATTCCAGAATCTAGATGTAAACTTTGGATCTCTGTCAGAAATAATGGAAACTGGAATCCCATGTAACCTGATTACCTCATCCACATAAACTTTAGCCAGCTTTGAAACGTCAAAGGTTGACTTGACTGGAAGAAAATGAGCAGACTTAGTTAGTCTATCCACAATCACCCATATCGAGTCTGAACCCTTAGGCATCCTGGGTAAACCTACCACAAAGTCCATCGTGATATGTTCCCATTTCCATTCTGGTATAGGAAGCGACTGCAAAATACCAGCAGGTTTCTGATGCTCAGCCTTAACCTGCTGACACACCCCACACCTAGCCACGTATTCAGCCACATCCTTTTTCATACCAGACCACCAGTACAACTCCTTGAGGTTCCTGTACATCTTTGTGTTACCTGGATGCATAGCATACATAGAAGTATGCGCTTCTTCAAGAATCTGCTCCTTTAACTCACTGTTTCCAGGTACACACAACCTGTTATGAAGATACAACATGCCTTCATCAGAAAACCTAAACTCTGTTCTCTTACCTTCTGACATTTCCTGCATGGTTTGCCACAACTCATCATCACTCTGCTGCAATTCCTTTATCTGATTATAAAAAGTAGGTCTGACTTGCATCTGAGCAATCAATCCACACTGTCCAGTCACATCTAAGTCCAAGTTCAATTTTCGCATATCTACAAGCTAGTCTCTCTTGAAACATGCCATAGAAAATGCATTGGTTGTTGAACTTGACTTTCTACTCAAGGCATCAGCTACAACATTCGCCTTACCAGGATGGTAATCGATTGTCACATCATAGTCTTTAATCAGCTCAAGCCATCTGCGCTCTCTCAAATTCAAGTCCTTCTGAGTGAAGATATATTTCAAGCTCTTATGGTCTGTAAACACCTGACATGTCTCACCATACAAGTAGTGACGCCATGTCTTAAGAGCATGAACTATAGCAGCTAATTCCAGATCATGAATAGGGTAATTCTCTTCATTTTTCTTAAGCTGTCTAGATGTGTAAGCCACAACTTTGCTTTCTTGCATCAGTACACAGCCCAAACCTCTCCTGGAAGCATCACAAAACACAGTATAGCCTTTTTCTGCTTCTGGAAAAATCAACACTGGTGCTGAAGTCAACTTTTTCTTCAAAATCTGAAAACTTTTCTCACAGTTTTCAGACCAAACAAACGGTACATCCTTCCTCGTCAAGCGTGTCAATGGTGATGCTATCGCACTGAAGTCCTTTATAAACCTTCTATAATAACCTGCCAAACCCAAGAAACTTCTGATCTCAGTAGGAGTCGTAGGCTGTTCCCACTGAAGCACAGATTCAACTTTCTTAGGATCCACACTAACTCCATTTCTCGAGATAACATGTCCAAGAAATGCTACCTCAGCCAACCAGAACTCGCACTTGCTAAATTTAGCAAACAGCTGGTGTTGTCTCAACAACTGCAACACTACTCTCAAGTGTTGCTCATGCTGTTCATCGTCTCTGGAATAGATCAGAATATCATCTATAAAAACTACAATAAACTGATCTAGAAATGGTTTGAAAATCCGATTCATCATATCCATAAAGGCTGCTGGGGCATTGGTCAGCCCAAACGACATGACCAAAAACTCATAATGCCCATACCTGGTTCTGAAAGCTGTTTTGGGAATATCAGAAGCCTTTATCCTGAGATGATGATATCTGGATCTCAAATCAATTTTAGAAAAGATCGTCGCTCCACGCAACTGATCAAACAGATCATCTATTCTCGGCAATGGATACTTGTTCTTTATTGTGATCTTGTTCAGTTGCCTATAATCTATACAGAGACGCATGGTACCATCCTTTTTCTTAACAAACAGGACTGGAGCACCCCACGGTGAAGAACTGGGTCTAATGAAACCCTTATCTAGCAACTCCTGCAACTGCACCTTGAGTTCTTTCAACTCTGCAGGTGCCATTCTGTAGGCTGGCAGTGCTACTGGATGACTACCTGGATATATCTGAATTTCAAAATCAATGTCTCTGACAGGAGGTAAGCCTGGTAACTCTTCTGGAAAAATGTCAGAGAACCCACGAACCACAGGCACATCATAAACATTGGCAGTGCTCTTCTCTACTCTGGTGTCAACCACATGAGCAAGGAACGCTTCACATCCTTTCTGTAACATCTTATCAGCTACAACAGCTGATATTATGCACGTAGGCAAAACTTTCCTGTCTCCAGTAAAGACACAAGAAAATTCCCCTAGTTGAAAGGTAGCTTCCTTCTTCCAACAATCGAGTTGCACTCGATATGTCTCAAGACAATCCATACCCAAGATGACTTGGAAAGTATTTACATCCAAGGGTATGAGATTTGCAGCAAAGGTAAAGCCCCCAAAAGATAACAAGCATCCGGGACAAAATTCGGATAAAACTGTTGGTCCACCTAGTGGAACCCTCAACACTAACTCATCTGTCAACTCTTGAGTTAACAGATTAAGTTCACCAACTAAAGAACGTCGTATGAAAGAATGAGTAGCTCCCGGATCTATCAAAACTGAAACTGATATACTATTAAACAAAAGCATCTCTCCTGTAACAACTTGTGAAGAGATTATACCTTCCTGAGGTGTCAAAGAAAAGAAACGTGCTGAAGCTCTTCCTCTGCCACACTGTCCTCTCTGACCACTCCTGCCACTAGACACTCCACCACCTCTACAACCAGAAGCTACAGAGGAACTCGGAACATCATGGTATTGAGGTTGGAAAGCTTGTGATGCTGCTTGTCGAAGTTGAGGACAATCCCTTTTGATATGTCCAGTCTGTCCACAGGCATAACAACCAGAACTCCAACACGGTCCAGTATGTGATTTTCCACATTTGTCACATGGCGGTAACTCTTGTCTCTGGGGACCTGACACTGACATTGACGACCCTGAAGACTGTCCACTAGTGACACTGCTCCATCTTCCTGGGTTGTATCCTCCTCTACCTCTAGAAGTAGTGACATCCTCAGATCTCTGCCTGCCACAACAACCAAAGCCACGCCCAAGCTTAGAAAAGAAACCTCTACCTCCACCTCTGTATCCACCACTGGACTGTCCTCCACTGAACTCTGCAGATCTCTTCTTAGACTCGGGCACCCTATCAGCATTCACAGATTCTTCAACCTGTCTAGCAGCCTCGACAAACTCACCAAAATTCTCTCTATTCCTCCTGCTAGTAGCAGAAATTGTATGCCGGATTTCTGGCCTTAGCCCTTCCTGAAACCTTCTGCATCTCTCTATGTTATTTGGAACAAGCTACGGATAGAAATTAGCTAATCGTGTGAAAAGTGCTTCATATTCTATAACTGTCATGTTCCCCTGCTTAATATTCTGCAACTGCCTGATTTTCTCATTAAGAAAAGTGGGTGGATAGAATTTGAGATTAAACTCCTCAGAGAAATCCTGCCAGGAAAGCTATGTACCTCTCCTCTTTTCTTCCACACCACGCCACCACAACTCCGCATCACCAGTTAAAAGGTAGACCGCATGATTGATCTTCTTGTCTTCTGGAAGCTCCATCAGACGAAAGACCTTTTCTATCTGTCTAAACCACTCATCAGCTTCTACGGGATCTGTGGTACCACTAAACTCTGTACCACCAAGCTTCTTCACAAGCTCATAAGATCGCATCAGATCTTTGCTGCTAGTAGAAGAAGAATCTCGCCTATCAGCCTTGTACCTTTCTTTGGTCTCCAGAAACATTCTGTACATCCTGGATGCTTCATCTACGTGGTCACCACCACCTGGACCTAAGTACCAAAGTTCAGGGCCAACATGGCTCTCAGCCTGATCATCACGATCAAGGCCTCTTCCTGCCATCTGCAATGATATAATAGAATATTTCCTATTAGAAAACTACAGATAGAAGAAAGACACTTAAACCTTAATCCTATTGGTCTCTTATCGTCCCCTGACCTTGAGTAACTAAGTACTCAAACCTAAGCTCTGATACCAAAAACTGTCACGCCCCAATCTCACATTAACCGCAAACCACGAGATTAGGACTCGGCAAGTGGGATTTCACATATAAGCCAACCATTCATCACTTTTTAAAACAATTAACAACATTAATAGGAAAAACTGATTTATACTGTAAATGATACTAAACAAGCTGCGGAAGCATTTCTATTAACTGACAAGAAATATAAACAGAGTCAACAACAATTTACATTGTTCAACATAAGATAAAGCATAACAGTTAATTTACATCTTTGTACACATTCTCTCTCTCGCTCACACCTTGTCCCGAAGATCGAGGGGAATGGACTAAGAGACCTCTAACTAGACTAACTACAAACCTTCTATCAACTAAGCGTTAGGATGATATGATCCTTCTGACTCCGGATGCTGGTGCTGACCTGAAAATGTTTGAGTAGAGGGGTGAGCCTACTCGCTCAGTGAATAACATTTCACTTAGCTATCAATAAACAACTCGTCAGGTTTATTAACTGAAAAATAAACAGATATACAGTTCAAGCAGAGCAGTTCAATTGACATAGCAGATGTACAGATAATAATCACATTTCTATGCATCATCAGGTATTTCAGGTAAATAAACAGTTATATAAATTTACTGTGATCCTAAATGATTACTTATTCATTTTATTGTTATGCCCTAAATATATGCAGTGTACTCTGCATATAAGGATCCGCAGCAAATTCATGCTACGGTCCCACCGTACAAGACTTAGCGACACACCCGGGAAGTGCTAAGTCTGACTACTCGTCCTGGTCTGCACAGGACACAGGCTCTACGGCCTCATCGCACATCCACGTGTGCTGCACAACCACGTGTGCTCTCGACTCCTCCTTAAACCTGAGTACACCGGCGGAGAGTCACAGGGTTACCTTCGCGACACAAGCACGAATGGTGTTAGATAACCGTGTTTTCTTTTGTTATCGTAGTGCCATCGTGACACAAGCACGATTGTTGTTAGACACTGCCTCTCTCTTTCCTCATTTGTCCGCGACACAAGCACGGATGATGTTGCAACACGAGTTTCACCCCAAAGTTGCAGACCCGTCTAAGGGGTTCTACGGTGTTAGGGCATCTAGGTCTATTAAATAATTAACAGATAAACAATTTAACTGAAATAACGCATTATAACTGTAAACACAGAATTTCCTCTTTCTCATCATTCTTATCACGCATTTCAAGTTCCAATGAACTTATCATACTATTACTGAAGCAATTAGACCTTTAAAATGAGTTAAATAATGATTTCTAAATGAATTGCCACTCACCACTTGAAACTCGGCCGAACACTATGGAACTCGGCCGAACGCTTCCCAGATTCTGAAACTCGGCCGAACAATCTCGGCCGACCAACTGGAAACTCGGCCGATCCCCTGGGGGACTCGGCCGACCAACACACCGCTTGAAATACCTACAAGGAAACTCGGCCGAGCAGAACCCAAACTCGGCCGACAAAAACGCTGTTCGCTTATCTAATTAGGAAACTCGGCCGACCAAAGACTCAAACTCGGCCGATCCAAAAACGCTGTACAATTGCCCAAAAAAGGAACTCGGCCGACCGAATTGAAACTCGGCCGAACTGCGCACAGGAAGAACATAAAAACGGCCTGCAAAAGTCGATTTCTCTCGAATCGACGGGAAAATCTCGAACAAACACCGCGAAACGATCACAATCGATGCATATGACTAAACCGCACCTGAAGGGAAGAAGGAAACGAGTTAGGGCTGCACCGTGCACCCCAATCTTCTAGCCGTTTTCCCTACAAACGTAGCTTCAGCTGCGAAACCGATTCGAATTGACAGAGAAGGAGATCCACGGAGGGAAAGGACGAACTGCAGCAGCTGGTCGGAGCAAAACGAAGCTCCAACGCTTCTCCCCTCTCAGCTCCCTCTCTCTCTCTCTCTCTCTCTCTCTCTCTCTCTCTCTCTTTCTCACGCAAGGGAGGAGAACGCAGAAGCGTTCTCTCGTTTCTGTGAAAGTGAAATGAGATAAGGAAGAGAGAAAGGATAAGGAAGAAACTTAGGGGCCAAATCGCAAAGTTCAAAACTTTCAAAAATTACGAACAGGTCCCTATAAGCCCATAAACATGCAACTTTTAACTCGAAGGTCGGATTCGAACGATTTCTCTAGCAACGCTTCAAGCGTAAGATCCTACACTCTTTAGAAGCTAGAAAACACACTAAGCACATATCATAACCATTTTAAGCATTATTAACAAAAACAGGCTTATAACTTATCACATCAGCTAAACACATGCTGAACAGCTTACTTACGGGATAAGCTCGGCGCGGGTCGTAACAGTGCCCTACTCATCTGCCCTTTGGGTCTCATGAGTTCATGAAGGTGATCAGTATCCTAACCCATGGCCCTCAGACAATGATAGATGTTACCTCCCGACCCTATGGTCATGTGAAACTTGGGAATTAGGCAACTCCTACTTCCATCGGTCTTATCCCTACCTGACCCTAGGATAGACTTAGGATTCTAGCATAGTACATGTTCAACTTAGAACCTTATCGAAGCCTTCATCATCTTTCTCTGCATTCATGGGCTGACTTTTCTCCATTCATAGGGGTCATGGCAACCTGCCTACCTTGGTCAGGCCCCATACCGGTTACCTCCATGGTAACACTACCAAATGCACTTAAAGATGGTTATCTATGGGTCTTACAGGTTCATTCTCATAACATGTACTTTTCACTTGCTTCTCAAGATTCTATGAGACCTCTTTAAGTATCCTCAAAACCCACAAAGCTGGTAAACAGCCTACCAAAGGGTCCCTCTCTCAGGATGGGAAGAAACTACAACTCGTGACAACAAGGTCATAAACATCCTTAGGGTTTATATCCACATGAGCGTGCTTAACCCTAACAATCTACTAAGATACAAGCAGACCACCTGCTAAACCATGCTAGGTCATACTTGTTCTCTTTCCTCAACACTGGATCAAGATCATACCTTCCATGTCATCAACTTAGTTGTGAGGGGTTCAACAAACGTACCCTAAACTTAAGGGGTTTCCTTTTTTGTCTAAACATGACGAGTACCATGCTTAAAACTATAGAAACTCAATTCTCATCATGAGCATTTTAGGTACACCACTTTCCCTCTTAGGCCTAGGAACCCTAGGTTCTATTTTGGGTGTCCAACTGCATGCTCAAACTCTTAACCACGAATCAAGAATGTATAAGGCATGACATGCACTTCCCATAATCCTTCTTCTTGAACAACACTTCAGAGTGGAGTCCTCTTCAAGGACAACCAACAAGGTATAAGGTCTCACAACCTGCTACTAAACCTCTTCCTGGTTTAAGGAACTCTTCTTCTCATAGGTACAGAGGTACCAACATCCTCATCCTCTCTTCAGGGTTTGGTTCCTCTAAAGGCAACCAAGATATCATCAGCATGAGGCAACCACTATCATCCACTTAGGTCACATCATCCTCAACTCCCCACTTTTCCTCCTATCTTAGAGTCTAGGCTTCCAACCTTCTTGCATGGATCATGCTCTCTCTCTAGAGTTAACCCTTCAAACGACCTAACTACTATAGGTCCTTTCTCCATGAAGGTGGGTCAAGAATACAGGCATACCTCTACGTGGTGAAGCCTATGTTCAAACTTATGTTCGCTCATGATTATCTTTATGCTTATCTCATAAGCTATCTATCGTACTCTCTTGGCCAGGGTTTCCACCTATAGAATGGACTACAGATGTATACTGGGTGCCTACTATGCCATGCTCATATAAGCTCATGGGGTTTCTATAGGTCCTTCTCTGACCTCATCAATGAAGGAGCTATCCTTCATTCTAACATGCACGACCCTTCCCAGGGTTGGGTCACCAAAGGTACTCAGTCATCCAACCTCTCATGGCTCATATGGCATCCAAGGTAGGTCTATCCAAACACCTGGTCTACCATGATGTCTGACTCATCATGTCATCTCTCTCTTTAGCCTTCACTTAGGGTTATGGTTAACATCATCCTTAGAGGATGTGTCAGGTCTCTACTTGCAATGGAGATCTCTACCTCCAAGACTAACTCTCTTTACTTATCCTCTTGACAAGAAGGTCTAGCCTCAGGTCTCTCCTGCAGCATGACAACTTATGTCATATGACCTAAGCACGTATCTATTCTTTAGTTTATGCTTACACTATTAAGCTTATGTCCATGACATCTTATTTACATGCTTTTTGTTAATTTGATGCAGGACTCCTTAAACCTTATCAACCTTACCCATACCACAAGAGGGTGAGGAAAAGAGAGAAAATCCTAATCCTTAAGGTCCTTAACAACATTTGAGTTGAGAAGGGATGAACAAGATGAGAGAGTCCAAAAGGTATCTTATTTCAAGTCAAATCCTGAGACATTGGTCAGGCAGTCACACTAATTCGGGAGTCCTCGTATTCCGACTAGTGGTATGGAGGAAAACATTGTCATCCCCCAATTGTGATCCTTTTCTAGACACCTTTGTCTTTTGGAAAATCCTCTAATAACTCCCTTGGGTTCTACGGAGTTTGTAAAATTTAATAATTATTAAAGATTAAATGAGGAACCTAGGATTTGATACCAAATGTAATGACCCCGCCTCCCGGTAACCCCCAATTAAGGGAGACCGGAAGGTCAGAGCCATTATCCCAATTAACAGGATCAAAGGTTCGACAAATAATCAATAACTATTATTAAACTCTACCAACTATACTGAAATATGGTAAAAATAAAAACTTTGCATACCTTTTGAAAACTTGGATCTCTAAACTTCTACGCACATATGGATTCTACTTAAACGAATCCTCCTTGTATTTTAATTCATGTATTTCAAAATATGACAATTTACTATTTGTCCTTTTTTCCTTTGTACCTAAAACGCCGACAAACAAAACATCGGTCAGCATAAAACTGGTATGTGGGGGAACAATAATCATGCAATTAATAACAACATATTGCAGTCAATTAGAGTTTAACAACCAACTTTATGTTTTAAATATAATTGTGTGATCCATACATAACATATCCTCTGCATTGTCCCTACAGGGGACCTGAATGCTACCTTCCTTATGGTAGATCCCCATTAAACCCCTCATGATCCTACCTATCTGGTGAATCAGTTTCTAGGGTTGAGTCACATGGCACTACTCGTAGGTAGCCCACTCCTTAACTCATGGTGTGCTATAGAGTATCAAGGCACTACACGTGGGTAGCCCAATTTCTAACTCATGATAGCCTAGACCTTACTCTAGGTTACCCTTTTTAGAATTTACAAAGCCATAGAGGAGGACCTAGGTCTAAGCCACTTATATATTCATTTATAGTGATAGTCATAGTCACTCTATAGTTGCATGAAATAAAAGGCATCCAACAGTTATTTTCAAGCAACCGATGAAAATGTTTGGAAATCATCGTGAATCTAAAGAAATTATTCATAAGCGCAACCACATGCCTGTCAGGCTGATTTGAGACAGAATAATCCATGTAAGTAAGAAATTCAAGCAAGCAAGCACACATAACAAGATCCTGAAATAATCATGTGATTCCCTTTTATTACTCATGTCATCAAGATCTACTAAACCTAGCTCGCTTCCTAGGGTTTCTAGCACACCATTAGGGTTTTCATTGCATTTAGGGTTTCTCTTCATTTATACTATTTTAAACCCTAATTATATACAATTATTCACAAACCCTAATTATCTCATCTATTCTTCACAAAAGATATTAAGGTTATCTTTTAACAACATATAACCCTAATTTCAGAAAAAGCACAATTAAGTCCATTAAGCCTCTTTTACATTAAAGCTACCATTTTTATCCTTTTAATCCATGACAAGATCATTATGTTCATTTATCATCAATTCAAAGTTCATTATGGTCTAATTCACATATGAACGTTATTTATCATTAATTCTACCTTTTATCCACTAGAAAACCCTAATTTCTACATTAAGGGTATTTATCCACAATTAGGAACTTTTATACATGAAATAGATTAGAACCATCATATCTCAACTTTAAATCATGAATCCAATCATTTAAAGCTATTAAAAGACACGATTGCAAATATTAGGGTTTCAAGGCCCATTAAAGCTTATTTAAGCACATGAAACTCTAAATTAACCTAATTACGAGAAAAGGTCATCCTTTTCGATCTTAATGTACCTTTTTACAATTAACAGGTTAATATCAACTCTAATCATCCATTAAACCCTACTAAACACATTAATCATCTCAAAGTAGGGTTTCTTAATCTTTAATTAATTAAAGTTGATAACTTATAGTAGTTTCCGAATAGCAAGAGGAATTAGCTTCTATATATTTTTTTATTGGATTCCTCTCATTTTTCTGAGCAAAAATCATATATTATTTGCTACCATCGGAGTTCGGATAAAAAGATATGATTTTTTGTATTATTCCACTTACTTGACCAATTAGAGGACGCCATGTTGCCTCCTTTACCATGCAAAGTGCTTGACGAGATTATAATTGAATGACGGTTTCGCCCCCCACTTGAGTGGCTGGCTCTTTAGCACGTGGAGGGTAAAAAGGTCCAATGGGCATCCAGCTTCTTCAACCTTGCGAATCCTACCTGTCGCCGACCTGCAGCCCTAGGAACGGCTCCCCTGCTCCATCCCTGACCTCGACGGCTGCCGGGGAGGTTACCCCTAACTTCGTCATACCTCCACGCACCTCCGGGTGCCTCTGGTTCATGGGTAGAGTGACTATTTCGAGCCTTCTTGGTTTTGTAACTCATGGCTGACCTGCAGCCAAACAATGGTTGTTGTGTGAGTTTCAGAGCATGGGGAAACGGATTTGATCCTATGTGGCGTCGTGGGAGCATCATGGTTCCTTCTAACTCCAGCACATGGATCCTCATTGTCCCAGGGGTTGGACTACCCCCTTTATTAGGGTTTACCCAAAAAGAAGAAGGAGGAGGAGGAGGAGATAGAAACATGTGGAATCTCCTTGGGCTAGACCAGAGGCTCTACCCTTTATATAGGGGGGAGTATCCACACCCTAACATGCTTGCCCACAAAGCACACAAGTCCTTTTCCAAAAAAAAGAACCATATTCCTTCATCGTGAAGAAATCTTCTCTCTCTTCCTTATCTTTTGATATTCTCTATTATTTGGATATTTAGGAATTTGAAAATCCTCTCCCTTATTCTCACTATTCTTGCCTTTTAATTCATTGGCCAAAAAAATACATTTTCCGTAAGTAGAAAATACTTCCTTTTTAACAATACCTCATAATTCATTAATAATGTATTCACATTATCTTCTTATTTTTCTATTATTGCCATTTTATCTTTCTTTTTCTCCATTGGGACTCCTTGGATCCCAAGAAACTCTAAGATTTCAAAATCCCTTCATAAGGATACTTATTATCCTTCTATATGCATCAATATTCATTATTTCACATTATCTTGTTTATTTCTTATTAAAATATTTGTTTTTGAGGATTTCTCTTTTTCTTTCTTTTTATTTTCCTCATTGGAATTCCTTTTAACCTTAGGAATCCTTTGGATACGAAAGTCCACCAAGGATAATTCAATTATACATCTTCTCTCTTATTTTCCACATTTTATCATTGTTTTCAATTTCTTTCTTAATAAAGAAATATTTAATTGATATTTTCTTTTCTTATTGCTTTCTTTTTGCAACTTTGGACTCCTTGGAACCCAAGGAACAAAAGAGGCACAAAATCCACCTTTGGATTATATATATTTGCCTTCTAGAGGTTTCTACATTTTTATTTTCTCCATTTCTTATTAATAATAGAGTTCCTTTTGTCTCTTCCTTGTTATTGGGCCCAATAGCCAATAAAGCCCACAAAACAAAAATCAAGGCTATTGTAAACAAAATCCATTTATTCAAAACAAATCATATCTTTATTTGTTCAAATATCTTTAATATGAGGAATCACATTTCCCACCAAAAGAACCCAAAACTGGGGTTGCAACAGATATTGAACGTGAAAAGAGACTTCAAGAACTCATCTATTCAGTTACCAAACAATTAGAAGTGCCAGAGCACAATCATGAAGACCTCATTCATCAAGACCACTCCTTTGAGCCCGATGTGGAACTTATCTCACCTTCCTATTTGGGGTGCCAGTTGCACTCACCAGGATTTTTCTATGAAGACTCACTGATCCAGGGAAGCCATTCATTTTATCTAGATGATTTAGGTAAGAAACCAGTGGAGGTTATTCATTGTCTACATGAATGGTTTGATGATGATCACTGAGGATCAATTTTAGCAGGCGGACTCAATCTTTATTCTAGACCAAGTTGATACCTCTCACATTGAGACTTGTTACTTTGTTTCAACCAGCATGCCTACTATGGTTTGGAATAATTTGTTTTAGGAGTATAAGGACTACTATTTAGTCTAGGAAGTAAGTATATTGATGAAGAAAAACTAAGTAGCATGGGCCAATATTTGCTACCATCCGATTACAAGGATTGGTAGAGATTGATGAAGCAGGATGGACAATGCATCGCAACATGGATGCACTACATGAAGATGACCCCGACCCCATAGAAAATGACAAGCTTAGGATAGTGTAACTTCCATTTCATTAATTTAGAATCACTTCATGTTTCTAACTTTGATTGGGTGTTTTTGATTTTCAAGGATGAATTTTCAAATCATCCACCCTCGAGTTTAGAGATGGAAGCATGCATCTCACCCTGTGTTGAAATTTTTGGGCATACACATCTAGACACTTACAAATGGAGGATCCCAATCCATTCAATGCCAAGGACTTCCCGTCTGTGTAGTTCAAGATTATTTCAACACAAGGATGAGTCCACCAGGTCACTGGAAAAAAACTCACCATCTCAGACTAGGATGCAAATTGTCTATTTATAAAGGTGATTGCCATCGACAATGTGCAAGTAACTTGGAACCCAAAATTAAGGATTTGGGATCAGTGTAGGGAATGTGGGGCAACCACCCCCTCTTCCCTACACATGTTTTCTTTCTTTATCAATTTTTGAATATTAAAAGTTGTTTCAAAATGTTTAGCATAAGTTTTATATTTCCTCTAATAGTTTAGATTTAATTTTATTCTTTGCATCATTTAGATATTCTTTATTATATTGCATACATGCATTTCAGCCATTTCACCAATATAACTATTGTGACCTGACTTTCAGACATGACTTAACTTCATATATATATATATATATATATATATATATATATATATATATATATATATATATATATATATATATATATATATATATATATATATATATATATATATATATATATATATATGGGCGTTCATTCGTTTCCCGGGCGGGTAACTTGGATTTTCGCTACCCTATAGCCAAAAAAGTAACTCTCCTAGCAAAAAAAGTAAGCCTGCTGTAAAAAAAGTAACTATGGTGGCCAAAAAAGTTACTCTGCTGGCCAAAAAAGTAACTCTGTACAAAATATACAGCAGATATATATAAGGACGGGTTTTTTGACTTTGGAGGGGCAAATGATATTATTTTTGGCCAAACTTTTTTGGAGAGCTAGACAAAATAGTCCTCTACAATAACGAATTTTTTTTTTGAAAAAAAGTGGTCGGAAGGGTGGGTGGGTAGCTACCCGCGCGGGCAATAAAGATGGGCCCTATATATATATGTATATGTATATATATATATATACATATATGTATGTATATATATATGTATGTATATATATATATTAAATGGTTGTTATTAGTGATTAACATTATTTGGTATTTTTTACGGCTTAGACTATTTTCTAGGACATGCCTGTTATGGCCCTTTGACATGAGTTACATGCAATTAGAATTTTTTTTGTGTGTGCATTCAAGTTTTGACAAATAGGTCTATAAGCAAACTTTTTCATTAGCTATTACAAAGAAGGGTCTAGTTGAGAGGCATCAATGATTCTTTACCGCATTGTTTAACAATTGCACAATCTCTCAAAGAGTGGAAAGTTGTTACAACATCATTGTGGCAACAATCACAATTGTGATCAGTGATTAAGTGCCTTGCTCTCCTTTGAGCATTGGCGAGGAGGACAGAGTGAGTGATCAACCAAGCAAAGTATTGCAACCTACTTGACACTTTGTCTATCCAAGTAAGCTTCCATTTTCCTAGTAAGGCAATATCTTTCCATTTCCATAAGATGATATAAGTAGATCCTATGATGAAGAAACTATCCAAAGTATGATCCCAGATTCTTAAGTCATTATGGTGAGTGGAGATGGGGGGATTTTATTTGATAATTTATCTAACCATATCTGTGTTGAGTCACTATTGGAGAACATCTATATCACATCTCTTCTCTAGTTTAACAACACATCCAACTTTAAGGTCATTGAGTATCGATGGGAATGGTTTGGTGGTATGGTTCTTTAACTATGAAATGCCTTTTTTCCAGTGATCAATCCAAAATTAGTCTGAAAGCCACATAGAGGTTGGATTCTAAAGTTGTCAATCACAAACTTTTTTCATTCAAAGGAAGCTTTCCTCAATCATGATATGACATGGGCCTTGATGAGTTGAAATCAAAGAATTTCTTTTAAAGATATTTACATCGTAAGGATTGTCCTCCGCTAAGTAGGTCCCAAGAATTATTCGTGTAGATCATTGTTCCATTCCCTTTATCGATTTAATCCCTAGGCTATAGTTTTTTTTTATAAGTGACTTTATTCTAGGTGACTAAAGACATAGGCTCTGTATTATGAAAACCATCCATAAGAACCTTGTTATGGACCCATCAATACGACCGCATAAGATGATAGGAAGTATTGTGGTATGCATTACATAGGTAGGAATCACAGACAAAGTGGATTGGAGACACAAGTTATACTAGCAAAGGAAAGGTTGCGAGCAGACCATGCATTAATTTTTAAATCCACTCTACTCCACACCTCAAAATAGGTGTTGTTGTTAACTTTCGTATGTAATATTGGCACCCATAGATATTGTGTTAGGTATTCTGTGACCTGAAATCCACTCAAGGATTCAATTATTCTTCTTTCTTGTCTTGAAACATTTCTTGAGAAGAATATCCCCATTTTAGTGATGGAAATGGATTGACCAGGAAGCCTCCTCAAATTTGTTAAAGTAGAGTTTAATTGTGCACATATGATGTTTACCAGTCGTAGCAAAGATGATGAGGTTACCATCAAAACAAACAAGTGAGATTGTAGGATTGGTGGTGCCTAGCTTGACACAGTTCCATTTTTTGTCAAGAACATAATCAGAGATGAGATGACTTAATCATTGTAAATAGAGAACAAATAGGTATGTAGATAAAGGATTGCCCTATCTTAAGCCCCTATTGGCTTTGAAACTTTTTGAATTTTCGCCATTTCATGCTACAGTGATGGAACCCCTGGTGATGAAATGCATAATATATCATCTAATGTTATCTAGTAGGCAAACTCATATGAGGGTATCCTCAAAAAATTCCCACGACATGTTGTCAAAATATTTCATTAAATAAACTTTGATGTCCATGATTTTAGCACAAGTTTTCTTCTGATGTTAAATATGAGCTCTTGAACTAGGGCTACCATGTATGATGTTGCAATGCACCTCTAGGATCTAACCCAGGAGAAGTGTCTTTAATCGCTCTAAGACTACATTGTAAGTTAATTTTAGGATGATACTATTTAGTGAGTTGGGAATGAAATGCTCACATTTCTCTAGATCTGGCACCTTTAGGAGTGGGTAATTCAAATAAAGAAAAGTTTAAAGGGATACCTAAGATAGTGCCAACCATTGTATTGTAGACGGAGTTACTAATAATGTTCTAGCTTTTTTGAATGATAGGTAAATGTGGTTTTATTCTAGTTTTTCAAGGATGATATTTGAGAAACATGAATGCATTTAGGTTTATATTGATGGTATAAGGAAATATGGTACTATAAAAGGTTGGTATCTAGCATTTTAGATTCCGTCTTTTTCTATTTATATAGTTTAAATGGGATATCGACTATACAATTGTTTATTATATGCCATGAGAAACTTCATGTAGTGAGTTTAATGGGATACTTTATGAATGATTTGATAACTTACAAAAGAAAATTCCACCTATTATGTTTGTTTCAGTATTGAGATAATAAGTGAACATAAAAAATTTCTATGAAATTTTGACTCCACAAAATATGTTATAGGTTGAGCACTAGAACATGATATGACATGTGTACCTAGGGTATTCATTCTTGTTATGTCTCCTATCAGATATTCTTAAAACAATGATACATAAAACTAGTGTTTGTGTTGACTAAATACTACACTTCATTATTCATGATAATTGATATCAATTCAGTTACATAGGAAATAGAGAACAAATTGTACTGGAAAAACCACCTTGTGAATGACTCAAGGAAAAAGCATCATGGAGATTAGATTTTTGTCTCAATGTGGTAATGGTGATTGTGATCTTAAACCAAAAGTCACTACAATGATCACATGTTGTTTTATATACTATAACACTACCCAACATGACTGAATACAACAAGTTGACTTCAGGTTGTGATTGGGAGCATTATGTCACTTCTGGCTTATTGTAGTGACATAGATGAATTTATCCCTCCTATTGAAGGGATATCATGTCCACTTAATAAGTGTGACAATGAAATCATGGCCATGTTGCATGAGTCAATATGTGATTTTAGCTCACAAAATATGAATAGTCTATTTTAGATAATTATAATGTGTTCATCAACTCATTCCAATTACTTGGCTAGAAATGATGTGTTTCTCTATATGGTTGATTTCTTGTTAGATCTTCACTTCCAACATAAATTTTGACCTATAAAGTCTCATACATAAGCATGATCAAAGAAATATAAGTTTGCAATCAGAATCATTATTATAGTGGTCCTTAATGGGTCTTGATCATCATAGTTCATACCTTAATAACTAGATCGATGGTTTGAAGGTTGAAAGAAGTAGAGGCAAATGGAGGGGTAATCTAGGGAGGAAGAAGGAGACTACTATGAAATCTCTAAGCCAGGTGTCCACACCCTCATCCTAAGAAGATGAATGAAGTGGTTGTAGTAGTATCTGCTCACAGGTTATCAAATCTCTTTGAGGGAAAAAGTAATATCAAAAACACAAACATCCCATTGTTGGTCCTGATCTTCATTGATGGAGAATTCAGGTATGAAAGATCAAGAATGTATGAGATTGCTAAGAAGTGGTGGAATATGGCATCTAGGTATGTTTTTGAACTAAAGTTGTATTGTCCTACCCTAGGCCATCACTTTGAATCTCAATGGAATCCTAAAGGTACATTTTGAAATTATCCCTTCATTTAAAAATTTCTTTACAAATAATTTTGGAGATCCTACAGATCTCAAATCTATAGTGGAAGGAGGATCATGGTTTGTTGGTGATAAAACCTTGATAATTAAGATTTGAATGATTGGTGACCCCCTAGAAAAGGAGAAACGTATGGAGATATCGATATGGGTTAGGTTCTGCCACCTATTCTTGGAATTCTGGATGAGAAGATGTTGAGTTTGATTAGTAGTTACCTCACAAAGCCGCTCTACTCTGATCATGCCATCAAAGCAGTACGATGGTTGGATTACATGAGGATTCATGTAATATTCTCTACTGCTTTTGAGTTTCCAAAGGAAATAACTCTAAGGAGTGATAAGGTGATGTTGATATGGTTAAGGTTGAGTATGAATGGATCTTAGAAATATGTGATCTTGTCTATTGTTCTACTTTATTCTCTATCCCAAACTCTAAGCAAACATGGAACACTATAACAAATAAAAATGTTAGTGAATGTATGTGACAAGAAAATCCTAATAATACAAATAAGAGTTTGATGAATAATGATACACAAGGCCTTGATCCTGAGTTTACAAGTGTACCTAGCTTAAGCAACATTTCAAGAACAATTATGCAATCTCACTTTCTAAATAGTTTCTTCAATTGAATGTTCGGAATTCTTCTTCATATTCAACTATGTTAAATGTCCTGAATATCAAGACAAGGGAGCTCTATCCAGATAATCAAAGTGATTCAAACGATATTTCTTCTTCTATCATTTTAGTTCATGATGCTTTATAAGGGGATGATGTAATCATGAGTAAAAAATGCACATATTGTTGATGAATCTATTAAGGACTATTATTTTTATAATGTTCCATTCACTATTATTTGCATGAAAATTTCTTACACACTCCTATCGAAAATGATGGTTTAATGTATATTAAATAGAAAGGTAGGTACACCCCCATGAATAGAACATCCAAATGTGTTTCTAGTAGAAAATATATTCATATAAAATAAATTATATATCCTATAACATGTTTGAAAAGCTTGGAGAAAAGGAATGATGTTTGTTTAACTAAGACCGATAGGGGATCAATCATAAACCTTTCATATAGATGAAAATATCACTATTTCTTCTTGAAATGTTCAAGGCACGAATAGGATTGGATAGTAGGATGTCATTAAAGTCATTATTCTAAAGCTCAATTGTCTGATAAACATTCTTATAGAAACTAATGTTAGATAAAAACAAATCTGCAACACTATGGATAGAAGTTGGACCAAGAAAGATTTTAACCTAAATCTTATCTCTTATTCAGTACAAAGGATCATGATTCTTTGGAACTGAGACTATTGAACATAGACAAGATAAAGGAAAGTGACTAGTTTATACATTGAAAGTTCACTCTTACTAACTCTATATTTCTTCTTACTATTGTATATGTCTAGAATGATGGTAGAAAGAGGATAAACCTGTAGACTAACCTCTAATATGTTACAACTCTATTAATGTTTCTTGGATTCTGACAAACAATTCTAATGCTATTAGATTTTCTTATGAAAGAAAAGGTAGAAGCTTACATAATAATTTTCATATGGATCTCTTTAATTTTTTTGTGGGGGGGAAATAGAGATTAAATGTTATTCATAATGCTCTTTAGTGCAGGACAAAAGTAGGAAATGTCTATATCAATGGCTTGATGTAGCCATGATGGAATTAAAAAAGTAAAGGAGCATGGACTAAATAAAGACAGAGCATATTTTGCAATAGTATCAGCTACAATGTTCATCTCCCTAGGTATGTAGCACACTGAGAGATGAATGGGTGGTACCGTGATGGTTAGAAATTTCCTCCAAAGAACTTGGAGCTTGGGCCCTGGGGGTGTCACCTAGTTAACCATCCTAACTGAGGTGGAGTCAGAGAAGAGAGTGACTCTTCCCAAATTCATGTCACTACAAAGGGTAGATGTGTTGATGATTGCATGTAGTTTCACTTCAAGAGATAAATATGCATGGATAGGGGACCCTATCCCTAGTAGGAATATTCTAGAGTTGTTGATGATGTGTATCCTTACTCCAGCCTTGTTGGTGGAAGCTTGAAAAGTAGCATCAATAAATATGATATGGTTTGGAGTTGTGGTCTGGGTCAGCGGAGTGTATCGTCGAATAGGCTTATTATATGCCAGCTTGGGGAGGTTCCTTATGGAATTTACACTTTCCTTAATGAAGCACACTTCATCATTGACTTTGGGGGTCAAGTGTTGGTGTATTGTGGTGTTTCTTGCCTATTGAAGATGCCAGCATGTGACTATGTCTTGCCGAGCATTACCATTATCTGAGGTGAGCATGGTGTCGATCCAGTCTTGTTCATTAACATCAAAGAAATTGTTCTATGTGTCCAGTGCTATTTAGATGCTTTTGCTCATGGGACAGTCTTGAAGGTAGTGTAGGAATGTCTCAGGTGTGTTATTACGTCTTGGGCAAAGTGGGTCGACATCCAGATGTCGCCTGTTCTTCTCAGTGTTTGTTAGGAGAGAGTCATGTTGAAGTAGCCATGAGAAGATACAAATTCTTTTTGGGGCCTTTAGCTTCCAAATTGAGTTCCAATTACTAGGTATATCCATGTTCTTTCCTTCCCAAACCCAGTTGTAGGTTGTGCTATTAGAGAGGGGGCCATTGGTGCATTGTGGCCGGAACCAGACATCCTGGCTAGCCTCAATGGTAGGAGGTGGGATATGTTGTATGAGTCTCTAGGCGTCAGGTGGTAGGTAAGATTGGATGAAGGTAGAGTGCCACTCTCCACTTGCCCTGCACATCGAATTGACTAGGAGATCAGATAATTCTTCTAGTATAGGCCAGTGGGGTCTAATATCATCGATATTCTTCCCCATAATCCATCGGTCTTTCCAAATGTTGGTGTCCAGTCCTGAGTTAACTGATGTGTGACTAGTTGCCTTCACTTTATCAAGGTTCTGTTTGATAAATGCCCATGCAGAGGAGAAAGGAATATTAATGGCTCTGTCAAATCACATGTATTTCTCATTCATGACCCTCACCCAGAGGATAGGGGGTTATTAAGGAAGCACCAAGCATTTTTCAGCATTAATGCAATGTTTTGGTCTCTCACATCTTTGATTCTAAGGCCACTTGTAGATTTGCAAGAGGTAACCTTCTTCCAGAACACCAGGGAGATTTTCTTCTATTCATTACCTACATACCATATAAAGTCCTTAATATGCCTATTAATTTCATCACATAAGGATCGTGCGAGGTTGTCTGTCTGCATGGTATATGTCGGGATGGTCTAAAGAGTTGATTTGGTGAGGGTGACACGACCTTCCAAGGAGAGGTGGCGTGTGGACCAATTGCTCATTTTACCTCTAATTGTGGATACAATGTGTTGGTGAGTCGTCTTGTTTAACATATGATGGAGAATAGGCACTCCCAAGTAATGCCTGAGGTCACCAGTGCTATCGATCCCAAACTTTTGGAAAAAGTTGGGTTTGTCTCTGTAGGATGTATTGGGTGAGAAGAAATAGTTAGATTTGTCTTTGGAGATTATTTGGCATGATGCAGTCCTAAAGGTAGACAGTGTGTCAGCAATGACCCCAACATGCTCAGCACAAGCTTTAGCCATAAGAAGGATATCATCGACAATGCATACATGTGTGAGAGGGGTTCCATGTCTTGTGAGCTTGATTGGTTTCTATAGATTTTCATCAATTTCCTTGTAGATCGCATGTGATAAGCACTCTAAATAGAGAACAAATATGTAAGGACTTAAGGGATCGCCTTTTCTAATGCCTTTTGTTGAATAGAAGGGTTCAAGGGGGACACCCTCCCAGAGTATAAAATGTTGCCACTCGAGATGATGTCCATGAATAGTGACCTAGTGATAGTAGGAAGGCTAGTCTTCTGGAGAGTGTCCTTTATAAATTGCCAACTCATCCGATCAAATGCTTTTGAGAGGTCGAGTTTGATACAAACCCATTGCTTGACACTCTTTTTCTATTTTATAGAATGGATGAGTTCCTGGACTAGAATGATGTTGTCGATAATACGATGTACAAGGATGAAGCTAGATTGAGTTTCTACAACCTACGAGCTCAGATGACGTTTGATCCATTCCATAAGGATTTTAGAAATTAGTTTGAAACATGTGTTGTTGAGGGAGATTGACCATATCTCCCTACACCTATGGGGTTGTCTGCATTTAGGGATTAAGATCATGTACGAGTTTGAGAGACAAGCAAACAATCTTCCATGTGTTAAAGGCAATTGGATTGTAAGTGTCACTGATTGACCAACCTGCTGCCAATATGTTTGGAAAAAGCTATCATAAACCACATCTGGACTGGGGACTTTCAGTGGGGCCATCTGCATCACGTTGGTTCTCACCTCCTCGGTGCCAGGGTGCGAGCTATGAAGTGTTTCTCCTTGTTAGAGAGCTATTTGAAGTTGTCCACATACTGAGAAGTTGGGGTTGGGCAAACTCTGATGCGATCAACGTCGACCAGTAGATTTTGAAATAGTTGATGATGAGTAGTTTTTTATCTTCAAGATTGTCAATCCACTCCTTTTCCTCATTCCGCTGTCTATTGATTTTGATGTGGTGGCGGTGGGATTTACATATGCATGGAAGAAGCTAGTGTTGTTGTCACCATATTGGAGCCAGTTGATATGTGCTTTCTATTGTTAGTCCATCTCCTCATAGAGGAGGATGTTGATTTATTGTTGTTGGAGAGAGATGGATAGTAAATCATTAGAAATACTTGGATTGATGGTGTCTTTTACTTGACAGTGGTTGAGACGACCCATAATGTTATCCTTCTTCTTTTGTTTGTTCATGATGTTGTTCCTTTCCCAGGACAAGACTTCTTTGGAGAAAGGTGGTAATGCACTGAGTAGTGGTGTATAAGAATTCCACTGGGGTAGTAGAGATTGGTTGAACTCCGAGTGGACAACCCAGCAAGATTTTATGTGGAACACTTGCGGCTTGGCATCTGTTGGGGGAAAACTTGTGATGAGGATTAGATTGTGGTTGGAATTGGGTTAGGTAACATTGTCATGTGAAGTCCACCTTCTACCATTATCCAACTATCGGTAGCTATGACTCTGTCCAAATTTTTAAGCAGCCACTTCTATTTAAAGGTATAGTAGTATTTGTTGGTGTGGACTTCGGCAAGTCCAGTCTGTAGCAGGAGTTTATTGAATAAGGCACAGTTCCGGTGATCAAAGTGTTTTCCGCCTTTCTTTTTTTATTTGTCAAGCATTGTATTGAAGTCACCCACAATGGCCTAGGCACGGTGTGTGGTTTTAGAAATCTCAGATATTCCTGTCCAAAGAAGGCTTCTTTTGAGGGGGTGAGGGTTGTCGTAGACAATAGTGAGGTACCAGCTATTGTTTACTTTGTAATGGAGAAGTTAGTGTTGGTTGAGGATGATGTCTAGGTTGCATCAGCCACTATCCCACAGGATCCAGATACCTCCTGAGAAACTCAGTGTTTCAACATGGTGCAACAAGGAGAAGCCCAACTTCTTAATGACGTTTTCAACAGAATGGCCACTGCATCGAGTTTCGATGAGGGCTAGGATGTATAGTTGATGTCGAAGCTTGTACTCTTGTAATAAACGAATCTTATCCTTGGATCAAGCTCCATGGATGTTCCAGTAAAGGATATTTATCATTAAAACAGGATGGTTTGGGGTGCTAACACAACAATTAATGGAAGGCCACCTGCAGCTTGGTGGGCTACTCACCTCCTTTCTTAGGTGTGTGACTCTCCATGTCAACTGTGTCGGCCATATCGACTTCCCAATTTTGGTCCATGAAAGCTAGTTGCTTCTTTGCCTGCCTAGAGTTGGGATTATTAAACATTTGGGCTAGTCTCACTTTGTTCCTCTCTCAGTCGGGACTGACCATTACATTTTGGTTTATGACCCGTGTGTTCCTGAGTAAGATTCCACTGTCATTGCTAGTGTTACCCCAACTGAACTTGTCAGGGGGGATGTCCGACACATGTTCTTTGCTCTTCCCACTAAATTTGAAGGTCTCGCCATTATTTGGGACGATGACCCTACCTTTAGTAGTTTGGTCATCCACCAAGATGACAATAGTGTCATCTTAGGATGAGTGATTGCCACCTCGATTATTCTCGTTGGTCGACGCCATTCCATCTGGTGGTTTACTTTATTTTTTCTTGTTCTTCTTGTGGACGACTTTTTCCCATCCATCGTCTTCAACTTGTACCCCAGTGATAGGTGGTTTTGTTTAATTCTGACTTGGTTCTACTGCCTTAGATGCTGCTTTTGGCTGCTTAATGCCTCGCTCACCACTCATCTGGTCCTTCTATGGTTGTGGCTTCCTCACAGGCTTGGGTGCATGGATCAATTCTGAGTAGGTGAAGGGTGCTCGAGGAGTGAATTCCAACGATGAAGAGACTACCTCCGAGGTGAAGGGCTTGCAAAAGAACAATCTGCATCAGCATGTCCCAGTCTACGATAATATAGATGCACCATCGGGAGGTTCTCATATTCTAGTCAGTAATGTTCATTGTTTAGGAAGATACATGGGAGCAGTGATTGGGTAGTATCCACCTCTACCACCAGGTGGGAAAATTTTCTACGATCTCCTATTGACATTTTTGCGTCAATTTTGATCGTCTTCCCCACCATATCTCCTATGCTTGATAGAAGTTGGTTCTTAAACAGAAAGACAGGCATATCCACCACCCTCAACCAAACCATGAGCTTACAAGGGATGGGATCTGATGGGCGAAACTTGGCAGACCATGATTGCATAGAAAGGTAATTGCCAAAGATGGTCCAAGGACCCTTTGTTATGGCATTGATGAAATCCTCTTTGTTTGCCAATTGGACTATGTAGTATCCAAGCTCGAGATTGACAACTCTGAAGGAGTCTGTAGGGGCCTAGAGAAGTGCAAGCTGATTAACTAGGGTTTGAAACCCTATGTTATTGTCGATGAGTTTCACAATAATGGCGTGCTTCCACGGATCTAAGAGAGGTTGGAGAGAAGTCGGGTTCACAATGATTGTCGGTAAGGCACCACTTCAATCGATTGTGATGCCTTCAGCATGTTGATGGTGTCCATGACCTTGCGGCCCGTTGTAGCATCCTTATATGATTTCATTTATGCCTCTACATCAGTGTTCGTAGCATCCTAGTTTTGAGGGCTCATTACATCAGCAACATGTGGGTCTCAGGAGTCTTTATTCCTAAGCATTGTGATGTGGACGAGATTTCTTCCTCTTCCTCTTCCTTCGCAGCCATAGTGTTCTTAGCATCCTAGTTTTGAGGGCTCATTACATCAGCAACATGTGGGTCTCAGGAGTCTTTATTCCTAAGCATTGTGATGTGGACGAGATTTCTTCCTCTTCCTCTTCCTTCGCAGCCGTGGCCACCTCTGTACCCAAACCTTAGGCTCATTTAAAAGGAGAGCTAGCACTATTCTATGAATGAGGATTCCTCCTATTTAATGATGCCATAACTAGTATTCATCTATATGATCTAGAGATGAAAGGATCTCTATTCACCTAGAATAACTGCCAAAAAGTAGAAATGTTATTCTTTCAAAAATTTCCAAGTACTTCTAGAATGAAGATTTTATGACTATGTTCATGAATGTATGTGGATATATCATTAACACAATTCATAAAGAACATATAAAATTGTATGTGATATTTTATAACTCAACTAAGAGAAGTAAGTGATACTTCAAATTTGTAAATGCCTAGTATGAACAACTTGACTTTTTGAACATTGATAAAGGTGATTGGAACATCAAAGTTAGGGGACCTCCTATGTATAGAATTTTCACTAAACTAAAGAATGTTAAGAGTAAATTACTAGAATGGAATAGAAATTTTCTTAGGAATGTAATTGATAACGCTAAGTTCCTAGAAGTAGAATCCAGTGAAGCATGGAAGATGGCTGATTTGAATACTGATGATACCTGCCTTAGGGACATTAGTATTGATAAAATGATAAATTGTATTGAGGTTCCTACTGCTGAAGAACATCTAAGTAAAAAAGTTTCAAGGGTTAAATGGTAACCATAGGGGACAAAAACACAAGTTTTGTGTACATTGCTTTAAAGGTCAAGATTGCTCAAAATTGTATTTGATTCTTAGATATGGAGATCTCTATGAGTCATAATAAGGACATGATTACACAACATATTCATGCATATTACATTCTATTCAACAAATATCCATCACATACTAAGCAGTTTTTTTAGTGGAATGAAATTTGGAAGCTTCCTTATCTTAATGAATATCAATTCAATAAACTCTATGATATAGTTACCAATGAAAAAATGAAAAAAGTCATCAAATAGGATGATGTGGATAGAGCCAAGGGTCTAGATGGATGTAACAAATACTTCTACAAATCCTCGTGGAGTATTATTGGCCCTGGAATTATCAGTATTTTCCAAAATGTCTTTAGTAGCAACATGTTACTCAAAGAAATCAACAAATCTTACATCACCCTTATTCCCAAACTTAAAGGTGCTACAAATAATAATGATTGGACGCTCATAGCTCTCTACAATGTTTTGGACCCAAATATATCCAAGTCTTTTGCAATTTTTTCCATCCTATTCTCAATGAGTTGATTATTTCTAATTAGATTGGTTTCATCAAAGGAAGGAAGATCTCTTATGACATGTTGATGCAAACAACTAGTGACATTAAGATGGCATATTGTCCACCTAAAATGTGCATTAATCTGATCTAATAAAAGCCTATGATTTATTTAAATGTCCCCATATTTTCTTAGTCCAGAACAAGATGCATTTTACTTAGATGATAGAACAACTATTTAGATATGATATTCAAATCTATAAGTCTCCATCTCCTTGTTGATGGACAAGCCTCTGATATCATTGTTCCAACTAATAGGAAAAGGAAATGATACCACATTGATCATTACATATTCATGTTATCTATGGAAGGATTTATTTTTGTGATGGATCATGTTATCAATTAAAATTCATTGAGTCTTTTCAAAATTCCAAGATAAAAATAGCTCATCTCTTATTTCATGAATGTTGCAGTGGATTATGCACATAATTTGAATGAAATTATCATAGATTTTGTTGTTGGTCTTATTATTAATCCCTACAAATGCCAAACTTTATATAGTATCCATACAAAGAAGGAACTTATGTATGCTTTCTAACTATTGAAGTTGGTGAATTCCCTATGAGGTATCTTTGTTTACCTCTTTTCTGTGGTCTTGTTAGGAAGTCCTATTGTTTACCCCTCACTAATAAGATCACAAGTAAATTACATAGTTGGTAGCAATATATCTATCATTTATGGGAAGGGTTGAACTTATTATTTCTACTTTTTCTTCTCTTCATTTATTCTAGTCCACAACCTTCAATATTCCTATATTTCTTATGAAGAATATTGAAAGAATATGTAAAAACTTTATATTTTGAGGTTTTATTATGGACAAATAATACATTACATCTCTTGGAATAAGATATGCAAGCCCAAAAAGGAGGGTGGTCTTCACATTAGACGTGTATGTGACATTAATTAAGATGGCCTCAACAATAATGTTGCAAAACAATACTTAGTGTGGGTCAAAAGGGTTAATGGAAAATATAAACAAATGACTCTATCTGGTTGGTTAAAGTTCTTCCACATAAATCTTGGATGTGGAAACATATTTTAGAAATTAAGGAAATTGTAAGTCCATGTATCAAATACCACATTGGTGATGGAAAAGCTACAAATACATGAAGAGATCAATAGCTACATGAAGGCTATTTCCTCAGTGATTACCTTAACCATGTAATATCATGAAATTGAGAGGTGGAAAATATGGTTTTCTAGAAAAATTCATTCAAAATGGCAGATGGAATTGTACTTACAAGAGAGTTTTTATTTATTTCAAAAGGCTAATTGATGATACAATGGTTGTGATATCTGATAAGGATTGCATCCTACCAAATGAAAAACTAAGTATCAATCTAAAGACATGCTAGATCATACGCAGGGGAATTTTTTTACTAACCTTGAGTTGGTGACATGGTTGTGGAATTTTAATTCACCTAGGCACTTCATTATAAATGGTTGGCTAGCTACTCAAGACATGCTGAGAAGAGAAGGCCTTAGTTTTGTTTTCAGAAGCCTTTTTTACAAGAATGCTTATGGGGATGTTAAACATTCTATGTTTGAGTGTTTGTATGCAAATGAAATCTGGTGTTAGTAATAGAATGGTATATGTTGTGTCCAATATGTAGGAAGAGTTTATAAGGTAGAGAGATAGACAGCTCCATCTCATCTCTCTTATTGCTTTGAACCATATTAGGAGAGAAATGAATAGAATGTTGTTTTTGAGTAAGGAATTATCTTTGAAGGAATGTTGAAATATCACTCTATTTGATTGTGAGAGTTTACTTTTAAGTCCCTCTATACATCTCTTTGTATTTATCTCTCTATGCAGGTGTCTTTCCATATATAGTTCCTTCTATAGGTAGTTTTTGCAAAGAGATAAAAATGGTCACCACACTTACGGAGAAAAATATAGAATGGTTCTGAATTATGCAAAGGATAACTATTGATCAACCGATCTAGTGAACAAGTCATTCAATTGACTATGTAATTTGTAACTCAACATTTTGATTAAAAATCAATTCATTGACTAGTTAATCATTTGGAAGTTGACCAACTAATGGACTAAAAAAACTAGGTAATTGAATGGGTAAATGGGTTACGAATGTCAAAAATTGGAAAGTTGACAAAGTAGGATTGTAGTAAGTTGACTAACTCAGCATTAGAAGTTTCCAAAAATGGTTGTGCCAATTTGACAAGACTCTCAACTGATCTACTAGAGTAATAATTGAGTATAGTCTATTTATCTAATTGAATACTACATTGTGAAAAAGTAATTGGGTTTTGGGAAACTCTAAATTGTGAATCATGTATGTAAAGGAGTGGACAACCATGGCATGGGATACATCACTGGATTACAAATTTCTACATTTTAGAGTGAAAATATTATCACAATTGTGGTAGCTCATGATAGGAGGAGGAGAGTAGTAAGCATTCCTAGCAGGAAGGCATTCAGTTTCACTTTGACTTGAAGACCATGATGGCATTTGATGTATTACCTATTTCTGTGTGGATAACATATATACCAAGTCACATGTGAGGATTTGTGAAGATGTGTTCCTTCATAAATTCAATTGGTTTTTTTTGTAGTTGCTATTGTTAGCGAGGTCGAGGTGATACACTACAACAACTTTTTTTTTGGTTCAAGAATTACAAGATTGATTTCAACGTAAAAATGTCTCATTGTTGAACAAAAAGGTAACACTAAGTTATAACTTATATCCTTCTTAGTCATGAACATGATGACATTTTATGACTCTAATGGATTCACATATTAGGTTTTTTGTCAGAAAATTTTGTTTCTCTATTGTTCCACCTTCCCAAAAATGTATAGTGGTATCAGAGTCGTGTATTACAATTTTTTTGTTGGTTTTGGATTTGAATGCCAATCATTTTTGTTGTACAAATTTTGCAATATGTATTCATTAGTATCATCCAATTTCATATATGGAATTATATATGTATATTACATAAACTGATACAACACCTTTAAAGTCATTTTGCTTGGTAGATGTGGATATGGAGATTAGGTATTTTGTGACCGGTGTGTGATGTCTAAAACATGTAATTGTGGTCTTTGATAATGATACAAAACAAGTACAATGTATATGGCCTTTGTGCCATACCATTGACTCTACATTTACTATCTATTTAATCATAGAATTAGAATAGAATTATGTATATATGAGATATTAGGACATGATCAAAAGAATGCATCAACCAGGAAGTTGCTTGGAGTGCTCCCTATAAAGAAAAATAAATGACACCATGAAAAAACATAGAAGTTCCCAAACATAGATTTTAACTAGTTGACTAATTTAACATCTAATTGACTGGAAAACATGATAGTCCAATATAGAATTTCCAAGACATCTGAAATGATTGATGTTTGATCACAACACTTGTTGGCTCAAGAAGTTTCTAGTTTCTATATAATGTTTTATTACATGTGGTTAGTTATATATTACATGATACACATAATAGTATGTATGTAATGGTGATTTGATTCGTATGAATATTGTATCAAATCCCTTGATTTAATATATATTTCAAGATGCCTTCCATTGAGAAGTACACATGAAAACTTATATCAACTATGTGGGAATGGTAAGGCTTGGTGTGTGTCTATCATGAGGAAGTGTAACAATTAATATGTGTTTATAGCAACATAGGTTGATATCTTATTATATTGGCCTTGAAGTTGGACTATACAAGGCTATATTAATTGGATTTAGAATCCATATGTATAAATATGTCATGTGTATTGGGTAATTTTCCCTAAGAGCAAGTCATATGATGATTGTTATGGCACACTTTATAATTCCAATTTATATATCTAGAGAAAGAAAACAACAAGACCACTGAACCAAGAAGCAATATGAATTGTAACAAGATTCAACATCACTCACTGAGAAGGGAACGATAAGGGACCATGTACAATACTCAACAAACAAGTGTAGAAACCAACCAAAAGAAGCACGTTGATCAGACAATGGTCCAACCCACCAGAAACTTAAAATCTTGAGAATCCATTCTTAACCCAAACCTTTAAATTTGGACTTACAATCATAGGCACATGACCTTCACCACATACGAGGTGTAGGAAATAGTTTGATGGGCATTCATTTACACATTAAATCGGAGAATCTAGTAGATCTTATACTAGGAAAAGGGAAGAAACCTCTAACTTGCCAAACCTAAAAGTTGAACTACATGAAATGGGCTCCTCCACTCTCCTCAATTCTAAAAAAAGATAACCATTTGTTAATACATACAAGGTATCTCTGAAAAGGATACCCAACACACCTTTAAGGAGTTAGCACATAATACCATGTCTCTATTTTAAGCATCTGTGAACCTACATATTGTGGTCCTAAATCTACCAAAATTGTTAAGAAACTTAGTTTTAGCCATTCACACCGTGTCTAGGCACTAGGGTTCTCAGGTGGCATCTCAGTGTTGTGGAAAGGCAACACCGATGTCAAAATCTTAGCTTCTCACAAACCATTCTTTTGCTACATGGTTTATGATTCAACCCTATTTTATGGATTTATCTTATGTCATATTGCATTTCAATCATATCTATACATGTTAGATTACATATTTTTTCCCTCAATATGCATATTTGTGTAAAGTGCACTTATGGACATTATTTGCATGTTTTTCAAGCATTTGGATCACGCTTGATGGAAGACAGAGATAAGGAATGATCCTAGGGTTTCTATACCCTTGGAGAGGCCTAAAGTGAAGTCTGATGCTCCCTCAACCTGCTTGTAGTGGACAAAGATCCATTAAAGAAAAGATGTCCAAGAAAATCCAAAGAATCAAGTCCAAGTTCTAATCTAGAGACCAACACGACTGTGGTACCACAGTAATGCCATGCTAGGACACTTGCAAATCAACAGAGTCATCCTCAAGGAAAGCCAAAATCACCACGGTCGTGCCACACAGAATGGCCATGGTGGATTGACCTAGAATGACTATGCACCCTTGCACGATCGTATAGCAATAGAGGCAGAATGGCCAAGAAGCAGAGAATGTCATGTGCATTTCGAGCCACCACAGCTGTGGTGACCATCACAGCCATGCTACCCTAGCCCCACCACAGCCGCGGTGACCACCATGGTTGTGCCACCTTCAGTACAAAATTCACCATTTCCCTATGCTTTCTCACCATTTCTCACCACGTTCATTCCCATCCACCATGACCATTCTCACCCTCCCCACCACGGTCATGGTGACCACCATAGCCGCGCTACCTACAAAAACCAAGCTACTTTTGCGCTATTATTCCCATAGTTCCCCTACTTGACCTAGTGCTCTCCCCACACCTATATATTCCTAGGTGGTGGCTCCATCATTAGGTCAACTACCTTCTACCACCTCTTAGATCCCCATTTAGCCCCTTATCCATTCCAATCCATTTCCACCTCTCCATTTCACCATTTACGCCACCAAAACCCTAGTTTCCTCTCATTTCCACCCATTTCGACCATCATTCCATGCCCCTACACCTTGTAGGAGAGAGGAGGATGCCTTGTAATATCTAAAGTGGAGGAATTCATCATCTACATCGAGCTCCATGGCTTCTTCTACCTCTTTCTCCTTTCTTTTTGTACTTTGCATTATTATGAGTAGCTAGGCCCCTTGGGTTGGTTGTTTGGGGTGTAAATGTTACTTTGATACCATGTTGGGGGAAATTGACATGTAAACTTTGTAATTCTATTTTCTAATTATTATGTTCTATTTCTATCTCATTCTCCATGAATTTCTTGTTGGTTTGTGCTTGAAATCAATTGGGAATTTAAGAAAATTGATTATATGTGTAAATTTTGGGATTTGCTCCTAGGTCCAATTGGTGGATCCCTAGTTAGCTACCCATCCTCCTACATCCTAATCAATTTTTATAACCCTAGTTGAGAGATCTAAGTAGCTAGTTAAGATGAAATTGGTATGTTTATCATGGAGCTTTCTCAAGGTTAGAATGTGAGTGATGGGAGGCCTAAAATCTCACTTCCACCCCCATTACTAATTTTAGCTCCTAATCATCCTAAGATCATCTAACCTAGAAACCCAGGCTTGTTTAGACTCTAATTGAATTACATTGAAGCCCTAACCTAATTGAGCCTCACAAGGGTAGTAGGGAGTGTTAGGGACTTAGTTCCCCTATACACAACCTAGCATATCCATGGCCAGTTAGTAGCTTAGGATAATTCATTAGACTCTAACTTGTTTTTTGGTTTGATAATCAAAATGGAATCATAATGTTCATATGTCACCCCTCAACTTAATTGATAAGTGCATCCCCTAAAAAGCCCACATCTCCCTTAATTTCTTTAAAACCCTAGTTTCCACCTTGCTTATCTAGTGTTAACTTAATTATCTTTTTTCTTTCTTAGATAGGTTCTTTCCCTGTTCTTTCTTTGTTCTTGCTAGCTTAGGTCTTTAATTTCTCTATTCCCTGATCCTGCTTGCCTTAGTGTTGATTGTTCTCTTCTTATCATTTATGCTTGCCTTGTCTTTTCCTTCTTGGTAGAATTAATTGTCTAGGGTTAACTTAGGTTGTTTTCTTACTTGTCTTGCTTTCATGCTCAACTTAGTTTAACAATAAAACAACCTTCAAACCCTTAACCCTAGTCTCTGTAGTAGGAACCTAGAACCAAAATCTAACTCAACTCTAGTGCCCCCTTTTCTCCCTGTGGATCGACCCTATACTTGCCACCTTACCTATACTATGACACACCCCCGTGCACTTGTGGGTTAGTGTTTTAGTAGAAGTAGGTCGTTTGTTTATGTCCATTATATAATTTTAAATGTGAATCCACTCATGTGCTCCCGTCCGTGGAGTTTCATCTATTCAAATCTCAATTGAGTGGTGTGTAACACCATTGGCGGGAGAGCACCAAGCTTTCTAGCATCGTTGCTAGGGAGAAAGGTGCTCAGCCTAGCTAGTTAGTTTTGCTTTGACTTTTCCTACTGCCCACATCATTGTTATTATTTATTCTTTATTCTTTACATTCTTTGTGCATATTAGTTTGCTAACTTGAGCTCTTTTGTTTGGTTGTGCCTTGTGTATTTGACAAGCCACTCAGGGGAAGACAAGATGGAAGGCCAAAATGCACCCCACAAGCCACTTCAAGGCTACTTAATGCCTACCAACTATAAATTGCCAATTTCTAGCATGGTTGATCAAATGCCAAGGGAGTAATTGCCCATTCCTCCAGGTCTTCTTGGGCTCCTACCCATCTTCTACAGCTTAGAGAGTGAGAACCCCTACAAGCACTTGGTATCCTTTCTTGAAGTATGCTCCACCTTTAGGATACTGATTGCTAGTGATGATACAATCTGGTTGACCATATTTTCATTATCCTTCAAAAGATAGAGCCAAAGATTGGTATGACTCTAGAAGGGACATCTTGAGTTGGGAAATAATGAAGAATGCCTTCCTAAGGCAATTCTACTCTATAGCAAGGTAAACACAAATGTGGCGTGTCGTGACAAGTTTTAGTCAAATGGGCAATGAGTAGTTCCACAATGCATAGGAGAGATTTAAGAAGATTTTGAGAGAGTGTCTGCACCATGAGATCTCTTTGTGGAAGCTAGTTCAATCATTCTACTTCAGTTTATCTCTAAAGGACCAAGATACAATGGATTCTTCTTGTGGAGGAGTTTTCATGGCTAGGCCACATGAGGAGATACGACCTTTATTTGAGCAGTTGGCTGAATGATCAATAATTCAAGCTTCTAGCAAGATGAATGATGGGGGCTATGCATTTGGTGTGACACCTCCTACTCGGAATGACTCAAGCCCGCAACTGATGAAGATTCTTGGTGACATGGTGAGCTTCATGAAGAACCATGTGACAAATGTTCCTTGCCACCCAGTCAATTCTATTGAGTTCCATGGTAAAGAAAAGAAGACACCTCACTCCTATAGCTACCAAGAGCCACAAAGTCCAAAATATAGCTCAAGGTTTGAGGAAGAGGTTCTCTCTAGATTGAAAATATTTGATGATGTTCAAAAAGATGTTATAAGGCTAGAAGAGAGAACAGAGCAACTATCTTCCATAATTTCTCTACAAGAAGAAAAGTTGTCTTCAAAACCCATCATGAGCTACCATGAAGCAAGTGGACCAATGCCCTCTTCTCAAGTTTTCTATAGTCCACCTTCCATGTGAAGGAAGCCCATCTACCATTTCCAAGGTGATCCCAAGCCTTATACTCCTCCTCCCCCTCCATCACCACAATTTTCTCAACAATTAACCTTCCAACCTCAATTCTCCCATCCACCTCAATTCCAAACCAAGTGTCACCTCCACCTCCTCCACAGACACAACTAGCTCCCCCTCTCCACCATGAGAAAGGAAGTGTAGTGATAGTTATAAGGAGTGGGAAATCTCTTGAGCAGTCCATAAGTTAAAGGAAGGTTGACAAAGCAAATCAAAGGCAGCCAAGTAGTGATATTATGATTGAAATTTCCAAAGATGATTCATTGATACATCCTACTGATTTTGGGATACTATGTGCTCCACCTCATACTCCATTTGCATGTCCCACCATCCCTAGTGTTCCTCCTCATATTAATGCAGGCAAGGCCAAAGAAACTGAGCCACCATTCATTGAAGCATTAGATGAGCCACCG
This sequence comes from Alisma plantago-aquatica, assembly GCA_963693085.1. Lineage (NCBI taxonomy): Eukaryota > Viridiplantae > Streptophyta > Magnoliopsida > Alismatales > Alismataceae > Alisma > Alisma plantago-aquatica. The sequence goes on from OY856409.1 coordinate 1,488,619,600, forward strand.
GAAGCAAGGTAGAGACAAAAGCACAATGTTGACATTCTTGAGGTGTTTCACCAAGTGAAGGTCAATACTTCATTGTTGGATGCTATCAAGAAAATTATATCATGTGCCAAGTTTTCAAAAAATTTATGCACTGTGAAAAGAAGGTCAACGGGGATGATACCAAAGAAAGTGAAGTTGACTGAACAATTGAGCTCCATCCTTCAACACTCACTCCCTGTAAAGAGGAAAGACCCAGGAGCCCCAATCATACCTAGCTACATTGGGGGACATCACATAGGCAAATCCCTACTTGATTTGGGATCCGATGTGAATTTGATGCCATATAGTGTCTATGTTGAGCTGGGTCTAGGCAGGCTGAAACTGGCACATTACACTCTCCTATTGGCGGATCGCTCCATCAAAGTGCCTAGAGGACGAGTGGATGATGTCTTAGTGATGATTGACAAGGAACGAGGAGCAGTGTTCCCGACTGATTTCATTGTTCTTGACATGGAGTCAGATGATAGGAAGATCCCCATCATCTTAGGGAGACCAATCTTGTCTACATCTAATGTCGAGATACATGTTCACAGTGGCATAATGATAGCCTCTTTCATGGACATGAAGATAAAGATCAACATATACAAGTCCTCAAACTGGTGAGTTTGAGATGAGGATATTGGATATGGTCACTTCAAGAGTCCTATTGATCATTTGGGAAAAGAAGGTCAAGATGAAGAAACAGATGACAACTTTGGTGATCAAAGGGATGAGGAGCATAGGTTGAATGCAAATGAGAGATGTATCTATTGCAAAAATGGGCACATGAGTATGCCAAATGGATGAATGGTTGAAGAATCAACGCATGAAAATCAACACTTGTGGGAGGCAACCCACTTATATTTGGGCATTTTTCACCCAACCTTCCAATTTTGATACTTTTTTTAAATTGTACACTTTTCCAAGAAAACACACACTTGTTTTTAGTAGTTTTTGTTTAGTTTTAAGATGTGCAGGTGAAAGTAGGGTGAAATGAGGGAAATTTGATGAAATTTTGGCAAGTTATCAATGAAAAAACCATTTCAGATCAAAGATTTGATGATTGATGGGATTCAAGTTGAAATCAACAGCCAGAGTACTCACCACGGACGTGGTGACATAGAACTGCCATGGTGGTGCATACAAAATCAACAGGGGAATCAAGAGAAATCAAAGAAATTGACAATTGAAGAACAGAGCCACCATGGTCGTGCTAGGCAGCACAACCATGTAGCCATCCACGCAGAATGGCTGTGTGGGCCGCCACATCTGTGCAGTGAGCAAGCCACCACATCTATGCCATGCAACATGGCCGTTCTACAGCCCGACTCGGAACTTAAGTCAGCTAATTTGTGAAATCACAAAATAGTTATATTTGCAATTCCAAAAGCACCGCGGCCATTCTATGCAAACGACGACCATGCAATACTTCCCAGCCACTCCACCACCCTCAAATCTCCACCAAATCATCCCCAATTTATCTCCAATCAATCCCCCATCATTTCCACTACATTAATCTCCATATTTCATCCATTTCCATCTACAAAACACCACATTTCTCTCCAATCCGCCCCAACAGCCCCGTTCTTTGGAGAAATCCTAAAATCCCATTTTCTCCACCAATTTTGACCCAAAATGAAGAAAACAGCCAAGAAAGCTCTATCTAAGACAAAGGAGGTCATTTCCTATAGACGACGGCCCAAGTACACATCCTCTTCAGCTCCGATGGCTCCTCTTGTCCTCCTAGCACCTTCGACAGCCTCTGGTTCACAAGGGGAATCTCCCCATGTGGCTGTGGCAGTGGATCCTATGACGGAGGAGTCATCCAGACTACCTAGCAGAGGTAGGGCAGCAACCTGACCATTGGTCTCAGAAGCCCATCCATCGGTTTTGGTTGCTCGTTCATCGTTTTCAGCTGCACACCCTTCGATGTCTACGTCACCACAGCCACAACAGCAACCGAGGGCACGATAATGATTATTGGTAGATGATACAGATGAGGCAATGCCTGATGCATAGCCAGATGATGCACATGAAGTGCATCATGGGGCAACACCTAACAATCAGAATAAGAAAGGGAAGAAGCCCAAGAATCTAGAGTGCTTGACACGTCGAGTGATTGCCACTCGTACGCGTGTGAGGAGACAATGAAAACTTTGAGCATCTTTGATTTTTTTAGAATCTTGTGGAGCCCGTTGGGCTAGTTGAGGTGTTAACCACTGTACAGGAGACCTATGTGGAGCTTACATAGTAATTCTTTGCCACATTAGAGAAGGTCTCGCACGATGCCATCAATGTCACCTTGGGGAGTAGCACCTACCTTGTTACTGCATCTTTTCGGGATGGCATCTTTACTTCAACTCCTGACACAGTAGAATCGCTTGATCATAAAGCACTGATAGGGAAACTAATGCAAATTATGTTGCAATGTGCAAGAAACTCACAGGGAAAAGCAATTTTATGGCAGGTAAATCAAAGACTATCCTTATTCACAACCCCGTCCTAAGGTACATTCAAAAGGTCTTCGCAAACACCATCTTTGCCCGATGTGAAAATCAAGGTAGTTGCACAATGAAAGACCTTTTTGTGTTAGAATGGATGGTACAGGGGAAGATTGTAAATCTGAGGTCACTTATCATTGATTGTATGAAGACAATCCCATCCAAGAGAAAGAATTTGTTTATCATGGGAGGGATTGTTACTTCCATTGCTTTGGCCCTAGGAAATGATGTATCTGGCTACACAAAGGTAGAAGGAGGAAAGTTGGTTGACTTCCATTACTTGACTCACTCATCAATGATATCATTGGTTGATCAGAAGATTTTCTACCAGGTCAACCATCCTTATGTTGGGGTTTCACTTGAGCTCTCCTACCATGTCACACCTCTCCTAGAGGAATGTGGTCCATCTTCGGATTTTCTAGACATCTTAAGGAGGTGGGAAGAGGAGCATCCTAGAGATACATGGCAGTAGTAGCCCAGAGATCTTCTTGAGGGGCTTGGAGAATCACATGCAGCTACAGAGAGGAGGAGGACAGCTGAGGAGTGAGAGAAGTGCAGGGTGAGGTGTCGTGAGGCAGAGACATCAAAACAACAACATCAACCCACAACAAACGCATATTGTAACATACTGAAATCCTCTATGTACCTCTTTGTACCCTATTCTATAAATTTTGTCCTTCATTTTCGTTCCATATGTCTTTGGACTTGATTTGGTGAAATTGTGATGGTTATTGGATAAATGTTTCCCATATATTTTTAATATAGGGTTGTATGCACAAATACCTCAGTTAGATTTTAGATAATGTTCCTAAAGTGCAAATTGTACACTAAGCAATAAAAAGAATAAAACATTTCATCCTAGAACTTTCTAGCACTTCCTAGAATAAGAGAAATAAGAGAAAATCCGAATTTTATATAAGGGAGAAGATAAATGCAATAATTAAAGGTAATATGGGAATTAATGGGTAAAGAAGATAATTAGAAAGATTTTGCACCAAATATTATAATTTGAAACCTATCGGGATAAGTTGACACTTAAATTCATTTCCTTGATCAAAAAGTAACATAAGGGCCAAGTATCATTTAAAGTGGAACATAAATATAAATATTAATGACATTATCAAAAGAAAATAGGAAATATGCCAATAAAGTGAAATAAAATACTTAATGTTCTCAAATCAGAAAAATAACTCCAATTTCGTATTCTAAACATAAAAATAAGCCTTTGGGCAAATTTACAGCTAATTTGGATAATGTGTGAATAATGAGTAAAATAGGTGAGAGAAAGTATGTAGAATATTCTATTTATTTAATAAATAAATAAATAATCTCAATTGGTGAAGATAATTACAAAATTGTGTTCCAATCCCTTAAGGAGACTTATGGGTGAAGTTACACAAAAATTAGATAATGTTATCACCTCTTTTGAAGGAGGAAAGAGAAAATGCCATTTTAATTATTTTACATATCAAACTTTCTCAAAAGGAAAAACTAACTCCATATTTGGATTCTATGCGTCAAAATAAGTCATAATATAAAATTTGGTAATTTTTGGACAATGTTTGAGCCTCCAAATGAAGAGAGAGAAAAACATTTAGGAATTTATTTAATTTCGGTCGAATTTTATTAGCAATCTACTCCTTGTCTCATCCGCGTGATCGGACGGCCCAGAGTCCTTCGTGGACCCGGGTCCACTGATCCGATGACTTACAGTCGTCTTCTACCTCTATTCGTATAAGGCAACAGGCCTTGTTTTCCCCAATTTTTCAAATCGATTTATCCTGAGTTTTACTCGACGGTTTTTGTTCAAACTTGCTTCGTTGGATTCCTTGCGCGTTTCTGCACAGGTTTATCCCAAAAACTTTGGGATTTGACGAGTTTTGGAGAAACGCCCAAAAGGGGTGCCGACCTTATTTTCTTTCCCCTACTTAAACACTAGACTAGGGAACCTTGCCTATAAATATAACAACCCCAACGACCGCCATCGCCTTAACCACTCGCTCGTGCTCTCAATTTGGTGTTTTGTGGACGTTCTGACCCCCAACTGGCCACCGAGGATCCATGGCTTGCGGCACACCTCCTTCCCTCGTTGCTTCATCTCCATCCAATCATAAGGTACCATCTAGTTCGGTTTCACATGGGCTTCAGTTCGACTACTTGTGCATAGTTTTTCATCGCCTATAGCATTTTCCCCCAAATCCATCGCAAATAGCTACTGTTGTTCTAGCACGATGACGATCGGACGAGGGGTGGAAGCTGACTTCGTGATTTTTACTATTTTGCCCCACTCGTCTCTCCTTTTCTTTTTTTCCGTTTGGGGCAATCGTGCCTTTTTACTTTGTTTTGATCAACCTTGACCCCGACCCACACACCTGCAGCGAGAGGCCCATGTCATGGGATGCGGGCCCCTCAGCTCTCTCTGTCTCTCTCGCAAGCTCTCTCCCTCTTGCTTTGCCTATGTGGCACTCTCGTATTGGTCGAAATAGAATAATTTCTATAAATTATTTCTGATGTCAAAAATTAAAAATAAATAGTGTTTTGAAATTAGGAAGACGAGATCTATCCATTAAAAATAATTTTTATTTTTTATTTTGATGTTTGCAAAAATGTACTTTTAGAGTCGATTTAATTAACTAAAAATCACCAAAATTAACCCTAAAGTCCATATTTTCAAAATATATAATATATGTTATCTTGATCATAAAACCCTAACTAAGATGATGGTGAGGTTTTTGGAGTCTAAATCGATGGTTTGCGCAAAGAGTTAGTAATATTAGGGTTTCAATCTTTAATGATTGCATATAATTCTAATTCATAGATCTAATGATGAATTAGGGAAAGTGGGTTCTGATTTCGTGTGAAGGGTTGGAAAGAGGGTTCTAGAATGCCTGAGGCTAAGGTATGTGTTATGTTGTGCGTCTACCCTTCAGTTGGGAAAACTTTATACCATTACCTATAATTCCTTATGAGGCTTAATCTGACCTAAATCCTTAATTCTTGAAACCTAAATTGTTTATTGCCTCAAAATTAGTTGTAGTGTTATCTTGTTTGGGTTTGATACCCCACTGCCATGTTTCATAATCTTTTTTCTTAATCTTGCCATAACTCTTTTGCTAGCATGTAATTAAATGTTCTATTTAATTATAAAGTAGTGGTACTTATGTACAACCACCCATAGAGGGCATGTATATAATCGCCCTAGGGGAATGTTTATAATTCTCCCCATTAAAATTATAGGTGACTGGGAATGTCTTATTCTACCCTCACCTAAGGTTAGAGGTCCGGTAGGTGCCTCAACCCTACTTAGTTAGGTAGACATATTAATTTACATGCAAAATCCTTATTTATTTTGTTATTGGCAAATTTCATCATATAAAGCCTCATACTCATTGATGTCTCACTTTTCAATAAATCTCTAGCCTATTTTACTTGTTACAACTTTCTTGCCACTTTTAGAGTAATCTTGTAAAACATACTTTTCTCTCTTTTCCTCTTTCTGGGTGTCTTCCCAACCACCCAGACGTTGGTGTTGTGCAAGGTGAAGGACAAGCTTGAAGGAAGTTTCCCTCCGGAGTTGATCTTTAGCTTTTGGAAAGGATGGCTAGGTTGTTATAGCTAGATCTTGTTTATCTTATCTTTTCTTTTAGAAATCATTAATGTAATAAACAATAAGGCCATGTAAAGGCTTATTATTTCTTTCTTTCCGCTGCTATTGACATTTTATTATGTATCTGAAATCATGTTGATTTACTTGGAATATTATGCAATCATCCTCAAAGTCTCTAAATTTTGTTAAAATTGTGGATGTTTGTATTTCCTTTAAATTTTAGTAAAGAGGTGATCTCGCCTCTTTACACATATGACATGTCCACCATACATGCACAGTTGGAGGGTATCTAGAGCACTCAAGATCACATATTGAGCACCTAGGAGGGTATTTTTTGGGCACAGGAGGGTTTTCAACGCACTCAGGATGCCATATGGTTAGACCATCAGCAAATGCATTACCATGTCAACCACTTATACCAGTTCTAGCATGCCCAGTCACAGAGGAACTCCCAGTGGGGTAAATATTGGTGAAGTTCACTATCAGCATATCAGAACAACTACCCACCTCCATATTCAGACTATTGGGGATCCTACTACCAACACCCTCCACCACAGGTGCTACCACTACCGCCACAGTGATCATCTACCCTATCATTCCTAGATTTTAGTGTCATGTTGAGGACCACATGATTCAAAAGTTTGGGGTGGTAGGGCAGTATGCCCTATCTCATTTTCACTCTCATTTTGCATTTCACCTGCCATTTACTTTTTTTGTTTTCTTTTGCTTGTTTTAGTATAGAATTTGCTTGCTTTGTATACTTGCATGTGATGTAGTTCACTTTCTTATCATTTTTGCTTAGTTTTCAAAAAAATTGCTTTTTTTCCATGCATTGCATATCATGTAGATTTTTGGTAATTTTTGCATGTTTTAGCTAGGATTTTCTTGTTTACTGCTTTTAGTTCAATAATACATGCTTAGATGTGATTGAAGGAAACTTGGAACTATTTTGGCCAATTTTGCCCAAATTTGAGATTTCTTGCCTAAAAGTGTGTTTCAACCCAATCTCTACTTTTTGGATTAAAAATGATGATCTTTGACAAATGCAAGTGAATTATCATTATTTATTGCTAAATAGTGTCAATTCTTGACTTTTTACACGTGCACCACCTCTCTTATGTTTGTGAATGATTTGGTTGAATTGTGTCTTGAGCAAAGCTATGAGTACTTAGTGCCTATGAAATCCCTTGATAGAAGTATCAATTTCAGGTTGTTCATTCATGTGGTGTGAAATTTTTTGATGAAGTGTTGGATCAATTTTCATGCAGGAGACATTATGTTGAGTCTCACGCTAGTAACCTCTTTTTGACCTGACTTTTCACTCACCATCTTCTTACCCATCCACCTCTTGAAACGCTACCAAAGTGCGCACATCAGTTGTAGCCACCTCCAAAAGTTTAGCGTGGCCACATCTACATCTCTTTGCTTCAATCTCATCACCATGTGCCCTATCTACTCCAAGGGAAAAGAAAAAGAAAAAAAAGAGAGAAAAGAAAAGGCAAAAAGAAAATAAAAGATGATCCTATTTAAGAGCATCTAAATAAAGAAAATATGAGTGTGTAAAAGCACTTCAAAAGCTTACTGCAATCCTTTCGGCCATTTTCATACCCATTGAGCTAGGAAACATCAAACTTAGCTCATTTTGCCCTTTCCGCAGCCACATGGGTCATTTGGTGTGATTTGCAACATAAGGTTGAATGCATGAACGTGAAACTGCACTCTTAGTCATCCTTGATTAATGCCATAATGAAATGGTCTACCCAAAACAACATGAAAGAAATATGGATAACTGGTGTGTTTCATGTACTATATTTGAAGTTCATATGCTTTGTGCTTTTTTTTCATGATTGGTTTGTGAAAGAAGGAGAGGAAAGAGGTGGAATGCATGCACTTAGTAATTTTTTTATCCCATTCAGTAATAATCATCCTTTGCATTGCATTTGTCATTTCTTGATTGTGAAAAATATGTAGAGAGATTGAGTTGGAGCATACTTGAGGACAACTATGTTTTAAGTTTGGGGTGGTAATTCAGCCCTATTTTAGGGCTTCATCTTGTGTCATATTGCATTTCAATCACATATATACCTGTTAGATTACATGTTTTTCCCTCAATATGCATATTTGTGTAAAATGCACTTATGGACATTATTTACATGTTTTTCAGGCATTTGGACCATGCTTGATGGAAGAGAGAGAGAAGGAATGATCCTAGGGTTTCTCTACCCTTGGAGAGGCCTAAACTGGAGTGTGATGCTCCCTCAACCTACCCCTAGTGGCCAAATATCCATTGAAATGAAAATGTCCAAGAAAATCCAAAGAATCAAGCCCAAGGGTTGATCTAGAGACCAGCACGGTCATGGTACCATAGGACGGTCGTGCTAGGACACTGGAAATCAACAGAGCCATCCTCAAGAAAAGCCAGAATCACCATGGTCGTGCCACACAGAATGGACATGGTGCAATGACCCATAACGGTCGTGCACCCTTGCATGACCATGTAGCAGTAGAGGAAGAACAGTTGTGGACCAGAGAACGACATGTGCATTTTGACCCACCATGGCCATGCTACCCTAGCCCCACCACGGTCGTGCCACCTTCGGTACAAAATTCGTCATTTCCCTTTGATTTTTCATCATTTCTCACCACGGTCGTTCCCATCCACCATGACCATTCTCACCCCTCCCCACCACGAATGTGGTGACCACCACAGTCGTGCTACCTATAAAAACCTAGCCACTTTTGCACTATTTTTCCCATACTACCCCTACTTGACCTAGAGCTTCCCCCACACCTAAATATTCCTAGGTCGTGGATCCAGCATGAGGTTAGCTACCTTCTACCACCTCTTAGGTCCCCATTTCTCCCCTTAGCCATTCCACCTCCATTCCACTCTATTTCACCATTTCCACCATCAAAACCCTAGTTTCCTCTCATTTTCACCCATTTCCACCATCATTCCATTCCACTACACATTAGAGGAGAGAGGAGGACACCCTCCAGTAGCTGAAGTGGAGGAATTCTTCATCTACACCGAGCTCCATGGCTTCTTCTACCTCTTTCTCCTTTCTTTTTGTACTTTGCATTATTATGAGTAGCTAGGCCCCTTGGGTGGGCTGTTTGGGGTGTAAAATGTTACTTTGATACCATGTTGGGGTAAATTGATATTTAAACTTTTTAATTCCATTTACTAATGATTATTTTCTATTTCTATCTCATTCTCCATGAATTGCTTATTGGTTTGTGCTTGAAATCAATTGGGAATTTAGGGAAATTGATTATATGTGTGAATTTTGGGATTTGCTCCTAGGTCCAATTTGTGGATCCCTAGCTAGCTACCCATCCTCCTACATCTTAATCAATTCTTATAACCCTAGTTGAGATATCTAAATATCTATTTTAGATGAAATTGGTATGTTTAGCATGGAGCTTTCTCAAGGTTAGAATATGAGTGATGGGTGGCTAAAACATCACTTCCACCCCCATTACTAATATCATCCCCTAATCATCCTAAGACCATCTAATGTAGAAACCTAGGCTTGTTTAGACTCTAATTAAATTAGCCCAAGCCCTAACCCAATTGAACCTCACAAGGGTAGTAGAGAGTGTTAGGGATTAGTTCCCCGATATACAACCTAGCATATCCATGGCCAGTTAGTAGCTTAGGATAACTCATTAGACTCTAACTTGTATTTTGGATTGATAATCTGAATGGAATCATAATGTTCATATGTCACCCCCCAACTTAATTGATAAGTGCATCCCCTAAACAACCCACATCTCCCTTAATTTCTTTTAAACCCTAGTTTCCACCTTTCTTAGCTGGTGATATCTTAAGTAGCTCTTTTCTTGCTTAGATAGCTTCTTTCTCTGTTCTTGATTTGTTTTTCTAGCTTAGGTCTTTAATTTCTCTTTTTCCTTATCTTTCTTTCCTTAGTGTAGATTGTTCTCTTCTTATCATTTTTGCTTGGCTTGTCTTTTTCTGCTTGGTAGAATTAATTGTCTAGGGTTAACTTAGGTTTTTTTCTTGCTTGTCTTGCTTTCTAGCTGAACTTAGTTTAACAATCAAAACAACCTTCCAAAACCCTAGTCTCCGTAGTATGAACCTAGCACCAAAATCTAACCTAGCTCTAGTGCCCCCTTTTCTCCCTATGGATCGACCCTGTATTTGCCACCTTACCTATACTACAACACGACCATGTGCGCTTGCGAGTTAGTGTTTTAGTAATAGTGGGTGGTATGTTTAGGTCCATTATAAATTTTGAAAGTGAATCCACCCATGTGATCCCATCCGCGGAGTTGCATCTATTCAAATCTCAATTGAGTGGTGTGTAACGCCATTGGCAGGAGCATGCCAATTTACAAAAAGCATCTCAACAATTTTTTCTACACAAGAAAAAAAAGGTGGGACATGACTTCTTGGGGATCATTTATAATACCTTGCCACCAACATCATTGAACCTTATATCTTGGTAGGGGACTTCAATGTGGTGGTGTTCCCCTTAGAAAAGATAGGAAGCATTAATTTTGGTGTATCTAGCAGCAGAGAGTTTATAGTTGCAATAGAGAAATGTGGACCCATAGTCTTGGGTGCCAACGGGTCAAGATTGAACTTTAAAAGAGTTCTTCTTCATGAAAGTCTCCATAGAGCTTGTGGAAACAAACTCTATATTGATAATGCTTTAGGGAACCCAATCCAAGTAGTAGAATGTTTAGAGTCTAATAACATACATGTTGTGACTACCTGTACTAATCACTATTTCTAAAATAAGAAGATACCTCAAATGTCTGCCACTTGGAACACTTTACTATCCTTCAAAACCTTCCTAAAAAATAACTAAAACAAAAAGTTGAATTTCAACCAAGTAGAAGGAAACTTCTTTCATAAATCCATGACACGGGGCAACCAAATGAGGAAAAAAGAATGGGGATCCAAGGATTATCTAATGAATAACATTTAATGGAACCAACTTTAACTATCCCCCTCCTACAAAGTATTCGTGGAACAATATTTGATAGCACTACAAACTCAATTGGATGTGATTCTCAAGAAGAAGAAAAAAGAAATTGACTGGTAGAAATGACCCCACTACAATTAACTAAATCTAGAAGTTTCAAACACCTAGTACTTCTATTCTCTAGTCAAGACCATAAGATGAAGGGGAAAAATTAGACTTTGATGGTTCTTGGATCAAGGATGCATCCCAGGTCGAATCTCTTGACCTTGCTTTCTTTTCTAACCATTATCAAGATTTAAACACTTCTAACAGCAACATAGCATAACGTTCCTTCATTGGAACGTTACCTAATTTAGATGTGCAACTAATACCAGCATCCCCATCAAAATTAAAATATGAGTTTTCTCAACTTCATAGATCCACTCAAATATCTAGTCCCATATGCCTCTTTTCTTCATAAGAATTAGTCTTTGATCAAATATCAGCATTGTAGTTTCATCTCTTCACCTTTCCAAGGAAATTGCATTAGTTTAGATGCAACTAACTCTACCCTAATTTTAATACCAAAGTCTCTGAGCCCAAGAATGTTTTCCCAACTCCTCCCATCTTTCTCAATAATGTTTGCACCAAACTCCTCCCCAAATCTGTTGCAAATAGAATCAACCCTTTCCTAAAAGACTGGATATCAACACTATAATCTAGCTTTGTCCCGGGTCACAAGATTGGTGATAAGATTTCTCTAGTACAATAGATCGTTCACTCAATGGTAAGGCAATCATACAAAAAGACAATCATGGCTATAAAACAAGATCTTGTCAAAGCCTTTGATAAGATGACCTGGTGTTTCATATACAAAACCCTCCATAGAACCCCTTTACCAAAAAACCTCATCACAATCATAATGCAAATTGTCACCTCTAGAAAGACCTCCATATTATGGAATGGGGAAAACATTGATCAATCCAAGCTTTCTTGTTGGGTCAAGAAGGGTGATCCACTCTAACTGCATCTTCTTGTTCTCAATCTTAAAAGATTCACCCATATAAGTATAAATGAAGAAGTGAAGTGAAACTAGAAACCAATTTTCATAACAAAATAAAAACTCACATTCACTCATGCCAGTTTTGTAGATGATTATATTATGTTTGGGGAAGCTTCACACACTCAAATGAAGGTCACTTATAGTCTTCATAATTTTAGAAAGGCCTCTAGCAAACTCTTAACGTAAGAAAAATCTAATATCTTTTTCTCTTACAAATCCTTCAGGGATCTAAGAAACTACATATTTCGGTTGTCAAACATAAGGGAAACAACTAACTTGTGTATAAAATTAGTGGTTTTAATCGTCCACAAAAGGATAGATAAGGAACAATTCAAATACATTACGGAATGAGTTGGAAAATTCACACCCTATCCCTTGCAGGTCTTGTTACACTTGCTAAATGGGTCCTACATTCTCAACCAACATACATGATGCAATTAATGATACTACCAATTTGCATTTGTGATAGAATCAACCAACTTGTTAAACACTTTATGTGGGATGGATTTGTTTCTAAGTATTGCCTTAATCTCATGGCATGGAGACACCTGGTCAAATGATACAACCAAGGGGGTCTTGGGATAAGACTTACACATTAATGTAATAGAGAATTGGCTATGAATATGAGATGGGATTTTTTAAGGATAAATAGACCCCATGAATCACTATCATGAAGGAAAAATACATGGGCACCAATGGTTTTTGTACCTCAAGGTCCCATACATGGAGGAACTTACTGTATATCCTTGACACAATGAAGGCAAACTAGAGAGACAATATTATTAGGAAAAAACATTGTAGGTTTGACAAATGAGTGGATAGGGGAAGGAACCACTCTAACTCTTAAACCTAGAAAGTACATTCTCGATGACATCAAAGACTTTCACGTAACTTAGCTAATCACTAAAGATGATAAATGGGACATAGGCTCTTTTAATTAGTGGTTTATAGACAAAACTATAAGGAATATCTACAAATTCCCACACCTATAAAGTTGTTTACCATAAACATCTATGTATGCAAACCTTATACCGATGGTTGTTTCTCAATGAAATTGGCTTATAATTTCCTGACATATATCATATGATGTCAAATGATTCAATATAATATGGCAAGTATCTCTCCCTCAAAGACACAAAACTTTACTCTGGCTTACAAAGTCGTTGAGATTCTCAAGACACATGACCTTTGAAGCAAAATTTCCAGACTGTATATTATATGAAGAAACCACATTACTTGCTCTGAGCACTATCACATTAGCAAGGCTTTATGTCATCACCATATATATTCACAAGCTACCTCCTCTTTTGACAACATGTTACCCCCTAAATGGATATTATACAAATTAAATTCCTTGAAGGATATCCTTGACTAGGTCACACTCTTCTCCACAACTTCTTGGATATAATGAAAATAAAGAAATGACAAGGTGTTCAACAACATCTAAAAATAGATCACTCAAATGGTCTTTGTTTGCCAGTCGGAAGCTGCTTCAATACATTTATCTCATAATAATATAGTGACCTCTCACTAAGGAAATGTACCAACTTCAACTAGCCAGTGGATATTACCTCATCAAGAAAATATGCCTCTTAATGTTGATGTAGCTATTAACTCAGGCTACAATGCTACTTGCATAAGTAGTATAATCAGGAACCATAAAGGTTACTAGATCCACAAAAATATTGTGATGATGGAAGGATTGGACCCCTAGATGGGGATTTATACAATATCCTAGATGGAATAACTCATAGCAAGTATTTTTCCAGACCCTACCAAGTTATCACTAATTCACGCAAAGCATACAACTTCATCAACAATCCAAGGTCATGCCAAAGAAAATACAAGTTGATCATGGAACATATCTCACAGACTTCGAGGAAATTTGACATCCACAACATTATGCACTTGAAAAGAAATCTAAATCATTTTGAAAAGCAGCTGGCCAAACACTACCTCAAGCAACCTAAATATCAGGGTCCATGGGCATAGTTCCATAAATTCCTCAAAGAAACCTATCTAAAGGAGGGGGAAAAAGTCTTCTAAGACAAGATCAATTGCATATTCTCACAATAGATATCTATTCACATGTAGGCAATTAAATCATTAATTAGATGATCACAAAAGAATATATGTTTGTGTCAATATGAGATGATGAATAAACATTAATAATGTCCTAAGAATGTTTGACCTAATCAGATGTGATTTTGGGTTGAGGACATGAAAATAAGATCATGTGTATGCCAAGAGTATCCATTCTTGTTTAGGTCCTTAGTTAGTATGTGTGTTGATAGATGATTATGTTCATTAGTCATGGTATTGGATATTAAGTCAAACACATCAAGTAGTTTTTATGAGCAAGTGTACTGGATAGACTCAACTTGAGTATGGTACATAGAATCCATAAACGATAGTCAACATCATATCTCAATGAGGTAGTGATGATTGTGGTCCTTAAACTTGAATAGACTACAATAATCACATTTTTTATGTACTTTAAGACTAATCGACGTGATCTTGAATAAGGGTCATCATATAGGTAATGCTTGGGTGCATTACAATACATATAGATTATGATGAGTAATTTAGATCGAATTTCTCCCTCCTATTGGAGTGATATCCCAACCATTTGGTGAGTGATACTATGAAATGCATGGACATACTCATTTGACTATGTATATGATCTTGAGCTTATATGTGTATCAAATAATCTAATATATATTAAGGAAAACATATTGGACACTAATATGATGATGTTTCATTCCTCATATTCAATTTCGATATCAGAGGCAAATCAATCTTTTTAACACTAGTCAAAACACCAAGTTGATGTTGTTATCCACCCTCACCAATTACTTGGTGGGAATGAAGTCTTTTAGATACCAATCATTGTTTATGAAGTCATATTATGATTTTTATATCACTACTAATATAATGTGGAGCCTTCATGGTCAGACACATAGCATGTACTAAAAATAGGATTATAATCATGGACACTTGATTAATTGGTTACTGAAGGGTTTAGGTAATTAACTAGATCATTAATGGACTAACTGGAAGCCCAATTGGTCAACTTGAAGGCCTAGTCACTGGACTGGATAGATGAGTCAATCAAATGAAAACTCTAGTTGGTTGACTGAGTTGAAATATCCCAAGTGATTGACTAGATATTCTGGTTGGATGACTAGACAAGACCAAGAGAATCAATTGACTACACATTCTAGCCAGACGATTTGACTAAACTAGTGTATCAGCAAACTAGGTCTAGAATGATTTGACCTAGTCTAGTCACCTGATTTGATGGTCCATTCATTTGACTAACATCCTATTAGTGGACTGCTCAAAAGTGGTTGTTGTCTTGTGTTTTGTAGTGTTTATTAGAACCTTCATTTCTTCTTAATTCATAGAATTAAAATTCTTCAGTAGGAGTGCTACCAATGATACCCCCACCTAGTACGTGTGGATGCTAACAGTTTATTCATGTGTATTTTCTCCACATGAAAAATATGCATTCTTTAATATGTATATATGGAATGATATAAAATTTTACAAAATAAACATGCCTCCTTTGAAAAATATATATGTTTTGGTAGATGTTTGAATTATTATGGCTAAAGGCCACATTTGTGTGTGCATTATGTAGATGTCAATTGACTCTTTTGGTTGACAAGTATTTTGCATGTATGCCAAGCTTCATCCTTCATTCAATATGCAATGGTCTCTCTTTGCTCTTATTTCTCTCAAATGTAAATTGATATTTCTATATATCATGTGATATTATATTGAAAAAAGATAAACTCTCAAGGACTTGACCTGAAGAGGAAACTATGAAAATCCAATAATTTTCCATTGAGCCATTAATGCAGAAAATAAGTGAAGGTTCATATTAAAGTCCACATGTTGATGATGCATAAGAGGCACTAGGCCTTAGATGGGAAATATTCCTATGTGACTCAAAGGTATTACATTAGTATTTACATAACCAATAATGTATGTTGTTGGATTGTTATTGATGGTGGTGAATATAATATCTATATGATACATATTATAATAATGTGGTGTTTGGATAAGTATATGTATATATATAACCTACAAAATAAAATTGTAAGTCTAACATGCTTTCTGGTGTTAAAAAAATGAAAACTAGGATCTACTAAGTGTTGTTACTCCAAAATAGAGTGCACTTCGTGTCTTGAAGATGTGTCAGATAGATATGTGGGTCCGCCAAAAAAGAGTGTATATTTATAGTGTTGGTCTGTGACTCGTACATAAATTAGGAATCTTAATAGGATTAAGAAAATGGTTGCATGTTGATGGATATGATGAAGGGATGCACATCCATCTATTAAGAGTTTCATTATATGCAATTGGAAAATGTTTCCCAGATAATCAATCAAGTTGCGGGTGATCAGCCAAAGTTGACTCCTGACATGTTGAAATATGGATCTTGTCTCACTAGAAGATTGTATCATTCAATCTTTTAAATTAATATTCAGACTATTGGTTTAAAATAAAATATTCATAACAATGTTTATTAATGACTAAATTAAAACGGAGATAACTCTTTCAAATCAAATATTAGTGCAATTAATTCTTTTAGATCAAATGGAAAACGAAAAAGAAAAAGTTTTAACAGTGAGCGGTCCTTGAAAGGAAAACGTTATTGGAAACAACATTCTCGGTTGGTTTAGGACACAAATAATTTTTTACACATGTGCATAAACTATTTGTCCATGATACATTAGTATCAAATGAACCATCTCCAAATGTGCATAGGGTGGAAAGGAAAGCTTATCATAGGCATTTTGAAGATTTTGTGGACATCAAGTGACTTATGATATAATCATTTTTATATGCTCCATGATCATGAGCTTTAGAAATAATATGAGAGCTTGAGATGTAAGGAGTGGGACGCAGAGCGGATCCACTCCCTACTAAAAATAAGAATAGAACCTCCAGTCCAAACACACCCATAAGGTATCTTAGAGTGGGTGTAAAATTTTCAAATCTTACTAATGGTTTTCAAAATGACCAAAGTATAGAAGAGGAATAAAATTTAATGACTATATTCAATTCTTCACAAATGATTAAAAAAGTATATCTTAATATCCCACACATGATTTATATGTAAGATACAACATATGGATCAAAGTAGTGGGAAATCTAAACCATATAAAAATTGTCTCCAAATGTTAACTCCTTAAGATAAGTCCATAACTTCATGCCATGTCCTCCATGCCTTTCATGTAGGGTTGGAAGCATACCCCAGCAAGAAGAGAAAATAGATGACATCAATAAAGGCTGGTATGTGCATACTAAAAAGGAAATTGAGCAATATATGGAATAATTAAAGGACAAAAAATATAAAGGCTTCCCATGAAAAAGAAAAGGACTACCCAAAGTGGGCATAAAAGAGGAAAGAATCACTATCATAAAATAAAGGAAATACTTTCCATAAAATCAACAAAAAAAGTGGTGCCACAAAAGAACACATAATATTTTTGGGTACAAAACCCATAATAACCTACATGCATGTAGATAAACATAGCCCTAGAACAATATAAAGACAAAGTAGGCCAAGTCTCATAAACTTGAAACCTAATAGAGAATGTCATGTAACCAAACTCCCAAATTTATAAAATGTGGGCCAAGCCTCATAAACGTGAAACCCAGGTATGGGGCCATCTCCATCCCAAAAATAACATGAGCATACTACCACAAGCAGGAAATACACATTTGCCCAAAAACTAATGAAATTACACTACTCTAGTTCTACTAACTCACATAACATGTTTAATGTAGAGGCAATTAAAAAGTATAGTCAGATTATACAAAATGATCACCAAAAAAGTGACCAACATATACATCCACCTCACATATGGGAAAAAGACATAACATGTCACAATAAAGATTTCCATCACGAACAAAGCATAAGAAAGAACCAAAAGAATTTCCAAACAAGATAATATGATCACAAGATCAGTAACAAATAAAAGGTACTTCACATGAAGCATATTTTACAAAAGAACAAGATATTGTGAAGGCTAATATCCATAGGACCAAGATAAAGAAGAAAATAGGTTATTTCTTAGAGAAAAATTATTGGAGATGCAAACATACCTTACTTGAGAATCTAAATAGTCCAAAGTCAGTCCTAGATTTAAGTCTAGGCCTCCAAAACATCTATGATGAATATATGTAGAATTAGGGTTAGGTATACATTAATTATTCAAAACCCTAAAATTTTCCTTTTTAATATTAGCGAATTAGGTTATCAAAACCATGCCATGTGTTAGATTATCTTTTTTTGAGTTTAAAATATATTTTATTTTATTTTTCTAACTTATACATTACTAGTTATAAAATTTACAAGTTATCACTTACTGAGGTAAATCCATTAAAATCATATATTTATTTGTTTGGATTCATTTGATGACATTAATACCATTGGAAAGAGAATTATTCCTTGATCCCAACACATATTTTTATTTAATTTTTTGAGTGACCAATTAAAAGCTATTATTTTTGGAAGTCTCCGCAAATCAGAAGTCTATGAAAATCCACATTTGCTGACCTGTCTACCTGAATAAGCCAGCAATGTGGACCACTCAAAAGTGGCCACGAGTGCACGGCTCAACAAAAAAATCTTCTTCCCAATAATGCAACTCAAAGCGATCAAAAGATGAAACTAATCCTGCGGCAGAAACAAAAGGAATAGGGGAAGATGAGGGCACTATAGTCAATTCAAAAACCTAACTTCTTCTTCCTTAATATAGCGAAGAACCTTCGGCAAGAATAGTTGTCTGGGTTCCAATGGGGGAAGGGGAAAATGATGAGACAACTTTGAAAAGCCACAAAATACAAACTATACATGTTTGTAAGACCATCACGAAAACAAAGAGCCTGATAATAAAGGAAACAATGAAGAGTACGATTAGAAATGGGTCAGATCTAACATGGGTAGAGCAGAATTGGGAAATCAGTTAATTACCTTAGTAGAGGATAAATACAAGGCATGAGCACCTCCGCATAGGATGAAGAAAAAGTTCCAAGTCCTCTCCAAGTTCTTCTATAGCTAGAAACCTCGCGCCCCAATACAGGTCCTTCGGTGCGACAGGGGGTTTTGGGGGGAAGATTTGAGGGGACGTTTGGATCTAGAGGAAGGTCAGAAAACATATTGTATGGAGTCTTCTAGGTTGCATGAAGATCGGAGAGGTATTAGGAAAACGTCTGAAGAACTGTGGTGGTGAGAAACAAAAAAGGAAAGAAGAGCAAAACAAAGGAGAACTAGAGGAGTGGGCAAGCTGAGGTGGTTGGGAGGTTTGTACAGGACAAAACACTAGGAGACTAGGGACCAAGGGGGAGGAATAGGGAGAGGAAGATATAGGATAAGAAATAGGAGGGAAACATTTAGGGATGAGGGAAAGCAAATGAGAGAAGGTATTAAAGGAAGAGAGGTGTTGCTCGCCAGGTACCCGAAAACAACCAAGGCAGGAAAAAGACAATAGCTATGAGATTTATAGATCCAACGGCCCAGTAAGGGACCACATTTGGAAAGAAAAAGAGAGACTCACGTGACAGATTAATAAATTAAACCTTATACAAATTGAAAAGCAAATAAAGTGAGTTATATACATTATTTCCTATTTCTTGTCTCACCAAAAGAGGGTCCAAACATCATACAAATTATATAAATTTTTCCACATAGGCCAATTAAGGCATGTAGATTCCGATTATACAATTATATTTCATGTCTAGAAGCTTTTGATGTATAAATTAAGCAAGTCATGTTTTCCCTTTCCTCATGCAAAAATGACATTAGGATTATCCAAATTTGATGAAACTTCACCCACAAGTCACAGTAAGTGTCATGGATACAAATTTACCCTTAATTTGACATGTTGAAGTTGTTTGTACCTTCACTTAATATTTTGAAGGTTCTACATACTTTCTATCTCCTAATTTCATCTTTTAATAAAAAAAATTCTCCAAATTGAGTGAAAATTCACTCAAATGCATATTATAATGTGCATATTACAAATATATGATTATTTTCCTATTTTGGAATCATTTAATATTGTATTTTCTATTTGGCTAGAACCTTTTATTTCCATTCCTAGAAATTGCAAGAATTATTATTATTAGTATTATTATTATTATTATTATTATTATTATTATTATTATTATTATTATTATTATTATTATAAGGTGAAACTTGACTCCCAAGTTAATTGGGACCCAAGGAACACGATTCTTAACTTGGATTCCAATTTTGAGATTTCTTATTAGGAGATATGTCGCATATTGTTATGACCTATTATAATATTATTTCACCATTAACCACTTATCAATGCAATTATGTCCCTTATTTTCATATTAACACTAAAGGAATTATTATGAAATATTTTATGTGTCCATTATTGGTCTAAGACTAATGTGAAGACATTAGATATCATTAGGGTAATTTATACATACATTAGGTCATTAGTTTATACTAAACATCTTTTAGGTCCAAAACCTTAACCTTGTTTGGATAAGTCCAAAAGGCCAAAGTTCTAGGGTAGGGTCCAAGATCTAGTATGTTACAACACTCCACTCCTTAAAAGGATTTCTTCCTCAAAATCTATTGATCCAAACATCAACAATCAACTACTATCCACCCCTTAAAAGGTATAACCTATCAAGTCAAACGAAACAACTTTTTGTGTTGCCCACATATCAGTTAGTTTCTAATGTTTTAGAGATTTATGTTGTTCATGTATACAACCAACAATTCAGAACCATCTAGGGTTGAGTTTTAAGTCCTGATAATTCTAACCTAACAACCCTAAGATCCAAAAAGTCATAGAGTACAAAGGGTTGGTACACTACACCTTTATATAATTTCACATATTCCTAGTCACTTCATCATAGGGTTTAGATTCTATTCTAATTCTAGGGTTTCTCTTCTTCACATAGCTCTTCATTGTGACTTAGCTCAAGAAAACTTCGATAAATCCATAATAATTTTCTTTATACATATAATAGTATAATGGAAAGCAATTTTTGGTGTTGAAATTTATTCAGTGTAAAACAAAAGATGGATCTAAAATCAATTGCAGAAGCCGAGTCACAATTTTCCATAAAAATATCTCCTTGTCCTACTAATACCTCATTCTCAAAATATGATTCCATCCTCAAGTAAAACCTTATTGCATCCAAAGATATATATCACCATAATCCTATATGGTAGGGTTATATTACCTAAAACCTTTTCACATAAACCCTTACTCATTATGATCCTAATATATACCTCATATCAACCTTTCAACATCTCAGGAATAACATAGATCAATTCTAGGGTGAACATCTCACCTAGAGGATAACTATCTAAGGCAAGGTTTCTAATTAGGGAGACAAAATTGAAATAGTTAGATTATGACTACCATAGGCTCTAATACCATGTTGTAAGGAGTGGGACCCATAGGGGACCCATTCCCTACTAAAAATTTGAAGAATCGAGCCTCTAGTCCAAACACACCCATAAGGTATCTTGGACTGGGTGTAAAATTTCAAATCTTACTTATTGTATTCAAAACAACCAAAGTATAGTAGTGGAATAAAATTTAATAACTATATTTAATTCTTCACAAAAGATTATAAAAGTACATCTTAATCTCTCACATAGGGTTTACATGTAAGATACAACATATGGATATAAGTAGAGGGAAATCTAAACCATATCAAATTTCCTCCAAGCTTTAACTCCTTAAGATAAGTCCATAACTTCATGGCATGTCCTCCATGTCATTCACCTAAGGCTGGAAACATACCTCCGAAAGAAGAGAAAATAGATGACATCAGCAACAAGGCTAGTATGTGCATAATAAAAAGGAAATTGAGCAATATATGGAATAAATGACACATATATAAATTCTTCCCATGAAAAGAAAAGGACTACCCAAAGAGGGCATAGAAGAGGAAAGAATCACCGTAATATGATAAAGGAAATACTTGCCAGAAAATCAATAATAAAAGTGGTGCCACAAAAGCACACATAATCTTTTTGGGTACAAAACCCATAACAACCTACATGCATGTGAGATAAACATAGCCCTAAAAAAATATAAAGATAAAGTCAGCCAAGTTTCATAAAGCTGAAACCTGATAGAGAATCACACATAACTAAACTCCCAAATATATAAAATGTGGGTCATGCCTCATAAACTTGAAACCTGGGTGTGAGGCCACCTCCATCCCAAAAATAACAGCAGCATACTTCCCCAAGAAGGAAATACACATCTACCCATAAACCAATAAAATTACACTACTCTAGTGCTACTTAATCATAGAGCATGTTTAATGTATAGGAAAGTACAAAGTATAGTTAGATTATACAAAATAATCACCACAAAAGTGACCAACATATACATCCACCTCACAAGTGGGCAAAAGGCATAAGATTTCAAAATATAGAGTTTCATCATGAACAAAGCATAAGAAAGAACCAAGAGAATGTCCAAACATGATAATATAATCATAAGATAAGTAACAAATAAAAGGTACTTCACATGAAGCATATTTTTGAAAAAAAAATAAGATATTGTGAAGGCTAATGTACATAGGACCAAGAAAAAGAAGAAAATAGGTTATTGCTAAAAAAATAGGAGATCCAAACATACCTTACTTGAGAATCTAAACAGTCCAAAGTCAGTCCTAGATCCAAGCCTAGGCCTCCAAAAACCTATGATGCATATATACAGAATTAGGGCTAGGTTTACATTAATTATTCAAAACCCTAAAAATAGCCTTTTTAATATTAGTGGATTAGGTTATCAAAACCATGCCATGTGTTAGATTATCTTTTTCTGAGCTCAAAACATATTCTATTATATTTTTCTGACTTATAAGTTATTAGATATAAATTTTAGAAGTCCTTACTTATTTAGGTAAATCCATAAAAAATCATATATTTAATTTTTTGGATTCAGGTGATGAAACTAATACCATTGGATAGAGAATTATTCCCTGATCTCAACACATATTTTTATTTAATTTTCTGAGTGACCAATTAAAATTTATTATTTTTGGAAGTCTCAACCAATCATAAGTCTGCGAAAATCCACATCTGCAGACCTATCTACCTGAATAACCCAGCAATGTAGACCACTTAAAAGTTGCCAGAAGTGCACAACCCAATAACACATCTGCTGTTAGATAACGCAACTCAGAGTGATCAAAAGATGAAATTGACCCTACGGTAGAAACAAAAGGAAAAGGGGAAGATGAGGGCACTATCCTCAATTCAAAAACCTAAATTCTTCTTCTTCAATCTAGCGAAGAACCTCTTCCAGGAATAGTTGCTTGGGTTCAATGGGGGATGGGAAAATAATGAGACAACTCCTAAAAGCCACCAAAAACAAATGATATTGGTTCGTAAGACAAACACGAAAACAAAAAGCCCAATAATAAAGGAAATAATGAAGAGTACGATTAGAAAGGGGTCAAATCTAACGTGGGAAGAGTAGAGTTGGGAAATTAGTTAATTACCTCAGTAGAGGATAAATACAAGGCATGAACACCTCTGCATAGGATGAAGGAAGAGTTCCAAGTCCTCTCTAGGTTCACCTATAACTGGAAACCTAGCGCCCCAACTCATGTCCTTTGGCACAATAGGGGGCTTTAGGGGAAAAGATAGGAGGGGCCATTTGGAACTGGAGGAAGCTAGAAAACATACTGTATTGAGTCTTGTAGGTTTCATGAAGATCAGAGAGGTCTCAGGTAAAGGTTTGAAGACCTGTGGTGGTGAGAAAAAAAGGAAAGGAGTGAAACAGAGTAGGCGGGCTGAGGTGGTTGGGAGGTTTATAGAGGAAAAATCCCTAGGAGACCAGGGACCAAGGGGGAAGAATAGGGATAGGAAGATATAGGAGAAGAAATTGGAGAAAATGTTGAGTGATGAGGAAAAGCGATTGAGAGAAGGTATCGGAGGAAGAGAGGTGTTGCTCGCCATGTACCCGAAAACAACCGAGGTAGGAGAAAGACAGTAGCTATTAGATTTATAAATCCAATGGCCCAAAAAGGGACCACATTTGGAAAGAAAAAGAGAGACTCACGTAACAGATGAATAAATCAAACCTTATAAAAATTGAAAACCAAATAAAGTGAATTATATACATTATATCATGCATCCTCACTCACCAAAAGAGGGTCCAAGCGTCATCAAAATTATATGAAATTTTGCACATAGGAAAATTAATAAATGTAGATTCTAATTATGCAATTAGATTTCATGTTTGGAAGCTTTTGATTTATAAACTAAGAAAGTCATGTTTTCACTTTGCTCGTGCATTAATGACATTAGGATTATCCAAATTTGATGAAACTTCACCCACAAATCACATTAAGTGTCTTGGATACAAATTTTCCCTTACTTTCACATGTTGAAGTTTTTAAACCTTTATTTAATATTTTGAAGGTTATACACACTTTCTCTCTCCCAATTTCATATTTTAATCAAAAATTCTCTAAATTGAGTGAAAATTCACTCAAAGGCATATTCTAATGTGTGGATTATGAAACTAAGATTGTTTTCCACTTTTAGAGTCATTTAATATTTTATTTTCTATTTGGATAGAAATTAATATTTTCTTTCCTATAAATTACAATAATAATAATAATAATAATTATTATTATTATTATTATTATACAAATAAGGCGAAACTTGAATCCCAAATTAATTTGGACCCAAGGAACATGATTCTTAACTTAGATTCCACTTTTGAGATTTCTTTTTAGGAGATATGTCGCATATATTATTATGGCCCATGATAATATTATTTCACCAATAACCATTTATGCATCCAATTATGTTCCATATTTTCATATTAGCATTAAAGGAATTATTATGACATATTTTATGTGTCCATTATTGGCCAAGGACTATTGTAAAGACATTTGGTTACATTAGGGTGATTTATACATGCATTAGCTCATTAGTTTATACCAAACATCTTTTAGGTCCAAAATCTTAACCTTGTTTGGCAAAGTCCAAAAGGTCAAAGTTCTAGGGTAGGGTCTAAGATACGGTATGTTACAGAACTCCACCCCTTAAAATGATTTCATCCTCAAAATCTATTGATCCAAAAATCAACAACAAACTACTCTCTACCCCTTAAAAGATTTAACCTATCAAGTCAAACTAAACAACTTTTAGTGTTGCCCACATATTGGTTAATTGAGAATGTTTTAGAAATTTATGTTGTTCATGTATTTAACGAATAAGTCAAAACCATCTAGGGTTGAGTTGTTGGTCCTCATGTCTCTAACCTAACAACCCTAAGATCCAAAAAGTCATAGGGTACAAAGGGTAGGTACACTAGACCTTTATATAATTTCACATATTCCTAGTCCCTTTATCATAGCCAAAACTAGGGTTTAGAATCTATTCTAATTCTAGGGTTTCTCTTCTTCACATAGCTCTTCATTGTGACTTAGCTCACGAAACCTTCAATAATCTAGAAATTTTTAATTTTTTCACACAATAGTATAATGGAAAGTAATTTTTGGCGATGAAATCTATTCGGCATAAAACAAAAGATGGATCTAAAATTAACTGTGAAAACCAAGTCACAATTTTCCATAATAAGATCTCATTGTGCAACTAATACCTCATCCTCATAATTTGATTCCATCCATATGTAAAACTTATTGCATCCAAATATACATATCACTATAATCCTATATGGTAGGATAAGATTACCTAAAACCTCTTCACATAAAGGCTTACTCATCATGATTTTAATATATACCTTACATCAAACTTTCAACATCTCAACAATAACATAGATAAATTCAAGAGTGAACATCATACCTAGAGGGTAACTATCTAGGAAAAGGGTTCTAATTAGGGAGACAAAATTGAAATAGTTGAACCATGAGCTCTGATACCTTGCAAGGAGTGGGACCCAGAGGGATCCACTCCCTACTAAAAATTTAAAGAATACAACCTCCAGTCCAAACACACCAATAATGTATCTTGGAGTGGGTGTAAATTTTCAAATATTACTTATGGTATTCAAAACAACCAAAGTATATCTGTGAAATACAATTTAATGACTATATTTAATTATTCATAAAAGATTACAAAAGTATATCTTAATCTCCCACATAGGGTTTACATGTAAGATACAACATATGGATCTAAGTAGAGGAAAATCTAAACCATATCAAAATTGTCTCCAAGCTTTAACTCCTTAATATATGTCCAAAACTTCATGCCATGTCCTCCATGTCCTTCGTCTAGGGTTTGAGGAATACCCCAGCAAGAATTGAAAATAGATGACATCAGTAAAGGTCGGTATGTGCATACTAAAAAGGAAATTGGGCAATATATGGAATAAATGACAACAAATATAAAGGTGAAAAAGAAAAAGACTACCCAAAGAGGGCACAAAAAAGGAAAGAATTTCCATCATATGATAAAGGAAATACTTCCCATTAAATCAATAATAAAAGTGGTGCCACAAAATCACACATAATCTTTTTGGGTACAAAACCCATAACAACATGCATGCATGTGAGATAAACAAAGCCTTAGAACAATATAAGGACAAAGTCAGCCAACTCCCATAAACTTGAAACCAGATAGAGAATGGCACATAACCGAACTCCGAAATATATAAAATGTGGGCCAAGCATCATAAACTTGAAACCCGGGCATGGGGCCACCTTCATCTCAAAAATAATAGGAGCATACTGCCCCAAGCAAGAAAAACACATCTGCCCAAAAACCAATGAAATTACACTACTCTATTGCTACATTATTGCATAGCATGTTTAATGTAGAGTCAAGTAAAAAGTATAGTCATATGATACAAAATAATCACCCCAAAAGTGACCAACATATACATCTACCTCACAAGTGGGTAAAAGACATAACATGTCACAATATAGAATTCCATCATAAACAAAGCATATGACAGAACCAAGAGAATGCCCAAACATGATAATATGATAACAAGATTAGTAACAAATAAAAGGTACTTCACATGAGTAATATTTTCTAAAAGAACAAGATATTGTGAAGGCTAATGTCCATCAGACCAAGAGAAGAAGAAAATATGTTATTTATCAAAAAAATAGGAGATGCAAACATACCTTAGTTGAGAATCTAAACTGTCCAAAGTCAGTTCTAGATCCAAGCCTAGGCCTCCAAAACACTTATGATGCATATTTGTAGAATTAGGGTTAGGTTTACATTAATTATTCAAAACCCTAAAAATCACCTTTTTAATATTAGTGGATTAGGTTATGAAAACCATGCCATGTGTTATATTATCTTTTTCTGAGTTCAAAAATTATTTTATTATATTTTTCTCACTTATAAATTATTAGTTATAAATTTTACAACTTATTACATATTTAGGTAAATCCATTAAAATCATAAATTTATTTTTTTGGATTCAGGTGATGAAATTAATACCATTAAACAAAGAATTATTCCATGATCCCAACACATATTTTATTTAATTTTCTAAGTGACCAATTAAAATTTATTATTTTTGGAAGTCTTAGCCAATCAAAAGTCTATGAAAATCCACATCTGCAAACGTGCCTGGCAGAATAACCCAGTGATGTGGCCACTCAAAAGTGGCCACGAGTGCATGGCTCAACAACACATCTGCTGCCAGATAAAGAAATTCAGAGTGATAAAAAGATGAAATTGACCCTACGAAATAAACAAAAGGAAAAGGGGAAGACGAGGGCACTACCGTCAATTCAAAAACCTAACTTCTTCTTCCTCGGTCTAGCAAAGAACCTCCACCAGGAACAGTTTCCTGGTTTCCACCAGGGGATGTGAAAATAATGAGACAACTCGGAAAAGGCATAAAAAACAAACGATACAGGTTCATAAGACCATCACAAAAACAAAGAGCCCAATAATAAAGGAAACAACGAAGAGTACGATCAGAATGGGGTCAGATCTAACGAGGGAAGAGCATAGTTGGGAAATTAGTTAATTATCACAATAGATGATAAATACAAGGCCTGAACACCTCTGTATATGGTGAAGGAAGAGTTCCAAGTCCTCTCGAGGTTCTTCTATAGCTCAAAACCTCACGCCCCATCTCAGGTCCTCCTACACGATAGGGGGCTTTTGGGAGAAAGATAGGTAGGGCAGTTTGGAGCTAGAGGAAGGCCAGAAAACATACTGTATGGAGTCTTGTAGGTTGCAAGAAGATCAGATAGGTCTCAAGAAAAGGTCTGAAGACCTACGGTGCTAAGAGAAAAAAGGAAAGAAGAGAGAAATAGAGGAGAAATATAGGAGTGGGAAAGCCAAGGTGGTTGGGAGGTTTATAGAGGACAAAACCCTAGGAGACCAGGGTCCAAGGGGGTAGAATAGGGAGAAAAAGATAGAGGAGAAGAAATCAGAGGGAAACATTGAAGGATGAGGGAATGTGGTTGAGAGAAGGTATCAAAGGAAGAGAGGTGCTGCTCTCCAGGTACCAAAAAATGGCCGAGGTAGGAGAAATACAACAACCATGAGATTTATAGATCCAATGGCCCAGAAAGGGACCACGTTTGGAAAGCAAAAGAGAGACCCACGTGAAATATGAATAAATCAAACCTAATACAAATTGAAAACCAAATAAAGTGAATTATATACATTATTTTGTATTTCCTCTCTCACCAAAAGAGGGTCCAAACTTCATCCAAATTACATAAATTTTGCACATAGGCCAATTAAGGCATGCAGATTCCGATTATGTAATTAGATTTCATGGTTATAAACTTTTGATTTATAAATTAAGAAAGTCATGTTTTCTCTTTCCTCATGCATTAATGACATTAGGATTATCCAAATTTGATGAAACTTTGCCAACAAGTCTCATCAAGTGTCTTGGATACAAATTTGTCCTTCATTTCACATATTGAAGTTGTTTGTACCTTTATTTAATATTTTGAAGGTTCTAGATGCACTCTCTCTCTCCTAATTTCGTATTTTAATAAAAATTCTCAAAATTGATTGAAAATTCACTCAAAGGCATATTTTAATGTATACATTACAAATCTAAGATTTTTTTCACTTTTGGAGTCATAATATTTTATTTTTTATTTGGATAGAAACTCATATTTCCTATCCTAGAAATTACAATAATTATTATAATTATTATGCAAATAAGGTGAGACTTGACTCCCAAGTTAATTGGGACCTAAGGAACACGATTGTTAACTTAGAATCCACTTTTGAGATTTCTTTTTAGGATATATGTCGCATATATTCTTATGCCCATTATAATATTATTTCACCATTAACCAATTATCCATCCAATTATGTTCCTTATTTTCATATTAGAACTTAAGGAATTATTATGATTTATTTTATGTGTCCATTATTGGACTAAGACTAATGTGAAGACATTAGGTTACATTAGGGTGATTTATACATGCATTAGCTCATTAGTTTATACTAAACATCTTTTAGGTCCAAAACCATAACTTTGTTTGGCTAAGTCCAAATGGTCAATGTTCTAGGGTAGGGTCCAAGATCTGATATGTTACATGAGATTTGTTGAGAGATAACACATCTCATAAAAATGTACCAAGAACATGAAAGGAAATAGAAGTGTGATTTTGTAAGGCATTATTTAAGTACAATATGACAGGAAATCTAACTGGGACACATTTTATCATGTTAATTGTCTATGTGGAAACTATAGAGAGAATGGGTTTTCCTTTAGGCTAAGAGTTGTCCATAGATGTCATGTTGTAAGAGTTTGTGGGATTTTTATAAACAATTTGTCATGAATTACAACATGAACAATTTTGTTAAACATCTATCGGAGCTAATTGATATGTTAAGAATAGTTGTGGGGCAAATGAACATATACAAGCCTGAATATATGTTGATGGTCAATAGAGATAAAGGAAAGTTCAAGGGAAAATGAAAAAATCAAGAAAGGTTCAAAGTTTAAACAAAATTATATGTCTTTGACAATTAAGAAAATGAGATTGGGTAAAGAAGTAAATTGCCACCGCTATCACCAAGTTGGACATTATAAGAGAAATTTTCCTCTCTACCTATAGGTATTGAAGAACAAGAAGTAGAAATCAGATCTCCACTTCAAGTACATATGTTATAGAGATAAACATATGTACTTATTTATATTGGGTATTAGATACAGGATGTCCATCTCACATATGCTCAAATATGTAGGATAGGGAATGAGGTATACCCTTGAAGAAAGGGGAGGTGGAACTTGTGTGGAAAATGGAGCAAGAGTTGTTGCTGCTGGTGTAGGCACATATTGTTTATTTATTCTTAATGGGCTTGTAACAGAGTTAGAGAACTGCCATCATGTACATTTATTAAAAAGGAATGTCATTTTTGTTTCATGTTTTGGACAAAAATGGTTTTGAATTTCGTATCAAGAATGGTTTTTATTCTATTTCTAAAGATGATATATATTTTGGAAACTCCCCTTTGTCTTATAGTATTTATTTGTTAAGTATTGGGATAAATGTCTATAAGATAATACTAGGAAGACAAAACTAAATTAAAAAAAAATTATATGTGGCACTATCATCTAGGTCACATAAATTAGAAATACATTTCTAGACTCCATTAAGTTGGATATATATACTCATTTTCTTTTAAATCAATTAAGACATGCAAATCTTGTTTCTTCAGAAACAGACAAAAACACCATTTACTAGAAACAATGAAATGTAAAGAAACTTATTACAACTCATACATACTAATGTATCTAAACCTTTTAACACAAATGATAGAGGAAAATTTCCATAGTTCATTACACTTATTAATTACATTAGATATGGCTATGTGTATCTAATCAGAATAAGTCAATAGTTAGTTTAAACATCAAAAACTTCATGAATGAAATATAAGATAAACTTGGAAAGAGTATTAACCCCTTCAATCAAATCACTATGGTGAATACTTAAGCCATGAATTTGAGGCCCTTCAAATGAATTCAAATCCTTACAATATCTAAAACTCCTTGCTTAGATTTTGACCCACCATTGTCTTTTTGTGTGTGCCTAATATGTCTAAAATAAAATTTCTTGTGCCAAGAAAAAAAACTCAAGGAAGGCTAATTTTTAGTGGCCATCCGAGTTCTCTCATCTAGCGGCATTTCCCCTGCTACTCGTTTGGAGTTTGAAGCAAAACAACCCCAACGGCCCTTTCTAGTGGTGCAACTTGTGTCATATATTTCTTGATCTCCTATTTTACTTTTTGAGATATGGTTGAAGAGGAAATTCATATCCTTCTAGAAAGGGACAACTCCTGCATGTGATGGTCTCTGTGTACAATACCTTAGTGATGTTATGTTTGGTGAAAGAACAGTCATTAAAGATGACTTTTTCAAATGTAGTGTCGACTTTAGTCAACCTTTGGTTTACCAATCATTGCCATGCCTCCCTATATCCCTACGTTCCCAATGGCCCTTTGACCCCTCTTCTCAAGCTGGACAATTCCATTTGACCTATTACTATTGGAACAATTTGGCATCACCTTGTTTCCAAAGTTGCAATGAAGGATGTCTTTCTTGATGTTGTCAGTTATATTAAGTATGCTTAGTTTATTGTTGGTACAGCTTGTAAATTTTAAGCCTTTAAATGTGTATCACTCTCCTGGTCCATGACTAACAACATTTTACCACTCTTACGATGGCCCTTGTGGACTTTAGTAATGCTCTCAATATGGTTGATAGATCCACCATATTTAAGAAGGCTTATATTCATTCTGAACTATTGCATTTTGGGTTGATTTTTTTTATATCTCCCCAGCTCATCTCAACATGGATCATAGTGAGCCTCTTATTTCCAAGGTTGGGTTCCAACAAGGTGATCTGTTGGGGCCACTTCTTTTGGTGTCTCTCCATCCTCTTATGTTGCAACTAAAGGATGAATTCCACATTGACCTTCTTGCTTTCTATCTTGATGATGGCACCCTCAATGGTGATATCTCCGAATCTCCAAGGCATTATCTACTATCCAAAAATGAGCCCAGACTTTGGTCTTCATATCAATGTATCAAGAAGATGAAAATATTTTGGCCTTTAATTGATCCAAAATGAGCCCCAGAGTTTGGCATGTTCCATACTAACATATCTCATCTTATGCATGGACAGAAGATTTAGGAGGTCATGTTTCCATATAGGTTTTGTCTGGGAGCTTGTCAAGTAATGTGTGACTAAACATGTTTCCATGACGGATCACTTATTTTTGCTTCAGGACCCATAATGTGAGCTTCTTCTATTTTGGGATGCCCAAGCTTTTGTTTTCTCTTCAAATGGCATCCCCAATATCTATCAAATCATCATTGGATGGTTTTAATCGTGCATTTTGTCAATGTCTAGCATGTATTTTGGTTGGCAATGTCCTCAACTTTGATGATTCAAAGTGGCACTTGGCCATGCTTCCTATGGACCACAGAGGGTTGAGCATGAAATCATCCCATGATTTCAATAAGTTTTGTTTGTTTCATCTCAGATCCACACCCAAGAAATCCAAGACCACATCATTTGAGAGGTTGGATCTATTCCTATTTTGGTATGTATGCCAAAAGAGCAAGTCATATGATTATTTTATTGTGGCATCATGTACTTGATTTGATCAATAATAATGGAAATTATGTAAATTATGTGTGCTTAATTGTGAGATAGTTATATAACATGATAGATGTCTAAAGAATGATGTTACTTGTTGACATAATGTTTCAAGTCAAGGACCTAAATAATGACATCATATGTATGATAAGAATATATAAAATTTTGTTATGTACCTAGTCATATATCATTATGGAAGCAAAATAGACAAAAATAATACATAAAACTAGAGTGTGTGTTGATTGATGATAGAGTCTCATTGGTCATGATATTGGATATCAAGTCAAACACATAAGTACCTTTTAGAGAATAGTATCGGATGGACCCATCTTGAGAGTGATTCATGGACCATTAAATCAATTCTCAAAGTGATAGTGATGATAATGGTTCTTAGATTTGAAATCAACACACTCATCACATGCCATTCGATGAATTTTTACACCATTCAATGTGATATTGAATAAGGGTTTCTATAAAGGTGGTGCTTGGGTATGTTTTGACACATGGGGGTTGAATGTGAGTGATATAGATGGGATTTTTCCCTACAAGTGAAGTTGATATCTTGGAAACTTGACAAAAAAAACTTAAAAATGCATAATCATGCTCATGTGAGTCAATATGTGATATGGACCTCCCATGCATCTCAATAGTCTCCTCTATTTCAAGAAATATAGATTGACTATTAAAAGGATAATGATTCCATGCCTCACATCGAATCTTAATATCTAAGACAAAGAAACTATACGATCATTGTAACACTAAGCACAAATGTAGGTTGAATTTTTTCTCCAACTTTCCAGATACTTGGGTGACAATGATATGTTGTTACATACCAATTATTTCTTTTGATGTCATAATCTAGGTATAGAAATTCACTATCAATATAATTTGGGACCTATAGGGTCACACACATAGGATGAACTTGTAAGAGGAGTTTAATCATGGGCAAGATTCAATTTGGTTACTAAAGTATTTAGGTAATCAAAATGAATAATATCGGTTGTCAGTAAACCGACTAGACTTTTCAAAATTTGGGCAATGGAACAAGTAAGTCAACCAATTGAAATGGTCAATTAACAATTTGTTCAGAGTTTTCAAAAGATGATCAGAGTATCCAATCGACCAATTGGAGTGTCCAATCGATTTATGGGTTGAATTAGCAAGTTTGAATGCGTTGAACAAATTAATATTGTCTGAAATGGCTCACATTAATCATTGAATTAAAACTTGTGTTATTGTGATGTTGACCACAAGCCAATAAATCGATTGGATTGGATAGTCAATTGACTAGTCATGCACAACTGCCTCCTAGACATAAAATATAACCCTTCATCTCCCCAGGGTTTGTGAAACCCTTTCCTAATCACTCCTATATAAAGGGGGATATCCAAGTACATGTAAAGATGTAATCTATGGTGTCTGTTGTTTTGTAGGGAAAACTGAGGTGATAGGGTATCTTGTTGGCTATCACAAGAGAACTACCATAGTTGGTATACTGAGAAAACACATGATTTGCTATATTTATCTCATTGGTTTTCTCCACAAAAACTAACGCCATAGAGTACCCACAAAAATCAATTTTACACAAAATTTTTGGGAGGAATTTTCTTTGCCTCCAAAACACCTCTCTCATAGGTTACATACAAAATAGCTGACGAGATAAGATCATAACCCTAAGAATCTATCGTGTTGCTCTTTTCTAGCTCAACCAATGAGACATGGTTCATGTCAAATGTCCCGTGAAATCCCGTCCCCCTAAATAGGATTGTATCATTGGTTTGTTAATAAGAAATCAAAGAAATAGGAGTTGATGTGATGATTTTGAGTCGCATTTATAGACTTGTTTTACTTGTGTTTTACGCATTTATTGGTCATTTTGGTGGTTAAATTGCATAATTCATTTACTTTGGTCTATGACCCTTCTAAGCATTAATTCTCCCTTATTTTAGTGTTTTGAGCATAAATGATTACAATAACATGTTTTATTTCGGCTTATGTGGTTTTGTGTTGCAATTTCAGGAAAAACACATATATGTAGCTGTCGATACCATCGACAGCTATCGATACTATCGACACAACCACAGGTTGCTAGCCGCAAGGAGCAGCACAGCGTCGATACCATCGACGGACAAGTCGATGGTAGTGACGTACATTCAGGTTGCTGGTGAGAAGAGAGTTGATACTATCGACCTAGAAGTTGATACTATCGACACGTGGAGCTTCAGCGACGGAAAAGGACAAAACCCACGCCTAAGGGTGTCGATACCATCAACCCGCGTCGATGGTATCGAGTCAACATCAGGCACAACGAAGAAAAGAAAAGAAGACTTGCCGATATCACGCAGGGTCGATACCATCGACCCGCGTCGATGGTATCGACACCGTCAGATACAAGTTTGTTTCATATTGATCTAAATCTGATAGTTATGGTATTTTTATGACCTAACTTGGGGATTATACCTAATGACGGTGGTCGGGAGCCAGCTATCACGCCATTAGCCACTGCACACATCCCGAGAAGGTGTGGAGAAAAGAACGGAGCCCAGAAGCATGCCCCAGCCATTCTGGAAGCCGAAGAAGACATTTTCTACCACCGAAAAGCTGTAGATCGCGCATTCCAGGCCGAGGAACGCTTGGATCTTCTCCGTTCAGGGGTTTCTTTACTTATTTACATTTTTCTCCATGTTTCCCCTTTTCTCTACCATGTTTTTCTCTGAGATGAACATGCGGGGCTAATCCCCTTTGTCTTTAGGACCGGGAATAGCTCGGGGAAGCATTGTATGACATTTTTATCATAATAACTCATCATTTATCTCTTAAATCCGTGGTACAATTTCATTTTCTCAATTATATTGTTATTCTTGATCACCATAATGATAATCTAATGCCTTTAATTACTTTGAAAGAAGAATTAATGGTTGAAAAGAGACAAAATTCACATTAATTAACAAATCCCTTGAACAAGGTGATGTAAGGTTAATGGTGGAAACCCAAAGGTCGATTCTAATGCACCTAGTTTAGGGTATAGGTTACTACGACGATGGAACCGACCTAGACTTAGGCAGTGAATTGTACCACGACAATGGACAATTCTGACTACAAGCCACTACCCAGATCGAGAGATGAACCTGACTTATTATATGGAAATTCATACAATGAAAACCTACGGTGAAACCGCAATCCTAAAGATTCCCATCTGAATTGATTAAATTAAACACTTAATCGATTGCTTTATTTTATTTTGTTTTCTTTTATTTTTACAAAAACTCTCAAACTCTTTTAATCAGTTTAGCTGATCGCAACCAGTTAGTAGTAGTCTATTGATAATTCAATGTCCCTGAGTTCGACTCGGGTCTCACAAGGGCCTATACTACATTGACGCGTACACTTGCGTTCTACGCACGGTAAAAGCGTGTTAAGTTTTTGGCGTCGTTGCCGGGGACACGGAAATTGTCGGCACTACAAGTGCTGCAAGCGGCCATTCTAGGCCACCTTTTATTTTATTATTTTGTAATCATTTCAAAAATTCAAAGTTTATTTTTCAAATTGTGTAATCGTCTAGCACGGTATTGAACTGAAGCTACTATTTTTGCAGGTACTGTGCATGGTGAGGATGCGTAACACTGACTACACGCATCCTACACCAAAGGTTCCACTACCGGGACCTGACGACGAGGAAGATTACAATCAAGACCAACTGGAAGATATAGATTTCAGCTCTAAACAAGAATCCATGGCCGAAGAACAGACAATATGGGAGAAGATAAAAGCTTCTTCCTCATCCTCTTCAAAGGGGCCAATAAAGAAGCAGGTGATCAACATTTCGACTTATAAGATTGATCATGCATTAATCAACTTGGTCAAGTCAAATGCATTCCATGGGCTAAAGAACGAAGACCCGGTGACTCACATTAGCCAGTTTGTGGAGAACTGCAATATGATAAAAATAGATAGGTTTTCGTAGGAGACACTATACCTGAAGCTGTTTCTGAGTTCTTTGGCAGGAAATGCATGAGAATGGTTGCACAATCTTGACGATGAATATGTGGAATCATGGAACCACGTGGTGGAAGTGTTCTTTGAAAGGTTCTTTCCACCTGAGAAGACAAATGATATGATCAGGAAAATCTATAATTTCAGCCAGAAGGCAGGAGAGACTTACTCTGAGACCTGGGAAAGGTTTCATATCATGCTAAGGAGGTGCTCGCATCATGGGCTTGACAAGGAGACGTAGGTCAAAATCTTCTATTTTGCTCTCTCCGAGCATGATAGAAGTAACTTGGATTCCGCAGGTTCAGGGTTATTTTTGAACAACACAGACACGATGTGTTGGGAAATTCTAAAAAACATGGCTAAGAAGCAATCTTGGGGTGATAGAGACGTTGTAGAGCACGTTCGAGCTGCGGGGGAGTCAAAGGCCATCAAAGAGATGAATGAGAAGATGGACCTTCTAGCCAAGAAACTACTTGCAAAAGAAGATATCGAATCTGAGGATGAAGCCCAAGTCAAATTCATGCGCCAGCAAAAGGGGTACAGAAACAACGATTTCTCATGGAGGAAGGAAAAAAAATTCCTGGAAAGATCTGAATAACTTCTTGTAGGACCCCGATGCAAAACCCCAGCCGGTGGCGGAGGATAAGAGCACGGAGTTGCTCAACCAAGTGATAAAGCAGAACCAAGAACTAATGAACACTTTTGGCCAACAGATCAAACAACAAGGAGAATTCATGAATCAGTTTGGGCAGACATTGCAGAGCCATGGGGCTCAGATGAGGACGATTGAGACGTCTATGGCACAAATGACAGTTGAGATAGACAATCTGAAGAAGCCATCGCAGCAAGGCTTCCCGGGTAAAACAAACATTTCAGGAGGAAACCAGCAGGCGAAGGCAATCTTGCTACGGAGTGGCAAAAAGATTTTAAACCCCAGGGCTGATGAACAAAGCAAACACCAGTCACAAACTGAAGGTGAGGCCACAGAGGAAGTGCCAATTCCAGTCACAGAGCCGGTTGAGAATATAGTAGAGGAAGTCACAGCTGAACCTGTTACTGCTGAGGAGGAGACAAAGAAGAGGACACCATATGTGCCACCACATCAAAGGGTACATGATGTCCCAGTCCCATATCCAAATAGTGTGAAAGCAAAGAAAGTGGACGCCCAGTTCCAGAAGTTTCTGGATAGTTTTAGAAAGCTCTCTGTCAACATTCCTTTATTATAAGCAATCGAATAGATACCCTCCTATGGGAAGTTCTTGAAAGATATCATTACTAAGAAGAGGAAGATCCCTGATACGGAGGTTGTGGTTCTCAAGGAGCAGGTGAGTGCCTTCATCATGGGCACATTGCCACCTAAGAGGTAGGATTCGGGCTGCTTCAATATTTCATGTTACATTGGTAAGGTGAAATTCGGCGAGCACTGTGTGATTCAGGGGCAAGCATAAACTTGATGCCCCTCTCTACGTTCAAGAAATTGGGATTAAAAGAATCAAGGCCGAGAAATATGACAATACAGTTGGCAGATAATTTAATGGTAAAGCCATACGGCATATGTGAGGACTTGTTGGTGAAAGTAGATCGGTTTTTATTTCCAGCAGACTTTATTGTAATGGAGATGCAAGATGAACAGGGTAATGAGTTACTTCTTGGAAGACCCTTCCAAGCCACTGCTGACATGATACTTGAGATGGGGAGAGGTCGGTTGACCTTGGGTATTTCCGACGATCGATTTGAGATGGTCATGCCTTCCAACACCACGCAATCTAAAGCTAAGGATCAATGTCGCATGGTGAAGCACTGTGATCATAACATCTCTTTATGTCTAGGGAAGCCATTTTTAGACATGGCTCGTGTAATAACAAAAGTAGAAAAAGGGACACTGGCTGTAGACATCATGGAGCAGACCAAGGTTGTGTCTCTTAGCAAGGCTGTGGGTTTTCCCAATGATGAAGAGGAGGACATCCCTTCCTCTACTGAAGATGAGGCCATAGCAAGTTCTGTTTTCAATGCATATCCAGAATTACCGCTTGAAGCCTGCCTGGTTAATATAACACATGATTGGATGAGAAGCAAGTCACTACAAGAGTGTGCCAAGATGCTTCAGGTGCTTCCATGCATGTATGCTAGGTACTATGAAGACCTTGGAGAACTTCATCACCGCTTCAGTCATCTTTGATCAACCCGCCAGATTTAGAATTGAAGCCATTGCCACCGCACTTGAAATATGCATTTCTAGCTGAGGATGAGAAGCTGCGTGTGATTATTTCGGCATATCTGAGTGCCGAGGAGGAATATCAATTGCTGATTGTGTTGAAGAACCACCGCGGTGCATTCGGGTGGTCAGTCGTAGACATCAAGGGGATTTCCCCTACATTGTGCCAGCACAAGATCCGGCTTGAGGAGGGAGCCAAACTGGTGATTCAGCCACAGTTTCGACTAAATCCTAGCATGATGGAGGTCGTAAAGAAGGAGGTGATCAAGCTCCTTTCTGCAAGTATCATCTATGCTATATCCGACTCGACGTGGGTGAGTCCTACACAGGTAGTCCCTAAAAAGGGGGAATTACTGTTACACATAATTCGTTAAATGAACATGTCACTACCCGCTTGGTAACCGGGTGGCGTGTATGTATAGACTACCGTAGATTGAATGCTGCTACGCTTAAGGATCATTTTCCTCTCCCATTCATTGATCAGATTTTAGAGCGATTAGCAGGTCAATCTCATTTTTGTTTTCTCGATGGTTATTCGGGGTACAATTAGATTTCCATTGATCCTAAGGATCAAGAGAAGTCCACCTTCACTTGTCCTTACAGAACATATGCACACCGTCGTATGCCATTTGGTATGTGTAATGCACCGGCAACCTTTCAGCGTTGCATGCTTACCATTTTCTCCGATATGGTTGAACGTTGTTTGGAGGTTTTTATGGATGATTTCTCCATCCATGGTGCGTCCTCTAACGAATGTTTATACAATTTGGACAAGGTTTTGCAACGCTGTGAGGGCACGCATTTGGTCCTCAATTGGGAGAAATGCCACATGATGGTCAGTGAAGGGATTTTGCTGGGACATAAAGTGTCTATCAAGGGGTTGGAGGTAGACCCGGTGAAGATCAAAGTGATTTCCAAATTGCCCCCACCGAATTCGGTTAAACGGGTATGGAGTTTTCTAGGTCACGCCGGTTTCTATCGCCGCTTTATAAAAGATTTCTCAAAAATCGCCAAACCATTATCTGAGTTGTTGGAAAAGGATGATGTGTTTGATTTTAATGAAAAGTGTTTACATGTGTTTAACGTGCTTAAAGAAAAACTGATTTCAGCATCGGTTGTGCAAACACCGGACTGGACCAAGCCGTTTGAATTGATGTGTGATGCGTCAGATTTCGCAGTTGGGGTTGTTTTGGGACAACTTGTTGATAATAAACCCGTTGTGATTTTCTATGCGTCCAAAACTTTAAATGACGCACAGTTAAACTACACGACAACTGAAAAATAACTTCTCACTGTTGTTTTTGCTTTTGAAAAATTCCAGCAATATCTTGTAGGATCTAAAGTCGTGGTATGGACGGATCACGCCGCCATTAAGTACTTGATGGAGAAAAAGGATGCCAAACCTAGACTGATTAGGTGGATCTTACTGTTACAAGAATTTGATATTGAAATCAAAGATAAGGTGGGAATAGAAAATGTGGTTGTGTACCATCTTTCTAGGTTGGAAAGGGTAGATGAGAAGGGCGTGCATATACCCATTACTGAGACGTTTCCTAATGAGCAACTTTTATCGGTAAAATCTAAAGATCTTTGGTTTTCTTATATAGTTAATTATCTTTCTTGCAAAATTATCCCGGATGATTGGACATACCAAGAGAAAAAGAAATTTTTCCATTCTTTGCGGTATTATTTTTGGGATGACCCTATTCTGTTAAAGCAGTGCAGGGATGGTGTGTTGCGCAGGTGTGTACCGGAAGTGGAATACGAAAGTGTCTTACGTCATTGCCATACTCTACCGATAGGTGGCCACCATGCAAGTTCTAGAACAACGGCCAAGGTACTGGAGAGTGGTCTTTACTGGCCTACTTTGTTCAGAGACGCCTATGACTATGTGCGGCAATGCGATTCCTGCCAACGGGCAGGTAACATTTCAAGAAGACAGGAGATGCCCCTCAATGTATTTCAAGAGGTCGAGGTGTTCGATCTATGGGGTATTGATTTTATGGGACCCTTTGTGTCCTCCAATTCTAACTTGTACATTCTATTAGCTGTTGACTATGTATCGAAGTGGGTAGAGACAATACCCACTAGGACTAATGATGTTGCTGTAGTGTGCATGTTTGTCAAGGAACACATTTTCTGCAGGTTTGGTGTACCAAGAATGATCATTAGTGATGGAGGTACACATTTCCAGAATCAGAAGTTTGCAACACTGTTGAGAAAGTACGGGGTAAAACACAACATTGGTACTCTGTACCACCCGCAGACACAAGGACAAGTGGAAGTCTCCAATCAGGAGATTAAGAAGATCTTAGAGCACACTATGGCTTCCATGAGAAAGAACTGGAGCATCTTACTACCGGACGCCTTGTGGGCGTACAGCATGGCGTTTAAGACACCCAAATGCACTACGCCTTTTAGGTTGGTTTACGGTCGGGCCTGCCATTTGCCGGTAGAATTGGAGCATAAAGCGCATTGGGCGCTGAGGAAGCTGAATTTGAACTATGACGAAGCCAGAAAGAAGAGGTTGTTTGAGTTGAATGAACTTGACGAGCTGAGGATAAATGCATACGAAAGCTCGCGGATCTACAAGGAGAAAACAAAGTTGATTCACGATCGCCATATTTAGTTGTGCGTCTTCATGAAAGGAGATCGTGTACTCTTGTTCAACTCCAGGTTGAAGATGCATCCCGGGAAATTGAAATCCCAATGGAGTGGACCATTCACTGTAGAGGAGGTCAGGCCACATGACGCAATCATGGTGCGTGATGGCGAGACAACATTCTTGGTTAATGGACAACGATTGATGTTGTATTTCGGTGAAGATTACACAAGGAAAGTGAATGAGGTAAAACTCATAGCGCTTCCACATGCATGAGGAACTTGAATTCGTCTAGCCTAAGACGTTAAATAAGGGCACTTGTTGGGAGGAAACCCAACCATCAGTAGTTTCGTTTAGTTTCTTTCACATTTGTAGGTTAGTTTGTTTTGATTTTGTTTTTAGTGTACGAAGTTACTTTGATCGTTTGTTCAATGTGCAGGACTGAGGCAGAGTCGATACCATCGACCCTTATGTCGATGGTATCGAGACGGGTACAGGTTGGCACCTACAAAAATCTCCCTGCGTCGATGGTATCGACGGCCTCGTCGATAGTATCGACACACAATCAGGTTGATCGCAAAAATGAGGTCGATAGTATGGACATGCATGTCGATACTATCGAGATCTCTGGAGATATTCAGACAAAAATTGTCTCAGTGAAGTCAATACCATCGACAGGCCTGTCGATGGTATCGACCCGGCTACATGTAGAAGGCGGCGGTCGAGCCTCGCGAGGGTGTTTCCCTAAGTAGAAGTCGATACTATCGACATGCATCGATACTATCGACATGTGTCGATAGTATCGACGTGACATGTCACCGATCCACGAGAGGAAATCAACGGCGATCGCTGCACCAAGAGAGTCGATCAGTGGGATGAGTCGATACCATCGACACCCGTCGATGGTATCGACGCATCATCGATCTGGGCCCCCAAATCAGGCTATCGACAGCCCTTGATACTAGCGGAAGATGGATTGTGCTACAGGATTCAATACCATTGACTCGCGTCGATGGTATCGAC
Organism: Alisma plantago-aquatica; assembly: GCA_963693085.1. Taxonomy (NCBI): domain Eukaryota; kingdom Viridiplantae; phylum Streptophyta; class Magnoliopsida; order Alismatales; family Alismataceae; genus Alisma; species Alisma plantago-aquatica. The sequence goes on from OY856409.1 coordinate 1,488,662,168, forward strand.
GGTCATACAGCAACGCCGGTCATGGTTATAAAAGGGATAGATTGTCATCATACGATGTCACACCTTCAGAGCTTTCTTTCTCTACTTGTGCTGAGCGTCTTGTTGAGCGATCGGAGCCTGGCTACGAGCATCCAAGGAGCGTGTTCTTCTGTGAGCCTACATCGAGTGGAGATTGACTTCTCTGACCTTCACCAAGCTCCATCTTCTATCCCTTCTTCCTCAACAATGGTGCATACCGTCAGAGCATCTTCTTTACGTGTGACACCAATGGAGATCCCAGTGTTTATTCCTCCACCTACGGCATCTATTCTGCGACCGCGGATTGTCCATCCTTCTGCGGAGGTCAAGAAGGTTTATGAGGAACTGATGAAGAGAAAGATAGAGCCGACCCGCTACGTCGACCGGGATATGATCCGCAATCTTGGGTTCGAGGCTAATCTTGCCTACGTTCCCAAGGGACAGGCAAGGCATACGGCCAGGAGGCCCGAGGAGATGGAATTCCACGCCGACGGCCAGCCATTCTTCGGTGAATGGCCCACATAAAAAGAGCTAGTGGTGGAGTTCATGGTGTCGCTGGATATATGCGTCGTGCCAAACGACATCATCGCCACTGATCGGGAATGGATCAAAGGCCACATTTCTTTCTGGCTGTACAACAATGATTACACGCTCACCCTGTGGAAGTTCAATTCCATCTACAACAGGAACCATGGGCGAGATCAGTACCGGCGGCCAGACAACATGATAGACTACGATGCCATCTTTGTTGAGTTAGTGACTGCGCCGCTCGGCAAATCCGTGAGCTACCACAATGCGGTGTGGTGGATTTCGAACATCCGTTCATGTGGATTCTTCACCGCATGCTCTGTACCACCCTATTTTCTCGTGGTGATCTGTCTCTCAGCAAGTTTCAAGAGACATACTTGTTTTTCTTACACAAGTTGCTGAAGCAAGAAGAATGTAATTGGGGCGCGTTTTTCTTAACGCGCGTGTTGGCTGTAAAGAGGAGTATGCGGAAGGCTCCAATCCACTTTGGAGGGATCATCACACTGCTGGCCTCCTATCTTGGGTTAAATTTCTCCCAGCTTACTCCCCTCTCCAACCAGAGCAAAGTCAACATGCATCATCTACATCGCTCCAGCCTAATCCTACTTCGTGTTGGCCTGGCATATGCACATTGCCATGTTAATCACGCCTATCAAGAGTGTTCACTTCCAGACCCTATCTTCCACATCGCGGGCGCTCAACACTTTCGATGGCCTGTCATCGCCATCGAGAGCTCGGATGAAGACGGCGGCAACGATGACAACGACAATGACGGCGACGAGAATGTAGAGGAAGAGGAGGCTTTCACTCCTCTTCGGGCTCGAGTAGCACCCAGGAAGCGTCCCTGCATGCATCCGGGTGCATCTTCTTCTTCATAGCCTCCGCCACCACAGCCCTCGCAGCAAAGTGAGGATGTCTACTCCATGTATGGGATGTATACAATGCTGCAAGAGATCCAGCACACCCAGCTGCGGCACACATATTCATGTGCCGGTATTCAGGATACGACGAACCGGCTGCTAGATAACCAGAGGGCTATTTTTGAAAATGAGCGCCTCCTCATCGATAACCAACAGCACATCCACGACAGGTTGCATAGGATGGAGATGCAGCAGCAGCCCTTCTACGATCATTACTGGAGCCAGAATTACTTTGGGGGGTATCCACAACCTCCATCAATGCCTCAGTATGATCCGAGCTTTTAGGGGCAGTACCCGTCTTGGGATCCCACGGCCCCGCAGTACCCGCCTCCTCCGGAAGAATGATCGGTATCTCTGTTCCACCTTTTAAGGTTGTTTTTGACTATGAGGCCATAGTCGAATTCAAGCTTGGGGGGGAGTTGGAACAGCTCTATCCTTTAGTTTTTAGTTTTTATTGTTTTGTTTCTTGTCTTTTAGTTCTTGCAATCTTTAGTTTGTTTGTAGGATCCACACTCTATCTAGTGTAATTGTGGATGTCTTAAGTCATGTGTCATCTCGTTGCTTGTACATGGGAATCAGGGGCAAATTTAAAAATTTGTTAGTGTTTTGCAAGCTTGTGTTGTTCAACTTTGAGCACATAACTTAAGGAAATAGTTGGGTTTGTCAACTCTAAAATAGAAAATCACAACTGTACATTTTCATGATTCATGAAAAGTGGACGGAACTGGTTGTTTGAGCCTAAACTGATCAAATGATAATGAGACTCTAATTTGAAGTAAGAGAGAGAAACCTCTTAATTACTACACAGGTCAGTAAGGAGGGACACATAATAATTTACAAAGGTTCAGTCAATTAGTCTTGTGATCTATCCACCCCCATTGCTTTCATACTCCACCTTAAGAATTGGAAGTACATTAAGGTTTTAATTTCTTTGATTGCATTCCATGTAGATAGGTCTTGCATTGTAGCTATTTTCACATATTTTGCATGAAATGAAAAAAATATAGATGAGTTATACATGCACATTATCCTTAGGTGCGTGTCATTTAGTTGCATAATCATCATTTTGTAGATGCATTCACATTTATGTGCATATAGTACATCATGCATCTTATTTCTTCTGAAACATTAAGGGTGATGAACTTGTTCCATAACTTCTGAATGTTTCAAATGTATAAGTTAAGCAACAATAAGTGAGCCTGACAAACAATTCGTTGTCAGCTGTGAAAACAAGGGCTTGAGAAAAAAAAGTTTTAAAGAAAAGAAAAAAAAGAGAATTGAGAAGTAAGTAGTAATGAGAAGGAGAAAGGAATATGTTTTCACTGCATATTAAGAAGGATAAGTACATGAGGTAGTTTTCTTAGATATTCCATCTCACCTTGAGATGGAATGATAGTGCATGCATCATTCCACCCAAATGTAGGCATTAGGGCATTTACACTTGCACGTGCATCATTTAGGTCATTTCTGCTTTGTGCATGTTAAAACCGTATAATGCTTCCATTTCTTCCATGAGCCACCCATTCCATCCACCGTTGCTCAAATTGGTAGGCCACCATGATTTTCTCCTCATTTGTGAATATCAGGAGAATTGCTTCCATGTAGATGGTAGTTAGGGCGAGCAACGTAGAATAGGAGATCACAAGATGCACCGAGTCTGAACCAGCAAATTTTATTATGTCAACTGCCTTATGTGATAGTGTTCATTATTTTTGAGGCAGATATCTTTTATAGATGATTACTGTCGCCTTAGGGTAATTATCATTCTGTGGTTAGTGAGGGCCAGAATGTGAACGTCAGGCAAGGATCATATGGTGATGTTTGTTGTGATGATTTGTTCTTTAGTTGACCCTCACAATTTTATTCTAAAGTTTAGTTGCTCAAGGGCGAGCAATGTTCAAGCTTAAGGGAGTTTGATGTGATGATTTTGAGTCACATTTATAGACTTATTTTACTTGTGTTTTATGCATTTATTAGTCATTTTGGTGGTTAATATTGCATAATTCATTTACTTTGGTCTATGACCCTTCTAAGCATTAACTCTCCCTTATTTTAGTGTTTTGAGCATAAATGATTACAATAACATGTTTTATTTTGTCTTATGTGGTTTTGTGTTGCAATTTCAAGAAAAACACATATCTGCAGTTGTCGATACCATCGACAGCTGTCGATACTATCGACACAACCACATGTTGCTAGTCACAAGGAGCAGCACAGAGTCGATACCATCGACAAACAAGTCGATGGTAGCGACATACATTCAGGTTGTTGGCGAGAAGAGAGTCGATACTATCGACCTAGAAGTTGATACTATCGACACGTGGAGCTTCAGCGACGGAAAAGGACAAAACCGATGCCTAAGGGTGTCAATACCATCGACCCACGTCGATGGTATCGAGTCAACATCAGGCGCAACGAAGAAAAGAAAAGAAAAGAAGACTTGCCGATATCGCGCAGGGTCGATACCATCGACCCGCGTCGATGGTATCGACACCGTTAGATACAAGTTTGTTTTAGATTGATCGAAATCTGACGGTTGTGGTATTTTTACGACCTAACTAGGGGATTATACCTAATGATGGCGGCCGGGATCCAGCTATCATGTCATTAGCCGCTGCACACATCCCGATAAGGTGTGGAGAGAAGAACGGAGCCCAGAAGCACGCCCCAGTCGTTCTGAAAGCCGAAGAAGACGTTTTCTACTGCCAAAAGGTTGTAGATCACGCATTCCACGCCGAGGAACGCTTGGATCTTCTCCGTTCAGGGGTTTCTTTACTTATTTACGTTTTGTCCATGTTTCTCCTTTTCTCTACCATGTTTTGCTCTGAGATGAACATGCGGGGCTAATCCCCTTTGTCTTTAGGACCGGGGGTAGCTCGGGGAAGCATTGTATGACATTTTTATCATAATAACTCATCATTTATCTCTTAAATCCGTGGTACAATTTCGTTTTCTCAATTATATTGTTATGCTTGATCACCATAATAATAATATAATGCCTTTAATTACTTTGAAAGAAGAATTAACGGTTGAAAAGAGACAAAATTCACATTAATTAACAAATCCCTTGAACAAGGTGATGTAAGGTTAATGGTGGAAACCCAGAGGTCGATTCTAATGCACCTAGTTTAGGGTATAGGTTACTACGACAGTGGAACCGACCTAGACTTAGGTAGTGAATTGTACCACGACAGTGAACAATTCTGACTACAAGCCACTACCCAGATCGAGAGATGAACCTGACTTATTATATAGAAATTCATATAATGAAAACTTGCGGTGAAACCGCAATCATAAAGATTCCCATCTGAATTGATTAAATTAAACACTTAATCGATTGCTTTATTTTATTTTGTTTTCTTTTGTTTTTACAACAACTCTCAAACTCTTTTAATCAGTTTAGCTGATCGCAACCAGTTAGTAGTAGGCTATCGATAATTCAGTGTCCCTTAGTTCGACTCGGGCCTCACAAGGGCCTATACTACATTGACACGTACTTGCGTTCTACGCACGGTAAAAGTGTGTCAGGAGTCAAGAAGACACATGGGTTTTTTAGTAGGCGACCGTCGATATAGAGTCACGGGGATAGAGGGAACATCATCAGTTTTTCCAATGTAACCTACAACATAGGTTACATCATTCTTTGTTTTGTAGCAAACAATGACATAGATTACATCATTGTTTGTTTTGTAGCAAATGATGACATATGTTTTACTTCTCAATTAAAGTGAAAAATGTGACGAATCTTAGCATGGATAAATAAGTGAATTGTTTGGTATCAAAATGGTGATGAATATTCCTTTATTATCTATGTTTGTGCACTGTTTATTGTTAGAAATTTGAGTGTTAGTATGGATAAATAAGTGCACTGTTTGGTATGAAAATTGTGATGAATCTTACTTTATTATCTATGTTAAATGCATTGTTTATTGATAGGAATTCAAATGTTAGTCACACCTTGGAATTAATCTACTGAAATTGATATGAAGTGCTATAAATTAACTTTATTTACATTAAAAATGATATAAATTTACCTAATTAACCCTAAACTTCTAAATAGTAAACCCTATTTTGTAAACCCTAACCCCTATAATATGTTGGCCTAGAAACCTGATCAGGATTTACTTATTATGAGTAAACCTTAGATAGTCCCCAATTTGGGAATGATCTTGAACACTTTATCTCACTTAGGATGTAAATATATAATGCATGTTTGATTTTAAGAAATTTTGAGAACATTTCCCCTTTTGTTCTCTGGGTACATATGTAGGTGGGTATTTTCCAATCTACATTAGTGTACTTGGAGAACTATAGGGAAATGTTGCCAAAATATATTGAAATGGAATACAGATTATACTTACTAGTGACATTAAGTGCTCAAGAATGGAATAGGTGGTACATATTTATAAATGTGAATGCAAATAAATTATTATGGTTCAATTAAAACATATTTTATTCTGAAATTGACTTATTAGCTAAAACCTAATTTAATACTAGTCTCTTAACCCATCATATAATGGATCAATCATAGATGTCCATTCCAAAATTTCTGCACTCCAAACTTTAATAATGGTCTTGACCAATTTATAACAAATGACTTGGAGATAGATTATGTTTCCCATGGATGAATTGTAGTAACAACTTGAAAGTTGACATTGTTGACATAATCAAAAGTCATGTCATGATCAATGGGATTGTACATGGCTATACAAAATGGTATTATCATTAAGAGATTCCTATTATGAGACTAGTAGATGTCAATAGTGGTATTTGTGTCAAAGAAGAATATACTAATGATCTTGATGTGAATGATCTGATACAAATAGACATGGTTGATGCTAGGTAGTTGTGGGGTAAATGTTACGGATCCACCTGCCTTATTTATAAAAATTGTTCATGATGTTGTCAAACGGTTATACTTAGGTTGTGGGTAGTTATGCAGTTGAGCTTTGTGTTGAGATTGTATATGGTGAAGGCTAACAATAGAAGGTGTGATAAAAGATTCACTTCTCTGCTTTGTTTGTTGAAAGAAATTCTTCCTGAAGGCAATGAGCTTCCACTTTGGACTTATGACACATAAAAGATGTTGTGCCCAATCAGAATGCAGGCTAAGAAGATACATGGGTTTGTGTGCTATTTCAAAAGTTGTATATCAGTTTGAAAGATTGTCCAAAATGTGGGGCATCAAGGTACAAAAGGATGGCTTCAAGTAAGACTAAAATGGATTCCCCTGCCAAGGTGATGTGATATCTACCTATAATACCATGATTTGAATGATTCTTTTCTAATACCTCAAATGCATAAAATTTATCTTGGCATGAAGAGGTAAAGAGAAACAAGGATGGTATCCTACAACATGTGTTTAATTCCCTACAATGGAAGAAGATTGATTTATTATACCTTGATTTGGAAAAGAAGCTAGGAATTTTAGACTTGGACTTTGTACTGACGAGATGAATCCATATGGAACATTAAGTAGAAAACATAACACTTGGCATGTCATGATTGTTATTATAATCTTCCTCTGTGGTTGTGTATGAAGAATAAATATGTCATGCTTTCCTTGCTAATATTGGTCCCCAAACAACCTGTCAATATTATTGATGTTTTCCTTGAACCTCTGATTGATGACCTAAAGAAAATATGGGAAGAAGGTGTGATGACTTTTGATGCTTTGTGTGGAGAGATGTTTGATTTGTGTGCTATGTTGTTTTTCACTATTAATGACTTTCTAGATTATGTAAACTTGTTTGTATACAAGTAAAAGGATCCAAGACATGTCATGTATGTGAAGAAAATAATGATTCAGTCTGACTAAAACATGGTGGCAAGACTATATATCTTAGTCATTGAAGATTTCTACCAAAGGTGCATCCTTACCCAAAGTTGTGCAAAGAATTCAATGGCTCAGCTGTGGAACAAAGTTCCCCTAAACCTATGTTAGGGGAGGATACTTAGGGAAGAGTAAATGATATTATAAATAATTTTGGTAAGAGACCATGTACTACTCCTACAAGGTGAAAGTCTTTATCTCAAGAAGAGGTCAATATTTTTGGATCACCCTTGTTGGAGCTCTTTGATATTTTGACATTGTATCTATGTCATGCATGTCAAGAAAAATGTCTATGATAGAACCATTGTTACTCAATTGAATATACTGTGAAAGACTAAAGATGGAATCAAATCCATATTAGACCTACATAAAATGGTTATAAGGAACAAATTAACATTCTAAGTTAGCAAGGTTTATAACACATATTTATCTTATTCTTGTTACACATTTTCTATAAAGGAGAAGGAACCTTTTGTGAATTATTGGTTAGTGTTAAGGTACCACAAGGATAATCATCCAATATACATAGTTTGGTAATAATGAATTATCTCAATATGTTACATCTTAAATATAATGATTATCACACTTAAATGCAACAGATAGTGCATGTTGTTATTTGTTCTATCCTTACTAAGCATATAAGGGTTGCAATCACTAATTTTGTTTCTTGTTTAATATTGTATGCAGCAAAGTCATTGATCTTGAGAATCTTGATAAGTTGCAAAGAGAAGTGGTCATTATGTTGTGCCAACTTGAGATGTATTTCCCCCCTACATTGTTCGATATGGTGGTACATCTAGTTGTCCATCTGACTAGGAAAGTGAAAATGTTGGTTTCAATTTACTTGCATTCGATGTAGCATTTGAGCGGTATATGAGTGTTTTTAAAAGTGACGTTCGAAATTGTTATTGTCCCAAAGGGAGTATTAATGAGGGCTATGTTGGTAGGGTGATTATGGACTTTTGCAATAACTTTTTGTGTTGCAACCAAACTCCTTCTAATACTCCAAATCTTGACACTGATGCAGGAAAAGGTACTTTAGAAGAATGAGTGGTAGTAATCAGTCATGAGAAATGGGACCAAGCACACTTGTATGTTTTATAATACATCAATGAAGAGGGTATTTACATCACTAAACACACCAACGACCTCAAGACAAAATATTCCTGAGGTAGTTCAATGTGGCTTACTAGAGAGAATAATCAAACATTTATTAGGTGGTTTGGAGAAAAAGTATTCAGTAAACTATCTCAAACACCAAATAATATTACAGAAACTATTAAATGTCTCACGTTAAAGACAAATATGCATGTTACATCTTACAAAGGATTTGACATAAATGAATTTTCATACTACAAAAAATGTCAAGATGGTAAGAGTGTCATGCAAAGTAGTGGGGTCACCCTTTAAGCGTCTACATTGTATTTTTCTAGTACCAAGTATAAGACTGAATGAGAAGGGAAGATGTCTTATTACAGTGTCATTAAATACATCTGGGAAATTGATTACATAGAGTTTAGAGTTCTCATATTTTGGTGTAAATGGGTTGATAACAACAAAGTTGTTGTAGTGGATGAACTCGATTTCACATTAATGAATTTTGAGTGGACATGCAAGAAGGTTGAACTATTCATCATGGCATCCCAGGAAAAGTAAGTATTCTATATCAAAAATCTTGCAAAAGAAAATCGGTCTATTGTTGGGGAAAGGCAATTCTTTTTAGATCATGTTGATGAAGAAGAGTACTATGACAAGTATGATGATTGTAGTCCATTCTTTATTGTCTTGCCAAGTGTAAGTGTTGAATCTAACACTGAAGAATATATGCTTTAAGATCACACAAAAGGGTTATTATTTTAATGTATGTTATAGACGTGCATTAATTTATTCTTTCAAATGCTAGATTTGCATTATAGATTCTATACTAATCTGGAAAATGACATTAGTAAGATAATTCTAAGACAAGTGTAACATCCCTGACCTGGGTTATGAACTAACCCTAGGTGTTTTGCCTAAATATGTAATTAAATCCTTGTGATTAACTTTGGGCATGTAATTAAGTTCCTCAGAAACATATATTTCAATTTTGCTCCTTTATATATAAAGTTGTAGCATTGTTTTGTAATACAGGGATCTATGTGCAAATTACCCATTTAAGGGATTAACTTGCAAATTTCACATGTTGAGATGTTCCTCTGATGTTGAGACATCATGAGGTTGTTTATGATGAAGTTTGAGGGATTTCCCAAGCTTGAGCACCAAGGTACAGCTGTGGAAGCAACCCCTGTACTTGAAAACCCTAAATTGGTGTAAAGTGCAAATTACCCAATTTGAGGGGTGCAACTTGTAAAATACATCATCTAAAATATCTTTTATGACTCTTGGCATCATTTAGAAGAGAAATGATGAAAAGGTCACTTCATTTGAATAATCATATTATAAAGAACACCTTTGTGATTGAATAATCAAGGTGTATGTATAATAGCCCTTTTATGTGTATGCTTTAGTGATGGGTTGATCCTCTTTGCCTTCAATTCTTGACCTTAGAAGGAGTTTGTCCTTAGAAATAATATGTGGGGACGTGCAAAGAAGAAAGGAAGGACTTAGATGAGAAATGAGGAAAGCATATGTTCTTATGTTGAAATTTCACCTAAGTATATATACTACCTTCCCCACTTAGCAAGGGAACGATCCTCTTCTTTTCATTTCTTTTCCCCTTGCTCAAAACCAACTAAGGCTAATATCTGGAACAGAGAAGGACGACCAAGGGTCCTAGGTAAGTTTGGATCATCCCTTTTGCTTGAATTCATGGAGGAAACTCGTTCTCAAGGTTGAATTCATGGCTAGCTCACCTAGTTTTATCTTTCTAGCCATTCCTTTCCAACTTTTCCTTGGAGAATTCACCTTGGCCGACCTGTGGAGCTCAAAGACGCCATTAAAGACCTGAAGCTTGGAAGCTTGTAGCTCAAGGAACAACCTTTAGGCAGGTTTTATAACTCTAAACCTTATGCTTTGATTATACATCTTTTTCTATGCATATAGTTGCTAGTTCTTCTTCTTCCCTATTTTCCCTTGCATCCTTGCAAGAAAAATCGTGAAGAACTGCTACTGTTCTTGAGGTAGAAGATAAGGGCGTTAATTACTATGCTTATCCACGGATTTCCACTTTACCAAACGACCTCCACCAATTGCCCATACGGTTTACACAGCCGTTTGGTGGGCAAACGGTTTCAGGGTCGTATGAAGGCAAACGGCCTTCAAGACCATTTGATCGCATTGACCAAACGACAACCGTATATGAATCTTGTTTATAATTATGTAGGTTAATCACCCACAAAATTTGAGGGGTTAACTCCAAAGGAATCGTTAGATATAAGCAAATCAATTAGCAAATCCAATTGAATTAAGTTCTGATTTTCAATCTGTTTAATTTGCCCTTTTTGGGCAAACGGTCTCAAGACCATTTAAGATGGTTGACCAAGCATTGACCGTTTGGGATTACTGTTCATAATGATGTTGATTAATGACTCACCAAATTTGATGGATTAATTCCAAACGAGTTATGAGTTGAAGGTTGATTAATAGGGCAAATCCTAATTAAAATCAGTGCTGAAATTCCAATGAGTTAATTAGTGATTTTGGGTTGATTAGCCCAAACGGTCTCAAGACCGTTTGGGGAATCATACAAACGGTCTCAAGACCGTTTGGGGATCACCCAAGACCGTTTAGAGGTCTGGGGTCAAGTATAGTTGACCAATTGAAGGTCCAAAGGTACCAAATCATATTGCAATTAAGTATTGATGTGATGATCAACTCAATAGATCAAACCTTGGTGATTTTTCACTAGAGTCCAAAGGATGGATGGGAAAACGGTCTCAAGACCGTTTGGAACTCACCAAACGGTCTCAAGACCGTTTGGTGTCAACCCAAGACCGTTTGGAGGTCTAGGGTTAAGGTAATTTGATCAATTGAGGGCCCAATTACAGTGGGTTATTGAAATAATCAAATTGCTGATTTGTGACTTAATTAAGGTTCAACCCCTATCAAATCAACTTAGCTTTTGATGAATTCTTGGGCAAATGGTCTCAAGACCGTTTGGAGGTTATCCAAACGATCCCAAGACCGTTTGGGCCAAGTTTGAGCCCGATTGGAGGTCAATTGATGGGATCAACTTCGATTTGATTCACATTGTTGAGTGTTGATGGTTGAATGTTTATATACCTTAATTGAACCAACTCCAACCCTTTTTGGATATCAATTGAGGATCAATTGAGTGACCAATTGGTTAAGGCTAACCCTAATTGTCTCAATTGACAAGTGGTTAGCAAGCTTGAGACCAATTGAAGGCTTCAACATAGGAAACCCTAATCGAGTTTACAATTTGAATCACCTTGGAGGTTCATGCGATCTTGAGCTTTTAGGACCATACGACTTCAGGACCGAATGAGTTCATACGACTTCAGGACCGAATGAGTTCATACGACTCCAAGACCGAATGAGTTCATATGACTTTAGGACCGAATGAGTTCATACGACTTCAGGACCGAATGAGTTCATACGACTTCGGGACCGAATGAGTTCAAATGACTTCAGGTCCGAATGAGCTCAAACGACTTCAGAAGTCAAACTATGACTAAACGGTCTTCACCCCATCTTGGGCAAACAACCTCAAGATCGTTTAAAGGTAAACGGTCTTGAGGGTCATGCGGTCTTGAAGTCAACCAAAGCTAAACGGTCTACAACCTTAAACGATCTCAGGATCGTTTGAAGGTTGAAGGTGTGAAACCTTTTGGGGACTTTTAAGGATAAGTCTGCCTAATGCCTTGAAGGCTTAGATGGTTTGATGGTTGTTCAACCTAAACCCTAATGATACCTAGGGACATTAAGGATCAAGTGGTTAGTATATTAACCCATGTTATGATCAATGGTGAACTTTACCAAAATACCCTTTATGGATTCAAGTAGGTAACCCCTTTTTATCATGCAAACCCCAATGGTTACAATGGTGATGACTTGGCTAGGCTTATCAATGTTGATTAGACCTAACCTAATCTAGAGGGATTTAATCATCATCTATGAGCAAGAGGAGAGAGAAAATCCCAATTATGGTTAAAATCCAAGTAAAATACCTTCAATATATATATGAATGTACATGATTAGGGTATGATCCACCTATGTGAGATCATGAAAACCCTATTTATGATAATTGATGAATCTTAATCTTATCTAAGAGCATCATTGATGATGTTCCTCATACATGATGATGTTATGAGTTCATTTTACCATAATGTGAATAATAAACCCTAATTCTAGGGTGATGGCATGTAATGTGAATAGTAAACCCTAATTGATGAGAATCAGGGAACCTATCTCTTATGGCAAGAGAGGAAAGTATAATTCTTGATTTAAATTGCTTTTATCAGTTGAATTAACCTTGCAGGTTCTGATATGAAGATGATCATATCCAGGAATGGATGATGATGCTATATTCATTGAAAGCATGTTGTTAGCTTTATGAATAGTAAAATATCTTGATGCCTTGTCAATGGCAACCTATGAATTAAATGGGCTGTGAGAGCCATAAATACCATCAATGTCATGCTTTAGAGATGACTTGTGATGAATGTATTGAGAAATGATGATTGATGAGAGTTAGGCTTGTTACATTTAGTATTCTCATTTCATAGCTGTTATGCTAATATTATTGTTTGAAGAACAATGTATGATGTTAAAAGAATACTGAATGTACCTAACTAATCAAGTGTAATGTAGAGCCCTGATCATAGATCCATCATTGTCAGAAATCAATTGATGGTGAAACAGGTTTTCCTAAGGGAACTCCTGGATCACATACTTTTGAGTATGTGGGGTATATGAATGTGTAGAACCTTACATCCTAGTGTAGGTGTTTGATGTAGATGTGTAATCCGTCAATCCTTCACTACAATCCCATACCGTATCAGTGGATGGTAAACATGAAACCTCCTGATGACGGAGAAAGCACAGATATCCGTATCAGTGGAAGATAAACATGAAATCTCCTGATGACGAAGAGAGTACAGAATGCCACTGTAACTCTAAAATAGCGAAGGACCAGATTACCCTGGTAAGCTATTATAGTAGAGGCACGAGATGTCCTACAAGTAATCCTCTTACTGACTGAGGAAGGTGAAGGTCATGAGAATCCGGCTCTTTCGATGACCTAGTATGATACCGAGGCACTTAGCAGTGATTGGTTGGAGTATGAGTGGTAAACCTCATCTCCACAGGGCATAAAAATAATGTTTGAAAAACATAATCCACAGTGTAGCATACCTGTTAGAGATAACTACGAGTTGATTGATTGATGTTACACTGTATAGTGTAAATGTCTTCATGTTTCATAATTGTTGAACTCATGCTTACTATTATATCCGATGATGAATACTTTGAAGCTTTTACTGCTTAAGTTATTCTTTGAGGTGCTATAATAAAGCTTCTAGCGGAGAGTTATAACTCTCGCTGGGACAATTATGTAAAATTGTCTCACCCCTTAGACTTCAATTTTTTTTAGGTGGACGTCGAGGACGGAGGAACGGGTCTACAGGTGACCAGTCCCAGCAGCAGCAGCACCAGGGGCAGCAGTAAAATCTCAGGTGGAGATTTAGCCTGCCATGTGGTGTAGTTAGAGTCAGTCCTATGTGTCCTCTGTACTCTCAGGTCTTGGAGTCTTTTGGTCTGAGATTTTGGTTATGAGTTCTTGAGATTTTGTATCATGTTGTATATAATTACTCAAGAAGTAATTATCTGAGATGTAAACAGTTTATCTCCTTTTATGAAATGGATTTAGGAATTATCTCGAATCCCAAGATAATGCAAAACTAGGGTTCATTATGTATTCGATAAACTCTAGAACACAATTAATTTTTATAGTGGATTCTAGGATAAGGAGTAAAGTGATTTAACACAAGGAGTGTGAATTTTATCAAAGTATTCTTTAGTCTAATGAGAAGGAAGTGAGACCAGAGCTCGTGGTGCTTCCTAGTTCAAAAAAATATGTGATTTCACCATATCATTGTATATTAATTTCTGACTAAAAAACATTATGTTTAATAAATTTCCCTAGACACACGTTTTATGTGAAAAAAGTATTTACGAATTAGCTATATTTTGTCATTATATTGATTAGGGCCAACATTCAAGGTGAAAGTAAGTTTTATTCATGCACAAATAACAATCAACTACTTCTTTGTCAATTTATTTATTACATGCATTGTCGTAATTGTTTCAATTTTTGACCATCACATAATATTAACCTTATCTTCATCTTATAACTTTCTCAAAAATAAAATCTATATTATAGTTCATTTCTTAGTTCACCATCAAGGACCTATATGTGGACCTAATTAGATCAATTGGGTTCCACTTTTAATGATAGACATGTAACGTAGTATAATCATAAATATTATTCTAAAATTCGTTTTGTTAAATATACTAATGTGAAACTTAGTAATATGGAGATCCCAGATAGATTTTCAAGTATATATCATTATTGTGAAGGTAACAACCTTAAAACTATAAAATATACACTTCTTTCTAGTGTAATTTTGGCACATATTGGATAATTGATCGATAAATTAAACTCTACAATCAAATAATGTAGAGAAGAGAATGACAAAGATCCATGCTCTAATTCTTGGAGAAGAAGGAAGAAGAAGAAGTATCTCTCTCATCAAAAAGTTTTAATTTCCGCTGATTTTTGGTATTCCGCTACTAATCGAATCGCTTCCGCTAAGTTTAAATCGTGTTTATACCGTGGTTTGGAGATTAGAGCCCACAATTAAGTGGTATCAGAGCTCTAGGTTCGCTGAGTCTACAGAGGCATAGGACTTAGGATGTCGAGTCTATCCTTAGTATATATTCCTTATCTAATAGAATCTTCTGCTCCTCAGGAGAAGAAGATACATAAGGATGGCAGAGCCACATGATGAGTATGTGGCAGAGAGTAGTGCTAGTGCACCTCGAGGCGGTGCAAGGGTTCCAGAAATAGAACAGCATGCACCTGAACCACCCCAGTTTGACCCAGCTGATATGGGTAACCCAGCAATTCAGATGATGTTTGGGCAGTTTATGACTACCATGACACACATAACTGACAAGATGCCCATGCCTGCACCTAGGGCACCTACCCAGCCTGAAGGACAAGGTATCGGTAAGACGTTCGAGCGACTTCGTCGTGTCAGAGCTACCGAGTACTTTGGGACTGCCGACCCCGCAGATGTTGATCTGTGGTTAACAGAGTTGGAGAAGGCTTTCATGATTCTTAATATCCCGGAGGCTGAGAAGGTTAGACATGTTGTCTATCTTCTCAAAGGCAATGCTGGTCACTGGTGGAACATGGAAGAGCAAAAGAGACCTGGGATAGAGTTCTCGTGGGAAGAGTTTCGTCGGGAATTTATCAATAGATATTTTCCAAAGACCTTCCTAGATGAGAAGATCTCTCAGTTTGAGAGATTGAGGTAGGGCATGATGAACATTAGCGAGTATGAAGCTAAGTTCATGGAGTTGATGCGGTTCTGTCTGCACATGGCTACCATAGAAGAGGAAAGAATCAGGAGATTCGAGAAGGGTTTGAATGCTGATATATCAACCCCTGTGTCTGCCTTAGAAAACTGAGAGATATTCTCTACCTTCATTGAGTCAGTCTGAAGGATAGAGAGATCTATGGTTGAGAAGAGGCAAACCCTGAAAAGATATCCACAGTTCCAGGGTTCTTCATCTAGGGATTCCAAGAAACCGAGATTCTCTGCACCTAACCCTCCACCACCCAGATCAAGTTCCCAAACTCAGTGGTCACCAAGTAGAGGCAGGGGACGAAGCCTACCTCAACAAGAGACTCACAGTTCTGCATCAATGTCAGTTACTGGACCACCAAGACCACAACAACTGGAAATAAGTTGCTACAACTGTGGGAAGGTGGGACACTTGATGAAGGACTTCCGATCTAGACCTGTCAGTATGACACAACCTCAGAGATAGAGTCAACAGGGATCACAGAGAAGACAACCTCAAGGAGCAGCTCGAGGACGCAGGCAAGCGTCTCAAGCTGGATCATTAGCACTACCTCAACCCCAGGCGACAGCGAGGCATTATGCTATGAACCCACCTGAAGCAGTGGTCAATCCACGGGTAGAGGCAGGTCAGATGGAACTTTTATATTCTTATATGTCTAAATCCTATGTGGTATCTGTTCTGATTGACCTGGGTGCTACGCACTCCTTTATCACTCGGAGAGTGATTCGTAACTGCAATATGGCAGTCAGTCATAGTGCAGATAGCTTCTTTTTGGAGACTCCGTTGAGTGGGTCTGCCGTGTTGCAATAGGTATGCTCTCCCTGCATTCTCTTCTTTTCCGATCATCACATTCAAGTGGACCTTATACCACTTGATATGCAAGGATTTGATATAATCCTCGGGATGGATACCTTAGAAAGGTATAGAGTTGTCTTGGATTGTGAATCCAAGTTGGTTGTGTTTGCTGATGAAGGCAACACATGGATCTTTCAAGGTGAAAGAAAGATTCTGCCCACCTGTCTTGTATCAGCTATGGTTGCTGATAAGCTGTTGAGGCAAGGATGTTATGCATTCTTGGCCCATGTGGTAGATGTTACCAAGGAAAGTTCCAATCCTACTGAAGTTCCCATAGTCAGGGAATTCGAGGATGTGTTTCCTGAAGGACTTCCTGGTATACCACCACCTCAGGAGATTGATTTTGAGATCAATTTTGTCCCAGATACGAAACCCATAGCCCAGAATCCGTATAGGATGGCTCCTGCCGAGATGGCAGAACTCAAGAAACAGCTTCAAGAGTTACTTGAGAAGGGTTTTATCCGACCGAGCACTTCACCTTGGGGTGCTCCGGTCTTGTTTGTTAAAAAGAAAGATGGGTAAATGCGGTTGTGCATTGACTATAGACAACTTAATAAAGTAACAATAAAGAACAAGTACCCTTTGCCGAGGATTGATGATCTTTTTGACCAATTGCGTGGTGCAACAGTCTTCTCAAAGATAGATTTGAGATCTGGATATCATCAACTCCGCATTAAGGATATTGACATATCCAATTCTGCTTTTAGGACAAGATATGGTCACTATGAGTTCACGGTTATGTCATTTGGACTAACCAATGCACCAGCTGCATTTATGGAACTCATGAATAGAGTTTTTCGACCCTTCCTTGATCAGTGTGTTGTCGTCTTCATAGATGACATTCTGATCTATAGTAAGGATGCTCAGCAGCATGAGCAGCATCTTCGCCAAGCTTTGACCTTGCTAAGAGAACATAAGCTGTATGCTAAGTTTAGCAAGTGTGAGTTCTGGCTGCCAGAGGTATCTTTTCTTGGACATGTGATATCTTCCTCGGGGATTCGTGTTGACCCTGCAAAGGTAGAATCTTTTCTACAATGGGAACAACCGAAGACACCGACGGAGATTCGAAGCTTCTTGGGGTTAGCTGGTTACTATCGAAGGTTTATTAAAAACTTTAGCTCTATTGCCTTACCTTTGACCAAGTTAACCCGGAAAGATGCTCCTTTTTCTTGGAGTGATAAGTGTCAACAGTCCTTTCAGTTGTTGAAGGAGAGGTTGACAAGTGCACCTATGCTTGTGCTACCTGAGCAAGGAAAAGGATATGTAGTCTTCTGTGATGCCTCTAAGAATGGACTTGGATGTGTGTTGACGCAGGATAAACAAGTGATTTCTTTTGCTTCCTGACAGCTTAAGAAGCACGAGGAGAATTATCCAACACACGATCTAGAGTTAGCTGCCGTGGTTCATTCATTGAAAATCTGGAGGCATTATCTCTATGGAGAGACATTCCAGATTTTCACAGATCACAAGAACCTTAAGTATACTTCTCTCAGCATGAGCTTAACATGAGGTAATGTCGCTGGATGGAGTTAATCAAGGACTATGCTTGTACAATTGATTACCATCCAGGGAAGGCCAATGTTATTGCAGATGCCTTGAGTAGGAAATCAGCAACATCAACCATGGATAGAGCACAACTAAACTCTTTAGTATGCTCTAAGAGAGATATGCTCATCTCTTTAAGGCAAGACAATGTACAGTTGAAGGTGTCATTGTTAGCCGGGTTGATGGCTGAGATGCATATTAAACCTACCCTAAGAGAGCAGATTAAGGAGGCACAACATGTTGATGTTGTAGTTCAGCAGATTAGATCAGAGTATGGAAATGAGAAGCGAGATAGTTTCCATGATTCAGATGATCATGTAGCATGTTATCATGGGAGGATGATAGTGCCGGATGTGGATAACTTGAGGAAGTTAGTCCTGGAAGAAGCTCATTCTTCAATGTATGCTATGCATCCAGGGAGCACCAAGATGTATCGTAATTTAAAAGATCTGTATTGGTGGCCTGGAATGAAGAAGGATGTTGCAGAATTTGTTCTGAGGTGTCCTATGTGTCAGCAAGTTAAAGCTGAACACCAGAAGCCTGCAGGAACAATGCAACCTTTACCCATACCACAGTGGAAGTGGGACCATGTGACCATGGACTTTGTTGTTGGCCTACCCAGGACAAGCAAAGGACATGATTCCATTTGGGTAGTTGTAGATAGGTTGACTAAGACATCACATTTCTTACCTGTCAAAACAACCTATTCTGCTGAAAGGTTATCACAGTTGTATGTTCAAGAGATAGTGTGTTTGCACGGAGTTCCTGTCACTATAGTTTCTGACAGAGGCCCCCAGTTTACAAGTCGTTTTTGGGAACGACTTCATAATGCTTTAGGCACCCAGTTAAGGTTTAGTACGGCCTTTCATCCACAGACTGATGGATAGTCGAAAAGGACCATACAGACCTTGGAAGACCTGTTGAGAACATGTGTTCTCCAGTTTACCGGAAGTTGGGACCTACACCTAAGCTTGATAGAGTTTGCCTATAACAATAGCTATCAGCATAGTATTGATATGGCACCTTATGAAGCCTTGTATGGTAGACGTTGTAGATCACCCTTGTGTTGGTATGAGAAAGGTGAGCATCAGTTGTTAGGACATGATCTTGTGCAGCAAACTACAGAAAAGATTAAGGTAATACAGCAACAGATTAAGACTGCACAAGATAGGCAGAAATCTTATGCTGACAAGCGTCGTAGACCCTTAGAGTTTGAGGTTGGAGACAAAGTGTATCTTAAGGTCTCGCCTTGGAAAGGAGTCCTTCGTTTTGGAAAGAAAGGGAAGTTAGCTCCTAGATTAAACGGGCCTTATCCAATCATTGAACGGATTGGAAAAGTAGCCTATAAACTAGAGCTGCCACCAGAGTTACAGAGGTTACATCATGTGTTTCACATTTCTATGCTAAAGAAATGTCACCCAGACACTGAGTCAGTTCTACAACCTATGGAGGTAGAATTGAATGATGATATATCTTATGAGGAAGGACCAGTGTCAATCCTTGATAACAGAATTAAAAAGTTAAAGAAGAAAGATTTAAGCCTTGTGAAAGTCCTCTTGAACCACCGTGGTGTTGAAGAAGCCACTTGGGAACTAGAGGATGAGATGAGAAGGAAATACCCTGCCCTTTTCTCTTAATACGTTTTATCGATTTCGGGGACGAAATCCTTGTAAGGGGTGGATAATTTGTAACATCCCTGACCTGGGTTATGAAATAACCCTAGGTTTTTTTCCTAAATATGTAATTAAATCCTTGTGATTAACTTTGGGCATGTAATTAAGTTCCTCAGAAACATATATTTCAATTTTGCTCCTTAATATATAAAGTTGTAGCATTGTTTTGTAATACAGGGATCTATGTGCAAATTACCCAGTTAAGGGATTAACTTGCAAATTTCACATGTTGAGATGTTCCTCTGATGTTGAGACATCATGAGGATGTTTATGATGAAGTTTGAGGGATTTCCCAAGCTTGAGCACCAAGGTGCAGCTGTGGAAGCAACCCCTGTACTTGAAAACCCTAAATTGGTGTAAAGTGCAAATTACCCAATTTGAGGGGTGAAACTTGTAAAATACATCATCTAAAATATCTTTTATGACTCTTGGCATCATTTAGAAGAGAAATGATGAAAAGGTCACTTCATTTGAATAATCATATTATAAATAACACCTTTGTGATTGAATAATCAAGGTGTATGTATAATAGCCCTTTTATGTGTATGCTTTAGTTATGGGTTGATCCTCTTTGCCTTCAATTCTTGACCTTAGAAGGAGTTTGTCCTTAGAAATAATATGTGGGGACGTGCAAAGAAGAAAGGAAGGACTTAGATGAGAAATGAGGAAAGCATATGTTCTTATGTTGAAATTTCACCTAAGTATATATACTACCTTCCCCACTTAGCAAGGGAACGATCCTCTTCTTTTCATTTCTTTTCCCCTTTCTCAAAACCGACTAAGGCTAAGCTCTGGAACAAAGAAGGACGACCAAGGGTCCTAGGTAAGTTTGGATCATCCCTTTTGCTTGAATTCATGGAGGAAACTCGTTTTCAAGGTTGAATTCATGGCTAGCTCACCTAGTTTTATCTTTCTAGCCATTCCTTTCCAACTTTTCCTTGGAGAATTCACCTTGGACGACCTGTGGAGCTCAAAGACGCCATTAAAGACATGAAGCTTGGAAGCTTGGAGCTCAAGGAACAACCTTTAGGTGGGTTCTATAACTCTAAACCTTATGCTTTGATTATACATCTTTTTCTATGCATATAGTTGCTAGTTCTTCTTCTTCCCTATTTTCCCTTGCATCCTTGCAAGCAAAATCGTGAAGAACTGCTACTGTTCTTGAGGTAGAAGATAAGGGCGTTAATTCCTATTCTTATCCACGGATTTCCACTTTACCAAACGACCTCCACCAATTGCCCATACGGTTTACACAACCGTTTGGTGGGCAAACGGTTTCAGGGTCGTATGAAGGCAAACGGCCTTCAAGACCATTTGATCGCATTGACCAAACGACGACCGTATATGAATCTTGTTTATAATTATGTAGGTTAATCACCCACAAAATTTGAGGGGTTAACTCCAAAGGAATCGTGAGATATAAGCAAATCAATTAGCAAATCCAATTGAATTAAGTTCTGATTTTCAATCTGTTTAATTTGCCCTTTTTGGGCAAACGGTCTCAAGACCGTTTACGATGGTTGACCAAGCATTGACCGTTTGGTATTACTGTTCATAATGATGTTGATTAATGACTCACCAAATTTGATGGATTAATTCCAAACGAGTTATGAGTTGAAGGTTGATTAATAGGGCAAATCCTAATTGAAATCAGTGTAGAAATTCCAATGAGTTAATTAGTGATTTTGGGTTGATTAGACCAAACGGTCTCAAAGACCGTTTGGAGAATCATCCAAACGGTCTCAAGACCGTTTGGGGATCTCCCAAGACCGTTTAGAGGTCTGGGGTCAAGTATAGTTGACCAATTGAAGGTCCAAAGGTACCAAATCATATTGCAATTAAGTATTGATGTGATGATCAACTCAATAGATCAAACCTTGATGATTTTTCACTAGAGTCCAAAGGATGGATGGGCAAACGGTCTCAAGACCATTTGGAACTCATCCAAACGGTCTCAAGACCGTTTGGTGTCAACCCAAGACCGTTTGGAGGTCTAGGGTTAAGGTAATTTGATCAATTGAGGGCCCAATTACAGTGGGTTATTGAAATAATCAAATTGCTGATTTGTGACTTAATTAAGGTTCAACCCCTATCAAATCAACTTAGATTTTGCTATATTCTTGGGAAAACGGTCTCAAGACCGTTTGGAGGTTATCCAAATGATCCCAAGACCGTTTGGGCCAAGTTTGAGCCCGATTGGAGGTCAATTGATGGGATCAACTTCGATTTGATTCACATTGTTGAGTGTTGATGGTTGAATGTTTATAGACCTTAATTGAACCAACTCAAACCCTTTTTGGATATCAATTGAGGATCAATTGAGTGACCAATTGGTTAAGGCTAACCCTAATTGTCTCAATTGATAAGTGGTTAGCAAGCTTGAGACCAATTGAAGGCATCAACATAGGAAACCCTAATCGAGTTTACCCTTTGAATCACCTTGGAGGTTCATGCGATCTTGAGCTTTTAGGACCATACGACTTCAGGACCGAATGAGTTCATATGACTTCAGGACCGAATGAGTTCATACGACTTCAGGACCGAATGATTTCATACAAATTCAGGACCGAATGAGTTCATACAACTTCAGGACCGAATGAGTTCATACGACTTCGGGACCGAATGAGTTCAAACGACTTCAGGTCTGAATGAGCTCAAACGACTTCAGAAGTCAAACTATGACTAAACGGTCTTCACCCCATCTTGGGCAAACGACCTCAAGATCGTTTAAAGGTAAACGGTCTTGAGGGTCATGCGGTCTTGAAGTCAACCAAAGCTAAACGGTCTACAACCTTAAATGATCTCAGGATCGTTTGAAGGTTGAAGGTGTGAAACCTTTTGGGGACTTTTAAGGATAAGTCTGCCTAATGCCTTGAAGGCTTAGATGGTTTGATGGTTGTTCAACCTAAACCCTAATGATACCTAGGGACATTAAGGATCAAGTGGTTAGTATATTAACCCATGTTATGATCAATGGTGAACTTTACCAAAATACCCTTTATGGATTCAAGTAGGTAACCCCTTTTTATCATGCAAACCCCAATGGTTACAATGGTGATGACTTGGCTAGGCTTATCAATATTGATTAGACCTAACCCAATCTAGAGGGATGTAATCATCACCTATGAGCAAGAGGAGAGAGAAAATCCCAATTATGGTTAAAATCCAAGTAAAATACCTTCAATATATATATATGAATGTACATGATTAGGGTATGATCCACCTATGTGAGATCATGAAAACCCTATTTATGATAATTGATGAATCTTAATCTTATCTAAGAGCATCATTGATGATGTTCCTCATACATGATGATGTTATGAGTTCATTTTACCATAATGTGAATAATAAACCCTTATTCTAGGGTGATGGCATGTAATGTGAATAGTAAACCCTAATTGATGAGAATCAGGGAACCTAGCTCTTATGGCAAGAGAGGAAAGTATAATTCTTGATTTAAATTGCTTTTATCAGTTGAATTAACCTTGCAGGTTCTGATATGAAGATGATCATATCCAGGATTGGATGATGATGCTATATTCATTGAAAGCATGTTGTTAGCTTTATGAATAGTAAAATATCTTGATGCCTTGTCAATGGCAACCTATGAATTAAATGGGATGTGAGAGCCATAAATACCATCAAGGTCATGCTTTATAGATGACTTGTGATGAATGTATTGAGAAATGATGATTGATGAGAGTTAGGCTTGTTACATTTAGTATTCTCATTTCATAGTTGTTATGCTAATGTTATTGTTTGAAGAACAATGTATGATGTTAAAAGAATACTGAATGTACCTAACTAATCAAGTGTAATGTAGAGCCCTGATCATAGATCCATCATTGTCAGAAATCAAATGATGGTGAAAAAGGTTTTCCTAAGGGAACTCCTAGATCACATACTTTTGAGTATGTGGGGTATATGGATGTGTAGAACCTTACATCCTAGTATAGGTGTTTGATGTAGATGTGTAATCCGTCAATCCTTCACTACAATCCCATACCGTATCAGTGGATGGTAAACATGAAACCTCCTGATGACGAAGAAAGCACAGATATCCATATCAGTGGAAGATAAACATGAAATCTCCTGATGACGAAGTGAGTACAGAACGCCACTGTAACTCTAAAATAGCGAAGGACCAGATTACCCTGGTAAGCTATTATAGTAGAGGCACGAGATGTCCAACAAGTAATCCTCTTACTGACTGAGGAAGGTGAAGGTCATGAGAATCCGACTCTTTCGATGACCTAGTATGATACCGAGGCACTTAGCAGTGATTGGTTGGAGTATGAGTGGTAAACCTCATCTCCACAGGGCATAAAAATAATGTTTGAAAAACATAATCCACAGCGTAGCATACCTGTTAGAGATAACTATGAGTTGATTGATAGATGTTACACTGTATAGTGCAAATGTCTTCATGTTTCATAACTGTTGAACTCATGCTTATATTATATCCGATGATGAATACTTTGAAGCTTTTACTGCTTAAGTTATTCTTTGAGGTGCTATAATAAAGCTTCTGGCGGAGAGTTATAACTCTCGCTGGGACAATTATGTAAAATTGTCTCACCCCGTAGACTTCAATTTTTTTAGGTGGATGTCGAGGACGGAGGAACAGGTCTACAGGTGACCAGTCCCAGCAGCAGCAGCACCAGGGGCAGCAGTAAAATCTATGGTGGAGATTTAGCCTGCCATGTGGTGTAGTTAGAGTCAGTCCTATGTGTCCTCTGTACTCTCAGGTCTTGGAGTCTTTTGGTCTGAGATTTTGGTTATGAGTTCTTGAGATTTTGTATCATGTTGTATATAATTACTCAAGAAGTAATTATCTGAGATGTAAACAGTTTATCTCCTTTTATGAAGGAAGTTTTATGGTTTCAATGCTTTATCTCAAAAAGTTTTAATTTTCGCTGATTTTTGGTATTCCGCTGCTAATCGAATCGCTTCCGCTAAGTTTAAATCGTGTTTATACCGTGGTTTGGAGATCAGAGCCCACAAAAAGAATGCAAGTAATGATGAACATATCCTAATGAACTAAGATAAACCCTAATGGACATAACTAGGGTTAATGATGATGAGAACCTGATGGTGACATGTAATCTTATCTTAGAATTATCTTACTGATGTCATTTTCTAGATTATGGTTCGTTATCTGAACATTAGGTTTCATATCATTTTTGTGCACATATTAACCCTAGTTTATATACATTATTCGAATTAGGGTTACGACCCATGAATTAAGGGTCATCTTAGTATAACATGAATTCTATGCATCTAACTGATATCAAATTCCACTTATAGATATAAGGGTGTTCGATAAATTCCATCATTTATTGAGCATCTATGTATTTATTGCATTTAATTAGGGTTAAAATCCCTAATTAGCCTAATGGAGCAAATTACATGATTTCGTGCATCAAGATCATAATCACTGGCCTTATATGTATTATAGACATCAAAAAGGATTTGCTGACATATTATCATTTGGGCCATTGTTTGATATTTACTATCCATGAAACAAGTATTTCACAACTTACATGATATCACTATTATTAGTGCATCAAAAGCCTGATATTATCTTTCTATTGTGTTCTACTCATTTTCTTGGGAATTTCGGTATATTATTTGTATTTTTATGACAAGGGATGTATTTACTATGAATTTTGTAACATCTGAACATTTTCTGAGATAATTACCACTTCTGGCCAATCGAGAGTTGCCATGTGTCCCCCACGGGCACGACTTTCAGCTCTTGGCTTGCGTTGAGCCGTGGATCGCTGGATCCGGTTGGTTCAGCTTCGAGTCAGCCGGTTCATGACCTGGACCCGGTTCAGGGCTCTTATTCTTCTCGCGACCCGATGTGTTCTTCGTCTTTCCCCGCTCGCGTGGACGACCGATGGGTCGACGCCTGCGTGTGCCGCCGCTTGACCTAGCTCTAATGAGAAATCCTGGAGCTCTCCTCCCTCTGGTACACAACTATCTCACGCATAATCTCCTGAGACAGCACCAGGTTCCGTTCTCCTCCTCACATTATCGCACGATTGTGATGTTCTCCTGCCAAAGCGGCCCACCGCGATGGCCAACATCCCCGGCGACGAACTAGCACTCTCAATACTTCCTCACCTCATAGAGTTGTCTCCTAGATATGGTCCTTTTTCTACCATCATTATCGACTTCTGCGCGACGATGACCAACCCAGGGCTCCTCCTTCATAAGCTCATCGGTCACCGCAACAACTGCTATGTGGATGAAACAGGTGCAAGGCCTTTTAGCTCTGCTTCTCTGATTTCAGGTTTTAGGAAGCGCCAACGGTGTCCAGCAGCTGAACGGTGTAATCTAAACACGAAGATGAGCCCTCTGTATGTACCTTCTACCTTTCTGTGGCCTTCCTTCCCCTCTCCTTCTCTATTGTTGCTAGCGATGGAGAGACCAAGGTGTTGGGGATGGTCATTCTCTCTCTCCGGTCCTCTATATGTTTTGAAAGAGGGTTTTACATGTAGGCCTGCCGAAGTCGAAGAGAACCATCCAGGCACCTACCACTCTCTTCCTCAGGCCACGACCATGATCATGGAAACATAGGTTGGGTCGTTTTCGTTGCTACCCCCACGATCTCAAGTCCGACAAGAAGTAGGGTAAGAAGCCCCGCCCGTTGCATCCAAAGGAACGGCCAGGAGAAACCCTCCTCAAAGCCCATCCACGGCACCCCTTGACCAAAAAGGATAATGGTAGTGTAACACTTCCAACATTTCAATACTTATTCTAAATGATCCCAACTTTATAATAATACATCAAAGTGACCATTATTTGATAGTATTCAAAAGCTAATAACTCCTTACAGGTTTGTGTGGTCGTCATGATCATCGATCCATAGGTTTTGTATCACTTGAGCTACCCTCTAGTCAAGTTTGGTGTCAAAACTCAATTGATTGTTTAGTCAATTAAACATCTCAAAATACACAAACTTGGAGATCTTAACTATTGATATTAATATCAATCGACATCCATACTCAAACAACATACTTAAAATTATCAAAATAACTCAAGCACATGAATTCACTTATATCATTGGAAATTTAAGGATTCCAAAAGTCCACTCCATCACATCCTACACACCTTCAGAGAAATTGTGTCCTCGAAATTAAGCCAAAAATTCAGTCCATCACAACAGAGACACAATATATTGCTTCCTCCAGTGCAACAAATAAAGTTGTATGAATCAAAAAGTTTATTGGTGAATTAGGAATGGTTCTACCTTTTTTTTTAGAAAACATAGAGATTAGATTTCATTCATCCCGCTCTGTATTTCAGGCCAAAGATCGGAAACGTCTACATTAACATTCATGTTTAACCAGGAAGGTATGCTAGAAGTAAAAGAAATGACATTGCTAGAGCTTTTACAAAAGCGTGATATGCACTCGGCTACTTTATTCTGCGTTCTAGATATGTGTGAGATGTGTGGTTCTCCAACATCCTCACAGAGTATCCTAAGACGCCTCATATGTGGAGAAAAAATTATAGTTGCAGGGACGCTTCCAACAGTAATGTTTACTGCTATAAGTGCATCCGAAATAATGGTCGGCAAACGCCATCCCGTAGTTTTGTAGAGTTCCTTAGCACAGATGATGCTTAGGATTTCGGCCTCCAGTGTCGAGTAGGTACTGCTGGGTGAATCGTAAGCCATAATGAATTTGCCATTGTCGTCAACAACGTGAATTCCTATTCCTACAGCGTCGAAAGAAGATGTAAAAGAAGCATCCACGAATATCAATATGTTTTGACTTGCTGGTGGTCGTGTTTGTGCTCTCGGGGCAGTCGGGGCACGTAGCATGGTCTGCGGGAGAGATAAGATGGCCAGGGCCTTCTCTTTGATCAAGGATATACATTGAACAATAGGGTGATGCTTCCTATTATGGATGTGGTCATTTCTATGCAGCCATATTTCCCAAACAGATACAATAGGTGTGAGTGTCTCCATGTCCGTACACAAAGAGGATAGGAGTTGAGATATCCATTCATCTTTTATGAGACTGAAAAGGTGAGGGTCAACATGCAGCGCTAGCCAAACTTGTTTGTTGTTAGCGTAGTCTCGAAGGCAATGTATTAATGTATCCTGGTTGTTATTGCAGACGGGACATACACCATCTCCAGGAATGTGTCAGTGAGCCTTCTCCATATTTGTGAGTATTGCCTTATGTTGAAGTAGCCAGAGGAAAGTATTGAACTTTTCTAGAATAAGCAGGTTCCAGATGGACGTCCAGTCCCCATTAAGAGTGATGTGCGAGTCCCTTCTTAGCCACAAGTATGCAGATTTTGCAGTAAGAGAACCAGAGGTAGTAAATGGCCAGTGCCATGTATCATCGCCTGCTACTGCGTCTGGCGGGAAGATGTGGCTGATGTGCTTCCATGTTGGCTCGGGTAGATATGCGTGGATGAAAGACCAGTCCCATGTGCCTTCATCAAGGGCCATGGAAGCGACACAGAGGTCATCAAGGCCAGCAGGTGGTACAAAAGAAGGTATCATACCATTTATAGATTGGCCATGCAATCATTTACTAGTCTAGACATTTGTGGATGTGCCCATATTGATGGTAATTGTTGACACTTGTAGGATTCTTAAGATGTTCTTTCAAATGAAGGACCAAACTGAGGAGCAAGGCTTCTTTGTCATCATGCCATGTTGCATATATTTCTCCTTCATTACTCGCACCCATAGTGCATTTGGGTTATTGAGAAATAGCCATACAATCTTTAACATGAGTTCTTGATTCTGTACACATTTGTCCTTAATTCCTAGACCACCTTCATTTTTAGGCATAGTAATAACTTTCCATGACACCAAGGAGAGATTGTGATGAGCCCTGTCATCAGACCATATGAAATTCTTGACATGCTTATTTATATCATCACATAGGGATGGAGAGAGTTGACCAGATTGCATGGCGTAGCTTGGTATAGCTTGTAGGGTAGACTTTGCAAGTGTGATCCGACCAGTGAGAGACAGATGTCGGGCAGACCAGTTGGTCATGTAGTCCTTGATGGTACACGTGATGGCTGAATGTGTAGATTTATTAACCCGGTGATGAAGGATAGGGATACCCAAATATCGGCCCAGATCAGTATTGCTTTGGATGCCCAACTTTCTATAGAAAGAATGACGGACTTCACGTGGGGTGTTAGGTGAAAAGAAACACTGAGATTTTGCCTTCAAGACAGTCTCTCCAGAAGCACGAGCAAACTGATTGAGAATTTTATTTATGACACGAGCTTGGGTGACTGAAGCTTCGACCATTAGCAAAATATCATTAGCAAACAACACATGAGAGAGATGGGGACCATGATGGGAAAGCTGGATCGGTTTCCGTTCTCCCAGCATTATAGAGTTGTAGATTGTCTGGCTGAGTCTCTCCATGCATAGAACAAGGATATATGGTGAGATGGGGTTACCCTGACGAACCCCTTGGGTGGATTTATAGGGCTCCAGCAGTGCCCCTTCCCAAAGGATGGATGTGTGCCCTTTTGTGATGATTTTCATGATCATATTAATAATCTTTTCAGGTAAACCCATTCTTTGGAGAGTATCAGAAATAAATTCCCAACTCATTTTATTGAACGCCTTAGCAAGGTCAAGTTTGATACATGCCCAAGTCTTGCCAGTGTGCTTGTTACAAATGGTATGAATGACTTCTTGTACGAGTATGATGTTGTCTGCCCTTCTAGGAATGAAGCTAGATTGGGTTTCAGACACCCAGTCATGAAGTAGTGACTTGAGGCATTCTACTAGAACCTTAGAGATTAGCTTGAAGCAAGTATTATTCAAGGATATAGGCCAGAAGTCACCACAAGATTGTCGTTGCTTGTTCTTAGGAATTAAAATTGTTAAGGAGTCAGCGAGACAGGCGTCCACACAACCGGATAAGAAAGCATCCTGGACTGTAGAGATAACAGACTGCCCAACCTTAGGCCATTGCTTCTGGATGAAAGAGTTGTATACACCATCGGGCTCGGGGGATTTATTTGGTGCCATAAGAAATATGATTTTTCTGATTTCATTTGAGGTAGGAATCTTTTCAATATTTCTGCAAATGTTGTGAGTCGGGTGCAAAAAAGAGCCAATGAATTCGGCTGTGGTTGCTTGAGATCTCGAATGTGTTGCCGGGGCAGTCATCTGGTCTTGAAAAAAAGATCTCACCATGACTTTCATAGCATTGGGATCATCTACCCAGTTTCCGGCACCATTCTGAAGGCGGGTGATTTTATTGAAGCATCTTCGTTCTTTAACATAAGTGTTAAAGAACTTAGCATTGTCGTCGCCCAAGCTTAGCCAATTAATGTTCGCTCGTTGATGCCAATCCGCCTCTTCCTGAAGAAGAATATTGTTGTATTCATCTTGCAAACGGGACATAGTAATGTCAGAAGAAATAGAAGGAGAAAGGTGGGTAAGAACTTGTTCCTTATTAATGTGGTGCATGGTTTTATTCTTTTTCTTGTTGTTAGCATGCTTCCTTTCAACATCCCACTTCATCGTGGCATACTTAAAAGTAGGAAGGGCATCAATAAAGTTCTTTTGGGGGTCCCAAGAGCTGCTGAGAATATTTTGAAAGTCTGGTGTCAAGGACCAGCTATCTCTAGTTCGAAAGATATGAGGCCGACGAGTAGAGGATGGGTTCATACGCACTAGAACCGGGTTGTGATCACTATACAGCCATGGAAGAACTGTGATAGAATCATCACTAAAAGTAGACATCCATTGGGCATTAGCAATGACCCTATCTAGCTTTTCCAGAAGTTGCAGGTGTTTGAATGTAAAGAAGAGGCCCCCTGCTTTCATATATGCCAGGCCAGTGTGGAGAAGGGTGGAGTTGAACTTCCTACTCGAACGATGATCAAAAGAGCAACCATTTTGTTTTTCAGAAGTGTCAAGTACGGTGTTGAAATCTCCTAACACTGCCCATGCACCTTGGATAGTAGTGGTGATCTCGTGTATCCATTTCCAAAGAAAATCCCATTTAAAGGGGTTTGGGCTGCCGTACACCACAGTAAGGTGTCAGGTGTTGTTGACACAACAGTGAATGAATTGGTGATGGTTCTAGATGATGTCAATAGAGCAGCGAGCATCATCCCAAAGTATCTAAATTCCTCCAGAAAAACCAATTGCTTCAACACGGTGAGAGGATGGGAAGCCAAGTTGTACGTCTGGTAATATTATCAGCTTTGAGTCCACTGATACGGGGTTCTACATTAGCGAGTATCTGTAGTTTGTACCGCCGTCTATAATCTTTCAAGAGTCATATTTTTTCTTGAAGCAAGCCCCCTTGTATATTCCAGCAGAGAATACTAAGCATTAAAAACTAGTTGTGGGGAGGGGTTGCAACCAGTCAGGCAATGGTTGTTCGGAGGCCGATAGAGGTATCCTCTCCGGACATCTCATCATCTAACACCTCAATTGTATCTTTATTGAAATCAATAGCCCTTATCATTGTTGGGCCTTGATTCATGTTCCCTAACATCTGTACGAGTTTTCCTTTCTTTCTCTCACATCATGGGCTCATGGTATGGTATATAACTTTCCTATTTCTCAGGATAACACCTCCTCCTCTATTTCCCATGTCTCCCTGATGAAATCCCTAGTGTGAAGACGGTAGCACCATCAGGTTCTCATTTGCGGCAAACTGGAAAGGGGGGTCAGGGCCTGCATCTTGACATCTACTTGTGCAGACCTCATCTTCAATTAACCTCACCAATGAGTTGGTAGCATTGTTGCCACTGTTTGTACCCAGTGGCAGTTTAGATGGCACTACTGTGTTCAAGTTACTTTGTTGTTGGTGTTTCTATTTTTGACCTTTCTTCTTCTGTTTCCTTGATTGGGTCATTTGCCAATCTCCGTCTTCATCCTGTTGCTGATCCAGCGTTGACGTTGAGGTGGTCTTGGGTGGGACGGTTTTCTCAGCAACTTTAGCAGCTTCATTTATAGTTGTTGATGGTTCCCGGGCAGTCTTCTTAGTGGGAGGAGGGCGTCATTCAGGCTTTTTTGCATGAATATGTTGTTTGTACACAGCAGAGTATAAAAGGGCTGAGCCTGAAGAAGATGAGGGTTCTGTGGGGGTAAACAGAGTGATAAAAGTACAGTCTTTATCCTTGTGTCCTACCCTCCCACACTTCATGCAGACGTTGGGTAGATTTTCATACTCAAGCCTATATTGCTCACTGTTAAGATAGATGGCTGGCGGTAGTGGCCTTGTGGTTTCGACTTCCACTGCCAGTCCTGCAAATTTTCCATGATGGCCTAACAATGTTGTAGTATCCACCTTGATAGCCTTCTCTACGACATCACCAATACTGAGTAGCATTTGGTACTGGTATAGGAAGACTGGAAGTTCAGGGATGCGTATCCATACCACAAGCTTTCTGGGAACGTGGTTTGTTGGGCAAAAAGCTGAGGACCACGATTATAGGTAATTCCCAAAGATGGTCCATGGCCCTTCCGTCATGGCGCGGACATAGTCTTCTTGATTGCCCAGTTGTATAATATAGTAACCCATCTCGAGATCAACGACCCAGAACTGTTCAGTCAGTTTCCAAAGGGACTTGATCTTGTTAACCAGTGTCGTGAAGCCAACGTTGATTCCAACAACCTTGACAACAACAGCGAATTTCCACAGTTCGAGCAGCGGAGGTAAAACATCTAGATTGAATGTGATATGGGGGAGGACTCCACTGCGATCAACATGGATGTCTTCCACCTTGAGCACATCCGGCGAGGCTGGCCTGATCGTCGCCTGGTTCGTATGTGAGCGCCCAGCGGCTACGTCTTTGTATGACAGCAGCGGGGGAGGGGGTACCTCGGCCGCTTGGCCTTTCCCAACGCAGTCTCCTTCGATCATCTCTTCCACATCTCTGTCGATGGTTGAGGAGATGACATGATTCGGTTCCTCCAGTGAGCTTTCCCCTACCCCCATCATCGCAGGTACGATGGGGGCGTTGAAGAATCATCTACCTGCACTATAGCCGCCACGCATTCAACACCTTCCATCCATTCTGCCAAAACCCTAGCAGAGCGTCCGTCTTCCAGTGCGCCCAACTTTTTATGCTCTTTTAGTATACTAGAGTGGTTCTACCTATTGACGACACAGTAAAAATATATTGTGACAATAATGAAGGCATTACACAAACTAAGGAACTCGGATCACATCAGCTCTCCAAACATATATTATGGCCCTACCATCTCATATGAGATATCACACATCAAGGATATTGTATGTTAATTATAATAGACACATGTCATTTATCTACTGCATGGTGTAGTCTATTCCATATGTACATAGGAACAACTTATTCTACAATATATGTCTAAGGCGGGAGACTAAGGTGACGCGAAGGAACTACTTTTTTTTTTAGTGATACTCTTACAGTAGAGGGACATAGTTTTCATATACCATGCTCGTGGCTTTGGTGAGAGGTATACATTAGAAAAAAAATATTTCACCTTTTTTGTGCTGAAAACAGCCAATATGAGGAGGCAGGATGACTGGACGGACACCCAGTGGCGTATCCACATATAAACAAGGGGGCAGCTGCCTTCAGTTTTAAAATTCTGTACTAATGCATATTCCATCTGTCATGCATTTAGAATGTAAACAGCTAAGTAACCCCGTGATTTGGCATTCACCCTACTATTTCGCAACTAAACAATACGGTGCTCGCCCATTAAGACAGTAGCCCGGCCAATGGGCCGGTTATTTATTATAAAAATTCTTGACGTCTGACTTAAGACAGTAGCCCGGCCAATGGGCCGGTTATTTATTATAAAAATTCTTGACGTCTGAAACAAATGAATATCCAAACAGTATACGTTGATGACATGACATCATATAAGAACCTCGGATCAATTGTAAACATAAGAGTGAATAGGATATTAGCCAAGGGCGCCTAGATCTGAAGTCCAGCCTTTATCTTTTGAATGGTAACAACATCGGTCTTGAAAGACTTGGCAAGGATACCATCGTCGATGCTAGTATTGAAGACGCTCAAAGGAACAGATACCGTGCCAGCGTTGGCACTGCCGAAGGCAGAGAACGCAACTGCAGGATCCTTGGAAACGCAGTACTGGAAGTGCACTAGCCCTTTGGGGAACACGAACATATCGCCGGCCTGCAGTGCTTGTGTGTAAAGCTTATTGGCGGTGTCGACGAATCCGACCTGGAGTTCGCCATTGGCGAGGAAGAGAAGCTCACTGGCGCGGGGATGTGTATGAGGGGGATTAACGGTGCCGGCTGGATAGAGGAGGACGGCATAGGAGACGCTCTGGCCATTGAGTGCTGGAAACTCGGCCATGGAGGCTTTGAAGACCTTGAAGGTATCAGGGAAACTGCCGTTATTGATGTGGCGGAATCCGGTGAAGGTGAAGAAATCGCCGTTGATCATAATGGGGTCGAGGTCAAGTGGGACAACAAAGTCGGTGAGTATATCCGGGTCACCGCCGTAGGTTGTAGCGGCAATGGCGAAGAACAGGAACGGCAAGGCCTTCAATAGTTTGGTGGATGAATATGCCATGTCGAATGTTGGTGTTGGTAAGAGATTGATAAAACTATGTATCGATTCAGTTATTCCGGTGTGGGTCTGAGCGAAAAGGGTTCATGCAAGTCTTATTTATAACTGTATGAGAAATATATGTACAGCTAATTAGTGAAAGCCGGCATTCAATAATGCAAGAATGAAGAACACTAGGTAATTAGCTGGATTGAAAGCCGGCATTCAATAATGCAAGAATGAAGAACACTAGGTCATTAGCTGGATTGTGTTTTTGGTTCTCAGCAATGTTTCGTTTTACCCAACGGTATGCACGTAGCCATCACATATGGAGGATATTAAGCTAGCTGGGATCTTGCTCCATTTGGATGGTCTCTCCTCGACCAAGGGCAAATGCTAAAAAAATATATTTATTTGTAAAATATCAGTTAGAAGCTTTGGCATGCGGCGGATCTGACATATTCAACTCTTTGTTTCTTTTCCTCAAAAGCCGCCTCATCTGACATATCACCAAAGCTATCTCCTCTTGTTGATAACAAGAAGCACTAATAAGTGTCTCGTTGAGCAAGAAAACTTGAATACCAATATGTATTTACAACAAACTTCTTTCTCAAACTTGGTCAAAAAACACTTATGGGTAACATGAAGCTGAATAGTGTCATTGACATTTCTTTAAATATCAATTTAATATCAACGGTATACCAGCTTACGGGCAACAACTGAAGTATGACCCAAGTAAATGTCCTCATTGTCAATTTGGTAATTATAGCTACTCTTCTTTGGCCTTAAGGATTTTTAGGGTGGCATTAAGGAATCAATTAATACAATAGAAGTCACTCGTTTTAGGCGTTTATGACTCTCAGGGGTGGATAATTTGGCCTTATAATAATGTGGTACCAAATGGAACAATTCATTTAGAATTGTTTGCAAAAATATCTTACTTTGGACTGAGCAATGCTTGTTCACTTCACAATAAATCATTAATTATTCCTCAAAACATTCAATTTCTTGAATTAATACCAAAAGGAAGCAACTTGTTCAATCTTAAATAGATTACTCGTAGTTCATCATTGAGGCAGTCACCTAAACTAGCCTTCTTCTTGACAAAGGAAACTAACATAATTAACAAAAACTAGATATATGGACATGTACAACACAAAATACTAGATTGTGACATCTAGAAAATATATGATCAAAAACTTTTACTAGAGATAGGATAACATGTACCGTATTAGAGGTCATAAAAGGCAGTGCATTATAACGCCAGGAGTTGAGTGTGAGATTATAAAACCAAAAAACCTTAAGACAACCATTTTAATAGTCTTCTTCAAGTAGACACACCACACCTCATGGATGTCACAATTGTGGGGTTGACTGCTAAGTATTTATTGAGAAAATATGGAGGACTTGTTCCTCAAGGGAGGTTTCAACAATTTGTAGAAAAATTAGCATCCAAATGTAATACCTAATTTAACAACCCAAGTTGAGGTTAAGGAATTGTTTGATTTACCTTTGTCTCCATTATTGAAACTATGAATTACAATGAGATATATTCTTATTAATAATAACCCTACAACTTTAAATACACACATGTAATTGTTCATCATTATAATTCTTTGACTGATACTTCAAATAGTAAATAATTTTGTTCTTTAGACTTCTTATTCTATGAGTGTGTTACAGTTGTTGAGTCCAAAATGAGAGAAGACTACTTTTTTTCTTTTGATGCACTTTCTTTACCTACAATGCTCGCTCGTACTGATGGTTCCCATTTTTATATAAGAACAGGAAAGTACGTGGCATCTCAAGTTAGACTTTCTTTTGGGACATAGAAAGATGAAAGGAACGTAGTGGGATGAAATGACTCAACTGTATGGGAGGGGGTTGACCATCAGGGAGAGGAATGGAATGACGATAGAGAATTGGACCATGTCCCAAGGATGATATTATTTTTGGTAGATATATAGAAAACACTAAGGGTCGCAACTATACTTTTAGGGGAATTCTAGGGCTTAACTAGTAAAACCTAGAGTTTCTTTTCAAATCTTAGTTTTAGGTGCAATAAATTGTTTTATATATAAAAATATATATGCATTATGTATGAATTTCCTGTAGAATTAGTTCTAGAGCTATATTAGTGACTCTCCAACCTGAGAGGTTGCGCCAAGGGAAAGATTACACAAAATAATGTTGAAATTGTCTTAATTTTCTTCATAACCAAGAACCCAAGAAAAAGGGCTGGAAAACATACCAACGACATGCATGTATATAATCATATAAAGGTTAAGTATTTACATTATTACCTGGTAGTTGTACATAGATTGTTGTTGGTGACCATTGCCACAACATAATTATACAATATATTTATATGTAAAGTTTACAACATGAGCACATATACATGGCATACAACCAAAAATAGAGTAATAGATATGTTGAGATACATGTAGGTGATTATGGCGAATCAATAGGGACACCTTCATATGTCATAATATTTCCATTCTTCTTGTCTAGGGGTTCATTCCATATCTAGACCCGAGTGTACGATTATTAATAGATAATAAAAATTGGCCCTTTGTATGATTATATGTTGGCAATTTAGTGGAATTCAATTTCAATATATTTCCTTGCCTTCTTAGTTATTAAGTTATTATATTATTCATTGTTTTTATTGAGTAATCTCACACTTGATGCGACATCTCCAATTGTGGTGACACATTTTCTGGTATCAGATCCAAGTTCAAAGAGTTATAAGGACATAGGATGTTGTCTCTGTTCTTGCATGTAATCCACATGTGATAACCATTTAAGGTTATGTAGATATTTTTGAATGATGGAAGAGCATGATGAGAGTACCTTAGTGTCTCCTTCCATATAAGGGAGGAGGGTTTAAGAACATGAAAATCTTGAGGCAAGGATTTGTATTCCTCTCTCACCTCCCTTAACCCTATGTGGCTTGTTAACGTGACAATACATGCTATATCTAAACAATTTATATCTACTTTTATGAACATGACTAAAAGATGTTGGTTCCTCCACCCAAGGGACCATCATGTTTTGCCGAGTCTCCTTAGAGGTTTGTAGAAGATCTTTTAGAGGTCAAGAAGATTTAAAGATATATAGTTTGTCGAGAGATCCGATCCACTGGATGCGGGTCCTTGGTTGATGGAGCTGAAGAAAGCTCTTTGGTTCCTGGTCATAGTAGAGGAAGATATGATTAGGCTCCTACCTACCTCTTGAAGGGTAGTGTTGGTCACTTGTCAGCCATGGAGGAGGATAAGAGGTCATAATAAGTGATCCCATGGCCAAAGTTTTATTTTCTTTGACTACATGTACTTTCCCAAACATATCTTCTACAGTGAGACATTTCCTTCCTTCTTCAAAGTAGTGAGGAGAATAGATATAATGATGATATCTTTCCATGATTTTGAGTCAAGAAAGAGGTCGGATCGATCCCTTCATAGGAAATCTACGATCTTTACAAAGAAGATGTATTTGGAACCAAATAGTAGTAACAACAGCCACAATAGAGATAGGGAATGTTATATCCAAGTACACTGGTAGAAATGTAGTGGTTTCCTAGAAATGACTGAAGTAGATGGTTTTCTCCCCATACAAAACTATTTTTGGTTCAATATTGGTGTTAGGGCCTTCTCTGCCATAATATGGTAGGCAATATAGGACCTACAATAGTAACCACTCTTGTGTCTACTATTTTAAAATGAGTAAACTCTATAGGAACTACAAGAATAACCACTCAGGTATCTACCATTTCGAGATGAGAAAATGATGCCATTGTGGTCAGTTTAGGCATGTTGATATATGTTTCCCCTAGTTGTACTAAGAGATGACACAAAAGAATAGGGAGATTTAGCAGTTTAGATAGTTGAATACTGGATCTAGAAGAGGGTAGGTTTCATGGGTAGGGTCATGAGGACCATCTAGAAGGATTCAAGGTTGTGTTCTTCTTTAGTCAACCACCTATGTCTATACGATGACTTAATTAGCTAAAAGGAGTTGTCTCTGCACGGCTTATAAGCAGGTTATCTTGGAATTTTTCCTTTAGACAAAAGTACTTTATGTTTCATATCATATTTATTGGACCTCGGTGAGACACACTCATGCATCACAAGGGAGGTGATACATGTATGTAGCTTTCCTGTTGATAGTAAACATCATGAGGTTTTGTTAGAAACTTATTTGATGTGTTATGTTATTTGGATGGAGGTGTGATTGTATTGTGTACACCAATACATGGGACATAACATTGAATTGAACCTCATTCTGGTTAATATATATAGATTTGATGTGATCCTAGGTATGGATAACATAGACATGTATAAGATGATATTTGACTATAGATCCAAGTTTGTGGAGTTTAGGGACGGTGAAGTTTCTTGGTTTTCCTAGGAACTAGAAAGATACTCCCTTTGTGTTTGTCCTTTGGTGTCTACTTCTATAGTAGAGAGGGTTTTGAGAATGCAGTGTGCATCTTTCTTGGCACATGTTGTGGATACTAAGGCAAAGGTTCAAAGATCGAGGATGTTTTAGTAGACCAAGACTTTGAAATTTGTGTTTCCCATTGTGTTTTTTAAGTTTTCCACCATCGAAAGAGAATGATT
The DNA here is from genome assembly GCA_963693085.1 of Alisma plantago-aquatica. NCBI lineage: Eukaryota > Viridiplantae > Streptophyta > Magnoliopsida > Alismatales > Alismataceae > Alisma > Alisma plantago-aquatica. The sequence goes on from OY856409.1 coordinate 1,488,701,244, forward strand.
TTGTGGTCAATCATTGTGGCAACACATCCCACTATCACACAGACAGCGAGGTGTTACGCAAAAACGTGTGGAAATCACTATAACCACAGATTACCAAAAACACGGGTTAATTAAAATTGATTGCGGAAAACTGATAAACTGAGAAACTATTACGTTCCAGTCCACATCCTGCAAGAAAACAAGTCATATATATACATATACAAGATCTGATATGTGTCCACATCTCAAAGGAACAGTTGTCTATCCATCACATGATTTCACCACCTGTTCATATACATAAAGGCCCACATCCGGCCAACAGCAGGATATACAAAACATTATCGATCGTACATCGTGAAACAACGCCAAAACACTGCCAAGGACCTGAGGGTACAGGGATGACTCTAGACTCTACTACAAAACATCCAAAAGAGCAGCATATCCATCGCTTGCCTTCTATTGCTCGTCTAGCTGCTCGGTCGCAACACCACGACCACCACCACGTCTAGCTCGACCACCTAAAAAGGGTGTAAACCAGCGGGGTGAGACAATTGAACATTGTCCCAGCGGGAAACATAACTCCCCACCGCAACTACAGAACCTCAGAAAGATAGAGCTTATAACAGTAGATAACTGATAAGAGATATAACATGAGCAGTTTATGTAAAGCAAAGCTATTCTTACTGACAAGCTTACCAGCTGTACAAAGGGGCATGTAACCAAGTACTCTCAATAGAGCATGATTGACAAGATAAGATATATTGTTATGTTGCATGAGGAACATATAAGATATATCGCCACATATCCTGAGAAACATATAAGCAACTACAAGATGTAACTACACAAGCAAGGCCTCAACCAATGTTCCGTGTTTTGCCTTAAGAAATATATATACTAAATGGTTGGATTACGTATTCTTATGCCCTGAGGAAGTGAACCGTACCGTTCAAATCCAACCGACGGCTGCGAAACCCGGAGTCGGTGCCATACAAGGTCACATGGAAGAGCCGGACTCCACGACCTCCCACCTCGTAGTCAGTGAAGGAGTACAACACAAGCAGGACCACAGTCTCATGCTGAAGTGGTCTTAGCCACAGGGTCAGGCTACCCTCTGCCTAGCCCGCCTCGGTAAAGGTATCGGCGCTAGTGAAACTGAGCCACAGGCCTATTCACCGTGCTCTGAGCCATGAACGCATTCATGCTCCTCATGTCACATATCCTGAGCCATGGGCCTATTCACCATGCTCTTCACATATATGGGCTACGGGCCTGAATCCGCACCCTGGAGTCTACAACCGAAGTTGCACTCTTACCTCCTCACTTTAGGCTAGGAGCAACCTCGCATATTCAACAATATGCGCTCCGGGTTAACCCATAGGAGAACCCGTTTCACCATCACCAAATCCTGACGATGATGGATCTATGGCCAGGGCAAACTACATGATGTATTTCACTGTGATTATTTAGTGTCTTTTAGATGGATTGCAAGGTTCAACCAAGTTGTATAACGTGCAAACTATAACAGAATAAACAACATAAAACTCAACATTATGCTTTTATTGTAATCACATCAACCTGATCCATCTCAAGGATCCAACGTCACATGTTATCACTTGTCCTCTTGCCAAGCATCCAGATCTATCTCAAGGATCATCACATACCATGGGATCTCAATCCCTCATCATGTATTGCCACTGCCTCTCAAGGTTTACATTATCATCATGGAACAATCACATCACATGTGCAATCTCATCAACAAGAGTAATCATCAGAGTGATGTTTCTCATCACATATTTCTCATAGCCTTTTCATGGCTAAGCATCACCTGCATGGTTAGTGTACTCAATAATCATAGTTTCAACATAAAGACTATGCTTACTATCAGGAGATGACATTCAAGATGTTATACCTATCGATTATACATCATCTGGTGATCATGTGCGTAAGACACATTATTAAGCAAATCATATCTATGCTTATCCTCATCTCAGTATTATATAGATAATCAAGATGATTACTTCATGCATATAGTCATGTTGGATATACAGAACAAGCGTTATCATTACCACTACCATTATCATTAAGTGAGTAAGGAGTCACCAACGTTTAGGTAAGGGTATATATGTACATACAACTAGTCTGTTTCCATGATACGAGGAACCATCACAAAAGGATAACACGAACCCTCACTATAGATCACCACAAACCCTCACAAAAAGGGGGGTGTATCGGCCACCTGCCCTCACCCAAAAACTCAACGCATAACGGCAGATATAAACAAGCAGCAACGCTGCGTTGCCACCAAGGCAACCAGCACACGACACAGCGTCACAAGGAAAGGGTAACGCGCGATAGGAGTGGGGTGTCGGGCATTCCTCACATATCGGACAGTGCCCGTTACAGAGTGATGTCGACCAAGACAGCCCACAAAAGGCTAACGTTCAGGAGAGAGAACACACTCCACAAAACGTGCAACAACTTGGTCAAGGCCTAACGGCCGATACAAAGCAAAGGAAAGGGCGTGACGCCCATCACAGGAGCAAGGGGTGTTGCCCGACACCTCAACCTATCGCCCAACACACACATACTCATGTCGAGCAAAACTAAACTAGAGGGCTGTCGGGCAGCACCTCATCATCCTCATCTCGACCAAGATACATCTCACAAGGTCATCTTCTACCTCAAGCAAAAGATACCCAAAACCCTAGAGGGTCAAGGAGATGGCTCACCTCAATCAACCAAGAAAGAGGGGTCTTGCACACCACCTATCACCCATCGGGCAACACAAACACCAACCCGAAACAAGGTCCACTACAACCGAGCTCACCCTTCTAGTCCATGGTGAGAGGAGAGTGTTGCTCAAGCAACTAGGACACAAGCTCGCCTCAATCGACTATGAAAGAGGGGTGTTGCTCATGAGACTAGAAGCTTGAACTCACTCCTCTAGACCAAAGAGAGACAGGAGTATTGCTCTCCCAAGACTACCAAGAGGATCGGCCAACAAGGATACTAAGAAAGATACAAAACTAATTAACAACATATATGCAAGAAAGGAGATAATGTAGCTAGGGTTAGAAGTTATGCAACCCGCCTTAAGCTCCAAGCTCCAAAGAAGAAGAAGAGCTCCAAGCTTCAAGGGATGTCGACCACCACTTGCTCCTTCAGGGGGGAGGGGTGTATCGGCCGACACAAGCAAGGAAGAAGGGAGTGTCGTGCATTCAAGGTGGAGAAAAGGCTAAGGGATCAAAGGAACTCAAAGCAAGGAAAAGAACCACCTATATAGAAGGAAAGGGAGGAGAAAACAAAGTAGAGCAAGGCAAGGTGTCGTCCACCTAAGGACACTTGTCCAAGGTCATTGCTACATGCATGCATCAAGCTCCAAGTGTCCACTAGTGGTGACACAAATGAGGTCAAATCTGGGTCAAACACCATGGGCGACACAACACTTGCCCCATGGGCGACACACCTCACATGTTGGCCGACACACTCACCTCTAGGTCGACACACACCTCTCTTGGGTGACACAAAGCTCAACCAAGCCCAAACAAGGCACCTCAAGGCCCAAACAAGCTCAACCAGGCCCAAAAAGAACTCAAGCAATGAGCCCAAGCCTTCCTCTCAACCCTAGAGGAAGCAAAGAGAGAGAGGAATACCTCACAAGGTGGCAAACTTGCCCACAAAACCCTAGACTTGGGTTATTTGCAAGTAGCACCCCCAACTCTCAACAAAGCACCACCACTCCCTAATCACCACTAAAGGTGATTAGCAAGCATCAAGGTTAAGCAAAACAAATAGGGTAAACCCTAAACGAAGGTCAGGGTCCTTACAATCATGTACTTGGTACAAATCCCATAGCTTAATCATCATATAGGATGTCATCAGTAGACATGAAGGATTTGAAGGTGCAGCTTCATGATTTGTTGTATAAGGAGTTCATACAACTAAGAATTAATCACCTTGTGGTTCTCCTATGTGATTGTGAAGAATAAATATGGATACATGTGATTATGTTTATATTACATGAAGCCAAACAGAGTGACTATCATCATCATAAACAACAACAACAACTAAGACTCAATCTCAATCATGTTGGGGTTAGCTACATGGATCGTTCATTTCCATTTAGCTCTATCATGGGCCATATTCATATCAAGATGTAAAGATTTGAAATCTTTCTTTTAATCTCTTCCCATGTTAATTGTTGCCTTCCTCTTCTTCTATTAATTATGCTTAATTATGTAGTATTACTTGATATAGGAGCATTACTTGGTTTGCAATGCACGTCTATACAATCTAAGTCGACCCTCATGCAACTTGTCCTAAATTCTTGTCACCCCACTTTATTGTAGATATAATCATTTTTGAAGCGATCTTTTCTTGTGTTCCCACACATCCATCTTAGTGTACGCATTTCAGCCACATTCATCTTTTTGAGACCTTGTTTCTTCAGCCACATTTTTAAGTGATCTTTTCTTGTGTTCCCATAGAGTATGGTTGGTTGTATATATGTTCTATAAAACTTGCTTTTTAATCTGAAAGGGATCTTTTGATCACATAAAACTCTAGTTTTACTCCCTCATTTCAACCATCCTATAGTGATCTTATGACAAAAATCATCATGGACATCCCCATCTATTTGAATAATAGAACCCAAGTAATAAAATCTATCACATTTTGGAATATTTCCACCATTCACATTGCAAGACTGGCTAAAATTGCAATGCATGTACTTACTTTTTCTCCTATTAATCATCAATCCATTTTATTCCAATGTCTTTCTCCAAAGTTCAACTTTGTCATTCAATCCATATGTGGTTTAATCAATCAATATAATATCATCAACAAAGAACATATACCAAGGAATATGATCCTGAACATTCTTTGTTAACTCATTCATGACAAGAATGAACATATATGGGCAAAGTGTGGATCCTTGGTGTACCCCAACTATGATAGGAAATTTTGGTCTCTCTCCTCCATAAGTCTTCACACTTGTAGTTCAACTATTATACATGTCTTTAATCAATTCAATGTATTGGATTGGCACCTCCTTTCTCTTCAAAAACATCTAAAATACTTCCCCATGTACCCAATCATAATCCCTTTACGAATCAATAAAAACCATTTGTTCTTCACAAGACTCCTTATAAGAAAAATAGCATTTGTTGTTGATCTTCCAGGCATGAAATCAAATTGGTTGTTTGTCCATGTCATAAAAAGAGTAACAAAGTTTTATGGTTGGTTGTCAACCTACCACCAACCCTCCTCCTTTACATGAGATTGAGATTGTCTACTTTTAAAGAAAAGTATGGAACATAGGTGGAGTTGGTTAAAAAGAGTGACTTTAAATAAGATATATTCTTTGCTAAGGATAGATGACATGTTGATCATTTGAAAGGATCCATGGTGTCTTCATAGATAGATTTTATATCTAGGTATCAATAGTTAGCGATTAAGGTGGATGACAAACCTAAGGAAATTTTTAGGACTAGGTATGTTCATTGTGAGTTCATGGTTATGTCATTTAGGCTAACTAATACACATATAACTCTTACATATATGATGGCTAGAGTGTCCAAATAGTATCTCATTCCTTTTCGGGCTATGTTCATAGACAACATATTGGTCAACTCCAAGGATAAAGATAAACATGAGAAAAATCTCCTTATGGCTTTGAAGTTTTTGAGGGAGCATCATTTATATGTGAAGTTTGTAAGTATGAACTTTGCCAGTGTATTTCCTTGGTCATGCCATTTATAAAAAAAAGGGATTTGCATAAATCCTAAGAATATAAAGTCAGTGTTGCAATGCGAACGTCCAAATATCTTGATAGAAATTTGGCATTTTCTTAGTTTAGCTAGTTATAATAAATGGTATATTAGAAGCTTCATCTCTATATCTCCAATGTTAACAAGGATAACTCAAAAGAATGTGTCTTTCTTTTGATAAAAACAGTCTTGAAGCTAATTTTATTTGTTCACATAGAAATTGATGTCAACACATTTGTTGGTTTTTTCAAACACAAGGAAATGTTATATCATCTTTCATAATGCTTCAAAGAAAGGGTAAGGTTTTGTACTAATGTACAACATGAATGTGATCTCTTATGCTATCAGGAAGCTTAAGACGTATGAGGAGAATTGTCTAATGTATGATCTAGATTTGGTAGCAATTGTTTGTCTTTAAAGATTTGATTTCACTACCTTTGTGGAAGAAAACTCCATATTTGCATTGGTCACAAGAGTCTTAGTAAATCTTTTTGAGAGAGGATTTTATTATGGGGGTAGAGGAGATGGGTGGACTTGATCGAGGATTACAAGTGTATGATTGACTATAACCTTGGAAAGGTGAATATAGTGGTGAATGCTATCAGTAAGAAGTCATTTTTGTATTCCTCCATGGGCAAGGTGTAGTTGTTCTCCATTATGTCCATTAAAAGGGGAAATGCTGGCGTCCTTTTGTTATATGAATGTTCATATTGTGGTTTCATTGTTAGGAAATTTTGGGGCTCAGTTGTATATTAATATGACCTTTGTGTAGATAATCAAATATTTGTGTAGGGATGATAGGGTATACGATATTGAGTTAGAGTTTAGTGCTATAAAGCATGACAGATTCAACGAGTATGATGATGATTTAATGAGTTTTCATGCATGTTGGTGGTTCCTGAGGTAAGTTCCCTAAGGAATATAGTTCATGAAGAAACACATCCTCAATATACACTATGTATCCTAGAAGCACCAAGATATATCATTATCTGAAAGACCTACATTGGTGGCTAGGAATGAAAGATGATAGGGCATAGTTTGTCTCAAAGTGTCCAGTTTGTCAACAAGTCAAGTTAGAGAACCACAAAAAATAAGGTTTCCATGGTCATTTCCAATCGTTGAGTTTAAATGAGATCATTTTACCTTGAACTTTGCCATTGGTCTTTCTAACACAACCTAGGTGTATGATTCCATTTGGATAGTTGTTGACGGTCTGACAAAATCAACTAACTTTATATTAGTAACAACTACTTCTACTATTGAGAAGTTGACACAAATCTATCCGGATGAAATGGATTTGTGATCATAGTGTTAGACATAGGACATTCATTCATAGTGTACCAACAAAAACAGTGTTAGACATAGGATCTCCATTCCTAAGAAAGTTTTGAGATCATTTGCATGGAGATCTAGGGACTCAGCAAAAGTTTAGAACATCTTTCAACCCACAGATCAATGGATATTCAAAGAGAATGATACACTCATTGGAAGATCTTCGGAGGGCTTGTATGCTTCTTAATAGATCGATATCCATTAAATCTTGATAGAGTTCACCAACAATCGCAACTATTAGAGAAGTATACACATGTCACCATGTGAGGAATCATAAATGTTGCAGGCTACATCCTTATTGGTATGAGATAGGTGAATATCATCATTTGGGTCATGAGGTAGTGAAGAACTAACATAAAAGATAAATATTACAAAACAACAATTGAAGGTTGTACTAGACAGAAAAAAATCATATGATGATAGTCGTAGAAGGCCACTAGAATTCCTATTTAGAGACCTAGTTTATCTTTAAAACCCACATTAGAAGGGTGTTTTAATATTTGTGAAGTTGGGTAAGCATGCTCACAGGTTTTTGAGGCCTTACCCTATCATAGATTGTGTTGGGAAAGTGGCCAACAACCTAGAGTGGTCACCATATTGAGCACATTACATAATGTTTTTCACGTTTCGATGCTAAGCAAGTGTCCCCTAAAACTAAGAAAACAATTCAGCCAATAGAACTTTAGTCCACTGAGGATATCTCCTATGTTGAAGGGATGGTTTTGACCTCAGATAGATGACATTAGAATATAATTAATAAAGACACCATCCTAGTTAAGGTTTTTTGGCATCATCGCGACACTAAGGAGGCCAAGTGGGAGTTAGAGGAAGAGATGCCTAGGAAACACCCATCCTTGTTTTAGAATATTGAGAGAGAAATATTAATAGAAGCGTAGGATTATAAGACTTGATCCTATATTTATCTCTAGTCTTTCTTGATTAATTAGTTTCATGATTTCATGGGACTCAATAGATTTATTTTGAATTGTCAAAAACATCATATATTATTCTTTGTCTTTTTGGGTGTTTCTCTTTATAGAAGGAGTTGAATAGTTTATTGGGGAATGATAAAGGGGGATTAGGCATGTGGTCCACATGAGGCGTGAAGGATAGGGTTGGCCAATTGAGTTTCTTTGGGAAAGTCTTGTCATTGAGGGTGTGCTACGACATTATCAGATGTGATCATCATAGGTGAGTTACTGGGTCATCCTAATTGTGCATTTTTGGTAATCCATTGTGTCACCCAACACATGCACTATACATGCCTTCAGGTCTTGCTCAAAGTGAGTTTAAATTGATCTATGTAGCCTCATTGATTGAGGGGCATGGGTGCTTGATGTGTATTGGGGATGTACCTAATGTGGGTTCGTCCATCGTGGGGCTTGGGTGTTCAATGTGTATTGAGGCCTTGCCCAATGTATATTGTGGCCTATCTGAGGTGTGTTTCAAAGAGGCCAATTTAGGAAGATTGGGTTGGTATTGACTGATGTGAGGAACATTGGGTGCAATTTAAGGGATGATATGTAAATTTACACCATCCTCGACACATGAATATGTTAGCCTTCCATTCCTAGCACTCTTTTGTATCCCTTTCATCTATGTAAATTACTCTATAGTAAGAGTGAGGTCCATCCCAAGTTGTGTCTTATGCATGAGCTCCATTCAGTCTTTTATCCTACTTTGGAGGATATCATGCTAAGGAACATCGTTTTAGGCTAGTGGTCAATAGAACATATAAGATCACAATCATTACTCATATTTTGTTGTTGTTGTTGTTCCCTCTTCTACCTTCTTTGGTTGTGGTTCACATGAAATCATTGTGTAAATCTCATATTTTACAAAAAATTCTCTCCTTTCTAACTTCTATGGCCAAATTAGAGCTAGACCTTGCAAGGATTATATTTGTGGGATGTTTAAGATGTTTTGGATCTTATATCAGACTTTTGATTATTAGAGTTTGTATTCATATGAAAGATGAGTAACATGATACATAGTTTTCCTTCTTTGTTTACAAATCCTATGTGCAACCCATATGATGCTAAATTCACACTAAAATTGCATCAAAATGTAATTTTCATGGTATGTTTGGGTTTCATGATGAGGAACTTTGGGTTCCTTACCTTCCTTGTTCTTGCACGTAAATATATGTTGGAAATTCCAAGCTTTCTTATTGTTATAATACTATACTTTTGGTAATACAGCTTTTCTTGCTCTAAAATTCCACTTCCAAGCAATACTACTTTTCCTTATATCTTTTTCATGCTAACAGGGTAATGGAAAAAATCTTGCATGGTATTGTTTTGTTGAAATGGTAAAATATTTATTTGTTTGTAAGTCGTAGTCATTGAATGGATGAAAATGATGATGTAGCTAAGTGGTTAATCGATTTAATGTCATTCAAGGATTTCTATAATTTTCTTAGGATTTATAATCCTAGAAAAATGATATATCATGATGATATGTTTGTTTTATACCTCGTTCTTTAATAAATGATGAGTAAAAAAACTAAACTAATCAAGTGAAACCTAACTCATGCAGTTCTCTATGGCCATAGATCTTCTCCTTGACTTAGAATTCGGGGTGGTGAAAAGGGTATCTTTATAGAAATATTTGAATTATAATAAGTGTTTAGAGTCAATATAAACAAGTGATTAAGGTTCGATATAATGTATGGTCTCTCTTGGAACCATAATATTATTTATGCATATGAGTGTGGGAAACAATGGCAATGAGAAACTTGTGTCACGATGATATATATTAGGATATTAAACTTGTGTGATTTGGTTCCATGATTTTAGTACCCAGGAAGAACTTAATTTTGTTATGTAGGATTTTGGCTATTTTAACCCTACTTGTTATACTAACTTATTGAGGAATGGAGAGGTCCTATGGAATCTATAATCCTATGATCATTTTAGTGGGTATGGAGACTTTTTCATCATTAGCGTGTAGTTGGGTCAGTATACCTCAAATTGTCTTGGGATTTAATAGTGAAACATGTAATCAAATTGTGTATCCTTATCTACATATTACAATGATGATTCACATTGAGCTTCTTGTTTATGATCATTATATGCCTTGTAATAATATGTCTTGCCCTTATACTACAACTATTGCGAGGAAATACTATTCAGTGTTTACTTTGTCTATCATAATCTCATAATAACCGGCTTTCAATTAGAATTATTTAAATATATTATATCTCTTTCTGGGACATGGGCCTCACTTCGTGATTCCCTGCATCATTTTAAGTGTTTATCAACATACAGAGGGGTATACTAGTCAGGGGCCAAGTTTTGGAGGCCAACTAATGATGAAGGTTGTGGTTTAGGTTTTTGTAGAATTTGTAATTATCCATGTACACTTGGGTACAAGAAGGGTTTTTGTATCTAGATATGTTTAAAACTATGTTTCTGTCTTGTATGATGTTGGTATTTTCTCACTTATTAAACTTTATAATAAAATGTTTTTTATAAATAGGTTGTGACCATGATCACCATTGGTAAATGATGTATAATTGCATGTCTATAATAGGAATGTTGGAATTTATGTGCTTAAATGTGGACATTTTGTTGAAATTTTATTTCATCCTTTATCCTAAACTATTTGACAATAGGGTTATTTGGTATGCTTTTTGGCAATCTCACCCTTGACGTGGCATCCTAGGCTAGGGTGGCACAATAGCAGTCTTTGAATGGAGATCATATATAATCAATCAGGATGAACATTAATGTAGATTTATATAAGGTAACTTTTGTATTTTTTCCTATATACTATAATTTTTAAATTAAAATTGGTCAACTTATCAGTTGTGATTTAGTAATTTTTAGTCAACATGATACTGGATCAACTTGTCGAAAAGTTAAAAAAAATCCAACCATATTTGTTGTAAGAGGATCGACTTCTTTATTATATTAGAAGTAGACCTAAATTTGTATCTAGGGTTTAAATAGGTGATTTTTCTTTACAAGACGTAAAAAATGTTTTAAATCATATCGAGCTGGATAATTCAATGGTTGGTCTTATCGAAATGTACGAAGTGATTGACTTGCATGACAGGTTGGATTGACTTTCAAAAAGTCAAAAATCTTAGTGTGTTAATTCTTTCAAACAATAAAGGTAGAATAGTCTTACCCTAAGCACCATTATTGATTGATATATATACCCAAAAGGTAGAATAAAGATAAATAGCATAATTTCTTAATGAGTGAGTTATAAAGAAATCTAGAGAATAAGGAAGACATAATTTTGAAGAAATCAATCCTACTTTGCTTGAAAGTGTTTTTATTTTATTTATTATAGTATTTGGGTAATTGATTATACATTTTAGATTTTCTATTTGTATTTCTTTGTTTTTCACCATGTTTTGACTTTCTATAGTTTAGACCAATAGAAACCTAATTTTGTTCCTTTTCTGATTCATTCTCTCCTATTTGGATGGTTGGAACCTAAATATATTAGAAATGAAATTTTGATTTTTTTTGTAGGTATGTATGCCTAGAGAGACGATCATATGATAAATGTAATGGCATATCTTGTAAATTATTTGATTAATAATAAAGGAAATATTGTCTATATGGTTGTTCAATTACAAGACAATAGTATAACATGATAGATGTTAAAAGAATGATGTTTCTCAATGGCATATGTCTTCAAGTTGAGGACCTGAACAATGATAGCATATGTATGATAAGAGTACATACATTCTTGTTATATCCCTAATCAGATTGTATTGTGGATGTTTATAGATAATAATAACACATAAAACTAGAGTGTGTGTTGGTTGATGACAAAATCACATTTGTCATGATATGTGATATCAAACCAAAGGAACATATCAGAGAACAATGTATCAGATAGACCCACCTTGAGAGTGATGCATGGAAACCATTGAATGGTAGTCAGAATCATATTTCAAAGTGATAGTAGTGATTGCGGTTCTTATACCTGAAGTCACTACGTATCACATGTCGTTTGATGTATTTTGACAGCATAAAATGTGTCCTTGAACAAGGTTTACCATAAAGGTGATGCTTGGATACAATCTGACATATGGGGAATGATTGTGAGTGATGTAGGTGGGATTTGACCCTCCTGTAGGATATTGATATCCTAGCCACTTGATAAGCAATACTAAGAAATGTATGGCCATACTCATGTGAACATGCATCTTAGACAGACTGTTCTAGTTCAAGCAACATGGATTGAACGTTGAGAGGATGACGATTTCATGCCTTGAGTTCAATCTAGATATTATAAATGAAGGAACTATATGATTACTATAACATTAATCATGAATTGTAGGTTTAAGTTGTTCTCCAACTTTCCAATTACTTGGGTAGCAATGGTATACTGCTAGATACCGCTCATTGCTTGTGATGTCATAACTTAGTTATGGACACTCGCTGCCAACATAACCTGAGACCTATAGGGTCAAACACATAGCATTTACTTGAAATAGGATTTAACTCATAAATAAGGTCTAATTTGATTACTAAAGTATTTAAGTATTCAATCTAAACAAGATTGGTTGCAACTTGGCTAAACTAGAAAATGAATCGATCAGTTTATAAAATGAACTGACTGGTTTAAATTTTGAATCGATTGGTGCAGATTGTGAATCGCCTGGTTCAGATTGTGAATCTCCTGGTTCAATTATCAATAATATTTGATCAAGTATTGATGTTGACATTATGTTGTGCATTTGTCATCACATCAAAGCCGATATGTTTGTGAATAGGAAATAATGTGAAGTGACCAATTCAAGTGTTGAATGAACTTTTTTACATGTGAACTGACCGGTTCATAAGTGAACCGACCGGTTTGTGGTTTGAAGCTTCCAAAAAATTCATGAAATTCCTTATCTTCGATATCCTAGTTGATCTAGAAACCATAACCCTGGTCCTCTCACAAATAGAGGTGCAATCAAGGCTTCTAAAAGAAACAACAATATGCTCTGATAATTTTTGTCCTCTCATAGTTGTGGTAATGTGAGAGCCCAAGCAAGTCTTACCCATAAAAATGAGAGATAGTAAGGGAGAGACAACAAGGCAGAGCAGTCAATACTAGCACATTGACATCAAAGGGGAAACTCCTTCCAATTAGTTCCAAAAGAATGATAGAAGTTCTCGATTGTCAGCATGGACTACATAAAGGCAAGGACACCATTCCCACCCGCTAGGAGGATGTCGTCATTCGTTGTGGGTGGTCGTACACCACAAGTCTACCTTCGACAACCATCTGGGTGTTGCTTGCAAAAGAAGCATGCCGATGTAAGGATAGTTGTTGGATTTACTCCAGGACCAGTTATGTGTCTTGTAAACCTTCCCTCCCAATCTAAAGTTGTTGACATGATCCACTAGTCAAGGGGAATATGGCATGAATTTTTTGTTTCTTCAACCATCTTTGTTTCCATATTTCCCTATAGTGGTATCAGAGCCACATCAATTTACTATGTTTTGGGATTTAACATGTATGATCAGATTATTGTTTTATCATTTATTTTATTGCATTTGATGTGAATATTTAAAATTATCAATGTGCATATCTGATTAACTACCACATGTGATCCTGATATATATACATATATATGGGCGTTCATTCATTGCCCACCCAGGTAGCAACTACCAACTCAAATGTTTTTTTCTTTACACATGTAAATGGTTACTTTTCCTTCCAAACTATTACTTTTCATGGTTACATAGTTACATTCGTAATAGATGTAACAAATGTACAATTACACATTTATACCAAAAACCTTACTATGTGTTATGAATTATTTTACATTTTTAGTTGAATAGTTACTCTTTGGTCAACATAGTTACTTTTTTGTCCAGAGAGTTGCTTTTCTGACCAAATAGTTACTTTTTGGGCGGAACGGGTAGCGAATTCTAGGTTATCCATGCAGGTATTAAATATAAGTGTTATACATAGATATATATAAATGAAATTTACACGTGTTGTCCTAAAATTGTTTTGATGGTGGATGTAAGCATGGTTTGGTCAATAAATCTATGTGTTTATGGTTGAATGGTCTTATTCCTCCTTTTATATTTAGTTTGCATATCGAGCCTGCTCTAGTAGAGTTTCAAGAATGATGACTAGCCCCACAAACCACCACTAGCCTTAACTACGCACTTTGTCCACATTGACACGCAAGCCAGGATCAACTTCCTGACTGGTCACCCATCCTAGTACTACTCCAAGTTGAGCACGCTTAACTATGGAGTTCTTTAGTGATGGGCTCCCAGAAAAGGAGGTGCACCTTGGTGATATAGGTAGTCCAATCATTCCTTATAAGATCATTTTATCTGAGGCCTCAAATCCTGGGATGTTACAATCTCCCCCACTTAGACTCTTGACATCCTCGTCTGGGCTCAACTATATGGCATCATAATATCACACCATTTTCAGTGAATACCCAGAATGGCCTATGGACACCCAGCTCCTGATCACAGAATACCAGTGAAAAGGTGTCTACGTCAACCATGGACAGCCCTCTCCAACATGCCTGGACCGCACGGCTCAAGACTGGCATGCCACATGCCCATGTGAACCCCACCTACTGGAGGGGTTATGGCTCTGATACCATTTGTAACTCCTGGGCCCACTGCTCATGGCTCTAGTAGAGTTTCAGGATTGATGACTAGCCCCACAAACTACCACTAGCCTTAACTATGCACTTTGTCCACACTGACGCGCAAGCCAGGTTCAACTTCCTGACTGGTCACCCATCCTAGTACTACTCCAAGCTGAGCACGCTTAACTATGGAGTTCTTTAGTAATGGGCTCCCAGAAAATGAGGTGCACCTTGGTGATATGGGTAGTCCAATCATTCCTTATAAGATCATTTTATCTGAGGCCTCAAATCCTAGGATGTTATAGAGCCTCTCTCTCTCTCTTTCCATATGTAAGTTAATGCTTTCCTTCCTATACTCCCTCTCGAATGTAACTCACAGTTTCATTTTTATAATATAACAAGTCAAATATAAATAGCATATTTCTATTTCTTTTTTTTGGTAAAAGAAGGTGTTATGTACCAGACAAGTTGATGAACTCAGAAATCAAATTTCTCAAATGGATGATCAAGGGGGAACCAATCAATTGACTTGTGGCTCAACCGATCGACTGGAGGAGTCTAGACACCACTTTCATCGAAGGCCAGTGAATCGATCCAAGAGACCAATCGACCAACCATGAGGCCAACCGATTGACTCAAGGGTGGAGTCAATCGAATGGATTGGTTCTAGCACAATTATCTATCGTATAGGTTGTTTCTTATAATGTGGATAATAGGTAGTAGCAATTCTTGGTGGATCCAAAGCATTGCATTAGTCTGGCCATAACCATCACTCATATTAATGATTGTATTTTTTTTAGTATATAGTATGTATATGATACATATTATGAGTATCTAATGGTTGGATATATATATATATATGTATTTTTATATAAATAAAATTTCTCAATCCAATATGATGTCTTAGATGCTTTCTATAAGCAGCACACATGAAAAGCATGATTGAGTAAGTGTGGGCACGCCTAGCGTGGTGCGTTGTATATCTTGTATAAGCATGATGGTAGTTATGTGAGCCTACCAAGAAGGGTGCATTAATATTGTGTTGACTTTTGGGTTAGAATTATATAGGTGAACTTAATGAGATTAAGTTCCTAGAAATATAAAGATAGACTATGGAAAAGAATAGTGTATACCACCTATCCAAGAAATGTATAAGATGCAATTGACAAATGTTGCCAACCTTAATAATTTATTATGGACGTTGTCATTGTCTGAGTAATAACATAATTGTTTTAGATCTTGGCTTACTAGAAGGTTGTACGCTGCAATCTTCTAATTTTATATGTGAAGGCTATCAATTTGAACAAAATAGTGGGAACAATAATAAATTAAAGCCATAACTAATGTTGGCAATAATATCTAATCAAAATAAAAAGGTTTTTGAAAAATTACAAGTTTATTTTTTATAAACAAATAACAAGTCATAACACATTTTTCTTGCAAGCGATCCTTAAGAAGGACAAAGTAAAGGGGAATAATTTCCATGACTGATTCAGGATGTTGAGAATCATTCTCACACAAGAGAGAAAGCTCTATGTCCTGGAGACACCAAAGCTGGATGAGCCTGTTCCCACCGAGCCTATGGCTAAAAGGGATTCTTATAAGAAGTACTTTGAAGATGCCAAAGATGTCAAGTTCTTGATGCTATGCTTAATGAACTATGAGTTGCAAATACAATATTAAAACATGGATGTTATTGATATGGTAATACATTACAAGAACATGTACCAATATCAGGAAAGAGAAGAGAGTATGATGTCTCCAAGGCATTTTTCAAGTACAACATGGCAGAAGGAGATCTAGTAGGGCCCTATGTGCTCAAGCTGATTGGGAAGTAGAGAATTTTGATAGACTGGGATTTCTCTTGGGTCAAGAGTTGGGCACAGGTGTGATTCTATAGTGTTCTGGAATCATATAGCCAGTTTTTTATGAACTACAACATAAATAATTTTGACAAGCTATTTTCAGAATTACTTGGCATGTTGAGAGTTGTTGAAGTGTATATGAAGAAGGACAAACCCAAATCCATGATGATGATCAACAAAGGAAAGGGGAAGTCCAAGGGAAAAGGCAAATCTAAGAAGAGTTATAAAGTTGTCCCGAAACCCAAGTCTTCAGCATTCAAAGTAAAGGAATGGGTGACCAAAGAAGGAAAGTATCACCATTGTCACCAGCCTTGACACTGGAAAAGGAATTGCCCTCCTACCTAGAGGAACTAACAAAGCAGGAGGAGGGGATATAGATCTCCATTTTAGGTATATACATTATTGAGATAAATATGTCTACTTCTTCATCTTGGGCACTAGATCCTAGATGTGGATCTCACATATGTTCAAATATGTAGGATCTAAAAAGAATTAAGTCTTTAAGAAAGGGTGAGGTTGAACTACGCACTGTGAATGGAGAAAGAGTTGTTGCCACTTTAGTTTGAACCTATCATTTATCTCTACCCATAGGGTTTGTAATAGATTTAGAGAAATGCTATTGTGTACCTTTCATTAATGGAAATATTATTTTTATATATTGTATGACTTTGAATTTCATATAAATAATGATCAATGTTCTATTTCAAATGATGAGATCTTTTATGGCAGTGCCCGAATGTCCTGTGGTTTGTACTTATTAAATCTAGATACGAATATTTATAACATAATTACTAAAATATTAAAACTCTATAACTCAAACAAAACATACCTTTGGCATTGTTGTCTAGGGCACATCAATGAGAAATTCATATTTATACTCCATAAAGATGGATATCTAGACTATTTTGATTTTGAATCAATAGAGAAATGTGAAACTTGTTTATTGGGCAAGATGACAAAGGCCCCTTTCATCGGGAACAGTGAGAGAGCAAGTGATCTATTGGTACATGTATATATTGATGTAGGTGGACCTTTATTTACAATTGCTAGAGGTGGTTACTAGTATGTCATTACCTATATTGATGACTTCAGTAGGTACGATTATGTTTACTTGATGAAACATAAGTTAGAAACCCTTGAAAATTTTAGGAATTTCATGAATGAAGTACAAAACCAACTTGGTAAAAGTATTAAAGCTCTTCATTCTGATTGAGGTGGAGAGTACTAAAGCTAAGAGTTTGAGGACCTTCTGTGAGACCGTGGCATCGTTTCAAAATGGACTCCACCTGGAACACCACAACATAATGGTGTATTAAAAAGAAGAAACCTTACATTACTAGATATGGTGTGGTCAATGATGAGTTTGTTTATCTTCTAGATTCTTTCTGGGAACTTTCTCTAAAACCATAATGTTTGGACTAAACTGTTTCCCATATAATTTGGTTCAAAAGACACTATATGATATATTGTATGGGAAGAATCCCAATGTGTCTTTTATGAAGATTTGGAGATGTGAAACTTATGTGATAAAGCAATTTCCCGAAAATCTTGGACCTAAATCAATAAATGTTATTTTGTTGGATATCTTAGGGAAACAAGTGGATACTACTTTTATAATCCATATAAAAATATAGTGTTTGTTTTCTGGGATGTTGTATTACTAGAAAAGGAATTTATTTCTAAAGGAACAGTGGGAGAGAATTAGAACTCAAAGAGGTTCGAGACCAGCAAGAAAACAATAAACATGTAGAGGTAAAAAAGAAACATGAAGAGTCACACATTCTTGTGGAATCTCAAGTTCCTCGTGTAACACAGGAACCTCACAGATCTAGTAGGACACACCTTGAACCTAAAAGATTTGGTAATCTTGTTCTCAAGAAGGCAATGAGTTGGTCATTGATAATGCGCCAACAACCAACCTAGAAGTTGTTGAGGGACCCGAGTTTGTGAAGTGCTTGAGGCCATGATTTCTGAGTTACAATCTATGTACGCCAACAAGGTATGGACCTTGCTGGATCCACCTAAAGGGATAAAACGCATACGGTGCAAGCGGGTATTCAAGAAGAAGACTGACAAGGATGGTAATATACAAATCTATAAAGGTCAATTGGTTGCACGTGGTTTCGGAAAAGTTTAAGGTGTTGACTATGATGAAACCTTTTCTCCAGTTACCATAGTTAAGTCCATCAAGATCATGCTTTCCATTGCAGTTATAATGACTATGAGATTTGGCAGATGGATGTTAAAACTTTATTCCTTAATAGGAATCTTCTTGAGGATGTATACATGATACAACCCAAGGGTTTTATATATCCCAATGATGAAAATAAAGTTTGTAAGCAACAAAGGTCAATCTATGGATTGAGCAAGCATCTCAGAGTTGGAATCTTTGATTTGACAAAAAAGTCAAAGAGTTTGGATTTAGTCAAAATGAAGATGAACCATGTTTATTTACCTATGAATAGGAGTAGTGCAACTGCCTTCTATTCCAGGAAGTCATATGCTTGCTTTCAGAAGAAAAAAAATATTTACTTGCTCTTTTAACTGTCGACTTGGTTAATTTGTTTTATTCATTGCATCTTTTCTATGCATTCCTTTTTATTTTTCTAATAATATATATAATATACATTTCGTAGTCATGTTTATCCTAACAGTAGTGTCTCCGCTCGGTGTGTGTGCTTCATCCACGAGGATCCTCATTTGCTAAAGCTAATTTTTCCTTATTATGATGCCTTGTTCAGACTATCCTTGGATCTACAGTGAGGGTCTACCAATAAAGTAAAATCCAATTACTTCCAGATATTCATGTCCCTTCTACAATCGATCATGGCATAGTAATATATTGATGGTACATGTCTACATAACTACAACAAAATCGAGTATAATATGTGTGTTGCTAATCGATCTATTTGTCATATTTGGTTTTTTTATTTTTGTTTAGAGCTAAAGTTGGTAATATAATACAAGTGTTTGATTTTAGGTATGTGTTTTCATCAGATCAACCTTTGTGTGTTTTAACGATTGTATTTGTGTGTTTGGTTTTAGGTATGTGTTTTCATGAGACAAACCTTTATGTATTTTAACAATTTCATCTATGCTTATTATTTTAATATGTTTATGTGATGTCTGCACACTAATCCATCCAGTCTAATTATGTATTTGATATCGTCAGTTTTTCACAGAGATTTTTAGTAAATTATCTATACTTATAGATCCAAATTATTTGTGTGATCAATCGTCTATGTCAGTGTTGATTAACTCGGTATGTATGTGTCTTCAAACATTTTGTCTGAATAATAACTAGTCCAATATATCTATGTGCTTACAGGTTCGAGGGAGTCAATTGACTTTTAATCAAGATACTTTCTCTTAGTATATTTTATATATAAAATTAGTGCATGTTAATGGAGTGGGTGGTCATCATAAGTCCAATGAGAAAAAATATTTTAGTTTAGGTTTTGGTAATTACACGCTACCGGTAGAAGGGAGTCAACTGGTCAACTGACCGAATGCATTTGCATGTGCTATGGTAGCTTGGTTATGTATTCATTGGTCCATTCATTGTTTGTGTTCTAGTAATATGTATGTGTGTTAATCAATCCACTGCATCTCTATTGTAATTAATTCAATATATTTGGGTTCTTATAGATTAGAGTGAGTCAATTGGATGTTAATCGTGCTACTGTCTCGCTCTTAATGGGTGGGCCATATTTTTATAATTCACATTTTTTTTAATTTTTATTGTGCATACTAGAGGGAATCAACTGGATATTAATCAAGTTATCTTCTTTATGTAATATGAGAGAAGATAAATTTTTAGATTAAATTTTGAATAATTATGAAATATTTTTATTTAGTGTAATAGTAAAGAGATTTTATTGTGCTAATTCAACTACTATTCATGTGCTTATCACGTTCTTTTAGCTAGTGTTTATAAGAAGGTTAGTGGGAGAATGATTATTTTCCTCATATTGTATGCAGATGACATACTATTGATGGGGAATGACATTCCTACCTTACAAATGGTAAAAACCTTAATAGGAAATACATTTTCCTATAAAGGACTGATAACACCCAAATTAGTGCATATTTTCTATGCATTTTATCTATAGTTTTGTGCCACTTTAGTCTTAATATGCACTCTTTTGTTCATGTTTTATGTTTTCTGTCTCTCCATTAGATAATGTAGTGAAAATAGCCAATAATGTAGCTAATTAGCCTGTTTTAGACTTGCAGGCACCGAAACTAGCCAATTTTGGGACTCTCAAGTACCGAAATTGAAAAGACAAAGATTCCAACAGCTAACCGATAGGGCATGGCCGATATGGCCGTGCCGACCGATACGGCCCCGCCGACCGACACGGCCGTGCCGACCGATACAGCCGCGCCGACCGATATGGCCGCGCCGCCCGATACGGCCATCGCTCGATACGGCCACCTGATGCCTCAAGATCGAAGCCACGGATGAAGGACACGTGGACCAATAAAAGCTACAACTCCCATCAACTCGCTTCCTATAAATAGCAGCTGCCAACCTACAGAGCAAAGGAGAGAGTCAGAGGGAGGACCGGCCAAGAGCTAGTGCCTAGACCAAGGAGCTAGTGTGTCGAGTTCCCCAAAAGTCTGTTGACTGATATGGCTGTGTCGACTGATACGGCTGCGTCGACCGATACGGCTGCGTCAACCGATATGGTTGCGTCGACTGATACGGCTGTGCCGACCGATACGGTCACCGCCCGATACAGTCTAGAGAGAGAGTGAGCCGAGGAGTCCAGAGGGAGGAAGAGAAGACCCAAGGGTCGAGATCCAACCTGCACAGAGGCCGACGAGTGAGAGTCACCTCTCCTCTACGGGCTATTTCTCTTCCCTCTTCTCTTTCATCCTACTGCATTCCTTTGTTTCTTGTACAAACGATGTTTATCCATCTTTGTTCGGTGCCAGCTATGCTTGTCTATGGCTAGTTAGCTCCTTCTTGGCTATGCAGCCCGATCTGGGCATGTTTATATACTTTTGCCTTAAGCAAGTAGATTCATATCATATCTAGTATGTTGCATGTTCTATTTTCTCTTTCCAAGTTATGATTGCTAGTTTGGTTGATCTCTTACTCGCTTGAACTACTGTTTCTACCTGTATCGAGAGATCCATTGTAGGAATAGCTAAGAGATGATAGTTTGGATCCGAACCTGAGAGGAGGAAGATCTGAGGTATTCTGTTCCTAACATCCTGGAATATCCTAAGACCCGAGAGGGAACTTAGTGTATTCTGAGGTGTTGATATGTCATTCCTCAAGAGAGGGTCATTGACATATTATTGATGGTTTTAGTCACGCATCGCGAGAGCGAGTGGGATGACCCCACAGGACAGATGTCACTGTGCATACTAGATGCTTGCTTTGGTGTTCAAGGGTTGTCTACGCCCGAGAACGAGTGCATATACTGCCCCGTTTGTGGTTACATAGCCAGGAACTCTCTTTCTATGATTAGCAGACTCACGAGCTCTGTTTTGTTTTGTTTTCTTTTCTTTGTTTTGTTTTATATCGTGACAACCTACTAGACTAGTTCTAGCATTTACTTTTATCGACTATCATCTTGGCTTATCTGACTAAAGAACGAGATATGTGGCGTCCTAAATATCACCACGTCCCTGTGTTCGACCCCGTATATCTACTTTGACCCCGTAATAAAGTTGTGGGGGCCTAGAAGGTTTCGGGTTATAAATTTAAAGCTTGATTCCTTCCTTTGTCCCGCGTTCATTTCTGGACACGTGAAAAAGGTTGGTCAAGGACTTAGACATATCATTCTATATCTTAGGTGTAACATCCCTGACCTGGGTTATAACCTAACCCTAGAAGTTTTTCCTAAATATGTAATTATATACCTGTGAATACTCCCTGGCATGTAATTAAGTTCCTCAGGAACATATACTTTCAATTTTTTGCTCCTTTATAAACAAAGTTGTAGCATTGTTTTGTAATGCAGGGACCTATGTGCAAATTACCCAGTTAAAGGGGTTAACTTGCAATGTTCACAGGTTAAGATGTTCTTTTGATAATAATACATCATATGAGTGAATATGATGAGGTATGATGGATTTCCCAAGCTTGGGCATCAAGATGCAGCTTGTGGAATGATCATTGTGCTTAAAAACCCTAATTTGGAGTAAAGTGCAATTTACCCAAATTGAGGAGTGCAACTTGTAAAATACACCATCTAGAACATCTTTTATGACTCTTGTCATCATTTAGAGTATAAATCGTGAAAGGGACACATCAATGAATAATCAGATAAGAAAGATGATCCTTGTGGTAAAAATCACCTAATATTGGGTATGGAGACCTTTCATGTATGTACCCTAGTTGTAGATTGGCTTTCTTCACCCTTAGATCTTGAGATTTCATGAGCTTTGCATAAGTTTAGATGATCTTGGACGTGCCCTTGAATAAGGAGGGACTTGGATGAGAATTTCAAGTTCTAGAGGTCCTTATGGTGTAAAATAGCCTAAAGTATATAAGCTAGAATCCTTGCAAACCAACCAAACGTATCACTTCTTCTCTTCATTTCTTTTCTTTCTCAAAACGGCTAAGGCAAAGCTCTAGAGCTCAGGGAGACGACCAAGTAGTTCCAAGGTGAGTAGGAACCATCTTCTAGCTCGAATTCATGGAGGAATTCTTCTTAAAAGGTTGGTTCTATGGTTAACTCACTTAGGTTCTTTGTTCTAGCCGACCATCTCCATCTTTTCCTTGGAGAATCACCTCTGGCCGAGTTGTGGAGCTCAAGACACCATTAGAGGCTTGAAGCTTGGAAGCTTGGATCTCTAGGAACAACGTTCTAAGGCGGGTTTTATAATTCTAAACTCTTTGCTTTATATGCATGCTTTTGTTCTTGCAATTTCAAGTTTTAGTTCTTCTTCTATCTCCCTTCTTCCTTGCACTTTTGCAAGCAAAACGGTGGAATAACCGACCTTGATAGAGGTTGAAGATTATGGGCGTGGATTCCTAGGTTACTTTATCAAACGACCTTGGACCCTTTTGGTCCAAACGGTTGCAAACCGTTTAAGGTCAAACGGTTTCAAACCGTTTGATCTCAAACGACCTTGCAAGACCGTTTGGATTGAAACAGTCTCAAGACCATTTGATAGGGTTGACCAAGGGACTACCATTTGAGGGTCTGTTGGTAATATATTTAATTTCATTCCTGCAAAGAATCAAAGTTTAAATCTTAACCAATTGAGCGTTGAAGGTACTTCAACATCCTAACCCTAATCGGGTTGAAATTGTTGTTTTTAAGTATAGATCTTGTTAAGTTTTGGGTTTAAGGACCCAAACGGTCTCAAGACCGTTTGGGGATTCATCCAAACGGTCTTAAGATCGTTTGGTGACAACCCAAGACCGTTTGAAGGTCTAGGGTTGAGCTAATTTGATGGATTGATGGTCCAATTGCAATAAGTTGATGAATTGATAAAATTGCTGATTTTAGACCTAATTAGGGTTCAATCCTTAACCAACCGACTTGTTTTTTGGTCAAACTTTGGGCAAACGGTCTCAAGACCGTTTGGAGGTCATCCAAACGACCTCAAGACCGTTTGGTCCAAGTTTGAGCCCAATTGGAGGTCAATTGATAGGTTCAACCTTGATTTGATTCACCTTGTTGAACATTGATGATTATCCGATTGAAACCCTAATTGAGATGGACTTAACCCTAATTGACTTTCAATTGAGGGTTAATTTGGTGTCCAATTGATTTAGGATCATCCTAATTGACTCAATTTATAAGTGTCTAACATGGCTTTGGCCAATTAAGGACTTCAACATACATCACCATAATCGATTGTAACTTTTGAACCTTGTTGAAGGTCCAAACGGTTTGAGTCCATTTGGACCAAATGGTCTCAAGACCGTTTGGATCCAAACAGTCTCAAGACCGTTTGAGGCAAAACGGTCTCAAGACCATTTGGGGCCAAACGGTCTCAAGACCGTTTGGGCTCAAACGATCTCAAGGTCGTTTGGACCAATCGATCTCAAGACAATTTGATCAAACGGTTTCAAACCGCATAAGCCCAAACGATTTGGAAGTCAAACTTTCCAAATGGTCAACGCACCCAAACGGTTTGGGAAAATGACCTTGAGGTCATGTGGTCTTGGAGTCAAACTTAGCAAACGGTCAACGCACCCAAACGGTTTCAAACCGTTTGGTGGTTGAAGGTTGAAACCGTTTGGAGGTTTTCAATGTTGTTTATACTTAATCACTTGAAGATGTAATTGGTTCAATACTGGTTTGATCTAAACCCTAATGGTAACCTAGGACATTAAGGGACTAAGTAACTAATGAATTGACCCATGATGGTGATCAATAGGGTAATTTACCAAAATACCCTTGAGGGGTTCAATTGAGTAATACCTTGTTCTAATCAAACCCTAATCACTTGATAGTGATGTTTTGGCTTATGCTAGTCAATGAGGACTTAGCCCAACCTAATCTAGAGTGGTGTAATCACCATCTATTAGTAAGAGGAGAGAGAAAGTATCATAAGAGAGATAAAGTACCCTTTTATGGTGGAAACTCAAGTAAAGTACCTTCAATACACATGAATGTGCATGATTAGGGTATGATCCACCTGTGTGAGATCATGGAAACCCTAATTATGATAATTGATGAATCTTAATCTTATCTGAGGGCTTTAAATGATGATGTTTCTCATACATGATGATGTTATGAGTTCAATTCACCATGAGGTGAATAGTAAACCCTAATTGATGAAAATTGGGGAACTTGACTCTTCTAAGAGCTTGAAAGTATAACTTCTAGAATGAATTGTTTACTGTTATCAGTTAAATTAACCATGCAGGTTGTCATGAGATGATGATCATATCCAGGTATGGATTATGATACTATATTCATTGAAAGCATGCCTTAGCTTTATGAATAGTAAAATATCCTGATGCCTTGTTAGTGGCATCTAATGAGATTTATGGGTTGTGAGAGCCATGAGTATCATCAAGGTCATGCTTAACAGATGACTTGTGATGTGATGATTGAGATATGATAATTGATGTGAGTTAGACTTGTTACATTTAGTATTTTGTTTTCATAGCTGCCATGCTAGTGATTAAATGTTTGAGAACATGTATGGTGTTAAAAGAATACTGAAATGTACCTAACTAATCAAGTATAATCATACCATGCAAAGCCCTGATCATAGATCCATCATTGTCAGAAAGCAATATGATGGTGAAACGGGTTTTCCTAAGGGAACTCCTGGATCACATACTTTTGAGTATGTGGGGGAAATGGATGCGTAAATCCTTACATCCTAGTGTAGGAATTGATGTAGATGTTTCTTAATCCATCAACCCTTCACTACATGCTGTAACATCTGAGGAAACACAAACACCGCATCGATCAGAGGTAAACAAGAAACCTCTCGATGACGAAGAGAGTATAGAACACCATTGTAACTCTAAAAATAGCGAAGTACCAGATTACCCTGGTAAGCTATAGTAGCAGAGACACAGATTGTCCTGCAAGTTATCCTCACTCTGACTGAGGAAGATGAGGTCATAAGAATCCGGCTCTTTTTATGACCAAGGTATGATATCGATGCGACTTAACAAAGTGATCGATTGGAGTATGAGCGGTATACCTCATCTCCGCAGGGCATAATAATGTTTGAAAAACATAATCAACAGTGTAGTATATCTGTTAGGATTAACTACGAGTTACTTGATTGATGTTACACTGTGTAGTACACATATTATTATTATTTCTTAAATGATGAACCTCTGTTTATTATCAAACTGTTGTTGAGTACCTTGAAAGATTTTACTGTTTAAGTTATTCTTTGAATTGTTATATAAAGCTTCTAGTGGAGAGTTATAACTCTCACTGGGACAATCATTTAAAATTTTCTCACCCCGTAGACTTCAACTTTTTAGGTGGTCGTCGAAGATGAAGAAACCAGCCTATAGGTGACCAAAACCAGCAGCAGCAGCCACAACAGGAGCAGCAGTGAATCCCAGGTGGAGATACTGACTGCTGAGTCCTGTTGTTAGATAGTCATATGTCGTCTCTGTACTCTCAGGTCCTAGAAGATATTGGTCTGAGATTTTGTTTTAACTCTTGAGATTTTGTATCATGATGTGTATAATTACTCAAGAAGTAATTATCAGAGATGTAAACAGTTTAAATCCTTTTTCTATGGAAGCGGTTTGTGGTTTCAAGCTCTTATCTCAAAAAGTTTCAATTTCCCGTGATTTTTGTCTTCCGCTGTTAATCGAATGCTTCCGCTAAGTTTAACTCATGTTTATATCGTGGTTTGGAGATCGGAGCCGACATTAGGAATCAAGGTCTATAGAGATAGATCTAGAAGGCTTCTTGGCCTAAGCCAGAGCACATATAGTGATAAAGTGTTGAAGAAGTTCAACATGGAGAACTAGAAGAGAGGAAGCCTACCCATATCTAATAGAGTTACTATATCAAGAACTCAATGTCCCAGTTCCTATGAAGAAAGGGAACACACGATTAAGATTACATATGCATCTAAAATTGGATATATCATGTTCCCAGTGTTATGTACTTGTTCTGATGTCTCGTATGCCTTGAGCATGATGAGTAGATTTCAATCAGATCTTGGGGAAGGCCATTGGACTATTGTAATGAACATCCTTAAGTACATGAGAAGAACTAAGTATTAGTTTCTTATCTATGGTGGTGAGGAAGAGTTGGTGGTAAAGGGTTACACCAATGCAAGATTCCAAACCAACAAAGATGAATTTAGATCGCAATCTAGATTTGTGTTTTGCCTCAATACTAGAGTTGTAAGACGGAAGAGTTTCAAGTAAGAAACAATTATTGATTCTAAAACAGAGGCAGAGTATATTGCTACCTCTAATGCAGTAAAGGAGGCTATTTGGATCAAGAAGTTCATCACTGAACTTGGGGTGGTTCCAATCATCAGTGATGTAGTAGAGTTGTATTGTGACAACAATGGATCTATTGTGCAAGCTAAGGAAGCCAGATCACATCAGCATTCCAAGAACATACAATGGTGGTTCCATCTCATATGAGAGATCATACAATGAGGAGATGTGAAGAGTTATAGAGTACTGACTAAAAGTAATATTGTTGACCTCTTGACAACTCTCACAACAAAAGCATGATGGTCACCTTAAATCACTTGGGATTAAATGCATGCGTGATTGGATCAAAGTGCAAGTGGGATTTTATTGGTATGTATACCTAGAGAGACAATCATATGATGATTGTAATGACATATCTTGTAAACAATTTCATTAATAATAAATACAGTCATCATCTATGTGGTTGTTCAATCATGAGATAATATTATAACATGATAGTTTTCTAAAAAATGATGTTGCTTGATGACATATGTCTTCAGGTTGAGGACTTGAATAATGAGATCGTATGTATGATAAGAGTACATACATTGTTGTGAAGTCCCTAGTCAAATGGTATTGTGGAAGCTTACAGACAACAATAACACATAAGACTAGAGTGTGTATTGTTTGACGGTAGAATCTCATTAGTCATTATATGTGATAGAAAACTAGACACATAGGTACTTGTTATAGAATAGTGTATCATACAAACATACCTTGAGAGTGATGCATGTAAACCATCAAATGGTAGTCAGAATCAACTCTTATAGTGATAGTGATGATTGTGGTTCTTAGACCTTAAGTCTATACACTCATCACATGTCATTTGATGTATTTTGACACCATCTAATGTGACCTTGAATAAGGGTGACCATAACAGTGATGCTCGGATATATTGTGATGCATGGGGAATGAATGTGAGTGATGTAGACGAGATTTTTCCCTCCTATAGGAGATTGATATCCTGACCACTTCATAAGAGATACTGAGAAATTTATGGCCATACTCATGTGAATCAATATATGATATGTGAACTCACATGCTTCTCAAACAGTCTATTCTAGTTCAAGGAATATGAATTGAATGTTGTGACGATGACATTTACATGCCTCAATTTCCATCTGGATATCATAGACAAAGGAATTATACAATGAAAGTGACACTAATCATGTATTGTAGGTTTAAGTTGTTCTCTATCTTACCAATTACTTCGGTAGCAATGATGTTTTGCTAGATACCTCTCATTTCTTATGATATCATAAGTTAGTTATGGACACTTAGTGCCAATGTAACTTAGGATCTATAGGGTTACGTGCATAGGATTTACTTGTAATAGGAGTTTACTCATGAATAAGGCTTAACTTGATTACTAAAGTGTTTAGGTATTCAATTTAAACAAGATGGGATGAAAATTGAGTAAACCAAAAAATGAATCGACCGGTTTAGAATATGAACCGACCGGTTTAGATTGTGAATCACCCACTTTAGTGATCAATAATATTGGATCAAGGATTGATGTTGACGTCATGTTGTTCACATGTGAACTGATAGGTTCATAATTTGTAATTTCTAGAAAACTCATGAAATTCCATCTCTTCTACTCTCAGTTGATCTGGAAATCCTCACCCTGGCCCTCCTATAAATTTATGGGAATTCAAGGCATTCATAAGATACAAAAATAATCTCTAACAATTATTTTCCTCTCACAATTGTGGTAACATAAGAGCCCAAGTAAGCCTTATCCATAAAAGGGAGAGACAACAAGGGAGAAGAATCAATTCTAGGACGTTGACATCATAGAGACAACTCCTTCATGTCAGTTTTAAAAGAATGATAGGAGTTTATGGTAGTCCACATGGGCTATGTAGAGGTTTGGAGGCCATTTCCACCCACTAGGAGGATGACTTCAACCGGCGTTCATGGTGCTACACCAGGAGGCCACTGTGGAAAATCATTTGGGTGCTTCTTGCGGAAGAAGTATGCAGCTACAAGTATAGTCACTAGACTTACCCCAGGACCATGTATATGTCTTCAAACCTTCCTTCCCAATCTATATTTGTTGAGGTGATCCACTATTTAAGGGGAATATGGCAGAAATTTTTTTGTTTCCACTACCATCTCTGTTTGTATATTTCCAGACATTTTCTAGGGTTTTTCCAAATCTTTGCATAGATGGATCTTTACCATAAAGATATTTCCTAGAGGTGAATGGATCGCTCCTTGATTTTCTTTTTATACATCTAATTTTAATGATCATGATGTTATAGTATGAAATTGAATGAAATGAAATTAAGTCATCCATTTGAAAGAATAGGTAGAGTGAATTTACCTATAATCAACTTGAAACTCGGGCATATTTTTTACTAATGTTTTTTCATGATTTGAATAATAGGATTTATAGTTGAATGAAGTTCATGAAAATAAGAATTGATTGAAATAATGAACTAGAATGACACTATTTCAAAATATTACATATTCGATAGTTTTCAGAGTTCCTTTATTGTATGTGAATAAAATTGATGAAATGGGAATAACTATAGTTTTTACCAACTTGGTTAAAATTAATATCTATTATTTTTCTTCAATTATAATGAGTTATTGATGACTCTTGATGATAAATGGAATTCAATTTTGAATATACATGTCATTTATTATAGTAAAAATATCAATAATGATGGTTTCAAATCGGTTTTATATTTGGAAATATTTCTATAATTACACAAGACAGATGTAGTATGATATTATGCTAAAGTAACTTATCATAATGATTGGGTTACAAAGAATTCAAATCATGTGTGAAAACTAATCAAGTAATAAGTATCCAAACATAATCATACGAAATACATGAAAATCCTAATTTATGAGTTGAAATCTAAGTGTTTCCACCATGAGGTGTGTTGTATGTTGCACAAGAAAATGATTCTAAAAAAATGGTTACCATTTTTTAGCATGTTTTTGTTGGGAAACCTTTATCTGGTTTGGTTATTATTCATAAAAAATATGATGGGCCTTATATGTAGATATTATTCTTTCATTAGGAAAATATGGGCCTTGAAGGTAACTCCTAGTTGTGTGTGAGGTATCATAGGGACTTTTCTAAATTTGGGAAGGTGACACACATTGATCATGACCCTTTACCTATATGTTGGATATTTTTAATATAACTTCAATGTTTTTTACTATTTTCTATTACCAAAAGGATGGATTGGCATTGGAATTGTCCAAGTAGAGAATATAAGGGGATAATCTTAATCTAGACATACATGTATGGGTGTGTTGATGCATATAAGAGATAAATAGATGAAATAGAATAATAATAATAATACACATTGAATCAAAATCTTTATATGACGAGACAATCTATTGATTTAAATTCCTTGTTTGAATAAACGAATAAGGAGTATCACTTGCTACTATATTTTCTTTATTGTAAATAGATTATTTACATGTTTGACTTTATACCTAAAAATAGGAATGTTATGTTCTCATAATTTTTGAAGTAGGACCATCCACTCATTGGGTAACAAACTAAAAAAATGCAAATCATATTGTAGGTTTCTTTATTAGAGTTTTGATTGATGTGAGTTTGGGTGTTCATAATTTATAGTAGTTATTCTTTTCATGATGTGGTTCTAATTTGGGTGATGAAAGTTATTATTGTATTATTAAATGGATTTGTATAGTTTAATGTAAGTTTTTATTTTCTTAAAAAGTGTGAACGACATTCTTTGTCTAGTAGAGTTTTATATCACATATGTTGAAATGCTTGTCTTACTAATGAAGAATATTTATATATTGTAGAAGCTTCCAAATATTTGACTCAATACCAAGATATGTTGACATTTTGCAAGTTCTTAATTGATAAATGTAAATGGTAAGCCTTGTAGGTCTAGTAAATTTTATTTTGATTGAAATACTTAAATTTGTGAAATCATTTCCCCACAATTTAGCTTTTGAGGACATAGTTATCTAGGCTTTGTTTATCCATTAATAGAAGGCATTTACCACACACTAATGATGGTGTAAACATAGACATGAAATGATTTTATATCAAGAATTGGTTTTCCTTAAACAACAATTTATTTTTCAATTGATAGAAACATGAGTTGACCTTAAGGGAGAAAGTTATTATATTGATATGAGATTAACTACAATTATATGAGGTAGACTTTCCCTAACTTTCTAGTTGTTATCTTATAGTACTTTCTCAAATAAATTCTATTAGAAGTGGAATAGTAGAACAACTTCTTATAACAAAGTGCAAGCTAAGAGATGGGTGGAGGATGGTAACTTTCTAATGTTAGACATTCTTAATGAGGTGGATTTGAGATTCAAACTAAATTTTCTTATAAATAGAAGAAATAAGGTTTACACTATTAGCAGGGGGCACAACAACGTAGTCATATAAAAGTTTATGTTATTTCATAAAAAATTATTTGAAACATAATGGTTTAGAACTCCCCTTAGGACCCAAAATTTCAATGCAGAATCCTCGCAAGAAAGAAAGGAAATAAGGTATTACAAAAATGAAATATGATATAATCACAATATTAAATAGAATGTCCCAAACAATGAAATCACTGAATAATTTATTTAGAGACCTCCAAGTTATTTTTGTGTTCTAGTCACCACTAAACTACCCTCTTATGGGTGTTGCTTCTTGAACATTGTATTCAGCTAGATACCCTACAACCAAAATAAAGGAAGGGGTAAATCATCATCAGTAGAAAGGAAATGAGAAGAATTTTACTAGTCTTCTTTTGGGACACATGTATGGAGACAAACAAGTATAGAGGGGAGAATGTAAATGGAATCATACCTATATTTTGTTTGATGTCACATTTCTATAATTATAGGGATTGCTTGATTAGAACATGATACTCCACGTTTTGAGCAGTGGGTGTTATCAATGTTAAACCCACATATAGGTAGTGGATATTATCATATTCAAACGAACTTAATGTTTCTTGCAGTTGTTCCCTAAAACACATTAGCTAATGATATTGACATTATGAACCAACTCATCAAGAAAATCTTCTAATCTAACATTAAAAAAGAGAAAACAATAGTGATTATTATTCATGTTAGTTCAAATATAACTCATCTAAATATTTTACATGATTATTTTAATAGGAATGAAACTAAGTAGACGATCATCAATAATGAAAATGTTGTTCTTAAGATGAGATGCATTAAATACGTCAAAATAAATTATATAAGCTATATCCAAATTGTGAACATTCTCATATTCCATATTTTATGTTTAGTCATTATAACTAGAATGATATATTTAAAAGTCCGGTTACAAATTATAAGTGGATTGTTTGAAGTTTTAGATGTGAATAAGTGAAATACTTGACTAAATTAAAATAGAGAAGAGTATGAAATACAGTACTGGAAGCCATGCTTTAGAATTCTAGGAAAATTATGAGAAAAATGTTTTATTGGTCGATATGTGTGTAGGCTTGCTTCCAGATTGTGGTACCTTTTGAAATTTTAAATTTGTTTATAATGAAATGGGGAAAGGATGTAGAAAAAGTAAAGTTGACTTGATGACAAAGAGTTCGAATTCTATATTAAAAATATTACTTTATGGTTGGTGTGTGCGTAGAGTCGATTGAAGTATTAACATTAGAACGAACAATGATTCTTCTACTAACATCATAGATAATTGTTCTACTAGACAATTATTTGTGAGTACGAATCAATACAGACATAAAAGATTGGGAGCCCTAGAGTTCCATGTCTACTATGTTTATGAGTGACTACAACATAACTTGAATTTTTTTACTTGAATACATGGAAGTACTCCTAAATTAAAAATGAACATTATGAATAATTTTCATTTCTATAGTGAATACATCAGTCAAATGTCTACCTTAGGGTATGTATGGTAGTTGTTCTTGAAATTATGGTTCTACTTGCATGTTCCATTCTAGGCATTCTCTTAAAAGTTATTTGTTACATGTTTACATGTGGTGGGTGTTTACTATGATTATTAATGTGGTGAAACTCTTCCATTCAAAATGTGACATTGTAAAGCATGCCTATAAGGCATGATTTGAGAAGCACATCATCATGTTTGTACTAGACCCACCCCTCATATGTTGTGTCATAGTTTCTTTCCACTAATATGCTTCTTAAATTTTCACCAACAACCTCCTATTGTTCTCTTTACTACTCTCCACCATATCAACACTACATTTTCATGATGAGTCCAAGAATAAAGGAGGTTTCCAATGTCTTGGCTTATGTGGCACGATACTGTTAGAACTCTATTGTTATAGTGACATTTCTCAAAGCATACAAAGTAGAGACCAAAGGTGAGGCCCGTCATCTATTTTTCATATGGCGGCTATGATAAGGATTGTTGGTAAACAAGTTTTCATGTACTTAATCAGATTTGCCTTTTTTCTCTAACTCTTTTGAAAACTAGTCAAGAACCTCTCTTTGAACCATGGAGCAAAACCCTTGTCTTATTGGTCATGGATATGGAGAGAGAAAAAGTAAGTGGTGGAAGTATAAAGATAGTGGATAGAGAAACAAAAAAATAATATGATGATAGAGGGTAAAAAAGATAAGTAAGAAATTGTTGCTTTTTGGTTAGAGGATGATGAGAGAAAAAGAGAAAGGTTAGAAAGGGGGGATAAGACATTTCTTCCCTCTAATTATGAAGGGAGGAAAGTAGAAGGGATAAGGGAGAAAGGTGAGAAGAAGGGGAGAGATAAAATAGAGAGATGAAGGGGCATCATGTGCATTGTGTATAAACACATACTCAAAGGTCAAACAAATACATGATAATACGCATATAAGGAGTGACTCAAGTAGTCAAGCACGGTGTCCCATAACAAACGGATCTGGGTTCGAATCCCAGATGTTGCCTTAGTTTACCACCCTCTCAGATGTTTGGCTTCTGTCATGTGCATGATAGAGGGGGAGAGAACGCCTCTCTCAGTCCCAAACACACGATAATACATCAAACTATACTCAAAAAGTGTGTATACATAAATATATAAACATTAAATAAAATATAAATTGAAATGAAATAGTAACATTAAAACATTCACAATACATACACTTATAAGCATAGTGCATATATTCAAATAAGATAAAAATATTATAAACACTAAAACATAATAAAATATACAAACACATAAATTACAACAAATCTAAAACATATTAACCTACACATTAGATATTGTGAAGAACATATTAGATAGTCATATGATCATTCTAGTTTCTATACTTATGTTGTTTGTCACTTTTTCTATACTTGTTTCTCTCTCCACCTATTATCATCTCTTCATCTATATCCATTTATTTCATATTCATGTGTTCCATGAAATTTCCTTTCATGTATTCTTTCTCACTCCCAAATTAAAATATGTTATTGTGATTGTTAAAATAGATGATCTTAAAATGAGTGTAGTTTTAGGTATGTAGGTACATGCATTTATTTCTTCAGCTAGGTGTCGGTCAATTCCTTGCAAGTGGAACGATAAACACAAAGAGAAATAGTAGAACATGTCAATAGAATTCTTGGATAGACATCCAAATATCAACTAAAAGTTAGCTAGATCAATCAACCATGTCTGGACGTTGTGTCCCGAACTGGTGTAGAAATTTTCTCTATTTAGAATAGTTTTCTATATGACCCATGTTGTAGACGAAAATGATATATTGACACAAGGCCTAATATCTAAGTGAAACAAAATGGTTGATAAGGTTAACATCCAGGAGAAGAAAACTTGATAAATGTTTGGTTTTGATCTTAGATCGTCTTGATGGACAATACATATTAGATTGTATTATGAATCTCATTAATATAATTTTTTTATTTGCTTGTGTAATTTGAAAAATAGGGTTAATTTCTGGAAATTTTTAACAAAACGAAAATCCTGCATGGTCTCCCACAAATTATACTAGATGCTAAAATACAACTCCAACATGCCAACAAAACAAAACAAATCACACACTTGTCAAATTCGAAAAGTCCAACATAAATTTGAGTGTCGTGAGCGGATTAATTTTCCAGTACCCTTATGTTGTATAGGTCCTTTTTATCATTAAGTGTGTTCCCCATCTCATTTTTATCACAACCAAAAGAAGTGGCATGTACAAGGAGAGAAAGCATGTTCCAAATAAGAAAACTTATCTATACAAATTCGGTTGGCAATTTCGTATATAACTATGTGCCATTTTAAACAAGTAGTAGGTTTCTTGTTTGCATAAGCTTATCGTATATTTGAGTTCTAAATACATTAAATCCATTTTGCAACCGTGAATCTAACAATCTAGTCTATACTACTATAAAAAAGGGAGTTTTTCTGTTTATTTACAAACCATTCGTTCAACATTCCTTTCACCAATCAGAAGTCAGTATTTTGAGTTGGCGTTCTCTCCATCATTCAATCTTTACTCACATTTTTTCTCTTTTTTTTCTTATTTTAATTTCTTGTAATTCACTCATTCTCAAACCTAAACAAAAATGAATATCTCATCTATAATTACTCCCCACTCTCTCACCACCTTTCTAACAACTCATTAATTCACTCTCTCACTCCTATTATCCCTCTTATACCACTATAAACAGACTTCCACCCTCCGCTACACACCCATCAACTCAATAGTAATCGCTTCCTACTCTCACCGCCCTCATCTCCCACAATATATGCCCCTTCCTATTCCATTCTCCAACAACTCTCAATACTCTCTCCCCACGATTCTCAACTCCACATTTTCCACTGATTATTTAGTTGCAAATTCAAATCACTTCTAAAAATGATGTAAATGTAAATTTAACATTTTTTAAATTTCACGGGCATGTGCATCGTGTGATATGACTAGTTAAGAAGTAAAAACGAACTTTGAGCAGGATGGAATTGAGTGATAGTTTTTCTCTCAATCACATCCAACCAAAAAAGCAATTTTAAATCACCCCACGACAACAAAAGAAAATTCAATAAATCAAAAATTTTAAGCCCGTGGTCAGACGCAGCCCTTGAGGGACAAGTAGGCCGGTAGCCGACGATACAAACCCCACATGCTTAAGATAGCAGATCATAATTATGCCTTGAAGTGAAGCCCGGCCTTTATTTTTCGGATGGTACGGACACCAGTGTTGAAAGACTTGGCAAGGACAACATCGTCGATTCCGGAGGTGAACACGTTGAATGGTACTGGCAGAACTCCAGGGTTGGCACTGTCAAAGGCGACCATGACAACGGCAGGCTCTTTGGAAATACAGTACTGAAAGTGCACCAGCCCCTGAGGGATCAGGAAAACATCACCAGGTTGCAGTATCTGGCTGTAGAGCTTGTTCGTAGAGTCGACAAAACCGACTTGGATCTGTCCTTTTGCGACGAAAACGAGCTCGCTGGCCCGAGGATGGCTATGCAACGGGTTGACGGTGCCGGGTGGGAAGAGGAGGAAGATGTAGGAGACACCCTGGCCGTTGAGGGCGGGAAACTCGTCCATGAAGACCCTATGAAACGTGAAGGTATTGGGGAAAGGGCCATGGAGAACCCCCCGCATGCCGGTGAAGGTGAAGAAGTCACCTTTCATGGCAGATGCGTTCAGGCTGGGCGGCACGATGAAATCAGTAAGGATGTCCGCGTCACTGCCGTTCGCTGTAGTGATGATGCTGAGGAGCAGAAAGGGCAAAGCCTGCAGAAGGTAGGTGGTAGCCGAGTAGGCCATGGGAGCAATGCCGGCAAAAAGACTTTGATGCTGGTGATTCGTATGATACCCCGTTTATCTAGGTTTGCCTTACAGCTAAGAAAGACGAAACTTGTATATATAGCATAGTGTTGAGTTACTAAAGGATGCAGTTTGCAGTCGTTGAATTGTGATAAGGATATTATAAGGATATTACGTTATTTGTATCGTAGCTACAGACAAGCAAGTCGAGTCACCTGCTAAGTTCGATACTATGAAGAGTGAAGAAAACAAGGGTGAGACGGTGAGTTGGCCAACTTGGCGTCCTTGCTTTAAATTCAATAGTATTTTCTCTGCCTAGAATACGGTATCTTAATCTGGCTCCTCAGCAGCGTAAACGGGTTATTCTAATCTGGACGAAAGGGGACTTGCATTATCCCGCTACAGTTTAATTTGTGGACCAACTCCTTAATCATACTGTCGAAGAGAGGGGAATAAGTCTAGCATATACCAGTTGGACCCGGGATGTTGTGGCAAAAGCTCGCCCGTGTTTGGCAATTCCCCATCGTCGTCAATGAAAAAGAGGGTGATGACGGCTGTGGGTTTGGATCGCCGTTCCAATAAGAAATAAGAAAAGAGTAGTGATATAGAGCAAACTTCCTCCATCCAGTCTTATACCTAAGCTTGAGTCAAAACACACTTCCGATAATTGTGTCACATTCTCTCTCAATCCGCTAGCTTTCTCTTTCTATCTATAAGGCATATCTCTCCTCATCTACTATCTTGTTTTTATTAACCAGTGAACATACACGTGCACATGCACGTGACATATAAAATTTGTTGGAAATGTGTGGGGAGAGGACTCGTCCGTGAAAGGTCCCTACAGTAAAAGATATTTGTGTTGGTTGTTTGAAAGGAGAGAATCAAGGAACCGTTTATGTGAGATTGAGAGAGAAATACATAAGTAAAGATAATAAAAGTTAATAGGAGAGTGTGAGAATAAATATTTGTAAGAGTAAAATTCCTTGAAAAAAAGAAAGAAGAGAGTGAATCAAGGAGAACGCAGTATTAAACTCGCTCTTTTTATAGTAGTATAGATGAGATCCTCTTTCTTAATCTGCTATCTCTCAATTTCTTTCCTCAAGATTCACTCTATTCACAATATATATATATATATATATATATATATATATATATATATATATATATATATATATATATATATATATATATATTACCGTATCTCTCTCCAGCCACAAGCAATTGTGGAAGGTTTGGGGACACACTATGGTAATAGTGCTCTGTGCATATTCTCAATGTATGAGTGTTCTAGTCATGGAAGAAGTGTGTTCTAAATAATTTGTCATAGGAATTCTTTTTTCTCACTCATTTTAGGAGCAAAGTTATCATTAGGACAGTGGACAATGGCTCACACTCGATCATACTGGTTGTCTATAAGGCTCTGATTGGTTTGGTGTGATTCATAAGTTACGTGAACCCATTTTCTGAAAACTCTAGTTCAAAACTTAATTTCCATTCACTTCCATGTGATTGGTTTGTTGTAAGTGTAAATATAAAAATAAATTAAAAATTATTAATTTTACTACGTGATATATAAAAAGTAAGGATGGTAAAGAAATAAAGAAAGAAACATATCTATGACTAAGAATAATTTTTAACCATAATAACCTCAACCAGCGACATGATGTGGATGTTGCTCATTAAAATACTTTAATGTGGGATAGTTATAATGTTTATAAAAGTATTTTGGTTCAAATCACATTATAACATGTATATTTCACTTTGTATGTACAAACTATTGTAATGATATGCTCATTTTATGAGTTTGTAAATATAAGTTTTGGTTCGTCATTGTTTAACAATGTGTACAATATTAATTTTTAGTATATTCTTTATGTACAGTTATAGTTCATGATTATATTTCACATCATATTATTTAAACATGAAGTATAAAAATATGTTAGATAAATTATATTTTTTGTCCAATGGTGTGGTGTATTTACTTTTTCATAGTGTTTGTCTATTTTTTATTTTATATACCACAGTGATAATGGTAGTTGTAGTGTAAAATATTTTACATGATGATGCTTGTAGTGTGCAATAGATTTTGGCAATAATCTAATGCACAGTGCTAAGATTCCTAGTCATAAATATTTTATGTGTGTCATTTATGAAGAATAGAAAATATAATTGTATAGGAAATGTTGTCAATTGTTCTCAAACTCATTTTTTACTCTTTTTAAGAGGAAACTCAGGAACTCAATTTTGTATGTAACTTTGTAACTCACCGGAATTTATGGAACTCAAGTTCTAGTATTTACTTTAAACCAATCATGAAGAACTACTTTAAGAACTCCAGTTCATAAGTTTTTCAGACTAGTTATAGCAAATCAATCGGAGCCTAAGACGCAAACGAGGAGGAATAAGATTGTCCCTCCTTTTCATTAAAAAAATTAGATAGGAGCTGAAAGTCGATGGCGCAAAGCATGCTTCTTCTCATAAAATGTTGTTCATATTTGAAAGGCTAATGAATCAAAATAGTATTTTTCTACTTTTAATGCCAATTTTCCAATACATCCTCGTCGGAGATGCATTGCCTTTCCCAAAGAGCAATGTGTCCCTGGATAGGATGAAGCGGACCGACATGGGGCAATGCGTCCCAACTTCAAACATGTTGCTCCTTTCTAGGAGCAATGCCTCACCATTCGGGAAACATTGTTCCTTGTGAGGTCAATATGTCCCAAAAGGAGAAGCATTGATGCTTGCAAGGCCAATACACCCTAGACAATGACACATTGCTCTCAGAGAGGGCAATGTAGCTCCAAGTGGGACACCGGAGCCAAATGTATCACATCTAGGGATGCATTGCTCCCTTTTCTATATAAATTTGGTTTTTGTGAAGTTATCAATATACAGCCTATTTAAATTTATATATTTCAAAGAATTGTGTATTTATTTTTGTTCATTGCATATGATTGTTGACTTTATCTAAAAGATAATAATTATATAACTATTTAATTTTGCAAAATATATAACATAAAGACACATTAGTCCATCATAATTTAGGTGCATAAAGGGTAAATGATGCACGTATACATAAATCTAAGTGCAAAGTTGATATTTGCATGAATGCCTTCGCAAAGGATGATCTACATATTAGTGTAATAAGAACAAAAATAAATTAAGTATTTCCTCATCCACATCCTCACCCACCACCATGTACCTTTGACTTTTGTGTTGGGATCTTATCCGGGGAATCCTAAATGGGTCTCAATTGTGTCGCATGCAGCTCAAGAATGTCATGCTAACCTGGAAAGATGGATGTGGGGTGAGAGGTCTCTACAGACTAGGTATTAACTCATATAGAATGTTCTAGAAGTATCCATCAAACAATGGGTGTGCAAGTAGAGAAAAATGGTATAGGTCTTGCACCTATAAAGTATGACATTCCATATGGTTGTGGGGGTGTGTAATAGAATAAGAAGTTTATATCAATAGTAGGACTCTATGGAGGTGGACGGTGGGTGTTGTATGGACTAGAATTACTGCTTACTCTAGTGTATTGTCCTAACTACCCCAAATATATTAACTAAGAAGAGAAAGGGGGAAGTGGGAATGGAGGGTGGGTAGGAGTAGGATGAGGAGTAGGAGTAGTAACAGGAGTAGGAGTAGGAGCAAGAGTAGGAGAAGGAGTAGGTGTAGCAACACTAGTAGGAGTAGGATAAGGAGTAGAAGGGGGATTGGTAGATAAATTTCAGTGAAATGGATGAACATACATAGAAAGATTATCGAAGTTGGCCCTCTTGAATGTTGTAGACCTCATCTCTAATATATTCAAGTTCATATTGTATAATCACTCAGATGTGAACTCATTCATGGACCTATTAGTAAGATTATATATGAAATATAAATAATGAATAGAAACATGGAATTTATTAGGTAAATATATGCACAAAAGTAATAGTTATACTCATAAAGTCATGTTTCCTATAATTAGTTGGATAATACATTATTGGTGGATGAGATGGAAGTACTACTAAATAAACTGGATGATACTAGTTGTAGTGAACATGTGGACTAATGATGGTGTCAGACGGTGGTTGGGGGACTAGATACTCACATTTGTTGTTCCAAAGAGGATCCTTCTCCCTATATTGATGAATCCAATCTTAAGTATAATGACCCCTCGGATCTATCCTACTAAGTCGTGGTAAGGAAATGGTAGGTTGTATTTTAACAAACTTGATTGTTCAAGCACTCTATCTCTAAGGTGCCACTCTACTACTGTATATCAAAGAAGAGGCACTTTAACCAACCAAATCTCTTGAACCTCTTGACTCTACTATGAAAGCCTCTATAGAAGTTCATCCACGTAATGAGTCAACTATATTAGTTGATTTTAGAACAAAAAATGTCATATAGCATTCAACGTAACCAGTAATACTCAAGAAAATCAAAGCATTCACACTAACTATAACCTA
This sequence comes from Alisma plantago-aquatica, assembly GCA_963693085.1. NCBI lineage: Eukaryota > Viridiplantae > Streptophyta > Magnoliopsida > Alismatales > Alismataceae > Alisma > Alisma plantago-aquatica. The sequence continues at coordinate 1,488,742,820 of OY856409.1, forward strand.
AGAGGGTAGATGCAACTTCATAAAATTTGACAGGTCCTCGTACACTTACAACTTTTTTAACAAACTTATACCACATATTTATAAGCACAATAAAGTCATATAATGATATACTCATTAAATTTATAAAACAATTATGTTGGGTATTTTAGGTGGAACCAAGTGGCACACCCTATGTCCACCCCTCCACCAATACATAGATAATGACCGTAGGCATCCAATTCTTATACTTTCCCAAAAATACTTATAAATTACACATATACAATTAGAAAAATGGGCATTTGACTTTGAATGGGTAGCTTCCTTATACAACTCCCCATATAAGTACTTTAAAGTTGCAACACCCCTAGACAAGGTGATACAACTCTGGATTTCGTCTACAAGGGGAAGATATCATTTATAAACACGGTTTGAGTATTATCTGGAAGAAGGTAACTACCTAAGAAATACAGTATATGGGTTGTATTATAAAATGCCTTTAGTTCTACCAAATTCTCTAGAGTGTCTAGGATGAAATGTAAGGAAATTTGGGGTAACAAATAAGGAAGTGGAAACAATATCCTTTTTGCAAGTATCACAAGCAAGAAGATCACCTCAAAATTGATGTATAGGAAAGAGGATTTCCAAGGTATATATTTGGTCCTGGAGCAAGTCAAGTGACAAATCTCATAGAGTTGTGCTTCTTTCTCAAGAAACATACAAATGGTCATCAGTGGTAGCCTCCTGATGTAGCACCACAGACGATAGTTGACGATGTGCTCCTAGCATGGTGGAAACAGCCTTCACGCCTATACGTAGTTCATGCAAACCATAGAGAACTCCACGTTGTGCTATCAGAGTCAACAGGAAGGAGTTGTCCCTTCGATGTCAATGTACTAGCATTGTCTTGTTCCCCCAATTGTCTCTAACTTTTATGGGTAAGACATGCTTTGGTCTTTCACGTTACCACAACCACGAGTGGAAAATGTTTGTTAGTGTTAATTTTGTCTTCTAAAAGCCTTCAATAACTCTATATCTATAGGAGGGTCTGGGCAGGGTTTCCAGATCAACTGGGAGTCAAAGAGATGGATTTTTATGAGTTTTTGACTATTTTGAATCAAGAATCTGTCGGTTCACATTTGAATCATTCAGTTCACATGTGAATCGATCGACTCAACAATTGAATTAGTCATTTCACTATATTTCCTATTCGTGAACATGTTGGCTTTTAATGTGAGAATTAATACACATCATCATGTCAACATCAATCCTTGATCCAATCTTACTGATCACTAAACCGGTCAATTCACATTCTAAACTAGTTGCTTCACTAACTGAACCGGTCAGTTCACATTCTAAATTGGTCGATACACATTCTAGTTTAGCCAATTTTTAACCTATGTTGTTTAAGTTGACTCGACACTTGAGTTAGTTGACTTGACACATGAATCAATCGACCCAAAATTTGAGTCAATCGACTCCTATTTCCGGTTAGCCAATTTTCAACCAATGTTGTTTACATTGAATACTTAAACACTTTAGTAATAAAGTTAAACCTTATTCATGAGTAAACTCCTATTCTAGGTGCATCCTATGTGTGTGACCCATTGGGTCCTAAGTTACATTGGAAGTGAACATCCATAACTAATTTAGGAAGATCACAAGAAATGAGTGGTATCTAGCAACACATCATTGCTACCCAATAAATGGAAAGTTGAAGAACAACTTCAACCTATAATTCATGGTCAATGTTGTAGTGATTGTATAGTTCATTTGTCTCTGATATCTAGGTTGAACTTGAGGCATGGAATTTTCATCCTCTCAATGTTCAATACATGTTCCTCAAACTAGAGTAGACTGTATGAGATGCATGTGAGTTTGCACATCTTATTTTGAGTCACATGAGTATGTCGTACGTTTCTCAGTCTCGCTTATCAAGTGGTCAGGATATCAATATCATGTAGGAAGGACAAATCTCATCTATATCACTCACAGTTAATCCCCATGTGTCACAACATGCCCAAGCATCACCTTTATGGCAACCCTTATTCAAGATCACTTTGGATGATATCAAGATACATTGAATGACATGTGATGAATGTAGTGAATTCACGTCAAAGAACCATAATCACCACTATCACTATGAGAGTTGATTCTGACTACTATTCCATAGTCTCCATATATCACTCTCAAGGTGGGTCTATTCGATACATTGTTCTCTAAGATGTACCTATGTGTTTGACTTGATATCTCATATCATGACTAATATGACTCTATCATCAGATAACACACACTCTAGTCTTATGTATTACTATTTTCTATTTTGGTTCCACAGTAATGCATGTACTCTTATAACAGATATGATCTCATTGTTCGGGTCCTAAATTTGAAGACATATGTCATTGAGTAACATCATTCTTTAGATATCTATTATGTTTGTGTCATCATCTCATGATTAAGACTGTAACACCTTGATTTTCTTATCATGTGATAGGAAGATAAATTTTTTTTCAATTGGGAAGTGTTACTAACATGATAATATTATAGTATTAATAGAAAAAAAAACATAAAAATTGTCTAAAATGCATGCTCATACATCCTTAGGAAAGAAACTCTATTACATCTTCATATACAAAAGAAACTTAAAACTGTGATACCACTTTATAAAAATATCATATCAAATCTAGGACCGTGTAGATGGCGTTCCACCAAGAAAACTTCTTAAAATTGTAGTTGCATCCTCTTATCATGACTATCTCCTAAAATTTTTTATCTACGGACATCTCGTCCCTAGCCATGTACAAAGGAAAACCTAGGTAAGAGTAAGTGGCATTGAATTCATGATATGATAAACATAAATATGATATAACTAAAAGATGACCTAATATCTAAAAGATGTGAACTTATTTTGAATCGATGTTTCTTTTATTTATGTCTTTTATCTAATTTGTGGCCACCATTATACAATAAGTCCTCCTGAATTAGCGTATCTACGCCCTAAATTGGTATTGAAGTACCTCTAAATCGGAACTACATGCCTCTGAATGACACTAAGGTGTCTCTGAAGTGGCATGGCTATGCCCTGAATTGGTACCTAAGTACCTCTCAATTGGAGTAAACACTCCTCTAAATTGGGAACATATGCCTCTGAATCATCCTGAGACAAATTGAATGAGGACTTATCATATAATGTCTTATGTGAAGGTTCTGACTTAATTATCTTAAATCGAAAACTACTAAATTATGAATCTGAACTTATCTTATACTGAAACTAAATACTGACATTTAAACTAAATTCTAATTCTGAATTTGTATTCTTAAATAATGAATTGAATCTAAATCTAGATGTCTATTCTTAAATTTTCAACTGAAACTAAATCTAAACTGAAGTCTGATATTCTTATTGCTTGATCAATCTTAATTTGAAACTCTGATTAATAGAATGACTTAATTAAATTTTGATATCAAGTATCTGACATCTAAGTCTAAAGTCTTAAGAAAATAAATTGAATTGAGTGTAGCAATATTAAGAATCTAAAAGTAATATAAATCTCAAATATCTAAAATTTGATAATCTATCAACATAACTTAAACTGAATAAAATCTTCTCAAAGAGTGACAAGATATGAATTACTAAAGTTTGAAAGTAACTTAATCTCTAAGTTACTTTATAGGGGTGTGCAGGATGAATCATAATAATAATGAAATTAAATGGACATGGCCCATTTACCTTTGATAGTGATGATTTCTTTAATGTGTTCTTGAATCATTTTTCCATAACCTAATCACATGGACATCAAAAAATATATATAAGTCCATGTATATTTCCTTTATTCTTTTCTAATTCTCAAACCCCATCATCTTAACCTTATATACCAACTTGGGGTTCATATTTAACTGAAACTAGCTCTAATTTAAATCACATTTAATGTATAAACATCAAATTGACTCAATTTACACATTATATAGCATACATATACTGATATATCCATATTAACCAAAAACATCGTAATCCCTAATATTGACTATATACTTCATTTACCAAGAGTAAACTCCAAACATACTGACATATACTTCTCTTACTGACTTACTTATGGATTTTTTGAAAATATGATAAGAATCTAAATTGGCACACAAAATACATGTTACTCATACATAATCATCAATCATCTTACATAATGACCACCTAGGGCCAATAACTATATAATCATACAATTATATATAAAAATTCTAGGAAAACCTTATAAACACTAATCACAGTGTACTAGATCCACATAAAAATATCATGTCATTTTATATAAACTCATGTGTGAAATACCCAAATTACCCATATTAGGGTTTACATCAAAAAATTAGGTAACATATTGAACCATAATAATCAGACTTTGTAGTTAGGTCAAAAATAATAATTATTATAAAATTTTAAATTTTTGAGACTGTTTGAAACTTATTACTATTTATAAACCTCAAAGAAACCAAAATAAATAGACTTTTGTATAACAATAATATTAATCATAACTCTCACAAACATTTCTTGAAAGTATTTTTAGATTATTCTACACCCAAAACCCTTTCTGTTGATATCTTATTTGTCCCAAAGAGAGCTCTAGGCTAAAAGATATGAATTATATATTAATTACCTAGATAGAAGCAATCTTGGTCATTTAAAATAGATCTAGCGGCCTTGATTTTCTTCAACTATGTGCTGACCCAGGCTTCATGAATCCCTGGGTTGGATCTAGCTTCTTCATAGCCCAGTTTAATAGGGTCATAGCATGTCTGTCTCTCACTTGTGTGAGCGTTGCCGCTGGTATGGAATCCAGCCACCATCTGCGCCCTCACCAGCTTGCACCACTACTGATGAGGGTGTTGAAAGGTCATCTTCCTCCTCTGTTCTTGGGCGGTCCCTCTCTGGTCGTGTTGTCCTCTCTTCTTCATTTACTAATCTGGGGGAAAGTTCCATGTTTTGCCCCTGTCTCATGTTGTCGCCTTCTAAGGGACTCCTTGGTGCCTCTCTTCCTGGCACATCATCATGCCCTCTTCAGTTCTGCCTTCTCAGCAAGGGTGGTGCAACCACCATGGATCAAATCATGAAAATCCTATATCCCCATCTCCTTCTCCATATGTGCCACCATCACACTTCATCTTCTCTATTTTCCTTCTGTCTTTCTTGATTTCGAGTAAAACCCTAGATATGGAGTCGCTAGTTACTCTTCTTCAAGAATCAAATGCTTTTATAACCTCCTACCCTAAGGATCTCGAGCTAGGTCCCCTTATTCTGGAACTTTGTTCAACTAGAGTCTCGGCCACTCAACTCCTTTTTTATTTTTATTTTGTTTTATAAAAATCTAGTTTACATAATTAATTATATAGGCCACATAAAGATCCCTTTTAATCCAAAATTTTGGTATAATTTAAAAATTATCATTTTCCTTATGTGGGTAAAGAATTATATCAAAACCAACTATATAAGTAGTCCAAACCTATCTTGTAAGTAAATATTGAATAATTACTTATTTAATTACCTAAGCCACTCTATAACTTATAATTATCTAAAATTTCTTCCATGACCTTATATTCCAGTTAGCTATCTACTAAAAATATTTTTATTACTTATTATGAGTGCTAAGTACTATTTTCTAATTTTGTACTCCAAGGACCCGTTTGTAAATATTGGCTGGCCTGATTAGGCTTGATTATCATTCTACAGCCAATGGCCCATTCTTGGTCTACTAAAGGGTCCATAGACTCAATCCTATTCTCGAGTGTAGAAGTCGAAGTGTGAACTAACATAATTCCTCGATTGAATCTTCCTTGTGATACATTTGATCAATATCACACTCTTTCTTAATATGAAGATCAAAACTAGATCTAGAGATCAAATTACTAACTAGATTCAGCATATTCCCTTTATTATTCCACTTTGGTTGTCATGTCATAACATCATCAAATTAAATATAAAAATTCCAAAACTGCACAAGGATATAACAAGTTCTGATAAAAGACCTCTCTACATTCTTTTTCCCTTAAATCCAAATATCATGAAAATAATTTGATGGAACTTATTAAATCAATCATATATTGATTTCATCGGTAACTTAATCATGTGATTTATGTGTTCCACAAATTAGGGGGTCTGACAGAGACAAACATAATAGATGGAATTATATTTATCATTATCAAATGAGGTATTTAATGCCCCACCACAATCATCATATGATTGGTCTCTGGGCATACATACCAACAGACTCCCCCTTCCACTTAGGGCCAATCACTCACAAATATTATTCCAAGTTATCATAACATGTTCATCATGTTTTGCTACAAAAGTGCTTTTGAGCGGGTTAGAAACATTTGCTTCAAGTTGATACTTTGCAATTCTTTACATCTCCTCATTGTACGACCTCTCATATGAGATGAAATGTTGTGGGTATGTTATCTGGTATTCCTTACCTATCTAATAACTCCATTGTGGTCACAATATTTCTATTATGTCGTCAATTATTGGAACCTCCCACAAGTTCATCCGAATCAACTTCTTGATCCATACAATATCCTTTGTTGTGTTCAAAATAGCAAGGTACTCAATTTCTTTTGTAGAATTAACAAATGTCTCTTTCTTAGAACTTTTCCAACATACAGTTTAAATTTAAGGTCAAACACAAACTTAAATTGTGATCATTAGTATTATTTGTCATTTTGGAGGCTTGTATTGGTGTAACCCTTTACATCCAACTCTTACTTATTACCATAATCAAGGAACTAATCATTTTTGTGCTTCTCAAGTACGTACGGATGTTCTTCATGGCAATCTAGTGGCATTCAGTGGATCTGACTAATATCTTCACATCATGTCTAATACATATGAGATAATTGGATGAGTACATAATATTACATACATGAAATATCCAATTGCAAATGCACATGAAATATCCAATAGAAAATGCATATGGAATCTTACTCATGTTTTCCCATTCTTCATGAGAACTAGGACATTGGGCACTTGAGAGGCTAATTCCATGGAACATGGACAAATTTTCTCTCATTGAGTCATGTATGTTGAACCCTTTCAGTTTGTTGACAATGTATGCGCTCTTACTTAGGTCAAGAAGCCTTACAGATTTATCTCTACATATCTTAGTTCCTAAGATACAGGATGCTTCACCTAAACCCTTCTTAGAGAGGGCAATCCCAGCTAGGTTCTAATATTTGTAGGATAAGGATGTTATTCCCGATCATTATGTGGAATTTTAATATGCTCCCACTAATCATTTTGTAATCATAGATTTCATATTCATTTTTACCAAAGTCAAACTCTTTGACTATCATGTCAAATTGAAGATTCCAACTCTCATATGCTAGCTTCAATCCATAGATTGACCTTTGTAGCTAATAGACTTCATTTGCAATAATTAGATTTGTAAAATATAGGTTGTGTCAAGCACACATCCTCTGCCATATTCCTATTAAGGAATGTGGTTTAACATCCATTTGTCAAATCTCATAGTCATAATAAGATGCAATGGCAAGCATGATCCTGATGGAACCATGGCAAGTAGTAAAATATTTCATCATGACCAACATCTTCAACTTGTTTGAAACTCTTTTGCAACCAATATGTCCTTATAGGTTTGTGCATTACCATCAATGTTGATCTTTTTCTTGAAAACCCAATTGCAGCCTATGGGTCTTACCCCTTCAAGTGGATCCACCAAGGTCATACCTCGTTAGTGTACATGGTGTCCATCTTGGATACAATGGCTTCAATCCATTCTCATATTCTAGTCCCTCAATAGCTTCTAGGTAGATTGTTAGCTCATCATCTATGACCAACTTTTCTTAAGCTATAATATGTCCTAATCTTTCAAGCTCAAGGCGTGTCCTACTAGATCTACGAGGTTTTCTATTTACATAAGGAGCTTGAGATTCTACAACAATTTTTTATTTTACATGTTCATACTGCACCTCTTTAGGTTCAATGTTTTCTTGTTGGTATTGAACTTTTTGAGTTCTACGTTTCTTCCACTGATCCCTTTGGAATTAGATTTCCTTTAGGAATACAACTGTCCTGGAAACAAACACTTTTGTTCTCGGATAGGGTAATAAAAGTGGTATTCAAAAAAAATAGCATTTATGTGATTTGTGGAAAAATATTTTCAAGAAACTATTTCCTTATATAAGCTTTCATTCCTAATCCTTATCAAATACATATAGGGACACTTCCCATGTCATATCTCATATGGTGTCTTATGAACTGTTTTAGACAGCACATTATTTAGTGTAAAGCATGTGTCAAAAAGGAGATTGGAATATCATCTAGATTTATTAATGACCACACCATGACTAACAAGGTGTGATTCCTTCTTTTTGATACATCATTATATTTTAGGTGGAGTTTATTGTGATACATTATCATGATCTCCAACAAGGTCCTTATACTCTTAGTTCAAAATATTTTCCGCATCAACCATATCAAAGTATTTTAATACTTTTACCAAGCTGGTTATGTACTTCATTCATGATCTTTTTGAACACTTCAAGAGATTCAAACATGTATTTCACTAAACACAAAATACCATATATACTGAGATCGTCAGTAAATATAATGATGTACTAGTAACCACCTCTATCATTCTCTTTAAAAGGTCTATATACATCAGTATGTATGAGACCTAATAGAATACTCACTCTCTCACTATTTCTAGTGAAAAAAGATTTTATCACATTGCCCAACAAATAAGACTTGCATGTCTCTATTGGTTCAAAAAACCAAAACAGTCATACGACCATCATTATGAATTCTAAAAATACATTTCTTATTTATGTGCTCTAGATGACAATGCTATAGTATTCATTGTTTGAGTCATCAAGTCACTCAAAACATGTGAAATACATATTTGTCTTTAGAACGATCAAGTATAGACCATGAGACATATAGCCATTCAAGATCTTATCTTTTAAAACAAAACATCAATTATTCATAATACTCTTGTCCATACAAGATACATGATGTTTTTCATTTATGGTAGGTACATAGTAACAATTGACTAATTCCATTACATGCTCATTAGATGACCGACACATTCCAACTGTAGTGGCAACAACTCTTGCTCTGCATAGTTCTAGCTTACTTCTTCTCGGGTCCTGAAGTGTTGAACTCTATCTCCTTATTCCTAATTTACTCTATATAAAGAGAGTAGTTCCTTTTTAGTGTCTAGGCTAGTGACAGTGGTGTCACTTCCCTTCCTTGCTCACTCCTCCCTTAGCTTTCAATGCAAACAATTTGGGTTTTTGGCTACATTTAGAACTCTTCTTAGTTTTGCCTTTGCCCTTGGAATTTATTTTGCCTTTTTTATCATCATAAAAGATTTGGTTTTGTCCTTGTTCATTTGTGCTTCAGTTGTCCTCAACATTCCAAGTAATTCTAACAACAGTTTTTCAAAATTGTTCACATTGTAATTCATGACAAATTGGATGTATGATTTCATCGGTGACTGTAAAATTGCATCTATTAACAAATATAGTCCTAAAGGAAACCTAGACTAGCAAGGTTCTCCACATACCCAATCAACTTGAGTGTATGGGGACCTACTAGATCTCCTTCTACCATGTTGCATTTGAAAAATGCCTTAGAGATATCATATCTCTCTTATCTTACATGATCTTCATACATGTTCTTAAGATGTGTTACCATGTCAATGACATCCATGTTCTCATGTTGTCTCTACAACCTCATAATTCATTGAGCATAGAATTAGGCACTTGACATCCACAACATCTTCAAAGTGCTTATTGTAAGCATCCCTGTCAACATTAGGCCGGGTGGGAGGGGGTTCATCCGGATCTGGTGTCTCCAGGACATAGATCTTGCATTCTTAAGTGAGAACGATTATCAACATCCTAAACCAGTCATGGAAGTTATTCTCATTCAACTTGTATTTCTTAAGGACTGGTCATAAGGAAAATGTATTTGTGTTTGCCATTAGTTTCTACAAAAGAAAATTTTGCAATTTTTTTTCAAAATGCTTTTGGTTTGATTTGATAACATTAACAACACTAATTAGGCCCTTAGTTAATTAGTGATCCCACTATTTTGTTCAAATTTCTAGCCCTTACTATCAAATTTGAAATATCACAGTGTACAACCATCTAGCAAGCCAAGATCCATATATAATCAAAAATCATGAGTCAGATTGACTGATCAGCCACAACTTGACTATTTAGGTAGGCAACACTTGTCAATTACATGTAAATGCAACTCTTGGATAGATGGTGTGTACAACTTCTTGTCACAATCTATCTATATGATTCTAGGCACTAAATCTCATTAAGGTTACCTAGTTAAGCCTAAGCCAAAAGCCAACATGATAGAATATGCTCCTTCTTTGGCGGACCCATAAATCTATCGTCACACTTCCATGAGATAGACAATTTACCATGCTTTGGTGTACCCACACTTGGTAGATCACACTTGCATGTGCTTCTCTTATGGAGAGCATCTTAGGCTTAATATTTCTTAAAACATTTTAAAGATAAATACTTATACATAACCAATCACCACATATTTATAATATGTATCATGTACATGCTATATTCACAAACAAAACATGCAAACATAAAACATATCAGTGATGGTTATGGCCATACTAATTCTATTCTTTAAAGCCATAAAGAATTCTATCACCTAAGGTCCACATCATATTTAGCAACTTCATTTTGTGGAAATCTATGTCGGAACTAGCCCTGTCGGTCGGTTGGATCCTCTAGTCATTTGATTGGTCTGTTGGTTGCTTGATTGGTCTTCATTGATCACTCGACTGGCTCATGGCTCAAGCGGTGTTTGGACTCTTTCAATCAATTAGTTGAGCCTCCAGTCAATCAGTTGGTTTCTCCTATCATTTAGCCTCCTCAGTCCTCCAGTCGATCAACTCGACTTCCCATTCATTCGACTCGTCTGATGCAAAACACCTTCTCTTTTCTAAAACTATCCTATCCTATTAAATTATTACACTATAAAAGTGAAACGTCAAGTTACATTCAAGGGGGATATATGGAGGGAATCATTAACTTATGTATAGAGAAAAAGGTAGAGGTTTTGTATGAAAACTATAATAACAGGATGAAAAGAAGCCAAACAACCAAGCATGTACATACATAGGGGTTTTCCCCATAACCACGCATACATCCACCATAAAAAGGTTTTATGATAATGTGTATAGATTGCATATATATATATATATATATATATATATTGGGATTGTATGTGGTATTTAATTGGATATGCACATTAATCAATTTAAATATTCACATCATTTGTAATAAAATAAATCTAATCATATCGATTTAAGTCCCAGTATATCATAAATTGACGTGGCTCTAATACCACTGTAAGGAAATTTAGGGTAGCAGATAAGAAAGCTGAAACAAAAACTTTCTACCTATATCCCAAACAAACAGATTGCATTAACAACAATGTATTTAGGAAAGAGGGTTTGTGAGGTATATACTTGGTCCTGAACCAAGTGCAGTGACAATCCTCATAGAGTTGTGCTTCTTTCTCAAGCAGCACATGAACGATCGACGATGATGGCCTTGTGATATAGCACCACATATGGTGGTTGACAGTGTTCTCCTAGCGTGGTGGCAATGGCCTCCATGCCTCTACCTAGTCCACGTGGACCACTAGGAACTCCATGTTGCTCTACCAGAGTCGACAGGAAGGAGTTGTTCCATTGATGTCAATTTACTAGTGTTGACTTGTTCTCCCTAGCTATCTCTCCCTATTATGGGTAAGAGTTGCTTTCAACTATCACATTACCACAATTATGAGAGGACAATGTGTGTCAACGTTATTTTAGTTTTCTAAAAGCCTTGAGTACTCCTTTATTTATAGGAGGGTCAGGGTCAGGATTTCCATATCAATTGAGAGTCAAATAGATAGGTTTTCATAAATTTTTGGTTGCTACAAATCAAAAATCGGTAGGTTCACATTTGAATCGGTTGGTCGCATGTGAATCGGTTGACTCAACACATGAATGGTCGATTTACCATATTTCCTATTTGCAAACATATTAGCTTTAAATGTGACGATTAATACATAGCATGACATCAACATCAATCCTTGATCCCATCTTAATTATCAGTCAATTAACATTCTAAACCAGTTGGTTCACATTCTAAACTAATCGATTCACATTCCAATTCAACCAATATACAACCAATGTTGTTTAAATTGATTCAAAACCTGAGTCAGTTGGCTTAACACTTGAGTCAGTCGACTCAACACATGAATCAATCAACTCAACATTTGAGTCGGTCGACTCATATTCCCCACCAGCCAATTTTCAACCAATGTTGTTTACATTAAATACCTAAACACTTTAGTAATAATGTTAAACCTTATTCATTATTAAACTCCTATCCCAAGTGCATCCTATGTGTATGACCCTATAGGTCCCAAGTTATGTTTGCAGTGAACATCCATAACTAATTTATGACATCACAAGCAATGAGCAGTATCTAGAAACACATCATTGCTACCCAAGTAATTGTATAGTTGGAGAACAATTTCAACCTACAATCTATTATTAGTGTTACAGTGGTCGTATAGTTCCTTTGTGTAACGACCCTGACCTGGGTTATGAGGTAACCCTATTTGTTTTGGCTAATTAATTTGATTAGAAATTTAATATAATCCTCTAAGGTGCTTTGTTATCATGTGACACACTCATTTTTCAAGTTTGGTCCCGATTGAATGTTGTTTGAGCAATTTTCCTTTGTTTTGGACCAAAGTGCAATTTACCCAAATTGAGGGGATATAATGCAAAATGTCACATGTTTAACGTGCCTCATGTGTTGTAGCATAATTATTGAGAGAATGATGCAAGGTGGTGGCTTGTGGAAAGCCTAAATTCCAAGTTTGAAGTTGTTTGAACAATGTTGGTACCTTGTGCACCAATTTTGGTACAAATTGTAATTTACCATAAATGTGGGGTTGATATGCAAATTACCACCTCTAGAGTGTTCCTATTTCCTATATGTATCATTTAGAGGAGATATGATGAATGATACACCATGTTTGATTCCATTATGAATGATGGTAATCTTGGTGATGAAATGACCAAGAAAAAGGGTTGAATTTGGAAGCTTAACTTGAGTTGTATCAAGTTGAAAAGCTTATATATGAAAGCCTATCGGCCATGGAGCCCAAGGAGGTATCCCATATCATTTCTTGAACTCTTGGCAAAGTCCATATCGTGCAAAGCACCTCAAGGAGGTGAGGTGTGATGGCCAACAAGTTTCCTTAGAAAAAGTGTATCGGCTTGACTTAAAATAGTGATTAAACCTAGATGACTTATCCAAATGGATAAGTAATGGAAGAATTTGCATCTCTAGATGATCCTAAACTGTTTTTCAAGACAATATAAATGATTATGGATGCATGGACACGTGTCACCCATGCATGACACGTTGCACCTACTAGCTCAAAATGTTGACACCTCATTTTTGCCTTTCTTCATGATCAGCAAGTATATATACCCCTAGTTTCACCCCTTGGTGCAATTTTGCGACCCTTACCACCCTCCTACCTTGTGGTATCGTGCATGGGACTCTTGTATCGTGTATGAAATAAATGGTATCGTGCATAGTCCCTTGGATATTGCCCATAGCAAAAGCATATCGGCCAAGTAGGTGAAATTGGCCATATAAGGTGATATCGGCCAATAGGGTGAAGAATTGAGTGCCATATCATGCAAGTGAGTGCCATATCGTGCAAGTGAGTGCCATATAGTGCAAGAGGGTTGGCATATAGTGCAAGGGCACAAGGGTATCATGATAGGCCTTGGGTATCGGCCATAACAAGTGTATCAGCCATACCATGTTGATATTGTCCATAGCAAGTTGATATTGGCCAATTTAAGTGATTTTGGCCACAAGTGAGGGGGTATCGGACACAAGCAAGGTTGTGTCGGCCAAGAGGAATTCCATATAGCCCAAGAGTGGTAGGGTGTCGGCCAAGGAGATAATGAACTCAAAACTTAACCCTAAGGTAAGATATAGTTGTCTTCAAGCTTGAATTGAAGCATGGAATTAGGGTTATGGTCTACCTTTCTTTTCTTCTTCACCAATTGCTTCTCCATGGTGATTCCTTGTATATGAAGGAGTTTTGAACCAGCCTTGTACCTTTTATAAAGTCATATTCAACCTTAGGAACATGGAGCTTTGGATCTTGAAGCTTTGAAGTGGTTCCTAAGGCGGGTTTTATAACTTGAACTCAACCATGTTATTATTTTTCACCTAAATTGTTATAATTAGTGAAATACTTTTAATTCCAAAATTTCCTGAAATATTTGATGAAATTATGAGTTCTAGTAGTTTCTTAGACCTGTTGACGTGAACTATAATAGTTAGAACAAAGTTCTAGAGCTTGAAGATGATGATATCACCTTATAAAAGTGATATCGGGTGCATGCACATAAGCAAGCACCTCTAACCCGATATGATGATGCACCTATTTCACTAAAATGATATGAATAGGTTTGTAAACCTTGTTGCACGATATGGGGGTGTATTATACACCTCTTGCACGATAGGAAGTCTATTATAGACTCCATGCACGATACAAGGTCAATTGTATACTTGTAAGTTGACAAGAAACCCTAAATTGGGTAACCCGATATAAGTGAAGAGTAACAAGTGTTATTGTATGATATGATCATATGATACATCATTGATACTTAGTATCATGAGGCCTACATGACCTTGTATGACATGGTTGCACGACAGGGTTGCACAATACACAACCCTAAACAATATGGTAACCCTAACCCATCATGGCTAACCCTAGATGGTGACTAGCCTGATAGGGTGATTGAATGTACTTCTAGCCCGACATGGTGATGGGTTGATACCTCATAAGTATCATGGGCGACACATACATATATCTTGTGCCTGATATGAGGTCAAGAAGGTACCTCATGCCCAATATGGAGACAAGTGCAAATCCTAGCCCGATATGGTGAGTGTCTATACACCTACAACCTGATATGGTGAACATATGCACATGATTTAACCCTATACACCTTGTAAAGGTAAGGGCAAGACACTCTTAGGAGTGATGAGTGTAACACCAAGTAATGGTGTGAATAATACGTTTATAGGTGAAACACCTAGAGTGGTTGATAATGGTTAATCCTATATCAATAATGCCTTAACCCGAGATGAGTTCATATCATTAATGATGGTTGAATAAATCAATTGTGTGACTTATGACCAATATATCACATGATAAATATGATGAGCTAGTGCATAAAGTATTAGGATGGGAAATACCCTAATACAAGATAAGTTGATGAACTTAAGAAAGTTAAAAGTGATGAGGGAAGTGATACATCAAGACATGATAGATATCACATCCAGCACTTCAAGGTTGATGTACCTTGATGCACCTTAAATCCAATATACTTGGATGAGTAACACATGAAGTGTGTTCTGTCAATTGTTACATTGAGATGTAATGAGATTAATGTGCTTTGATAAGTGTAGGCTAACATACCTTGAGAAAGGGTTTAGCCTAGTTAATAAAGTATGATGTAATCATTCTCTGGTAAGGATGAGAGAGAAACTCATACCTTGTGTTGATGATCATTTCATGATAAATGATGAGAATAAATAAGTATGATTGAATACTCATGATATCAATGTTTGCTCATAGATGTGTGGAGCAATGAATTAGGGTTTGATCATTGGTAATATGATCTTGAAAACCTAAATGGTTAATAATGGAAAACCCTAACCCTAATGAAGGGTAATGATATGTAAGAGAAACCCTAATCGATAAGAAAGGAAAATCCTAACCCTAATGATGGGAAGGTTGTATTTCTCTTATTGCATAAGCCTTGTAAGGCATGTTAAATACTTACATAACAAGTATCATGTGAATAAGTTGTTTCCTAGTGAGAGGTGACAAGATGTGAATGGCCTTGTGAGCCATGTGAATAAGTTGTTGCCTAGTGAGAGGTGACAAGATGTGAATGGCCTTGTGAGCCATGTGAATAAGTTGTTTCCTAGTGAGAGGTGACAAGATGTGAATGGCCTTGTGAGCCATGTGAATAAGTTGTTACCTAGTGATAGGTGACAAGATGTGTAATGGCCTTGTGAGCCATGTGAATAAGTTGTTGCCTAGTGAGAGGTGACAAGATGTGTAGTGGCCTTGTGAGCCATGTGAATAAGTTGTTGCCTAGTGAGAGGTGACAAGATGTGTAATGGCCTATTGAGCCATGTGAATACTTGCACAGCAAGTGAAATGAATACCTTGGTCTGAGGACCTAGCGGTAATGGTTACCTGTTATAGAGGTAACAATGTTATATGACGATCTAAGGGTTTGAATACCCATATCCAGCAATCATGATAATGATTATGTGAAGGGATGAGAATTCCCAGTAATGTGATAAGGGACTGAGATCCCAAGTATCATGTGTTTTAAAGATTTGAAAAGTACGTGATAGATGTATTATACCTTTCTTTGTAGCATTTGTCATAATAATTCATGTGTGAAAACTTGACTGATGCTAAAAGAATATGGTAATGCACTTAATTAATCAAGTGGAATTTTACCATGTAGTGCCCTGGCCATAGATCCATCATCGTCACCAGCTGGTGATGGTGAAATGGGCTCTCCTACGGGTTAATCCGGAGCGCATATTGTTGAATATGTGGGGTTGCTCCTAGCCACAAATAGGAAGGTTAGAGTACAACTTCGGTTGTAGACTCCAGAGCACGGTTCCAGGCCTGTGGCTCAATGTGATAAGAGCATGGTGAATAGGCCCATGGCTCAGTGTGATAGAGCATGATTGCGTTCATGGCTCAGGGAGCATGGTGAATTGGCCCGTGGCTCGATTCACTAGCGTCAACACATGTACCAAGGTGGGCTAGGCAGAGGGTAGCCTGACCATGTGTGACTGAGGTCAGTTAAGCAAGAGACTGCGGTCCTACTTGTTTTCTCGCACTGACCGACATGGGTGAGGTCATGGAGTCTGGCTCTTCCATGGACCTTGTATGGTACCGATTTCGACTTTGCAATGGTCGGTTGGATTTGAGCAGTACGGCTCACTTCCTCAAGGCATAAGTGTGATTGTAAAATGTAATCAGTCGTGTAGCATATCTGCTTAAGGATCGAATATGGAAAACATTGCTTGATGCGCAATACAGTTATGCATTCTAGTTGATAGATGTTATTTATGTTTCTTTACATTCCTCGCAAAGAAGATAGATGAATTATAATCTACCATGGGTAGATGCAATGTTCTCCTTATGAAAGGAGATTACTTCATTTTGTTCATATAATGAATTATCTTGTTTATTAATATAAAAAGAACCTCTGTTCAGTTTATAAATGTTTAATCTGTGATAATAATATGGTCGGCGAAGAGTTATATCTCTCACTGGGACAATTACAATTGTCTCAGCCCCGTGGGACCCAAATTTTTAGGTGGACGTGCACGAGGAGGTGAAGACCTTTTTGCAGAGGAAGAATAACAGCTGAGGCGGCAGTGACAGCTCAGGTTGAGTGTACTGTCTGTCATGTCTTGTAGATATGAGTCCTATGTGTCGTCTCTATACTCTTAGGTCCTTGGAGTTGGTTCGTACTGGTTTTATAATCAATAAGAGATTTTGGCTTACGCGCCTTGAGGTTTTATGTTGCTCATGTATAGTTTGGTAAAGCAACTGTTATATGTTATTCTCAAGATGAGATGTACCAGATATGTACAATGTGAATAATGATGTATATAAGGTTTTGGACCTTTCAGTAAGAGTTTTCCTTGGAATGGATCTCTTTGAAAAATGGTTTTAATTTTTAGTGATTTTTGTTAATCTGCTATTTATGTTTAATTCCGCTTAATTAGTAATGGTTTGATTGTCGGTCGTTACACTTTGTCTCTGATATACAAATTGAATTTGAGGCATGGAATCATCATCCTCTCAATGTTCAATCCATGTTCCTTGAACTAGAGTAGATTGTATGAGATGCATATGAGTTCGCATATCTTATATTGAGTCACATGAGTATGTCCATACATTTCTCAATCTCGCTTATCAAGTGGATAGGATATCAATCTCTTGTAGGAGGGATAAATCCCATCTACATCACTCATAGTAAATCCCCATGTGTCACAACATGCCCGAGCATCACCATTATGGATACCTTATTCAAAGTCATGTTAGATGATGTCAAAATACATTGAATGACATGTGATGATTCTAGTGACTTCAGGTCTAAGAACCACAATCACCACTATCACCATGAGAGCTTATTCTAATTACCATTCCATGGTCTCCATGTATCACTCTCAAGATGGTTCTGTCTGATACAATGTTCTCTAACATATACCTATGTGTTTGACTTGATATCCCATATCATGGCTAATGGACTTTGTCATCAGTCAACACACACTCTAGTCTTATGTATTACTATTGTCTATTTTTCTTCCATAGTAATATCTGACTAGGTACATAACAATAATGCATGTACTCTTATCATAAATATGATCTCATTGTTCAAGTCCTAAACTTGAAGACATGTGTCATCGAGTAACATCATTCTTTAGACATCTACTATGTTTGTGTCATCATCTCATGATTGAGACAAACATAATAGACAGAAGTACCTATATCATCATCAAATAAGTTATCTAATGCCCCATTACAATCATAGTATAATTGGCTCTCAGGGCACACATACCAACATGAAGTCCATACCCAACAATGTCTCAAGCAACAATTTTCATACCAATTTGGCCCATGGACATCCAACCTGGATGGATCCTCAAGTAGTACTCAAAAAGGTGAGATGACGTCTAAAATTTTCCCTCATTTAGACCTATTTTATATGTATCAGTGTTGAAAGACTCATATACCCTAATACCTAGAAGAAACTCTACCTCCTTAAGTTTGAAAAACATCTTAAAACATGAGAAACTAAATGTGTTTTGAGTGAGTAGTGATAAATATTGGGATCTAGGTGGATATTTTGTATCTTCTGTCAATACTAAAGCCTACTGAGGAAATGATTCCCACTACACCGTGATAAGTAATTGGCCACTCTAACAAACTAAAGTAGTAATGGGAGAGTCTGAATGGGGCTTCTCTAGGAGCCATGTCTATTTAAACAAATTGAGAAGATACATCGCCAAACTGAAATTGTTACATGACCTCACCAAATTAAAGATATTACATAACTAGATTTGAAACATTAAATTACATAAACAAATTGAGAACAATAAAAAAGTTACATGTACAAATTCAAAACATTAGATAACATTACCAAGTTGTAAACATTACATTACATAACCAAATTCAAAACATTAAATAACATGGTCAAGTTTAAAACTTTAGATGATTGACCAAATTTAAATAGAAGTACTAGTGTCACTAGTACAGAAATGGGTTATAACGTCACTACATGTAGGGTCGGTTTTACCAAATAACTGACTTTATATGTCTAAAAAAATGCGGGCACCACTTAAGACCTCTTAGGTCGGTTTTTTTAAATAAACCGACCTTGTAGTGTAACTCTATAGGGTCGGTTTTCTAAATAACCGACCTTATATGTCTATAAAAAACGCGGGCACCACTTAAGACCTCTTGGGTCGCTTTTCTTAAAATAACCGACCATGTAGTTTAACTCTATAGGGTCGGTTTTCCAAATAACCGACCTTATATGTCTATAAAAAAACACGGGCACCACTTAAGACCTCTTGGGTCGCTTTTCTTAAAATAACTGACCTTGTAGTGTATCTCTATAGGGTCGGTTTTTCTAAAATAAGCGACCTTATAGACAATTTTTTCGGCGGCAAAAATTTTCTTGGTTTTGGCTTCCCGCCTCGATCGATAGGGTCGGTTCTACATTATAACCGACCTTACAGGGCTCCTCGGTCGACAAATTCGTCGACCGAATAAGAGCTAAATTTCACGTATACAAGCACCTATAGGGTCGGTTTTTTCTTTATAACCGACCTTACAGTCCTCCTCGGTTCAGCACCTCTAAGGTCGGTTATTCCTACAAAACCGACCTTAAAGGCCTCCTCGGTCGACAAATTCGTCGACCGATTTCTATTCTGGATCCAGATAGTTCACGCATGTATAAGCACATCTAGCGTCGGATTTGCACTTATAACCGACCTTAGAGCCCTCCTCGGTTGACCGATTCATTCGGTCGGCAAATTCGTCGACCGATAATTACCTCTAAGGTCGGTTTTTTCCTTAAAACTGACCCTAGAGGTACTTATGCGAAGGAAATCTGGCTCTTTCTCGATCGACAAATTCGTCGACCGATATCTATTCTGGATCCAGATAGTTCATGCATGTATAAGCACCTCTAGCATCGGATTTTCACTTATAACCGACCTTAGAGCATTTCTCGGTCGACAAATTTGTCGACCGATAAGGAGTCAGTTTTCATTTGTATAAGCAACTTTTAGGGTCAGTATTTTCTTTAAAATCAACCTTAGAAGTCCATTCGGTCGACAATATTGTCGACCGAAACATATCGGTCGACGTATTTGTCGACCGAGGAACGACTAGAAAAACCAACCGTCGTAACGGCTAAAAAAATCAACCATCGTAACGGCTAAAAAAATCAACCGTCGTAACGACTATAATTTCAACCGTCGTAACGGCTATAAATATGACCGTTGACCGTCGTAACAGATACTTTTTCGATCGACCGTTGGCCGACCGATAGACGACCGTTGCGGCCGTCGGTCGACAAATTGTCGACTGAAATTGGCTCTGTTTTGCTATAAATAGCACCCAAAATGATCCATTTCTTCACACCTTCACATTCTCACTTCTCTAGCTCCTCTCTAGTGTATTCTTGTGAAAATCTTTAGCTTCTCTACATCCAATTCTTGCTTGCTATTTCTCCATTTCAAAGCAACGAAATGGCTTCATCATCTACGCGCGGAAAGAAGCAAGTTACAGGTAGGAAAGGAAGGACGGGCCTTGCACCGCTGTCGTTCATCAACGACGTCCCTTTCATCGACCAAGCTGCAGGCGACCGCTACCTCAGGCTCTCCTCAAAAACTCCTCTTCCACGACGGCCAATCGACGTCATGGACTTCCAAATCATTGTCGATTTGGAGGAACTTTTCGGGTGCAACATTTGACTAATTTTCTAAATCCCTCCTTCCAATCCTACTCCTCCAAACTAGTTAATGAATTATATGCCAATTTAGTAGAACATCCTGAACATGATTCCTTCTCCTCTATGGTTGGTGGGTATGGATTCCATTTTACTGAGGAGGGTATTCTTGAAATGCTTGACATAGATATAGAAGAATATAAAAATTTTATTGATCTCACTAGAGGAACTCCACTCAACAAACTCTCCCAAGATAACACTACAATTAGCCTTAGTGATGTCAAAAGAGCCATCTTTCAATCAAATATGACTTGCCATGAAGATAGGGGTACCTATTATTCCATAAATTTAAAACCTGAAGCTAGGGTCATAAATCTCATTGTTGCCACCAATATCCGTCCTAGAGCAAACAAATTTGAAGTACCCACCTTTCGTATGTAGCTTATCTATGCCATTCTCAAAAGTATTCCCATAAACTTTATTCGTATCATCATTAAGAATATGTTTGAGTTTTCTGGCAATCCACCTTATACTGACTTTGTATGCCAAATCACTCAACATTTTCTTAAGAAGAATATTGAGGACGACTTAGGTTACACATGGGATAGAAAACCCCAAAAAATAAGTAAAAATACGGTGGAAAAGATGGGAATTGACTTTGGCCACAAAAGGGCTAGGACTGAAGGGGAGACATACACCCAAGACATACCTCCACCACCTCCTCCTACCAACCTACCCCATGATCCTATTACAAATACCTTGACATACATTGCAGGCTCCCAATATCACCTAAGTAGGCAATTGGATTATAATCACCATGCCATGACTTATTTAAACCAAAGGATGCAAACTCTCTCTTCTAACCAACCTGATGAATATCCCTATTCCCTTAATCCTGGCATGATAAATCCCTACAATCCTTCCTACAACTACTATCAAACTCCACCTCCACCATCTCCTGATCTCACACATACTCAGTTTTCCCCAATTCAACTTCAAGACATTGCTGCCAACTTTCGCTTTGATCGTGTTCCCACCTTCTTGGAGGCTTATGCCTTAACCATGACAGGTGCCTTGGAGTGGCAGACACTGGTCAAATATTATGGAGTTGAGCCCTTTCTTGGAAAAGACCCAAACATTGATGTATTCCTTCGGTCTTTCCAATGAGATTATGAGATATCTTTGTAATGATGTAATATATCTTTTTATAAAGAAGTATGGCATGTTTCATCTTATAAAGTGTATGGGCATTAAATTGTTATGAATAAAAGTGTTTTCCATGGCTTCATTTGGACATATACATGTTATATAAGAATATTGTTATTTCAAATAATTGAAAAATAAATTATGGATAAATTTGACAAAGCATCACTTGGTTAATCTCATACACACACTTGGTACTTAATTTAAAACATTGAAACAGGGTTAATCTCGGTCGAAAATATTATCGACCGATAGAAATTCGGTCGACAATATTATCGACCGAGGATGACTTTAGGGTCGGTTTTTTCCTTATAACTGACCGTAGAGCTCTTTCGTTCGACAAATAGTCGGCTGACTAAATTTTTGAATAGAGTTTAGTACTTTTCAAAACATTATAAAGCATTGGGATCTCAATCTTTTGTCTCATTGTTGGGAATTCACATCCCTCAATACCACCATCATCACATTTGTTGATTCTGGGTATTCAAACCCTTAGTTCATCACTAAACATGGTTATCACTTATCAGGTAACTATTACCTTCAGGTCATCTAACCAAGGTATTTAGGATATTTGTTACACAATCATCTCAATTTCATATCAACCATATCAATTTCATATCAACATCATGCAATACAAAAATAACATCTCCATTCCCTCATTAGGGTTAGAGTTTCCCATCTTTATCAATTAGGGTTCACATATCATCATCCCATATTGAAATTTCACATAACATTATCCCATGTTAGGGTTTTACACAACACCACCCTATATTAAGGTTTCACATAACATTTCCATATTAGGGTTTCACATAACATCATTCCATATAAGGGTTTCACATAACATTATCCCATATTAGGGTTTCATACGACATCACCATATATTAAAGTTTCACATAACATCATTATTAGGGTTGTGGAAGCACTTTAGAGCTCCTCGGTCGACGAATTTGTCGATCGAGACCCCTTATAGGGTCGGTTATTAGAAAAACCTACCCTAGAGGTGCTTCTAAGAAAGAAATCTGGCTTCATTCGGTCGACAAATTTTTCGACCGACACATTCGGTCGACGCATTTGTCGATCGAATGAAGCCAGAATTCTTTCTTAGAAGCACCTCTAGGGTCAGTTTTTCTAATAACTGACCCTATAGGGGGTCTCGGTCGACAATATTGTCGACCGACAATGTCCAGTTTAGTTATTCACACATGTATAAGCACCTCTAGGGTCGGTTATACAAAAAAACCGACCCTAGAGGTGCTTGTACAAAGGAAATCTTGCTCCTTCTCGGTCAACAAATCGTCGACCGAAACGAGTCAGATTTTTTCATATTAGCACTTGTAGCGTCGGATTTACCTATTAACCGACCCTAGAGGTCAATTCGGTCGAAAAATTCGTCGACCGAGTTTGTGTTTGATTTTTATTAAACAACCCGACACGGGCACCGTTTATCTGTAGATTCGGGTTTTGTTTGTTAACCGACGCTACAGTTTTTCGCTCCGTGCAAAAAGCCGAAATTTTAGTCTTTCTTCCTCCCGCGAAACCCTTTTCTCTTTTCTAATCTCTCTCCCGCGGCACTGCGAAACCCCTTTTCACTTTGTCATTCCGCCGTGAACGCTTCTCTGTGAAGTTGTTGCCGCCTCTCCACGCCGCCAAGAGGATCGTGAATCTCGTCGTCGCCGCGAAAAGGATCGTGAAGCTCGTCGTCGCCGCCTTCCCCTCTTCCTCCACGAAGCCCGTCGTTGCCGTGAAGCTCGCCGTCGCCGCCTTCACTCTTCCACGAAGATCGCCGCCTCTCCGTGAAGTTCTTCTCTTCCTCCACGAAGCTCACTGCCATTTCCAAGTAAGTTCGAGCTTCCTTCGTTCCTTGTTCCCCTTCATTCCCGCTCGCCCTGCCCGCCGCCATTGCTGCTTCTAGGTCCATCTCAGTCGACAATTTTTCGACCGAGAGCCCACCTGCGCGCAGCATCCAGGTCCACTCTCGGTCGACAATTTGTCGACCGAGAGTGGACCTGGACGTTGCGCGCAGGTGGGCTCCCGGTCGACTAATTGTCGACCGAGATCGACCTAGAACTTATTTATGTTGGAGCTATAAATGTTTTAATCATATTTTCTGTAATGTTCACAAATAGTTCTGAATATTATAATGATTTCAATCTTTGGACTGTTGGAAACGGCCTTACTTTGTTAATTTGTACAAGTATTTTCCATTTTATATGATTTGATAACCCAATAATAAAAACATGCATGTCTTTTTTCATATGTAATCATAATATAAATTTTAGAAATTAATACTAGATTAGACATGTGTACTCCTAGATTGACACTTTAGGTTTGATGCATGATGTTTAACTTAATATATAAATATGAAAATAATGCATTTATATATTAACTTAGAAACCCGTTCAAAATTTACTCATTAGGAGTAAACTTTGGATAGTCCCCGGTTTGGGACTGTTTTTGGATATTTTAATCTCACTTAGGATGTACCTGTATAATGTATGTTTAGTTTTGTAGATTATTTCAGTAGGATTTCTCCATTTGTTCTCTGGGTACATATGTGAGTGGTTATTTTCCATTTACATCGGTGTACTTGGAGAACTTAGGGGAAATACTGCTGAAATTTTCTTCAAAACTAAACATACATTATAAAGTTACTAGTGAGATTAAATATTCAAAAATGGGATAGGTGGTACACTTTAGTATATAAAATTAACTTTCTATCAATAAAAACTTACAGATTATTATAGTATCAATATTAAACTGTTAGTTTTATAATTAATTTTAATGTGATATAGAAAATGGATCGAAGTTGGATGTCTATCAAGAACCGTTGCAGTCCAGAGTTTGCTAAAGGTCTTGATGAATTTATCAGATTTGCTGAGGAACATAGGAAACTACCTACAGATAGGCTATATTGTCCATGTAGAAATTGTTGTAACAATTTGAGAGTTGATACTGGTGAGGAAATTAAGAATCATGGCATATGCAATGGGATCATACAAGGTTATAATGAATGGTATTGGCATGGAGAGAAATTGAATTATGGAGCAGAAAATGTCGATACTAATAGTTGTGGCATAGAAGATATAGATAATGATGATAATGTTAATGATGAACCGATTCAAGATGACCAGATTTAGGATGATATGATTGATGAGATGCTACGTAGTTGTCGGGACAATGTCATTGATCCACCTTCTTTATTTGCAAACATTGTCCATGATGCTAAAAAACTATTATATAAGGGTTGTACTAAGTTCACGAGGTTGAGTGTTGTGATGCGATTATACACTCTTAAAGCTCAAAACCAGTGGAGCGATAAGAGTTTCACTTCACTGTTGTCTTTGTTAAAGGAAATTCTTCCTGAAGGCAACGAGCTTCCAATTTCAACATATCAAGCAAAGAAAATAATGTGCCCAATGGGAATGGAGGCTAAGAAGATTCATGCATGTCCAAATGATTGTGTGTTATTTCAGAAGGACTATAGTAATTTGATAAATTGTCCAAAATGTGGTGCGTCAAGGTATAAGACTACAAATTCAGCTAAGGCTAAAAATGGCTCTCCTGCCAAGGTGATGTGGTATCTACCAATAATACCATGATTTCAACGCTTATTTGCTAATACAGAAGATGCGCAAAATTTGTCTTGGCATGGGGAGTTAAAGGTCAATGATGATGGCATCCTACGACATGCATCTGATTCACCACAATGGAAGAAAATTGATTTATTATACCCTCAATTTGGTAAAGAACCAAGAAACCTAAGACTTGGAGTCTGTACAGATGGAATGAATCCCTATGGTACATTAAGCAGCCAACATAGCACGTGGCCTGTTATGATTGTTATATACAATCTTCCTCCTTGGTTGTGTATGAAAAATAAGTATGTGATGTTGTCAACATTGATATCAGGGCCCAAGCAACCTGGAAATGATATTGATGTTTACCTTCAACCTCTAATTGATGACCTAATGAAACTATGAGAAGAAGGTATTATGACATATGATGCATCACGTAAAGAGATCTTCAGTTTGCGTGCTATGTTATTTTGCACGATTAATGACTTTCCAGGTTATGGAAATTAGTCTGGATATAGCATAAAAGGATACAAATCATGTCCTGTTTGTGAGGAAAATACTGATTCAATCAGACTGAAACATGGTGGTAAAATCGTATATCTTGGTCATCGGAGATTTCTCCCACCAGTGCATCCTTATCGAAGGCAACGCAAAACCTTTAATGGGTCAACTGAGGAACAAAGTGCTCCTAAACCTATATCAAGACATGTTGTATATGATAGGGTGAAACATATTGTTAATGAATTTGGAAAGAGTTCAAGTAGTCATACACTCGCTTGTGACAAATCTCTATACAAGAAGAGGTCAATATTCTGGGATCTTCCTTATTGGAGATCTTTGGCAATTAGACACTGCATTGACGTCATGCATGTTGAAAAAAATATTTGTGATAGCATCATCGGTACGCTATTGAACATACCAGGAAAGACTAAAGATGGCATCAAATCTAGAAAAGAGTTAGAATTTATGGGTATTAGAAAAGAATTATCAGTGGAGATCAGGGGTCGCCGCACATATTTGCCACCAGCTTGTTACACTTTGTCAAAGAAAGAGAAAAAGACTTTCTGTGAGTGATTGTATAATATTAAGGTTCCACAAGGATACTCTTCTAATATTCGTAGATTGGTATCAATGAAGGATCTGAAACTGATAGGTCTCAAATCTCACAATTGTCACACCTTAATGCAACAAATTTTACCTGTGGCTATTCGATCTATATTGCCGAAGCATGTAAGGTTTGCAATCACAAGACTCTATTTCTTCTTCAATGAAATATGCAACAAAGTGATACATCCTGATACTCTCGATAAATTACAGAAAGATGTAATTGTTACCATGTGTCAGCTTGAAATGTATTTTCCTCCTTCATTTTTTGATATCATGGTTCATCTTGTAGTACATATTACAAGGGAGGTGAAGATGTTGGGTCCAATTTTCTTACACTGGATGTATCCATTTGAACGCTACATGAGTGTTTTTAAAGGTGATGTTCGGAATCGTTATCGTCCTGAAGGGAGTATTGTTGATGGTTACGTGGTTAGGGAGGTGATGGACTTTTGTAATGATTTTTTGAATTGCAATGAAACTTGTAGCGATCAAAAAAATCCCCATCACACTGGATCTTATTGTGGCAAAGGAACTCTGGGAGGATGAGTGAAAGGAATCAGTCGTGAGTTATGGGAACAAGTGCATTTGTATATTTTACACAACATCGATGAAGTTAGTAGCTACATCACTGAACACAATGATCTTATCAAGAGAAATCATCTGCGATCCAGTTCAATGTGGCTTGTAAGAGAGCATAATCGAACATTTATTAGGTGGTTTGAAGAGAAAGTATTTAATCAACTATCTGAATCACCAAATAATGTTGTTGAGAACATAAAATGGCTCGCCTTTAAGCCAAAAATGGATGTCATGTCATATGAAGGTTATGACATTAACGGATTTTCATACTACACAAAGCGTCAAGATGAAAGTAGTGTAGATCAAAATAGTGGGGTCACTGTTAAAGCTTGTTCATTGTATTTTGCTAGTGCCAAAGATAAAAGACCACGCGAAGCTGAGATGTCATATTATGGCGTCATTGAGGACATATGGGAAATGGACTATACAAATTTTCGAGTTCCTATATTTAGGTGTAATTGGGTTGACAACAATAAAGGAGTTCTAGTGGATGAGTTGGGTTTCAAATTGGTGAATTTTGAAAAGATTGGTTTCAAAGATGGGCCATTCATCATGGCAAACCAAGCAAAACAAGTATTCTATATTGATGACCCGGCAAATAAAAATTGGTCTGTCGTTCTTAATGGAAAAAGACAGTTTACTATAGATCCTATAAATGAAGAAGAATACTACAAAAAGTATGATGATTCCAGTCCATTCTCAGTTGGTTTGCCAAGTGTAAATGTTGAAGATAACACCGATGAATATTATAAACGTCAAGACCATGCTGAAGGAATTTTCCTTGACTAACAACTCAACCAATACTAAAGGCATGTATTCTTTGAATTGTTTATTTTATTATCATGTATACCTTATCACTTGTGCTTTTATTATCACTTATTTTTTTTATCATGTATACTTGCAGGTTCTAAAATGGTGAGTGAAGATGAACATTTTGAGCATGAGCACCATGAAGATGAACATTCTGAGCATGAGCACCATGAGGATGGTAGTGGTGATGCTAAGAACAGTAGAGGTCCTACATTGATGCGTAGGATGCAGGAGCTCAAGGCTAAAGGAGATAAATTGCCAGTCCAGTTTGATATGATAGGAGCACCTGTTGGGGAACATGCTAGTTCTTTCAAGCATTACGTAGGGGCGACCGCGCGCAGTAAGGTGCCAATAGATATAGAAAATTGGCATGATGTTCCTAATGCCAAAAAAGACCTCATATGGAAAGATATATCTGTGAGTGGAAGTGATATCATTTTAATATGTTTTTATCTATTGATTCTAATTTAGTTTTCTTGGAATTAATTCCTTTTCAAAACAACATTATTAATTTCTTCTTTTGTATGTATAGGGTGTTTTTCATCTAAATGAAAAAGATCACAAGAAAAGAGTGTTACAACATTGTGGTGTACGATGGAGGGGTTTTAAGACATATCTTGTAAGGGAATTTATAAATAATCCTAAACAAAAGAAGAAAGGTACAAATGTATATATTTTTATTTATCCTGAGGTGTGGGAAAGATTTGTTGCAGCTAGGAGATCAGAAGAGTTTCAGGTAATAAAGATTGTAATGTATTGTATGAATATTTTATACAATTAAGGAGGTGAATCTTTTTATACATGTTTGCCAAGTCTAAATTGCAATACCTCATTTTAAATGATCAGGTTGTTCACCAGGCTCAAAAGGAAAGACGGGCTAAAAATGTGCATGACCATCGCTTGGGGCCCGGTGGTTATGCCTTCCGCCGCAAACTACAAAAGAAGCAATCATCTTCTGGAGAAGAATCTAGTACAACTCAAGTTGAGCGACCACCCCGACACATGACATGGATTGATGCTAGAAAGAATCGAGCCGGTGAAATTGTCAACCCTGCAACTAAGGAGGTGGCACAAAAGATGGTAGGTTTATCCCAACTAAGTAAAGAGTAACTTCCACAAACTTAGATTTATTTATATCTAATTGATATTGTGATTTAATATTTTTATTAACTATGAATAGATTGATCTCCACGAGCAAAGGAAGGAAGGAAAGTTCATCCCAACTGGCTACATGGATGAACTAGTAGTTGCTCTTAGTACGAAGGAGCATCCTGGCCGTGTTAGGGGATTAAGAGCTGGCATAGGATTCAAGTCTTATTTTGGCTCTTCGCAATCTAAAAGAGGTCGTGTAGGAGGTTTTACACAAGAGGATCTTGAAGCATTAGTAGCGCAGAAAGTAAAAGAAATAATGTCTTCATTTCATCCTACTCAACCTTCTCAACCTATTCATACTACACGTCTCTCAAGTGATGATGTACAAGCCCATGCTACAGTTGTAGAAGGTCATGGGAGCACTCCCGATGAACCACCACAACAATCTGCAGTACGTTTTTGTTCTATATGTTGTGTTATTAGTATGATAAAAATATGATAATATATATAGTTGTAACATGTATCTGTTCTACTGTTTCTTATATAACTTATATTATTTCAATCTAGGTTGGTATGAACTGTAAACTTGCAGTGGAGGTTCCAGAATATAATGTTGTGGCAGCGGGCAAAGTGTACAACCTTGGTGGTACATTGCATTGCCAACAAATTACTGATGACATCTGTCGTGTGTCCATCCATCTTGTGTATGACGGAATGGGGGACAAACCACTACCCATACCTAATCTTAAATATAGTACAGTTGAAGAAGCTGAGGGTGCTATGGTGGGTTGGCCTAGACACTTGGTTATCAATGACAAGGTATACCTTATTTCTACCATATTTTTCATATTTGACTGCATATATGAACTCATGTAATATAAGTATGTAATTTAATTAACAGGTTTGTAAACCAAAAAGTAAAACTTCTGCTAGTCATCCTCCTATGCCCAAGCCATCTTTCATTCCTGAAACTACATTCGACGAATTGGGAAGCAAATCTAAAGGTTTGTGTCGATACTTAGCTAACCAAAGATCGGGATCAAATATGATGGTCAAGTTAACAGAAGATGAAGTTGGGAGGGACTTTGAGAATTTTATTTTTCTTGACGATATTATAGAGTTGTTCCGGTATGATTGGTTGAACACTTCGATAATAGAAGTATGGATAAGGTAAGGATCTATCAATATATATAGAAAATTCCAATACAAATTTTTAGTTTATTTCTACATATGAAAATAATTACAAATGTTTAACAGCCATTTATATACCGAGGTCACCAACTTTGATATAAAGAATATTGCATTCTTAGTTCCTTCGGTCACTAGTCAGGTGGAGACAAATATTGAAGATGTGAATGACTACTTCTCTGATGCATTCAAATATTTTGCTAGTGAGGGGAAGGAAATTATCCTAATTCCTTTTAACGTCCAGTAAGTATTATTATTCAATATAATTTTAATAATGAATGAAACTATTTATTTTAATGTTTGTTTTATTCTTACTCAGAGCTAGACATTGGGAATTACTGGTGATTGTCCCAAAATTGATGAATCTTTATTATCTTGACCCAATGGGTAAAACAACAAGGAGTCACAAACTGAAATTGTCAGCTATGGAGTAAGCATAAATTTAATCAATTGCTTCAACATGATATTTTATTTAGAATTTCTATTTTACCAACTATCGTTTAATTGATAGGGGTATAAAGGCTTTTCGTGAAGCTGGAGGACAAATACCCACAAAATCAAAGACATTGACTTTGAAAAATGTCAAGGTAGCTACTTTGACAACTGCTTAGTCTTATATGTATTAATTTTTCAATTCTAATATGTCAACTCTTATATATACTCTTATCTCAATTGTTGTTTATAGTAGTTTACTAACATTAAGTATAATTCATTATTTGTAGTGTCCTATGCAAAATAATGACTGGGCTTGTGGCTACTATGTAATGAAATACATGGAAGCTATTGTCAAACAAGCATCACATGACATTCAGACTATAAGTCAGGTAATAAAGAATAACATCATAAATTTACAAGTGATTGTAGTCATTTTTATAAAATATTAGCATGTGCATTTTCTTTTACAGATCTTTACAACTCAGCCTTACACACATGTGGACTTGAATGAATTCTGAGAAGAGTGGTCAGAGTGTTTTATAAGTGAAGTCGAAATAGCATTGGATTAAATATGTCGGCTCCATTTATGTATGTGGTTTGAGTACGTACTCTTTCATATTTTTACTTTTGTAATATGTCATCTCAGACTTGCACTCTATCATTTTGTAAATTATGATATTTATTATCATTTTTGTTATGAATGTGTGGTTTTGAATGGTGACGGTTGAGCATCAATGCTCCCCTCTCCCAGAATATATGAATCTTCTTGTTCTTCTGTTCTATAACAATTTCTGCAGAAATTTTTTTAAAAAAAATCGTAACTTCTAGCGTCGGTTTTTTAACCGACCCTACACATTGAATTCATTGTACACTCTTTGGTCGAAAAATGTTCGACCGAAATAGAACTTCTAACGTCGGTTTTTGTAAAAAACCAAGTCTACATGTCCTCTATAAGGTCGGTTTTTTGAAAAAACCGACCCTAAAGATTGAATAAAACATTTCAGTGTAAGACTCGGTCGACAAACTTCTCGACTGAAATAGTATCGGTCGAGAAGTTTGTCGACCGAGTCTTACACTGAAATGTTTTATTCAATCTTTAGGGTCGGTTTTCTCATAAAACCGACCTTATAGAGAGTTTTCGGTCGAGACCGAAATATTTTCGGTCGACAATTTTCTCGACTGAGAGTTACCACTGAAATGGTATTCAATCTTTAGGGTCGGTTATTTCATAAAAACTGACCCTGTAAACGTTCTTGGTCGACAAGTTTCTCGACCGAGAACGTTTACAGGGTCGGTTTTTGTAACGACCTTGCCTCCCGGTAACCTCCAATTAAGGGAGACTTGAAGGTCAGAGTCGTTATTCAATTAATAGGATCAAAGGTTTGACAAATAATCAGTAATAATTAATAAACTTTACCAACTAAACTGAAAATGGGTATAAAATAAAACTTTTCTTACCTTGGAAAATTTGGGATTTCTAAACTTCTATCCATGAAGAAGCTAATCTAACTAATCCTCTTGTGCACGTTACTTTTCATTTAATTCCACGTATGCCACTTTACTTTTTGTTCTTTTCATTTGTACCTAAAACGCCGACAAATAAAACGTCGGTCAGCCGAAGCTGGTATGTGGGGGAAACAATAATTGTGCAACTATGTTAACAATGTAATCAACCAAATATCATTTAACAACCAAGATTACGTTTTAAGCAATACTACTCAATCCTTGCATATCCCCTTTCTCTGTAGCATCCCTGCAGTGGACATGGATACTACCTCTCTCATATGGTAGATCCTTACCCCCATGTCCCTACCACACAGGTAGCCAATACCTAGGGTTATGGAATCACATGGTCCTACCCAAAGGTAGACCAATCCCTGACTCATGATGACTTGATGGACCTACCCCATTGGTAGCCATTTACTAAGTCATTTAATGACCTGATGGACCTACCCTCATTGGTAGCCATTTACTAGGTCAATCTATAAAGCTACAGAGGGGACTAGGATCTGAGCTAGTAGGCATATTTCTTATGTGATAGTCATATTCACATTATACTTTGCATGAATTAAATACATCCAACAGTTTAATTCAAGACACGATGGAAACATCGATAAAAATCCCGGAAAACTAATTCGGGTAGTCATAAGCGTAACCAAATACCTGTACATGTAGATTCAGGTGCAAGAATAGTCCAAACAACAATGAGCAAGCAAGCATTCAATAAGATCCTGAAACAAACATCCAATATTTTCTATCATGGATCATGGTATCCAAGTCTAATAGACCTATTCGAGCCCTAGGGTTGCTATTTCATTTTTAGGGCTTCTTTTGCAATTAGGGTTTCCCTTCATATTTGACTATTTTAAACCCTAATTATTCACAATAAATATTAAGGTTATCCCTTAACAACATTTAACCTTATTTTAGAATTAAAGGCATCATTGTCCATCAATTAAACCCATTAAACTTATCTTTCATTAAAACTGTCATTTTTATCCTTTTAATCCATGACAAGATCATTATGCTTATTTATCATCAATTTGTAATTCATTATGCTCTATTATTCATATGAAAGTTATTAATCATTAATTCTACCTTGATTCATGAGAAAACCCTAATTACCACATTTAGGGTATTTATCCATCAATTAAGAACTTTAATGCTCGAAATAACTTAGACTTAGCATATTCCAATTTTAATCATGAAATTAATCAATCAAAGCCATTAAAAGTCGAATTTACCAACATTAGGGTTTCAAGGCCCATTAAAGAATTATTCATGCTCATTAAACTCGAAATTAAACTAATTACATGCAAATTCATCATGTTTGTTTCTAATGTGCCCTTTCATCATTAATAGGTTAATACTAACCCTAATCATCCATTAAACCCTTATAAATATATTATTCATCTCAAAATAGGGTTCTTTAACCATTAACACATTAAAGTTGATATCTTCCCTTATTTTTCAAATTTCATAAGAAATCAGGCTTCAATTATATTTTTATTAGATTCCCCTCG
This sequence comes from Alisma plantago-aquatica, assembly GCA_963693085.1. Taxonomy (NCBI): domain Eukaryota; kingdom Viridiplantae; phylum Streptophyta; class Magnoliopsida; order Alismatales; family Alismataceae; genus Alisma; species Alisma plantago-aquatica. The sequence continues at coordinate 1,488,776,951 of OY856409.1, forward strand.
TTTTTCAGAGCAAGATTGATATATTATACTTAACAATCCAAGCTACCATTAATTAGTTATGATTTTTGTAAGATTTCACTTACCCGGACCAATCGGAGAGCGCCACGTCGCCTCCTTGCTATGCAACGTTGCCTTGCTGTTTTGGAAACATTTCGAAAAGTCTGAAATGCCCCTGGTTAAGTTACTTCCTCTTCAGCCCACAGAGGGGCATAACAGTCCATAGCGCAGCCATCGTCTTCTACCTTCGATCCGCTACAGTAGCCCGCTGGCGGCAGTCCTTTGCAGGGCTCCCCTCTCACCCCTGGGCCATGGAACTGGAGTCCACCAGTCCCCCTGGCTGCGCCGCACCCTGGCGCTCCCGAAGAAAGCCCCAGACGTGGCCAACATGTCCGTTCCTCATGCGAGAACCCTCTTTGGTTGCTTCATCGCTGTCGCTGTATTGCAGATCTCCGACAAGGGTTACGCATAGACGAAGGCGCGAAAGGGGTAGCTGGCCCTTCGGGGTTTGTCGTCGTAGGTCCCTACTTCTAACAAAACCATAACAACACCCCTTGTTGCCCTAGAACAGAGATATACCCTCTAGGTTAGGGTTTAGGTGGAAGGAAGAAGAAACGAAGAGGAAGATGCACGAGATCTCCTAGGCTCGAGGCTCTGGATCCAACCCTTATATAGGGAAGGATGGAAACGTTCCATTATACTTAACCACAGGGAAAACAAGTCCCCTTAGCCTACTTTCCTTGTTTAGGTGCAACTCTCTTGTTAAATCTATTCCTTCTTTATTAGTATCCCTTGATTATTAAGGAAACTATTCATTTAAAGGGAAATCTGAAAATTACACATTTTAATCTTCTTGTGCTTGTCTTTTAATTCATAGGAACGAAATCATATTTTCCTTTACTAGACATTTCTTCCTTTCTAGCAAAACTACATAATCCATTAATAATGTATTACATTATTCTCTTATTTTCTTTTATAGGTATTTTCTCTTTCTTCTTTATTCATTGGGACTCCTTGGATCCCAAGAACTCTAATAATTCGAAATCCTTTTTATTGGATACCCATTGTCCTTCTAGATGCATCTAAATGCATTATTTAACATTATATCCCATTATCTTGTTTATTTCTTATTAAAATGGTTCCTTTTTGAGGATTTCTCATTATATCTCTTTTATTTTCCTTATCGATATTCCTTTTATCATTGGGAATCATTGGGATACGAAATCCCACTAAGGATAACTCAATTGCACCTCTTTCACTTGCTTTCCACATATTACCATTATTTTCAATTTATTTCTCGATAAGGAAATATTTAATTGATCTTTTCTTTTATTTTTGTATTCTCTATGCCACCCTAGACTCCTTGGAACCCAAGGAACCCAAGAGGCACTAAATCCTTTCTTGGATTTGCCTTCTAGAGGTTTCTACCTCTTTCTTTTCTCAAATATTCAATTATTCATTAATTAATTGAATTTCCTTGTTATTGGGCCCAATAGTCAATAAAGTCCACAAATCAAACAACAAGGCTAATTTAAAAGAAATCCATTTATTCACAACAAATTACTTCATTATTTGTTCATTTATCTTTGTTATTATAAATTACATTTCTCAGCAAATGAACCCAAAATTGGGGTTGTAACATCCTTCCCCTCTTATGAGAATTTTGCCCTCAAAATTCTATCAAGCAAACAAACAAACAGGATAAGCCTTTCACGTGTCCATCATGGCTCTCATGTGGCTTCACCCTTTCCATGGTGTTTCCCAAGAACCTTCATCATCTCATTTTCTTCCATCTGAGTTCTTTCTTACCTTGGTATATCGTACCCTCATAGGTGACTCAGGACATTCCAGCCTCAAAAGCTGAATAGGTTCAGGGCTCAACACATGGCTTGGGTACCTCACATAGTGCTCTAGATCAGACTCATGCAACACATCATTTTATCCTGAGGGGTAAGGTTAAACACAACCATCTCCACCAATCCATCTCAAATGGACCCATATATCGGGGACTCAGCTTTATCAACTGTAGCTTAGAGGGGTCGGATTTTCACATCACATATTCTCCCACAGTGAACTGCATGTCTGTCTGCTTTGCATCAGCTCGTGACTCATGTCACCCTTGGGTTCTCTCTTTCAGCCATTGCACGATCAAGCGACTTCATATGCACACATTGTGGTTCTTTTATGACCTTCACGAGGCCTCCTTCACCAACATCATCTTAATGAAGCGGTGACCGACACAACCTCCTTCTTACATCCCGATAAAGGCTATGGTGGTTAACATCACATCTTAAGAACTGTCTCTATGTATCACCCTAAATGAGCACACATGCTCTCATCAGACCCTCTAGTCCGGATCATACTGTCCATTAGTATGGGGTGATAAACTGTACAAACATTGAGCCCTTCATGTATCTACTTCCACCTCATGGAAGTGAACCTTTAGGTCACATCAAGAACTCTTGAGTTCGCATCATGGTGTAGTTGAACCATCTCTTTTCATATGTAGTTCAACCAGATCTGTCCCTTGACAGAACTCTTCCTTTCTCATGTCATCTAGGTAAAGCGATCTACCATAACCCATATTGTATCTTGACCTTCTTGGTCTAGGAGAGACTCACAACATCCATAGTGATGAACTCCCATTCCCTCTCGGGAACTCTTTATACTTTATATCCATGCACTGGGTTAATGGTGTTCGTCCTTCACCTCCTGGCTTGCATGGCCACATGCTACATGCAACTTTGTTTTAAGCATCCGGAATGCTGCCATCACTTACTATCTTTGTAGTACCAAGGTATATCATGTCCTCCTGTATTGTTATGATTCCTCAAGCTTGATACCTCGGAAACCCTAAACCACTCTCAGAAGGGTTTTATTACCTTCCTATCCAAAGAAGTGTATCTGAGGTTCTATCACTATCCTTCTACTACATCAAGGACTAAACTGGCTAACCAAACAAACATTAATTTATTCAACATATCTTGTTACCTCTGTGTGTTAGCCAAAACACATCCTCTTTCCAAACATAGGGTTAGTCGAACAACCGCAACTTCTTCTAGCTTCCAGCTAAACTAGGCACTACATCTCCACCAGAGCATTCATTACCACTTCTTAGGTGTTAGGTAACATACACCTCCATGTATGATCATCTCATCTCAAACTCTAAGTCTATCAAGAAGCTCTGAGCTCATCTTCAGAGTGATCAAACTCAACTTTGGTTAACTTGCAAATTCCACATAGTTCCTGATAAAACATCCTCATAAGATGACTACACCACCTCTCTTAGTGTTTGCGAACCATCCATGTATCATTCACTTTACCAAGGTATGTTATCCTTTCTATCATCATACCTTGTAGCTACATTCCAACTTACATCATCTTTATCCTTGGTGTAAGGCATGTGTACTGTCCTATCTCTCACTCCCATAACAAGAAGGAATAAGCATTTGGTTGCAGTCCAAATACAGAGTTCTTCCTGTTCCAAGAGTAGAGATGGTACAGCCCACCTTGCCCGTACACTTTCAAATTCAAGTTGAAACATGCAGCTTATGTCTCTATATCACAAACATCATGATATCAAAATTACTTCCATGGAAAACTGGTCTCAGACTTACTTGGTCCAAGCATAATCCTAGGTCATCTCCTCTAGGTCTATAGGGAGCCGGCACTTTTGGGGTCATCCCTTTTCCCTTATGCATCAGAGAGTGCCCTACTCATCTGCCCTTTGGGTCCCATGAGTTCATGAAGGTGATCAATCTCCTAACCCATGGCCCTCAGACAATGATAGTTGTTACCTCCCGACCCCATGGTCATGTGAAACTAGGGGATTAGGTGACTCCTTCTTCCATCGGTCTTATCCCTACCTGACCCTTGGATAGACTTAGGATTCTTACCTTCATCATCTCTCTCTGCATTCACGATTGACTTTCATCCTTTCATAGGGATCATGGTGACCTTCCTATCTTGGTCGGGCCCCATACCGGTTACCTCCATGGCAACACATCTGCATGCACATAGAGATGGCTATCTATGGGTCTATAGGTTCATTCTCATGCCATGTACTCTTCACCTAGCTTCTCAAGATCCTATGAAACCTCCTTAGGTTTCCTCAACACCAACCAAACTGGTAAACTCCCTACCAAAGGGTCACTCTCCCAGGATGGGAGGAAACTACACCTTGATAACAAAGGTCACAAGCATCCTTAGGGTTTACATTCTCATGAGCATGCCTAACCCAACAGCTACTAAGGCACAAGCAGATCACCTATTAACTATGCTAGGTCATACTTGTTCTCTTTCCTCAATGCTGGATCGAGATTATACCTTCTCATGTCATCAACTTAGTTGTGAGGGATTCATCAAACATAACCTTAACGTAAGGGGTTTCCTTTACCTCTACACATGAGGAGTACCATGCTCGAAACTATAGAGACTCAAATCTCATCATGAGCATCGGATACCCTACTTCCCCTCTTAGGCCTAGGAACCGTAGGTTCACCTTTGGGTATCCAACTACATGCTCAACCTCTTAACCACGAATCAAGCATGTCCAAGGTATGTCATGCACTCCCTGTCATCCTTCTACTCGAGCAACACATCAGAGTTGAGTCCACCTCAAGGACATTCAACTAGGTATAAAACCTCACAGCAGGGTACTTAAACCTTCTCAGGGTCTAAGGCACTCTTTATCTCATCCAGCTGGTAACCACTTATACCCTGGGTACTAGAAGCATCATTCTCTCACTAGGGTTTGGTTCCTCTAAAGGCAACCAAGATATCATCAGCCCCCAGGGATTGAGCATAAGGCAACCACAATCATCCACTTAGGTCGCATCATTCTCAACTCCCCACTATTCCTCAAGTTTCAGGGTTTTAGGCTTCCAACCTCCCTGTTGGGGTTCTGCTTCCTCTCTCTAGAGCTAATTCTACTTCCAACCATACTTACTAGAGGTCCCTTTTCTGTGAAGGCTCATGCTCACAAGCATACCCCTAGGTGGTTGAAGCTTATGCTCAACTCATGTTTGGCTCAAGAGCATCTATACCCCTTTCATAAGCCATCCATCACGATCTCTTAACCAAGATTTCATCAAGCTATACCCTACTTGCCTAAGCCCATAGGGTAACTATAGGTTCTCTAACCTCATCCACGAAGGAGCTATCCTTTGCTATAGCATGCACGACCCTCTCCAGAGTTGGGTCACCAAAGGTACTAGGTCATCTACCCTCTTAAGGCATCCCAAAGGCATGACCAACCAAACACTCGGTCAATCATGACATCTAACTCATCATGTCATCTCTCTCTCTAACCTTCGCTTAGGGTTAGGGTTACCATCATCCTCAAAGGATGTGCTAGGTCTCTACCTTTAATTGAGGTCTCTACCTCCAAGACCAACTCCCTCTACTCATCCCCCCTACCAAGGAGGTCTATCCTCAGGTCTCTCCTGAGGGCATTGACAACTCATGTCATACGACCTAAGCATGCATCTAGTCCTTTACGCTTACTCTATTAAGCTTATGTCCATGACATCTTATTTACATGTTTTTTATTAATTTTGTGGAGGATTCCTTAATCCTTATTAACCTTACCCATACCTCAAGAGGGTGAGGAGAAGAGAGGGAACCCTAATCCTCAAGGTCCTTAACAGAATTTGAGTTAAGAAGGGATGAACAAGATGAGAGAATCTTAAAGGTATCTTATTTCGAATCATACCCTAAGACTTTGGCCAGGCAGTCACACGGATCCGGGAGTCCTTGTATTCCGACTAGCAGTGCGGAGGAAAATATTGCCAGCCCCCGATCATGATCCTTTTCTAGACACCTCTGTCTTTCGGATAGTCCTCTAATAACTCCCTTGGGTTCTATAGAATTTGTAAAATTTAATAATTATTAACGATTAATTGAGGAACCTATGCTCTGATACCAATTGTAACGACCCTGCCTCCCGGTAACCTCCAATTAAGGGAGACCCGAAGGTCAGAGCCGTTATTCAATTAACAGGATCAAAGGTTTGACAAATAATCAGTAATAATTAATAAACTTTACCAACTAAACTGAAAATGGGTATAAAATAAAACTTTTCTTACCTTAAAAAAATTGGGATTTCTAAACTTCTATCCATGAAGAGGCTAATCTAACTAATCCTCATGTGCACGTTACTTTTCATTTAATTCCACGTATGCCACTTTACTGTTTGTTCTTTTCATTTGTACCTAAAACGCCGACAAACAAAACGTCGGTCAGCCAAAGCTGGTATGTGGGGGAAACAATAATTGTGCAACTATGTTAACAATGTAATCAACCAAATATCATTTAACAACCAAGATTACATTTTAAGCAATACTACTCAATCCTTGCCTATCCCCTTTCTCTATAACGTCCCTGTAGTGGACATGGATACTACCTCTCTCATATGGTAGATCCTTACCCCCATATCCCTACCACACAGGTAGCCAATACCTAGGGTTATGGAGTCGCATGGTCCTACCCAAAGGTAGACCAATCCCTGACTCATGATGACTTGATGGACCTACCCCATTGGTAGCCATTTACTAAGTCATTTAATGACCTGATGGACCTACCCTCATTGGTAGCCATTTACTAGGTCAATCTATAAAGCTACAGAGGGGACTAGGATCTGAGCTAGTAGGCATATTTCTTATGTGATAGTCATATTCACATTATACTTTGCATGAATTAAATACATCCAACAGTTTAATTCAAGACACGATGGAAACATCGATAAAAATCTCAGAAAACTAATTCGGGTAGTCATAAGCGTAACCACATACATGTACATGTAGATTCAGGTGCAAGAATAGTCCAAACAATAATGAGCAAGCAAGCATTCAATAAGATCCTGAAACAAACATCCAATATTTTCTATCATGGATCGTGGTATCCAAGTCTAATAGACCTATTCGAGCCCTAGGGTTACTATTTCATTTTTAGGGCTTCTTTTGCAATTAGGGTTTCCCTTCATCTTTGACTATTTTAAACCCTAATTATTCACAAAAGATATTAAGGTTATCCCTTAACAACATTTAACCTTATTTTAGAATTAAAGGCATCATTGTCCATCAATTAAACCCATTAAACTTATCTTTCATTAAAACTGTCATTTTTATCCTTTTAATCCATGACAAGATCATTATGCTTATTTATCATCAATTTGTAATTCATTATGCTCTATTATTCATATGAAAGTTATTAATCATTAATTCTACCTTGATTCATGAGAAAACCCTATTTACCACATTTAGGGTATTTATCCATCAATTAAGAACTTTACTGCTCGAAATAGCTTAGACTTAGCATATTCCAATTTTAATCATGAAATTAATCAATCAAAGCCATTAAAAGTCGAATTTACCAACATTAGGGTTTCAAGGCCCATTAAAGAATTATTCATGCTCATTAAACTCGAAATTAAACTAATTACATGCAAATTCGTCCTTTTTTTTTCTAATGTGCCCTTTCATCATTAACAGGTTAATACTAACCCTAATCATCCATTAAACCCTTATAAATATATTATTCATCTCAAAATATGGTTCTTTAACCATTAACACATTAAAGTTGATATCTTCCATTATTTTTAAAATTGCATAAGAAATCAGGCTTCAATTATATTTTTATTAGATTCCCCTCGTTTTTCTGAGCAAGATTGATATATTATACTTAACAATCCAAGCTACCATTAATTAGTTATGATTTTTGTAAGATTTCACTTACCCGGACCAATCGGAGAGCGCCACGTCACCTCCTTGCTATGCAACGTTGCCTTGCTGTTTTGGAAACATTTTGAAAAGTCCGAAATGCCTCTATTTAAGTTACTTCCTCTTCAACCCACAGAGGGGCATAACCGTCCAGAGCGTAGCCATCGTCTTCTACCTTCGATCCGCTACAGTAGCCCGCCGGCGGCAGTCCTTTGCAGGGCTCCCCTCTCACCCCTCGGCCATGGAACTGGAGTCCACCGGTCCCCCTGGCTGCGCCGCACCCTGGCGCTCCCGAAGAAAGCCCCAGACGTGGCCAACATGGCCGTTCCTCACGCGAGAACCCTTCATGGTTGCTTCATCGCTGCCGCTGTATTGTAGATCTACGGCAAGGGTTACGCATAGACGAAGGCGCGAAAGGGGTAGCTGGCCCTTCGGGGTTTGTCGTTGTAGGTCCCTACTTCTAACAGAACCATAACAACACCCCTTGTTGCCCTAGAATAGAGATATACCCTCTAGGTTAGGGTTTAGGTGGAAGGAAGAAGAAACGAAGAGGAAGATGCACGAGATCTCCTAGGCTCGAGGCTCTGGATCCAACCCTTATATAGGGAAGGATGGAAACATCCCATTATACTTAACCACAGGAAAACAAGTCACCTTAGCCTACTTTCCTTGTTTAGGTGCAACTCTCTTCTTAAATCTATTCCTTCTTTATTAGTATCCCTTGATTATTAAGGAAACTATTCATTTAAAGGGAAATCCAAAAATTACACATTTTAATCTTCTTGTGCTTGTCTTTTAATCCATAGGAACGAAATCCTATTTTCCTTTACTATACATTTCTTCCTTTCTAGCAAAACTACATAATCCATTAATAATGTATTACATTATTCTCTTATTTTCTTTTATAGGTATTTTCTCTTTCTTCTTTATTCATTGGGACTCCTTGGATCCCAAGAACTCTAATAATTCGAAATCCTTTTTATTGGATACCCATTATCCTTCTAGATGCATATAAATGCATTATTTCACATTATATCCCATTATCTTGTTTATTTCTTATTAAAATGGTTCCTTTTTGAGGATTTCTCATTATTTATCTTTTATTTTCCTTATCGATATTCCTTTTATCATTAGGAATCATTGGGATATGAAATCCCACTAAGGATAACTCGATTGCACCTCTTTCACTTGCTTTCCACATATTACCATTATTTTCAATTTATTTCTCGATAAGGAAATATTTAATTGATCTTTTCTTTTATTATTGTATTCTTTATGCCACCTTAGACTCCTTGGAACCTAAGGAACCCAAGAGGCACGGAATCCTTTCTTGGATTTTCCTTCTAGAGGTTTCTACCTCTTTCTTTTCTCAAATATTCAATTATTCATTAATTAATTGAATTTCCTTGTTATTGGGCCCAATAGCCAATAAAGCCCACAAATCAAACAACAAGGCTAATTTAAAAGAAATCCATTTATTCACAACAAAAGAATTCATTATTTGTTCATTTATCTTTGTTATGATAAATTACATTTCTCTGCAAATGAACCCAAAATTGGGGTTGTAACAGTTTTTATGAAATAACCGACCTTACAGGCTCCTTTTTTTCTCACCTAGGTCAGAATTTTTACAACCTCTTGCGTCGGTGTTTACTCTGTAAGGTCAGTTTTATTTGGTTAAATAATCCGACGCTATAGACCAAATTCTGTAGCGACGCCCACCTAGGCGTCGGTTAAAAAGTGACGCTGCAGGCTTTAAAAAACCGACGCTACAGACCATTTCTGTACTAGTGTGTGTCAGCTATGATTGTGTCTATTATGAACCTCTCTCCCTCACTTATGACATTGACATGTAGACTTATTTGGATCAATATCTGTGGATGTCCACACTCCTCTAGTCTTTGGTCTTCCTTCATACATTCGGGAGTTGGGGGTAATTAGGAATAAATTTTTCTTATTTCATTAGAAAATGGTCACTAACTACTGTGAGGAGCACCATGATATTTGGCTATGTATGAGTTACAATAAGTCTAATTTATCATACTTGTACTCATAAGTTTGTGGTAGTAGAAGTTGATAGAAGCGGCGACTACCTAAACATGAGAGTATGGTATATGCCACTATTGAGCATAAACACATTGCAATGACTTGGACCATTTGCTCATAATAGAATTTCAACATTGTGGCCATACATGTCATTCACAAGAAACTCTTGATTATTATGTTTGAGTGTGACTCTCAAATATCCTATATCCTAATTGACTTTATGAAGTGTATTTTTAAGGTTCTTTTGAAATTATAATCCATCATTTGCCATTTTCATTGCTTCATTATGCCTCTTTAACCACATCTAAACAGAATGATAGTATGTGAGAAAAAAAAGTTTGCATGTACTTGTAAATTTCTAGAACCTTTTAAGATGGGCATTTGCAGATTCTAAATTATTGGCATTCAATAAACCATACATGTAACCTCGTTTGGTCGAATGTGAGAGACCACAAGGTGGAATTTCCTGATATCAAGTACCACTTTGCAGTTGAACTGGTGTCCTCTAATTAGACATGAGATGATCAAATTCAAGGGCACATGTTTTAGAGACCACACTTCACATGAGTTCCTTTAACTCTTATGACTTGAACTTTTTGTGGAAGATCTCACAAAGACATCAAATATAGTATCTATGTAGGGCCCAATCAAACTTGCTTCAATATCTGCCAGAATTCCACTCATCCTTTCATAAATAATGCATAAATCCAATAAGCATTCAACAAATGGAATCAATCTATTTAGAGAACCATAGAACTTCTATCATGATTCAATGTTTTTGCTTCCACAATGGAAAAAGCAAGTGGAAATATGTCATTATCAACATCTATACCGCTAAAATAATAATAGACCTTGAATTTTCTAGTAAGAAATGTGCCATCAATAGTAATAGTAGCCTTTCAATGTACCAAATATGAAATAGATGGTTCAAACTCCACAAAAACCCACTTGACCTAGTGTTGCATGATCATCCACATGGTTGGTATATATTGTCACTATAATATATGGTGATAGACATTTCCTAAATGGTTGAAAGTTGTGGTATGAATTTTCCCAATCACCAATATTTACATATGGCCTTCCTCCATGCTAGAAATGCCTTCGTATATGAGATGTTTAGATTTAGTTTATCATTCACTTGTCACAAATTTCTCTCGTGGAGATATCTAATTATGAAACTGTGATTGACATGATCATATAAGCAGTACAAGATGATGTGTGTCGGTGATGGTCCTAATTCAAAATAGTTATTTGAAAAGTTTGGTTTTCACTACAACGCTTGATCGTCTACATGCCACCTAGTCCTTTTTTAATGAGAAGCATGCAAACTCTAATTACACTATTGATGTTGGACACAAACAAGGATGAGAAACTGACTATTTGAGTGTTGAATCTAGTATTAAATATTGTCTTTTACAAACCATGTGTGAATCTTCACAATCATGAAAGTTTTAGATGCAAACTAAGAACCCTTACCAATTTTATTGACAAAAGGGATGTAATTGAAAAGGACTTGATGGAAAATCTGACAACCCATTCATCATCTTAAAGCATTGCATATTTATCAGCTTTATTTTGATTCATCCATTCATTTACAAACAATCAGGTAGGGAACTCAAGGAAGCTACTGTGTCAGGGATTACATAACAACCTAAGCTATGATCATTAATGATGGGATAATCATAAACTTTAGTTGTTTTATCTCCTTCATATTCAATGTTTCATTTCTCCTCCTCCTCCTGAGAACTAATTTCTTGAAAATGTTCTGGTTGTTCATTTTATATGGAGTTACATTATTTAGATTGTATTAAATTTATTCAACAAACTTTTGTAAATGGAATTATGGTGGATAGATACTTTATGAAGGAAGGCATTGACACACACATCAAATGAAATCGATAATAAATGTATTTCATCAATCTATTTTAAGATGGAATTTGATTTTTAAGCACACAAATATCTTTTCAATATATTTTTAAAAAGTGGTTTATTTGTACTTGATTTATATATTATTAATTATCAAACTTGTTCAATTACAAAGGGTGGTCAATGTAAGCAAAATAGTTTTTGTTCAATTTCTTTTTAAACAATCAATGAAAGTTCAAGTTTAGAGCTATAGTACAATGCATTTTATAAGTGTTTTTATTCATAATTATGATTCTTTTCAATTATAAAGCCCATAAATGTAAACACAAGGTAATTATTAAATCTTTAACAATATTTAATAATTAAATTTAAATTCTAAAGCAAGAGTTGAGTGCATTTTCTATAGATTTATACTCTTAATTCCATAGTAACGATAATTTCTAGATATGTGAATGTAGTAATGTTGAAGTATTAGTTAATGGTGTTTTTAATATGATTTAGTAAATCAAATGATACATTAAAAGGTTGAAAAGAATATATCTAAAATAGAGACAACTATCTCAAAGATCAAAAATTTGGAGATGAGAAGAAAATAATAACACTCTTCTAGAGAAATAGACGAGAAGCACTACAAAACATCACAAGGATAAAATATGAGAAGACCTCCTATAGGGAAAGCAAATCCACAAATACTATCACTAGAATCAACTAGAAAATCCTTCCAAAACATATCAAGTTCACAGCAGCTCTGAAGAACTTCAGATAGAAGAAGAGTTGACGAAATGAGGAAAAGATATGGGAAGAGGGGGTAGATTTCATATAATATATATGGGTAATGTGGCCTCCATGGGTATGCATTTACCCTACATAAAATCTAACCCTTGTGGCCTCAACAAGTTTGTAGCCATTATGGGTCACAACTGTCAACTCGCTAGTGGGGCCAATGCGTCTCTAGTGAAACACATTGCTCCTCTTTGAGAGCAATGCGTCTCAGGCTTAGACGTATTGGTTCCACATGGATAAATATGTTCATTCAGAAAATATGTGGCTCCTTTTTAGGATAAATACATCTCCCGTGAGGATTAATTGCCCCCTATTAGGTAAGTTCTAGAATGGGACACATTACTCCTATAGAGGACAAGGTGTCTTCCAGACTAACGCATTGGCCCCACTTCCGGCATGCGTCCTCCCTGGGGACACATTTTTTCCCCAAGAATGACATTTAGTATATATATTTAGACCATGATAAAAGGGTAACTAAGATTTCATAAAATGTTGTTTTGATTGTTTGGTTTATTCAAAATTATATTTAGCTAACGAATTACTAGGAGAAGATTAATAATAACTAATCATTGACTTACAAATGAAATTCAATCTAATAGAGTACTTATCTGAAGAGTAAATAATTCTTTATTTTACAAAGACCCTAAATGACACCTCTACCCCTAAATAACAAACACAATCAAAATAATAAAGAAGAAGCACCTTTCTTTTTCTCATAAAAGCTTATATTCAAATCACACATCAAATAAACTACACATATTATTCGTCAATAGAATCCAAAGTTCATTAAAATAAATCTCACTCATTTGAAATCGATATGAATTAGAATATGTTCTTGTTCTCAAAGTACAATTTAATTTATTTCAAATTATGTACAAGGAAAATAAACAACTTGTACATACAACCTCAGCCAAAATTAGAGATGCATTAAAAGTCTATTGTGAACTATTCTATCTACATCTACTATAGCACAACCTCTCTAGTGGATGACTTTATACATATAGCATTCATACAGTCAGCATGATACTCATATAGAGTCCCAATGAGTGGTTAACTCCTGCTCCATCTAGGGAAACAAGTATCAATAGTATATAGGCATGTTGAACCTAAATGAAATCGGTAGGTATCACTGACAAATTTAGCAACAATTGTGTCATTTGATAATTTTTATTTATAGTATTTAACTAATAATTTATAAATGGAATCAATTGGATCAAACAATAACTACCTTATATATATAATAATTCAAATAGAAATCAGAACCATTTAGATAAAAGTTTCATGGGTACATATATTTAATAATTGATATATTAATATTTTAGAACTATAATCACAATACAAGTAATTCATTAGAATAAAATAATACTTACAATATCCTAAATAACATCAACTACCATGTTTGTGACTAACCACCAGTCTTACTAGTAACATATCATGAAGTTCAGAAGAAAAAGGCCCCACTAGTCAACCAACCTAAGATAGATATAATAAAAGTTGTTCGATTACAATGTTGCATTAAGAGGGTAGTTGAGGGGAAATCAAACTCCCTACCAAATAGTTTCAAATATCTAGTAAATGAGATGGTATAGAACAACATACTTCCACACTCAAAACATATCACATTTAATAGTAGCAATTTTGTGATAACACCCATTTTTGTGGTATTTATGGCCCATATTTTGTTGTCAAAACTACCCTTTTAAATTATTTTCCTCTTCATTTTGTCATGTTATTGAATAAATGAGTCACACTATGCTATTAACTCGTTTTTATCATCTTTTACAGAGTTTTCCTCACTTTTCCACTCAAAATCAGCAAAACGGCCCGTCCCGGCCCACTTACAAAGAATCGACCTTTTACTAGCCGCACGACACGTCCACTACCCATCGCGGACACTGGTCGATAGGGGCAATGACGGGCGATACGCCATTTACCCGACAGAGAGCTCTGCCCGCCATGACTAATCAGCTCGTTAGGGCATGTCGCGCGATACGAACCACTCACCGGAAGCAACTGCCCGTCGTGCCTAATACCTTCGTAACCCGGCACGCGATAGCCAAGCTACGTCGGATGACACTCACGTGTCAATCATCCCCAAAGCCACATATGCGGAGCCGATACAGGGCACGTGGTGCCCGGAGATCCGCAACTTCTTCCAACCACTGTCTATAAATAGCAGCTACAGGACCCCGATGGGACGGGTCGGAATCTCATGAAGGCTAACTTTGGAAAGCATGTGGAGCTAGTGTTTCGCGTCCCAGAGGCGTGATGGGCGATACTAGATGAGCACTTCCCCAACCCAAGAGGGGCGGGAGTGGTTCACTTAGAATTCATCCTGATAGTTGTAGCAGCCCGATATCGACCAAGGAGGCCACCCGATGTGTCGGGTTCTTAGATGGACCCCTGCCCGAGATGGCTCGCCTCTACACCCGATACAAGGAACCTGATACCCTAAGTCATCTCTTGCCCAACACGATATCAGTCTCGATATGGAACACCTGTCATGGTGTGTCGTCCGAGAGGGTGGTATCCTGACCATGACCGTATTGGGGAGGGTGCCTTGACCGATATGCTTGTCTGTCACGGCATACCGCCCGACAGGGCTAGCTGCCTGACATGAGCATGTCGGTCAGAGCTCCCGCCTGATATTGGGCTAGAGGCACCTTAGGGAGTCTGCTGTTGTATGTCGCCCTCCTAAATCAAGGAGGCAATACCTATCTTCCCTTTTTTCTTTGTCATTTACTTTCTTTATTTACGCTATGTAACTAAAGCTTTTATACTATGCTTTACTAATGGAATTAGAGGAGTTTTAATACATGTTGCTCTAAGTTTGGTCCCTTTTGTTGGATGATTGCTTTTTAGCATCCGAACTCTAGCTTGTATGATTGGATCATGTTTTGACTAGCTATAGAATTGTGTTTCCCATTACAGCTCCCTCGAGAGAGGTGTTGTAACTCTAGCGTTTGGTCCGATCAGGGAGTACGAGAGTACCCCGGGTCGGAGTTGCTTTAGTTATCTTTCCACTCCAACCCAAGTCCACTACCCTTAAGAGAGGGTGGTGGTGCTTAGTTGGAGGTACCCTCTTTGAGAGAAGGGGTATTGGATGTTTTCTGTTGCCGCTTGTTATGCCTGAGCTTTCCTCTTTCATTCCTTACCAAGGAAATAGTGTTATCTCCTTAGGTTCTGTTACACAAAACCCCTGAAGATTGATAAATGCCAAAACCTTAATCTTCCTTGTAACTCCAGTTGGAGATAGTTTTCTTTTGTTTTACCGATCTTGATCTACTGTTCCCTTGGGAACATTTTCTTACCCTTCTTTTACCATAGTGTAGAGTGTTGATTCTGCGTTCTTAGAACGACCACCCTTGTCCCTGTGGTTCGACCCCGATCACTACTTTGGACCTCGTCATCGTTGCGGGGGCCTAAGAGTCGTGTTATTTAAAAGTCTGACTACTTCAAATCTGCTCCTTCTGGACGCACGATTTAGGCCGGTCAACTTTTTGGCGCTGTTGCCGGGGACAAGGCAAAATGGTACTGTTAATGAACCCGAATCTACTAACTACACTCCTGTGCCTCAAGCTTAGTAATAAGCTTGACATCACAGTTTCGTTTAGTCTTCTAACCTGAATGTGTACAGAATAGTTCATTTCTTTAACATAGGTTTTCTAACTTGATTATACGTTCTATTCAGGTACTCAGGGAAGAAGCACTCTGCTCAGTTGAGCACAGTTCATCATGCCACCTCGCATTGAACCACCTCTTTCTGAGGATGAGCGAAATGCTAGAGTTGGACTACGACCACCTCCACATGGGAACGATGACTGTTACAATAATGATCATTTGCATGAAGAGCTAGAAGAACCTGAATCAGAATAACTTGGGGATGATCATCATCATGAGAGACATCGTCATCACCGCAGGCACAGAGGGAATCATCATAATCAAGAGTATAATCATAGGAATAGCGACAGTGAAGATTCTGACGAAGAAGAAAAGACCCTCCGGGAGTTGGCTGCCATGAAGGCCAACAACTCAAGATGCCCAGTTGTAATCCCAAGGTTTGATGTTGTAAACTTCAAATTGAAGCCAGTCGTGATCTCCATGATTCAAAATAAAAGCTTTAGGGGAAGTTCCAAGAATGACAACCCCTACCATCACCTAGATGCTTTCAAAAATATATGTGATACCATCAAAATGAGGGAATGCCTCAGGAAGTGATCTACTGCAAGGGTTTCATTTTCTCTTTGAAGGACAAGGCACTGTCATGGTACCTTGGACTGCCACATCAATCTCTGAATGGATGGAATTCTTTAGAGAATGCCTTCGTAAACAAGTTCTACCCTACAGAGAAGACCGTTAGGAACAGGCAGAAGATCACATCTTTCACACAGAAGCCAGGAAAAAACCTACATGAAGCCTGGGAGAGATACCAGGAGTATCAAAGAGACTGCCCTCACCATAACTACAAGAAAGGTTTCCTGATAACAACCTTCTACAATGGTCTGACTCCTGAAGAAATAGTATCGCTAAATGCAGCTGCAGGAAGCGACTTTCTTGGGAAGAAGCCCAGTAGATCTAAAAAGATCATTGAAAACATGACTGAACTACAAGCCGGGGCTTACTACGCTAGGACTGATAGAGGGTATGCTAAGAAAGCCGCTAATGAAGGATCGTTGGTCGAATCCAAGGCTCTTGAAGCAATCACCACTCAAATCCAAAAGATAGCCACTGATGTCAGATAGTTAAAAGAATCAGGAGGGAAAGGAAAGAAATAGATTGAGAAGGTAATGAAGTGTGTCACTTCCGGAGAAGGAGGACACGGTACTGATAACTGCATTTACACCCGACCCAACGAGTCAAGTGAAAGTGAATCTGAAGCAGAGGAAGCTGAGAACGTTTCTTTTGTCAACTTCAAAAGACCAGACCATCCTAGTTTTAGTTATGGCAACAAGGATGCTGCAGAAAACTCACATCAGTTGAATAATCCACCCAAGCAACCGCAAAGCTTTGAGAATAGAGGCGGACAAGATCAGTACACCAGAACAACCAATTTTCAATTAAACAAGGCAAACTTTCAAGGGCAAGGGAAGTACCAAAACCGCCAAGCTGCTAACCCTAGCCAAGGCCAGGGACAAGCTAAAGAGCAGAGTCAGGAAAAGAACTTTGGTCAACTGGACTTAGTGGGCCAATTGTTTGACTTTGTCAAGAGATAATATACTATAAATAATCAGCTGGCGCAAAGTGTGCTTTCCCACTCAGGAGTTCTAAATACGATGCAGGTCCAAATGGCAAATATGCAAACGCATCAACGCCAGATAGACCAGTAGCTTGCTCAAATGGCTGAGTTAATGAAGAATCCTTTGGGTAAGATACCATCCAGCACAGAGTCTTCCAAAATGGTGGTACTCAGGTCAAGAAAGATAGTAGAACGCCCTGAATCAGCCAGGCATGAAGAACCTGAACCAGGGGTAGCGGCAGAAAACTCAGCCGAAGGAGAGAACCAAAGAGCTCATGTCAGGGAGCCAGAATCAGAACATGTGGAGGACCAGTTCGGTAAAAGAAGTCCTTATTCTACAAGATTGTCTTTCCCATACAAACTCATAAAGGCACATCTTAAAAAGAGATACGAAAGGTTTATGGAGTCGATGAAAAAGCTTCACCTCAAAGTGCCATTTCTAGATGCTTTAGAAGAAATGCCGACCTATGCAAAGTTTTTCAAGGATTTGATCACCAAGAAAAGAAGAGGAGGAAGGATTGAGATGGTACACCTAGATAGTATGTCTACTTCCTTCGTGAAGGAGGATTTACCTACCAAGAAGAAGGATCCTGGAGCCTTTACTATTCTTTTTGTTGTTGGAGATAACGTCGAGCAAAAAGGTCTTGCTGATTTGGGGCTAGTATAAGCCTTATGCCCTTAAGCCTCACACAACGATTGGGATTGACTGATATGGTCAGGACCAACATGAGGATCGAGTTGGAAGACCATACCTTCAAAAGGCTTGTGGGAGTCATTGAAGATGTTCTGATTCGTGTAGGAAGATTCTTCATTCCTTGTAACATTGTTGTCATTGACACTGCTGAAGACCCTGATTGCCCTATCATTTTTGGGCGCCCTTTCTTGGCTACAGGAAGAGCGTTGATTGATGTTGTTGAAGGAATCATCACTCTGAGGGTCGGAAATGATCACATAGATTTCAAGGTGAAAGACGCTATGAAGGGACCATCCCTGCTAGAATTTGCCTACTTCGTGGATAGCTACAACCAATTTTGTGAAGAAGTAGAAGAAGATATCGCAATAGTGGACCCTCTTATGAGGGCGTTGAACAATCATGATTTTGATTTCGAAGATCCTAAGGTCATCGAGATCCTCGATTACCTAAATCGAAATGATGAAGATCTAAGTGACGAGGAGGAAGTTATAGAGATAGTCAAGTTTGCTTCTCTGGAAATGACACCAGAAGAAGAAAAGGCACCTAAGACCAAGCCGGAGTTGAAACAGTTGCCGAAAGGTTTAAAGTATGAGTTTCTAGATCAAGAAGGAAGAAATTTAGTCATAGTTAATGTCAGTCTAATGAAAGAACAATTAGAAAGACTTCTCGAGGAGTTGAGGCTCCATAAGAAAGCTATAGGCTATTCGGTAGAGGATATCAAGGGACTTAGCCCCGCTCTATGCATGCACCGCATAAATTTGGAAGAATCCGCTAAACCCCTGGTCCAACCCCAGAGAAAGCTGAACCAGATGTTAAAAGAGGTTGTGAAGAAGGAAGTGATCAAGCTGAGAGATGTATGAATTCTCTACCCAATCAACAATAGCAACTGGGTAAGTCCCATCCATGTGGTACCAAAGAAAGGAGGCATGACAGTTGTGAAGGGTGACAAAGGTGATGAAGTAGCAGTCCAGACTATCACCGGATGGAGAATGTGCATAGATTATCGGAAGTTGAATCAAGCCATGAAGAAAGATCATTACACGCTTCCCTTCATCGACCAAGTTCTAGAGAGATTAGCGCATCATGATTATTTCTACTTTTTAGATGGTTATTCTGGGTTTTATCAAGTCCCGGTTTTATCGGACGACCAGGAAAAAACCACTTTCACTTGTCTCTATGGTACTTATGCTTTCTAAAGAATGTCGTTTGGATTTTGCAATGCTCCAGCAACATTCCAGCGTTGCATGATCTCAATGTTTTCAGATTTTCTGGAAGACATCGTAGAAGTTTTTATGGATGATTTTTCTGTCTATGGGAAAGACTTCGATGCTTGTCTGAAAAACATATCTTTAGTCCTGCAACGCTGTGAAGAAAAGAATTTGGTCCTCAACTGGGAGAAGTGCCACTTCATGGTACAAAAGGGCATAGTTCTAGGTCATAAAGTCTCAAAAAGAGGTATCGAGGTAGATGTGAGCAAGGTTGAAGCTATCTCTAGACTACCTCCACATGTGTCAGTAACTGGAGTGTGAAGTTTTCTCAGACACGCTGGTTATTATCGAAGATTCATAAAAGACTTTTCGAAGATCTCAAAACCTTTTTCAAATCTTCTGGTTAAGGATGCTGAATTCGATTTCACTAACGATTGCCTAAATGCTTTTTAGGCTTTGAAAGATGCACTTGTTTCTCCACCTATCCTTCAAGCTCTGGATTGGGAGCTACATTTTTAGATAATGTGTGACTCCAGTGACTATGTCGTAGGGGCAGTCCTGGGACAGAAGAAGAACAAGAGGCACTATGTCATATGCTATGCCAGCCGTACTCTTGACGAAGCATAGGTAAATTACACAACAACAGAGAAGGAAATGCTTACGATTGATTTCGCCTTCAACAAGTTCAGATCTTATCTGATTGGAACAATGGTAAAGGTGCACCGACCATGGGGCGGTACGATACCTTATGCAGAAAAAGGACTCTAAGCCCAGGCTACTAAGGTGGGCTTTACTACTCCAGGAGTTTGATCACGAGATCATTGATAAGAAAGGTGCGGAAAAAGTAGTCGTCGACCACTTGTAAAGGATTACATTCGAAGACAAGAAGGAGCCACCTATCAATGATAACTATGTAGATGAGGCCTTGCTAATGGTAGAAGCCAGAGATCATAGTTTGCCATGGTTTGCAGATATTTGTAATTACCTTGCTTGTGGAGAGTTACCTCCGGAAATAACATACAATCAAAAGAAGAAAATCTTTTCTGATATAAAGAATTACTACTGGGATGATCCCCTTCTCTTTAAAAGATGTGTGGATAGCTTGTATAGAAGGTGTATTCCTGAGGAAGAAGTGTCAACCATTCTGAGGAAATGACATGCCTCACCCTATGGAGGACATCTGGGGAGTGAAAGGACTGCTGCTAAGGTGTTGCAATCAGGATTTTATTGGCCTTTACTATTCCAGAATGTTGCTGAGTATGTAAAAGTTTGTAAAGAATGTCAATTAATCGGAAATATTGGAAGAAGAAACGAGATGCCTATGGTCAGCTGGGTTGAAGTCAAGATTTTTGACGTCTGGGGAATAGACTACATGGGTCCATTTCCCCCATCAAAAGGTTATCAATACATTTTAGTCATGGTGGACTACGTGTCTAAATGGGGAAAAGTTGTTGCCACCCAAACTTGCGACTCCAAGTCTGTGATCAAGTTGTTTGAGAAAACTATCTTTCCTCACTTTTGATTACCCCGTACTGTGATAAGCGATGGCAGATCGCATTTCGGGGAGAAACAATTTGAAGCACTTCTGAGGAAGTATGGGGTCAAGCACAAAGTTGCTACACCCTATCTCCCTCAAACTTTTGGGCAGGTGGAGGTTTCAAATAGACAGATTAAGCAAATTTTGGAAAAGACTATCAGCCGCACATGGAAAGAATGGTCGATGAAGCTCGGCGATGCTCTTTGGGCCTATAGAACTGTATACAAGACACCCATTGGCACTACGCCTTATAAATCGATTTATGGGAAATCCTGCCATCTACCCTTAGAGCTTGAACACAAGGCTCTTTGGGCAATCAAGTTCCTAAATATGGACATGGAGAAGGCAGGGGAAAAGAGATATCTACAGCTACATGAGCTTGAAGAGAAGAGAATACATGCATATGAAAATGCAAGGATCTACAAGTAGAGGACCAAGGTGTGCCATGATGCCCACCTGAAGAAAAAGGATGTGAGTGAAGGTGATAAGTTTTGTTATTTAAATCCTCTATCCGTATTTTTCCAGGTAAGATGCAAATGAGGTGGTCTGGACCCTTCACCGTGGAAAAGATATATCCATCAGGAATGATGGAACTGTATGACAAAGACAATCCAGCAAAGGGTTTTCCAGTGAACGGGCACAGAGTGAAAAGGTACTATGAAGATGAGGCATTCGTGAGAAGATCAAAATTAAGTTTGTAGGATGTTGAAACAACTGAAGGCACAAAGTGAAGGGATCTAAGGTTATCGAGCTGACGATGCTAACTACAGCGCTCCTCAAGAGGCATCCCGAGTCTTTACTTTTCTTAGAATATGACGTTATTTCCTTTCCTACAAGAAAAACATTATGAACATTATGATTGTAATAAGGCTCAAGTCAGTGCATGCGCCACATGCTTAGACTCCCCCATTTTATGGGCCACCGCCTGGTTTTATAAGCATTGATGAGTAATACTATCTGAGGCTGGGAGTTACACTTTAGGCCAATGATGTTTTGCCCATCAATTGCTTTTTCTTTTTCTTTAGTTTTAGTTTTTCATCTCTTACCTTATTTTATTCTTCTTTGAAGCTTGGTATCGGGCCGAGATGCCTTGACTGATACCAAGCTCTCCTACCCTATCGGGTGTTGTGCTCTATCATGCTGAGTATCATCTGAACCTGTATCGGGCAAGATCACAGGAGTCGTGAGACACGCCTTTATCGGGATTTTATATCGGGCATTGGACTTTAGCGATGAGCCGTGTCGAGCGATACACCGAGCTGTGTGCATTGCACCGTGTCAGGCAACACTACTCATACCGCATGATAGACTCTTGTTGTATCGAGTAGCATAGCTAAAGACCTTCGATTAGATGGATTATACTGATTTTACTACTCGTCTCAGGAATGACTTGTCTCCTCAGGCGACATGTGCCTCGGTTTACCTATTTTACCCCCACCCTCGATTGCTATATATAGTAACTGTGGTTTAACCATGTCGGTCACTGACATTTACTTTCTCACCTACTTCCGTATCACGCACTTAACTCTTGCTTTGCTCTCGTGTCAGCCAACCCTGCTTCTGCTCCCGTGTCGCGTAGCTACTTTTTGAAGATAAAGGTATAACACGATACGCGTATCGCTTGGCTTACATGACACGCTCCCATGTCGTGCATCTTGTATCGGGCACAAAGCTTTAGTTCTTTTTGTGTCGCTCGATACGTGCTTGTGTCGGGTACCCTACCTTTTGACCGCATCGCACGACGCACCTCTATCGCCCGCCCGCCTGATACCCTATATCGGGCGATACCCGTGTCACCCAATTTTGTTCTTAATAAAATTCTATCTTGTGTCGCCGCACGTCTTGCAAGTATCGGGCGACACCCTTTTTTTAGTAGGGTCGTATCAGGCAGGATAGTCATTCGTGGTGACGCTCAGCGTTGCACGATAGCCTTGTGGTGGTATCGGTCCAACTTCGTACCGCCCGAACACCGACATATCGGGTAAGGTACCGTATGGACCAATTTTGTCACCTGATATGATTGTATCGGGCAGCACTAATATCGGGCCGGCCTTTTTGTTTTGACTTATTGCGCAGCAAACTTTGCATTTTACCTATTTGAGACTGTGTCGGGCTATATTGATTTTGTTAGTTATAACTGATATCAATTTAACTCTTTCAGGTTCTGTTTGTCAATTTTCAAAATAAATCACTTATCCGATATCAGGCGACACACCCCGCCGCCCGATATTGGGCAAGGTGGACCATTCAGTAAAATTGATGCTTACTAAACTTTTGTTTTATGATAACAGAAATGGCCTACACTAAGAAAACCGTTGTCCAAGTAGATGAACCTAGGTCGGAGGATCAACACTGAGGCCACAGCAGAAGCTACCATAGTCGGGCAGAAACACCTGAATCCCGATGCAGTTGGGCCATCCACGGTCGAAAAGAGACCAAGGATGGAAGAAGCAACGGCCCCAACAACTGCTTCAACCACGGAAGCCGAACCTGAACCTTTAGATCACTCACCCAGTAGGTTCATGCCCAAAGATGATGAGCACAGACGGTGGTACACAGAACTGGAAGCCAAGGTCTACAGACCAAGTAGGTTCTGTTATTAGTCGTCCTTCCACCAGATAGGCATTTTTGACAGGCTGGAAAATGTCCTAGCGGAATTCGGGATGAGGAAGATCTGCTTCAGCCACTCCGCCTCTTACACAGAACTCAAAAGGGAGTTCATGTCATCTCTCTGCTGGGTACAGAATAGACCATATAAAATCAAAAGATTTGGTGGAGCAGACAGACTACAAGGACGGTTGTATAATGTTGAGCATGACATATCAGAGAAGCTACTCAATGAAATCTTCTCTTCCAACGAAGTAGAAAACGAACTGCTCAACAATGGTGTCAAGATCACCAAAGGCGACGGGTTCAACCCAGTCGAGCTCTGAAGAAAACTAACCGATGAGTCAGCATTCAAGTCGGGAAGCAAGGTGGCGGCAGTACACTCCTATTTTTGGAGGATAGTGCATAAAATCATGGCGTGTCTGCTCTTCAGCAAGTACGAATCGAGCAATCTTTACACTGAAGAGCTACACCTAATATGGCATATGATGGAAGGCCGCACGATCAATCAGGGGCGGCTCCTCCTCAACCGCCTTCATCTAATAAAGGATGCCACCAAAGACTACAACATGGGCAGACTGGTGAATCTGATTGCGGTAGGGTTAGGATACCCAAGGGAACCGCGTAGCCTTTCAAGGACAAGGGGTGATGACAAGATCTACCTCAAGTTCCTAATGAGGGACAACATCATTAAGAAGGAGGGGCGATGCTACTTCTACAAATTTGCAAAAACAAACACCCTCCTTCCGCTCCCATGTTGTGTCAGCTACAGCGCAGAAAAGCTGATCTTCAGCACAGCAGAGATTGAAGCTGTGGTAGTCGAAGCCGCCTATGCCTCCACCACGAGGATATAAGAGAGGGCAGCCGTGATAGGAAGACATGTCCCTCTCGATGCTCAACAGGACAAATCCTCCACAATTCCTGCAGAGCCACCCACCGCTCCAGAGCAACGGGCGACAGCCATTGATAGAGCTATTGTCGCTCCTCCCATACCAGCTGCGGCCGCAACAACAACATCTGTCGTGGATGTAGAAGTGACAGTGATCGTGGTGGTCTCCGAGAACTGGGGTTGAGACAACGATGATAGCCCCGAGGGAAGCTGCCATGGGAGAGACAGCCACAGCTCCCGAGACTTCTGTTGCGCCTTCAGTGGCGGAGGAAATGGTACAGCCGGACGCCAGCAATGGGGCGTTCACTGAGATCCTCGAGATGGAGCTCAGGGTTGTGCATCCCACGCTGACACCACCATCGGTGTCTCCAGTGGTAGCTGTAGAGATCGCCAAAAACAGAGAGGTGGAGCAATAGCCACCCACACCGTGCCCTTCTCCACCACCACAAACAGGCGAGGCATAGAAAGCCGCAAAGGTTTCGACGCCTCAACCTGAAGCGACACCCTCGCAAACAATCCAAATAGATACAACCCTGAGTGAGGCAGCACACTCGTTAGGACGAACTTCATGTGCGAGGAGTGTCATGAGGATGAGAGGGAGATCTAATGCAGCCCCTGCGTCACTGGGATAGATATTGGGTCAAGAATTTGACCATTTGCGGGAGGTAACATGCAGCCACTCAGCTACTTTCGCTTCACTTACCCGCAAGTTTTCTATTTTCCAGTAGAGGCTAAACAACCAGGAGCGGAAACTACTGACTCTAGTTGGCCTTCCTAGCCAATTAGAGGCACTCAACGAGACACTGCAACAGGCCCTCCAACGCCTTGACGTGATCGAGGAGAGGCTGAAAAGGAGGGATGACCATCCTCATTCAAGGCAGCCAAGGAGGTCTCCATCACCTCCTCGCTCAGGCTCCCAACCTTCCTCATCAGCATCCTCACCCAGGACGTCATCCACTTCCTCCTCCACCGGGCCATCCACAACGCCTAAGGAAGGGACGATGCACAAGCCAGGCGACGGAGCTCCAGCAGGACAAGCGAGCTCCCACGGAATGGAAGAAGTTGTTCCCTCAGTCCCCCTGGACGAAGCTAAAGACAATGATGAATCAATCAGCGTTGGGGAGGACTCTTCTGACGAATCAGAGGGAGAAGGGGGGGACATCTACGTCGCTAATAAAAGACACCCCCAGTGGAAGAATCTCAACGGCAGATGCATTTTCTGCACCGTCAGAGATACCTTCCTTCTAGATGGCCAACTTCGATAGAAGGGCCATAGGATACCTGACGATCAGGGACCAGAAACTGCTGAACAAGGTCCTGAGGTCACAGGCCGATGAAGAAGACGTCGTCTGGAGCGACGGCTACTTTTCTGTACAACAGGGAGCACTGAGAAGCATGTTCCGCTCGCTAGCCGTCGTCGGAAAAAAGTTATTCAGGGTCCTGGAGGGTGCAATAGTCAAAAATATCAACACCAGGACAGGCCGGAAAATAATATACAATGCCACCCTGACCTTGGCAAGAAGGTTGATGATGGGAGCATCTGACTCCATTGCGGTGGCCAACATGCTGCGACAGATTGAAGAACACAACATGAACCTCGTGTTGGCCCCGTACAAGCACCGCAATAACTGGTTCCTGTGCGTGGCAGACCTCCGGAACTATGACGTCCAGCTCTTCAGCTGCTGCAATGAGGAGGTCCCATGCTCAGGACACATCTTCACTCGCTCGGAGGACAAACGTCTCAGGCTTCTCCTGCTACGTCTTCTCTGAGTTATCAAGCAAGGAGTCCAACGTCATAGTGACATTTGGAATTTCGTCTCTATCGGAGACTTCCCCATCCAAGCAGAATCAGGAAGTGGGAATAGCGCCCTTGTTGTCTTGCACGCAATGGAGCTGCTCAACATCTTTGGAAACATACGGAATCTCCAGGGCCAAGACTTCTTCCATCTCAGGAGCACTTACTCTTTGCTGCTAATCAAAGACAAGCGCTATTTCCAAGACGTGGGGATACCAGAAAAGTTGTTGGATAGTGACCAAGAAGACGAATCCTCGCAACCCAGTAGCACTATAGAAAAAGAAGCCGAGATGGACGCAGACGTTTACGGGGCAGGCAAGTAGTTAGAAATCCTACGGGAAGTATGTAGAAATGAAGACCCCGCTTCGCCTAAAACCTTAGAGGAAATGATCAGCAACTTCGACCGTTTCTCATGTTCTACACTCACACAGGAGCAGGTCAATGAAGTTCTCCATAAGTTAGCTGACTCTACCCCTGCATATGTCATCTACGAGGTAGGCAGTGTCATAGTCCCAGTTGACGACTTAAGGGACATGGTGAAAGAAGGAGGATGTTTGGCGATATCAGTGGCGGCTACCTACATCCAGATACTACAAAAAAATTTTGAACACACATAAATAGCCCATCCAATGTAGTTCAACGACATCTTCCTTGTCGATGAGTCGGAAGAGAAACAATCTTTTCTGGTAGAGTTACAGAGCAGGATGCCACGTATCATCTTCCTGCCTATCCTGCACTACAACCACTGGACGCTCCCGACGATGTACACTCACCAACGAGTAGGAATCTTCTACAACAG
The DNA here is from genome assembly GCA_963693085.1 of Alisma plantago-aquatica. Lineage (NCBI taxonomy): Eukaryota > Viridiplantae > Streptophyta > Magnoliopsida > Alismatales > Alismataceae > Alisma > Alisma plantago-aquatica. The sequence continues at coordinate 1,488,804,126 of OY856409.1, forward strand.
CTCGGACAGCAACAAAGATCATCCAGTACAGTGTACATCGACAGTGTTGACACCCCTCGAGCGCTTAGTACGAAAATACTATGATGAGGTGGCGATGCTGATCCAACCATTCCTGGAGACAACATCGAGCAAATGGCACGAGCTTCAGTTCTTCCACCACAGTCCACAACAAATTCCACTATCCAACGACTGCGGCATTTTCATGCTGGAATGGATATCTAACCAGGAAATGTCTGACCAGCTCCACCACATCGACTATCATAGCAAACACGGAGAATATGTGTGGGAGCTTCTATCTGGTAAAGTCACACTCACCTGCTAACCCTCACTGAGATAACATTACCCTACCTTATCTATCTCACAACTCTGGGACAGAGTGTGGGGTAAGTTTAGGAGGTACTATGTATCAGTGAGGGAGGTACTAAAAGCTCTCCAAATTTTACCTTTTGTTCTTTTTCCTATAATATAACATGTGTACATATACATATACATGCTTGATATAAAAAATATATATATAATTTTGCATATATAATTGTACAAAGATGCTCGATAGTAAAAACCTGATATGACTTCTTTCCAGCTTGTTGTCTCTGTGTCTAAGGTGGTGTAGGTTTTTTTTATGCTCTTTCTGAAAATGCAGTCTCAAAACGACAAAAGGCTATGACTTTCCACGCCAAAAATTTTGAAAAATAATCTTCCAACAGCTAAGAGATGTGTATGCAGAAGGAAAAGGCTGCCCAAACAGTAAAAATTTCTCTTGTTTTCCCTTACCCAACAAAACCCCAAAAAGAGAGAAAAGCCTTACGAGAGTGAATAAAAACATGAGAGTTGTGCCAAATGAAAAAAAATACACGCTCTTGTCTTTCCAAAAGTACCCATCTTTAGGGATGGTAGATCTGGGGAAGTGGTACGTAGGATGTGAAATCACTGCTCTAAAGCCAACTGGCTTGGACTGCAGGGACCACTTGCCCGTTAACGGACTCGTACCTGGATGGACTGATGGGAAACAAGAAAAACCCAAAAAGCCTTAAGACTACCCAAAAACACAACTTTCTGTTCCCAAAAGTTGTTTGGTGTGAAATCTAACTTTGAAATCATGCACCCAAGTCTCGTTGAAGTTGAAGAGGAAATTTTGCTTAAATAAGGCAGGAAAAATAAAGTCGGTTGTTCGTGGTCGGGTAGTATTTTCTTTAAGACATCTCAATACTCGCTCAAACCCCTTGTCTGAAAACTATATCGGGTTAAGGAGAAGTATCGCAAAATAAAGTTTTAAAAATTAATTGAGGACAATCAAAATGCTAAGTTTGGGGGAGTTGATAACACCCATTTTTGTGGTATTTATGGCCCATATTTTTTTGTAAAAACTACTCTTTTAAATTGTTTTCCTCTTTATTTTATCATGTTATGAATAAATGAGTCACACTATGATCTTAACTCATTTTTATCATCTTTTACAGAGTTTTCCTCACTTTTCCACTCAAAATCAGCAAAACGGCCCGTCCCGGCCCACTAACAAAGAATCGACTTTTTACTAGCCGCACGACACGTCCACTACCCGTCACGGACACTGGCCGATAGGGGCACAACCCGACACAGGTGTGTCGCGCGGTGCGGTTAATGACGGGTGATACGCCATTTACCCGACATAGAGCTCTGCCCGCCATGACTAATCAGTCTGTTAGGGCATGTCACGCGATACGAACCACTCACCGAAAGCAACCGCCCATCGCGCCTGATACCTTCGTAACTCGGCACGTGATAGCCAAGCTACGTCTGACGACACGCATGCGTCAATCATCCCCGAAGCCACGTATGCAGAGCCGATACAGGGCACGTGGTGCCCGGAGATCCGCAACTTCTTCCAACCGCTGCTTATAAATAGCAGCTACAGGACCCCGATGGGACGGGTCGGAATCTTACAAAGGCTAACTTTGGAAAGCATTTGGAGCTAGTGTGTCACGTCCCATAGGCGTGCTAGGTGATACTAGGTGAGCACTTCCCCAACCCGAGAGGGGCGGGAGTGGTTCACTTAGAATCTGTCCTGGTAGCCGCAGCAGCCCGATATCGACCGAGGCCACCCGATGTGTCGGGTTCCTAGATGGACCCCTTCCCGAGACGGCTTGCCTCTACACCCGATACAAGGAACATGATACCCTAAGTCGTCTCTTGCCCGACACGATATCGGTCCTGATACGGAACACCTGTCATGGTGTGTCACCCGAGAGGGTGGTATCCTGACCACGACCCTATCGGGGAGGGTGCCTTGACCGATATTCTTGTATGTCATGGCATACCGCCCGACAGGGCTGGCTGCCCGACACGAGCATGTCGGCCAGAGCTCCTGTCTGATATCGGGCTAGAGTCACCTTAGGGAGTCCGTTGTTGTATGTCGCCCTCTTAAATCAAGGAGGCGATACCTATCTTCCCTTTTTTCTCTGTCATTTACTTTCTTTATTTACGCAATGTAACTAAACCTTTTATACTATGCTTTGCTAATGGAATTAGAGGAGTTTTAATATATGTTGCTCTCAGTTTGGTCCCTTTTGTAGGATGATTGCTTTTTAGCATCCGAACTCTAGCTTGTATGCTTGGATCATGTTTTGACTAGCTATCAAATCGTGTTTCCCGTTACAGCTCCCTCGAGAGAGGTGTTGTAACTCTAGCATTTGGTCTGATCAGAGAGTACGAGAGTACCCAGTGTCGGAGTTGCTTCAGTTATCTTTCCACTCTAACCCAAGTCCACTACCCTTGAGAGAGGGTGGTGGTGCTTAGTTGGAGGTACCCTCTTTGAGAGAAGGGGTACTGAATGTTTTCTGTTGCCGCTTGTTATGCCTGAGCTTTCCTCTTTCATTCCTTATTGAGGAAATAGTGTTATCTGCTCAGGTTCTGTTACAAAAAACTCCTAAAGATTGATAAATGCCAAAACCTTAATCTTCCTTGTAACTCCAGTTGGAGATAGTTTTCTTTAGTTTTACCGATCTTGATCTACCGTTCCCTTGGGAACATTTTCTTACCCTTCTTTTACCGAAGTGTAGAGTGTTGATTCTGTGTTCTTAGCACGACCACCCTTATCCCTGTGGTTTGACCCCGATCGCTACTTCGGACCTCGTCATCGTTGCGGGGGCCTAAGAGTCAGGTTATTTAAAAGTCCGACTATTTCAAATCAGCTCCTTTTGGACGCGCAATTTAGGCCGGTCATTTTTTCATCGTGTAAATATTATCGATCCAGACTCTAAAAGACAAGGATATAGGGTCATGATAACTCACCACATTACACAGCTTATATCTTGGTGTGTAATCCATAAGATTTTGATCCACATTCCATAAATCCTTCTCATACTCCTTTGAATACTAAAACAATATTCATTTCATTTCCCCAGTATGAGCCTCACAAGAAAATTACAGTGTCTGATGCACCTACCAAGAACATTCATAATTGCCTTTCTCACCTTATGTGTATTATAATTCATTATATCCCATTTATATGTAACCTCACACAATTATAGAAACATGCATCAAATAAGGATATATTAAGAAACTAATTAGTATTGATACAAGATCAACATATCACTATTTACATATGAAAAAAGGTTTTCTTTTATCATAAAACATGTTTCATGTATCATCGCCAATGGGCCATTTACCCTAACTAGGATTACTTAGATGTACACCATTATATGTTATTCCAATCACATACTTCATGTTTTTTGTTAATTTATCATATCTCACACAATACAAATTCATAGTGACACTAGGACCTGCAACAATCACAAATATTAAAACATATTTGATTACTCATTATGCCAAATTTAGGTTTTTTGTAAAATGCTTGACTTATTAAATCAAATTTCCCTTTATTGTAAGGTAATATCAATGCATAAGTTTTATTCTCATAATATTAATTTCACATTCCACATTATGACTCCAATATAAAAATTATGAATCTTTTTTTTTGGTCGGTCAAAAGGCGTGTTACTATTAATACCAAAAACTTTGGGCACTGGGTACCCCATTACATCGACAGGAGCTAAGCTGCTCTAACAAGGGTCAAAATCCCCACACAGGGGGACACTCAAGAACACTAATCCAAAACAAGACTAAGAAGACTAATTTAACAGCAAGCTAGGACCAGACAATCCTACTAGAAGAAGACTATAACAAGTCACTATTACATGCATTCAGCGTACCCACAATTAGTAACAGCAAAATGATATAGAGCAAAAACTAGCATTCCTGCCTAAAGCTAGCCATGAAGTCTCTGACCTTCTCAGCTAATCAAGACCAGATCAATTACTGGGTGAAACCCCCAAAAAGACATCTTCCATTTCAGCAAACACCTGAAGGTATATCCTGCATGCAATAGCAACATGGGCAAAGGAAGCAGAAATAGGGGATCAACCCCCTCTTAAACCCAACCCCTCATGATGCAGTTGAATGCATTTCATCCAACACCTTGAAGGTGTTCTATCCCAACTGTAGCAGAGGGGTCATGATCAGTACATGGACCTTCCATTAGCTGACTAGCAATTAATGTCCTTGAGCTAGACAGCTATTGTTCCACCACTGGCGTTTGAATCATTTCCTGAATGTGTGGGGTCCAAGTAGGAGTCCAGCCCCTCTTCATCGGTCGACAATCAATAGAATACCAGAACCCTGCAAAGCTCAACTTCACACAACAGCAGCAAGAATTAGGAGGAGAAGAAGAGCAAGTGCCTCCCTCTGAACCCAACCCCACATAAGACCCATGTATGCATAGAGACCCCTCGTCGAACACCTTGAGGGCCTTCGAAACTCTTAGCTACGAAGAGCCACACACAGCATGGGAGCTTGGAATGAGCTCCCTAAAGTGGCCAAGGACCATCTGCCGGATCGATAGGAGAGGAAAGAGAACTCAAGCTACCCTGAACACCCTGCACCACGCGAGACAAATGTCTAGAACCACCCTGCCATCGATCCCTGGCCTACACCCAGAAAAACCACAAGCAGGCCATGGCTCCAGTAGGAACCCTTCATCACTGTGTCGAGGAAGGACAGCACCTGAACCACCAGGATGCGGCAACAAAGATCGGCCCAGCAGACCCGCAAGGGGGCACCACGCCGCAGTGGTAAGAAGCTACCAGGCCAGACCACAGAGGAGAATCGCAGGTGTAGCGGCAAGCCCTAGTCTCCCATCAACCTTCGGGCATCCGACTAAAGGAAGGCGGAGGACCGCCGCCAGTAGACCAGAGCACCAGTGCATGACACCCAAATCAGCAAGGTCGGCTCGTGCGAAGAAGTAGCTAGAAGCAGATCCTCGCAGAGTCATCGACGCGAGCCAAAGTGAGCCGAACGTGGCACCACACAACCCCGTGATGAGATGCCAGCAGAACCACGTCAAGGTCGGGATCTAGGGGGTCATCACCACCCCGGACGATGGAGAGAAGGCACAAGTGAGGAAGGGGTGAAGCCACCTCTTCGAACACCTGTTGATGGAGCAGCTGCAAAGGTCTCAGATCTGGATGGGTAAGGCCTTCTCCATCTGCCACACTTGAGCAGAAGGGAGTCGACTAGATCGAGCGCCGAACCACGATAGACCCTTGACCAAAACGATGCATCATGCCTAACCTTCAACCCAGGCCTACCAAAGGAGGCTCCTATGATTCAACCTCACCAGCACCCTTTTCTCTAGAGATGCGCTCAAGCTTCAGTCCACACCTCGCCATGGTTTTAGGGCCAGGGGAAGGAGGACGCCACAGAGCCGCCTCCTCACAGAATGAACCACACCGAGAACTAAAGAGCCAGGGGGAGGAAGGCGTCAAGGGATACGCTCCCTCCCCCCCAGCGGCAGCCGCCGAGGAGTTCCTAGTGAGAAGGGAGAGCGATCCCTAGAGAGAGAAGGAGCATTTGAATGTAATTTCCAAAAAAATATGAATCTTATCTCTTTAATTTGAATAAATATACGTTTAAATTGTTATATTACATTTCATCCAAGAATATAATTTACTATCATCAATCAATTTATCATATTGGCGTCACGGTTAGGTATTTAACATAATACATTTATTTCCTTATTTTATTCATCATGATTAAAATATGTTTCTTCAACTCTTTTGCATTCTTTTTGTGCACTGCATTATTTTCCATTTAAATGCCATCAAATTACAAATAAGTTGTATTTATTTCAAAAAAATAGTCTACAATATTTTTATTAGGAATATAATATTAATTTATTCTTATTTAAATAAGATGATGACATTACTCCCCATTCCCACTTCAATCCACTTTATTTATTTCATGTCTCAGCATTAAGTATTATAGACCATTATGTTTCACTTCTATTGACATTTTTTAATTATGAACGCACTTTCTCCTTTTTATTTATTTTAAAATAGTTTTATAGGCTAAGATTATTTCTATTTACATCTCAATAATTATTTCTTATAGCTAAAAATTGTTCTAATATATGAAATCAAACATGCATTTATGTGATATTTTCCAAATAACCTTTAGAGTATATAATAATAGAATTATGTGGGTTATAAAATGTTAAAAAGACTTGTATTTTTTTTCTAAAAAATAGAGACCAGTTTTTCTTCATCCTTCTTTCTATTGCAAGCCATAATCTACTGAGGAAAATGTTTATGTCTAGATAGAGTCATTCTAGCTTAATAGTGGTAAAAGAGAAAAATAGGGAGAGAGAACATAGAGTGTTTTTATAGTGATTCCACAACTAAGTTGACATTGATTGGTTTTTGGTTATTTTCCACAAGGAGAACCTCCATTTTTGTAAAAGGAAATTTTCTCCAAAACGATTGGAGTTATGCCACTAGATCAATAATTTGTTGAATCATTTGAATGATCATACTTTTTTTTTGTAAAATTATGGTAAATATATTCCCAACTCCATAATGAGACAAAATTACAAACTACATATGATCATGTAGTTTACAAGAGAAGTTGATGAAGAGAAATCACAAGGATGTATCACAAGAAAGGAAAATTACATGAAGTCCCAATTTCTAGTAATAATATTGTTGACTCTACTAAGTTTGTGCTTGTAGGTGTCGAATAGCAGTTTCAACTCTTTCTCTAGTCTATGGAATATTTCCAAAGTGTATTTATGTCCTCCTCTGTGTAATCTGCTATTCATTTCCATCCAGATGCTATGGACACAACTAGTAATTGCCCAAAGTTCAATGATGTTGTTATGGCTTGATCAGCTACCAACAGTCCTAAAGAGTATAAAAACTCCTTGTGTTCAACTTCAATTGGGATCGTTCCCAGAGGTATTTCCAGAAGCAGCAATTCCCAAACAGATAGTCATTTATTTCCATGTCAAATTAACAAAGAATACATAGCATCATATTTGACCAATTGTGGTCCTTACACAAGAACTATGCATGAAGAATGGTTTTGTGGGTAAATATGGAGAATAGGAGGGAGCTAGACCCCATGACACATTCATCGATGACATCAACAATATGCAGAACAACACATGCTTCCTTGATGTCGATCATAAAGGCGACATCAACAAAAATATAGTAGTTAATGTTGTTTGTTTATCTTGCAAGTAGGTTGAAGTGAGGAGTATGTTGAACATGTTGTATTTGAAGAGATACAATGGCCTTTGTGCATTCCTAGATAAAAGCAATATGAGACTCTATATGTAGCCTATTTCCTAAGAAATCCATGTCATTATACGACCGTCGTATTTGCGAACACGCCACAATACTACAAGTGTTAGCCATTTTACTTCTATATGCAGATATGATGTGGTAGAACCAATCATCTTTAGAGAGAAGAATGATGGACAGAAATCCAACCCATGCCAAATGGGACGGTTGAGGTTGCAATCACAGAGGCAATGAAGAAGCAAGCCAAGGGCATTATTACAGGTTGAACAAGTAGTGATCACCTTGATAAATCAACATTTCTTCTCTACTTTGTACTTAAACTTTATGGTGTAGAATCCAAGTGAAGATGAAAATTCTCTTTGGCATTTTGAGGTGCCAGGATACTATTCTAATCACCATTTCTATGTATTTTTTTATCAATGCATGAATATTGGTAGGTTGTCATTGCTATAAGCTCACCATGTGGGTCATAGGGCCACATATGATTGTCCATCCTAGCAAGGGGATATGGAAGTAGCATGTATCAGATATGGCTCTAGGAAACAATAGGAAGGTGAGATTATTTGAAGATACTATCTCATTCCCCTTTATTGAGAGACACTGATTGAACTTTGAGGTCCTTCAATCCTTCAAAAACTTTGAAGTGGGGATTTGTGTCATCGATTCTTAGGCCAATATTCCAAAGATAATACTAAACATCAATATTGGATCCAAAATGAATTGTTTTTGTACTTGTTGTCGTGAAAGTGTATAACTTCCTTTTAATATAATCCCATGATGGGGAGCAATGTTTGTTGGGTATATGATATTCTCTCATGTTATTTTACTTCATGATACATGCCCATAGAAAGGCAGGGTATTAAGAAAACTCCACCCATTTTTTGGTGTAAGAGTTGTTTTATGATCTAAACCATCCATGATTCCCAGACAACCACCACAGTTATGGGAGGTAACCTTCTTTCAGGACACTAGACAAAGTTTCTTTTGTTCCTCCATCCTAAATATATTAATTTCCTTACTTTTTAATTAATCTTGACACAAAGTCTGAGGAAATGGAACTATCTATTTAATATAGGAGGGGATATAATGCCTAGTATATTTTCTTAGAGTTATCCTACTAGCAAAACAAAGTTGATGGCAAAAAAAGATATTCATGTGATACTTTATCGTGGTAAATATGCTCATATGTGTAGATTTATTCAGACTATGATGGAAAATGGGAAATCAAGGGTAGTGACCCAAACATCTATCTAAGAGATTCTAAGCTAATGATATTAGGATTTCTTCTCAGCACATGGAGTGTTAAATGGAAAATAGAAAGAATATTTTCTTTAAATTTAATTTGACACTGTGGAAAACTCTTTCAATATTCATAGGATGGAGTTAACGTTCTTTTTAGTCACTTTATCCATAATCATTATATCATTCACAAAGGAAACATGTGTGAGTGCATTTCTATTCCTTCTAAGTGTCACTGGTCCCAGTTTTCTACAGCTCATTGTCAATTTGATGGCTAAATCAGGTGTTTCATAATAAGACAAAAACATAGGGGTTGATCGGGTACCCTTGTCTGCCCCTTTGAGAGGATTTGGAAAGCGGTAGGGGTGTACATTCCCACATAATTAAGGTATATCTTATAGAAATAATTTTCATGATAAGGGCTACTATGTTCCCCAGAATACCTATTTTGATCAATGTATCAGGGATGGAATGCCACCACCTCCTGTCAAAGTACATTAATAGGTCAAGACTGATGCCTACCAACTTCTTCATAGTATATTTGTTCTTTACAAAATGTTTAGCTTCCTATACAAGTATTATGTTGTCATTAATGTTCCTTCTAGGGATGAAAATAGAATGGGGTTTTGAAATCCAAGAATTAAGAAAGACATTGACCCCGTCATAAATAATAATGGATATCAATTTGAAGCATGAACTATACAACAACAATATTGGTATGAGGACAAAGCAATATTCAATTTGGCATATTATGGGTATCAACACATTGTAGGATTATCAAAGTTTGGATCAATTTTACCAATATTAAAGAAATGTTGGATTGTTTGAACAATAGAATGGTCAACATGAGTCCACTTAGTTTGGATGAAGTCAGTGTGGATACATCTTGAAGGACACCCACTTAATTTCATCTGGGCTTGGTGTGTGGATGATAAAATTGTAGTTAGTTGCAATGATGTCTAAAAAATGACCAATGTACTCCAAGATTGTTGAAGCATCTTCCATGCAAATAGTGTTAGTTGTCGTCATCTATTCAAAATAGTCTTATCGAAGAATCTTGAGCTCATCTCCATGCCAACCCATTCATCATTTCTATTATGAAGTTGAGACAACTTCTTATGGTTCCTTCAAACCTTCACATCATTATATTAAAACTTTGTATTGAATTCTCCATATTGCATCCAATTGATCTTGGCATGTTTCCTCCAATCAACCTCCTCAAAGAAGAGGATTTGGTTGTATTTCTCTTTAAGTTCAATAGCATGGAGTTTGTTAGAAATGGAGGGAGATGTAGCATATTCCAAATGACATTCCATGAGAAGGTAGAGGATAAGGTTTAGTTTAAGTTGTTGCTTGATGACTTTGGTTTTCTTCTTAGTAGTTACATCTAGGAAGGAAGGGAATGCATCTAGTTATGAAGAATGATAGACGGTCAGTGCACATCTCCAGAATATGTGCTCAGCTAGTCTTAGTTCGGAAGAATGGCTTCCTCACATCTATGTTAGTGCGACTAGAAATGAGGATGGGATTATGGTCCCAATACATATGAGTAAAATTGAAGATGATGAAACTACACTCAAGAGAGAGCCATTTGTCACTAGAAATAACAGTTATAAGCTTTTCACGGATGTGTAATTTCTTGAAGGAGAAGAAATGGCTTTCAATTTGTATTATAGCTAGACTGGTCTACATAAGAGTGTTTTTATACATGTTGGTAGAATGTCATTTAAAGTAGTGGCTTCCCTACACCTTTGAAGTGTCGAGCATGGTGTTGAAATTTCCCACTAGTGCTCAGGCTCCTTTTATGATGTGTGCAATCTTTTTCAAGCATTTTTAAAGTAGGTGTTATTTGGTTGGGTTGAGGCTTGCAAAAACACATGAGGTGTCTTCTACCATTGATTCTTCAATGGATGAGTTTTCAATTGTTGGAGATCATCTCGGGATCTCAGTGTGCAATATCCCAGATAATGCAAATATTGCTAGATAAATTGAGGTTTTTTTTTACTCAAAGCAAGGAAGACTATCCAAGTTTCTTAATTATTTCTTTGGCAGTGTTGACACTACAACTTGTTTCCACCAGAGCAAGAAAATAGATTTTATGAAAGACTTTGTACTCCTTAAGAATACAAGTTTATTCCTTAGAGAAGTATCCCTAGACATTCCAACAAAAATTTCATTATTAAAAACATGTGTAGGAGAGGGATTTCCAGGGAGAAGCAGTGGATGGTGGCACACTTCATTATTGAAAACATGTGTAGGAGAGGGATTTTCGGGGGGGAATCAATGGATGGTAGTGCACAATCCTATAGATTGGAGACCATTATCATTCTTTGAAACTTTTATCTCTTGGTTATAATCTTGAAAGCTTAAAATCCTCCTCAATTCATGAGTTCCATCAACATTTCCTAACAATTTGTCTAACATGCCCTTCTTCATGTCCCTTCCAGGACTAACCAAGAATGTAATCCAAGTAACCTTAGGGTTCCCAAGCATGGCACACCCACCATCTACATTGTCTCCCCAATGGAATGGATTTCTTGTGGGGTTTGGGTCTTCAATACCTTTTGAAATTCCAAAGAGAAAGGTTCCACTACCAGTCGTGCGTGGCTGCCACCCATGACTTATGTAATCATAGATGAGGATAAATGATGTATCTTTTTGGGCATTTGCACTATGTTTTATCACATCCCCAATGTTCTTGTCTATGGGTTTCTCTTCCTTTGGTTGTTGTTTCCCTTGGCCCTACTTATTTTGATAGTAGTTATAGACGTGTTCCAAGTCATCCTTCTTCGATTAGTTAGTTTTTTTTTTTGGTTTCTTCATTTGGGTAGTGGTATGTCCATCTTCCATTGAGTGGTCCTCCTTGGGGTTTCCATATTAGCAAGTCTGCTTACTATCTTCCTTTGGGGATTATGACTGACACTTCGGCATTGTAGCATAGATCACCAGGGAGGGTTCCATTGTAGGTGACAATGGACATGTTGGTGGGAATTATGGAATAAAGGTGAATTCCTCATTAGCCACCAACATGTTCTTGTATTCTTTTATATAGTAATCACCATTAAGATAGATCACATGAAGGAGAATTTTGGTGGTGTCCACTTCTACAACTAGGAGGAAAGGTTTGACCTTGTATCTGGAAGATGTTGTGTTGTTGATTTCAAATTTGAGACCAGTAAAGTCATTGATGCTCACAAGCAAGTAAGTCTGGTAGAGAAGCACTGACAAGTAAGGCACCCTGATCCAAGCTGCCAATTTCCATGGGATGGATCATGGAGAGGAATTGTTGTCTAAATTGTACATTAGCATACCCTTTGTTTTGATGATGAAAAATATTCCATTCTTGTGGATCTAATGTGCTACTTGAGTATTTTAGGGTTCAATAAAATGAGCAGATCATACTAAGTGGATAATTGAATATCAATATGCTTAAATGATTAATATTTTCATGATTGTACTCAATGTAAATACTTGTACAAGTATATAATGTACAAGCACTTATATATCATTTAAATCAAGTTTGGATCTTCTCTATCCACAAATAACCCTTAGTAAGGATCCCTCTAGAGATTAGAGTCCTTATCTTCCATTAGAACAAACATTTGATAGGTGGTTCAAAAACCTAAGATAGAAACACTCCCAGTCGAGAAGCTAGTCGAATTAGACATCCTCGATCGAAGATATTGTCGACCGATAACCACCTCGATTGAGCATTTAGAGTATTGCTCGAAAACATACACATTTGTGATCTAAAGTCATTTTCGGTCAAAAATATGGTCGACCGACTCAACCTCGGTCCAAAGTATATGGTTGTTATATCAAGTAGTTGAGAGTTGGGAGTTAGAAATAGACGTTTGCATACACTTGCATTCAACCCAAGATTGGTGGAAGAAATGCTCCACCTAGACATGGTTGGTCGTCTAATTTGTTGACCAGACAGGGTTCTAGATTGTTCTTCCAAGATCGAACAATTTAGCCATTGCTAGTCAACTACATTCTACCTAATGGCTAGTTAAGCACTTAGAACACTCTATAGACTCCCTAAAACGTCCCTAATCACTTGCAAACCATTCATATAAATAGGAGAGGACTTAAGACACTCAATACACACAAGCTACACTTGAGCATCCATTCCAGAGAGCAACAAAGTTGAGATTTACTTCTTCTTTCTTGTGCTCTAAAGTTGTGTCCTAGAGCTAAAATCTCCTAGCCACCACATATAGCCACGTCCAACTTAAGTGGATAGGAGATCTATATGCTCTATATAGGATCAAAGCGTTGTACTTCATTAGTTAAGTATTTTCTTTCTTCCAATCTACTTCCTTTATATTGTATTTTTTCTCCTTGACTACTCCAAGTGTAGGAGGTTGTCAGAGGGAGGTTTCTTGAGGTTACTTCAAGAAGGCTACTCCAAAGGAGGTTGGACCTACTTCTAGGTGAAGGATATCTCAAGGAGGTGGAGCTACTTCAAGGTGGTGAAGGCTGCTCCAAGGTTGCTTGAGGTTACTTCATGAAGGTTGCTTCAAAGGAGGTTGGAGCTACTTCTAGGTGAAGGCTATCTCAAGGTGGTGGAGCTACTTCAAGGTTGTGAATACCGCTCCAAGGACTTGAAGTTACTTCAAGAAGGATGCTTCAAGGAGGTTGAGGCTACTTCAAGGTGAAGGCTACTTAAAGGATGTGGAAGGTGATTGTATTTTGTTGTAACATCCTTGCGACGTAAATAAAATAAATCACTTTCAAGGATGTGGAAGGTTTGAGTCACTCTAAATTGAAGTGTCTTCCTTGTTTTCTCCTCCTTTATTTTAAGTTTCCAATTAAATTTTGAAGTACTAAAAGCTCTATTCACCCCCCTCTAGATCTTTCAATTGGTATCAAAGTAGGTCTTCAAGGAGCCCTAACATGTTTTGAAGAATGGAGGATAACTTGCTTAGCAACCTCAACCTTTAAGGAACTCATATAACCCGGCCACCACCTTTTGATGGAAGCAACTATACTTATTGGAAAAGAAGGATGAAATTTTACTTCCAAGGGATCAGCCTGGACCTTTGGAAGATGGTGTCTTTACCCTAAGCAAGGATGCAATTTTACTTCTAAGGGATCAGCCTGGACCTTTGGAATATGGTGTCTTTACCCTATGCACTTCCTACTACGGAATATGCAACATGGAATCCCGAAATGGTAAATCAAGTCCAGTTAAATGCAAAAGTAGTAAGTATATTATATTGTTCTATTTCTGTTGGTGAATTTAATAGAATATCTTCATTCAAGACTTCTTATGAAATATGGCATAAACTTTCAATTACACATGAAGGTGCAATCAAGTTAAGAATACTAAGATTAATATGCTTAAACAAAAGTTTGAACAATTCCAAATGTTACCTAATGAGACTATTAGTGAAATGTATGCAAGGTTTTTTTCTATTGTTAACAGCTTGAATTCCTTGGGTAAGTATACATGTGAGAAGATCAAGTTTCCAAGATTCTTAGATCCTTGCCTCTAAAATACAAGAAAAAGGTGACGGCCATTGAAGAAGCCAATGACCTTACCACATTGAAGATGGAGCAACTCATCGGCAAACTAGAGACTCATGAAGTTACACTTGATGAAGAAGAAAGATTGGCAGGTGAACACAAAAAGGAGAAAAGGAAGGAGATTGCATTTAAGGAAACAACTAAAGCTATCACTCAAGAAAGTAATGAAACAACTAAAGAACATAGTGAAGAGGAGGCACTCATTACAGATGGTAAGCAATATAGAAGATTTAAATCCAACAAAAATTATATTGTTTTCTCCTCTTTTTCCCTTAGGTGCTTTGAATGTGGCAAGAAAGGACATGTAAAGAATTATTGTCCTAAAGTCAAGAAATGTATGAAATCCTCCTTTAATAAGAAAGAAAGGCCTACAAAGCAGCTTGGGATGAGTCAAGTTATGATGGAAAAGTGGAGAAGAAGAAGTAGAATGTCTAATGGCTAAAGAAGACAAGGTGAGTTGTGTCATTGTAACAATGAATGAAGACAGAAATGAGGTGATTCTTCTTGATTTATATAAGGAAGAGATAGTTAATAGTTTAGAAGAACTTCATGATAAATATGTTGATTGTAAAAGGAAATTGAGGAAGCTTACAAAAACTAATGATGATTTGCATGCTAAATTGTATGATCTTACTTCTGAAAATGAAAATCTTGTGTCTAGAAAAGACACCTCGAAATCATCTTTTCGTGATTACAATATCAAGTTGCTTGCTCTAGAAACCTATAATAATCTTCTTTCTCAAAAAAAGGTTGAATTGCTTGCTATGATAAATAATTATCAAACTCAACATGTTCCATGTTCTCATTCAAATTATGATATCATTGGTAAAGAAAGATATTCTTTTCTTTCAAGTTTAGATCGAGTAAAACTAGATATTACAAAGAAAATTGATGAATATGTCTATCATCACATGGTGTTGGCAGAGATCTTCTTGCTTACCAACGGTATCTAAGGAGTGTCTCTAGTTGTTTCATCCTATAGGACCATATTATCATGTCTACTTTGGGGTACCCACGGGTGTATCTTCATGACTCTAGTATTACATTTGTCCATTAATTTATGTGGTGTAGTCTTTTTTGCACTAATGATGACCTAAGTTTGCCTGTCCACCACCACACTGACAACGTCTAGCCTCCACCGTCACCTCAACTAAACCCTACCACATCACCTTTCCTTGCTTGATTCAAGTTTTGCAATTTATCATTGACTAGAAAAAATACATTTTTATTTGGACGATTCACACATGTTAGATCAAGGTGATCTTTGGTAGACATGAAATCTAAGGGTTATACATTTAATCCATGAGGTGAGTTTATTCTATATAGTTTTACAATCATGACAAACTAAGATGGTTGCATATAGACTGCACGTAATAAGGTACACAATTCTTTTAACCACATATATTTACATATATATACATATATTTGTATATGTGTGTACCTATATATATATATATATATATATATATATATATATATATATATATATATATATATATATATATATATATATATTTGTGTGTGTGTGTGTCTATATATATATATATATAGAGAGAGAGGTTAGGAAGTGTGTACCGGCCGCTACATGTAACTTACATGTATCGACCATTAAAATAGCACATGCGGAGTATGTTGATAAAATCTAAACATATGGATTAATTCAACACTACATAGATTAGACGTGTTTAAAAAATCATAACCATGTCTCATATAGATCATGAGATATAGCAATAAATCATTCAATGGTTTATGTAATTTTTGCAACTTATCGTTGATCAGAAAATAATCATTTTCTTTCTTTTGATGATCTATGAATATCAGATTGTGTTGATTTTTTTTATACATCTTATCTAAGGGGTATACTTTACATCCATAAGGTTGGATTATTCATTATAATTTTACAATCACCATAAATGAAGGTGGGTACATGTAAGCTACATGTACTCAGGTACATAATTCTTTTAGCCATATATATATATATATATATATATATATATATATATATATATATATATATGTGTGTGTGTGTGTGTGTGTGTGTGTGTGTGTGTGTATGTGTGCGTGTGTCTATATATATATATATATATATATATATATATATATATATATATATATATATATATATATATATATATATATATATATATATATATATACATATACATATATATGCATATACATATATATATACATATACATATGTGTATATATATATACATATACATATATATACATATACAGATATATATATACATATACATATGTGTATATATATATATATATATCATGAGGTATAGCTATATATAATCCAATGACGATTGTAGGTTTTGCAATTTTCCTTTGACTTCAAAAATATGTTTTCATTGATTTATAATGATTCGCACATGTCAGGTTACTTTTTATATATATTCAATATAAGGGTTATATATTTAATCCATAAGATCAGTTTATTCTCTATGGTTATATAATTATGTTAAATTAAGATGGGTACATATAACATACATGTACTTTGACATAGAGTTATTTTAACCATACATACATATATATATATATATATGTGTGTGTGTGTGTGTGTGTGTGTGTGTGTGTTTCTGTGTAAAACTTAGCTAAAAAAGTTGACCCTAAGAAATAATCATTACTGTTAAGTCTTCCTACAATGTATTCAACATAAAATCCATATAGTGGTTCTAAAAGTTACAGTATAAACTTTGGTTCATTCATTTCAAATTCAAATATCGTAATAGGATTCATATAGACTAGGGCACAAGACCGAGGTTCCTCTTAACTGTAATCATGAAAATTATATAATTCCATAACAAGTTTGTCATCTTCTGTATTTGTAATTTGGATGGTCACTGTAAGTATGCATCTCCTATGCATTGCTTGGCTGCTCTTAGGCCACTGTTGTGAGAGCTCTATGTGAGTCTATTAGATATAGTTTGCAGTAGATCTATAAGAAAATGACGTTACCAACAATAAAAAAAACTTACATATGGAACATCACAAAGATTTATCTTTCAGCACTCCTAGCTTTGGGATTGTTCAATAAAATTATGGAACATGTTTTAATAATTGTTTAGAACTAGGTAAATAATCTAAATAAAATACTTAAAATAAGTGAATATATGCTAAAACAAATCATTACTGTAGGATCTTTCATCAGTGTCTCTTGAAGCAATTCTCCATCACTCGACCAAAAATCCTATACAATTTAATTGTAGGTCTAATCTCACCACATATAGAGTGCCACAAAGTGTGTACATTTCTTTGATTGAATGCTTATTAAATTGGTATGTACATTTCATATTTGACACTACTTATTTGACTTACGTAACTAGGATCATAAGATAATCCTACTTATATATTGAATAATGAATGATTTTCTTTGGTATATGGTAGGTAAATGTTACATCATTATTTTGTTATTTTTGAACCATGCATAGAGTTTTGAGAATAGCAAAAGATTCCAATTTCATAGGTTTCTTTGGTACACAACTAACTCAAAAATCTATAGGATGGATAAATACCAATATCATTTGAACCAAACCAACTTGTGGTAAAGTACATGTTAATCTTTTTGGAGTCCATGGGAAAAGGAAGAGTCAAAACCGATTTTGTTGTTTCAAGCCAAATTGTTGGTTTTGGGGATGGAGCATAAAATGCCTTTGCACTACCACCTAGATTGTACTTTTTATTACATTAAAACTAACTAGCATGAGGATAATAATACTTGCACACACAAGAATGATTCTAGAATCCTTCAAATCTATAGTGAGTGGAAGAGTCAATGTATTATCATTGGGAGGGTCAATTCTACCTTATGGTCACGATAGTAATTATAAAGTAATTATGTTAATGTATAGTTCATTGTATGTTATTTTTATGTGCCACAATTTGTGAAAGAAAATAAATGATTTAAATGGTAATCTATAGGAATATCATCATCATCATATAAGCCTCAGTCCCAACTATGTTGGGGTTGGCTACATGGATCCTTGGTTTCCATTCAGCTCTATCATGGGCCATATTCTGGTTGAGATGTAGGGATTCAAAATCTCTCTTTATGAGATCATCCCATGTTAATTTAGGACTTCCTTTTCTTCTTCTTATTGTGCTTGACTCAATAGCATTGCTTTGTATAGGTGCATTAGTTTGTCTATGCTCCAAATGTCTGTATTGAGTCAGCCCTCGCGCAATTTAACCTCGACGCTTGCCACCACCACTTTATTCCTAATAGAGTCATTTCTCAAGTGATCTTTTCTTATCTTCCCACACATCCATCTCAGCATATGCATTTCAACCACGTTCATCTTGTTGAGACCTTATTTCTTCAACAACAAACATTTAGTCCCTTAGAGCATGGTTGGTTGTATAGTTGTTCTATAAAACTTACTTTTAACGTGAGAGGGATCTTCTGATAACATAATACTCCAGTTGCACTCCTCCATTTCAACCATTCTATAGTGATCATGTGACAAACATCATTTTGGACAGGCCAATAATACAAAAACAAAGTATATTCAAAGTTTCTTTTAAACTTCTAAAATATAATGTGTCACTATACTCTTATATTTCATATTAGAATGTTATTTTCAACATTGAGTCGTTTATTTCTCTTCTAATCACAACAGATTTTAAGCAAGCCTTCTCAATGACAGAAGAATATTTTTCTATCACAATCATTAATAGGAAAGAGATAGATAAACAAATATTTTTTTAATCATTCCATACCCTGTTGAGATGTTACCTCGGTATTGGTAATCTTATCCCACTATCTTAATTCATACACTTCAATCTGTACTTATTTTTCTGCATCACATAAGAGTTACTAAATACAGATCACCTTTCTATTTTGAATTTCACTATTTTGCCACTCTAATAGAAAAGCACTCATAAACTGCAAGACTAGAAGTAACAATAATTGTATAAAACTGAGTCAGACTACTGATATGAATGATTGAAACCATAAAACTCATTCCAATTTAGTATATTGGTTGCACATGTACAATTGAAGTCTTATGTAAAACAAAATTTAATCTCTTGATATGCCTTCAACAAACTATACTTCTTTCAAACAAACTCACATATTATTGAAAGCCATTTGTTTTCTCTGAGTTCTCTTGTTATGCATTACAACTTCTTCTTACTTATCCTTCTCATTCTGATCATCTAGAATAAACATCCCTAACATTGAAACATTCAAGGTAAGAATAGATTATCCATCATTCTTTCTATCACTACAAGAATTTATTTTAGATTACACTTTGCTCATGTTACACTTATCCTTTTATTTAAATCACACTTCTTATATTTCAAATCTATATCTTATCCTTCGTTCATACTCATTTCCACATTTTTTACGTATGTTTTTTATTTGCAACCTTTATAACCCATGAATACTAAAACTGCTATTTTCTTCTCATATTGATGATCTCATGATTTTATTTTATAGAGATTTCCGTGCTCAAGGTCAAATCACTATTGACATCCCTTCAACTATTACAACCATAAACTATCTAGGGTTTGATCCTTAACAATAACATGATGTTATTGTAACATGATTTTACTCATCCATATTTGGATATGCAAACCTTAGCTCGCTCGAGGTTTACTAAAGTCTTCCTTGTCTTTACCACTTGAATTTTCTTTCTCTTACTTGACCATTTTGATAGATTATTTTCTTGATGTACCCTACTAGGGTTTCATCATCATATTATGTGTCATTAGTATATTTAGTAGATGTCTCTCTCATGACGGTTGTGTATTGTTATAATTTATTTCCTTATCACTTCATCCCATGTTACACTCACTAAGGAGGATATAGAAGAGAAGTTGATTTTGAGACATAGAATTATAATCTTCAAGTATTCACTTAACACAATTCTCGTATTAGTCATCATCAAGGAGATTAAACTATTTCACATTTCCTCACATATCACAATCTCTCTCTTTTATCATCTATATTACTCCCTCATGTTTCAGCCCCTTCGTTATTTTCTATCATCGACTACCTATTTGCTACTCTTCCCAATGTCATTATTTACTTTTACTTATCTCTTACAGTCATGTTTCTCACTCTTGTGTATGATTCCATATTCCATGCCATATAAACCTTCTTATCATCCTTTTACTTTTATCTAGTTGAAATTCTAAATAAATATTCTCCCTACTAGCTTCATATTATGCATAATATATTACATGTTCCTTCATTTTGAATCAAATGGCTCATGCAGGGGTCAACCATAGTTTCCTTTTCAATCAAGCCTTTATATTCTTAATACAGTTCACCTTTATATGAGTTGTTCATTTATTTAGCCTCACCTTTGTTCTTCTTTTGAGATCTAGTTCCATTTCATCACTGGGAACCTATTGAATGCACTTGATGTAAACTAGGTTGCTACTATAAAAGGACTTTGAATCAAGAGCTAGTAAGGATGAATGCATTAAACTTTACAATAGAAGTACCATTCCATGCTCTTCATTATATCATGTAACCCTCATTTCTAAATCAAACTCATCATTTTCATCACTTCCTTTTTGTTTCATCTTAGTTTCTTATCCTAGTCTTATAATTTACATGTCCATCCACTTCTCTTCACTTTCATTCTTCTGAACTTCACTTCTATGTACTTATTGCATACTTAACTCTTTTCTCCTATTTTCCTTTTCTTTGTAGAGTAGATAAGTACATTTTACTCGATTATATGATCCATTCCTTCTAATTGATTCTTTCTATCTTGGCTTTCCATGTAGTTTCTCTTACCTTTCCTTGATTTCATATTGGTTAAAATGCCACAATTAGTTATATAGTTCAATTCTCATTATCCATCCTTTCTTCTTCATTTTTTATATTACATACTAATGTATGACTTGTATCTATGTCCCTCTTCCTTCATTCCCAATTTAGGGTTTCTTATTTTTGGCCCCAAAGTTGGATCTCAGATATCAGTTCCAATTGATTATTAGCTACTCTAATCTTTCCCCTATATTTCAACATCTTAGTGTATGTACATTCTCACTATGATTTGGGTCTAATTTATCCAGAGTCTACTCTTATTATATTTTTAATAAGAGTCATTAGATCTCAGTAATGCACCCTACCAGTCAGACCAGGATGAACCTGCAGTCCTGAAGCTAAGAGATACTCAAGATTAACCAACTCCTATTCATCTCAAACATGTGGAAAGAATATCCACTTAGGGCAAACTCATTAAAACATAACTTCTGGTCTACTTGATAGTAAAGAATAACTGAATCAACTTCATGACACACAACAATCTAAAAGAACCATATATATTCTACAAACTGACAATTTGAATTCATATATAAGAGCATTTATATTGATCTCCAATCAAATAAGCAATATAAAGCAAGAGTTATATCACATTTTATCTTTAAATTCTTACTCCTTCATTACTTTCCGGTCTCCTAACCCTAATATTTCTAGGGTTCTCTCTAGTTGATCTTGCCTCTGCATACTTGGCCAGGGCATCTAGAAAAGAATAGACATAGTAGTTTGATACTAGTCAACCTAAGTATTCAGATATCGGGCTAGGGTATCTAAATACTCAAACCTCCCAGAGTTGTGGACACATCACCTCCCATCTACCACACTTATAACTCTAACTTTCTATCCTAATGGTCTCAGACAACTCATCCTAAGCTCTGATACCAAGATGTTACACCCACATCCCACGATTACCACTAATCATGAGATTAGGGCATAAGTTTGAAGATTATACTTAATACAAAGTTCACTCCCAACTTTTTTTCCTATATTTCAAACTCTTTGTTTTCTCGCATTCAATCGCATAAACAAACTTTACAAGGGAATTAAACCTCAATTACTCTAATATGATACGAACATTAATGATACACATCCAGACATTCATTTTATTCCTCACACTTCTATGTACATACAACATGATAACCATATATATAGTCTATTATTAAGGAAACAAAGTTACACAACATCATTAACAACTCTCTCACTACTCTATAAGGACCTAGAGTGACAAGGACCGACTGAACTCAACTGATTCTGATACTTAGCTCTCGTGACAGATCTACTCTGGCATTGACATTCTTAAATCCATGAGGTTTCCCTAAAAATTGCGAGTAGAGGGGTGAGCCTACTCGCATAGTGAATCAGTACTTCAAAGAAACAATCTAAAAAACTTATATAATTACATATATACTGTTGAGAAATTGATATCAATTATAATAACAGTAAGCTTTAAAGAGACTAATCATTTGCAAACATAAATATGGAAAGATACTCCGGATATCTAAAAGAGTGAATCAATATATGAACATGCTTGATTAATCTCAAAGAGAACTAATAACTCAAAAACATACAAAGGATAATTCAATAACTACACACACTTGGTTAACCTCTCTGTCAGGACCCACTCTTTTGATCAGCATAAATACCAACCATTAGAGATAATCCCAAAACCTAAACCCATATTATGAAATAAAACAATGAATTCTCGACAAAGGTGATTGAACAATATACAAAAAACACAGATAAATTTTCCCTTTTATTTCTTCACAAATTCATAAATCAATGTCACATCAAGGACATCACATTTAGATATCACAAATCGTATTCAACTCCATTAAAACCAAAATCAGATCTTGTTCTCACATGTAGTTCAATTTACATCAGATACATGTACATTGATGGCAAACTTATTCTACAACCCATCCCGGGAAAGAGAGAGTATAGGGACATTCTAATCTATCTAGTTTATGCTATTTATATCTTCTTTGTCATGACCTCTCTGCTGGATATCATTACACCTAAAAACATTTGAAACAACCTCATGAGACTCATATAGAGCCCCAGTGAACGGATACCTCCCACTCAAGCTAGGTACATGCATCACCATCAGATTTAGAATAATAAACTTAACAGAAACATGAAGATATGAAAAGTCTAGCAGATAGTTCTATTACAAGTCATATCTAACTTACGATGGTAATCTAATCCAACAGATAAGGTAATCACTTAAACTAATTATAACTTCAAAACATCTTTTAGAGCATGTCTATGAATAAATCAGAAGATACTTCTTAGTTCAAATTAAGAACCATACTACATGAGAAATAAGTCAAGTTCTAAGCATTTTGAATCAATACATAGCAATAACATTATCTTTGTGACACTCCACCAGCCGGACCAGGAACACATCATGCAGTCCTGAAACTGAAGTACAAATAATACATATCTACCAAACAATACTATCATATAGCAAGCAATCCAACTCATATTTAGAATGGAGATAAATCCCATAATTTATAACTTGTCAACATGACATATAATAATATGACATAGAAAATGTCCACAGCAACATGATTACTTTCCACAATAATAAGCATAATCAACAATGAAAAATCATTAAGTAGAAGTACAAGGAATGTAACAACAATTCAAATCATGTTCTACATGTCTAATCATCCTTTATTCATTTGCCTTGAAACTACTTGGCTTGTACCTCACCAAGTAGAAGTCACCATGCCTGATTCTCATGTCAGCGACTCATCATCACTATCTTAGGGTTTATCCAGCCACCCTAAGATATCAACAACAGACCCTGGCTACCTCAAGGTTTCCTAAAGAGGCTCACATCCTCATCTCGAGTACACAAGATAGGAACCAAAGGAGAAAGTGCATCAAGCTATTCGTAAGGGCCAACTTGATCCTCTTCCCCAGGGATCCCAGATGAGGGAACCCTAGGAGAGTTGTCGATTCCAACGGGTGTTTTAAGCATTCATATGACTGATGACGTATTCTAGGCCTCGAAACCTTTCTGATCTCCCAGTTTGACTCACCACTCATAACGGCGAAGACTCTCTATTAGATAAAGAAAGGCATTGACCAACTTAACAGCATTAGAGAAAAAGGGTAGGCGCATCATGTAGCTACAGTTCTTCCAAAACAGTATATCACATATCACAGTATTTCACATATTTGCACATTTCACATATTTCATTTCATCAGAGTCTATTCCATGTGGACATAGACTTTTACATCAAGGATTTAGGGCTAGAGCCACTCCAGATGGCTCACTCCTAAATGTTAGTAGTCTAACCTTTAAGGTCTCAATCCACACTTTGGAAATCCTTCTCATAATTCATCATTACTACAAGGATATCCATTTTGTTTTCCCATTGTGGTCCTCGGAGGAAACTCACGGTGTTCATTGCACCTAACTAGAGGTTTCATCATTTCACTTGTTAGTAATCTCTTTTACTCATCTTAAAGAATTCAAAACATCATATATCATATCTGTGTATTCTCGTGTAACTAGAATGACATGATATAGATTAAGTTTATCAATAAGGACAATGATCAAAGCAAGAAGCACAATAGATCTATAGATTGAACACATATGATTATTTCTATCTTCTACATCATCTCATAGAAATCATCAATAGTGGGCTTTCTACCTGAGACATAATCTTATTGTCCAGCATTTACCCCATTAGGGTTTTATCATCAGCAACGAGCTTTCAGCCCTAGACATGATCTCATTATGCAACATTTACCCTTATCAGGGTTTCTCAAATGTAAGGAGTGCATATTAAATTCAATTTCAACATATTTCTTATCAATTCATTATATATCATAGTTCTTAACAAATATTAGCAAAAGCATTAGAACTATCAACAGTAAAAGCATATAGATATCATGTATCATTCATCATACTCAGAATAGATTTATCATACAACATATGCTTGTTCTATTCGATCTCAATAGATGTAAATATATTTCATGCATATACATGCATAACAGACTTAGTTCTCTTCTTCTTTTATTTCATATTCTTTAGATAAGGTTACTAATTAACACATGTTGACTATCATTTGAAGTTTGTACTATTAGTCAATTCTCAGAGTACAAGTCACCATTCAAGAACACATTCTTGTAAATCAATTCAAATACTTGAATTCCATCTTTTAGTTGAATTCAACTACAGTTATGTGCATCCCTTAATCCTTCATTTGAGATTTTCATTTACTAGCATCATTAAACTCATCATTTTATGGTAAGAGTTACATTCTTAGGATCATCTACTAATTCCCATCTTTTTCCCTTCATTTTATATTCAGTAGTCTCAACTTCTTTCATTTCATGTTCATTACATTATCTAGACCAATCTTTATTGATTTGCTTTACATACAATGTTTCTCTTCTACTTAAATTTATCAAAGTCCATATCTTAGTATATTTCATTTAATGTTGGTTAAGCCACATTTAATTAAAATAAAAGATAAAATACTTCATCATACTAACTTCATTAGTTTCATCTTATATTTATATAAGTGTACCATGTCATTGACTACTAATGTCATTTACATAATCAACAATGATCATTCTTTATTATACTAATCACTTTAGCTTAAAGGAATGGTTTAGGTTACATCTTCTTACATCATACTCTTTGATCATCCTTCACAAATCACTGTTATGTAACTTGTATAAAAGGACCCACATTCATATGAGGGCTACTCATTATTCCATAAATTTTACTAAAACAAATGCATTAGGCTTATATCATATTAGTAAGACTCGTCATCTTTAATTGAAGTATTAATACTTACATTCAGTATTTCATCACATTTACAACATCATATACAAGTTCTAGCTTCATCACTCACACTCGTCTTAATACTAAACATCTAGGGTTTTCAAGAAGCCATCCTTAGTTCAACGCATCATAAGGGCCATATCACTAAGTAATTTCATAATGATGCATAGAGGTTCATTAGGGCTATTCACACACATGGAAACCCTAGTTTCCATTTTCACATATTACATTCATCAATCATAAGTATACATTGATTAATTGACTCATTTGATTCACTTCCTCAAAACAAACCCTAATCATGATATATGGTCACCTTATACTGATCTTTATATGTATATTATACTCAATTCCATTAACATTCAATAATACACTTGTATAATACAATCTAGTACAATTCAAATATTATTTTATACATATCAATTCAATTCCAAGCATATAGGCCATTGGGCAGATTTTTAGGAAAAATTCACATGAAATAGCATAGTCATCTACACGTAAGATTACCATTAATCCTCAATTAGTATATTAGGAACTAATCAAGTTCCAATCAATGAGAGATAATAAAAATCAGTAGAATTTGATCCCTTAATATCTTTTCTAAATCAATATCCAATCACATACATATACAAGCAAGGTTTCTGATTATTTAAGCCGGATAGAATTAGGCTTTCAACATGAATACAAAGCTTAGGAGGGAGAAAAACACTCACCTCAGGGGACACGCACCTTAAATTCATAGGCCAAACTTTGAATTTTTGGAATCCCAATAAAACTCTAGCAAATGAATCCAATTCTTTCTCCTCTCAACTCAGAAGCCCTATAAATGGAGATTAGAAGAGAAAGAGTGAGAAAAGGGGGAGATTTGATGCGATTTCAAATCAAATCAAAGCAGGGATGGAATCTTGACATGTGAGAGAAGATTCACCATGAAATGCTATACAAAGAATATAAACTTAGTTGATTTCATCATATCTTGGATACAGAAACCCTAGGTCAACATCTCCACCACTTTCTCTTCTCAAACCCCTAGCTCTCCTTTCCCTCTACAGTTTCATTTCTTTGACAGGAATGACGAGTTATGAGAGCTCCTTGTGGGTTAGTTAGTCATATATATGAATAGAGGTGCTTAGAATAATTGCAAATAAGCCCTTCATTGTATTTTTATTTTGCTCAGACTGGTTGGCCGACTGAGTTGTAAACTCGACCGATACCACACTTTTTAAAACTCAAAAAATCATACAAAAATTATGAAACTTTAACCCAATGTCTGAAACTAAGTTTATAAGCAACAATTAAAAATTTATATTATTTGGAGTTACCAATAAATAATTAAAAACCAAATACAACACTGCTATATTGCAGTCTGCAGCATGGTCGGTCGAGATTGTCCTGCACAGAAATTGACCGACACCCCTCTCTATAGAGATAAAACATCATCCAAAAATTACTAAAATTTAATTGTATGTCTAGAATAGAGTTTCCCAACTACAGTAAAAATTTGTGATCAATTGGATAAACTAATAAAAAGAAATTGAATTACCACACTACTATATCAATATGAAAATATGATCGGTCGAGTTTGAAACTCGACTGACAAATAGGTCATAAAATTCTTTAAAAAATTGATATTTTTAAAGAGTTCTCACATTTGATATATATAAATAATATACAAATTTCAATTAAATCAGAATTACATATAAAATAATAAAAATCATTTAGTGAGACATTATACTTATCAAATTATGTATTCATATGCCATCAAAACCTAATTTGGGCCAATTAGGGTTTTGGAATCTTAATCCTAATTATGTGAATCAAAATATGATTAAACCCTCTCATTATATTTAAAACATTAAACTTTACTACCATCATCAATCATGATTTAAATAATGATCACCTTAGTTAAGCATACAATCATCCAAGTAAACCTAATTAGATGACTAATTTGAAAATGGGTCATTACACTCTCATTTATCTTATTATGCCCTGAACTCACATGAGGTGTACTAAAACACATAAAAGAATCACAGCAATCTACGATCTCACTGTACAAGGCCTAGAAGCATGATCAGGTTCCTATGCCTATCTCTCGAGTAAGACCTCGTCTGCAGTGGGTCTTGGCATGTTTGCCTCTCGGCGGCTAATGTGAGCGGTCGGATATATTAGACTCCACCTCTCAACCTGGGTACTCAGGCGGTGAGTCAAAGCCCTCAGGCTTATTGTGCATCAGTGGACCTACTGACCACTGATCACTACAACATGTAACACATGTACCACTGACATCCCCAGATGGTGTTGTGTACCACACAACTGTAAGGAGTATGTCCTACTAGTCAAGACCCCCACACTCTACTAGTGTGCTTTGCTTACCTCGATCTGGACTACCTCCATTCGGGAAACTATTTCCTCCCCACATCACATGCCTCATCCTATGAGGATTCTATAGTGTTAAGGGCATCTAAATGTCTAATTCACTCTTTAAATTCACAATTCAATCATCACATCAACATATCTTAGTTTAGCTTTGTAAAATGTTCGTTTCATAGACCATTTGATAACATTTAGCACAACTAAACTGTTAAGCATCACCAAATCTCATACTGAGAAACATTGACATCATAATACTTGATTCACTGAACACCCTATCCTTACACTACTACATTTTTGGCATGTAATTTCACTGCCCATAGCGTCATTTTTACTAAAATAACCGACCTAATAGACTATTGCATCGGCTTTATCAAAAAAAACCGACCTTATAGGTTTCCTGCGGCAAAAATTCGTGTGAATTTGGCTTCACGCCTCGATCTATAGGGTCGGTTTTTCCAAATAATGGATGTTATAGGGTCAACAAAAAAACACGGGCACCGCTTTGGAACTCTAGCGTCGGTTTTTTCAAATAACCGACCCTATAGACCCTGACCTCAAGGGTCAGTTTTTTTAAATAACCGACCTTATAGATGGTGTCAAAAATTTTGGGCACCACTTAGTCTGTAGGGTCGGTTTTTTCAAATAACTGACTCTATAGACCCTGACCTCTAGGGTCGATTTTTTCAAATAACCGACCTTAGAGATGGTCTCAAAAAATTCGGGCACCACTTAGTCTCTGTAGCGTCGGTTTTTTGAGATAACTGACCCTAGAGGTCGGGTTGATATTAGACCAAAGTTGAGCTGTGTTTCATTGTGTTTCATTTCATTTTGTTCGTCTCCCCATTCCTGCTCCCGCACCCTAAGAGAAGCAAATCACCGCCGCTTCCAAGGTCACCTTCCCAACCATCTCCACACCCGAAGAGAGGCAAATCGGCACCCCTTTTTGGACGACGACACCCAACCGCCATTTTATTTCTTTGGACGGTGTCGACGCCTCCAGATCGACCACCATATGTGACGCCATGCACTTTGGAGACAATGCACATCCGCTTTCTTCCTTGAATGGTGACGACGCCTACGGCGTTGCAAGGGTCGTGCACCTTCTTTCTCCAGTTCTTCTCCCGCACAAGCTCTACCACCATCTGGTTCTTCTCAAGGTAGCACGATTGTCTCTTCCACCTCACTCCTCCATTTTGTTTTTACTGTCATGCAACTGACCAGGTAGCACGCATGTGCTAGGCAGCACGGCCGTGCTGGCTGAGTTGTAGAAACTTCAAAATTTGTCAATTTTGCATTTGTGTTGTTGCAGGTGCTATTGACTTGTTGTTGACTTGCATATATTTCTTCTTCAGCCTACAAGTGAGGTATAATATTCTCACTCTCCCAATGTGCCCTTTTTTACTAGTAAATCAACCAATAATAAAAATATGTATTCTTTCATATCTACTTTTTTTTATCAAGCACATATGTAATCATTATATACATTCCAGAAATATGAGGGTAGACATTGTGTAGTCTCAGATTGACACTTTAGGGTTTATAGATGAGATCATCGATGCATGATGTTTAACTTAATATATGTATACTTGTAGGTTCTAAAATGGCAAGTGAAAAATGTCAAGGTAGCTACTTTGACAACTGCTTAGTCTTATATGTATTAATTTTCAACTCTTATATGTCAACTGTTATATTTTTATCTCAACTCATGTTTATAGTAGTTTACTAACATTAAGTATAATTCGTTATTTTTAGTGTCCTATACAAAATAATGACTGGGCTTGTGGCTACTATGTAATGAAATATATGCAAGCTATTATCAAACAAAGCATCATGTGACATTCTGACTATAGATCAGGTAATAAAGAATAACATCATAAATTTTCAAATGATTTTAGTCATTTTATAAAATATTAGCATGTGCATTTTCAATTACATATCTTTACAACTCAGCCTTACATACTTGAGGACTTAAATGAATTTTGAAAAGAGTGGTCAGATGTTTTTATAAATGAAGTCAATATAGCATTGGATTAAATATGTCAGCTCCATTTATGTATGTGGTTTTAGTACTCCATTCGTCTCAGACTTGCAATCTATCATTTTGTAGATTATGATGTGAATATGTGTAACTCAACTGAATATATGAATCATTTTTGTTATTAATGTGTTATTTGGAATGGTGATGGTTGAGCATCAATGCTCCCCTCTCCCATATCCTGGTTCTTCTTGTTCTTCTGTTATGTTTCTATTTCTGCCATGTAGCACGGTCGTTCCACGTAGCACGGCCGTGTTGGATTCTGGTAGCACGGTCGTGTTGTGTAGCACGGCCATGTTGTCTTCTGGTAGCACGGTCGTGTTGTGTAGCACGGCCATGTTGGGATACGGTAGCACGGCCGTGTGTGGTTATAATTTGTAGACCTGTAGCATCGGTTTTCTTAAAAAACCGACCTTAGAGGTTCACTCTAAGGTCGATTTTTTAAGAAAATTGATGCTATAGGTCTACAGATTGTAAAGCTCATATGTAGACATGTAGCATCGGTTTTCTTAAAAACCGACCTTAGAGTGAACCTCTAAGGTCGGTTTTTTAAGAAAACCGATGCTACAGGTCTACATATTGATTTTGATAACCGACCTTACAACCTTGGCCACAGTTTCTTCCTCATTTTTTACAACCTATTGGGTCAGTTTTCTTTGGTTAAAAAACTGACCCTATAGGTAAAATTCTACAGCGACGCCCACTTAGGAGTCAGTTAAAAAGTGACGCTACATGCTTAAAAAAACGTGCTTAAAAAACTGACGCTATAGACCATTCTTGTACTAGTGTTATGGTTTCATTTACCTTATTCACTTATCAGATGACTCGCATAAGGATTTAATATGTCATATACATTTACTGAATAATGATTGTTTTCAACAATTCGTATAAAATCAACATACGTATGAAACCCTGGAATTTAGCTGAATTTGGGTTTTTATGTCATTCATTGAGATATCATTAATCAAGAATAACATTGAATAAATAAAGTCTATGATGTCAAGAAAAGCACTTTAAATGGATTTCACAATATCTATTTGCAAATTTCCAACTTTCCACTCGTCTAGGGTTTCACCCTCTTTACTGAGATATCAAGCAAACACTATTCACATAACACAAAATCCAAGATCGTATCTGACATATATATACTATGCATTTAGATAAACAATCATTCATAATCAATGAGATTCTAATAGATGAAATTCTCTATTTAATTATACAGCAATTTCAATCGTAGCCAAAAATCCCAAATTTCAGTTTACTTATAACCTCTGCAAATACTTAGGGAATTCTCATTATGATGGATTGTATCCATTTATAATATGATTTTAGCATCTGAAATCCATCAAAACATAGGAAGAATCCATTTCATATCATTTTGCAAAAGCTAGATCAAAAAGGCAATTTAGAGTTTGTACTCGCATACTAAGCAATTGAAGATTATTGATGATTTAACTCAATTTCGTGCAATCTACTGTTCAAAGGAAGTACCCACTCACCCTAAGGTGTGAAAACACCTTAAAAATGCATCCCATCTCTGAAAATCTCAAATCCATATCAAAACCCTACCAAATCATTGATTTCTTTATCCTTTCAACTCGGAAACCCTAGAAATGAGGGATTATGAAGAAAGAATGAGAAAAGGGGAATATGTGATATCATTTTGAATCAAATTAGAGGAGGGACGGAATATTGACATGTGCGAGAATATTCACCATGAAATTCTATGCAAAGAAGCTAAACTTACTTGATTTCATCATATATCGGATAGAGAAACTCTAGGTCAGCATCTCCACCACTTTCTCCTCTCAAAACCCTAGCTCTCCTCTCTCTCTCTCTAGAATTTCGTTTCTATATAATGGATCATGAAATATGAGAGATCCTTGGGTGCTATCTTGATCGTATAGAGAAATTGAGGTGCTTGGGTAATTTACACATCAACCCCTCACTATACTTCTTCTTATTTCAGCAATTTTTTCTATTATAAAAAAAGTTACTGTAATTTGTTTATTTTAGAGGTCAAACATTCTTAAAAAATTATGAAAATTTAGCAAGATGTATAAAATGTGGTTTCAAAACTCTGATATAAATTTCAAATCATTTGTATTACCAATAAATAATTAAAAATAAAACACTACATTGTTGAACAACAATGTCAGCATTTTGGTCGAAGTATAGTTCGATCGAGAACCACATTCAAAGAACATCCAAATTTTCTGAAGTTTTTCTCCAACATGCATGATTGAGTAATACATATCATATCCAAAATTAGATTATATACAAAATATGTAGAAAATATGATAAATCATTTACCACACTGCTATCTTGATCAAATTCCATATTCATGTACTATCAAAATCCCATTTTTTGCTGATTAGGGTTACATTTCTCAAACCCTAATTTTTCAAACAAAAAATGTAATTAGAGTTTCTTATTACGTTTGAAACATCACAATTGAGCTACTATCATGAATCAAGTCTAAACGATGTTTAATCTAATAAAGCATGTAATCATTCAGGTAAACTCTAATTTATCAATTAAGCACAAATGTTGTCATAACACCATATGAGATATGGTATGGGAAACGTCCCAATGTGTCTTTTATGAATATTTAGGTTGTGAATCTTATGTGAGAAAGTATAAATGTTATATTGTTGGATATCTGAAAAGTTTGGACCCAAATTAGATAAATGTTATTTTGTTGGATATCCTAAAGAAACCAAAGGATACTACTTTTATACTCCATCCGAGAATAAAGTGTTTGTTGTCATGGATGTTGTATTCCTAGAAAAGGAATTCATTTCCAAAGGAATTAGTGGGAGGAAAGTATAACTATAAGAGGTTTGAGACCAACAAAAAAGCATTGAACCTATAGTGGTACAAGAGGAACATAGAGAGTCAAAAAATGTTGTGGAATCTCAAATTCCTCATGTAACCCAGGAACCTCATAGATCTAGGGCATATTTGGTTTGCTGAATTTTCAAGCATCATGTATTTATGACATCCTGTATTTGCAAAATAATGCATTGTCAAAATCCCACAAATACAAATTCTATGTTTGGTTTCCTGGATTTGTAAAATATATGATTTAATTTTTTTGGGGGTCCACAGGCTAGCCACAACTAGATTTTGGCATCCATGAGAATTTTGATGGAAACCAAAATGTGGGATTCCTATTATGTTTAGAAATCTCAGGATTAGCCCCATTTCTGAAATCTTGTAAACCAAACATAAACTTTCTATAAATGGATGTCAAAATATAATCCAATACGATAAAATCTAGGAAACCAAACATGCCCCTAGTAGAACACACCTTGAGATAGATAGATTTGGATATGTAGTGACTCAAGAAGGCAATGAGTTGGTCATTTATGATGAGACAACAACCTACATAGAAGTTGTTAAGGGATCAAATTCTGAGAAATGGTTTGAGACCATGAGATTTGAGATGGAATCGATGTACACCAACAAGGTATGGACCTTGGTGGATCCACCTGAATGGGTAAAACCCATAGGGTGCAAATGGACCTTCAAGAAGAAGACTGACATGGATGGTAATGTACAAACTTACAAAGGTTGATTGGTTGCAAAGGGTTTCAGACAAGTTCAAGGTGTTGACTATGATGAAACCTTTTCACCAGTTGTCATGGTTAAGTCCATTAGGATCATGCTTGCATTGCATCTTGACTATGAGATTTGGTAGATGGTTGTTAAAACCACATTCCTTAATGGGAATTTTCTTGAGGACGTGTACATGACACAACCTGAGGATTTTATAAATCCAAAGGATGCAAATAAAGTATGTAACCTACAAAGGTAAATCTATGGATTGAAGCAAGCATCTCAGAGATGGAATCTTCAATTTGACAAAATAGTCAAAGAGTTTGGCTTGAGCCAAAATGAAGATGAGCCATGTATTAATAGGAAGGTTAGTGGGAGCATGATTGTATTCCTCATCTTGTATGTGGATGACATACTATTGTTGGGGAATGACATACCTATTTTACAAATGGTAAAACTTGGTTGGAAACACATTATCTATGAAGGGCTTGGGCTAAGCATCCTATGTCTTAGGAATTAAGATCTATAGAGATAGATCTAGAAGGATTCTTGGACTAAGTTTGAGCACATACATTGACAAAGTGTTGAAGAGATTCAATATGGAGGACTCAAAGAGAGGGAACCTATCCATGTCTCGTGGTGTTACTATCTCTAGAGCTCAATGTCCTAATTCTTGTAAAGAAAGGGAATGCTTGAGTAGGACTCCATATGCATATGCAATTGGATCTATCATGTATACAATGTTATGTACTCGTCTGGATCTCTCATATGTCTTGAGCATGATGAGCAGATATCAGTCAGATCCCGATGATTCCCATTGAATTGTCGTGAAGAATATCCTTAACTACTTGAGAAGAACTAAGGATCAGTTCCTTGTCTACAGTGGTGAGGAAGGGTTTGTGGTAAAGGGTTACACCAAAGCAAGTTTTCAAACTGATAAAGATGATTATTGATTGCAATCAGATTTTTGTTTTACCTCAACAACATATTTGTAAGGTCAAAGAGTTCCCAGCAAGAAATTGTTGTTGATTCTACAATAGAGGCCAAGTATATTTCTACATCATGCAACAAATGAAGTTGTTTGGATTAAGAAGCTCATCTCTAAACTTGGGGTGGTTCCAAGCATCAATGATGCAATTGAGCTATCCTGACAACAATGGCTCTATTGCACAAGCTAAAGAACCTAGATCACATCAGCATTCCAAGTACATACAATTACAGTTCCATCTCAAATGAGAGATCATACAGTGAGGAGATGTAAAGATTTGCAAAGTACCAACTGAAAGCAATGTTGTTGACCCCTTGATAAAAGCATGTTCGCTGGAGAAGCATGAAGGTAATGCTAGATCACTTGGGATTAATGGGTGATTGGCTCTAAGTGCAAGTGAGAGTATGTTGGTGTGTATGCCTAGAGAGCCAATCATATGATGATTGTAATGGCATAACTTGTAAATGATTTGATTAATAATAAAGGCAAACTTTCAATTTATTATGTTTCATTCAATTATGAGATGATGATGATGTTACATAATAAATGTCTAAAAATGATATGATCCAATGACATATGTCTTTGTGTTGAGGACCTAAACAATGAGATCATATGGATGTTAAGAGTATATACATTCTTGTTATGTCCCTATTCACATGTTATTGTAGAAGGCTGATAAACAACAATAACACATTAGACTAGAGTGTGTGTTGGTTGATGACAGAATCTCATTAGTCATGATATATGATATCAAAACAAACACACAAATACTTGTTAGTGAACAGTGTATCAGACATACTCACCTTGAGAGTGATACATGGAAACCATGATTGGTAGTCAGAATCATCTCGCATAGTGATGGTGGTGATTGTGGTTCTTAGACCTGAAATCACTATAGTAATCACATGTTGTTGATGTGATTTGACATCATTAAACATGACCCCAAATAAGGGTTTCCATAAAGGTGATGCTGAAATGCATTATGACACATGAGGAATGACTATGAGTGATGTAGATGGGATTTGTTCCTCTTATAAGAGTTTGATATCTAGATCACTTGATAAGTAAGACTGAGAAAAGAACGGTCATGCACACGTGAATCAATATGTGATATTGAGTTCACATATATCTTACATAGTCTGCTCTAGTTCAAGGAACATACATTGAACGTTAAAAGTATGATGATTCTATGCCTCAAGTTCAATCTGGATATCAGAGACAACGGAACTATACGATCATTGTAACACTAATCATAGATTTTAGGTTGAAGTTGTTCTCCATCTTTTTGAATTACTTGGGTAGCCATGATGTGTTGCTAGATACCAGTCGTTGGTTGTGATGTCATAAATTGGTTATGGAGATTCATAACCAACATAACTTGGGATCTATAGGGTCACACACATAAGATACACTTGGAATAGGAGTTTATTCATGAATGTGGTTTAAACTTGATTAATAAAGTATTACGTATTCTGTTATAACCCACATCAAGGTTAGTCAGTAAATACCTCGATTAGTGTGAAGTACCTTAATTAGTTCTAAGTACCTTGTTAAACATCATGGTTAATCAATATAAGCTAATATGTGAATCAATAGTTGAGATTGATTCATCTGGGGTAATTAATGTTAACTGCAGTGTTAATCGTTAAGTTAATTACCTAAGATAATTAACCTATTTAATATGGTCTATTTGCTATGCTTTTATGCCTTGAGGTTGTAGTGGATCCCGTGCTTGAAATTTTGCAAAAGAAATCATTTGATTCAGACTTACGGAGAGAAAGTTATGACATTTTCAATTTCTTGGGCTGAATCTGCAATTTTCCCATTTAATTGGCTATTAATTCCTTTCCTTTATCTTCTTTCTTCCCCAATCGATTTCAGAACCGCCTAAGTGGCACCCTGCTTCTCGACTGAATAACAGTAAAGGGAGCAAGAGTGGGTGATTTCTTGACTTCCTAGCTTCGAATCAGCGGCGCCCTACTTCCTTTCTCCTTCCTCCATCCTTTCCCTTCATCTTCCTCTTCCAATCGTGGCCCGGCCAGCCAGGCAGGGTCAGCCAACAACGACACCCAACCAACTGATCGGCCAACAGTAGGGGAAAGGAGGGGTAATTTTGGAACCCCTAGCCTCGAGCTAGCCTTGGCGTCATCTTCCTCCATCGTTCTTCCTCTTCTTCCTGCCCAAACACAGCACTCCACCCTCTAGGGCGGCGCCCCTACCAGCTTGAGCAGCAGCTGCTGCAGCAACGGCCAGGAGCCATCTTGGGCACAGGAAGAACCTTGGAAATGCACCATCGAGCTCGTCTTTGAGGTCCATGCCTGAATCCGCATCCACGAGCAGCACCTAGCTGCATTTTTAGCTTGTTTCCTCCACTTGTACGTGAAGCAGGTTTGTTCCAGAGTAATTCCAAGGTAGAAGAAGACTTGTTGACGCCCGGATTTAGGCCTTGGATGGATTTTCAATTGAAATTCGATCACTTTGACACACGGTGAGTAGAACCTCACTTATCGAGCAAGATTTGACTCTAATAATCGGACATTTTGGTTGAAATCGGTATCATTCGCAGATGTCAGCGTTTACCCAGGTGTTGGTCAGTGTCAGTGCCACTCGATTTCTAATTGCACGTTTTATTTATTAACGTTCGCATGATGCTAATTAGTTAATTTATATGTGTGATTTGGATTAGTGAAAATACATGATTAATCGAAACTTCATTTGCTCGATTAAATGTTGAACTCAGTAGCACATGATCAGTAACGATACAGTTTGGGTATAAACCCAGGCTATACATTTTAGTAAGTTAATAGATGCTCGATTTTAAAGGAAAGATAATGACATGAAAGGGTTCAATAGAAACCTAGTTTCACACTCCCGGTCATATTTAATGTGAGTTTATTAATAATTATATGAATCGACGCGTTTCTCAAGATATCATAAGAAATTCTCAGTTATTGTCAATAATTCATGTCACGATAAGTAATTAACTCTTAATTAGGTTATGTGATGCACAACTCAGGATTAGGGTTGATGTGCACATTTTTCAAGGAATTTCAGATAATTTACAAGTGCTATTAATGATTTCTCATAATCTTGAGTAATCAACCCTTATCAGTATATTAAGATGTTTAATTGTATGATTTCAGTATGTATGTGCCAAGTTGACAAGTATTCTATATATTTAAATCTGTCTGAAAGCACAGTATGTTGATTTCTTAGTAAATTACCGTGTTTGAGCATATTGCACTGCCAAGTTAGAAATGATATATATGTTGTATTTATAAGTTTCAGATAAATAGACTCGGTACCATAGAGATACCAAAGACAAGAATTGTTGGTATGTATGCCCTAAGAGCCAATCCCATTGGTGGGATACATTAAGATTGATTTGATAAACGTCAAAGGCAAGCTTCCAATTCTTTCTGGTTCAGTCATATGAGATAATGATAGAACATATTGAATGTCTAGAGAATGACAATACTCAATGATGTATGCTTTCAGGTTGAAGACCTGAACGATGAGATCATACGGATGCTAAGAGTTTGTACATTCTTATTATGTCCCTAGTCAGATGTCATTGTGGAAGGTAGATAGACAACAATGACACACAAGACTAGATTGTGGTGTTGGTTGATGACAGAATCTCATTAGTCATGATATGGAGATATCAAACCAAACACATAGGTACTTGTTAGAGAACAAGTGTACTGGACAGACCCACCATGAGTTTGACACATGAAACCATGACATGGTAGTCACAGTCAGTTCTCACAGTGATGGTGGTGAGTGTGATTCTTTGACCTGAAATAACTACACTCAATACATGTCGTTGGGCACACTTTGACATCATCAAACGCAGTCCTAAAACATGGGTTGTTATAAAGGTGATGATTGGGTGCTTTGACATATGGGGCTTTTGAGGGGTGAGTGATAGATATGGGATTTGTCCCTCCTGAGGGAGTTTGATATCCATGGCCACTTGATGAGTAGGATTGAGATAGGCATGCGCGCATGTGTGAATCAGTATGTGATATTGATGTCATACATATCTCCTCCAATCTAATCTGAGATTAAGAAAGTGAATGAACGTTGACAGGATGACTGTTCCATGCCTCGAGTTCATTCGGGATATCAGTGACAAAGGAATTATACATTCGTTGTAACACCATTCACAGATTGTAGGATTGAAAGTTGTTCTCCAACTTTCCTTTTCACTTGGGTAGCACTGATGTGTGACTAGGCACTGCTCTTTGCTTGTGAAGTCATAAGTGTTATGGACTTTCATTGCCAACGTGAAACGGACCTGCAGGGTCACACACATAGGAATTAACCTGGAAGAGGAGTTTATCCACAAACAATGTTTAGATTGATTACTAAAGGAGTTTAGTAGTTCAATTAAACACGCAGTCAATTGATAGCTCAGTATCATAGTGTTCAAGGTGTTGGACTGATTGATTAGAGTATTAGATTGATTGAAACTACAATTGACTGATTTGCGCAGTCTGCTGCCCCAACCGATCGGCTCATAAGGATGAATCAGTCGGCTCAGGTTGGTGAACCGGTCGGCTCAAGGTAGTGAGACGATCGGCTCATGTGTCATAAAACGATCGGCTCGATTGTTGAACCAGTCGATTCGTGGACAAACCGAGATCATTTGGAAAGTCAGAAGACTATTTTGCAAATACAATTTGTTTCACTTGTACAAATTCTATTTGGACAAGGATTAATATTTGATTAGTTGGAAACAAATATGAAAGTCAATTTGAGTTGGACCAGGATCACGAACTGATCGGCTCAGAAGTGAACCAATCGGCTCAGGTGTCCCAACTGATCAGTTCAGGTGTGAACCGATCGGCTCAGGTCCCCAACCAACTGTTTCATGCTTGAAACGATAGGTTCAGGTGGCATAGTTGGTTGTTTTGTGGAAAATCTTGAATCCTTCTACTCCTGCTTTAATCCCGCATTGCCCGGGGTGGAGAACCCTATCCCATGACCCTTCTACATATAGGGGTATTGGGGGCTTCTCAACAACAACAACTCAGAACACCAGTTGATCTGCAAAGTTGTCGTTCTCTCTGGTTGTAGTAACCGAGAGAGCCCGAGCAAGTGCTACCCGATAAGGGAGGCACCGTAAGGGAAAGACAACTACAGAAAAGCGAATGGTGGCAGGAGAGTGTGTCGGTGACTAGTAGCCGACAGGAGGGTACGACTCCTTCCGATTCCTTGTGGGACACGGAGATTAGAGTTCTAGGTAGTCTGTGTGGACTACTTTAGAGGCGGGAGACTTCTGCCACTCGGAGGACAGCTGTCAATCCCGATAGTCCCGGTGAGACCAGGAGCTGCACAGACACCGTCCAAGACCAGAGGTGAAGACCGCACAAGCCGCGAGGTAACGTCGCCGAGCAGGCCTCGGAACAAGGTATGTCTCTACAAACCATCCTTCCTACTGTAGAGACGTTGACGCGATTCCTTTATTCTGGGTTTGGGAGAAGAAAATTTTTATTTCTACTGCCTTCTCTGTCTCCCCTAAAACCCAACAGTGGTATCAGAGCGAGGTTAACTGCTCAATACTTTAGGATTATCGATGTGATTGATTTTGGTTTGTCGCCTTTATTTATTGCATACGATGCGAATAAAATTGGCTTTATGCATGTATAATCCTAAATCCACAAATCCCAATATACATATATGATATGTAATATGAA
Source organism: Alisma plantago-aquatica (assembly GCA_963693085.1). Taxonomy (NCBI): domain Eukaryota; kingdom Viridiplantae; phylum Streptophyta; class Magnoliopsida; order Alismatales; family Alismataceae; genus Alisma; species Alisma plantago-aquatica. The sequence goes on from OY856409.1 coordinate 1,488,844,763, forward strand.
TGCACTCGATACGCGTCACCCTTAAATGATTTTTGTGGTGGATGTATAGCGTGGTTATGGCCAATAAACCCTTTATATGTGTGCTTGGTTGAATGTGGTTGCTTGCATCTCGGTCTGTGCATGGATTCCCTACCTCCTTATTCCTGATGTAACTCGAGATAGCTTGAGATTTTTTTCCTACCTCCCCCCCCCGAATGTAACTCGGGGTTTCCCAATTTAAATGTAAATAGGATAGATCTTTTTATATTTCCTGTTATGTCAAAGAACATAGGAAAATATGACGACAACTGAGACGATTGGTTCAAGGCATGAACTGATCAGTTGGCGATCCAGACTGTAACGACACTCACCATCATTAAGATAACAAGTGTCATTAACAATAATAAAACATGCGGAAGCAAATCATTTGTAGCGGAATTACTGAAAATCACTAAAAATTAAAACTTTTTGCAAAGAGATCCATTCACAGGAAATCTCTTTCATTCAAAACCAAAGTAAAACTTTACATCCTGGTTTACAAGTGCACGACCTATACAATTCCTTTTCAAGGATTACAGCATTGACTGTCCTGCTAACAAATATACACCGACAGTATATAAACTTTGAGGCACTATGCCAAAACTTCGATTGATTCATTTAAAACTCCGAGGACCTGAGAGTACAGAGACGACACATAGGACTACTATCTATATGACTTGACAGACAATATCTCCACTTGAGATCTCATTGCTGTCCTTGTTGTTGTTGTTGCTGCTCTTTCTCTATTCTTAGGGATTTCCTGCCCTGCCTTCCATGCATACCTAAAAATGTTTCCCACGGGGGTGAGACAATTGAAAATTGCCCCAGCGGGAGATATAACTCTCCGCCAAAACATTGTTATTGCAGTTTTTTTAAATTAAAACTGAGCAGGGGTTACTTTTACCATATCAGGCAGAATTATTCATCATAGAACAGAATAAGATAATCTCCTATTCTCAAGGAGAGCATTGCATCTACCCATGGTAGATAAATAATTCATCTGTCTATTTTGCAGAGAATATAAAGAGACATAAATAACATTTATCCGCTAAAGAATGCACAAAGAAATACAACATCAGCCAATGAATCTCCGTATTCAGTCCTTAAGCAAACATGTTATACGGCTGATTACATTTTACAATCACACTTATGCCCTGAGGAGATGAGATATACCGCTCATGCTCCAACCGACCATTGCGAAGTCAAAATCGGTACCATACAAGGTCAAAGGTAGAGCCGGCTACCAAGACCTCCCATATCTCGGTCAGCGCAAGATTACATGCATGACATCTTATGTCTCTGCTATATTATAGCTTTCCAGGGTATACTGGCAACTTCGCTATCAGAGTTACAGTGGCATGCTGCACTCTCTTCGTGATCGTGAGATCTTGTGTTTATCTCCATCGATCCGGCATATTATTGGGAGATGTGTACTGCATCTGTCCCAATCTTCGGGAGATTCGTGATACATCTATCCCGGTGCAAGTAATGATGGATTGAGAGGTTTAGTGTTTACCTTTCCCCAGTTCCCTCATTAGGACGTAAGGATATTTTCGCCCATTTACCCCCACATACTCAAAAGTATGCCCTCCGGGTTTTGCCGCGGAGCACCCATTTCACCATCACCAATTTGCTGACGATGATGGATCTATGGTCAGGGCTCTACATGATATGATTTCACTTGATTAATTAAGTACATTATCATATTCTTTTAGCATCAGTCAAGTTCTCAAACATATTTTATTCAGACAAATGCTATAAAGAAACATGTACTATTTTCATCATTCACTTCTCATTCTTTATGAGACATTGGGATCTCAGTCCCTCATTACAATACTGGGATTTCTCATCCCTTAACCACATCATTATCATGCTTATCTAATCTGGGTATTCATACCCTCAATTCATCATTGTCATTGTTACCACTTGCTAGGTAACTATAATCTTCAGGTCCTTAGACTGAGGTAAGCATGATACTTGTTACACAAGTATCTCACATGGCTTTTAAAGCCTATTAAATATTTTGTCACCTTTCACTGGGTAACAACAACTTATTCATGGAACTCATAAGGTCCCTATACCTTTTGTTACTTTTGCTAAGCAACAACAACATTAGGCACATAAGGCCATTCAACATATTTGTTATATGAATGTCATAGCTCAGGTCTAGCTATGCTTGTCATCTCATGATGTCTACATGATTAATGGACATGACAACAACCATACAAGTCATTGACCACATCATGTGATACCTTAGTAACACCACAATTCCTTTATCAGGGTAATGGTTTATTACTCATTAGGGCTTTTCACTCCCTTTACCCAAATTAGGGTTAGGGTTCCCCAACTGACATCAATTAGGGTTTTATGCTCATGTAGTTAGATCAACCCTAATGTATTGCTCCACACCTCTAGGTGCATTCAAAGATATCATAAGTGTATTCTTATAATCACCATTCTCATCATATATCATTAATGATCATCAATACAAGGTACAAGTCCACTTCTCTTTCTTATTATGGTATGGTTACCTCATACCCATTAGAGTGGCTCATCCTTTTAAACAATGTATATTAGCTTATACTCATCAAAGTATATCAACTCATTACAATTTCATTGTAATATCTACAACACACACACACTTCATGTGTTTCTCATCCAAGTATGTTGGATTGAGATGCATCAAGGCATTTCAACCATGAAATGCTGGATGTGATATCTATCATGTCCTGGTGTATTACTCTCTTCTCATTTCTATCTTATTTAGGTTAATCAACTAACCTTGTATTAAGGTATCTTCCCTCTTAATACTTTATCCACTAACATGTTACTTCCATCATATGGTGCATAGGTTACACATTAGAATTGTCCAACTATCTTTAATGATATGGACTTATTGAATGATAAGACATTGTTGAATATAGGATAACCCATTATCCATCACTTTAAATATTTCAACTCTTAGGATGTTATCCATATCATTATTAGGGTAGCATACCTCATTCCTAAGAGTTTCATATCCTCATCTTTATAGGGTATATAGGGTTGATACATATGAGTCAACATAGCATATCATTGTTTATAAAACTTATAAAGTGTTTTCAATACACAAGGCATCATAGCTCATACCTGGATATGTTCAATATCTCAAAATGCATGCATGATTAGTACAGATGATAACAAACACATCTATTTCATATCAGCATAATGCAGGATAATGATAACATCACTAATCAAGGATTACCCCACCATGCCCTTGCTAGGGTTTCAGTTCAATAACCCTGTCCATTAGGGTTTATGTTCATATTTAGGGTTTCATGATCTCTTTGCTTAAGGATCATAACCCTTAATCACCACATGAATCATATTCATGTAGGAATTCATGTTATCAACTTCTTAACTTGATTAGGTCATATCAACTCTTCAGTCAAGTACATACAACTATGATTAACATAGTGTATCAAGTCATTGATCCTATAAGCAATTAGGGATTCATCCCTTAATTGGCACTTAATCACTTAGGTACTATTAGGGTTTCAACCTATGTACTTTCATTGATTACCATTACTAATCATCATTGGATTAATAGAACATTCATTATCTTAATTCCCAAAAATTCAATCTCATTGGACCTCCATTACATAATGTATCCAATTGAATTAGGGTTTCCAATGTTGATTCCTTCAATCATTGGACTCATGGAATCAATCATCAATTGGACCTACCATCATACTTCAATTGAGTTTAATAGGTCAACCTTCAACTGATTTGACCCTCAATTGACCCTCAATTGACCCTCAATTAGGGTTTGATTCAATTGAATTAGGGCTTGGAATCGATGATCCAACAACACTAATCAATGCAGAACTAGTTGCATTGAAACCATTGAACCATCATCCAAATTGGGTATGACCTGACCCCAAACGGTCTTGAGGTCGTTTGGATGACCTCCAAACGGTCTTGAGACCGTTTTCCCATCAAATCACTCAAATCTAAGTCAACCAATTAGAGTTTGGTTCATTGGATTGATCACCAAATCAGTATTGCATTGTATAACATCTTGGTACCTTTAGACCTTCAAACACCTAACCATACTCAACCCTAGACCTCCAAACGGTCTTGGGTGACCACCAAACGGTCTTGAGGTCGTTTGGATGACCTCCAAACGGTCTTGAGACCGTTTTCCCATCATATCACTCAAAACCAAGCAATCCAATTAGGGTTTGGTTCATTGAAGTGCTCACCAAATCAACAATTTATTGCAGATCAACTTGATATCTTTAGACCTTCAACCACTGATCTATACCCAACCCTAGACCTCCAAACGGTCTTGGGTGACCACCAAACGGTCTTGAGACCGTTTGGATGAGCTCCAAACGGTCTTGAGACCGTTTGGCCCATCCAACCTTTGGACTTTAGTGAAAAATCATCATGGATTGGTCTATCAAGTTGATCAACAAATTAGCACTACCTTGCAATATGATTAGTACCTTTGGACCTTCAATTGGTCAACTATACTTGACCCCAGACCTCCAAACAGTCTTGGGGTGATCCCCAAACGGTCTTGAGACCGTTTGGGCTAATCAACCCAAAATCTCAACTTAACTCATTGGAATTTCAGCACTGTTTTCAATTAGGGTTTGCCTAATTGATTAGGCTTCAACTCACGATTCCTTGGGAGTTAACCCATAAAATTTGGTGAGTCATTAGCCAACATAATAGGGATCAATAATCCCAAACGTTCAACGCTTAGTCAACGCACTCAAATGGTCTTGAAACCATTTTCCCAAAAAGTTCAAGTTAATCAGGTTGAAAATCAGCACTTAATTCAGTTCGATTTGCCTAATTGATTGGCCTTCAACCTATGATTCCTTTGGATTTAACCCCTCAAATTTGGAGGGTCATTAGCCTACATAATTAGAAACGAGATTCCCAAACGGTTCACGCTTGGTCAACTCTTTCATACGGTTTTGAAACCGTTTGCCACCAAACGGTTTGCAAACCGTTTGGTCACCAAACGGTTTTGGTGAAACTGTTTGGTCCCAACCAATGAGATCATTTTCTCCCAAGATATTTGGTGAGTTGCTTGCTTATGATGATGTCATCATCATCTTCCTTCTTGCACCCAAGAACAGCAACCGTTCTTGATGGAATTTGCAGCAAAGAAGCAAAAGTTTATCAAATTGAAGAAATCAATCAACAAAGCATAGAAGATTGATGCAATAGCAATGTTTGAGGGTTTAAGTTATAAAACCCGCCTCAAATTTGATCTCCAAGCTCCAAGCTCCGTGGATTTAATGGTGGATGGAGCTCCAGAAACTATCCAAGGTTCGTTCTTGAGCTTTTGGATGAAATGGATGGCTAGAAATGGAAATCGAGTGAAGAAAACCTAGAATCAATCATTGATTTAGGGTTTTCACCATGAATCCAAGGTAGAAGATGATGAAACCTTACCTACAGGTGGTGTTCGTCCTTCTCCTACTCCTGAGCTTCCCCTTGGTCGTCCAAACCAAAAGGAATAAGGAAAAGACTAAGGGAAACGTTTCTTATGTGTTATTGAAATAAGGTATATATAAAGAATATGTATATGGGTCTTTAATGAAAGAGAAAATGAAATCATTTTCCTTAAATAAATTCCATACTAATTTTCCCCTAATCCTCCTCCATTACTTGATCACGAAACCACCTTCAAACTTTCGTAAAAGCTCTTCATTATCCAAGAATTAATGGAAAAGAAATTAAGCACCTTAATCCATTATAATAATAATATATCTTTTTGAGTGGGAATTCTTTTCCTTATAATAAGGTGAGTGGAATTTCACCTCCTTAGGATATTTTCGTTCCTTATCTTGGCAAAGGAACGTCCATACTTATTCAAAATCAACCCAAAACATTTTGGTTGAAAGCCCTTCAATTATTTTTATTCATTTTTGCCCTAAATCGAATTAGGGTTTCAATTAGGCATTATTCTTGATTATTTTAATGTCAAGATTCTCTCTCCTCCAACTTATTTCAAATGAGATGCCCCTCTCATTTTCTTTGATCTACATGATGCCAAGAAACATTAGGGACCTTATTGAAGTGGTAATTTGTATATTGAACCCTAGATTTTGGGTAAATTGCACTTTACTCCAAAACTAGGTTTTAATGCACAACATTGTCCAACAAGCTCTATCTTGGTGTCCAGGCTTTGGAAAACCATACCACTACATCATATTCATCCTTATAATTTCTCAACATCCGAGGAACACCTCATCATGCAACATTTTGCAAGTTAACCCCTCATCTTGGGGTAATTTTCACTTTAGTCCAAAATAAGCAAACATTGCTTCAACATTGCTCAAACATGACCAAAATTGAAACATAGGTTACTCTTGAGACCTAATCACTTTTCAAAAGAAAAGATTAAACATATAATCATCTCTCTTAATCAAAACACCTAGGGTTAAAGCATAACCCAGGTAAGGGATGTTACAAATTATAAACCCCTAACAAGGATTTCGTCCCCGAAATCCCAGATAAAGGGAACATATATTATTCATTCATCATATCATCATGTCTCTACATAACACCTCATTGTTATGGAGACATCATAGAACTTTGATCAACACAAAGTTCCTTCACACAATATTCTCATAGAGTCAAATGAGAACTTATCTTAAAGACATATTGAGTTGTTATGTTTATGCAAAGCATAAACCCCTAACAAATGATGTTTATATCATTTTATATCATCAGACTAATTTCATAGTTGACCATTCCCAGTAGTCAGCCTAAACCATCTGATAATTCTCAGATACCAGAATCTCTTACCTTGGTATCAGTCACATGTGTTGAAATCACAGTATATTCTCATCTTTCTTTTATCATATTTACAACTTTATTGAACAGGGATCACCTCTCTTATTCTCTTTCTCATCATATGAGGGTCATACTTTTACTTCCTCATATACACATACTGATCTGAATTCCTATCAGATCCTTCTTTCTTGTATTTAAGGTATGATACATTTATTCATTTCATAATTCTTATTTCATGATACTCATTAGATTGTATCAGAATGATTGCTTGATCATGGCAATCAAAAAGATATCAATCTAAGAGTTTCCATACTCACTTTATCATCAATAATTGTATACCTGATCAGGGTTTACAAGTACTGAGATCAAGTAGTATGCACTTACATGCTATCATATTTCTTGCTTTTCCTATTATCATAACATAAGATTTAACATCCCTGGATTTTATCCAGGCATCTCTTCTATACCTCTTCCTATTTCATAGAGGTAAGAACAATATAGAGCATTTAAAATAATACTGGACAGAATTAAAATTCTAGTTCTCATCATTTCTTCCCTATATAACAACCAATAGGGAAAACAAAATCAGCAATCCTCCTTTTTATAACAAAAAGGGGTTTAGTGTACTCAGCATGTACACATTTATAACATACATTGTCCTCACATCATGGTCTTATTAGTCTTATTACTGATGCAAAAACTAAGCCATGGAATCTTACAGGTGAAAGGTTAAGACCTTTACACTTACTTAGGGGCTGCTGCCCTGGCACATTAAGCATTTATTGCACTATTAGTACCAAAAACTTGGCTTTTTAAAACCATTAGACAAATGTCTCTAGAATTATAGAGATCATCACCTACTTTTCAGCTTATTGCCCCTTCTTGGGCACTGCCATCACAGATTTATTATCTGTCTAAACTCATAGCAGAGTCTAATTTCTTGCCATAAGTTAATCTTTTCCATATTTTCCTTGTTCCAACATGACTAAGTCATTTAGGAACTCTTTTAAAGCTCAAGCTTTCTGTATTAAGGACTGATAACCTAGGTTGTAAGACTAGTATCCAGTCCCCTATATGCATTACTATTGCCCTAATCTGCCCAAAAAGAGCATGATCATAGGATTCTCTATCTTGATCAGGTCTTATTGGGGATTCTCAGGCACTCATTCTATTCTTGTCAGATCCCTTACACCTCTTCTTGATTCAACAACATTGCCCTTAGCAATGTGTTCCTTGTGTTCTCCAGTCATTTTCAACTTCACCCTTTCTCTACACAAGCAAAAATCATTATAGGGTATACTGGAGGACACTAACACAGACTCAACTACCTTAGTCCTATGTCTCTGTAGATTCAGCGAACCTAGAGCTCTGATACCACTAAATTGTAACGACACTCGCCATCATTAAGATAACAAGTGTCATTAACAATAATAAAACATGTGGAAGCAAATCATTTGTAGCGGAATTACTGAAAATCACTAAAAATTAAAACTTTTTGCAAAGAGATCCATTCACAGGAAATCTCTTTCATTCAAAATCAAAGTAAAACTTTACATCCTGGTTTACAAGTGCACGACATGTACAATTCCTTTTCAAGGATTACAGCATTGACTGTCCTGCTAACAAATATACACCGACAGTATATAAACTTTGAGGCACTATGCCAAAACTTTGATTGATTCATTTAAAACTCTGAGGACCTGAGAGTACAGAGACGACACATAGGACTACTATCTATATGACTTGACACACAATATCTCCACTTGAGATCTCATTGATGTCCTTATTGTTGTTGTTGCTGCTCTTTCTCTGTTCTTAGGGATTTCCTGCCCTGCCTTCCATGCATACCTAAAAATGTTTCCCACGGGGGTGAGACAATTGAAAATTGCCCCAGCGGGAGATATAACTCTCCGCCAAAACATTGTTATTGCAGTTTTTTTAAATTAAAACTGAGCAGGGGTTACTTTTACCATATCAGGCAGAATTATTCATCATAGAACAGAATAAGATAATCTCCTATTCTCAAGGAGAGCATTGCATCTACCCATGGTAGATAAATAATTCATCTGTCTATTTTGCAGAGAATATAAAGAGACATAAATAACATTTATCCGCTAAGGAATGCACAAAGAAATACAACATCAGCCAATGAATCTCCGTATTCAGTCCTTAAGCAAACATGCTATATGGATGATTACATTTTACAATCACACTTATGCCCTGAGGAGATGAGATATACCGCTCATGCTCCAACCGACCATTGCGAAGTCGAAATCGGTACCATACAAGGTCAAAGGTAGAGCCAGCTACCAAGACCTCCCATATCTCGGTCAGCGCGAGATTACATGCATGACATCTTATGTCTCTGCTATATTATAGCTTTCCAGGGTATACTGGCAACTTCGCTATCAGAGTTACAGTGGCGTGCTGCACTCTCTTCGCGATCGTGAGATCTTGTGTTTATCTCCATCGATCCGGCATATTATTGGGAGATGTGTACTGCATCTGTCCCAATCTTCGGGAGATTCGTGATACATCTATCCCGGTGCAAGTAATGAAGGATTGAGAGGTTTAGTGTTTACCTTTCCCCAATTCCCTCATTAGGACGTAAGGATATTTTCGCCCATTTACCCCCACATACTCAAAAGTATGCCCTCCGGGTTTTGCCGCGAAGCACCCGTTTCACCATCACCAATTTGCTGACGATGATGGATCTATGGTCAGGGCTCTACATGATATGATTTCACTTGATTAATTAAGTACATTATCATATTCTTTTAGCATCAGTCAAGTTCTCAAACATATTTTATTCAGACAAATGCTATAAAGAAACATGTACTATTTTCATCATTCACTTCTCATTCTTTATGAGACATTGGGATCTCAGTCCCTCATTACAATACTGGGATTTCTCATCCCTTAACCACATCATTATCATGCTTATTGAATCTGGGTATTCATACCCTCAATTCATCATTGTCATTGTTACCACTTGCTAGGTAACTATAATCTTCAGGTCCTTAGACCGAGGTAAGCATGATACTTGTTACACAAGTATCTCACATGGCTTTTAAAGCCTATTAAATATTTTGTCACCTTTCACTGGGTAACAACAACTTATTCATGGAACTCATAAGGTCCCTATACCTTTTGTTACTTTTGCTAAGCAACAACAACATTAGGCACATAAGGCCATTCAACATATTTGTTATATGAATGTCATAGCTCAGGTCTAGCTATGCTTGTCATCTCATGATGTCTACATGATTAATGGACATGACAACAACCATACAAGTCATTGACCACATCATGTGATACCTTAGTAACACCACAATTCCTTTATCAGGGTAATGGTTTATTACTCATTAGGGCTTTTCACTCCCTTTACCCAAATTAGGGTTAGGGTTCCCCAACTGACATCAATTAGGGTTTTATGCTCATGTAGTTAGATCAACCCTAATGTATTGCTCCACACCTCAAGGTGCATTCAAAGATATCATAAGTGTATTCTTATAATCACCATTCTCATCATATATCATTAATGATCATCAATACAAGGTACAAGTCCACTTCTCTTTCTTATTATGGTATGGTTACCTCATACCCATTAGAGTGGCTCATCCCTTTAAACAATGTATATTAGCTTATACTCATCAAAGTATATCAACTCATTACAATTTCATTGTAATATCTACAACACACACACACTTCATGTGTTTCTCATCCAAGTATGTTGGATTGAGATGTATCAAGGCATTTCAACCATGAAATGCTAGATGTGATATCTATCATGTCCTGGTGTATTACTCTCTTCTCATTTCTATCTTATTTAGGTTAATCAACTAACCTTGTATTAAGGTATCTTCCCTCTTAATACTTTATCCACTAACATGTTACTTCCATCATATGGTGCATAGGTTACACATTAGAATTGTCAACCTATCTTTAATGATATGGACTTATTGAATGATAAGACATTGTTGAATATAGGATAACCCATTATCCATCACTTTAAATATTTCAACTCTTAGGATGTTATCCATATCATTATTAGGGTAGCATACCTCATTCCTAAGAGTTTCATATCCTCATCTTTATAGGGTATATAGGGTTGATACATATGAGTCAACATAGCATATCATTGTTTATAAAACTTATAAAGTGTTTTCAATACACAAGGCATCATAGCTCATACCTGGATATGTTCAATATCTCAAAATGCCTGCATGATTAGTACAGATGATAACAAACACATCTATTTCATATCAGCATAATGCAGGATAATGATAACATCACTAATCAAGGATTACCCCACCATGCCCTTGCTAGGGTTTCAGTTCAATAACCCTGTCCATTAGGGTTTATGTTCATATTTAGGGTTTCATGATCTCTTTGCTTAAGGATCATAACCCTTAATCACCACATGAATCATATTCATGTAGGAATTCATGCTATCAACTTCTTAACTTGATTAGGTCATATCAACTCTTCAGTCAAGTACATACAACTATGATTAACATAGTGTATCAAGTCATTGATCCTATAAGCAATGAGGGATTCATCCCTTAATTGGCACTTAATCACTTAGGTACTATTAGGGTTTCAACATATGTACTTTCATTGATTACCATTACTAATCATCATTGGATTAATAGAACATTCATTATCTTAATTCCCAAAAATTCAATCTCATTGGACCTCCATTACATAATGTATCCAATTGAATTAGGGTTTCCAATGTTGATTCCTTCAATCATTGGACTCATGGAATCAATCATCAATTGGACCTACCATCATACTTCAATTGAGTTTAATAGGTCAACCTTCAACTGATTTGACCCTCAATTGACCCTCAATTGACCCTCAATTAGGGTTTGATTCAATTGAATTAGGGCTTGGAATCGATGATCCAACAACACTAATCAATGCAGAACTAGTTGCATTGAAACCATTGAACCATCATCCAAATTGGGTATGACCTGACCCCAAACGATCTTGAGGTCGTTTGGATGACCTCCAAACGGTCTTGAGACCGTTTTCCCATCAAATCACTCAAATCTAAGTCAACCAATTAGAGTTTGGTTCATTGGATTGATCACAAAATCAGTATTGCATTGTATAACATCTTGGTACCTTTAGACCTTCAAACACCTAACCATACTCAACCCTAGACCTCCAAACGGTCTTGGGTGACCACAAAACGGTCTTGAGGTCGTTTGGATGACCTCCAAACGGTCTTGAGACCGTTTGCCCATCATATCACTCAAAACCAAGCAATCCAATTAGGGTTTGGTTCATTGAAGTGCTCACCAAATCAACAATTTATTGCAGATCAACTTGATATCTTTAGACCTTCAACCACTGATCTATACCCAACCCTAGACCTCCAAACTGTCTTGGGTGACCACCAAACGGTCTTGAGACCGTTTGGATGAGCTCCAAACGGTCTTGAGACCGTTTGGCCCATCCAACCTTTGGACTTTAGTGAAAAATCATCATGGATTGGTCTATCAAGTTGATCAACAAATCAGCACTACCTTGCAATATGATTAGTACCTTTGGACCTTCAATTGGTCAACTATACTTGACCCCAGACCTCCAAACGGTCTTGGGGTGATCCCCAAACGGTCTTGAGACCGTTTGAGTGATCCCCAAACGGTCTTGAGACCGTTTGGGCTAATCAACCCAAAATCTCAACTTAACTCATTGGAATTTCAGCACTGTTTTCAATTAGGGTTTGCCTAATTGATTAGGCTTCAACTCACGATTCCTTGGGAGTTAACCCATAAAATTTGGTGAGTCATTATCCAACATAATAGGGATCAATAATCCCAAACGTTCAAAGCTTAGTCAACGCACTCAAATGGTCTTGAAACCATTTGCCCAAAAAGTTCAAGTTAATCAGGTTGAAAATCAGCACTTAATTCAGTTCGATTTGCCTAATTGATTGGCCTTCAACCTATGATTCCTTTAGAGTTAACCCCTCAAATTTGGAGGGTCATTAGCCTACATAATTAGGAACGAGATTCCCCAACGGTCCACGCTTGGTCAACTCTTTCATCCGGTTTTGAAACCGTTTGCCACCAAACGGTTTGCAAACCGTTTCGTCACCAAACGGTTTTGGTGAAACCGTTTGGTCCCAACCAATGAGATCATTTTCTCCCAAGCTATTTGGTGAGTTGCTTGCTTATGATGATGTCATCATCATCTTCCTTCTTGCACCCAATAACAGCAACCGTTCTTGATGGAATTTGCAGCAAAGAAGCAAAAGTTTATCAAATTGAAGAAATCAATCAACAAAGCATAGAAGATTGATGCAATAGCAATGTTTGAGGGTTTAAGTTATAAAACCCGCCTCAAATTTGATCTCCAAGCTCCAAGCTCCGTGGATTTAATGGTGGATGGAGCTCCAGAAACTATCCAAGGTTCGTTCTTGAGCTTTTGGATGAAATGGATGGCTAGAAATGGAAATCGAGTGAAGAAAACCTAGAATCAATCATTGATTTAGGGTTTTCACCATGAATCCAAGGTAGAAGATGATGAAACCTTACCTACAGGTGGTGTTCGTCCTTCTCCTACTCCTGAGCTTCCCCTTGGTCGTCCAAAGCAAAAGGAATAAGGAAAAGACTAAGGAAAACGTTCCTTATGTGTTATTGAAATAAGGTATATATAAAGAATATGTATATGGGTCTTTAATGAAAGAGAAAATGAAATCATTTTCCTTAAATAAATTCCATACTAATTTCCCCCTAATCCTCCTCCATTACTTGATCACGAAACCACCTTCAAACTTTCGTAAAATCTCTTCATTATCCAAGAATTAATGGAAAAGAAATTAAGCACCTTAATCCATTATAATAATAATATATCTTTTTGAGTGGGAATTCTTTTCCTTATAATAAGGTGAGTGGAATTTCACCTTCCTTAGGATATTTTCGTTCCTTATCTTGGCAAAGGAACGTCTATACTTATTCAAAATCAACCCAAAACATTTTGGTTGAAAGCCCTTCAATTATTTTTATTCATTTTTGCCCTAAATCGAATTAGGGTTTCAATTAGGCATTATTCTTGATTATTTTAATGTCAAGATTCTCTCTCCTCCAACTTATTTCAAATGAGATGCCCCTCTCATTTTCTTTGCTCTACATGATGCCAAGAAACATTAGGGACCTTATTGAAGTGGTAATTTGTATATTGAACCCTAGATTTTGGGTAAATTGCACTTTACTCCAAAACTAGGTTTTAATGCACAACTTTGTCCAACAAGCTCTATCTTGGTGTCCAGGCTTTGGAAAACCATACCACTACATCATATTCATCCTTATAATTTCTCAACATCCGAGGAACACCTTATCATGCAACATTTTGCAAGTTAACCCCTCATCTTGGGGTAATTTTCACTTTAGTCCAAAATAAGCAAACATTGCTTCAACATTGCTCAAACATGACCAAAATTGAAACATAGGTTACTCTTGAGACCTAATCACTTTTCAAAAGAAAAGATTAAACATATAATCATCTCTCTTAATCAAAACACCTAGGGTTAAAGCATAACCCAGGTAAGGGATGTTACAAATTATAAACCCCTAACAAGGATTTCGTCCCCGAAATCCCAGATAAAGGGAACATATATTATTCATTCATCATATCATCATGTCTCTACATAACACCTCATTGTTATGGAGACATCATAGAACTTTGATCAACACAAAGTTCCTTCACACAATATTCTCATAGAGTCAAATGAGAACTTATCTTAAAGACATATTGAGTTGTTATGTTTATGCAAAGCATAAACCCCTAACAAATGATGTTTATATCATTTTATATCATCAGACTAATTTCATAGTTGACCATTCCCAGTAGTCAGCCTAAACCATCTGATAATTCTCAGATACCAGAATATCTTACCTTGGTATCAGTCACATGTGTTGAAATCACATTATATTCTCATCTTTCTTTTATCATATTTACAACTTTATTGAACAGGGATCACCTCTCTTATTCTCTTTCTCATCATATGAGGGTCATACTTTTACTTCCTCATACACACATACTGATCTGAATTCCTATCAGATCCTTCTTTCTTGTATTTAAGGTATGATACATTTATTCATTTCATAATTCTTATTTCATGATACTCATTAGATTGTATCAGAATGATTGCTTGATCATGGCAATCAAAAAGATATCAATCTAAGAGTTTCCATACTCACTTTATCATCAATAATTGTATACCTGATCAGGGTTTACAAGTACTGAGATCAAGTAGTATGCACTTACATGCTATCATATTTCTTGTTTTTCCTATTATCATAACATAAGATTTAACATCCCTGGATTTTATCCAGGCATCTCTTCTATACCTCTTCCTATTTCATAGAGGTAAGAACAATATAGAGCATTTAAAAGAATACTGGACAGAATTAAAATTCTAGTTCTCATCATTTCTTCCCTATATAACAACCAATAGGGAAAACAAAATCAGCAATCCTCCTTTTTATAACAAAAAGGGGTTTAGTGTACTCAACATGTACACATTTATAACATACATTGTCCTCACATCATGGTCTTATTAGTCTTATTACTGATGCAAAAACTAAGCCATGGAATCTTACAGGTGAAAGGTTAAGACCTTTACACTTACTTAGGGGCTGCTGCCCTGGCACATTAAGCATTTATTGCACTATTAGTACCAAAAACTTGGCTTTTTAAAACCATTAGACAAATGTCTCTAGAATTATAGAGATCATCACCTACTTTTCAGCTTATTGCCCCTTCTTGGGCACTGCCATCACAGATTTATTATCTGTCTAAACTCATAGCAGAGTCTAATTTCTTGCCATAAGTTAATCTTTTCCATATTTTCCTTGTTCCAACATGACTAAGTCATTTAGGAACTCTTTTAAAGCTCAAGCTTTCTGTATTAAGGACTGATAACCTAGGTTGTAAGACTAGTATCCAGTCCCCTATATGCATTACTATTGCCCTAATCTGCCCAAAAAGAGCATGATCATAGGATTCTCTATCCTGATCAGGTCTTATTGGGGATTCTCAGGCACTCATTCTATTCTTGTCAGATCCCTTGCACCTCTTCTTGATGCAACAACATTGCCCTTAGCAATGTGTTCCTTGTGTTCTCCAGTCATTTTCAACTTTACCCTTTCTCTGCACAAGCAGAAATCATTATAGGGTATACTGGAGCACACTAACACAGACTCAACTACCTTAGTCCTATGTCTCTGTAGACTCAGCGAACCTAGAGCTCTGATACCACTAAACTGTAACGACACTCGCCATCATTAAGATAACAAGTGTCATTAACAATAATAAAACATGCGGAAGCAAATCATTTGTAGCGGAATTACTGAAAATCACTAAAAATTAAAACTTTTTGCAAAGAGATCCATTCACAGGAAATCTCTTTCATTCAAAACCAAAGTAAAACTTTACATCCTGGTTTACAAGTGCACGACCTGTACAATTCCTTTTCAAGGATTACAGCATTGACTGTCCTGCTAACAAATATACACCGACAGTATATAAACTTTGAGGCACTATGCCAAAACTTCGATTGATTCGTTTAAAACTCCGAGGACCTGAGAGTACAGAGACGACACATAGGACTACTATCTATATGACTTGACAGACAATATCTCCACTTGAGATCTCATTGCTATCCTTGTTGTTGTTGTTGCTGCTCTTTCTCTGTTCTTAGGGATTTCCTGCCCTGCCTTCCATGCATACCTAAAAATGATTCCCACGGGGGTGAGACAATTGAAAATTGCCCCAGTGGGAGATATAACTCTCTGCCAAAACATTGTTATTGCAGTTTTTTTAAATTAAAACTGAGCAGGGGTTACTTTTACCATATCAGGCAGAATTATTCATCATAGAACAGAATAAGATAATCTCCTATTCTCAAGGAGAGCATTGCATCTACCCATGGTAGATAAATAATTCATCTGTCTATTTTGCAGAGAATATAAAGAGACATAAATAACATTTATCCGCTAAGGAATGAACAAAGAAATACAACATCAGCCAATGAATCTCCGTATTCAGTCCTTAAGCAAACATGTTATACGGATGATTACATTTTACAATCACACTTATGCCCTGAGGAGATGAGATATACCGCTCATGCTCCAACCGACCATTGCGAAGTCGAAATCGGTACCATACAAGGTCAAAGGTAGAGCCGGCTACCAAGACCTCCCATATCTCGGTCAGCGCGAGATTACATGCATGACATCTTATGTCTCTGCTATATTATAGCTTTCCAGGGTATACTGGCAACTTCGCTATCAGAGTTACAGTGGCGTGCTGCACTCTCTTCGCGATCGTGAGATCTTGTGTTTATCTCCATCGATCCGGCATATTATTGGGAGATGTGTACTGCATCTGTCCCAATCTTCGGGAGATTCGTGATACATCTATCCCGGTGCAAGTAATGAAGGATTGAGAGGTTTAGTGTTTACCTTTCCCCAATTCCCTCATTAGGACGTAAGGATATTTTTGCCCATTTACCCCCACATACTCAAAAGTATGCCCTCCGGGTTTTGCCACGGAGCACCCGTTTCACCATCACCAATTTGCTGACGATGATGGATCTATGGTCAGGGCTCTACATGATATGATTTCACTTGATTAATTAAGTACATTATCATATTCTTTTAGCATCAGTCAAGTTCTCAAACATATTTTATTCAGACAAATGCTATAAAGAAACATGTACTATTTTCATCATTCACTTCTCATTCTTTATGAGACATTGGGATCTCAGTCCCTCATTACAATACTGGGATTTCTCATCCCTTAACCACATCATTATCATGCTTATCGAATCTGGGTATTCATACCCTCAATTCATCATTGTCATTGTTACCACTTGCTAGGTAACTATAATCTTCAGGTCCTTAGACCGAGGTAAGCATGATACTTGTTACACAAGTATCTCACATGGCTTTTAAAGCCTATTAAATATTTTGTCACCTTTCACTGGGTAACAACAACTTATTCATGGAACTCATAAGGTCCCTATACCTTTTGTTACTTTTTCTAAGCAACAACAACATTAGGCACATAAGGCCATTCAACATATTTGTTATATGAATGTCATAGCTCAGGTCTAGCTATGCTTGTCATCTCATGATGTCTACATTATTAATGGACATGACAACAACCATACAAGTCATTGACCACATCATGTGATACCTTAGTAACACCACAATTCCTTTATCAGGGTAATGGTTTATTACTCATTAGGGCTTTTCACTCCCTTTACCCAAATTAGGGTTAGGGTTCCCCAACCGACATCAATTAGGGTTTTATGCTCATGTAGTTAGATCAACCCTAATGTATTGCTCCACACCTCTAGGTGCATTCAAAGATATCATAAGTGTATTCTTATAATCACCATTCTCATCATATATCATTAATGATCATCAATACAAGGTACAAGTCCACTTCTCTTTCTTATTATGGTATGGTTACCTCATACCCATTAGAGTGGTTCATCCCTTTAAACAATGTATATTAGCTTATACTCATCAAAGTATATCAACTCATTACAATTTCATTGTAATATCTACAACACACACACACTTCATGTGTTTCTCATCCAAGTATGTTGGATTGAGATGCATCAAGGCATTTCAACCATGAAATGCTGGATGTGATATCTATCATGTCCTGGTGTATTACTCTCTTCTCATTTCTATCTTATTTAGGTTAATCAACTAACCTTGTATTAAGGTATCTTCCCTCTTAATACTTTATCCACTAACATGTTACTTCCATCATATGGTGCATAGGTTACACATTAGAACTGTCCAACTATCTTTAATGATATGGACTTATTGAATGATAAGACATTGTTGAATATAGGATAACCCATTATCCATCACTTTAAATATTTCAACTCTTAGGATGTTATCCATATCATTATTAGGGTAGCATACCTTATTCCTAAGAGTTTCATATCCTCATCTTTATAGGGTATATAGGGTTGATACATATGAGTCAACATAGCATATCATTGTTTATAAAACTTATAAAGTGTTTTCAATACACAAGGCATCATAGCTCATACCTGGATATGTTCAATATCTCAAAATGCCTGCATGATTAGTACAGATGATAACAAACACATCTATTTCATATCATCATAATGCAGGATAATGATAACATCACTAATCAAGGATTACCCCACCATGCCCTTGCTAGGGTTTCAGTTCAATAACCCTGTCCATTAGGGTTTATGTTCATATTTAGGGTTTCATGATCTCTTTTCTTAAGGATCATAACCCTTAATCACCACATGAATCATATTCATGTAGGAATTCATGCTATCAACTTCTTAACTTGATTAGGTCATATCAACTCTTCAGTCAAGTACATACAACTATGATTAACATAGTGTATCAAGTCATTGATCCTATAAGCAATTAGGGATTCATCCCTTAATTGGCACTTAATCACTTAGGTACTATTAGGGTTTCAACCTATGTACTTTCATTGATTACCATTACTAATCATCATTGGATTAATAGAACATTCATTATCTTAATTCCCAAAAATTCAATCTCATTGGACCTCCATTACATAATGTATCCAATTGAATTAGGGTTTCCAATGTTGATTCCTTCAATCATTGGACTCATGGAATCAATCATCAATTGGACCTACCATCATACTTCAATTGAGTTTAATAGGTCAACCTTCAACTGATTTGACCCTCAATTGACCCTCAATTGACCCTCAATTAGGGTTTGATTCAATTGAATTAGGGCTTGGAATCGATGATCCAACAACACTAATCAATGCAGAACTAGTTGCATTGAAACCATTGAACCATCATCCAAATTGGGTATGACCTGACCCCAAACGGTCTTGAGGTCATTTGGATGACCTCCAAACGGTCTTGAGACCGTTTGCCCATCAAATCACTCAAATATAAGTCAACCAATTAGAGTTTGGTTCATTGGATTGATCACCAAATCAGTATTGCATTGTATAACATCTTGGTACCTTTAGACCTTCAAACACCTAACCATACTCAACCCTAGACCTCCAAACAGTCTTGGGTGACCACCAAACGGTCTTGAGGTCGTTTGGATGACCTACAAACGGTCTTGAGACCGTTTTCCCATCATATCACTCAAAACCAAGCAATCCAATTAGGGTTTGGTTCATTGAAGTGCTCACCAAATCAACAATTTATTGCAGATCAACTTGATATCTTTAGACCTTCAACCACTGATCTATACCCAACCCTAGACCTCCAAACGGTCTTGGGTGACCACCAAACGGTCTTGAGACCGTTTGGATGAGCTCCAAACGGTCTTGAGACCGTTTGGCCCATCCAACCTTTGGACTTTAGTGAAAAATCATCATGGATTGGTCTATCAAGTTGATCAACAAATCAGCACTACCTTGCAATATGATTAGTACCTTTGGACCTTCAATTGGTCAACTATACTTGACCCCAGACCTCCAAACGGTCTTGGGTTGATCCCCAAACGGTCTTGAGACCGTTGGGGTGATCCCCAAACGGTCTTGAGACCGTTTGGGCTAATCAACCCAAAATCTCAACTTAACTCATTGGAATTTCAGCACTGTTTTCAATTAGGGTTTGCCTAATTGATTAGGCTTCAACTCACGATTCCTTGGGATTTAACCCATAAAATTTGGTGAGTCATTATACAACATAATAGGGATCAATAATCCCAAACGTTCAACGCTTAGTCAACGCACTCAAACGGTCTTGAAACCGTTTGCCCAAAAAGTTCAAGTTAATCAGGTTGAAACTCAGCACTTAATTCAGTTCGATTTGCCTAATTGATTGGCCTTCAACCTATGATTCCTTTAGCGTTAACCCCTCAAATTTGGAGGGTCATTAGCCTACATAATTAGGAACGAGATTCCCAAACGGTCCACGCTTGGTCAACTCTTTCATACGGTTTTGAAACCGTTTGCCACCAAACGGTTTGCAAACCGTTTCGTCACCAAACGGTTTTGGTGAAACCGTTTGGTCCCAACCAATGAGATCATTTTCTCCCAAGATATTTGGTGAGTTGCTTTCTTATGATGATGTCATCATCATCTTCCTTCTTGCACCCAAGAACAGCAACCGTTCTTGATGGAATTTGCAGCAAAGAAGCAAAAGTTTGTCAAATTGAAGAAATCAATCAACAAAGCATAGAAGATTGATGCAATAGCAATGTTTGAGGGTTTAAGTTATAAAACCCGCCTCAAATTTGATCTCCAAGCTCCAAGCTCCGTGGATTTAATGGTGGATGGAGCTCCAGAAACTATCCAAGGTTCGTTCTTGAGCTTTTGGATGAAATGGATGGCTAGAAATGGAAATCGAGTGAAGAAAACCTAGAATCAATCATTGATTTAGGATTTTCACCATGAATCCAAGGTAGAAGATGATGAAACCTTACCTACAGGTGGTGTTCGTCCTTCTCCTACTCCTGAGCTTCCCCTTGGTCGTCCAAATCAAAAGGAATAAGGAAAAGACTAAGGGAAACGTTCCTTATGTGTTATTGAAATAAGGTATATATAAAGAATATGTATATGGGTCTTTAATGAAAGAGAAAATGAAATCATTTTCCTTAAATAAATTCCATACTAATTTCCCCCTAATCCTCCTCCATTACTTGATCACGAAACCACCTTCAAACTTTCGTAAAAGCTCTTCATTATCCAAGAATTAATGGAAAAGAAATTAATCACCTTAATCCATTATAATAATAATATATCTTTTTGAGTGGGAATTCTTTTCCTTATAATAAGGTGAGTGGAATTTCACCTCCTTAGGATATTTTCGTTCCTTATCTTGGCAAAGTAACGTCCATCCTTATTCAAAATCAACCCAAAACATTTTGTTTGAAAGCCCTTCAATTATTTTTATTCATTTTTGCCCTAAATCGAATTAGGGTTTCAATTAGGCATTATTCTTGATTATTTTAATGTCAAGATTCTCTCTCCTCCAACTTATTTCAAATGAGATGCCCCTCTCATTTTCTTTGCTCTACATGATGCCAAGAAACATTAGGGACCTTATTGAAGTGGTAATTTGTATATTGAACCCTAGATTTTGGGTAAATTGCACTTTACTCCAAAACTAGATTTTAATGCACAACATTGTCCAACAAGCTCTATCTTGGTGTCCAGGCTTTGGAAAACCATACCACTACATCATATTCATCCTTATAATTTCTCAACATCCGAGGAACACCTTATAATGCAAAATTTGCAAGTTAACCCCTCAACTTGGGGTAATTTTCACTTTAGTCCAAAATAAGCAAACATTGTTGCAACATTGCTCAAACATGACCAAAATTGAAACATAGGTTACTCTTGAGACCTAATCACTTTTCAAAAGAAAAGATTAAACATATAATCATCTCTCTTAATCAAAACACCTAGGGTTAAAGCATAACCCAGGTAAGGGATGTTACACAGACAATCGGCTCGATAAGTGAGACAAGCGGGTGGCGACCTGAGGAGATGCACAATGACTAGGCAAACCGATCAGTTAGAGGAGCCAACTGAGCCAAGAGTTGTATGAAGATCAAGCACGGTAAGAGAGATATGATGTCTCCAGGGTGTTGTTCAAGTGTGTCATGACAGAAGGAGATCCAGTTGGTCCTCACACGCTCAAGATGATTGGGTATGTGGAGAACCTGACAAGACTGGGATTTCCCCTGAGCCAAGAGTTGGCTACTGACGTGATACTACAATCGTTGCCAGAATCCTACAGTCAGT
Organism: Alisma plantago-aquatica; assembly: GCA_963693085.1. Lineage (NCBI taxonomy): Eukaryota > Viridiplantae > Streptophyta > Magnoliopsida > Alismatales > Alismataceae > Alisma > Alisma plantago-aquatica. The sequence continues at coordinate 1,488,867,359 of OY856409.1, forward strand.
TTGTGATGAACTACAACATGAACAACTTTGACAAGCCATTGACAGAGTTGTTAGGCATGTTGCAGACAGCCGAGGCATAGATGAAGAAGGACAAGCCTAAGTCTGTGATGATGATCAGCAACAAGAAAGGCAAGTCCAGGAGCAAGGGTAAAGGCAAGGCTAAGAAAGGTTATGATACTAGCCAGCAGCCCAAGTCATCTTCAACTCTCAAGGCCAAGGGAGTTGTAACCAAGAGAGGCAATTGCCACCATTGTCAAAAGCCAGGACATTGGAAAAGGAATTGTCCACTCTATTTGGAAGAACTAAAGAAGAAGGAGGTGATGGACGTCTCCACCTGAAGGTGTCATGAAATAAACTTGTAACACTTTTTGAGGTATATGATATCAAGATATAAAGTGTAAAGCACCCAATAAATGGGGCAAGTGTTTCCGCCATAGATAGGAGTACTTTAGTTTATTTTCAGCCTTGAAGGCATGTAATAGAGTTATGAACAATGATGGAAATTAATAAAGTTGATGTTTCAATCTTTGTGGCAATGCCTTGTTTATCTTGTGGTACTTGGTATGCATAAAGATAAAATGATACCTAAAAGTTATTGATAACTCAAATAATCAAATTAACATAAATCATGAGAAATTCATTTCTAGTTTCCATATGATGGATAAGTCTAGACTCTTTTGGTTAGAGAACCAGTAAGAGACATGAATCTCTTAGACATGATCAATCAATCTTCACTAGTAGTAGTGGGAGAATGATTATTAGGTATAATACATGTGATGTATTTACATACCTATTAGAGTTAATGCTAGTACTTCAAACAGTGTTTATAGAAATACCAATATGAATATCTTGAAGTGTTCAAGAATATCATAGATGAAGTGTGGATTTGGTAAAGTGTTAATTCTTGATGAGATCAATGAATGAAATACTTAGACCAAATGTTTGAGAACCTTTTGAGTGATTATGATAGTGTATCATAGTGAGATCATGATTAAGGCATGGTGATGTCTAAATCAACAAGGAGTCATACTCTAAGGAGTTAGAGGATGATTATCAAATAACTAATTTCTTCTTAAATAAATAATACCCCACACTAATAAAGGACATTAAGAATCACAAGGAGTTGTGAGTTCTTATATCCTTGACAGATACACCCCGATTATCTATGTGATGAGTTGGTCATGTGATGAGTCAACTGTCTAGATGATGAGGAACCAGATTTTGAGTTATGGTTTATGACCATTACATCCTAAATGACTTCCATGTAAACCATAGGGCATGACCTTGATGGTAGCACCCATTGGGATGAAATTCATAAGTGTGAATGAGTCTTAAGTGTTAAGACACATGGATAACATTTTGAGAAGGATGATGCATGTTAATTGCAACTTAATGACTAAGAGATTTGGCATACAAATACTAATACTGCATTCCTATGAGGAATAAAATAAGGATGTGTACGTGACACAACCTATAAGGTTTATGAATCCATTAATGAAAATGAAGTCTATATGTTGCAATGGACTAATCAATGTGATTGATTGAGTACAAGAAACTCATAGCTGGATCTTCACTTTGATGATATAGTCAAAGGGTTTGACTGATATGTCAAAGATAAAGAGAGATATGTGATTTAGCGGGAGTGTATTCACATTCCACATGTTGATGTGAAATGGAAATGTTCTAGAATGGAAATCCAAAGTGGAAATTATATTTAAGGAAGATAGAGACATTTCCTATGTAATAGGAATAAAGATCTATAGAGATAGTTCTCGAAAACCTCTTGACCTGAAAAGAGAGAACATACATTGGCAATCTATACTGAAGGGTTCAGTGTGCACAGATTTAGTGGGAGAAAACTTATCCATGTTACATGGAGTTAGTACCCCAAGGCCAAGTGTCCAATTCTTATGAAGAATGGGACACTAAGAATAGATAAGGATCTATCATGTATGTAATCATCCCATCATCTTCAATGAATGGACATGGCAAGAACGAAATACATTTATCATCTTGTATGTAGGACATGACAATATGATATGCTCATCATGATAACTCGTATGTGGGACATGACGAGTGGATGTCTGTCTAGTTCCAATAAGGGTTACTAGAATACCATAAGAACTTGATAAGTACTTGAGAAAGTGCTAGTTCTATGGAAACAAGGAAGGGTTCACTGTAAAGAATTACACTGATGCAAACTTCCGAAAAGGATAGAAAATTAATCGCATAAATATATATGAGATATATAAAAGTGAATGTTTGTTGATAAATGGAAACATTCCAATAAAGTCATTTAAAAGGAAAAGGTCGTGTATTTGTGTGTTAGAGAATAGTAGCGGATGCTATATGGATCTGGAAGTTTATGAGATGAACTTATAGATATTTCAATCTTTGATGACAAGTAAGGAGTACTTGATCATGCAATATGGCTAAAGGTTAGCAAAGGAATACTAGATCGCATATTGCAGCAACTCCATCTCATGACATACAGCGAAGAGATGAGAGACATGCAGTTAATACCGACTTTGGAAAGGTGTTGCCATAACTCACTATGTTAGCACTAGAGCACAGTAACATGTGGGACATGTTTGAAGATCACTAAGAATATGATTCAAGGGTGATTGGCTCATAGTGCAAGTGGGAGTCTATTGGTATGTATGCCCTAAGAGCCAATCATGGGATGATTGGTGGGATACATTAAGATTGATTTGATAAACATCAAAGGCAAGCTTCCAATTCTTTCTGGTTCAGTCATATGAGACAATGATAGAACAGATTGAATGTTTAGAGAATGATAGTACTCAATGACGTATGCTTTCAGGTTGAGGACCTGAACAATGAGATCATATGGATGTTAAGAGTTTATACATTCTTATTATGTCCCTAGTCAGATGTCATTGTGGAAGGTAGATAGACAACAATGACACACAAGACTAGATTATGGTGTTGGTTGATGACAGAATCTCATTAGTCATGATATGGAAATATCAAACCAAACACATAAGTACTTGTTAGAGAACAAGTGTACTGGATAGACCCACTATGAGTTTGACACAAGGAACCATGACATGGTAGTCACAGTCAGTTCTCACAGTGATGGTGGTGAGTGTGATTCTTTGACCTGAAATCACTACACTCAACACATGTCGTTGGGCACACTTTGACATCATCAAACGCAGTCCTAAAACATGGGTTGTTACAAAGGTGATGATTGGGTGGCTTTGACACATGGGGCTTTTGAGGGGTGAGTGATAGATATGGGATTTGTCCCTCCTGAGAGAGTTTGATATCCATGGCCACTTGATGAGTAGGATTGAGATAGGCGTGCATGATGTGTGAATCAGTATGTGATATTGATGTCATACATATCTCCTCCAAATCTACTCTGAGATCAAGAAAGTGAATGAACGTTGACAGGATGATTGTTCCATGCCTCGAGTTCATTCAGGATATCAGTGACAAAGGAATTATACATTCACTATAACACCATTCATGGATTGTAGGATTGAAAGTTGTTCTCCAACTTTCCTTTTCACTTGGGTAGCACTGATGTTCGACTAGGCACCACTCTTTGCCTGTGAAGTCATAAGTGTTATGGACTTTCACTGCCAACGTGAAATGGACATGCAGGGTCACACACATAGGATTTAACCTGGAAGAGGAGTTTATCCACAAACGATGTTTAGATTGATTACTAAAGGAGTTTAGTAGTTCAATTAAACACTCAATCAATTGATAGCTCAGTATCATAGTGTTCAAGGTGTTTGACCGATTGATTGAAATTGTAATTGACTAATTTGCATAGTTTGTTGCCCCAACCGATCGGCTCATAAGGATGAACCGATCGGCTCAGGTTGGTGAATCGGTCGGCTCAAGGTGGTGATACGATCGAATCATGTGTCATAAAACGATCGACTCAATTGTTGAACCGGTCGATTCGTGGACCAACCGAGATCGTTTGGAAAGTCAGAAGATTATTTTGCAAATACAATTTGTTTCACTTGTACAAATTCGATTTGGACAAGGATTAATATTTGATTAGTTAGAAACAAATATGAAAGTCAATTTGAGTTGGACTAGGACCACGAACTGATCGGCTCAGAATTGAACCGATCTGCTCAGGTGTCCCAACCGATTGGTTCAGGTGTGAACCGATTGGCTCAGGTCCCCAACCGACCATTTCATGCTTGAAAAGATCGGTTCAGGTGGCACAGTTGGTTGTTTTGTGGAAAATCTCAAATCCTTCTACTCCTGCTTTAATCCTGCACTGCCCAGGATAGAGAACCATGTTCCATGACCCTCCTATATATAGGGGTATTGGGGGCTTCTCAACAACAACAACTCAAAACACCAATTGCTCTGCAAAGTTGTCGTTCTCTCTGGTTGTGGTAACCGAGAGAGCCCAAGCAAGTGCTACCCAATAAGGGAGGTACAACAAGGGAAATGTAACATCCCTGACCTGGGTTATGATTTAACCCTAGATGTTTTGCCTAATAAGGTTAAGTAGATTCTTAATCTTATCTTGGGAAAAGTAATTAGGCCTCATAAGAAACTTATGTTTCAATTTTGGTCCTGTTTGAGCAATGTTGAAGCAATGTTTGCTTATTTTGGACCAAAGGGCAAATTACCCTAGTTGAGGGGTTAAATTGCAAATGTTGCATGGTAAGATGTTCCTCTGATGTTGAGACATCATAAGAATGAATATGATGTAGTGGTATGGTTTTCACAAGCTTGGGCACCAAGATTAAGCTTGTAAAGCAGTGGTGTGCATTAAAACCTAGTTTTGGTGAAAAGTGCAATTTACCCAAGACCTAGGGTTCAATATGCAAATTACCACTTCAATAAGGTCCATAATGTTTCTTGGAATCATGTATAGCAAATAAAATGAGATGGGTGCCTCATTTGAATTAAGTTGGAGGAGAGAGAATCTTGATATTAAAATAATCAAGATTAATGCCTAATTGAAACCCTAATTTGATTTAGGGCAAAAATGAATAAAAATAATTGAAGGGCTTTCAACCAAAATGTTTTGGGTTGATTTTGAATAAGTATGAACGTTCCTTTGCCAAGATAAGGAACGAAAATATCCTAAGTAGGTGAAATTCCACTCACCTTACACTCACATATGGATATTAATATAATAAGTATTAAGGTGCTTAATTTGATTTTCTTTAAATCAAGGATAATGAAGGAGAATTAAAGGCAAAGGAAGGTGCCTCGTCCTTAAGGGATTTGAGGGGGAAGAGGCGGCCATATTTTTGGAATTTAATGCATTTTAATAATGCATTTTCTCTCTCATCAATTTCCTTATAAAAGTGCCTTTTTCAAGCCAAATGAAAGGCTATTTCGGATTTTCTTCTTCCCCTTGCTTGAAAAACAGACCAAGGAGCTAGGGAGGAGTAGGGAGCACGTCCCCAACCTGTGGGTGAGCCCTTGACCTTCGTTCTCCTTGATTTCATGGTGGAAATCGAAAATAAATTATGGATTCCTTCTTATTTCGATCTCCTCTTCAACCCTAGCCAACTTTTGCAATCAAAAGCTTGAGGACGAGACTAGGGGGAGTTGCTAGAGCTTCATCCACCATTAATGGCATGAGATTGGAGCTTTGGAGCTCAATTGGAGGTGGGTTTTATAACTCAAACCCTTAAACATTGCTATTGCATCAATTCTCTATGCTTTCTTGATTGATTTCTTCAATTTGATACACTCTTGTTTCTTTGCTGCAATTTCCATCAAGAACGGTTGCTGTTATTGGTTGTTCGAAGGAAGGGGATGATGACATCATCCTAGATGCTTATCCAAAGAAAATTACCAAGCAAAACCGTTTTGATAGCTACTCCAAATCGTTTTAATTTGATTGGCTATGCGGTTTCAGCAAACCGTTTAAGGACAAACGGTTTGAGACCATTTGGGGGCAAACGGTCTCAAGACCGTTTGAGTGCGTTGACCAAGCGTTGACCGTTTGGGAATTTTGTTCCTAATTATGTAGGCTGATAACCCTCCAAATTTGAGGGATTAACTCCAAAGGAATCGAGAGTTGAAGTCCAATCAATTAGGAAATCAGATTGAATTATGTGCTGATTTTCAAGCTGATTAACTTGACCTGGTTGAGCAAACGGTTTCAAGACCATTTGAGATGGTTGACCAAGCATTGACCGTTTAATATTCCTGTTCATAATTATGTTTATTAATAACCCTCCACATTTGAGGGATTAACTCCAAAGGAATCGTGAGTTGAAGCCTAATCAATTAGGGAAACCTAATTGGATTAAGTGCTGATTTTCAATCTGATTTAATTGAACTTTTTGGGCAAACGGTCTCAAGACCGTTTGAGTGCGTTGACCAAGCATTGCCCGTTTGGGATTACTGTTCATTATGATGTGATTTAATGACTAACCAAATTTGATGGATTAATTCCAAACGAGTCATGAGTTGAAGGCTAATCAATTGGGCTAACCCTAATTGAAATCAGTGCTGAAATCACAATGAGCTAATTTGAGATTTTGGGTTGATTAGCCCAAACGGTCTCAAGACCATTTGGGGGATCATCCAAACGGTCTCAAGACCGTTTGGGGTCACCTCAAGACCGTTTGTAGGTCTGGGGTCAAGTATAGTTGACCAATTGAAGGTCCAAAGGTACTAATCATATTGCAATGTAGTGTTGATTTGTTGATCAACTTGATAGACCAATCCATGATGATTTTTCACTAGAATCCAAAGGTTGGATGGGACAAACGGTCTCAAGACCGTTTGGAGCTCATCCAAACGGTCTCAAGACCGTTTTGTGGTCACCCAATACCGTTTGGAGGTCTAGGGTTGAGTATAGTTCAGTGGTTGAAGGTCTAAAGATATCAAGTTGATCTGCAATAGATTGCTGATTTGGTGAGCACTTCAATGAACCAAACCCTAATTAGATTGTTTGGATTGGAGTGATATGATGGGCAAACGGTCTCAAGACTGTTTGGAGCTCATCCAAACGGTCTCAAGACCGTTTGGTGGTCACCCAAGACCGTTTGGAGGTCTAGGGTTGAGTATGGTTAGGTGTTTGAAGGTCTAAAGGTACCAAGCTGTTATACAATGCAATGCGGATTTGGTGATCAATCCAATGATCCAAACCTTAATTGGATGGCTTGGATTTGAGTGATATGATGGGCAAACGATCTCAAGACCGTTTGGAGGTCATCCAAACGACCTCAAGACCGTTTGGGGTCAGGTCATACCCAACTTGGATGATGGTTCAATGGTTTCAAAGCAACTAGTCTTACATTGATTAGTGTTGTTGAATCATCGATTCCAAACCCTAATTCAATTGAATCAAACCCTAATTGATGACCAATTGAGGGTTAATTAAGGGTCAAATAAGTTGAAGGTTGACCTATTTAAACTCAATTGAAGTATGGGTATAGGTCCAATTGATGATTGGTTCCATGAATCCAATGATTGAAGGAATCAACATTGGAAACCCTAATTCAATTGGATACCTTATGTCATTAAAGGTCCAATGGATCAAACCTTTTTGAAAACCTAATGTGATTAGGTGGGAGATACCTTTAATGGTACTAGTCATTAATGGATATCAAATGCATGGATCCAATACATGATGTAAACCCTAATTGAGGCCGATTTCATGTATAACCCTATTAAGAGGTTGCCTACATGTGAAATCACTAATTAGGATGAATAGTAAACCCTAACTCCTTTGGATACCTTATGTAATGGAGGTCCAATGTGATGATGAATGTACTATTGATCCAATGATGGTTAGTAATGTTAACCAATGAAGGAACAAAGGTCAAAACCCTAATAGTACCTAAGTGATTAGTGTCAATTAAGGGATGAACCCTAATTGCTGATAAGATCAATGACTTGGTACACTATGTAAATCATAGTTGTATGTACTTGATTGAAGGGTTTATATGACCTAATCAAGTTAAGAAGTTGATAGCATGAATTCATACATGAATATGAATCATGTGGTGTATAAGGGTTATGATCCTTAATCAAAGAGATCATGAAACCCTAAACATGAACATAAACCCTAATTGACAGGGTTATTGAATTCAACCCTAGTTGAGGGTGATTCAATGTGAAACCCTAGTTGAGGGTGATTCCATGTGAAACCCTAGTTGAGGGTTATTCCAAGTGAAACCCTAATTGATGGTGCATCCATGTGGAACCCTAGTTGAGGGTGATTTCATGAGAAACCCTAATTGGGAATGCATCCCTAATTGCTTATAGGACCAATGACTTGGTACCCTATGTTAATCATAGTTGTATGCATATGATTGAAGGGTTGATGTGACCTAATCAAGTTGAAAGGATCAAATAATAGAATTCATATATATAAATATGATTCATGTGATGATCCTATGTAGCACGACCGTGCAAGGCAGCACGGCCGTGGTGACTTTACCCTGCACGACCGTGCAAGGTAGCACGGCCGTGGTGGCCTATGCTTGACTTAGAGCTGAATTGAAAGTGACCTAACATGGTCGTTTTGTTAATTCTCAACTTAAGGATGAGAGAGATACTCATACCTGGTGATGATAATCATTTAATGATAATTGGTGAGAATAAATAAGTATGATTGAATACTTATGGTATAAATTTTGGCTCCTAGATGTGGGGAGCAATGAACTAGGGTTTGATCATTGATAATATGATCTTGAAAACCTAAATGGTTAATAATGGAAAACCCTATTCTTAATGAAGGGTAATGATATGTGAGAGAAAGCCCTAATTGATGGTAAACCCTAACCCTGGTAAGGGAATAGTGGTGTTACCCTGTATTGCATGATGTGTTGTGAACTTGAAAAGTCTATTATCATGTGTGACAATCATGCAGGTCTCATGAGTTGATAATCATAGCCAGGTATGAGCTATGATGTTTATTTGATAAGAATTGATTGGCCATATGTGCCATTATGTTTTTGTTACTGAGAAAGAAGTAACAAGATGAGTTGGGCTTGTAATCCTTTGTTTTAAGTTGTTGCCTAGTGAGAGGTGACAAGATGTGAATGGCCTTGTGCGCCATGCGAATAAAGTTGTTGCCTAGTGATAGGTGACAAGATGTGAATGGCCTTGTACGCCATGCGAATAAAGTTGTTTCCTAGTGAGAGGTGACAAGATGTGAATGGCCTTGTGCGCCATGTGAATAAAGTTGTTGCCTAGTGAGAGGTGACAAGATGTGAATGGTTTTGTGAGCCATGTGAATAAAGTTGTTGCCTAGTGAAAGGTGACAAGATGTACAGTGTTCCGATGAGCTATGTGTGATGGAAATCCAAATCCGGGTAAAGGATTAAGGGTAATACCCTTGAATTATTAATACATTGTTTTTGCATGGTATTGATAGATAATTGATGTACTGCTATTATATGTGATAACCATGCAGGTATTATGAGATGATGAGCATAGCCAGGTATGAGCTATGATGTATTATTAGTTTGAATTGTTAATTGGGCCTTGTGTTCCATAATATACCTTGTGCCTGGTAAGAGGTGGCAAGAGAGTTAATGTGCATCAAGTGCCATGATGGATGCTTGTGTAGCAAGTATCATATTTACCTTGGTCAAATGACCTAAAGGTGTTAGTTACCTGAGAAAGAGGTAACAGTGCTCAAGTGATGAACAAAAGGTTTGAATACCCATGATTTCATGGTTATGGTATCGAAATTGTGAAAGGATGAGAAAAACCCAGTGGTGAAGTGAGGGATTAAGATCCCAACACTTATGAAAAGAGTATGGCTACGGGCCATGACTCCACATTGAAAATGCCAGGCTTTAGATATATGATCTAAGCTTGAAGAAAGTTAATGCAGTGGCAATGATTCTGTTGTTTGAATAGATGTTATACATGTTCTTCCTATTCATTAAAGAATAAGTGACATGTTGATTCTATCAAGTTACAGTTGCAATGCTTTTGATATAAAATAATGATTTAATATGTTAGACATTAAAATATCTGCTGTCAAATAGATATGATTCTCATGTTCATATTCATCTTCTCAAGTTGCAATAATAATGTTTCTGGCGGAGAGTTATATCTCTCGCTGGGGCAATTTTTATAATTGTCTCACCCCCGTGGGAACCACATTTTTAGGTGGACGCAGACGAGGAGACAAGAATCCTTCAGGAGGTGAAGGACATCAGCAGTAGCAGGGACAGTAATAAGATCTTAGGTGGAGATATTGTCTGTCATGTCATGTTCAGATGTATATAGAAGTCCTATGTGTCGTCTCTGTACTCTCAGGTCCTTGGAGTAGTAGTTAATGATTTCGAGATTTTGGCTTAGTGTCTCGAGGGTTTTATACTACATGTGTACAGTTAAGACATAGTAGTTAATGTTTGTATTCCTCGAGAAGAAAAAGTACATGAGATGTATATATATGAACCAGGATGTAAAGTTTTACTTTGGTTCTGAATGAAAGAGTTTTCCTATGAATGGATCCCTTTGCAAAAAGTTTTAATTTTTAGTGATTTTCGCTAATCCGCTGCTTGATGAACGCTTCCGCATTAGTTAATCTTGTTTTCGCGAGACGATCGTCACAATTTAGTGGTATCAGAGCTCTAGGTTCGCTGAGTCTATAGAGACATAGGACTAAGGTATCGAGTCTGTGTTAGTGTCCTCCAGTATACCCTATAATGATTTCTACTTGTGCAGAGAAAGGGTAAAGTTTTAAAATGACTGGAGAGCACAAGGAACACATTGCTAAGGGCAATGTTGCTGCACCAGGAGAGGGTGCATGGGACCAGGCAAGAGGAGAACAAGTGCCTGAGAATCCCCATTAAAGACCCGATCAGGATAGAGAATCCTATGATCATGCTCTTATTGGGAAGATTAGGGCAACAGTAATGCATATAGTGGACTGGATACTAGCCTTACAACCTAGATTATCAGTCCTTAATACAGAAAGTTTGAGCTTTAAAAGAGTTCCTAAATGACTTAGTCATGTTGGAACAAGGGAAAATCATGTGTGTATAATGATATGAAAAGCAAGGAATATGATAGCATGTAAGCGCATACTACTTGATCTCAGTATTTGTACACCCTGGCCAGGTATACAACTATTGATGAAAAAGTAAGTATGGAAACTCTTAGATTGATATCTTTTTTATTACCCTGATCAAGTAGTCATTCTGATACAATCTAATGAGTATCATGAAATAAGAAATATGGAACCAATAAAGGAAGATGCTTTGTGCAATTCCAATAAAGGAAGATGCTTTGTGCAATTCCAATAAAGGAAGATGCTTTGTGCAATTCCAATAAAGGAAGATGCTTTGTGCAATTCCAATAAAGGAAGATGTTTTGTGCAATTCCAATAAAGGAAGATGCTTTGTGCAATTCCAATAAAGGAAGATGCTTTGTGCAATTCCAATAAAGGAAGATGCTTTGTGCAATTCCAATAAAGGAAGATGCTTTGTGCAATTCCAATAAAGGAAGATGCTTTGTGCAATTCCAATAAAGGAAGATGCTTTGTGCAATTCCAATAAAGGAAGATGCTTTGTGCAATTCCAATAAAGGAAGATGCTTTGTGCAATTCCAATAAAGGAAGATGCTCTGTGCAATTCCAATAAAGGAAGATGCTTTGTGCAATTCCAATAAAGGAAGATGCTTTGTGCAATTCCAATAAAGGAAGATGTTGTGTGCAATTCCAATAAAGGAAGATGCTTTGTGCAATTACAATAAAGGAAGATGCTTTGTGCAATTCCAATAAAGGAAGATGCTTTGTGCAATTCCAACCCTAAACAAAAAGGGAAGAGCTATGTGTCATTCCCAATCAAAAAGGGAAGAGCTATGTGTCATTCCCAATAAAAAAGGGAAGAGCTATGTGTCATTCCCAATCAAAAAGGGAAGAGCTATGTGTCATTCCCAATCAAAAAGGGAAAGCTATGTGTCATCCCCAACAAAAGGGAAGAGCTATGTGTCATTCCCAATCAAAAAGGGAAGAGCTATGTGTAATTCCCAATCAAAAAAGGGAAGAGCTATGTGTCATCATCATCATCATCATCATCTAAGCCTCAATCCCAACTATGTTGGGGTCGGCTACATGGATCCTTCGTTTCCATTCAGCTCTATCATGGGTCATATTCTGATTGAGATGTAGAGATTCAAAATCTCTCTTTATAAGCTCATCCCATGTTAATTTAGGCCTTCCTCTTCTTCTATTTATAGTGTTTGGCTCAATAGCATTGCTTCGTATAGGCGCACTAGTAGGTCTGCGTTGCACATGTCCGTACCATCTGAGTCGGCCCTCACGCAACTTGTCCTCAATGCTCGCCACCCCCACTTTATTCCTGATATAGTCATTTCTCAAACGATCTTTTCTTGTCTTCCCACACATCCATCTCAGCATACGCATTTCGGCCACGTTCATCTTGTTGAGACCTTGTTTCTTCACCGCCCAACATTCACTCCCATAGAGCATGGATGGTCATATAGCTGTTCTATAAAACTTACTTTTTAACCTGAGAGGGATCTTCTGATCGCATAAAACTCCAGTTGCACTCCTCCATTTCAACCATCCTGCAGTGATCCGGTGACAAACATCATTTTGGACATCCCCGTCTATTTGAATAATAGAACCTAAGTAACGAAATTTGTCACATTTTGGTATATCTACTCCGTCCAACTTGGCTCCATCATTCACACTGCGAGATTGGCTGAAATTGCAATGCATATACTCAGTTTTGCTCCTGCTAATCATCAATCCATTTGATTCCAATGCCTTTCTCCAACATTCAACTTTATCATTCAATCCATCTTTTGTTTCGTCAATCAAAACAATATCATCAGCAAATAACATACACCAAGGAATATCATCCTGAACATTCTTTGTTAACTCATCCATAACCAGAACGAATAGATATGGGCTGAGTGTGGATCCTTGGTGTACCCCAACTGTAATAGGAAAAGTTGGTGTCTCTCCTCCAGGAGTCTTGACACTTGCAGTAGAGCTATCATACATGTCTTTGATCAAGTCAATGTATTGGATAGGCACACCCTTTTTCTCCAAAACCATCCATAACACTTCTCTGGGTACTCGATCATAAGCCTTCTCTAGATCGATAAACACCATATGAAGATCTCTTTTGCTTTGTCTATACTTCTCCATAAGCCTCCTTATCAGAAAAATAGCCTCTGTTGTTGATCTTCCAGGCATGAAACCAAATTGGTTGTTTGATACATGTGTTATAGATCTTAACCTTTGCTCAATAATTCTCTCCCAAAGCTTCATCGTGTGACTCATCAGCTTGATACCTCTATAGTTTGTACAACTCTGAACGTCACCTTTGTTCTTGTAGATTGGGACTATAATACTATTTCTCCACTCATCCGGCATCTTCTTGGTCTTAATAATCTTGTTAAAGAAATTCGTTAACCATGTAACTCCCTCATCTCCCATACTCTTCCATACATCAATGGGAATATTGTCTGGTCCGCATGTCTTTCTCATTTTCATCTTTTTTAAAGCATGCTTGACCTCAAATGGTGAAACTCGTCGTGTGTAAATGATATCTCTCGTATTCATGTCACACTAGTCACTAACATTATATGCAGTATCTCCATTGAAAAGCTTATGGAAGTAATTTCTCCACTGGTTTTTGATATCATCGTCCTTCACCAATACTCTACCATCTTCATTCTTTATGTGACAAAAAGGGAAGAGCTATGTGTCATTCCCAACAAAAAGGGAAGAGCTATGTGTCATTCCCAATCAAAAAGGGAAAGAGCTATGTGTCATTCCCAATCAAAAAAAGGGAAGAGCTATGTGTCATTCCCAATCAAAAAGGAAAAGCTATGTGTCATCCCCAACAAAAAGGGAAGAGCTATGTGTCATTCCCAATCAAAAAGGGAAAGAGCTATGTGTCATTCCCAATCAAAAAAAGGGAAGAGCTATGTGTCATTCCCAATCAAAAAGGGAAAGCTATGTGTCATCCCCAACAAAAAGGGAAGAGCTATGTGTCATTCTCAATCAAAAAGGGAAAAGCTATGTGGCATTTCCAACTAATAAGAAGAACTATGTGAACAATCCCAATTACATAGAGTTTGTTAAAGGATTACTGAGTAAATTATCTTTGTTAGATATATATGTTGTTCCTTTTGATAAATATTCTTGAGTGATTATTGAAGTATGTTCTTTTATGCTTCTTCCTTTCAATGATATGGACATCATATGTTAGGGGTTTATGCTCTGCATAAACATTGATGAGGTTGAACTAATGAAAGGAGCCTTGTGTGGAATTACAGAATTCATAATATCTCCAGGATATTAAGATGATATGTGGAGACTTGAGGGCATGATTAATGAACAATCTGTTCCTCCTTTTTCTGGGATTTCGAGGACGAAATCCTTGTTAGGGGTTTATAATTTGTAACATCCCTGACCTGGGTTATGATTTAACCCTAGATGTTTTGCCTAATAAGGTTAAGTAGATTCTTAATCTTATCTTGGGAAAAGTAATTAGGCCTCATAAGAAACTTATGTTTCAATTTTGGTCCTGTTTGAGCAATGTTGAAGCAATGTTTGCTTATTTTGGACCAAAGGGCAAATTACCCTAGTTGAGGGGTTAAATTGCAAATGTTGCATGGTAAGATGTTAATCTGATGTTGATACATCATAAGAATGAATATGATGTAGTGGTATGGTTTTCACAAGCTTGGGCACCAAGATTAAGCTTGTAAAGCAGTGTTGTGCATTAAAACCTAGTTTTGGTGAAAAATGCAATTTACCCAAGACCTAGGGTTCAATATGTAAATTACCACTTCAATAAGGTCCATAATGTTTCTTGAAATCATTTATAGCAAATAAAATGAGATGGGTGCCTCATTTGAATTAAGTTGGAGGAGAGAGAATCTTGATATTAAAATAATCAAGATTAATGCCTAATTGAAACCCTAATTTGATTTAGGGCAAAAATGAATAAAAATAATTGAAGGGCTTTCAACCAAAATGTTTTGGGTTGATTTTGAATAATTATGAACGTTCCTTTGCCAAGATAAGGAACGAAAATATCCTAAGTAGGTGAAATTCCACTCACCTTATTATAAGAAAAAGAAAACCCACTCACATATGGATATTAATATAATAAGTATTAAGGTGCTTAATTTGATTTTCTTTAAATCAAGGATAATGAAGGAGAATTAAAGGCAAAGGAAGGTGACTCGTCCTTAAGGGATTTGAGGGGGAAGAGGCGGCCATATTTTTGGAATTTAATGCATTTTAATAATGCATTTTCTCTCTCATCAATTTCCTTATAAAAGTGCCTTTTTCAAGCCAAATGAAAGGCTATTTCGGATTTTCTTCTTCCCCTTGCTTGCAAAACCGACCAAGGAGCTAGGGAGGAGTAGGGAGCACGTCCCCAACCTGTGGGTGAGCCCTTGACCTTCGTTCTCCTTGATTTCATGGTGGAAATCGAAAATAAATTATGGATTCCTTCTTATTTCGATCTCCTCTTCAACCCTAGCCAACTTTTGCAATCAAAAGCTTGAGGACGAGCCTAGGGGGAGTTGCTAGAGCTTCATCCACCATTAATGGCGTGAGATTAGAGCTTTGGAGCTCAATTGGAGGTGGGTTTTATAACTCAAACCCTTAAACATTGCTATTGCATCAATTCTCTATGCTTTCTTGATTGATTTCTTCAATTTGATACACTCTTGTTTCTTTGCTGCAATTTCCATCAAGAACGGTTGCTGTTATTGGTTGTTCGAAGGAAGGGGATGATGAAATCATCCTAGATGCTTATCCAAAGAAAATTACCAAGCAAAACCGTTTTGATAGCTACTCCAAATCGTTTTAATTTGATTGGCTATGCGGTTTCAGCAAACCGTTTAAGGGCAAACGGTTTGAGACCGTTTGGGGGCAAACGGTCTCAAGACCGTTTGAGTGCGTTGACCAAGCATTGACCGTTTGGGAATTTTGTTCCTAATTATGTAGGCTGATAACCCTCCAAATTTGAGGGATTAACTCCAAAGGAATCGAGAGTTGAAGGCCAATCAATTAGGCAATCAGATTGAATTATGTGCTGATTTTCAACCTGATTAACTTGACCTGGTTGAGCAAACGGTTTCAAGACCGTTTGAGATGGTTGACCAAGCGTTGACCGTTTAAGATTCCTGTTCATAATTATGTTTATTAATAACCCTCCAAATGTGAGGGATTAACTCCAAATGAATCGTGAGTTGAAGCCTAATCAATTAGGGAAACCTAATTGGATTAAGTGCTGATTTTCAATCTGATTTAATTGAACTTTTTGGGCAAACGGTCTCAAGACCGTTTGAGTGCGTTGACCAAGCATTGACCGTTTGGGATTACTGTTCCTTATGATGTGATTTAATGACTCACCAAATTTGATGGATTAATTCCAAACGAGTCATGAGTTGAAGGCTAATCAATTGGGCTAACCCTAATTGAAATCAGTGCTGAAATCACAATGAGCTTGTTATGACCCACATCAAAGTTAATTAATATGTACCATGATTATAGCATCATTATGGTAATTGAGTTGAGTTGAGTACTCAGTAATGCAACTAGTGCTTTGATTATTTGTTACAGCCTAATAAGCATAATTTCTCTCCTTGAGGTTGTAGAGAATCTTACGCTTGAAATGTTGCAAGAAGAATCATTCAAATTGGACCATCGAGTCAAAAGTTATGATGTTCTTAAGATCTTTGGACCTATAGTGCAATTTTTCCAATTAATTTGGTTTTAATACCCCTATTTCCCTTTTTTCCTTATCTCTTTCACGATCATCTTGCAGAACTAGTTGAGCGACGCCCAACAGGAGACCCGATCGACCGACCTTGTGGAGAAAGGGGCGGCCGTTTGGGGCACCCATGAAATCGACCAGCAGTGCCAACCTCCTCTTCTCCTTCTCCTCCCTCTTCCTCCTCTCTATCCCCTCACCCTTCCATGGCCCGAGCCAGCGGTGGCGCCGACCAGCAGCAGGCCGGCCAGTAGAGGCGCGGTACCGAGCTGCTGAGCGCCGTCTCCAAGTCGTCCTTTCTTTCTCTTCTTTCCTTCCTCCCCAGCTCTGCCCACTTGCAACTGACCTAGCCGTGACACCTCAACCGGCCAACGACGCCTCCTAGCAGCAGCAGCTAGCTGCAGTTGCAGCTGCTACGGCAGCAACCAGGAGCTCGATTAGGTGAGCAAGCAGCTCGTGTGGCCATGTTTGGGAGAGAAATGGATGCTCTTTGTTTTGTCCAGCGACCAGCTATGCATCAACGATTCTTTTCCTCACTCTGACCACCAGGTTTGGCGTTCATCTAGCTAGGGGCAGTGCCCCTACCTTGCTGCCGCAGCAGTAGCAAAGCCATGATGTCTAGTTCATCTGTGAGGAACTTTTGGGGGCAACCTTTACTCCAGAACGTTGCTTTGATTTTGGCTTGAGGTCCAGATCAGGATTTCCATAGTCGTTAGCCAAGATCCATCTATCAATTGAGCCAATTTTAGATCTGTTCGTGAAGGAGCAGTCGGAATAGTAAATCAATAAATCAAAGGTTAAAGACAACCAATTTTCGCCCGGAATCAGGCCTTGGACGCATTTCCGGACGAATCTGGACAGTCCAAATCACTGTGAGTAGGATTTCATTCATTTATCATTAAATAACTCAGGCGTTTGAATATATTCTGTTTGTGCACAAATTACGCTGATAACAGGCGTTATCAGGCGTAGGGCGGCGTTTGGCGTCGCCCGACTTTTATTTCATAAATTGCTTCTAGACGCTGTTATATGATTAAATTTAGCAATTGATCAGTGTGGATTGAATCGGTAGATTTATATGGTTCATTGGAACCTAAATTGCTTATTTGAATGTTGAAATTAGAAATTCATGTCTAAAAATGGTATGGATTGGGTATGAACCCAGACAATAAGGATTTTTGATAAATTATCAGATGTACGATTTCAAAGTTGATATGAATAAATAAAATATGCAATAAAACCCTAAATTGTATATATCTTTTGACGTTAATATGTGTAAATTGATATTTACATGAAATGGCACATTTCTCTGAAATATTACCAGAAATTCTCAAGTATTGTTATTAAATTGTGTTGTGATAGGTAATTAACTCTTAATTGAGTTAAGTGATGCACAAACCAGGATTTGGGTTAATGTGCACGTTTTTCGAGAAATTTAGAGAATTGATAATTGTTGAGTATGATTCTCATATGTGAAGTAAATTTCTTTAATTTGTGCAATAAGATGTTCAATTGCGTAAATTCGCTATGTATGTGCCAAATTGAAATAAGTTGGGTTATTTATGCATTTCTAATTTGCCTGAATGCATGGTATGAGAATTTATCAGAAATTACAATGATTTGAAATATATTGCTCTGTCGGTTTAGAATGACAGTGTATTGTGATTTGATATGAAATCAGTAAATGTGATATTCCTGTTTAAATGTTTATTTGTTAATCAGTTAATAGACTTAGGTGCCCTAACGCCGTAGAACCCCTCGTGAGGTCTGCACCTTGGGGTGAAACGACCTACCTAGCGTGTGTCTAGATGGTCGGTGACTCGTGTTCAACAATAATCCGTGCGTGTGTCACGGTGGCACGAGGGCAGAAAGGCAGTGTTCAACAATAATCCGTGCGTGTGTCACGGTGGCACTGGAGTATATGGGGGTTATTCAACAATAATCCGTGTGTGTGTCACGGTGGTAACCCCGACTCTCCGCCTGTGTGCTCAGGTTAAAGGAGGAGTCTAGAGTACACTCTTTTGAGAGTGCAGTGAGGCCGTGTGAGCCTGAGAGTCCTGTAGCAGACCAGGACAGCAGTCAGACTTAGCATTTCCCGGGTGTGTCGCTAAGTCTTGTACGGTGGGACCGTAGCATGAACTTGCTGCGGATCTTTATATGCAGAGTACACTGCATATATTTAGGGCATAATAATAATATAATTATGTAATCATATAGGATCACAGTAAATTAATATATCCGAACTTTTGTGCCAATTCATTATATCTGTTTATTGGTTTAAATTACCTGTTGTTGCATAGAAATGCGATTATATTCTGTAATCTGCTATGTCATTAGAACTGCCCAGCTTGTACTGTATTTATGTTTATTTCAATTCTATAAACATGATGAGTTGTTTAGTGATAGCTAAGTGAAATACTATTCACTGAGCGAGTAGGCTCATACCTCTACTCAAAACATTTTCAGGTTATCATCAGCAGCAGGAAATCTGAAGGATCGTTTCATCCTAACGCCTAGTCTGTAGAAGGTATACGTAGTTAGTAGTTAGAGGTCTCTTAGTCCTTTCCCCTCGGTCTTTGGGACAAGGTGTGTGTGAGAGAGTGAATGTGTATAAAGATGTAAATTATATGTTATGCTTTATTTTATGTCGAACAATGTAAAATGTTGTAGACTCTGTTTATATTGCTAATCAGTTAATTAAGATGCTTCCGTAGTTTGTTTAGTTTCATTTTACAGCATAAAACAGAATATCTTTTCAATCTCTTTAAAATGTTTTAAAAAGTAAAGAGTGGTTGGCTTTTGTGTAAATCCCATCCTGTCGCGTCATAATCTCGTGGTTTGTGGTTAATGTGAGATTGGGGCGTGACAGAGCTAATTTGAGATTTTGGGTTGATTAGCCCAAACGGTCTCAAGACCGTTTGGGGGATCATCCAAACGGTCTCAAGACCATTTGGGGTCACCTCAAGACCGTTTTTAGGTCTGGGGTCAAGTATAGTTGACCAATTGAAGGTCCAAAGGTACTAATCATATTGCAATGTAGTGCTGATTTGTTGATCAACTTGATAGACCAATCCATGATGATTTTTCACTAGAATCCAAAGGTTGGATGGGACAAACGGTCTCAAGACCGTTTGGAGCTCATCCAAACGGTCTCAAGACCGTTTGGTGGTCACCCAAGACCATTTGGAGGTCTAGGGTTGAGTATAGTTCAGTGGTTGAAGGTCTAAAGATATCAAGTTGATCTGCAATAGATTGCTGATTTGGTGAGCACTTCAATGAACCAAACCCTAATTAGATTGTTTGGATTGGAGTGATATGATGGGAAAACGGTATCAAGACCGTTTGGAGCTCATCCAAACGGTCTCAAGACCGTTTGGTGGTCACCCAAGACCGTTTGGAGGTCTAGGGTTGAGTATGGTTAGGTGTTTGAAGGTCTAAAGGTACCAAGCTGTTATACAATGCAATGCGGATTTGGTGATCAATCCAATGATCCAAACCTTAATTGGATGGCTTGGATTTGAGTGATATGATGGGCAAACGGTCTCAAGACCGTTTGGAGGTCATCCAAACGACCTCAAGACCGTTTGGGGTCAGGTCATACCCAACTTGGATGATGGTTCAATGGTTTCAAAGCAACTAGTCTTACATTGATTAGTGTTGTTGAATCATCGATTCCAAACCCTAATTCAATTGAATCAAACCCTAATTGATGACCAATTGAGGGTTAATTAAGGGTCAAATAAGTTGAAGGTTGACCTATTTAAACTCAATTGAAGTATGGGTATAGGTCCAATTGATGATTGGTTCCATGAATCCAATGATTGAAGGAATCAACATTGGAAACCCTAATTCAATTGGATACCTTATGTCATTAAAGGTCCAATGGATCAAACCTTTTTGAAAACCTAATGTGATTAGGTGGGAGATACCTTTAATGGTACTAGTCATTAATGGATAGAAAATGCATGGATCCAATACATGATGTAAACCCTAATTGAGGCTGATTTCATGTATAACCCTATTAAGAGGTTGCCTACATGTGAAATCACTAATTAGGATGAATAGTAAACCCTAACTCCTTTGGATACCTTATGTAATGGAGGTCCAATGTGATGATGAATGTACTATTGATCCAATGATGGTTAGTAATGTTAACCAATGAAGGAACAAAGGTCAAAACCCTAATAGTACCTAAGTGATTAGTGTCAATTAAGGGATGAACCCTAATTGCTGATAAGATCAATGACTTGGTACACTATGTAAATCATAGTTGTATGTACTTGATTGAAGGGTTGATATGACCTAATCAAGTTAAGAAGTTGATAGCATGAATTCATACATGAATATGAATCATGTGGTGTATAAGGGTTATGATCCTTAATCAAAGAGATCATGAAACCCTAAACATGAACATAAACCGTAATTGACAGGGTTATTGAATTCAACCCTAGTTGAGGGTGATTCAATGTGAAACCCTAGTTGAGGGTGATTCCATGTGAAACCCTAGTTGAGGGTGATTCCAAGTGAAACCCTAATTGATGGTGCATCCATGTGGAACCCTAGTTGAGGGTGATTTCATGAGAAACCCTAATTGGGAATGCATCCCTAATTGCTTATAGGACCAATGACTTGGTACCCTATGTTAATCATAGTTGTATGCATATGATTGAAGGGTTGATGTGACCTAATCAAGTTGAAAGGATCAAATAATAGAATTCATATATATAAATATGATTCATGTGATGATCCTATGTAGCACGACCGTGCAAGGCAGCACGGCCGTGGTGACTTTACCCTGCACGACCGTGCAAGGTAGCACGGTCGTGGTGGCCTATGCTTGACTTAGAGCTGAATTGAAAGTGACCTAACATGGTTGTTTTGTTAATTCTCAACTTAAGGATGAGAGAGATACTCATACCTGGTGATGATAATCATTTAATGATAATTGGTGAGAATAAATAAGTATGATTGAATACTTATGGTATAAATTTTGTCTCCCAGATGTGGGGAGCAATGAACTAGGGTTTGATCATTGATAATATGATCTTGAAAACCTAAATGGTTAATAATGGAAACCCCTATTCTTAATGAAGGGTAATGATATGTGAGAGAAAGCCCTAATTGATGGTAAACCCTAACCCTGGTAAGGGAATAGTGGTGTTACCCTGTATTGCATGATGTGTTGTGAACTTGAAAAGTCTATTATCATGTGTGACAATCATGCAGGTCTCATGAGTTGATAATCATAGCCAGGTATGAGCTATGATGTTTATTTGATAAGAATTGATTGGCCATATGTGCCATTATGTTTTTGTTACTGAGAAAGAAGTAACAAGATGAGTTGGGCTTGTAATCCTTTGTTTTAAGTTGTTGCCTAGTGAGAGGTGACAAGATGTGAATGGCCTTGTGCGCCATGCGAATAAAGTTGTTGCCTAGTGAGAGGTGACAAGATGTGAATGGCCTTGTGCGCCATGCGAATAAAGTTGTTGCCTAGTGAGAGGTGACAAGATGTGAATGGCCTTGTGCGCCATGTGAATAAAGTTGTTGCCTAGTGAGAGGTGACAAGATGTGAATGGTTTTGTGAGCCATGTGAATAAAGTTGTTGCCTAGTGAAAGGTGACAAGATGTACAGTGTTCCGATGAGCTATGTGTGATGGAAATCCAAATCCGGGTAAAGGATTAAGGGTAATACCCTTGAATTATTAATACATTGTTTTTGCATGGTATTGATAGATAATTGATGTACTGCTATTATATGTGATAACCATGCATGTATTATGAGATGATGAGCATAGCCAGGTATGAGCTATGATGTATTATTAGTTTGAATTGTTAATTGGGTCTTGTGTTCCATAATATACCTTGTGCCTGGTAAGAGGTGGCAAGAGAGTTAATGTGCATCAAGTGCCATGATGGATGCTTGTGTAGCAAGTATCATACTTACCTTGGTCAAATGACCTAAAGGTGTTAGTTACCTGAGAAAGAGGTAACAGTGCTCAAGTGATGAACAAAAGGTTTGAATACCCATGATTTCATGGTTATGGTATCGAAATTGTGAAAGGATGAGAAAAACCCAGTGGTGAAGTGAGGGATTAAGATCCCAACACTTATGAAAAGAGTATGGCTACGGGCCATGACTCCACATTGAAAATGCCAGGCTTTAGATATATGATCTAAGCTTGAAGAAAGTTAATGCAGTGGCAATGATTCTGTTGTTTGAATAGATGTTATACATGTTCTTCCTATTCATTAAAGAATAAGTGACATGTTGATTCTATCAAGTTACAGTTGCAATGCTTTTGATATAGAATAATGATTTAATCTATTAGACATTAAAATATCTGTTGTCAAATAGATATGATTCTCATGTTCATATTCATCTTCTCAAGTTGCAATAATAATGTTTCTGGCGGAGAGTTATATCTCTCGCTGGGGCAATTTTTATAATTGTCTCACCCCCGTGGGAACCACATTTTTAGGTGGACGCAGACGAGGAGACAGGAATCCTTCAGGAGGTGAAGGACATCAGCAGTAGCAGGGACAGTAATAAGATCTTAGGTGGAGATATTGTCTGTCATGTCATGTTCAGATGTATATAGAAGTCCTATGTGTCGTCTCTGTACTCTCAGGTTCTTGGAGTAGTAGTTAATGATTTCGAGATTTTGGCTTAGTGTCTCGAGGGTTTTATACTACATGTGTACAGTTAAGACAGAGTAGTTAATGTTTGTATTCCTCGAGAAGAAAAAGTACATGAGATGTATATATATGAACCAGGATGTAAAGTTTTACTTTGGTTCTGAATGAAAGAGTTTTCCTATGAATGGATCCCTTTGCAAAAAGTTTTAATTTTTAGTGATTTTCGCTAATCGGCTGCTTGATGAACGCTTCCGCATTAGTTAATCTTGTTTTCGTGAGACGATCGTCACAATTTAGTGGTATCAGAGCTCTAGGTTCGCTGAGTCTATAGAGACATAGGACTAAGGTATCGAGTCTGTGTTAGTGTCCTCCAGTATACCCTATAATGATTTCTACTTGTGCACAGAAAGGGTAAAGTTTTAAAATGACTGGAGAGCACAAGGAACACATTGCTAAGGGCAATGTTGCTGCACCAGGAGAGGGTGCATGGGACCAGGCAAGAGGAGAACAAGTGCCTGAGAATCCCCATTAAAGACCCGATCAGGATAGAGAATCCTATGATCATGCTCTTATTGGGAAGATTAGGGCAACAGTAATGCATATAGTGGACTGGATACTAGCCTTACAACCTAGATTATCAGTCCTTAATACAGAAAGTTTGAGCTTTAAAAGAGTTCCTAAATGACTTAGTCATGTTGGAACAAGGGAAAATCATATGTGTATAATGATATGAAAAGTAAGGAATATGATAGCATGTAAGCGCATACTACTTGATCTCAGTATTTGTACACCCTGGCCAGGTATACAACTATTGATGAAAAAGTAAGTATGGAAACTCTTAGATTGATATCTTTTTTATTACCCTGATCAAGTAGTCATTCTGATACAATCTAATGAGTATCATGAAATAAGAAATATGGAACCAATAAAGGAAGATGCTTTGTGCAATTCCAATAAAGGAAGATGCTTTGTGCAATTCCAATAAAGGAAGATGCTTTGTGCAATTCCAATAAAGGAAGATGCTTTGTGCAATTCCAATAAAGGAAGATGCTTTGTGCAATTCCAATAAAGGAAGATGCTTTGTGCAATTCCAATAAAGGAAGATGCTTTGTGCAATTCCAATAAAGGAAGATGCTTTGTGCAATTCCAATAAAGGAAGATGCTTTGTGCAATTCCAATAAAGGAAGATGCTTTGTGCAATTCCAATAAAGGAAGATGCTTTGTGCAATTCCAATAAAGGAAGATGCTTTGTGCAATTCCAATAAAGGAAGATGCTTTGTGCAATTCCAATAAAGGA
Organism: Alisma plantago-aquatica; assembly: GCA_963693085.1. NCBI lineage: Eukaryota > Viridiplantae > Streptophyta > Magnoliopsida > Alismatales > Alismataceae > Alisma > Alisma plantago-aquatica. Next base: position 1,488,892,001 of record OY856409.1, read on the forward strand.
AGATGCTGTGTGCAATTCCAATAAAGGAAGATGCTTTGTGCAATTACAATAAAGGAAGATGCTTTGTGCAATTCCAATAAAGGAAGATGCTTTGTGCAATTCCAACTCTAAACAAAAAGGGAAGAGCTATGTGTCATTCCCAATCAAAAAGGGAAGAACTATGTGTCATTCCCAATAAAAAAGGGAAGAGCTATGTGTCATTCCCAATCAAAAAGGGAAGAGCTATGTGTCATTACCAATCAAAAAGGGAAAGCTATGTGTCATCCCCAACAAAAGGGAAGAGCTATGTGTCATTCCCAATCAAAAAGGGAAGAGCTATGTGTCATTCCCAATCAAAAAAGGGAAGAGCTATGTGTCATCCCCAACAAAAAGGGAAGAGCTATGTGTCATTCCCAATCAAAAAGGGAAAGAGCTATGTGTCATTCCCAATCAAAAAAAGGGAAGAGCTATGTGTCATTCCCAATCAAAAAGGGAAAGCTATGTGTCATCCCCAACAAAAAGGGAAGAGCTATGTGTCATTCTCAATCAAAAAGGGAAAAGCTATGTGGCATTTCCAACTAATAAGAAGAACTATGTGAACAATCCCAATTACATAGAGTTTGTTAAAGGATTACTGAGTAAATTATCTTTGTTAGATATATATGTTGTTCCTTTTGATAAATATTCTTGAGTGATTATTGAAGTATGTTCTTTTATGCTTCTTCCTTTCAATGATATGGACATCATATGTTAGGGGTTTATGCTCTGCATAAACATTGATGAGGTTGAACTAATGAAAGGAGCCTTGTGTGGAATTACAGAATTCATAATATCTCCAGGATATTAAGATGATATGTGGAGACTTGAGGGCATGATTAATGAACAATCTGTTCCTCCTTTTTCTGGGATTTCGAGGACGAAATCCTTGTTAGGGGTTTATAATTTGTAACATCCCTGACCTGGGTTATGATTTAACCCTAGATGTTTTGCCTAATAAGGTTAAGTAGATTCTTAATCTTATCTTGGGAAAAGTAATTAGGCCTCATAAGAAACTTATGTTTCAATTTTGGTCCTGTTTGAGCAATGTTGAAGCAATGTTTGCTTATTTTGGACCAAAGGGCAAATTACCCTAGTTGAGGGGTTAAATTGCAAATGTTGCATGGTAAGATGTTACTCTGATTTTGAGACATCATAAGAATGAATATGATGTAGTGGTATGGTTTTTACAAGCTTGGGCACCAAGATTAAGCTTGTAAAGCAGTGTTGTGCATTAAAACCTAGTTTTGGTGAAAAGTGCAATTTACCCAAGACCTAGGGTTCAATATGCAAATTACCACTTCAATAAAGTCCATAATGTTTCTTGAAATCATTTATAGCAAATAAAATGAGATGGGTGCCTCATTTGAATTAAGTTGGAGGAGAGAGAATCTTGATATTAAAATAATCAAGATTAATGCCTAATTGAAACCCTAATTTGATTTAGGGCAAAAATGAATAAAAATAATTGAAGGGCTTTCAACCAAAATGTTTTGGGTTGATTTTGAATAAGTATGAACGTTCCTTTGCCAAGATAAGGAACGAAAATATCCTAAGTAGGTGAAATTCCACTCACCTTATTATAAGAAAAAGAAAACCCACTCACATATGGATATTAATATAATAAGTATTAAGGTGCTTAATTTGATTTTCTTTAAATCAAGGATAATGAAGGAGAATTAAAGGCAAAGGAAGGTGCCTCGTCCTTAAGGGATTTGAGGGGGAAGAGGCGGCCATATTTTTGGAATTTAATGCATTTTAATAATGCATTTTCTCTCTCATCAATTTCCTTATAAAAGTGCCTTTTTCAAGCCAAATGAAAGGCTATTTCGGATTTTCTTCTTCCCCTTGCTTGCAAAACCGACCAAGGAGCTAGGGAGGAGTAGGGAGCACGTCCCCAACCTGTGGGTGAGCCCTTGACCTTCGTTCTCCTTGATTTCATGGTGGAAATTGAAAATAAATTATGGATTCCTTCTTATTTCGATCTCCTCTTCAACCCTAGCCAACTTTTGCAATCAAAAGCTTGAGGACGAGCCTAGGGGGGTTGATAGAGCTTCATCCACCATTAATGGCGTGAGAGTGGAGCTTTGTAGCTCAATTGGAGGTGGGTTTTATAACTCAAACCCTTAAACATTGCTATTGCATCAATTCTCTATGCTTTCTTGATTGATTTCTTTAATTTGATACACTCTTGTTTCTTTGCTGCAATTTCCATCAAGAACGGTTGCTGTTATTGGTTGTTCGAAGGAAGGGGATGATGACATCATCCTAGATGCTTATCCAAAGAAAATTACCAAGCAAAACCGTTTTGATAGCTACTCCAAATCGTTTAAATTTGATTGGCTATGCGGTTTCAGCAAACCGTTTAAGGGCAAACGGTTTGAGACCGTTTGGGGGCAAACGGTCTCAAGACCGTTTGAGTGCGTTGACCAAGCGTTGACCGTTTGGGAATTTTGTTCCTAATTATGTAGGATGATAACCCTCCAAATTTGAGGGATTAACTCCAAAGGAATCGAGAGTTGAAGGCCAATCAATTAGGCAATCAGATTGAATTATGTGCTGATTTTCAACCTGATTAACTTGACCTGGTTGAGCAAACGGTTTCAAGACCATTTGAGATGGTTGACCAAGCGTTGACCGTTTAATATTCCTGTTCATAATTATGTTTATTAATAACCCTCCAAATTTGAGGGATTAACTCCAAAGGAATCGTGAGTTGAAGCCTAATCAATTAGGGAAACCTAATTGGATTAAGTGCTGATTTTCAATCTGATTTAATTGAACTTTTTGGGCAAACGGTCTCAAGACCGTTTGAGTGCGTTGACCAAGCATTGACCGTTTGGGATTACTGTTCCTTATGATGTGATTTAATGACTCACCAAATTTGATGGATTAATTCCAAACGAGTCATGAGTTGAAGGCTAATCAATTGGGCTAACCCTAATTGAAATCAGTGCTGAAATCACAATGAGCTAATTTGAGATTTTGGGTTGATTAGCCCAAACGGTCTCAAGACCGTTTGGGGGATCATCCAAACGGTCTCAAGACCGTTTGGGGTCACCTCAAGACCGTTTTTAGGTCTGGGGTCAAGTATAGTTGACCAATTGAAGGTCCAAAGGTACTAATCATATTGCAATGTAGTGCTGATTTGTTGATCAACTTGATAGACCAATCCATGATGATTTTTCACTAGAATCCAAAGGTTGGATGGGACAAACGGTCTCAAGACCGTTTGGAGCTCATACAAACGGTCTCAAGACCGTTTGGTGGTCACCCAAGACCGTTTGGAGGTCTAGGGTTGAGTATAGTTCAGTGGTTGAAGGTCTAAAGATATCAAGTTGATCTGCAATAGATTGCTGATTTGGTGAGCACTTCAATGAACCAAACCCTAATTAGATTGCTTGGATTGGAGTGATATGATGGGAAAACGGTCTCAAGACCGTTTGGAGCTCATCCAAACGGTCTCAAGACCGTTTGGTGGTCACCCAAGACCGTTTGGAGGTCTAGGGTTGAGTATGGTTAGGTGTTTGAAGGTCTAAAGGTACCAAGCTGTTATACAATGCAATGCGGATTTGGGGATCAATCCAATGATCCAAACCTTAATTGGATGGCTTGGATTTGAGTTATATGATGGGAAAACGGTCTCAAGACCGTTTGGAGGTCATCCAAACGACCTCAAGACCGTTTGGGGTCAGGTCATACCCAACTTGGATGATGGTTCAATGGTTTCAAAGCAACTAGTCTTACATTGATTAGTGTTGTTGAATCATCGATTCCAAACCCTAATTCAATTGAATCAAACCCTAATTGATGACCAATTGAGGGTTAATTAAGGGTCAAATAAGTTGAAGGTTGACCTATTTAAACTCAATTGAAGTATGCGTATAGGTCAAATTGATGATTGGTTCCATGAATCCAATGATTGAAGGAATCAACATTGGAAACCCTAATTCAATTGGATACCTTATGTCATTAAAGGTCCAATGGATCAAACCTTTTTGAAAACCTAATGTGATTAGGTGGGAGATACCTTTAATGGTACTAGTCATTAATGGATAGCAAATGCATGGATCCAATACATGATGTAAACCCTAATTGAGGCTGATTTCATGTATAACCCTATTAAGAGGTTGCCTACATGTGAAATCACTAATTAGGATGAATAGTAAACCCTAACTCCTTTGGATACCTTATGTAATGGAGGTCCAATGTGATGATGAATGTACTATTGATCCAATGATGGTTAGTAATGTTAACCAATGAAGGAACAAAGGTCAAAACCCTAATAGTACCTAAGTGATTAGTGTCAATTAAGGGATGAACCCTAATTGCTGATAAGATCAATGACTTGGTACACTATGTAAATCATAGTTGTATGTACTTGATTGAAGGGTTGATATGACCTAATCAAGTTAAGAAGTTGATAGCATGAATTCATACATGAATATGAATCATGTGGTGTATAAGGGTTATGATCCTTAATCAAAGAGATCATGAAACCCTAAACATGAACATAAACCCTAATTGATAGGGTTATTGAATTCAACCCTAGTTGAGGGTGATTCAATGTGAAACCCTAGTTGAGGGTGATTCCATGTGAAACCCTAGTTGAGGGTGATTCCAAGTGAAACCCTAATTGATGGTGCATCCATGTGGAACCCTAGTTGAGGGTGATTTCATGAGAAACCCTAATTGGGAATGCATCCCTAATTGCTTATAGGACCAATGACTTGGTACCCTATGTTAATCATAGTTGTATGCATATGATTGAAGGGTTGATGTGACCTAATCAAGTTGAAAGGATCAAATAATAGAATTCATATATATATATATATATGATTCATGTGATGATCCTATGTAGCACGACTGTGCAAGGCAGCACGGCCGTGGTGACTTTACCCTGCACGACCGTGCAAGGTAGCACGGCCGTGGTGTCCTATGCTTGACTTAGAGATGAATTGAAAGTGACCTAACATGGTCGTTTTGTTAATTCTCAACTTAAGGATGAGAGAGATACTCATACCTGGTGATGATAATCATTTAATGATAATTGGTGAGAATAAATAAGTATGATTGAATACTTATGGTATAAATTTTGGCTCCTAGATGTGGGGAGCAATGAACTAGGGTTTGATCATTGATAATATGATCTTGAAAACCTAAATTGTTAATAATGGAAAACCCTATTCTTAATGAAGGGTAATGATATGTGAGAGAAAGCCCTAATTGATGGTAAACCCTAACCCTGGTAAGGGAATAGTGGTGTTACCCTATATTGCATGATGTGTTGTGAACTTGAAAAGTCTATTATCATGTGTGGCAATCATGCAGGTCTCATGAGTTGATAATCATAGCCAGGTATGAGCTATGATGTTTATTTGATAAGAATTGATTGGCCATATGTGCCATTATGTTTTTGTTACTGAGAAAGAAGTAACAAGATGAGTTGGGCTTGTAATCCTTTGTTTTAAGTTGTTGCCTAGTGAGAGGTGACAAGATGTGAATGGCCTTGTGCGCCATGCGAATAAAGTTGTTGCCTAGTGAGAGGTGACAAGATGTGAATGGCCTTGTGCGCCATGTGAATAAAGTTGTTGCCTAGTGAGAGGTGACAAGATGTGAATGGTTTTGTGAGCCATGTGAATAAAGTTGTTGCCTAGTGAAAGGTGACAAGATGTACAGTGTTCCGATGAGCTATGTGTGATGGAAATCCAAATCCGGGTAAAGGATTAAGGGTAATACCCTTGAATTATTAATAAATTGTTTTTGCATGGTATTGATAGATAATTGATGTACTGCTATTATATGTGATAACCATGCAGGTATTATGAGATGATGAGCATAGCCAGGTATGAGCTATGATGTATTATTAGTTTGAATTGTTAATTGGGCCTTGTGTTCCATAATATACCTTGTGCCTGGTAAGAGGTGGCAAGAGAGTTAATGTGCATCAAGTGCCATGATGGATGCTTGTGTAGCAAGTATCATACTTACCTTGGTCAAATGACCTAAAGGTGTTAGTTACCTGAGAAAGAGGTAACAGTGCTCAAGTGATGAACAAAAGGTTTGAATACCCATGATTTCATGGTTATGGTATCAAAATTGTGAAAGGATGAGAAAAACCCAGTGGTGAAGTGAGTGATTAAGATCCCAACACTTATGAAAAGAGTATGGCTACGGGCCATGACTCCACATTGAAAATGCCAGGCTTTAGATATATGATCTAAGCTTGAAGAAAGTTAATGCAGTGGCAATGATTCTGTTGTTTGAATAGATGTTATACATGTTCTTCCTATTCATTAAAGAATAAGTGACATGTTGATTCTATCAAGTTACAGTTGCAATGCTTTTGATATAGAATAATGATTTAATCTGTTAGACATTAAAATATCTGTTGTCAAATAGATATGATTCTCATGTTCATATTCATCTTCTCAAGTTGCAATAATAATGTTTCTGGCGGAGAGTTATATCTCTCGCTGGGGCAATTTTTATAATTGTCTCACCCCCGTGGGAACCACATTTTTGGGTGGACGCAGACGAGGAGACAGGAATCCTTCAGGAGGTGAAGGACATCAGCAGTAGCAGGGACAGTAATAAGATCTTAGGTGGAGATATTGTCTGTCATGTCATGTTCAGATGTATATAGAAGTCCTATGTGTCGTCTCTGTACTCTCAGGTCCTTGGAGTAGTAGTTAATGATTTTGAGATTTTGGCTTAGTGTCTCGAGGGTTTTATACTACATGTGTACAGTTAAGACAGAGTAGTTAATGTTTGTATTCCTCGAGAAGAAAAAGTACATGAGATGTATATATATGAACCAGGATGTAAAGTTTTACTTTGGTTCTGAATGAAAGAGTTTTCCTATGAATGGATCCCTTTGCAAAAAGTTTTAATTTTTAGTGATTTTCGCTAATCCGCTGCTTGATGAACGCTTCCGCATTAGTTAATCTTGTTTTCGCGAGACCATCGTCACAGGAAAGACAACTGCAGAAAAGTGACTGGTGGTAGGAGAGTGTGTCGGTGACTAATACGCCGATAGGAGGGTACGACTCCTTCCGATTCCTTATGGGACAAGGAGATCGAAGTTCCAGGTAGTTCGTGTGGTCTACTTCAGAGGTAGGAGACTTCTGCCGCTCAGAGGACAGCTGTCAATCCTGACAGTCACGATGAGACCAGGAGCTACACAGACACCGTCCAAGACCGAAGGTGAAGACCGCGCAAGCCGTGGAGTAACGTCGTCGAGCAAGCCTCAGGACAAGGTATGTCTCTACAAACCATCCTTCCTACTGTATAGATGTTGACGTGATTCCTTTATTCTGGGTTTGGGAGAAGACAATTTTTATTTCCACTGCCTTCTCTGTCTCCCCTAAAACACAAAAAGAATAAGTAAGAGAGAGATGCAATGTAGTAAGAGATTTTCTAGAATAATAAAATAATAGACATAGGTGCTCTGAACACCGTAGATTCCCTACGGATGTCTGCACTGTAGGGAGGAAACGATCCACCCTGGCAGCGACCAGTATACGGGGATTTGAACACACCCACAGAGCGTGTAGGGAGACGAAGCCCTTGAGGAAGTCTCCTAAGAGAAGATAGGTTACCCACCATGAACCGGTGATCCCGGTGGTAACCCAGAGGTACCCATAAAGCGTACTAAGTTGAGGCCCACAAAGCGTCTCAGACCCTCTGCCTGTGTACTCAGCCTAGAGGAGAGGTCCAGTTAAAGGCCAATTGTTTAGCTGCCTTAGTTAGATGTGACAGTTCGAGTCAAGCAGACCCAGATTCAATTTTAGGCTTAGCTTCCCAGGTTTTAAGCTAAGTCTTGTACGGTGGGATCGTAGTTCGCTATGAGTCTTCATATGTAGAGTACACTACATATGATCAGGGCATAAGATAAAATATGTTCATATAGGTTCACAGAGTTTCTTATAAGTTAAAGAGTTAAGAAAGATTTGAGTTAGTTTCACAACAGTTGTCCTTTAAATGAAATTTTAGTATTTTTCTATTATTTAATTGTATCTACAGCTTTGCAACAGTTGTTATCTTAATGAAATGTTGACATCTTCTGTCGTTTAAATTATATTGCTTAGATCTGCTCAGTATAGTGTTATCTGGTATTTTATTTCAATTAATAAACATAAAATGAGTTATCTGCGATGGTTGGGTGAAATTCTATTCACTGAGCCAGTAGCTCACCAACCTACTGAAAGATTTTTCAGGTCAGCGTCAGCACGAGGAAGCTGGAGGATCATACCACCCAAGTTCTTAGAAGGTAGTTCATAGTTAGACAGAGGTCTCTTAGTCCTTTCCCCTCAGTCCTTAGGCATGTGGTGTGGTAGAGAGAGAATATAATGTAATATGTAGTTTAGTATTAAGTTATTTGTTGTGCTTTATATTCCGCATGCAAGATGTAATATGTTGTTTAAATTCTGAGGTATCGTTCAAGATTTAGAAATAGTAAGTTTGCTTCCACAAGTTTAAGTAAGATTTTAGTATTGTCCAAGTTATAAGATTTTCCTTTAGATTAATTCTAAGAAATTAAGAAAAGAAAAAAGTTAAGGGTGATCTTTGTATTACGTGTAATCCTCTTAGTCATGCCCTAATCTCATGATTAGTGGTAATTGTAGGATCGGGGTGTGACATATTCAGTTTAAACAAGATTGGCAGTCACGACATTGAAACTACCAATTCACCAAGTGGAATGATCAGCTCAAATGTCTGACCAATCTGTTCAGGTTGTGAACTGACCATTTGGTTGATCAATTCAATTAGATCAAGGATTGATGTTGAAGTCATGTTATGCATTAATATAATATTATTTACCAATAAAATTATGATTGGGAAACATGGTGAAATGATGGTTTCAAGTGTTGAACCTATCGGCTCACATGTGAATCGAGCAGTTCGGCAGTAAAGTGACTAATCCCTATAAATATAGGGGTAACGGAGGCCTTCCAGAGATACAACAATAAGCTCTGACAATTGTTGTTCTCTCTGGTAACTAAGAGAGCCTGAGCAAGTCCTACCCGTCAAAAGGAGGGATAGCTAGGGAGAGACGATTGGGAGTGCAAGTTGGCACTAGAACCCTAACTAGAAGGGATAACTCCTTCATATTCATCTAGAACGGTAGGAGTTCCCAATGGTCTGTGTGGACTACTCTAGAGTCAAGGAGGCCTTTACTACCCACTAGGAGGACGCAGTCAACTGTTGTATGTGGTGATCAACCAGGAAGTTGTTATTGTCGTCATCTAGGTGCAACTTGAAGAAAATTTCTTATCACATTAAGGGATTGTCGTTGGACTTGCTCTAGGACCAGGTATATGCCTTGCAATCTTTCCTTCTGATTACATAGTTGTTGACATGATCTACTGTTAAAAAGGGGAATATAGTAGTAAATGTTTTGTTTCCGCTACCTTATCTCATGTCACATTTCCCAACAGATAGTACTTCACTTATGCTATCAATAGTTGATTTTCTATACGACGATGTCATTCTTAATACTTGTGTTATGATTGGCACATTTTACTTTCTACTTTGTGAGTTTACACTATTGATGTTCGTGCTTTGTTTGTATGTTGACTCTTTGTAAATGCCTTACACACCTTTACTATGATTGTGACCCAACACTCTTGGTCTTTGACATCTACTACAATAATGGAAATTATATGATGAGATGGTGACAATACCTTTGGTGAATTACATGTGTATGATGGAGCTTCATTATTTTTTGCTACTGTTGTTCATCTTGGAGTCTTTTTGTTGCTTTCTATGTCAGACACTGGTCTTTTATCCGGTTACATCATCTACCTTTTACTATTGTGTTCCAACACTCTCTAGCTTGTCCATACCTTGTGCATGTTGACTATTTTCTTATCCATGCCTTGTATGCATGCTATTTATTGCTTCTTGTGTTCTAGCACTTTTTGGTCTATGTAATGATGATAGTGAGTAAGAAAAAGACCATGATGCCTACATGGTGATGTTTAATATGTCACAGATGCTACTTCATATTGATCATGAAGCTCGTGCTACCTATCTTTGTACCTTTTGTTTGGATTATATGCTTAAGGGGGAGTACTTAAGTTTTTAAGTTTCTTGTAATAGAGGGGGAGAAACATTCTTGTGTGGACTCAATTATCTTTTAATTTTTTGCTCCAGTCTGTCTGTTTGTTTGCAAGCTGACTTGGGATTCTCCTAGGCTCTAGCTTAAGGGGGAGTGTTAGAAGGCTTGTTTACTTAAGTTGTTCAGTCTATTTTGCAAGATAGACCCAAGTGTATCATGGCCCATCAGGGTTTGTCTTGAGTTTGTATGCCTCCCCCTTATCCTATACATAGAAGAGGGGGGTTGTCTTCTATCAATAAGAAAACCTCTACACAAGGGGCGTTTTTCCCCATCTTATCAATTTTTCCATAAGTTAAAGACTATTGCACCGACGTAGAAATCATGGTGTGAATCATGGTTTGGGCATATGTGTCGTGGTTCATGTAAGACTAGAATTTTGTCTCATGCTACATGGCAAATATATTTGTAAACTTTATGCGCCCGCATTGTAACAAACCAAACTTAGAATCTTACCTTATTCCATAACTAGAAAGATTGTAAGATTGCTTTCCTAGATTTGATCAAACAAGGGTTAAATTAAACAACCTCACACATTTACATATAACTTAAATGTGTGCTAATATGTTACATGTATTTCCTTTAATAACTAATATTCACTCAAATGGCTAAATAAAAATGTATAATACAATTTAGAGTAATAATTGGTAATTCCATGTCCACAGATATAAAAAAGGTTCTATTATTTAAATAAATATGGAATTAATGGATGAAATACGTTAAATGTGTAACATGTGAAATTTCGTGCATTATAATAATATATAACTTTTTGGTGACATTGTGAAATTAAAGGAACTCTAATTTAAGATTTGTTAATAAACTATGTAGATAATTTGTCTAAACCATAATGGTGATATAACTCATAAAAGTAAATCACCAAAAATGAAATATAATCATAAAAATGTGTTTCTTGGATCCAATTATCTTGTGTGTCAAGTTTTACATTATTTGAAAAATAATGACTATCCTAATTTTTTTAGAAAAGAAAATGTGAGTTTTGATCCAAAATATTAAATAATATGTTTCATGACTTCAAAAGTAGAAATCAATCCCAAATTCAAATTCCACATACCAAAATTAGTATATGTGTAACTTTCCACATTAATTGAATAATATGATTTATACTAGTTATATTTAGGAGAGAGAATATAACTTAAATTACAAAATATTAAATAAAATAGTAAACATTTCCAAAATGGAAAATTAATGACAAAATCACACTCCTCACTATCTTTGTTTGCTTGTAGGTCAATTTTCATATCTTTTGAGTGTTCCTATGTACCTCAAATTCTTTAAGAAAGGAAAATGAAAGATAAGGCCAAAAATATTAAATATATGGTTAAAAAGAAAACATTAAATACATTAAATGAATAACGTAAACCAACTTGTATAGATTATATATATAATTAATGTGAAATTGTAATAAATAAATTGTGGTGTAACATAAAGGGAAATAATGTTGTACATGCATGTTAAATATATGAAAATATTATCATAACAGAAACAAAATCCAAATTTATTTTAAAAACACATTCATTAATACATATGTAAATAATAGTGTCACACTCGTATGTACTAGATAATTAGATGTAAAATGCTAGTAGTAATAGTGGATAAGAGAATACAAATTTCCCCTCTTATATTATCTTTAGAGGATGTTACTAATACTATGGAAACAATTAACATGAATTGGGAAACAAAGTTACTATTATGCAAAAGAAATTAGAAATAAACATAGTTGAGGATAATTAAAGAGAGATTGAGGAATTTAAGTAAATATAAGATATTATTTACTTCTCTCATGAGTGGATAGTTTTGAAAGGATCATAAATACCCAATAGTAACTCAATATACAATATACAAATATTCATTTTAACATTGCTAAAATGTTCATGTATACGAAATAATCCATTATACAATTTTTAAACAAGAAAGTAGTGTCAAATTATGTTTTGTGTATTAATTAGTCAAATTGCCAAATTACACTTTAGTTGGACAATACTAGTATCCATAAGAAAATTATAAAATATATTAACAATATAATGCTAAAAGGATTACAATAAAGAAAATGACATATTAAACATTCCAAAAATGAAAAATGAAAATTTCAAATTGTACATGTCTTAATTAACCTATGCGTCAAAATGTACTTTATTTGAATTTTGTTTGAACCTCAAATAAATTGAAAGAGAATATGTAATTGGAAACATTAATCCTTAATTGTTTTATTTAATACATTATGTTTGATATGGTTTCTAATTTTCTTCCTAACTCAATTTATTTTCCTTTTCCTTTTTTGTATGGTACTCTCTTTTCTCTGATTCCTGCTCTTGTCCTCTCTTCCTCTTTTTCTTTTATTAATCATTCCTTGCTTTCTCCTACATTCTTCCAATGATATTCACATTTTGAGTTATTTATTTTTCTCCCTTATCTTTTTGCATTTACATTGTCCTATTTAATTAGTTGATGATAGTAATATATATACCCCAAGATATGCACTCTCTGGATCATATACAATGATTACCCGCCACTATACAATATTTGTCCAATGACTTGTTTGATCACCTACTTTGTCTCTGATACGCCTATCGATACTCGATTATCATCAGCCATCAACCCTTCACATCGGAGGGTCTTGAACCCTCTCACCCCTCAAAGTCATCACGTCAGGCTCTAGCATAGGCCCTCTATGTTTTTTTATACCATGTTTCCTGATCACATCACATGTAATCTACCTTCCGCATGTGGTATTGGACTCTTTCTATTTACCGACACACTTCTCCAAACTTTCCTTGTTCTGGTTTTCTACCCTTAGTTGTATCTAGTTGATTTGTTTACTAGACTTCTAGACGATATTCTAAAATCATAAGCAATTGTTATATGATCGGTTGCTTTTGTTTTTATTTCGATTTTCACTATAGTAGTCTGCATGGTGTGGTTCCTATTTTCCATCCCTTGTTGTAATGGGGGAAGGTTTCCCGAGAGTTTCTTGTTGTCTATGTATCCATCCTGGTTCTTCGGGACTAGAAGGACCTATGGAGTATATAGCTCATGTTTTTCAGAGTGTTGTATGTGAGGCTAAAGAGTCCAATTTCCTCCATCAAGCCTAGTGCATGCATCTTTTTTTACGCATAAAGGGTCTTAAGGAATAAATATGTTTTGACAAGTTTCTCTCTTTTACCCCTATTTTGATTTTTACTATGCCACACCATGTGTGGAGTTCTCTATCTTATTTCCTTGTCGTAATGATTCAAACATGTAAATTTGACGCTAGAAACTTAGTGATATGTCCATGTCACATACCACATGATTATAAATCATATGCTAAGCTATATGAGAAATTTCTCAAAGCAATTTTGTAATTTAAGCAATAAAATTTATCATCTTGGATAATTCATTGTATAAGTGTATTTGTCAGGAAGTAATGATAACATAATTTTAGCATCATGGAGTTTTCCTCCACCCAACAATATCGATTTCACACTTTTTTTTAAATAGCTCAATCTCATTAAAAGTAAGCCATACGACATCTACAAGATATACATCTCTCATTAAGTAACCAAGCAACAACTTCTTTTGTGGAAAGACATAGCACAAGGCTCAGATTGGGATGTGATAGGTACGTTTCTACACCGTCTACCTCTTGTAGTAGCTGTCTAAAATAACTATCCGGGATGGAATTCATCAATCTACAAGAGCCTATGAGTGCATCGGGTGAGGAGTTTGCATAGCCGCTGGCAGAGGTTACCATCATGAAGACAATGAATGATCACCTGAAAAAGAGCTCGACCACAAAGAAACAAACACAACACCACACAAACAGGACTAGAAACACAACTAGCAGCAAAGAAACAAAAATAAAAAATAAACTGGCCAAGGAGCCACCCAACAACACAATGTTAACACAGAAAAAAAATGTCGAGCACTAAGGGTGCACCAACCAGGAGACCCGAGAAGGAGGCCAAACCCCAGTGATGTAAATACAGAGGAAGGATGGCTCATGTGGATACAACGGTGGGGAGTAGAGGGTGCCGGGAACCCCACCACCACTCCCGACCACCACTGCGAGCAGGGGTGGAAGACCCCGCACGAAGCACAAACTCGGCTTAATCATCCTCTTCCTGAAGCACCTAGGGTGCCCGATCTCATTGTCCGCCCAAGAAGGAACCCAAGGCACGAACAAAAAAAGACCACCACAGACAGACTGACATAGAGAAAAAGACTAGGAAGAAGGGGGGGGGGAGGATCGACACCCTAGGAAGACGAAGGAGGAAGAGGGAAAACTACCTCCAGCAGAAACTGATAGCAGGACACCACCAGCAGCTTCATAGATCAGCCTCGAGACAGAAACGGAGCTTGTCCACCGAAGAGATGGCCAAGTCCACCACCGTCAACCAGAAACGACCAAGTCCCGATCAAATCTGAACCCGCGGCACAAGGGAGACGACGAGAAGTTAGGAGACGGCTCCTGCTACCAGATTTGGCACGAACGAGGCTGGACGAGGAAGAGAACTTGGGGGAGAGGCGGAGATCACGATCCTCCGGACCCCCTCCCCCAAATCGGAGCGCCGCGCGACGGGAGCCCTAAAATGCTTCCCCAATCTCCAGAGTGCCTCAATATATAAAAATGTAATTTTAAAGGAATTTTCTAGTTGGTTGGAATTTTTAAAATATGTATATATTAGTCAATAAATCAAAACAAAACATGTTTTATAATTATAAAATTTCATTATATCTATAATTATATGGATTTAATCACCTAACTTCAATCTAATAAATATACAATTTTTATTGATTTATCTAATTGGTTTGATTTCCTAAAAAATCATAACTAATATTCTATAAGTCTAGAAAAAATAAAATAAAGTATGTTATGAACTCACTAAAATATAATCCACAACATAATATAGTCTTGAAGATCTAATTCACTAATAATAAAAGGACGATTTTAGATTTTATATAATCAATGCTAATGTAACCCTATTATCTTATATGTCTTTAATAGGGTGCTTGTGGACTGAGATGGAACAAGTATTTTGACCTTGAACATATGTAGACTCAATCTCAAATTTAACAACTCAAGTTGAGGTATATGCATTTTCCCAATTATCTAGGAAAATCCTATGATGGCTAATCAATTTTCCCATATGAGGCATTACTTGCTTAAATCTTGATTTTGCTTGGTTATATTTTCAAGTTCCTTGTTACTTATTGAATCATATAAGGTCCTACGGCCTATTTTGTGACTTGGATGATCTCATCTTCATTTGTTTCATACTTATTATGATCAAACTTGAATCTTTCCTTTACATTATTATGTGTGTATATACAGAAACACACACACACACACACACACACACACACACATATATATATATATATATATATATATATATATATATATAATGCATCATCTATTGCCTTGTTATATCTTTTGAAACATATCCTCTTGAACATCCCTTATTTTGAGACATCCACGTCTATTTCTCTATTTATTGCCTTAAGTATTGCCTAATTGTTATTTACTGCACATACTCAATTTTTGCTGACCTCCTTTTCTTTTGTTTCCCTATCTTGTGTGTTATTTTTTAACCCACCCAGAGGTGGCACAACCCTGGGTGTAGGATATGGAGGACATTACATGCAGACGTAGAACTAACTTATGGAGAAGACTCTTGATGGGAGATAGAATTGAGATAGTTGGATATCCCTCTACTTAGATCTTGATGTAATTGCTTTTTCATGTAAAATCTTTATGGGAGATGATGATGTACTTTTTTAAAATTGAATATAGTCATGTTTTACCGTTCCAGTGTTATACTTTGGTCTTATTCTGTATATTGTCATTTGAGAAAAAAATCACCTATTCCATCATACATTTTTAATGTGTTTGGAATAGATGGTTTATTTTCTCAAATTTTAGTAGGGAGTGGATCCCCTCTCAGGTCTCACTCCTTACATGATGGTATCAGAGCCTGGTTAGTCAAATTTTTTACTATTTCAATTATGTCTTCCTAATGAGAACGCTTACCTTACATGGTTACCCTCTAAGTGAGGTGTTTACACTAGATTTGACCTATGATTTTCATGTGAGAATGGAAGGATGACTTAGGATCATATGAGGTGCACATTAGAGTCATGATTAGTAATCCCTAATGTGATGAGGTTTTAGGTGATATTAGCCTACCATATAGGTTAATGGTGATATATCTATTTGGATGTTATGATTTAGCTATAGATTGGTTTTTCACATGAGAATGAGGAAGTAGTTGATAAGGAGATCATATATGGATAAAATTGTGACTTGGTTTCACATCGATTTTGGCACCAATTTTTATTTTACATTGCAAATTTTTGCCATAAAACTATTTTCGTTTATAATATTACATGTACCAAAAAATGTTTTGTAGATTTTATTGAGGTTTTCTTGAATGAAGTCACAATGAAGATATGTGTGAAGCTTTGATAGTGAAACCTTATAATTAGTTAGAATAGAAATCCCAACCCTAGTTTTGGTCATGAAGTGATGACTAGGAAGATATGGATGGTAACAAATGTTTAATCGACTTATTGTTTTGCACCCTATGACTTAGTAGATGGCTATGTGAACCTTTAGGGTTGTTAGGTTAGTAATACAAGGACCTAAAGCTTAACCCTAGTTGTATACTACTTCTTATTTGGATGTGTGGTCAATGAAAGACAAAAAAACACCTAAAATATTCACATAGAAATGATTCATAAGTAACCATGATATATATAATAGTTGTCTTATTAGTTTAAACCTTTTAAGGGGTGGACATTAATTGGATGATAATATATGGATGTTTAGATTTTGATGATGAAATCGTTTTAAGGAGTGGAGTATTGTAACAAACCAAAACTTAGAATCTTACTCTATTCTTTAACTAGAAAGATTGTAAGATTGGTTTTCCTAGATTTAACCAAACAAGGATAAAGTTAAACAACCTCACACATTTATTATAACTTGAATATGTGCCAATATGTTACATGTATTTCCTTTGATAACTAATATTCACATAATGGCCGAATAAAAATGTATAATATACTTTGGAGTAGCAACTGGTAATTCCATGTTTATAAATATTAATAATGTTCTATTGTTTAAATAAATATGATATTAATAGATTAAATATGCCAAATTTGTAAAATGTGGGACTTCGTGCATAATAATATATAGCTTTGTGGTGACATTGTGAAATTATAGGAACTCGAATTTAAGATTTGTCAAAAAAATGTAGATAATTTGCCTAAATCATAATGGTGATATAACTCATAAAAGTAAATCGCAAAATATGAAATAAAGTGGTAAAAATGTGTTTCTTGGATCCCAATTAGCTTGGGTGTAATGACTATCCTAATTTGATATAGAAAAAGAATGTGAGTTTTGATCCAAAATATTAAATAATATGTTTAATGACTTTAAAAGTAGAAATAAATCCCAAATTCAAAATCCACACACCAAAATTAGTATATGTGTAAATTTCCACATTAATTGAATAATCTCATTTATCCTAGTTTATTTAGGAGAGAGAATATAACTTAAAATCCAAAATATTAAATTTTCCAAAATGGAAAATTAATTACAAAATAACACTTTTCACTATTTTAATTTGCTTGTAAGCCAAGTTTCACATCATTTGAGTGTTCATATATGCTCAATTCCTTAAGAAAAGAAAATGAAGATAAGGCCAAAATATTTAATTTATTATTAAAAAGAAAACATCTACTATAGTAAATGAATAATGTAGACCAACTTGTATATATTATAGTATATCATTCATGTGAAGTTGTAATTAATTCTGGTGTAACATAAAGGGAAACAATGTTGTACATGCATGTTAAATCTATATAAATATTATCATAAAAGAATTTAAATCCGAAATTTAATTTAGAAACACAATAATTCATACATATGTAAATAATATTAGCATGCTCATATGTACTAAATAATTAGATGTAAATATCAGTAGTAAAAAGTAGTAAGAAAATACAAATTTCTCCTCTCATATTATCCTTAGAGGATGTTACTAATAGTATGAAAATAATTAACATGAATTGAGAAATGAAGTTACTTTTATCCAAAAGAAATTAGAAATAAACATAGTTGAGGATAATTAATGAGAGATTGAGGAATTTAAGTAAATATAAGATATTCTTTACTTCTCTCATGAGTGGATAATTTTGAAAGGATCATAAATATCCAATATAGTAACTAAATATACACTATATAAATATTCATTCTAACATTACTAAAACGTCCATGTATATGACATAATCTGCTATACAATTTTTAAATAAGAAAGTAATGTCAAATTTATTTCTCATGTATTAATTGGTCCAATTGTCAAATTCCATTTTAGTTGGATAATACTAGTATCCATAAAAGAATTATAAAATAAATTAAAAAGATAATTCTAAAAAGACTCAAATAAAGTAAATAACATATTGAACATTCTAAAATTGAATTAATGTAAATCTGAATCGTACATGTCTTAATTAACCAACCTGTCAAAATTTACTTTTTTGGAATTTTGTTTGGACCCTCAAGTAAATTTAGAAAAAGAATATATACAATTGGAAATATTAATTGTTAATAGTTTAATTTAGCACATCCTATTTGATATGGTTTGTAATTTTCTTCCTATCATGTTTTATTTTCCTTCTCTTTTGCTATGTGGTTCTCTCTTTTTTCTGATTCCTTCTCTCACTCTCCCTTCCTCTTTTGCCTTCTATTAACATTTCCTTACTTTCTCCTACATCCCTCCAATGATATTCACATTTTGATTTATCCCCCTTATCTTTTTACATTTACAATATCCTATGTGACTAGTGATGATATTAATATATATATCCCAAGGTATGCACTCTCTAGATCATAGATGGTGATTTCTCACCACCGCCATGCCTCTCCCCAAAGAAATCCATACATGTCAACCTATATAATATCTAACTAAGGACTTGTTTGATCACCTACTTTGTCTCCATTACGCCCATGGATACTCGATTATCATCGACCATCAACTCTTATTAACGGCGGGTCTTGAACCCTCTCACCCCCACAAAGTCATCACGACAGGCTCCGACAGAGGCTCTCGATTCTTTTCCTACACCATGTTTCCATATCACGTCACACGTAATCTACCTTCCCCATTTGGTATTGGACTCTTTCTATTTACCGGCATGCTTCTACAAAAATTTCTTTATTCTAGTTTTATGCCCTGAGTTTCATCTAGTTGATTTGTTTATCAGACTTGTAGATGATATTCTAAAATCATAATCGACTAGTATACACTCAGTTTATTGTGTTTTCGATTAGGAGTTTCACTGTAGTAGTATGCATGATCTGGTTCATATTTGTCCGTCCTAGTTGTATTGGCAAAAGGTTTCCTGAGAGTTCTTGTTGTCTCTATACCCATCCTGGCTCTCCAGAACTAGAAGGACATGTGGAGTATATTGTTCATATTTTCTAGAGTGTTGTATATGAGGTTGAAGAGTCCAATTTCATCCATCAAACCTAGTGCATGCATTTTCTTTTACACATAAATGATCTAAAGAATAAATATGTTTTGACAAGTTTCTCTCTTTTGCCTCTATTTTGATTTTTACTATGTCACACCATGTGTGGGCTTCTCTATCTTATTTTCTCATCATTATGATTTAAATATGTGAATTTGATGCTAGCAACTTAGTGATATGCCCATGTCAAGCTACATGATTATAAATCATATGAGAACACATATGAGATATTTCTCAAAGCAATTTTATTATCGAAGCAGTAAACTTTATTATCTTAGATAATTCATTATATTGATGTATTTGTTAGAAAATAAATAGCATATTTTTATCATCATAGAATTTTCCTCCACCCAATGATATCGGTTTCACACTTAATTTCAATATAAAAAATGTAATCTTAAAGGAATTTTCTAGTTGGTTGGAATTTTTAAAATCCACTTATATTAATCTATAAATAAAAATAAAATATATTTGAGAATTCTAAAATTTCAATATATCCGATGATATGGATTTTATTGCATAACTCCAATCTAATAAATATGCAAATTTTATGGATTTATCTAATTGGTTGGACTTTCTAAAAATGCATAACAAGTAGCCTATAAGTCTACAAAAAATAAAGTAAAATATGTTATGAACTCTGTAAAATATAATCCACAACAGAATATGGTTTTGAAGACCCAATTCACTAATAATAAAAGGATGATTTTTAGAGTTTATATAATTAATGAAAATGTAACCCTATTCTCATATATGTATTTAATAAGGTACTTGTTGACTACGATGGAACTAGTGTTTTAACCTTGAACATATGTAGACTCAATCTTTGATTTCACAACTCAAGTTGAGGCATTTTTATCTTTCTAAATTATCTAGGCAATATTATGATGACTAATCAGTTTTCCCATATGACACAATACTTGGTTAACTCTTGATTTCCATTAAATATATATTCAAGTTCCTTGTTACTTCTTGAATCATTGTTGATGCTATCATATAAGGTCTCTGCTTATTTTGTGACTTGGATGATCTCATCTTCACTTTTTTCATACTTATTATGACCATACTTGAATCTTGCCTTCACATTTTTGTGTGTGCAAATAGACTGTGTTTTATATATTATAGCAGTACATTTGTACTTCTATAATAATTGGATGTGTGTGTTTCGTCATGAGCGTTCATATTCCGTTCATATATTTACAGAGGGCACGTATTCCTCCCAGGTTGTGCATCTTCCACCCAAAGTATTTTAGACTTGTGATTTTATGGGTCTCAATCCTACATAAATAAAAGTAGTCTAATTGTTTGCATGCACTGTATAAAAATTATTGTTGTTGTTATATGACAAGATCATCATTCTGTTAATCGTCCATTATACACACACACATATATATATATATATATATATATATATATATATATATATATATATATATATATATAATGTGTCATCTCTCGTCCTGTTATATCTCTTTAAATTTATCCTCTTAAACATCCCTTATTTTAAGACATCCACTCTTTTTATTTTTATTTCCTTACGTATTGTCTAATTGTTATTTACTGCACATACTCAGTTTTTGCTGACGTCTTTTTCTTTTGTTTCTCTCTCCTAGGTGTTTTTTTACCCACCCAGAGGTAGCACAACCCCATGTATACGACACGAACGACATTACATATAGGTGTAGACCTAGCTCATGAAGAAGACTCTTAATGGGAGATAGAATTGAGATAGTTAAATATCTCTCTACTTAGATCATAATGTAATTATTATTTCATGTAAATCCCTTGTGGGAGATGAGTATGTACTTTTGTAAAATTGAGTATAGTCATGGTTTATCATTCTGATATTATACTTTGGTCTTATTATGTATATCATCATTTGAAGAAAAAAAATCACCTATTCCATCATAGGTTTTGAGTGTGTTTGGAATATATGGTTTATTTCCTCAAATTTTAGAAGGGAGTGGATCCCCTCTCAAGTGCCACTCTTTACACGCATTGAATCATGC
This sequence comes from Alisma plantago-aquatica, assembly GCA_963693085.1. NCBI lineage: Eukaryota > Viridiplantae > Streptophyta > Magnoliopsida > Alismatales > Alismataceae > Alisma > Alisma plantago-aquatica. The sequence continues at coordinate 1,488,913,682 of OY856409.1, forward strand.
AATCCTAGTGTTTCCCATATTCAAATATAGCATATATGTATTCAAATCCTAATATACCCAAAATGAGATCTTCATTCACCCATATCCAAACCACATTTATAATTTTTGTATGTATGCTACCAAATTTCACAATTCTAGTGCATTGACATTCAAATCCTCACACACATGTCTACAAATCTTAATAGACCTACCATTGCACCTAGTCCATCCACATCTGAATCCTATTTCTAATCCTTGTGTATGTGCTATGAAAACTTGTTGAACACACATTTTTAGTTCTAACACACCCGCTACTGAATCCAAGGGCATCTTTAATCAAATCCAGGCGCAACAACACTGACAAGATGGTTAAAAACTAATGTTTTATTAATATTATCAAATAGAGGATTCAAATCGAATACCTCATGCACTTAGAAAAACTATGTTGTTGAATAATAGCAAACCTATAATGCGACCCTATACCCAGATCTGGACCATATATATAATCTTCACACACAAGCTACCAGATGCAATTCTAGTGCACTACATTCAATAACACATGAGTATATCAATCCTAGTATACCTCATAATTATATCATGGTCCATTTGCATTTGATTATAATCCTAATCCTTATGCACATGCTACCAAAAGTCATTGAACACACCTTTTTTAAATCCTAGCCCGCATGTTATTAAATCCAAGGCATATTTTATCAAATCCAAGTAAAACAATACTGATGTGTTAGTTTAAAGCTAACATTTTGTTAATAATGTCAAGTGGAGGATTCAAACCCAATACCTCATGCACTTGAGATAACCATGTTTTGGCATCCTAGTATACCCACAACGGGATCCTAGACCACCTACTTTTGAATCATATTTGTAATGTTTGTGCACATGCTTTCGAGTCGTGTAGTCCTCGTGTGCCTACATTCAAATCCTACCACACATATATTTGAATCGTAGTATACCTACAATTGGATCCAAACCCATTTGTATATGAATTCATTTCTAGTCCCTGTGAACATACTATCAAAGCATAGATTTTAAGCCTTGATATTCATAGATTTCAAGATGAAATGAAATTATGGTACAAATAACAAGGAAGATAATTGAGGGATCTTGGTTGATGTTTCCAAACCCTGAGACTCATATTAAAATAATTTAAGTAAATAATGTGCATTTGATCATATGTGTTCATATGAGGCTAATATAAGGCACAATGATTATCAAAGCCTTAAATTTGTAATTAGGAATGTAATTGAGCTCAGGGAACCTTTAGAGGGCCCAAGATGTGATTCATGGACCTTAGGGACACATTTCAACCCAATTGGGTAACCAAGGTTTACATATGGGTCTGTGGATATGAATTTGGATATTTAGGCTACTCATGATCATAACAAATATCCAAGAAATTTTTGGTTGATGGATAATCAGAATATAAGATAATGACAAAATTTCTAGAATGTTCCAAGATGATATTTGGCCTAAATAATTAGTGGAAGGATTATCCACTTTTTGCTTGGAAACTAAGCTTCTAATGATTAAGGAACAATGTGAGCCCATGTCCTTGTTATAATGGGAGATAAGGATGATGTTATAATTATCCTAAATTTTGAGATAAAAAGGAGCTTAAATACCAGTTGTATAATTATTGTTAGAATGATGGGTTTTATTAAGGAAATAAAAGATAAAAGAAAAGAGGGAAAATCTAGCCCGAGCAGGACTCTCAGACTCGGGCAGAACCAAAGTGAGAGAACCCTCCATCCTAACATGGACTCCTCCCTCTCAATGTACGAACAGGAGTTCTCACCTCCCATGGCTTCTCGCCTCTGTGATCTTTATCTTCGATGAATAATATTCTTATTGGCATCAGAAGGATGAGGCAAACTCAACGAACCCTAGTCTTGCTATTATCTCCAAGAGTGGGGATAATGCCCAATTTCCAAATCTCCCAAGAAGTTGGGGGCTCAACGTATCTTGTGGCTTCAGACCTATATAAGATTGTGGATAGCTTAGGGAGGCACAAAACGACGCGCCCCTAATCATAGTTTCTTGCGATTATATCAAACTTGTTCAAAATTCATATTCTCCTCCTCACCGTCATGCCTTGCCTTCAAGCTAGTCATCGACCATGATCTTCTAACCCCTCTAGGTCATGGAGGGAAACACGCATGACTTCTAAGGGTTCTGAGATCCCTTTCCCTTCGTACCTTGGTGTCTGATAATGTAACATCCCTGACCTTGGTTTAGGGCTAACCCTATTTGTTTGGCTTAAATAAGTTGCTTAGAAATTTAATATAATTCTCTAAAGTGTTTTTTTATTGTATGACAAATTTATGTTTCAAGTTTGGTCATGTTTAAATAATGTTTGAGCAATGTTCCCTTGTTTTGGACCAAAATACAATTTACCCAAGATAAGGGGTTATATTGCAATATGTCACATGTTGAACGTGCCTTAAGTGTTTTAGTATCATAAGAGAGAGAATGATGCTAAGTGGTGGCTTGAGAAAAAGCCTAAAGTCCAAGTTGAAACTTGTTTGAATAATGTCAGTGCCTTGTGCACCAATTTTTGGTACAAATTGTAAATTACCCAAAATGTAGGGTTGATATGAAAATTATCACCTCTAGAGTGTCCCTACTCCCTCTATGTATCATTTATAGGAGATAGAAATAAGGAGACACCATGTTTGAATCATTTGAGTGATGGTACTCTTGGTGATGAAAAGACCAAGAAAGGGTTGAATGTGAAACTCTAAATTGAGTTGTATCGGGTTGTAGAGTTCATATGAGAGTGCCTATCGGCCAAGGAGCCATAGAGGGAGTCTCATATAGATTTGTGAACTTTTGGCCTTGTCCATGATGGTCTAAACACCTCAAGGAGGTGGAGTGTATCAGTTTACAACTTCCTTGGAAAAGTTGTATCGGGTTGTGAATAAAGTGGTGATTGAGTTGAAATATCTTATCCAACAAGATAAGTGATGGCCGAAATTTTATTTCTAGATTATCCTCAAGTATCTTGCATGTCAAGATAAATATGATTGCATATATGTACACGTGTCAACCATGCATGGATACATGGCACCTAGTATCATAAAATGATGACACCTCATATACACTCTTTTTTTATGAACCTCAACTATATATACCACTCCTTTCACCTATTAGTGAAATTTTTGAAACTTACCGCCCACTTTCTCTTAGATATCATGTATAGTGTCTTGGTATCGTGCATAGGTGAAGGGGTATCATTCATAGGGCCTTGGTATTGGCCATAGCAAAGTAATATCGTCCATAGCAAGGTGATATCGGCCATAGCAAAGTGATATCGGACATAACAAGGTGATATCGGCCATAGTGAAGTGATATCAGCCACAAGTGAAGAGATATCGGCCACAAGTAAAGGGATATCGTGTATGAGTAGTGAGGTATCATGCATAGTGTTGAGGAGCTCAAGTCTTAGCCCTAATGTGAAGCAATGATCATCTTTAACCTTGGATTGAAGCACAGATCTAGGGTTGTGATCTTTCCTTTCTTTTCTTCTTCACCAAATACTTATCCATGGTGATTCTTTGCATATAGGGGAGTTGTGAACAAGTCTTAGACCTTTTATAATCTCATCTTCAACCTTGGGAACATGGATTTTTGGAGCTTGGAGCTTTGAAGTTGTTCTTGAGGTGGGTTATATAACTTGAACCCAATAATGTTATTATTCACCTTCAATTTTGATATACTTGATGATCTTCTTTCAATTTCGAGTTTCCTTGAATAATTAATGAATCCATGAGTTATAGTAGTGACATAGGACCATTGTCCATGAATTAGAACTATAAGAATGAAGGTCTTGAGCTTGAAGGTGATGACATCATCATGGCTCAACCCGATATTGGGTTGAAGTACCTCTAACTCGATATGACAAACCCTGATCTATGAGTAACCCGATATAAGTGATCTAAGTACCCACCTCATGCACAACATAATAATGAGTGTATACCTCATGGAAGATATGAGTGATACATACACACATCTCATGCACGATATGGGGTCAAGAACACACCTTATGCCTGATATGGTGTCAAATATATACCTCTAACCTGATATGGTGATTGAAACACAATATGATATGAAAATCGATATACCTCAGAACCCCACACCCATATCATTTTGTATAATGGTTTGTGAAGGGTTCAACCAATTGTCTAGCATGTCACTCAACCCAATCATAGGTTGATACCATGAAGGTTTGAAGAGATATAAGCATAAGGGTCTAACCCGATATGCAAACCCTAATGCTGACAACCCAATATGGAAGCATGATACGGTGATGAGGATACACCTTAAGCACGATATGGTGATCTAGGATACACCTCTTTGCCTGATATGGTGTGAAGCGCACACACACCTCTATGCTCGATATGGTGGAAGTACCTCAATTCAATATACTTGATTGAGTAACACATGAAGTGTGTTATGTCAAGTGATACATTAAGATGTATGGTGTAACATCCTCATTTTTAGGTACTTATTTACAAAATTTCAAAATGTATATCCTTTATGGTCACATGTTATAATCGGGACAGTAATTAGTATTTTAGTTTATAATATGACCTGATAAATTTACCATTTATAGGAAACATATAAATGTGATGAATCCCAAATTTTGGAATGCCAACTCTTTTTAAATAATTAATTATGCAATATTTAAGCTTTAACTCATTTTAATCATAATAATTAATTCGGTGACCAAACTTGCAAACTAAGCACACGGGAATTTTCTAGACCCTTTGGTGATCAACTGGTCAAAATTTGAGTTTAATCCGAGTTTGTTTGGTCAGAGAACCACCATTAAAAAGATAATGGTTAATTTCTTTATATAAATGCCTTTTTCCCGAAATTGTGTTCTGTTGTGCTTTGTTTGGGCTGTAGGATCGGCGCCCAGCATAGGCCCATCCGATTTCAGCCATCCATAAGAGATGGGTTGTCTTCAACCTTTGTCCGTCAAGAACAAATTTCCTAGTTGCAATCGAATTCGATTTTCTCGCAACTCGCTCAACCGTTTCGCAAACCGTTTTCACCTTTGACTTCGGAAGATCGTCCCGCATCTATTTAACCCTTGGTTAGCCCTAGGGTTTGGTAGATTGCAAAATGCCCAACTTTTTCGTCATCTTCTTCCTCCCATCGCCACCTCCTCCTCGCACCTCCATTCTTCGATTAGGCGCGGCTACACCATATTCAGAACCTAAGGAGTCGATCCCGGCCTTCAGTTGGGGTTCCGAAAGCCCGAGTCGTCGGGTCCTATAGAAAGCGACATAGTAGCTACATGGAGCTTCTCCGACGAGCTCTTGTGGATGTGCACGGACTGACGAGAGGGACCGAGGGAGCTTTCGAATGCCTACTGTTTGTGTTTCGGCCCTCAAACCAACCGGAGGGCAAGGTATGCTTCTCATTTCTACTGCCTTGTTCACCGTCCCGTTTCTCTGTTCTCACCAGCAGCAAGCGCCACCACTGCCTCGTGCCCTTTTCTCTCCACTGCCATTTTGGCTCGTCCTTTGCTCTTGGCATCGCAGGACCTGTGTGATGAGGACTCGATCCCTCTAGATACTTGTGCAAATTTGTCCTTCCTTTCCTCACCTGTATGGTTCTCTTCTATCTTCTACCCTATTTTTCTGACGCTCAGCCATGGTAATGGAGTTAGCTGCTCCTGACATGGCTCTTGGAGGTCGTTGAGCGAGACCATCATTCCCATGCCCATTGTCCGACCTCCATTCACCTTGAGAGAATCTGCGGATATTGGTCTCTCCCTTTATAGAGAGATGGACAGACAGTTCCACCTGTTGTTCATGAGCTCATGTGCTTCTATGATTGATGAACGCTACATAACCATGTGATCATCCCATGTTCCTTCATTTTTCCTCACAGTCTTGGACTTTCTATTTATTAGACCAACGCCAGAACTTCCGATGTTATGCTCCTCATCTCAAAGTCAAATTGTATTTTATTCTATTTTCATGAGTGAAGCTAACGAACACCATGATAAGTTCTAATATAATTAGAACTACGAAAGATTTCATACTTACTAAAGCAACTAGATCTCACATGAACATGGGGTATCACCATAGCCATGATTGCTTTACCCAGCTCACAGTTCCCATACTTACCCAGTTCTTCAACCCAATGATCAAAATGACTGGATAGAACAGATGTGCTACCATAAATTAGTGTTGCCTCTGTGACATTGTTGTGAATCCAGTGCAGTCTCATCGGATCCAAAGACCAATACTACATATGTAATCTCAGTCATAGTTTTGCTTGTTTTATTAATTCTAAAGGATGATAACTTAGTAATAAACTAAAGCAGGATATTACTTACCTAAGTGAATAGTGAACATATAATGATTTCAGCTATCGACTACTATTTTATTTCGATTCCTTTCATCTAGCTCTAAAGTTTTGTCACAACCTTAATACCAAGGTACTACAGTATTTCGATACGTATACCCCGACCTCTAGTTATTTCATATCCAGCAAATATAAAAGACCTAATATTAGTACACCTTGAGGTAAGCAAGGTGCATGTGACAATAATCCAAAAGAGCACACTAATGATCCTAGACATGTTGACCAAAAAGGAATATATGATCTAATAAGGCTATTGGGTTTTTAGGAGAGCGGTAGATTCCAAAAGGCTGGGAGCACAGTTAGGTTTTTGGCTTGCTACACGTAAGTGGGCCATGCCCTATGAATTCTTGATCGATATCTTTTTAGGTAACCATTAGATTATAAAATTCTCTTATGACCTCTAAATGGAGTAGTTGGTTTCATTCAGGCTTTTCAGTATATGTATATGATATTATCTGCACAGTTATGACATGAACATAAGGAATCATTTTGGCTTAGTCAATTACTATCGAGTAATATGATTCACTCAGATAATGATATTAGATTTAGATTCAGATTCAGATGTACATATATGCTTCAGTTAGCAGTATCAGATTTTTTAGTTCAGCTTTCATTATCAGTATTCAGCTTCAGATTAAATTATTAGTAATCAGCTTTAGTTCAGATTAAGAATTAAGTAAGTTAGACTTAAGATAATAATTCAGAACCCTCACATAAAACATTATATGATAAGTTCTCATTCAGTTAGTCCCACGACAATTCAGAGGCAGTTGTTGCCAATTCAGAGGAGTGTTTACTCCAACTCAGAGGTGTTGCGGCACCATTTCAGGGCGTAGACACGCCAAAGCAGAGACACTTCAGTTTCATTCATGGCATATAGTGCCAACTCATTGTACATGGTACCATCTCAGGGCGTTGATACGCCAAAGCAGGATAACTTATTGTATAATGGTTGCCACAACTCAGATAAAATATGTAATTAAAAGATATAATCAAGTTTCCTTTCAGTTATAAATATGTTGTACCAGTTGTGTAAGAATTCATTGCTACTTACTCTAATCATCAGTTTCTTCTTTCTTGTGCATGGCTGGGGACGCGACGTCCGCAGGTAGTGAGTAGCTGTCTGAGGTGTAGCTTGAGGATCTGCAACGTCAGGAGATATCTTTCACTGGTGGGACATTATCTAGGCGATCCATCCAGCTGAAGTTTTATTTTCAGTCTTTTCCTTTTGTCGTTATTAGGATTAGATTATCCATACTCTCAATTTCTTTATGCTAGTCTTTTGTGGGATTGTTATTCTCGAACTTTTCATTTCAGCATGTTAGACGCTTTGTTGGATTTCAGTTACTTTGGTTATTTGAATGCTTAGTATGCCAGATATGTGATGCTTGCCCATGTTCCAAGTGATTTATGAGATGTTATGCTTCCGCTTGTGGTTTTGGTAGCTATTTAATTGGGCAGGTGTTACAAATTTGGTATCAGAGCAAGTTTAATAACCATTGGTGATTGATATCATTAAATAGACCTATTATAGATACCCTTTTTACAGATGGCCCCCAAGAAGAAGTCTGATAAGGGCAAGGAGCATGTTGATGGAGAGGAAAGCTCCTACCATGTGGGATATGATCGTGATGCATCTAGGGGAGGCAACCCCAATGGAAAACCCAACCCTCCACTTGATGTGCTCGTCAAGGCCCTGACTGACGCCCTGACTGGTCCACGCATGGGACATCCACTGTCGAGAAACCAGAAGCTGACCCTGGTTGACTTCCTGAAGATCAAGCTAGAGACTTTCTCTGGCGAGGCTGAGGTGGACGTAGTCACTCGTGCTGAGGAGTGGTTGCTGAGTGTGGAGCATTGCTTTTGTGATCTGGGATGCCCTGAGCATTCCAAGGTTTGTTTTGGGACTCATCTGCTGAAGAATGTTGCTCGTGTCTGGTGGGAGAACTTCACCAATACTCGAGGACCGCATGCTGTACCGCTGACCTGGGGGGAGTTCACTACCGCCTTCTAGAACCACTACATTTCAGAAGCTATGACCGAGAAGAAGGAGATGGAGTTCCGGCGCCTCAAGCAATTCGACTCCACTGTCAGCCAGTACACCATGAAGTTCCGTATGCTGAAGAAATATGGGACTGAGGATGAGGCACACCTGGCCAAGAAGTTCATGTGTGGCCTGAAGTCTGATCTTGGCTTTGCTCTGGTAGGACGCGACATCAGGACTATATAAGAGGCACTGGAAGCAGCCTTGGAGTTGGAGGACCACCCAGGACGGAGCTGAAAGAATGGAGGATCTTCAAAGAACAATTATCAGCACAACAATCACCATGGAGGGCAGAATAATAAGAGGAAAGCACATGGGGGTGTTCCAGCACAGAGAGATCTAGGATGACTACCAGCCCAGAGATGACCACCACCACTAGCGAAGGGAGACCAGAGGCCACCAGCACTGACCTGTCCCAAGTGCCTGCGAGCTCATTCAGAAGAGTGCAGACTCGGACAGAGTGTATGCTACTTCTGTGGTGAGGAAGGCCACATCAAGCTCAACTGTCCAAAGGTGCAGCAGAAGTTTGGCAAAAACAATCAGAAGCAAGGATAGCATAATCAAAGAGAGAAGCATCATGCAAGGGTCTTTGCTATGACTACAAAAGAGGCAGATGAAGACCAGGTCATTGAAGGTATGGCTTATATTGGCCATCTATATATTAAGGTTTTATTCGATTCGGGTGCATCTCATGCTTTCATATCTTCGTTGTTAGTCTCAATGCTAGAATTATCAGTAGAGGACCTTCCTTATGATCTTAAGATTAGAACAGCCAGTAGACATGTAAATGTACCTAAGAGAATGATTTCTAGGGTTGGGATTACCCTGGAGGGGAGAGTGTTTCCTGCAGATCTTATGATTATGCCCTTGAATGATTTTAATATCATTTTGGGCATGAGATGGCTTCATGAGCACTATGTGCTCCTTGACTGCAGAAGGAAACTAGTCATTATATCTCATCCTAAAGAGGTGCCACTAGTAATAAAAGGAAGGAAGAAGCATCGCAAGGACTTCTTTGTTTCTACAATTCAGGTAGATAAACTAAGGAAGAAGGGGTGTCAAACCTACCTGGTGTCTGTTAATGCCGAAAAGGAAAAATCTATTGATGATATCCATGTAGTGTGTGAGTTCTCAGATGTCTTTCCTGAGGCCTTGCCTGGCCTACCTCCTGATCGAGAGCTTGAATTCTCTATTGATCTCCTTCCTGGCACTGCACCTATTTCCCATATAGAATGGTGCCTGCAGAGCTCGTTGAACTAAAGAAGCAGATACAAGAGCTTCTGGATCTGGGCTATATTCATCCTAGTGCATCTCCCTAGGGAGCACCCGTCCTCTTCGTCAAAAAGAAGGATGGTTCTCTTTGCTGTTCTAGGCTGTTGTGTATTCTGCTCATAACTTTCAGCGTGTACGTCCAAATTGCATGCGTAAAAAGTGGTATTTGCGTAATTTCGAACCCCAAAACATGTAGATATTTGAGGAGTGATCCAATAAGAGATAATATGATATATTCCTCATTATTTCATTGCAAAATATAGTACCTACAATCCAAACCATGAGACAATTAAGAATAGCTAATAATATAGAATCTAGCATGAATGAGAGTGATAATTGAGTCAAAACAACATGGAAATGCAACCAAACATGATCCAAAAGATGATATGATTTGTGCACATAAAATCCCCCTAAGCTTAAACCATTGCTTGTCCTCAAGCAAAAAGAGCATAGAAACATAAATGAAGAATTGTCAAGTTCATGGATAGATCAAATGAAATGAAAGATGTGTATAAGACCAAACAAACCATGATCAACATGTTTATGCTCATAGCCATCAATTCAACTTAAACACCCAAGAAAGAGATTTTTAGTTCAGCAGGGGTGGTCACAATTAAATAAATCAATCAATTAAACAACACTAAGTAGAAATTGGATGACCAAGCCAAGCAATTAGTGGATGTGCAACTCAAACTCTCAACTATTAAGGATACAAATGATGAAATCTTAGTTAAAGTTGACAATTTTGGATGTACTCTCCTTATTTCCCAAAAAAATGATATGATAATGGATTATGGGTTCCGACACTCGGCTGCTAATGTAGGCTTATGCACACGTGGAATGTCGGTTGGGGTATTTTACCCTCTTTTAAGACATACCACCTAACCATCGTGGCCAAATCGGACTTACACTAGGCTAGCATGATATGTGGGCAGTGTAGCCATCTTTTATGGGGTATAAAGATGAGATAAGCCAAAAGAAATTTTAATTTTTTTTTTCAACAGATAGGAGAGTCAACTAAATTGCAACATTAGCTAGATTTCATTCATTTGTTTTGAGAATTTTTCATTGAAAGAGTGGTTGAAAATGCACTAAGAGCTTGGCAAGGGCATCTCATATTTCAAATGATGTTGTAAAGTTGATTTACTCACAAAAATTGAAACCATTACATGTTTTAAGCAATCAAGGATGTGAAAAATGAATGTTCAGGCTAGAAGCATAAACCAGAGTTAAGCACATGTTGATGGCCAAAAGGTTTCATTTGATTAATGCATGCCTTTTACAATTTCTCCAAATGATATTTCTCATCAAAAGAGGATAATCTGTTAAGCATAGGAGTTCTATCCACATATAAAAGATACACCTCATATCATACTAGATTTTCCACCAAAAGAGGAGAACTGAAAACAATGACTGAAATGTGAACACAAAACAAAAGCAAATGACAAGAAGCAAATAACATGAAAGGGAAAAGCTAAAAGAACTAGGTTACCATCCGGTTGCTCCCCCCTAAGCTTGAAATCTACATTGTCCTCACTGCATAAATCAAACTAAAAAGGTTGCAACCGGGTACCTCATCATGGTGGAAACATCAAAGTCCATGGAGGACCGGTGCTCTGATTTGCAGCTGGAAATTGTTGTGCTAAAGATTTATGCCTCCTTGCAAATATGTCCTTGATTTGGGGCAAGCGAAAACACCTATGAGCTGCAGAAAGAATAGTCTTTTGTATACCAATATGATTTGTCTTTTCATTCCCCTTTGAAGAATCATTAAAATATGAGTTGGGAAGAGTTTTCTCATTATAAAGCAATGTGTCATCTAGAGTGTGAGGAGGAAGGACATGTGGCTTGCTTGAAGAATCAACATGTAGAGCATGTGTTGTAGCTTTCTCCCCTTTAGTTGCAACTTCGTAATCATCATGGATATCAACATCATCATACTTTGAATGATATACTTCTATGACAACACCATTCTTCAATGTCACCGGCCTGAAATACGTAGGATTCATCTCCGGTGGACTAGACAAGAAAGGTGGAAATGCTTCTTTACTAGAAAGAGCTTGCTGGGCAATTCGTTTCTCCAAGATGTGTGCATGAGTGGAAATATCGTCCACCTTAGAAGAGAGTTGGCAAATGGCACCCTTCATTGATTGTATTTATTGATGGAACTTCTCATTTTGCTGCATTTGAGTTGAAATAAATGTTGCAAGCATGGACTCTAATCTAGAAGTTACTTGTGGTTGTTGTGGCTGAATGAAATTTGGGTTTGCATTGTTGTAGAATCCCGGTCGAGTGTAGCCCATTGGAGAATAAATAGAAGAAGCATAACATGTAGAAGATGAGTGTCCAAGCAACCCACATGCATCACAAATATTGTTGGATGTTTGAATTAGTTGTGTGCTTAGATTCTCAAATCTTTGTGACAAAGTATCTAACCTTGATGCAATCAAGTCTATAGCACCAACCGTGTAATCTTCCACTTGCATTTCGGAAGTAGTATGTGAAAAAGATGGGTGGTAGCTTGTAGCCGAACTCCATTGGAAATGATTTGCTGCCATATCTTCAATAATAGCATAGGCTTCTCCATAAGATTTATTCATTAGAGCTCCATTTACAGCTGCATCAATAGACATCCTTGTATTGTAGCACAAACCAATGAACCATTATAGAAAGATTGCAATAGAAGCCAATTGCTTAGACCGTGATGTGGACAAAGATGTTGAAGATCTTTGAACCTCTCCCATGCATCATACAAAGTCTCTCCATCCCTTTGAGAATAATTGATGAGTTGACTCCTCAGCTGTAAAGTTTTACTAGGTGGAAAATATCTTGCCAAAAAGACCTTTAGAAGCTCCTCCCAAGTGTCGATTGACTTCTTTGGAAAAGTATAGAGCCATGCCTTGGCTCTATATTTAAGAGAGAATGGAAAAAGAATTAGGCTCTTCCCATCAGTAGGAACACCATATATCTTTATGGTGCTTAGCAACTGCATAAATTCATCAATGTGGAGGTTTGGATCCTCCATTGGTGTCCCTCCAAATGCATTCAGCTGTAGCAATTGTATGATGGCTGGGCTGATAGAAAACTCCTTTGCCTCAAATTTTGAAATATTAATAGGCCCACTCATGAGCATTGCAGCTGTACCAAAGTAGTCCTTAAGAGGAAGGTCATCCTCCTTGACTAGTTCTTCATGTGGTGGATGTGGCGTAGATGGTGGTGGTGTATGTGGTATGGATGAAGGTGGTGGATATGAGGGTGTGAAAGAATGTGGTATGGGTGTTGGTGGTGAATTAGGTGTGAATGATGGTGTTGTGGATGGATGATGCATGGGTGAATGTCGTTTGGATGATGGTGACATGGATGATGGTTGTGTGGGTTGTGATTCCTTCATACATGTTTGGGTTTCACTCCTTGCTCCATGAGGGCTGCAAATGATGTGTTCATTTTCTGAATGTAGAGATATGCACGGTTCAAGGATCTTTTTATGAACACCCCATATGCTTCTGCAAATAAACAAGGTGAGTGAGATACAAAAACAAACATGGAAGATACAACAAATTATGATGATCATGATGAATTATGATTTATGGATATGATGGTGGATATGAAGGTTGTGATCTAGTCTCATTTACTTATCAACAACTCTTACTCTAACAGGAATACCGATGCTCCCCGGCAACGACGCCAAAAACTTGTTGACTGTTTACACTAACGAGTTTCAATCATTAAGAATGATCTTTTACTCAACTAGCTATATCCCGCAAGTATACGAGAGTAGTTGTAGTCGAGGTCGAACACAAGGAGAGTTGGTTAGTTAGGCACAAGAGTTATGATTTTCAATAATCTAGATCGTTGTACACAAGATGATTAGATTAGAACAACTAAATTATAGATTTAAAACAAAACAGTAAATTATCACTTAAGAAAGGTTAAGATTCAGATTTGAAAGGATCTTAGACTTGGGATTTCACTATCACATCATAGCTTATATTAAAATATGAATTTAAACATGTTAGTTAACTTGCAAAGGAGGTTTGTAGTCATCACTCACCTCCCGGTGAAGTGATGACGATTTTAACTCCATACATCACTCTCGTGTATGTATTTCATTTCAAACCACAAACTTTTCTCCTCAACATAATCCCAGCCACTCTCACAGTCAAGGACAAGTTGCCAAAAGAGTATCTCCATACTCCAAAATAGACTGGCTCCTCTCCCGAGAAGCTGCATGAAGTTGGGGAAGCTTGGCTGCACCTTGGAGAAGACAATGGAGAAGAAGAGAAGAAGAAATGGACTCCTTTTCTAAGAAACCACCCTTGATCTCCTCAAAATCGCCCTCCTCTACTCTAGGCTTGCTCTGGAATGAGGGAACGTTCATAAATGACCGGGCGTAACCGCCCATTAAGTTCTCACTTCATTTTAAACAAAAACTCATATTTTTCAAAATGCTGAAACTGCCAGGTGCACGCCGTGCACTCAAAGTGCACGCCGTGCAACTTTCCAGAAACTTTCAATTTTCTCCAGAATGCACTGTGCACGGCGTGCACTGAAGAAATGCACGCCGTGCAACTTTCCATAAACCTTTAGCTCCTAGGTGCACGTCGTGTGCTGAAGAAATGCACGCCGTGCAACTTTCCAGAAACTTTCAGCTCCCATGTGCACGCCGTGCAACTTTCCAGAAACTTTGATCTGCTTGACACTCCCAGGTGCACGGTGTGCATTGTTGGTGCACGACATGCACTTTTGGTGCACGGTGTGCACTTGGCTGTTCTGGGCTGTTGTGTATTCTGCTCATAACTTTCAGCGTGTAGGTCCGAATTGCATACCGTAAAAAGTGGTATTTGCGTAATTTCGAACCCCAAAATATGTAGATACTTGAGGAGTGATCCAATAAGAGATAATATGATATATTCCTCATTATTTTATTGTAAAATATAGCACCTACAATCCAAACTATGAGACAAGTAAGAATAGCTAAAAATATAGAATCTAGCATGAATGAAAGTGATAATTGAGTCAAAACAACATGGAAATGCAACCAAACATGATCCAAAAGATGATATGATTTGTGCACATCAGGCTGCAGAAGCCCGAGTCATCGGGTCCTATAGAACGCGACACAACAGCTACGTGGAGCTTCTCTGGCGAGCTCTTGTGGATGTGCACAGACTGATAAGAGGGACCGAGGGAGCTTTCGAATGCTTGTTGTTTATGTTTCGGCCCTCAAACCAACCGGAGGGCAAGGTATGCTTCTCATTTCTACTACCATGTTCACCATCCTGTTCTCTATTCTCGCCGATAGCAGGCTCCGCCGCTGCCTCGTGCCCTTTTCTCACCGCTGCCATTTTGGCTCGTCCTTTGTTCTTGGCATCACAGGACCTGTGTGATGAGGACTCGATTCCTCTAGATACCTATGCAAATTTGTCCCTACTTTCCTCACCCGTACGGTTCTCTTCTATCTTCTACCTTGTTTTTTTGATGCTCAGCCATGGTATTGGAGTTAGCTGCTCCTGACTTGGCTCTTAGAGGTCGTTGAGCGAGACCATCACGCCCATGCCCATTGTCCGACCTCCATTCACATTGAGAGAATCCACAGATCATGGTCTCTCTCTCTATAGACCGATGGGCAGGCAGTTCCACCTATTGTTCGTGAGCTCATGTGCTTCTATGATTAATGAACGCAACATAACCATGCGATCATCCCCTGTTCCTTCATTTGTCCTCACAGTCCTAGACTTTCTATTTGTTAGACCATTGCCAGAACTTCCGATGCTATTCTCCTCATCTCAAAGCCAAATTGTATTTTATTATGTTTTCATGAGTGAAGCTAACAAACATCGTGATAAGTTCTAATATAATTAGAACTACGGAAGCTATCACACTTACTAAAGCAACTAGATCTCATGTGAACATGGGGTATCACCACAACCATGATTGCTTTACCCAGCTCACAGTTCCTGTACTTACCCAATTCTTCAACCCAACGATCAAAATGACTGGATAGAACAGATGTGCTACCATAAATTAGTGTTGCCTCTGCGACATTGTTGTGAATCTAGTGCAGTCTCATCGGATCCAAAGACCAATACTACATACGTAATCTCAGTCACTGTTTTATTTGTTTTATTAATTCTAAAGGATGATTACTTAGTAATAAACTAAAGCAGGATATTAGTTACCTAAGTGAATAGTGAACATATAATGATTTCAGCTATCGACTACTATTTTATTTCGATTCCTTTCATCTAGCTCTAAAGTTTTGTCGCGACCTTAATACCAAGGTACTACAGTATTTCGATACGTATACGCCGACCTCTAGTTATTTCATATCCAGAAAATATAAAAGACCTAATATTAGTACACCTCGAGGTAAGCAAGGTGTGTGTGACAATAATCCAAAAGAACACACTAATGATCCTAGACATGTTGACCAAAAAGGAATATATGATCTAATAAGGCTATTGGGTTTTCAGGAGAGCGATAGATTCCGAAAGGCTGGGAGCACAGTTAGGTTTTTGGCTTGCTACAGGTAAGTGGGCCATGCCCTATGAATTCTTGATCGGTATCTTTTTAGGTAGCCATTAGATTACAAAATTCTCTTATGACCTCTGAATGGAGTAGTTGGCTGCATTCATGCTTTTCAGTATATATATATATATATATATATATATATATATATATATATATATATATATATATATATATATATATATATATATGATATTATCTACATAGTTATGACATGAACATAAGGACATTTTGGCTTAGTCAATTACTATCGAGTAATATGATTCACTCAAGTAATGATATTAGATTCAGATTCAGATGTACATTTATGCTTCAGTTAGCAATATTAGATTCAATTCATCTTTCATTATCAGTATTCAACTTCAGATTAAATTATTAGTAATCAGTTTTAGTTCAGATTAAGAATTAAGTAAGTTAGACTTAAGAGAATAAGTCAGAACCCTCACATAAAACATTAAATGATAAGTTCTCATTCAGTTAGTCCCGGGACAATTCAGAGGCAGTTGTTGTCAATTCAGAGGAGAGTTTACTCCAACTCAAAGGTGTTGCGGCACCATTTCAGGGCGTAGACATACCAAAGTAGAGACACTTCAGTGTCATTCAGGGCATATAGTGCCAACTCAGGGTACATGGTACCATCTCAGGGCGTTGATACGCCAAAGCAGGAGAACTTATTATATAATGGTGGCCACAACTCAGATAAAATATGTAATTAAAATATATAGTCAAGTTTCCTTTCAGTTATAAATATGTTGTAGCAGTTGTGTAAGAATTCATTGCCACTTACTCTAATAATCAATTTCTTCTTTCTTGTGCATGGCTGGGGACGCGGCGTTCGCAGGTAGTGAGTAGTTGTCTGAGGCGTAGCTTGAGGATCTACAGCGTCAGGAGATATCTTTCACTGGTGGGACATTATCTAGGCGATCCATCCAGCGGAAGTTTTATTTTTAGTCTTTTCCTTTTGTCGTTATTAGGATTAGATTATCCAGACTCTCAGTTTCTTTATGCTAGACTTTTGTGGGATTGTTATTCCCGAACTTTTCATTTCAGCATGTTAGACGCTTTGTTGGATTTTAGTTACTTTGGTTATTTGAATGCTTAGTATGCCAGATATGTGATGCTTGCCCATGTTCCAAGTGATGTATGAGATGTTATGCTTCCGCTTGTGGTTTTGGTAGCTATTTAATTGGGCAGGTGTTACATATGGAGCTCAATGCATTTTGATAATTGTGGGCCAATGTACCTTGAGAGAAGGATTGAGCTAAGTTAATAAAGTATGATGTAATCAACATCCTAGTAAGGGTGAGAGAGAAACTCATACTTATATGATAATCATGTAATGAGCATACATTGATACTCTTAGTATGAATTAGGGTTTGATTCTTGATGATATGAACCTGAAACCCTAAATGACTTGAAAGAGAAACCCTAACCCTAATAAAGGGTGATGGTATGATCTCGAAACCCTAATTAGCTAGAAAGGGAAACCCCAACCCTAATGATGGGAATGATATATTTCTCTTGTATTGCATGGTGATGATATGTATTTGATATTGCTATTATCTTGAAATACTAACCATGCTAGTATCATGAGATAATGAGCATAACTAGGTATGAGCTATGATGTTTCATATAATACATATTAAATGGGCCTTGTAAGCCATGTGAAATACTTGTACAACAAGTATAATGTTTATATAGGTCTTATGACCTAGAGATGGTTGTTGCCTAGTGAGAGGTGACAAGATGTTTATATAAGCCTCATGCTCTAAAGATTGTTGTAAGAGAAGGAAATGTTCAAAATAAACTAAGGAAATGGAAATGTCGTAACATAATAATAGTAATTAATGGTTATAATGATAATAATGAAATATTGGTCATACATGCATTATGGTTATAGACAAATGATGGCTATAATGTTTTGAATATGCCAAATGAGATATGAGGAGTAATTGTATCACATAAAGGATGTGAATGGGTATGATGACCTGGCCAAGGTATAATGTCTAGTAAGGTGATGTGGTATTCAATGATGAGTTTAAGGGATTGATATCCCATAATGAAACTAAAAGGGAAACATAAAGGTATCCCAACTGCTACAGAATCCTTAGCAATATGATGTATATTCATAAGATTGGTAGAAACCAATATCTGGCTATAACAAAATGATGTATATTCACATGATTGGTATAAATCAATACCTGACTGGAACATAATGATGTATATTCACAGGATTGGTAGAAACTAGTACCTAGCAGGAACATAATGTTGTTTATTCATAGGATTGGTATAAACCAATACCTGGTTGGAACATAATGATGTATATTCACAAGATTGGTATAAACCAATACCTGGCTGGAACATAATGATGTATATTCACAGGATTGGTATAAACACATACCTGGTTGGAACATAATGATGTATATTCACAGGATTGGTAGAAACTAAAACCTAGCTGACGGATTGACTGAGGCCAACAACTAGAAATGAGAATGATTCACTAATATCATACCATGATAATATTATCACAGGATAAGCTTGAGATGTTGGTATAGTATGATGAGTAAACGATACACATTTCCTTCATATTCCTTATAAAGTGAATAGATGATTCACTACTCTATCATAGAAAGTTGTGATGCTTTAAAAGATGAGAATGTTCTAATCTACTTATCAATAATGATTAATCTTAATTATTAATATAAAAGAACCTATGCTCAGTTTTATATTGTTTACCTGTGATAATAACATTGTTGGCAGAGAGTTACATCTCTTGTTGGGACTTGTGTCTCACCCCATTGGTCACCAACATTTTTAGGTGAATGCAGATGAGGAGGTAGAGATTGTACTGTAGAGGGAGAACAATAACAATAGGGGCAGCAGTAATAACTCAGGTTGAGTGTACTATCTGTCGTGTCTTGTAGATAGAAGTTCTATGTGTCGTCTCTGTACTCTTAGGTCTTTGGAGTCAGTACGTAATGATTTTATAAACAATATGAGATTTTGGCCTGTATACCTCGAGGTTTTATGTTGCTTCAGTATATGTTTTGACAAAGCAACTGGTATATGTTATCCTCGAGATGGGATGGTACAATGTATGTACAATGTGAACCATGATGTATATATTACTTTGGTTCTTCTCTTAAGAAGTTTCCTGGAAATGGATCTCTTTGCAAAATGGTTTTTAATTTCTGGTGATTTTTGTTAATCCACTGCTAATGTTTATTCTACAATTATTACTAGTGGTGATTTGGCTTGATTCGATGTCGGGTTGTAACAGATAAGGTCCCTGGATCTGCTAGAGCCAGCTCCACATCCATGATCCTGACAGAATGGCCCCAACCTTGGTGCGCCAACCGAGGAGAACTCAGGCACTGATCAGAGGCCCTCTAAGCCTGGCAATGACTAGTATAGCTTTCCAGACCCTCACACAGTTGCCTCGAAGCCAAGAGGGGAGACTCAACAACCTGGTTGATCTAGCCATATGTGAGAAAGCATGTTCGTGATGTAGAAGACGAGGGCTGAGCAAATGACCTTCTTACCCCTGGACCTAAGTTGTAAGGTAAGGTTTTTTTGTGTGTCTTTTACGTCCCTACCTCGCCCCCAGTCACGCGGACGCGGGTGCTAGGATGGAATGAGCTCATTGGCTCTTGCGCGACCCTGCTACCTGTGTGGATAATAATAGAATTATTGACGTGGCGATTCCGGATTGGCTAGGTTAGCATTAATTTGGAATACATGTAACTAATTAATGGTAGATTCAATGATAGTCAAACTATATACGGATTTGATCAGAAAAATGCGTAGATTCTGAATAAAATGGTTTGAACACCTGATTATGATTCTAATTCCATAAGTATACCTAATACATGTTTTGAGGTGACTACTATAAAGGAAAACCTATATTCCTTTAATATGATGCTTAAACAAGTAGATTCATTTATTTTGAGGTAATACCTGATCGTGTCAAGTATAATGAGGAAATCCTTGATAATGATGAATAATTGATGTTTCTATATTAATAATCATGCACATGTATATTTAGGGTTTCGAAACCAATGCGAGTATCTTGCTATGATCTTATCGCTAATAATATGATCTAGGTATCATGTATAACCTAATTTGCTTAAGATGATGATTAGGGTTTCACCTAATATGCATAACTAGAGTTTGTAATCTTAGAAATCATGATATGATGGAATTAGGGTTTGTGACCCTAATCCCTAGTCCAAACATGAGACAACCCTAAACCCTAGTTTAGGATCGAATCTAGATCTGATTAATATAATGTGATTACATGGTGACACATATGTAGTATGTATATTTCAGATAATGTTGATTGAATGATTTATTGCTTGGATGTTTGGATGCACTCTTAAAGTACACGAGTTATTGTGCATGGTTTCTACAATGGCATAAGGTACGTGGTTACACTTATGGATACATGCATTGATTTCCGCAGTGTGCCGAGGTTTTTCTCAAAGAGATTGAACGAATAATAACTGCTTGCTTATTTATTTACTTCATGCAAATTGTACTATTCCTATGAGTATCATGAAAGGTAAATTATTGATATTTTGAACTCTAGGTTAGACTGATCTTAAGGGTAATGCACATGAGTCCAAGGATGGACAATGATTACACATGAGATAGTAGACCAGATATGGTTTGGAATATGAAAGCAAATGTATGTTCTTATGTGCAAATAAAAGATGTTGAATATATGTATACTTGTGATTATTGGATGAACCCACGTACCAATATAGATATATACTGACCGCGTATTTGTTTGTTGGCATTTTAGGTACTTGATATACTTGATTTGTGAACATGAGGTTACAGATGAAAGATATTGAAGACACTAAAGTTAATCAAGGAGAGTTAGTTATAGTGGTAATTCTCCTCACATGTATAAGTTAGTTCTTTCTAAAAGTTATGTAACTCCTAAGAGGTGCTCATTATGCAAACATGTAAATATTTGTTCATTAATGGATATTATTTACTATTCTATATTATTTGTTGAATCTGATCATGGAAATTTATGAGTAATGAATTTTGACTTTAAGGTCTTTTGGACACTGAAAAGTGTGGGTCATTACAAAAACCATGTTTTGGCGTCCTAGTATACCCACAACGAGATCCTAGACCACCTACTTTTGAATCATATTTGTAATGTTTGTGCCAACAAGGAGTGACTCAAGTAGTCAAGCATGATGTCCCCTAACAAAGGGACCCATGTTCTAATCCCAGTTGCCGCCTTGATTTACCACCCTCCCAGACATTTGGCCTCCGCCACGGGCGTGGAGGGGGGGGGAGAGAAATCTTTCTCTCTTAATCCCATATTTGTAATGTTTGTCCACATGCTATCGAGTCTTGCAGTCCTAGTGTACCTGCATTCGAATCCTAACACACATATATTAGAATCGTAGTATACCCATAATTGGATCCACACCCATTTGTATATGATTTCATTTCTAATCCTTGTGAACATAGTACCAAAACATACTGAACACACATTTTTTTCTAATCATACATCAATTTCTACTAACTTCAAGGGCATCTTGAATCAAATCCAAGTGAAATAGTAACGACGTGTTAGTTAAAAACTAATCGTTTTATTAATATTTTCAAGTGGATGATTTAAATCCAAGACCTCATGCACTTTAGAAAAACAACACATTTGAATCTCAAGATACTCATAATTGGATCTCAGTCCATTCACACCTGAATCCTATTTCTAGTTCCTGTGCACACACTACTGAAGGAATCCTAGCGTACATGATACTGTTTATATTATCAAGTGTGGGATTGAAACCCAAAACCTCATGCACTTTAGAACTACCCTCTTGTACTTCAATTCTTAGACATCTTTGATTAAATCTAGATGTAACATTACTGATACGTGGGTAAAAATTAATTTTAATTGATATCATCAAGTGTGGGATTATAACCTAAAATCTCAAACTTTAGAACAATCCACTTACCACTATGCCATCAATTGAATCTTATTCTTAACATTCCAAACGCCATGTGCGCTATAGTTGTCATATCACAATGCGTGCTACAATGTGATAATGCTCCATTTGTCTACATCTTTGCAAAAAAATGCCCCAGAGCATATGTGAACCACTTATAAAAAATTGTGACTATCATGACTAACTCATATCGTATTCAAAACATGCCCCCACCCCACCTCACACGAAATAAGAACCTCTTGATTGAACAAAATTACAAAATTTACTTATAAATCAGTTGCATCAAACACTGGACTAACGTAAAATTTGCCTCCGGATACTTGGGTAGCGTGCCAGCCACGTGACCTGTGAATCAAAAGGGCCGGTGGTTGCTCTCCCTTCTCGATCCAACACAGGGTTTCCCTATTGCGAGTGCCGATTCCCGGGCACAGCTGTGCCCTAGCCCGACGCGCCGTTAAAATCCGGCGCACGAAGAGGGAGTGTCGCCGGTGAAGGCGATCTCTCCGGTTGGTGCGGCGGCGCCGACGGTCAGGGAAGGACCACTAGGTTTCTGGTTGACCGAGACCGCGTTGGATCTTATTGAGGTAATTCTTTCATATTTCCCTTTCAGTTTTCATACATTGATTTTGTATTCTTTTTCTTGCCATATCCGCTCCCATATACGCCTATGTTTCTGAAGGCGCGCTACAGCTACGACGGCAGCAAGAAGGAGTAACCTGGAAGTTTGCAGTGGAGTTGGCAGCGTCAAGTAACGTTATAAGAGGTGATTTCCATTGTTAAATTATGTATAGAATAGTTTATACTGCATGATTATCACCCCTTAAGTACACTTCTCGACCTTCCTGAATTTCGGCTCTGGTTCTCTGATTTCCCTATCTACATACAACATATTTTTCACATGATGTTGACAGTAGCAGTTAAACTGGTTTGAACTATGGTGGCGGAAATGGTGAACCAGGACCTAGCCACCTAGCCGGCTGAATATTCGTTTTGAATTTGGAAATCTTGTACGAGCTGCTTCACCCTTTTGAAAACTTGCAGATCCTACGTTTACGATTAAATTGCTTTGCTTTATCTTATTCTGGATGTCCTCTGTACTTTTCAACATAAATTTTTGACATCAAGTTCATTTGCTTTTCGTGTGGGCAATGGCATTTCTAACAAGTGACTAAGAATGATCAAATGTTTCCAAGTCTGTAGCATCTTAATGCTGTAGCGCAAGTGAATATGATAACCTTAATCTTTTTCTTTTCACGATTG
Source organism: Alisma plantago-aquatica (assembly GCA_963693085.1). Classification (NCBI taxonomy): domain Eukaryota; kingdom Viridiplantae; phylum Streptophyta; class Magnoliopsida; order Alismatales; family Alismataceae; genus Alisma; species Alisma plantago-aquatica. Next base: position 1,488,937,139 of record OY856409.1, read on the forward strand.
TCTTCTATGTTGCTGTCGGATGTAGTGGGTCATCTTTATTTGCCAATACCACTACGACACTATGTTGCCATGAATCAAGCATAGTTTTCAGAACCGTGAGCAAACCGGTGAGGCCTCCGGTTCTCGGTTCACTGGTTCAACAGGTGGTCGGATTAGTTCAACCGCTGACATCAGCATGACGTCACATATAATTTAGACACACTAAAGATGTATGAAAAGCATGTGAAATTTAATAATTCAAATGAATAATAGCACAGTTGTTCAAAATAATTCAAAAAATAAAAACCAAGTAACAAACATTGTTTGACACATGGACATGCACTTACTACATCATATAGTGTTCAAAATGAATTAACTAATTTATTAAGAATACTACCCACTACGATATTAAATTAATCACAATCAACTTAAATTAGTAAAATATCTCTAATGCCATAATATGTAATCACAAAATTGGGGGCACTAACATGCTATAATACATTGTGAAATCAACCATAGCAATCAATTAAATCAGTTCTACAATGTGGATACCAGGTAGAGAATTAATGAGGAATCAAATGTAGCAATCAGATTACCGAAATGTATATAGTGAGAAGTATTAGCAGTGAAGTGGTAGAAAATATATTGCAACGAAGACGCAGCAGCCAAATCAGTAAAAGGCCAGCAACGGTTGTTGATTCAAAAGCTAGTTGCAGCACCATGTGAATGCTATCCTTCAACAAAGATAAATATGCGACCAAGGAGGGACGATAAGGGAACATTCAAGAAGAAGAAAAAATTAAGTGAAGAACACGAATAGAAAGAAGGGCATGTGTAGTAGAGGTTTAAGAAGATCATAGGAATAAGAAGATGAGAAGGTGCTTATAAGAAGAAGGAGAAGACAAGTAAAGGAAGGGAATGGCTACATGAAGAAATGGACAACAAGGAGCAGAGCAAAATTGAGACGAGCACCTACGACTAGGAGAGAAGTAGAAGAAGTAGCAAAATACAAGTAGGGAGGAACAAAGGTAGGAGCAAGTAGAGGACGAGTTATTTGAGGAAGGAGGAGAAGAGTAAAAGGAAAGAAGGAAGAATCAGAAGGCTTACCAAGGACGGCAACAAGAAGCTACATGATAGCTGTAGAGAGGAGCAACAACGGTTGGTGGAGGCCGCCGACAACATTATGTGCGGCGGAGGTCAGTGGCGTCATCGAGTGCGGCGGTCAGTGGCGGCATCAAGTGTGGCGGTCGGTGGCAGCATAAAGTGCGGCAGAGGTCAGCGGCGACATCAGGTGTGGCGGAGGTTGGCATCACCTCCTGGTGTTCCTGCCCAGTTAGGGTTGAGCCGCTGATGCTATTGGGGTTGGGGGTCTGGCTGCGTGAGAATTGATTTCTTTTTCGCGGATCTATGTAAGCGGGAGCGCAAAAGTGAGGGAGAACTGACTGGCCGGTTGGATAAAAGTTGACCGATTTGTTGATTCATCGGTTGAACCTGTTGAGTTGCCGGTTATTGGCCGGTCATACTTGAATTGCGAGTCGGAGCAAGGACCGAACTGTTGAACTGACCGGTTCCCGGTTCAACCCGGTTCGGTTCGGTTCTAATAACTATGGAATTAAGTGGTTTTGAATGAACCTTATCTCACTCACAATTTATTTGCTTTGGTTTTGAATTTCGACATTGTGCTGCCAACATTGAATGTTGAGGTTGAATTAATTCTGATGAGTTTTTAACTTTATGTAACCTCGAGGAAAATCTAAAGTTTTATCTATAGAACATTTGCAGCATCATGTGTTTTAGAAAGCGTGAAGCGTGCAGATTGCCCTCCTTGAAGCGGGAAGCGTGTTTTGAAGCGTACAAAAGCAGGTGCTTTTTGAAAAAGCGGTTCACATTGTTTTAAATAAATTTGTAAAAAAATTGTGATTGTCCTACCACCAACAAAAAGAAATATTACTCAACAATCAAGTATTTTGAATAATACTTTGCTGCTACAAATGACTTTCATAGATCAAAACGGTTCCTAATAACACAAGTAAATGTTTACAAGCTAAAAAGCAAAGAAACTTCAAAGAAAACCATAGTCCTCGCCCGTAGAGTGAGTGTAAACAAATTCATCATCTAAAGATGCCTCAATGTCCTTGAGATCATTGTCACCATCCATGTAGTTGTCATCATCACCATCAGATTCAACATCACCATACTCCTTGTTTGCTTTTTTCTTTGCATCCACCTTTGAAGTAGTCAACCTTGTGCTTTTCCTAGTCTCTGCCACTTCTTCTGCCCCACTAGCTTTTGCAACTTCTCCCCAAGTCCAGCACCTGGATAGATTTCTTCTTCATCTGGGTCTAGCTGTATCATCCAATCTTTAGCCTTGTCTCTATCTTGAGACTCTATTGGATCATAATCTTTTTCATGTATCTCCTTCCCCTCCTTGAGTTTGGCATTCAATTGAACGAATACCAATGCTTCAAGCCTCTTCACATCCAACCTATTTCTCCTTTTTGTATGAATCTAAGTAAGAAATAGATTACTAACATAAATAAGTAATCATACATTGTCATTTTATAATAGCAATAATATATGCCAAATTCATTTGACGTTTGCTTATATTACCATCTCGAAGGTGCTCCAATTCCTCTCACATCCTGACGATGAACAAGTTAGATTCAACACTTGGATGGCCATTTTTTGCAAGTAAGGTGTATCACAACCAAAATTTATCCACCATTGAACTGCGGGTAGGAGTAAATTGAAATTAGTAAGGCAGGATCTATTTAACAAAAAAGACCCTTGACCCTTCTATAGCCCATACCTGGATTTATGTTGATGTCATTTTGTTGTTGAATAGCAGCTGCTCTTCCAAAAGAACCTGACCCATCCCGATAGGCTGGTAACTCCTTCATGATGATGCCATCTTGGATATCTGGCTCGGGGTAGAATGTCTCAATGCACTCCATGAGACCATCCATAATCGAACTGGTACTATCGATGTCAGGGTCTCTCCAATACAAAAATGGGTTCAAATAATAACCTATATCATTTGAGTGTTAGTAACTTAGTATAATATGAATATCTAATTTCATCAAACTAATTGCACAAAAAGAGTGGTGGTGTTCAACTACCTGCAACATACAAGGGTCGATTTAGCTTATTGTCCCATTTTTCTCGGACTATCTGAAACACCTGCTTGCGAAGCGGCTCATCATCAGCTAACTTTGTATCTAGTTCATCAAGTGTGACGACCATAGCTTGTATGTAGCCCATAGCAGGTGTTTTATCTCCATCAACCAGTCGTAGAACATTGACCAATCAGTTTGAAAATTTTAAGCACTAACTGAACTCCTCTCCAAAATTGGGACCCACCAACAGTAGCTGCAACCTTAATGCCCTCGGGACTCTTTGAGAATTTGCATTTGAGCCATTCTTCAGAAACAAACATCCTTCTTAAATTGGACATGTTTTTTAGAAGGCTTTCTAAACTCAAAAATGCTGTAGCAAATCTAGTAACACCTGGCTTGACCAGATCACGTCCCAAGAAGCTTCTCATGATACTCAGTTATATGATGGCTGTAGATAAATATAGTGAGTGCTTTTGCCTTTTTAAGGACATTTTGCACCCGATGCAACTTTCCGATCGCCTCCAACATCAAGTCGATGCAGTGTGCTGCACATGGGGTCCAAAAGATCATTGGTCGCTTCTCCTTCAGTTGGCGACCCGCAACAAGATTAGATGCAACATCGTCACTAACCACCTGGGCAACGTTCTCCTCTCCTACTTCTTCAATAGCATCATCGACAAGGTTGAATATGTAGCTTGCATTGTGTATTTGACCTGAAACAATCAACTGTGTTGAGAAAATAGGTCCCATAACGACTATTGACGCATATATTCATGATACTTCTATTGCGTTTGTCTGTCCAAGCATCTGTCATCAAAGAGCATCCAGACCGCTTCCATTCTTCCCTATGCAGTGCAAGGGCTTCTTTAGTAGATTCCACCTCCTGCCTGAGTAACGGTTCCCTCAACTCATAATAGCAAGGTCCCTTCAAATCAGGTCCGAACTGACCTATAGCTTCTAGCATCACTTGGAAGCTGTTGAGGTTAACAGTATTCATTGGGATCCCTAATTAGAAAAATAAAATAATTATTACAATTAGGGTCTTACAATTTTTAAAATGTACTATCATAATCGAAATCTACGAGCACGAATTAGGATTTTACCAGCCTCATAAATCCATCGAGCTATATATTGACATGTCTTAGCCCTTTGCTCTTTACCTAACTTATCTAATAATGTTGATTGCTTTGATAACACCCTGTCTTTGACAATATCTTCTGGGTTTCTAAATAAATAAGTGTCAAGTTGACCTATAACTTTCGGCTTCTTCCTCTCCGAATTCCTGATATCGACAACGTCATCTGCACTTTTGTCAATTTCGACATTACCACGCAAATCTTTCAACTCTTGAGCCCTCTTGTTCTTCTTCGCAGCAAACTTCTCCAAATACTCAGTAATTTCCCTCTTCACCTCGGGAGGAACCTTCTTGCATGCGTCGACATCGCCACGTTGGTCTGCAAGATGTTTCTTCAATCGAAAAAGTCCACCCGTTGATATGTGATCACAGAATTTGCATTTAACTTTCTACCTTCGGGTTGGGTCTGGAAGAGTGCAATACTTCCACCCGGGATCATTTGATTTAGCCGACATTTGAGCACCACCGACCATACTAATTGTGATTGACAAAAGAATAATCAGTGATTGAGTAGTCATTATTGATACTCAATTAATAAATAGTATAGTCAAGTAAATTCAATTTGTAATCATAATATTAGTATCCAATTACTGATATTCCACATTATACATATCATGTAAATTACTGTTTTAAGAGTATAGCATCTTGTTGAATGTTGATGTTACTGATGTATGTTACTCGTTCAAAAGTCATCAATCATCATTGATTTACTGATAAAACAGTAGTATTGCAATTACTCGTTCAAAATTACTGAAGTGAAATTACTGGTTCAAAACAGTAGTACTGAAATTACTCATTCAAAATTTATGCAATCTATGATAAAATGGTAGTAGCATTGGAAAAGCAGCAAATGGTAGTAGCATTGGAAAAGCAGCACAACAGTTTTCATACGGATCAGTAAGTGTAAAAAATAAAAAATAAAAAATAGATTACTAGGGACGTTGATAGTAGGTGACTTGGTAATTAGGTATACCATATACATTGACGATGGATGATTTCATTGGAACAACAACACAACAGTTTTCATACGGATCAGATAGCAATGGCTATTAGCATTGGCAAGGAAGATTACGCAGCAAGGAAGAGTTTTAATTAAGTGATTCACCGTACGCATGTATCACCTTATCAGTAGGATTGTAGGATTGATCATAACAGGGTAGTAGGGTACTTATAAGAACAACGGACAGTAATGTATCCTCTTCAATCTCATCAAACCATGGTACAAATCGGAATTACTGATTAAGAGTTAAGACAATAGAACGTACAGGCCCTGTACTACAGGGAGTTTAGTCCTACTTTCAGTAATAGCATAATAGGGTATTTATCTACTATCAAGCTAGCGTTCATTTTCACATGTAGGATAGAAGAGAGAAAAGAAAAATGAATTAAGAAGAAGGTTGAGAAAAAGACCTGAAGAACAGGGTCAGTAAACTTAGGGGTGAGCAAATAATGGTCCAGACCGCAAAATCGGATCGGACTGCTCAATTCGGTCCGGTCCGGTCCGGTCCGCGGTCCGGGAATTTCGATGAAATCGGTCCTCGGTCCGGTCCGGTCTGGTCCGGACCGCAGATTGACTTTTATATAAAATTCATGTATATTTGAAGGTGTATTCTATAATAATTACAAATAAAGTACATATATAATCACTACTAGTATAAATGTTTGATACTAAAGTTATATAATTGTTAGAAGTGACTAAGATTATCAACTTTTTACAATCAAATAAAATGTAAAACATGTAAAAAAGGCTGATTACGGTCCAAACGGTCTGGTCCGGTCCTAACACAAAACGGTCCGGTCCTACCTCGAAACGGTCCGGTCTGCGGTCCATATATTTGTTCAAATTCGGTCCGCGGTCCGGTCCGGTTCGGTCCGGTCCGGTCCGGTTCTGGACCGATGCTCAGCCCTAAGTAAACTTACTTTTTTGTGGACGACTCTCCTTGGGGCGTCTCCGCTAGTCATCAAATGTTACGTTGGTGTTGGCGCCTTCAAGGGACTCCGCCGATGTTTTTTGGTCGCTTGCCGCCTTCAAGGGCCTCTGCCGGTGCTGTTGGTCGGCGCTGGTCTGCGTCTAGGCGCTGCTCCACGTCAAGGGGCTGCTTTGCGTCTGGCCGTTGCTCTACTTCAAGCTGTTGTGCGCCGAACTCCGTTGCTTCACGCCGCTTGTGTGGAGACGTTCCTTGCGGGAGAGGGCTTTTAATAAGCCAGTTGACGCCATTGGGACACTCCCTTCCTCATCGGGAAAGTCCGCTAGGGCAACGACTGCGTTTCCTTATGCAAACCGAGGAGTCAGGTTCCTAGCGTATCAGGGACTCCCCAAGGACAAAATGCGGCAAGTTAATGTAAGGCAACATGCCTTCTTGCCCCCACAGGGGCGCTACAACCGCTGAAGCAGACTCTAAAAAAGCGGCCCAAAGTGGCCGCTACAGAGAAAAACACCTATTTGACGCAAAACAGCAAATCGCAGCGGCTAAGTTGGTCTACCGCTAAAGCGGCCACTTTTTTAATCAATGGCAGCATCACTTTCTAACCATACATATTTAGGAATATTTCTACAACTATAAATGACACGATAGTCAAAGAGTTGTATTAGCATCTCATACATACAACAAATAGATCTACAGTAATTGTTTGTGAATCGTGATAAACAATCATGATGGGCTAGTATTCGATAGTTGACATCCACACATATTAGCTATCAATATTTCTTTGCGCCAATAAAGATCCACTAGAACCACTTTCTATATGTTAGTTATCTCATGGTAAATGAAGTGGAAAGTATAAGGAGAGACAATTTATATTGTTTGTCTACCTTTTTACAAGGTTGTCAGAGTCGAACCGTTGAGTGAATCAGATAGGCTTCTGGTTCTCAGTTCATTAGTTCAACTCGTGGCATCAACATGGCGCCATAATTTTTTTGTATAACTTCATAATATATGAAAAGTGAAGGAAAAAGTAAGCAAATATAGGAGAATATCAAAAACTAGCATGGAAACAACAATAATTTGATTGGGAATTGCATTTCGTATGCCAAATCATCAAGTAATTAGATAAACTTTCAATAAGATGAGGTGACATGACAGTAAAGTTGGCATAAGGATATCAGAAACCTTATAGGAAAATAAATATAGACAATAGCCTTAGCCATTTGTATAGTCATCGACCCGACATGATGGTAGGAGTATGCTAAAGAATGAGAATAAGGTAGGTATAATATTTTAGCTATAAAGAAACATTACTAGGGAAATAGATGAAGAAGAAGAGAGGCACTGGAGCAATTGCAAGAGGATCAATACAATAGAAAAAGGTAGCAGCAAGTAGCAACAACAACCAAGCAAATGGTAGGAAAGGAGGATAAGGAGGAAGACAAGGAAGAGAGCTGAGTAAGAATAGGGGAAAAGGGAGGAGGGTAGCATGTAAGAGCAACAATTACAAAAATTGGCAAAAATTGCAGCAATTCACTTATCCGTCAGACCCGATTGGTTCGGTAAATACTGGACTGGTTCGACCAGCTGATTGACTGGTTCTTGACTAGTTTGAAGGAATTTCTAGGTTTGGGGCCAAATCGGACCGGTATAGGCACCGATTCCTGGTTCAACCAGTTGAACCAACCGGTTCGGTTCAGATATGATAACCCTGCCTTTTTAATGTGTTGCAATGACGATTCACATTAGTGTGATTGAAGCTAACTCATGCTTTCCTGATTAGTTCTTGTCCAAAAAGGGAAACTTCACATAAAGTCCTAAGCTTTGCCATGTTCGGTAAAGTTGCATCGTTTGAATAATTTTGTAATTATGCATGTACTCAACTAGGTGGGTCGAAAATATGTCACATGAAATTCCTAGTTTTCCCTTCACCTTCGTGAACACCAGGAACACCAACACTCAACGTCCTACGGTCATTTTCGCCGACACTACCAATAGTCCTCCTTGCCTCTTCCATTTCCCTGGCTCCCGCTTCCCCTCTTGCTCCTTAGCGTTGCACAAAAAATACTTTAGTGAACAAAGTGGAGAGAGGTAAGGGACAATGTTCAAAATTTTGACAAAATTGTTGAAATTTCGGTCGAAATTTTAGTTTCTGTCGCAATCGGACATCAAATTGACTGACAAAACTCTCGAAACAGGGAGATCATCGATTTTTTTCTACATTTTCATATACTATGTACTACCTAGAGCATATTTTTTTGCACAGTTTTGTGTTTTAAGGTCCATATATTGTTCTTGCAAAGACTTAATTCATTGATTTCACCATTGAAAATTAACATCAAAAATCCCCATCGAAACAATTCAGGGTCATCCACTAAAAAATGATGATACCTCACCCTCCACATATCCAATATGAAATATTATTACATATTTGAGTAGATCTACACTAGTAGATCATTTTGGTAAAATTTCATAAATTAATTCGTTTATTTTGCCGTCAAAACGCCAGGAACACATTTATCGGAATTTCTGTCAAATTTTTTTGAAATTTCTGTTTTTGTGGCCACCGAAACGTCATCGAAATCGGACATTTTCTTCCTTGGTAAGGGAAGAGGTGAATGAAGGGAGGTAAATAGTGTAGAAAAGGGGTCGAAGATGGAGGAGCGCTAGGCATGAAAAGGCGACGATGATGGTAAATAGATGATTGGTGCCATTAGACAATGGTGAGACAACCACATTGTTGGGGGTGAAGATTAGGTGTCTACAAATGTGGAGATGGAAAAAAAGAAAACGGTAATAACAGTCTGAACCACTTGATGAGGTCTTTTAAATTAAAGCATTAGATTTTAATAGATAATGGGTTGAAATCACCATTTACGAATGTATGGGGCTGTACCGCTCGAGTTAGAAATGATTCTTGTAGCACCAGTCTTTTGGCATCCAATGGTCATTACCACCATGGAACATGACTTCGACTTCGAGTTGACTTTGACAGGTGTGGAAGTGGAAGTTTGTGGAAACATCGAGGAAACTTTGAGGATTTTTACAACCAAACTTTGACGTATGTTTGACAAAAACTAAGTCTAAAATAGTGATCTCATGTGATGAAAATTGATAGATTTCATCAAATCTATTTAGAAAACTAAATATATGTTTATATATAGCCGTTCATACATGTTTACATATGTAGAACCACACAACCTCGTGCAAATGTACAAGAGGTTGTCTTAATGTGAACTTCGACAGGTGTGGAAGTGGAAGTTTGTGGAAACATCAAGGAAACTTCGAGGATTTTTACAACCAAACTTCGACGTATGTTTGACAAAAATTAAGCCCAAAATAGTGACCTCATGATGAAAATTGATAGATTTCATCAAATCAATTTAAAAAACTAAATACGTGTTTATATATAGCCGTTCATACATGTTTACATATGTAGAAAAACACTATCACGTGCAAATGTACAAGAGGTTGTCTTAGTGTGAACTTCGACATGCATGGAAGTGGAAGTTTGTGGAAAATGTAAGGAAACTTTGAGGAAGTTTTGGACTAACATTTCGACGCAAAATAAGATAAAAAGATAGTGAGATTGTGAAGGAATTTGGTATAAAACATCAAAATTTTTGGTAAACGCATACTCCATTTATAATCTTCAAGATGAAATGTTTAGAACTTAAATCTGTCCTATATATGTGGTGTTTTGTATCTACAGAAATCTCAATTGGATCACATTGTAGAATTAAAATATGAGCTTATTTCCAAATACTTTAATTGTAAAGAGGGGAAAAAGTAAGAGAGGTGAAATAGTATTAGGTCTACACCAAATGTTGCAAAACTTGTGGAAGTCTAGTAGAGAATACAGTTATCATTACTCTCTAGTTAGAAACCAAGGAAATGGTCATCCTAATGTCAAAAACGGTTCCCTACAAGTTTCTTTATGCCTTCACTATGTGTGCAACAATAATACCTACAGAGATCAACAAGGAAATGGGAGGTTTTGAGCTAACTGAGTCGATTTCATCACCAACTAGGCTGAATTCATTGACACATGTCAACAAGTATGCAACCAACAGGGCATGGAAGTTTACTATGTTTTGACATCAACATGCATAGACATATGCAACATCGAGGATGTATCGCCAGATGTTGAGGATGTTTAGTACCATGATTACCACTATGTTTCCCTCTTTCAGAATGCAGTTTTGACTATTTTATGAATTGAGTGTTTTTTTTCATCATAGAAACTTCATTCCCAATCATTTTTGTGGTATACTACATGGATCCTTCTTTTCCCATAAACTATATCATTGGTCATATTAAGATGTAATGATGGTGATTTAAAATCTCTCTCTTTTGAATCTGTTGCTCATAAATTGCTTTTAAGAAGTGCATTTCTATCAGTTGTTGGCATGTTCAACCATCTGATACAATTCGATGTTGCACATGTCCAAGCTAGATATTAAACCTTGAAAAAAAATGATTGCACAATTTTTGTTATGAATTCCCCCCAAAAAACATCCACAAATCATTAATAGTTGATATCCAACACGAAAATTGTAAGCTAAACCCCAGTATGAGATTTGATACTACGCTAGTAATGGGAGTAGGTTGGGATATTTTTAAAATGTTTTATTTTGTCCTTGACTGAGGAAGGTCATTCTCGGACAACATTAATAAAGTGCAACATGACTAATAAAATATAGAAATGACTGCAATATGGTTGGGCATATCAAAGTCTTATGATGGAACTAGGAGCGTGCCATAAAACATTTAAACAAGACGGAATCAAGTGCTGATAACCTAGACACCTGTATGGTTGCATCGACTAGTCCTTTCTAACTATGAACACTGAGGGATTAGCATAAAAAAATGATGTGCCAGCTCCTTTTCCTCTCTTAGTCAAGCTGTACATGACAAGATCAGCCAACTTCAATCAATGTTTATGGGCTAAACTCGCTAGGCTTGTTTTGAAATTGCGTGGTGGCAATTAACGACAATGATCACCATGGCCGTCAAGTAAATGTGTAAATAGAAGTGGTGCCTAATACCTTCTTCAAATTTTGTTGTGGTATATATTAGTAGGTGAACAATTCAAATGGGAGGGATGCACCCCAAGTGAGGTGTTAGTGGAGGTTGGATTTGATATAGGAGTGGTGGCTATAGTGTCGATCTGCACAATAAAGACAAGCTGAAGAAGACACAATTCTTCATAGACTCCCAGTGAGTACATAGGAGGTTGATCATATTTTTCATAACTCAACAATTGGATATGATGATAAAAACTTCTTTTTGCCTCTTGATTAGTACGATCATATTTGTCATAACTCAACAATTGGATATGATGATAAAAACTTCTTTTTGCCTCTTGATTAGTACCTTGGACAGACAATATGTACTCTTACCTAGGATGATAGACCCTTGATAACAAGGAAGAAGTCACTTACGTAATATACCTCTTTCAGGAGCTTTTTTCCAACTTTAACTTGATGACTAAATACAACAAAACCTTGACAACACAAAAGACACACAATGATGGAATGACACGGGTTAAGGTTAAAAAGACAAAGACAAATATAATCATTAATAAAATATAGAGAGGAGATTTATGTACTTTGGTAGTTAAAGAAAGGCCAAATTTTGCCAAGAAAGCACAATGATCATTCATTGGTTGGCTTGCCCAATTTGCTCCATTTGATGTTTGAGAATTGTTTTTATAAATAAGATAGGAGAATAATTGCCGAGTTTACATTGAAACCATGTTGCCATATGTACACAGAAAAGAGGGCACACACATGACACATGAATTTACTAATGATATGTCGATTTAAGAGCGATGAACTAATAGCCTCCGATCCTAGACAAATAAATAATAAAATCAAAATGGATTTGATAAATTGACTTTCAAATTCTACGTACTAGTCTTTTTTAGTAAGAGTGACAACCCCAAAACCTCACAAGCATAGTCACAACATTCGTCGTTCTTTTTTGATAAAAACGCGTTTAAAACGTGTATTTTTGAACTGCCGTATGTGTCGGCCGTATTAAACTCCAGAACGAATAATACAATTTATTCGCGTTTTATTTGCGTTCTGCATTTTGTACGTTTCATTCCCGTTTTAAACTATTTTGTGCTGCTGTTTTTTCTGTCCTTTTTTCGTTTGCAGCAGGGTTTTTCTAAACCATCAAATCTTGTGACTTTGCTTCTTGCTGCTTGCTGTTTCCAGTTTTCAGCTTCCACGTTTGGAGTTGAACCTGGATACATGGATACACTTGTGTGCGTAAATGGACCCTCACTTAAGTGTACTCACATAATAATGTTAACTACATATACAATGGTCCTTAGCTCAATTAACAAATAAACCACTTATGCTAAGAGAACCTAAGTAACATGTTATACAGACTTGCAATTTTGGTACTGGTGTTTGTTAGATGCACACCAAACGTGTAATGCATTGTGCTCTAAGGAAACAACCAAAACCTTACTCGATTTATCAAAATAATTTGACTCTTTTGTGGATATATCTACAGGATTAGATGTTTGTAGTCCAGGACCAGCACCCAACACACTCAGGAGGATTGCACAAATCCCACAACTAATTGGTTAACTTAAATAAACCTATAAAGCTTGAAAGCTTGCAAACAAGTCTTGAAATGGGAAAACTTGCAGATAAGCCCTAAAACAATGCAACCTGCTTAATCTCAATAAACAACAATACTAATAAAATTTTATGTTCATCACTAGTTATACGCTCTCAGGGGGGTCTTTGGCCTGAAATGGACTGACTCTGCTTACATTAGCTCCCCTCCCTTTCTTTAAAAGACGACCCTCTGGTAAGTCAAGGAAATGCTCATGGAGCCTTGTTCATGCGTCAATAACTGACCTAGACCACCTACATAGATTAAATCTATACTATAGTTGCCAACAACTCCATTTTAGTATGGTTTTAGCCTGAAACATAAAACTTATTAAGGCTGGTTTAGCCTAAAACTGAAAATCAGGTTCTCGAAAACAACTCACTGAAACAGATACAGTTGGCTGAAAATGGGCTCAAGAATGAACTAAAAGAGATGCCAGATTTAGCTTATATTATTTTTAACTAAGATAGCAAATGAGTGATTTATATTTTGATTGTTATATGTACTACCCTGATGAGAGAAAAGGACGTAGAACTTGTTTAAAATTGTCGAGGGGAGTGATGGCGGAGGGCTATGATGAAGTTGCAGTTGTTAATTCGACCTTGTTTCCCCCTGAATTGCCCAATGGTTGGTAAAAAGATCAGATGTAAATTTACATGGGAAAAGTGAAAAAGGAGAGGGATCTGAATTTTATACATCTCATTAAGAATATGACCTTAAATTAAGCTAAGTGGAAACTGGAACAGAAGGATCAATGTAGTCAACCCTGACATGGTTTGGGAATGAGGTTAGATGGCATGGATGCAGGTGCCCACAACAATGTTAATGAAGGACTAAAGAGCCCAAAACATATCATTTGGTGTTAGTACTGCTGTCTTAAAAGAACACTATAAGTGACATAATGAGGTGTTTATTTTGATTAATTTATTTATCTTGTTGGCGTAACTAAAGACATGTTCTATATTGTAATATTTAAACATAAGGCTAAATGTGAGCAATCGCCATGACATCATGCTCTTTATGTAATAAATTCTAGAATGCATCAGCTTCAATCTTGTTGCATGTATCCTTGTGACCTTCCGTCAAGATAGACATGGTTGCAGAATAATAGAAGGCCACACACACACTAGAATGTTGAGGGATATACTGGGGCCTTGAGTCAAGGGGAAATTTATTATTTAGGATATGGGCTGCGGTTGAGTTTCTCTCTATTCTCCTAATAAAAAAGTTACCTATGTGCATCCGATAGATGCTTCCATTTTTTGCTAATTGAAATTCTAATCTGGTTTCTATTTTCCAATCATTCTACACCCGTCTTGATAAGTGTAAAACATCAGTTTATTAGAAATCGGTCTATGCAGCCTTATAAGCGGTGCGGCCATGGGCTGAACCGCATATAGTGAAGCGGTCCGGAAAACGGACCTAGACCTAATAATCGGTCATATGGGCGCATATGTGGCCTGTTTAGCGTCAATTTTTTAATAGACTTAAACCCATACTGCCACGACAGAACCCGACTCCCGCAACTCCCCTCGACTCCTCGCGACAGAACCCTCTGCTCTCCAACGCGACCCAGCTAGGGAACTGGGCAACCCTCGTCTCCGACCATCTCTCCCCCAAACGCAACACACATCGACGGCGACGGTGGCCCCATTTCACTCGAGCGGCGGTGGCGGCCTCACCTCACTTGAGCGGCGGCCTCACCTCACTCCGGCAGCGACAACATCAGCCTCTCCTCACTCCAGCTGTCGCGACCGGTAATGGCAGATGTCTGGCGGCTAGTCCTCTTCTAAAGCTGCATGCACTTATCCTTTCCTCCTCTCATCTTCCTTCTCATCGCCTACTTGCTATTGCATTTCCTGTTTGCTTTTTTTCTTGATTCCATTTCCTTACTGATTTTTTTTTTTGTGATTTTATCTTCCTTCTATTTGTATTTGATCCTCTCGATCCTTTCTCTTGCTTTTTTTCTCCTTTTTATCATTTTCTTGTCCTCGATTACAATACCTCCTCTTATTTTTCTTTTCCCACCATTGTTCTTCCATTTCCTTTTAGCTTTTCCCTCCAGCACGCTTCTATTTCCTCCTATATAGTACCTCTGCTTCGCCCATCTTATTCCAATTACTGTCTCCTCCCTCTTTCTCTTCTATTCTTTTTCATCCTTTCACGCATGTCCTCCTTTTTAATTTTCCTATTTCCTTTACTTACTGTTCTCTTGCTGCCCATCTTTTTCTTCCATTTCCTGTCTCCTCCCTCTTTCTCTTCTATTCTTTTTCATCCTTTCACGCATGTCCTCCTTTTTAATTTTCCTATTTCCTTTACTTACTGTTCTCTTGCTGCCCATCTTTTTCTTCCATTTCCTCTTCTACATCTCCCTACACGCCTATCCCTCTTCTTGTTTTATATAATACTGGTTTACGGAATAATTACTGACTTATTGCATGTTTTCCTCATTACATTATTAATTGGTAATTTTTTTATGTTGGTGGTTTGTTTTTGTTTGTTGTTACTAGTACCCGATTCTTTTTGTTCATTATTGTTGGTTGTTTGCTTTTATTCATTATTGTTGGCAGTTTTCTTTTGTTCATTATTAGTGATTCATATGTACAAATTGGATATGCAATTGTAAAATTAATGTATATTTATATATAAAATTAAGTTGTAAAAAATCCTAAACCGTATATACTTCCGCATAGATCATATACTCTTTAAGGCGACCTCTTTGAACGCATAATGCATACCGCTTTTTAGAACACCGTATAAGATGATTTTTTACTAACTGTCTTCAATCATTTTCAGACTGTTAGGTACCTGATTTTAGTTTCTTGTTCACTATTCTAAGTTGGAACTATCTGCCTTCAATCGCATTTTCAGTTTATCGACTTTTGTTCTTGCATGTCGTTCTCGTGCTATTTTGCCTCATCCTCATCTTTCCTTCTCCACCTCCTCTTCCTCATGATCTTCTATCTTCTTCCCTAGTCCATTTGCTCTTCCTCCAATTCCAAGTCCTTCGCCTCCTGCTATAGTCTTTGTTCCACCTCTGTCTTCTTCAAAATGTCCGTTTGCTTGAATGTCTCAGTGACGAAGGGGAATAGAAAGACTACATAATGAACACAGGAAAAGGAGAAGTAACAGGATGGAGAGGTAGTGAAGAAAACAGGAGAGAAGGAAGAAGATAGAGGGGCCATACCCTAATGGATTAAGGTTTGACTTTGATACCACTTAATATGGAACACATTGTGAAAAAAAAGAAGACAAACAAATAATCTATTTCTTAAAACATATTCAACTTCCTGGGTGGTTTTATAACACTACATGACTTGGCCCACAAGTAAAGGAAGTAAACTCTTTGATGTAGGACATATTAGACTTTATTGTACTTGTTTTCGTTTGATCTTTATATTTAGGGACCTAAGTGCAAATTATCTACTTAATATACTTAGTATGGTTTGCAATTAGAAAGGCATGCGGACCAGACAATATTCTCATTGATGCATGGAAGATTATGGGGGATGAAGGAGTTATGTGGTTAACAAAGTTCTTTAACAAGATCATGAAGACCAAGAAGATGCTGGATGAGTGGAGAAATAGTACTTATAGTCCCCATCTACAAGAACAAAGGTGATTTTCAGAGCTGCACAAACTGCAAAGATATCAATTTGATGAGTCACACAATGAAGCTTTGGGAGAGGATTCTTGAGCAGAGGCTAAGATCTATAATGCAGAATGAGTTTCAAAACAAGGCCGCACGGACCGCATAAGCAGTCCGCATATACTTACCCGCTTATAAGGCCAATTAGTCGGCGATTTTTAGGTGGACATTTGTTATCTCGGCCCAAACTAGATTATATTTTTATTGATAACATTCTCTTGATGTACTATTTTGTTGTATGTTTTGTAAACGACCACTTGTGCTTATTTAATTTTTGGTTATTTTGGACCTAGGACATGTGGGCATTTTTTGTATTATTTGGTTAGTATTGATTGTTTTGTTCTTGTGTTAATTCATTTTGTGCATGCTTCATTGGAGTTTATGTTTAAATGGTTCTAGATTGCATTCTAAATGGTGCTTTACTTTTCATTGAAACTTTAAATTTAAATATATCTCAAATTTTAGGGTCTAAATATGTAATGTACAAATTATATATGCGATTGTGTGATTACTTTATATATACTAATTAATTATTAAAAAAAATCAATACTGCATATAGTTCTGCATATACTCCCGCATACCACATATACTCTATAAGGTGACCTCTCCGCACGCATAACGCATGCCGCTTTTTAAAACTATGATGCAGATATCAAACAACCAATTTGGCTTCATGCCTGGAAGATCAACAACATATGCTATTTTTTTGATAAGGAGGCTTATGGAGAAGTACATAGAAAGCAAAAGAGATCTTCATATGGTGTTTATTGATCTGGAAAAGGCTTATGATCGAGCACCCAGAGAAGTGTTATGAATGGTTTTGAAGGAAAATGGTGTGCCAATCCAATACATTGACTTGATCAAAGACATGTATGATAGCTCCACTGCAAGTGTGAAGACTCCTGGAGGAGAGACCAACTTTTCCTATCACAATTGGGGTACATCAAGGATCCACACTCAACCTATATCCGTTCGTTTTTGTTATGGATGAGTCGACAAAGAATGTTTAGGATGATATTCCTTGGTGTATGTTATTTGTTGATGATATTGTTTTGATTGACGAAATGAAAGATGGATTGAATGATAAAGTTGAACATTGGAGAAAGGCAATGGAATCAAATGGATTGATGGTTAGTAGGAGCAAAACTGAGTATATGCATTGCAATTTCAGCCAATCTCGTAGTGTGAATAATGAAGCCAAGTTGGACAGAGTAGATATACCAAAATGTGATAAATTTTGTTACTTGGGTTCAATGATTCAAATAGTTGGAGATGTCCAAAATGTCACCGGATCACTGCAGGATGGTTGAAGTGGAGGAGTGCAACTGGAGTATTATGTGATCGGAAGATTCCTCTCAAGTTAAAAAGTAAGTTTATAGAACATCTATACGGCTAGCAATGCTCTACGGGAGTGAATGTTGGGCGGTGAAGAAACAAGGTCTCAACAAGATAAATGTGGCTGAAATGCGTATGCTGAGATGGATGTTGTGGGAAGACAAGAAAAGATCGTTTGAGAAATGACGAGCATTGAGGACAAGTTGCGTGAGGGCCGACTCAGATGGTACAGACTTGTGCAGTGCAGACCGACTAATGCGCCTATACGAAACAATGCTATTGAGTCAAACACTATGAATAGAAGAAGAGGAAGACCTAAATTACCATGAGATGAGCTTATAAAGAGAGATTTTGAATCTCTACATCTCAACCAGAATATGGCGCATGATAGAGCTGAATAGGATACGAAAGATCCATGTAGCCGACCCCAACATAGTTGGGACTGTGTCTTAGATGACGACGACGACGATGAATATACTTAGTCGCAGATCTTTTATGCTTTTATTTATTTATGGTTTATTTAATTCCAAATTTTAATAAAAAGGAGTTTATTCCATTACTTGTGGGTCGAGTCATGTAGTGTTATAAAAGCCCACCTTGGGGCCTTTGTCTTGGCAGTTGAATATGATTTGAGAAATATATTATTTCGGTTTATCTTCGTCCTTCTTCACAATGTGTTCCACATCATTCCTATTTAATAAAATTTGAAAATAAAAACAAAACCTAAGATAAAGAAAAGCATAAAAGATTTACAACGAAGTACATTAATTGAAAAGTTTGCACTTAAGTCCCTAAATATAAAAGTAAAGCAAAAATACGCAGAATAAAGCCTAATATGTCCTACATCACATGGGTATCAGGAGTGGTGAGGAGGGAGGTTAATGTGTAACGAGACCTTTCCCCTTTAATTAGCGATGGCTTGGTGTCCTAGTGTGTCCAGACACATCCAACTCCTGATAAAAAAATGGGGGACATGGACATATGTGTGCTGTGTCCACCACATGTCCACAACGTGTCAGACACGGCAGCCTCCGGGAAGTGTTCATGCTTCCTAGTAGCTCATCAAAGATGATCTACCCCCCTTTCGAAACTGGCCATGTGGTTCTCTTTGGGTTGTCCTTCAATATCTAATAACATTGCGGCTATTCACTGCTGACTAACCTCTGGAAAAAAAATTGCCAACCCACCAAAGATTAAGTAGCTCCATGTTCTATTCACTAGGCAACAAGAACTAGGCTGTGTAGGTGCCTTCACATCTGTTGAGCTGTGTTGAGGCTGCCGTCGGAAGGATAGACCGTCTGAAAGAAGTTGGAACAACCACCGACTAAATTTCGACAGATGAGTAAGATCACTGTTACAGGAAAAAGGTGAAAGGGTGGACGAAGAGGGCTGTCACTGTAATTGTCGCTGTTGTGCCTTGTACATCCTCAGTCTGGCTATTGCGTTGGCAGCAAGTCAACGACGCTGGAGATGTTGATTAGTTGATGACACTTGACAATAATAACTAGCGAAATTTTTACAAAGCTAACATTGATTTCTTTGATCATGTGTTTGTATTTTTGGTTTATGCACATATCATTGTTAGCAATGCTTCTCGGCCTGTTACTTCCTTGTGCTCACCAGATCTGTTATTACTAATCTGTTTGTCTACTATGTTGCTCATGGTAGTGCCTGCGGTGAATCATCCTGGTGCTCATCTGATTTATACTGATAATTTTCTTCCACATTTTCAGGCTGTATTGAAAATGGAGCACAAGGATCAGACTGGATGCCAGACTCCTGAGGGACCTATCCTCTGCATTAATAATTGTGGTTTCTTTGGGAGTGCAGCAACCATGAATATGTGCTCTAAATGCCATAAGGACATGGTATTGAAGCAGGAACAAGCTAAGTTTGCTGCATCATCAATAGATAACATCATCAACGGTGACAGCAGTGGCAGTGCAAACGAGCCTATTTCCATAGACAAAACTGATCTAGTGGTTGCTGAGGTGGAGCCCAAGGTGGTCCAGACGCAGATTTGCAGTTATCTATCCTCAAATGAAGGCAGTGAAGCGAAGCCCAAAGAGGGCCCGAGTCGGTGCAACACTTGCAGAAAACGCGTAGGCCTTACAGGGTTCAACTGCCGCTGTGGTAATCTATTTTGCTCTACACATCGATACTCAGACAAGCACAATTGCCCTTTTGATTACCGGACGGCCGCTAGGGATGCGATTGCTAAAGCAAATCCTGTTGTTAAGTCTGAGAAGCTTGACAAAATCTAATAAAGATTGAATCTCCGGATGTTGGTGGATCCGAGCTTCATTCGTCTCTTGACAGATGCCATAAAGATTCCTAGTTGTCTGCTTCTGATGTCAGATGTATGGTTCCGTGCATAAAATGGTTCAGGCATGAAGTTGAGTGCGCCTCGGCTTCCGAATGAACTCGTTTCTTGTTGGTTTGAAAAGGTGTGCTTATTTGTATGGTATGTAAGCTCATTCAGAGGTTCTAGTTTGTTTGGATATCAACACTGCTATTATATAATCCTGAAATTATGTTTTGAATGATTCTTTCTCGCAACTTGATAGGGAGTTGGGATGGCACTATTAATCTAACTATTTGAGGATTTAAAAAATGTAATATAAAATAATTACATTTCATTGCAACTCTCTTGGCGAGTGCGACTACAAACGATGCTACAACTAATCATCAAAAGAACTACCGGCTGCATGCAATATTGATATTTTCATTCATCAGAAACATTTGCGTTGTTATGGAAGGACACGCGTTGAAGATTAGCTGAATATCGTCTTATTAATCCAAAACAGAGTTTGTTACAGATTAAATTTTGTGTGGTGATCCAGTTTTGGATGTAGGTTAATACTATTGGTAAGTCAGATACCAGTTTACTTGTATTATTATACATTGGTAGAACAAATATGAGCGGATATTAGATTTGCCTAAACCTATTATTGAATGAAGGTGCTACAGTCCATTCGGGAGCCAACGTGCAAGGTCAAGAACATATCCAATAGTGGTATAAGGTAAACACTATCCCTAGATCTAAGCAACCATAAGGAGCAAACGACCCGATATAGTGGCTAATGCGTTCCTGCACAGGGGTAGTTGCAGATCTTTGGTGATGGAATCTGGATTGAACATATTAGTTTCTGCCATTGTTCTCTGTCTGCTTATTTCAGTCTAGGTATAATGGAATGGGTGTTTGTGTGAAGTTCGATTAGACAAGGATTGCAGACGTTGTTACACCAAATCAAATCTATTTGAATTCTGGAGTTATTGTACTAAGGTTTGTTTGGTTGGACGGTAAATGAATACACAATTGCCAACTCCAGTGTTTTCTTCAACTATTGCTAGTTCGGGTTTGGTTCGACGCCAAATGCATTTTTCTGTTGTAAGATTGTATTGTAAATTAGCACTTTGCCATCCAATTCTGATACAACCTATTAAACACACCGTGTTCAGTAATGTTTGAAATGGCACCCGATCAACCCCACCATTATGGTCAGCCCTGTAGAAATATGCAAAACCAGTCACGCTAGTTTAAGCGTGGCAAGCGCTTAGTGCCTTATCCTTTCTGCAATGTATGAATGTATACTTCCTCTGCGACTAGGTGCACGCTGGGATTCTTCACCCTTCCATTTCTGTGAACTTTCTAGGATCGCATTCCACACATACTCTGCATTATAGCCTGCAACTATTTCATTTTCTGTTTCTAGGATATCAAGCGGGTCTCGATTTGTTCGTGTTGGACGAGAAATAAGGAACATAATCAATACGGAAAACAAGGAAATACCAAAGCATATTTGTTTTTGCACCGTGACAATCTTACTGGAAGTAAACATTTATTAGTATAGTATACTGGGTATCCGGAAAGAACACAGGGTGCAAGTTTTCCTGTGGCTAGTCTGGAAGCCCATGATTCATCAGAAGAGGGGTACGATAGCCAAGATGACACTTTTGCTCCTTCCTCTATTTGTGTCCAACCCTTTGTGCGCCAGAGCTCTACCTCTTGCTGCCCAACGATCACCTTACCACTACTTTGTGTCCTGTTGGTCTTGTGACGCTGCACCTCGAGTGTTGCTGCCTAATCATCAGCAACTAACGCTACTCCCGTCAACCTAGTATTGGCCAGTCCTTAAGTGTGATGTGAGCTTGAGGCGTTTATGGCGTTCCAGATTTCACGGGTACGATGGGATAACATGTCACAAGGCTCACAACCATCCGCTGACCGCAGCAGCCAGGTGTTGTGGGCGGTGTCATCGTCTCCGGAGAACCGTACGAGGCCACAGATTCCATGACTTAACCATCACATTAAATTTCTTCAATGAGGAAATCGGGGTTGACCACCACTTTCCACTGTAAGCGGTAGGCGACCCGAACTTCTGGACAACAATTAGTATAGTTTTATTTGATATTATTTTCCCCGCCTATTCAGCGCAATTTTCCATCTACTTTACTCTTCCCCTATCGCCGTCTCCAGGATCTAAAGTTAATTACATGGATTTGAATGATGCACTAATTCCAACATATATAATGATGGAAGTAAGATGATTTGGTAGTATACAAGCTACAAAATACATAGTCAAAGTTACATTAAATGATGGTGATTTTATAGGGGTAAAACTTCAATGTTAGGGAATGAAACGAACTGCAAATCATCCGCTAGAACTAACAGTCGATTAAATTTCCTCAAAATAAATTTCACAGATCAAAAGTTCTAAAAGTTCAATTTCTTTACGCTAGATGAATAATTAATTCATTCGACCATAGTGTTGTGATGGAATTTTGTATGGTCGGTTGAATATTTTTTCCTGGCCGACCATACACCCTAAAAGGAAGGGGGATTTAAATATAACAATCCGGAACAACTAATTTGGTTATTATTGAACCTAAACGACTCAAGCACCTCTCTTTCCTTGCCTAACCACGTAGAGCTCTGGAATCATAGGGAGAGAATTGGGGTCATAGAGGAGATTGCACTGGAATAAGGCAATATATGGTTCAACCTTCCTAAAAGTGGGGGAATCAAGTAAGCCGATCATCCTTAGTAGGTTTATATGTCCATTCTTCTCTCCTTCATGATGAACAACCTTACTTTCATTTGGATTAAAAGGATCTTAAATGATCCCATTTATAGTTCTTTCTCTATTTTTTTTTCATTTCTAGAGTCATAGAATGGAAAGGAACAAGAAAGACGTTGATTTATAGGGAGTTGATAGGATTTCTAGAAATTCAGGTCATGAGCTACATTTTTAAGGTGTTTATCTATGATTTGAGAGGTTGGATCCCTTTTTAGATATTTAAACATTGAAAATAGTTAGTTATTTCAAAGTAAAAATTAGTGAGTTGATTTCTTGTATGTTTAGGGTTGACATGTAGTGAATAACAATTTTATTGGGGAAAACAATTACTATTTGTTTGGATTCATAAAATTCCTATAAATAATATTATTTTGAGAGTCTGTATCCCTTAAGAGCAACTAATGAATGATTCACCTTATTCTAATGGTACTATTTCCTATACCCTCCCAAATCAATAATATGCTTAGAAATCAAATTGACACGATATGGAGGAGCATGATCTTATATTAATCTTAATTTATATCTAATATTTATTTATTAGCATAATTGAATGTTAAAAAATAATTTTTGCTCAATTGAATAAGTTAAAACCCTATATGATGTCAATTTGCACTTTCAATGTCCTAGTTTCAACTTTTCACATAAGTTGTAGACTTCATTGCAAATTTCCATAAATTTAGGACAAAAAATGCAAAGTTGTTACAAAATAGTTTTACTTATGTATTCCATGATTTATAAATTTTTGAATCAATATATCAAGATAAAATTTAATTTGGTTCAATTTACTCTTTATGTGCCCTAAATTCAAGGTTCTTAGCAAAATGTGGGTTCAATTGTAAATTCAACATAACATGAGGATCAAATTTCAAATTATATAAAAATATCTAATCTGATACTTTTATATCTACTATTACTTGTTTAAGACTAAAACTCAATTAGTTAAGAGATGACTGTGATCTAGACTTCATTGTACTTTATTTGCTTGAAAATGTAATATCATGTACAATTGTGGACTAATATGCAATTTCACCTTAATTAGGAACCTAAGAGACAATTTGAGTGAATAATATAAAGATACATGATATTAATTAGTCTTCATTCATTGCCTTTATTTTATTCTTTTGATCTTAGTTGGATTAAGACTTCAACCTTAACTAGTATGGTGGTGGTGGTTGTTGTTGATGGCTGTGGAGCTACCTGTGCTCAATTAACAAACTTTTTAGCTTATGGAAGTGGAATTTTTGTCTTATTGAAGTGATAAAACAATGCAAATCTCACATAGGACTATGAGAAGGGTTCCCAAACACTAGGAGGGCTGACAATATGACTTCTTTGATCAATGGATGACATTTTAGGGCCAATGGTTAATTACTAGCACTAGTTAGGGGCAATTTGGACTTTTGTTACCTATTTATCACTTTATAAATCAACCCTTCGACCTGGAGTCTCTTATAGCTCCCCAAAAGCTTCTAGAATCGTGGATAGAGCCATGGAGGTCGAAGCAAGCTGCTAGGAAGGGATGGACATGGATGGAGCCTTGCATGTTGATGGAAGGGGATGCAAGTTGTAGATTTAGCTTCTTCAAGATGATTCCAAGCTTGGTTAGTTCGTTTCCAGCCCTAATCATGTAAGATACATCTTATGGAATCTCTTTTCCTAATGTTATTCACCCTATCTCCCCCCTTTGGTCGTGTCCCATGGACTTCCATGGTGAAAAGTACTGCATCTATCTAAAGAACCTCCCTTTTTCCTCTTTTTGATCTAAGGAGAGTTATATCTTACTTGGAGCATAGATTTGGGATATTTTGGAGGATTGGTCTAGGATGTGGAAGCATGGTTTTGGATCCTTCTATAGACCTCATTATTATCACCATAAGAGGTGAGTGATATAATTTTTTTAGCATTCTTTTGCCTACTATTCATGTAAATCCCTAAAATTTGTTCTAAACTTGATTAGTACGCCTAAAGATTAATCTTTGTAGATTATTATGAGGCCATGTGATATGATTTCAAACTTGTATATACTTTCTTATATTTTAATCATGAATCCCTGATTAAGTGGACCTGCACTCTTTGGTTAAAGGTCTGAAATACGAAATTTGTGTATCAATAGTTCACGTTGTTCTAAATTTTGTAATATGACCTCCTAATGTGCTAAAATATGATGACTTGAGAACTGTTTTGGATAAGTGGACTAGATTCACGAATTTTAATATTTATTTATAACCTTTTGGAGTTACTCTCTTGTCATTTATATGATCAAATAATCATGTACTTGTTGGATTTCCAAATACAAGTGAAATTGTTACTAAATTTGTCATCTTTGTGGTGTATTGGCATCATATGAAAGAAAGATGTGTATGAATGCAATTCTTAGTGATTAAGAATTAACATAAAACTTTTATAAGGTCTTAATATAACCATTATGTTTTTGGAAGTTGCCTGGACTTAGGTCTATAATCCCAAAGTAGGCCATCTATGGATAGAGGTGACACATATTATGTATAATAGTGTTACTAACGGAACTCCCTCATACTTCTAAATTTGAATCTTAAATTTGGTATGGTGGTGTATAACTATAATGTGAATCATAATCCATAATTTCAAATGGTTTTTATGTTCTTACATGGTATTGAACCTAGTGTGGACTTATATGGTAAAATTACCCTTTTACATCTGGTTTTGGGCTGTATGCCCTAGTGAGTACTTGGAGTTATATGATGAACCATATTATACTTCATGAATATATTTTTCCTCACTTTTACCCTAGATGAATGTAAAATTAATTTTGTATTCAAGAATTATAATCATAACAATGTGGAGGATATAGCCGAGGGGGTTGTAGCTCGGTGGAGAAGGCCCAGACTCCCCAGAGTAGAGACCTCAGTTCGAATCCCCGGTTGTGCAGCGTCAGCGATCCTTGGTCCCGTCACACACCTCAGCCTCTACGTGAGTTTACCTTGCTTACCCTGATGTGCAGGTAGTTGGGGAAAGCCGGGGGTTTACCCCGCCAGGGGGTCACAATCTTGGTGCTTCCTCAGAGGTGGTTCCCACATCATCCAAAAAAAAGACAATGTGGAGGATATATATCATAAAAGAAATTATAAAATAACCAAGGTGTAACTTTAATGTTTATAAATTGAATGTGGGCCTTGACAATTGATGGAAGTATTTTATGATCAATAACTTTAATAAGGTCATTTTCTACTTTACATGATGGCCATGTCTTATATACCTACTCTTTTTAGAATGCTAAGGGTTGACTACACGAGACATAAAATATGACATTAAAAGTATATCTTGGGTATGGGTTAAATGTATATACATTAGACTTGGTGTCTTGAGGCTGACATCTAGGGTGAAATGACATGTGTATCTTCATTGGGATGATTTCTGGACCCAATGGTTAAATACCACTCATGTTTGAATATGATTAAAACATAAGTTGAGGAGTAAAATGGTAGTATTGTTTACAGTGGATGAGTTATGTGACCTAATGAATATGATAACCTTA
This sequence comes from Alisma plantago-aquatica, assembly GCA_963693085.1. NCBI lineage: Eukaryota > Viridiplantae > Streptophyta > Magnoliopsida > Alismatales > Alismataceae > Alisma > Alisma plantago-aquatica. The sequence continues at coordinate 1,488,963,509 of OY856409.1, forward strand.
CCTCCAAATAATGAAATACACCTTATTATAGAAAATTAGAATCTAAAAGATGCATGTAAAGGGATTGGGCGACTTTAATTGATATTCCTGAAAACAATGCAATATGAGAGTCAATCATGATACTCTTACACTAGAATAGTGATTACTAATTATGTTCCAAGATCATGTCTAGTCTTATATGAAAACTTTGAGAATGTCTATGTGTGAGATAGTGGAATATATTTTTATTACTATTTGAAAGTTGATCTGAAAAAGTAGGAGAATTATCCTTAACTAAGGTCGATGTTCCATGAGTAAATATGTTGGGCCTTGTTGTAGCTAAAGATGATATTTTGAGCCTTGTTATGACCGATAATTCTACTATGGACCTTGTAAGGGACAAAATTGACATGTGTGGTCTTGTTGTGGTCAAGGATGGACATGAGTACCTTGAGTTAGTGTCTTGATATTTGTTTTATACATTTTATATCTTCTGAAATTGCAATACTTGATTTATTTATACTTGTAGGCATTTTGTATGTAACTTGATTGATGGAGCCTTAACTCACCCAATTGACAAAAACTAATAAAGTGAAACCCCAATCATGTAGTGCCATGTGCCATAGATCCATTCCAGTGTCAGGACTTGCTGGATGGTGAAACACATACTCCTCCTCTACTGGAAGCTCAAAGTTGTTTAGTGTTGAGTATGTGCATTTTTTTTGAGGATGGCTACGGTCATACCTTGATAGGAGAACAACTACGATCATATCTTGGATACTTATAATTGTGATGTACTTGAGGACAACTACGGTTGTACCTCAGATGATAGGGTTTGTATACCTTGGTTACTAGTGTCGTGACCTATATACCAAGGACAGACTAGGATGTATTGCAGCTTGACTTAAATGTCATTATGGCAGACTCGTACTTACCAAGGGCAAATGAGATCTTAGGATTCCGACTCTCCTAGATCTTGTATGGAACTGATTTTGACTTAGTAGTAGTTAGTTGGAGTTTGAGTGGTATACCTCAAATTCCCCAGGGAAATAGTAAAACATGTAACCTAGCCATGTCGTGATGCGTAATTGTATTCATTTACTTATTGCAAATATTGTATATGTTTCCTACTTTGTATAGGTAAGCGTATGGCTCAGGTACATACATGGTATGGTCCTTTGTACTTACTAATTATACATCTATATGAAGAGAATTTATATTTCCTCAATACACATATCTAGTTGTGAGAATCAATACTTGATGTATATATTTTGTGTAATGATACTCAACTATTCATTAATCTATCTCTAAATAAGTTGCTTATAATATGCTCATAAGTAATAGAATGTTATCTTTGTTATATCATATCGCTGGGACCGGGGGTCTCACCAGCGGTTATCCACATCTTTTTTTAGGTATGCTGGAGCAGTGGAAAGAAAGTTGATGAAGTTGTTTCAAGAAAGAATATAATTAAGTCTAGAGTGTCCATGTACTCTCACTTTCCTCAGTGATGGGTGGGTAGTTGATAAACTACATGTTAGGTTATTTTATGTGATATTTTCTTACAAATATGAGTTGTAAGTTAAGGTAGCACTTTTACGATGTTTTGGTCACATGAATATATCTCATGTTGTAATTTTACTCTTGAAAAAGTTAATAAAGGAATTTCAAATTGTGATCTTAGCATGTCCTCTTTTGGAATGGATCTAATATAATGAAATACATTTTTTTATAAAATTCATGTGAAGTGTGATAGATGTTGTAATTGATTCTTTATGTGGATCACATTATGCATAATTTTTCAGCTCAGTTTTTGATAGATATTAGATTTAAATTGGGTTTTAGCTAATGATCTATCCAAATGGTCAATTGAGGTTTGATTATCAGGATGGATCCTTACACGATAGAAGTGTTCTACTTGGAAATCATACTAAGTATTTCATGGACCTACATGTGTATGAATTATGCCAGTTGATTTAAAGATTTCAATTACGTTTAGGGGTACTATTGGAGGATCAGTTCAATAGAAAAAATGTATGATATATGGTTGTAAATGATGAATAAAATGTTCGGTGAAGGGATGCATGCTTTCTTAATATTAACAATGAAATAAATTACCACTATATACATTACAATAAGGTTAATCAGAAAAAGTATTCATGATGATGATAAGGTTAACATGAACCGAGTCCATCATATAAAATCCCAAGTTTTGGACATTAAGTCCAAGTGAGAGGCAAAACCCTAATTGTGGATAACATCATGTGAACAAAAAGAGATTTTCATAATTAAATATTGTTACATGGTTTAAAGGTGTGAAATCCATTTAAGATTTTATAACCTAGATACCTCCCTATGGCATATTGTAAGGGTTATGTGGAAAATCTCACATAATTACAAATTACTCATTCTAAAATTATATCATGATGAGTTACAAAGAATATAATGATTGAGATGTAATAAAGTAATCTTAACCTACTCTACTTCTTAAAATAAATTTTAAAGTTAGAATGAGAGTGTCAACATAGTACCAGAATTCTACTAGAACTAATATATTATGGAACTTGAATACCTAAAAATGAAAGAGGAAATAGATTAAGTGTATTAAATGTGATATGTTGAGTAATAAATCGATCTTATTTATATAGACTTCCTTATCTGAATATAATGGACTTAATTTAATTTGAGATAGATAAATCTAAATTAAGGATACAAAGGGATGTAATGAGGAAATAATATATACATTGATTAAAAAGGGAAATAGATGAAGAAGTAGATGATCAATGGTTTAAGTATGATGAGTCAAATAAAGAATATACTAAATGCAGTTAAGAACCTAACCGTAGACCTAAACCCTAACATGGAGAGTTAAGTAATAATAATCAACTATATTAGTAATCCTAAACAATTATATATAGATTTCATAATTTATGGATGAAATTTAAGGTTGTTGAATGAAAGTCACTAGAATATTGTGTGATATATTAGTAGTCTTTAAGATTTTTTATGCAATAAGATTATTGTAATCACTGAATCCAGATGGAATAAGTCACATGTTCTAATAAACCAGATTGTGCATGATGAGTAATAAACACGATTTATATCATGAGATTCTTGTGAGACCCAATAGCAATATGATTTTTTATTGTAAATTGTGATATCGGATAGTGTGATGAGATATGTGACATATGGAATTAGAATGACATATAATAGAATATCTTAGAAACCCTAACTAGGGTAAATGCTTGAGTAAGATATTATTTTTGTGGCAAATGACCCTCTTCATACAGAATGACGTCAATATTTTAATGAAACATATGCTTTGTTACATAGAAATCAATATGTTACTTCATATGAATATTGAAGATTTTATTTCTTGCAAAACCCTAATATAATAAATGATGATCTAAGTATAGGAGGATATACATAGATGATACACAAAGTGTTCTAGTCTTGTTAAGTCAACCAAGAGGATTAAATAACAAATGAAATGACATTGATATGCTTAGGTTAATTAAAAATCATAAGTTTTCTTGGAGATCCATATTTGTGAAATGAAATTAGTTTCCTTGTTGTTGTTAGAGGATTATTAAAAAATTTATAGACATTTGACTCTAAACTTTGAAGGTTAGACCATCACCATTTAGGGATGCAACATGCAGTGAGTCCTCTAATGTTCAAGTCTATGTTCAGAAGGAACAAAATATGAGAAATGATTGCTATCTAATGTCATATGTTACCCAAAAACATATCCTTTTGCGTTGATGTTGTGTATCTAGACAATAACCTATTGGTAGAGTATGTGAGTTCCCTACTTAGCCTCTTTGAAAAAACATGTGGTGGATCAGGGTCTATTGTTCCTATCTTAGGGTTGCTGACTAGATCATAACACAATGACAATGAGTCATTGACTTGAGAATCTGGTGTTCAATCTTTTGTATGGTTAGGTACGAGACAAGTAATTTCAGGGCACATAAACAAAAGAAAGATAATCCAAGTAGACAATAAGATATTTGTATGTTATTTTTATTTAAGCATGTGGACGATCCTAATGTGACTGGATATATTTTGATATGAACAAATATGTGACTATGCTATTATTAAATGAAAAATTGTCTCTCATTTATTTACTGACTATGAATTTGATTAGTAATGTTTGATCACAAGTAAACTATAATAGTTGTGAGGTGAATTTTATGGCTACATAAAATTGGTTTCAACTTTTGTTTTTTTGTAAAAGTAATATGGGTTTGGTAGCCATCTCCTATGTGGTCCTTGACTTAATGACTGCAAGATTTGTTTTTGGTCCAGATGGCAAGGAACCACAATTAGGACGATGAATGTTATTGAAAATGATGAAACCATAGTTAGGGTTTAATCTACTCCATTCTAAGGTATCACTACTAATAAAATTGTAGTTTGAAATATGTAGTAGTTTTTGAACTAGTAGATATAGTTTATAATAATTTGGTAAATTGGTTTTGATCTAAATGAGTGAGTTTATGGGTAATTATTTTTCTATAATAAAACAAAAAATGTTCATGCTAATATTATCAATTAGAATTGTAATATAATATCTATAAGTTCTTTTTTCTAAGTTATATTTTCCTAATATACTATCGATACATGTTTACCTAGATAGAGCGTGAATTTTCCACTCATTGTCTCAAAATGAGTCTCATGATTGTTGTTTCAACATTTTTAGGTACATGTAAACTAACATAGAGTTCATGATAAAGAAGATAAAAATAGATCTAACTTACATCATATTCCCCCATACTCTAGCTTTCCTAGGTTGATTTGTATTAAGCTGTTCCTTTTCTACACTTGTAATTATATGTAAATCAAGTTATTATAAAATTATCAAATTTGGTTTCATTTTACCAATCTCATTTGAGAAAGGTTTATTCTCATGGAATGTGATTGAGGTTTATGAATATAGACATGATATTTGAATTGGTATGAGATTTGATTAAGAGATATATAAAGCATGAGAAATTTACCCATGTTTCTTGTTTACCATTTCAGTCATATGTATATATAATTTAATGTTTGATTTCTTTACTGGGGATCATCATTAGCAATTTCATCTCACGATTGGCATCATAATAATCAAAAGGGAGGTCTCTATGTTGTAGTACCAGAATTCAATTCTGATGACTCCACAAGGACAATAGTATGTAGGGAAATGATAACCAAGATACTGCACATAACTTGAATGCATTGCATACAGATTGAAATAAGTATCGAAGTACTATGGACAAGTATTCAAGTATTGGGGTAAGCTAGTACGAAACTATTTACTATAATTTTTCTGATTGCATTGACCAGTCATCCAAATGAAGGCAATTTGGGAGCATAATATGATGCAAGACGAAGATAAAAGCATATAATCAAGTGGGGAAAGTAAATATATTTGATAAAGTAATCCTAGATAGAAGTAAAGACTGAAATAAAAGCAATGAGTGAAGCTACATTTTTAGAAACACAATACATTATAAAATGAGCATGAATGTAACATCTACAAGAAAAAAATGGAAATAAGAATGCAACCTTATTGAATATTTTTCTTTAAGAATTTATAGTTGAATACATATTATAATGAGTGGAAAACTATAATAATACATAAAATTAAGAAACAATGAATAAAAAATGATATTTAGTTTTTATGTAAAAAATTATTAAGATGATAATTTGGATATTAAAATGAGAATGATGACACATTGAAATGAAATATCCATCTAATATATATAAAATTAAAGTTACATGGTAAAATATCTAAGAATTAGGATATATAAGGATGAATATACGGAAGGATAAAATAAATGATTAAATAAGAGAGTTATGACATGATACATGAATAATTATCCTTGCACCATTTTCTTAGCTTCCAAGAAAAATTCCAAAAAGGAGGGAAGAATTTGTACTGACTAAATTTTAACATATATGAATAACTACAATTTACTTAGATAATTGTATGCTTTACTTGTTCAATTTTTGTTTAAGATATATTGGTGGATACTTTCTTGAGTGACATGTCTTGTACTTGTTAGGATTCTAGAGTTAGGATCCTAGTAGGTCTCAAATTAGGATTCTGAGGAGCTTTTAGTAGTGATGATGAAACCCTAACTGCAATCTAACTTTATGATGAAATTAAGATGATATGGTTACAATAATATTAAGTTACTTTTATAAAAGCACATCAAATATGGGTGTTTGGAAAGGGATAGAATCTCAATTTTAGAGAATGAAATGACATGGAATTCTTCCACTGTAATCAACATGGTCAAATAAATTTCCTCATTAATATACAACATACCAAAAGCTCTAGAATCTCAAATGAATTAAGCCATTTGATGAAATAATATATTCAACCATATATTATGATGACACTTTTACATGATCAATTGAAAATTTTTCTTGGTTGACGTTAATTAAGAATATCCTAAGCACCAAATATTGTGTATATTGAACCTAAACCACCCAAGACATCTCATTATTCATCTAACATATAGAACTTCAAAATTCCATAGAGGGAGAGGATGATGCAAAAAGAGAGTGAGGTTCTAGAGGAGATTTTAGCAGAATAAGCTAGTTTTGGGTTCTACCTTCCTAGAAGTGGTGGAATACAATAAGTTAATTATACTTAGTTTTCTAATTCTTATCTCCTTATTCTGATGCATAACCTTACTTTCATTTGGATCAAATGTTCTGAAATGATTACTTTATAATTCATCCTCTTAATATCTTTGTTTCTAGAATTTTTGAGTGGAAAGGAGCAAGAAAAAGGTTGAACCCTTGAGACTTTATAGGATATATAGAGATTAATAATTTGAGGAAAATTTTGATATTTTTATCTTTCCATATCAGTGATTTTATCCCTTTAGTAGTATTTCATGTGTAAACGATTAATCATATCAAACTATAAATTAATGAATCTATTGGCTGAAATTAAGGGTTGATGGATAATCAATTGAAATTTTATTGAGGAATTTGTATCCTACTGGTCTAGATTCACGTCTGACCAAATAAGAATTGTTTATAATTGAGTTGTGAGACTTTTTATCCATTAAAAACACACAGTGAAGGATTCACCTTGTTCTAATGCTAATAGTACCTATGCATTCCCAAATGAGTAAGATGGCTCAAATTGAGTTGACATGATAATAAGTGTGTTATTTGTTATATTATTGAATCTCTTATTAACCTAAATATGTTGTTGAATATGGGAATCAATTTAGAAGTTTGAAATGTAATTCATGCTAGTAGGGTTAGTGTAACATATTAAATCTACTATCATGATCCCAAAAACCCTAATTCTGTGCCTTGGATGCTAGTTTGCATAGTTCAATATAAGTAACCAAATGAGGTATAATATATCCCCAATTATCTTTTATTACACCCAAATGAAACTATAATACACATATTAGACGTGACTTCGATACAAACCCAAATATGGTCATCTATGACCTAAACATGTCTTGGATTAGTATACCTTGAAGTGATGTGAAATTGGATCTCTAGAGCATAACCCTTGATTGATGGATGTTAATGATGTTTACTTGATGAGTAGTGATGAGTTTTACATAATATCTAAGTTTTAATCAACTAACGCTAACATATACATTCTTGGTACCATACATGGTGTATTGGTGACTTCAATAGTTAGGATTCCAAAACATATAAGATTAACATAGTTACAATGGACCTAGTGTGATTTAGTAAGTAGTTTTAGTTCTTAAAATATGTATTACATTTCACATTTTTCATTAATATAAGCTTAGAATCTTATATTTATTTAATCAATGTAGGATGTAAAAACATAACATAGTGCTGAGAATCCTTGATATAATAGTAAATACCTAGTTTCTTGATCTCCTCCCATACATTATCTTAGATGAGCAAGGTGCCTTCATTAAAGAATGTGATATTATTAGGTACACAAAGCTTTCTAGATAGTTTATCCATGACATTGAGTGTGGTGGTCAAAATGGAAACATAATGGTAAAGAATGAGATCTCTAAGGCCTATAACACATTGATAGGGTCTTTTTGAGGTAGGTTTTGAGAAATTTCTACATGATGACATATACCATTGTTTATGATTATACTTCTCTAGATAATAATGACTATTGATGTCTATTAATGGGAGTAATGATGCCTTATTTCCTATGGGGAGAGGATTAAATCAATGTAATTTGTTATTCCCTTGTTCATTTTTTTGGAAGAGGATCTTTGAAAATTCATAAAGGGAGCTATGAATAAGGGCCAAATGACCAAAGACTCCATAAAAGGTAACTTCACCTTCAACCATCCATATGTACATTGATGATATTGTTCTCTATACTAGATTATGTTCTCTTTCCTACCACTTCTTGGACTAGTGCTTAAGGATATATAATAAGCACTCCACAGGTAAACAATTAACAAATGTCACTAACTAATAACTAATGAAGATCCATTGGTGACTAGAAATGCTTCACTGTATGGTAGTAGTTCAACAATATGATAACCCCTTTACTTATATAGGGGCTCTCATGGAACAAGTAGATTGAAAGCAACTATTTATGTCTCCATAGTGGATAGCGTCAAGTCAAATATGGCTTCATGGATAGGAAAATTGTTGTATTTTATAGGATGAACAACCTTGATAAATCATGTGTCCATTCCCCATCTATACTTTGGCAACCATGGTTACCACATTGACTATAAAGGAGATCCATTCTCTCTTTAAAAGGTTTCTTTGAAGACTAGAGATGCTACTCCTTTAAAAGGTCAAGATTGCTTGACTACAAGTGACAAAACTGATAAAGATTATAGGTTTGGGTCTTACATACATACATTGTGCAACAACAAATTACCTCATGAAACCTTTCTAGGAAATTATGTTTTAGGCACTTCTAGATGGGAAATACTTTGGAGGTAGATATATCACATGAACATGCTGTTGATAGATAATCTACACCACTTCTCCTTGGAGTTACTCTCTCCTTTATAAGAATAATGGAGAAAGTTGTGAAGATCATTCCCAAACACGCTGCCACTTCATCGATGGATAGTTGGCTTGAGTGAAGTGTCTTCCTGGTTGGATTTTTGGTGCTGAGGGCCCTTATATATTTGTAAAGAGAGAAAATGATGTGAATGCACACATCACAGTGAAGGACTTATGGGTAGGGGCATGGATGGATTGGCAAACAATGGAATTTGTAGCAACCCCCAAGTGCAATCCATTTTTTGATAACACAGAAGCTTGAATCAGTAGAAGACAAAAGTGGTGAACAAAATGTGTTGTTTCATGTGGTTACCATGTCATGAAGCTATAATAACAAAATTTAATAGATGTATAAGGAATATTGTAGCATCATGCACTTGCTGCGATTGCACAGAGGAGACCACAACTCATGCAATTAATGATTGCCCCGAAGCTAAAATTATATGGAAGGGAGTGTTGAAATCAATTGATATGCATATGAGTTCTTTATATGTGACTTGTAAAGTTGGCACAAGTTGTATCTAGGAAGGACTGAGCATTTAGTTACCAAATTCATGATCTGCTATTGGTAGATTTGCTAGTGTAGAAACCTGAGTTTTTTGAAAATTCAAAGAAACAAAGAGAACATTAGATTGTTTTCATTATAAATGAGGTTTAGGAAACAAGGAAGGCATGGCTCTAGGAGATTAGGCAACATATGGAGAAGAAGAAGGGTATGGAAAATACCATGTATAAATGCCATGAAATTTAATGTGGATGCCTCTATCACAAGGAATCAAGCTGCTATTGCATTGGTTATAAGGGATGCAAGTGGGGTTCAGGTTGAATCTACAAGAAAAGTCTAAAGAGTAGTAATATAGTAGAATATGAACTATCTGCTACTAAAATGACCTTCATTATAGCTATTGCGAAGGATGTCAAGAATTGAATTATTGAAAAGATAGTCTAGGTAGTCTAAACATGATAAAGCAAGATGTTATGATAAGACCAACATTTTCTACTATAATTCTAAACCCACAAGAGAAGATGAAGAGGTCCAAGAATGCATCTACTGTTTATGTGCAACGAGAAGCCAACAAAGTTCCTGTATGTCTTGATAAATATAAATTAAAAAACCATTGTAGGATTCTCAAGTTTGAGAAGTTTCTGACGAGGTCGACATCTTCATCTACATGAATTCTATTGTAATGTTAATAATACTACCAAGATTAATAGGTTCGAGGTCTTTATCTACATGAATTCTATTATAATGTTAGTAGTACCACCAAGTTCAACTTAGCCTTAAATATTTAGCTTTGATTTATAATTTTGTTTTGCATGCAACCAAAGGGAAAGATGAATAAGATTACCTTAAGACCCCCCCCCCCCAAAAAAAGCATGAATCATTGTAATTACACTAAGAAACTTACCACAAATAGCATATCTTTCAACATAGTAGCATAATAATCTTACTCAGGATGTAGTTTATGTTGATTCTCATACATACTATTTTTGAAAAACTTACAAAAAAAGAACTTTTTATGTGATAAAGTGGAGATCTAGATAAGCCTCCGTGGATCATATAGATGGTACTCCACCAGGTCTTGAACACATACATGCATCAACCTCCTAAGCGATATTACCTGAAACAAACCACCTAGGTGTATCCACATAGCCATGCATTAAAAAAACTATTGTAAGTGGTTGAGTTTTATAATAAGATGAACATAAAACTCAACATTATGCTTAAACTTAAAATACTATGCATGCATGTCATTATTAATGGATTGAGGAAGCATTATTAACTTGATCAATGTACAAATAAGGGAATCTTCTCTATGAATCTAATGTGATCTCACAGAGTAGACACGAGCTACGCATGATATAATTAAATTACTAGAAAAACATACGATCTCACTTTACACACATGATGTTATAACCTAGTTTTCCCTTATATTTTATACATTTGAAATGCAATTATTCCAATAAAAAGGACATATTGGAAATTTGTGTGCATTGTTTTAAAAGTATGATTTTCTCTTGCACATTTCCCTTTATTGTGAATTTCATGGTTTCTTCTGGTTTTATTGATCCAATACTAGATATAAGCAAAAAGGAAGAGAAGAAATCCAATGTTAAGGAAAAGGCAAAAGATAGTGGATTATCAGTATCACATGGTGCCTAATAAAAAAGTAGGTAAAAGAAAAGATATGGAAAAGGTAGAAAGAGAATAGGGTGCATTAGATGCCCAAAATAAAGCATATAAAGGGGGAGACTTGGAGACGAATAAAAGTGTCTTTAAATTTTGTATTTTGGTCGCTAATCTTTCCCACACTTAGATAGAAGTATTAAAGACTTTCCTTTATAATTTGAGAGAAAAAGGAATTCCTATGTGGTGACGTGGTGTGAGTAATTAATCTAAGGATTATCTAAAAGAGCAATATTCGAATAATTAAGTTATTTTAACGACTCACAAGAATTAGATGTATGTTGGGAAAGTTAACAATGACTTATCCTCCAAATTTGAGATAAAAAGGTGCTCCTAGTGGCCTAGAGAAATTCTTGAATATAGAGGGATCTAATTGAAATAAATGAATTTTACTCCTTTTGAGGAGAGAGAAAAGGGACATCTAGTAATATCCTTTTGCCACCAAATATTTCCCAAATAGAGATTTAAACACTAAACACTTTCCTTCAAATGTTGGAGTTTTTTTTCGATAAAAGGAGAGAGATCTAACAATTTATTTAGATTTCCAAAAGTGGAGGCATTAATTGGTCTATGCATTTAAATGTCATGATTTTATCCTTTTCTGGAAATAACATATAACTCGACCCTTTTTAGTTGCACAAGTTTTATGTACTGTTAGATCTGAGATCTAACAATGGCATCTTTGTCACCTACCTTAGCCTGAGATGGAAACATGAGCTTAGATTTGGCAACTTTCCAAATTGATTTCCCAACAAGTTAACGCATGATAAAGCAAGGAAACTAGTCCTTTGACTTTGCGAGAACAAGGTGCACCTAACCATCCCAAGTCTTGCCTAAGATAGAGGTCTCTAGGGGTTTCACCCAAATCACCCAAAGCAACAGACCAACCCCTCTACCCGGAACCTATAAAAGGGGGATATAGATCCCTCTGTGAGATCGCCAACTTGTCTACAAGGATCTACCCGACTCTCAGCTTACTTCCTATACCTTCAATTTCCCCCAAAACCTTACTCCCTCTCTCAATTTCTACTCTACATCCCGCCAGGGTTTCTCCTTCATTGTCTAGCCTGCTCTGGGCTGTTGCGGAGCAATTGGTAACCATGGTTGAATCCACTGGGTCATGGTGAAGGAATGAGGACCATCATCTCCCTCTCAAGAGCCCTGAGGTCAAGAGTCAGCACATGAGTTGACCACAACTGGGCACTGCTTGCGAAGAAGGTGACTCGTGAGGTTGAAGAAGAGGAAAGGCAAATTAACCTTCCTAACCCCAAAGCGTGCGAAGTCCAAGCCCAAGGATAGGAGGGTAAAAGTGTACTTCCACTTCAACTCAGTGTTGTGCTTGCGTGGCAGATGCCCATTAGCTGAGCCTAGTTCATGAGGAAAAGAATAAAGCTCCATTTTGCTGACATGGCAACCCTCCATTGACCAAATGTATTTTATCTTGTGAAATGCATAGTTAATATTAGTAATCAAGATCAAGACAAATTATATTTGAAAGTTGATCAGAAAAAGCAAGAAATTCACTAAAATAGTTTCAAAACCTATATCTTCCTATAGTACAAAAAGTACCCAAAGATTCCATCTTTAACGTGTTTAGTACATAAGAATCCTAATTCCTAATTTTGATGATCTTAATATGTTCAATGTATCTTAATAATCAAATATTGACCCTTTTTGATAGAAAGGACAACTTGGATCTAATATGAGATTTACAATCCACTAATTGATGAATTAGGTTTCCTTGAGACTAAAAGTGCATAAAATGATAAGATTATGATTTGTAAATAAAAGAGCATGAAAAGTGGTAATTAATGTTTGGAAAGACAAAACCATAATGAAACCATAAGTTGACCTAAAAATCCAATCTTGGACCCCAAGTCATTCTTAATGGTGAATTTTAGATAAAATAATGATTCATGGGTATGATGCTTCAATTTTATGGTAGTTGGTTGATCAGTTGCTTTTGTTGAATTTTGTTTGGATATCAAGTTACTCCTGAGAAAGCTATGTGGTTATGCCTAAGACTACTTGCATTAGTTTGTCGATGTTTTTTGAGGATTGTTGAATGGATTGTAAATAAATGCTTTCTTATTTATTTACTCCCTGCAATATATAAAGTCACTATGGATATCACATATTATATGGACATGCCTAGCTCAAATACTATGCCACCTATGGATGTATGAAAATATAAGGAAAAATGATGATTAAGCCCCTGGGGCAGAGGATCACCAAAGATCAACCCTTATATGGGGAAAATGATATGGAACCTTAGCACCCAAGGGTAGAAGGTGGCCTATGTCCATTTTAGGGACAATACCCTCTATGGGTTCATAGAGGATGGATACATAAGGGTTGAGTAGTTATGATGAAAATGTTAATTTTGATTATGTCATAATATTTGCTGTGATTATGGTTTTACAACTAGATGCAAGTATTTTCTTTCCCCCACAGACCAATATACCTTGTTATACTGATCGAGTTTTGGATTCACAACATTTTAGGTTAGTGTACTGATATTATGCAATTAATGATGAAAGATAGACACCTAGAGAAGAAGGCACCAAAAGAAAGGATTTAATATAATTCCTGGAGAATATAGTTAGAAGGTTTACTTATTTTTTCAAAGTTTAGAAAATCCATATTCACTAAACCATGTTGAATTCATATTTTATCTTTTGCCAAACTCATTTCGATATAGTGGAAATTTACTATTTGTTTCTGGTTATTTGATAAACCTTGATCATGTATTTTTGGTAATGGACCTTACCCTCACAGTCTTCTTGAATAGGGGATAACTAAGGGAGGGGGTCGTTACATTTGGTATCAGAGCTTGTTTACCATTTAACCTCTAATAATTATTAAATTTTAAGAGTTCTGTAGATCCCAAAGGGAGTTATAGTGTTTTCCAAAGACGATTGTGTCTAGAAAGAACCACGATCCATGTGTTAACAAAACTTTCCTCTGCAATACTAGTCGATTTATGAGGACTCCCAAACTTGTGCATTCAGCTTGGGAAAAATTAGAGGATTTCACTCAAATTAAAATACCTCCACTAATTCTCATATACTTTTGTCACTTCTCTACCTCCTTCACTCAATAAACCCGAGGCACCTATAATTTCTTTCTTTATCCCTTTCCGAGTACTCTGGTGCTCCTCTTTACGAAGCTGCCAAGTTATGGATATGAAGGATTAAGACATCCTCTGTCAAATAATAAAACACATGTAAACAAAATGTCATGGATTTACGATGCTTTATACCCTAAACTGAGGTTAAAAAAGCTAGCTTATATGAAACAACAAGGGCCTCACCATGATTGTTGTCATCCTTGACTTCCAAGAGGGATGGCCCTCCTACCAGGAGAGAATGTCTCCAATAGGGATGACCGAAGATGAGACTTCCAAGAAATAGAAGAGGCCAAAGGATTCCACCAATGACGAAGGTTTTTAACCCAAAGTTCCCCCTCTGACATCTTGAACCCTGAAGATAGTCCAGACCCTTGGTACAAACCTATAATGGAAGATGAACCCAAAGATGACCCCAGTCATGCTTCCAGTCTTAAACCTACAATTGAGAAAGTTCATACCCTTGATGCTCTCTGGCTTGGACAACAGAAGGAACTCACTGAGACTGTTAGTGCCCATGCACCCAAGAATGTTTCCAGAGGCGAGAATGGTGAACCCCTACATGTCCACCCTCATTGTGAAGTCACCATCCTCTACTTTTTCAAGTTGGGTATAGAAAAGTTCTGGGATGAAGACAACTCTGAGGTGGACGCCTAGCTTCATGTTGTGGAAAAAGGTTTCCACATTCTGGGGGTGCAACCCAACATAAAGGTTCTCTTTGTTGTGCACCTACTTGAGTGAACAACAAAACTTTGGTGGGAGAGTTACATCATCAACTGAGATATGATCATAGAACTGATGACCTGGAAGGACTTTTGTGCCGTCCTCTCTTCCTACTTCACCCTGAACATGGAGAAGGACATTATACCTATTCAGAACCTACCTAAGGGATATCTATGGTTTGTGGAAGACATTTATGCCCTAAGGAATGATATTAGAAAAGGGAAAGGCCATAATCAAAGAAGGAATAAGAATGATAGAAGAGAAAAAACATGGCACAAGAATCCCAAACCCTCATGCCGAACCTGTAAGAAGAAGCATCAAGGCAATGCCACTATGAGAATAAAGTATGCTATCACTGTTGGTAAGAAGGACATATCCGGGCCGACTGTCCTCTCCCTAACCCTCGAGGACCAAGCCCAGTGGCAACTCAGTCAGTGGATGCAATACCACGATGGACAGTCCTAGTTGTTGAAGAACATTGACAGGTTCAAGTCCTCACCACTAAGGATAAGGAAGCTCAAGCCGATGCAATTTGACTTGTAGGAAGTGGCCATCCTTAAGAAGTTATAGTACACCTTGTATTAGAAGACACATGGCTTAATGAAATAATATGGTTCTAAGATTATGAAATATGATGTATCAGATCTTGCGCAACCAAACTAGAAATGAAGGTCCAATTGTTGAATGGTAACTCACATGGTATAATGATATATCTCCCATGTAGAAATTGCATGAATGGAATAATAGGAAATATGATCAAGGGACATGTCCTTTTGTAACAATATAAACTTTAAATTCAAGTATGTTTTTGTGATCCTTGGTACAACCAAGAATTAGTTTTATCTTGTCCTGGGATAGGACCCTTCCTAAAAGAGTGAGTTCACAAATTACTTTAAGAATTGAGGTAACATTAATGGTCACTTGAAACTTGAAAGATCAAGTGCACGAAGCATAAAGGCACATATATTAAGTATGATTCTTTGCACCCATGCATAACATCTCTAAGGGACATGAGGAAGAGTTACTAGGGAAGTGACCAATAAAAAGGGACCAGACCCAGACGGAAAGGTTGCCATGACCAATGAAGGAATAGAAGGAAAATTGTGTGTGCCTTAAGAGATGAAGTAAATTCAGGTAGAAGAATTTTAAAGGAAATAATGTGCTTGGATATCATTAAAGAAACCTCAAGAGGTGTTGAGAGAAAATAAAGTTATGATGCTGACCGACCTAAATCGCGTGTCTGAAAGGGAGCAGATTTGAAGTAGTCGGACTTTTAAATTTATAACCCGAAACCTTCTAGGCCCCCGCAACTTTATTTACGGGGTCGAAGTAGATATACGGGGTCAAACATAGGGGCAAGGGTGGTAGTGTTGGGAACGCAGAATCGACACGTTACACTCCGATATGGGTAAGGAGATGATAAAGTTCCCTAAGGGAACACCAGGCTAAGGTCGATAAAAGAAAACTATCTCCAACTGGAGCTAAGAGGAAAATTAAGGTTTTAAGCATTTATCAGTTTTTAGGGGTTTTCGCACAACGGAAACAGAGAGGATAATACTATTGCTTTTAGTAAGGAACGAAGGAGAAAGCTTCGGTAAAACAAGCGGCAGCAGAAACATCCTGTACCCCTTCTCTCGAAGCAGGTACCTCTAACTAATCATCAACACCTCTCTTGAGGTTGCTGGTCTTAAGTTAGAGTGGAAAGGTCACTAAAGCAACTCTGATCTTGGGCACTCTCGTACTCCCGTATCGGACCAAACACTAGAGCCACAACACCTCTCTCGAGGCTGCTGCAATGGGAAAACATGATTCAGTAGCTAGTCGAAACATGATTCAAGCGTACAAGCTAGAATTCAAATGCTAAACAAAACAATCATCCAACAAAAATGTACCAAACATAAAGCAGCAGATAATTAAAACTCTTCTAATTCCATTAGCATAAAAGGGTCTGGTTACAATGCATAAGTAAAGAGAGTAAATGACTGAAATAAGTAAAGATAAATGTCGCCTTCTTGATTTAGAAGTGCGACAGGCAGTAGCAAATCCCCAAGAGCCCTCCAACCCGATACCAGGCGGGAGCCTTACCTGATATGCCCGTGTTGGGCGGCACACCCTCTCGAGCGACACGCTCATGACGGGCAGACGTATCGTGCAGGGCGCTCATGCTCGATACGATCGTGTTGGGCGGTACCCTATCGGGCGACACGCTGTGACTGGAGATGCGTATCGGGCTGGGTATCGTGTCGGGCCAGAGTTTTGCTAAGGGTATCGGGTACTCATGTCGGGTGTCCTTGTTGGCCGATATCGGTCTGCAGCGGTGCCCGGGGCCGATCCTAAGTGAACCATTCCCTCCCTCTTGGGTCGGGGAAGTACTCACCTAGTATCTCCCGATACACCTCTGAGGCACGACACACTAGCTCCAGATGCTTTCCCAAGTTGGCTTTTGAGAGATTCCGACCTGTCCCATCGGAGTCCTGTAGCTGCGATTTATAGGCTGCGATTGGGGGAAGTTATGGTTCTCCGGACGCCACGTGTCCTTCATGAGCTCTATCATATTATATTCGGGGATGCCCGATATGCGTATTGCCTGACATAAGGATGTCGGACTGGGAGCATATCGATCATCGTGATGAGTGGCGCCTGTCGCTGGGTGGCCTGTATCACGCGACACGCTTCAGCAGTCGTGACGAGTTCGACTCCTTGTCGAGTAAATGACGTATCGCTCATCCGCTCCTTCTTGCGCGGCATCCTCGTGTCGCGTGGTAGTGTATCATGCTGCCCTGTGTCGGGCAGCGAGCGTATCGGCCAGCTGGTTGGTAAGGAGGCCGATGCAGGTGGAACACGTTCGTGGGCCAGGACGGGCCTTTTTACTGATAAATGAGTTGAAAATTGAGGAAAACTTTGCAAAAGATGATAACATTGAGTTAAAAGCGTAGCGTGGCCTGTTTATGCAAAAACATGACAAAAAGGAGAGGAAAACAATTTAAAAGGGCAGATTTGATAACGAAATAAGGGCCAAAAACATCACAAAATTTGGTGTTATCAACTCCCCCAAACTTAGCATTTTGATTGTCCTCAATCAATCTTTAAACTTTGTTTTGTGACGCTTCTTCTTGACTGGTAAAGTTTTCAGACCATGGGTTTGAGTGAGCATTGATATGTCTTATAGAGAATACGTCCCGACCATGAACAACAGACTTTACTTCTCCTGCCTTATTTAAGAAAAAATTTTCTCCACAGCTTCGGAGAGACTTGGGTGCATGATTCCGAAGTTAGCTTTCACACCAAACAACTTTTGGGGATAGAAAGTTGTATGTTTGGGCAGGCTTTAAGGCTTTTTGGGTTTTTCTTGTTTCCTATCAGTCCATCCAGGTACGGGTCCGTTAACGGATGAGTGGTCCCTGCAGTCCAAGCCAGTTTGCTTTAGAGCAGTGATTTCACATCCTACGTACCACTGCCCCGGATCTACCATGCCTAAAGATGGGTACTTTTGGAGAACAAGTGTGTATATATATTTTTTTCTTTTCTTTTTATCGGGCACAACTCTCATGCTTTTATTCACTCTCATAAGGCTATTCTCTCTTTTTTTTGGGATTTTTTTGGGTAAGGTAAGACAAGAGGAATTTTTGCTGTTTGGGCAACTTTTTCCTTCTGCATACACGTCTCTTAGCTGTTGCGAGATTATTTTTTTGAATTTTTTGGCGTGGAAAGTCGTAGTCTTTTGTTGTTTGAGGCTGCATTATCAGAAAGACATGAAAAAACCTGCATCTCCTTGGGTACATAGAAAACAAATTGGTAGGAAGTCGTATCAGGTTTTTACTATATAGTGTCTTTGTACATATGTATGGAGACAAAATAAGTGAAAATTTTTGTATGAGCATGTATATGTATATGTACACATGATATAGGAGAAGAACAAAAGAACAAAAAGGGTGGAGTTTGAAGATTTGTTTTTATACCTCCCTCACTGGTACATGGTACCCCCCAAAACTTACTCCACACTCTGTCCCAGAGTTGTGAAGTAGATAAGGTAGGGTAATGTTAACCCAGTGAGGGTTAGCTGGTGAGCGCGCCTGTGCCAGATAGAAGCTCCCACACATATTCTCCTCATTTGCTGTGGTAGTCGATGTGGTGGAGCTGGTCAGACGTCTCTTTATTTGATATCCATTCCAGGACGAAGATGCCACAGTCAGTTTTCCAGTAGTACAGAGTGCTGGGTGGATTGCTACTAAAGAAATTTTGTACCAAAAGGCAAATGTGGGTTCAGAATTGTAAGATTTAATGAGATCAGTCATGCACTTTTGCTGAGGAAGAAGTTCCAAAACTATTAGGCATCCCCTTAAACCAGGTAAACTTTTTAAGATACTTCCATTGTGAACATGAACAAAAGGACTGATCATCAATCTCAGTTTCTTTAAACTTTCATCATCTATTGAACTAGTCAGAGAAGTCCACTTATCTCTTCCAATACTTTTTCTTGATTTGGTAGCCCCCAAGATAGGAAAATTTCCAGAAAATCTAGGCCTTCTTGTTGGTGAGGATACATGGTCTCTCTGGCTCCTAGAACAAGATCCCAGACTGTCCCTGTAGAGAGATGAGTTAAATCAGTAAGCCCATGGCCTGAATCTTGAGAGCAGAGTTGATCTAACTTTGAGCCGTCCTTTCTGTCAGATAATAGCATTTTGCTGTATATGCTAGAGTTGATGGCAAAATTCGGCAGTATATTTCTCATTTCCAGCAATACAGCAGAGCAGAATTTACATACTATTCCGAACTCGTCATCAAGGATATATGGATGCTTCTCTTGAGTACAATGGATAGAATGATTCTTTTCAGATTGCTTTTCTTCATCCTTTTCAATATCGTATGAACAAATATCAATGGACCTCAAGGATAAGTTATATTCATCCCATAATTTATCCATTTCCTTATCATAGTTTGTCTCTGCGGTGGTTTAGGACCATCTCCAAAAGCAGAAATCAGCGGAAGTCTTTCTCTAGTGGCTTCTGGACTGAATGTGGATATTTTGGGTTCATCAGTCATGAAGCCACCTTCTTCATGGGGGCATCTTCTTTGGATATGGTATCCACAAGTGTTTTGAAGAGCTCTCTGTCTACCATAGGTCGGCTTCTTGTTCGTGTTCTAGCCCTCCTAGGTCGGTCATCATCATCATAATTTGTACGAGCCTTGCGTTTCCTTCTTGAGAGCTTTGCACTTGTTCCGGCTGCATCCTCTGAGAAAGAAAATGGAGCCGTTACTTCTTCCGTCCTTGCTCTCTTCTCAGCGGTTGATGGCCCAACTGCCTCGGGATTCAGGAATTTCTGCCTGACCGTTGTTGCTTCAGCTGCGGCCTCAGTGTCGATCCTTCTACCGTGTTCATCAACTCGAATGACGGTTTGCTTTGTATGGGCCATATCTGTTATCATTAAACAAGTTCACTGATCATTTAAATGATCTGAAATTAGGTAGGCAAAACTCTAAAATCGATACTGACGTTTAAAAGAAAAACTGATTGCATGATAAAAATTCAGCCCGATACAGAAGCTACCCGACACCACCGTATCGGGTTTAAAACTGAACGATATGAAGCTAGCCCGATACGCCTGTGTCGGGCGACATGAAGCTTTCAAAGAAATCGCTGTAGGCTCATGCCCGAAATGAGATACGGGTGTCGTTCGTCGGAAAAGAATGATAGTCGATACAAAAATGGACGATACAGAGAAAAGCCACACGTCATATCCGTTGCCCGACATGGGTGTGTCAGGCGATACGGTTGCGTAAGCTAAAGTGCCTGATAGGGTCTTCCTCGATATAAAATCGTGTCGTCCGACAGCAAGAACAAGCGAGACGACACAAGGATGGGCGACATGGTTATCACCCGATACTGGGTATCAGGCAAGCACGTGTTAAAGATGTGTTGCACGACACATGTGTTGGGTGAATCAAGGAAATCCACTAAAGTTCAGCCTGATACACTGTGCACGATATGAAGTTTGTGTCGGGCAAGCAGTCTTTCGGGCTATACCTTTGGTATCTGAAGCTACCTTGCACGACACGAGAGCAAAAGAGCGAAATAACTACACGATGCGGGTAGGTGAAAAGTAAAAGCATTAGCCCGACACGGTAAAACCTCCGTACTATATATAGCAATCCCAACCGGGGGTAAATCAGGTAAATCTGAGACGCGTGTCGGCCATTGAGACAAATCATTCCCGAGACGAGCAGTCCCATCCGTCTAATCAAGGGTAATTACTCATATTGCCCGACACGGCTCATGGCTTGATGCGATGAGCGATATGTTGTCACCTGATACGAGCGCGTTCTGTGCGCTGGCTGAGTTTTTGCCTGATATGGTCAGGAAAAGGGGATACTTGCCCGATACATGGTCTTTAGAACAAAATTCCAGATGAAAAACCTAAAAACAAAGCGAAGGAAAAAGCGATTGATGGGTAAAACATCATTGGCCTAAGGTTAAGTTCCCGACCTCAGATAGTATTACTCATCAATGCTCATAAAAAAGAGCAGTGGCCCATAAAATAGAAGAGTCAGCATACGTGACGCATGCACTGACTCGGGCCTTATTACAGTCCAAATGTTCATAGTGTTTTTCTTGCAAAAAAAGTAAATAACATCCTATTCAAGGAAAAGTAAAAGCTCGGGCTGCCTCCCGAGGAGCGCTGTAGTTAGCATCGCCAGCTCGACAGCTCCAGGTCCTTCACTTTTTGCCTTCAGCAGTATCCATATCTTGCAAGTTGATCTCTGTCCTTCTAACGAAAGCTTTGTCTTCATAGAACCTTTTCACCCTGTGCCCGTTCACTTGAAAAACCTTGGATGGATCATCTATGTCATATAGCTCTATCATTTCAGACGGGTATATCTTCGATACGGTGAACGGTCCGGACCATATCGTTTGTAACTTACCTAGAAAAAGACGAATGGAAGATTTAAATAATAAAACTTTGTCACCTTCACTTACGTCTTTACTCCTCAGGTGGGCATCATGCCACACCTTCATCCTCTATTTATAGATCTTTGCGTTCTCGTAAGCATGCATCCTCAATTCTTCAAGTTCTTGCAGCTGCAGATATCTCCTCTCCCGCCTTCTCTAGATCCATGTTCAAGAACTTAATCACCCAAAGGGCCTTGTGTTCCAGCTCAAGGGGTAGGTGACAGGATTTCCCATAGATCAACTTATAAGGAGTGGTTCCAATGGGCACTTTATAGGCAGTCCTGTAGGCCCAAAGTGCGTCGTCAAGCTTCATTGACCAATCTTTCCTCGTACGGTTGACAATTTTCTCTAGAATCTACTTGATTTGTCTATTCGAAACCTCTACCTGCCCAGAAGTTTGTGGGTGGTAGGGCGTAGCGACCTTGTGTTTAACTCCATACTTTTGTAGGAGCGCTTCAAATTGTCTTTCTCCAAAGTGCGATCTACCGTCGCTTATTACAGTACGAGGTACACTAAAATGAGGGAAAATTGTCTTGTCGAATAACTTGATCACTGACTTAGAGTCGCACGTTTGAGTTGCAACAACTTCTACCCATTTGGATACATAATCCACTGCCACTAGAATGTACTGATATCCCTTTGACGGGGGAAACGGTCCCATGTAGTTAATCCCCCATACATCAAAGATCTCCACTTCAACCCAATTTGTCATTGGCATCTCGTTTCTTCATCCAATATTTCCCGTCAATTGGCACTCTTTACAGACTTTTACATACTTTGCAACGTCTTTAAACAAAGAGGGCCAGTAAAAACCTGATTGTAGTACTTTGGCAGTGGTCCTTTTGCTACCCAGGTGTTCTCCATAAGGGGAGGCGTGACACTCTTTCAGAATGTTCGGGATCTCTTCTTTGGGAATACATCTTTGGTACAAGTTATCTGCACATCTTCTAAAAAGGAGAGGATCGTCCCAGTAGTAATTCTTCACATCCACGAAGAGCTTCTTCTTTTGGTTATAGGTTCTGTCAGGGGGCAGTCCTCCGCATGCAAGATAATTACAGATATCTGCAAACCAGGGTAAACTCTCTTCCTTGGTTTCAATCATCATCAAAGCTTCGTCAGCATAATTGTCATTAATAGGTGGTTCCCTCTGTCCTTCCACAACGATCCTTGATAAGTGGTCGGCGACCACATTCTCTGCACCCTTCTTATCGACTATCTCATGGTCGAACTCTTGTAGTAACAAGGCCCACCTCAATAGCCAGGGCTTTGTATCTTTCTTCTGCATGAGGTATCTTATAGCTCCATGATCTGTGTATACTTTAACCTTTGCTCCAATGAGGTACGATCTGAACTTATCGAAAGTGAAAACTATTGCGAGCATCTCTTTTTCAGTAGTTGTATAATTTACCTGAGCTTCATCCAGGGTGTGACTAGCATAGCAGATTACATGGTGCTTTTTATCCTTTTTCTGCCCCAGGACCGCTCCTACAACATAGTCGCTGGCGTCACACATAAGCGCGAAAGGTAAATCCTAGTATGGAGCTTGGAGGATAGGCGGTGAGACAAGAGCATCCTTTAAAGCCTGAAAAGTGATAAGACAATCATCAGAGAAAATGAATTCAACATCTTTTACCAGAAGGTTGGACAACGGTTTTGAGATTTTTGAGAAGTCTTTTATAAATCTTCGATAGTAGCTGGCGTGCCCGAGGAAGCTCCTCACTCCCGTCACAGACTTTGGTGGAGGAAGCTTGGATATGGCTTCAACCTTGCTGACGTCTACCTCGATGCCACGCCTCAAAACTTTATTTCCAAGTACGATGCCTTCTTGTACCATAAAATGACACTTCTCCCAGTTTAAAACCAAACTCTTCTCCTCGCATCGTTGCAGAACCAAAGAGAGGGTTTTCAGGCAGGTATCAAAGTCTTTTCCATAGACAGAAAAATCATCCATGAAAACTTCCACGATATCCTCCAAGAAATCCGAGAACATTGATGTCATGCACCGTTGAAATGTAGTGGGAGCATTGCACAGGCCGAAAGGCATCCTCTTGAAGGCGTAGGTTCCATAAAGATAGGTAAAAGTTGTTTTCTCTTGGTCATCTGGTAGGATGGGGACCTGATAAAATCTTGAAAAACCATCCAAGAAATAGAAAAAGTCATGATGCGCTAATCTTTCAAGAACTTGATCAATGAAAGGTAACGAATAATGATCTTTTTTAGTATCTTGGTTTAGCTTCCGGTAGTCAATACACATTCTCCATCCTATTACGGTCCTAACTGCCACTTCATCGCCTTTATCTCCCTTTACCACTATTATACCACCCTTCTTGGGTACTACGTGGATCGGGCTTACCCAGTTACTGTCGCTTATCGGTTAAACGATCCCATCATCCCTCAACTTGATTACTTCTTTCTTTACGACTTCTTTCAACATCTGATTCAGTTTTCTCTATGGTTGAGCCAGAGGCTTGGCAGATTCCTCCAAATTGATGCGATGCATACACAATGCAGGGCTAAGGCCTTTGATATCTTCTACCTAGTATCCTATAGCCCGCCTGTGGAGTCTTAACTCCCCAAGAAGTTTTTCCAACTGATCTTTTGTAAGATGGGCATTGACGATGACATGATTCCTTTCCTCTCGATCTAGGAATTCATATTTCAATCCTTCTGGTAACTGCTTCAACTCAGGCTTGGCCTTGGGTGACTGTTCTTCCGACGCCTCCTCAAGAGAAGCAAACTTAACAGTTTCCACTACCTCATCCTTGTTGCCCATGTCTTCATCAGACTGGCTAAGATAGCTGAGAAACTCCACAACTTCTGGACTTTCAGAGTCAGAATCTTGACTGCTTATCGCTTTTACAAGAGGGTCCACTACTAGGATATCTTCTTCTACCTCTTCGTAGAACTAGTTGTAGCTTTTCGCAAAGCAAGCAGACTCTGACAGGGATGTTCCTCTCATCGCATTCTTTACTTTAAAGTCTAAGTGGTCATTTCCGACCCTTAGAGTGATAACTCCCTCAGCAACATCGATCAACGCCCTTCCTATAGCTAGGAAAGGGCATCCAAAGATGATAGGACAGCCAGGGTCCTCCACGGTATCAATGACAATGATATCACAAGGAATGAAGAAACTTCCTACCCGGATAGGTACATCTTCAACAATGCCAACATGCCTTTTAAAGGTATGATCTTCTAATTCAATTCTCATATTGGTTTTGACCATATCAGTCAAACCTAATCACTGCACGAAGCTTAGGGGCATAAGGCTGATGCTAGCCCCTAAATCGGCAAGACCTTTTCGTTCGACATTATCTCCAATGGCGAAAGGAATGGTGAAAGCCCCTGTATCTTTCTTTTTCTCGGGCAAATCTGATTTGACAAAAGTAGAGGACATGTTTGCTAGATGCACTGTCTCGATTCTTCCTCCCTTTCTGTTCTTGGTAATCAAATCTTTGAAAAACTTAGCATAAGTTGGTATCTCTTCTAAAGCGTCCAAAAAAGGAACTTTGAGATGAAGTTTCTTTATTGATTCCATGAACTTCTCGTGGCGCTTCTTAAGGTGTGCCTTTATCAGCTTGTAAGGAAAATGCAACTTGGGAGAGTAAGGGTTTCTCTTACCATATAACTCCTCAAAGGATCTTGGTTCAGGTTCTCTGTCATGAGCTTGTCGATTGTCTTCTTCCGCGGGATTATCAGCCGCAGTCCTCGATTCGGTTTCCTCTGGTCTGGCTTCTTCATGATGCTCCACTGTCCTTCTGGATCTCAGCACTGCCATTTTGGCAGATTTGGTGTTGGAGGATATCTTACCCGAGGTATTCTTTATCAATTCGGCCATCTGGGCCAACTGCTGATCGATTTGGCATTGTTGCGTCTGCATGTCTTCCATCTGGACCTGCATTGTGTTCAGAACTCCTGAGTTTGAAAGCACACTTTGCGCCAACTGGTTATTGATGGTATCTTGTTTTTTTACAAAATTGAACAACTGGCCAACCAAGTCTGGTTGGTTCAAAACCCTGTCTTGACCTTGCTCCTTGGCTTGACTTTGACCTTGACTAGTGTTTGTCGCTTGGCGACCTTAGTACTTTCCTTGTCCTTGGAAATTTGCCTTGTTTGACTGGAAAGAAGTGGTTCTGGTGAATTGACTTTGTCCTCCTCTTTTCTTGAAAACTTGGGGTTGCTTGGTGGGGTTATGCAGCTCATGCAAGTTTTCAGCCGCATCCTTGTTGCCGTAACTAAAACCAGGATGATCTGGCCTCTTGAAATTAACGAAAGAGACATTCTCAGTCTCCTCAGCCTCAGATTCACTTTCGCTCTACTCATCAGGTCGGGTGTAGATACAATTATCTACCCCGTGTCCACCTTCTCCACAGGTGACACATTTCATGACCTTTTCGACTTGTTTCTTCCCCTTCCCGCTTGATTCTTTCAGCTGTTTGACATCAGTGGCTATCCTCTAGATCTGAGATGTGATAGTTTCTAGAGCCTTGGATTCAAATGAAGGTCCTTCACTAGCCTTCTTAGCATGTCCCCTGTCTGATCTATCGTAGTCGGTGCCGACTTGCAACTCGACCATGTTCTTTATGATATTTTCGGATCTGCTAGGCTTCTTCCCCAGAAAGTCACTTCCGACTGCTGCATTCAGCGAAACCCTTTCCTCAGGGGTTAGACCATTGTAGAAGGTAGTTATCAAGAAACCCTTCTTATAGTTGTGATGAGGACAGTCCCTCTGATATTCTTGATATCGTTCCCAGGCATCATGTAGATTCTCGTTCGACTTTTGCATGAAAGATGTGATCCTCTATCTATTCCGGACAGTTTTCTCAATAGGATAAAACTTGTTTACAAAGGCATCCACCAGCACACTCCATCCGTTAAGAGCTTGGTGTGGCAGCCCCATGTACCAGGATAGAGCCTTATCTTCTAAAGAAAAGATGAAAACCTTGCAATAAATCACCTCCTATGGGACTCCCCTCATTTTGATGGTGTCACAGATGTTTTTAAAGGCATCTAAATGGTGATAGGGATTATCATTCTTCAAACTCCCTCTAAAGCTCTTGTTCTGGATCATAGATATGATGGATGGTTTTAGCACGAAGTTGGTTGCGTTGAATCTCGGGATGACAACATGACATATGGAATTATTAGCCTTGGTGGCAGCTAACTCCTTTAGGGTCTTTTCTTCTTCATTGGAATCGTCACTGTCACTGTCTCCCTGGTTCTGATCCTGATTATTTTGATTCCTTCTGCACCTCCGGTGATGACGACGTCTCTCCCGACGATGGTCATCCTCAATCTATTTTGTTTCAGGATCTTCAGGTTCATGATTGCCGTCATAGCGGTCATTGTCTTCAGGCGGTGGCGAGTGAGGTCTAGCTCTCGTGTGTCTCTCACCATCTGAAAGAGGTTGTTCAATGTGAGGCAACATGTCTGGTGATGTCGGTGCTCAGATGAGCAGAACGCTTCCCTTCTGAGTACCTGAATAGCATGTGAAAATCAAGTTAGAAGGCCTCTATTAATGATTCGAACTACTCATTTCAGGTTAAAATATATATATAAAAAAAGGAAAAAGAGAGTGCTTTCAAGCTCATTTCTAAGCTTGAGGCACTGAAGTGTAGTTAGTGGATTCGGGTTCGTCAACAGTACCATTTTGCCTTGTCCCCGGCAACGGTGCCGAAAAGTTGACCGGCCTAAATCGCGCATCTGAAAGGGAGCGGATTTGAAGTAGTCAGACTTTTAAATTTATAACCCGAAACCTTCTAGGCCCCCGCAACTTTATTTACGGGGTCGAAGTAGATATACGGGGTCGAACACAGGGACAAGGGTGGTTGTGTTGGGAACGTGGAATCGACATGTTACACTCCGGTATGGGTAAGGAGATGACAAAGTTCCCCAAGGGAATAACAGGATAAGGTCGATAAAAGAAAACTATCTCCAACTGGAGCTACGAGGAAAATTAAGGTTTTAAGCATTTATCAGTTTTTAGGGGTTTTCACAAACAGAAACAGAGAGGATAATACTATTGCTTTTAGTAAGGAACAAAGGAGAAAGCTTCGGTAAAACAAGCGGCAGCAGAAACATCCTGTACCCCTTCTCTCGAAGCGGGTACCTCTAACTAAGCATCAACACCTATCTCGAGGTTGCTGGTCTTAAGTTAGAGTGGAAAGGTCACTAAAGCAACTCCGATCCTGGGCACTCTCGTACTCTCATATCAGACCAAACACTAGAGCCACAACACCTCTCTCGAGGCTGCTGCAACGGGAAAACACGATTCGGTAGCTAGTCGAAACCTGATCCAAGCGTACAAGCTAGAGTTCAGATGCTAAACAAAACAATCATCCAACAAAAAGGTACCAAACATAAAGCAGCAGATATTTACAACTCTTCTAATTCCATTAGCATAAAAGGGTCTGGTTACAATGCATAAGTAAATAAAGTAAATGACTGAAATAAGTAAAGATAAATGTCACCTTCTTGATTTAGAAGGGCAATAAGGAGTAGCAGATCCCCAAGAGCCCTCCAGCCCGATACCAGGCGGGAGCCTTGCCCGATATGCCCGTATCGGGTGGCACACCCTCTCAAGCAACACGCTCATGACGGGTGGACGTATCGTACATGGCGCTCATGCTCGATATGATTGTGTCGGGAGGTACCCTCTCGGGCGACACGCCGTGATTGGAGATGTGTATCGGGATTGGTATTGTGTCGGGCCAGAGTTTTGCTGAGGGTATTGAGTACTCATGTCGGGTGTCCTTGTTAGCCGATATCGGTCTATAGCGGTGCCCGGGGCCGATCCTAAGTGAACCGTTCCCTCCCTCTCGGGTCGGGGAAGTGCTCACCTAGTATCGCCTGGTACACCTATGAGGCACGACACGCTAGATCCAGATGCTTTCCCAAGTTGGCTTTCGAGAGATTCCGACCTGTCCCATCGGAGTCCTGTAGCTGCTATTTATAGGCAGTGGTTGGGGGAAGTTATGGTTCTCTGGACGCCACGTGTCCTTCATCAGCTCTATCATCTCGGATTCGGGGATGCCCGATATGCGTATCGCCTGACACAAGGATGTCGGACTGGGAGCGTGTCGGTCATCGTGACGAGTGGCGCCTGTCAGTGGGTGGCCTGTATCGCGCGACACGCTTCAGCAGTCGTGACGAGTCCAGCTACATGTCGGGTAAATGGCGTATCGCTCGTCCGCTCCTTCTTGCGCGACACCCTCGTGTCGCGCGGTAGTGTATCGTGCTGCCCTGTGTCGAGCAGCGAGCGTATCGGCCGGCTGGTTGGTAAGGAGGCCGATGCAGGTGGAACACGTTCGTGGGCCGGGACAGGCCTTTTTGCTGATAAATGAGTTGAAAATCGAGGAAAACTCTACAAAAGATGATAATATTGAGTTAAAAGCGTAGCGTGGCCTGTTTATGCAAAAACATGACAAAAAAGAGAGGAAAATAGTTTAAAAGGGCAGATTTGATAACGAAATAAGGGCCAAAACATCACAAAATTTGGTGTTATGAGATGCCTCAATGAAACTCTTGGGAAGGGTAGAGCCACAAGTCAACCCTAAGATCTTGTAGGGTGAGTGTAAGTATATGAAATTTATGAGGCTAAGGAAAGATCATGTGCTAAATGCTTAAGACCCATGGGAGTCAAGAGGAGATCATTCCAAAGGTACCTATCCCCTAGAAATCTTGAGGGAATGACTAGGGTTGATGATATATGAGATGTGTATAGGAAGACGTGTGACTATGATTGAATAAGAATCTTAAAAAGGAGTTATTCTTAAGACTCAAAAGTTTATGAGAAAAGTTTTTCCTATAGGCGTACATGGAATTAAGGGAATGGTGGTATTCATGGTTTAGAGTCATATGGAGAATGATTCAATCTGGATCTAAAATTAAAATGTCAATGTGTGATGCACCATCTCTACTCTTGGAATGGGATGGGCTTTGTATTTGAAATGCATCCAAATGCTTATTTCATTTAAGTATGTGTGTGAGAGATGAGACAGACACATGTCATATTAGAAATGGAAATGATATGAGAGATAAATGCATTAGTTGAAACACTTTAGGGCTGAGAATTTGAGGTATTACCACACCCGTATGAGAGAATATTGAATAAATGGTTTGGAAACCTAGGTGGACAAGGTACTTGCCAAATTAAAATTTCAAATGAGAATATAATTATCATGTGGAATTTGAATTCTATAGGTATAAGATTGAATCTGGTGATCAAAATAAAGAATGCAAGAGTCGAGGTACCAAATAAAGGTAAACCAAGCCTGGCAATCGAGCTTGTAACAACCAAAGAAAGGTCATGATGCAATATGGGTTGTGGTGGACCGCCTAACCAAGTCAACACTTTTCCTTGCCCCAAGGTGAAATACCTAGCTGAACTATATGTTATAGTAATAGTTCATCTGCACGGTGTTTTGAGTTCAATTATCTCTTATTGTGACCCTAAGTTCACTTTGAAGTTATGGAAGTAAGTACATAAAGAACTCAGTATGAGGTGGGAGTTAAATATGGTTTATCGCCCCCATATTAAGGATAGGCATAAAGGACAACTCAAACGTTAAGAGACTTGTTGATATCATGTGTGCTCAATTAAGGTGGATCATCGGAGCAATGCTTGCCCTTAGATGAGGTTGCCTATAACAGTAGCTACCAAGACAATATCAGGAGGCATCCATACGAAGATCCATATAGGAGGCCATATCGATCACTGCTTCCCTGGGATGATAATGGTGAGAGGACCTTGTTGAGGTTAGAGAAACTACAATTATATGGTGACAAGGTCGCTTTGATCGATTAGGGGCTAAATAGAGCCCAAGATAGATATGAGTCATATGCTGATGCAAAGCGGACAGATATACACTTCACTATAGGTGACTGTGTGTTTTTGAAAATTTGAACCCTTGAGATATAGCTAAGAATAGAGGAAAGTGAGTCTCTGATATGTGGACCTATTTGAGATTCTAGAACAGATTGGTGAAGCTTCTTATTATCTAGCCTTACCCCCACAGTATAATATGATGCATGATGTGTTCCATGTGTCCAATCTAAAGTGCTATGTGAAGGACCCTAGCCATTGACTGAGTATTGGGCCTATTTCACTATGGGGGAGGCTAATATACCCTAGGTCACTTGTGAGGGTACTTGATACCAAGGTAAAGAGTTCAGGAACAAAAGATAGAGATGGTAAAGGTTCTTGGAAGGCACCATGGAGAGGATGAATCCACATGGGAGCTAAAGACAGATATGGAAAAGTCCCATCTTAAATTTTTTTGTATGATTAGTCAATTTTTGAGGACAAAATTCCTATAAGAGGGGAAGAATGTTATAACCTGATTTTTCCTTGTATTTTATATAATTGAAATGTAATTAATTCCAATAAAAAGGACATATTGGAAATTTGTGCGCGTTATTTTAAAAGTATGATTTTCTCTTGAAAATTTCCCTTTGCTGTGAATTTCATGATTTCTACTAATTTTGTTGATCCATAATGGATATAAGGGAAAAGGAAGAGAAGAAAATCCAATATTAAGGAAAAGGATAAAGATCATGGATAATAAGTAATACATTTATGAGAATTGTATGTAATTCTCTAGAAAGTGGAATGGTTTACTACTAGTTTATTGATTTCAGTTTCACATGGTGCCTAATAAGAAAAGTAAGTAAAATAAAAGAGATGGAAAAGGTAGAAAGAGAAAAGGGTGCATTAGATGCCTTAAATAAATAATATAAAGGGGAGGGGGACTTGGAGTCAAAGAAAAGTGTCTTTAAGTTTTGTAATTTGGTCTCCAATCTCTCCCACAATTAGATAAAAGTAATTAAGACTTTCCTTTAAAATTTGGGAGAAAAAGGACATCCTACGTGGTGTTAGTAATTAATCTAAGGATTCATTAAAAGAGCAATATTCAACTGATTAAGATATTCCAACGACTCCCAAAAATTAGATGTAAGTTGGGAAAGTTAATAATAACTCATCCTCTAAATTTGGGATAAAAAGGTGTTCCTAGTGGACTAGAGAAATTTGTAAATATACAAGGATCTAATTGAAATAAATGAACCTTACTCCTTTTGAGGAGAGAGAAAAGGGACACCTAGAAATATCATTTTGCCACTAAATCTTTCCCAAATTGAGATTTAGACACTAAAAGCTTTCCTTTAAGTTTTGGAGTCTTTTGGATAAAAGGAGAGAGAGTTACCAATCTATTTATATTTCCTAAAGTGGAGGCATTACTGATCTATGCATTTAAATGTCACAATTTTATCCTTTTTTGGAAATAACATACAACCCGACCCATTTTAGTTGTGCGATTTTTATGGACCATTGGATCCTATATCCAAATGGTGGTGGCTTTGTCACCTACCTCGGCCTAAGATGGAACATGAGTTCATATTTGGAAACTTTCCAAATCAATTTCCCAGCAAGTTCATGCACAAACAAGCAAGGAAAGTAGTCCTTTGGCTTTTTGAGAATAGGGCACATCTAACCATCCCCACTCTTGCTTAAGATGGAGGTCTCTAGGGGTTTCACCCAAATATCACCCATAGAAACATGTCAACCCCTCTACCCAGACCTATAAAAGGGGGTATAGATCCCTCTACGAGATCACCAACTCATCCGCAAGGCTCTGCCTGACTCTCAGATTACTTCGTCTACCTACAATTTCCCCACAAACCCTATTCCCTATCTGGATTTCTACTCTGCATCCCTCTAGGGTTTCTCTTTCGTCTCCTACCCTGCTCTGGACTGTTGAGGAGAAATTTTTGACCACGATTGAATCTGTTGGTCTCGACAAAGGAACGATGACCATCATCTCCCTTTCAAGAGCCCTGAGGCCATGAGTCAGCACATGAATTGACTGCAACTGGGCCCTATTTGCGAAGGGGGTGGATCATGAGGTTGAAGAAGTGGAAAGGAGAATTTACCTTCCTACCCCGAGGCATGCAAAGTCCAATCCCAATGACAAGAGGGTAAAAGTAGCCTTCTTCTTTGGCTCAACATTGTGCTCGCGTGGGGCAAACCTCTCACGTGGAAGATGCCCATTAGCTGAGCCCAGTCTGTGTGGAAAAGAATAAAGCTCCGTTTTGCTGACATGGCAAGCCTCCATTGTCCAAATGCATTTTATATTGTGATATTTGTAATTAATTATTAGTAACCCGGATCAAGACAAATTATATGTGAAAGTTGCTCAAGAAAATGCAAGGAATCCACTAAAAATATTTTCAAGACCTAGATATACCTTTAGTTTAAAAGGTACCCAAAGATTCCATATTTAATGTGTTTAATACATAAGAATTCTATTTCCTAAGTTTTGATGATCTTGATATGTTCAATGGATCTTAAGAATCAATGATTGACCCTTTTTGATAAAAAGATAACTTGGATCTAATTTGAGATTTACAATCCATTAATTGATGAACTAGGGTTTCCTTTAGATTAAAAGTTCATAAAATGATAAGATTATGGTTTGT
Source organism: Alisma plantago-aquatica (assembly GCA_963693085.1). Taxonomy (NCBI): domain Eukaryota; kingdom Viridiplantae; phylum Streptophyta; class Magnoliopsida; order Alismatales; family Alismataceae; genus Alisma; species Alisma plantago-aquatica. Next base: position 1,488,996,938 of record OY856409.1, read on the forward strand.
AAACATAAAGAGCATTAAAGTGGTAATTAAGGTTTGGAAATCCAAAACCATAATGAAACCCTAAGTTGACCTCAAAACCCTATCTTGGACCCCAAGTCAGTCTTAATTTTGTATAAAATAATAGTACATGGGTATTATGCTTTAATTTCAAGATAGTTCCTTAATTGGTTGCTCTTATTGACTTTTGCTTGGATACCATGTTAATCCTGAGAAAGGTATGTGGTTACACCTCAAACTACCCACATTAGTTTTCTGATGTTTTCTGAGGATTATCAAACAGATTGCAAATAAATGCTTGCTTGTTTATTTACTTCATGCAAGCTATAAAGTCACTATGGATATCACATATTATATGGACATGACTAGCTCGAATCCTATGCCACCTCTGGATGTATGAAAATATAAGAAAAAATGGTGATTAAGCCTTTGGGGTAGAGGATCACCAAAGATCAGCCCCTAGATGGAGAAAACTAATATGGAACCTTAACACTCGAGGTGATAAGGTGGCCTATGTCCATTGCTGGGACGATACCCTATATGGGTTCATAGAGGTTGGATAGATCATAGTTGAGTAGTTATGATGAAAATGTTAATTTTGATTCTATAACAATAATTTCTATGATTATGTTTTTAAAACTAGATGAAAATATTTTCTTTCCCCCACATAGCAGTATAAATTTTTATATTGACCGAGTTTTGGATTCACAACATTTTAGGTTAATATACTAATATTATGCAATTAATGATGAAAGATAGACACACAGAGAAGAAGGAACCAAAATAAAAGATTGAATGTAATTCTTTGATGATATAGTTAGAAGCTCTACTTCTTTTTGCATAGTTTAAAAAAATCCATATTTTGTAAACTATGTTGGAGAATTCATATTTTATCTTTTACCAAGATCATTTCGATATAGTGGAAATTTATTAATTATTTATGGTTACTTGATGAACCTTGATACTATATTTATCATAATGGCCCTTTCCCTCATTGTCTACCTAAATAAGGGATCACTGGGGGAGGGGGTCATTACATTTGGTATCAGAACTAGTTTACCATTTAACCTCTAATAATTATTAAATTTTAAGAGTTCTGCAGTGCCCAAAGGGAGTTATTAGAGTGTTTTCCAAAGGCGATGATGTCTAGAAAGGACCACGATCTGGGGGCTAGAAATACTTTCCTCCACACCGTTAGTAGGCTTATGAGGACTTCTAGACCTAAGCATCTGTCCTGGCCAAAGTTAGAGGATTTCACTTGAACTAAAATACCTCTAGAATTTCACATATATTTTCATCACTTCTCTGCCACCTTTTCTCAATAAACCCTAAGTATCTATAACTTCTTTCTTTATCCATTTTTGAGTACTAGGGTTATCAATATTATGGATTAAGGTATCTTCCACCAAATAATGGAACACATGTAAACACGATTCCATGGACATAATTTTACAATGCTTTACACCCTATACCGAGGTTAATAAAGCTAGCTTATATGAAAAAATATGGTCCACACCAAGATCACTATAATCCTTGACTGATAAGAGGGAAGGCTCTCATACTAGGAGATAATGTCTCCAACATGGATGACAGAAGATGAGACTTCCAAGAAACATAAGAGGCCAGAGGAGGCCACCACTGAGGAAGCTTTTGAACCTAAAGTTTCCCCTCTGACATCTTGAACCTTGAATATAGTACAGACCGTAGGTGAAAACCTATGATCGAAGACGAGCCCAAAGATGACCCCAGTCATGCTGCCAGTCCTGAAGATACAATCAAGCAAGTTCATACCCCCTGATGCTCTCTGTCCAGGACAACAAAATGAACTCATCGAGACTGCCAGTTCCCTTGCACCTAAGAATGTTGTAAGATATGAGAATGGTCAACCCCTACCTACCCGCCCTCATCGTGAAGTCACCATACTCGACTTTTTGTTAAGGGAAAAGGAAGAGAAAAAAATCCAATATTAATGGAAAGACAAAAACTAATGGATAATAAGTAATACATTATGAGAATTGTGTGGAATTATATAAGAGTGGTATGGTGGCCACTAATGTATTGGTTTCAATTTCACATGGTTCCTAATAAGAAAAGTAAGTAAAATAAAAGATATGGAAAAGGTATAAAGAGAAAAGGGTGGATTAGATGCCTTAAATAAAGGGTATAAAGAGGGAGACCTTGAGAGAAAGAAAAGTGTCTTTAAGTATTGTATTTTGGTATCCAATCTCACCCACACTTAGATAAAAGTAATTAAGACTTTTCTTTAAAATTTGGGAGAAAAAGGACTTCCTATGTGGTGTGAGTAATTAATCTAAGGATTCTCTAAAAGAGAAATATTTGACTATTTAAGTTATTCCAATGACTATTAAAAATCATATGTATGTTGGGAAAGTTAATAATGACTTATACTTCAAATTTGGAATAACAAGGTGTTCCTAGTGGCCAAAAGAAATTTGTAAAGATAAAGATCTAATTGAAATAAATGAATTTTAATCCTTTTGAGGAGAGAGATAAGGGGCATCTAGAAATATCCTTTTTCCACCAAATCTTTTTCAAACGGAGATTTAAACATTAAAAGATTTCCTTTAAATTGTGGAGTCTTTTGGGTAAAAGGAGAGAGAGAGAGAGTTACTAATTTATTCAAATTTCCCAAAGTGGAGGCATTAACTAATCTATGCATTTAGTTGTCATGATTTTATCTATTCTGGAAATAACATATAACCTGACCCTTTTTAGTTGCACATGTTTTATGAACCGTCAGATCCCAGATCCAAGGGTGGTGAGTTTGTCACCTACCTCATCCTGAGATGGAAACATGAGCTCATATTTGGCAACTTTCCAAATCAATTTCCTAGCAAGTTAATGCATGAGAAAGCAAGGAAATTAGTTCTCTGACTTTGTGAGAACATGGCATACCTAACCATCCCAAGCCTTACCTAAGATGGAGGTCTCTAGGGGTTTCACCCAAATCACCCCAAGCAATAGACCAACCCATTTACCTAGACCTATAAAAGGGGATATAGATCCCTCTATGAAATCACCAACTCATCTGCAAGGCTTTTCCCAATTCTCAAATTACTTTCTCTACCTCCAATTTCCCCCAAAACCCCTCTCCCTCTCTTAATTTCCACTCTACATCTCACTAGGGTTTCTCCTTCGTCGTCTACCCTACTCTGGGCTATTGCAAAGCAATTGGCGACCATGTTTAAATCTACTGGGTTGTGGTGAAGGAACAAGGACCATCGTATCCCTCTCAAGATCCTTGAGGCCAAGAGTCAACATAGGAGCTGATCACGACTAGACATTGCTCACGAAGGAGGTGGATCACACAGTTGAAGAAGAGGAAAGAAGAATTTACCTTCCTACCCCCAAGGCGTGCAAAGTCCAAGCCCAAGGAAAAGAGGGTAAAGTGTCCTTCCACTTTGGATCAGTGCTGTGCTCATGTAAAGTGAACCGCTTGCATGGCAGATGTCCATTAGCTGAGCCCAGTCCACGTGGAAAAGAATAAAGCTCCATTTTGTTGACATTGCAACCCTCCATTAGCCAAATGCATTTTATCTTGTAAAATTCATAGTTAATTTTTTGTAACCTAGATCAAGACAAATTATATATGAAAGTTGCTAAAAAAAGCTAAGAATCCATTAAAAACAGTTTTAAGACCTAGATATGCCTTTAGTTCAAAAAGTACCAAAAGATTCTATCTTTAATGTGTTTAATACATAAGAATCCTAATTCCTAAGTTTTTATGATCTTAATATGTTCAATGGATCTTGATAATCCATGATTTACCCTTTTTGATAAAAAGGACAACTTGGATCTAATTTGAGATTTACAATCCATTAATTGATGAATTAGGGTTTCCTTGATAGTAAAAGTGCATAAAATGATAAGATTAGTTTTGTAAACTAAAAGATCATGAAAAGTGGCAATTAAGGCTTGGAAAGACCAAACTGTAATGAAAACCTAAGTTGACCTCAAAACCCTATCTTGGACCCCAAGTCAGTCTTAATGGTGAATTTTGGATAAAATAATAATAGATGGGTATCATGCTTTAATTTTAGGGTAGTTTCTTGATTGGTTGCTCTTATTGACTTTTGATTGGATATCAAGTTGCTCCTGAGAAATGTATGTGGTTGTGCCTAAGACTACCCACATTAGTTTTCCGATGTTTTCTGAGGATTGTCTAATGGATTGTGAATAAATGCTTGCATGATTATTTACTTCATGCAATCTGTTAAGTCATTTTGGATATCGCATATTATATGGACATGACTAGCTCGAATCCTATGCCACCTCTGAATGTATGAAAATATAAGTAAAAATGATGATTAAGCCCCTGGGACAGAGGATCATCAAAGATCAACCTCTAGGTGGGGAAAACTGATATGGCACCTTAGCACCCGAGGGGAGAAGGTGGCCTATGCCTATTGTAGGGACAATGCCCTATATGGGTTCACATAAGTTGGATAGATCATGGTTGAATAGTTATGATGAAAGTGTTAATTTTGATTATGTAACAATAATTGCTGTGATTATATTGGTACAACTAGATGCAAATATTTTCTTTTCCCCACATACCAATATAAATTGCTATATTGACTGAGTTTTGTATTTACGATGTTTTAGGTTAATCTGATGATATTCTGCAATTAATGATGAAAGATGGACACCCAGATAAGAGGGCACCAAAAGAAAAGATTTAATGTTATTCCTGGAGGATATAGTGAGAAGATTTACTTCTTTTTGCAATTTTTTGAAAATCCATATTCTGTAAACCATGTTGGAGAATTCATATTTTATCTTTTACCAAGCTCATTTTGATGTAGTGAAAATTTATTAATTATTTCTGATTATTTGATAAACCTCGATCCTATATTTATGGTAATGGCCCTTTCCCTCATGATCTACATGAATAGGGAATAATTGGGGGAGGGGGCCATTACATTTGGTATCAAAGATGGATTACCATTTAACCTCTAATAATTATCAAAATTTAAGAGTTTTGTAGAGCCCAAAGGGAGTTATTAGAGTATTTTACAAAGATGATGGTGTCTAGAAAGACCATGATTCTGAGGTTGACAATACCTTCCTCCGCACTGCTAGTCAACTTACAAGGAATCCCAGACCTATGCATCTGACTTGGCCAAAGTAAGAGGATTTCACTCAAAATAAAATACCGTAGGATTTCTCATCCACTTTCATCACTTCTCTACCTCCTTCACTCAATAAATCTTAAGTACCTGTAACTGATTTCTTTACCCCTTTCTGATTACTAAGGTAATAGATATTAGGGATTAAGACATCCTCCACAAAATAATAAAACACATGTAAACAAGATGTCATGGTCATAAATTTATGATGCTTTATACCCTAAACTGAGGTTAATAAAGATATCTCATATGAAACAACATGGCCGACACCAAGATCACTGTCATCCTTGAATTCCAATAGAGAAGGCCCTCCTACTAGGAGAGAATGTCTCCAACATGGATGATGGAAGACAAAAATTCCAAGAAATAGAAGAGACCAGAGGAGACCAACACTGAGGAATGTTTCAAACCCAAATTTCCCCCTCTGACATCCTAAACCCTAAAGATAGTCCAGACCCTAGGTGCAAACCTATGATGGAAGATGAGCCCAAAGATAACCCCAGCCATGCTTCCAGTCCTGAACCTATAGTCGAGAAAGTTCATACCCCTGATTCTCTCTGACTAGGACAATAGAAGGGACTCACAGAGATTGTTAGTGCCCTTGCGCTCAATAATGTTGTCAAAGACAAGAATGGTGAATCCCTACCCATCCGCCGTCATCTTGAAGTCACCGTCCTCAAATTCATCAAGTTGGGTATAGTAAAGTTCTCAAATGAAGACAACTCTAAGGTGGAATCCTAGCTTTGTGATGTGGAAAATGTTTCCACACTCAGGGGGTGCAACCCAAGATGAAGTCTCTCTATGTTGCTCACCTACTTGAGGGAACAAAAGAACTTTAGTGGGAGAGTTACATCACCAACTGAGATTTAATCACAGAACCAATGGTCTGGAAGGACTTCCATACCATCCTCTCCACCTTCTTCTCCCTATACATGGAGAAGGATGTTATGCCTGTTCAGAACCTACCTAAGGGATATCTAGGATTTGCAGAAGGCATTTCTTCCCCAAGGAATGATAATGGAAAAGGGCTACACTACAATCACAAAAGGAACAAGAATGATAGAAGAGGAAAACCCTAATGCAAGAATGCCAAACCCTTCCACTGTACCTATGGGAAGAAGTATCATGGTAGATACTGCTATGAGAATAAAATATGTTATTGCTGTCGACAAGAAGGACCAGACAGACTATCCTCTCCCTGACCCTCAAGATCCAAGCCCAATGGCATCTCAGTTGGTGCCTACAACACCAAGAGGGACAATTCCAATTGTTGAAGAATGCCAACATGTTCAAGTTTTCACCACGGATGATAAGGAATCTCAGACCAATGCAAACCAACTTCTAGGTAGCGGACATCCTTAAAAAGTTGTAGTACGCCTTGTATTAGAAGACATATGGTTAAATGAAATAATATGATTCTAAGCATGTGAAATATGATGTATCAGATCTAGTGTAACCAAACTAGAAATGAAGATCCAATTCTTGAATGGTAACTCACATGATATACTGATAAAGCTCCCAGGTAGAAAATGCATGGATGGAAATAGGAAATATGCTTAAGGGACATGTCCTCTTATAACAACATAAACTTTGGATTCAAGTATGTTTTTGTGATCTTTGGTACTTCCAAGTATTAGTTTTATCTTGTCCTAGGATAGGACCCTTCCTAAAAGAGTGAGTTCACTAATTACTTTAAGAATCAAGGTAACATTAAAGGTCACTTAAAACTTGAAAGATCAAATACAGGAAGCATAAAAGCACATATATTGAGTATGATTATTTGCACCCATGCATACCATCTCTAAGGGACATGATGAAGAGTCACTAGGGAAGTGACTGATAAAAAGGAACATAAGGAAAATTGTGTGTGCCCTAAGAGATGAATGAAATTTGGGTGGACAATTTTAAAGGAAATAATGTGCTTCAATATCATTAAAGAAACCTCAAGTCGAATGGGTGATGAGAGAAAATAAAGTCATGACGCCTCAATTAAACTCTTACGATGGGTAGGGCCACAAGTCAACACTAAGATCTTGTAGGATGATAGTAAGTATACAAAATTTATGAGGATAAGGAAAGATCATGTGCTAAATTCTTAAGTCCCTTGCATGTCAAAAGGAGATTCCAAAGATACCTATTCCCTAGAAATCTTGAGGTTTTTCATGATTCAAAGTCATATGGAGAATGATTCAATCTGGATCTACAATTACAATGGTAATGTGTGATGCACCATCTATACTCTTAGAATGGGATGAGACTTTCATTTTGACTTCATCCAAACATTTATTTTATCTTGTTATGAGTGCGAGAGATAAGACAGACACATGCATATTAGAAATAGAAATGATATGAGAGATAAATGGTTAACTCAAAACCCTTTAGGGATAACTGGGAACTTGAGGTATTACCACACCCGTATGAAAGGATATTGAATAAATGGTAACCTAGGTGGAAAAGGTAATTGACAAATTAAGGTTTTAAATAAGAATATAATTATCAAATGGAATTTGAATTCTATAGGTATAAGATTGAATTTGGTGATCAAAATAAAGAATGCGAGAGTTGAGGTACCAAATAAAGGTAAACCAAACCTGGTGACCGAGCTTGTGACAACCAAGTTAGATGATTCAGAGCTAAATGCAGTGAAAAATTTGATGGAAAAGCCTCAGACACATCTCTCGGTGGGAGTGGATGAAAAAATAAGAATTGTATTTGTCTTCCTAAGGATTCACCCTGAAGGACTTAGAAATTCATTAGTCTAACTGTACAGTACACCTTGGTACCACAAAGATGATTAAGGACATGTAGTGACGCCTTTGGTGGTTAGGAATGAAGAGAGACATAATCACATATGTAGCCAGTTGTCTCACATGACAGATGGCGAATGCTGAACACCAACAACTTGGTGGGTTACAACAATCAATTGAAAATTCCTGAGAAGAAATGGGAGCAAATCAATATGGATTTTGTGGTAGGGTATGCCCAAGAAAAAGAAAGGTCATGATGTAATAAGGGTTGTGGTGGACCGCCTAACTAAGTCAACACTTTTCCTTGCCTTAAAGATTACTGCCAAGTTTGTAGACCTAACTGAACTATATGTTAGAGGAATAGTTTTCTTGCATGTTGTTCCAAGTTCAATTATCTCTGATCATGACCCTAAGTTTACTTTGCAGTTATGTAAGCAAGTACATGAAGAACTCGGTACAAGGTGGGAGTTCACTATGGATTATCACCTCCATATTAAGGATAGGAAAAAAGGATGACTCAAACATTAAGTGACCTATTGAGAGAACATGTGCTCAATTGGGGTGGACCATGGGAGCAATGCTTGCCCTTGGATGAGGTTTCCTATAATAATATCTACCAAGCCAATATTAGGAGGCCTCCATATGAAGCTCCTTATAGGGGGCCATGTCGGTCACTACTTCACTGGGATGATGTAGGTGAGAGTACCTTACCGAGGATAGAGAAACTATAATTATATACTGACAAGGTTGCTTTGATTGGGTAGGGGCTAAAGAGAGCCCATGATCGACATGGGACCTATACTAATGCAAAGCAGGCAGATTTGCACTTTGCTTTAGGTGACCCCATGTTTTAGAAAATCCGACCCCTCTGATCTATAGATAAGAATAGAGGAAAGTCAGTCCCCGATACATGGATCCATTTGAGATTCTAGAAATGATTGGTGAAGATGCTTACCATCTAGCCCTACCCCCACAATATAGTATGATGCATGATGTGTTCCATGTGTCCAATCTGAAGTGCTATGTGAAGGATCCTAGACATGTGCTGAGCATTGGACCTATTGCACTCCAAGGGAGGTTGATATATCCTGAGTCACCTATGTGGGTACTAGATACCAAGGTGAAAGAGCTCAAGAACAAAAGATAGAGTTGGTAAAGGTTCTTTGGAGGCACCATGGATAGGATGAAGCCATATTGGAGTTAAAGACAGACATGGGAAAGTCCTATCTTGAATTATTAGTCAAATTTTGAGGACAACGTTCCTATAATAAGGGAAGGATGTTATAACCTAGTTTTTCCTTGTATTTTATATACTTCAAATGCAATCAATCAAATAAAAAAGACATATTGGAAATTTGTGTGCGTTATTTTAAAAATATTTTTTCTCTTGCAAATTTCCCTTTGTTGTGTTCATGATTTCTACTAATTTTGTTGATCAAATAATGGATATAAGGGAAATAGAAGAGAAGAAAATTCAATTTTAAGGAAAAGGCAAAAGATAATGGATAATAAGTGGTACACTTATGAGAATTGGGTGGAATTCTTTAGAAAGTGGTATAGTTGACGATTGATGTATTTATTTCAGTTTCACATGGTGCCTATTAAGAAAAGTAAGTAAAATAAAAGGTGACCAATGGAGGGTAAAAGTGTCCTTCCACTTCAGCTCAACGCTGTGCCTGTGTAAGGAAAACTAAACATGTGGAAGATGCCCATTAGCTGAGCCCAATCTGCATGGAAAAGAATAAAGCTCATTTTGCTGACATGGCAACCCTCGATTGGCCAAAGGTATTTTACTTGTACAAGTTGTAGTTAATTATTAGTAACCCAAATCAAGACAAATTATATATGAAAGTTGATCAGAAAAATGCAAGGAATCCATTAAAAAGAGTTTCAACACCTAGATCTTCCTCTAGTTTAAAAAGTACCTAAAAACTCCATCTTTAATGTGTTTATTACATAAGAATCTTAATTCCTAAGTTTTGATGATCTTAATATGTTCAATGGATCTTATCAATCAAAGATTGACCCTTTTTTATATAAAGACAACTTGGATCTAATTTGAGATTTACAATCCATTAATTAATGAATTAAGCTTTCCTTGAGATGAAAAGTGCATAAAATTATAAGTTTAGTGTTTGTAAACCAAAAGAGCATGAAAAGTAGTAATTAAGGTTTGGAAAGACAAAACCATAATGAAAACCTAAGTTGACATCAAAACCCTATTTTGGACCTCAAGTCAGTTTTAATGGTGAACTTTGGATAAAATAATAATACATGGGTATTATGCTTTAATTTCAGACTAGTTGCTTGATTGGTTGCTCTTATTGAATTTTTCTTGGATATCAAGTTACTCCTGAGAAAGGTATGTGGTTACGCCTAAGACTACCCACATTAGTTTGCATATGTTTTCTGAGGATTTTCAAATAGATTGCAAATAAATGCTTGCTTGTTTATTTATTTCTTGTAATATGTAAAGTCACTATGGATATCACATATTATATGGACATGAATAGCTCAAATCCTATGCCAACTCTAGATGTATGAAAATATAAGGAAAAATGATGATTTAGCCCCTGGGACAGAGGATCATTGAAGATCAACCCCTGGGTGGGGAAAACTGATATGGCACCTTGGCACCCGAGGGGAGAAGGTGGCCTATGTCCACAGTAGGGACAATACCCTATATGGGTTTACATAGGTTGGATAGATCATGGTTGAGTAGTTATGCTGAAAATGTGATTTTTTAATGTACATTAATTACTGTGATTATGTTTTTACAACTAGATGCAAATATTTTCTTTCCCGCATATACTAGTATAGCTTGGTATACTGACCAAGTTTTTGATTCATGACATTTTAGGTTAATATGCTGATATTCTACAATTAATGATGAAAGATGACACCCAAAGAAGAAGGCGCGGGGGTCGTTACACATGAGGTGTGCAAGTTAAGGATAAATAACCCAAAAATCTAATCTCACTAAATGCATATGAGATTTATAGTCTGGGACTGAATAACTTGAAAACTAAATGAAGAGGGCTCATGAGGCACTGACCTTTCATAAATTTTCATGATATATGGCTTTATATATACATACTTTTATCATATTTTTATGTTATCTTAAAATTCTCATGAGAAAAACATTCTCAAAGAATGTTGCATCATCGAGGGAAACTATTGTGTTTATATCCATGCCATTACCTTTAGATCAAACATATACAAAACATAGCCTGTCTCTAAATAACCTAAGAAGATGTCATTAACCATTTTGTGTCCGACTTCTTTCTCTTGAGTTATGAGATAAGTACTTTTGCAAGACACTACCATACTTTGAGATATTTGAGAATTGTGTTCTACCGTGCCAAAGTTCAAATGGACTATTCTATTTGTGTGTATAGAGAAATTTGTTTGGATATGGCAAGCTATATTCAAAACATCACACCACATAAATCTAGATAACCCAAAAATATGTTAGTTTGTTAGTCATATATGTAAGGGTCCTATTATTATATTTTCTATTCTTTTTTTTGGGGTAAGTCGAGAAGCTTTCTAATTCATTGTCTTTCCTCTTGCAAGCAAAATAAGGTCATTAATACATTCACTATTGTACTTCACAATAAGAAACATGGTAATAATTCTGCCATTACATTTTTCTAAAGTTAAAATATGAACTATGAGAGGGGGATGTGTGATAATGAAAAACCTCATGGTGGTTTTTAAGGTGATGCTTGGCTATACTATCCACAACTTTGTGCTTTTCCCTATAGATGTAGTCAACTTGTCAGTTGTTCATTAGTAGCTCTTAAATCTTCAAGGTCCAGTATGCGTACCTTGGATGTGCCTTATGATCTTTCTTGATATAATCCATTACAGTCATACAATGTGTCTCAATGATGACTTCATTCAGATTCTTCTACGTTGCTTCCTCCATAGTCATGTAGATCCCAATCAACTTGGCCTCAATGGTATAAGGCTGTGATGCTTGCTACCAAGTTCTCAAATCCATCAGCCAATACAACCTCTCACTACTATAGTAGTTGCAGCTTCATCTTTTCTAACAACTGGTTCAATATTATTTTTTATGCAATGAGGGGGTGAATGCATCCATTTGCCTCTTCTACATTGGTTCTTCCAATAGAAGTCAATGTCCTCACAATGTCATGCAGACACAGACCCTTGCTTATGTATTGCACTTGATGCATGATGATCATTATAGAGTTATCAAAGAATTAAAACTTTCAACATCTCCATATGTAGCCTCTTGCTATAAGGAACTTTCTTTGTACCACATTGGACAATGTCATGTAGGTTTGCAGCCGTAGCCTTGAGTCCCTGAATCCATGAATCTACCAAATTCTAAACTGTCAAGAATTCCCCCCCAAATACATTTAACGAATTTGTAGTCTTAAGGGCATGTCATGTTATGTAAGAACCCATCACCTTTATCAAACATTAATTGACCATTAGGATAGATCCATGGCCAAAATCCAACTTAAATCTAATATCCATCATAATTGAGCTGAAAAATTCTAAATAAGGTGATATGCATAAAGAATCAATGCAAAAACCTGTCACACTTCACATGACATCTTAAAAAATGTAATTTATCACATTAGGGTCATTGTAAAAGATATCATGATAAGAGAAAAAACTAAATCCCCTTTATTAAATTTATCGAAGTAAGATTAGCACATGAGATATATCCATGTGGCTACAACATCATAAAAGTGCTAGATCAACTTACAACCCATATTTTCAAGAAAACATCACGTAAAACAACCTAACATGTTGTACATCAACTACAAATCCATCAATAAGGAAAGTGAGAGTACATGAATCCTCTAGATTTGACTGTACTCTTTCTTTTTATATCTTGATCAATACTTCCTTTCGACTGCTCTAGTATGCCTAAAAAGGTTATGAAAATCCACCGGTGAGAGGGGTATGATATTAAAAAGCTAACATCTTATTGCTTACCTAAATATTATAATCAACTTATTTAGAGGTAGATAATCAACATTTAAATATCATTACACATGAAATATGCATCAAGTACTATTTCTCATAACTGGATATGTATATTGAGAAAGGATAAAATCTCTTCACATGAATGTATAATCTGTAAGTACAGAATGCTATACCATTTATGTACCTGAGCCATATTCTTACCTCTACAAAGTAAGAAACATATATAGTAGTTGCAATAAGTAAAGGAATACAATTGCGCATCCATGTGATTCATTAGTTATACCTAGACAAATATACTATACAACTCCATTACATATTTTATTATTGTCCTGGGTAGTTTGAGGCATACAACTAAAACTACTAGATGACAAATGCAAAATCACAATCAACCTCATATAAGATCTATGATCTCTAAAATCCTATATATCTCTTTCACTCAATCAGTTGAGTGACAACTTTGTGGCACATCGACCCAACTACTAAAACAGCCTTTTCCAACCTGGGTACACAAGACACGATAACAGAAACCAGGCTATAAACTCTCAAATCTCAGTTATGTCCGCAACCACTCTCAACCACATTTAGAATTGGGGGACAACCACAATTGTCCTCAAACAACTTGAAGTTAGGGTGACAAAGAAAAAACCATCCATGTACTCCCATACACTCAACAATATATGACTCCGACCTCTTTCATGAGGATTACGTATTTCAGTATCCAAAAAGTCTTTACACTGAGATAGTTCTACAGTTACAAGGAACTACATGATTAAGGTCACACTAATTATTTAAGTCAATTAGGTGTTTTTGACTCCATCAATGAAGACATATACAAGTTACCTACAAGTATCTGGGAAATAAATCAAGTATTGCAATTCTAGAAGGTTAAAATGTATAAAACATTTATCAAGACACTAAATCAAGATACACATATCCATATTTGGCCACTAAACACCCAACATGTCAATCTTGTCAACAACAAGGTCCATAATATCATTCTCAGCCATAACAAAGCTCAACATATCATCTTTGGCTACAACAAGGCACAACATATATGTTCATTAGACATCAACCTTAATCAAGGCAAAATAAAGGATATGTGTCCTCCTACTTTTTCATCTCAACATGCAAATTGTATTACATAGATATGCCACAATACAATACATATACATTCTTGAAATCATCATATATGACTAGACATGATCATAGAACATGATTAATGATCACTATTCAAGTGGAAGATATCATGAGAGAGTTTCATATCGCATTCTTTTTAGAAATATTAATTAGAGTCAACCAATACCATTACATGCTTATTTTATAGTCCAATAGGGTATGAGAAGGTGTACATCATTGTTAGCTAGTAAGGTTATCAAGGTTCATTTGGTCACATACCACCATTTTATTCTCTATCTTATGTTTTAATCATATTATAACATGGGTTGTATTTAACCATTGGGTCAAGCCATCATTCGAGTGATGAGACACATGTCATTTTACTGAAGGGGTCAGCCTCAAGACACCAAGTCTAATGTATATACATTTAACCCACATCCAAGATATACTTACTTCATGCCATATTTTATAACTCATTTAGACAACCCTAAACATGCAAAAAGAGGAGGCATAAAACTCATAGCAAACATTTGAGGTATATATTCACCTTATTAAAGTTATTTATCATATAATATTTCCATCTTTTGTTACAACTCACAAACAATATAGAAACCCCTATGTTATTCCGTGGTTATTTGATATTTTTTTCCATATCCTTTTCATTAATATAATTATATTTCTTGATTATGTATTTAATTTCACCTTCATCAAGGATGTAAATGAGGAATATAAACATCAGGTAGTATAATAGAAATCATAGTGTAATCTTCTATACTCATTTGGGCATATAGTCCAAATACTAGACATGAAAAGGATAATTCTACATATAAGTTCACATTAGGTTCATACCATGCAAGAACATCATAACAATTTGAAATTTTGAATCACATTTCACATTATAGTTACAGACCAACTTATCAAATTGTAGATTTAAATTTGAAAGTATGAGGGAGCTTTATTGAAAACTTAATTGCACATAAAAAGTGCCACTTCCAATGCATACATGACCTACTTTGGGATTTTCAACCTAATCTAAAGGAACTTCTAGCAGCATAACAAATATATTAAAGCCTTAAGAACTTTTTATATCGACTCCTAACCACTAAGAATATCATTCATATATGTTTTCCTTTCATATGATACTAATACACCACAATGATGACATATTTTGTAACAATTTCACTTGTATTTGGAAACTCAACAAGTACATGACTATCTGGTCATATAAATGACATCAAGGATTAAGTATAAAAGGTTATGAAGAACATCAAGTATTGTGAATATAGTCCACTTATGCAAAAAAATTTCAAGGCATCATGTTTTAGCACATTAGGAGGTCCTAGAACAAAATTTAGAACAAAATAAACTATAGATGCACAAATTTCGAGTTTCAAGACTAAACCAAGAAAGTAGGTCCAATTTATTAGGGATTCATGATTTAATACAGGGGAAGATATACAAGTTTGAAATAATATCACATATCAGAAAAAGAATCCACAATGATTCAATCTTTAGGCATGTTAATCAAGTTTTAAACAAGTTTTAGGGATTTGCATGAAATAGGTAAAAGAATGCTAAAAATTCTATATCACTCGCCTATTATGGTGATATTCACGAGGATCATATAAGGATACCATGAACATACTTATAGATTCTACATCATTCTACAAAATCCTCTAAACTGATGCTCCAAGTAAGATCTAACTCCCCTTAGATCAAAAAGAGGAAAAATGGAGGTTCCTTAGATAGATGGAGTAGTTTCAACCATCGAAGTCCATCAATAATGACTAAAGGAGGAAGATGGGTGAGGAACAACAATAAAATATAAATTCTAGAATATAAATATTCCATGATTAGGGATGAAAACAATCTTACAAACCTTGGAAGCATCTTGAAGAAGCTAGATCTACAACTTGCATCCACATGCATCAACATGTAAGGCTCCATCCAGGTTCATCCCTTCCTGGGCACTTGCTTCGGCCTCCATGGCTCTCTCCTTGATTTTAGAAGAGTGTGGGGGTGCTAAAAGAGACTCTAGGATGAAGGTTTTGGTTTTATAAAGTGGGTATAGCTACAGAATTCCAAACTACCCCCAACTAGTGTTCATGATTACCCATGGTCAAAAATGCCATCCATTGATATTTTTTTTACTTATTAACCCTCCTAACATTCTTATATACTTGGGACCACTCTCATTGTCTTATGTGATGTTTTCATTGGTTTATCACTTCTGTAAGCCAAAAAGTCCAATTCTCTTAAACATGGCTTTTCACATGTATTTATATATTGAAATGCAAATAATTGAATAATAAGGATATATTAGAAACATGACGTGCTTTGTTTCAAAAGTTAGGACTTACATTGCAAATTTCTCTTTGCTATGGTTTATGCAGTTTTTAAAATGTTCAATAATCCAATAATGGACATGGCGAAAAGGAGAGAAAATCCCAAAATTAATGAATTACTAAATATAATGTGTAATTAATATGGTATTGTGTGGATTTTTCTAGAAAAATGGTATTGAAGGCCACTAATGGATTAGTTTCGCTTCCAAATTGTTTTTAATGATAAAACTAATCAAAATGAGAAATATGGGAAAGAAGGGAAGAGAAAAGAAATGGTTTGATGCCTTAAAAATGAAATAAAGAGGAAGAATTGGATACTAAGAAAAACACTTTTAAGTTGTGGATTTTGTCCCAAATCTCACCCACATCTAGATCTAAGCAATTAAGGCTTTCCCTTAAAATGTGGGATTAAAAGAAAAAAAGAGAGAGATATGGAATTCACTAGAAATCCTAAAGTGAATGGATTCAGGGATGTATACATTAATGTCATGATATAAAATGATTTGGAAAAGAAATAAAAGCTCACCCTTTTTTATTTGAGTGTGTTTTCTAGATCATCGGATCAGGATCATACAATGGATAGATCATAATCTAGCATGAATATGAAAAAGGAAACAAAGACATAGTAATGCTAACTTTCCCGATCGATTTCCTCTCAACTCAGACAATGAGTAAATATATAAATATCTCCAGTAGATTTGTGAGAGAAAAACACATCGACTCATCCTGAGTTTTGGCACCTTTAGAAGGATATTAAACTTTTCCCTAATTCTCACTTTCTCACTGACCTATCCGCCATATCCATGGGCTGTAAAAGGGGATACCACCCTTCTGTGAGATTACAAATATCATCGTGAGACTCTATGAGACCTAGAA
This sequence comes from Alisma plantago-aquatica, assembly GCA_963693085.1. Lineage (NCBI taxonomy): Eukaryota > Viridiplantae > Streptophyta > Magnoliopsida > Alismatales > Alismataceae > Alisma > Alisma plantago-aquatica. The sequence goes on from OY856409.1 coordinate 1,489,014,137, forward strand.
AAGTAATCTCTACCCTCAATTTCTATGCCAATCTCATACTTCGCCTTGACCTCTCTCGATTATCTCATCGAAGATACCTTTTTTCCGTCCTATCAACACCGAATACCTCATGGGAAATTGAAGCCCTTGGTGGGTTCGTGGAGGCAGGATGAAGGCTTTAGTGCTCTTGTTGATCGTTCTAAGGGATGAGATCTCAAAGTCAACAACTCAGTTGACCATATGCTCATGCCAGAGAAAGAGCCAAGGTTGAAGATAACCTTTGGGGTATTTACCCTTTTGCCCCCAACTTCTCTTCAGTATAGGGAAGGACCTTTTTGTCCTTTTATCTTCTCTTCGCCCTGACCAAGAAACTTCCATGTGAGCGTAGACTGACGATCTAGCGTGAGCCCATTGGCTCAACCAAACCAAGTTGGCAAGTCCAGGACCCAGGTTCATCGCCTAGGTGGTGAGCCCTCATTGGTAAAATTTTTTAAATATTGTAAAAATCATTAAATATCATAGGAATATCCAATGAAGATAAATTATATATTAAAGTTAGGGTTGCAATTGACTTCCTTTTAGGGTTTGAAAAGCTTCCTTCTGGTGATCTTGACCTAAAAGAGTAAGAATCCCCTTCTTTCCTCCATTTATTTTTTTTATCCTTCCTCCTACCTTTCTCTAGGTCAGAACCTTGTTGTTCCACGGTGGAAATTGCTCTAAATCTCTAAAACCCTAACTTTCTTTCTCCTTATACTTAGGGTTTGCTCATTTGATGAAGAAAGGTGCTAGATGGACGAGTTCACAACTTATGCTTGGATTTTCTCCATACCTGCTCGTGTTTTCTTTTGTTTGGGAGTTTATCTTATAATTAGAGGAAATTTTTATAACTTGCTCCACGTTTATTGCTTACCATAAGCTTGCTAGCTCATGTTCTTGCTTTTAAATGATGATCCATGCACTAAAAAGCTATGCTTGACTTAGATTTCAATTTTTATAATATTCCCTATTCTGATTTTAGTTCTAGATGAATCTGTTATCATGTGTATATTATTCCTAAGGTATAATATGACTTGTATCAGTTTGGTTTGACAACATATGGTGCTAATCACCTATCAACCAATGCTCAATTTTAGGGTTTTAAGCTTATTTCTTCCATAAACACATGACCCATTGGTGGTACCATTGCAACAAACGATGGTTTGTCTTCATGACAACTGATTTTGGTGACCAAGGGTGTCAACTTATGTTCACCCCTTAGGTCAGGTTTTGGCCTAATTAGAATTTTAATGATCAACAACTAAGTGCCCTAATGATGCTATCAATCAATGGTGACATTAGCTTGATATTCGATGGTGATTGATGAATATAGTGTTGATCTAACAACCTATGGTGATTTAATGGTCACTACTGATGGCAGATCAGGTCTCCACAACCTATGGTGAGCTAAGCATGTAGTTGTAACATCAATTAAGCCTTATCCCAAGGTTTTCTTGGGTCATTTGATGCAATGGTCGGACCTATACTACAATTGATGGTTTTAATATATGAACTTGACCTAACGGTTAAGATTTAATGTTTCTTCATCCAATAAATTGGAAGGATGCCTAATGTAAGATGTTGGTCCTAATAAAGTGATTTATACGTTTTACTTTATGTGATCAACTTAAGAAGCTCATTTATTGACGGCTTGGTTTAAATAAATCATCGCTTGTGGTTTTACCCTACTCTCAATGGAACTTTTAATGTTGTTAATCAAGGGATGTCTTGGATTAAATGGTGACTCTCTCTAGAGCACAACTCAAGGACTTCATAGGTGGTTTATCCAAAGTGTTTACTTATATAAACAACCAATGGTCTTTCCTTTTGAATATCCAATGGTTCCGGGTGACATAGTGGTTTGGGGATATGGGTTGAAAGATGATGGAACAAATGGAGGGTTACCCTTAATAAGGTAGTCTTACCTATTCACTCATATGAATAGAAGGGATGATAATCATATTGTGTTGATATGTAACCCTAATGGGGTATATCTTGTTATACCTAGCTTTAACATAACTAATGATGGTAAATGGGTATGAATAGTCCATGAATGACTAATACAATCATGGAGTATTCTCTTATTGTTGTTAAAACCCTAGTATGCTATAACCTGATAGTTACACCTTGATTTATGTGTGGGTTCATACTTGATAATAGTATGGAATGTGATGGTGATGCTTCACCTTATGCATATATGATCCAATGGGGATGCCGTGAGTTAGGGTTTGGGTATAAGTGCTAATTAGTAACATTAATATAATTTATCTTGTTGAACCTAAATCTAATGCAAATAGATATAGATGAGTATTCATGTTTAACATTTTTATATGATGGAATGATGGTGGAATAACCTTCATAATATGATCATAACCTTAATATGTTAATTGGTGGTTATCATAGCCACATGGTTGATACTTTCTTATGCTAAACATGTGCATTATGAATATGATGAGGGTTAATCAAATCTAGATTCCTTGCATGTTGATAATAATGGAATGTTCTTAATGTTAATATAAACCTATTATGATAGTTTATGAATATCTCCTAGCTCATTAATGCAATATTGTGTTGATCCAGTGTATTATATGTAAGTGATGTTATTGAGCCTTGTTATAAGGCATGTAAAGATAATGATGATCTTACAGGGAATAGTATGATGGTCTTAATGACCTTTGGGCATGGTTGAGCCCTGAATGAGGTGTAATCCTCTTGTGTTGATAAGGGTCGATACCCCTTGTGATATTGTGAAAAGGATTTATATCCTGTGATAGTATGATGGTCTTAATGACCTTTGGGCATGGTTGAGCCCTGAATGAGGTCTAATCCTCTTGTGTTGATAAGGGTTGATACCCTTTGATATTGTGAAAAGGATTTATATCTTGTGATAGTATGATGACTAGTATAGCCTCATGAATGGCAAGTGAATATTACCATGTGATGATGAGATGATAAATTATGTTTCAAACATTTTATATCTTTTGAAGTTGTGATATTTATATGCTTGCTAGAAGTGAATTAGGGTTTGTATTTCCACTTGTTTGATGTAGCCTTAATTCACCCAATTGGCATAACTAATCAAGTGAAACTCTAATCATGTAGTGCCCTGTGCCATAGATCCATCTGAGTGTATGAACTTGCCAGATGGTGAAATGAGTATTCCTAAGGGAAAATCAGAGCGCATACTGATGAGTATGCAGGGTGCTTGTCATCCTAAATTCATGTGTTTAGGAAGAATGACTACAGTCATACCTAGCCCTTAGTTTGAGAACATCTACGGTTGTGTCTCGGTGATTATATATGTGAAGAGATTGGAGGAAAACTATGGTTGTACCTCAGATGGTAGGGTATGCATACCCACCTCCTTTCACTAGTGCCATGACCTGTACCAAGGACAAACTAGGCTGTTAGCAGCTTGACCTTATGTGTCGCCGTGGTGGACCCATACTGATCGGGGGCGGAGAAGATCTTAGGAGTCTGACTCTTCCTAGATCTTGTATGGAACTGATTGTGACCAAGCAGTGTCAGTTGGAACTTGAGTGGTATCCTCAAATTCCTCATGGTTTAATGAAAGATGGAATGCAACCATGTAGCATATTTGTCTAGGGTTATACATGACGTTTCACATTGGATGATAACCCTTGTTTGTTATCTTTATATAAAGATGACGCTTAGTGAAATTAATATATGGTAGATATACTTAGGTTGTGGATATGCTTAAAATTGTTGATGCATACATACAATAGCTATGCTTATGTTGATAACTATACATCTACTGCTGATTATAATCATGATGCTAGCTATCTCATTTTGTTAGTTATGTTTAGCATGCTAGCCATGCCTTTGTAACTAGAGATGCATATACTACTAATCATGCTTATCCAGACAGTTATGCTTATGCTGTTAGCTCTTCTTACCAAGTTGACATGTTCAACCTGTTAGACATGCTGATGTTGTTAGCTATGCTTATGATACTAGACTTATTCATGATGTTAGAGATGCTCATGCTGCTAGAATCCTTTTACTGGTAATAGGGATATGAGAATAGTCTGGATAATGAAGATAGTTATTATTTTCTCCTTTATGTATTTTGTTAATCATCAGTACTATCAAGCTTATTTGTTATATATGATTAAACTGCTTAAACCATCTCATTATTTAAAAATGTTGGAATCAATAAACGTTGTTGGAGGTTATATTTCTTGTTGGGACATAAGTCTCACCCTTGTAGTTCACCACATCTTTTTAGGTAATCCAAAGTGACAAAAACAAACAAGTGGCAGAAAAGAGGAGCTATAGCAATGGATCTTTGTGAAAGTTGATTAGATGTCTAGTGTGTCCTAGAGTCATCACTGTACTCTCAGGTCTGGGCAGGAAAAGTTTGTATATGGTGTTTCAAATGAATCGGAATTTTGTTAGCATGTTAATGTTTGTTGTGTTGCATATACAAATATTATTCTCTTGTGTATATATGTCGTGGCTAAGGCGATAGAACAATCTATATCAAATTCTTAGCATAGTATGGATATAAGAAAGATGTTGGACTCTTATGCAAATGTTTCTGACCGGGTGCTGACGTTGAAATTGGTTTTAATTTACCCATATTTTTGGGTATGTTATTAATTAGTGATCGATTGTGCTTTATATTTGGAGTAATCTCATTTAGTGTAACGAGTCCTCACAAGTTGGTATCAAAGCTTTAGGTTCACCGAGTCTACATGGACACTAGGACTTAGGACTAGGATGATGTCAAGATTAGGAATAGGACATAAAAATATGGTGCATACTGCCTAATCTCAGTATTTGGGTGCCCTGGCCAGGTATTCAATTATTGAAGAAAAGGTAAGTATGGAACTCTTACATTATTATCTTTCTGATTACTCTAATCAAGTAGTCATTTTGAGACAATCTAAAGAGCATAATTAATAAGAAATCATGGTGTAAATATCTCAATCCTACCTTAAAGAAGATGAGAATTGTATCATTATCTATCAAAACTTGAATGTTTGGTAACTATAAGAGAAAGATACAACACCATGAAATCTAAATCTAAATACAAACAAGGAAAAGAGGAGTTCTTGAAGATTAAATTCAAGAAGATAATAAAGTAAAAGACAGATAAGTCTGTTCTTATAAAGTAATTCAAGGTATGAAATTCACATAAGATAGAGAGAACTCCTATAATAAGTAAAAATGAGAAAATAAATGGGAACAATGACAAAGGAATAATGTGGAACCTAAGTAAATCTCAGACCAACCTATGTGTGTAAGAAAGTGTTAATGTAAAATCAGCAGGCATGTGAAAGAAATTAAGGGAGATGATCCCTATTTAATGAAGAAAATGAAGAATATGATGATTTACATGTTGATAAGTGGTTGAAAAACATAATAAAATAAGAGAACATACCCTAGTGGGATAAATAGTCATCAAGGAAGGAGTAATGAGATATGTTAATCATAATGATTTCTATTCTAATGGTAACGAAACCGAAATGAAAAAGGTAAAATGATACATAAGAAGCTATAACCTTCATAATGAAAATAGAATTGGTTACCTTTTTGTTAGTGACCCTTGAAAAATGTTGCTATGATGTGGGAAGTGTGTTTCCCTTTGTGTCTTTCCTTTCTAGGGAACAACTTTCAAGTGGATCATTTCCACTTGGTATGTGTGGATTCGTTGTAAACATGAGGGTGGATAGCTTATTATCACATAAGGTTGCTTGGACTATGGTCCCAAGATCATAATGTTTGTGATGGTTTTGCTTTTGAACCTTCTAATAATTTGGGAGACTCCTCTTATATGTTTTGAAATTTATTATGCTGGTAAAAGTAGATGAGATAAGGACATGAGTTCCTTATAGCACATGAGGTGGATACCAAGGTAATGAATCCTAGTATCTAAGATGTATCAATATTATGAGAAGTATGTGAAGGTTGGAGATGTTTATTAAATGAAAATTCCAAGTGTTCCCCCCTTAAAGAGAGGGAGAGAGAGTTGATGATGGCCCTCTAAATGTTGTTTGGAAGGAAAAAAAGTGATTCTATAATGTTGCGTATGGTTCAGTGATAGCTGGGTAAGACCACTATCAAGGATAGATGGTTTGTTGGTCAATGGATATGTGATACTGTGTTCCTTTAAGATAAACCTATGATCAATATTTCTTCAAAAACCTTAGGGTTGCCGAAGCAGCGATAACTATGTGACAAGTTGAACAAGTGTGAGATGGGGTTGATTTAGTGTCTTTATGGGATCATGATATGTCTTCTAAGTAGGTTGTGTAAATCCTAGTAACGTGAAGATAGTGTTGTTGTTTCACCCCTAACAAGGTTGACTAGGAATGATGTTTACTTGTATGGAATGACAAGTTCTAGTGTCAGCATTTCTTTTGATGCTGAAAAAGAAATGACAACTGTTCTAGTGTTAGTGTATCTAGAAAAATAAGGATGGATACATTGCCTTTTTTATGCTTCAAGGAATGGCGTGGGACACGTGCCATGATTGGTAAAAATCTAGTAAGTATGACTTTTGTGTAATGTGTTGATATAATAGATATAATTTTAGGATGATATCTAGAATTTAAAGTTGAACATTACTACTAGAGTTGTACAGATGACACAACAAGTTTCTACATTCCATATTGAGAATGTCTTCATAGGTGGGGTTTTTTGTGCTGACCCAAGATGAGATATGTATGAATCATGTGAAATAACCATGATATGCAAGTAACCATATGAAGGTAATAGAATGAGGTGCAAAGGAAGCACCTGTCTTTGTTTACCGTAGATTTCGGGGGCAAAATCCCTATTAGGGGTTTATATTTGTAAGGCCCCTAAACTTAATGAGTTGAATAAGATTAATTATCATAATTGAATTCTTATAAACCTAATATAACCTTGTGATATGATTTGAAATCACAATACAAGCTTAAGTTTGAAATTTGGTCCAATTTGGACACTGTTTGAGCAAGTTATGCAATTTTATGCACATTTTGGACTTTTCTACAATTTATCCAATTGAGAGGTTTTCTATGCAATTTATCACTTGCATTATGTTCCTTGGATATTGTCTCATCATTATTGATCTTGTTGATCCATGGGGAACCTATTTAATCCTTGTTTTGAATGTGTTTTCTGTAAGGGCATTTTAGGGTTTACCCCTTCATGGATGAGCTACCTTTAGTAGCTATCAACTAATGAATTATTTGTTTTTCTTGGAAATTCAATAAATGAGGGATATGAATGTCTATATGGATGGTGGGGGAGCTTCTTGTGTGTTTTCTTGTATATTCTTAATAGTTTAAGGCCATGGACACATGGATATATACTAGAACTTCAACCTTTTCTTTTTCTTTATCTTAAAGTTTCATATACATATCCCTAAGAACCCAAACGAGCCATTTTATCTCTACCACTTACCTCCTTATATAAACCTCATTCTCCCTCTATGATTCTATGAATTTCCTATCCAAGGAAGAAGAAAGAGGGGATCTTCTTGTAAAAAGAATCTTGGGTTGAAATTGACTTCCTTTTAGGGTTCGAAAGGCTTCCTTATAGTGATCTTGACCTAAAAGAGAAAGAATCCCCTTATTTCCTCCATTTATTTATTTTTTATCCTTCCTCCTATCTTTCTCTAGGTCGGTACCTTGCTGTTTCACGGTACAAATTGCTCTAAAGCTCTAAAACCCTACCTTTCTTGCTCCTTATGCTTAGGGTTTGCTCATTTGATGAAGAAAGGTGCTAGATGGACGAGTTCACAGCTTATGCTTGGATATTTTACCCTACCTGCTCATGTTTTCTTCTATTTAGGAGTTTATCTTATAATTATAGGAAATTTTTATAACTTTCTCAATGTTTATTTCTTACCATAAGCTTGCTAGCTCATGTTCTTGCTTTTAAATGATGATCCATGCACTAAAAAGCTATACTTGACTGGGATTTTGATTTTTATAATATTCCCTGTTCTAATTTCAGTTCTAGATGAACCTTTGATCATGTGTACATTATTCCTAAGGTATAATATGACTTGGATCAGGTTGGTTTGACAACCTATGGTGCTAAGCACCTATCAACCAATGGTCAATTTTAGGGTTTTAAGCTGATTTCTTCTATAAACACATGACCCATTGGTGGTACCATTGCAACAAATGATGGCGTTATCTTCATGACAACTGATTATGGTGACTAAGGGTCTCAAATTATGTTCACCCCTTAGGTCAGATTTTGGCCTATTTAGAATCTTAATGATCAACAACTAAGTACCCTAATGATGCTACCAATCAATGGTGACATTAGCTCGATATTCAATGGTGATTAATGAATATAGTGTTGATCTAACAACCTATGGTGAATTAATGGTCATTACTGATGGGGGATCAGTTCTCCAAAACCTATGGTGAGTTAAGAATGTAGTTGTATCATCAATTAAACCTTAAACCAAGGGTTTCTTGGGTCATTTTATGCAATGGTCGGACCTATACTACAATTGATGGTTTTAATATATGAACTTGACCTAATGGTTAAGATTTAATGTTTCTTCATCCAATAAATTGGAAGTATGCCTTATGTAATATGTTGGTCCTAATATAGTTATTTATATGTTTTTATTTATGAGATCAACTTAAAAATCTCATTTATTGATGACTTGTTTTAAATAAACAATCGCTTGTGGTTTTTCCCTACTTTCAATGGAACTTTAATGCTGTTAATCAACAGATGTTTAGGGTTAAATGGTGACTCTTTCTAGAGAACAACTCAAGGACTTCATAGGTGGTTTATCCAAGGTGTTTACTTATATAAACAACTAATGGTCTTACCTTTTAAGCATCCAATGGTTCTGGGTGACATAGTGGTATGGTGATATGGGTTGAAAGATGATGGAACAAATGGAGGGTTACCCTTAATAAGGTAGTCTTACCTATTCATTCATATGAATAGAAGGGATGATAATCATATTGTGTTGATATGTAAACCTAATGAGGTATAGCTTTCTATAACTAGCTTTAACATAACTAAATGATGATAAATGGGTATGAATAGTCCTTGAATGACTAATACAACCATGTAGTACTCTCTTATTGCTGTTAAAACCCTAGTATGATATAACCTGATGGTTACACCTTGATTTATTTGTGGGTTCATACTTGATAATAGTATGGAATGTGATGGTGATGCTTCACCTTATGCATCCATGATCCAATGGGGATGCCATGAGTTAGGGTTTGGGTATAAGTGCTAATTAGTAACATTAATATAATTTATCTTGTTGAACCTAACTCTAATGCAAATAGATATAGATGAGTATTCATGTTTGACATTCTTATATGATGGAATGATTGTGGGATAACCTCCTTAATATGATCACAACCTTAATATGTTAATTGGTGGTTATCATAGCCACATGGTTGATACTTTCTTATGCTAAACATGTGCATTATGAATATGATGAGGGTTAATCAAATCTAGATTCCTTGCATGTTGATAATAATGGAATGTTCTTAATGTTAATATAAACCTATTATGATAGTTTATGAATATCTCCTAGCTCATTAATGCAATATTGTGTTGATCCAGTGTATTATATGTAAGTGATGTTATTGAGCCTTGTTATAAGGCATGTAAAGATAATGATGATCTTACAGGGAATAGTATGATGGTCTTAATGACCTTTGGGCATGGTTGAGCCCTGAATGAGGTGTAATCCTCTTGTGTTGATAAGGGTCGATACCCCTTGTGATATTGTGAAAAGGATTTATATCCTGTGATAGTATGATGGTCTTAATGACCTTTGGGCATGGTTGAGCCCTGAATGAGGTGGAATCCTCTTGTGTTGATAAGGGTTGATACCCTGTGATAGTATGATGGTCTTAATGACCTTTGGGCATGGTTGAGCCCTGAATGAGGATTTATATCTTGTGGTAGTATGATGACTAGTGTAGCCTCATGAATGGCAAGTGAATATTACCATGTGATTATGAGATGACAAATTATGTTTCAAACGTTTTATATCTTTTGAAGTTGTGATATTTATATGCTTGCTAAAAGTGAATTATGGTTTGTATGTCCACTTGTTTGATGTAGCCTTAATTCACCCAATTGGCATAACTAATTAAGTGAAACTCTAATCTTGTAGTGCCCTGTGCCATAGATCCATCTGAGTGTCAGAACTTGCTAGATGGTGAAATGAGTATTCCTAAGGGAAACTCAGAGCACATACTAATGAGTATGCGGGGTGCTTGTCATCCTGAATTCATGTGTTTAGGGAGGATGACTGCAGTCCTACCTAGCTCTTAGTTTGAGAATAGCTGCGGTCGTGTCTTGGTGATTATATATGTGACAAGATTGGTGGACAACTTTGGTTGTACCTCGGATGGTAGGGTATGCATACCCACCTCCTTTCACTAGTTCCATGACCTATACAAAGGACATACTAGGTTGTTAGCAGCTTGACCTTATGTGTCTCTGTGGCGACCCGTACTGGTTGGGGGCGGAGAAGATCTTAGGAGCCTGACTTTTCCTAGATCTTGTATGGAATTGATTGCGACCAAGTGATGGTCAGTTGGAACTTGAGTAGTATCCTCAAATTCCCCAGGGTTTAATAAAAGATGTAATACAACCATGTAGCATATTTCTTTTGGGTTATACATGACATTTCACATTGGATGATAACCCTTGTTTGTTATCTATACATACAGATGATGCTTAGTGAAATTAAGAGATAGTAGATTTACTTAGGTTGTGGATATTCTTAAGATTATAGATGCATACATACATTATCTATGCTTATGTTGATAACTATACTACTACTGATTATAATCATGATGTTAACTATCTCATGTTGTTAGTTATGTTTAGCATGTTAGCCATGCCTTTGTAACTAGAGATGCATATACTACTAATCATACTTATCTAGATAGTTGTGCTTATGTTGTTAGCTCTTCTTATGATGTTGATATGTTCAACCTGTTAGACATGTTGATGTTGTTAGCTATGCTTATGATACTAGACTTATTCATGATGTTAGAGATGCTCATGCTGCTAGACTCCTTATACTATTAATAGGGATATGAGAATAGTCTGGCTAATGAAGATAGTTATTATCTTCTCCTTTATGTATTTTTTTAATCATCAGTGCTATTGAGATTATTTTTTATATATGATTAAACTTCTTAAACTGTCTCATTACCTAAAAATGTTGGAATCAATAAAAATTGTGGGAGGTTATATTTCTTGCTGGGACATGGGTCTCACCCTTGTGGTTAACCACATCCTTTTAGGTAATTTAAAGTGACGAAAATAAACCTGTGGTAGAAAAGAGGAGCTATCATAATGAATCTTTGAGAAAGTTGATTAGATGTCTAGTGTGTCCTAGAGTCATCCATATACTCTCAGGTCTGGGCAGGAAAAGTTTGTATATAGTGTTTGAAACGAAACAAAATTTTGTTAGCATGTTAATGTTTGTTGTGTAGCATATACAAATATTGTTCTCCTGTGTATATATGTTGTGGCTAAGCTGATAGAATAATTTGTATCAAATTCTTGGCATAGTATGGATATAAGAAAGTTGTTGGGCTCTTAAGCAAATGTTTCTGAGCGGGTGCTGACATTGATAGTCCCGCATTTCCCGGGATAGAGAACCATGTCCCATGACCCTCCTATATATAGGGGTATTGGGGGCTTCTCAAAGAACAACTCAGTGCAACCAGTTTCTCTGTAAAGTTGTCGTTCTCTCTGGTTTTGGTAACCGAGAGAGCCCGAGCAAGTGCTACCCGATAAGGGAGGCACATCAAGGGAAAGACAACTACAGAAAGCGACTGGTGGCAGGAGAGTGTGTCAATGACTAGTACGCTGACAGGAGGGTGCGACTCCTTCCAATTCCTTGTGAGACAAGGAGATTGGAGTTCCAGGTAGTCCGTGTGGACTACTTCACAGGCAGGAGATTTCTGCCACTCGGAGGACAGCTGCCAATCCCCACAGTCCCGGTGAGACCAGGAGTCGTCAGTCCCGGTGCGACCAGGAGCTGCACAGACACCGTCCAAGACCAGAGGTGAAGACCGCACAATCCGCGAGGTATTGTCGCCGAGCAAGCCTCGGGACAAGGTATGATTCCTTAAACCATCCTTTCTTATTGTATAGACGTTGACACGTTTCCTTGTTCTGGCTTTGGGGAGGAGAAATTTTTTTGTTTCCGCTGCATTCTCTGCCTCCCCTAAAACCCAACAATGATACCATCCGTAGTGCGCCTGTGGACTAAAGACTGTCTCCGCTGATGGTGGGGAGACTAAGCTCTCACATCTATTGTTCCACCTCAATGAACCCTAATTTGACCATGTTGGGAAATACAACATCAGATAGGAAGTGGAAACAATTTTTTTACTAACATATTTCCTATTAACCAATAGATCGTGTCAATAACTATGCAATGGGAAGGATGGTTTCACGAAGATATACCTAGTCCTACAGCAAGTCCAGCAACAATCCTCTTTGATGTAGATGCACACTCTATCTTGGACGGTGTCCGTGCAGCCCCTAGTTGTGCTAGGAATCGTATAACTACTCCTCCATGGACATCAGTCTTGGACAACTACTGTAGCGGCTCCTCTGATCTCACCACAGATTGGGATTTAATGTTGCCCTCCTAGTAACAACTAAAGGAGTCCTGTCTCTAGAGTAGTCCACACAGACCAACTAGAACTCCTATCATCCTACTAGAATGGATAGGAAGAAGTTGTCCCTCCCATTGGTGTACTAGTCACCAACCTACTCTCCCACAATAATGATCCTCAATTGCTCTCTCCTTTGCTATCCTACCCTAGTCCGATAGGACTTTCTCGGGCTCTCTTGGTTACCACAACCAGAGAGGACAACAATTTTAAGATCATCTAATTATCAATTGTCTATTTTGTGCTATGGGAAGCCCCAATACCCCTCTATTTATCATAAAGGCCATGGTCAGGGTTCCCAGTCTGTGTGAGAGTGGAAGGGACCAGAAGATCTCGAATTTTCACAACAATTCTAGAAGTTTCACAACATGCGTGCACTGAAACGGTCATCTCGTAACTAAAATGATAGTCTCGCACGTGAGACGGTCATTTCACTAAGCAAAATGGTCATTTTGTGATGTTCCCAATCACACATGAATTGCCAATTTGAATCCAATTAATGCTCACCATGACGTCAACACTAATCCTTGATGTACTCAAATTTCTCCATGAACCAGGCATCTCACTCTCGTAAGACGGTCATCTCATGACAACAAAATAGTCATCTCACTTTCACAACACAGTTGTCTTGACCACGAGATGGTCTTCTCACTTATGGGAAATGATTGTCTCACTTCCTAGTTTTGGCAGAATTCAACCAATTCAGTTCTAATCAACCTGACTCTCCAAACAACAACCTCAACACTTGAACTAAATATATGAAAGTCAATTCAGCTATTTTTTTTGTGTGAATTGAGTACCTAAACACTTCAGTAATCAATTCAATCATCATTTAAGCCTCTTTAAGATGAGTTCCAATGTGTGAACCTGTAGGTCCCATATTTCATTGGCAGTGAATGTTCATAACAACTTATGACATCACAAGCAATGAGCGGTGCCTAGTTACACATCATTGCTGCCCAAGTAAATGGAAAGTTGGAGAAAAACTTCAACCTACAATTTGTGTATGATGTTACAGTGTTTGTACAGTTCCTTTATCACCAATATCCAGATTGAACTAGAGGCATGAAATAGTCATCCTCATTATTATACAATGTTGTTTGTTGAACTAGAGTAGACTAAATGAGACATATTTAACTGCAATATTACATATTGAATTACATGCATATGACCATACTTTTCTCAGTCTCACTAATCAAGAAGCCTTGGATATCATACTCCTGTAGGAGGGAGAAATCCCAGCTCTATCACTCACAGTCAATCCCCATGTGTCAAATTCATCCAATCATCACCTTTATAACAACCCATGTTTTAGGATTGTATTTGATGATGTCAAAGTGTACCCAATGACATATGATGAGTGTAGTGATTTTAGGTCTAAGAACCACAACCACCACCATCACTGTGAGAGCTGAATATGAATTCCATCATGATGGCTTCCATGTGCTAGTCTCATAGTGGGTCTGTCTGATACATTGTTCTCTAACATGTATCTGTATGCTTGGTTTGATATTTCTATATCATTACTAATGAGACTCTGTCATCAAACAAATCACACCAATTTTATGTATTATTACTGTCTATCAACCTTCCATAACAACAACCAATCTGGGACATGATGAAAATGTATATATCTACTCTTATCATCTGTATAATTTCATTTCTTCCTAGTCACATACTTGAAGGCATACATCATTGAGTAATCATTCTCTAGACATTTATAGTGTTCCATAATTATCTCATAACTGAATGAAACATAATAAATTGGAATCTTGCCTTTATTATTAATCACATCATTTACATGTTATGCCATTACAATCCTTACATGATTGGCTCTCTGGCATACATACCAACAAACTCCCACTTGCACTTATAGAAAATCACCCATGGATCTCATCTCGAGTGACCTAACACGACCATCATGCTTCTGCTATGAAAGTGCTTTAATAGAGGGTTTAGCAACGTTTGCTTTAAGTTGGTATTTTGCAATTTTCACATCTCTTCATTGTATGACTACTCGTATGAGATGGAAGTGTTGTAGTATGCTATCTGAGATTCCCAACCTAACTAGTATCTCCATTATTGTCATCAATATTTCTACCGTGTCGTCAATGGTTGGAACCTCACACAAGTTCACCCATATGAATTTCTTGATCCATACAATATCCTCTTCTGTTCTTATAACGTAGAGATACTAGGCTTCTTCTATAGATTCTAACAACTTTCATTAGCTTAGAACCCTTTCTAGCTTACAATTCTCATTTGTTGTCAAACAAAAATTTAGATTGCAATCATTTTGTCAGTTTTCAAGATGGCATGGGTGTAACCCTTTACATCCAACTCTTCCTTATTACCATAACAAAGGAATTAATCCTTTAAGTTCTTCACAAGCATTTAAGGATGCTCTTTATGGTAGTTCAATGACTCTCACTGGTATCTAACATATACCTTCTCGTCAAGTCTAATACGTATGCGATTGCTAGGCAGGTATATATATGTATTCTCATCATGTCAAATACATATGATATGACTAGATATCCTCTCATCATGTCAAATACATACAAGATTACTGGATATCTTCTCATCATGTCCAATACATATGAGATAATAGGATAAGTACATAACATTGCATTCAAGATGGATCCAATTACAAATGCATATGACATCTATCCATGTGTTCCTATTCTCCATAAGAATTGGGATACTAGGCTCTTGAGAGACTAACTCCGTAGAACATGGACACATTTTCTCTCTTTGAGTCTTGCATGCTGAACCCTTCAACATCTTGCCAATGTATGTGCTCTTTCTTAGTTCAAGAAGCTTTCCAGATCTATCTTTATAGATCTTAGTTCCTATCTCATCGGATGCTTCACCTAAACCCTTCAGAGAAGGTACTTTCTTTTCCAGGTTTTATCATTTGCAGGATAAGGACGTTATTCCCCATCATTATGTGGAATGTAAATATGCTCCCACTAAATCTTTTGTAATTGATAACACCCAAATTTATGCATTTATGCTAAGAATTTCTTTATGATTTTGTGTCACTATAGCCTTAATATGCCCAAAATAACCCATGTTTCTTATCTTTTAATAATTTATGTCTTTTCTTAGATAAAGTTGCTCAACTAGCCAATTTTGGGACTTAAAGGCACCGAACCTGAAAAGACATCTATTCTCCATGATTTCTCCCCAACACACAGTTTTTGCAGTAGCTAGACTCCCATCCATCACGACCACAATGGACTAAGCATCGCACTATGTGCACCAACTTACGAGATGGTGGTCCCGCTAACCGACTAGAGGCCCCAAGAAACTTTTGATATCTTGGACCCTATTTTTGATGGCCGGTCCTTTATCAGGATGCATCCTCACCAATAAAAAGGGTTTATCAACGCGGCCCCCTCAACCACCAGTAATAGCCCCCCCGGGGTGGGTTCATTCCATAATACCATGACTTCGGCCAAGAAGAAGTAACCTCGACCGCGACCAAGAAGAAATAACCTCAACCGCGATCAAGGTACTTCTTCCTCAACTGCGATTGTGACTACGATCTCAACCTCGACCGCGACCGTGACCGCGACCTCGACCGTGACCTCGACTGAGGTACATCTTCTGCGACTGTGATCTCGACCTCGACCATGACCTCGACCGCAACCGAGGTACATCTTCCTCGATCGCAACCGTGACCGCGTGGTGCACCTCGACCACAACCAAGCAAGACCGCAGTCTGGATCTGTACCTGGACCATTTCACCTATAAATACACACCCCCCACAACCTGGAGAGGGGTTGTACACCTTGGGGAGTTCCATCTACTTGTTCTGCATTTCGGGAGGTTCCAGCAGACCCAGTGTGGTTCCCAAAGCCCCGTAGGAGAGTCTGGAGGTTCGAGAAGGCCAAAGTACTTGTTCTACACATGTCTCTTCAGTGTGTTTCCATCCTCCACCATCTTCCACCGTCATTCACTCACCAAGCTGCTGTTTAGGGGTGGGATCTCGAGAGAAAGGAGGCCGAGGAGTCTAGAAGATCAAGGAGGACGACCCAAGGACGAGATCCGACCTATACAAAGGCTAGGGAGTGAGAGCCACCTCTCCTCTACGGGATAAATATCTTCTTATTCTCCTTTCTTCTACTATTCTCCTCTCTTTCTGTGCAATGATGTTCTTTCATCTTTGTTCGGTGCCAACTATTCTTGTCCATGGCTAGTTGAGCTCCTTATTGGCTATATAGCCCGTTTTGGGCACATTTATGTACTTTTACCTTAAGCAAGCAGTTTTATTTTAGATCTAGCACGTTTTATGTTCTATCTCCTCTTTCTAGCTATGATTGCTAGTTTGGTTGATCTCTTTCTTTCTTGAACTGTTATTTCTACCTATATCAAGAGATTCATTGTAGAAATAGACAAAAGATGTTAGTTTGGATTGGAGTCTGAAAGGAGGATGGTTCAAGATTGTCTGTTCCTAACATCCCAGAATATTCCTTCTGAATCCGCCTTCCTTTCCAGACGTGCGATTCAAGCCGATCAGTAATCATAGTTTCCATCTTCATTCTGACTCAAGTCAAACCCTTTTACTTTGTCAAATAGAAGATTCCAACTCTGAGATGTTTGCTTCAATCCAAAGATTGACCTTTGTAGCTTATAGACTTTATTTGCATCAATGGATTTATAAAACCTTTAGGCTATGTCACATATACATCCTCTTAATTATTTCAGGTAAGGAATGTGATTTTAATATCCATATGCCAAATCTCATAGTCATACTAAGCTGCAAATGCAGTCATGATAAAGACATATTCAACCATGGTAACTGGTGAAAAACTTCATCATGTTCAACACCTTGAACTAGTTTGAAACTCTTTGTAACCAATATACCCTTCCATTCTAGTCTCCTTTCAAAGACCCAAATGCACCCTATGGGTTTTACCCCTTTAGGTGGACCACCAAGGTCATACCTTATTGGTTTACATGGAGTCCATAATTGATCTAATAACCTCAAGCCATTTCTCAGGTTCTGGTCCCTCAATAGTTTCTAGGTAGGTTGTTGACTCATCTTTATGATCAACTTTCCACCTTCTTGAATTATAAGATATCATAATCTTTCAAGCTTAAGTCATGTTCTAATGGAATAATGAGTTCTGTGTTTACATAAGGAAATTGAGATTCCATAATAGTTTGTGATTCTCCTTGTTCCTATTGTACCTCTTTATGTTTAATGTTTTCTTGTTTATATCGAACTTCTCGAGTTCTACTTTTACTCCCACTGATTCCTTTGTAACTAAGTTCCCTTTTAGGAATACAATCATCTAGACTAACAAACACTTTTTCATCAAATTGGGATAAGAGTAGTATTTAACAAATAACATTTATGTGATTTTGTAGACAAAGCTTTTAAGAAACAATTTTCTTATATAAGCTTTCAATCCTAATTACTATAAAAGACTCATCAAGTCTCCTCCCATGCCATATCTCATATGATGTCTTTTGAACCATTTTAGACGATACATTGTATTTAGTGTACAACATGTGTCCAAAAGAAATTGTAAGATCAACTAGATTTTGTTGATAATATCACCATGACTTAACATGGTGTGATACCTTCTTTCTAACAGATCAGTATTTTTTAGGTGGAGTTCAATGTGATACACTATCACAATCACTTTAGAAAGCCTCAAACTCTTGATTAAAAAAATATTTTAACATTGATAAGTGTATCTTAATACTTTACCAAGTGAGTTACATACTTCATTCATAATCTTTTTGAACACTTCAAGAGATTCATACTTTTATTAAATACAAATTTCAACATCTACTGGCTGCATCAGTAAATATAATGAGGTACTTGTAACTAACTTTAGCATTCATTCTAAAAGGTCTATGTACATCAATATGTACCAGTCCTAATGGAACAATTGATCTTCCACTACATCTAGTGAAGATTCTTTTGTCATATTGCACAAAAAATAAGACGTGCATGTTTATATTGGTTCAATAACAAAAGGAGTCTAGATAACCATCATATGGGTTCTAGAAATGCATTTCTCATTTATGATCTCTAGATGATAATGCTATCGGTATTCAGTTTGTTTGAGCTATCAAGTCATTCATTATATGTGTCATACACATTTGTCTTTACAACTATCAATTATTGTTTCTGAGACATAGATCATTTCCATAAAAGATCATATCCTCTAAAATGAAACATAATGTTCTTGTCATGCAAAACATATAATGTTTTCATCAATGGAAAGTACATAATAGTGATGAAACCCTATTTTAGGGATCCATCTTGTGTCATATTGCATTTCAATCACATCTATACCTATTAGATTACATGTTATTTCCCTCAATATGCATATTTGTATAAAATGCACTTATGGACATTATTTGCATGTTTTCAGGCATTTGGACCACATTTGATGGAAGAGAGAGAAGGAGTGATCCTAGAGTTTCTTTACCTTTAGAGAGGCCCAAAGTGAAGTCTGAGGCTCCCTAAACCTTCCCCTAGTGGACAAAGATCCATCAAAGCAAATATGTCCAAGAAAATCCAAAGAAATAAGTCCAAGTGCTGATCTAGAGGCCATCATGTCCGTGCTAACACAATTGCAAATCATTAGAGTCACCTCCAAGCAAAGTAAAAATCACCACAGCTGTTCCACGTAGCATGACCATGCTGTGACCTCTCCAACATGGCCATGCTATGTAGCATGACCATGCTGTGACCTCTCTAACACGGCTGTGCCACACATCACGACCATGCTGCAGACCTTCCAACATGGCTGTGCCACACAAAACGACTATGCTGCCACTATCCAAACATGGCCGTGCTACCCTTGCCCCACCACGGCCGTGGTCACCATGTTTGTGCCACTTCCAGTTCAAAACCAACCAAGTTCCTATGATTTTTCACCATTTTCTCCTCAGTTGTTCCCATCCACCAAAACCATTCTCACCCCTCCACACCATGGTCATGGTGACCACCACGGATGTGCTACTCATAAAAACCTAGTTACTTACAAAAACCTAGCTACTTTTGCACTACATTTCCCACTTTACCCCTACTTGACCTATTGTTTCCCCCGCACCTATATATACCTAGGTGGTGTATGAAGCACAAGGTTAGCCACCCCTAGATACCTTCTATCATCTCCTAGATCCCCTTTTTTGCATTCCACCCATTCCACTCCATTTCCACCTACATTCCACCACATTTCACCATTTCTACCACCAAAACCCTGGTTTCCTAGTGTTTTTACCCTATTCCACCACCATCCCATGCCATTGCACCTTGGAGGAGAGAGGAGGATGTCCTACATCAGTTGAAGGGGAGGATTGCTTCATCTACACCGAGTTCCATGACTTCTTCTACCTCTTTCTCCCTTCTTTTTTGTATTTTGCATTGCTATAAGAAGTTATGCCCCTTGGGTGTGTTGTTTGGGGTCAAAAATGTTACGTTGATACCATGTTGGGGGAAAATGATATGTAAACATTGTAATTTCATTTGTTAATGATTATGTACTATTTCTATCTCACTCTCCATGAATTGCTTGTTGGTTTGTGCTTGAAATCACCTAGGAATTTAGGGAAATTGCTTATATGTGTGTATTTTGGGATTTGCTCCTAGGTCCAATTCTTGGATCCCTATCTAGTCACCCATCTTCCTACATTGTAATCAATTATCCTAACCCTAATTGAGAGACCTAACTAGCTAGTTTAGATGAATTTGGTGTGCTTGGCATGGAGCTTTCTTAAGCCTAGAATGTAAGTGATGGGAGGCCTAAAATCTCACTTCCACTCCCATTACTAACCTCAACCCCTAATCATCTTAAGATTATCGAACCTATAAACCTAGTCTTGTTTAGACTCTAATTGAATTACACCTAAACCCTAACTCTATTGAGCCTCATAAGGGTAGTAGGGGGTGTTAGGGACTCATTCCCCTATACATAACCTAGCATATCCATGGCTAGTTAGTAGTTTAGGATAATTCATTAGACTCTAGCTTGTTGTTTGGTTTGGTAATCTAAATGAAATCATTATGTTCACATGTCACCCCAACCTAATTGATAAGTGCATCCCCTAAACAGTCCACACCTCTCTTAATTGCTTTAAAACCCTAATTGTCTTCTTGCTTAGCTAGTGTAAGCTTAATTAGCTCTTTACTTGCTTAGTTAGCTTCTTGCCTTGTTCTTACTTTGTTCTTGGTAGTATAGGTCTTTACTTGCTCTTTTTCCCTATTTTCTATCTTAGTGTAGTGTATACCCTTCTTTGCTTGCCTTAGTGTAGATTGTTCTTTTCTTGCCTTACCTTGTGTTTTCCTTCTCATTAGAATTAACTGTGTAGGGTTAACTTAGGTTTTAATCTTGTTTTCTTTCCTTTAGTTGCTTTCTTTCTCAACTTAGTGTAATCAATAAAAACAACCTTCAAACCCTTAAACCCTAGACTCTGCAGTAAGAACCTAGCCCAAAAACTAACCTAGCTCTAGTGCCCCCTTTTCTCCATGTGGATCGACCCTATACTTTCCACCTTACCTATACTACGACACGACCCCATGCGCTTGTGGGTTAGCATTTTAGTAGAAGTAGGTTGTTTGTGTAGGTCCTTATAAATTTTGAAAGTGTCTATTTGTGGAGTTTCATCTATTCAAATATCAATTGAGCAGTGTGTAACACCATTGGCAGAAACACACCAAATAGCAATTCACTAATTCTATTATGTGCCCATGAATGACAATTTCCAACTATACATGCATCAATCCTTGCTCCGCACTATTCTAGCTTACTACTTCTTAGGTCCTGAAGTAGAGATCTCTATATCCATCTTCTTCCAGAGATCCTTTATAAGGATGATAGTTCTTTCCAATGTACAGACATGTGACAACGGTGGAACTTTCTTTTCTTTATCCTTTAAGTAAAAAGGACATATTCCTTTTACACTTACCCTTCTCCATATATTGAGTACAGAAGACTTGGGCTTCAACTTAGCTTTAGAACACTTCTTAGCCTTGCTTTTTCCCTAGGACTCACTTCCTATGATCATCATCATGGATTTGTCCTTCTTCTTCCTAGCTTTGGCATCATCATGCCAAGCATTTGATAAACTGACTATATGATTCATGCAATTCTTTCCTAATCACGTTCATGGTCAACTCTTGACCTAAGAGAAATCTCAGTCATTCCACATGTCCAATCACATTGAGCATATGGGGCTCTATTGGACCTCCCTATGTCAATTTGCACTCATCTATCACTTTGGAGACATTATAACTTCTTTTCTTTACATGATTCTTAATATGTTTCACCATCTTGAGAATGTCCAAGTTTTTCATGTTGTTCATGCAACTCACTAGTTCATACAACTGAGCATTAGGTATTTAAATGTCTATGTCATCATTGGCATGCTTCCAATAAGCATCCATTTAGCCTTAGGTGCATTTGGAGCGGGTTCCTCTGGCATTGGTCTATCAAGGACATAAAGCTTTCGCTCATTGATGAGAACACTTCTCAAAGTCCTTAACCAATTGTGGATATTTATCCCGTTTTGTCCTTCTTGAGGACTGATCACAATTTTAATGTGTTTGTGTTTGACATTTGATTCTACAAAGAATTATTGCAACTTTTTAAAACATTTCTGATTTCATTTGATTTGATAAATTTGATGATATTAATTTAGGTCTTTAATTAACTATTGCTCACATTATTTTATTCAAATTGATAGCCCTCAATATCAATTCAGAATATTATAGCGTGCACTATTCTAGTGGGTCAAGATCCAAAACAATCTAGTCAATACCCAACCAATGCTGGTGCTCATGACCAATTATTAAGGCAGACAATCATGCCAATTGCATCATATGCAAATCTTAGATAGATGTATGGGAAACTCCTTGCCATACTCATCTACATGATTCTGGACCCAGACCCTCTGAGAATCACCAATCAAGCTTGACCCCAAAACTGACACGATAATAATGCGACCCTCTTTGGCGGAACCTACATTACTACCATCACACTTCCACGAGATAGATGACGCACCACACTTTAGCATAACCTACGTTTGGTCGATCAAGATTTTCATCTGTGTCACTTTTGGAAAGCATCTAAGACTTGCTATTATAATTGAGGGAGTTTGTGAATATATATAAATACATATACTTTATCCAATCACCACATATATAGTACATATCATATACATGCTATAACCACAAATGAGAACATACAATAAATAAAACACACCAGAAATGGTTATGGTTATACTAATGTAATTCCTTGAAGCCACAAGGAATTACAACCACCTATGATCCACATCATATGAAACCTGTTGTTGGTGAAGAGATGTGCTCAAACCAATCCAGGTTGATTGGTTCAACTCTTGAACTGATCAGATCAACTCTTGTTCGCTCGATTGGGCTCTTCTAAAGTGGTCGTCTAGTTCTCATGTCCAAATAATGTCTGGACACCTCCAGTCAGTTGGTTGGGTCACCAGCCGATCGATTTGTCCTCCTATCATCTGGCCTCCTCGATCCTCCAGTCAATCAGGTTGTCTCACAAGCCGATTATTTCATCTTTGTGCAGATCATTATCTCACATCGAAACATAAATTAAAACTATCCTATTTCTTATTATATTGTATATGGGGAAAACCTCAAGTTATAGTCGAGAAGAAATAAGAAGAAGAGCATTAATTTACATTTGGAAAAGAGAGAGAGGTTTGATACGTAGACCGATTGACAACATGAATAAATAACAACAACCATGCACACAAATATGGGGTTTTGGCCATAACCATGCTTCACATCTACCATCTAAACCGATTTCATGGCAACACATGTAAATTGCATATATATCATATAATACATATATATTAATTTGGGTTCTTTATGTGGTGATAAGATGTACATGTACATCAACCCATTTAAATAATCACATCACATGTAATAAATAAACACGGTAAAACAAAAAATCTGATCATATCGATTATCCTAAAACATAATTAATTGAAGTAGCTATGATACCACTATTGGGAAATACGACATCGAATAGGTAGCAGAAACAAAAATATTACTGACATATTTCCCATTAACAATTAGATTGAATCAATAACTATGTAATGGGAAGGATGGTTTCATGAAAATATACCTGGTCCTAAAGTAAGTCCAACAACAATCCTCATTGATATAATTACACACTCTATCTTGGACGGTGTCTGTGCAACTCCTAGTTGCAATGGGACTCGTCTGACTACTCCTCCATGGATAGCAGACTCAGACAACTACTAAAGCGGCTCCTCTGATCTCGCCAAGGACTGCGAGTTGATGTTACCCTCCTAACAGTAGCCAAAGGACTCATGCCTCTAGAGTAGTCCACACAGAACAACTAGAACTCCTATGGTCATGCTAGAATAGACAAGAAGGAGTTGTCCCTCCCATAGGTGTACTAGTCACCAACCTGCTCTCCCACAACAATAATCCTCAGTTGCTCTCTCCCTTGCTATCCCTCCCTAGCTGAGTAGGACTTGCTCGGGCTCTCTTGGTTACCAAAACTAGAGAGGACAACAATTCTCGGAGCATCTAATTCTCAATTGTCTATGTTGTGATATGGGAAGTCCCTATTACCCCCTCTATTTATAGTAGATGCCAAGGCCAGGGTTCCCAATCTGTGCGGGAGTGGAAGGGACTGGAAGATCTCGATTTTTTGCAACAATTCTAGAAGTTTCACAACCTGTGTGGGTCGAAATGGTCATCTCATAACTGAGAGGGTCATCTCACACATGAGACTAATCCTTGATGTACTCAAATTTCTCCATGAAACAGGAGTCTCGCTCTCATGATATGGTCATCTCACGACCAAGAGATGATCATCCCACTTTTGCAAAATGGTTGTCTCGACTACAAGACAGTCATCTCGCTTATGCAAAATAGTTGCTTGCTTCCTAGTTCAAGCAGAACTCAGCCAATTCAGTTCTAATCAACCTGACTCTTAATACGGTAGCCTCAACACTTGAACGGAACGTATGCCAATATAGTCAGCTGATTTTTTGCATGGATTGGGTACCTAAACACTTTAGTTATCAATTCAATCATCATTCAATATCAAACTCCTCTTCTTGACGAGTTCCTATGTGTGTGACCATATAGGTCCCATATTATGTTGGCAATGAATGCCTATAACAACTTATGACATCACAAGAAATGAGTGGTGCCTAGTCACACGTCATTGCTACCCAAGTAAATGTAAAGTTGGAGAACAACTTCAACCTACAATCTATGTATGGTTTTACAATGTTTGTATAGTTCCTTTGTCACTGATATCTAGAATAAACTAGAGGCATGGAGCAGTCAACCTCATTATTATTCAATCCTGTTTCTTGAACCAGAGCAAACTGCATGAGATATATGTAAGCTCAATATCACATATTGACTCACATGCACCTGGCCATATTTTTCTCAGTCTCGCTAATCAAGAGGCCTTGATATCATACTCCTATAGGAGGGACATATCCCATCTCTATCACTCACAGTCAGTCCCCATGTGTCAAATTCACCCAATCATCACCTTTATAACAACCCATGTTTTAGGATTGTGTTTGATGATGTCAAAGCATACCCAATGACATGTAATGAGTGTAGTGATTTTAGGTCTAAGAACCACAACCACCGTCATCACTATGAGAGCTGACTATGACTTCCATGATGATGGCTTCCATGTGCCAGTCTCATAGTGGGTTTGTCCGATACACTGTTCTCTAACATGTATCTGTGTGTTTGGTTTGATATTTCCATATCATGACTAATGGGACTGTCATCAACCAACTCACACTCTGATCTTATGTGTTATTATTGTCTATTAACCTTCCACAATAACAACCGATCAAGGACATGATGAGAATGTATATATGTACTCTTAACATCCATAGGATCTCACTTCTTTCGAGTCACGTACTTGAAGACATACGTCATTGAGTAATATCATTCTCTAGACATTTATAGTGTTCCATCATTATCTCATAACTGAATGAAGCATAATAAATTAGAAGCTTGCCTTTACTATTAATCAAATAATTTACATGTTATGCCATTACAATCATTATATGATTGGCTCTGTAGGCATACATACCAACAAACCCCAAATCTCTAACTTGGAACCCAAATCAGTCTTAATGTGAGTTTATGAACAAAATAGAGATACATGGTTGTTATGCATTAATTTTAGGGTGATTGTCTACTTCATCTCAATTGCACCTATTTACTTAGATCTTAAGTTACATCAGATAAAGGTATGTGGTTACACCTATGACCAATCACCATAAACAAATTTTGTGGTTTTCTTAGGTTTTCCATATTGATTGCAAATAGACTGGATGTTTTTCTATTAAATTACTACAATCTAGAAAGCCTATATGAATATCACATATATAATTATAGCTTGCTCAATGATCTTTGGTGAATTTAAGTAATACACGGGGGATTTATGAAATGTCATTCTAATGATAGGTGATCTGGCCGGGATAGGAAGATCACCGATAAGACTAAGCCAGGATAGGATGGTCATTATGAAGCCAAGCCAGGATAGAATGGCCATTGTGAGGCCTCACCATGAAAGGAATACCACAACAAACTAGGGCCAGGAACGGGGAGGTTATGAGAAGTCCTCTATAGGGACTAAACCCTAGAGAGTGAGGGTACCCCACAAAGAGTACTCTAGAGAGGGAGTGTACCACATGGACTAAGTTGAGAAGTTAGAAAGAAAATGCATGTTCAAATTTGGTAATCATAATTGTTTTTATGGATATCTATATTGTTACACCTAAATGTAAATATTTTTATTTCCCCCACATACCAATATAACTTGTTATATTGACCGTGTTTTTTTCATGACATTTTAGGTTAATCTTCTATTAATCTACAAAATGGACATCCAGGAAAGAAGGCACCAAAAGGAAAGATTCTTAAAATTACATGGAGTATTTAGATAGATAAATTTTATGCCTTGATGCAAACTTTAGTTTCCTATCAGGTGACTCCTTAGTGGAGAGTTTATCTTTAATCTTTCTAGTATCATTAGGAACCATCGTGCATCTGTTTGTCAGATTGCTAGAGCATGGTTGACAGCAGAGGACCATGCTACTGCGTTTCTTCAAGCTTGTGCTGTGGGGATGAAACTCGGGAGAACCAATTATTAAGGATTTCAGTTGTGGAGATTGATGAGGACAATACCTACCAACTTTTATGGGGCACATCTAACATTCCTTGGAGGCTATCTCGAGTTTTCAAGGAGTTGAGAAGCATCATGGAGGAAGAAGGCATTGTGGGATCGCTCGTTCACAGGGCCATTAACTCTATTCCCAGGGAGATTGGTAAGTGGGGTATTCATAGCCATGAGCCGATTGTGATATCTGATACTAGAAGTTCGCCTCCTAGGATCCGAGGTATGGTTATCCTTGAGAAGAACCACACTCTGTATGTGGTGATGCAGTTCAAACACCCTTGAAGGTCTCTCTTTAGGCTAGGGAGCTTCTTTAGGTCTATTTTGAGGGGTGTTTGTGTGCTCTTAGGTGAAACATGTTATGTGCTTGTGTTTGTGTGTTGTTTTGGCTTGTGGGGTGGATAGACCTGCTTTTTTCAGCAGGAGTTGTATTTGAGTTTTTTATGCTCACACGAGGAGGGTGAGATGAATAGATAACCTCCTGAATTAACAAAAAAAAATACTATTTTCCTTTTAGTGAAATTTAATGATATTCTTATTTAATTGCTAAGCCATTAGTCATGTAATATGGTAATGGCCCTTTTCCTCTCGGTCCACCTTAAATGGGGATAACATGTTGAGTGGGGTCATTAAAATTGGCATCAGAGCCTAGTTTACCATTTAACCTTTAATAATTATTAAAATGTTAGAGTTATATAGAGCGAAAGGAAATTATTAGAGTATATCTAAAGATTATTGTGTCTAGAAGGGACCACCACCCGAGGGCTAGAAAAACTTTCCTCCATGCTGCTAGTCAGCATACAAAGACTCTCGGGCCCGTGCATCCATCCTAGATAAAGTCGAAGGATTTTACTCGAAATAAGATACCTCTAGGATTTGGTCTCCTCTAATTTCATCCCTTATCTACCCCCTTGTTTTATTTACTAAAACCCTAGGGACATGATAACTGCTCTCTCTACACTTCTGAGTACTAGGGTTATGAATATTAGGGCTTAAGGCACCCTCCACCAATTAATAAAATGCATGTAAATAAGACGTTATGGACATAATTATATGACGCTTTAAGTGCTCTAAACATAAAGCTGAAATAAAGTTTTTTACGTGTAAACATGACCCAAGTTAAGACCACTGACATCCTTGATGGAACATATAGGGACCAACCTGAGGGAAGACCCTCCCGCAGGAGGAGGAGGTCTTTAGAGAAGTAGAGGAAGGCTACAGAGGAGTTCTCCAAGAAGAAGAAGAGGCTAGAGGAGGCCTCCACTGAAAAGGGAGATTTTGAGCCTAAGACTATCCCCTTTGACATTCCAAACCCTAAGGATGGACCTGATCCTAAGAGCGAGCCCATGACGAAAGATGAGCCTAAGGATGACCCCAAAAATGCTACCGACTCTGCACCAACATTTAGGCAAGTGGTAGTTCACACCCCTGGTGTGCTCTGACTGGAGGAAAAGAAGAAGTTCACTAAGGCCAGTAGTGCCCTAGCACTCAAGGACTCCTCCGTAGATGAAAATGGTGAACCCCTACCTATCCACCCTCATATCAGAGCCACCATCCTCAACTTTGTCAAGCTAAATATAGAGAAGTTCTGGGGTGAAGACATGACTGAGGTGGTTGACAAGGGGGACGTCTGTTTCTTTTTGTGGAAAATAGTTTCTGAATCCTGGTGGTGCAACCCAACAAGAAGGTTCTCTTTGCTACCCACCTTCTTGAGGGGGAAACAAATATTTGGTGGGAAAATTCATCACCAATCTAGACCTGATCATGAAACCGATGGCCTGGATGGACCTTTGTGCCATCTTCTCTACAAGATTCATTCCTAGTTCTACCAAATAGGAGAGGGGAAAGAAGATTATGCTCCTATATAAAGGTAACACAATAGTGACAGACTATGCTTGAAAGTTCTATCTCTGAGCACTTTAGCTCCATGCTGACCGAAGAGCGGCGAGTGTAGCATGTTGTGAAATTCTTGCACCCCCATAAAAGGCCCCATGTAATGTCTAGAAAACCTCCAAACTTCACTGAAACCCTCAACTTCACCCTAGACATGGGGAACACAATCATGCATGCCCACAACTCACCCAAATGGTATATAAGGTTTACCGAAGGAACTCCTACCCCAAGGAATGATGATGGAAAAGGGAAAGACTGTAACCATGTAAGGAATAAGAATGGTGGAAGGGAAAACCCCATCGCAAGAATCCTAAACCCACATGCTTCACCTACGGAAAGAAAAACCTCGATAGATGATGCTATCAAAATAAAGTATGCTATCATTATCGACAAGAAGGACATATCTGATCTGATTGTCCTCTCCATGACCCTCAAGGTCCAAGTCCAGTAGAATATCAACTAGTGGAAGCATCACCACAAGAGGTAGTCCCAGTTGTTAAAGAACATCGACAAGCTTGAGTCTTCACCATTGATAATAAAGAAGCTCAGTCTGTTGCAAATTGACTTATAGAAGGTGGTCATGCCTAGAATGATGTAATGTATCATAAAAATATGGTTTAATGAAATGATATTCATCTGAGCATATGAAACATGACGTAGGAATTCTTGTGCATCTCAATTTTGGTAATAAAATATTTGATGATGATCTAGTTCTTGAATGATAAATCACATGGTATACTAATATAACTCCCAGGTAGAAAAAGATGGATGATATAATGAGAAATATGCCTAAAGGACATGTTCTCTTGAAATGATATGAACTTTAGTTCAAGTATGTTTTTGTATGATCCTTGGTATTGCCAAGTATTATTTTTATCTTGTACTGGGATAGGAACTTCCATAGAAGGGTGAGTTCACAAATCAGTTTAAGAATTGAGGTAACATTAAATGTCACATAAATCATAAGATATTGAGTGTATGAAGCATGAAAGCACATATATCAAGTATGATCCTTTGGACCCATGTGTCCCATCTCTAAGGGACATGAGGAAAATTCACTATGGAAGTGACCAATAGTATGGGACCAAGACAGATAGGAAGGTCTCCATGAGCCAATGAAGGGAACATAAGCTAAGATATGTATGCACTAAGGGATGAAGGAAAATTGGGTGAAGAAAATCCAAAGTATATGATGTACTTGGATTTTATTAGTGAAACCTCAGAGAAAAAGTGTAATGAAATAGAATGGAGTTATGACATCACCAATAAACCCTTGGGAAGGGTAGATCCCTATGTCAATACTAAGGTCAAGTAGGGACTACTAAAGGTAAATAAGACCGATGAGGTAAGGAGATGATTGTTCCCTAAATGCAGAAGACCATAGAGTCAGGAGGTAATAGCTATGTTTGCTCGAGGCCCATGACTCAAAAGATTGACCACCTTCGTGAGTTCATGAGGCCCAGGGGGTAAATGTGAGAGGCACTTTGTAGATGCATAAGGATGGAATCACTCCAAAAGTACATGTTGTCCTATAGACCTTGAGTAAGTGGTAAGATCATAATCGATAAGGCATAAATATAAAAGATACAAGAAGTCATGTAATAACCTTAAAAGGAGTTGTGCATAGACTCAAGAATTATGAGAAGATCACATTCCATGTGGTTGCATGAAATAGTAAAAAAGTTTTATAACTAAAGGTATTCATAGTGTAGAATCATGGTTGAGAATGACTCAAATAAGACTATGAAATTAAAAGATAACGTGTGAAAGCACCGTCTCTACATTTTGAATGTGATGAGCTTTGTATTTGGACTATGGCCAAATGCTTATTGCATCTTGTTATGAGTGTGAGAGATTGGATAACACACACTCATCATCATCATCATCATCATCATCATCATCTAAGCCTCAATCCCAACTATCTTGGGGTCGGCTACATGGATGCTTTGTTTCCATTCAGCTCTATCATGGGCCATATTCTGATTGAGATGTAGAGATTCAAAATCTCTCTTTATAAGCTCATCCCATGTTAATTTAGGCCTTCCTCTTCTTCTATTTATAGTGTTTGGCTCAATAGCATTGCTTCGTATAGGCGCACTAGTAGGTCTGCGTTGCACATGTCCGTACCATCTGAGTCGGCCCTCACACAACTTGTCCTCAATGCTCACCACCCCCACTTTATTCCTGATATAGTCATTTCTCAAATGATATTTTCTTGTCCTTCCACACATCCATCTCATCATACGCATTTCAACCACGTTCATCCTGTTGAGACCTTGTTTCTTCACCGCCCAACATTCACTCCCATAGAGCATGGCTGGTCGTATAGCTGTTCTATAAAACTTACTTTTTAACCTGAGAGGGATCTTCTGATCGCATAAAACTCCAGTTGCACTCCTCCATTTCAACCATCCTGCAGTGATCCGGTGACAAACATCATTTTGGACATCCCCGTCTATTTGAATAATAGAACCTAAGTAACGAAATTTGTCACATTTTGGTATATCTACTCCGTCCAACTTGGCTCCATCATTCACACTGCGAGATTGGCTGAAATTGCAATGCATATACTTAGTTTTGCTCCTGCTAATCATCAATCCATTTGATTCCAATGTCTTTCTCCAACATTCAACTTTATCATTCAATCCATCTTTTATTTCATCAATCAAAACAATATCATCAGCAAATAACATACACCAAGGAATATCATCCTGAACATTCTTTGTTAACTCATCCATAACTAGAATGAATAGATATGGGCTGAGTGTGGATCCTTGGTGTACCCCAACTGTAATAGGAAAAGTTGGTGTCTCTCCTCAAAGAGTCTTGACACTTGTAGTAGAGCTATCATACATGTCTTTGATCAAGTCAATGTATTGGATAGGCACACCCTTTTTCTTCAAAACCATCCATAACACTTCTCTGGGTACTCGATCATAAGCCTTCTCTAGATCGATAAACACCATATGAAGATCTCTTTTGCTTTGTCTATACTTCTCCATAAGCCTCCTTATCAGAACTTCTAATCAGATTGGACAACACACACTATGTTAAAAAAATAAGAGAAAATGGTATAAGAAAAGAATACCTAAGTTGGAAATCTAAATAACATGATCTAAGGTTTTACCTCACTCTTATGAGAAAATAATGAATAAATGGTTTGGAAAGTGAGGTGAGTAAGATAGTTGCCAAGAGAAATTGAAATCACAAATGAAAATATATTTACCAAGTGCAAGTTGAATTCTATAGATGTAAGACTTAATTTGGCAAGTGACACAAGAGTAGTTATCTAACTATGTATGGAAATACAAGTGTTGAGGTACCAAATAAAGATAAATCAATCTGACCTTTAGATAGGGATATAGTTCATTTGTATGGTGTTCCAAGTGTAATAATATCTAATGGTGACCCTAAGTTCACTTCAAAGTTATGGAAACAAGTTAAGGAAGAACCCAGTGCAAGACTAAAATTCAGCATGACTTATAATCCCTAGACTTATGTCCAGTCAGAAAGAATGCTCTAGACCTTAGAAAATATGTTGAGAGCATGTGTGGTTGATTGAGGGTGGATCATGAGAGCAATGCATGATGTTAGCTGAGTTTGCCTATAATAAAATTAGCACTCTGGTATCAGGATGCCTCCATATGAAGCTCTGTATGGTCGTCCGTGCCGGTCACCACTTCATTGAGATGATGCCGGTGAGAGGACCTTGTTGAGGTCAGAGGAACTATAGTTATGTGCTAACAAGACTGCTTTGATCAATTAGTGGATAAAGAGAGACTAAGATCAACACAAATCATATGTTGATGCAAAGCATACATATATGCACGTCACCATAGGTGATCATGTGTTACTAAAAATCTGACCCCTCCATGCTATAGCAAAAAATAGTGGAAAGCTGAGTCCTTGATACCTAGGTCCATTTGAGATTTTAGAAGGGATTGGAGAGGCAACTTATCATTTAGATTTACCATCACAATATAGTATGATGCATGATGTGTTCCATGTGTCTAATCTAAAGTGCTATGTGAAGGATCTTAACCATGTGTTGAACATTGAACTGATATAACTATAAGGGAGTTTGACACACCCTGAGTGTAACGTCCCCGAATTTTCACCTTCTCAAAACCCCATGGAGATGAGAAGACAAAATCCGAACACGTTAGGCAATTGTTTCAGAGAGAGAAGTGCAAGTTGAAACTTAATTTTCTCATTATTGCCTAATTAGTAGATTTGAATCCCTTATTAATAATAGAAAATAGACCAATTATCAGAAAAATATGAAATTTGGACCAGGCCCAGATTGCACGGTGACGGCTTGAAGGCCTGATCGGAGTGAACATAGGAATACCCGCAGGCGTCGGGCGAGTGCAGCGAGAGAGAGAGAGTTGGGTCTGGCAAAACCCAAGTTTGACCGGCCCAGTTCAGTCCTTCCCAGTTGAGTACTGCACTCTGAGGAGCACATGTGGCAGATCGTGATTGGCTTAGAAGGTAAACTTGTTTCATATTATTTTTCAATAAATAGCTATGATATTAGAAAAAGCCTTAAAAATAGCTCCTATGTCCAAATAATTACCCAAAAATATCCCTAGACTCAGAATAATGCCTACTTTATTATAGGACCCTTAGATAAGACCTTTGAAGCAATAATGTTCATGGTTTTTGAACTAGTAGATGATGCTTCTTTTTGTAGGGTTAGTTTACTAGAATAATTAGTAAATGATGGAGATAAAATCTAAGAAAAATGTTACCAAACTTTAACTTTATGTGGATACTAAATATGAACTCTAACCTAGTCATCATATCAAATACTAGGTCTTTTCTCATTAAATATGCATAAGTGCCTCTAATATCGCATTAATTCTAGAAAATAAAACGAGCATCCAAAAAATACAAAAATCGAACTAGAGATCTAAATTATGATTTATATGTAGTAAAAAAATACTAGACACTAGAATAATATGAAATTAAACCTAGGTTTGTCTTAAAATCCTAACTAGACCTAAACTATCGAGCATATAATGAATATTGTATTAATGATGAATATTGCTATTAATCAGGTCATGGAAAAAAGTTGTAGATGATCATGGATGTCTAAAGAATCTCTGAACTCGGGTACGTGGATATAATTATATGACTAGATTTGCTGGATGTTAAATATATGTACTTGCTTGCTTGTATTTGAAATACATTGTTGGATGTAGATCTATATGTATTGTCATTTCCACCTTGAACAATAAGAACACTAAAGAAAGAAAATGGAATGTAGTTACTGATGGTTCATTAATCTCCCCATTAGAGAGGGAAAGTATTAATGTTGACTAGCACCTCCCTAATGGTACAAGGTACGCAGGGAGATCCCTAATGGTACAAGGTACATGGGGATAGGGCCCAATAATATATCTTTGTGCTAAGTCCACCATAGTAATACATGTCCATTGAAATATGGTTAATAACTTGGGTTTACCTGATTTTCTGCCTTAAATAATGCTTTCATTTTTCTTTCTTCTTTTTCAAGTATTTTAAATATGCCAGCATAGTATAGTATTTTTCAACCACGTACCAACTTTATGTTTATTCGCTGTTTCACGTATATTTTAGGTTCAAAGCTAGCTTGGGATAAAAGATGGGAGTGAGAAGTTGTCTAGGTTGTACCTATTGTGTAGATCCTAATTAGCATACATGTTCATAGACTTGTAAATCTTCTTTTAATATGTAATTGTAAATCGTGTTTTAATAACTCACTTGGTAATATATACATGTTGAATGTTGAGAAATTTTTATGGTGTATGTTATGGTTTAATGTTCATGTATGCGCATATTGCTTCCACAACACACTTTTATACAATTGCATAACATTTTCAGATTCGTCCTCTCAGGCCTTCTAAGTTTCGAGATGGCAGAATCTGGGGACGTTACACTGAGTCACCTGTAGAGATCAAGAGTAAGAATATAGAGATCGTAAACGTTCTTTGGAAGCACGATGGTGAGGGTGAAGCCACATGGGAGCTAAAGATGGAAATTGAAAAGTCTCATCCTGAACTTTTTGTATGACTAGTCAAATTTTGAGGACAAAATTCCTATAAGAGAGAAAGGTTATAACATGATTTTTCACATGCATTTATGTATTTAAAATGCAAATAATTGAATAATAAGGACATAACCTACAAAAATAAGGATTTAACTTGCAAATTTTACTTTGCTATGGTTTAAGTGATTTTACTATTTTAAATAATCCAATAATGGACATGGGGGAAAGTAAGAGATAAAATCCCAAAATAAATGAACAAAGATAATGGGTAATCAATATGGTATTATGTAGACTTTTCTAGAAAAATGGTTTTAAAGGCCACTAATGGATTGGTTTTGTTTCCACATTGTTTTCAATGAGAAAAGTAATCAAAATAAGAAATATGGGGAAGTAGAGAAGGAAAAGAAGTGGTTTGATGCCTTAAAAATGAAATAAAGAGGGAGACTTGGATACTAAGAAAAGCAAATTGAAATTGTGTATTTTGGTCCCAAATCTCACCCGCACCTAGATATAAGCAATTAAGAAATTTCCTTAAAATGTAGGATTAAAAGAATAAAAGGAAAGAGATATGGATTTTACTAGAAATCCAAAAGTGAATGGATTAAATGAAATATGAATCAGTGTCATGATTTAAATAGATTTGGAAAAGAAATCAGAAAACTTACCCCTTTTTATTTAATGTCTGTTCAGGATCATTAGATCATGATCTGATGGTGTACACATTGTCATCTACATTGAATAGGAAAAAGGAAACATAGACTCCATAATGATAACTTTCCCGATCTATTTCCTCTCAACTCAAATAATGAGTGAATCTAGAAATCTCTCCAGAAGATTTACGAGAGAAAAATGCACTGACTCATCCTTAATTTTGGAAACTTTGGAAGGATATTAAACTTTTCCCTAATTCTCAATTTCTCACCGACCTATTCACCATAGCCATGGGATATAAAAGGGGATACCACCCTTATGTGAGATTACAAACATCATCATGAGACTTCGTGAGACCTAAAGAAGTCATCTCTACCCTCAATTACTCTACCAGTATCTTCCTTCACCTCTACATCTCTATGTTATCTTGGCAGAGATACATTTTCTCTATCTTATCAACTCCAGCCACTTCGTGGGCAATTTAAGCCCTTAGTGGGTTTGTGGAGGCACAACGAGGGCTCTGGTGCTCGTGTTGATTACTCTTAGGGATAGGATCCCAAAGTCAACATTCATGTTGACTGCCTACTCATGTGAGAGAAAGAGATGAGGTTGAAGATAATACCTCTCGTGAATTTACCCTTTACCCCCAACTTCTCTTCAGTATAGGTAAGGACCTTTCTATTTTTTTTTTCTATTTTCTTCACCCTGACCAGCGAGCGTCTACGTGAGCGCAGACCACCAAGCAGGCATGAGCCCATTGGCTTAGGCCAACCTAGTTGGCAAGGTCGGGACCAAGGCTCATCACCTAGGTGGCAAGCCCTCGTTGGTCAAAATTTATTTACTCTTATAAAAATGTAGAAAATCATATGAATGTCCAATGAAGATAAATTATATATGAAAGTTTATCAAAAAATAAAAGGATTCCAATAAAAATAGTTTGAAGACCTAAATATGCATCAAATTGCAAAAGTACCTAAAGTTACTAACTTTAATATATTTAAAGCATGGAAACCCCAATTTCTTAGGTTTAATGATCATAGTATTCTTAAATGACTTCAATGGATAAATTTTAGTCTTTTTGGATAAAAGGATATATTGGACTTAATTTGAGGCTAGTATGGATACAACATTAAATTTAGGGTTTATGAGTTACAAGACATTAAATGTGACAATTAGAGTTTGGAAAGCCACAACCCTAATGAAACCCTAATTTGACCCCAAAACCCTAACTTGGAACCCAAGTCAGTATTAATGTGAGTTTATGAACAAAATAGTGATACTTGAGTGTTATGCATTAATTTTAGGGTGATTTCCTTCTTAATCTCAACTGCACTTGCTTACTTGGATCTTAAGTTACATATAATAAATGTATGTGGTTACGCCTATGACTACTTGCCTTAAATGACTTCTATGGCTTTCCTAGGTTTTTTTGGATGGATTGCTATTGACTTGAGAGTTATACATTGTCCATATTTTTATAAATGACTCAACTGTTCCATTCATATGTATCTAATATGTTTTTTCAAGATTGATTTTAGGCTTTAGGTACATGAAAAGGATCAAATTACACAAGCCCTAGCTTGTCCAAGTTCAAGTCAAAAGCAATGCAAATGCACTTTTTTGGAAGACACTCCAAACCACCTTAGAATATTTTTGTAATCATTTTTATTGATGGTATGACTTGTAACTAAGATGAGAAAAATCAGGGACACTTAATTCCATTGTTTGATCACTTTAAAACTATTTTGGAAAATTTGTCAAAACACTTTAATCGACCGAGTTTGAATCTCGATCGATTTGTGATAAAATTTTAGAAATAGTTGCATCAGCCGCGTTGTACACTCACAAAACTCGAGAGACCAAATTTTTTTACCAAAGTTGATCTTAGTTGGTCGGTCGAGTTACCCCAAGACAAACTCGACAATTCAAAAATTAGGTAATGTGGATAGTGGATGGGTCGAGTTACCTTTATTGAAACACGATCAAATATAATGTACGGAAAATGCAGAAAAGTGATTCCAACCGTTGGAGAGTTGTTAGAAAAGAAAAATACATTTGTTGCAAGTTGTAAAATGACTATATTTCATTTTTAAGTGACTCCACACTCAAAGAAATTCCGCCAACTATAAATAGGATCTCTTGGAGTTCATTCCAACATTTCTCATTCATGCTATCCTTGGTACTTGCTATAGTTGAGGTTGCGACAACCCTTTGATCCCCTTTCTCACTCTCATTTACAAAGAATTTTGTGATTATGAGTTAGTTAGGCATGTTGTAAGAGAGATACCCCATTGTTACCTTGTAAAGCTCTAGATCTTTCCAACTTCCCAATCCCCTTTCTCAAAGACCAAAGGCTGAAGTGGCTTCTCTGAGTGAACGAGGAGTTGTCATTCTTCTTCAAGATTGAAAAAGGTGTGAAGCTCTTCTCCAAGTGAAGGAGAAGGACAAGGTGGAATATCCAAGGATCTTGGTGGGTAAATCCTCAAGGCTGAAGACTTATTGCAAGGAGGAGATGTCCTAGGACAAGGAATCGAGCTACTTGCAAGAGCAGGTAATACCTGTTTTGAGGTAGAAGACTAGCTCTTGGATAGGTAAGACCTTGGATGTGAGGTTGTCTTCTTGTATGTATTATAGTGGAATATAATTATACATGGGTTGTAATGTCCTAGAGGTTTACCTCTCTAGGTATTAGATTGACGGTCTCCTAGTTTGGAGATAGGAACCACTCTAAACACCTTGTCCAAGTGTTTGTTTCATTCTCTCTTATCCTTACTATGCTGGTTTAGATAGGACTTCAAATTCAGTTTTATCATTTGGTTTCAATTTATATAATTTTGAGGTCTAACTACTCTTGTGAAAATTTTGAAGCTCTATTCACCCCCCTCTAGAGCCCTAGATCCAACAAGTGTATGAGAGCAAGGATCTTCTCCAGTGTGAGACCCCTAACCTTGCTTAAAGTGTTGAACTAGCTTAATTATCATAATTTAATTCTTATAACCCTAATATAACCTTGTGGTATGCTTTGAAATCATAATATAAGCTTAAGTTTCAAATTTGGTCCAATTTGGACACTGTTTGAAAAAGTTATGCAATTTTATGCACATTTTGGACTTTTCTACAATTTACCCAATTGAGAGGTTTTCTTTGCAATTTATCAGTTGCATTATGTTCCTTGGATATTCTCTCATCATTCTTGAGCTTTTTGAGCAATGGCGTTCCTATTTAAACCTTGGTTTGAAGGTGTTTTCCTCAAGGGTATTTTAGGGTTTACCCCTTCATGGATGAGCTACCTTTAGTAGCTATCAATAATGAATTATTTTATTGGCTTGGAAATTCGAAAAAGGATAGCTAAGCAGGTATATATGAATTTTGGGGGAGCTTCTTGTTTCTGTGCTCGTATATTCTTAATAGTTTAAGGCCATGGACACTTGGAAAGATACTAGAACTTCAACTTTTTCTTTTTCTTTATCTTAAAGTTTCATATACTTATCCCTAAGAACCCAAACGAGCCATTTTATCTCCACCACTTCCTTCCTTGTATGAACGTCGTTCTCCCTCTGTGCTTCTGTGAATTTCCTATCCAAGGAAGAAGAAATAGGAGATGTTCTTGGAAAATGAATCTAGGGTTACAATTGACTTGCTTTTAGGGTTTAAAAAGCTTCCTTCTAGTGATCTTGACCTAAAAGAGTAAGAATCCCCTTCATTTCTCGGTTTATTTCTTTTTTATCCTTCCTCCTACCTTACTCCAAGTCATAACTTTGATGTTCCATGGTAGAAATAGCTCTAAAGCTCTAAAACCCCACCTTTCTTGCTCCTTATGCTCCGGGTTTGCTCATTTGATGAAGAAAGGTGCTAGATGGACGAGTTCACAACTTATGCTTGGTTTTCCTACCCTACCTACTCGTGTTTTCTTCTGTTTGGGAGTTTATCTTCTAATTATAGGCAACTTTTATAACTTGCTCCACGTTTATTGCTTACCATATGCTTTCTAGCTCATGTTCTTACTTGAAAATGATGATCCATGCACTAAAAAGTTATGCTTGACTTGGATTTCGATTTTATTAATGTTCCCTGTTATATTTTCAGTTCTAGAAGAACATGTATTCATGTGTATATTATTCCTAAGGTATAATATGACTTGTATCAGGTTGGTTTGACAACCAATGGTACTAAATACCTATCAACCAATGGTCAATTTTAGGGTTTAAAGCTCATTTCTTCTATAAACATATGACTCAATGGTGGTACCATTGCAACAACCGATGGTGTTGTCTTCATGACAACTGATGGTGGTGACCAAGGGTGTCAACTGACATTCATCCCTAAGGTCAGGTGTTGGCCTAATTATAAGCTTAGTGATTAACAACTAAGTACCCTAATGATGCTATCAATCAATGGTGATATTAGTTGATATTCGATGGTGATTAATGAATATAGTGCTGATCTAACAACCTATGGTGACTTCATGGTCACTATTGATGGTGGATCAGGTCTTTACAACATATGGTGAGTTAAGCATGTAGTTTTAGCATCAATTAAGCCTTAAACAAACCAATGGTTTCATGTGTCATTTGATACAATGGTAGGACCTATACTCCAATTGATGGTTTTAATATATGAAATTGACCTAGTTGTTAAGATCTAATGTTTCTTCATCCAATAAATTGGAATGATGCCTAAATGTAATATGTTGGTCCTAATAAAGTGATTTAAATGGTTTCCTTTATGAGATCAACTTAAGAAGGTCATTTACTGACAGCTTGTTTTAAATAAACAATCGCTTGAGGGTTTTACCCTACTCTTAATGTAACTTTTTGTGTTGTTAGCCAAGGGATGTATAGGGTTAGATGATGACTCTTTATAGATAAAAAATCAATGACTTCATAGGTGGTTTGTTTAAGATGTTTACTTATGTAAACGACCAATGGCTTTACCTTTTAAACATTAATTTAATGGTTAGAAGTTGATGCCTCACTATTCCCATTGTTTTGGGTGAAGTGTGTAGTGTAATGTTTTGATTTTGATAATGAGAATTTGATGGTTCAATGCCTTAAACTTGTAGTCTTACCCTTGTACTCTTATGATTATGATTGATAATCACTGTAATGAATTAATTGGTAACCCTAATGAGGTATAGATTGTTATACCTGGCTTTAATATAACTAAATAATGGTAATTGGGTATGAATAGTCCTCGAATCATTAATACAATCATGGAGTACTTTCTTATTGTTGTTGAAACCTTAGTATGCTATAACCTAATGGTTACAACTTGATTTATGTGTGGATTCATACTTGAGAATAGTATGGAATGTGATGGTGATTCTTCACCTTATGCATCCATGATCTAATGGAGATGTCGTGAGTTAGGATTTGGGTATAAGTGCTGATTAGTAACATTAATATAATTTATCTTATTGAACCTATTTCTAATGCAATTATATAAAGATGAGTATTCATGTTTGAGTTTCTTATATGATGACATGATGATGAAATAACCTCCTTGATATGATCATAATCTTAATGTGTTAATTGGTGGTTATCATAGCCACATGTTTGATACTTTCTTATGCTAAACATGTGCATTATGAATATGATGAGGGTTAATTATATATAGATTCCTTCCATTTTGTTGTAATAAGGGAATGTTTTTAATGTTAATATAACCCTACTATGATTGTTTATGAATATCTCCTAGCTCATTAATGCAATATTGTGCTGATCTGGTGTATTATATGTAACTGATGTTGTTGAGCCTTGTTATAAGACATGGAAAGATAATGATGATCTTGTAGGGAATAGTATGATGGTCTTAATGACCTTTGGGCATGGTTAGGCCCTTTATGAGGTGTAATCCTCTTGTGTTGATAAGGGTTGATACCCTGTGATATTGTGAAAAGGATTTATATCCTATGATAGTATGTTGGTCTTAATGACTTTTGGGCATGGTTGGGTTTTGAATGAGGTGTAATCCAATTGTGTTGATAAGGGTTGATACCCTGTGATATTGTGAAAAGGATTAATATCTTGTGATAGTATGATGACTAGTGTGGTCTCATGAATGGCAAGTGAATAACACCTTGTGATGATGACATGAGAAATTGTGTTTCACATGTTTTAAATCTTTTAAAAGTTGTGATATTTATATGCTTGCTAGAAGTGTTTGATGCAACCTTATTTCACCCAATTGGCATAAGTAATCAAGTGCAACTCTAATCATGTAGTGCCCTGT
Source organism: Alisma plantago-aquatica (assembly GCA_963693085.1). Taxonomy (NCBI): domain Eukaryota; kingdom Viridiplantae; phylum Streptophyta; class Magnoliopsida; order Alismatales; family Alismataceae; genus Alisma; species Alisma plantago-aquatica. The sequence goes on from OY856409.1 coordinate 1,489,055,818, forward strand.
GCCGTAGAGCCATCTTCAGTGTCAGAACTTGCAGGATGGTGAAATGAGTATTCCTAAGGTAAACTCAAAGCGCATAATATTGAGTATGTGTGGGTGGCAAGTGAGGATATATCCTTGTCATCCGTAATGAAGGTTGTGGAGGATGGATATAGTCATGCCTCATACATCTGATGTGATTGAGGGTAACTACGGTTGTACCTAAGATTAGAGGGTTTTGTATACCCTAGTTTCTAGTGCCGTGACCTGTACCAAGGGAGGACTAGTGGTTAGAAACTTGACTTTATGTCAATGTGGTGGCAGCTTTGACTGATATGTCACTACCTTTTTACTTATACTGACCAAGGGGATTAGATCTTAGGATATCGACACTCCTAGATCTTATACGGAACTGAATAGCCCTTCGCATGGGTCATTTGGACTTTGGGTGGTACGCCTCAAACTCCCCAGGGCATAATAAAAGATGTAATACTGTCGTTTAGTAAATCTATTTAGGGTTATACTTAATGCTTCACATTAGAATATAACCCTTGTTTGTTCTCTTTATATAAAGATGATGCTTTGTGCAATTTAGAGATAGTAGATATGCTTATGCTGTGGATATGCTTAAGATTTTAGATGTTTACATACAGTAGCCATGCTTATGTTGATAGCTATATTACTAGCGCTAGTTATAATTATGATGCTAGGTATCTCATGTTGTTAGTTATGTTTAGCATGCTATATATACCTCTGTAATTAGAAATGCCTATACTTCTAATAATGCTTATGCCAATAGTCATGCTTATGTTGTTAGATCTACTTATAATGTAGATCTACCCAACCTGTAAGACTAATGTTGTTAGCTATTCTTATGTGGCTAGTCTTATTCATAGTGACAAAGATTCTATGTTACTAGACTTGCTCATGATGCTAGATATGCATATGGTACTAAATTTATTATATTGTCAACAAGATAAAGGATGATAGTCTGGCTAATGATGATAATTATTATCTACTCCTTTATGTATTCTGTTAATAATCTCTGCTGGTGAGCCTATTTGTTATATTCGATTAAACTGCTTAAACTGTTTAATTACTTAAAATGTTGTAATCAACAAATGTTGTTGGAGGTTATATCTCTTGCTGGGACATGGGTCTCACCCTTGTGGTTCGGCACATCTTTTTAGGTAATGGAAAGTGACAAAAACAAACTTGTGGAAGAAAAGAGGAGCTATAGTAATGAATCTGTTAGAGAGTTGATTAGATGTCTAGCGTGTCCTAGAGTCATCCCTATACTCTCACGTCCGGGCAAGAAAAGTTTGTATATGGTGTTTCAAATGAATCTGAGTTTTGTTAGCATTTTAATGCTTATTTGTGTGGCATATATGAATATTATTCTCCTACATATATATGTTTTGGCTAAGGCGATAGAACAATTTGCATCAAATTCTTGGCATAGTACGGATACAAGAAAACTATTGGTCTCTTATGCAAATGTTTTTGAGTGGGTGTTGATGTTGAAATCGATTTTAATTTTCCCATATTTCTGGTTATGTGAATAATTAGTGATCGATTGCGTTTTATGTTTTGATTAATCTCATTTAGTGTAACCAGTTGTCACAAGTTGGTATCATAGATTTAGGTTCACCGAGTCTATAGGGATACTAGGGCTTAGGACTAGGATGAGGTTTGAGTAAGGAACATTACATGAAAATATAGTGCATACTACCTAATCTCAACACTTGAGTGCCCTAGCCTGGTATTCAATTATTGAAGAAAAGGTAAGTATGGAAATCTTAGATTGTTATCTTTTTGATTACTCTAATCAAGTAGTCATTTTGAAACAATCGAAAGAGCATAATAAATCAGAATTCATGGTGTAAATAACTCAATATTACCTCAAGAGAAGATGAGAATTACATCATTATCTATCAAAACTTGAATATTTGGTAGCGAAAGAGAAATACACAACACCATGAAATCTAAATACAAATATAAATAAGCAAAAGTGGAGGTCTTGAAGATGAAATTCAAGAAGATAATAAAGTAAAAGACAGATAAGTCTGTTCTTATAAAGTGATCCAATGTATGAAATTCACATAAGATGGAGAGAACTCCAATGATAAGTATAAAATGAGAAGATATATGGGAACAATGACAAAGGAAGAAGGTGGAACCTGAGTTGATCTCAGACCAACCTATGTGTGTAAGAAAGGGTTAATGTAAAATCAACATTCCATGTGAAAGAAATTAAGGGAGATGATCCCTGTTTAATGAAGAAAATGAAGAATATGATGATTTACCTATTGATAAGTGGTTGAAAAACATAATAAAATAAGATAACATACCCAAATGTGATAAATAGTCATGAAGGAAGGAGTAATGAGATATGTTATTCATGATGATTCCTATGCTAATGGCAAGGAATCCGAAATGAAAAAGGTAAAACGATACACAAGAAGCTGTAACCTACATAATGAAAATACAATTGGTTACCTTTTTGCTAGTGACCCTTGAACTATGTTGCGATGATGTGGGAAGTGAGTCTTCCTTTGTTTCTTTTATTTCTAGGGCACAACTTTCAAGTGGATCATTTCCACTTGGTATGTGTGGATTAGATGTAAACATGAGGGTGAATAGATTATTATAACATAAGATTGCTTGGACTATGGTTCCAAGATCATAAAGTTTGTGATGAGTTTTCTTTTGAGCATTCTGATAATTAGGAAGACTCCTCTTATGTCTTGAAATTTTTTATGTTGGTAAAAGTAGATGAGATAAGGATGTGAGTTCCTTATAGCACATGAGGTGGATACCAAGGTAATGAATCCTAGTATCCAAGATGTATCAACAATATCAGTAGTATGTGAAGGTTGGAGATGTTTACTAAATGAACATATCAAGTATTCCTCTCCCTTAAAGAGAGGGAGAGAGAGTTGATGATGACCCTCTAAATGTTGTTTGGAAGGAAAAACCAAAAGTGAATCTATAATGTTGTGTATGGTTTAGTGATAGTTGGGTATGACCACTATCAAGGATAGATGGTTTTTTGATCAATAGACGTGATACCTTGTTCCTTTAAGATAAACCTATGATCAACTATCAATGCATAAGAGTTAGATTGGATGACATAATTTTACATGACCATGATGAGTTTAGGGTTACATCCTTTAGACTGACCAAAGTACAAATAAAATTTATGAATAGGAGGAACAAAGTGTTCCAATAATGTCTTACAAATTATATCAAGCTTTGAATGATGACATCTCAAGGTATTTCAGAGATGGTCAGTAACATGGTCAACATCTTTGCTAAACCTTAAGAATGTTGAAGCAACTATACTTATGTGTGACAAGTCTAGCAAGAGTGAGATGGGGTTGATTAAATGTCTTTATGGGATCATGATATGCCTTATAAGTAGGTTGTGTAAATCCTAGTAAGGTGAAGATAGTGTTGTTGTTTCACCCCCAACAAGGTTGACTAGGAATGATGTTTCCTTGTATGGAATGACAGGTGCCAACGTCAGCATTTCTTTTGATGTTGAAGAAGAACTGACAAGTGTTCCAATGTCAGTGTATCTAGAAAAATAAAAGGGATGGATACATCGCCTTTTTTATGCTTCAAGGAATGGTATGGGACACATGCCATGATTGGTAAAAATCTAGCACATATGAATTTTGAGTGATGTGTTGATACAATAGATATAATTTCAGAATGATAGCTAGAATTTAAAGTTGAACATTACTACTAGAGTTGTACAGGTGACACAACAAGTTTCTATGTTCCATATTGAGAATGTATTCTTAGGTGGGGGTTTTGTGCTGACCCAAGATGAGATATGTATGAGTGATGTGACATCACCATGATATGAAAGTAACCATGTGAAGGTAATAGGATGAGGTGAAAAGGAAGTACCCATGTAAAGGTAATAGGATGAGGTGAAAAGGAAGTACCCATCTTTGTTTACTTTGGATTTCGGGGGTGAAATCCCTTTTAGGGGTTTATGGTTGTGAGACCCTAACCTTGCTTAAAGTGGTAAACAAGCTAAATTATTATAATTGAATTCTTATCACCCTAATATAACCTTGTGATATTCTTTGAAATCATAATACAAGCTTAAGTTTCAAATTTGGTCCAATTTGGACACTGTTTGAGCAAGTTATGCAATTTTATGCACATTTTGGACTTTTCTACAATTTAACCAATTGAGAGATTTTCTTTGCAATTTATCACTTGGATATTCTCTCATCATTATTGAGCTTTTTGAGCCATGGGGTTCCTATTTAAACCTTGGTTTGAAGGTGTGTTCCTCAAGGGAATTTTAGGGTTTACCCCTTCATGGATGAGCTACCTTTAGTAGCTATTAACTAATGAATTCTTTTATTGGCTTGAAAAGTCAACAAAGGAGAGATAATTAGGTCTATATGGATGTTGGGGGAGCTTCTTGTGTGTGTGCTCATATATTCTTAATAGTTTAAGGCCATGAACACTTGGAAAGATATTAGAACTTCAATTTTTTCTTTTTCTTTATCTTAAAGTTTCATATACTTATCCGTAAGAACCCAAACGAGCCATTTTATCTCAACCACTTCCCTCCTTATATGAACCACGTTCTCCCTCTGTGCTTCTGTGAATTTCTTGTCGAAGGAAGAAGAAAGAGGGGATCTTCTTGGAAAAAGAATCTAGGGTTGCAATTGACTTCCTTTTAGGGTTTGAAAATCTTCCTTCTAGTGATCTTGACCTAAAAGAGTAAGAATCCCCTTCTTTTCTCTATTTATTTATTTTTTATCCTTCCTCCTACCTTTCTCCAGGTCTGAACATTTCTATTCCATGGTAGAAAGTGCTCTAAAGCTCTAAAACCCTACCTTTCTTGCTCCTTCTGCTTAGGGTTTGCTCATTTGATGAAGAAAGGTGCTAGATGGACGACTTCACAGCTTATGCTTGGATTTTCTACCCTACCTTCTTGTGTTTTCTTCTATTTGGGAGTTTATATTCTAATTATAGGCAAGTTTTATAACTTTCTCCATGTTTATTGCTCACCATAAGCTTTCCAACTCATGTTCTTGCTTGAAAATGATGATCCATGCACTAAAAAGCTATGCTTGACTTGGATTTTGATTTTTATATTGTTCCCTGTTTTGATTTTAGTTCTATAAGAACCTATATTCATGTGTATGTTATTCCAAAGGTATAATATGACTTGAATCAGGTTGGTTTGACAACCAATGGTACTAAACACCTATCGACCAATGGTCAATTTTAGGGTTTAAAGCAGATTTCTTCTATAAACACATGACTCAATGGTGGTACCATTGCAACAACCAATGGTGTTGTCTTCATGACAACTGATGGTGGTGACCAAGGGTGTCAACTGACATTCACCCCTTAGGTCAGGTGTTGGCCTAATTATAATCTTAGTGATTAACAACTAAGTACCCTAATGATGCTATCAATCAATGGTGATATTAGTTGATATTCGATGGTGATGAATGAATATAGTGATGATCTAACAACCTATGGTGACTTAATGGTCACTACTTATGGTGGATCAGGTCTCCACAACATATGGTGAGTTAATCATGTAGTTTTAGCATCAATTAAGCCTTAAACCAATGGTTTCTTGGGTCATTTGATGCAATGGTCGGACCTAAACTCCAATTGATGGTTTTAATATATGAAATTGACCTAATTGTTAAAATCTAATGTTTTTTCATCCAATAAATTGGAATGATGCCTAAATGTAATATGTTGGTCCTAATAAAGTGATTTAAATGGTTTCCTTTATGAGATCAACTTAAGAAGGTCATTTACTGACGGCTTGTTTTAAATAAACAATCGCTTGAGGGTTTTACCCTACTCTCAATGGAACCTTTTGTGTTGTTAATCAAGGGATGTATAGGGTTAGATGGTGACTCTTTCTAGATAACAAATAAATTTCTTCATAGGTAGTTTGTTCAAGATGTTTACTTATGTAAATGACCAATGTCTTTACCTTTTAAACATTTAATGGTTAGAAGTCGATGCCTCAATATTCCCATTGTTTTGGGTGAAGTGTGTAGTGTAAGGTTATGATTTTGATGATTAAAATTTGATGGTTCATTGCATTAAAATTGTAGTCTTACCCTTGCCCTCGTATGATTATGATTTATAATCACCATAATTAATTAATGGGTAACCCTAATGAGGTATCACTTGTTATACCTAGCTTTAATATAACTAAATGATGGTAATTGGGTATGAATAGTCCTTGAATGATTAATACGATCATGGAGTACTTTCTTATTATTGTTGAAACATTAGTATGCTATAACTTGATGGTTACAACTTGATTTATGTGTGGATTCATACTTGGAATAGTATGGAATGTGATGGTGATGCTTCACCTTATGCATCCATGATCTAATGGAGATGTCGTGAGTTTGGATTTGGGTATAAGTGCTGATTAGTAATATTAATATAATTTATCTTGTTGAACCTATTTCTAATGCAATTAGATAAAGATGAGTATTCAAGTTTGACGTTTTTATATGATGGCATGATGGTAAAATATCCTCCTTAATATGAGCATAATCTTAATGTGTCAATGGGTGGTTATCATAGCCACATGTTTGATACTTTCTTATGCTAAACATGTGCATTATGAATACGATGAGGGTTAATCATATATAGATTCCTTCCATGTTGATGTAATAAAGGAATGTTCTTAATGTTAATATAACCCTGCTATGATTGTTTATGAATATCTCCTAGCTCATTAATGTAATATTGTGCCGATCTAGTGTATTATATGTAAGTGATGTTATTGAGCCTTGTTATAAGGCATGGAAAGATAATGATGACCTTATAGGGAATAGTATGATGGTCTTAATGACCTTTAGGCATGGTTGAGTCCTAAATGGGGTGTAATCCTATTATGTTTACAAGGGTTGATACCCTATGATATTGCAAAAAGGTTTTATATCCTGTGATAATATGATGGTCTTAATGACCTTTGGGAATGGTTGAGCCCTAAATGAGGTGTAATCCTCTTGTGTTGATAAGGGTTGATACCCTGTGATATTGTGAAAATGATTTACATCTTGTGATAGTATGATGACTAGTGTGGTCTCATGAATGGCAAGTGAATAGTACCATGTGCTGATGAGATGAGAAATTATGTTTCACATGTTTTATATCTTTTAAAAGTTGTGATATTTATATGCTTGCTAGAAGTGAATTAGGGTTTGTATATCCACTTGTTTGATGCAACCTTAATTCACCCAATTTGGAATAACTAATCAAGTGAAACTCTAATCATGTAGTGCCCTATTCCATAGAGCCATCTTCATTGTCAGAACTTGCTGGATGGTGAAATGAGTATTCCTAAGGGAAACTTGGAACACATACTGTTGAGTATATTGGGTGGCAAGTTGAGGATATATCCTTGTCATCCCAAATGTAGGTTGTGGAGGATGGTTATGGTCATGCCTCATACATATGATGTGATTGAGGACAACTGTGGTTGTTCCTCAGATTAGAGGGTTTTGTATACCATGGTTTCTTGTGTCGTGACCTGTACCAAGGGTGGACTAGTGGTTAGCAGCTTGACTATATGTCATTGTGGTGGTAGATTTGACTGATATGTCAATACCTTTTTACTCGTACTGACTGAGGGGAAGAGATCTTAGGATACCAAAACTCCTAGATCTTATACGGAATTGAATAGCCCTTCATAGGGGTTGGTTGGACTTTGGGTGGTGTGCCCAAAACTCCTCAGGGCATAATAAAAGATGTAATGCATCCATTTAACAAATCTATTTAGGGTTATACACAACACTTCACATTGGATGATAACCCTTGTTTCTTCTCTTTATATAAAGACATTGCTTTGTGCAATTAAGAGATAGTAGATATGCTTATACTGTGGATATGCTTAAGATTGTAGATGTTTACATACGGTAGCCATGTTTATGTTGATAGCTATATTACTAGTGCTTGTTATAATTATGATGCTAGGTATCTCATGTTGTTAGTTATGTTTAGCATGCTATCTATGCCTCTATAATTAGAAATGCCTGTACTTCTATTCATGCTTATGTAGATAGTCATGCTTATGTTGTTAGCTATACTTATAATGTAGACCTGCCCAACATGTAAGACATGATCATGTTGTTATCTATGCTTATGTGGCTAGTCTTATTCATAATGATAGAGATTCTATGTTACTAGACTTACTCATGATGATATATATGCATATGATACTAAATTTCTTATATTGTCAACAAGATAAAGGATGATAGTATGGCTAATGATGATAATTAATATCTGCTCTTTTATGTATTATTTTAATCATCTCTTCTGCTGAGCCTATTTGTTATATCTGATTAAACTACTTAAACTATTCAATTACGTAAAATGTTGTAATCAATAAACGTTGTTGGAGGTTATATCTCTTGCCGGGACATGGGTCTCACTCTTGTGGTTTGTCACATCTTTTTAGATAATCAAAAGTGACAAAAAAAACTGTGGTAGAAAAGAGGAGCTATAGTAATGAATCTGTTAGAGAGTTGATTAGATGTCTAGCGTGTCCTAGAGTCATCCCTGTACTCTTAGGTCTGGGCAAGAAAAGTTTGTATATGGTATTTCAAACGAATCAGACTTTTGTTAGCATTTTAATGCTTTCTTGTTTGGCATATATGAATATTATTCTCCTCTGTATATATGTTGTAGCTAAGGTGACAAAACAATTTGTATCAAATTCTTGGCATAGTATGGATACAAGAAAACTATTGGGCTGTTATGCAAATGTTTCTGATCGGGTGTTGATGTTTAAATTGGTTTTAATTTACCCATATTTCTGGGTATGTGATTAATTAGTGATCAATTATTTTTTTGTTTTGATTAATCTCGTTTAGTGTAATGAGTTATCAAATCTAGAAAATATCCTATGAGACAAGAAGATGGGTGAGAACCTACTTGGTTCTATCAACTTATCGGGAGGCTTCTCCATGTGCCCCCTGCTCTTCGACGACACCAACTTCCTCTATTGGAAGCAGTGGATGTAATTCTACATTTAAGCGATGAGATTTGATATATGGAAAGTGATGATTGCACTCTACAAGGAGACAAATGGAGCTATATCAACTTGGGATGAAGCAACCCTAAAGAATGTATAGCTCAATGACAAAGCAATTAGAATCCTCTATGCAACCCACACTCTATCTGAGTTCAACCGCATCTCCTCATGGGATACATATGATGAGATATGGGACAATTTGTGCATCACTTATGAAGGCACAAAGCAAGTGAAGGAGGCAACTATCTACATGTTGAATAGCCTCCTATAGAACTTCAAGATGGTGAAGAAAGAAGGAGTTGTCGAGATGTACTCAAGGCTCAACATCATCATCAACGACTTAGCTAATTTGTGACATACTTTGGATAGAGGAGCAATAAATTCAAAGATCTTGAGGTATCTTCCAAAGAGATGGGAGTCAAAGGTTACCTCAATTGAAGAAGTAAGAAGTCTTGGTGATCTTCCAACCGAGGAGCTTATTGGAGATCTACAAGCTCATGAGCCAAGACTTGACAAGCAAGAAGAGGAAGAAAAGAAAGAATAAAAAGAATCAAAGATAGTAACTCAAAATCTCAAGTGGAGGCTCTCATCCTTCAACAACAACTTGATTTCCAGACCTCTCCCTCCTCCTCTAGTGAAGATGATGGCCCTAGTGAGCATGAAGCCAACTTCTAAAAGGGAAAATACTTCAAAGGGAAGCAATCTTCTTCATTTACTCCAAGGTGCTACAAGTGTGGTAAAAAGGACACTACAAGAGTGAATGTCCTAAGGCTAGAAACTCACACCACAAGAGCATATACAAAAAGGAAGAAGAGTACAAGAAGGATATCAAAAACAAGAGGAAAGATAAGAAGGAAAGGAGGCACAAAGACGCAACTCATGCAGCTTGGGAAGGATCATCCTCAAGTGTCTCAAGCTCCGATGAAGATGGAGAATGCCACCTTGCACTCAAGGCCTCCACAAGTGAATATATTGGTGAGGTAAGCAAGGTAAGTGAGGTAAATTTGCATGAGTTAGCTAAAGAAACTCTTATTGACATGCTTGTTACTACCCATTCTTCTTATTCCAAATGTAAATATTCAAAGAAGAGGTTGGGTAAAATTATTGATGACTTGTATGTTAAACTTGATATTCTTGAGAAAAATGAGAAAATTCATGTTGAGAGCATTGATTCCTTGCAAGGCCAATTTCTTGATCTTGAGCTCCAATGTAATGGAGTTGAAGTAGAGAATGGTGTCTATCTTAAGAATATTGCATCTCTTAAGGAAGACAACCAAAAGTGCCTAAATGAGCTTGAGTTACTTAAAATTGAAAATGCTGAACTTAAGCTTATTAGTGATGCTTGTCGAGATGAGAGAGATGTTTATCTCAAAGAAATTCAAATTCTTAAATTTTAAAATGCTAGGTTACTTTGTCAAGTTAATGATTTATCTTCTAGACCTATTTTGCCTAGTAATGATGTTGCTTCTATTACTCTTGAAAGTGATTCTTACTTGACTAAAGCCCTCTATTTAGAGGTCAAACTTTCTAGAGATGATCTTTCTAGATTGTCTTCTACTATTATATCTCTTACTAATGAAAATCACAGACTTAGAGCCTATCTACAAAAATTCTTCAAAGGGAAAAACTCCCTAAATGAAATCCTTGACCATTCTACCAAACAAAGTGGTACTAGTAGTTTGGGATTTGTCGGGGGGGGGATCCTAAGGGAAAGAGTAAGGCCAAAGGTAACAAAAAGAGTAAGGAAACTCCTCTTTTCATTGGAAAGTCCTCTATCTCTAAGAACCCTATGATTTTCTCTCATTGTAAAAGTGATGATAATTATTCTACTTATTGTCCTTACAAGCCTAAGGGGACCAACCCAAAGATTAAATGGGTCCCCAAGCTAACACTAGATCCCAAAGTTTGAGTTGGGAACCAACACTCTCCTTTATTGCATGAAAAAGGGAACTGATTGTTGATAGTGGCTTCTCAAATCACATTGCATGTGATATAAGCCATTTCAACAATTTCACAAAGAAGAAAGGAGGTTTGGTTACTTTCGAGGACAACAAGAATGGTAAGGTAAAAGGACAGGGTGATGTAGGTGAATCCTTGTGGATCAAGAATGTTCTCATTGTGGATAGCCTACATCACAATTTAATAGTGTTAGTCAATTATGTGATAATGGTTACCTTGTGCTATTTACTTCTTTTGAATGCTTGCTCCTAGATTCCGTCACTTACAATGTCATATTTACGGGAACTAGGAACGATAATCTTTATGCAATTGTACTTGATTCTATTAAGCCTATTGTTGGTAGATACCATGTAGTCAATTCGACTGATATTTCTCTTTGGCATTGTCAACTAGGTCATGTAAATATGCATCAATTGAAGAAGTTGAGCAAAAAGGACTTGATCAAGGGATTTCCCAAATTAGATTTTGAAAAGGATGAAGAATGGCAACCTTGCACTCAAGGAAAGTAAACCAAGTCCTCCTTCAAATCCAAAGGAGTTGTTAGAAGCAAGAGAGCTCTTGAACTTCTCCACATTAATCTATTTGGACCTATGAGAACTCAATCACTTTGTGTTTCCAAGTATTGTGTTGTTATTGTTAATGATTTCTCTCAATAATACTTGGACCTTCTTTCTCATTTCTTAGAGTGACAATCTTGATGTTTTCTATAGATTTTGCAAATGAGTTGAAAATGGAGCTTCTTTTTGGATTGTTTCCATATATAGTGATGATGGGGAAGAATTCAAAAATGATCTTTTTGAACATTTTTGTGATGAGTTTGGATATGCACATAACTTTTCTTCACCTCAAACACCTCAACAAAATGGGGTTGTAGGGAGGAAGAACAAGTCACTACATGAAATGGCTAGGACCATGCTTTTAGAGTATGATACTCCAAAGAAATCTTGAGCCGAAGCTGTTAGTACTTCATGTTTTGTGCAAAACCAAGTTTTTACACATCCCTCTTTGAAAGAAACCCCCTATGAGCTATGCCATGGTAGGAAGTATTCTATCGAGTATTTTCACATTTTTGGGTGTCATTGTTTTGTTTTGAACACGAAAAATTCTCTCGACAAGTTTAATCCAAAATCGTGCAAGGATTTCTTTCTTGGCTATAGCACTATAGCAAGGCTTATAGAGTGTATAATGTTGATCTATATAAATTAGAAGAATCTATTTATGTAAAATTTATTGAAACTAACCCCTATGTTTCCAAGGATATTGTTGACGATGATGTTGCAGATGAAGTAATTTCTATCCTAAAAGAACTCAACATCACCCAAAAAGAAAAAGAGGTGGCCACTCAATAAGAATAGATAGATGAAGAAAATAAGGATCCAACTCCCCACTTTACAAAGAATCATCCTAAAGAGCTAATCATAGGTGACCCCTTTGAAAGAGTGAAAGGCTGTCTACAACAAGGAACAAGCAAACAACACCTTGATCTCACATCTCGAGTCCAAGAATGTCAAAAAAGCTCTTGGGGATGATGAGTGGATCCTAGACATGCAGGAAGAACTGGATCAATTTGAGAAGAACAAAGTGTGGAATATATTTCAAAGACTATGTGATAGAAAGATCATTGGCACCAAGTGGGTCTATTACAATAATCTAGATGAAAGCAACAAGGTGTTAAGAAACAAAGCAAGGTTAGTGGCTCAAGGCTACAATTAGTAGGAAGGTATAGATTTTGATGAAACCTCTGCATCTATATCTAGACTTGAGTCCATTTGTATGTTGCTTGCTTTTGCTATTTATAAAAATTTCCTTCTATATCAAATGGATGTTAAAAGTACATTTTTGAATGGTTAAATTGAGGAGGAAGTGTATGTTGCACAACCTCCGGGATTTGAACATGATAGTTTGTCAAACCATGTTTATCTATTGTAAGAAGCTCTCTATGGTCTCAAACAAGCACCTCAAGCATAGTATGAGAAACTAAAGAACTTTTTGTTAGATCATGGCTACATAGTGGGCAAAGTAGATTCTAACTTATTTCTAAAACATGCTTCTAACATTTTTCTTATCTTCAAATTTATGTTGATGATATCATTTTTGGCAGAACTAATCTTGATCTTTGCAAGGAGTTTAGTGATCTTATGCTGAGTGAGTTTGAGATGAGCATGATGAGTGAACTTAGTTTCTTCCTCGGCTTTCAAATCAAGAAAACCAAAGATTGAAACTTCATCAACCAAGGCAAGTATCCAAGTGAGCTACTCAAGTGCTTTGGGATGGAGAACACCAAGCCGATGGACACCCACATGTCAAACACCTCTAAACTTGATAAAGATGGAGAAGGTGAGAAAGTGGATGAGAAGCTCTATAGAGGTATGATTGGAAGTTTACTTTACTTAACTACCTCTAGATCTGACATATGCTTAGTGTTTGTTAGTGTGCTCACTTTCAATCAAATCCTAAGAAATCACATCTTATAGCTGTTAAGAGGATTTTAAGGTACTTAGCCAAAACCTAAAATTTTGTACTATGGTATCCCAAGTCGAGGGACTTTACTCTTACGGCTTATAGTGATGCTGATTATGCAGACTGTTTGATTGATAGAAAGTGCACAAGTGGCACTTGCTTCCTCTTAGGACCATGCTTGGGGTCTTGGTTTTCCAAGAAATAGAGTACAATGACTTTATCAACTACCGAGGATAAATACATTACAGTCGGGAGTTGTTGTGCCCAGGTTCTATCGATGAAGCAAATGCTCCAAGACTTTAACATTTATTTTGATGCTTCCCCTATCTTTTGTGATAATACTAGTACAATAAATTTATCTTACAATCCTATATTGCGTAGTAGACCCAACCATGTAGAGGTTCATCATCATTTTCTTCATGATCACTTTGCCAAAAAGGATATCTGTATCATGCATGTGGACACAGAAAACAAGTTAGTAGACATTTTTACTAAACCTCTAGCAAGAGAGAAATTCAATTTTATTAGATTTAAACTGATCATAACTTCTTTGGATGAATTTTATATGCCTTCTAGTTAGTTTTCATCTATCCTATATGCTTTGCTCATGTCTAGATCACCCTTTCTTGCTAAAGTGCTAAAAGTTCACATTCTTGTGCCTTGTTTTTTTTTCTCTTGTTTTAGGTATTTTTTTGCAAATGCTTATTTTATTGCTAAATAATACCCAATGATGAGTGATATGTTCCTACATATGTTTAAAATGAAAAAAATGGACTAGAAAAATAAATTTAACTAGAACTCAAATGTCTATAAACTAATATTTCTAAGTTTGCGACAAAACCTCTATCGATCGAGTTGCCAACTCGACCAATTGGTGGCCAAGGGCTTTTGTAAAAAGCCATTCGGTCGAGTTTCCATCTCACAGAACTCGGCCAATGGCCAGGATGGACCAAATCTTAAGTAGGTTTCAGCCTTCTATTCTCCCTCTCAACTAGAGAAAAGTCGATTGACTCCTCCTATAACTCTCACAAGCTCTCAAACCTAGCCCTAACCTTCCCTCTCCCCGCCCTAGCTAGCCCTCGTTTGACCTTCCTAGATCCTTTTCCTATCGGCCCTAGGTGGTTAGATGACCTTAGGTGGTGATCCTCTAGTTTCGACTCCTATTCTTCTCCATTTTGCCTCCATGGCTTCAAATAGAAGATAGACAACTGCCTGTTCTGGAGTTCCTTCATCCTCACCCAACTCTCACCTCATTCCCTATGATGATACCTTCTTTGTCTCAACAAAAGCTTTAAATCAGTACAAGGATCTCCTTCTGAGGAACCCCTTTCCCTTCCATGCTTTGTTTGAGCCTCACCCTACTAAGAAAAAAGTCATAGATGAGGTAGTCGAGTTGCTTTATGATCATCACCTAGCTGCCCTCAGTGTCAAATGCCAGTGCTTCCACAATTCCATGATGAGCACTAAGGCGATTCATGAGTTCTACACTAATCTATCATGGAATTATGACACTCTTGTACCCACTCCTAATACTCAAGGGTGCTGGCTAAATTGGACATTAATATAATCCCTTTTGTTTTGATGATGACAAATATTTCTTTCATATGGTTTTAAGTGTTTATATAAATAGGACATGCCTTAGGACACCTAAACTCACTTGAGTACACAACTTGCATATACAATTCACTTGAGATCACATTGCAGCAAGCCATTAGCAAAGATTTCACTTGCAAAACATTTCCACAAGCTGTGAATTTGTGTCCTATAGGCTGATATCTCCTATCCACTATACATTCACATCCATCCACTTTGGTTAGGAGATCAAACACTTGATATAGGATTCAAGCCTTGTGCTACATTGGTAAAGTTGTACTTTCCTGCTTCTTTCTTGTTCATTTTTATTTCTTTGGTTCTCCTTTGCTACTCGTAGGTTGGAGGTTGCGGAAAGGAGGTTGTTGGAGCTTCTTCAGGTGGTGAAGGTAGCTCGACGGATTTAGGTTTACTTCAAGAAGGCTGTCTCAATGGGAAGCTACTTCAAGAGGAAGGATACTTCAAGGGGGAGATTGGAGTTACTTCAAGGAAGGCTTCTTCAAGGTTGGTGAGACTACTTCTAGGTGAAGGCTATCCTAAGGGTGAAGGTATTTGTATCTTATGTAACATCCTTGCGAGGTAATAAAATACAAGTGATTTCAAAATCCCAATTGGAAACAATTGGGTAGTGAACTGACTCCCTTAGTATTTGCTAAGGGTGGAACCACTCTAAACATCGTGTCTCCTTCTCCAACATTCGTGTGATTGTTTGTTTGGTTAAATTAATTGTAAAAATTTCATAAAACCCTATTCACCCCCCTCTAGTGTTTTTCAATTGGTATCAGGGCAGGCTTCAAGGAGCTCTAATTGAGTCTTGAAGATGGTGGGTGGTGGAGTCTACAACCTCAAGCAAAGGAAAAACTTGGACCAACCTTCAACAAGTTGTAGATGGTGTTTAGGAATGGGACACACAACACTTAGCTGTCCAAGGAAGTCAAAGAAAGAAGAGGTGCATAAAGAGGTACAATGCTTCGTTACTACTATAAATGAAGAAGAACAAGAGGTAAGTCTTTTTGACTTGTCAAAAGAAGATTTAATTGTTAGTCTTCAAGAAATGCATGACAAATATATTGATTGTAAAAAGAAACTAAAAAGAGTCACTAAAGCTAATGAGGATTTGTATGCTCAATTAAATGATCTTACTTTTGAAAAGGAAAGTATTATTTATAAAAATTCTATCTTGAAATTATCTCTCAATAATTGCAATAAAAAGTTGCTTACTCTAGAAACAAACTATGATATTCTTTCTCAAGAAAAGGTTGAACTACTTGCAAAATTGAATGATCTTCAAACTCAACCTATTTTGTGTACTCATGTAGATTATGATGTTATTATGAAAGAAAGAGATAGTTTGTTGTATAATCTAGAGAAAGAAAATTTAAATGTTAAAGAGAATGGATGAGATTTCTAAATTACAAAAAGAAATTAGTGGCTTGAGAAATAATGGTATTCTTGATAAGATTCTAAAAGATTGTTCTGGTTATACTAGAAGAAGAGGTTTAGGATATGTTCCAAAGGAAAACTTTTATCAACCTAAACCTAGGAGAACTCAAGCACCCAAGACCAAAATTATGTATGTACCCAAGAACAACTCAACTCAAAATCCTAGAAAGAGAAATGAAATTGATTCCATTTGTTGTCACTATTGCTTGCATCTTGGACATTATTCTTTTTCATGTTCGTACAAGAAAAAGGATGTTGAGTTGGTATGGGTTCTGAAACCCCCAAACTAAATGAATATAAATAGTATCAAGTTGAGATATGACCAAAGACTCTAATTTGACTATCTTTATGTCCTATCTCAACTAAACATAAAGGAACAACAAAATAACCCATAACATGACATAAAAAAATTGCTGAAAACAAACAAAAACAACCTTGGTCGACAAATATTTCGACCGAGACTCTTTCGAGAAAGTTTTTGACCGAGGGAATACCTGTACCAAAATCTAAAATCTACTATAAAAATAGTAACCGCCCCGATCAAAAAAGAATTCGACCGATATAACTTCGATCAAACATTCATTGGACCGAATTTTAACTGATAAAACTGGAGATACAACAACCTTCTCGGTCAAAAAGAATCTTGACCGAAAAGAGGTCAGTCGAGAAAGAGTTCGACTGAATAAGGTTATGGAAAACCTATTTAACTGGTTCAGTCTACCATAAACTTGATATAAATTTGGTATAAATGAAAATTGATTGGAAATTATGAATGAATCATAAATCTTGGAGACAACTCTCAAATCACATATTGATAATTTGCATCATGATCTATATGTTGATTCTTTATATCCTTATTAAACATGTTGTAAATTTACTAATTATGTGATCAAAACTATTGCAAATAGAAATTAGAAATGTTTTCTGAAAATCATTACACACATTGTAAATCCCTAAATTGCTATTTCTCTTGAAATGATTAAGCATGTTCATCTACATGGTTTGGCTTAAAACTCAAAATTATGAACCATGTTGATTTAATCAAGGAAATTACTATTTTATCATAATCTAAATGGTTTGTCCTAAGTATTCCTTGGTCTATGAATATAGAAACCATGTGTCTTCAAAATTTGCTTTTAAATGATCATGATCATTGTATTTCATGAAATTATGGATATGCTTCTATTGTTCAATCATGATCATTGTGTTATGGATATGCCTTTATTGTTTTGTCATGATCATTGTGTTTCATCTTTTACTTGGTTTGCCTAAAATAATTTTTGATCTATACAAACCATGAATGGATATTGTTTTCAAAATGATCATAGCGATTCAACTCTTTACATATAAAGATGATGTTATCATTGAAAATGCCATTTTGCATAAAAGTAAAACTCAATGGCACAAATGCATCTTGACATATTAAGTTAATAATTATCTTGTGCTTAGCTTATGGAAAAGGATATTATCTATGTGATACATGATTGGAAATATATACTCTTACTGCAATTGGACATGCTTCAATACAAATATAGCATAGATTGCAAGTTCATTTTCAATTACTATGATCTTATACATGGTTTGCCTAAAAGTATTTCTTGGCCAATCTAAAAATCATGAACCATGTTGCCTTGAGAAAACTTCATATATTTCTTGCATTAGTGGAATAAGATGTCTTGCTTAGAATAAAATTATTTCAATATTCTATCTAAAGCCTATTCTAAGAAAATCAAGAGCAAGACACCATTTCAAAATCAAATATTGGTTACATGAATTAAGTTCTATAAAAACTTTGATCCTAAGCTACAATCTTTCAAATTGATATAAATTCTTTCAAATTGGTATCCACCTGTTACATAAAGGCTTTATATTCAATCAAGTGGATTATTGAGAGTGCTTAAACTGTAAATCTACATAAAATGCCTCTCAGTCAAAATAAAGTTCGACAGAGGGGCGCCCAGGTCGAAGTCTAGGTCGAACTAAAATGAGCTTGACAAAATGCTTAATTGTAAATCATTTTCTTGCACTCAATCTTAGTATATTTAAATCAAGTCATTAGTGCATAGCTCTCATAAAAGGTTAACTTATTATGATCTAATGCTTATTATGACCTTAGAATCCTTAAATTATCTTGATTATAAGATTATGGGGGAGCTCAAAAAAACTATCTTGGCTATAAGATTAAGTAGGAGTTCACAAAACATTATAAACATCATAAAGAAAATTTGAAACTAGTTATGACCTTAGTATCTTTAAAGTAATCTTGGTCAATAAAGGAGCCTACAATATTTATGAATATAATTTATATCTTGTCCTTAATGGAATTCTCTAAACAAATTAGGGAATAACATCCCGTGCATTTGGTTAGAGATACATTCATTGATTCTACTATAATCTTAAAAGAATCTCATATCATTTCAAGGCTTAACATCCCTTGTAAATGGCTGAGAAACTATTAAATATATTCATGAACTTAAAGGATTCTCATGTCATTTTTAGGGCTTAACATCCCTTATAAAATGGATGAGAAATCAATACATGTGTCCATCATGAGCCTAAATGGATCTCATATCATTTTCAGGGCTTAACATCCCTTGTAAAATGGATGAGAAATCAAAACACATATGCCATGTATCTAAAAGGATCTCATATCATTTCAAGGCTTAACATCCTTTGCAAATGATTGAGAAATAAATTGTGGCTAAATTTGACATAAAAATAAGTGGTTTGCATTAAATTGTGTTGATTACCTTTGCTTTAAAAATTGAGTATCAAATTATCAAATTAAGGGGGAAAAATAAAAGTCATACTTAATGATTAGCTTGGTTATCTTTTTGAAATGACAAAGGGGGAGAAATAATATAAAATCAATAATATAAAGTAAAATGAGTTTCATAATCTCTCGGCTAGCACACACTTGCAAACAAGAGAATGGCTGTAAAAAGTAAACTTTAGGTATGAAACTCATATGATTTATATTTCCTTGGTTTATATTTTGGAAATGTTTGTCATCTTCAAAAAGGGGGAGATTGTTAGCTAAATTGGACATTAATATAATTCCTTTTGTTTTGATGATGACAAACATTTCTTTCTTATGATTTTAACTTGCTATTTGAGTGTTTCAGGGACAAGCATATAAGGTGGTGGATAGCGAAGACTTGGAAGATCAATTTGCTAAAATTGCTTTATTTTCATGATTGTAATCAATGTAAAAACTTGTACAAGTTGATAATGTAAAACTACTTAGATATCATGTAAATCAAGCGTTTAAATCTTCCTATCTACACACAACACTTAGATAGGTCATTCCTAAGTGAGCATCACAATTGCACATTCATTTGTTACAATTAGCATATGAGTTAAAGTTTTGAAACAAAGTTCGTCTCGGTCGACAAACTTCTTGACCGAGATACTCTCGGTCGAACATCTTCTCGACCGAGAAACTCCCAAGTCTAAAGCACGAACATCTTTGCAAAACCTGCTATAAGTCATCATAGAGAAGGGCTCGGTCAAACTTTACTTCGACCGAGGCAATGTCTCAAGCATGTTCTATAGCTGTTAGACTTGGTTATATAACTGTTAGAGTTAGTGGAAAAAGTGGTTGGGAGTTGAGCTGAACGTTGCTCCAGACTCACCCTCGGCTGACAATTTCCTCGACCGAGAGACACTCAGACGACAAACTTCTCGACCGAGAAGAGTTCTATATGCACTTTTCAGAAGTAATTAACTAGCCGTTACTAATGCAATTAGTGGATATCTAATGGCTAGTTAAGCACTAAGAACCCCCTAGAAAGTGTCTAGAACGTTCCCAAGCACTAGTAGGCCATTCCTATAAATAGGACGTGCCTTATGACACCTAAACTCACTTGAGTACACAATATACAATTCACTTGAGATCACATTGTAGCAAGCCATTAACAAAGCTTTCACTTGCAAAACATTTCCACAAGCTGTAAATTCGTGTCCTATAGGCTAATATCTCCTATCCACTATACATTCACGTTCATCCACTTTGGTTAGGAGATCAAACACTTGATATAGGATTCAAGCCTTGTGCTACATTGGTAAAGTTGTACTTTCCTACTTCTTTCTTGTTCCTTTTTATTGCTTTGGTTCTCCTTTGCTACTCCTAGGTTGGAGGCTACGGAAAGGAGGTTGTTGGAGCTTCTTCAGGTGGTGAAGGTAGCTCGGCGGACTTAGGATTACTTCAAGAAGGCTGTCTCAACAGTAATATACTTCAAGAGGAAGGCTACTTCAAGGGGGAGCTTAGAGTTACTTCAAGGAAGGATGCTTCAAGGTTGGTGAGACTACTTCTAGGTGAAGACCATCCTAAGGGTGAAGGTATTTGTATCTTATGTAACATCCTTGCGAGGTAATAAAATTCAAGTTCTATCAAAATCCTAATTGGAAATAATTGGGTAGTGGACTGACTCTCTTAGTATTTGCTAAGGGTGGAACCACTCTAAATGATGTGTCTCCTTCTCCAACATTCTTGTGATTTTTTGTTTGGTTAAATTAATTGTAAAAATTTCATAAAACCCTATTCACCCCCTCTAGTATTTTTCAAAGGGATTATCACTTCCATGATTGCTAGTAAGATGTTCACAATCTCAGAAGATACCTTGAATATGTTTTTCAATGCACCTGAGGTAGCAAACACTTGGAGGAAAGACTATCATGAATATTTTGACCGCGTTGACCCTGAGGCTTTCTACAAGCAAAATGATATCACTCTTCCTAATATTCATATATTCTTGAAGAAGCCTCAGACACCCTATAGGAAGAAATTCACCATCCCATCCTCTGCCTTGGACATTGAAAACCACATTCTTTATTTGGTAGTCAACTTCAATATTCACCCCAAAAAGAATCAAATTGAAATTGTAGAGAATACTACATCGATTATGTTTTGCCAATTGAAAAACATCCGAGTCAAGTGGTCTAGATATTTTCCCCACCATATGACATGCTACAACTCCAGGAAGAATACCCGTGGCACCCACCCACCCTACCCAACTTTGATCTATGGACTCTTTGCCTTTGCGATTGAGAAGTCTCTTTTTCATGATTTTTATTACAAACCTTATAGAAAAGGAGTCTGTATCTGTGGGACCACAATTGAGAAAAGCTTTTTGCCTACATCCTCTTCCACCACACTTGGAGCCTCTACCTCCACATAGGAACCTCCACCTCCACCACCATCTTGGCCTACCCGTGCCTCATTTCATGTATCCAATGAAGCCCTCATGGGTTACATGGTGCATCAGTAGGCACACAACCTACAAGTTTAGGAGCATCTGCATCAAGATCTCTATTCTATCATGTCTTCTATGATCCTATCCTGTGTCCATCCTTATCCTACCTACAGACCTACCCAGGTGGTGATTATGCTTCCTATGCATATAATCACTTCTACCCGACCCCTCCACCTGCTGCTTCTGCTTTTACACCCTCTAATGTTGGTGGACCTACCCCTGGAGTGTTGGATTTTAGGGGAGACAGAGAAGGCAGCAGAAACAAAAAGTTTTCTCCTTCCCAAACCCAGAACAAGAAAATGTGTCAACGTCTATACAATAGGAAAGGATGGTTTGTGGAATCATACCTTGTCCTGAGGCTTGCTCGGTGACAATACCTCGCGCCTTGAGTGGTCTACACCTCCGGTCTTGGACGGTGTCTGTGTATCTCCTGGTCGCACCGGGACTGACGACTCTTGGTATCACCGAGACTGTCAGGATTGACAGCTGTCCTCCGAGTGGCAGAAATCTTCCGCCTCTGAAATACTCAACACAGACCACATGGAATTCCAATCTCCTTGTCCCACAAGGAATTTGAAGGAGTCGCACCCTCCTGTCAGCGTACTAGTCACTGACACACTCTCCTGCCACCAGTCGCTTTCTGCAATTGTCTTTCCCTTGCTGTGCCTCCCTTATCAGGTAGCACTTGCTCGGGCTCTCTTGGTTACCAAAACCAGAGAGAACGACAACTTTACAGAGCAACTGGTTGCACTGAGTTGTTCTTTGAGAGGCCCCCAATACCCCTATATATAGGAGGGTCATGGGACAAGGTTCTCTATCTCAGGCAATGCGGGACTAAAGCAGGAGTAGAAGGGTTCGAGATTTTCCACAAAAACAAGCAACTCCGTAACCTGAACCGATTGTTTCATTTCTGAAACAGTCGGTTGGGGACCTGAGCCGGTCGGTTGACACCTCAACCGATCAGTTGGGACCCATCAAATGGTCGGTTCATTTCTGAACTGGTCAGTTCGTGGTCCTGTTCAGTTCTCGATTGAATTTTCTTCTTTTGTTTCTAATTGGTATCAAATACCAATCCTTGTCCCACTAAAATTGGCCAAGTGAAACGAAAAGAAATTTCTCACCAATCCTACTTTCCCAACTTGCTCGGTTGCATCAGTTGAACCGATCGTTTCAACACTTGAAGCAATCATTTCACCCTGTCCATGAGCCGATCGACTCACCACCTGAGCCGATCAGTTCACCAAGCTCATTCGATCAGTTCATCACATGAGACGATCGGTTGGGAATGCAGATTGTGCAGAAATAGTCAATTGTAGTTTCAATCAATCCGATACTATAATGACAGTCACCAAACTGACAAAAAAATCGTTACTAATTAAGCGGAATAAACATAAATAGCGGATTAACAAAAATCACTAAAATTTAAAACCATTTTGCAAGGAGATCCTTGTACATAAAACTTTTACTGAAAGGTCCAAAACTCATACATATCGTGATTTACATTGTACAACATTGTTTCATCTCATCTCGAGGACAACATATAACAGTTTCTCTATCAAAACACATACTAGAGAAACATAAAACCTCGAGGAATTCAAGCCAAAACCTCAGATCGTTCATGAAACCATAACGAACCAACCCCAAGGAACTGAGAGTACATAGACGACACATATGACTTCTATCTACAAGACATGACAGACAATACACTCAACCTGAGCTGTCACTGCTATCCCTGCTACTGTTGTTCTTTCTCTGCAGAAAGGTCTTCACCTCCTCATGCATGTCCACCTAAAAATTTGGATCCCACAGGGGGGTGAGACAATTGTAATTGTCCCAGCGAGAGATATAACTCTCCACCAACAATGTTATTATCATAGTTAAATAGTATTAAACTGAGAAGAGGATAAGCAGTTTAGAATATTCTCATATTTTAAGGTATTGCAACTATCTATGATAGAGCAGTAAATCATCCATTCTCTTTATAAGGAATAGGAAGAACATGTATATTATTTACCCATCATACTATATCAACATCTCAAGCTTATCATGTGATACTCATTTTCATGGTATGTCATCCATGAATCATTCTCATTTCTATCTGTTGGCCTTAGCCAATATGCTAACCAGATATTGAATTGTACCAGTCATGTGAGTATACATCATCATATTCTATCTAGGCATTGGACTATGCCAATCCTGTGCAACCATTCCAGGCATTGGACTATGCCAATCCTGTGACATTATTCCAGGCATTGGGTTATTGCCAATCCTGTGTTATTATTCTAGGCATTGGGATTTAACCAATCCTGTGATTATAGGCTTCATGCCTCTGCCAGGTATTGGGTTATTACCAATCCTATGATTATAGGCTCCATGCCTCTGCCAAGTATTGGGTTATTACCAATCCTGTGATTATAGGCTCCATGCCTCTGCCAGGCATTGGGTTATTACCAATCCTGTGATTATAGGCTTCATGCCTCTGCCAGGTATTGCGTTATTACCAATCCTGTGATTATTATAGGCTTCATTCCTCTGCTAGGTATTAGGTTATTACCAATCCTGTGATTATAATAGGATTCATGCCTCTGCCAGGTATTGGGTTATTACCAATCCTATGATTATAGGCTTCATGCCTCTGCTAGGTATTGGGTTATTACCAATCATGTGATTATAGGCTTCATGCCTCTACCAGGTATTGGGTTATTACCAATCCTGTGATTATTATAGGCTTAATGCCTCTTCTAGGTATTGGGTTATTACCAATCCTGTGATTATAGGCTTCATGCCTCTGCCAGGTATTAGGTTATTACCAATCCTGTGATTATAGGCTTCATGCCTCTGCTAGGTATTAGGTTATTACCAATCCTGTGATTATAGGCTTCATGCCTCTTCCAGGTATTGGGTTATTACTAATCCTATGATTATAGGCTTCATGTCTCTGCCAGGTATTGGGTTATTACCAATCCTGTGATTATAGGCTCCATGCCTCTGCCAGGTATTGGGTTATTACCAATCCTGCGATTATAGGCTTCTTGCCTCTATGAGGTATTGGGTTATTACCAATCCTGTGATTATAGGCTTCATGTCTCTGTCAGGTATTGGGTTATTACCAATCCTGTGATTATTATAGGCTTCATGCCTCTACCAGGTATTGGGTTATTACCAATCCTGTGATTATAGGCTTCATGCCTCTACCAGGTATTGGTCCGTAACCAATCCTGATTACATAGCCAGGCAGTGGACTCTAACCACTCCTGATTACACATTCATTATGGGATATCAATCCCTTAAATTTATCATTGGTTATCACATCCTTTTTACTAGGCATTATACCCTGGGGCAAGCCATCATATCAATTCACATTCTTTATATAATACAAGTATTCCTCATGTCTCATTTTAACATATTCAAAGCACCATAGCCCTTATTTTGGCTATGACTATAATGCATGTATGACCAAGATTTCATTATTATCTTTGTAACCATTTATTATTATTATTATTATGTTAAAGGGTTCCCATTTACCTGGTTTATTTTAAACATTACCAATTCATACATCAATCTCTAGATCAATATCTTGTCACTTCTCATTAGGCAACAACTAATCATATGGCTCACAAGGCCATTAAACATCTTATCACCTCTCACTAGGCAACAACTATTCACATGGCTCACAAGGACATTAAACATCTTGTCACCTCTTACTAGGAAACAACTATTTACATGGCTCACAAGGCCATTAAACATCTTGTAACCTCTCACTAGGCAACAACTATTTACATGGCTCACAAGGCCATTAAACATCTTGTCACCTCTCACTAGGCAACAACTATTAGGGTTAGGGTTTCCCCTTTATTGCGGAATAGGGTTTCAAGTTCATATTATTAATTAAACCCTAATTCATTGCTCCACACATCTAGGAGCATACATTGATATCATAAGTATTCAATTATACTTATTTATTCTCATCTTTTATCATTAAATGATAATCAACACGAAGTATGAGTTTCTCTCTCATCCTCTCAAGGATATTAATTACATCATACTCTATTATCTTGACTTTACCCTTTCTCAAGGTATGTTAGCCTACACTTATCAAAGTGCATTACATCTCAATGTAACAATTGACATTACACACTTCATGTGTTACTCATCCAAGTATATTGGATTTAAGGTGCATCAAGGTGCATCAACCTTGAGGTGTTGGATGTAGTATTTATCATGCCTTGATGTATTACTTCCCTCATTACTTTCAACTTACTTATCTTCATCAAATTATCTTGTATTAGGGTATATCCCATACTAATACTTTATGCACTAACACATCCCATTTATAATGTAGTGTATTGGCCATAAGTCACACATTTGAATTACCCAACTATCATCAATGATATGGGCTCATCTCGGATCAAGACATTGTTAATATAAGGTTGTCCATTATCAACCACTCTAGCTGTCTCAGCTATCAAGATATTAGCCACACCATTACTTGGTGTTACACTCATTACTCCTAAGAGTCTCTTGCCCTCACCTTTACAAGGTATATCGGGTTAGAAGTGTGCATATGTTCACCATATCAGGTTCTAAGTATATGAGCACTCACCATATCGGGTTGGAAGTATATACACACCATTCATATCGGGCTAGAGGTGTTTATATGTGTTACCCATGTCGTTCATGAGGTATAAATCCATCACCATTGTCGGGCTAAACATCAACTAGAGTTGTGTATCGGGCTACCATATCGTGCAATAGCACTTGCTATTCTTTATTCATATCAGGTTACCCAAGTTAGGGTTTCATGTCAACTTACAAGTATTCATTTAACCTTCTATCGTACATGGAGTTTATACCTGACTCCCTATCGTGCAAGAGGTGTATACTACACCTCCATATCATGCAACAATGTATTCATTCATATCCATATCGTTCAAGTGAAGAAGGTGCATCATCATATCGGGTTAAAGGTGCTTACTAGTGTGCTTGCACCCGATATAACTTTTATAAGGTGATATCATCATCTGAAAGCTCTAGACCTTTGTTATAACTATTATAGTTCATGTCAACAGGTCTAAGAAACTACTAGAACTCATAATTCCATCACCTATTTCAGGAAATTTTGGAATTAAAAGTACATCATTAAATACAACAATTTAGGTGATGAATAACAACATGGATGAGTTCAAGTTATATAACCCACCTTAAGAACCACTTCAAAGCTCAAGGATCCAAAGCTCCATGTTCCTAAGGTTGAGGATGAACTTATCATATCCTCTAGATATAAGAAATAATCATAGATAAGCAATTGGTGAAGAAGAAAAGAAAGGAAGATCAAAACCCTAAATTCATGCTTCAATCCAAGGTTGAAGATGATCTTATCCTCACCTTAGGGTTAAGTATGAGCTCCTTCTTTCTCCTTAACACATTTGCACGATAAACTAGTGTCCTTTAACGATATGCCAACCATCATGCACGATATGGCACTCACGTGCATGATATGACACTCACTTGGAGTCAAAACTTCACTCTATGGCCGATATCACCCTATATGGCCAATATCACCTACTTGGGCGATATGCTCTATCCATGGGCAATACCCCAAGGCCCATGCACGATACCATAGCATCCCTTCACGATAATGGAGCTCTATGCATGATACCTTAGGGTAGGAGGGTGGTAAGGGTCGCAAAATTGCACCAAGAGGTGAAACTAGGGGTATATATACTTGTTGTTCATGAAGAAAGGCAAAAATGAGGTGTCAACATTTTGAGCTAGTAGGTGCCACGTGTAATGCATGGGTGACTCGTGTCCATGCATGCATCATCATTTATCTTGTCTTGCAAAACAGTTGAGGATCATCTAGAGATGCAAATTCGTCCATTACTTATCCATTTGGATAAGTCATCTAGGTTTAATCTCCATTTTAAGTCAAGCTGATACACTTTTTCTAAGGAAACTTGTTGGCCGTCACACCTCAACTCCTTGAGGTGCTTTGCACGATATGTACTTTTCCAAGAGTTCACAAAACGATATGGGACACCTCCTTGGGCTCCATGGCCGATAGGCACTCATATATAAGCTTTTCAACTTGATACAACTCAAGTTAAGCTTCCAAATTCAACCCTTTTTCTTGGTCATTTCATCACCAAGAGTATCATCATTCATAATTGATCCAAACATGGTGTCTCATTCATTATCTCTACTCTAAATGATACATAGAGTAATTAGTTACATTATAGAGGTGGTAATTTACATATCAACCCCACATTTTGTGTAAATTACAATTTGTACCAAAATTGATGCACAGGGTATCAACATTGTCAAACAAGTTCAAACTTGGAATTTAGGATTTCCACAAGCCACCACCTTGAATAATTCTCTATATAATGATGCTAAAAAACATGAGGCATGTTCAACATGTGACATTTTGCATTATAGCCCCTCAATTTGGGTAAATTGCACTTTGGTCCAAAACAAAGGAACATTGCTCAAACAACATTCAATCAGGACCAAACTTGGAACATAAGTGTGTCACATGATAAAAAAACTCCTTAGAGGATTATATTAAATTTCTAATCAAATTTATTAGCTAAAACTAACATGGTTACCTCATAACCCAGGTCAGGGTCATTACAAGTTATAAACCCCTAACAAGGATTTCGTCCCCGAAATCCCAGGTAAAGGGAGACATATATTATTCATTCATCATATCATCAAGTCTCCACATAACATCTTAATGTTATGGAGATGCTATATAACTTTGATCAACACAAAGTTCTTCCACATAGGGTTATCATAGAACATGTCACACATGACACATACTCTACTGTCCTTTTCATTATTGACTGTAGAGTCAACTGTGTTAGGTAACATTTTTCTTAGTCAGAGAATCATTATACATACCTTATTTAACTCAGGTTACCTCATTGATTTGTCACCTTTTACACTTACATCTTTGTTGATGTCATGTTTATGCATGGCATAAACCCCTAACATATGGTATCCATACTTCAGTATGTGACTAGACTAACTTCAAAGTTGGCCCTTCTAGGTAACCAAACATTATTCCTTTTTTGATAGCAAGAAGAAAGATTCATTACTCAATACGCCATACGACATCTACAAGGGTAGAGTACAACACCACCAAACCATACAAAGAGCTGATCAGAAACAAAGAAACACTGCAACTCACATCGGAAAGAAAATAAAACGCTTCTGTATTGATTTCTCTTCTGTGGAACTGACATAGGCGGTTTATCTTGAGAAATTCCTTCAACTTGAGCATAAAGCAGTGAATTAAGAACTCGATCAGCATGATGTACTGATAAAGGGTAATCTACTCAATCGACACCAGACGAACCAAGCAATAAGATCAAACCGTGGCAAAAATGAGATCTAGACTAACTATAAATCTCTCACTCTCCTAAAGAGAGGCTCGCCGGAAGGCGACCAGACAACACTGATAAACGGTGACCAAACAACATCGATAAAATGGTGATAGAAAAGGCAGATAAACTGCCACAGACCCGACCAAACAGCTAAGAAAACAAAAACATCAAAGGAAAACAGAACATGCAGAGGAAAGGGGGAGGAAACCCAACTGCTAGGACCAGCTCGACGGAGGAAATAGCCAAATCTGCCCGAGGAAGCAGCACAGAAGGCCAATGAGGCTACGCCCCAGCCGAAACCACCGCTTCTAGGCTCAACTGCCGAAGAGGAGTTCGACCCGAGGTATGAAGCTCTACTGCCGAAGGCAGGAGTGGCAAAGCCGAATCAGGACTACACCGCCACAAACTAGATTTGAGCGACCAGGAGAGGAGGAGAGGCCCGGGGGGAGCGGGCAGGCACTCACCGGCAGCCTGGAGCCCCTCCCCCAAGCCAGTCGTTCCACAGGGGAAGCCCTAAATCGCCCCCTTTTTCGCCAGAGCAGAGCGGACATAGGTAGCCGTACCACCAAGGAATCATGTTCTCATTTCCTCATATCATTGAAAGTTCTTGGATACTAGGATTAGTTACCTTGGTACCCATTATATGTGCCATAAACACATCACATCATCATCATGCTTACTAGATCTGGGTATTCAAACCCTCAGTCCATCACTAAACATTGTTACCTCTCATCAGGTAATTGTTACCTCTAGGTCTGAGGACCAGGGTAAACATTATACTAAACATCTTTTTTTGTTTATCAGTTGATCTATGATTAAATCAGATTTCTCCATATATCAATTAGGGTGTGGTAGAAATATCCATGCCACATCTTTAACTTCATTATACTCTTTAGATTGTCTCAAAATGACTACTTGATCAGAGTAATCAGAAAGATAGCAATCTAAGAGTGTCATACTTACCTTACCTTCAATAGATGAATACCTGGCCAGGGTATTCAAGAACTGAAATTAGGTAGTATGCATTTGTTTTATATTATGTTTCATTTCTTCAAATTTTTACTACTTTGTATCTCATATTTTCTCTAGGTGTTTCTTTTATGTCTCTTCCTTTTCTACATGAAGAGATAAATTTCAAAACATATAAGAGAATATTAATCTGAATATAGGTTTTTATCCTTCTTATCTCTTCCCCATGTCCTCATAGGACTAATTACAAGAAGCTCAACAACAACTACCTTCTTATGATTATCAGATAAAATCAAGAGAAGACATATCAGATGTCACCGCTCAAAGTCATTCATCACTTTAGGTTGACTCGAACATAGAGTCTAGCTGTTTCATGTTGTTTCTTTTGCCTTTTTATACTATTAGGTTGTAACTTTTGTAAGCCCTGCCGAGTCTACCTCAGTTGTTGGGTCATTTACTCCCTTCTTTTTGAATAAAACGGTTTAGTATGCTTAACATGTCCATATCTTATCCTTATACCATAGTCTTATCGGTCTCATTACCGATGTACAGACTAAGCCATGGGTTCTTACAGGTGGAAAGTTAGGACCTTTGCCTTTACTTAGTGGCTATTGCCCTAGTACACTAGGCATTTATTGCACTGATGGCATCAAAAACTTTGGCTTTTTAGAATAACTATGCAAATGTCTCTAGAATTGTAGAGACCTTTCCTTAATTCTTAGCTTATTGCCCCTTCTTGGGCTTTGCCATAACATATATACTATCTGTCTAAACTTATGGCAGAGTATACTTTCTTGCCATATGTTAATCTTTCCCACATTTCCACTGTTCCAACATGACTATGTCATTCAGGAACCCCTTCCAAAGCCCAAAGTTTCTGCATTAAGGATTGATAACCTAGGTTGTAATGTTAGTATCCAGTCTACTATATGTATCACTGTTGTCCTAACCTGCCCAACAAGAGTATAAACATAGGATTCTTTATCCTGATCGGGTCATGATGGGAATTCTCAAGCATTCATTCTTCTCTTACATGATCCCTTGCACCCTTTCTTGGTGTAACAACATTGTTCTCAGTAATGTATTCCCCATGTTCTCCAGTCATTTTTAAACTTTACCCTTTCTTCTGCATAAGTAGAAGTCACTATAGGGTATACTGGAGGACACTAACACAGACTCAACACCTTAGTCCTATGTCTCTGTAGACTCAACGAACCTTAAGCTCTGATACCAAACTTGTAATGACAGTCACCAAACTGACAAAAAAATCGTTACTAATTAAGCGGAATAAACATAAACATCGGATTAACAAAAATTACTAAAATTTAAAACCATTTTGCAAGGAGATCCTTGTATAGAAAACTTTTACTGAAAGGTCCAAAACTCATACATATCGTGATTTACATTGTACAACATTGTTTCATTTCATCTCGAGGACAACATATAACAGTTGCTCTATCAAAACACATACTGGAGCAACATAAAACCTTGAGGCATTCAAGCCAAAACCTCAGATCATTCATGAAACCATAACGAACCAACCCCAAGGACCTGAGAGTTTAGAGATGACACATAAGACTTCTATCTACAAGACATGACAGACATTACACTCAACCTGAGCTGTCACTGCTGTCCCTGCTGCTGTTTTTCTTTCTCTGCAGAAAGGTCTTCACCTCCTCATGCATGTCCACCTAAAAATTTGGATCCCACATGGGTGAGACAATTGTAATTGTCCCAACGAGAGATATAACTCTCCGCCAACAATGTTATTATCACAGTTAAATAGTATTAAACCGAGCAGAGGATAAGTAGTTTAGAATATTCTCATATTTTAAAGCATTGCAACTATCTATGATAGAGCAGTAAATCATCCATTCTCTTTACAAGGAATAGGAAGAACATGTATATTATTTACCCATCATACTATATCAACATCTCAAGCTTATCCTGTGATACTCATTATCATGGTATGTCATCCATGAATCATTCTCATTTCTATCTGTTGGCCTCAGCCAATATGCTAACCAGATATCGAATTGTACCAGTCATGTGAGTATACATCATCATATTCTATCCAAGCATTGGACTATGCCAATCCTGTGCAACCATTCTAGGCATTGGACTATGCCAATCCTATGACATTATTCCAGGCATTGGGTTATTGCCAATCCTGTGTTATTATTCCAGGCATTGGGATTTAACCAATCCTGTGATTATAGGCATCATGCCTCTGCCAGGTATTGGGTTATTACCAATCCTATGATTATAGGCTCCATGCCTCTTCCAGGTATTGGGTTATTACCAATCCTGTGATTATAGGCTTCATACCTCTGCCAGGTATTGGGTTATTACCAATCTTGTGATTATAGGCTTCATGCCTCTGCCAGGTATTGGGTTATTACCAATCCTATGATTATTATAGGCTTCATGCCTCTGCCAGGTATTGGGTTATTACCAATCCTGTGATTATTATAGGCTTCAAGCCTCTGCCAGGTATTGGGTTATTACCAATCCTGTGATTATAGGCTTCATGCCTCTGCCAGGTATTGGGTTATTACCAATCCTATGATTATAGGCTTCATGCCTCTACCAGGTATTGGGTTATTACCAATCCTGTGATTATTATAGGCTTCATGCCTCTGCCAGGTATTGTGTTATTACCAATCCTGTGATTATAGGTTTCATGCGTCTGCCAGGTATTGGGTTATTACCAATCCTATGATTATAGGCTTCATGCCTCTGCCAGGTATTGGGTAATTACCAATCCTGTGATTATAGGCTTCATGCCTCTTCTAGGTATTGGGTTATTACCGATCCTGTGACTATAGGCTCCATGCCTCTGCCAGGTATTGGGTTATTACCAATCCTGTGATTATAGACTTCTTGCCTCTGCCAGGTATTGGGTTATTACCAATCCTGTGATTATAGGCTTCATACCTCTGCCAGGTATTGGGTTATTACCAATCCTGTGATTATTATAGGCTTCATGCCTCTCCCAGGTATTGGGTTATTACCAATCTTGTGATTATAGGCTTCATGCCTCTGCCAGATATTTGTTCATAACCAATCCTGATTACATAGCCAGACAGTGGACTCTAACCAATCCTGATTACACATTCATTATGGGATATCAATCCCTTAAATTCATCATTGGTTATCACATCCTTTTTACTAGGCATTATACCCTGGGGCAAGCCATCATATCAATTCACATTCTTTATATAATACAAGTATTCCTCATGTCTCATTTTAACATATTCAAAGCACCATAGCCCTTATTTTGGATATGACTATAATGCATGTATGACCAAGATTTCATTATTATCTTTGTAACCATTTATTATTATTATTATGTTACAGGGTTCCCATTTACCTGGTTTATTTTAAACATTACCAATTCATACATCAATCTCTAGATCAATATCTTGTCACTTCTCATTAGGCAACAACTAATCATATGGCTCAAAAGGCCATTAAACATCTTATCACCTCTCACTAGGCAACAACTATTCACATGGCTCACAAGGCCATTAAACATCTTGTCACCTCTTACTAGGAATCAACTATTTACATGGCTCAGAAGGCCATTAAACATATTGTCACCTCTCACTAGGCAACAACTATTTACATGGCTCACAAGGCCATTAAACATCTTGTCACCTCTCAGTACTAGGCAACAACTATTAGGGTTAGGGTTTCCCCTTTATTGCTGGATAGGGTTTCAAGTTCATATTTTTAATTCAAACCCTAATTCATTGCTCCACACATCTAGGAGCATACATTGATATCATAAGTATTCAATTATACTTATTTATTCTAATCTTTTATCATTAAATGATAATCAACACAAAGTATGAGTTTCTGTCTCATCCTCTCAAGGATATTAATTACATCATACTCTATTATCTTGACTTAACCCTTTCTCAAGGTATGTTAGCCTAAACTTATCAAAGTGCATTACATCTCAATGTAACAATTGACATGACACACTTCATGTGTTACTCATCCAAGTATATTGGATTTAAGGTGCATCAAGGTGCATTAACCTTGAGGTGTTGGATGCAATATTTATCATGCCTTGATGTATTACTTCCCTCATTACTTTCAACTTACTTATCTTCATCAACTTATCTTGTATTAGGGTATATCCCATCCTAATACTTTATGCACTAACACATCCCATTTATAATGTAGTGTATTGGCCATAAGTCACACATTTAAATTACCCAACTATCATCAATGATATGGGCTCATCTCGGATCAAGGCATTGTTAATATAAGGTTGTCCATTATCAACCACTCTAGGTGTCTCAGCTATCAAGATATTAGCCACACCATTACTTGGTGTTACACTCATTACTCCTAAGAGTCTCTTGCCTACACCTTTACAAGGTATCTTGGGTTAGAAGTGTGCATATGTTCACCATATCGGGTTGTAAGTATATGAGCACTCACCATATCGAGCTGGAAGTATATACACACCATTCATATTGGGCTAGAGGTGTTTATATGTGTTACCCATGTCGTGCATGAGGTATAAATCCATCACCATGTTGGGCTAGACATCAACTAGAGTTGTGTATCGGGCTACCATATCGTGCAATAGCACTTGCAATTCTTTATTCATATCGGGTTACCCAAGTTAGGGTTTCATGTCAACTTACAAGTATTCATTTAACCTTCTATCATACATGGAGTCTATACCTGACTCCCTATAGTGCAAGAGGTGTATACTACACCTCTATATCGTGCAACAATGTATTCATTCATATCCATATCGTTCAAGTGAAGAAGGTGCATCATCATATCGGGTTAGAGGTGCTTACTTGTGTGCTTGCACCTGATATCACTTTTATAAGGTGATATCATCATATTAAAGCTCTAGACCTTTGTTATAACTATTATAGTTCATGTCAAAAGGTCTAAGAAACTACTATAACTCATAATTTCATCAACTATTTCAGGAAATTTTGGAATTAAAAGTAGATCATTAAATACAACAATTTAGGTGATGAATAATAACATGGATGAGTTCAATTTATATAACCTGCCTTAAGAACCACTTCAAAGCTACAAGCTCCAAAGCTCCATGTTCCTAAGGTTGAGGATGAACTTCTCATATCCTCAAGATATAAGAAATAACCATGGATAAGCAATTGGTGAAGAAGAAAAGAAAGGAAGATCAAAACCCTAAATTCTTGCTTCAATCCAAGGTTGAAGATGATCTTATCCTCACCTTAGGGTTAAGTATGAGCTCCTTCTTTCTCCTTAACACATTTGCACGATACACTAGTGTCCTTGCACGATATTCCAACCATCATGCATGATATGGCACTCACTTGCACGATATGACACTCACTTGGAGTCAAAACTTCACTCTATGGCCGATATCACCCTATATGGCCAATATCACCTACTTGGGCGATATGCTCTTGCCATGGGCAATACCCCAAGGCCCATGAACGATACCACAGCATCCCTTCACGATATGGGAGCTCTATGCATGATAACTTAGGGTAGGAGGGTGGTAAGGGTCGCAAAATTGCACCAAGGGGTGAAACTAGGGGTATATATACTTATTGTTCATGAAGAAAGGCAAAAATGAGGTGTCCACATTTTGAGCTAGTAGGTGCCACGTGTAATGCATGGGTGACACGTGTACATGAATGCATCATAATTTACCTTGTCTTGAAAAACAGTTGAGGATCATCTAGAGATGCAAATTCGTCCATTACTTATCCATTTGGGTAAGTCATTTAGGTTTAATCACTATTTTAAATCAAGTTGATACACTTTTTCTAAGGAAACTTGTTGGCCGTCACACCTCACCTCCTTGAGGTGCTTTTCATGATATGACATTTTCCAAGAGTTCACAAAACGATATGGGGCACCTCCTTGGGCTCCATGTCCGATAGACACTCATATATAAGCTTTTCAACTTGATACAACTCAAGTTAAGCTTCCAAATTCAACCCTTTTTCTTGGTCATTTCATCACCAAGAGTATCATCATTCATAATTGATCCAAACATGGTGTCTCATTAATTATCGCTCCTCTAATTGATACATAGAGTAAGTAGGGACATTCTATAGGTGGTAATTTACATATCAACCCCACATTTTGGGTAAATTACAATTTGTACCAAAATTGGTGCACAAGGTACCAACATTGTTCAAACAAGTTCAAACTTGGAATTTAGGCTTTCCACAAGCCACCACATTGAATCATTCTCTCTATAACGATTCTAAAACACATGAGGCATGTTAACATGTGACATTTTGCATTATAGCCCTTCAATTTGGGTAAATTGCACTTTGGTCCAAAACAAAGGAACATTGCTCAAACAACATTCAATCAGGACCAAACTTGGAACATAAGTGTGTCACATGATAGAAAAACTCCTTAGAGGATTATATTAAATTTATAATAAAATTTATTAGCCAAAACAAATAGGGTTACCTCATAACCCTGGCCAGGGTCATTACAGATAGTCCAATCAATGTGTCCAACACCTTGGACATTATGACATTGAGATTTCAATTAATTGAGTGTTTAATTGAACTACTAAACTCCTTTAGCGATCAATCTAAACATTGTTTGTTGACAAAACTCCTTTTCCAAGTTAAATCCTATGTGTGTGACCCTGCATGTCCTTTTCACGTTGGCAGTGAAAGTCCATAACACTTATGACTTCACAAGCAAAGAGCGGTGACTAGTCACACATCAGTGCTACCCAAGTGAAATAGAAAGTTGGAGAACAACTTTCAATCCTACAATCCGTGAATGGTGTTACAGTGAATGTATAATTCCTTTGTCACTGATATCCCGAATGAACTTGAGGCATGGAACAGTCATCCTGTCAACATTCATTCACTTTCTTGATCTCAGAGTAGATTGGAAGAGATATGTTTGACATCAATATCACATACTGATTCACACATGGGTGCACGCCTTTCTCAATCCTAATCATCAAGCGGCCATGGATATCAAACTCCCTCAGGAGGGACAAATCCCATATCTATCACTCACCCCTCAAAAGCCCCATGTGTTGAAGCCACCCAATCATCACCTTTATAACAACCCATGTTTCAGGACTGCGTTTGATGATGCCAAAGTGTACCCAATGACATGTGTTGAGTGTAGTGATTTCAGGTCAAAGAATCACATTCACCACCATCACTGTGAGTACTGACTGTGACTACCATGTCATGGTTCCATGTGTCAAACTCACGGTGAGTGTGTCCGGTACACTTGTTCTCTAACAAGTACCTATGTGTTTGGTTTGATATCTCTATATCATGACTAATGATATTCTGTCATCAACCAACACCACAGTCTAGTCTTGTGTGTCATTGTTTTCTATCTACCTTCCACAATGACATCCGACTAGGGACATAATGAGAATGTACAAACTCTTAGCATCTGTATGATCTCATCGTTCAGGTCCTGAACCTGAAGGCATACGTCATTGAGTACTGTCATTCTCTAGACATTCAATCTGTTCTATCACTATCTCATATGATTGAACCAGAAAGAATTGGAAGCTTTCCTTTGATGTTTATCAAATCAATCTTAATGTATCCCACCAATCATCTCATGATTGGCTCTCAGGGTATACATACCAACAGACTCCCACTTGCACTGCGAGCCAATCACCCTTGAATCATATTCATAGTGATCTTCAAACATGTCCCGCATGTTACTATGCTCTAGTGCGAACATAGTGAGTTCTGGCAACACCTTTCCAAAGTCAGTATAAATTGCATGTCTCACATCTCTTCGCTGTACGTCACATGTATGAGATGGAGTTGCCATAATATGCAATCTAGTATTCCTTTACTAACCTTTAGCCACATTGCATGATCAAGGATTCCATACTTGTCATCAATGAGTGGAATATCTATAAGTTCATCTCATAAACTTCCAGATCCATATAGTATCCACTGCTGTTCTCTAATGCATAGATACTTGGCATTTCCTTTTAAATGGTTTTATTGGAACACTTCCAATAATCAATAAAATTTCACTTTTATATATCCTATATATATTTTGCGATTAATTTTCTATCCTTTCAGAAGTTCGCATCAATGTAACTCTTTACATTGAACTCTTCCTTATCTCCATATAACTAGTACTTCTCAAGTACTTATCAAGTTCTTATGGTTTCCAGTAACCCTTACTGGAAGTAGACAAACATCCACTCGTCATGTCCCACATACGAGTTATTAGGATGAGCACATCATATTGTCATGTCCCACATACAAGATGATGAATGCATTTTGTTCTTGCCATGTCGATACATGCAAGATAATGGGATGATTACATACATGATAAATCCATATCTATTCTTAGTGTTCCCATTCTTCATAAGAATTGGACACTTGGGCTTGGGATACTAACTCCATGTAACATGGACAAGTTTTATCCCACTGAATCTGTGCATACTGAACCCTTCAGTACAAATTGCCAATGTATGCTTTCTCTTTTTCAGGTCAAGAGGTTTTCGAGAACTATCTTTATAGATCTCTATTCCTATCACATAGGAAACATCTCTATCTTCCTTTAAGATAATTTCCACTTTTGGATTTCCATTCTAGAACATTTCCATTTTACATCAACATGTAGAATGTGAACACGCTCCCACTAAATCACAGATCCCTTCTTTATCTTTGACATATCAGTCAAACCCTTTGACTATATCATCAAAGCAAAGATCCAATTCTGAGTTGCTTGTACTCAATCAATCACATTGATTAGTCCATTGTAACTTATAGACTTCATTTGCATTAGTGGATTCATAAACCTTATAGGTTGTGTCACATACACATCCTTGTTTTATTCCTCATAGGAATGTGGTTTTAGTATCCATATGCCAAATGTCTTAGTCATTAAGTTGAAATCAACAAACATCATCCTTCTTAAAATGTTATCCATGTGTCTTAACACTTAAGATTCATTTGCACTTATGGATTTCATCCAATGGGTGCTACCATCAAGGTCATACCTTATGGTTCACATGGATGTCATTTAGGATGTAATGGCCATAAACCATAACTCAAAATTTGGTTCCTCATATTCATCTAGATAGTTGACTCATCACATGAACAACTCATCACATGATAAACGAGGCGTATCCGTCAAGGATATAATAACTTACAACTCCTTGTGATTCTTAATGTCCTTTATTAGTATGGGATATTCTTTTATTAAGAAGAATTCAGTTATTTGATAATCATTCTCTAACTCCTTAGAGTATGATTCCTTCTTGATTTAGACATCACCATGCCTTAATCATGAGTTCACTATGATACACTATCATAATCACTCATAAGGATCTCAAACATTTGGTCCAAGTATTTCATTCATTGATCTCATCAAGAATTAACACTTTACCAAATTTGTACTTCATCTATGATAATCTTGAACACTTCAAGATATTCATATTGGTATTTCTCCAAACACCATTTGAAGTATTAGCAATTGTTCCAATAGGTATGTAAATACATCACATGTATCATACCTAATAGGACAATCATTCTCCCACTACCTTTAGTGAAGATTGATGAATCATGTCCAAGATATTCATGTCTCTTACTGGTTCTCTAACCAAAAGAGTCTAGATTTATCCATCACATGGATACTAGAAATGAATTTCTCATGATTGATGCTAATTTGATTGTTTGAGTTATCTATAACTTTAGGTGTCATTTTATCTTATGCATATCAAATACCACAAGATAAACAAGGCATTACCATAAAGATCATATCTTTGAGATTGAAACATCAACTTTATTAATTGCCATCATTGTCATACAATATGCAAAAATAAAGTGTTTCTATCTATTAGAAAATATGAAGTAGCAGTTCACAACTCTACTTCGTGCCCTTTAGGCTGAAATAAACTGAAAGGTACTCCTATCTATGGCAGCAACACTTGCTCCAATGACGGGTGCTCCTTTCTTGGTCCTTTCACAAAGGCCATCACTTCTTTGTAGATATTGCATATCATATATGACATATCCATATCTTGGTATCATATACCTTAGATAAAGAAGCAGTTCATTTCATGATACCTTAGGTGGAGATCTCCATCCCCTCCTTCATCTTCTTTTGTTCTTCCAGATATAGAGGGCAATTCCCTCATACACCCTTTCCCCATGTGCCTTGAGGTTGAAGATAGCTTGGGCTGCTGGCTAGCATCAGAACACTTCTTTGCTTTGCCCTTGCCCTTGCCCTTGCCATTAAGACTTACCTTTCATTGATCTCATCAAATATTAGGGTTAGTCTTTCTTCATATTTGCATCTACTATCCTCAACATGTCTAACAACTTTGTCAACTCTTGTCAAAGTTGTTCATGTTGTAGTTTATCATGAACTATATGATTCTCGCAACATTTGCAGTATCATACCAATAGCCAACTCTTGGCTCAGAGGGAATCCTTCTTAGTCAGGTCTTTCCACATACCCAATCACATTGAGTGTGTGAATACCTTACTGGATCTCCTTCTGTCATGACATACTAGGACAATGTCTTGGAGACATCATATGTCTCATGTTGTCTCTGTAACTCATAGTTCAGAGAACACAACATCAAGCACTCCTCATCAATGTCATCCTCGGTATGCTTCCATAAGCATACTTTCAGCCATTGATGTGGTGGGATCGAGTTCATCTGGTTCTGGTATAACTAGGAGTTAGAGCTTTCACTCTACGATTGAGAACACTTCTCAATGTCCTATACCAGTCACGGAAGTTTGTCCCATTCAACTTGTCCTTTTCAAGGGCTGATCGCAAAGAAAAGTGATTGTTGTTTGTTGCCATTTGTATTATAAAAGGAAAATATGCAATTTTAGTCCAAAACTCATTTTTGACTCATTTTATTGATTTGAAAAGTTGACGATATAATTAGGCCTTTAATTAATTATCACTCCCACTATTTTAGTTCAAATTGATAGCCCTCACCATTAATTCAGAAGATTGCAGCGTACAACCTTCTAGTGGGCAAGATCCTAAAATCCTCTAAGTCATGGACCAGCTAGGGCTGTCACCCACAACTTAGATATCTCAGGTAGGCAACTCTTACCAATTGCATCATATGAAACTCTTGATAAGATGTCATATGCCACTCCTTGCCATGATCATCTCCATGCCTCAAGGTGCTAGATCCTATCTAGGTCACATTTTTAAGTCCGACCCAAAGCAAACATAATGAATACGCACCCTGCTAGGGCAGACCCACATATCCATCCTTCACGCTTCCACAAGATAGATGGTGCACCATGCTAGGGTGTGACCACACTTGGTCGATCAAGCTTTTCACGTGTGTCACATTTGTAAGGCAAATAAAACTTAATATTTAATGAGGGATTTGGTTTTTATATACATATACATATCCAATCACCACAATATATAGTACGTATCATATACATGCTATATCCCATAGAAAACATGTGAAACGATGAAAGCGATGATTATGGCCATCCTAATGTGATTCCTCGAGCCAAGAGGAATCACGGTCATCTAGGTCTACATCACATGCAACCTGTACAAGATGAACTTTGTGCTTTGCCTTCTGAGTAGATCAACTTATCACATGAGTGACCTGCTCGATCTGGTCGGTCGTCTGGGTGCCACCAGTCGATCGGTTGGCTCCTCCAACTGATCGGTTCACCTAGTCATCATGCATCTCCTCATGGCCTCCACCCGCTCCTCTCGCTCCTCGAACCGGTCATCAACCGACCAGCTCACTCCTTAAACCGATCGTCTCGAATGTCAACCGATCAGTTCATGCCTTGAACCGATCATCTTAGCTGTCGTCAGGATGTCCTCCGTTCTTTGACATAAAAGGAAATAAAATTCTATCCTATTTTACAATGTAAAAGGAGAAACCTCGAGTTACATTCGAGGGGAGCAAAGGTAGGAAAGAAATCTAGAATTATTTCAAGTTACATCAGGAATAGGAGAAAGGGAATCAGTGCACAAACCGAAATGTAAGAAACCATACACAGATAGGGTTTATTGGCCATAACCACGCTAGACATCCACCACAAAACTCGTTTAAGGGCGATGCGTATCGAGTGCATTCATATTACATATCATATATGTATATTGGGATTTGTGGATTTAGGATTGGACATGCATAAACCCAATTTTTTCACATCGTATGCAATAAATAAAGGTGACCAACCAAAATCGATCATATCAATAATCCTAAACTATAGAGCAGTTGACGTGGATCTGATACCACTGTTGGGTTTTAGGGGAGGCGGAGAAGGCAACGGAAATAAAACTTTTTCTCCTTCCCAAACCCAGAACAAGGAAACGCGTCAACGTCTATACAATAGGAAATGATGGTTTGTGGAATCATACCTTGTCCCGAGGCTTGCTCGGCGACAATACCTCGTGCCTTGCGCAGTCTTCACCTCCGGTCTTGGACGGTGTCTATGCAGCTCCTGGTCGCACCGGGACTGACGACTCCTGGTCTCACCGGGACTGTCAGGATTGACAGCTGTCCTCCGAGCGGCAAAAATCTCCCGCCTCTGAAGTAGTCCACACGGACCACCTGGAACTCCAATATCCTTGTCCCACAAGGAATTGGAAGGAGTCGCACCCTCCTGTCAGTGTACTAGGAGTTGTTCTTTGAGAAGCCCCAAATACCCCTATATATATAGGAGGGTCATGGGATAGGGTTCTCTATCCCGGGCAATGCGGGACTAAAGCAGGAGTAGAAGGGTTTGGGATTTTCCACAAAAACAACCAACTGCGTAACATGAACCGATCGTTACATTTCTAAAATGATTAGTTGGGGACCTGAGCCGGTCGGTTGACACCTCAACCGATCAATTGGGACCCATGAAATGGTCAGTTCATTTCTGAACCGGTCGGTTCGTGGTCCTGGTCAGTTCCCGATTGACTTTTCTTCTTTTGTTTGTAATTGGTATCAAATACCAATCCTTGTTCCAATCAAATTGGGCAAGTGAAATGAAAAGAAATTTCTCACCAATCCTACTTTCCCAACTTGCTCAGTTGCATCAGTTGAACCGATCGTTTCAACACTTGAAGCAATCATTTCACCCTATCCATGAGCCGATCGACTCACCACCTGAGCTGATCGGTTCACCAAGCTCAGTCGATCGGTTCATCACATGAGACGATCGGTTGGGAATGCAAATTGTGTAGAAGTAGTCAACTGCAGTTTCAATCAATCCGATACTCCAATCAATGT
The DNA here is from genome assembly GCA_963693085.1 of Alisma plantago-aquatica. Lineage (NCBI taxonomy): Eukaryota > Viridiplantae > Streptophyta > Magnoliopsida > Alismatales > Alismataceae > Alisma > Alisma plantago-aquatica. The sequence continues at coordinate 1,489,099,141 of OY856409.1, forward strand.
GTCTAACACCATGAACATTATGACATTGAGCTATCAATTAATTGAGTGTTTAATTGAACTACTAAACTCCTTTAGCAATCAATCTAAACATTGTTTGTGGACAAAACTCCTTTTCCAGGTTAAATCCTATGTGTGTGACCCTGCATGTCCTTTTCACGTTGGCAGTGAAAGTCCATAACACTTATGACTTCACAAGCAAAGAGTGGTTCCTAGTCACACATCAGTGCTACCCAAGTGAAATAGAAAGTTGGAGAACAACTTTCAATCCTACAATCCGTGAATGGTGTTACAGTGAATGTATAATTCCTTTGTCACTGATATCCCGAATGAACTCGAGGCATGGAACAGTCATCCTGTCAACGTTCATTCACTTTCTTGATCTCAGAGTAGATTGTAAGAGATATGTATGACATTAATATCACATACTGATTCACACATGCGTGCATGCCTTTCTCAATCCTACTCATCAAGTGGCCATGGATATCAAACTCCCTCAGGAGGGACAAATCCCATATCTATCACTCACCCCTCAAAAGCCCCATGTGTCAAAGCCACCCAATCCTCACCTTTATAACAACCCATGTTTCAGGACAACGTTTGATGATGTCAAAGTGTACCCAACGACATCTGTTGAGTGTAGTGATTTCAGGTAAAATAATCACATTCACCACCATCACTGTGAGTACTGACTGTGACTACCATGTCATGGTTCCATGCGTCAAACTCACGGTGGGTCTGTCCGGTACACTTGTTCTCTAACAAGTACCTATGTGTTTGGTTTGATATCTCTATATCATGACTAATGAGATTCTGTCATCAACCAACACCACAGTCTAGTCTTGTGTGTCATTGCTGTCTATCTACCTTCCACAATGACATACATCTAGGGACATAATGAGAATGTACAAACTCTTAGCATCCATATGATCTCATCGTTCAGGTCCTGAACCTGAAGGCATACGTCATTGAGTACTGTCATTCTCTAGACATTCAATCTGTTCTATCACTATCTCATATGTTTGAACCAGAAAGAATTGGAAGCTTGCCTTTGATGTTTATCAAATCAATCTTAATGTATCCCACCAATCATCTCATGATTGGCTTTCAGGGCATACATACCAACATGGAGTGCTACCTCTCCCTGCTGTCCCCATAGCTTCCTTGATTGCAGGACTTGGCACTTCTGCTCCCACTTTCCCTCAGGCAAAGGAGCTCCATGATCTTGGCATGACTTGGGATGAGTATAATGCCATGTGGCCCAGTCATGGTTTCAGTCCTTCTGCCGATGAGGAGATTCCCAACCAAGTTGATGAGGAAGCAGCTGCTGTCGACGAGGAGGAATCTGAGGATGATGGCCATGAGGATGGTTTTGATGATGATGGTTTTGCTGGCGCCTCTAGCAACGAATGTGAAGTTGCTGCCTATGTTGCACCTTCAGATGGAGATGAGGAATACGATCCTAATGCTTCAGATGATGATGCCATTGATGATGACCCTTCAAACTTAGATAGCCTATATGTTTAGATGTTTTAGTTTTTAGTCTTCAGATTCTGATCATATATATCTTTCTAGACTATTTTGTACTAAGACATCTGGGCACATTATCTAAGGTCTACTATTTCTATCGTCATGTAGTTTTCCTCACTTTTGGGCTGTAGTTGATTTTGAGAACATTCTTTTAGTGTTTTAATCCTAATCATATTTACCTTTACTCTATGGTTAACTATATCTCATGAGTTGGTTTTATGTTACTCATATTTTGATCATGACTCTGGTTGTTTATTTCTCTCTCATCTAAATTTGATGTGTGTTCTGTGGTTGCATGTTTTATCTTGTGGTTGGATGTTTTGGTTGTGCTTGGAGAAGTGCCATTTTAATGCTCTTCTAACCCCTTCCTTTTTTATAATGCCAAAATGGGGAGAAAATTTTAATGTTTTAAATCTCAACCATATTATTTTTACTTCCGATGTGATCCTTTTCTTATCTAAGTATATATTTTATCATGTGACTTGCTAAAGGACCACACAGTATTAAAGTTATATAGATTTGTGTAGAAAGACTACATATGCAAGTAAGAGTGAGAATTGATTGAGGGGGAACAGTTCACATTGTTCAAATTATTAATCCTCTTGCAAACCACAAGGCAAAGGTATAACTGTACATATCCTTTTCAATATGTTGAGGAATGGTTTGTCATTCTCAAAAAGGGAGAGAATGTTGACTTGAGAGTTATACATTGTCCATATTTTGATAATGATTCAACCATTCCATTCATATGTATCTAATATGTTTGTTCAAGATTGATTTTAGGCTTTAGGTACATGAAAAGGATCAAATTACACAAGCCCTAGTTTGTCAAAGTTCAAGTCAAAAGCAACTCAAATACACTTTTTTGGAAAACACTCCAAACCACCTTAGAATATTTTTATAATCATATGCATTGATGATATGACTTGTAACTAAGACAAAAAAACCAAGGACACTTAATTCCATCATATGAGCACTTTAAAGTTATTTTGGAAAATTTTTCACAACACTTTATCCGTCACGTTTGAATCTCAACCGATCTGTGATGGATTTTTGGAAATGGTTGCATCGATCGAGTAGTACTGTCACGACCTCCCTTCTAATAATAATAATACAACCATGGCGGAAGCATTTGAACATAATGGAGATCATGACAAATTGTGGATTGATATCATTAAATAAGCAAAATCCATAGAATAGAAGAAAAATCCACCAGAGTGCCTTATTACAAACCATAAACAAAAGACTCTAAGTCTAACATAAAAGAGTTCAAAGAATGAAACTCCAACATAACATAATTACAAGGAAAGACATCTATCTATAATGGCACCCCACCAAGTAGGATTCACGAACTATCCGTGAGCTTGAGCTGATGTCCCTGAAGTCTACTTCTTCTCCTCCTCGCCTGCAGACATCTCGTCCCCAGCCCATGCAAGGCAACATAAAACTATGTGAGTGGCACTGAGCAGTTATATAAGAAAATAGCTTATAATTGAAATGGCATGAGGAATAACTTGGAACATAAATACATAACATAATTAACATGATTACATGAGAACATGATTAACTTGACGTGATTTCATAATAAGATGGTTTTTACTTGAGTTGATGTAGTCCCTCTCCTGATTTGCACCCATAGTGCTCGTAAGGCCATTTAAGGCTCACATAAGGCCAATCAAGGCTCACATAAGGCCAATTAAGGCTCACATAATGCTCCCACAGAGCTCATAAGGCCAATTAAGGCTCACATAACATGATTGAGGGGACTATATCAACATACATGGTTTGATACACTTAAACATAGTTATCATGATTTCTTGATCAATTAGCACAGCAGTGATTCATAATGTTCAAAATGAAATCATATTCATCCAATCCGTAGAGAATGGAAATCTATAGCATTTGCATGGTTTTCATAAGCATAAATTGAATAATAACATCGTTGTACTTTAATGAGTAACCATAATCGAATAAACACATAAATAAACCCATAAACATAGAATTATACTCAGTGTGCATGATCCACTCACCTGATCCTGAAGGGGTATACTAATAGTAGATGCAGTTCTGATCAATCCTAATATCCTGTGAATAATATAATTATGAATTAATTACATATGCTTAACATAGGTTTATCATTCTCTAATTAAATTTGGAAATTAGATCGGGAGTCTAGGTCTGAAACTAGGACCATGTGATAGATCTTGAAAAACTGATCAAAAACCATATATGGATTGTCCCCATCTGAGCTCTAGATTATTTTCAATGATTGTGTAAAGATCAGAGATATTCTGACCAATCAGAAACCAAGAAAAATTAGTTAAAACCATTTTGGAAAATCGATGGAAAACATGACTGAAAAGACCAGTTTACCCACACATTGTTTTCTTGGTCTAGGTCGCATGACAGGGGCTCAATAGTCATGACATAGACACTCATTTATGTATTATCATGAGTATAATACTATTAGGGGTGACAGAGATAGAAGTGAGGGTAAAATCATTTAACCACGCATTCCAAATCAACAAACAACTAGGGACACCAAGCTATGATCTTGGGCACCATCTCGCGATCAATGGTAAACTCGAATAGGAAGGTATGATCAGTGGCTTCCTTGTGATCCACCGTACTCAGAGACTTAAAAGGTGAAGCTTGCCACGACCTGGAGCTCCATCTCCAGTCAGCGCCATGGCTGGAGGAGCAGGTCCAAGCCAGAGCAACAAAACGACTAAAACAAGGCAATCTTCAATAGGAACCAGGCTCGAGAAATCTATGTGATGGTGAAGAAACGCTCCATGGTGATCAGGGACAACTGAAGTCATGGCAAAGACATGGAGGTCGTGCAGAAATAGGGGAATAAGCTCGAATTGGAAAACAACACAACAAAGATGAATCAAGTAAAACAACCATGTCATTATCATTGCAGGTGTACAACGAATCTAGGCAACTGGTTTTTGTGGCCTTTTAGGTGGCCGAAACTCTAGCTTCCTTGGCCTAAACCTGGTTTGTGGGCGGAGCAGACAAGTGAAACGGATAGGCTACAATCACATTGGGAACACTGAAGAGGGGGCGAGGATGCTTACTGGAGCTTTAATTTGACTGGGATGGCTGGAGGATCACGCTTGAGCTCGCTGACACTGCCGAGGTAGATCGAATCTGTGGTGGCTCTTAGGCTAGACTCAATCCAAATTGGTGGCGGAGGATGGTTGGACGATGCCTAAGTGTACTTCCTAATTCGCTAGCTCTTGGTGCGATGGTCCCTCGTGACCTGGGGTGATGGCACCGTCGACTGGAGGAGGAAGGTCAATTGGGCGTTTCTGCTACGAGCGCTTATAGGGGTTGATCTAGGGCTCGCTAGGATTGTGGAGATCTCCCGGTGATGTTGGCGTCAAGATAACAGGGAACCGTTGAGGAGAGAGACGGATATCGCGGGCCGAGGATCGGGGTTCCGTTCTCCCCTCACGCGCGGGTACTGTGGGAGGTAGGGGATGAGGTCCCTGCCCTCAGATCTAGATCGAATGAATCACAAAGAGCTGGGTTTTTCTAAAGTAGTGCGTGACGCTGCGTTGTCTGTTAATTGGCAAAATTTTCGGGATAATGATATACATTACCAAACAAGGTCATAAATTGATATTATCTTTCCCTTTTCTTCTCAATATATTTTGGAGCATTTATGATTATCCAAATCCAACCAAATTTGGTGGGCAAGAAAATACGACCATGAGGAATGTAATTATCCAATTAGATTTTGGATATGAGTTAGGGAAACATGCATTTTACATTATTAGTTACTTAGGGTAATTAATACGTTAATAATTATTGCAAGGGAATTTTATTACCAAAATCCGAGGGAAGCTCTATAATTCTAATATCTACTCATATACCAACATGTGGGACACGTTATACATGTATACAGATCCAAACTATCATTAAATCCCAACTAGTCAACCTTGCATAATTAGGGTTAAGTTTTCATGCATTATACATGACATTAATATGACTAATTATTGATGTAAATGATTCCATTCAAGGTCCACTTGGCACATTTAGCTCATTTTGAAATACGAATTAAGCATGGTCTGTACTTAAGTCATCATATGAAAAATGGATTCTTTCAATTTAGGGTTTCACCTTTATTAAATAACAAAATTTTTGGGACTAAATTTTGAGGGTCGTTATAACCTACCCACCTTAATAAAATTTCGTCCTCGAAATTTTTATGTCATATTAAGGTAATACCCACCTTAGAGTTTCACATATATGTACCCTAACTTATTGTCTGATCATAACATTTCATAAGTCAAAACTAAGCATAATCATGATATGGTATTAACATGGATAACCTTGGCATTATATCTAACATGACCGGTAAAAATTTAATGAGTGCATGAGTTTCTAATGTAATTCGAAAACTAAATCTTACCTTCATCATCCACCATAGCAAAAACCCTAGCTTTCCTTTTCTCTGGGGGACCTGGGTTAGGGTTTTGATCTGCTCCTTTCTTTGCAGCTAACTTAGGGCATTTTTCCTTGAAGTGCCCTTCTCCTCCACAGTAAAAGCAAACACCTAAGCCCAACCTACACGGTCCTGCATGGGATTTTCCACACTCGGTGCATGCATCCCTAACTGGGGGATTCTCAGGGGCCTTGCGCTTCTTGTGATCATTGTGGTGCCGGTCCCGATTGTTGTGGTCGTGATGGTGACGATGTCCATTGTGGGAGTTCTTCTTCCAAGTCCTCCCTGGGTGATCCTTGAGCTCAAGTGCCGCATCAAGAGCTTCCTGCATCGTCTTGTGGCCTCGTCCAGAAAGTGAGTAGCTGAGATCATCCTTGAGACCTCAAATGAACTTCTTGGCTCGCTTCAGCTCAGTCATCTCGGTCCCATACTTCTGGAGGATGCAAGACTTCATTGCATAATGGGTGACAGTCATGTCGCCACTCTGTCACAAATGAAAGAACTCTAACTCCTTCTTGTCCATCATCACTTCTGACACATAGTGGCCCTTGAAAGCTTCAACAAACTCCTCCCATGTGAGTAGCTCTTCATTTGGGTCTCTGGCGTCACGGAAGTTTTCCCACCAAACGCGAGCTGGTCCTCTAAGCATGTGAGTCCCGAACCTGACGCGTGACTCCTCGGAACAGTCCAAGTCGTGGAAGCAATGCTCTAAGTTGCGAATCCAGGCCTCAACCTTACCTACAACATCCAACTCTTCTTCTCCCATGAACGTCTCAGGTTTCACCTTGAGGAAGTCTATTAAGGTAACTTCATTCCTCCTCTGATGACGGCCTCCCATTGCATCAGATAAAGCTCTGACCAACATATTGTATGATAGGGGAGGGTCTTCTCCATGGGGGTTCTCCTCGTGCTCAAAGTCACGATCACTCTCTCCACCAGAGTGAGGGGGTGACTTGTCATGCTCAGGGCAATGCTTAGGGGCCATCTGGAATAGGAAAGGAGACTTAGATAAGCACATGGAGTGACACATAAGATCCTACTATGGTGGCCATTCTAGGATTGCTCTGATACCATTTTGTCACGACCTCCCTTATAATAATAATACAACCATAGCGGAAGAATTTGAACATAATGGAGACAATGACGAATTGTGGATTGATATCATTAAATAAAAAAAATTCATAGAATAGAAGAAAAATCCACCAGAGTGCCTTATTACAAACCATAAATAAAAGACTCTAAGTCTAACATAAAAGAGTTCAAAGAATGAAACTCCAACATAACATAATTACAAGGAAAGACATCTATCTAGAATGGCACCCCACCAAGTAGGATTCATGAACTATCCTTGAGCTTGAGCTGATGTCCCTGAAGTCTACTTCTTCTCCTCCTCGCCTGCGGACATCTCGTCCCCAGCCCATGCAAGGCAACGTAAAACTATGTGAGTGGCACTGAGCAATTATATAAGAAAATAGCTTATAATTGAAATGGCATGAGGAATAACTTGGAACATAAATACATAACATAATTAACATGATTACATGAGAACATGATTAACTTAACGTGATTTCATAATAAGATGGTTTTTACTTGAGTTGATGTAGTCCCTCTCCTGATTTGCACCCACAGTGCTCATAAGGCCATTTAAGGCTCACATAAGGCCAATCAAGGCTCACATAAGGCCAATTAAGGCTCACATAATGCTCCCACAGAGCTCATAAGGCCAATTAAGGCTCACATAAGGCAAATTATGCTCACATAACATGATTGAGGGGACTATATCAACATACATGGTTTAATACAGTTAAACATAGTTATCATGATTTCTTGATCAATTAGCATAGCAGTGATTCATAATGTTCAAAATGAAATCATATTCATCCAATTCGTAGAGAATGAAAATCTATAACATTTGCATGGTTTTCATAAGCATAAATTGAATAATAACATCGTTGCACTTTAATGAGTAACCATAATAGAATAAACAAATAAATAAACCCATAACCCTAGAATTATACTCAGTGTGTATGATCCACTCACCTGATCCTGAAGGGGTATACTAACAGTAGATGCAGTTCTGATCAATCCTAATATCCTATGAATAATATAATTATGAATTAATTACATATGCTTAACATAGGTTTATCATTCTCTAATTAAATTTGGAAATTAGATCAGGAGTCTAGGTATGAAACTAGGATCATGTGATAGATCTCAAAAAACTGATCAAAAACCATATATGGATTGTCCCCATCTAAGCTCTAGATTATTTTCTATGATTTTGTAAAGATCAGATATATTCTGACCAATCAGAAACCAAGAAAAATTAGTTAAAACCATTTTGGAAAATCGATGGAAAACATGACTGAAAAGACCAGTTTACCCACACATTGTTTGCTTGGTCTAGGTCGCATGACAGGGGCTCAATAGTCATGACATAGACACTCATTTATGTATTATCATGAGTATAATACTATTAGGGGTGACAGAGATAGAAACGAGGGTAAAATCATTTAACCACGCATTCCAAATCAACGAACAAGTAGGGACACCAAGCTATGATCTTAGGCACCATCTCGCGATCGATGGTAAACTCGAATAGGAAGGTATGATAAGTGGCTTCCTCGTGATCCACCGTACTCAGAGACTTAAAAGGTGAAGCTTGCCACGACCTAGAGCTCCATCTCCAGTCAGCGCCATGGCTGGAGGAGCAGGTCCAAGCCAGAGCAACGAATCCACTAAAACAAGGCGATCTTCAATAGGAACCAGGCTCGAGAAATCTATGTGATGGTGAAGAAATTCTCCATGGTGATCAGGGACAACTGGAGTAATGGCAAAGACATGGAGGTCGTGCAGAAATAGGGGAATAAGCTCGAATTGAAAAACAGCACAACAAAGATGAATCAAGTAAAACAACCATGTCATTATCATTGCAGGTGTATAATGAATCTAGGCAACTGGTTTTTGTGGCCTTTTAGGTGGCTGAAAGACCTGGCCAGAAGTCTAGCTTCCTTGGCCTGAACCTGGTTTGTGGGCGGAGCAGACGAGTGAAACGGACAAACTACAATCACATTGGGAACACTGAAGAGGGGGCGAGGATGCTTACTGGAGCTTTAATTTGACTGGGATGGCTGGAGGCTCGCACTCGAGCTCGCTGACACCGCCGAGGTAGATCAAATCTATGGTGTCTCTTAGGCTGGACTCCGTCCAAATTGGTGGCGGAGGATGGTTGGACGATGCCTAAGTGTACTTCCTAATTCGCTAGCTCTTGGTGCGATGGTCCCTCGTGACCTGGGGTGATGGCACCGTCGACTGGAGGAGGAAGGTCAGTTGGGCATTTCTGCTGCGAGAGCTTATAGGGGTTGATCTAGGGCTCGCTAGGATCGTGGAGATCTCCCGGTGATGTTGGCGTCAAGATAATAGGGAACCGTTGAGGAGAGAGACATATATCGCGGGCCGAGGATCAGGGTTCCGTTCTCCCCTCACGCACGGGTACTGCGGGAGGTAGGGGATGGGTCCCTGCCCTCAGATCTAGATCGAATGAATCACAAAGAGCTGGGTTTTTCTAAAGCAGTGCGTGACGCTGCGTTGTCTGTTAATTGGCAAAATTTTCGGAATAATGATATACATTACCAAACAAGGTCATAAATTGATATTATCTTTCCCTTTTCTTCTCAATATATTTTGGAGCATTTATGATTATCCAAATCCAACCAAATTTGGTGGGCAAGAAAATACGACCATGAGGAATGTAATTATCCAATTAGATTTTGGATATGAGTTAGGGAAACATGCATTTTACATTATTAGTTACTTAGGGTAATTAATACGTTAATAATTATTGCAAGGGAATTTTATTACCAAAATCCGAGGGAAGCTCTATAATTCTAATATCTACTCATATACCAACATGTGGGACACGTTATACATGTATACAGATCCAAACTATCATTAAATCCCAACTAGTCAACCTTGCATAATTAGGGTTAAGTTTTCATGCATTATACATGACATTAATATGACTAATTATTGATGTAAATGATTCCATTCAAGGTCCACTTGGCACATTTAGCTCATTTTGAAATACGAATTAAGCATGGTCTGTACTTAAGTCATCATATGAAAAATGGATTCTTTCAATTTAGGGTTTCACCTTTATTAAATAACAAAAAATTTTGGGACTAAATTTTGAGGGTCGTTACATGTACACTAACAGAATTAGATCGAACAACTATCTGACCAAAGTTTATTTTAGCTGGTCGATCAAGTTACCCCAGAACAATCTCAACTGACAATTTGAAAATTGTCTTTGTCAGATAGTGGATCGGTCGAGTTACCTTTATTAAAGCTCGATCGAATGTACTGTATAGAAAGCATAGAAAAAGTGATTCCAAATGTTGAAAATCTGTTAGAAACAAAAATAGATCCATTGCAAGTTGTAAAATGGCTATTTTTCATTCCTAAGTGATCCCACACTCAAAGGAACACCCCAACTATAAATAGGACCTCTTGGAGTTCATTTTTAATGTTGCCCATTCATGCTATCCTTGGTCCTTGTTATAATTGAGGTTGCTACAACCCTTTGAGCTCCTTCCTCTCTCTCATGTAAAAAGCATTTCACGATTATGAGTTAGGCATGTTGTAAGAGAGCTACCCCATTGTTACCTTATAAATCTCTCCATCTTTCCATCTTCCCATTCCCCTTTCTCAAAGAGAAAAGGATGAAGTGATCTTCTTTGAGTGAAGGAGGAGTTGTTGTTCTTCTTCAAGGTTGAAGAAGGTGTGAAGATCTTCTCCAAGTGAAGGAGAAGGAAAAGGCGGAAGATTTTAGGAGCATGGTGGGTAAATTCCCATGGCTAAAGACTTGTTGCAAAGAGGAGATGTCTTAGGAGAAGGAATCAAGTTGCTTGCAAGAATGGGTAAGACCTATTGTGAGGTAGAAGACTAGTTCTTGGTTAGGTAAGCCCTTGGATGTAAGGTGGTCTTCTTGTATGTCTTATAATGGAATATAAGTTACATGGATTGCAAAGTCCTAGAGGTTGACCTCTCTAGGTAGTGGATTGACGGTCTCCTAGTTTGGAGATTGGAACCATTCTAACCACCTTGTCCAAGTGTTTGTTTCAATCTCTCTCATCCTTGCTATACTTGTTTAGATAGGATTTCCAAATTTATTGTTACTATTTGATTTCAATTGATATAATTTGAAGGTCTAACTATTCTTGTGATAATTTTGAATCTCGATTCACCCACCTCTAGAGCCTTGATACAACAATTGAAAATAGTATGTTGGTTGTTCATTTAATTCCTGTAATATATAAAGCCTCTATGATGTTGATTTGAGTGATACACGTGGGATGTATGAAATGTCATTATGATGATGGGTGATTAGGTCGGGATAGGAAAATCACTAATAATACCAAGCCAAGATAGGTTGATCATTATGAGTCCAAGCCAAGAATTTTGGCCAATGTGATGCATCACCTGGAAAGGAAGGCAATAGAAAATCAGGCCCATGAATAGGGAGGTTATGAGAAGTCCACTATAGGGATGAAACACTAGAGACAGAGGGTACCCCACAATGAGTACTACTAAGAGGGAGTGCCTCATAGATTAAGTTGAGAAGTAAGAAAGAAAATGCATGTTAAAATTTTCTAATCATAATTGTTTCTATGGCTGATTATATTATTACACCTACATGTGAATATATTGATTACCACACATATCAGTATAACTTGTAATACTGACCGTGTTTTTGTTTTACGATGTTTTAGGTTAATCAACTATTAATATGCAAAATAAACATATCGATATGAAGACACAAAAAGGAAAGATGTTTAAAACTACCTTAGGATTTAGATAGATATATTTTATGTCGTGTTGCAAGATTTAGTTTCCTATCAGTTTACTCCTTAGTGTAGAGTTTATCTTTCATCTTGTTACCGTACTCTTTTCCATTTAGAGAAATTTATTGAATATTCTTGGTTGATTTATAAACTATTGATCTTGTAATATGGTAATGACCCTTTCCCTCCAGGTACACCTTAATTGGGGATAATAGGGTGGGTCATTACCACTTCCATAAGCCAAAATGTCTACTGGTTGAGCCCAAGAAGCTCCATCCGCCATCAACCACCGACACCATCACTAAACTAGTTAAGGTTTGAAGTCTTAATCCAACTAAGGTCGAAAGAATAAAACTAATGAAATCTATGAAGATACTATTAATATCATGCATTTGTATATTATTCACTCATATTTGCACTTAGCTTTCCAATTAAGGTGAAATTGCATATCATTCCACAATTTCTTATGATATTGCATTTCAAGGTAAATAAAGTACAATGATGTCCAGATTAAAGTCACCTCATATCCAATTGTTTCTAAAACATAACAAATCATGGAAAAAATTAGTATAACTAATTTTTAAACAATTTTACATCTAAGTACTCATGTAATGGTGATTTTTCAATTAAGTCCATAACTTATTTGAAAACGTGAAACCAAGGCATGCAAAGTGCAAATTGACATCAGATAAGATTTTAATGTATTCAATTGAGAAACAATTCTTTACCAAACATTGGATTAGGATATTAAAGAAATATTGGAGAGAAAATTAAGATTAAGATAGGATCGTGGTCACACATGTAGTTTTTTCCTCACATAAGCATCAACAACATTTATCATCATTTGTTAAGTGTCTAGTCTTCTTTCATTTATTAATGAGTAATGCAACATGTAACACCATTCTTTTGACAACATATAAATATTACTAAGCGGAAACATTCTTACTCAAGGGGGTGTCACAATATGCTAATCAATACAATTTGAATAAATAAAACACTTTGCATTGAAAAATCAGATTCATACATAGTTCTTGGCAAAAGAAAACTACATCATGTTCATCTATGAAATCTAATCTATTTGGTAACACGAATAAGCATAAATTTAATGATATCCAAACCTCTAGATTGTATTGGTAAAAAGGAACCCCACTAGGATATGCTTGAAAATGTCATAGTCCTTTGCTTGATCGTTTGTTCTTCAATTGCTCCAAATCTTCCTCACATAAGTAGCGACAACATTTATCATCATTCATTAAATGTCTGGTCTTCCTTTGTGTATTAGTGAGTAACACTACATGTAGCTCCCCACTTTTCACAACATATAAATATCACTAAGAGGAAACATTCTTACTCAAGGGGGTGTCACAATATGCTAATCCTTACAATTTGAATAAATAAAACACTTTGCATTGGATGAAATCAGATTCATAGATAGTTCTTGGAAAAAGAAAACTGCACCATGTTCATCTATGAAATCTAATCTATTTGGTAACATGATTAAATATAAAGTAAATGATATCTAAATTTTTGGATCAATTTGGTAAAAGACACCCCACCAGGCTATGCTTGAAAATCTCCTAGTCCTTTGCTTGTTCTTTAATTGCTCAAAATTATGCAGACACCATGTTTCCAACCATGCATTGGGAGAAACAATTGTTAAGAGTAAGTGGCATGACTATTCTAGAATATACATACATAATAATTGAAATGCTACAAAATATTATTGGACATTATATATATGAAACTAACATCAAGCTATGAGTAAAATATAAAATATACTATCTCTTATATCTTTAACTTAATTCTTATCTGTCTACTTTATCTTTCTCTGAATACTTGTACTGTGGTACTTTAGTCTCATGACTTGCACCAAAGTGACTGGGTCAGAGTTATCTTATATGAATATCTCTTATCATACTTATAGATGAGATTATGGACACACTCTAAATTAAGGTATCTTTTATTATGATTTTATCTGACTGTGACCACTGTTACATGACAAGTTCTCCTTTGTTGAAGATGAAGTGTCCTATATAGTGCAACACATAGTCTGTTGGCACAGCATGCCATCTATTGACACCAAAGTGTCCTCTATGGTGCAACACACCCTGTGTTGGTATAACGTTCCCTCTGTGACACCCATAATGTCTGGCGTAGTGCACCATATGAATCATTTTAGGACTCTCTAGTGAGGACTTATCATATAATGTATTAATGTTTTGGTGTCATTTTCTATCTGTTTTCTTAATTTTGTATCTTTGAATATTAATCTCTTATCTCTTCTCTATTCTTTATTTCTTATATCTGAATCGTAACCTCTACTCTTAAATTTAGAATCGAATCTACATTTTAGATATACATATGAATCTCAATTACTTCATAACTGAGATTAGGTCTAAAACCCTAATCATGTAAATTTATCCCATATTTGGCTACTCCCATAATGAGTAATACAAGACTGAATGTAAATATGATATTCTTATTATTTATATCAACCTTAATCTGTCACTTTGATTTGATAGAAGGACTTAATTAAATCTTGATTCAAGGTATATGAAAATGGAGTCTAAAGGTTTAAGAAAAAGGATTTGAACTTAATATAATAATACTAAGTATATGAAAGTAACTTAGGTAAAGTATATGAAAGTAGATTAACTATAAAATATCTAAAAATATGATTTCTAGACAAGATGACTCAATCTCTATAAAATCTCATTAAATATGATGTAACCATGAATCTTAATGAATTCATATGATCTTAAATATTAGACTTTAAATCTTAAAGCATGACTCTTAAAAAATATTATCTTGCAACTTAATAATAACTTAATGCATCATAATCTTATAATGATATCAAGAACTCAATTTGCAATACATTCTGATCTTAATAGATTCTTTATCCAGAAAACTTGATCATGTCTTAAGATGTTTAAAACTTATATTGTGATACTTTAGTTAACCCTTAGATCTCAATCATTCTAAGAAATAAAAATAAATTCTTAATTCTTAGATCCCTATATATAAGGACTTTTAATAGTATGTTTCTACTTGAATTATAAATACATGACTATACCTATCTATATAAAAACTATTAATAGCATGTTTATACTTAAAATCTTTATACATGGTGATATCACATAACCATGGAAGTATGGTAGTCTTACTTGCCTTTTTCACCTCATAATCATGAGTATTCATATGAAACATTACTTAGAAATATGATAGGTATATATCCTAATATTCTTCTTATAAACTTGCTTCATGAACCTTAATCATCCCATGACATATCTCTACATAAGATATTGAGTATATGTAATTTCATAATCATAAAAGTATAGGAGATCATTCTTGCATGTCTTACTTCAAAATCTTAGAATGATGGATCATGAAAGTATTATCTAAGAAATATGGAAATGTGTTGAGGTTGATACATATGAACACTCATGGCCATGGACCACTTGCATTTCACTTAGAGAAGACCAATTTCCTCTTCTTAGGTTGAAGAAACCCAGGCCACGTTCCTAGGGTTTATTGAACCCTAAATACCCTACCCACAACATTGAACATACAAAGTTGTATTTTATTCATCACTTTAACCCCTAATATTAAATCCTTTTCAAACTAGGGTTTGTCAAATGAAAACTGACTTGAAACCTGGTTTTCCGAAGGATGGGAAACCCTAGCGCTCCCGGGAGCGGCGGCGGCAGATCGCAAGATGACGATTTCGACAGATATGTGGATCGAGGAGGACAGAGCAACGTGATCCCTTTGGGCAGTTCCGATATCTCGCTGAATTATGCGTCCCATGGAACAGGACGATCTTCAGGAAATAGCAACCCAGAGCAGGATATGGACGTTGACGCAGGCACGCACGAAGCATCTCAATTTCCTGAACTCCCCTCACGACAACGCCATGCTACTTCTCCGCCCCAACTGTCTGGACCGTCCTACAACACCATGGTCGGCAAAGGGGCTGCATCAACACAAGGAGGGATAAACATCAATGCAAAAGACCTTGACATCTTTCTGACACTGGAGGACATACTGGTCTCCTCCGATAATGGGGTGCCATCCTTTGATCTGACGATGGACGCCAGGGACAACCTACTCAAACCTTGGCAGTTCACGGTGATAGTCAAACTCCTATCCAAAGAAATAGGTTTCCTAACCCTGCGTGATAGGATCCAATCCATGTGGAAACCTAAGGGGAACTTCAATCTGATTGATCTCGCCAATGACTTCTTCGTCGTTCAATTTCAACGAGAAGACGACTACATGCATGCTTTAACAGGCGACCCTTGGCCACTGTTCGGATCGTATCTTTCGGTCCAAAGATGGAGCCCTGAGTTCTCGCCTGAATCCAATCCCCAGCCGAAGCTTGTTGCCTGGATTCACATCCCTAACCTTCCCATCCACCTATACCGCGAAGTCCTGCTGGCCGAGATAGGTGATTCAATCGGAAAGACAATCAAAGTCGACCTCAACACCATCTCCCAATGTCGGGGCCGATTCGCTAGAATTGCGGCCGAGCTAGACCTGCAAAAACCTCTCACGCCTCTCGTGATGGTTGAAGGCAACAGATACAGAATCGAATATGAAAACATCCCATGCATCTGCATGTATTGTGGCCGAGCAGGACATCTTGAGAAAGACTGCTCCAAGAGAATTACTGATGAAAACTCTGCCCTGAAGGAAGGACAACCGGCTTCTGCAAGTCAACCGCCCCGACCCCTTGTCCAAGGTTTCACGGACTATATTCATGCGCGCCCCCTGCCGATGAAACCACGTCCAAACATTGCAACCAAACCTGGCATCCCAAGAAATAACAACAAATTTCAAAACCTACAGAACCTGGAGGAAGCCGACGCTGTCGACACGGAGGTCATTGATGTAGACTCAGTTGCAGAGCGCGTGGCTACCAGAATTGACTGGAGAGCACGAAAGCAGGCTTTCAAGCAAAATAATTCAAACATGCCCAAAACCAACACTGTCCCCGCGCAGAGCAACTCCAAGGAACTGACTGCCCCATCTCGCACAACATTGAACCTAACACCTCAACAGGATACCATGCACACTGCCGTCAACCCCACTGGAGACTCCCTCGTGCAAGGGAGGGAGAACCCACCACATCAATTTACCCATGAACCTTTCACCTTTGGCGACTCGACAAGATCCGAGCGTCAAACTCATCCATACAGAAGCCCCAGTCGGAACTCGGTGGGCATTCACTTGAGGAACTGAAAGATTCTAAACCCCGGCGACACCTCGAAATCCTCCTCGAGGAAAAGAGGGAAGACATCTTTGCTGCAGGAGTTGGAAGACGAGGCGAGGACAATGGGCAATTCCACCCTCACTGAAGTTGATAAATGAAAGTTACAACATGGAATGTACAGGGTGTCTGCGACAAAGACACCCAAAACACGGTGAAGGATCTGACCTTGAAATACAAGATCTCGGTCATGTGTCTGCTGGAGACTAGATGCAGTGGAACTCGAGCTTTGGGGATCATAAAGAATATGGGCTTTCAGAACTCACATAGAGTCGAAGTTGTTGGCTTCTCCGGGGGAATTTGGGTGCTCTGGAAGCATAACGTCCAAGTTGAGATCCTTGTGTCTCACAAATAATTTGTTCACTGTAAGATTCACAATACTTTCTTCACCTTTGTTTATGCTAGCACGACAAGAGGTGGGAGGAAACTGCTTTGGGGTCAATTGAATGCTATTTCTCTCTCAATCATGGATCCTTGGATAGTGATGGGTGATTTCAATGTGGTTATGCATCCTTCTGAGAATATCGACAGCAATATTTTTGACAAAGCCAACAATACGGACTTCATAGAGGTAGCTGAGAGCTGCTCGCTTATCGACCTTGGAGCGATTGGCCCCCGCACCACCTTCAGAAGGGGTCTCCTACATGAACGCCTGGATAGGGCACTAGGCAATCGGCAGTGGATAGAGCAACTAGGCAAGAAGGAGGTTCTTGTCCTCGAAAAGAACCACTCTGATCACGCGCCGCTAATGGTGTGTGTGGAAGCACCTCACCCCTTCCAGGGATCAATGCATGTCCGTACCAACACGAGATGGTACTCAACGCCAGGTTATGTAGCTTTCTTTGATGAAGCCTGGTCGACGGACACTAGTCTGCTCACTACAAACATGTTGATGCTGGAAAAGGCGCGAAACTGGGACACTGTTGCAAGCAAAAAAGATCGAAGGAGTAAAGATCAGATCACCAATAAGATAAGATGGAACCAGATGAATCTATCTCTTCGATTCGATCATTCATTGGCGAGGGAGACCGTCGACCTCCAGGCTCAACTGGACGGCATCCTACGGCGAGAGGAGGCCGAAAGTCAACAGCGATCGCGATGCACTTGGATCAAGCTGGGAGACAATAACACCAATTACTTCCATTCCATTACGAAAGCTAGGCGATGGAGGAAAAAGATTACTCGCCTCAAGGACGAGAATGGTGTCTGGTATGAAACTGCTTCCGAACTCAAACCCCTCATTTTATCTTTGTTCTCAAATGTATATCAGGAGGTAGACGATGATCGCAGACCGGCTGCTAGCATTACCTTTCCGGGGGCCTTTACACCTCTCTCGCATGAGCAACACCAGAAGATGGTCTCTGCTCCCTCATCTAAGGAGATATGGGACGCGCTAAACTCCATGTCGCCAATCAAAGCTCCAGGGTCGGATGGAGTTAATGCGGGTTTTTACCAGGAGAACTGGAAGTCTCTAAGCAACCAACTATGTCAATTTATTCAAGCTGCTTTCACGGGCACCCCGATTCCCCCGTCTGTGACTGATTCACTCATCATCCTCATCCCCAAAAGCAATCTGCCTGAGAAATGTTCCCAATTGAGACCTATCTCTCTCAACAACGTATGCACGAAGCTTCTCTCAAAGGTCATCGCCATTAGGCTCAAGCCTTATCTCAACGACTGGATTTCCCCATACCAGTCGAGTTTCGTCCCTGGAAGGAAGATTGGTGACAACATCACGTTGGTACAGGAGGTGGTACACTCGATGGAATCCAAATCCTGTAAGAAAAGAATAATGGCCTTGAAGCTGGATTTGATTAAAGCGTTCGACAAGCTTAGCTGGCACTTCATCAGTGACACTCTCACTCGAACTACACTGCCCAAGGATATTATCGATATCATTATGCACATTCTCTGCTCTGGTGATTCTTCTATCCTCTGGAATGGGGAGGTTGCAGGTACCTTCCGACCTTCTTGCGGGGTCAAGCAAGGAGACCCCCTCTCCCCCTACATCTTCGTCTTATGCCTGGAGTGTTTTAGTCAGTTGATAGCGGATGAGATCGGCAATGTCAACTGGAGACCCATCGTCATCACCAAAGACAGAATTCCTATCTCCCATGCGAGCTTTGCGGACGACATCATTCTTTTATGGGAAGCTTCCACACACCAGGCAAGAGTGATCCTCCGCTACCTTAAGTTGTTCAATCACGCCTTTGGGTTTGCTCTATCTCATGAGAAATCTACTGTATTCTTCTCCCACAACACCCCTCGCTCAATCAAAAACAGGATCTGCAATAAGTTGGGGATTATGCAGACGAGCAATCTTGGTCGTCACTTGGGCGTTCCCATCGTTCATCGTAGGAAAGGAAAGGAACTGTTCTCATCTCTGCTGGAGAAATTTCAGAAGCATATAACGCAATGGTGGAACAACCTCCTCTCCCTTGCAGGGAGAATTACACTTACTAAACCAGTTCTTCAATCACAAGCATGTTACATTATGCAAGCAGTCCAACTCCCTTTCTCTGTTTGCGATCGAATCGACCAAATTACAAGGAATTTCTTGTGGAACGGCGGTTCCCACAGACGGCTCAATCTAGTTTCTTAGAACACTATTACAATCCCCAAGTCCAATGGAGGTCTGGGTCTGCGGAAGTCGAGGGATTTCAATTCCTGCTTGATGATGAAGATGGGATGGGACCTCTTTCAGAACAAGCGTATACCGTGGGTGAATGTCATGAGGTCTAAATACTTTACGAATGGACTGCCTAAAGCTACTAGTTCCCATCTATGGAGAAGCTTGAGATCTTTCCTCCCACTCCTCAAAGACAATGCACAACGTCATGCTGTATCCAGTCTGGACACTCTAGTCTAGACGGATGATTGGATTGGAGATGGTGTGAAACCCGTGGTCAAAGAGGACCTTACAGTACCGGAGGATCTTGCAGACCTCAAGGTCTCGAGCCTTGTCCGTGATGACGGATCCTGGGACCTGGACTTTCTCAACCACTGGTGTGTTCAAGAAACTGTCACAACCATTAGTCACATGCCCACTCCTAGAATCCAGTATGGAGATGATATGTTCATCTGGAAGTTGGATAGCTACGACGTCTTCACCATACAATCTGCTTATAAACTCATTTGTCAGCCAACACCAGAAACATCACGACCTCTGTTCACAGCGACATGGTCCCTTCCTGTTTTGCATCGAGTTCGAGCTCATTTATGGTTGTTGCTGCATGATCGATTTCTTACCAACGTCATGCGAGCTAAACGGAAGATGACTGATAACCTAACGTGCCCAAGATGCAACAACTCGGATGAAGATTGCCTGCATGCGTTGTGGGACTGCTGGTCAGCGAGACAGGTTTGGTCGCTCATTCTGCCCAGGGAGGTGAATTTGTTCTACGAAAGGCAGTCTATTCAGGGCTGGATGGACTACAATATCAGAATTATCAAGGAGCCGACCACTTGGAGGACGCTTTTTGCCATCACTTGCTGGAAGATATGGAAAAGCAGGAATTCACAGATCTTCGAGGACTCTATCATCCCCCCGTGAATAGTGGGTGCACAATGCTATGCTGAAGCCCGCTCTTCCGACCTGGCCTTCTCGGACAATTCATCTGATCATATGAAGAAACCCAGCATGGATCATCCAATCCGCCTGCATAACACAAACTTCATCCTTCATGTCGATGTCGCCACTTCTTCCAAATCCAACATGTCATGCACATGTGCCATTATTCGCAGCATTACAAGAGAATGGATTAGGGGTTCCTCTCGCCTGCATCCAGGCACTGACGCCATGGAGGGGGAGCTCAAGGCTATATTGCACGGAGCAGAACTCGCAAGACAACTAAATCACTATAACGACACCTTCCTCTCAGATTCCTGGAACTCAGTTCATTGGGTGAAGGGGCTAGAAACGGTCCCAGGGAAATACCTCACGCAGTCTGCAAAATACACAAAGCTCTAGCTTCCATAAACGTCGTTGATCTCGTCCACATCAAGAGGAATCATAACAAACTCACGGACCTTCTTGCCAAATCCTGCCTCAAGCAACCGATGTCTGAAGGTGACTGGCAGCTCTGCCCATCCCTAGGCGAAGCACTCTATCTAGAAGACAAAGCCCTTTTCTGTAATTTGATTAGTTCTCAGCTCTGATGTAACCGAGCTATTCGGTATTGCACAAAAAAAACTGACTTGAAACCTTAAAATTCGAATTCCTCATGATAAATACTTTCCAAAACATATTTTTTCTCGTTTTTTTGAGCATATGATGAATTACTATGAATTTTGGAAGAGGTGACCAATAGGAAATCGAGAAAAGTCCACATCAAAGCCATTAATTGGATTATCCATTCCTGGGGCCTTTTATCAAATTGGCCCAATGAGGGTCTGCCATGTCAGTGATGTGCTTCACAACTAGCCAAGCAAGCGGCGACAAGCAACAACCTAAAAATACCCTTGCCCATTAAATCATCCAATCAACCTAGTTTGGGTCTCAAGGTACATTTACCCTTGCCGATCTTCTTCCTTGTGCCATGATCAATGAGTAACACTGGAGCTCCAAAGATCACCATTCAAATGGAACCCTGGGGTCCCTTGGAGCACGAATGAAATCTTGCCAGCTTCACAATTTGCTGGTGAACTCAATGAGGCAAAGGAGAAGCTTTTCGAGGCACTAGAGCCCAAGGCCAGGCCATGGTGATGGCCGACTACTTCTAGGAGTGGGAAAGGTTATTTTGAGGTCAGAAGAAGAACCGTCAGAGGCGTTCTGGTGACTCAGGGCACAAAAATGTAAAATAAGAATGGGGAAAGCTCCATAGAGGTCATGTGGACTCGTTCAAAATCTTGTCGTGGTTGGAGGACCAAAGGAGGACCATGGCAGTGAATGTCAATGAAGGTTAGAGAGGGACCAATTAGGGAGAGTGATTGGGTATACAGTGGGGAAAATTGACGATTGAAAAAGCACAAGAGTTCATAGGCAATGCTTACACTAGAGCCAATTCGATATGAGGATGTGGAGAAGGCTGAGGTGTTGTGGCGACAGATGGAGAAGAAAACTGAATAAGTGGTGGTGGGTCAGGGTTTTGGAGGTTCAATTTGTAGAGGAGGAGGAAAGAGCCGATGTCGATGGCGCTTTTGGGACCATAAAATGGATGGGGAAGGTATCGTTGTAGAGGCTTCCAGTTGGGGTGGCGAGTGGGGAAATCCCTAGGTTGGGTGTTTTGTTTAAACACGCACAGAGAGAGGACGAACTATGGCTCACTTTGTTCTGGAGGGCAAGGCAAAGACAGAGGGAAAGAGTCTGAGAAAGGAGGACGCTGGAAACATGTTCTATCCTCGACTTTGTCAGAAGTAGTTGACAACGTCTAGGTCACTGGATCGGGATCCAGTGGTGTATGGTATGCCTGTGAAAAAAGGAAGGTAAATAAAGGGGCGTGACAGGGAGAAATTACCGAATTATAGAGTTATTCAAGCATTAAATGAATATATATTTAATCAGTGTTTGAATTCATATGGAAACATTTCCTAATTGGTTTGAAGGGTCAAAAATTGTCAAAACAAACCCAACTTTTGACCACACATTAACAAGGAAGTCAATATCTTTCCTAGTCAATCAAATTCAAGTTTTGCACACCCATTTTTTATAATTTCTATATTTGTCATCAACTTGATTTTTATGATATTTTTAGATTAATTAATGTGAAATGATTTTTATTGGTCTCTTAGTTGAGTCCAAAATGAGATCATCAATATTTATCAAAATTTAATTCTTTAATGCCTTCTGGGAAGATCATCTTGCAGGAGAGAGGAAAAGAGAACAACCATATTTCCTTTTTTGTTTAAAAGATATATTAAGGAAAAGGGGAACCTGTTGTTCAAGTAATTTACTTATATTTTTGAATGTCACTCCTTTTTCCTTCCTCTTTTATTTACTTTGAAACATCCTTAATGGTAGGAGATAGAAAAAAAAAAAAAGAGAAAAAAAAACTAACATTTATCTCTTTGAATTAATTGTAACACATAATGCATATATAAAAGAGAAAATATAATTTGAACCTTATTTTATTCTTCTCACTTTATTATCATTTAAATTTTTTTATTTCATGGTCATTTTGAATTAATATCCTCAACTATTTTTTTAAGAGAAACTGCATTATGAGTTTAAATTATTCTTGAAAATTTGAGATGTTACTGTTACAACCCCAACTTTTGGGTTCATTTGATGAGAAATGTAATTTCTCATATTAAAAATATTGGAACAAATAATGATATAATTTTTTTGAATAAATGAGTTTCATTTACAATAGCCTTGTTGATTGTTTTTTGGGCTTTATTAGCTATTGGGCCTAATAACAAGGAAAAGATAAAAGAAACTCCATTACTTGAGTAAATAAGAAAATAAAGAAAAGAAAGATGTAGAAACCTCTAGAAGGCAAAAGAATATAATACAAATTTGGATTTCATGCCTCTTGGGTTCCTTGGGTTCTAAGGAGTCCAAAGTTGCAAAGAGAAATCAATAAGAAAAGAAAAGAAAAATTAAGTATTTCTTTATTAAGAAAGAAATTGAAAACAATGATAAAATGTGGAAAATAAATAGAAAGAGGTATAATTGAGTTATCCTTAGTGGATTTTCATATCCAAAGGATTCCTAATGTTAAATGGAATGCTAATGAGGAAAATAAAAAGAAAGATACAACGAAATCCTCAAAAAGAGATATTTTAATAAGAAATAAACAAGATAATGAGAAATAATGAATATATATGCATCTAGAAGGATAATAAGTATCCTTAAAAAGGAGCTTCGAAATCTTGGAGTTTCTTGGGGTCCAAGGAGCCCCAATGGAGAAGAAATAAAGAGAAAATACCAAAAATGCAAAGTAAGAAGATAATGCGATACATTATTAATGATGATTTTGGTGGCATTGCTAAAAAGGAAGTATTTTCTATTAAATGAAAATTGAATTTCGTGCCAATGGGTTAAAAGTCAAGCAATAAAAGAGGATACGTGAGAGGATTTTCGTATTTCTAATTATCCATGAAATAAACAATATTAAGGAGATATACATGAGAGAGAAGATTACTTCTCCTTGAAGGAATATGACTCCTATTGGGAGAGGACCTTGTTAATTCGTGAATAGCCAACCTAGGGCTTCGTTAGCCACCCTTATATAAAGGGTAGAACACTGGTTCAAGTTCAAGGAAGATCCCACATTTCTCTCTCTCTTTCTCAACATCATCATCATCATCATCATCATCATCATCATCATCATCATCATCATCATCATCATCATCATCATCATCATCATCATCATCATCATCATCATCATCATCATCATCATCATCATCATCATCATCATCATCATCATCATCATCATCATCATCATCATCATCATCATCATCATCATCATCATCATCATCATCATCATCATCATCATCATCATCATCATCATCATCATCATCATCATCATCATCATCATCATCATCATCATCATCATCATCATCATCATCATCATCATCATCATCATCATCATCATCATCATCATCATCATCATCATCATCATCATCATCATCATCATCATCATCATCATCATCATCATCATCATCATCATCATCATCATCATCATCATCATCATCATCATCATCATCATCATCATCATCATCATCATCATCATCATCATCATCATCATCATCATCATCATCATCATCATCATCATCATCATCATCATCATCATCATCATCATCATCATCATCATCATCATCATCATCATCATCATCATCATCATCATCATCATCATCATCATCATCATCATCATCATCATCATCATCATCATCATCATCATCATCATCATCATCATCATCATCATCATCATCATCATCATCATCATCATCATCATCATCATCATCATCATCATCATCATCATCATCATCATCATCATCATCATCATCATCATCATCATCATCATCATCATCATCATCATCATCATCATCATCATCATCATCATCATCATCATCATCATCATCATCATCATCATCATCATCATCATCATCATCATCATCATCATCATCATCATCATCATCATCATCATCATCATCATCATCATCATCATCATCATCATCATCATCATCATCATCATCATCATCATCATCATCATCATCATCATCATCATCATCATCATCATCATCATCATCATCATCATCATCATCATCATCATCATCATCATCATCATCTTCTTCTTCTTCTTCTTCTTCTTCTTCACTCAAAACTCTAGGTTAGAGGAGCAGCGTGATCCTTGAAGCGAGGAGGATGCCATGAATGAGAAAATGGAGAGGCGTGATGCTCCCACACCTACCAGGATGATGGTCGACCTCTGCATAACACCTGCAAAAGGTTAGCAGGGTCGGTCGTGCATCCAAATCTTGGCAGGCTTGAGAGGGCCACCTTGGTCATGAAGGAATGATGCCTCTTGGGTACAGGAGTTCATCGGAGGTGGTGGCACCCTCCTGGGTGGCCGTCGAGGCCTGAGGAGGGGCGGCAGGGCCGCACCAACTCCTTACAGCAGCGGCCGCGCTAGGGCGCGCGCTAGGTTGAAGAAGGATGGCCGTTGGATGGATTTTCCCTCCACGGGCTGAAGAGATGACCCACTTAACCAAGGGAAAAGATGACATTTCATTATGTTTTCAAGCAAGCCAAGATACGTTGCATGGAAAGGACACTTGGCGCTTTCTGATTGGCTCAAATAAGTAAGTTCTTACAAAATTCATAACTAATTAACGGTAGCTCGGATGGATGCACATTATATATGAATTTTGATCAGGAGAACTCAGGGAATGCAATAAAAATATACTTGAAGCCTAATTATGATTGAAATTCGAAAAGTATTTGAAGTTATTAACTTCAATGTATTAAAGATTGAGAAACCCTATTTGGAGACGATTAATGTATTTAGTAGGGTTTAATAGATGATTAAAGTTGATATTAACCTGTTAATTGTAAAAAGGCGCATTAGGGATAAAAATGGTGAACTTTGCACATAATTAGTTTAATTTAGAGTTTCCTGTGCATAAATATGCTTTAATGGGCCTTGAAACCAAAATATTAGTAAATGTGACTCATAATGGTTTTAATTATTCAAAATCATGAATAAAGTTGAGATATGATAATTCCAAGCTATTTAAAGTATAAAAGTTCCTAATTGTGGATAAATACCCTTAATGTAGTAATTAGGGTTTTCTAATGGGTAAAGGTAGAATTAATGACAAATAGAGTTCATATGTGAATTAGACCATAATGAACTATGAATTGATGATAAATGAGCATAATGATCCTGTCATGAATAAAAAGGGTAACTTTGATAGTTTTAAAGTAAAAGAGGCATAATAGACTTAATTAATGTTTAATTGAGCCTTTTATCTGAAATTAAAGTAATCTATTGTTAGAAGGTAACCTTAACATCATTCGTGAAGAATAGATGAGATAATTAGGGTTTGCGAGTAATTATATAAAATTAGGGACTAAAAGAGTAATAATGAAGAGGAACCCTAATTGCAATGGAAACCCAAAAAGTGGACTAGAAATCCTAGGAAGTGAGCTAGGTTTAATAGATCTTGATGACATGATCAATAATAGGAAATTGGATGCCTATTTCAGGATCAACTTGGTGTGTGCTTTCCTGGTTACTTAATTGGTTGAATTATTTCTGCAATCAAGTCAGCTTGACAGGTATGTTGTTAATTATGGTTAATCAAATTAGTTTCCCGAAGGTTTTCCGAATGATTCATCGCATTGAATGCAACCTATCATTTGGATGTTCATACTTGAAAATTATTAAGTCACTATGATTATCACACTTGTAATATAAATGTGTATTCTCACACCTACATGCCACTCTGATGGATGATGCAAAAAGGTCAAGCCTAGGAGGGAAGATTGATGGGCACCATGAGAGGTGACCCCAAACACCAAGCTCGAGAATGAGAAGGTGGTCTATGTTTCATGACTAATGGGCACCATGAGAGGTGACCCCATGCACCAAGCTCGGGATTGAGAAGGTGGCCTTAAGTCAAACCCTAGAGAGGGTATTGCAGGGTTAGGGCAAAAGCGGTGGAGATTGACACATTGAAAATGTAAATTGACTTGTTAATTACCTTGGTTGTGATAATTAGTTTGTTAGCCATATTTGTGAAATTTTGATTGTTCCCACATACCGATATATTTTGATATGCTGACCGACATTTTGTTTTTCGGCGTTTTAGGTACAAGCATGAAAAGGACAAACAGTATAGTTCATCTTTGGAATTAAATAAGAGTTAAAGTACAAGGAGGATTAGTTAGAATAGACTCCTGATGTGGATAGAAGTACATATCCCAATTTTTGAAAAAGGTATGCAAAGTTTTATTTTATACCAGTTCTCAGTCTTTTGGTAGAATTTGATAATTGTTATAGATTATTTGTCGAACCTTTGATCCTGTTAAATGGGATAATGGCTCTGACCTCTTAGTCTCCCTTAATTGGGGGTTACTGGGAGGCGGGGTCATTACATTTGGTATCAGAGCATAGATTCCTCATTTAATCTTTAATAATTATTAGATTTTACAAACTCTGTAGAACCCAAGGGAGTTATTAGAGGAATTTCCGAAATATAGAGGTGTCTAGAAAAGGATCACGTCTGGGGGCTGGCAAGATTTTCCTTCGCACCGCTAGTCAGAATATGAGGATTCCTGGATTAGTGTGACTGCCTGGCCAATGTCTCAGGATTGGACTCGAAATAAGATACCTTTAGGACTCTCTAATCTTGTTCATCCCTTCTCAACTCAAATGCTGTTAAGGATTATAAGGATCAGGGTTATCTCTCATTTCCTCACCCTCTTAAGGTATGGGTAAGGTTGATAAGGTTTAAGGAATCATACACCAAATTAATAAAAAGCATGTAAATAAGATGTCATGGACATAAGCTTAATAGATTAAGCATAAAGGAATAGATACATGCTTAGGTCGTATGACATGAGTTGTCATGCCCTCATAAGAGACCTGAGCTAGACCTTCTTGTCAGGAGGATAAGTAAAGAGAGTTAGTCTTGGAGGTAGAGATCTCCATTACAAGTAGAGACCTGGAACATCCTCTGAGGATGATGTTAACCCTGACCCTAAGTGAAGGTTAGAGAGAGAGATGACATGATGAGTTAGATGTCATGGTAGACAAGGTGTTTGGATAGACATGCCTTGGATGTCATATGAGCCATGAGAAGTTGGATGACTGAGTACCTTTGGTGACCCAACCCTTGAAAGGGTCGTGCATGTTAGAGTGAAGGATAGTTCCTTCATTGATGAGGTCAGAGAAGAACCTATAGAAACCCCATGCGATTATATGAGCATGGCATAGTAGGCACCCAAAATACGTCAGTAGTGCGAGAAGTAGGTTGAAACCCTGGCCAAGGGAGTATTTGGATAGCTGATGAGATAAGCATAAAGGGCTAGGGATAACCTTGAGCAAACATAAGTTTGAACGTAGGCTCCACCATGTAAAGGTATGTTTGTGAGCATGATCCACCTTCATGGAGAGAGGACCTCTGGTAGTGAGGCTGTTTGTAGGGTTATCTCTAGAGAGAGAGAGCATGACTCATGCAAGAAGGTCATAAGCCTAGACTCTGAGATATGAGGAAAAGTGGGGAGTTTAGGATGATGCGATCTCAGTGGATGATAGTGGTTGTCTCATGCTTGATCCCTGGAGGATGGTGATATCTTGGTTTCCACTAGAGGAACCAAACCCTAGAGAGAGGATGAGTCTGCTGGTACCTCTATACCTATGGTATAGATGAGAAGAAGGGTTCCTAAGACCTGGAGAGGATTAGTAATAGGTTGTGAGGCCTTGTACCTTGTTGATTGTCCTTGAAGAGGACTCAACTCTGAAGTGTTGCTCAAGTAGAAGGATCATGGGAAGTGCATGACAAACCTTGGACATAATTGGTTCGTGGTTAAAGGTTAAGCATGCAGTTGGACAGCTGTTGCATAAAGAAATGAACCTAGGGTTCTTAGGCCTAAGAGGGGAAGTGGTGTACCTGATGCTCATGATGAGATTTGAGTTTCTATAGATTTGAGCATGGTACTCCTCATGGTTAGAGGAGAGGGACCCCCCCCCCCGCCACAGCTAAGTGGATGACATGGGATGGTATGATCTTGATCCAATATTGAGGATGAGAACAAGTATGACCTAGCATGGTTTAGTAGGTGGTCTACTTGTGCCTTAGTAGTTGCTGGGTTAAGCATGCTCATGTGAATATAAACCCTAAGGATGTTTGAGACCTTGTTGTCAAGAGTTGTAGTTTCTACCCATCCTGGGAGAGGGACCCTTTGGTAGGGTGTATACCAGTTTTGTGGGTTTTGAGGAAACCTAAAGAGGTCTCATAGGATCTTGAGAAGCTAAGTGAAAAGTACATGGCATGAGAATGAACCTGTAGACCCATAGATAACCATCTCTAAGTGTATGTGGATGTGTTACCATGGAGGTAACCGGTATGGGGCCTGACCAAGGTAGGAAGGTTGCCATGACCCCTATGAAAGGATGAAAGTCAGCCCATGAATGCAGAGAGAGAGATGATGAAGGCTTGGGTAAGGTTCTAAGCTGGACATGTACTATAATAGAATCCTAAGTGTATCCTAGGGTCAGGGAGGGATAAAATCGATGGAAGTAGGAGTTGCCTAATTCCCTAGTTGCACATGACCATAGGGTCGGGAGGTAACAACTATCATTGTCTAAGGACCATGGGATAGGAGATTGATCACCTTCATGAACTCATGGGACCCAAAGGGAAGATGAGTAGGGAACTCTTTGGATGCATAAGGGAAGAGGGATGACCCCAAAAGAGTCGGCACCCTATAGACCTAGTGGATATGACCAAGGATTCTGTGGTGACCCAAGTAGGTTTGAAAATAGTTTTCAATGGAAGTAACCTTGATATCGAGATGATTGTGATATATAGAGACATAAGTTGCACGTTTCAACTTAGATTTGAATGTGTAATGGCAAGGTGGGATGTACCATCTCTACTCTTGGAATAGGAAGAACTCTGTATTTTGACTGCAACTAAATGCTTATTTCCTCTTATTATGGGAGTGAGAGATAGGACAATACGCATGCCATACACCAGGGATAAATGACGATGTGAGTTGGAACGTTGCCATGGGGTATGATAACATACCCTGGTGGAGTGAACGATACATGGATGGTTTACAACCACTAAGAGAAATAATGTAGTCATCTTATGAGGATGTGTTTATCATAAGATATGAGTCATACAAGGTTGAGGATGATAAACCAAGAGAATAAGCTCAGAGTTTTCTTGATGAAGATATACTTAGAGTTGAGATCAGTTAATAAGTGGAATACATGGAGGTGTATGTATTCAACTTTACCTAACACCTAAGGATGTGAAGTGGTAATGGATGCTCTAGATGAGATACAACTACCTAGTTTAGATGGATCTAGAAGAGGTTGTTAGGTTAACCCTCAGTTGGAAAAAGAGATAAGTTTGGCTAACACTCAGATGTAACAATATCAGTTGATCAAGTTAATGGTTGTTTGGTTAGCCAGCCTAGTCCTTAATGCAATGAAAGAATGGTGGTAGAACCTCAGATGCACTTCTTTGGAAAAGAAGGTGAAGAAAACCTAACTAGAATGGTTTAGGGTTTCTGAGGAATTAATCTTGAGGAATCATGACATACAGGAGATCATGATTTTAAGATCACCATACGCCGTACTATGAAGATAGTAAGTGACAGTAGTACCTTTGATGCCTAAGATAATGTTGCATGTGGCATGTTTCCATGCATGACAGGAGGTGAAGGACGAACACCAGTAACCCAATGAGTGGATATAGAGGATGAAGAGTCCTCGAGAGGGAATGGGGGTTCACCACTAGGGATGTTGCGGTAAGTCTCCCCTAGACCAAGGTCAAGATGCAATATGGGTTATGGTAGATCCCCTTACCTAGATGACAAGAAAGAAAGAATGTTGCCAAGGGACAGATCCGGTTGAACTACATATGATAGAAAGATAGTTCAACTACACCATGATGTGAGTTCAAAGGTTCTTGCGTATAACCTAAAAATTCACTTCCATAAGGTGGAAGTATATGTTAGTACATTCTACCACCCTAACTCATGATTAGAGGGTCTGATGAGAGCAGGTGTGCTCATTCAGGGTGATACATGGAGACAGTTCTTGTCTTCTATAAGATGTGATGATAACCACCATAGCTAGTATCAGGATGTAAAGAAGATCTGTAAGGGAGGTTGTGTCAGTCACCACTTCATTGAGATGATGTAGTGATAACACCAAATTTTGTGATGTTTTACACTGTTATTCTATTATCAAAACTGCCTTTTTAACTATTTTCCTCTCTGTTTATATGTACTTTTGCAATAATTGGCCAAACGACGCTCTTAATTCAATATTTCCATATTTTGTAGTGTTTTCCTACTATTTTGACCCATTTATCGTCAATAAAGTTGTCCCGGCCCACAAACAAGTTCCACCTGCATCGGCCTTCCAGATGGCCGATACGACCACTGCCCGACAGGGTAGCACCACACACCGACGCGCGACATAAGGATGCCGCGTGAGAAGAAACTAGCGCGCGATACACGTTCTACCCGACAGGGAGCCGAGCTCGCCATGACAACAAAGCTTGTCGCGCGGCACATGCCACCCACCGGCAGACGCCACTCGTCACATGACTGACAGCCGACAATCCTTGGGATGGGCAATACCGATATCGGCTGTCCACTGACTACACAAAGACAAGGAGGACACGTGGCACCCTGTGCACCATAACTTCCCCAACCGCTGCCTATAAATAGCAGCTACAAGAAGCCAAAAAGACAGGTCAGAACCCTGCATGAATCTTCCCAAGGAACGCTGCAAGAACAGAGCATCGCGCCTCAGTGGTTGTGACGGGTGACACTACGTGAGCATTTCCCCATCCCGAGAGGGAGGGAAGGAATGGTTCACTTAGTGTCATCCAGAGCAACACTGCAGGCCGATATCGGCCGACATGGATCCCCGACATAAGTGATCGATACTAAAAGCATCGCTCTAACCCGGCACGATACTGAATCCTGATACGCGTCACTCGTCACGGCGTGTCACCTGAGAGGGTGCCACCCGACATGAGCGTATCGGGCCAGGGTTCTCACACGATACAGTTCGCTCGTCACGGCGTGTCGCCTGAGAGGGTGCCGCCCAACACGGTTGTATCAGGATAGGGTCCTCCCCGGTATCGGGCTGGAGGGTCCGCTATAGTCTGTCGTCCTTCTATATCAAGAAGGCGAAATTAATCTTTATTATTCCAGTCATTTACTTCTTTATTTACTTTTGCAATGTAATCAAACCTTCATATGCTATGTTTAACATCCAAACTCTAGCTTGCATGCTTGGATCGCGTTTCGATTAGCTACCGAATCATGTTTTCCCATTACAACAGCCTCGAGAGAGGTGTTGTGGCTCTAGTGTTTGGTCCGATTCTGGAGTACGAGAGTGCCCGAAATCGGAGTTGCTTTAGTAACCTTTCCACTCTAATTTAAGTCCAGCAACCTAGAGAGAGGTGTTGCCGCTTGATTATAGGTACCCGCTCTGAGAGGAGGGGTACAGGGTGTTTCTGCTATCGCTCTTTTTATCGAAGTTTTCTCCTTGGTACCTTGCTTTAGATTTAGTATTATCTCTCTGCTTCTGTTGCATGAAAATCCCTAAAAACTGATAAATGCTTAAAATCTAAGTTTTCCTTGTAACTCCAGTTGGAGATAGGTTGTTCTTTTGTTTTATCGATCTTGTTCTGTTGTTCCCTTTTAGGAATTTTATCATCTCTTTTCCTTGCCAGAGTGTAGCGTGTCGATTCCGCGTTCTCAACACTACCACCCTTGTCCCTATGTTCGACCCCGTAAACAAAGTTGCGGGGGCCTAGAAGGTTTCATGTTATAAATGTAAAAGCTCGACTACCTCAAATCCGCCTCCAATTTTAGGATGCACGATTTAGGCCGGTCAACTTTTTGGCGTCGTTGCCGGGGACAGGGCAAAATGGTACTGTTGACGAATCCGAATCCACTAACTACACCCCCGTGCCTCAAGCTTAGAAATGAGCTTGACAACATTCTTTCTTTCTTTTGTTATTATTATCATTATTCGTTGCCCGAAATAAATAATTCGATTTTCTGACTCGATTCTTCGTTCTATTTTCCAGGTAATCTGAAGAACGGTGATCTGTTCCACCGAGCTCAAACATGCCGCCTCGCGTGGAACAACCTCTTTTAGAGGGCAAACGTCAAAGGAGGGCTAGACCTAACTCCCCTCCACCTGAAGGCAATGACCGCTATGAAGGCCATGATCAACAGGAAGATTCAGAAGGAGAGCAGTTAGAAGATGACCAACACCGAGATAGACGTCATCACCATCGAAGGCACAGAAGGAACCACAATGATCAGAATCAACACCAGGAAGGGAGTGACAGAAATGACTCGGAAGAAGAAGAGAAAACTCTGAGGGAGTTAGCCTCCACAAAGGCTAACAATTCCCGGTGCCCGGTCATCATTCCATGATTCAACGCCAACAACTTTGAGCTTAAGCCGTATGTAATATCCATGATACAAAATAAGAGCTTCAGAGGGAGCTCCAAGAATGACAACCCTTATCATCACCTGGACGCCTTCAAGAATATCTGCGACATAATTAAGATGTGAGGTGTACCCCAGGAAGTCATTTACTGCAAGGGTTTCATCTTATCTCTGGAAGACAAGGCTCTATCATGGTATCTGGGACTTCCCCACCAATCTCTAAATGGGTGGGTAGCACTAGTAGACGCTTTCATAAATAAATTCTACTCGACTGAGAAGACTGTGAGAAACAGACAGAAGATAACCTCTTTCATGCATAAGTCTAATGAAAATCTCCATGATGCCTGGGAAAGATACCAGGAATATTAGAGGGACTTCCCTCATCATAACTATAAGAAAGGTTTCCTAGTCACCACCTTTTACAACGGTCTGACTCCCGATGAAAGGGTGTCACTGAATGTGGCGGCAGGAAGTGACTTCCTAGGGAAAAAGCTGAGCAAGTCTGAGAGGATCATCAAAAACATGGCCGAGCTGTAAGCTGGCACTGAGTATGATAGATCTGATAGAGGGCAGGCTAAGAAGGTCAGTGAAGGACCCTCTCTTGAATCCAAGGCTCTAGAATCCATAACTTCTCAGATACAGAGGATAGTGACTGATGTCAAGCAGCTAAAAGAATCTGGTGGTAAAGGGAAGAAGTCAGTTGAAAAAGTAATGAAGTGCGTAACCTGCGGAGAAGGAGGGCATGGGGTATATAGTTGCATCTACACCCGACCAGATGCGTCAAGTGATTCTAACTCTGAGGCCGAAGGGACGGAAAGTGTCTCTTTTATGAACTTTAAAAGGCCGGACCACCCCCGGTTTCAGCTACGGCAACAAGGATGCGACTGAGAACTCAGATTAGCTGCACAGCTCCTCTAAGCCACCCAACCTTTCGATAAGAGAGGAGGACCAAGCCAGTACACCAAGAACACCTCCTTCCAGACGAACAAGGGGAATTTCCAGGGTCAGGCTAAGTACCAAGGATCAACCAAGGAACAGGATAAGGTTTCTGGCCAGTCTGACGTGGTTGGCCAACTGTTTGATTTCGTAAAAAGGTAAGACACTATCAACAACCAGTTAGCACAGAGCGCGCTGTCGAATTCGGGTGTTTTGAACTCGCTGCAGGTACAAATGGCAGACATGCAGATGCATCAACGTCAGATTGATCAGCAACTGGCTCAAATGGCCGAGTTAATAAAGAATCTGTTAGGAAAAATTCCGTCGAACACTGAAACAGCTAAGAAAGCAGGATAGTGATCAAAAGGGATGAGGATCAAGTTGCACAATAGGATGATGGCAGAGACTAAGGAGTGACGATGCTAAAGGACGTCAAGCAGGAGACGAAGATTACAACACTTCTCGGGAGGGATCCCGAGTTTTCTTTTATTTCCTAGAATAGGACGCATTTTACTTTCCTACAAAACAAACATTAAAAACATTATGGACTGTAATAAGGCCCAAGTCAGTGCATGTGCCACATGTACTAACTCTCCTATGGGCCACCGTTGTGTTTTAGAGACCGGGATGGGTAATACCATCAGAAGGCCGGGATCTTAGCTTTGGGCCAATGATGTTCTACTCATCGACCACATTTGTTTCCCCGATTTGTTTTCTCGCCTTGATTCTGTTCTGAAGTCCTCATATCGGGCAGCAACCCAGCCGACACGCTGAGCATGCTCATATCGGGGGATGGTATTTCGGGCATCGCAAAGGCCATGACGGATGACATTCCTGGGCGGCGTGCACCAGTATCGTGCATAAGGAGTAATTACCCTTGTGCCGACGGATGGACTGCCTGTCTTGGGAATGACCTATCCCAATGGCCGACATGTGTCCCGGGATTACCCTCTTTACCCCCCGTCGAAGTCGCTATAAATAGTGTGGAGAGTTTACCGTGTCGGGCTACTGCATTTACTGTTTTCACCTACCTGTATCGTGCTGCGATTTTTTGAGATTGCTCCCGTGTTGTGCAACGTTCTCCTGCTCTCGTGTCGTGCGGAAGCTTAAGAAAACAACAAAGGTATAGCCTGACAGTCGTACCGTCCCAGCTTACCCGACACGACCTTTCTATCGTGCATGACTTATCGGGCTAACAACTTTCTAGATGAGAAACCTTGTATCACCCAATACGTATGTCACGCGATGCACCTTCCATTCATGTTTGCCCGATACGCCTTGTCGCCCATCCTTGCACCACCTCACCTGTTTTGTTGTCGGATGACACACTGCGTTCCGTTCAGAGATCCCTATAGGGTGTCTTATCTCTCGCGACCGTATCGCCCGACATACCTGATGCGTATTTATCACTGTATCGTCTTGTTCTTTATCACATGAATGATCTTCCAACGTGACAGGCGATACCCATATCTCATATCGGGCACAATACTTCACATTTGAAAACCTTGTTTCACCCGATGCAGTGTTGTGGGATCGTGCATATCTTATCAGGGCATATCTTATCGTGCATTCAGCTTCCCTTCTTTATACATCGGCACACTTAATTGACCAAGGAATTTGTTTAATGATTAACAGAAATGGCCCGCATCAAGCAGACTGTCGTCCGGGTTGACGAGCACGGTAGGAGGATCTACACCGAGCCCGCAGGTGAAGTGCCCACTGTCGGGCAGAAGCACCAGAATCCAGAAGCAGCTGGGCCGTCAACTACGGAAAAGAGGACGAGGGTAGGAGAAGTGGCGGCTCCAACACCAATAGCAACAGTAGAACCCCTGGAATACACGCCAGGAAGGTTTGTGTCGAGGGACGACGATCACGCACGCCGTTATGCTGAGATGGAAACCAAGGTCTACAGACCGAGCAGGTTCTACCACCAGGCTTCATTCGCTGAGCTGGGCATATTTGAAAGGCTGAAGTGCGTCCTCACCTCGGCAGGACTGAGGAAGATCTGCCTCAGCCGATCTTCCTCCTACACTGAACTCACAAAGGAGTTCATGTCATCCCTCCGCCGAGTGAATAATTCTGCTACTGAAAAGAAAGAATACGACGGAGCAGATAGACTCCAAGACCGGATATACAACTCGGAGCACGCAATCTCCGAGAAGCTGCTGAACAAGATCTTCTCTTCTAGTGAGGAGGAGAAGGATCTGATGAATAACGGTGAGAGAATAACCAAAGGAGATGGGTTCAATCCCGTGGAGCTCTGGGAAACGCTAACTGGCAAATCGTCTTTTAAACTGGGAAGCAAGGTGGCAGCAGTGCACTCCTGCTTTTGGAGAATAGTGCACAAGCTGGTGGCGTGCTTGCTGTTCAGCAAGAACGAGTCTAGAAATATCTACACTGAAGAACTCCATGTCATGTGGCACATGATGGAGGGACGAGTGATCAACCTTGGGCGGTTCTTGCTGAACAGACTACACCCGATAAAGGATGCCACCAAAGATTACTGTATGGGTGGCATCGTCAACTTGATTGTAGCAGGGCTCGGGTACCCGAAAGAGCAGCGCAGCCTTTCAAGGATGAAGGGCGATGAGCTGATCGAGATCAAATACCTGATGAGGGCCAACATCATAAAGGAGGGAAGGGACTACTTCTACAAATTTGCGAGGAAAAACACCCTCCTCTCGCTCCCTCACTGCGCCACCTACGCCGCAGAAAAGCTGGTCTACACCGCAGCAGAGATAGAAGCTGTGGAGGTAGACGCAGCTTACACCGCCACCACCTGAATTCAAGAAAGGGCGGCCGTGAGAGGAGAACTGATTCCTCTCGACCCAAGGCGGGAAAAAGCTTCAACGACCTGCCCCGAGCTAACCGTAATCCCAGAGCTACCGACGA
The DNA here is from genome assembly GCA_963693085.1 of Alisma plantago-aquatica. NCBI lineage: Eukaryota > Viridiplantae > Streptophyta > Magnoliopsida > Alismatales > Alismataceae > Alisma > Alisma plantago-aquatica. Next base: position 1,489,136,670 of record OY856409.1, read on the forward strand.
CAACTGTTAATAGAGCTGTCGTCACTCTTACTGTACCAGCCGCAACCACAACGACGATTGTGGTGGCTGAAGAAGAACTGGTGATTGTTGAGGTCACCGAGACAACAACTGCGGGAGCTTCCGCAGAAGAGACAGCCACAGCCCCCGACATCCCCGTAAGTCCTGTAGAGGCAGAAGAAGCACCACAGCTGGACGCCAGTAATGGGGTGTTCGACGAGATCCTAAGAATAGAGATCAAAGGTGCACAGCCGACGCCGACACCGCCGCCGGTGTCTCCTATTATAGCGGATGAGGAGATCGCCGACAGTGTAGAGGTGGAGCAGCATCCGCCCAGACCACGACCTTCTCCACCACGATGAGAAGACAAGGTGGTGGCAGCTGGAAAAGTGTCATCACCTCGCCCAGCGACATCTGCATCGCGAACAATTGAGATAGACTCTACCTCGCCTGGTGGACCATCACACGAGAAAGATGTCGCGAGGATGGGAGGGAGACCCATAGGAACCCCTCCATCGCTCGTGAAGATTCTAGGGAACGAGCTCGACTACTTGCGGGAGGTAACGGATAACAACTCATCTACCTGTATTTCCTTAACCCGCAAGGTTGCATCTTTCCAAGACAGGCTGAATAGCCAAGAAAGAGAGTTGCTGACTCTAGATAGCCTTCCCAGCAGACTAGAGACTTTGACTGCGATGCTTCAGCAAGTTCTCCAATGCCTTCACAAGATCGAGGAGAGGCTGGATAGGAGGGACGACCATCCACGCCGAAGGTAGCCGAGAAGGTCGATGTCGCCCCCTAGCCTTGGCTCTCCATCTTCTTCATCAACATCCTCTTCGAGATCGACGTCCTCCTCTGCCTCCAGCGAGCAATCCACAACGCCCGAGGAGGGGATGCAACCAAAGTCGACCGACGGAGCTCCAGTAGGACAGGAGAGCTCCCTAGGTCTGGAGGAAGAAAATCCCTCAGTTCCCCTGGATGAAATTGAAGATGATAACAGAGATATCAGCATCGGGGTGGACTCTTCTGATGAATCAGAGGGAGAAAAGGGGGACGTTTATGCAGCCAATGAAAGACACCTCCCCCGAGGAAGACACTCGATGGCAGATAAGTTCGCTGAGCCATCGGAGATACCTTCCTTTGAGATGCCCGACTTCGATAGAAGGGTCATCGGTTGCCTGACGATCAGAGACCAGAAACTGCTAAACAAGGTCCTAAGATCGCAGGCAGATGAAGAAGACGTCGTCTGGAGCGACGACTACTTCTCCGTACAACGGGGAGCACTCCGCAACATGTTCCGCTCGCCTGCCGTCGTCGGAAAAAGATGTTTAGGGTCCTTGAAAATGCGATAATAGAAAATATCAAAAGCAGGACAGGTCGGAAGGCAATATACAATGCCACCCCGACCTTGGCAAGAAGGCTGATGTGGGGAGAACCAGACTCTGCCGCAGTGGCCAACATGCTGCAGCACATCGACGAGCATAACCCAAACCTCGTGTTGGCACCGTACAAGCACCACAACATATGGTTCCTCTGCATGGCAGACCTAAGGAACCACGACGTCCGGCTGCTGAGCTGCAGCAGTAATGAGGTGCCACGCTCCGGGAATGTTTTCAGCCGCCCGGAGGACAAAAATCTGAGGATTCTACCGCTGTGTCTTCTACGAGCTATAAAGCAAGGAGCCAAATGTCATGGTGGCATTTGGAACTTCTATTCCATCCATGACTTCCCCGTCTAGGCTGAAGAGGGAAGCGGAAACAACGCCTTCGTTGTCTTAAGTGCCATAGAGGTGCTCAATACATTTGGAAACTTGGGGGCCCTTAGGGGCACATGCTTCTATCTCCACAGGAGCACTTACGCCATGCTACTAATTAAAGATGGACGCTATTTCCGAGACGCAGGGGTACCTGATAGGCTTCTGGACAGCGACCAAGAAGATGAATCTTCACAATCCAGCAGCTCTCCAGAGAGAGAAGCGGAAATGGCAACTGACGCCTATGGGGCATGCAAGCAGTTGAAGACCCTACGGAAAGTGCACGGGATGGAAGACACTGCTTCGCCTGAAACTATAGAGGGGCTGATCAAAAACTTCGACCGCTTCTCATGCGCTACGCTCACACAGGAGTAGGTAAATGAAATCCTTCTGAAGTTAACAGATTCTACTCCGGCAGATGTCATTTACAAGGCGGGCGATGTCGTAGTCCCGGTTGATGATTTAAGGGAAATGGTAAAATAAGGAGGATTCTTGGATGTATCTGTGGTGGCTGCTTACATCCAAACATTACATCCAAATATTGAACACGCATACATAGCTCATCCTATGTTGTTCAACGATGTTTGCCTCACCGATGAAACAGGAGCAAAGCAACATTTTTTGGCATAGTTGGAGAACAAGGTCCCTAGAAAAATTCTTCTGCCCATCCTGCATTATAACCATTGGACGCTCCTGACAATGTACACTGGGCAACGAGTAGGAATCTTTTACAACAGCTCGGACGGCAACAAAAACCATCCAGTGCCATGTACATCAGAACCGTTGTCATCCGTCAAACACTTAGTTCGAAAATACTACGAAGAGGTGTCAAAGATGATCCAACCGTTCCTCGACACGCAAGCAAGCAAATGGCACGAACTCTAGTTCTGCCACCGCAGTCCACAACAGATTCCTCTATCCAACGACTACGACATCTTCATCCTGGAATGGATAGCAAATGAAGCAACGCCTGACCAGCTCCACCACATCGACTATCATAGCAAACATGGAGAATATGTGTGGGAGCTTCTATCTGGCGTAGGCGCGCTCACCAGCTAACCCTCACTGGGTTTACATTACCCTACCTTGTCTTCTTCACAACACTGGGACAGAGTGTGGAGTAAGTTTGGGGGGGGGGTACCATGTACCAGTGAGGGAGGTACAAAAATTCAAAAAAAATTTAGCTCCATCCCTTTTGTCCTTTTCGTTCTTTTTCTTCAATATGTGTACATACAAAAACTTTGCTACAAATATTTTGAAAAATTGAAAAAATTTTGTCTATTTTGTCTCCCTGCATATGTACAAAATCTCTATATATTAAAAACCTGATGCAACTTCTTGCCTATTTGTTCTCTATGTAGCTTGGGTGATGCATGTTTTGCTATATCTTTCTGATAATGCTGCCTCAAACAACAAAAGACTACATTTTTCCGTGCCAAAAATTTCGAAAAAAAATAATCTCATAACAGCTAAGAGACGAGTATGGAGAAGGAAAAAGCTGCCCAAACAACAAAAATCCCAAAAAGAGAAAGGAGCCTTATGAGGGTGAATAAAAGCGTGAGAGTTGTGCCCAATAAAAGAAAAAGAAAAAAAATATATATATACCCTTGTCGTCCAAAAGTACCCATCTTTAGGCATGGTAGATCCGGGGTAGTGGTACGTAGGATGTGAAATCACTACTCTAAAGCCAACTGGCTTGGACTGCAGGGACCACTTGCCTGCTAACAGACCCTTACCTTGATGGACTGATGGGAAACAAGGAAAAACCCAAAAAGCCTTAGCCTACCCAACACACAACTTTCTGCCCCCAAAGCTGTTTGGTGTGAAAGCGAACTTCGGAATAAATGCACCAAAGTCTTGCTGAAGTTGTAGAGAAATTTTTTACTGAAATAATAGAGCAGGAAACACAAGGTTTTTTGTTTGTTGTGGGACAACATTATCTCTAAAGGCGTCGCAATTCTTGTTTTATCTCTTGAGCTGAAAACTAAACCGAGCAAGACGAAACATCACAAAAAAAGTTTAAATATTGATTGAGGACAATCAAAACGCTAAGTTTGGGGGAGTTGATAACACCAAATTTTATGATGTTTTAGACTATTATTCTGTTATCAAAACTGCCTTTTTAACTGTTTTCCTCTCTGTTTATATGTACTTCTGCAATAATTGGTCAAACGACACTCTTAATTCAATATTTCTATATTTTGTAGTGTTTTCCTCTTATTTTGACCCATTTATCATCAATAAAGCCGTCCCGGCCCACAAACAAGTTCCACCTACATCGGCCTTCCAGATGGCCGATACGACCACTGCCCGACAGAGTAGCGCCACACACCGACGCGCGACATAAGGATATCGCGTGAGAAGAAACTAGTGGGCGATACACCTTCTACCCGACAGGGAGCCAAGCTCGCCACGACAACAAATCTTGTCATGCGGCACATGCCACCCACTGGCAGGCGCCGCTTGTCACGTGATCGACAACCAACAATCCTTGTGTCGGGCGATACCGATATCGGCCGTCCACTGACTACGCGACGACAAGGAGGACACGTGTTGCCCTGTACACCATAACTTCCCCAACCGCTGCCTATAAATAGCAGCTACATGAAGCTGAAAAGACAGGTCAGAACCCTGCGCGAATCTTCCCAAGGAACGCTGCAAGAACAGAGCATCGTGCCTCAGTGGTTGTGACGGGCGATACTAGGTAAGCATTTCCCCATCCCGAGAGGGAGGGAAGGAATGGTTCACTTAGTGTCATCTAGAGCAACACTACAGGCCGATATCGGCCGACATGGATCCCCGACATAAGTGACCGATACTAGAAGCATCGCTCTAACCTGGCACGATACCGAATCCTGATACGCGTCACTCGTCACGGCGTGTCGCCTAAGAGGGTGCCGCCCGACATGAGCGTATCGGGCCAGGGTTCTTGCACGATACAGTTCGCTCGTCACGATGTGTCGCCTGAGAGGGTGCCGCCCGACACGATTGTATCAGGCTAGGGTCCTGCCCGGTATCGGGTTGGAGGGTCCGTTGTAGTCTGTCGTCCTTCTATATCAAGTAGCCGACATTTATCTTTATTATTCCAGTCATTTACTTCTTTATTTACTTTTGCAATGTAATCAAACCTTCATATGCTAATGGAATTAGAAGAGTTAATTATCTACTGTTCTATGTTGGTACTCTTGTTGGATGATTGCTATGTTTAACATCTGAACTCTAGCTTGCATGCTTGGATCGTGTTTCGATTAGCTACCAAATCGTATTTTCCTGTTACAACAACCTCGAGAGAGGTGTTGTGGCTCTAGTGTTTGGTCCGATTCTGGAGTACGAGAGTGTCCAGAATCGGAGTTGCTTTAGTAACCTTTCCACTCTAATTTAAGTCCAACAACCTCGAGATAGGTGTTGCCGCTTGATTAGAGGTACCCGCTCTGAGAGGAGGGGTACACGGTGTTTCTACTGCCACTTGTTTTATCAAAGTTTTCTCCTTGGTACCTTGCTTTAGCTTTAGTATTATCTCTCTTCTTCTATTGCATGAAAATCCCTAAAAACTGATAAATGCTTAAAACCTAAGTTTTCCTTGTAACTCCAGTTGGAGATAGGGTTTTCTTTTGATTTATCGATCTTGTTCTGTTGTTCCCTTTTAGGAATTTTATCATCTCTTTTCCTTGCCGGAGTGTAGCGTGTCGATTCCGCGTTCTCAACACTACCACCCTTGTCCCTATGTTCGACCCCGTATATCTACTTCGACCCCGTAAACAAAGTTGTGGGGGCCTAGAAGGTTTTAGGTTATAAATGTAAAAGCTCGACTACCTCAAATCCACTTCCAATTTTAGGACGCGCGATTTAGGCCGGTCATGTTGGTGAAGGGGCCTTGCAAAGGTCAGAAAAGAACCACAATGTGCGCAGATGAAGTCGCTTTGATCATGCAATGGCTGAAAGAGAGCCCAAGGGCGACAAGAGTCGTGAACTTATGCAGAGCAAGACTGACATGCAGTTCACTGTGGGAGAGTATGTGATATGAAAATCCGACCCCTCTAAGCTACATCTGAGAAAGCTGAGTCCCCGATATATGGGTCCATTTGAGATGGATTGGTGGAGATGGTTGTGTTTATCCTTACCCCTCAGGATAACATGATGTATAATGTGTTCCATGAGTCCGATCTAGAACACTATGTGTGGTACCCAAGTCATGTGCTGAGCCCTGAACCTATTCAGCTTTTGAGAGGCGGAAATGTCTTGAGTCACCTATGAGGGTACGATATACCAAGGTAAGAAAGAACTCATATGGAAGAATATGAGATGATGAAGGTTCTTGGGAAGCACCATGGAAAGGGTGAAGCCACATGGGAGCCCTGATGGACATAAGAAAGGCTTATCCTGCTTGTTTGTGAGCCTGGTGGAATTTTGAGGGCAAAATTCCTATAAGAGGGGAAGGATGTTACAACCCCAACTTTTGGGTTCATTTGGTGAGAAATGTAATTTGTTTTGAATAAATGAGTTTCGTTTACAATAGCCTTGTTGATTGTTTTGTGGGCTTTATTGGCTATTGGGCCCAATAACAAGGAAAAGACAAAAGAAACTCCATTACTTGAGTAAATAAGAAAATAAAGAAAAGAAAGATGTAGAAACCTCTAGAAGGCAAAAGAATATAATCCGAAGTTGGATTTCGTGCCTCTTGGGTTCCTTGGGTTCCTTGGGTTCCAAGGAGTACAAAGTTGCAAAGAGAAAGCAATAAGAAAAGAAAGAACAATTAACTATTTCTTTATTAAGAAAGAAATTAAAAACAATTATAAAATGTGGAAAATAAGTGGAAAGAGGTATAATTGAGTTATCCTTAGTGGATTTTCGTATCCAAAGAATTCCTAATGTTAAATGGAATGCCAATGAGGAAAATAAAAAGAAAGATAAAGAGAAATCCTCAAAAAGAGATATTTTAATAAGAAATAAACAAGATAATGAGAAATAATGAATATAAATGCATCTAGAAGGATAATAAGTATCCTTAAAAAGGAATTTCGAAATCTTGGAGTTTCTTGGGGTCTAAGGAGCCCCAATGGAGAAGAAAGAAAGAGAAAATACAAAAAATGCAAAGTAAGAAGATAATGTGATACATTATTAATGATGATTTTGGTGACATTACTAAAAAGGAAGTATTTTCTACTAAATGAAAATAGAATTTTGTGCCAATCGGTTAAAAGTCAAGCAATAAAAGAGGATCAGTGAGAGGATTTTTGTATTTCTAATTATCCATGAAATAAAGAATATTAAGGAGATATACAAGAGAGAGAAGATTACTTCTCCTTGAAGGAATATGACTCCTATTGGGAGAGGACCTTGTTAATTCGTGAATAGCCAACCTAGGACTTCGTTACCCACCCCTATATAAAGGGTAGAACCCTAGTTTGAGTTTAGGGAAGATCCCGCATTTCTCACTCTTTTTCTCATCATCATCATCATCATCATCATCTTATTCTTCTTCTTCGCTCAAAACCCGATGTTAGAGGAGCAGTGCGATCCTTGAAGCGAGAAGAATGCCAGGAATGAGAAAACGGAGAGGCGTGATGCTCCCACACCAACCAGGATGATGGTCGACCTCTGCGCAACACCTGCAGCAGGTCAGCAGGGTCGGCCGTGCGTCCGGAGCTCGACAGGCTTGGGAGGGCCACCTTGGTCGTGAAGGAACGACGCCCCTTGGGTGCAGGAGTTCGTCAGAGATGGTGGCACTCTCCTGGGTGGCCGTCGAGGCCTGAGGAGGGGCAATAGGGCTGTACCAACTCCTTACAGCAGCAGCCACACTTTGTTGAAGAAGGATGGCCGTTGGACGGATTTGCCCTCCGTGGGCTGAAGAGCTGACCCACTTAACTAAGGGCAAAGACGACATTTCGTGATGTTTTCAAGCAAGCCGAGATACGTTGCATGGAAAGGACACTTGGCGCTTTCTGATTGGCTCAAATAAGTAAGTTCTTACAAATTTCATAACTAATTAACAGTAGCTCGGATGGATGCACATTATATATGAATTTTGATCAAGAGAACTCAAGGAATGCGATAAAAATATACTTGAAGCCTAATTATGATTGAAATTCGAAAAGTAATGGAAGTTATTAACTTTAATGTATTAAAGATTGAGAAACCCTATTTGGAGATGATTAATGTATTTAGTAGGGTTTAATGGAGGATTAAAGTTGATATTAACCTGTTAATTGTAAAAAGGTGCATTAGGGATAAAAAGGTGAACTTTGCACATAATTAGTTTAATTTAGAGTTTCCTGTGCATAAATATGCTTTAATAGGCCTTGAAACCCTAATATTAGTAAATGTGACTCATAATGGTTTTAATTAATTATTCAAAATCGTGAATAAAGTTGAGATATGATAATTCCAAGCTATTTCAAGTATAAAAGTTCCTAATTGTGGATAAATACCCTTAATGTAGTAATTAGGGTTTTCTAATGGGTAAAGGTAGAATTAATGACAAATAGAGTTCATATGTGAATTAGACCATAATGAACTATGAATTGATGATAAATGAGCATAATGATCCTGTCATGAATAAAAAGGATAACTTTGGTAGTTTTAAAGTAAAAGAGGCATAATGGACTTAATTAATGTTTAATTGAGCATTTTATCCGAAATTAAGGTAATCTGTTGTTAGAAGGTAACCTTAACATCTTTCGTGAAGAATAGATGAGATAATTAGAGTTTGCGAGTAATTTTATAAAATTAGGGACTAAAAGAGTAATAATGAAGAGGAACCCTAATTGCAATGGAAACCTGAAAAGTGGACTAGAAACCCTAGGAAACGAGCTAGGTTTAATAGATCTTGATGGCATGATCAATAATAGGACATTGGATGCCTATTTCAGGATCAACTTGGTGTGTGCCTGCCTGGTTACTTAATTGGTTGAATTATTTCTGCAATCAAGTCAGCTTGACAAGTATGTGGTTAATTATGGTTAATCAATTTAGTTTCCTGAAGGTTTTTCAGATGATTCATCGGATTGAATGGAACCTATCAGTTGGATGTTCATACTTGCAAATTATAAAGTCACTATGATTATCACACTTGTAATAAAAATGTTTATTCTTGCACCTACATGCCACCCTAATGGATGATGCAAAAAGGTCAAGCCCAGGAGGGAAGACCGATGGGCACCGTGAGAGGTGACCCCAGACACCAAGCTCGAGAATGAGAAGGTGGTCTATGTTGCATGACTAATGGGCACCATGAGAGGTGACCCTAGGCACCAAGCTCGGGATTGAGAAGGTGGCCTTAAGTCAAACCCTAGAGAGGGTATTCCAGGGTTAGGGCAAAAGCGGTGAAGATTGACACATTGAAAATGTAAATTGACTTGTTAATTACCTTGGTTGTGATAATTAGTTTGTTAGCCATATTTGTGAAATTTTGATTGTTCCCACATATCGACATATTTCGATATGCTGACCGACGTTTTGTTTGTCGGCATTTTAGGTACAAGCATGAAAAGGACAAACAGTAAAGTGGCATCTGTGGAATTAAATAAGAGTTAAAGTACAATGAGGATTAGTTAGAATAGACTCCTGATGTGGATAGAAGTAGATATCCCAGTTTTTGAAAAAGGTATGCAAAGTTTTATTTTAAACCAGTTTTCAGTCTTTTGGTAGAATTTGATAATTGTTATTGATTATTTGTCGAACCTTTGATCCTGTTAAATGGGATAATGACTCTGACCTCTTGGTCTCCCTTAATTGGGGGTTATTGGGAGGCGGGGTCGTTACAGTTACACAACATGTGTTACAATTAACACATATAGTTGTATCCTGCCAGCAACATTAGCCTTCCAAATGAATCTCTAGTCACCCGAGTATGCAATGTCCTTGGGCTTCTAGGATTTCATATGCCTATTTCGTAGAGAATTGTCTGTATTGGGAGCGATTCCATACCCAAACATCATCATTTTCATACTTAAGAGGGACAATAACTTGCATAATCTCCTTCACCACGGTCTTTGAGAACCATTCTGGCAAAAAATATGCATCCCACTTTCCTTGCAGATCAATGACACTTCCTACTCATAGGTCCTGAAGCATCTGAGGGATTAGTTTAATAACATCATGATCCTTGAGGAAGACGTTGGACCGAACCCAATAATCGTTCTAGAAGTTTTTTTTTAAGGAAGCCGAGAAGCTATTTATTCATCTAGCCTTCCCCTTGCTAGCGAATTTGAAAAAGGGTTACAACCACTAGTAATAGGATTAAATGTGGTAGTACAACTACCATTACAGTGATTAGCCTCATTGATAATTAAAGGTCTCAATGATGCCGGAGGTCTGATGTAGTTGAAGAAGCCATCTTTGTTTTTGAGGTGGTGCTTAGCAAGAGAATCAACAACTACATTGTAATTTCTGTTAACATATTTGATGATGTAGTCATTCTCATCGACAAGTACAGATATCCTCGCGATCAGGTTGGCAAAGGACGGGCTGTTTGTACCTTCTTCTAGAATTGATTGGGTAGCAACAAGACTTTCAGTGTAGAAAACGATAGGGCCAGTGAGGTTGGATAGCGCATAATCCATAGCCTTGAGTATACTAATGAGCTCAGCATAAAGGATTTTGTTAGTCGCAATGGTTTCTCCAACTCCACCTATCGACTGCCCTAAGTGGTCCCTAACAATACAAGAAACAGCAGACTTGGTTTCACCAATAGCAGCATCTGAATTTATAGTTAGGTACCCGATACTAGCAGGATGCCATTGTGCAGTTACTGGATTTTGGGTATTCACCCTTGTATTTTGGTTTTCAGAATAAACAACCTTTTCATTCATTTTAAACCGATATGATATGCGATTGAGAATACCCTCGGTCGTGCATTTGCTATTATTGAAAACCTCATTGTTTCTGTTTCGCCAAAAAACCTGGAAAGTAATGGCGTAAAGTCTGCCAAACGAGTTGTCTTTACTGGTGTTGTTAAACATCCATATGCTTCCCTCGTTTTCATTCCAGAAATTTGCAGTAATGTTGCTTTGTAATACCTTCATCCAGATCATTCTGTTCTGTCCGCAATCTCTCAGGGCATGGAGCATAGTCTCGCTCTCAAGGTGGCATATAGGACATAGGCTATCCATAGTCATATGCCTTGCATATCTCCATGCATTAGTGAGGGTGGCTTCATGACCCATAGTCCAAAGTAGCAGCTTGGTAGAAGAGGGTACCTTCAGCTCCCATACAGAGTTCCATTTTCGCTGCATAGCCAAATCAGGTGTAGGTCTGATCATAGAGTAAGCAGACGCACTAGTGAATCTTCCACTGTCAGTGAGCAACCAGGCTCGAGTGTCTTGTTTTGTGGTGTTGAATGGTGCAACAATCTTTAGGATCTCCTGGACCACAGGAGGATTAAACCAAATGTCCAAGAAGGCTCGATCCCAGTCCCCATTGTCATTGATCACACAGCCAACCTTAAGATCCGTAAGATCTGGGGGGATGGCTTTGTTCGCTGCCACCCTCAAACGAACTTTGTGATTAGTCCATTTATCATCCCAGAAGTTGATGCTCATCCCGTTGACAGGTATCATGATGGAGTTCTGTAAAATGATATCTTTGTTTTGAAGGGCTTCAGTAGCCATGCGGGAAACAATAGGAGTCTGCTTGTTCTCGTAACGGTCGAAACGTTTTTTTAGGCCTGTGCACCATAGAGTGTTCCTGTCAGTGGCTAAGTCCCAGGTGTTCTTGAGTGTGAGAGAAGTATTCCAATCCCTCATGGATTTGATTCCTAATCCTCCAGCAACCTTGGGATTCGTAAGCTTCTTCCATCCAACAAGAGATACGGGATTGGGGTTAAAACCTCCTCCCCATATGAATTTCCTCACGCTGCAATCAATTTGATCACATAGTTTCAAAGGTAACTTGGCAGTTTGCATTATGTATGTGGGTAAAGCAGTGAGTGTCGACTTGGCTAGGCATACTCTTCCTGCCCTGGAGAGGCATTTAGACGACCAAGAGTTCACCCGACTGTTGACCTTTTCAAGGATAGAACTGTAAGTAGATTTATTAATTCTATTATGTACTATTAGAACTCCAAGGTAAATTCCCAGATCAGTAGTAGTTTGGAAGCCACTAATTCTGCTGATTCTTCTTCTGGTCTGTTGGTTAACAGAATTGGAGAAGAAAATGCGGGTCTTTGTTGTAGAAATGGATTGGCCAGACGCATTACCGAAGTCTTTAAAACATTTCAAGATATGCTTGATTTGGTCCACTTTAGCTTCTGCAAAAAGGATGATATCGTCCGCGAAGCAGACATGGGCAATCCTAGGTCTGGATTGACTTATTTTCAGAGGTTTCCAGTCTCCTTTATTGACACTGGCTTGTATCATTTGGCTTAGCCGTTCAAGACATAAAACAAATATGTAAAGTGACAAAGGATCACCTTGTCTAATACCCCTAGTAGCCTTGAAGGGTTCTGAGATACTCCCATTGCAGACGACAGAACTGTATCCTCCTGTAATTGAGTTCATAATGAACTTTCTGATGCTGTTTGGGATACCAGTTTTCTGAATAGTTTCATCAATGAAATTCCAATCCATTTGATCAAAGGCTTTAGTAAGATCGATTTTAATGGCCATGGAAGCAGTGCTATTTTTGGGCTTCATTCTTTTGATTAGCTCTTGTACTACTGCTATGCTATCTGTTATTCTGCGACCAGGGACGAAGCTGCTTTGCTCTTGGGAAATCCAGCCGGCGATGAGGGGCTTGAGTCTATTGACAACAATTCTAGATGCCAGCTTCAACATGATGTTGTTTAGAGAGATAGGGCGGAAATGCTCACATCTTTCAGGGTGAGCAATTTTCGGAATAAGGATGATCGTGGCATTGCACATGTCCACATCGAGAGGAATTCCAGCTAAAGCTTGAGTCATGGTTATAGAGACAACACTCTTGAGCATGTTCCAGTTCTTTTGGATGAAACCTGCACTAATGCCATCGGGTCCAACAGCTTTCGTCAGATCCATTGTTACGACCCCATCTTCCGATAACCCCCAATTAAGGGAGATCGAAAGGTTGAAGCCGCACCAATAAAATTCCGGATCAAAGGTTCAACATATAACCAATAACAATTATTAAATTCTAACATACTATACTGAAAATGGTAATGAAATTTTTCTTAATCATACCTTTGAAAAGATGGAAGTACTAGACTTCTAACCACAAGAGCACTATTCTAACTAACTCCTCCTTGTTCTTTAGTTCTTGAATTCTCAATGTGTCACTTTACTGTTCTGTACTTTGGAGTATGTACCTAAAACGCCGACAATCAAAACATCGGTCAGTCGGTATGTGGAGGATTCAATAATCAAGAAACTATACTAACAATGTAATCATGCAATTAATCTTTTAATCAATCAAGATTACATTTTAAGCCAAACTACTCGATTCTTACTTATCCTCAACTCTGTGTTGTCCCTATAAGGACTTATATGGAAACCTCTTTAAGGTGACTTGTTGGTCATACCCTCTAGGTAGCCAAAGTCTTTCTCAACCTGGTGGATCTACCCTCTAGGTAGCCTATGTACCAGGTCCGCCATTACGACACAGAGAGGATCAAGGAATTGAGCTAGATGGCATATACATTATGTGATAGTCATATTCACTTTACAGTTGCACGAAATAAATAGACATTCAACAGTTATTTCGAGCAACCGATAAATCCTTCGAAAATCATCGAGAAAACTAGAACGGTTATTCATAAGCGTAACCACATACCTTTCAATTGCACTTGTCAAGATAGAAAGAGAAACCCAATCAACAAGCAAAACCTGAAATAAAAGGACAGTCTCCTTTTATTAATATTTATTACTTCAATTAGGATTCCAATTCTATAATTAGGGTTTCTTTTAGAAATTAGGGTTTCTTCTTCTTTCATCATTAATTTATCAATCCTCATAAAACTCCTACTTTCCATTAAATTTCTTCTAACAATTTATTTCCTTATTTCATGGAAACATGGTTTTTATCTCAAATTAGGGTTTTCATACAAAATAACCTTCTTTTGAACATTATAAATCCAAGTTAAACATTCTTGCAATTAAATAGCAAAATAAACTTTCATTAACATCATCAGGGTCATAATTACCGATTTGACTTGCTAGATTACCAATTTACCCTTTAAAACTTCCAATTAGGGTTTCTTATTCAATTTTAATAAACTTTATAGCCAATTAAAGTACTTTTGTAAAAGCAAGAAGAATTAGGTTCTGGAAATATTTTTATCGTATTCCTTGCATTTTTCTAAGCAACTTTCATGTATAAAGTTTTCTCATAGGACAAACCTATCAATTTCTATTAATTTTGCAAGAAAAGCCCTTTTTCTGTAATTTTGGTCAGAGAGATATAATACCGGAAAATCGTCGGCCGCTTGATCACTGGACCCGTGATCCGCCCGTGGATCTGACGGCTCTGGTCACGCGCGCCCTCTAGCAAGGTCGCTCCTCTTCTGGAGCGTCATATGCTTCGGAGACCACCGTGGTCTCAGATCCAACGCTCACCGGGTCGTCTTCTTCCTTAGACCCAGCTGGTCGCGTGGTCAACTCAGCGGTTGACCTCGAGCTCCCGGCCACCTGCGAGACTACCGAGCAGCTACAAAGCTCCACCGGTGACCTATGAATCCGCCTCCGCCCTCAATTCCGCGTTCCTCACTGATCTTCACCCCTAACGGCTCGCCGGAACGCCGACGTCGTTCGGCCGGTTGCAGCAGGGGTTCAACTGCCCAGAAACTTCAATTGATAGCGCTATCCCGCTCGTCTCCGCTCTCCGCAGCCAAAGGAACTGTTCGTAGGGATGCTCGTGCTCTCCCGAAGCCTCCCCCTTATATAGGCTAGAACCTGGAGTTCCGGGATTGGGGGATTCCTCTCCCGACGAGGACAGGTCCTAAAAATCGGGTTAGGAATATACGCGCCGATCTCCTGGACTCAATGGGATTGATATCCCATTAATTCCTTGCCCTCAGATCGCTGAAAAAGAAGAGGAAATTTCCTCTTAATCCAGCGTGAGTCCCTGACTCATCGGGATCAAGACGATGAACCGGGTCTGTTGGATTAGGATCCAACGGCCCTAATCGTCCGAGTTCAACCAGGAAAAGAAACATTTCCAATTTAATTAACTTATATTCCCAAATCAAAGGAAACTTGAATAATTAATATCTCTGAAACGGTTGCTCCTTTCTTTACCAAATTTTGAGGGAAGTTTCCTCATGAGTTTCTCTTCCTTCCTACGAAATTTGGAGGGATTATGACAAGGATTCGATTCCTTTTCTTAGTATTCAAGTTATTATTATATTAATCACTTTTTCCTTCTTCTTTCTTAATCCTTTTATTATTATTTCTTGAATTTGAGTTCCTTGAACTCCAAGGTATCCATAATCTCGAATTATTATCTTTTAGGAAAATATTCCACATCTTTCACCTTATTTTATGGAATTCTTAATATATTCATCAATTTGGGCTTTAATTAAATGAAGGCCCATTAAGCAACACATAAACAATCAATCATGGAATCCATTCCAAACCACATCACATCAATCAAGCACATTCATTTAGCTCTAAATTATATGTACAAAAGTCATTACATAATTTGGGAAAATTGAGGTTATAACATCCTCCCCTCCTTATAGGAATTTTGTCCTCAAAATTCAAACAAGCAAACAAACAAGCAATTCAAGATAAGACTTTTCCATGTCCATCATAGGCCCCTATGTGGCTTTACCGTACCCATGGTGCTTCCATAGAACCTTTATCATCACATATCCTTTTCCTTGAGTCCTTTCATCCCGGAGTCTATAAACTGCACAGGTGACTCAGGCCATGTCAGCCTCCCTTGGGGCTCACTCGGTTCATTGCTCAGCACATGGTCGGGTACCTCACATAGTGCTCTAAATTGGACACATGGAAAACACCTCACATAACTTTATCCTGCGGGGTAAGGTCAAAACCTAACCATCTCCACCTATCCATCTCTAATGGACCCATGTATCGGGGACTCAGCTTTCTCAGCTGCAGCTCAGAGGGGTCGGATTTTCATATCTCATTTTCTCCCACAGTAACTTGTATGTCAGTCTACTTTGCATTTGCTCACGACTCTCATCGTCTCTAGGCTCCTTTCAGCCCTTGCACAATCAAAGTGACTTCATCTACACGTACTGCGGTCCTTTCTAACCATCATGTGGTACTTTCACCAACATCACCTTACTGAAGTGGTGACCGACACAACCTCCCTTACAGAACTTCATATAAAACCCGATACTGGCTATGGTGGTCATTGTCACATCTTTTATAGGACAAAACTGTCTCTAGATATCACCCTGAACGAGCACACTTGCCCTCATCAGACCCTTTAGTCTGGATCATACTAACCATAGTTAGGGTGATAAACTATACTATCATTGAGCTCTTCATGTACCTACTTCCACTTTATGGAAGTAAACCTTTAGGTCAAACTCAAGAACCTTCGAACTCACTTCATGGTGTAGTTGAACCATCTCTCTCATGGGTAGTTCAACAAAACTCTTTCTTTCTCCTGTCTTCTAGGTAAGGCGACCTACCATAACCCATGTTGCATTTCAACCTTCCCTTAGTCCAAGGGAGACCCATCACCACATCCATAGTAATGATCTTCCACTCCCTCTCAAGGACTCTTTTGTCGATACACTGGGTTACTGGGGTTCGTCCTTTACCTCCTGGCTTGCATGGTCATAAACCACATGCAACCTCATTTTAAGCATCCAAAGTTCTACTGTTATTTTCCACAGTGTATGATGATCTCCAACCATGACTCCATGTATGTCATGATTCTTTCAAGATCAACTCCTCGAAACCCTAAACCACTCTAGTCGGGGTTTCATCACCTTCTCTTCCAAAGAAGTGCACTTGAGGTTCTACCACTATCCTTCCATCATCTCAAGGATTAGACTGGCTAACCAAACAACCCTTAACCTTTCAACGTATCTTGTTACATACGTGTGTTATCCAATCACCTCTCCTTTTCAAACTTAGGGTTAGCCAAACAACCTCTTCTAGCTTCTGGTTAAACAAGTCAGATGTATCTCAACCAGAGCATCCAGTGCCACTTCACATCCTTTGGTATTAGGTAACGTTACCCTTTCATGCATTTCACTTATCATGTCACCTCAAACTATATTTTTATCTTCATAAGAACACTCTCTGATTTCATCATCATGGTGACCAAACTCAACCTGGTATAACTTGTAAGCTCCACTTAGCTTATTCTAGAAACATCCTCATAAGGTGACTACTTCATTCCTCTTAGGGTTTACAACCCATCCATGTATCATTCACTTTACCAGGGTAGATATCTTCTCTATCCCCATTTCTCGTGGCAACGTTCCAACCTACATCATCTCTTATTCTTGGTGTATGACATGCATAATGTACTATCTCTCACTCTCATAACAAGAAGAAATAAGCATTTGGCTGCAGTCCAAATACAGAGTTCTTCCTATTCCAAGAGTAGAGATGGTACATCCCACCTTGCCAGTACACCTTTAAATCTGAGTTGCAACGTGCTACATATGTCTCTTTGCCACGAACATCATGATATCAAACTAATCTTGAACCCACTGAGGTTTATATCCTTAGTCAACTCCTCTAGGTCCATAGGGTACCGACTCCTTTGGAGTCCTCCCTCTTCCCTCATGCATCAAAGGAGTGCCCTACTCATCTGCCCTTTGGGTCCCATGAGTTCATGAAGGTGATCAATCTCCTAACCCATGGCCCTCAGACAACGATAGCTGTTACCTCCCGACTCTATGGTCATGTGCAACTGGGGAATTAGGAAACTCCTACTTTCATCGGTCTTATCCCTACCTGTCCCTTAGGATAGACTTAGGATTCTCCATCATAGTATATGTTCACTTAGAACCTTACCCAAGTCTTCATCATCTCTCTTTCTGCATTCATGGGCTGACTCACACCCTTCCATAGGGATCATGGCAACTTGCCTACCTTGGTCAAGCCCCATACCGATTACCTCCATGGTAACTTATCTACATGCACATAGAGATGATTATCTATGGGTCTACAGGTTCATTCGCATACAAAGTACTCTTCACTTAGCTTCTCAAGATCCTATGAGACCCCTTTAGGTTACCCTAAACCAACAAAACTGATATACACCCTACTAAAGGGGTCCCTCTTCCAGGATGGGAGAAAGATTATTTCTTGACCACAAGGTCGCAAAAGATCTTAGGTTTAGGGTTTACATCCACAAGAGCCTACTTAACCTTAACAAGCTATTAAGGCACAAGCAGTTCACCTTCTGAACCATGCTTGGTCATACTTGTCCTCTTTCCTCAAAGTTGGATCAAGATCATACCTGTGAGTGGTTCATCAAACATACTTTAAACTTAAGGGGGTTTCTCTTTCCTTCCTGCAGGTGGAGAACCTTGCTCGAAACTATATAATTCTCATTAGGTATACCACCTCCATTCTTAGGACTAGGCACCCTAGGTTCATTTTTAGGTGTCCAACTACATGCTCTATCCCTTAACCATGAGTCAAGCTTGCCAAAGTCATAACGTACACTTCCTATCATCCTTCAACTCGAACAACCCTGTAAGTTTGAGTCCTCCTCTAGGACAACTAACAGGGTACAAGGCCGCAAAACCTGTTACTATACCTCTCTAGGGTTTATGGAACTCTTCTTCACATCTATACCATAGGTACAAAGATATAAACCGACTCATCCTCTCTCTAGGATTTGGGTGGTCAAAGGTACTCGGTCATCAAACCTTCTCATGGCTCATATGGAATCTCATGCACATCCATCCAAACACTTGGTCTAAATCATCATGCCATCTCTCTCTATATCCTTCACTTAAGGTTAGGGTTAACGTCATCCTCGTAGGTTGAGCCAGGTTTCTTTTTACAATGGAGATCTCTATCTCCAAGACTAACTTATCCTCCTGACATGAAGGTCTATCCTCAGGTCTCTTCTTAGGACATGACATTTTATGTCATACGACCAAAGCATGTATCTATCATTTAGTTTGTGCTTACTCTATTAAGCTTATGTCCATGACATCTTATTTACATGCTTTTCATTAATTTGATGGAGGATTCCTTAGATCTTATTAACCTTACCCATACCTCAAGAGGGTGAGGAAAAGAGAGAAAACCCTAATCCTTAGGGTCCTTAACAGAATTTTTTTTTTTTGTGATGAGAAGGGATGAATAAGATGAGAGAGTCCTATAGGTATCTTATTTCGATTCGTACCCTAAGACTTTGGCCAGGCGGTCACACGGATCCGGGAGTCCTCGTATTCCGACTAGCGGTGCGGAGGAAAATCTTGCCAGCCCCCGGTCGTGATCCCTTTCTAGACACCTCTGTCTTTCGGATACTCCTCTAATAACTCCCTTGGGTTCTATGGAGTTTGTAAAATTTAATAATTATTAATGGTTACATGAGGAACCCAGGCTCTGATACCAAATGTTACGACCCCATCTTCCGATAACCCCCAATTAAGGGAGATCGAAAGGTTGAAGCCGCACCAATAAAATTCCGGATCAAAGGTTC
The DNA here is from genome assembly GCA_963693085.1 of Alisma plantago-aquatica. Taxonomy (NCBI): domain Eukaryota; kingdom Viridiplantae; phylum Streptophyta; class Magnoliopsida; order Alismatales; family Alismataceae; genus Alisma; species Alisma plantago-aquatica. The sequence goes on from OY856409.1 coordinate 1,489,155,985, forward strand.
AACATATAACCAATAACAATTATTAAATTCTAACATACTATACTGAAAATGGTAATGAAATTTTTCTTAATCATACCTTTGAAAAGATGGAAGTACTAGACTTCTAACCACAAGAGCACTATTCTAACTAACTCCTCCTTGTTCTTTAGTTCTTGAATTCTCAATGTGTCACTTTACTGTTCTGTACTTTGGAGTATGTACCTAAAACGCCGACAATCAAAACATCGGTCAGTCGGTATGTGGAGGATTCAATAATCAAGAAACTATACTAACAATGTAATCATGCAATTAATCTTTTAATCAATCAAGATTACATTTTAAGCCAAACTACTCGATTCTTACTTATCCTCAACTCTGTGTTGTCCCTATAAGGACTTATATGGAAACCTCTTTAAGGTGACTTGTTGGTCATACCCTCTAGGTAGCCAAAGTCTTTCTCAACCTGGTGGATCTACCCTCTAGGTAGCCTATGTACCAGGTCCGCCATTACGACACAGAGAGGATCAAGGAATTGAGCTAGATGGCATATACATTATGTGATAGTCATATTCACTTTACAGTTGCACGAAATAAATAGACATTCAACAGTTATTTCGAGCAACCGATAAATCCTTCGAAAATCATCGAGAAAACTAGAACGGTTATTCATAAGCGTAACCACATACCTTTCAATTGCACTTGTCAAGATAGAAAGAGAAACCCAATCAACAAGCAAAACCTGAAATAAAAGGACAGTCTCCTTTTATTAATATTTATTACTTCAATTAGGATTCCAATTCTATAATTAGGGTTTCTTTTAGAAATTAGGGTTTCTTCTTCTTTCATCATTAATTTATCAATCCTCATAAAACTCCTACTTTCCATTAAATTTCTTCTAACAATTTATTTCCTTATTTCATGGAAACATGGTTTTTATCTCAAATTAGGGTTTTCATACAAAATAACCTTCTTTTGAACATTATAAATCCAAGTTAAACATTCTTGCAATTAAATAGCAAAATAAACTTTCATTAACATCATCAGGGTCATAATTACCGATTTGACTTGCTAGATTACCAATTTACCCTTTAAAACTTCCAATTAGGGTTTCTTATTCAATTTTAATAAACTTTATAGCCAATTAAAGTACTTTTGTAAAAGCAAGAAGAATTAGGTTCTGGAAATATTTTTATCGTATTCCTTGCATTTTTCTAAGCAACTTTCATGTATAAAGTTTTCTCATAGGACAAACCTATCAATTTCTATTAATTTTGCAAGAAAAGCCCTTTTTCTGTAATTTTGGTCAGAGAGATATAATACCGGAAAATCGTCGGCCGCTTGATCACTGGACCCGTGATCCGCCCGTGGATCTGACGGCTCTGGTCACGCGCGCCCTCTAGCAAGGTCGCTCCTCTTCTGGAGCGTCATATGCTTCGGAGACCACCGTGGTCTCAGATCCAACGCTCACCGGGTCGTCTTCTTCCTTAGACCCAGCTGGTCGCGTGGTCAACTCAGCGGTTGACCTCGAGCTCCCGGCCACCTGCGAGACTACCGAGCAGCTACAAAGCTCCACCGGTGACCTATGAATCCGCCTCCGCCCTCAATTCCGCGTTCCTCACTGATCTTCACCCCTAACGGCTCGCCGGAACGCCGACGTCGTTCGGCCGGTTGCAGCAGGGGTTCAACTGCCCAGAAACTTCAATTGATAGCGCTATCCCGCTCGTCTCCGCTCTCCGCAGCCAAAGGAACTGTTCGTAGGGATGCTCGTGCTCTCCCGAAGCCTCCCCCTTATATAGGCTAGAACCTGGAGTTCCGGGATTGGGGGATTCCTCTCCCGACGAGGACAGGTCCTAAAAATCGGGTTAGGAATATACGCGCCGATCTCCTGGACTCAATGGGATTGATATCCCATTAATTCCTTGCCCTCAGATCGCTGAAAAAGAAGAGGAAATTTCCTCTTAATCCAGCGTGAGTCCCTGACTCATCGGGATCAAGACGATGAACCGGGTCTGTTGGATTAGGATCCAACGGCCCTAATCGTCCGAGTTCAACCAGGAAAAGAAACATTTCCAATTTAATTAACTTATATTCCCAAATCAAAGGAAACTTGAATAATTAATATCTCTGAAACGGTTGCTCCTTTCTTTACCAAATTTTGAGGGAAGTTTCCTCATGAGTTTCTCTTCCTTCCTACGAAATTTGGAGGGATTATGACAAGGATTCGATTCCTTTTCTTAGTATTCAAGTTATTATTATATTAATCACTTTTTCCTTCTTCTTTCTTAATCCTTTTATTATTATTTCTTGAATTTGAGTTCCTTGAACTCCAAGGTATCCATAATCTCGAATTATTATCTTTTAGGAAAATATTCCACATCTTTCACCTTATTTTATGGAATTCTTAATATATTCATCAATTTGGGCTTTAATTAAATGAAGGCCCATTAAGCAACACATAAACAATCAATCATGGAATCCATTCCAAACCACATCACATCAATCAAGCACATTCATTTAGCTCTAAATTATATGTACAAAAGTCATTACATAATTTGGGAAAATTGAGGTTATAACATCCATCATCATAAGAGAGCAGTGGATTTCTTCGTATGTTGGATTGCTTGCTAACTGCCTTGAAATAGTCGTAGATGGAATGCAGAACCTGCCGGGTATCGCTATGTTACCTTGCTGACTCGTAGTAGCCGGCTTGGAGAGGATATTCTTAAAGTGATTTGAAATCATGGTCCTAAGCTCATTGGGTTCTGTGATCCAAACATTATCATTATTTTTGAGAGTCAGAATTGTGTTCTTCCTCTTCCTTTGATTGATCCAGGCATGATAGAATTTGTGCAAGAATCTCCATTCTTTAACCAGTTAATGTGGGATTTTTGTTTCAGATCCGCCTCCTTGTTTAAAAGCACGAGCAGCTCCTCCTCCATCTTAATGCATAGATTATCTGTCGCAGTGTCATAGCTCTCTGAGAGTTGGCGTTGAAGCACAGTGATGTTCCTCGTCAGCCATTCTTTGTGAGCATGCCTTTGTTTGTAAATGTTGTTGCTCCAGTTGTTGATTTTGTTCCTGATACAGAGAATGTTGGACTTAAAGTCGCCTTCCTTGTTCCAGTTCTCCGAAAGTAACTTGACAAAGCCGGGCTCATCCTGCCAGGAATCTTTAGTAATAAATCTTGGCTTGGACTTTTGCTTGTTATTCATTTTTAGAAGGATGGGACAGTGGTCAGATGAGAGTCTCAGAAGGTGTTCAAGCGAGATATTCCCCCACTTTAGAATAAAGTAGTCATTAGCCACTGCTCGGTCCAATCTTTCGTGTAACATTCCGTGCTTATAGGTGAAGTTCGCGCCATTGAATCCGATGTCAGTAAGTCCAGCCTCCATGAGAGCATCACAGAAGAGGTTTGCTTAGGATTTGACAAATTTGTTGCTTCCAAACTTCTCAGATGGGTTGGTTATAGCATTGAAATCGCCAAGCACGACCCAAGGCTCTTTATATATAAGATGCAGTTCAGCCAACCTTTTCTACAGCATCTTCTTCAGGTTAAGATGCACGCTGGCGTATACGAAAGTGATGATGACGACTTTGTTAATTCTATAGCTAATGAATTGTCGGTGGCTGCATATGATTTCAACATCACAGTCATTTTGGTTCCAGCAAACCCAAATTCCACCAGAAAACCTGCGTGCCTCGACGCGATGAGAGTTGTTGAAACCCAAAGATTTGATAGTGTTTGTGGCCTGGGTTGAGCTAATTCTAGGCTCCAGAATGCCAATCACCCAGGGCTTGTGTTGTCTTATAAGCTGTTTGAGTACATTGCACGTGTCATCATTTCTGATTCCTCTTACATTCCAACAGAGGGTATCAAACATTAGAGGTCTTGACTGAGTAAGAAAACTAATAGAGAGTTTAGGAGGAGATAGCTTTATTGATCTCCTTATTAGTTGTGTTCTCCTCAATCTCAATCTCTTCTTCAGTTATGGTTTCCAGAACGTTGGCATCATTGTTGTTACTGCCTTCTGCGATCCTTGAGCTTATGCGTCTGTTTTCTGCTTGTGAAGATGCTCGAGTGATACCTTTTCACTTCATCTTCAGACCACTGCCTCGCAATCGTTTATTAATCGAGAAGCACGCATCCGGTCTTGGTCCCATTCCGTCCGGGGGGGGGGTAGGGTTGCTAGGATCTGCGTGAATGCAATTTGTGTTATCGATGGTGGTAGTTGTTGTGTTAATGGTGTTGCTCTCTGTTTCAGTGACACCCATGATGATCTCATCAACTTCTGGATTAGAGACAGTATGATTCTCGTTGGCGACTTCTATAACTGGTGATGTGGTATTTGTGCTTGAGGTGTTTGTGGATACCTTGATGACCTGCTCTTCTTTGTCTTTTTGTTGTGCCTTATTTGTTTTACTTTTTGGTTTCCATACCTTTGCTTCTTGTGTGTCACCATTTCTTCTAAGGGTTTCCTTGTTTAGCTCTGTGGCTGTGATTCCTTCCTGATTATCTTCATGTTGTGCATCTTCTGCGTTCAATGAACTGAATCTGTTGTTTAGATTCGGGTTTGGAGGTTTATCCGCTTGGGCTTCCTTGCGCCTCCTATTTCCGCTTCTTTTCTTTTGTGTTTGCCAGGTAACGGGAGTCTGTGGTTGAGATGTGTCTTCTGCCTGGTTGCGTTGTGGACTGTTGTAATTTACCTCTTGGTCTTTATCTTCCTCGTTAGGTGCTGGATTGTGGCAGTGTTTTGATATGTGTCCTTCCTCGCCGCACGCTAGACACATCCAGGGGAATCCCTCGTATTCCACTTCAAATTCAATTCCATTAATGAGAATTGTTGGCATGAATGATTTCACAGTGCTGACCCGCACGGCTAGCCTTGCGAAGCGGCTACGAGTTCTTTTCAAAGTTTGGTCATCAACTTTCACTAATCATCCTAAAGCCAGGCCCAGATATTCGAACATGGTAGGAACATAGAGATGCAAGGGTAGGTTCAGAATCCGAACCCAAGTCACCATATATTCAGGATAATCTTCTGTCGGGGTGAAATTTTCGTTCCATTCCCAGACCATGACATTTTTTCCAAAGAGCTTCCAAGGTCCTCCGAACATAGCTGTGTCGTAGTCCTTCTTGCTGGAGAATTGTAGGACAAAATGTCCCATATCCAACTCATAGATATTAAATCTTCCTGAAATGCTCCAAAGGAGTTTCAGTTTGTCTCTTAACGTGAGATAACCAATGGTGGTCCCGACCATACGGATGATGACAACATATTTCCAAGGTTTGGAGAGATTCTCCACTGCAGTTGGGTTTATGTTTAGTGCAGGTTTTCCATCCGTGACCATCAGTGAAACGTCCTCCATAGCAAGATTATTCTCAAACAGTTTGTCCACAAAAAAACCAGTTGTTTCGTCCACAGCATCTGCATCTTTGATGACAACATTCTCAGTTTGCTGTCTGCCCTCAGGGTCGATGATGATAGCCTCGGTGCCATTTTCAGTCCCTGCTGGTGGAAAATCCCCCAAGCAAAGGTTGAAATCATCCTCATTGTCGTTCAGATAGATTTGGTTTTCCACCCCGTCTGTAGTTCTGTTGTATCCTTTCGTTCCGGCATAGTTGAATTCGATTCCAGCACCAGGAATGCCGAACCCTGTGGTGTTATCTGATTCTCGTCCAGGCGATCGAGATCTTCCTCTCCTTCCATTGTCTTACCCGAAGTCCTCATCCTCTTCCCCCGGATCGCGGCCGCCGCCACGGTTAGGGTACAGAGCCAGACGATCGCCCCTGCTTTCGCTCCTCCCGCCCCTTCCTCTCCGGATAAACATACTCTCTTACACCGCCTCAACGTCTGCTTCTTCTACACCCGAAGAAGACCCAAGTTGATAGGCAGTGGCACTTCCGCTACGCGCTCAGAGAGCCGTTGGCACCGACGCCAGACGATCGCCCCTGCTATCGCCCAGTTTAGTTTCTAATAATAATCATTCTAGAAGTTAGTGTTATGCCCAACTAAAAGCTGAATTTTGGCATTCTGTAACATAAAAGAGGTACATGTCATGTCAATAGAAGCTACTTATTTTCATTAAAATTGTTGAAAGTGTAGACTATATTTTTAGAAATGTGCAGCCACACATCTAATAGGGCAAGAGAGAGAAGGAAATATCAAATATGAACTAACACAAAGGACTTGCCTTAGAAAAAATATCACCCTATCAACGGTACAAACAGGTGTCTCTGCTTCCTCTTCATGATAGAACATTCACACAGTCAAGATGCATATCTTATCTTTGATCGAAATTTGACCACACTGTAGCGGATTAGTAAGCAGCAACAACAACAACTGTTGATCACCACAACAAGAATAAAGAAGAGAAAAATTGTTATCTCTTTAAGTGCCGCCACAATATTGATATGGTTAATAAATAATGAAATAAATGTGCAATATTAATCACCATGAAGACATATTTAAGTGATCCAAATAAACCACCATTGTTTCTCTCGCACATCACGTTTCCGAAATGGAAGCGTAAAGTGAATTAATTTTGCAATTATTGGAATCGTAACTAACATAGACAATTCCTAGTCCACCATTCAGAAATTACTCAAATACAATTCAACTAGTGGAATACAAGTCGAATACAATACATTTTTAGGTCTAATTTTCAACTTATCAAATACAGGTACTTGGGATCAATTTATATTGCTCGAATAGAAGCACTCAAGTTCGATTTAATTGCTCAAATATGCACTCGAAATTCACCCGGATACATGGTGAATACCTTTACAAGTTGAGAAAAATTCCATTTCTAAAATTTTATAGTAAAAAATAAATTGGAGATCATTTTTCCAAGTCTTGATGTCGAACTCGGGCTTTTGTGTCCATACACTTGTGTGTGGTTCATCATTTTCTTTTCTAATTTTCTGAACAAGTGCTCACGAACCTTCGACGGGTTCCAACTTAGAAGCAAACAATGCAGGATTAAAGAGTCTTTGGTCCGTGCAGTACATATACACCACAACCACAAAGTATTGCTACTAACAGGGGCGGAGTCAGGGGGCAAGCATGGGCCATGCCCCCCCCCCCAATTTTTTTTTTAAATGTTCCATATATATGTATATATTTATGATACAATTCTTAATATATATATATATATATATATATATATATATATATATATATATAGTCAGGCTAGAATACACTCGAGTGTATCCGGAGCATAATACACTCAAGTAGTTTTTCATGATGCAATATTTTTTTTGAAAATCTAATCTGTTGATCTTCTTAAACATCTCATGAACAACTCATACACAAAATTTGAGCACATTTGGATATGTATAGCTCATGTTATGAAGACCGTAAAAATTATGCATTTCAAATTAGTTTAATGCGTCGATTTTGTTGCCCTTGGATGAGTGACTTACACTCATCCAAATGGGCTCAAAATTTGTATGTATCCTAGTTATAGTATGACGTTGAAGATCAACGGTTTTTATTTTCCAAAAAATAGTCTTGATATGTAAACACACTTGAGTGTGTTCGTGTGATCCGTACACTCGAGTGTATTCTAGCCTCTCTCTCTCTCTCTCTCTCTCTCTCTATATATATATATATATATATATATATATATATATATATATATATATGATGGTTAACAACATGCACTTGGTGCATTGGTTTGTTGAGCGCGCCGCAAAGTGATGGTCTTATGTTCGACTCTTGCTGACCATAAAATTGTAGTTCTTATCAAATGCGTCTGTATAGCTTTGGTATTTATAGCGTTTAAAATTTAACAATGTCAAAAGTAGTAAATTGGTGTAGTGACTGATGTTGATGTTATACTTGTAAGGGTCGCAAGTTCGAAACTTATGTTTGGAGATGATTTTTTTTCCATTTTTTATACACATATAGACACATTTTTACATGCTAAGCTATCAATGATAATTATGGCCCCCCAACATTGGAATCGTGGCTCCGCCCCTGGCTACTAATTTTTTTTTTTAAGGTTCTACATCTAACAAGATCTCCTACTGTAAATGGTACTCGAGGAGACTGAGGATGGCTGCTACACCCCGCCACGTACTACTACAACACCATTGTCAATTTATACGACTGCTAACAAGCCGACAACGTGCTCACGACATACATACTAAATAAGTATTCTTTCCGCGTTGACAATGTGATGATTCATTGCTAGGTTGACAGTGATAATGATACATAAGGATCGTGGAAAATTATAATTTTATTTTAATGGGACAACGTCATGGTTATGATCATCCTGTCATTGTCATTCCATCTGCCTTCTTATAAGCTATGATATTCTATAAGTTCTCATGAAAACAACAGAACGCGTATAGTTCAACGATTCAACCCAAGACAAGGCAGCGTGTACGCGATGCGCTAGTCCAACGATTCAACCCAAGACAAGGCAGCGTGTACGCGATGCGCACTCTCTGACACCTCTGTTTTGTCAGACTGCAAGATTATTCCTCAGTGTTCCATTAACGCAATTTGTTAGCGGATTTATCATACATATGGCTGGTCTCCAACTCCCTCGTCTGCTGCTTTTCCTGCTAACTGCAACTCCGACACTGGCAATAGGTATGAAACAGATCCCTTTTCTTTATCTGTTAGGATTCACCAGATCTTTCAAATGATGGCCATCTGTTTAAACAATGAATTGGATAAAAGACATAACGTGTAACTCTAAAATTGGATATTAGTATTCTACAACAGAAAATTTCTGTCATCGTAATTTGTAAAGTAGTCTAACTGCATTTTCAGTTCTTTCCTTCTACCACATACTCCGCGATCCAACCGTCAGATGCCAATCAGGTGGAATCGATAGGTTCTCCAGATTTGGGTGTTAGTTTGGGCTTGTTCAAGGCACGAATGAACAGAAACAAGATAGTTTGAAATGAATGCAGCTTGAGTAAGATGGTAGAGCTGTAATGACAAATCCCCTATTAGTATCGATAAAAGAAATTGATTACAAGAAAGAATCAGTGAATCTTTGCAGGTATACTGCAGCTTAGGCAGGTCTCTGTTATCGGAGTCAGTTAAATATCAAGTTTACTCAACAAAATCAAGTTCACTATCAGTTAATATTATGTTCCTGTAAACGTTAAAACTTGCGGTTGATTCACACAATCAGGTTTAGTACATCAATGATCGCCGTTGATTTACATCAATCTGGTTTAGTACATAAAAAAATGTTTCATTAACATCAATAAGGTTTACCATTTTTAAAGATCGCCGTTCGTTTCACATCAGTCAGGTTTAGTACATAAAAAATCACCCTTGGTTTTACATCAAATAGGTATAGTACATTAATGATCACTGTTGATTTTACGCCTTTGATTCTATGGTACAACGAATCTTTATTTCCTGGTAAAAGTACGAAATTTCCAAAACAAAATGACGTGATTTGTTACTTTCCATGTGTAATAGAGAAGTAACTTCGTTTGTTGATTTGTCACGTCGCGAAATGTTCTCATTTTCTTTACTTGAGATGAAGCATTTGTCGACTAGCTCAAATAGTCACACCTTCATAGGTGCGTTTGGCAATGTGACTTGTGTGGCCGTGACTGTCCACCAGATGATGGATCACCGCAATGATTTTAGGCGGAGAAAAAATCAGGACTGTCCGCTGCCAGTGATCGCACAGTAATAAAATTATACATCAAAATCTGCAGTGAGTGACTTTTGAGTTTGGCAACACCTTTTGCTGCGTTGGGCTGCCCGCGAGTAATTAAAACTGCACGGTCGCCAACGAACGCGTTACCAAACGTGTAACTGTGTAAGACAATAGGAGGTGGGTTTTTGTATTCCTTGGTGTAGAAGTTATATCATGTATACATGTGTGATCCCATCAGCGGGGAAATAAAAGTTAAAGCAAACTAAGATACAAAATAACATAATTTAAAGTTAACAAATCTTTACAATGTATAGGGAAAATCCACAGAACTAACTGACGGAAATCCAGTATATAGTAAGAATTATATACATGCATCCTTTTCAAGTTTTGAGCAAATATATGAGGAATAATAAAACCAGAGGGAGATATATTGTATGTCAAGATCGGGAGAGTTCCATATGGAATCTACATTAGGACTCTCGAAAAATATGTTTTACTTGAGGCGCAACTATGGTGGACTCCATGAAGAAGAAACTCCGTCATTATGGAGATAATAGATGTGCTTCATAGTAGCGTTGACTGCTATATTCTTACCTCAACTCTATTCATACATGAACCGATGAATTTTATATCTTATGTGAAAAATAAAAAGCTCTAATGGGTTTGGTATATGTTTCCTAGACATTGACCTAGGCCCAACAATCACTCACTCTAATCCAATGGAAAAATTGTTATCACACAATCATCACTAAGAGTATATGCAATCGAGCTCTTTATAAAGCTCTAACTTATCACATGCCACTTCATCTTGTCATAAGTTCTCAGCATGGATCTTTTTTAATGCCAACAACTTGTTGTGTATCAAATTGTGACACTAATGATTTCTCACATTAATATGCTTCATTCATGCATGAAACGTTCTGGTCTTGTTCAAATGGCACTCAAACTATCACAAAAAAATAGTTTGATGTCGTGGATATCTCATAATCTAGATCATTCATTTTCCTGCTTCTAGTGTTGTTTAATGTACCTTGCATCTATTTTAAATTGAACATCACACTTTTGCATCTTGAATCACAAAGAAACATTCCTTAAAGATATACTCAGATGTAAACCTCATGTGATCAATGTTACTTTCTATGTCAACATTAAGAAAGCCTTTTAAAGTTGTTAATAATCACCAAACACTAAACATATGATGTTAGTACTCTCACAAATATTCAAAGATCCACTTTACTACCTCCACAACATGCACTTCTTCCTATTGACTAGGATCTCCATCCCTCAAATATGTTGTGTTGGCCGCAAATTCTTCATTTTAGAAGGTTTTGCAAGTTTTACCGTAAGTTTTTTTGTTCAAATAGGCATCCTGTCCCCTGTCAACATGCCATCTACATAGAATAGCAAAATAATAAACCTGTTATAGTAAAGCAACATGTTTGGCGACATGGATCCAAACTAGTCTTCTAGTATCATAACCCATATTAAAGAATCAAAATTCTTGTAGCACTTCATAGGAGCATGTTTGCACCCATACATGCTCTTCTTTAATATGCAGACTAATGAACAACTCGACTCCTGAAATCCAAAATCCTAACAATTGTACATATATTGATGTACATGATTTTTGCACCTTCCAGGTGAAAGATCTAGAGGGGGGGGTGAATATAGCTTTTTGTAGTTTTTAAAGTTAATTAAAAACAATTGAACACTTGAACAAGAAGTAGAAGGAAACAAGGAAGGTACAAAGATGTAGAGTAGTTCCTACCTTAGAAATCTAAGGTAGTCAGTCCACTACCTGATTGTTTCCAATCAGGATTTTGAAAGCAACTTATTTTATTACCAATAGAGGATGTTACAAAAAGTACAATTGCTTTCCTACACCCTTGAAGTAGCCTCAATCCTCCTAGAAGCAGCCTTCTGAAGTAACTCCAAGCTCACCCTTGAAGTAACCTTCACTTGAAGTAGCTTCAATCCTTGAGGCAGCCTTCTGAAGTAACTCCAAGTCACCGGGAGCAGCCTTCACCACCTTGAAGTATCCCCACAAACCTCCTTTCAACAGCCTCCAACCTAGGAGTAGTTAAGGAGAACAAAATACAATAAAAATGAACAAGATTGGAAGAAAGAAACAATGTTACCAATGAGTACAACACTTTGATCCTATATCAAGCGTATTGATCTCCTATCCACTGTAGATGAACGAGGTAGTGTGGTGGCTAGGAGATAGCTATAGGACACTAATGAAGAGCTCAAGAAACTAAATTGCAAGTGAAACTTTGCTTGTTGCTCACAATGGATGATTCTCAAGTTACAATTGTGTATTCAAGTGCTTTGGGTGTCCTAAGGCATGTCCTATTTATAAGAATGGCTTACAAGGGTCTAGGGACATTCTAGACACTTCTAGGATGTTCTTAGTGCTCAACTAGTCGTTAGGTGTCCACTAATTACATTGCAACGACTAGTTGTTTAATACTAAAAAGTGCAGTCCATAACCTTTCTCGGTCGAGAAGTTTTTCGATCGAGTGTCTCTCGGTCGAGAATTTCTTCGACTGAGGGAAGGTATGGAGTGAGTGTATTGCAATGTTCATTTCCAACTGCCAACCACTTTTCGACTCAGTCTAACGTCTATAGAATTTGCTGGAAGGGCTATTCTCGATCGAGAACTTTGTCGACCGAGAGTGTCTCGGTTGAGGACTTTGTCGACCGAGAAAGTCCTTGTTGTAATGTGATGAATCATCTACCAAGTGTGTGTATTAATGTATAATTGTGCTTATATCTAAAGGGAGGATCTATCTAAGTGTTGTGAGTGGATAGGGAAGATCTAACACTTGATTTACATGATATCTATGTACTTGTACAAGTTTTTACATTGAGTACAATCATGAAAATAAAAGTAATATAAGAAAGTTGATCTTCCAATTTGTATTGTTCTTCAACTATCCACTTCCTTATTGGTTTATTCCTGAAATACTCAAGTAACAAGTTACATCCACAAGAATGAAATGTTTGTCATCATCAAAACAAAGGGTTTAATAATGTCCAATTTTTCCAACAATCTCCCCCTTTTTGAAGATGACAAACATTTCTAAAATATAAATCAATGGAATTTAAATAGCATGAGTTTCATACCTGAGTGTTACCTTATGTAGACATTCTCTTGTTTATTCATAGAGTGTGTGCTAGTTATTCCCAAAGAGGTGTGGAACATAGTATCCAACTCTTTAAGGAATATAGCAACATTTTATGTGAAGCCAAGAGATTTTGAAACTCATTTAATTTTGAGTTATATAATTTTGTGTTTGATTTATATTACTCCCCCCCCCCTTGTCATTTCAAAAAGATAGCCAATCATTATTAGTACTCCCCCTGAATATAATGCTCAGATTTGAAAAACAAAGATAAGAGATGTCCAATTCAAGCCACAAAGTAACTACTTTTTATAACAACAAGCTCAAGTACATAAAAGAAAGATAGTCCATTACACAATGATTACAATCATCTCACTACATGATTACATCTCATTGAAAAGATCTTAGAATGTTGTCAACCTTGGGATCCTTTCCAAGGAAAGGAGCAACACCATAGTACTTCACCATTCACTGCCAGTCTAGTGCACCTATCTTGGTGAAGGCATAAGCTTCCAAGAAGGTGGGTATGCGATCAAAATGAAAGTGGGCAGCAATGTCTTGAAGTTGCATTGGTGAGAATTGGGTGTGGGAGAGGTCAAGTGATAGTGGAGGTGGAACTTGAGTGTAGTTGTGAGATGGATTGTAAGGGTAGAGAGGACCAGGATAGCGTGAACAAGGATAGTTGTCAGGGTCATTCATAGTGAGAGCTTGCATTCTTTGGTTTATGTAGGTCATGGCATGATGAGTATAGTCCATTTGTCTTACTAAGTGATAGGTAGATCCAATTTAGTAGGTAATGTTATTGGATAGGTTATCAATGGGTTGTCTAGGAATAGTAGAAGGTGGAGGAATATCTTGAGTGGATGGCTCTCCTTCAGGTTCTAGCCCTTTTATGTTCAAAATCAATACCCATTTTCTCAACTGTATTTCTAGTAATTTTTGAGGTTTCCTATCACATTTAAATCCTAGGTCCTCAAGGTTTTTCTTAAGACAGTGTTGGGTAATTTGGCAAACAAAGTCAGCATAAGGAGGATTGCCAGTAAATTCAACCATATTTTTTAGAATAAGGCGAATGAAGTTTATGGGTATGCTAGTTAGAATGGCATAAATGAGATACATGCGAAAGGTAGGTACCTCTAATTTGTTAGCTCTAGGATAAATATTGGGGTAAATAATTATGTTTACTATCCTAGCTTTGAGTTTTAGATTAATTGCATAGTAGGTACCCCGTTCTTCATGGCAAGATGTGTTGGGTAGAAAAATGGTTCTCTTAATATCACTCAAACTAATGGCGGTGTCATCCTGTGATAGCTTATTAAGAGGATTTCCAATGGTTAGAACAATAAACCCCTTATATTATTCTACATCAATGTTTAACATATTAAGAACATCCTCCTCAGAAAAGTGAAAACCAAACCCACTAACCATAGAAGAGAAAGAGTGAGCATGGTCAGGATGTGTGGTTAGATTGGCATAGAATTCATTCACGGCTTGGGAGGAGTAGGAGCGGAAGGATGGAATAAGGAATTTGGAAAGATGTTGCACCTCAAAGAGCTCTTCTAGATCAACGATATTGATAAAGTCATTGATGTCCACTTGCCATCGAGGAAGAGGAGTCTTTGAGGATAACTTCAGATAGTGATCTCTGGCAGCAACGTCGTTGAAGAGAATGTCGTTGATGATCGTCAGCGCCAGAGAGACCGTCCTTCCTTTCCTTGCCACAACTTGCTTCTTTCCACGTGAAGAAGATGAAGCCATCTTGAAGATATGAGATGGAAGAGAAGCAAGGCAAGATTATGGTAGAGAGTAGCTGAAAATTCGCACAAGAGAGCACTAGAGGGGAGCTAGAAAAGTGAGAATGTGAATTGATGAGAAGTGTGGCCGTTTTGGGCTCTATTTATAGCAAAATAGAACCCTTCTCGGTCGACGAATTTGTCGACCGAGAGACCTAACGGTCATTTTTTCAGACGCTCCTCTCGGTTGGCCAACGGTCGCTCGGTCGGCGTTTTGAAAAGTAGCCGTTGTGCCCTTTTTTTAAATCAAAAGTTGCATCTAAAATCAGTCAAATGGGGGGTCCACTAAGATGTTCTCGGTCGAACATTCTGTCGACCGGGGCTATTGCTGACTTAGAATATAGAGAATACACTCAATGTGTGTCGGTTAAGAAAGGGGATCAACCGAGTGATTCTCGATCGACAAACTTGTCAACCGAGATAGTTCTCCGATGAGGTTTTTGCAGACCGACTGAACTGATGTGAATGGTCATTGTGAAGGATGTTTGAGCTTGTTTTTAGTAATAGTCATGAAAAGAAAGTATGCGACTGTAGTAATATATAATTTTTAAGAGTGCGGAGCACATATATCAAAAAAGACGTCATCTAGGGGAGTAATAAGTAACTTCTTTCTAATATATTAAAATTGATCAAGAGGAAGAGGTTTTGTAAAAATATCAGTCAATTATTCTTCAGTGTCAACATGATGAAGAGATATATGATTTTTAGAAATATGATCTCTTAAGAAATGATGCCGAATTTCAATATGTTTAGCATGACTATGTAAAATAGGATTATGCGCCAAATTTATAGCACTTGTATTATCAAAGAAGATTGGCGTATATGAAAATGTAAAGCCATAATTATTCAAAACTTGTTGCATGTAAAGAACTTGAGCACAACATGAACGAGCCGTCATATATTCAGCTTCAGTGGTAGAAAGGGTGACTGTATTTTATCTCTTACTAAACCATGATACTAAAGCTCATCCTAGTAAGAAACAACCACCACTTGTGCTTTTGCGATCAAGTTGACAACCAGCATAATCGGCATTGGTAAAAGTTTTAAATTTAGTGATTGACCTTTAGGATACCATAATCCATAGTTGGTAGTACCGGCTAGATATATTAAGATTCGTTTAATAGCTTGAACATGTGATTGCATTGGTTTAGATTGAAATCTAGCACAAAGTCTGACGGAAAACATAATGTCCGGTCTAGAAGCAATTAAGTATAACAAGCTACCAATCATAGCCTTATATAAGGAATCATACATGGGTTCTCCATCTTCATCCTTGTCAATTTTAGTAGAGGTGACCATTGGTGTGGTAGCATGCTTGCAATTTTCCATTCCAAAGTATTTTAATAGTTCATTAGTGTACTTCTCGTGGCTTATGAAAATCCCATCGGGTGTTTGTTTTATTTGAAAATCAAGAAAGCATGTTAATTCTCCCATAAGACTCATTTCAAATTCCTTTTGCATTATTTCACTAAATTGTTTGCATAAGGAATCATTTGAGGCACCAAAAATGATATCATCAACATATATTTGTACAATAAGAAAATAAGATTCATATGTTTTGAAGAATAATGTAGAGTCCGAATTTCCTATTGAGAAACTGTTATCAAATAGATAATTTTTAAGTCTTTCATACCAGTTTTAAGGTGCTTGTTTAAGCCCATAAAGTGCTTTCTTAAGTTTATATACATTATCACTTTTACCAGGGACTTCAAATCCAGGTGGTTGGGCAACATATACTTCTTATTGTATAATTCCATTTAAAAAAGCACTTTTTACATCCATTTGGAATAGTTTGATGTCTTTATGGGCAACTATGGCTAATAGCATTCTAATAGATTCAAGTCTTGCCACAAGTGCATAAGTTGCATCAAAATCTATTTCTTCTTATTGATTATACCCTTGAGCCACCAATCTAGATTTGTTTCTTACTACCTCCCCAACTTCATTAAGTTTATTTAAAAAAATCCATTTAGTCCCAATGATGGTTTTGTCTTGTGGTTAAGGAACTAGGTCCCATACTTCATTTTTTGTGAATTTATTTAATTCATCTTGCATAGCCATGATCCAATATTCATCTTTTAGTGCTTCATTTACCTTTTTAGGTTCAATGATTGATACAAATGCCATATTTGCAAAATATCTAAATGATGATCGAGTTTTTACTTTATCATGAGGATTTCCAATGATTAAATCTTGGGAATGATCTTTGATTAATCTTATAACAGGTTGTTGTGTCTCAATTTATTGATTATTTTCAGTATTTTGATTGTCTTTTGTGGTTATAGTTAAGTCTTCAATTTGATGAGTAATATCATTTATATCCTCATATTCATTTTCAGCATTTTGAGTTGTTACCTCATGCAAAGTGATATGGATGGATTCTTCAACTTTTCTAGTAATAGTATTGTAAATTCTAAATGCTTTGCAAGAAGTTGAATATCCCAAAAAGAATGCTTTATGTGATTTAGAATCAAATTTTTCTTTATCATCTTTGGTATTTAAGATATAACAAGTTGTACCAAAAGTATGAAAATAACCAACTCTTGGTTTTTTTGTTAAAGATGAGTTCATATGGAGTTTTCTTTAGATGAGAATGTAATGTTACTCTATTTAACGCATAGCATGCTATATTTGCTGCTTCTGCCCAAAAAGTTTTAGGTATATTATGTTCAAGTAACATTGTTCTAGCCATTTCTTATAAGGATCTATTTTTCCTTTCCACTATGCCATTTTTTGTGGAGAGTGGAGTTGAAAAATTATGAGTGTATCCTTGAGCTGTACAAAATTCTTCAAAGATGTGATTTTCAAATTCCCCACCATGATCACTCCTAATTGTGCATATTTTATTTTGTAATAGATTTTCAATTTTAGAACAAAATTTTATGAATGTTTGGATTGTATCATCTTTGTTTGCAAGAAAATGGACCCATGTGTATCTACTATAATCATCTACAATGACAAAGAAATATCCTTTTCCACCAATAGATTGAGTTCTCATAGGACCAAACTAATCCATGTGAATAAGCTCTAATGATCTAGTAGTGCTAAGCATTGTTTTTTATTTGAAAGAAGTTTTGCTTTGCTTTCCTAGGGTACAAGGTTCACAATTTTCAGGTTTATCAAAAAATATCTTAGGTAACCCACGCACGAGATCATATTTAATCAACTTTTTGATAATATGTGAACTTGCATGGCCTAATTTTCTATGCCATAGTTGTAAGGATTCATCTTTTGCAAGAAGGCATTTTCCAATAATGGCTTGCATAGAATTAGGCCTTAGTATGTATAGATTTCCTATTCTTTTTCCTTCATAAACGATTTCATTAGTGTTTTCAATCAATAGTTTACAACAAGTTTTATTGAATAAGACATCATAGCCATTATCACATACTTGACTAACACTACTTAAATTATGATGTAATCCATCAACAAGTAAAACATTTTTGATTTGAAGATTTGTACCAATGTTGCCTATTCCAACAATCTTTCCTTTTCCATTGTCTCCTAAAGCGACTGTGTCGTTTTTCTTTTCTTCAAATGTTTGAAAGGCCTTTTTGTTTCTGGTCATATGCTTAGAACATCGACTATCAACCACCCAATCCTATAAAAGAGATAGATTTTGGTACCCATGTGATGGCCCTCTTTGGTTAGAGTCATTGAATAACAAACTGAATATATATAATTGATTTAACAATTGAATGTTTTAGGCTGAATAGAATTACATTCGGTCAACAAATATCTTGACCGAATAGTGTCTCGATCGAAGATTTTGTCAACCGATAGTGTTGCTATTTTTATAGGTTGATATATGCGTGAAACAATAACTTTCTTGGTTGACTATTTTCTCGACCGAAGATATCTCGGTTGAATATTTTCTCGACCGAGATTGTTATTGTTGCTACAACAAGTTCAGGTTTGATACATGCATTCCCTTGGTCGAATATTTTCTTGACCGAGGAGCTTATCGGTCGAAATCTTTGTTGACCGAGTGTGTTTCTATTTGATTTCAACAATCTCATTTGTTTCAATTTACTGCAATATGCTAAGGTACCAATACATTTTGTTGATATAAGACACTATGATATTCAAAATGAAATTTTAGGTCAAATCTCAACTTAATAACATTCAAGTTTGCTTGGTTTGGAGTCTTAGAAACCAAACTAATTCAATATCCTTTTTCTTGTATGGGCATGAGAAAGAATAGTATCCAAGACGCAAGTAATAATGACAACAAATGGAATCTATTTCATTTCTCTTTCTAAGGTTTTGGGTTGAGTTGTTCTTGGGTACATATATGATCTTGGTCTTGGGTGCTTGTGCTTTCCTATGTTTAGGTTGATGAGATTTTTCTTTTGGAACATATCCTAAACCTCTCCTTCCAATATGACTAGAATAATCCTTTAGGATCTTATCAAGAACACCATTATTTTTCAAGATACTAATTTCCTTTTGTAACTTAGCAATCTCATCCATTTTCTTTTTGATATTTGACTTTGCTTGGTCTAGATCAGATGATAAAGCATCTCTTTCTTTGACAATAGCATCATAATCTAGATGAGTACACAAGATAGGTTGAGTTTGAAGATCATTTAATTTTGCAAGCAATTCAACCTTTTCTTGACAAAGTAAATTATAGTTCGATTCAAGAGTAAGCAACTTTGTATTGCAATCATTAAAAGATAATTTCAAGGTAGAATTTTCAAAAATAATACTTTCCTTTTCAGAAGCAAGATCATTTAATTGAGCATACAATTATTCATTTGTTTTTGTAACTCTCTTTAGTTTCTTTTTACAATCAATATATTTGTCATGTAATTCTTCAATACTAGAAACTAATACTTCTTTTGATAAATCAAGTAGACTTACTCATTTGATTCTTCCTTTTCATCTTCTTTGGCCATAAGACATTCTACATTTTCTTCTCCACTTTCACTATCATCACTTGACTCATCCCTTGCAACTTTGTATGCTTTCTCTCCCTTCTTCTTGTAAGATACTTTCTTCCCTTTCTTTATCTTAGGACACTCATTTTTGACATGTCCTTTCTTGCAGCATTTGAAACACCTAAGAGAGGAAGAAGAAGAAACACTAGAATTTTTGTTAGATCTATACCTTTTATATTTCTTACCATTGACAATAAGTGCATCTTCTTCATCATCTTCTTCACTTGTTTCATCACTTTCTTGAGTGATGACTTTTGTTGCTTTTAGGGATATGTCCTTTCTTCTTTCCTTTTGAAGTTCAAGCTCCCATCTTTCTTCCTCCTCTAAGGTAACCTTACGAGTTTCCAGATTGCCAATGAGTTGTTCCATCTTCACTTTGGTGAGGTCATTTGCTTCTTCAATGGCTGTCACTTTCAGCGTGTATTTTGGAGGCAAAGACCTAAGAATCTTTGAGACTTGATCTTCTTCATTTATGTATTTTCCTAATGCACTTAAGCCATTAATAATAGTAGAAAATCGTGCATATATATCACTAATAGACTCATTTGGCTGTGTACAAAATTGTTCAAATTTTTGTTTAAGCATACTAATCTTAGAATTTTTAACTTGTATGGTTCCTTCATGTGTAATGGAAAGTCTATTCCATATATCATATGTAGTTTCACATGAGGAAATTCTATTAAATTCACTTACCGAAATAGAGCAATATAAAATACTTACACCTTTGGCATTCAGTTGAGCTAGTTTTACTATATTGGCATCTCATGTGACATACTAGGTTTCCGAAAGCTCATATGGAGTAGACACCATCCTCCAAAGATCCCAGCTGATGCCTTGAAAGTAAAATTGCATCCTTGTCTTCTAGTAGTTGTAGTTGCTTCCATCGAACGATGGTGGATGAGATACATAGGTTCCCTCCAAGTTCAAGTTGTTGAGCACACCATCCCCCATGCTTCAAGACCTGTTAAGGATCCTTGAAGACTTGCTCTGATACTAATTGAAAGATCTAGAGGTGGAAGGGTGAATAGAGATTTTTGTAGTTTTTAAAGTTAATTAAAAATAATTCAACACTTGAATAAGAAGTAGAAGGAAATAAGGAAGACACATAGATGTAGAGTGGTTCCTACCTTAGAAATCTAAGGTAGTCAGTCCACTACCCGATTGTTTCCAACCAAGGTTTTGAAAACAACTTATTTTATTACCTATAGAGGATGTTACACAAAATACAATATCTTTCCTACACCCTTGAAGTAACCTTCACCTGAAGTAGCCTCAATCCTCCTAAAAGCAGCCTTCTGAAGTAACTCCAAGCTCACCCTTGAAGTAGCCTTCACTTGAATTAGCTTCAATCCTTGAGGCAGCCTTCTGAAGTAACTCCAAGTCACCGGGAGCATCCTTCACCACCTTGAAGTAGCCCCACAAACCTCTTTTCAACAGCCTCCAACCTAGGAGTAGTCAAGGAGAACAAAATACAATAAAAAGGAACAAGATTGGAAGAAAGAAACAATGTTATTAATGAGTACAACACTTTGATCCTATATCAAGCGCATTGATCTCCTATCCAATGTAGATGAATGAGGTAGTGTGGTGGCTAGGAGATACTAAGCTATAGGACACTAATGAAGAGCTCAAGAAACTAAATTGCAAGTGAAACTTTGCTTGTTGCTCACAAAGGATGATTCTCAAGTTGCAATTATGTATGTTCAAGTGATTTGGGTGTCCTAAGGCATGTCCTATTTGTAGGAATGGCTTACAAGGGTCTAGGAACGTTCTAGACACTTTCTAGGATGTTCTTAGTGCTCAACTAGCCGTTAGGTGTTGACTAATTACTTTGCAACAACTAGTTGTTTAATCCTAAAAAGTGCAGACCAAAACCTTTCTCAATCGAGAATTTGTTCGACCGAGGGAAGGTCTGGAGTGAGTGTATTGCAACGTTCATTTCTAACTACCAACCACTTTTCGACTTAGTCTAACATCTATATAATTTGCTGGAAGGGATATTCTTGGTCGAGAACTTTGTCGACCGAGAAAGTTCCTGTTGTAATGTGTTGAATCATCTACCAAGTGTGTGTATCAATGTGTAATTGTGATTATATCTTAAGGGAGGATCTATCTAAGTGTTGTGAGTGGATAGGGAAGATCTAATGCTTGATTTACATGATATCTATGTACTTGTACATTATATACTTGTACAAGTTTTTACATTGAGTATAATCATAAAAATAAAAGTAATCTAAGCAAGTTGATCTTCCAATTTGTATTGTTCTTCAACTATTCACTTCCTTATTGGTTTATATTGAAATACTCAAATAACAAGTTAGATCCACAAGAATGAAATGTTTGTCATCATCAAAACAAAGGGTTTAATAATGTCCAATTTATCCAACACCAGGGAGTCAACAACGAAAACCTGTTCTACTGACGGCAAGTGGGCACAGAATATAACCAATCCCCAAGTAGATGTTATAGTTTCCATTCCCATTGAAGTAAGCATGATTTAAAATCTCAAGAATATGTTAGAAGAAATACAAAGATGCACTTATTAGCTATAACCCTAATATGCTTCACACACACACACACACACACACACACACACACACACACACACACACATATATATATATATATATATATATATATATAGTTGTTAGGAAGTGTGTATCGGCCGGTACATGTAACTTACATGTATCGACCATTAAAATAGCACATGTGGAGTATGTTGATAAAATGCAACCATATGGATTGATTCAACACCATATATTAGACATGTTTAAAAAATTATAACCATATCTCATATAGATCATGAGATATAGTAATAAATCATTCAATGGTTTATACAATTTCTGCAACTTACCTTTGATAAGAAAATACACATTTTCTTTCTTTTAATGATCTATGAATATCAGATTGTGTTGATTTTTTGTATACATCTTATCTAAGGGGTATACTTTACATCCATAAGGTTGGATTATTCATTATAATTTTACAATCACCATAAGTGAAGGTGAGTACATGTAAGCTACATGTACTCGAGTACACAATTCTTTTTAGCCATATATATATATATATATATATATATATATATATATATATATATATATATATATATATATATATATATATATGAGGTTAGGAAGTGTGTATCGGCCAATACATGCAACTTATGTGTACCGGTCATGAAAATGCCATATGTGGAATACATTTATTCAATCCAACGTTATGGATTCAATTAAAATTCAATAGATTGGATGTGTTCAAAAGATCACAACCATACCTCAGGTATATCATGAGATATCAAAATATATCATTCAACAATTTTTGCAACTTACCGTTGATTAAAAAATATGTATATTCTTTTAGTTGGTGATCTAGGAATGTCAGTTTGATCTAATTTTTGATACACATGTTATCTAAAGGGTGTGCATCACATCCATAAGGTTGGATTGTTTTTTATACTTCTATAAACATCACAAATAAAGATGGGTATATGTAAGCTACATGTACTCAAGTACACAATTCTTTTAGCCATATATATATATATATATATATATATATATATATATATACACACGCACACACACACACACACACACACACACACACACACATATATATATATATATATATATATATATATATATATATATATATATATATATATATATATATATATATATATATATATATATGACATGTATTTAATACCCGCGCAGGTAGCTGCCCACCCCCTATTTCGGTTAGTTATATTAGAGTTTCTTACTTTTGACATGTAGAGTGTTACTTTACCTTGCAAACTTTTACTTTTCATGCATAGATAGTGTTATTTACAACAACATATTCAAAAAAAATTATATATTTGCAGTGTATTTTTTCCAGATATACCTTTTTAGCTATATAGTTACTTTTTTTATCAACATATTTACTTTTTTATTTATAGAGTTACTTTTCTGGACAAATAGTTACGTTTTTGGCTGACGGGTAACGAAAATCCAAGCTACCTTGTCGGGTATTGAATAAACGCCCCATATATACATACATACACACATACATACACACACACACACACCCACACACACACACACACACACACACACACACACACACACACACACACACACACACACATATATATATATATATATATATATATATATATATATATATATATGCTAAAAGAATTATGTACCTCCATACATGTATCTTATGTGTTCCCATCTTCATTTATGATGATTGAACAACTCTTTAGAATAATCTAACCTTACGGATGTGTTGTATACCCCTTAGATAACACGTGTATACAATATTATGTCAATCTTGCATTCATAGATCATCTAGTTAATGAAAATGTATTTTTCTAATCAACGGTAACTTGTCAAAATTGTAAGAACAGTCAAATGATATATTGTTATATCTCATGATATACATGTGATCTGATTCTGATATTTTAAACACATATAATATAAACAATTTTGACTGCATCCATATGGTTGGATTTGATTAGAAAATTCTCTATATGCCATTTTAATGGCCCGTACACATAAGTTGTATGTACCGGCCGGTACACACTTCCTAACCCCATATATATATATATATATATATATATATATATATATATATATATATATATATATATATATATATATATATATATATATATGCTAGGAAGTATGTACTGGCCGGTACATGCAACTTACCTGTAACAGCCATTAACATGACATATATGGACTGTGTTTATAAAATTCAACCATATGGATTGATTAAACACTAAATTGATTAGATGTGTTTAAAAATTATAATCATATCTTGTATTGATGAAAAGATACAACAATATATCATCCAACAATTTTAACAATTTTTGCAACACGCCATTGATTAGGAAATATACATATTCTTTCTTTTGATGATCTATCAATACTGGATTATGGTGATTTTTGAAACACATCTTATCTAAGGGGCCATAAGGTTGGATTGTTAAATAGAGTATTATAATCATCACAAATGAAGATGGGTATATGTAAGCCACATTATATATATATATATATATATATATATATATATATATATATACATATATCATTCATTCACTACTCGTGCGGGTAACTAAGATTAATTACTCGTGCACCTATTTTGTAATAGGAAGACACATATTTGTAATGAGGCAGACAACACTGTAATGGGATGAAAAAAATGAAATAGAAAGACTCATTTTGTAATACCATTTAAACTACTATCATAAATATCATTTTTACTTAATTCAGAGGGATGATAAAATTTTCGCATTGTATTTGCAAAATGAGTTTTTATATTACATTTTTGTTTCTCTCATTACAATTAGGTGTCTTTCTATGACAAAATAGATCCATGGGTAACAAAAGTTAGTTACCGCTCAGGCAGTGAATATATATATATATATATATATATATATATATCCACATATATGGGTATATATTATACGCACACACAAACGCACACACAAACACACACAGAGATAATAGGAAGGCATATATTTGTAATGAGACATTCAACGTTGTAATGAGATGACCAAAATGTAATAGGAAGACTTATTTTGTAATACTACATAAATTGTTGTCATAAATATCATCTTTACTGTATTAAGAGGGACAATAATATATATATATATATATATGTATATATATATACATACATACATATAACATATATATGTATATATATGTACACACATATATATATATATATGTGTGTAGTCAGATATACACATATACATGTATATTTTGAAACATAGAGACTACCTATTATTTATTATGCTCTCTATTATAGGTTAAAATCTACATTGATGCTACTAGTTAGCCTACTAGGCTTATTAATAGAGCAAGAGATAGATGAACTACAAGAATGAGTTTGTTTATCTACTAAGTCTTCTATGTTTACATGGGATATAGTTGATCCTCTCCCACTTTGGCATTTAGTCATCAGGCTCCTAGATTCAAAGACATGAGGCTTGAATTTCACTAGGTCAGTGCTCATTGCCTGTATCATTGTTACTTCTTGTGATGAATCTTATAGTATGTGGATTTGCTAAGAATGAGTTTGTTTATCTACTAAGTCTTCTATGTTGTTCATTTTACATGGGATATAGTTGATCCTCCCCCACTTTGGCATTTAGTCATCAGGCTCCTAGATTCAAAGACACGAGGCTTGAATTTCACTAGGTCAGTGGTCATTTCCTGTATCATTGTTACTTCTTGTGATGAATCTGATAGTATGTGGATCTGCCACAAGTTTCTCTCATAGTTCAGTTCTAGTGCTATGATGATAGCATGAAAATCAGTTCCTAAGGTAGAGTTGGATATAGTATGATGGCTGTAACCAAGGCAGCCGAAGCCAAGGTTACACACTACATGGATGCTAATGTCGGCCTATTTTGTGGTGACATGAAAGAAGGCATTAACAAAGATGATGAGGTTGGAATCCAATTCAATGGGAGATTTAGCTTGATGATCTTTAGCAATGTTGGGATTTAGGTTGGGCGGCTGATGAATTGTTGAAGCACATGCTTTGATGAAGTGTGCATTCATATCTAAAGGATTGGTTACACCTTAATGGATATGTTTATTTCTACAAGTGCATATATTCCAACAAGTAGCATTCCATATTGTGGAAGTGTCAGATTTCTCACTCATACTATTTATAACCGGGATATCAACTTGTCTTCTTGTTGGAGAAAATGGTCAATGCCCAGACCAAGGTCGATCCACATGTTGCTCAATTAGCAGTATCACAAAGCATGTAGAATAGTATCCCTACGAATGTTTTAGAGAGGTCAATCCTCATCAACATCAATATCAATATGTTGATGTTGAATCTCCATATTAGTCATAAGGGTTTTATGCTTTTGAAGCTAGAGAAAGACTCAAATATGTGTTAGTAGGTTAATTTTCTAGAAGAATTTTTAGCTTCATGTTACTTGAACCTCTTTATTTTATATCATACATAGATATACTCATTTGTATGTAAAAGCACCATTTTTTTCAAATGGTCATCCTCAAATATTGGGGCCAACATTGACCTCGAGGACTGGAGTAGATTCTACAGGCTTCCATGTAGTCTCTAGTAGGTTATGTTGGATAAATTCCCAATCCCATCCATGCGAGCTCTACTACAAGGAGATGACTTTGAAAGTTGCAAGTTCAATCGATATTTTGAAGTCTGGTTGAGATTCGAGAATATCTTTATCCATAAACCACCAATCCATCCACATGTTGGTATAAGTACCATCATTAACAACTTTATAATGTAAATTTAAATAACCAGAATGTGCTTTTTGATGAAACTCCATGTGGAATAGTGTATACTTATATATATTAATGTTTAAGAATATATAGCTAAAATCATTTAATTTTGGTCACAATTAATGTATCAATTCGACTAGAACTGGTTCATGTGAGCAAAGTACTGTTCCATTTGGGTTAGGAGTTGTGCTTATGTTTTTCCTATATATATGTATATATATGTGTGTATGTGTATCTATGGACTACCACTGTCATTATTGCAATTAAATTTTAGAAATCCTAATCATACATAGAGTGTGAAAGAAAATAGTATCATGAATCTAGCACCTTGTCAGAACCAAATCCCTCCTTTCATAGGAGTTCATGTTCATCAGTGTGGATAAGTAGAGACATAAGCGTGTGGCACTTGCATTTGGAGACCTGATTTGCAATGAACATATGTGGAGGAAGACATCAACTTTAGGGGTTGTCATCATCTTCACATGAGGAAGCCATAACTTCACATCCATGTCAAGGTATATCTTCCAATTTGTCTATTTCTAAATATATTATTTCCAGTAGGATCTCTTTGTCGGGTTATCGAGACAATTTTTGTTGTTGGTGTTGTTGTTGTTGTTCTATGGAGCCTATTAACATCGTGATGTCTGAGATGAAGTTCTTTAGAGATTACTCTTTCACATTGTATGTGTAGATACACTTTCAAAATTTTCTCTATGTCCTACTCATCGGTTGACATAATACTTTTTACAACACTAAAAAACACAATACTTGGTTTTCCTAAGGTAAAACCTCACTGTCCTAGATGCATAATTAATCAGTGCAAAAAAATTCTATTGACACATAGTCATATAACCTCAAATAGACCAAATGCATTCAAATTGATCAACCGTACGAGTTTGTACTTCATTATTGACCCTTTCTTGAAAGGAACTCGCTACTAGTTTCATACCTGATAAGAATTGCTAAGAATTAAGGTTGTTTTCTTCCCATCAACTATAAATATCTACTTTTTTAAGACCTACAATCCCTTCTCACTCACGTGCCTTACTCACGTATGATATGTTTTTGGGCAATGAACCACACCATCATATGCATCACCTCTAAGTACTCCAAACTAGGGATTGGAAAATGAGTATCATATTATTCCTAGTTCAACATATAAAAAAC
Source organism: Alisma plantago-aquatica (assembly GCA_963693085.1). Taxonomy (NCBI): domain Eukaryota; kingdom Viridiplantae; phylum Streptophyta; class Magnoliopsida; order Alismatales; family Alismataceae; genus Alisma; species Alisma plantago-aquatica. The sequence continues at coordinate 1,489,183,902 of OY856409.1, forward strand.
CCTATAAAATCATGCAATTCCCATTGGAAAACCAAGATTATGGTATTGTTTATATAGTAACTAAATAGAAACACATGTGTGTATTAGTTGCATTGAAACTTCCAAGATCATGAATATGCAACCAAAAGTGAATGTGCATATTAGTTTTTCCATTTTAATTTGGATAACTAGTGTTCCCAAGGATATAAAATGGGAAAATAAAGGCCATATGTAGTTGTTGAAAGTTTTTCTCCAACTATGTGATCTTACATGTACCATTTTGTATGGTGCCTTGGAAATAAGGGAAACCTAAGAAAATATTAATTGAAAACCTAAGCTATTTTTGAAGTGGTAGTCTAGAGAAGGATATAATGAATATGTTTAAGAAGTACAAGACCATAGAAATATCTATATACCATTCTTCTCCTCAGAAAGAGGAAAGATGTAGATGACTCAACACCCCTTCTTCATTAGCATATCAACCAACACAACAAAGACAAAGAGGTAGGTAAAATTGTTGCTTCTTGCTTTTATGACTAGAGTATCCACATTTTGGTGGGATATAGAAATCAAACTTCATTTACATTCATGAACCATGTAGTTTTCATGTTACCAAATTATGTCCAAAAAGATACAAAAATACTTCATTGATGTGACAATTAAAATCTACAAGGAAGATAGTCTCTTCTAAAATTATCTCAAACCTAGAAAAAATCCTCCCAAGGTTGTATAATTTCTTACTAGGTGTCTTGATGTTGAGATCAAAATATGTATCTCCCACTAGTAGTCAAACATTTAAAAAAATAAAATAATATAAAAATATACCAAGATCTAGAATAAAAAGAACTTTGACGAACTTTTGTCTAATAAAAATTATACCATATGTTAGTTAATCTTCATCGGCATCATGTATGGTCATAGCAAAGAAACTTGCATGACGTTCTCCCTTTGACTATTTGGGTCCATATATAATTATCATTATAATTTAAATTATCATACTTCTACTAAATCTTCATATAGATGGAATTGAAGTGTCCTTCATCATTGTAGCGGTAGCATACAAGCAGCCCAAAATTTCATACACTGTGATTGGAAATTGGGTACTTTTCTTAGATAAGGGGTGACTATCTTTGAGATCCTTTTATAGGGGCTCTTCTTTGATCTATATTCTGTAGGCCTCCTCTTTATGTTTAACACCCTATATAGTTTTATTCTTGTTGTCATATGAATTATTCTAACTGTTGGTATTGCCTCCTAGCACTTCACCCTTCTCTAGGTGCAACCTAGGTGGTCCTCTACACAAGGAAGGATCCAGAGCTTCTTAAATGCTGAAGAAGTGACACATTGTGAGGGATAGTATAATATTAGGTTTCAAACCACATATGAAATTCCCAATCTTTCAGGAATTCATGTTTTCATGCTTGTATTTTTGCAACATGCAAAATTTCATCAAATATTGGTTGAAAATAATCCTGAGTAGCATTTCAAAAATGCAAACTCTATCTCCTTTTTCACATCAATTCCTCAAAGACAAAAGTGGCTCAATGATTTTGTGATACAACCCTACTATGTCATTTGCATAGTGCTTAACAAATTCTCCTACCAGCTACGAGTAGCACCCTTCAACAAGTGCATCTTAATCCCAATTTTGGATTTTTGTAGTTAAATCAAGTCAAAAAGTATTACTCAGCATTCTAGATCTAGTTCTCTTTGGGCTCTACGATATCAACCTCTCCTTCCATTCCATGTAATTGTAGATTTACCTTGAGGAAGTCCATATTTGAGGGCTCAAGTCTCTCCTCTCTACCACATATCATAGTGACAATTGCCCAGACTAGGACATCAAATGGTACATTAGGTTTTCCCTATGGGGGAAACCCATGCTAAATTCTGAAGCTAGTTTAGTTGTTCTCCTAATTCATTGGGGTTTTTCCTATATTATGTTTATGATAACATGGGACATTTCTAATAAAAAAGACAACCATAAAGACCTAAATAAGATATATGTCAATATAATTATCTTAGGGTTGCGTTGATACTAAATTATAACCCACCAATTAAAAAAGAACATAAAAACCATCAAATATCATATGTAAATGTCAGAATTGTCAGTAGTTGTCGCATTTTGACCAAATTAACATAAATTCACTATAAAACATACATCATAATCAAATATACAAACATAAAAAATGTGTTAGTAAGCACCTCACTTACATGAATTTGAATATTAAAAAAACAAAAAGACTTGTAGGATAGTATAATATGAAGTCCTACAAGTGAAAATGTTTTACTATCCTGAAGCCCAGACTCCAATATCTACTTGTTGTTACCCCATTTATGGTCCTCATGAGTGTAAGGATTACATGAAATTTTGATCTAAATTTAGACAAACTAGTCCAATTTTAATTAGCCTAAGACCCATGAGCCACGTGATAATCAATCAATGTCCATGCCAATACTTTCTTATTTTAAGTGACCCCAAATAGTTAACTAAGTTTGCAACTTAAGTTAATTAAGTCTAGAACATGGGTGCTAATAAAAAATTGGAATGAGAAATAGAAAATGACACCCAAGACAATATTACTCATCCTATGGGGTGTTAGGGATTGACAAGATACTCATTCCACCGCTCATCACACCAATACATCATGAGTGTTTTGAATTCACATATATTGGTTATTTGAGATGATTCTAACCATACTACTTGATTTTTTCTTATTAAAACTTAGAGAAGCGCTTCTAATTTCTAATATATCCAAGTTCACATTCATAAACCCAAATGAAATTTCAAAATGATAAAGAGTTAGTCCAAACTGGATGTCTCATCAATACACACTCCAATATGGACTAACTTGGTCAAACATTACCATCATCAAGAGGAACTTGTCCTCCCTTGTAACCCCCACTTCATCTTATACTAAATCAAGGCCATAAAATCACTCCTCTCATTTGGTAAACTCATAAAATACCCTTGTTTTATAGTTTCCACTCCCCTAAAACCACAACAAAATAGTCATCTGCGGCCCCCTATCATTGATTTTGAGTTACCACCTTGTGACACCTCTATCAATTCCTTTGACCTCCACCATCCACATGCTACCCCAATGCTAACACCATGCCTAGAAAAAAATGATTTATCAAGGATCCTTCTTAGTGAGCCCAACATTTGTTGATCGAGATGAGTTCATGAGCCATCTTTTGATCATTATGTTATCAATAAAATATTGGGATCATCTCCTTGACCACCCATGACCATTTTACACCCCTCAATTACACCAAGTGAGAGGTATAATCCATTCTCTCAGTTTCATTCTTCTTGGTCTTGTTTTACCAACTACTAGCTTCTAGTGATTATTGTGACCACCACCATTGGTTTTATTTAAATGATCACCTTGAAGAGATTGAAATACCCAAAAAAATATAATTTTGTACGCACTGAAGATTATCCCACAGATAAGGAGGTTCAAATCCTAATAAGTCACATAAATTAGTGATTGAAATTCATATTTATTACTTTAGTATCATGTGTAATCTATTAAAGGTACTTATCATAATATAGTGGAATTGTTAGAAGACATAGTCATATCATATATGGGCCAGAGTCCGTAGGCCCATAAAGAGTCTAGTTAGGACTGGTAGTATCTAGAGTCATGTACACATCCTCCTATTAGATAAGAGGGTTTCTCTTGTATCTATAACACATTGTCAATACATTCTCAATATATCATCCATATCATTTCTCTTCTACAGGAATAAAACACAACATAATAAGAGCATTAACTAATAAAAGAAGTGAACTCTATTTTGTAAGTAATTGGAATATATCAATAACATAACTAAAAATTATTATGGTAACCTAGATGAATAATTATAAGCATACAAACCTGGATCCATGAGTAATAATATAATAAGACCATGAAGGAAAATTATTGTTCTTTTCATGAAAAAGGAATTCTAAACTGAATGAATCCATTGTGTTCACTAATTAATATAAGTGAAATAATTTAATACATTAATGAGTTAAAATATGTTTTTTTTACCAATCTACACACGAACACTATATACATAAGGAAACCCCCAGTTGACCTTAAAGTGTCACTCAAAAGGATAAATAGGAATGTGATAGAATACTTGATCTTTTTGCAAAATTTCTAAGATCAACATCAAATTCTCAACTTAGTTAGCATTGACTTAACCACCTGGTAAGTGAGTCATATTCTTTGGATATCGATTTCTTTGACATTTAGCTTGTTACTATAGATGTTAAGAATTGTGTTTTTACATGCCTCCATATACAACAACTTGACAATTATGTTTCACTTAAATGTTTAGAGTTTAATAATAAGAATAATCAGAATAAGTCCATGCCTCAATTACTTGGTAATTTATGGGAATATTTATGTCAATTGAAAGGGCCTTAATTTCATTCAAATGCAATTGTGCCTATTAGAGTTACACCACAATGTCATTAAGAATTACTTATGTTCCAGCTCAGAGTGGTATGCTAGAAATGGAATATTTGATAAGATTGGACATATGATATGAAGGTGACAACAACTAGTACAAATCTTTTAACATAAAAGTCATATCCATGTATTCAACTCTACAACATTTTTCATATGTTTGTGTTATACATAAAAATTTAGTACCACTTCAATTAGAGAAAAATATCTATTTGTGCATGGATTTTTATGGTATGTACAAAGAAAATTAGAAACATTAGGAGTAGTAGGCTTATTGTTTTGAAAAACTAGGGATATCACTGGTGGGCATCAAGCTTATATATTTGGTATTAAACATAGAAACCCAAAGTAATACCCAAAATATACAATTATGTAATCTGGATCGTCGACCAAAGATCTAATTTAGGAACCATGTTTTGACTAGTGAATGTGTTAGGTACCACCATACCCATTAAATTTCTCTTTTAACTTATGGTAGAAAAGAATGTGCAATAAATTTGAAAAAAAGCATTGATGAGAGGGTGAGTAAGGAATTCGATTAAGATGACTAGATATACAAACATGTAATGTAATGAAAAGAAAATAAGGGGAATTGTTGGTCTTTGGTTCCTATATAATCACACCACTAGAGGTGCATAAATGATGTGTCTAGGGCACACCAAAATAAAGAATACTCAAATGAACACCAATGATCCACAAGAACATGGGCTCAGAATGTATAATAGAAGAAAAAAACAAGTGTGTCAAATCAAATGGAAGTGGGGTAGGATGCTAGGGATGTAGTTTGTTTATTTAGGTTTCTATATTGGAGTGTATGGTTTTTAGGGTTTATTATAGGGGGTTTTGGTCAAATAGGCGTGCAAGCAAGAAGGAAGGACTTGAATCAAATATATATTAACCTTACACAATTAGTTCTAACTAATAAGCTAAGAGAGATATTACACTAACTTAGAAAGAGTAATCCTAATTAGAACTAAGCAAGACAACTAATTAAGCAAGGAAATATAATACTACACTAAGAAATTTAACTAATAAAAACCTAGAAAAGGAAACTAAGGTAAGAACTAATTACTATAGAAAGAACTAATTAGCATGAATAAACAAGTAAACTAAGTAAGAGACACTACCTAGCGAGATAGCAAGTTAGGTTTCTAGCAAGTAACTATAGTACTGGGTTGTTCAGAGGGGATATGCAACCATCAAACATTTAATAGGTCCTACTCATTCACAAACATCCCACCAGAAAGTAATCAAACCAAACAAAAATAAATAAATTATGGTATGAATCCTATCGTATTAGTTATCCATGGGTGGCATGGTGGTTATAAGGAAACTAGTCCCTATAGCTTCCCATATACCCTTATGAGTCTTATTAACCAAGGGTTTGGTATACTTTAACCTAATTTATTTACATCTAGGTTTCTAGGCATGGTTCTCCTTATACACTTAGGGGAAAGAAGTGATGTGCGGTAAAGGTGAAGGGGATTTCGCCTTCCACTATCCCCATATATCCACTAAACAAACCTTTTATATGAGTCCATATGAAGGAACACTCTTAGTCACTTCACATAGGGCTAGTGCAATGAAGGGATAAGGGTATAGGGGGTAGTAAGGTTTATCTATGAAACTTAGGATTTTTTACTCCAAAAATATCAAGATCACCCCTTTATCTATACCATAGGTGATTTCATAGCTCAAACAACTGTAGCAAGAGGTAGGAAAGGAGAACAAGAAATAACATTGAATTAGGCAACTAGATCAGAGTACAAAGCATACATATTTCCCATCAACATATCATAGTTGTATATTCTTTCCCCCAAATAACGCACAAATGGGAGTTGGCTACTCATGATCAAAGAAATAAAAAAAAGAGAGAAAAGAAGATAAAAACTCAATGAACATGGGTGGATATTCCCTAATCATCAAATCCAACATGTTTAAGCTCAACCTCCTCTTACAAGTGATTAGAATGACATGAAAAAAGGAAGGAATATGGTAAAAATCTAGGGTTTTGGGTTGGAATATGGGAAAGAATAGAGTGAATAAGGTAGGTAGGAGTGGGTGGTGGATATAATGGCTAGGAGAAACTAACCTTAGATGCCAATCAACCATTAGAGTATATATACTAGTATTGGAGGTCTAGGGTTCATTATGGGTAAAGTGGTAAAATGATAGTAGAAATCATTGGGGTTATGTGGGTGGCATGACTGTGGTGGTCACCATCCCTATGCTGGGTAGGGTTTGGAATGTCTATGGTGGTGGATAATGGTCATGGTGGTAGAGGTGGTATGATTAGACAATAGTTAGGATTTTGGAAGTGAGGTAGCATGGCTATTGTGGGAACCACAACCATGGTGTCTTTAGGGTATTAGTATATGGTGGGTGCCACAACTGTGATGAAGGAGGTTGATTGGGAATCATTCTCTTTAAAGTGGTCATCTTCGACTACATCTTTTGTAGTCGTGTTAGGTGATATGGTAATGATAATATATGAGGATCATTGTTGTAGTGGTTGAGTTTCTTTATGTTTATTTTGAACCTGATCAAGTCCTACAATTTTCAATCTAGTAGCATGGTTGTGGATGGATACTGTGGTAAATTTGAGGGCTTTGGCATGCACTTTGGTCTTCTAAGTTTCCATATATGGTGCTCTTTGATTTAACTTGAACCTTGGTCACTTGGGGTAGGTTGGCGTAGCTTTTTCACTCACTTTGTTCTCCTCCATGGACATGGAAGTTCTATGATCATCCTCATTCTCTCCTTTCCATCGATTAGTGATAGAGTACCTATAAAACATTACAAGGGCATCCATAAGTGCATTTATCATAAAATGGTAGTTATTGGTAAGTAATATGAACTCTACATATCTTGTTGTGAATAGGGGCATTAAAACACAATATGTAAACCCAAACTAGGGATCCATCACAACACCAAGATTAAAACATACTTTTCCTCAAGTATTCTCCAACTAAATCTCTCTTTTTCAATTCAATTTAGTATGAAATGATAGATGCACTCACAACACAATCGTTTGACTAGTCAAGTTCAAGCTTCAATTTAGGAATGCAATTCACTTCCCTCCTCTTTACATTCATAGGTTGAATACAAATAAAGAACAAAGCATATATACTTCTTTATAGAGCGTCCCTATCTCATGCAAGTGACATAACATTCACAACATCCCAAATAAAACCTTTTATTTCTCATGTTTGACTCAAGATATTAGGATTGTGGTTTTCATTTGCATATTTTCTCATGTAAAGTTCAATCCACACTCAATGAACCACTTGACTATGTGGGGAAATGGAGGTCTAGGGTTGATTTTCCCAATTCTGCTTCAAAATGCAATTAGATGAAAGGTTTCTGATAGATATTGGGGTGCCATTACATATGAGAACCCATATTTTCTTTTCTTAGATGAAATTACATAGGATCATATTATCATTTTCTTTTTACATTCCATTCTTGTTCTTATTTACCTTATGCATTTGGGAAATGTGGTGGGAGGAGGAAGCGAGGGTAATGCGAGATTTCCCATCTCAAGATTTTCGAGGGTGGCCAAAGATGAACATGTCTTGTTTGGCATCTTTTATGAGGCAATGAGATGAGAAATGGTGGAAGAATAGTGGATCAAAGAGGATACAAACAATGTATTCTCTTTTTAGGGGTTCTTGCATGCAAATTAGTCCCAAAAGCTTCACAAACAAAGGCAAATCATAATGAACTGAGAGTGTATAAACCACATTCTTTTCATTATCCATTATAAAAAACATGTGCATCCATATCTTTCCTAATAGCCTTTAACCATTTAATCCAATAAAATAGAAGTGAAAACAAATCTATAAAACCAAGAATGAAACTTTATTAGTAAAATTTCCGCACAAAGTGGGTGGGTGAGTTACATTCATCAGTGGTCATTCAGTTTAAGTTCCAGTTAAAAGGGTAGTGATTACACTAGAATCTCAAGCATGGGAAATATTGACAAAATGGTGCCAAGGGCTCCTATTCACAACAATATCTAAGCTATAAATAAGGAAATTACATGAAATAAAAGTCTAATTGGTCATATACAAGATTTTAGCTAAATTTGAATGCAATGAGATATGGATTGGTGGCATGGCAAGAAATTGCAAGAAGAAATTGATAACTTATGAAGAAATGCATGGAATTAAGATATATGAGATGCAAATGTGAAATATATAAAACAAAATTATATAAAAAAAAGTATCATGGTTAGTCAAGCATTTGATCATCTCAAGAAAATTTTATACCAAACGAGAGAAGTAAAAACAAAGGCTTAACACCCTATCACCCCAACATTTTAAATGATATTGTCCTCGACATCAAATAAAGTCTTAGGATGATAGGGTAATGAACATGGAACTGTAGTGTCTAAACATAAAGTGTGGGGGTTCAAGTGACTCTAGTGGGATGGATCAAGCTGTTCTATAGAAAATGAGTGCTATGATCAGTTGGCACCATGGCCGTGGTGGTAAGAATGACCTTGGTGTCTTGTTTCCCATAGTTTTCTCAATTCAACTCAATTACTTCTCTTTTCAATTTTTGGGCATTTATGAATCAACCACTCCAAGATCATTCTTCCATCTTGGTTCATGTTCTAACATGAATCAAATCATCAAGATATCAATTGATTTGTGTGTGTATTTCTTGTAAAGTATAGGAAAACTATATAAAAATAGAGTTCAAGTGAGAAAAATCTCAAAATGATGTTGGTTGCCTTCAACTAGTGCTAGGTTTGATACCTTGAATTGGGTCAGGTGTTCTTCTTCATCAATTCACAAAACTCAATTCACATTCTTTTAGTAAAGGTCTTCTCATTAGAATTCAACAATTGTTCCTCAATCCATGGGTCTTGGGGGTCCTCACATATTTCTTCTTCAATATCTTTTTTTTTGTGACGTGGGAACCACTCCCGCACGAGCGCCACTTTTGTGATCTTCTTGAATATCATCCTTACTCTTTTTATATCTGGGTGGTGATGTCTTGAAGATGTTGAGGGTCAACCTCAAATTCATGAAGGTAAAAATCTTTACATTGATACACACATTGATGTTGGCATCGACTATGGCTGAGAATGTCCTTCCTAAGATGATGGGAATCTTCTTGTCCTCAAGAACCATGTCTACAATAATGAAGTATGCAAAGAACACGACCATTGTTTCCATGTCAAGAACCATAGGTACATGATCCACCTTGCCCCTTGGGAATTTCATAGACTGATCAACTAATTGTAGAGTGAATTTTTCTGACTTCAATTTACCCAAAACCAATTCAAGCTATACAATATAGGTCATCATGTTTAAACTAGAACCCAAGTCAATCAAAGAATACACAGTAAGATTACCACCAATGTGGGATGGAATACAAGAGGCTCGACGATCCTATTTTTGGTTGGGAATGTCATGTTGCAATATATATCTCATTTACTCATTCATTTACTCTTCTTTGAAATTCTTCTAGTTTTCTTCCTTTTAAAAGTACAAACATCCTTTAACAATTTGGCATATGATGACATTTTCCTGATTGCATCAAGCAAATAGATATTCACCTTGACTTGCCTAAGGATTTCAAAGATATCAACATTGTGTTTTTGCCTTCTTTTGATTGAGAATTTATCTTAGGTATATGGGAATGGGTGATCAATAGGAATATCTTTCCTTGTATCAATGTGATCAATTTGGGGTGTTACATGAGGAGATGATTCACTTTGAGGGATCACACAAGGGCCTTCACTAATCTGTGGTGGAATGGTTGGGATCACTGATGAAACATGAGAGACTGAATAATTCCCAACCAGAGAAGAGGGTGGACACTTGGTATCACATAATCAATATAAGGTGGTGCAACATACGTTTTGGTTTCCATATCATCATCACAAAACTTTTTTAACATTAGAGTATCAGCATGACCTTAATCAACATTAACTTTGTCCATTATGATTTGGATTGTTAAAGAATCTTGTCACTCCCAAAGATGATCACCACATTCACTTGCTCATGGGGGGAGGGTAATCTTGTGATGTTTGTGGAGGTGGTGGTGGTCTATGGCTTTGTTGCAGATGGGGTGAATTTTGGAGGATGTATGATTGTTATGATGGTGGTTGTTGTTGAGGTGGTCGTTGAGGGATATAGGGATTTTATGGTGGTTGTTGAAGTGAAGGATGTGATTGACTGTTAAATTTTGGTTGTGATGGTGGAGAAGCATATGATGTAGGGGAATATTGATATTGTTGGACATGTTGCACTTGCATAGGTGGTGGACCATAGGTGCTTCGAGGGGCTACGACTTTTATATATGCATTGTTTGACTTCACCATGGTTTAAGAAGGAAGCCTCCCTTACTCAAAGTGAGAAAGAGTCAAGGATAGATGATTTATCATTTTTGTAGGATATGAATGGTTTATCCATGAGTGAACACATCTATCTTGACTTCATCTAGGATCCTCAATCTTCAAAGTGCTTCATTCTTGAACCTTGAACTATACCTTCGACCTTGACTTTGCCTTGGTTTTTCTTGTACATCATCACCGTGTTGCTTCCATGAGAAGTTGGGGTGATTACTCCACCAGGGAGTGTAGGATTGGGACATGGGACCATGGTTGTTGTGGTTCCCAAAATATTGCAGGGCTTTCACCTCTTCTTTGAGGGATTCAATAGATTACACTGAATTGTTGGGGGAATTTTTGACTTCACTTTTTATTAGATTCATCATGTGAGTAAGGATTTCCATCATTTATGGATTGACATCATACAAAGAAGATAGTGCTAGAGTAGAAGGGGCAACACCAATGATCCTATCATAATCATTTTCCGCACTTAATTCTCTATGCCTTGGATTTTCAGTCACACCTTCAAACAAAGGCCATGGTTCTTAGGGAGGATTGGCCATGAATGTACAACCACATGAGGAATCTACCAAAAAAGTTTCCAATTGGGATAGTCCAAAATAGAAAGATTATACAAATTTTCATAAGCTTACTTCATAGCCAGGAGAGTCTCTTAAGAGATTTTGGAAACTCACCCAACTTCCATGAAACTAATCATGACCTAATTGATAGAAGGAGTTTATGTTTCTTCTCAATTGAGTGAGTTTGTCTACGAGATATAATATCTTGAGGAACTCATTCTTCATATCTTCCCATATCAAGAATTTAGTTTTTATGGAATACCACTCATTTTCTTTTACTTTCAAAGAGAAAGGTAAGAGGATGAGACAGATGGAGTCATTAGTGGTAGTCAGAGTGTAAAATGTGGAACAAGTATCTAGGAAGGTATAAATATGCTTGTAGAGGTTTCAATTATCTAACCCACAAAATTTAGGAAGGAGTCCCACTAGAGCTGATGGAATAGTGAACACTTGTCATGGAATCTTCTCCACTCTTGGTATATTTGGTAACATGTAGTTTCCCAACATGAAGTAGTCATCTAGGGGCCTTAATGGAGGTGTAATTGGTGGGTCACCTTGGTGTTGTACTTCATGGTCCCCCTTTTCTTGCTCTTATACTTAGATAATCATGTTCCTTTGCTTTCTCCTACCAATTTTGGGATCTCTAAAGAAAGTTTCAATAGACAAGGAGCAACAGCCTAACAAGCATTGTCACTTGCCAAGGCAAAACCAAGGAAAGAGAAGCAAGTTCGAAATCACAAATGTAAAAGTGCAACAAAGAATAAAGAATAGTGACGATGAGGGTTACCAGAAATGTAGAAAAAGAAACAACTAGCTAGGTCTTAGAAACTCTAACATCCCATGATTTGAGGCATCAGATAAAATGATCTTAAAAGGAATGAATGGACTACACATATCACCAAGGTGCACCTCCTTTTCTGGGATCCCATTACTAAAGAACTCCATAGTTAAGCGTGCTCAACTTGGAGTAGTACTAGGATGGGTGACCAGTCAGGAAGTTGAACCCGACTTGCACCTGAGTGAGGAAAAAGTGTGCAATTAAGGCTAGTGGTGGTCTGTGGGGCCAGTTGTCATTCCTGAACCTCTACTAGAACATAGGGCAGTGGGCCTGGGCATTACAAATGGTATCATAGCCAGTTCCCCTCCAATAGGTGGGGCCCAAATGGGCTTGTGGCATGCTAGTCTTTGCGTCGTTTGGTCTACGCATGTTCGAAAGGGCTATTCGAGTTGATGGAGCCGTCCATACATTGGTAGTGTCCAGGCATGTTGGAAAGAGCTATTTGAGCTGATGGAGCTGCACTTGCATTGGTAGCCATGATAGAGAGCTGGATGTACATGGGCCATTTGAGTCAACACTAAAATGGGGAATGATTATGAGGCTGTATAGTTGAGCCTTGACGAGGACGTCAAGAGTCTAAGTGGGGGAGATTGTAACATCCCAGGATTTGAGGCCTCAGATACAATGATCTTAAAAGGAATGAATGGACTACCCATATCACCAAGGTGCACCTCCTTTTTCGGGATCCCATTACTAAAGAACTCCATAGTTAAGTGTGCTCATCTTGGAGTAGTACTAGGATCGGTGACCAATCGAGAAGTTGAACCCAGCTTGCATGTGAGTGAGGAAAAAGTGTGCAGTTAAGGCTAGTGGTAGTCTGTGGGGCCAGTTGTCATCCCTGAAACTCTACTAGAGCCTAGGGAAGTGGGCTCGAGCATTATAGAAACCACCCCCAAAAAGGGAGCCCAAAACTACATGTGCCTAGTGCACATCAGGCTAACAAATACCTAAATGATGGAACACTCATATAAACACAGATCCTCAAGCACATAGGCCCTGAATGTAGTATAGAAGAAAAGAGTTAAGTAGGGGTCATATCCAAGGCGATTAGGGTAGGATGCTATGGTTCTAGCTTGTTTTTTTTAGGTTTTTAAGGGGGAGTTTATGGTTTTTAGGGTTTACTATTGGGGCTTTTGATTTTTATTCAGTGTGTAAGCAAAATGGAAGGACAAGAACCAAATATATATTAAGCCTACTCAATTAGTGTTAAGTAAGAAGAAAATAAAGTAGTTACACTAACTAAGTAAGAGTTATCCCAACTGAGTAACTAATTAAGCAAGGAAAGTTTATACTACACTAGGAAATTTAACTAAGAAAAATCTAGCATAGGCAACAAAGGGAAGAAATAATTACTCTAATAAGAACTTATTAGCATAAACAAGAAAGTATCTAAGCAAGAGATAATATCTAACAACAAAACAAGTTGGGATTCTAACAAGTACTTAGACCAGTGTGTTGTTTGGGAGATATGCAACCATAAACCATGTAATAGGGTCCTACACATGCACAAACATACACATGTAAGCTATCCGGCCAAACAACAAGAAAGTATGCATGGAATGAATCCTACCCTATTATTTTTCCATGGTGTAATAGTGGTATATAGGGGAGCTACTCCCTATCACTTCCCATCTACCCAAACGAGGCTCTATTAACCAATGGATATGTTGGATTTAATCTGAATTATCTAAGTCTAAGTTTCTAGGCCTAGTTCTCTTGATATACTTAGAGGAAAGGAGTGGTGAGGGGTGTAGGTGAAGAGTATTTCACCTCCCACTATTCCCATCTATCCACTTAAAGGCTTTTTTTCTAAGTGTATATGGAGGAGCACACTAGTCACTTAAATTTATCACCCATGGCTAGTGGAATGAAGGGATAAAGGGGAAGGGTTAGAAACTACCTAAGGTTCCTCAAGATAAATTAAGATTCTTCCCACTAAAAAGACCAAAATAATCCCATCATCCATAACTTAGGTGATCCTACAGCTCTGAGAACTACCATAAGAGGTAGGAAAGGAGAACAAGCAATAACATAGCATTAGGCAACAAATTATGAGTATATTGAAATAATATTTCCTATCATGGTATAATAGTTCCATGTTTTTGCCCCCAAACAACCCACAAAAGGAACTTAGATACTAACTAAAAAAGAAATAACAAAATAGGAGGGATAATAAGATAGAAACTCAGTGAATGTGGGTGAAAAAGCTCCAATCTCCACCTCAATATCCTCCTCCAAGTGGATGGAATAGTATCAAATATAGAAGAAACATGGTCAAACCTTAGAAAGATAGGTTTTTACGGTGGAAGATCGAAGGAAATAGAGTGAATAAGGTAGGTAGGATTCGATTGTGGATAATAGCTAGCAACAGCTAACCATAGATTCCCAACCTCTCTTAGTGTATATATACTGGTCTCTGGGTCTAGGGTTATGTGGGAGTAAAGTGGTAAAATGGTAGTAAAAAAGATTAGGGTTCAGTGGGTGGCGCAATTGTATTGGTCACTAAGGTAATGGTGCATAGGATTAGGAGTGACCATGGTGGTGGAGAATGGTCGTGGTGGTAGAGGAGGGATGATCAGATTAAAATGAGATTAGTGTGGTGCCACGACTGTAGTGGGCACCACATACGTGGTGGCTATAGGGTAGCACAACTTTGGGTGGGTGTCACAAATGTGATGGATGAGGTAGAAGGGGGATTTACACATCATAATAGTCATCTTGGACTACAAATACCACACCATTGTTGGGTAACACGGTTGTTCCAGGATTTGAGCACCACAACTAATTTGATTACCATGGTTGTTGTGGTTGAGTTTCTTTGGCTTTCCTTTAACCTAATTAAGTCATGTGATTTTCACTCTAGTAGCACAGTTGTGGCTGGATGCCATGTCTGTTTTGGGGGCTTTTGGCATGCACTTTAGTCTTCCAATTGTCCATCTAATGTGCTCTTTTCTTCTAGTTGATCCTTGGTCACTTAGGGAAGGTTGGGGTATCTATTGGGATCACTTTGGTATCCTCCTTGGATAGGAAAGTTCTAACATCATACTCCTTCTTTCTCTTCCAAAAATTTGATCCAAAGTCCATATAAAAACTTGCTAGAGAAACCATAAGTGCATTTATCATAAAACAATTTATTGGGAAATAGCATGCAGTGTGTCACTGTAACATCCTTGGATTTGAGGCCTCAGATAACATGATCTTAAAAGGAATGATTGGACTACCCATATCACCAAGGTACACCTCCTTTTCTGGGAGCCCATTACTAAATAACTCCATAGTTAAGCATTCTCAACTTGGAGTAGTACTAGGATGAGTGACCAGTCAGGAAGTTGATATTGGCTTGCGTGAAAGTGAGATTAAAGCACGCAGTTAAGGCTAGTGGTGGTCTATGGGGCCCGTCGTCATTCCTGAAACTCTACTAGAGACTTGGGCAGTGGGCCCGTGCGTTACAAATGATATCAGATCCATAACCCCTCCAGTAGGTGGGGCCCACATGGGCATGTGGCATGCCAATCTTGAGTTGGGCGGTCCAGGCTTGTTGGAAAGGGCTGTCCATGGTTGACGTAGCCACCCTTACTCTGGTATTCCGTGATTGGGAGTTGGGTGTTCATGGGCCATTTTGGGTCTGCACTGAAATGGGGTGATATTATGAGGCCATATAGTTGAGCCTTGATGAGGACGTCAAGAGTCTAAGTGGGGGAGATTGTAACATCCTTGGATTTGAGGCCTCGGATAACATGATCTAAAAAGGAATGAGTAGACTACCCATATCACCAAGGTGCACCTCCTTTTTTGGGAGGCCATTACTAAAGAACTCCATAGTTAAGCGTGCTTAGCTTGGAGTAGTACTAGGATGGGTGACCAGTCGGGAAGTTGATCTTGGCTTGTGCAAAGTGAGATTAAAGTGCAAAATTAAGGCTAGTGGTGGTCTATGGGGCCAATCGTCATTCCTCAAAACTCTACTAGAGCCTTGGGTAGTGGGCCTGGGCATTATAGTCACGTCCTAGGATTCAAGGCCTCGAATGAAAATGTCTTAACATGAATGATTGCACTACACATATCACCTGATGCACGTCCTTTTTAGTAGCACATCACTAAAGAACTCAATGGTTGACCGTAATCAGCCCAAAGTAATACTAGGATGGGTGACCAATTGAGACGTTTATCTTGGCTTGTGTGTGAGTGAGGACAAAGTGCACGGTTAATGCTAGTGGCAGTCTGTGGGGCCAGTCATTATTCCTAAAATTCTACTAGAGCCTTGCGTAGTGGGCCCATGTGTTATAAATGGTATCAGAGCCATAATCCCTACAACAGGTGGGACCCACATCCAAATGTGGCATGCCGGTCTTGATCATTACAATCCAAGCATATTGGAAAGAGTTGTCCATGGTGATGTTGTAGTGAAATGCGACATTAGATAGGCATCAAAAACACAATTTTTACTGACATATTTCCTATTAACTAGTAGATTGTGTCAATAACCATGCAATGGAAAGGATGGTTTCACAGAGATATACCTGGTCCTGGAGCAAGTCCAACAACAATCCTCATCAATGTAAATGTGTAGTCTATCTTGGACGGCGCCTGCTCCTCCATGGATAGTAGACTTGAACATCATTATCTGCAACATCTCTTCTTTCCACAGACTGCTGGCTGGCATCATCTTCCTTAGCAACAGGCAAATGCCACCTCACCTCTACAGAAGTCCACACAAACCAACTAGAACTCCTGTCATCCTACTAGAATGGATAGGAAGGAGTTGACCCTCTCATTTGTGTACTAGTCACCAACCTGCTCTCCTACAACAACGATCCTCAATTGTTCTCTCCTGTAGCTATCCCTCCCTAGTCAGGTAGGACTTGCTTGGGCTCTCTTGGTTACCACAACTAGAGAGGATAACAATTGTTAGAGAAAATGATTATCAATTGTCCATGTTGTACTCTGGGAAGCCCCCAGTACCCCTCTCTTTATAACCTCAGGGTCAGGGCCAGGGTTTCCACTCTGTGCGGGAGTGGAAGGGACCAAAAGATCTTGAAGTTTCTTAACAATTCTAAAAATTTCACAACCTGTGGAAGTCGAACTGATTGTCTGGCATGCCATACGATCGGATAGCATGCCATATGGTCATCTATCTTAGTCCATACAGTTGTCTGGTACTTTCCTAGTTTTGTACGTATGTCGACAATTCAATTCCAATTAGTGCACACGATGACGTCAACACCAATCCTAGATGCAATCAAATTGCACCTCTGAATTGGCCGTTTGGTGTAGACGAGATGGGCATCTTGTACCTTGCCATATGGGTGTTTCACACAAGCGAGAAGTGTGTCTTGCAGCCTGGGTCAGGCATAATTCCAGCCAATGTACAATACAATCAGCCTGACACTTCAAATAGCTATCTCAATACTTGAACTGATCATGGTAGTCTAGTCAGTTGATTAGTTGCGTGAATTGAATACCTAAACACTTTGGTAATCAATCTAATCCATTCAACATTGAACTCCTCTTCTAGATGAGTTCCTATGTGCGTGACCCTATAGGTTCCATTCATGTTGGCAGTTAATGTCCATAACAAAATATGACAATACAAGCAATGAGCAGTGCCTAGTCACATATCATTGCTACCCAAGTAAACGGAAAGTTGGAGCCTCACTAGTAGCTCCATTGTTGTCATCAATATTTCTACTATGTAATCAATGATAGAAACCTCATACAAGATCACCCATATGAACCTTTTGATCCATACAATATACTCTATTGTTCTTATAACACATAGATACTCAACTTCTTTCATATATTTGAACAACTATTATTAGCTCATAATCTTTTCTAGCTTACCATTCTCCTTTTATGTCAAACACTAATTTTGATTGCAATCTTTTAATTGTCTATTTGGAAGTTTGCATCGGTGTAACCCTTTACACCCAACTCTTCCTTATCACCATACTCAAGGAACATATCCTTTTAGTGCTTCACAAGAACCTAAGGGTGAGGATGTTAATTATGGTAGTCTAGTGACTCTCGCTAGCATCTGGCATATACCCTCTTATCATGTCTAATACATACAGGGTTGCTAGATAGGTATGTATATTGTCTCATCATGTCCAATGCATATGAGATGAATGAATTTCCTCTCATCATGTCCAATACATAAGTGATAACTGGATATCTTCTCATCCTATCCAATACATATGAGATAACGAGATAAGTACATATCATTTCATTAATAGATCCAATTGCAAATTCATATGTCATCTATCTATGTGTTCCTATTCTTCACAAGAACGGGGAGACTAGTCTCCTGAGAGACTAACTCCATGGAACATAGACACGTTTTCTCTCATGGAGTCTTGCATGCTGAACCCTTCAGCATGTTTCCAATGTGTGTACTCTCTATTAGGTTGAGAAGCTTTCTGGATCTATCTATATAGATCTTAATTCTTATCACATAGGATTCTTCTCCTAATCCCTTCATAGAGAAGGTACATTCCTTGCCATGTTTTAACATTTACAAGATAAGGATGTTATTCCCCATCATTATGTGGAATATAAATATGCTCCCACTAAATCTTTTGTAATCATAGGTTCCATCTTCATTCTGACTCAAGTCAAACTCTTTGATTGTTATGTCAAATAGAAGATTCCAGCTCTGAGATGCTTGTTTCAATCCAAAGATTGACCTTAGTAGCTTGTAGACTTTATTTGCATTAATGGATTTATAAAACCTTTAAGTTGTGTGACGTACACATCCTTATAATTATTTCAATTAAGGAATGCAATTTTAACATCTGTATGCCAAATCTCATGGTCATGATAAACTACAATAGCAAGCATGATCCTGAGGACTTAACCACAGCCACTGGCGAAAAGGTTTTCTCATAGTCAACACCTTTGAACTTGTCTAAAACCCTTTGCAACTAATTTGCCCTTATAGGTTTGTAGTTTACCATCCACATATGTCTTCTTCTTGAAGACCCACTTGCACCCTATGGGTTTTACCCCTGCAGGTGAATCCATTAAAGTTCATACTTTGTTGGCATACATGGATTCCATCTCAGATCTCATGGCCTCAACCCATTTCTCAGATTCTAGTCCCTCAATAGCTTCTAGATAGTTTGTTGGCTCATCATTTATGACCAACTCACTGCCTTCTTGAGTCACAAGATATCCACATCTCTCAGGTTCAAGACGTGTCCTACTAGATCTACGAGATTCCTATGTCACATGAGGAATTAGAGATTCCACAACAATTTGTGAGTCTACTTGTTCCTCATGTACCTCAATTGGTTCAATGTTTTCTTGTTGGTCTCGAACCTCTTTGAGTTCTAATTTCCTCCCATTGATTCTTTTGGAAATAAATTCCTTCTCTAAGAATGCAACCTCTCTAGCAACAAACACTTTGTTGTCAGATTGGGAATAAAAGTAATATCCTTTGGTCTCCTTAGGATATCTAACAAAACAACATTTATCAGACTTAGGGCCAATCTTTTTAGAATATCTTTTCCAACATAAGCTTCACATGCCCAAAGTTTCATAAAAGACACATTCAGATGCTTCCCATACCATATCTCATATGGTGTCTTTTGAATCGATTTAGATGGTACTCATTTTAGTGTATATGTGGTGGTTTCAAGAGAATACCCCAAAAGGAATTTAGAGGATAATCAAAACTCATCATTGATCACACCACATCCATCAATGTGCGATTCCTTCTTTTCGATACTCCATTATTCTATGGTGTTCTAGGTGAAGTCCATTGTGATACAATACCATGGCCTTACAGAAGGTCCTCAAACTATTGGTTTAAGTATTCTCTGCCTCGATCAGAATGAAGTGCCTTAACACTCTTACCAAGTTGGTTTTGTACTTCATTCATGAACTCTATGAACTTTTCAAGAGCTTATGACTTATGTTTCATTAGATAAAGCCATACCTACTAAAATCATCAGTAAAGGTAATGAAGTATTGGCACCCACCTCTAGCAGTTGTTCTAAAAGAGCCACACACATCAATATGTATGAGTCCTAATAGATCAATAGCTCTCTCATTTTTTCTAGTGAAGGGAGTCTTGGTCATCTTTCCCAACAAACAAGATTCACATGTCTCTATTGACTCAAAATCAAAAGAGTCTAGATAACCATCTTTATGGAGTCTAGATATGTGATTCTCATTTATGTACCCTAGACAACAATGCTAAAGGTATGTTTTGTTTGAGTTGTTGAGTTTTTATCTTTTGGTATTTACATCATATACACTTGTCTCTATATCTATCAAGTATAGATCATAATACATTGGGGCACTGCCATAAAAGATCCCATCTTTACTAATAGAACATCTTCCATTATTTATATGAAATTCAAAGCCGTTCTTGTCCAAAAAAAAATACAAATAGGATGTTCTTATTAATAATAGGTACGCAATAGTAGCTCTCTAACTCTATTACTAGCCCACTTGGCAGAGATAACTCATAGATTGCAACTACACTGACTGCAACTCTTGTGCCATTTGCAACTCGCAATTCTACCTCACCTTTCTCTAAGGGTCCACTTCTTTTCAGATCCTTTACATTTGAGAAAATGTGTGATCCACATCCGGTATATAGTACCCATGATGAGGAAGTAGTAGAGTTAACCTCAATAATGTATATAACAGAAGTAGAGATCTCAATCCCATTCTTCATCTTCCTAGGTTTCCTTATCCTTCTCCTTATCTTGAGTGCAGAAGACTTGAACTTTAGCTTAGTCACTGAATGCTTCTTGGCTTTGACTTTGTCTTTGGACTTAACTCCCTTGATCATCATCATGGATTTGTTCATCTTCATTTGTGCTTCAACACTTATCAAAATGTCAAGCAACTATGAAAGCGGTCTAGCCATGTTACTCAACTGATAACACTCAATAAACTGGCTATATAATTTAGGCTATGATTGCAAAATCATATATGTGGCCAACTCTTGGCCTAAAGGAAATCCCAGTCTTTCAAGATGCTTCATACTCCCAATCATATTGAGCATATGAGTTTCTGTTGGATCTTCCTATGTCATTTTGCACTCAAATATCACCTTAGATACATTATACCCTTCATGCTTATCATGGCATTTATGGAACTCGTAGTTCATACAACCCAACATAAGGGTGTTGATGTCTACAACACCATTGGCATGCTTCATAGAAGAATCCATGTCAGTCATAGGCAAATTTGAACTGGATACTGACATTGGTGTTTCAAGATCATGCAGAACACTTCTCAAGATCCTAAACCAGTTATTGAAATAAATCTCATTTAATTCATTTGATCACAGTGATTGAGGGTTTTCCATTTGATTCTACAAGATAACATTTGCATTTGTTAGAAAACCATTTTTATTAATTAGGTCTTTAATTAACTATCACTCTCACTATTTTATTCAAATTTATAGCCCTCAACATCAATTTGGAAGATTGAAACGTACAATCTTCTAGTGGGAAAAGATCCATAAAAATTCAGTTAATATCCAACCAACGTTGGCACTCATGACCAATTATTAAGGTATGCAACATTTTCCAATTGTATCTTATGCAACTCTTGGATAGATGATATGCATAACTTCTTGTAATAATCATCTGCATGCTTCTAGGCTTAGACTCTCTAAGAATCACCTTTTAAGCCTAACCTAATAGCCAACACGATAATAATGCACCTTGCTTGATATGCCCACATTATTACCATCACACTTCCACGAAATAAACGACGTACCACCCTTGGGGTTCCCACACTTGGTTGATCATAATTTTCATGTGTGATTCTAATGGAATGCATCTTACACTTGATATTTTATTGATGGAGTTTGTATAATACCTATACATTAACCAATGACCACATATGTATAGTACGTATCTTATACATGCTATAACCCACAACAAAAACATTCAATAAAAAAAAGCAATGGTTATGGCCATACTAATGCAATTCCTTGTTGCCCCAAGACACAACCTAGGGTCTACATCACATGCATAAACCTATTGTTGAGGAAGATTTGTGCTTGCCAATCTGGTTCAATTAGTACAACCCTTGAACTAGTCGTCTTGCCTCCTGGCCGGTCGGTTTGTCTTCACACCGGTCATCCGATCACCGTTCCACCATCTTATGGATCCTCTAGTTGACCGGTTGGGTCTGCCAGACGGTCAGGTCGACTCGTCCTCCTCAGTCCTTCTTGATCCTCCTGCCGGTCGGTCTTCCTCCTAGACGGTTAGTTGGCCTGGTGTGGAGCGTCTTCTTCTTCGTTGTAACAAGAAAGTAAACTATCCTACTATTTCATGATTATTGAGAAACCTCAAGTTACATTCGAGGAGATAAAAGGTAGAAGAGAATAATACTTTTACATTGAGTAGATAAGAGAGAGGCTCGATTTGCAGAATGAGATAGCAAACATACAAGCACCATGCACAGATTAAGGGTATTGACCATAACCACGCTACACATCCACCATCAAAAGTCACTTTTAGGGCAACATATGTAATTTGCATATTATATATATATATATATATTCATTTGGGTTCTTATGTGGTGATTAATCAGATGTGCACATCAATTAGTTTAAATATTCACATCATATGCAATAAATAAACATCATAAAACCTCTGATCGTATCTGTTATCCAAAAACATAATTAATTGACGTGGCTCTGATACCACTATAGGGAAGTACGACATCAAATAGGTAGAGGAAACATAATTTTTATTGACATATTTCTCATTAACCAATGAATTGTGTCAATAACTAAGAAATGGAAAGGATGGTTTCATAAAGATATACCTGGTCCTAGACCAAGTATAGCAGAAATCCTCATCGATGTAGATGCACACTCTATCTTGGATGGTGTCTATGCAGCTTTTGTTTGCACTGGGACTCATCTGATTGATCCTCTACAGACATTAGACTCAAATCTCATTGTATACAACAGCTCCTCTCGTCACACACGGCTAGCTGACATCCTCATCCTTAGAGATGGGAAAAGACCACCTCACCTCTAGAGAAGTCCACACAGACCAATTAGAACTCCTATCTTCCAACTAGAATAGACAGAAAGGAGTTATCCCTCCCATTGGTGTACTAGTCACCAAACTCCTCTCCCACAAAAGTGATCCTCAGTTGTTCTCTCCTGTAGCTATCCCTCCTTAGTCAGATAGGACTTGTTTGGGCTCTCTTGGTTACCACAAATAGAGAGGACAACAATTGTTAGATCAACTTATTCTTAATTGTCTGTGTTGTACTCTGGGAAGCCCCTGGTATGATTCTACTTATAGTCGGGGTCAAGGTTAGGGTTCCCAGTCTGTGCGGGACTAGAAGGGACCAGAAGATCTCAAGTTTTCCCAATAATTCTGGAAATTTCACAACCTACGGAAGCCAAACCGGTTGTATGGAAAACCTGGTGGATGACTCACATGCTAGACAGTCGTCTGGTACTTTCTCAGTTTTCTACATATGTTGACATTTCAATTCCAATTAGTGTACATCATGATGTCAGAATCAATCCTAGATGCAATCAAATTGCACCCCCAAACCGGGCATTTGGTGCAGACGAGATGGTCATCTCGTACCTTGCCAGACGGTCATCTCATACAAGCAAGACTCACACAAGCGAGATGGTCATCTCACGGTCCGGATTAGGCTAAATTCCAGCCAATGTACAATACAATCAGACTGGCACTCTAAATGACTGTCTCAACACTTGAACTGATCATTTGGTAGTCCAGTCAGCTGATTTTTTGCGTGAACTGAATACCTAAAAACTTTAGTAATTAATCCAATCATCATTCAAGATTAAACTCCTCTTCTAGATGAGTTCCCATGTCTGTGATCCTATTGGTCCCATATTACATTGGCAGTGAATGTCCACAACAACTTATGACATCACAAGTAATGAGTGGTGCCTACTCACACATCATTACTATCCAAGTAAATGGAAAGTTCAAGAACAACTTCAACCTACAATCTGTGTATGGTGTCATTGACATCACAAGTAATGAGTGGTGCCTACTCACACATCATTACTATCCAAGTAAATGGAAAGTTGGAGAACAACTTCAACCTACAATCTGTGTATGATGTTATAGTATTTGTATAGTTACTTTGTCATTGATATCCAAATTGAACTAGAGGCATGGAGTAATCATCCTCATTATTATTCAATTTTTTTCCTTGAACTAGAGTAGACTTTTTGAGATATATGTAAGCTCAATATCACACATTGACTCACATGTGCGTGGCTACACATTTTTCAGTCTTGCTAATCAAGAGGTCTTGGATATCATACTCCCTTAGGAGGAATAAATCCCATCTCTATCACTCACAGTCAGTCCCCATGTGTCACAGTTGCCCAATCATCACCTTTATGACAAACCATGTTTTAGAATTGAGTTTGATGATGTCAAAGTATATCAAATGACATGTGACAAGTGTAGTGATTTCAAGTCGAAGAACCACAAACACCACCATCATTATGAGAGCTGACCATGACTACCATGGTAATGGTTTTAATGTGTCGGTCTCATGGTGGGTATGTGTTATACATTGTTCCCTAACATTTATATGTGTTCTTGGTTTGATATCGCCATATCATGATTAATGAGATTCTATCTTCAACCAACTCACACTCTGATCTTATGTGTTATTGTTGTCTATCTATTTTCCACAATAACAACCAATCAGGGACATAATGAGAATGTATTTACTCTTAACATCTGTATTATCTCATTCTTCAGGTCCTCAACCTGAAGACATACATCATTGAGTAATATCATTCTCTATACATTTATTATGTTACATCATTATCTCATAACCAAATTAAACAAAATAGATCAGAAGCTTACACTTATCAAATCATTTAAATTTATGCCATTGCAATCATCATATGATTGGCTCTATGGGCATACATAACAATAGATGCAACCACTCTTGCACTGGTATTCTGTGATTGGGACCTGGGCGTCTATGGGCTATTCTGAGTCTACACTAAAATGATAAAATATTGTAAGGCCATATAATTGAGCCTTGATGAGGACATCAAGTGTCTAAGTGGGAAAGATTGTAACATATTAGGATTCGAGGCTTCATATAAAATGATCTTAAAAGGAATGATTGGACTAACAATCTCACCAAAGAACACCTCCTTTTTAGGGATCCCATCACTAAAGAACTCTATTGTTAAGCATGCTCATCCCAGAGTAGCACTAGGATGGGAGACTAGTTCAAAAGTTGGTCCTAGCTTGCACATGAGTGTGGAAAAAGCATGTAGTTAAGGATATTGATGGTATGTGGTGTAAAAGAGTGAAATCACCCCTTTATTAAAAATTTGAAGAATAAAACATCCATTCCATACAAATTCATAATTGGTATGCTGGAATAGGTGCAAAATTTTCAAATCTTATATAATGGTATAGAAAAGACCAAAGAGTATAACAGTGGAATAAAAGTAATGACTATTTTCAATTTTACAACAAGATTATAAAAGTACATCATAATCTCCCACATAGGGTTTACATGTATGATACAACATACGAATCTAGTAGAGGGAAATCTAAACCATATCAAGTTTGTCTCCAAGCTTCAACTCCTTAAGATAAGTCCATGGTAACTTCCATTTTCTCGTTGACCTACACCTGAGGTTGGAAGCATACCCCAGTAAGAGGAAAAAAAGTAGATGACATCATCAAAGGCTGGAATGTGCATACTAAAAAGAAAATTGAGCAATATATAGAATGTCAGATGTCAAAATAAAAGTCTTCCCATAGAAAAGTAAAGGAACTACCCAATTGGGCATAAAAGAAATGAATCACAATGAAAGAGTTAAAGAAGAGAAAAGTATAAGAATAAAGAATCCATGTGTTTCACTTGTGATAATACTAGATAATATAAACATGTGGGTAGGAAATAACACATCTACCAAAAATGTGGGGTGAGCAGGGTCTTGTACACATCACTCTAAAATATGGAGTGGAAACATCTATCAACATCTGCATGGGCAGGAAAAACATATCTGCCTTAAATATTTTCAATAGCATGAATTTTCACATCTACATTCATATGTGGGAATTTTCATATCCACATAAAAGCACATGTAAATTATACTAATAACACCACATGATGCGTAACAAAGTAATAAACAAGAATGAACCAAATAAGAGAGATGAAAACATCCAACAAATACATAATGTGGGATCACATGATCCTAATCAACATCCACCTTAAAATTGGGCAAAAGAGAATATATCACCAAAGAATGTTCCACCATGAGAAATGTATAAGGAAGAGTCCAAAAGAATGTCCAAATAGAATAATATGATCACAAGACCAGTAACAAATAAAGTACTTCACATGGACCATAATTTTCAAAGGAAAAAGAGATATAATGTAAGCTATTGTCCATAGGACCCAGAGAAAGAAGAAAATACGTGAATTGCTCATCAAGAATATTAGGGGATGCAAACATACAATAAGAGAGAGACAAATTATAAATGTCTCAATATGAGTAATAGGGATGCAAACATGCCCTATATCAGAGTCCTAGAAACACTCTTCACCAACCTAATTGTTTCCAAGACCAACTTTGCCTAATTACAAAGTATTCACATGTATCCAGGTTTTGAGATTCATATAAATGTAATGAAACCCTAATTCTAGACATTTTTATTAAGACTCATATTTTTGACACAAAACCTAGACCAAACGATTCCTTATGTTTTTCTGATCAAGAAAACATATTTATTTGTAATATTTGGAGTTAAGATGATTTAGTTACCATTTTAAGGGATTTTTATATTAATTAATTAGATCCTCAAAACTCCATCATCAAAAACATGTAAAATAGGCTTTGAAACTCCATCATAAGGAAGAACACATTTTTTTGATTCCAAAACATATTTTACTTTAATTTTTGGACAAGCAAATTAAAAGATATGATTTTTAGAAAACCGACCATTTTTTTTAAAAATCCACACAGGCATAAAAACTTGCGAAAGAGAGGGAGAGAGCAGATCGACCTGTTGACTTGGCCCAATCAGAGGTGGCCAAGTCGCATGGTCAGCGGTCTGTTTGATACACCACAAAACAAAGAAAACATAGGCAAAATTACTATTATGCCCCTTACGAGAAAAAGTAAAGAAAGGAGAAACTGAGAGGGCATAATTGGGAAAGCAAGTGGGGCATTCCTCCCCTCCACTCTTGGAGTCATGGCCACAAGAAGCAGAGCTTCTGATTGTGCGTGAGTTTGGGCAAAAATTGATCATGCGACTATTCAAGGAAATGAGAGCAAAGAAGGAAGGAGCAAGATCCCATGAACTCACCACATTAACCAATTGAGGGCCGGTGCCACCGAGGTATCAGGCGAGGAGCCACAAACCAAACACCAAAACTTGATTGTCGAGATCCAAAATGACATTATGCGAACTAATTGAAAGAAGAGGAAGATTTCTAGAAGCAAAATGGGGCTCTAGATAGACTTATCTATATATAAGGCTCGAGTTAGGTCATCTGTCATAATGGGGTGAGAAGCATACGCCTCAAAGTTTGGGTGTTTCATAAAAATAGGAGAATCACATTCGAATCTTATATCATCTTGTGCAGAATCGAGAGAGAAATATGTAGGCAAAGAAATCTCACAAAAAGGTGGGGTATGGAGAGAGATACACGTGAATTATAGGTTACCAAAACTAGTGTCCTATTTCCAAATGGGCGCGAGGTAGATGACGGCCCCCAGCCATATGATCAAAAATCCAACGACTAAAAATACACATGCATAAGCTTTACAGGCATGACAAATAAATCAACTCCTAAATTGAATTGAACTATCTTTACATTTAAATTATTTTCCTTTTTTCCCTCTTTATTTGAGGGTGAAAATGAACTCTAAAATTAGTAAATTTAGCATCTAGGAAATTTTGGACACAAGGAATACAAATATGGCATTGGTTTTTAGTTTAGAATACTTTAGGTATTTTATTCAATTCTTTTAAAGTAAACCTTATTTTCTTTTTCTTAATGCATTACAGACTTGTAGAATTCTCCAAATTTGATGAAACTTCACTCACAAGTCACACTAAGTATATTGGACATAAATTGGTCATTAATTTTATCCTTTAGGATTATATTACTCATTATTTAATATTTTGGGCAATGACATACTTTCTCTCTCCCAATCCACACATGTATATTAAAGATTATCCAAATTACATGAAAATTCACACATAGCTTTAATTTAACATGTAGATTTTGAATCTAGAGCTATTTTCCTATTTTTGATTCATTTATTATTTTATTTGATATTTTGGGTAAAAACTCATATAATTTTTTCCAAATTGAATTAAATCAATTATTATTATGTAAATAATGTGAAACTTGACTCCCAAGGCAAATGGGACCCAAGGAATCCAAATTTTGCATTAGATTTCATTTTTGAGATCTATTTATCTAAATTAACATTTTTGGCTTGACATCATCGTATTTATTTCATCATCCTTAATATTATTTATTTAGTTGTGTCACATTACCTTCACACTTATTCCCAAAAGGGTTATATTTCATCATTATGCATGTGGCTTTATATGTATTTATATTATATCTCATGAGGGTATTACTTCCATATTTATTTAAATATTATTCTCTATTATGGACATTTTAGTTCTTATATGCATATTATCTCTCTTATCATCAATTTTAGTAAACATTGTCTCATGTGACATATTTTTGGTATCCCTTATTGATCTAAGGATTAATTTTGAAAGCATTAAGCCATATTTGTTTTGATGTGAGGGTGATTTTTTCATGCAATAACAAATTAGGGTTTATAATTAAGTACTATTAGGTATACCCTCATCCTTGTTTGGCTAAGCCCAAAGAACTAAGTTGACTATCCACCAAGACACATGAATATGATCAAAGGTTAGGTTTCAGTTCATTACATGTGGGGCCACTCTTCGTTCCTTGAACTCTACTAGACCCTTGGGCAGCGGGCCTGGACATTACTCATTATACATATATTATTGTGAATAAGGGAGAAAATAATAGAAGTTAGAGACGTAAAATAGGGCTCCATATGTAAAGAGAAGGAGGTAGAAGTGAAGATCCACTATTTTATGGAGGAGCCTACCTTCCTTGGACTTCATAGAGTCAAAGGAGAATGTCCCTACTATCTTCTTAAGGAGAAAATAGAGCCATGATAATAAAATTTGTACTTACCACTTTCGGAGTCGTGTAGACTCATAACCTTAGGTGTAGGAATTATAGTTATGAAGAAAGAGAGAGAGAGTTATTAAGATTTTAGGGGGACTATTTTAGGGTTTTTGTGGTCATATCCTTCAAAGACAATATGAATGACCATCTATGTGTCATATATAAAAAAATAGGATGATCATTTTGGGTTTCGATGGTGTCTGACCTCATCTTATTTGTGATTTTTTAAACTTGCCAAAAAAAAATGGGAGCACAATAGATGGATTCATGTTCTTCACTTTAGGATTTGACGAACAGTTAGAGGATTTATTCAAATCATCTCCTAAGGAAAACAACAAAAATATTTTTATAAGGTAATTTTGTGTTTAAATGTGAAGGTATATTGTAGACTTCATGGAAAATCAAATTCTTACATCATATATGTAAAATGGATACATGACATGAATCAAATTGGATCAAATTTTATTAAATTTTAACAAAATCACTATTTCTAGTTGAGGTTCGATATACGATATTATCAATGTTTCTTAAGATTGTATTTATTTTAAATTATGAAATAAATATCTGTGAAACATCCCTTTCATTGCATTTCATGTCACCCATTAACAATAGGAAAAAGGTGAAATTATATAATTTAACTATTTTATGATATATGTATTGGTTTCAAAAAATTGAAGATAATGGAAGTGGTGGCACAATTGGTATGCCGTCGTTTCCCAGCATGAACTAGTCATGTAGGGGCCTTGATGGAGGTGGAATTGGTGGGTTTCCTTGGTGTTGTCCTTCATGGTCCCACTTTTCTTGCTCTTCTACTTGGATACACCTATTCCATTACTTTATTTTGCCAATTTTGGGATCTCTAAAGAAAGTTTCCATAAACAAGGAGCAACGACCAAACATGCATTGTCACCTGCCAAGACCCAACCAAGGAAAGAGAAGAAAGTTACTAATCACAAATGTAAAAGTGTAATAAAGAATAAAGAACAATGACGATGAGGGATACCTAAAAAGGTAAAAAAGAAACAACTAGCTAGGTCTTGGAAACCACCCCCGAGAATGACACTAAAAAGCTAGACATGCCTAGTGCACACTTGGCTAACAATTACATGAATGATGACACACTCTTATACACACAATGATCCACAAGCGCATGAGCTGTGAATGTAGTATAGATGAAAAGTGACAAGTAGGGGTCAAATTCATGGGGAGACAGGTAGGATGCTATGGAGATAGCTTGTTTATTTAGGTTTTTAGAGAGTGTAGGGTTTTTGGGGTTTAATATTCAGTCTTTTGGTTAAACTCAGTGTGCAAGTAAGAAGGAGGGATGAGAGACAAATCTAAATTAAAACTACTCAATTCACGCTAGATAACAAGATGAGAGAGTAGTTACACTAACTAAGAAAGAGTAATCCCTATTGAAACTTAGCAAATTAAATAATTCAATAAGGAAAGCTTATAATACATTGAGAAATTTAACTAAGAAAAATATAGCATTGAAAACAAAGGCAAAATCTAATTACTCTATAAAGAACTAATTAGCTTGAATAAGAAAGTTGCTAAGCATGAGACAATAGCTAACAACAGAACAAGTTGGGGTTCTAGTAGGTATTTGAAGTCGTGGGTTGTTTGGGGGGGTATGCAACCATAAACAATGCAATAGGGTCCTACACGTGCATAAACACCCAAATGTAAGCTATCAAACCAAACAACAAGAACTTATGCAGGGAAGGAATCCTACCCTATTATTTGGCCATGGTTGTAATGGTGATATATAGAGGAACTAGTCCCGATCACTTCCCATCTACTCTAACGAGGCTATATTAACTAATGGATAGGTTGATTTTAACCTAAGTTATCCAAGTCTAGGTTTCTAGGCCTAGTTCTCTTGATATACTTATAGGAAGGGATTGGTGTGGGGTATAGGTGAAGGGTATTTCACCTCCCACTATCCCCATCTACCCACTAAAAAGGCCTTTTTTCTAAGTGTACATGTAGGAGCACACCTAGTCAGTTGGATTTCTCACCTAGGGCTAATGGAACACAGGGATAAAAGGGAAGGAGGAGAAACTACCTAAGGTTCCTCTAGGTAACTTAAGATTTTCCCACCAAAAAGCCCAAAATCATCCCATTCTCTATACCTTCGGTGATTCTACAATTCTAACAACCACAATAAAAGGTAGGAACAATCAACAACATATCATTAGGTAACAAAATCTGAGTATAATGCATTAATATTTCACATCATGGTATCGTAGTTCCATATTTTTGCCCCCCAAACAATCCACAAAAGGGACTTAGCTACTCACGATCAAAGAAATATCAAAATTAGAAGGAGAATAAGATAGAAAATCAGTGAACATGGGTGAAGAAGCCCCAAATTTCACATGCAATGACTCTAAGCTCAGCCTCCTCCTCCAAGTTGATGGAATGGCATCAAAGATAGAAGGAATATGGTCAAACCCTAGAAAACTAGGTTCTTAGTGTGGAATATGGAAGGAACTAGAGTGCATAAGGTAGGAAGCAGTGGGTTGTGCATATGGCTAGCAACTGCTAACCATAGACTCCCGACTGTCACTAATGTATATATAATGGTCTAGGAGGTGTAGGGTTATGTGGAGGTAAAATGGTAAAATGGTAGTTAAAACAATTAAGGTTTTGGTGGGTGGAACAATTGTGTTGGTAACCACGACCATGGTGGGTAGCCTTAGGAATGGTCATGATGGTGGAGAGTGGTCACAATGGTAGAGGTGGGATTGATTAGATAAAAATGAGATTTTTGAAGTGAGGTGGCACAATAGTGGTGGGCACGACATACATTGTGGCTTGAGGGTAGAATGATTATGGGAGGGTGTCATTGACATGATGGAGGAGGTAGAATGTGGTTTTACACTTCATAGGTGTCATCTTGGACTATAATTGCCATGCCATTGTTGGGTAATATAGTTGTGCTACGATTTAAACACCACTGTTATTTTGATGACTGTGGTCATGGTGGTTGAGTTTCTTTGGCTTTTCTAGAACCTGAACAAGTCATGTGATTTTCACTCAAGTAGTACAACCGTGGATGGATACCACATTTGTTTTAGGGGCTTTTAGCATGCACTTTGGTCTTCTAGTTGTCCATTTATACTGCTCTTTGCTTCACGTTGATCCTTGATCACTTCAGGTAGGTTGGGGTAGCTCTTGGGATCACTTTTGTCTCCTCCATTGATAGGAAAGTTCTAACATCATGATCCTTCTTTCTCTTCCATCAATTAGTGCCAAAGTACCTATAAAAACTTGCTAGACCAACCATAAGTGCATTTATCATAAAATAATTATTGGGAAATAGCATGCAATATACATATCTTGTTGCGAACAAGGGGAAAAATAACAAAAGGTGAAGATCCAAAATAGGTAGAAGTGACGATCCATAGTTTTATGGAGGGTCCTACCTTGCTTGGACTTGAAAGAGTCAAAGGAGAATGACCCTACTATCTTCTCAAGGAGAAAATAGAACAATGACTTTGAAATTTGTACTTACCACTTTGGGAGTCGTGTAGACCCCTAACCTTAGGTGTAGGAATTATGGTTATGAAGAAAGAGAGAGTTAGAAAGATGTTAAAGACAATTGGTTTAGGGTTTTTGGGGTCATATCCTTCAAAGCCCCTATAAATGACCAATGATGTGTCATATTTATAAATATAGGATGACCATTTTGGGTTTTAGTGGTGTCTGACCTCATCTTATTTGTGATTTTTTAAACCTACTAACCAAATATATGGGAACACAATAGATGGATTCATGTTCTGCACTTTAGGGTTTGACAATCAGTTAGAGGACTTATTCAAATCATATCCTGAGGGTAATAATAGAGATATTTTTATATTATATCCTAAGACAATTTTGTTTTTAAATGTGAAGTTATACATATAGGGTTCATAGAAAAGCCAATCTTTATTTCATATATTTAAATTGGATACATGATATGACTCAACTTGGATCAGATTTTATTAAATTTTAACAAAATCACTATTTCTAGTTGAGGGTCGTTATACGATATTATTATTGTTACTTAAGATTGTATTTATTTTTTATTATGAAATAAATATCTATGATACATCCCATTCATTGCATTTCATGTCACCGTGCTAACAATAGAAAAAAGTGAAATTCCCTAATTTAAAGATTTGATGATAAAGGTTTCAATTTAAAAAATAATGAAGATAACGGAAATGGAGTCAGGAAATTGCTTCTCTAAGGAAAAATGACGACAACCAAGACAAAAATCCAAATAAATAAGGATAAGTTGGGAATGAAAAGAAGGACAATCCAGACACCATGTTATTAGACACGAAGGGTTTATGGATTTTGTAGGTCTCATGTTTGAAAACACTACTGTCAACATGTTGAAATACAACGATTAAATATTCAACAGAATTTACAAGTTTCAACATTTTTTTTGAAACAGACAGAAAAAATATGATGATAAAGATCCCTTTGCACAGCCGACAGAGAAAAAAACAATAAGATGGGATATCAAGTACGAAAATAATGTAGGACATGATTTGCACCGACCTGGTATTCATTGCGTCAAAAATCTGGCATTGTTTTAGGAGGATTTACAAGAAAGAGAATTTTAGTGTAACACAAATCCTGACGCAACCTTCAAATTCTCAGACCTGTATGTAGTCCAGACGTGCTGAGATACATTTAGGCTGGCTTGAGCTTCTACAGAGGAGAGGTCTACGGAGAGGCTGGCATGATGTTCTGTTTATAGGCTTAGGGTGGGAGGTGGAACATGTCATGAGAGACAAATGAAAATAAAGTGGTCATTTATCGATTATTCGTGATGAAACTCCCAACTAGACAAAGGTTCTTTTTTTCAAGAACTAGTTGCAATGCGTGGATGCAAATAACTTTGCGTGTTAGGAAAAAGTGGCTCGTAGATGAGCCAGCTTAGTAGATGGTTCAACACGAGCATTTGGCCCCGGTCACATTAGCCCGACCAACACTTTGTGCGTGGGTTATTGACTTGTTCTGTCTGCGGGTCAAATTCTCATTTTGATCTGGGTAATCGTCCGGCCAAAAATCAAGGCTAGAAACGTGAGGAGATTCAAAGTTACAAATTTTAAATTAAAATATTGAATCCATATGCCAAATGTATAAGATGGAGCTGTTAGCAGTATGTTGAATTAATAATCTTAAGCAATTAATGATATGAAGATGGATATATTACACCGCAGTTCAACTTGTTGCTCGTACACATTTAATGCCATTTATATAATTAATTTTATCTAGTAATTACACGAGTAGCACTACTTAATATAGTCAACAGAAAACAAAGCGAAAATTAGTCAATGTTTAATTTGGGTTTGTTTGTAAAATCTAAAACTAGATTTCTGGAACATCAATTGCGGCGGAAGCGACCCAATTGTGTCGACCACCACAGGCCAGATCTTCGAGGACGACAGCCCCTATATCCACACCGGTGTGAGTAAGCAAGTTCCCAATGCTGCCCGCAACGGGTTGTCCCCAGAGATCTCGACCCTGAGAGCGTTTCCGACGGAGAGATGGAAGAAGAACTGCTTCAGTGTTCCCATGGAGCAGGGAACAAAAGTTCTGGTGCGTGCTCAATTCTACTACGGCAACTACGACGGGCTCCAGTCGCCCCCAAAGTTTAGCATCCGCTTCGACACCACGGAGTCCTGCTTTGTGACGACAGACTCGGACTTGGAAAGAAGTAGCTACTGCGAGGTTGTGTACGTGACGACGAAGAAGCAGGGTACAGATATATGCCTCGTCCAGTCCGAACCCGACCAAACCCCCATCATCTCCTCCATCGAGATCCGGCGGCTCCCTCTTGCAATGTACAAACTCGTTGACTTCTCCATGTACGGGCTTTTCAGAAAACGCGGCTTTGCTTTCGGCGCCAACCAGAGCTTCCAGTACCCAGATGACATCTACAATCGCAAATGGACTCCTCAGGACCTGCTAGGAGCGGAAGGAGGCGGCGCCGCCGCCAAACCGGTTATTGTTAAAAGGGGAGGAGGTGATTTTGTTATTTTGAACACGAGCAATGTAGACAATGACCCTCCTATTCGGCTGTTCAAGACCGCCGCTGTGGCGCCGATGGTGGATATCAGAACCCCCGGAAACCTTACCATCCGGACGTCCTGGCTTACGACGTCCAGTCCTATTAAGATATACCTCGCAATGTACTTCACCGAGGTGGTGTCAGGTGCGGGTCTCTCCGCCAAACGGTCATTTCACGTCTACAAAGACGGCGTTCTCCTCGACTTGGGCTTAATTCAGACCGAATGGGGATTAGCGCAAGAAATTTCGAGTGCCAAGTACGAAGCATCTGGTGAAACGACGTTCGACCTTGTTCCTGCTAACGGATCAACACTACCACCAGCTATTAGCGGAATGGAGGTTATGATTATGACTGAAAGAGATATCCCCACCGACTCCAGGGATGGTAACATTTTAGATCACTTAAAGGTTACCGATTGGGCCACACGTACAGAACACATTTTTAATTGTTTTCTCCTTCTCCTTGCTTGCTATGCAGTGGATGCCTTGTCGCTTCTCCAGAGCACCTTTGAAGTTCTTGGAAACTGGAGAGGCGACCCTTGCCTTCCAACGGGCTATGGTTGGGAATGGGTAGGGTGTGGTCGCGGAGTTGGCACTGCTCCTCGCATAAACCAACTGTAAGATTCCTTTTATAGAATCTGGTAGACGATGCAAAAATTTGGGGCTGTCGATGTGTTTTCTCAGTGGATACCAACTATCCGGAGTCATTCCAGACTTCAGTGCCCTCGACGCTCTTGAAATCATGTAACTCATCTACACTATGCATTGTATGTGCAGTATTCTCAGTGGATACCAACTATCCGGAGTCATTCCAGACTTCAGTGCCCTCGACGCTCTTGAAATCATGTAAGTTCATAATGCGAATGTCAAGCTAGTTATTAAATTAATTATGCTTGGTTTTCCGTTACTAGCTAGTTTGAGTAATTTAATTTCTGCTCTCGAATGACAGAGATTTAAGCAACAACAGCTTCATGGGGAAAGTTCCAGACTTCCTTGCCTCTTTTCCGAATCTTCAGACCTTGTATGTGCTCCAAAATTGCTCTACAACACTGACTTCTCATCTAACATTAGGAAAGCAAATATTGTCTAGCGCATGTGAAATATTTTATTACACTGAATTCTTCTTGGGTTTGCAGGAATATTTCTGTTAATGACTTCGACAATATACCATCCTCACTACGAAAGAAAACGAATCTCCAGTTAATGTAAGTTTGTTCATAGATCCCAGAATTTAGATACAACGCTTGTTTATCTTGGCCATCTTTTAGTTTCAATTATAAGTATTGAGTTACTATTCTGATTGCACAGAATTAATGGGAATCCCAAACTGGAGCCATCCGTCCCATCCCCTCCGGGTCGACCAGCAATATCACCCTCACGGGGATCCGGGGAATGCAACAAGGTTGCTACCCCCAAATTAGCATGTTTCCTTCTCCTATTGATAGCGGTTGCTATGGCGTGATACATGTTGATATACGGTTGGGTTGTGTATACACTAATGCGCCATATCTTTGTATACTATAATACCCTGTGTATTTTGACTTGTTTGAAATAAACATTTTGTTTGGTATGAGGGTACGGCATGCCTTGCTAACGCGGTTTTGGTTAAAAGGTACATAAATCTCCCCCCACCGAAAGAATCACTGGTTGGAGGCTGGTTAGTAATGTTTGTTCATTTATGAAACAGAGTCATGCAAAATTTAGTTGAAAATGAAGAGATGAATTTCAACAAACATCTGTGGGGCGGAAAGATGTTCAATCACCCATTACTATGGCAACAATATTTTCTTTCATGTTATGATCCCACTTTTGATAAATGCACCGAGTAATGACACATATATGTTAGGTATTCTAATTAGACATTCTTCAGGCTCCAATTGATTTGGTGTACGTCATAAATTATATGGAACTCTTTTTCTGAAAATTCTTATTTAGTGTTTAGAACTTAATTTGTTCCATTCATTTCAATGTGATTGGTTTGTTGTAATTGTAAATATAGGAATCAACTAAAAATATTAATTTTATTGTGTGATATATAATAAGTAAGGACGGAAAAAAATAATATCCCTCAATAATCATAATATTTTTTAATCATAATAACCTCCAAAAGAGGTCATGATTGAGATGTTTCTTCTTTAAAAATATTTTCATTTGGTATAATTACAATTTTTAACAAAATATTATAGTTTAAATAGCAATATCATATTTTATTTCAATTTGTATGCAAACTATTGTAATGATGTGTACATTTTATGCGTTTGTAAATATATATTTTGATTTATCATTGTTTAACAATATGTAAAACATTCATTTTTAGTGTATTCTTCGCGTACAATTATAGTTTATTATCATTTTTTACATAATATTATTTAAACATGAAGTATAGCAATATGTTAGATAATTGTCGCATGGTGCAGTGTAATTATTTTTATGGTGTTTATACATTTTTATTTTATAGACCACATTGATTATGACAGTTGTAGTGCGAAAATTTACATGGTTTCGCTTATATGTACAATATTTTTTCATATTATGCTATGATTTTGACAATAAACCATATTTACACCGCTAATATTCCTAGTTATAAATATTTTATATGTGTTATTTGTGAAGAATGAAAAATATAATTGTACGAGAAATACTATCAAGTTTTCATAATTCTTTTTAAGAAGAAACTCATGAACTTTATTTTGTATCTAACTCGTAACTCACCGGAAGTCAATGAACTTAAGTTCCAACACTTATTTTAAACAAATCATGTAAACTGCTTTAAGAACTCCAATTTATAAGTTTTTTGGACCAGTTACAACAAACAAGTCGGAGCCTCAACCTCTTCCGAGCTTTCCTAATTTATTTATATCGAATTTAAAACAGACCAAGATGATTTTTTTATAAAAAATAAATGAAGTAGAGTACTATATTTTAGTAATTTGTAATCTCAAATACATGACTTGAGATCATGAGATTTGAGATGAATTTCATGTACGCCAACAACATATGGACTTTGATGGATGCACCGGAAAAGTCAAAAGCCATAGGATGCAAATTGGTGTTCAAGAAGAAGACTGACATGGATGGTATCTTACAATCCTATATATGATGATCTATTACAAAATGTTTCAGACAAATTCAAGGTGTTAACTATGATGAAACACTTTCATCAGACGTCATGGTTAAGTCCATCAAGATATTCTTACCATTGTAGCTTTTCATAATTATGAGATTGGACAAATAGACGTTAAAACAACTTTTCTTAATAAGAATCATCTAGAAGATGTGTACATTATACAACTTGAAGGTTTTAACACTTCAAATTAAGCTAATAAAGTGTGTAAAAACAAACATCTAGAAACTAAAATCTTTATTTTGATAAGACATTCAATAGATTTATCTTTATAAAAAATAAAGATTATTTATAATATTATATGTCGATAGCATATTATTGATGATAAATGACATACATATAGTACAACTTGGTTGGAAAATATCATATGTTAGGTATTGTACGACGGCCTCCCGTCGCCTCCAAAGTTCAGCATCCACTTCGACACCTCCGAGTTCTGCTTTGTGACGACAGGCTCGGACTTGGAAACCAGTAGCTACTGCTGAGGTTGTGTATGTGACGACCAAGAAGTAGGGTATGGATATCCACCTCATCCGGAACTGAACCAGACCAAACCCCCATCATCTCCACCATCGAAATCCGGCGGCTCCTTCCCACAATGTACAAGCTCGTGGATTTCTCCCCGTATGGGCTTTTCAGAAAACGCAGCTTCGTGTTCGGCGCCAACCAGAGCTTCCAGTACCCACATGACGTTTACAATCGCACATGGACTCCCCAGAACCTGCTAGGAAATTAGGAATAGATGGAGGACGCAGCAGGAACAAACCTGTTATTGTTAAAAGGGGAAGTGCTGTTATGATGAACACCAACAGTTTAGACGACGCCCCTCCTGCTATGCTGTTCCAGGCCGCCGCCGTGGCGCTAATGGTGGATAGCAGAACTGCCGGGAACCTTACCATCCGGACTTCCTGGTTCTCATCTAGCGCTACGAAGATCTACCTGGCAATATATGTACTTCACTGAGATGGTGCCAGGTGCGGGTGTTTTCGGTATGAGGTCATTTCACGTGTGCATGGACGGCAATCTCCTCGACACGGGCTTGTCTCAGACTCCATGGGGGGTAGTGCAAGAAATATCAAGTGCTAAGTACGAAGTATCCAGTGAAACCACGTTCGACCTTGTTCCTGCTAACGGATCGACACTATCACCGGCTATTAGCGGGATGGAGGCAGTGGCGTAGCCAAGAAATGTGAGAAGGGTGAGCACTGCTTGATATACCAGTCCAAAGGAAAGAAACATATCGCAATTAGGTAGGGCACGAAACGAGTTTATTATGTAAATAGACGATCTAATTAATGTAAATTAATGCTAATTCAGAAACTAAGGTAGGGCACAGGCCTACCCTTGCCTGCATGTGGCTCCGCCACTGGATGGAGGTTCTAGTTATGAATGATATAGATATTCCCACGAACGTCAAGGATGGTAAAATTTCACTTTTGAGGGTAACTGATTTGGCCGCCCAAAAAAAAAAAAACAATTTTGATTGTTCTATCTTCTCCTACGATGTTGATGCAGTGGATGTCTCGCCTCTGCTCCTAGAGCAGTTTTGAAGTTCTTGGAAATTGGAAAGGCGACCCTTGCCTCCCAACGGGCTACATTTGGGAGTGTACAGCGGAGTTGACACTACTCCTCGCATAAACCAACTGTAAAATTCCTTTTATAGATTCTCGTAGATGATGCAAAACTTGTGGTACCCAATGTGTTTTCTCCTTATATATATACAACTCAACTATATTATGCACTATATGTGCAGTATTCTCAGTGGATACCAAATATCCGGAGTCATTCCAGGCCAGTGCCCTCAATGCTCTTGAATTCATGTAAGTTCACATTTCCATCATCGAACTAGTTAAACTAATTATGCTAGTTTGAGTAATTCAAATTTCCCCTCATGAATGACAGAGATTTAAGCAACAACAGCTTCACGGGGAGAGTTCCAGACTTCCTTGCCTCTTTTCCGAATCTTCGGACCTTGTATGTGCTCCAAAATTGCCCTACAAGGCTGACTTCTCATCTAATATTCCAAAAACAAATATTGTTTAGAGTATGTAAAAAAAAATTATTGCACTGAATTCTTCTCGTGTTTACAGGAAAATTTCTGATAATGACTTTGAAGATATAGCATCCTCACTGCTAAACAATAATCATATTCTGTTAATGTAAGTTTTTCCATAGATCCCTGAGCTCAGAAACAAGTGTGTTTGTTTATCTTCGTCATCTTTTAGTTTCAATTCTATTATTAAGTTACATTTCTACTTGAAAAGAACTGATGGGAATCCAAAACTAGAGAAATTCTTCCCCTCCCCTCGTCAAAACTAGAGAAATCCTTCCCCTCCCCTCCGGCTCTACCAGTAATATCACCCTCAAAGGGATCCGGGGAATTCAACTCCCCTCCGGCACTACCAGCAATATCACCCTCAAAGGGATCCGGGAAATGCAACAAGGTTGCTACCCCGAAATTAGCATGTTTCCTTCTCTTATTGATAGCGGTTGCTATGGTGCGATATATGCTGATATACGGATGGGTTGTGTGTACACTAGTGCGCCATATCTTTGTATACTATAATACCCTGTGTATTGACTTGTTTGAAATAAGCATTTTGTTTGGTGTGAGGGTACGGCGACTGGCTGAGATTTAGGATGCATTTGTTTCCCTTGGGAATGGCGGCATTATAAATTATCTGGACAGGACATATTAGTCTTTGTTTGTTACACCCGTTAACAAGATAGATAATAAGATGACACATGACTTAGTTAACCGGATAATTTGAAGCCAACGTGTTGTTTGAGATTTTTGCGAAAGAAAACAAGTTTATCTGATGCCAATATTTATTTTTCAAAGAACTCCTCTAACGGATTCTCCAATAAATCCTACAATATTTATGTTTACGGCATAATAAATATATAAATATTATTTATTTGTCTACCAAAGAGCAGACATCTTACCGCCAGCTTTATTTGTTGTTACTTCGAACAACAATTATCTTACACAAAGTTAATATCCCATTGGTCAATTCATGAGAACTTAGCACGGTGGTATACTAGACGCAGCCTTATTTGTATTAAAAAGCCCCCAAAAGGGTTAAAAATGTTGAGCTTAAGGTGAAGATGTTGTCATAATCAGCACTAAGCTAAGTCACTCGACGGTGTATTTATACATACGAGGATGACATGGACCAATTACAGTAGAAAAGAACAATTGCATAACAGACCCCGATAGTTATTATAAAAGCTATGTAGGCTAATACCCACCCGCAAGTTGTGGATTAGAGAATCTAATGCCCAACTTGTGAATCAAACTCTGAAATTGTAATCGGGGAAGCGCCTTCGTGAAGAGATCTGCTAGCTGATCCTCTAAAGAGACGAATTTGGCAACTATTAATCCAAGAGCAACCTTCTCCCGAACATAATGGTAGTCCATTTCAATGTGTTTGGAGCGAGCATGAAACACAGGATTAGTAGATAAGTGAAGAGCACTCAGATTGTCACAGTAGAGCACACTGGGTCCAACTTGATATACACGAAGATCTTTCATAAGATTGGCAAGCCAAGTTAATTCAACTGCAGTGATGGAGAGAGATCTGTACTCAGCTTCAATGCTAGATTTTGTGATAGTATGCTGTTTCTTAGATGACCAGCTGATACAGGTAGAGCCGACAAAGGTGCAAAACCCACTGGTTGATCTTCGAGTATTAGGAAAGCCAACCTAGTCAACATCAGAGAAAGCTGATAGGCAAAGATCGGAGGTTGGAAAGATTTGTAAACCATAGCCTATCATTTTCTTAAGATATCTGAGTATGCGTTTGACTAGAGCAAAATGACCAACTGTTGGATTATGCATATATTGACATACAATATTAATAGCGTAAGTCAAATAAGGTCTTGTTAGGGAAAAATATTGTAAGGAACCAACCAATCATCTATAGTGATTAACATCACAAAGCTCTATTTGATTCGGTTTTTGAAGTTCCTTGGAGAAAGTTGAACTGAGAGGGGTAGAAGCAGGTTTACAATCTAACATGTCTTATCGTTGTAACAACTCAACAATGTATTTAGATTGATGAAGTAGAAGACTTGATGAATTAGTAGTGGCCTCAATGCCCAAGAAGTAGTGAATATGACTAAGATTTCACATTGAGAACTCAGATTTGAGTTGCTTAATGAGCTTTGTTAATAGCACCGAGCTGTTTCCAGCAATGATGATATCGTCCACATATAGAAGAAGATAAGAAACATCATTGTTTTGTGTATAGATAAAGAGAGAGGGTTCAGCTGAACTGATAGTAAACCCCATATCGAAGAGATGCATGCTAATTCTGTTATACCACACCCTTGGAGCTTGTTTAAGACCATATAGAGCTTTATGTAAATGACAGACATGATCTAGGAAGGCAACATGTATAAATCCTGGTGGTTGTGCCATGTAAACAGGAATGTCCAGATTTCCATTTAAGAAGACATTGCACACATCCAATTGTTGAATGGTCCATTTCAGAGATAGTGCTATGGTTAGCACAACTTTGATAGTTGGGGATTTAATCACATGACTAAATGTTTCAAGATAGTCAATGCCTTCCTCTTGTATAAATCCTTTTGCTACTAGCCAAGCCTTGAATCTATCCAAGGAACCATCAGAATTAAGCTTTGTTTTGAAGACCCATTTACTGCCAACAACATTCATATCAGGAGTACGAGGTACCAATGTCCAAGTATGATTTCTATGTAAAGCCTCCAACTCATTTAGCATAGCTGATCTCCAATTATCATTCTTGAGAGCACTCTGAATAGTTTTTGGAATGCTCAGAGAAGACATGGTTGTGCTAAGAGCATATTTGGGATTCGGTTTGACAACTACTGACTTCAACCGAGTCATCATTGGATACTTGTGAATGATAGGAACGATTTCAGAGGGAGTGGTAGTAGTGGGAGAAGAAGAAGAAGAGGAAGGTTGAGAAGTAGTATTAGAAGAAGAAGAAATGTTGGCAGGAGCAGATTGTTGAAGAGGGATAACCAAGTCATGTGCGGGAGTACTAGTGGGACACCCAATTAAGCCTTGCACAGTAGATATGACTTGCTCAGTGATGTCATTCAGAGATACATTATTACAATTATTGATATCCATGACAGTGGTAGAAGAAGAAGAAGGCAGAAGGCTTTTGTTTTCAGAAATACTAGATGGTGGGTCTTCAAGGAATTCAGAATAGCTCGATATATCAGTTAGCACAGGTGATGACACTCGATTGTCCTTGAATGGGA
Organism: Alisma plantago-aquatica; assembly: GCA_963693085.1. Lineage (NCBI taxonomy): Eukaryota > Viridiplantae > Streptophyta > Magnoliopsida > Alismatales > Alismataceae > Alisma > Alisma plantago-aquatica. Next base: position 1,489,227,772 of record OY856409.1, read on the forward strand.
AAATGGATTCATCGAAGAACACATGCTTGGATATATATCGTTTGAGTGTTGGAATATGAAAACACTTATAACCTTTGTGTTGTGCACTATATCCTAGAAACACACATGGTAGAGAATGCAATTCCAATTTATCCTTTGCATATGGTCTCAAGTAGGGATAACAAAGAACACCAACCACCTTAAGAGAAGAGTAAATGACTAGTTCTTTGTATAGAGAGTAAAATGGTGTTTTCATGGCAATTACAGTATATGGTAATTGATCGATTAAGTATACAACAGTAGAAAAGGCATCATCCCAATAAGATTTTGGTACTTGTGCTTCAAACATCATAGATAGGCCAAGTTCAACAACATGGCGATGTTTGCGTTCAAAAACTCCATTTTGAGCATGATCATGTGGACATGATAGTTGATGAAGAATACCCTATTGAGAAAAGAAAGTTCTTAGACGATTACTAACAAATTTTCCTCCTCCATCAGTTTGGACCATTTTGATTTGAGCACTGAATTGATTTCGTAGAAAAGCACAGAGAGAGACAAAATTATCATAGAACTCATCTTTATTACGTAAAGGAATGAACCAAGTAAACCTGGTAGAATCATCTATTACAAGAGAAAAGTAGTTAAAGCCTACTTTGGAGGTAATTGGAGCTTTACCCCAGACATCATAGTACAAAAGTTGAAAGGGAGTGCTAGACAAAGTATGAGGTACATTAGTAGAGAGTTTCTTGCTCTTGCTTATTTGGCAGCTATTACAGGCTTTCTTTGTAGTACTACTAGAATGTATCAGCTTGTTTCTAAGAAGTTGCAGAAAGACATCATGATTTGGATGTCCAAGTCACTGATGCCAGATATCACCATTGGCTTTATTAACTTTATTGCAGAAGAAAGAAGACTTTAGGTTATCAACCTTGATAGATGATGAGGACAAGCTATGAAGAGTCTTTGAGCCGAAGTCAGGTGATGAGGCTTGAAGAAGATACATACCGTCCTTGCATCTACCTTGTGCTAGAATCTGGTGGCTCTTCAGATCCTTTATAAGGAACATGTCATGAGTAAAGATAAAATAACAAGGAAAAGAAGAGGTAAGGTGAAAAATAGAGAGAAGGCTCCTTTTAATTTGTGGGACAACAAGAACTTGTTTTAAAGGAATGGCAGTAACATTATTCAAGAAACCAACACCAATATGAGATATAGGAAAATAACTGCCATTGCCAACCATAATACAGTTTGTTCCTCAGTATACACATAGATTTTCTAGGTTACTGAGGTTTGAACAATATGATCTGTAGCCCCAGTATCTACATGCCACTCAGTGAACTGATTGTCATCAAATCTTAAAGCAGCTAGATCTGTAGTAGCTTCAGTCAGGAGCTTTGGGGCCTCTGTGCTTTGATAGTTCGAATCAAACCTATGCCAACACTTGAAGATAGGATGACCCCTTTTTCCACAAATCTGATAGATAACATGTGGACGGGATGGTTCAGAAATGGTAACACCATTACAAGTATCTTTCTTAGAAAACTAAGAGAAGCTTCATCCTTGAGATGAGTATTGATGTGGAGATCCTGAAGTAGTGGGAGCAGTGCCAAGGATCCCTGAGCTGTAGTTGATAGCCTGTGGTGAGTAGCGTCTGCCACGACTCATTCCTCATCTTATACCTCTTCCTCTAGATGAAAAGTTAGCTTGCATATGATAAGAAGATTCTGCAGGTGTCTTGCTTGAATAGAATGCAACAGTAGATAAGGCATACTTTCGTGCCTTTCTTCGTTTGTAGTCTTGAAGAAGAGATATGAGATCAGTGTAGCTAGGAATAGGAGGTTTTAACATAGAAATCACAAAGTTCTCATAATCAGGTGTATTGAGGCCATTCAGAAGAGTGAATGCCTTCTCTTGCTCGCTCACAATATGCCCTATGGCATTTAACTGATCAAATATGGTTTTGAAGTTTCTTAGATGGTCAGTCAGAGATGCAGATCCCTTTTGAAAAGTACAAAGTTGAGATTTCAATTCAAACTCTCTAGATTGAGTGGACTAAGTGAATTTCCTAGAAATAGTCTTCCAAACCTCTATAGAGGTTGTACAACTGATCACATCACCCATTACCTCCTCAGATAGGGAACCACTGATCCATCCTTTAAGAAGTCGATCGGTTTTGAGCCAGAATTTATAGTTTGGATTCAGATCTAGCGTGTCCTGTGAATTTCCAATCAGACGAGGAGGTTGAACCTCAGTTCCATACATGAAGCCTTTGATACTACAACTTTCAACAAGAGTTTTGATCTGAGACTCCCACATAAGGAAATTGTGGTGATTTAGTTTGATAGAGATGAAATTGGACACATTGAGACCAATCGGGTATGGATAAGGAGAAGAGAGAGAGAGTGAGGATTTGGATTCGGGTTTGACGACACCTCTGAATCAGATACTGTACTCATTTTCACAGTAGCAAGGAGGATTGAGGGTGAAGACGAGATGCAAGCATAGATCTGAATAAGTGAGAGAAGAAAAAGGTGAGAATGAATAGGAACCTGATCCAGATGACGCAGGTGATACCACCGATGCTGAGATCAGATCTTAGAAATGATCCACAGATGTCGAGAAAGGATGAGGATGCTGTGGATTTGGTACAGGAACTCCTTAGATTTGCTCTTCACTGAGATGCTTGAGAAGAACTCGATGAATTTGCTTCGTCGCTGGGGATCTTGAGGAGATACTGTAAGTTCGCTCGCCGATGCTAGAGAGAGAAATGGTTGATCCACTTGTCGATGAGGAAGTAGAGAACTCCAAGCTTGCTATTGGAAAAGAGGGATTAATAGACGAGAAGAAGGAAACAAAGAAGAAAGATGATCACATCTTCCCTTAGCTTAGGGTTTGAATGAGGAAGGGGCGAAAGATGGAATAGAGGAGAGGAGAATCTGGAATCTTCGATCCCACAACTCTAATACCATGTTGAGCTTAAGGCGGAGATGTTATCATGATCAACACTGAGCTAAGTCACTCGACATTGTATTTATACATACGAGGATGACATGGACCAATTACAGAAGAAAAGAACAATTGCATAACAGACCCCGATATTTATTATAAAAGCTATGTAGGCTAATAAAAAATCGGATCACTATTTGACTGACAGGTGTAAGCCCCCACCGTAAGAATCTCTTATGGGAGGCTGGTAACAAATGTTTGCTCGTTGGCCTACAGAGGCCCTCTCTCTTATGAATACAAGTCATGGAAGATTAGTTGAGAATGAAGAGATGAATTTCAACCAACATATGTTGGGTGGAATGGTGTTCAATCACCCACTAATGTCACATCATATTTTCTTTTATCTTATGATCCCACTGTTAATAATTACACCTTGTAATGACACATGACACACATATGTTAGATTTTGTATTTGGTTATTCCTTACCCTCTTCCCAGCCTCCTTGATTCCTATATAGGGAATTTTAGGAAGATCGAGATGATTTTTGTTATAAAAGAAGTAGACTACTATATTCTGTGATTTACTATGTCAATTACATGAATTTAATTTTACAAAGTGATTTCTTGCTTCATGAGATTTTTATGAGATAGAATGCAATGTGTTCTTTCAACTCATCTCTTTGAACTAGAATTAATAGATACACAACCTATCATTGCATAAGATGGACATTCATGTCACTACCAATGATGTTCTTCAAACCCTCCCTTCCCGCTGTGACGTTACCGTCACAATGCCTTCACCGATGACCACTGCAGTTAGGGTTGCGTGACTCGGTCTTTTCGACATATGAGTTGCCAATTCCAGCTACATGTCACACATGGCATGCTTTATCTTCGGCGGAAACTCTTCCTCTCGATACAGTCATTATCTACATCTTGTTGTTTCATCTAGCTGAAATGTGCGGCAGCCAGTTTTCTCCTAGAGGGGACTGACCAGATCAACAGAGGTCCTCCAGACTCTAGAGAAGTCGACCCTACAAACCGCAAGGCATTCACCGGCTTGCAAGGATGTCTATGTTGTTTGATCTTATAAGATTACAAGGAACAACACGTGGTGTCTCTCGGCCATTTACGCTTGGAGCCACATCCTCCTTCCCCCGACGACTCTATTTCTAGTCTTGGTCATTGGATGGTATATTCTTCCATCTGGCAACTCTGACAAAAGTCCTTGACTGGACATCTTAGCGAGACACTTGATTGACTGAACGCCTTGCAAATCCACACAGGGGGTTTGCACTGTTGGTTCCACAATTTTTCATTGCTTTCCTGACGGTAGAGATGGAAGCAAATGCTTCACACATATGGTCTCTCATCTCAAGAGGTTGCACCTCTCGAGCGACGAGCAGAATAGAGTGTTACGAGATGCCATTCAGAATGACCATGATTTATTTCTAGCTGTGGAGGATACCTTGAAGGTCCATGATCACTGGATGTGTAGAAGATGCATGAGGATACAAACTGCGAGTTGGACATGTTATCACGATGATGGCCTTGTTTGGGTTACTAGTGACACATGGGAGATTCAAGGACACATTGTGGACATCTTAAAGCCCCTCCCAAAGGGTACTGATTTATCTAATGTCACAGATCGACTAACCCTGGATATTTATCTTCTTGATTGTATTTTTAGAGTATCTATCACTACTATAAAGAGCATCCCTCATATTTGTCGTCTCGCTTTCTCTCAGGCATTAAAGACAACTCTTTACAAAGTGGTTGCTGACCCAGGTTCCGTTTCCACTTGAGTGATATTGTTGCTTCTTTCGAGCTGTATGTTGTAGGTATTCTGGTATAAGAGTAGATAGGATAGTAGATCTGACAATAAAAAGTTGATGCAACAATGTCATATTCTGACTTCACTTGCTACTTGGGGTGAAACTGACAGTATCACCCATTAGTAAACAATATGGAAAACATGTCTACATAGGAGGTTATGGGTCACAGAAGTGATAAGTCTATGGAGGAGTATAAAAAGGAGAACCCAACCATCAAACAATGCCTTCGTAAGGCTATAGATGGTCACTTTACAATAGCCGTGAAAGTTTTATGCTCTTCAGACTTGGCTCCACATGATAAAGACACCATGAAATTTTTGGAGGCTAAACACCCATACAAGCCACCTCCTTCTATGCTAGATACTCTATTTTCCAAAGCTCCCTTTATAGAAGATGTGGATACTATTCTCTATTGTATCAAAACATTTCCTAAAGGGACTTTATGTGGTAGAGCCAGATTGAGGGCCCAACACATCCTAAATGCATTCTGTGGCAAGGGGTCTGCAATTGCCACATATCTCCTACATGCCATCACTTTTGTGGTTGATTTATAGTTGAGAGGGAGATGTCCTTTGAGTTTGGTGGAGTTCATATCATCTACACCTCTTATGCATTTTCTTAAGCCTGACAAGAGTATACGTCGCATTGCAATAGGTACCATTTAGAGGCGTCTAGTGTCCAAAGTTGCTATGGAAGGAGAGGGTAAAGATACAATGAATTATCTTAATGACTTCTAGTTCAGAGTCCGTGCATCTGGTGGGGCTGAGGCAGTTTTGCACAGTGTCAATAGGTTATTGAGTGAGAGGCATGGAGACATATCCCTCTTCATGTTTACAATGGATTTCTCTGATTCTTTTAACTTAGTGGATAGGTTGATGCTTCTCCATGAGGTAAGGAGAAGGTGTCCATTTATTTATTAATGGGTGTAGCTTCTTTATGGTCATGCAACTAGGTTGTACATTGGAAACAAATATATCTAGTCATCCACTGGAGTGCAACAAGATGATTCCTTGGGGCCACTTCTATTTTCTCTTATCCTACATCCTCTTATTCATGAGATCGGGGACAAGTGCAAGATTCTTCTTCATGCTTGGAACCTTGATGAAGGGACTTTCATCAGTGATACATTTAAGGTATCCAAGGCACTTGACATCTTTCAGTGCGCTGGTCCATGATTGGGGCTGGTTTGAATATATGTAAAACTGAGCTCTTTTGGCCTACTTGTGATGGAAAGGGGTTGTTTACCATAGACATTGGAAGACCTCTGTTGAGAGTCAAGCTACTTGGAGGAGTTGTAAGGTGGGACAAATGTTTTATTGAGTATATGGCCATGAGGAGGGGTACCAAGGCCGTTGACTTGATGCATCTTCTCCTAAAGTTACATGACCCACGAAGTGAGCTTCTTATACTCTGATCTTCCATGGGTATCACAAAGCTTATGTTTGGCTTAAGGACATGCCAACCTGTATGCATTGAGGAGGCATCATTGTGGTTTGACATAGGTCTACGAGGGGCTATTGAGGATATTGTAGTGTGTGGAGGTCCTTTCCTTGGTGACCTTCAATGGTAGATCGCTTCTTTACCCATTAGACTCAGTGGCCTAGGGTTACACTCGGCAACAGAGGCCACTTCATACTCTTTTGTGGCCTCCAGGGTCCAATCATGGGAGGTTCAAGATCACATTTTATGAGATAACGGGATGTGTAGTAAGAACTTTGATTTTTAATCTAGTCTGGATGGTCTTCGTGTCAGGATTCCATCTTTCAATCTTAATTGTTTTTCTATTAAGGACACCATCCCCCCTAAAGTCAGACATGCTTTGATGGGTGCCCTTTTTACCAAAATTGTTAAGGACAAGGATGTTAAATTTGAAATGAACACCAAACATAAATATGTTTTGAAGTGTCTCCAAATAGAGCATGCTCAAAATTTTCTTCTTGTTATTCCTCTTGATGGATTTGGACTGCATATGTCACCAGTGGAGTACTATACTATCTGATCGGCCTTTTTCACGCATCTGGAAATGAACGCGGGACAAAGGAAGGAATCAAGCTTTAAATTTATAACCCGAAACCTTCTAGGCCCCCACAACTTTATTACGGGGTAGAAGTAGATATACGAGGTCGAACATAGGGACGTGGTGACGTTTAGGATGCCACAGATCTCATTCTTTAGTCAGATAAGCCAAGACGATAGTCGATAAAAGTAAGTGCTAGAACTAGTCTAGCGGGTTGTCACGATATAAAACAAAACAAAGAAAACAAAACAAAACAAAACAGAGCTCGTGAGTCTACTAATCAGAGAAAGAGAGTTCCTGGCTATGTAACCACAAACAGGGCAGTCTATGCACTCGTTCTCAGGCATAGACAACCCTCAAACACCCAAGCAAGCATCTAGTACGCACAGTGGCTTCTGTCCTGTGGGGTCGTCCCACTCGCTCTCGCGATGCGTGACTAAAACCATCAACAATATGTCAATGACCCTCTCTCGAGGAATGACATATCAACACCTCGGGATACACTAAGTTCCCTCTCGGGTCTTAGGATATTCCAGGGTGTTAGGAACATAATACCTCAGATCGTCCTCCTCTCGGGTTCAGATCCAAACTATCGTCTCTTAGCTATTCCTACAACGGATCTCTCGATACAGGAAGAAATAGCAGTTCAAGCGAGTAAGAGATCAACCAAACAAGCAATCATAACTTGGAAAGAGAAAATAGAACATGCAACATACTAGATCTGATATGAATCTACTTGCTTAAGGCAAAAGTATATAAACATGCCCAAATTGGGCTACATAGCCAAGAAAGAGCTAACTAGCCATAGACAAGCATAGCTGGCACCGAACAAAGATGGATAAACATCGTTTGTACAAGAAACAAAGGAATGCAGTAGAATGAAAGAGAAGAGGGAAGAGATATAGCCTGTAGAGGAGAGGTGGCTCTCGCTCCTCGACCTCTGTGCAGGTCGGATCTCGGCCCTTGGGTCTTCACTTCGTCCCTCTGGACTCCTCGGCTCTCTCTCTCTAGACCGTATCTGACAACTGTATCAGGTAACCGTATCGGGCAGACTGTATCGGGAAACCATATCGGGCAACCGTATCGGGCAGACTGTATCGGGCAACCGTATTGAGCAACCATATCAGGAAGACCGTATCGGGCAACCGTATCGGGAAACCGTATCGGGCAATCGTATCGGGCAGTAGACTTTTGGGGAACTCGACACACTAGCTCCTTGGTCTAGGAACTAGCTCTTGCAGGTCCTCCCTCTGGCTCCTCCTCTTTGTAGGTTGGCAACTGCTATTTGTAGGTAGCGAGTTGATGGGAGTTGTAGCTTTTATTGGTCCACGTGTCCTTCATCTGTGGATTCGATCTTGAGGCATCAGGTGGGCCAATATGACTGTCGCTCGAAGACCGTGTCGGGCAGGGGGAGTTTCAGGCAGATGTATCGGCCAGCCATATCGGGCAGGCCATATCGGGCAGCCGTATCAGCCAGACCATATCGGGCAGGCCGTATCGGGCAGACCATATCGGGCATCTGTATTGGCTAGGCCCTATCGAGCAGTCGTATCGGCTAGGCTCTATCAGGCAGCCGTATCGGCCAGGTCGTATCGGGCAGCCGTATCGGCCAGCTGCTGGAATTCTTGTCTTTTTAGGTTCGGTACTTGAGAGTCCCAAAATTGGCTAGTTTCGGTGCCTGCAAGTCTAAAATAGGCTAATTAGCTACATTATTGGCTATTTTTACTACTTTTATCTAATGAGATACAGAAAACACAAAACATGAACAAAAGAGTGCATATTAAGACTAAAGTGGCACAAAACTATAGATAAAATGCATAGAAAATATGCGCTAATTTGGGTGTTATCAACTACCCCAAGCTTAAAACTTTCTTGTCCTCAAGCAAGGATGTGCTCAAAGAACAAAAAGATAACATCCAAATTAAGCTTGGCAGTAAATGCTAAGGTTAAGAAAAATAGTTTAAAACATCAATTCTCCTGATCCATGTCGTTTCAGAACAAACCCCCACCTGTCAGGCACAATCCTGCCAAAGCAAGATCAAAGAGCGTCCAAGCGAGATTAAGCAAATTCACTATAGCCTGTCAATACTCATGAGGGTTTGAACCATAATTATTTAAACATGAAAGAGTTGTCACACAGGTGATCACGCGGGTGATGAGCAATGAGCCATCACCATGAATCCATGCAAACCAATCAGGAATACCACGCCTCTCACTTATTCATGTCCTAAGAAACAAAGCAAAAAGACTCTAATGACTTCTGAGGATCCCGATCTGCGTCAGGTTGGTCCATGTAGCGAGAAACAGTCCCTACAGTCCGGACCAGTTGGCCCAAAGCAGTGAGATGAACTCCTCGTACTGCACTTGAACCAACCCTGCTACTGAGATTGTCTCATAGGTCACCTAGGGGGTTCCTAGTGACTCTCTAATGAGCTTTTAGAGTGGTACTACCCGACACAACATATCCGCGTTCATGAGCACAGTCATACATCGGCTGGGCACCATCCTCAACTCTCCTAAAAGGGAAAACAACACTCATTTATTGTTCACACTCAGGCTTTTATCATCTGCATTCTATTTTTAGGCTTGGGTGAGAACTATATAGATATTTTGGGATTTTGTGGGCGGCCAAGCCTCTTTTGCACATTTTTATTTTTTTTCATCTTTTTGACTCAATATAATGTGAGAAGGAACATAGTCCATCAAGGAGAAACATTTCATCTTGATCATAGCTCAAAGCCCATCATAATCTGCTTGATACCTGTGTGAGAAGTAACAATTATAATTCAAAAATCCTTAGAATAGAGGCAAGCTTGTGAAACCGCAGGTAGGATTCTTTAATCATGTTTTAGCTCATTCCAACGGTCCTTTACCATGGATTCACCATTCACAACATAGATCAAGGGAATTTAGCTTTAAGCTATGAAAAAGGGACATAACCTTAGATTTATTACCAAACTCAAGGAAAGAGTCAAAGAGCAAGTCAACCAAGAGGTCAAGCAATTTTTAAGATGAAAATTGTGCATCTAGGCATAAAGTCAAGCATTTATCTATTAGGTTCGCACCATATAGCCATAATTGCAAAGCTAAAAAGTTGAAAATTTTGAAAATTTAAGATTAAATTTAGGAAATAGACATGCATGCAAGTAGGGTGAAGAGAAAAGAAGGGCGAAGCCTACCACCCCAAGCTTAAAATTTTTTCTCGTCCTCGAGCAAGACTTAAACTTGAGATAGTGAGGCAGGAATGAATGATCTTAACGACAGTTATTGAAGTTCTAAAGATGATGCATGAATACAAGGATATTAAAACAGTTAGAGGAAAGAAACTAACTAACAAGAACATGAAAATCAAAATTTATTGTAATGAAAGGGCGGGAGGGTGGGTGATAGAAAAGGGGGTGGTTGCCCCACGATACCGACACTGGGATCCCAAATCCTAAGTTTTGGGACCAATGTCACCTGTGTCTTGCCGACGGGTTCCACCACATAGTAGGAGTAGAATAGGCAGATGTGTTGGCCCTTTCGAGTCCGAAGAAGTAAAGTGAAATCTGGCGACTCAGTGAAGTCATCTTTGTGCTGGAAGTGGCTTGAACTGCATTGGGATGAATTCTTCAGCATTTCATACTCAGGGTACCTTTCATTATATGATTCTGAAAATGAAGGTCCTGGGATGTCGACATAGGATGAGATAGATGAGAGAGGTTGGACGTCATCTTGAGGTCTCATATCTTCTCTCTCCATCTCTACACTTGAGGTTGGATGCTCAGATAAATCTTCATGTACCGTTTGAGTCATCCAATCATCTTCTGAGCAAAAAGTACCCCCTGATGAATCTGTTTATGGTTCTACCACCCCAAGCTTATCACCTGGCGTAGAGTCAGGGGTGTCTTCATGCTCAACAGCCATGTTGTAGTGAACCGTCCATCCTACCCCCTTGACATCCACTAAGCCTTGTGAAGGTATGGTGGTGAATGATGGCTCGTGCTGCTCCAACTCGTCTTCATTACTATACTCACTGCTCCATGTCGAGCAGCTGTCGTCATCGTCGTCTTCGAACAAATTGTTCCAAACCATGGTTGGTGTACTGCTCAAAGCGAAATGACAAGTCTCAATATGATAAATGTCACTCTGGTCTGGTTCAATATCTGACTCTGGTTCCTCAAACCAACCTTTTGGTTGTGAGGTCGATTGGCTCTTCGAGTCTTCACCATTGTCATCATAGACCCACTCATGTCTATGACTCATTTCTTCCATTGGTTCATCAACTAGGTCATCTGGATAGAATGAAGGGCTTCCCCAAGTGGGTTGGTCTTCACAGAAAAATCCTAGTGAATCCAGTTGATGGTCTGAATAGGATGGTGATGCATACTCCACTTCATACCCAATGGAATGGTCCTGATGACTAACGTCTTCATTATCTTGTGATGGCATTTGTAATTGGATTGTAACTAAATCCATGAACTCTTAGAGCCTCCTGCCTTGTTCAACATCTTTATCATGAAGTTGTTGTACTTGAGCAGCAATGCTTTCGAGACCCATCGATTCTGCCATGCACATTGGTTGCTGACCTGCTGTACCAAACTGATGTGCTTAAACGAATCCTCGCTCAACAGTTTGAACTAGACTTCTACTACAGTATGCAGCCTCGGTGGCTACTTTGAGATGACGATCCTGCTCTTCTAGCAGTTGTTGTATTGGATCGACATCTTCTTGGAGATAAGGGGCTAAGGAGGCGAGTGCTTGAATACTTTCCCTAGCCAACTCCACTGCCTTAATCAGTTCTTGATCCCATGATAGAATGGGGGTCGATGGTTGACTGACAGTCTCCTTTGTTGGAATTTCAACATATGACGACGGTGGAGGTGAGTATAACTCGACTAGATGTAGAGCATGACCTTCAATTATTTGCCAATAGTCGGAACTGTAGAAAAACTCAGGAGGACAGGTGGACAAGATGATTTGTCTTGTGGAAGCAAGGTCCATGGCTGAAAAAGGTATGAGAAAAAGAAAAGTGATTTAGTATATATGAACAAGTATGTGTAAAGCAAGAGGAAAACTATGCATGTATATTCAAACTTATAGTGACAGAACAAAAATTTACTAGGCGTGTAAACGTGGAAAACCACGTCCCCGGCAACGGCACCAAAAGTTGATCGACCTTTTTCACACGTCTGGAAATGAACGCGGGAATAAGGAAGGAATCAAGCTTTAAATTTATAACCCGAAACCTTCTAGGCCCCCGCAACTTTATTACGGGGTCGAAGCAAATATACGGGGTCGAACACTGGGACGTGGTGACGTTTAGGATGCCACCGATCTCATTCTTTAGTTAGATAAGCCAAGACGATAGTCGATAAAAGTAAGTGCTAGAACTAGTCTAGCGGGTTGTCACGATATAAAACAAAACAAAGAAAACAAAACAAAACAAATCAGAGCTCGTGAGTCTACTAATCAGAGAAAGAGAGTTCCTAGCTATGTAACCACAAACGAGGCAGTCTATGCACTCGTTCTCAGGCATAGACAACCCTCGAACACCCAAGCAAGCATCTAGTACGCACAGTGGCTTCTATCCTGTGGGGTCGTCCCACTCGCTCTCGCGATGCGTGACTAAAACCATCAGTAACATGTCAATGACCCTCTCTCGAGGAATGACATATCAACACCTCGGGATACACAAAGTTCCCTCTCGGGTCTTACGATATTCCGGGGTGTTAGGAACATAATACCTCAGATCGTCCTCCTCTCAGGTTCAGATCCAAACTATCATCTCTTAGCTATTCCTACAACAGATCTCTTGATATAGGTAGAAACATCAGTTCAAGCGAGTAAGAGATCAACCAAACTAGCAATCATAACTTGGAAAGAGAAAATAGAACATGCAACATACTAGATCTGATATGAATCTACTTGCTTAAGGAAAAAGTATATAAACATGCCCAGATCGGGCTACATAGCCAAGATGGAGCTAACTAGCCATAGACAAGCATAGCTGGCACCGAACAAAGATGGATAAACATCGCTTGTACAAGAAACAAAGGAATGCAGTAGAATGAAAGAGAAGAGGGAAGAGATATAGCCCGTAGAGGAGAGGTGGCTCTCGCTCCTCGGCCTCTGTGCAAGTCGGATCTCGACCCTTGGGTCTTTACTTCATCCCTCTAGACTCCTCAGCTCTCTCTCTCTAGACCGTATCGGGCAACCATATCGGGCAATCGTATTGGGCAGTCCGTATCGGGAAGACCGTATCAGGCAGACTGTATCGGGCAGACCGTATCGGGCAACTGTATCGGGCAGACCGTATCGGGCAGACCGTATCAGGCAACCCTATCGGGCAACTGTATCGGGCAACCATATCGGGCAGACCGTATCGGGAAATCATATCGGGCAGTAGACCTTTGGGGAACTCGACACACTAGCTCCTTGGTCTAGGAACTAGCTCTTGCAGGGTCCTCCCTCTGGCTCCTCCTCTTTGTAGGTTGGCAGCTGCTATTTATAGGCAGCGAGTTGATGGGAGTTGTATCTTTTATTGGTCCACGTGTACTTCATCTATGGCTTCGATCTTGAGGCATCTGTGGGCCAATATGACTGTCGCTCAAAGACCGTGTCGGGCAGGGGGAGTGTCAGGCAGCTGTATCAGCTAGCCATATCGGGCAGGCCGTATCGGGCAGTCGTATCGGCCAGACCATATCGGGCAGGCCGTATCAGGCAGACCATATCCGGCAGCTGTATCGGCTAGGCCCTATCGGGAAGTCATATCGGCCAGGCCCTATCGGGCAGCCGTATCATCCAGGTCGTATCAGGCAGCCGTATCGGCCAACTGCTGGAATTTTTGTCTTTTTAGGTTCGGTACTTGAGAGTCCCAAAATTGGCTAGTTTCGGTGCCTGCAAGTCTAAAATAGGCTAATTAGCTACATTATTGGCTATTTTTACTACTTTTATCTAATGAGAGACATAAAACACAAAAAATGAACAAAAGAGTGCATATTAAGACTAAAGTGGCACAAAACTATAGATAAAATGCATAGAAAATATGCGCTAATTTGGGTGTTATCACTATCCTCCGGTATCATCTTTTGACCCCCCTATTCCATATTGAGAAAGTATAGGCATGCTTAGACACTTTTGCAGAGCATACCATTCATTGTATGGAGCTCTTAGGTTTCAAGCATAGACATGATCTTGTTAGGGATGCTCTTTATGATGTACTTAGACATGTAGGAGTGACTTCTAAGAAGGAGGCACTCGTGAATGTTTTGACCGATCCACATGATGGGAGATCAACACTGAGATTGGTAGATGTATTGAATTTTGGATGGGTTGGAGGTAAGAACACATGTGTCGATCTAACAGGGGTTTCCCCATTGGTGGGTTCGAAAGGTGGAGATTTTATTGTGGGACATGCTGCCTTGAAAACTACCTCAATTAAAGTGGCCAAGCATGAGAAAGCATGTATCAACAATCATCATGTTTTATACCTTTTATGCTTGACACTTTTGGTGTCCTGGCACCTAAGGCTGTAGATCTACTTAAGAGGGTCCAAAATATCATGCACAATAATGTTATGACCCAATATGTAAGGTCCCTAAACTTGCTTAATGAGTTGAATAAGCTTAATTACCATAATTGTAAGGACCCTGACCTGCGTTTAGGGCTTACCCTGTTTGTTTTTCTTAACCTTGATGGTTTGATGCTTTCTAATCACCTTTTAGTGGTGATTAGGGTTTGGTTGTGCTTTGTTGAGAGTTGGAGGTGCTACTTGCAAATAACCCAGGTCTAGGGTTTTGTGTGCAAGTTTGCCATCTTATGAGATGTTTTCCCTACTTTGCTTCCTCTAGGGTTGAGAGGAAGGCTTGGGCTTGTTGTTTGAGTTCTTTGGGCCTTTGTTGAGCTTGTTTGGGCTTTGGAGTTCCTTGTTTGGGCTTGCTTGGGCCTTGTGTCGGCCAAGTAGAGCTTGTGTCGGCCTAGGGTAGCTTGGTGTGTCACCCATGAAGCTTGGTCCAACCTTGGTCATGTTTGGAGAACACATGGTGCACATCTTGGACAAGTGTCTTTTGGCTTGCAAGAGTGGTGGGTTGAGTTTGTGGACATGTGTCCCTAGGGTGGACGACACATAGCAAGTGTTTACCTTGGTTTCTCCTCCTTCCTCATCTAAATAGGTGGTCCGTTCCTTAGCTTGAGGTCCCTTTAGTTCCTCTCCCTCTTGTGCACGACACACCCCATCTTCCCCTTGCTTGGTGGCCGACACACCCTTGTGTGAGCAGCTTGGAGGTCGACACACCCTTGGAAGGAGAAGGTGGTGGCCGATACACACCCTTGGAGGAGCCTTGGTGGTCGAGATACCCTTGGAGCTTGAAGTGCATCTTCTTCCTTGGAGCTTAAGGCGGGTTGCATGACTCTAAACCCTAACTACTTTACTCTCTTTTCATATATATTGCTTTAGTCTTGCCCTTGCACGTTTTGAGTTGTTTTTTAGCTATCTTGCATGTTGGCCGATCCTTGGTATCTAGGGTTTAGGGAGCAACACTCCTTTCTCCCCTTGGTCTAGATGAGTGAGCTTGAGCTCTAATGCCATGAGCAACACCCCTCTTTCCTACCCGATTGAGGTGACACATGACTTAGTGGCTTGAGCAATACCCTCATCTCACCTTGGGCAAGATGGTGAGCTCATTAGGTGGTTTTGATGAGATACACCTTGGTCGAGATGTGTGTGGGGAGGTGCTTCCCGACAGCCCTTGCCCTGGTTTCCCCTTGCACGGTTTTGAGTGAGGAAAGCTCCTCTTTTGTGCCTTGTGCGGGTGAGCACTCTGGCTCAGCTCGCCCAATGGGATGCACGCTCAGTAAGTTTAGTAGTTTTGGCTCGCCCGAAACCTGCTCGCCCAGTAGTTCCACTCGCCAGTGTTGTTGCTCGCTCAACTCTCCTTTGCTCGCCTGGTCTCAGTGATCACTCTATGTGTCCGCTCACCCGATATAACCTTGGCTCGCCCAACAGTTTAGCTCGCCCGATAACTCAGTGTGCTGCTCACCCGGTTTCCCCCTGACGCACCTACTTGCCCATGCCTTGCCTCGCCCGACAGGCCCTACTCACACGGTTTTAACCTGCTCGCCCGACCCAGCTTGTGTCGCCCGACACAATGCTTTGCTCGCCCGGTGGACCTGTCGCCCGAGACACACCCTTGCACGCCTTAGTTGAACCTTGCTCGCCTGACAGGGGAATCTTGCACGACACGCCCGATACTGCCCTGCTCAGTTTTATCTTGCACGCATGAGTTCTGCTCGCACGCCCGGTAACCTGGTGCATGTTGGTGCTGCACGCCCGATAGGTTAGCTAGGAATGGGTCCTACCCCGGGTGATCTCTAGTGAGAGTTTTGAATGTCTTTCGTGAGGGCACGATTGGTCATGGAAGGGTGACATGTCGACTATGCTTCTATGTTAGCTCATTTCTTAATGATGAAGTTCATATTCTCTTTAATATCAAATATGATCTTGAGCATGCATTAGAGTTTCTTGATAATGTGCTTACATGTGTAACCTTAAGATGAGGCACATATATGATTATTATTGTCCCTTTGTGCTGACAATGTGCTTAACCCTAATTGTCACACTATGGTAGTAATTGTAGTCCCTTGGTTATTCTCATTGATTATTGACTGGTGCTAACCATGTAGGAAATGCATAATCAGATGAAAGGTTATGAGAAATGGTTATATGTGAATACTGTGATGACAGGTGAATTATGAATGGTGTTCCATAATGATGATTAAAGCCTTGAGAGGCTATGGCACTATGTAATGAGGGATTGAGATCCCATGATATGTGATGATCCTTGAGATGGATTTAGGTGGTTGGCAAGAGGCCAAGTGATAACATGTGATGTGAGATCCTTGTGATGGATCAGTGTGATGTAAATTGTAGAGAATGCATAATGTTGAGTTTATGCTGTTTACTTTCTGTTATATCTTGCATGTTATACAACTTGGTTGAATCTTGCAATCCATCTAAAAGATACTAATTAATCATAGTGGAACTTATCATGTAGTTTTCCCTGGCCATAGATTCATCACCGGTCAGGATAGGGTGATGATGAAATGGGTTCTCCTGCGGGTTAACTCGGAGCGCATATTTTTGAATATGCGAGGTTTCTCCTAGCCTAAAGTGAGGAGGTAAGAGTGCAAATGCGGTTGTAGACTCAAGGGCGAGGTGAACATAGCCCAGTGATGTTAAGGGCGAGGTGAACATAGCCCAGTGATGTTAAGGGCGAGGTGAACATAGCCCAGTGATGTTAAGTGTGAGGTGAACATAGCCCATGGTTCCAGATATATAATATAATGAGCATGAATGCATTCATGACTTAGAGCACGATGTTTAAACACGTGGCTCAGTTTTACTAGCGCCATGACCTGTACCAAGGCGGGCTAGGCAGAGGGTAGCCTGAAGAGCTAACCCTGTGGCTTATGACCACTTTAGTAAGAGACTACGGTCCTTCTTATACTATACTCATGTCCCGCGGTAGAGGGTAGCCTGAAGAGCTAACCCTGTGGCTTATGACCACTTCAAGCATGAGACTGCGGTCCTGCTTATGTTATACTTATGTACGGAACATGAGGTGGAGAAGGTCTTGGATTCCGGATCATCCATTGACCTTGTATGGCACCGGCTATGGGCTTCACAGCCGAAGGTTGGAATTGAACGGTACGGTTCAATTCCTAATGGCATAATAAAACGTAATACATCCGTTTAGTATGTATTGATAAGACAAACACGAAACATTGGTTGAGGCCTTGTTTGTATTGTTAACTTTAATTATCTTGCTGTTACTGTGCATTACTCTTATGTGGTGAGTTTCATATATAGTTTATCTTGTCAATCATGTTCCATTGGAACACATGTGGGTTATATGCCCTTTTGATACAGCTGGTAAGTTTGAGGTTGGCTTGTTATTCATAACTATTACTGTTATACTCTTTATCAATAATCTGTTGTTATAAGCTCTATCTTATCTGAGGTTTTGTAGTTTTGGCGCGGAGTTATGCCTCCCACTGGGACAATGTTCAATTGTCTCACTCCGCTGGTTTACACCCTTTTTTTTAGGTGGTCGAGCTTGTCGTGGTGGTGGTCGCAGAGTTGCGGCCGAGCAGAGAGACGATCAGTAGAAGGCAAGCTTTGGAGATGCTGCTGTTTTGATGTTTTGGTGTAGAGTCTAGAGTCATCCCTGTACTCGCAGGTCCTTGGCGGTGTTTTGACGATGTTTTATGATGTACGACCGGGATCGTTTGTATATCCTGCTGATGACCAGATGTGGGCCTTTGTATGTATGAACAGGTGGTGAACGCATGGTTATGACATGACAACTGTTGCTCTAAGCTGTGGACATGTATCCAGACTTGTGTGGATATGTATATAACATGTTTTCTTGCAGGATGTGGACTGGAATGTAATATGTTTCTCAGTTTATTAGTTTTCCGCAATCGGTTTTAATTAACCTGTGTTTTTGATAAGCTGTGGTTATGGTGATTTCCGCACGTTTTCACGTAACACCTCGTTATTTGTGTGATAATGGGATGTGTTGCCACAAGTTTGGTATCAGAACTTTAGGTTCGCTGAGTCTACAGGGATCTAGGACTAGGTTGTGTTTGTTCTTATGAGTTTCCCAGATTTTCTCATAGAAATCTTCTGCCCTCAGCGGAAGAAAAGCCAAGATGTCTGGAAACCATGAAGAACCCGCTGCTGAGCACAGCGATGCTGCATCTGTTGATGGAGCAGTAGGACAGGAACATGAAGATCGGGTGCCTGAGGTCCCCCAACCTGACCCAGCCATACTTGAACACCCTGCCTACCAACAGCTTATGGGGCAGATGATGGCTACGGTGTATCTCATGGTTGAGCGATTACCAGTGCTTCCTCTACGAGCACAGGTTCCCCATGGAGAAGCATCAGGTATTGGGAAGACCTTCGAGCCTCTTCGCCGAGTCGGAGCTTCGGAATATGCTGGAATGACTGATCCAGCGGATGCAGATCTGTGGCTGACAAGCCTTGAGAAGGCTTTCTGGATCCTCGACATCCCCAAAGCAGACAAGGTAAAGCATGCTGTCTACCTTCTGAAAGGTAGTGTTGGTCACTGGTGGACCATCGAGGAAGAGAAGCGGCCTGGTGAGGTGATCTGTTGGGAAGTGTTTCGACGCGAGTTCGTCACCAGATACTTTCCCAAGACGGATCTGGATGAGAAGATCTGTCAGTTCGAGAGTTTGCGACAAGGAATGATGAACATCACTGAGTATGAAGCTAAGTTTATGGATCTGTTGAGGTTTTGTCCTCACATGGCGACGACAGACAAGGAACGGATCAGACGTTTCGAGAAGGGTCTGAGTGCTGAGCTGACGACACCGGTTTTTGCGTTGGAGAACCGAGAACGGTTTGCGACGTTTGTGGAATATGTTAGGAGGAATGAACGTTCGGTAAGAGAGAAGAGAGAGAGTCTATGGCTAAGAAGTGACCTTCTTAGTTCCAGGGTCAGAGGTTTGGTGGCTTCAAGAAGCCCAGGTTTTCGGCACCGGCAGCAATGAGAGGTTCTGGTAGGCCATCTCAGTGGTCTATGAGTAGAGGAAGAGGCTATGTTTCTTCACCATCTAAGGAACAAAGTTCAGCTTTTGTGGCGGTGACGGGGCCATCCCGGCCTTGGGATGATGTTAGGACATGCTATGCCTGTGGTCAGACAGGGCATATCAGGTCAAGTTGTCCCTACAAAGACGATGATGTGACGCAACAGCCGAGACGGAACCTTCAGGGGTCAGAGAGACCACAGCCCAGTGGTAGCAGAGGTCGAGGACGCGGTCAAGCATCTCAGACTGGATCGTCTGCTCAGGGAAGCAGAGGTCGTGGACAACAAGCAACATCTCGATTCTATGCTATGAATCAGCTGGAGGCGGTAGTCAACCCGCGAGTAGTGACAGGTCAGATGGAGTTATTTCATTCTGATATGTCTTCTTCTTGCTTTATATCTGTTCTGGTTGACCCGGGTGCTACTCACTCTTTTATTGCCTATAGTATGCTTGAGAACTGTCGTTTACCTGTTAGCTGTAAGAAGGATAGTTTGTTGTTAGAAACCCCTCTTGATGGTTCCTCTTTGCTTCGAGAAGAGTGTCCCTCTTGTGTCTTATCCTTCTCGGGACATCGCATTCAAGTGGACCTCATACCACTTGATATGCATAGTTTCGATGTCATCCTTGGGATGGATACCTTGGAGAGATATAAGGTTGTCTTGCACTGCGGTTCCAAGCAGGCAGTGTTTGATATTGCTGGAGAGAAGTGGATCTTCGAAGGAGATAGGAAGATTCTTCCGACGTGCTTAGTATCAGCTATGATGGCAGATAATTTGTTACGACAAGGATGTGAGGCGTTCTTAGCTCACGTGGTAGATACCGTAGTAGATGCCAAGGCCAAAGGTCCTAGCCTTGAGGAGGTGTCAGTCATTTGTGAGTTTGCAGACGTGTTTCCTGAGGAGTTCCCCCACCCCGAGAGATTGATTTCGAGATCAATATGGTTCCAGGAACGTAGCCAGTTGCGCAGACACCATACAGAATGGCTCCAGCAGAGATGGCAGAGTTGAAAAAGCAGTTACAGGAGTTGCTAGATAAAGGTTTTATCTGACCGAGTACGTCGCCTTGGGGTACTCCAGTGCTGTTTGTCAAGAAGAAGGATGGTTCAATGCGGTTGTGTATATACTACCGACAGTTGAACAAGGTCACGATCAAGAACAAGTACCCGTTACCGAGGATAGATGATCTGTTCGATCAGTTGCGTGGTGCTACAGTGTTTTCCAAGATCGATCTACGGTCCAGATATCATCAGTTGAGGATAAAGGCAGATGACATACCGAAGTCAGCCTTCAGAACAAAGTATGGTCATTATGAGTTTGTGGTTATGGACATTTTGTTTGGGATGATCGATGTCAGCAAGCTTTCCAGAGTCTGAAGGAGAAGCTGACCAGTGCTCCAGTGTTGATCTTTCTAGAGCCTGGGAAAGGCTATGTTGTTTTCTGTGATGCTTCCAAGAAAGGTTTAGGTTGTGTGTTGATGCAGGAAGATCATGTGGTTTCTTTTGCCTCGCGACAGCTCAAGAAGCATGAGGAGAACTATCCGACTCATGATTTGGAGTTGGCGGCGGTGGTTCATGCGTTAAAGATTTGGAGACACTATCTGTATGGGGAAGTGTGTCAAATCTTTACGGATCATAAGAACCTGAAGTATATCTTCACGCAGCATGAGTTGAACATGCGACATCGGCGATGGATGGAGTTGATCAACAACTACGACTGCACTATCGAGTATCATCCTAGTAAGGCAAATGTGGTAGCAGATGCGCTTAGCAGGAATTCTTCTCTTTCTTCAAAGAAGGCACAGTTGAGTTCCCTGGTTTGCCATAGGCGAGATATGCTTGTTTCTCTGTGACAGATGAATGTGCAGATGGAAGTTTCCTTGTTATCTGGTCTTTTCGCGCAGATGCAAGTCAAGCCTATGTTGAGGCAGCAAATCAAGGATGCACAACAGACAGATGAGGCGGTACAGTCGATCAGATCAGAGTTCGGAAGCGACAAGCGTGATGGGTTTCATGAGTCCGAGGATGGACTAGTTTGCTATCATGATAGGATGGTGGTTCCAGATGCTGATGACCTGAGGAAGTTGGTGCTCGAGGAAGCACATACGTCGATGTATGTGATGCATCCAGGTGTCATCAAGATGTATCATAGTATGAAGGATGTGTATTGGTGGCCCAGGTTGAAGAGAGATGTGGCTGAGCTCGTGGCAAGATGTGCGGTATGTCAGCAAGTGAAGGCTGAACATCAGAAGACGGTAGGTATGTTGCAACCTTTGCCGATACCGCAGTGGAAATGGGATCACATAACCATGGATTTCGTAGTTAGTCTGCCCAGGACAACTAGGAATCATGATTCCATTTGGGTGATAGTGGACATATTGACGAAGTCTACCCATTTTCTGCCTGTGAAGACAACGTATACGGCTGAGAAGCTTGCTCGAGTGTATGTTGATGAGATAGTTCGTTTGCATGGTGTGCCAGCGACGATAGTTTCCGACAGAGGTCCTCAGTTTACCAGTCATTTTTGGGAACAGTTGCACAGAGCGTTGGGAACGCAGCTGAGGTTCAATACAGCCTTTCATCCCCAGACAGATGGACAATCTGAAAGGACTATTCAGATTGTGGAGGATCTTCTTCGAGCTTGTGTTTTGCAGTTCCTAGGCAGCTGGGATGTACATCTGAGTTTGATAGAGTTTGCTTACAACAACAGTTATCAGCGAAGCATTGACATGGCTCCTTATGAAGCTCTGTATGGAAGGAAGTGCAGATCTCCCTTGTGTTGGTATGAATCTGGTGAGTATCAGCTTTTGGGTCCTGAGTTAGTGCAGCAGACGACGGAAAAGATCAGAGTGATCCAGCAACAGTTGAAAGTAGCACATGACAGGCAGAAGTCTTATGCAGACAATCGCCGACGACCATTAGAGTTTCAGGTAGGAGACAAAGTGTATCTTAAGGTCTCGCCTTGGAAGGGTGTGCTAAGGTTTGGTCGGAAGGGTAAGTTGGCACCCAGGTATATGGGGCCTTACCCAGTTATAGCACATGTTGGAAAGGTAGCTTACGAGATAGAGTTGCCTCTAGAGTTGCACAGGTTACATCCGGTGTTCCATGTCAGTATGTTAAAGAAAAGTCATCCAGATTCAGGTACAGTAATACAGCCAGTTGAGGTTGAGCTTGATGCAGATGTGACCTACGAGGAAGGTCCTGTGGCGATTCTTGACAGAAGGATCAAGAAGCTGAAGAGGAAGGACCTGGTTCTTGTGAAGGTTCTTTGGCAGCGTCGTGGCATCGAGGAAGCCACGTGGGAGCTTGAGGAAGAAATGAGGAGGAGGTATCCCTCGCTTTTCTCTTCGGATTTCGGGGATGAAATCCCTTAAAGGGGGTTAGATTGTAAGGACCCTGACCTGTGTTTAGGGCTTACCCTGTTTGTTTTGCTTAACCTTGATGGTTTGATGCTTGCTAATCACCTTTTAGTGGTGATTAGGGTTTGGTTGTGCTTTGTTGAGAGTTGGAGGTGCTACTTGCAAATAACCCAGGTCCATGGTTTTGTGTACAAGCTTTCCATCTTATGAGATGTTTTCCCCTCTTTGCTTCCTCTAGGGTTGAGAGGAAGGCTTGGGCTTGTTGTTTGAGTTCTTTGGGCCTTTGTTGAGCTTGTTTGGGCTTTGGAGTTCCTTGTTTGGGCTTGCTTGGGCCTTGTGTCGGCCAAGTAGAGCTTGTGTCGGCCTAGGGTAGCTTGGTGTGTCACCCATGAAGCTTGGTCCAACCTTGGTCATGTTTGGAGAACACATGGTGCACATCTTGGACAAGTGTCTTTTGGCTTGCAAGAGTGGTGGGTTGAGTTTGTGGACATGTGTCCCTAGGGTGGACGACACATAGCAAGTGTTTACCTTGGTTTCTCCTCCTTCCTCATCTAAATAGGTGGTCCGTTCCTTAGCTTGAGGTCCCTTTAGTTCCTCTCCCTCTTGTGCACGACACACCCCATCTTCCCCTTGCTTGGTGGCCGACACACCCTTGTGTGAGCAGCTTGGAGGTCGACACACCCTTGGAAGGAGAAGGTGGTGGCCGATACACACCCTTGGAGGAGCCTTGGTGGTCGAGATACCCTTGGAGCTTGAAGTGCATCTTCTTCCTTGGAGCTTAAGGCGGGTTGCATGACTCTAAACCCTAACTACTTTACTCTCTTTTCATATATATTGCTTTAGTCTTGCCCTTGCACGTTTTGAGTTGTTCTTTAGCTATCTTACATGTTGGCCGATCCTTGGTATCTAGGGTTTAGGGAGCAACACTCCTTTCTCCCCTTGGTCTAGATGAGTGAGCTTGAGCTCTAATGCCATGAGCAACACCCCTCTTTCCTACCCGATTGAGGTGAGCACATGACTTAGTGGCTTGAGCAATACCCTCATCTCACGTTGGGCAAGATGGTGAGCTCATTAGGTGGTTTTGATGAGATACACCTTGGTCGAGATGTGTGTGGGGAGGTGATGCCCGACAACCCTTGCCCTGGTTTCCCCTTGCATGGTTTTGAGTGAGCAAAGCTCCTCTTTTGTGCCTTGTGCGGGTGAGCACTCTGGCTCAGCTCGCCCAATGGGATGCACGCTCAGTAAGTTCAGTAGTTTTGGCTCGCCCGATACCTGCTCGCCCAGTAGTTCCACTCGCCAGTGTTGTTGCTCGCTCAACTCTCCTTTGCTCGCCCGGTCTCAGTGATCACTCTACGTGTCCGCTCACCCGATATAACCTTGGCTCGCCCAGCAGTTTATCTCGCCCGATAACTCAGTGTGCTGCTCACCCAGTTTCCCCCTGACGCGCCTGCTCGCCCATGCCTTGGCTCGCCCGACAGGCCCTGCTCACATGGTTTTAACCTGCTCGCCCGGCCCAGCTTGTGTCGCCTGACACAGTGCTTTGCTCGCCCGGTGGACCTGTCGCCTGAGACACACCCTTGCACGCCTTAGTTGAACCTTGCTTGCCCGACAGGGGAATCTTGCACGGCTCACCCGATACTGCCCTGCTCAGTTTTATCTTGCACGCATGAGTTTTGATCGCACGCCCGGTAACCTGGTGCATGTTGGTGCTGCATGCCTAATAGGGCTGCACGCCCGATAGGTTAGCTAGGAATGGGTCATGCCCGGGGTGATCTCTAGTGAGAGTTTTGAATGTCTTTGGTGAGGGCACGATTGGTCATGGAAGGGTGACATGTCGACTATGCTTCTATGTTAGCTCATTTCTTAATTATGATGTTCATATTCTCTTTAATATCAAATATGATCTTGAGCATGCATTAGAGTTGCTTGATAATGTGCTTATATGTGTAACCTTAAGATGAGGCACATATATGATTATTATTGTCCCTTTGTGCTGACAATGTGCTTAACCCTAATTTTCACACTATGGTAGTAATTGTAGTCCCTTGGTTATTCTCATTGATTATTGATTGGTGCTAACCATGCAGGAAATGCATAATCAGATGAAAGGTTATGAGAAATGGTTATATGTGAATACTGTGATGACAGATGAATTATGAATGGTGTTCCATAATGATGATTAAATCCTTGAGAGGCTATGGAACTATGTAATGAGGGATTGAGATCCCATGATATGTGATGATCCTTGAGATGGATTTAGGTGGTTGGCAAGAAGCCAAGTGATAACATGTGATGTGAGATCCTTATGATGGATCAGTGTGATGTAAATTGTAGAGAATGCATAATGTTGAGTTTATGCTATTTACTTTCTGTTATATCTTGCATGTTATACAACTTGGTTGAATCTTGCAATCCATCTAAAAGATACTAATTAATCATAGTGGAACTTATCATGTAGTTTGCCCTGGCCATAGATTCATCACCAGTCAGGATAGGGTGATGATGAAACGGGTTCTCCTGCGGGTTAACCCGGAGCTTATATTTTTGAAATGCTAGGTTTCTCCTAGCCTAAAGTGAGGAGGTAAGAGTGCAACTGCGGTTGTAGACTCAAGGGCGAGGTGAACATAGCCCAGTGATGTTAAGGGCGAGGTGAACATAGCCCAGTGATGTTAAGGGCGAGGTGAACATAGCCCAGTGATGTTAAGTGTGAGGTGAACATAGCCCATGGTTCCAGATATATAATATAATGAGCATGAATGCGTTCATGACTTAGAGCACGATGTTTAAACACGTGGCTCAGTTTTACTAGCGCCATGACCTGTACCAAGGCGGGCTAGGCAGAGGGTAGCCTGAAGAGCTAACCCTGTGGCTTATGACCACTTTAGTAAGAGACTACGGTCCTTCTTATACTATACTCATGTCCCGCGGTAGAGGGTAGCCTGAAGAGCTAACCCTGTGGCTTATGACCACTTCAAGCATGAGACTGCGGTCCTGCTTATGTTATACTTATGTACGGAACATGAGGTGGAGAAGGTCTTGGATTCCGGATCATCCATTGACCTTGTATGGCACCGGCTATGGGCTTCACAGCCGAAGGTTGGAATTGAACGGTACGGTTCAATTCCTCATGGCATAATAAAACGTAATACATCCGTTTAGTATGTATTGATAAGAGAAACACGAAACATTGGTTGAGGCCTTGTTTGTATTGTTAACTTTAATTATCTTGCTGTTACTGTGCATTACTCTTATGTGGTGAGTTTCATATATAGTTTATCTTGTCAATCATGTTCCATTGGAACACATGTGGGTTATATGCCCTTTTGATACAGCTGGTAAGTTTGAGGTTGGCTTGTTATTCATAACTATTACTGTTATACTCTTTATCAATAATCTGTTGTTATAAGCTCTATCTTATCTGAGGTTTTGTAGTTTTGGCGCGGAGTTATGCCTCCCACTGGGACAATGTTCAATTGTCTCACTCCGCTGGTTTACACCCTTTTTTTTAGGTGGTCGAGCTTGTCGTGGTGGTGGTCGCAGAGTTGCGGCCGAGCAGAGAGACGATCAGTAGAAGGCAAGCTTTGGAGATGCTGCTGTTTTGATGTTTTGGTGTAGAGTCTAGAGTCATCCCTGTACTCGCAGGTCCTTGGCGGTGTTTTGACGATGTTTTATGATGTACGACCGGGATCGTTTGTATATCCTGCTGATGACCAGATGTGGGCCTTTGTATGTATGAACAGGTGGTGAACGCATGGTTATGACATGACAACTGTTGCTCTAAGCTGTGGACATGTATCCAGACTTGTGTGGATATGTATATAACATGTTTTCTTGCAGGATGTGGACTGGAATGTAATATGTTTCTCAGTTTATTAGTTTTCCGCAATCGGTTTTAATTAACCTGTGTTTTTGATAAGCTGTGGTTATGGTGATTTCCGCACGTTTTCACGTAACACCTCGTTATTTGTGTGATAATGGGATGTGTTGCCACAAGTTTGGTATCAGAACTTTAGGTTCGCTGAGTCTACAGGGATCTAGGACTAGGTTGTGTTTGTTCTTATGAGTTTCCCAGATTTTCTCATAGAAATCTTCTGCCCTCAGCGGAAGAAAAGCCAAGATGTCTGGAAACCATGAAGAACCCGCTGCTGAGCACAGCGATGCTGCATCTGTTGATGGAGCAGTAGGACAGGATCATGAAGATCGGGTGCCTGAGGTCCCCCAACCTGACCCAGCCATACTTGAACACCCTGCCTACCAACAGCTTATGGGGCAGATGATGGCTACGGTGTATCTCATGGTTGAGCGATTACCAGTGCTTCCTCTACGAGCACAGGTTCCCCATGGAGAAGCATCAGGTATTGGGAATACCTTCGAGCCTCTTCGCCGAGTCGGAGCTTCGGAATATGCTGGAATGACTGATCCAGCGGATGCAGATCTGTGGCTGACAAGCCTTGAGAAGGCTTTCTGGATCCTCGACATCCCCAAAGCAGACAAGGTAAAGCATGCTGTCTACCTTCTGAAAGGTAGTGTTGGTCACTGGTGGACCATCGAGGAAGAGAAGCGGCCTGGTGAGGTGATCTGTTGGGAAGTGTTTCGACGCGAGTTCGTCACCAGATACTTTCCCAAGACGGATCTGGATGAGAAGATCTGTCAGTTCGAGAGTTTGCGACAAGGAATGATGAACATCACTGAGTATGAAGCTAAGTTTATGGATCTGTTGAGGTTTTGTCCTCACATGGCGACGACAGACAAGGAACGGATCAGACGTTTCGAGAAGGGTCTGAGTGCTGAGCTGACGACACCGGTTTTTGCGTTGGAGAACCGAGAACGGTTTGCGACGTTTGTGGAATATGTTAGGAGGAATGAACGTTCGGTAAGAGAGAAGAGAGAGAGTCTATGGCTAAGAAGTGACCTTCTTAGTTCCAGGGTCAGAGGTTTGGTGGCTTCAAGAAGCCCAGGTTTTCGGCACCGGCAGCAATGAGAGGTTCTGGTAGGCCATCTCAGTGGTCTATGAGTAGAGGAAGAGGCTATGTTTCTTCACCATCTAAGGAACAAAGTTCAGCTTTTGTGGCGGTGACGGGGCCATCCCGGCCTTGGGATGATGTTAGGACATGCTATGCCTGTGGTCAGACAGGGCATATCAGGTCAAGTTGTCCCTACAAAGACGATGATGTGACGCAACAGCCGAGACGGAACCTTCAGGGGTCAGAGAGACCACAGCCCAGTGGTAGCAGAGGTCGAGGACGCGGTCAAGCATCTCAGACTGGATCGTCTGCTCAGGGAAGCAGAGGTCGTGGACAACAAGCAACATCTCGATTCTATGCTATGAATCAGCTGGAGGCGGTAGTCAACCCGCGAGTAGTGACAGGTCAGATGGAGTTATTTCATTCTGATATGTCTTCTTCTTGCTTTATATCTGTTCTGGTTGACCCGGGTGCTACTCACTCTTTTATTGCCTATAGTATGCTTGAGAACTGTCGTTTACCTGTTAGCTGTAAGAAGGATAGTTTGTTGTTAGAAACCCCTCTTGATGGTTCCTCTTTGCTTCGAGAAGAGTGTCCCTCTTGTGTCTTATCCTTCTCGGGACATCGCATTCAAGTGGACCTCATACCACTTGATATGCATAGTTTCGATGTCATCCTTGGGATGGATACCTTGGAGAGATATAAGGTTGTCTTGCACTGCGGTTCCAAGCAGGCAGTGTTTGATATTGCTGGAGAGAAGTGGATCTTCGAAGGAGATAGGAAGATTCTTCCGACGTGCTTAGTATCAGCTATGATGGCAGATAATTTGTTACGACAAGGATGTGAGGCGTTCTTAGCTCACGTGGTAGATACCGTAGTAGATGCCAAGGCCAAAGGTCCTAGCCTTGAGGAGGTGTCAGTCATTTGTGAGTTTGCAGACGTGTTTCCTGAGGAGTTCCCCCACCCCGAGAGATTGATTTCGAGATCAATATGGTTCCAGGAACGTAGCCAGTTGCGCAGACACCATACAGAATGGCTCCAGCAGAGATGGCAGAGTTGAAAAAGCAGTTACATGAGTTGCTAGATAAAGGTTTTATCTGACCGAGTACGTCGCCTTGGGGTACTCCAGTGCAACTGCGGTTGTAGACTCAAGGGCGAGGTGAACATAGCCCAGTGATGTTAAGGGCGAGGTGAACATAGCCCAGTGATGTTAAGGGCGAGGTGAACATAGCCCAGTGATGTTAAGGGTGAGGTGAACATAGCCCAGTGATGTTAAGGGCGAGGTGAACATAGCCCATGGTTTCAGATATATAATATAATGAGCATGAATGCGTTCATGACTCAGAGCACGATGTTTAAACACGTGGCTCAGTTTTACTAGCGCCGTGACCTGTACCAAGGCGGGCTAGGCAGAGGGTAGCCTGAAGAGGTAACCCTGTGGCTTATGACCACTTCAGCAAGAGACTACGGTCCTGCTTATGCTATACTCATGTCCCGTGGTAGAGGGTATCCTGAAGAGCTAACCCTGTGGCTTATGACCACTTCAAGCATGAGACTGCGGTCTTGCTTATGTTATACTTATGTACGGAACATGAGGCGAAGAAGGTCTTGGATTCCGGCTCTTCCATTGACCTTGTATGGCACCGGCTATGGGCTTCGCAGCCGAAGGTTGGAATTGAACGGTACAGTTCAATTGCTCAGGGAATAATAAAACATAATACAGCCATTTAGTATGTATTGATAAGACAAACACGAAACATTGGTTGAAGCCTTGTTTGTATTGTTAACTTTAATTATCTTGCTGTTACTGTGCATTACTCTTATGTGGTGAGTTTCATATATAGTTTATCTTGTCAATCATGTTCCATTGGAACACATGTGGGTTATATGCCCTTTTGATACAGCTGGTAAGTTTGAGGTTGGCTTGTTATTCATAACTATTACTGTTATACTATTTATCAATAATCTGCTATTATAAGCTCTATCTTATCTGGGGTTTTGTAGTTTTGGTGCGGAGTTATGCCTCCCGCTGGGACAATGTTCAATTGTCTCACTCCGCTGGTTTACACCCTTTTTTTTTAGGTGGTCGAGCTTGTCGTGGTGGTGGTCGCGGAGTTGCGGCCGAGCAACGAGAAGATTAGTAGAAGGCAAGCTTTGGAGATGCTGCTATTTTGATGTTTTGGTGTAGAGTCTAGAGTCATCCATGTACTCTCAGGTCCTTGGCGGTGTTTTGACGATGTTTTACGATGTACGACCGAGATCGTTTGTATATCCTGCTGATGACCAGATGTGGGCCTTTGTATGTATGAACAGGTGGTGAACTCATGGTTATGACAGGACAACTGTTGCTCTAAGCTGTGAACATGTATCCAGACTTGTGTAGATATGTATATAACATGTTTTCTTGCAGGATGTGGACTGGAATGTAATATGTTTCTCAGTTTATCAGTTTTCCACAATCGGTTTTAATTAACCCGTGTTTTTGATAAGCTGTGGTTATGGTGATTTCCGCACGTTTTCGCGTAACACCTCGTTAACTGTGTGATAATGGGATGTGTTGCCACAATAATGTAATGATTTTAACCCTAATCTAACCTTTTTATATGCTTTGAAATGATAATACAAGCTTAAGTTTCAAATTGGGTCCAATTTGGACACTGGTTGAGCAAGTTATGCAATTTTCTACACATTTTGGACTTTTCTACAATTTATCCAATTGAGAGGTTTTCTTTAAAATCTGTCACTTGAATTATGTTCCTTGGATATTCTATCATCATTATTGAGCTTCTTGATCCATGTGACACCTATTGAAACCTTGGTTTGAAGGTGTTTTCTCTAAGGGTATTTTAGGGTTTACCCCTTCATGGATGAGCTACCTTTAGTAGTTATGAATTAATGAATTATGTGATTGGCTGGGAAATTCAACAAAGGAAAGCTAATCAGGTCTATATGGATGGTGGGGGATCTTCTTGTGTGTGTGCTTGTATATTCGTAATAGTTTAAGGCCATAGACACATGGGGAAGTTACTTTTACACCTCATGCTTGCTTCCATCATTATCCATGGGCTATATTTACCTCTTCATTGCCCATGTTAGAAACTATGCTTGATTTCTCTTTCCTTTAACCTGGAGAAACGGCTCCTCTCTGTTTTTATGCAGAACCAAGTGCTCTAAGGTAGAAGACAACCTCTTTTTGGAGAAGAAGGTCTCCTACAGCTCCATTAAGCCCTACTTAGGGTTTCCAAGGTCATCATCTAGGGATTTTGACCAAGGAAAGTTATTTTCTTCCTTTCTTCTCTATTTCTCTTTCTATTGTCCTTACTTATACCTTCCTCCAGGTCGGAACCTTGCTATTCTATGGTAGAAATTGCTCTAAAGCTCTAAAACCCTACCTTTCTAGCTCCTTATGCTTAGGGTTTGCTCATTTGATGAAGAAAGGTGCAAAGATGGACGAGTTCATAGCATATGCTTGGATTTTCTATCCTACCTGCTCGAGATTTCTTATGTTTGGGGTTTCATCTTCTCATAGAGGAAAGTTTTATAACTTGCCCCACGCTTGTTTCTTACCGTAAGCTTTCTAGATCATGTTCTTACTTGAAAATGATGATCCATGCACTAAAAAGCTATGCTTGACTTGGATTTCAATTTTTATAATGTTCCCTATTCTGATTTTAGTTATAGATGAACCTGTGATCATGTGTATGTTATTACTAAGGTATAATATGACTTGTATTAGGTTGGTTTGACAGCCTATGGTGCTAAGCACCTATCAACCAATGGTTAATTTTAGGATTTTAAGCTGATTTCTTCTATAAACCCATGACCCGATGATGGTACCATTGCAACAACCCTATGGTGTTGTCTTCATGACAATGGATGGTGGTAACCAAGGGTGTCAACTGACGTTCACCCCTTAGGTCATGTTTTGGCCTAATTAGAAGCCTAGTGATTAACAACTAAGTACCCTAATGATGCTATCAATCAATGGTGATATTAGTTTGATATTTGTTGCTAATTAACAAATATAGTGCTGATCTAACAACCTATGGTGACTTAATGGTCACTAATGATGGTGGATCAGGTCTCCAAAACCTATGGTGAGTTAATTATATAGTTGTATCATCAATTAAGCCTTAGACCAATGGTTTCTTGGGTAACTTGATGCAATGGTCGAACCTATATTGTAATTGATGGTTTTAATATATGAACTTGACCCAATGGTCAAGATATAATGTTTATTCCTCCAATAAATTGGAATTATGGCTAATGTAATATGTTGGTCCTAATAATGTGATTTAGATGGTTTCCTTTATATGATCAACATAAGGATCTTACTTGTTGGCAATGGATGGCTTGTTTTAAATGAACAGTCGATTGTGGGTTTTACCCTACTCTCAGTGGAACTGTTTGTGTTGTTAATCAAGGGATGTCTAGGGTTAGATGGTGAATCTTTATAGAGCACAAATCAAGGACTTCATAGGTGGTTTATCCAAGGTGTTTACTTATGTAAAAAACCCATGGTCTTACCTTTTAAACATCCAATGGTTCTGGGTGACATTGTGGTATGGTGATATGGGTTGAATGATGATGGAACATATGGAGGGTTACCCTTAATAAGGTAGTCTTACCTATTCACTCATATGAATAGAAGGGATGATAATCATATTGTGTTGATATGTAACCCTAATGAGGTATAGCTTGTTATACCTAGCTTTAATATAACTAAATGATGGTAATTGGGTATGAATAGTTCTTGGATGACTAATACAATCATGAAGTACTATGTTAATGTTGTTGAAATCCTAGTATGCTATAACCCAATGGTAACACCTTGATTTATGTGTGGGTTTATACTTGAGAATAGTATGGAATGTGATGGTGATGCTTCACCATATGCATCTATGATCGAATGGGGATTCCTTGAGTTAAGAGTTTGGGTATAAGTGTTGATTAATAACATTAATATAATTTATCTTGTTGAACATAACTCTAATGCAAATAGATAAAGATGAGTATTCATGTTTAACATTCTTATATGATGGCATGATGGTGAAATAACCTCCTTAACATGATCATAACCTTAATGTGTTAATTGGTGGTTGTCATAGTCACATGGTTGATACTTGCTTATGCAAAACATGTGCATTATGGATATGATGAGGGTTAATCATATCTAGATTCCTTTCATGTTGATGTAATAAAGGAATGTTCTTAATGTTAATATAAACCTGCTATGATTGTTTATGAATATCTCCTAGCTCATTAATGTAATATTGTGCTGATCTGGTGTATTATATGTAAGTAATGTTGTTGAGCCTTGTTATAAGGCATGCAAATATAATGATGATCTTGCAAAGAATAGATGATGGTCTTAATGACCTTTGGGCATGATTGAGCCCTGAATGAGGTGTAATCCTCTTGTGTTGATAAGGGTTGATTCCCTGTGATATTGTGAAAAGGATTTATATCCTGTGATAGTATGATGGTCTTAATGACCTTTGGGCATGGTTGAGCCCTGAATGTGGTGTAATCCTCTTGTGTTGATAAGGGTTGATATCATGTGATATTGTGAAAATGATTTATATCTTGTGATAGTATCATGACTAGTGTGGTCTCATGAATGGCAAGTGAATAGTACCATGTGATGATGAGATGAGAAATTACGTTTCACATCTTTTGTATCTTTTGAAGTTGTGATATTTATATGCTTGATAGAAGTGAATTAGGGTTTCTATGTCCACTTGTTTGATGCAACCTTAATTCACCCAATTGGAATAACTAATCAAGTGCAACTCTAATCATGTAGTGCCCTGTGCCATAGATCCATCTGAATGTCAGAACTTGCCAGATGGTGAAACGAGTATTCCTAAGGGAAACTCGGAGTGCATACTGTTGAGTATGTGGGGGTGGCAAGTTGAGGATATATCCTTGTCATCCACAATGCAGGTTGTGGAGGTTGGCAGTGGTCATGCCTCATACATCTTATGTGATTGAGAATGGCTGCGGTCATGTCTCATTGATTATATATGTGACAAGATTGGAGGACAATTGTGGTTGTACCTCGGATGGTAGGGTATGCATACCCACATCCTTTCACTAGTGTTGTGACCTTTACTAAGGACAGACTAGGTTGTTAGCAGCTTGACCTTATGTGTCGTACTGATCGGGGGTAGAGAAGATCTTCGGAGTCCGACTCTTCCTAGATCTTGTATGGCACTGATTTCGACTTAGCAGTGGTCAGTTGGATTTTGAGTGGTATCCTCAATTTCCTCATGGCATAATAAAAGATGTAATACAACCATATAGGATATATGTTTAGGGTTATACACGATGCTTCATATTGGATGATAGTCCTTGTTTGTTCTCTTTAAATAAAGATGATGCTTAGTGCAATTAAGAGATAGTAATTATACTTATGTTGTGGATATGCATAAGATTGTAAATGTGTACATACAGTAGTCATGCTTATGTTGATATCTATACTACTACTGCTGATTATAATTAGGATGCTAGATATATCATGTTGTTAGTTATGTTTAGCATGCTAGCCATGCCTCTATAATTAGAAATGCATATACTGCTAATCATGCTTATGCAAATACTCGTGCTTATGTTGATAGCTCTTCTTATGATATTGATATGTTCAAATTGTTAGACATGCTAATGTTGTTAGATATGCTTATGATGCTAGACTTGTTCATGTTAATAGAGATAATATGCTACTAGACTTGCTTATGCTAGTTATGCATATGCTATTGAATCTCTTATATGGTTAATAAGGAAAATGATGATAGTCAACTTGATGATGACAATTGTTATCAACTCCTTTATGTATTTTGTTAATCATCAGTGTTGCTGAGCCTATTTGTTATATGTGATTAAACTGCTTAAACTATCTCATTACCTAAAATGTTGTAATCAATAAATGTTGTTGGAGGTTATATCTCTTGCTGGGACATGGGTCTCACCCTTGTGGTTTGCCACATTTTTTTAGGTAATCGGAAGTGACGAAAACAAACATGTGGCAGCAAAGAGGAGCTATAGTAATGAATCTTTGAGAAAGTTGATTAGATGTATAGTGTATCCTAGAGTCATCCTTGTACTCTCAGCTCCGGATGAGAAAAAGTTTGTATATGGTGTTTCAAATGAATCGGACTTTTGTTAGCATATTAATGTTTGTTTGTGTGGCATATACAAATATTGTTCTCCTGTGTATATATGTGGTGTCTAAGATGATAGAACAATTTGTATCAAATTCTTGGTATAATATGGATATAAGAAAGATGTTGGGATCTTATGCAAATGTTTCTGAGCGGGTGCTGATGTTGAAATTAGTTTTATTTTACCCATATTTTTGGGTATGTGATTAATTAGTGATTGATTGTGTTTTATGCTTTGAGTAATCTCATTTAGTGTAACAGATTCTAACACAATATCTATGGATGCAATGTTTTGTAGAATTGGTTTTTCCATCCAAAAAGGACTGGCAACGCACCTTGTTGCCCGTCTGCCTTCTATCTCATTGTAATTGTTCATATACAACTAAAAGGTGACGAATAGTAAAGGTGTTTTTTTAGTTTTGGATGATGGATGAGGCACCCATTAGCTATGTGGGTTAACACCCTTTAGAATATACCATGATGTCTTCCATCACCCGTAAGTTACGGGTGAGTCCTGGCACACCTTTTCTACAAGAGGTCTCCTATAAAAATATGGTAGGAGATCAACCAAAACTCGTTTTTGTATAAAAGAATTCATTTTAGTGTGAAAAAGCAAATATTTCTTTCTCAAATACTATTTTAAGGAGTTGGGTTTTGGATGTCAATTCTAGAGTGTTATTAGTTATCCTATAGAATAAGTATAGGATGCATCTATACTACCATTCTTCGAGAGTCCTAGATGTAATGCAACAACCACACATATTTCTCGACAACACTATGCCTCCACTAGTCAAAATAGGTAGCTAAGGGGAATGGTAGACAATGACGAATCCCCATGCTTACAAAAGGGCATGTGCACCCTACATTTTGAAATCATATTAATATAAACTATTTGATTGTGTTTTATGATTTTTCTAGCTCACACTATTACCTTTTCACCCATCCTAACTTATCTTCTCTATTTGTAACATTCTCAAGTGGCGTATAACTATTAGCATTTTGTTGGCTCTGCCAATAGTTGTAGTCATTCACTTTGGCAGCTTGGGCCACTCCTCATTCTTGCTTTTTGGCTCTGGCATTGGTTGTACACATTCACTTCTATGGCTTGGGACGCTCCTCATTATTGTACTAATCTACCTTGGGTTTGGGAAGGTATGGTGTGGGTAGGGACAACCTCAAATGGGGAAGCTATAAATCCATCTGACCCCCATCACCATGACTAATCAGTGACATTTGGGAATTTGTCACCACCTTTTGGGATACTAAGGGGGTTATAAATGTTAGTTGTATGTCCTCATAGCAATCATTTGATGACTATAATTGAAATATATTGTATATGATTTTATTATTAACAAAGGTAATTCCTCTTATTATTTTTATTTAGTATTGAGATAATGAATAAATATAACAATATCCTAAAATGTTTTGACTTTATGACATATAATTTTGATTGAGGACCTAAAAATTATATCATATATATACCTAAGAGTACGTATTCTTGTTATGTACGTTGTCTATCATTGTTGTGGATACTTTAAGACAACAATAATAGATACGACTAGTGTGTACACTAAGTGATGACTATGTCTCTTTAGTCATGGTATTGGACATCAAATTAGACACATGGGTACTTGTTAGAGAACATGTTATACTAGACATAACACTTTGATATTAACACATGTAAGTCATATCATGGAAGTCAGAGTCATATCTCAACATGATAGTGGTGACTGTGATCCTTAGACCTGAGGTCAATACACTAATCACATGTTATTTTGTATAGTGTAACACTATCCCAACATGAATCTATATAAGGGTTTCCATACATGTGGTGATTGGGTTCATTGTGACACTTGTGGATCACTATAAGTGATGTAGATGGAACTTGCACATCCATTGGAGTGATATCATGGGCACTGGATAAGTGACACTATAAAATACATGACTATGTTCATGCGAGTCATGATGTTGAGCTTACACAATCTCAATAATGTGTTCTAGTTTAAGGAATATTGTTTGAATATTAAGAGGATTACAAATCCATGCCTTAGTTTCAATCTGAATATTTGTGACAAAGGGATTATAAAGTCATAGTAACATCAGTCACTTTATAGGTTCAAGTTATTATCACCTTATTCCAATTACTTAGGTAGAAATGATGTGTTTCTAGATAACTATCTTTTCTTATGAGATTACGAAAATCACTACCTACGTAATGTGAAATCTACAGGGTCACAGAATAACGATGCATAAGGAAATTGATGTTTGCACTCAAACATATGATTAGAATGAATCTGAATCATGTAAACAACCCAATCAGGGGACTATAAGGTCTAGTTGGTAAATTGGATGTTTTGGTTATGTGGAACAGTTAATTGTCATTTGCTTGACTTATTATCACT
Source organism: Alisma plantago-aquatica (assembly GCA_963693085.1). Classification (NCBI taxonomy): domain Eukaryota; kingdom Viridiplantae; phylum Streptophyta; class Magnoliopsida; order Alismatales; family Alismataceae; genus Alisma; species Alisma plantago-aquatica. Next base: position 1,489,265,026 of record OY856409.1, read on the forward strand.
TTAGGGGAACTGACAGGTCAGGTGACTCATTCAGTAGGCCGGTCAATTGAACCAAATCAGGGGAAGGACAAAAAGTTGCCCAATTTGATTTGGAATCGAATTGGCAAACTAAATCCAATTTGGACTAGTGAGTCGGGCTACTCACTAAGTGAGTCAGGTGAATAGTAGCCCAAATTGGTCCTAGTTGGGGAACTCGATATTTTAGCCGGGTGAATGAGATGGCAATATAACTTTTCCAAATTCTAGTCTATTTTTTGTTGGGATAAGGGATGTGATTGGACTTCAGAAATTCCAAGACCATGTCCTATATATGGGGGTGGACATCCATGGGATTGAGACACACCAACATAACATTATGTGAAAAGTTGTTTCAGAGTTCTTCTTCTTAAAGAGAGAAAAACCACCCCAAGGATAGTAGCCAACAATAGGAAGAGAAAGAGTTTTAGTGACGACTAGCACGTCGACAAATTGGAGTTCCTCTTCCTCTTAGTGACTGACATAGTCCTTTTTTAGGGCTTCATATTGTGTCTTTTTGCATCTTAATCACATCTAAACATGTTAGAATGCAAGTCAATTATCTCAATATGCATATTACTATCAAATGAACTTATGGGTGTTCTTTACATGTTTTTAAGGTACTTGTACCATGTAGGATGGATGAGTGAGATAGAGGGGTCCAGAGAAGACCCCAATGCTTCCCCAACCTACCCTTGGTGGCTAAAAATCAACCAAAGCAAAGAAAATGATGGATTTTAAATAATGGAGCTCAAAGTGCTACTGAAGACCCCATCACGACCATGGTGCCAAGGAACGACCGTGCTCTCCAATGTAAAAATCACAGGTCAATGTCCCATTTTGACATTCTACAACAATTCCTCCAAAATGGCTGTGCTACCCATCACGTTTGTGCCAAGAAACCCCCCAAAATGTCAGTGCCAGGTAGCACGACCATGCTGCCAAAGACCAGAATGGGCATACTGAAGAGAACAACCTCCACTCCACCTTGCCCACCACGCTCATGCTACCCAACATGACTGTTCTACCTATCCCCCACCACGGACGTGCTACCAACCTTCATTTCACCACTTCCAACCTGACATTTTTCACTTCCCACCATGGACATTTTCCTCCACCATGTCCATTCTGACCACCACCCACCACAACTGTTCTTCCCAGAATGACTGTTCTGCCACCTAAAACCTAGCTTTTCTATACTAAATTTCAAACAATACTCCCACTTACCCTAGTGCTTCCACCACCACCTATATATACATGAGTGGTGGACACAACACTAGACTAGCACCCCTACAACTTCTCTAGCTACTCCTTAGCCATTTCCTTAGATTCAAGCCATTCATCAACCTCTCACCTTCCATTTCCACTCCATTTGCAGTAAAAAAACCCTAGTTTCTAGGGTTTTCCACTATAATCCCCTACATTTTCATGCTTTTCATCCATCTTGAAGGAGGGAGGACGTTCTACAGCTTCTAGGAGGTGTAAGAGGAAGATCTACCACGAGATCCATGGATTTCTACCTCTTTCTTCTATTTTCTTTACTCTTTTGTTTTGTCATGTGTAGCTAAGCCCCCAGTGGTAAGCTTTTTAGGGTTAAAATGTTACTTTGATACCATATTGGGGGAAAATAACTTGTAATGAACATATTTCCATTCTATGAGGATTATCTCTTGCTTCTATCTCATTTCCCATTATCTTACTTGTGATTTGTGCTTTTAAACATGGATTTCTTGTTGTATGATGCTTGAAAACACCTAGCTTCAGGAGAAAATGGATTGTACGTGGCTATTTTAGGAATTGTGCATAGGTCCAATTAGTGGATCCCTAGATAGAACCCCATGTTCCTACATACAACTCCCTTCTCCTACAAGTAGGTGTGAGATCTAAGTAGCTAGTGTAAGAGTGATTAGTACAATTGCCTAGAGTTTTCTAAAGGCTAGATGGTGATAACATGAGGTGAAATACCCTCATCTCTACCCCCATTTCCACCCTTGGCTCTCAATTTCCCTAATACAACTTACCCTAGAAACCTAGACTTGCCAAGTCCTATGAGAATTGCACCTAGACCTAGTCTTTGAACTAGTAGCATAGGGTAGATTCAAATAGCACTTGCCTTGATGTTTGGTTTGGCAATATAGATTGAAGATGTAAGACTTTCTCACTTTGTTAGCCCCCAACTAATATCATAATATCACTCCCAAATGGACCACCTTTCAATATCATTGCTTAAAACCCTCCTTGTCCTCTTAGATTGCTAACACTAGTTTAGTTAATTGCCTTTGTTGCTTCTTTGTTAATTGCTTAGTTCTTGGTGCATATGTTTTGGTTAAGTAGTTAGTGTACTTTTGAGATTTCTTGTGTTAATCTTGTTATCTAGTGATAACCTAAGTTCTTTCTTTCTCTAGTGCTTAACTTGTCTCTTAGTTGTTAATTTGAATTGCTAGTCTAGTGCAGCTTAGTTGTAATTCCTTGCTCTTACTTAGTTAATCATTTTTCCTAGCTTCTTAGTCTTAACTTGCTTAGGGTAATTTAGGATTTTTGGTAATGTATTTTCCTTCTTGTCGTCAATTGCTTGAAATCTTAGTGTAATAAACTAAAACCACCTTTAAACCCTGAAAATCCTACACTCCACTTTAGGAACATAGCTACCATAACTTATCTCTAGTACCCTCTCTCTCCGTGAGAATCAACCCTTTTCTTACCGCTTGTCTATACTACGACATGACCATGTGTGCTAGTGGGTATGTATGATTAGTTTAAGTAGGTGTGTTAGACTAGATCCATTATAAATTTGAAAGTGATCCCAACCATGTGTTTCCTTTGATTACATCTAGTCACCATCTAGTTGATTAGTGTGCGACCTTGGGAGAAACACATGAAGCTTTCTGGCACCATTTCTAGGGAGTAGAGGCGCTTGACCTAGTTAGTTAGTGTAACTTATCTTTTCCTACTGCCCTCACCATTGCTATTTTCTATTCTTTGTTTACTCTTGCATACTTTCCCTCTAACCTGACTCTTGTTGTTTGTTTGTGTATTCTACAGGTGACAACTGTGCATGAGCAGTAATGTTTGCCTTGTACGGACTGGGTTCCTTATGACCCCGAGATAGGTAGAAGAAGACACCAACACCACTACAAACAACACCAATCAACTAAAATGGATGGACCTGGTCCTAATGGTGAAGATCAACTACAACCCAACTTCCCTCTCCATGAGTGCTTACCCTAGGGAACTACAATTTCTCAATCCCCACCCTTGTTGACCAAATACCAGGCCAACAATTCTCCATTCCACCTGCCCTTCTCAAACTCCTTCCCCTTACTATAGGATGGAGAATGAGAATCCCTACCATGACATAGATGCTTTTCTTCAAACTTGTTCTACATTTCACACACCTGCCGCCACCGATAACTCAATCTGAAGAACCCTCTTCCCCTTTTCCCTGAAAGAAAAAGCTAAGGAGTGGTACATGTCCAAGCCTGAGTTAGTAACTTGGAATGTGGTGAAAAATGAATTCCTCAAAAAGTTATACCCAATTGAAAAGTTGACTTAGATGCAGAGATGCATTACCCCCTTCACGCAGAAAGAGAATGAACCTTGCATGCAGCTTGGGAAAGGTTCCAAAAGTTGTTGTGAGACTACCATCACCTTGAAGTCCCTCTATGGTATCTTGTAGAAATGTTCTACCCCGATATGGTTGAGCTAAGTTAGACTACTATCAATTCCTCCTGTGGAGCTACATTCATGGCAAAGCAACTAGAGGAGTCTTGGCTCCTATTTGAGCATCTTGGTGAGAACTCTCACCACCAAGATTCAAGTAAAGGGGAGCACTATGACTGGAACTACATTCCTCCTCCCCCTCCTACAGATCCAATTAGAATAGAAGCCAACCCCCAAATGATGAAAATGATGGCGGGTATGATGAGCATGATGAAGAACCAAGCTGGAAGTTCTTATATACAATCTACAATTGTAGTTGAGGCCGTTGATGATGAAGTGAATGCTTTGCATGCTTTTAGAAATCATAACTATCAAGGCCATATGTCAAACTCTTATACTACAGAATGGAGAAACCCTCTTAACTTCTCTTGAAAACAACAAAGTGAAAAGGGGCAAGGATAGCCAAGGCAACATCAAGGCCCTAAGTACAACTCAAAGTTTGAAGAAGAGGCACTTGGGAGGCTAAGGAGACTTGATGAAGTGAAGAAAGATGTGTCCTCCCATAGGCAAACGATTATCCAACTTGAGGAAAGGCTAGATTAGATTTCTCTTTCACTTGCTCTTCATGAAGAAGGGAGACTCCCTTCTCAACCTATTCCTAACCCTAACACTGATGGTGGTTTTATGGGCACCCACAAAAGTTCCTATGTTCCACCACAGTACCAACCACCACCCAACCCTTCTGCTCCTCCACCTCCACAACCCCCATTAAACTACCAATACACTCCATATCTACCTCACTCATACCAACAACCCTCTCCACAATATCATCCCAACCACAACAACCACAATCACAACTACAAATTATTTTCTAACACCCAAATCCCACATCCAAGACCACCACCACCTCAACAGCCACAACCGCCACTACAAGCTTCTTCTTCTACCACCCATGAGAATGTGAAGGCAGTGATAGTGTTGAGGAGTGGTAGGACTTTAGATAAGCTATGAGGCACTTCTGTTGATAATGCATTCAATGATGACAAAGTTGATAATGTGATTGGAGATGGTGATACCCAGATTCATGTTGAGGATATTGTGACATGCACCTAGGTTGATACTGTGATGCAGAGAGATGATATAGTGATTCCCATGATAACGATTGATGACTCTGTTGATTTGAGTCAGTCGAGAGCACAACTCCCTCCTTTCCCAGATGCAGTTGAGAAACCATCCATTCAAAAGAGGAAGAAGAATCACACTAAAGAAATCATGAAAACTTTTAAGAAGGTGTAGATCAATATTCCATTGCTTGATGCAAACAAGCAAATCGTATCTTATGCCATGTTATTGAAAGATTTATGCACATTCAAGATGAGAACAATAGGAAGAACACCAAGGAAGGTCAAGCTCACTGAGCAAGTGAGATCAATTCTACAACACACTGTGCCAAAGAAAAGGAAAGATCCTGGTGCTCCCACCATCTATTGCTGCGTTGGAGCACACTGCATAGACCAAGCTCTTCTTGACTTAGGTTCTAGTGTGGATCTAATGCTGTATGACATATTTGCTGAACTACAAATAGGACAACTGGATCCAGCTCACTGTACTTTGCAATTGGCTGACCGATCTATGAAAATGCCTAGAGGGCGTGTTCAAGATGTGTTGGTGAGACTTGATGATGAGACCTCCATACTCTTCCCTACTGACTTCATTGTGTTGGATATGGAAAAAAACTCAAGAAAGGTGCCTATTATCTTGGGGAGACCCTTCTTGGCTACAACTAATGCAGTGATTCATGTGAGGACCGGTACCATGTATGTGACCTTCATGCATATGAAGATCCAATTAAACATTTTCAAGTCTCCTTCTAAGACTGAGGTGATAGGTGCTACAAAGGAGGATTGGTATCTTATTGAGCGTCTTGATGAGATTTTAGAGGAATACCTACCTGTGTGGATTCAAATTTCCACTCAGGGTCAAGGTCTAGATCCTATTGTAGAATTCCCAGATGATGATGATGATGAGGATAAGGAAGATGAGCTAGCCTTAGTGGCTGCAAGTGAGGACATCCCTTGTATTTTTGAACCGTTGAAGAATTCCTTTGAAGAGACTCCAATCCTTGAGCTCAAGTCTCTTCCAGAAGGGATGAAGTATGCTTTCCTGGGCTCAAATGACACCCTCCCACTAATAGTTTCCTCTATCCTTTCTTTGGAATAAGAAGACGCCTTGATGGCGATTTTGAAGAAAAATATCCAAGACATTGGATGGTCCATTACTAATTTGAGGGGCATTGACCCTTCCATTTGCATTCATAGGATTTACCTTGAAGATGATGCCAGGCCAACATGGCAAATGGAAAGAAGGTTGAATCCAAAGCTGAAAGTGGTTGTGTCATAAGAAGTAGTAAAGTTGCTAGATGTTGGGACTATATACCCCATTTCTAAAATCCCTTGGGTGAGTCCCATCCAGGTTGTGCCCAAGAAGGGTGGGATCATCATAGAAGAGAATGAGGATGGAGAGTTAATGTCAGTGAGAGCAATCAAATCAGAGGATGTGTGTAGATTATAGAACCTAAATGAGAAGACCAAGAAGGAATTCTTTCCCCTCCTATTCATTGATCAAATCTTACAAAGACTTGCAGGACAACGCTTCTACTTTTGTCTTGATGGCTACTCATGTTATTTCTAGGTAGCAATTCATCCCACAGATCAAGAGAAGACGACATTCACTTGTCCAAGTGGTACTTTTGCTTATATAAGGATGCCATTTGGGCTGTGCAATGCTCCTTCTAAATTTCAAATATATGTGATATCCATCTTTGCTGATATGCTTGATTCATCTCTAGAGGTCTTCATGGATGATTTTTCAGTGTTCGACAAGACATTTGATGACTATTAGCCACATCTAGCAGCCATGCTTGAAATATGTGTCAAGGTCTGTTTGGTGTGATCTTGGGAAAAGAGTCACTTAATGGTTCCTGAAGGCATTGTTCTGGGTCATCGAGTTTCTAGGGCCGACATTGAAGTTGATAAGGCCAAAGTGGGCCGAATTTCCACTCTAAGTATTCCTTTCAACGTAAGACATGTCTGATCTTTCTTGGGGCATGTGCATTTCCATCACCAATTCAACAAAGACTTTAGCAAAATTTCAAGGCCGCTTGGCCACTTGCTTGAAAAGGATGTGGAATTCAATTTTGATGACAAGGGTGTTGAAGCCTTCAACCACCTAAATCATAAGATCATCTCTGATCCTATTATGCAACCCTCATATTTATCCTTGCCATTCTAAATCACAACCGATGCATCAGATATGGCAATGGGGGTTGTGCTGGCCAAAGGATTGGCCAGGTTCTGCATGCTATCTATTATGAAAGAAAAATGCTTGATGAAGCCTAAAGAAACTACACCACTACTGAGAAGGAGTTGCTCGCTGTCATCTTTTCTCTCGACAAGTTCCATTCTTATCTCTTACAAAATAATGTGGTGGTATACACAAATCAAGCAATCTTAAAATATCTCATGGCAAAGAAAGACTCTAAGCCAAGATTGATTCAGTGGATTCTGTTGCTTCAAGAAATTGATTTGATGATTGTTGACAAGAAGGGAGTCGAAAATTCTTCAGCTAACCATCTCTCCCACATGGAGGCACCTTATGATGATATGAATCGAATCAAGGAAATAATGCCACATGAGAGGCTTTTCTTATTTCCATACACCCAAAGACCATGGTATAAGCATGTAGCTAACTTCTTATCTAGTGGAAGGATACCAAGTACTTGGACAAGGGAAGAGAGCAAGAGGCTATTTGCTATGGTGAAAACCTATGCTTGGGATGACCCACATCAATTCAAATATTATCCTAACCAACTCATTAGAAGGCATGTCCCAAAAACTGAGAAGCAAGAGATTCTATCCATGTGCCACTTCGACGTGTGTGGAGGTCATTTTGGTGGAAAACACACAACTGCCAAAATTCTTCAAAGTGGATTCTGTAGGCCAACCTTGTTCAAAGATGCTAATGAATATTGCAAATGTTGTTTTAAGTGATAAAAACTGGGCACTATATCCAAGAGGGAAATGATGCCTCTATCACCCATTCTAGTGGTTGATGTGTTTAATGTTTGGGGAATTGACTTCATGGGCATTTCCTCCCTCCTTCAGATATGTGTACATCTTGGTGGCGATTGATTATGTATCCAAGTGGATTGAAGAAATTGCCACAAGAATGAATGATCATAAAATGGTTTGTGATTTTGTGAAGTCAAACATCTTCAACCAATTCGGTGTACCACAAACAATGATTAGTGATCACAGAAGCCATTTCATCGATATGACGTTTGAAGGACTGATAAAAAGGCATGGGGTGAATCATCATGTTGCTACTCCTTACCACCCTTGAACAAGTGATCAAGTTGAGTTAGCTAATTAGGAGATTAACCTCATTCTTGAGAATATGGTGAGGCCAGACTACAAGGATTTGTCTTTACATATCAGTGAAGCTTTGTGGGCATATATGACTGTATTCAAGGCCTCGATTGGCACCACACCATTCAAACTCATGTATGGTAAAAGCTGACATCTACCCATGGAAATGCAACACAAGGCACTATGGTCATTGAAAGCCATGGACATGGATGAAGACATTGCCGGATTGAGAAGAAAATTGCAGCTGTATGAGCTAGAAGAAATGAGACATGAGGAATATGAATTATTAAAAATTTATAAGGAAAGGATCAAGTTTTTACATGATAAGATGATCAAGAAGAAGGATTTCGAGCTCAGAGAATGGGTATGGTTGTACAATTCTAGTATGAAGTTATTTACCAGAAAGCTTCGATCTAGATGGGAAGGGACTTATCTAATAAAAAATAAATATTCATCCGGGACTGTTGTGATATGTGAAAAGGACGAGCAAAAGAGTTGCTTGTCAATAGGAAAAGATTGAAAGCCGTTGTTGAAGTAGGTCCGGGCAAAGCCCACCAAGTTTTGATATTGTGATGCTAATGGAGGAACTCCCGCTTGATGAAGAGATGTTTTTAAATGCACATGAGAGAGACATCTACCACAAGAATGCTTGGAAAGTTCTACGAGGATGATTGAGTCTAGAATTAATAAGCTTGACTGAAGACATAAAATTTAATACTGGTGGGAGGAAACCCACCTAGGTTTGGGAAGTTTTGCACCCAACTTTCACTTTTTGATACTTTTGCTTTATTTTTACACATTCTAAGAATACACACACACACACACACTTGTGTTTAATAATTTTGTTTTAGTTCAGATGATGAGATAGGTGAAAGTTTGAGAATGAGGTACATCTCAGTTAAAAGTATTTATGGAACATTAAGTGGATCAAATTTGATGATTGGATTATGAATGATTGAGTGATTTTAGAAATTTTGAAGTTTTGTCAACTTGGAAGTACCAGTACGGACGTGCTCGTGTGGAACAATAGTATTGGCACAATCATTTTTAATAGGGAAAATTCAAGTTTTGGGCCTGGTCATTACGACCATTCTGACCAACATGGTTGTGCTCAGGTTCTACCAGAAAAGTCATGTTGGAAAGAACGGCTGTGCTGGCATGTGCCCAACACTTAAGTAACTTGATTCTTCTTTCTCCAGCATAACCCCCTTCATTCTTGCAATGCACCATGGCCGTTCCACAACCATTGGTGACTAGGTCGACCCCCATTCACCCCCAAATCACCTCCTCTTCCTCCCAAACACTAGATTTGAGTCCCCTTTGGCTCCCACTCACCTTCCTCTACCTCGAGCTCCACTTTTCAACCTCCATTAACCTCCATTTCTCCATATCCAAGGAGATTCCCCCTACCTCTCAGAAGTGCAAAAATCACTGAAGTTCTTCATTTCTCCACTAAATCCTTGCAATAATGAAGAGCACGAGAAAGGAAATCAAGAAAGGGGTATAGACGACTATGAATATACTCACCGGAGGAAAAAGTAGCACCAAAGGACGTCCAACATCACACCGCCGTCACATATCACTATGTCACTGTCCAACTCAATTTCTCAATCTCTCCAAAGGTCAACATCGATCAATTGTTCCCGAATCTGATCCTCCTTAAGCCAACACACCTCAAATCTCCAAAATATAGCAACCCCAAGGAGGAGGAGGAAGAAGAAGAATTGAAAAATATTGTTGATTCTATCTATGTTGATGCATCATCCTGAGAAAGGAGGGCTAAGAAAGTGGCTACTACGTCATCTTCCCGCCTTCCTCAACGACCACTCCGGTGAGACATTCTACTTCACCAACCGAGCCTCACATAGCTCAACAACCCACTAGACGTCGGTGGTTGATTTAGGAAGAATATGTTGATGCACCCATTGAGATTGTTCCCTTGAACTTGGACAAAAGTTCATGGTCACATACCTATGAGGAGGAGGAGGTAGATGATATTGAGAGTGAGGAGATTGAAGATGAACCTATGGACTTCTTGTCCAAACTAGAAGAGGATGGAATGAAGTGGCTGGGAAAGTAGACTAAGGAAATCACATATGGAAGAGGTACATCAAGAAGAGTGTTCACAAGACCCCTCCACCCCGAGTGTACTACAAGGAGGGTGATCCATACAAGATTTGATTGCCCCAACACCATGTAGGCCCTAGGGATGTACACTATCATCAAAGATTTCTTAACATCATGTGGGTTGTATTTTTTGCTAACCAATCTAGAAGAGACATACCTAAAGACAACCCATGCATTCTTCGGATCTTTGGAGAAGGTACAATACCAAAGGGAGGATGCAATCTGCTTCAGGCTCAAAGACTCCACACATGTACTAAAGTCTTCCCACCTCAACAAGATCTTAGCACCAACACCAGAGATGGAGAAAAAGTTTGATGAGGGCTGGTATGAAAAGAATGGAAAATGCAACTACTCTAAGATGTGAGAAACATTCACTGGCCAAGGCACCTTCACAGTGGGAAAGTAAAAAAAAGCAAAATAGTCAACCCTACTTTGAGATATATTCAGAAGGTTCTAGCCAACACTGTGTTTGGACGGTAAGACAACCAAGGTTGCTTCTCATAGAAAGACTTATTTTGATGTCAGTGATGGTAATTCGTGGTCATGTGAATCTGGATATGATGATGATTGATCACCTAAAAACAATCCCCTCCAAGAGTAAGAATCCTTTCATAATGGGGGAATTGTGACCACCATAGCAAAGGCACTCGATTGTGATCTCCACAACCTCACAAAGGTAGAAGGGACCAAGTTGGTTGACATGAATTATCTTGCAAGGTCCCAGATGTCCTTCATAAGAGATAAGAAGATCATATACAATATGAACCCTGGGTACCATGGCACCACTTTAGAGTTACCTTACCATGCTGATATTCTTCTTGATGATATCAGACCATTGGACAATATTCCATCATAGATTTCCAAATGGGAAAGCCAATATCCTAGGGAGGATTACATGCCTATACCAATGGACTTACCTGAGGTAGGAGGAGAGATGAATGTACCAGAGCAACAATGCATTCTTGAGCAACCCTATCATACGAGACAGAGACATGAGGATTTGATGTGCAACCACCTATAATAAATGCATATGACATGTCATCCATTCATTCACACTTGGAAGCGATTCAATAGATACAATAGGCCATGTGGTTGGATCAGCAACAAATGTACTGTCCGATCAACCATATGTACTAGTATCAACATGTGCAGGTGTAGAGAAACCCCCAATAGGGGGAGGATTTCTGGGGAGCCCTTTCTAGATATCCGGAGACATACCCAACTCTACAAGAAGACTACTGGGGCCACTACTACCATCACCCACCTCCATAGTCTGGCCCACTACATGATCCATCACCACCGAAGTGGTGATACCTACCTTATCATTCCCAAGGTTTAGTTTCATGCTGAGGACAACATGATTCTAAAGTTTGGGGTGGTAGGGTGGTATGCCCTCTTTTCTCAGCTTATTTTGTTTATGTCTATCTCACCTGATCTTTGTTTGATTTACTTCTTTCTATCTATTGTAGATTTCATTTTGTTTGCATTCATGCATACATGTAGTTCTTTTTCATGCATTTTTGTGTAATTTTTCAAAATTTTTGTTCTTTTTGTTTCTCCGTGTCATGTATTGCATTTTCATGTAGTTTCTGCTAATTTCTGTGTGTTTTAATTAGGATTTTCTACTTTATGTTTTAATATCCATAAAGTAGGTTTAGATGTGATTAAAATGCAAATGTACACCATTTCGACCACATTTTTTCCAAACTTGAATATTCTTGCTCGATAGTATATTTCAATTGAATCTCTATCTGTTGTGATGAGAATGATTAAATCTTGGATAATGTAACTTGCTTTTGATGTTTTTGGCTAGAATGAGTCCTATGTAGGAATTTTGCATTCAAGCCTCTTGAAATAATTTACTATTTTTTATAAAAGGGTGAGTTTTGCAAGTCTTGAACATTTGGGATTTATTTGTTCTATATGAAAAGGATGTAATCTACTATACTATTCATTTTATGCATGGCTTGTTTGATTGATGAATTTTACATGGACTAACTTGCTTGGGAGATATTATACATGAATTTCCACTACTTGTGACCCCTCTTAGACCTGACAATTCTTTCACCATCTTCTTACCTCTACACCTCATGAAAGGATGTCAAAGTGCATATCGTACTTTGCCACCCCCAAAAAGTTTGGGGTGACCATACCTTTATTTCTCTTCTTCACTACTTTCAAAATATTATCCCTACCTACACCAAGGGCAAAGAAAAGAAAAAGAAAAGAAAAAGCAAAAAAATAAAGGGTGCTCCTATTTAAGAGCATCCAAATAAAGAATAGATGAGTGTAATAGCGCCACTCCACTCCCTTCCATAATCATTTCCTCCCTTTGTATGCCTAGTAGGGCTAGGGTAAATCAACTGTAGCCCTCATCCCCCTACACAGGACTAGTGGGTAATGAACAGTGAAATGAAGTGTATGAGGTATCTCTAGCAAGTGAAATAGTAATTCTAACCTTTTGAATGTATTTCATGCATAATACGGTTTACCCACAACATTACAAAAATTGCATCACTTGCATATGTGAATGGTGACTAATATTCTAAGTTCTTGTGGTATGTTCTTGATTCACACTTGAAAAAATGAAAATGAGTATAGAATAGTGGATTACATGCGTAATTCCTCATGTGAACACATTTTAGCCGAAAAACATCACAATAATTGCATTATCTTTGAACTCCTTGATTGAATTGAAAGAGAGATTATGTTGGAGCATACTTGAGGACAAGTATGTTTTATGTTTGGGGTGGTGATGCAGCCCTATTTTGGGCTTCATCTTGTGTATTTTTTCATCTCAATAACATCTAAACATGTTAGAATGCAAGTTAATTCCCTCAAAATGCATATTACTATCAAACATACTTATAGACATTCTTTTCATGTTCTTCAGGTACTTGGACCACTTTGGATGGATGACTGAGATAGAGGGGTCCAAAGAAGACCACAAAGCATCCCCAACCTACTCTTAGTGGACAAAAATCAACCACATCAAGGATTCCATGGATTTAAAATAATGGAGCTCAAAGTGCTACTAAAGATCCCAGTACTGCTGTGGTTCCAAGGAACGGTCATGCTCGCCAATGTAAAAATCACAGGTTGATGTCTCGTTTTGACATGCTACAATGACTCCTCCAAAATGGCCATGTTACCTAGCACAGTCTTTCCAAGAAGCCCCCAAAATGATTGTGCCATCCAACATGGTCATGCTACAAAAGACGTACTGAAGAGAATGACCTCCACTCCACCTCGCCCACCACGGTCATGCTACCCAGCACAACCGTTTTACCTAGACCCCACCATAGTTGTGTTGCCTAGCACGATTGTGCTACCAGCCTTCATTTCACCACTTCCAACTAGACATTTTTCACTTCCCACCATGCCCATTCTACTCCACCATGGTCATTCTAACCTCTACCCACCACAGCCATTCTGCCCAGAACAGTCGTTCTACCACCTAAAACCTAGCTTTTCTAGACTTAATTTCCAACGATACCCCCACTTACCCTAGTGCTTCTACCACCACCTATATATACATGGGAGGCAGACACATCACTAGGTTAGCACCCCTATAGGTTCTCTAGGTACTCCTTAGCCATTTACTTGCATTAAAGCCATTCACCAACCTCTCACCTTTGGTTTCCACTCCATTTCCACCCAAAAACCCTATTTTCTAGGTTTTTCCACCATAATCCCCAACATTTCCATTCTATTCATCCATATTGGAGGAGGGAGGACGTTCTATATCTTCTAGGAGGTGAAGGAGGAATATCTACCACGAGCTCCATGGATTTCTACCCCATCCACTACAACAAAAATGCCCATTAGTGGTCTTTTAGAAATGCTACAAAAAAAATAAACGCCACTAAACATGTTTAGTGGCATTTGTTGACACTTAAAAAAAAGCCTCTAGTGCCAATGCCACTAGAAAGATAGTGGCGTAACTTGTAAACACCACTAAACATTTGTTTTTAGTGGCTTCCATTAAATTCCAAATAAAGGCTACTAAAGTATCATTTGACATTTGTAAAAAAGCCACTATACATCAATTGGATTTTATACAAATGCCACTATTTTGTATAATGTTGTTGTATGAAATAGTTTTTATGAAGTGTAATGGCGTATAAAAAAAGCCACTAATGACATACTAGTTCTGTATCACTACATTTTCATGGGTTTTCATCATTGAATTTTCAGTTCATTATCAAGTTTTCTACTTGAATGTCAATTGCAGCCAAACTCAGTTTTCCAAAAGTATGAATATTTTTTATTTATAATAAAATGACAATTACATGGGGATGACATTTTACCTTGCCCTTTAGATTGAATACAACACCAATGATATAATTTCATACAACATTTTTCTATTTAGTACAATAACTTCTACATCATTAATTGGATCTGTCTCTAATTCCCTAATACGACTATCTACTATTAAGAAAGTCGACTTCAGAGCTCCTTTAGGAAATAGCTTTACGTTCTGGTGGAATCCCTGAACTACCTCCCAGAACCACTAGATAACATGTGATGCATTGTTGTAGCCAGAGTCACCTCCCATAATCACTGAATAACATGTGTTGCATTGATGTAGCCAGAGTATTCTGTATTCTGAAGTAATTAGTAACCATGATAGAATTGCAACTGAAGTTTCTGGAAGATTATGCGTTGTTTCAGCTGTTAAAAACCTACATCACTTGAAAATGTTTCAAACTCGTGTTAGGTGCACCTGAATTTTAGCATGTATGCAATAAAACGAGTAATAGGGAAAAGTTGGTGTTTATTGTCTGGATTTTAGCATGTATGCAATAAAACGAGTAATCTTAATAAGTAGACGTACCTAAAGACTAGCATGAACAACATATTCAAGACCATTGTGGAAACAATAATAGATAGCAACTTGCATGGGTTCTGATTGAAGGAATGTGTCTTCAAGAGAACTAACAAAATATGCCACCATACTTGTAGCCTACAAGACATCTTCCCGATCTTCAAATGTCTCTTTCCAGTGGTTTCCCCTCAACCATCCAACCTCCACCTGCAAGCCATCTTCTCAGTTTAGGCACCATGTTACTTTGCATAGTTCAATACATGTATAAGGAGCACTGGCTAACGCCAATCAACAACAATTACCTGGATTAAGTACATCACAGTTGCTTTAGCAGCCCATTCAACAAGCACCTTCTTAGATGGTGCTTCAGCAGCAGGGACAAGCATTACAATCAGGATTGCAACCTTCTCAACCATCAGATTCCCAGCTTTAGCAACAGTTGCAGCTAAATCATGAATTGAGATTGAGTCAGCAATAGTTCCAAAGTAATGTAACCAGTGCAATTTAGGGACTTGTAATCGGACAAACTAAAAAGATTAGTCCTACAGGCAAAAAAGTAAAAAAAAAGAGACATGTCATCAGTTATATTGGTAAAACCAATTGAGAAATTCTACCATGCTAGGATCAATTTAGTACTTAATTAAGTTTCCAGTACCTTATAAATGTGTCTAGCATAATTTAATAACATGCACGTCCTTCATGATCAACAACACCTATAAATGACATGGCAGAACAATTCTAAATCAGTTTGTTTCTTGGTATTCAACGAACATATTTGCATAACTTTATAGAATATGTACGTCAATACAAAGATGTAAATTGGTTACCAGAAATAGAACATGTACGTTCAAACCTTTTTGCCAACTACAAAGAGAAGATCACCAAAAACTTAAATATAACAGACTACATGATAAAAAATACACAAATACCTAGTGAAAGAATCAAGTTATTTATGAATCCTAGGGAGTACACCGGAACTAAAAGGGATTCTTATAAATAAATAAAAATTCTGATAAATAAAGATAATGAAGCATGTGGGACCTTGAATCTTCCATGACTGATCATCATCGCCGACATAATTTTGCATACAATCCAACTTGACATGTAAGTGTTGGGCCTTGGCTGCATGAATCCTTCTTATCCATTTACTTCTCTTTTGAGTTTCATTTTCATTAAGATGCAATCAATTTAAATATGTTCCTATGAGCCTTTCTAAAGTTAATGAAGGGCTACAACCACCTTTTTAAAATGGTAATTAACTATTTTCTTAGAGTTATACTTCATTATGTTTGTACCCATTCTGTTGTTTGTGACCCATGCCTCTGTTCTGAGAACCACAAACATTCAACAATGAGTATCCCTATTTGCCCATAGTACATTGATTGGTTTGGAAATCAAAATCTGTAACTTTGGAGATGCCCATTCTGATTCAATTTTGGTAAACAACCTAGGTTTTGACTCAAAATTGAATAGATGAATTGATGTTGTAATCTTTAAATACTAATAGATTCTTGTAAGCAATAATTTGAGTATGTTTCATAAGGGGGTCTTTATATATGTAAAGGAAGATCTAAAACAATCTTTGAAGTTGTAGAAGTAAAAATGGTGAATAGAAGTGAGAAATTTCTAGTAATCTTAGCAGTAGAGGGCAAATTGATTCGGTAAGAAAAGTGATGCATCTTGTGATGCAGTTGTAAGTTTTTGATTACAAAAGGCATTATGATTTGGTGAATTTTGATGAAAATCATATGCCAATTTTGGAATACAAGAATCCACTAGATCATCTCCTCATTCACTGTAAATTCTACTATTGTGCCCCCTCATCTTCCCCTACTCTCCTCTTCCATACCCTTAACATACCCTTCAAACTTCCATCACCCTGTGTATGCATCCGTGATAGCAACAAGACTACAGTTGAAATCTATAGAGTTCACAATAGGGTGTCACCATCAACCCAGAGGTGGTTGACACTGGCTCCATTGCCACCAATAGGCCATGGTACCTCCTCCTCCTTTGATGTGGAACTTCCAAAAATGAAACTCTCTATCCTTCCACCAACATAGACCTGCAACACAACTTTATCTTCAACTCGACAACTTCAAGCCATGGTGGTTTCCACCCTACAAACCATACTCCTTCTCCTTCTTCCTTGTACTAGCAGACTAGCATCATGCATGGACTATGCCCACTTGTGCTCTGTCCCTTTGAGGATATACAACCTTTGTCTTATTCGATCCAAAAACTAAAGGATGATCTCCATCAAACACCAATGAGAACGTAGCTACTACACACCTATAAAAATACCAACAACTTGTTTCCTAGCTTCTCATCAACAACTTGCACACTAGCACCGTTACCACCAAATGATTTGAATTAGATAAACCTCACCTCAAACTTGTCACTATCATCCATGACCTCCACCTTATCTACAAATCTCCATTTAATGATCTACAGTGCACTTTGTTGATTCTATCAAACTTCTAACAGCACACAATTTGACTCAAACTCTTGACAAAACATGTAGTTAGCAAAGATTCAGGCGCACATCACCCATTACCAACTTCTTGTGGGTTCTCATGGTTCTAAGATACATATGTCGACAACAATGTTGTATATAACTCCAACTCATCCTAGAATTGATACTGGACAATCACCCCAAGAACCTACAAACCATTACATTCACAACCACAACTTCACTACACACCTTTTGACATGTACCTTGTAACAATTAACATAATGTTTTATCCAACCACCACCATTCATGTTATTGATGTTTCAGCTTCCCCCATACATTCCACACCTCCACTCCAAAAGCCACTACAATGAAATTGTGACAACCTACTCCCATCTGATCCTATTGTGTGCCACCATCTGCCACCTACTAATGCTTCATCCCTTCTCACTTTCACAAGTCTACCACTACTCCATGTATCTAGCATACATCTCTACAATAGTTGCATGCATCTCACAAACCAACAGGCAGAAACACACCATCATGCCACAATTGCAACTGATCCCATAGCCTCCACTACACATCCCATATCAGTTTTAAAACTAATCCTTTCACATCCCAAACATGTATAAATAATTATTAATGTTTGAAAGCTTCCTATCATAACAATGGGTTATTAATATAACTAAGAGATAAAATACATAAAACTTTTCAGTTCCTAGTATGTAATCACTGAGTAATAACCAAATTCTTATGTAAATTCTCATAATTTTAAGGTAGCATAATCACAATGTATGAACAAGGTACCTAAATTGAGCCATTAACATAACCACTGTACATGTGTCCCTTATAGAAACACTGATGTGTTCTCTCAACAAATAGAGCCAGAAGCACTAGGGTAAAAGGATAAACATGGGAAAAAAACATGTCTTGAGCACATTTGAAATGCCAATGTTGATATGTAGAAATGCCATTGTTGTGGGTTTCATCCGTAAAGCCAAAACTAAGACAGTTAATGGCATTAAGGTAAAAAAGGCCACTGTAGTTGAACGTTTAATGGCATTTTTAAAGAAATGCCTATAAACAAAATGCCACTAATTGTCAATTTTCTTGTAGTGTCCTTCTCTTTTCTTTGCTCTTTTTTTAGTGATGTGTAGCTAAGCCCCTAGTGGTGGGCTGTTTAGGGTTAAAATGTTACTTTGATACCATGTTGAGTGAATATAACTTGTAATGAACATATTTTCATTATGTTATAATTGTCTCTTGCTTTTATCTTATTTCCCATTATCTTACTTGTGATTTGTGCTTTTACACTTGGATTGCTTATTGTATGATGCTTGAAAACACCTAGCTTCTAGGAGAAAATGGATTGTATCTGGCTATCTTAGGAATTGCTCCTAGGTCCAATTAGTGGATCCCTAGCTAGCACTCCATGTTCCTACATACAACTCCCTTATCCTACAAGTAGGTGTGAGATCTAAGTATCTAGTGTAAAAGTGATTAGTACAATCATCTAGAGTTTTCTAAAGGCTAGATGGTGAGTAACATGAGGTGAAACACCCTCATCTCTACCCCCATTTTTACCCTTGGCTCTCAATTTCCCTATTACCACTTATCCTAGAAACCTAGACTTTCCAAGTTCTATGAGAATTACACCTACACCTAGTTTCCCAACTAGTAGCATAGGGTACATTTAAATAGCACTTGCCTTGTTGTTTCATTTGGCAATCTGGATTGAAGACATAAGACTTGCATACTTTGTTAACCCCTCAACTAATATCATAATATCATTCCCAAATGGCCCATCTATCCATATCATTGCTTAAAACCCACCTTGTCCTCTTAGCTTGATAATGATAGTTTAGTTAATTGCCTTTGTTTCTTCTTAGTTAATTTCTTAGTTCTTGATAGCTAAGTTTTGCTTAAGTAGTTAGTGTTTTTTTGGGCTTTCTTGTGTTAATCTTATTATATAGTAATATCCTAGGTTCTTGCTTGCTCTAATGCTTAACTTGTCTCTTAGTTGTTAATTTGAAATGCTACTCTAGTGTAGGTTAGTTGTAATTCCTTTCTATTTCTCAGTTAATTATTTTGCCTAGATTCTAGTCCTATCTTGCTTAGAGTACTTTAGGGATTCTGGTAATCTAGTTTCCTTCTTATTGTCAATTTCATGCAATCTTAGTGTAATCAGCCAAAACCCCCTTTAACATGAAAACCCTACGCTCTGCTTTAGGAATGTAGATACCTTAACTTATCTCATGCGCCTCCTCTCTTCTTGAGCATCGATCCTTTTATTATCGCTTGCCTATACTACAACATGACCCTATGCACTTGCGGGTACGTGTGACTAGTTTAAGTAGGTGTGTCAGACTAGGTCGACTATAAATTTGAAAGTGATCCCAACTGTGTATTTCCTTTGGTTGCATCTACTCACCATCTAGTTGATTAGTGTGCAATCTTGGGAGAAACACATCAGTGACCAAGGTGGTGCATCAAAAGTTCTTGCATCTATGTCAACAACATAGAAGCTAAGCCCACTGGGAAGAGGCTTATGACCAAGCATATTCTTTAATAAGAACACAAGATTCTTCTACAAAGACAAGGGGGCAACATTAAACAACTGCTTGCGATCCGAAAGTGCCAGTTTACACCAACATAAGACGTTTCTAGTTATTGGACAACTAGTGTGTTCTAGGATATATCCAATGTCCCGTCTATGTCATTAATATACCTAAATTTTATGGCATGACAGATCAATTGACTTGGGTTTTGTCATTATGCATTTCAACTGCTATCCTCTCCTCAAAACCCTATAGTGGTTTTAAAGACGATGTCTCAAACCTTTGATACTTGTTTTAGTTTTTAATTGCAAATGAGTCATTGATAAAATATTGTACAACATGTTTGCAAATTAATCGTTGATTATCATATATAATATGATATATGTGTATTATATCAACCAATGTGACGCCTTTGACATTGTTTTGTTTGGTAAATGTGGATATGTCAATTAGGTTTTTGAGAAAGGTTATGATCTGAAATTTGTAATATGTGATTTTTAATTCAGCCCAAAATAATGTGACATGTATATGGCTTTCATGCCATGCTTCTCTCCCTACACTCTCCACATTAAAATTTAATTCTTCCAACTATGATAGAATCTTTTATTGACATCACTAATACACAATGATGGAGAGGATGAGTAGACCAGATACCCACACCAAAAAGAAGGTCCTTGGAGTGGTTGTGATGAAGACAAAGTGATAATTAAACCAACAACCAAAGAACAACGCAAATAGGGAATATCAACTGTGCAATTGGAAGCCCTATCAAAGCATAAATAGGTTACATTAGGTGTGAATCACTTGGTTTTTTTTATAATTCTTATTGGATCTAGATGTTGTACTAGTGATGCATGGCATAAATTGTCATTATTTCATATACTAATTTGGTTGTTTCTTTTGTTAATTTCTCTTTATTGAATATATTCTCAAACACAATTTATCAAATTAGTATAAAATCACATGTGAATCAATTTTCTATTTTTATTGTAATTTGCATGCATTCATATATTTCAATCATTTGAATAAAATTTTTATTTATGATTTTATTGCATATAATTATTGTTTACTAGAGAAAATTCAATACCACCAACTTTAACTAGGTGATACCGCCGTGAAATCAGAGTACAATTATACTATTGATCCAAATTGACAAAAAATGTGTTTTATGCTAAAAGTCAATAGCACAGACTTTCCAAGTTGGTGATACCGATATTGACTCTGATGGCCTGGATTGGATGTCTTAAATCCAATAGTTATTGTTATGTTTTAATACAATAAGGATATCTTTAAATTAAAAAGGTGTGATAGATATAATAGGCACCATTAAAAGCACTCTATGAATATCTATCACATGGGAATGACCCAAGAGGATATACGAGGGAGGAAAGTGAAGTATCCCTACCTAATAGGCTTCAGAGGTGTTTTAGTGGTAGAAATGATGATAAATCTTCTCCTTCTTCTCTAGATCCCTTATTTAACTTAGTTTCTTGTTAAATTCATTGCATGTATTCTGCTTACCATGATATCGTTCCATACATTTTTGGCTATATTCCTTTTCCCGAGACTCAAGTTTAGCCCAGGGTATGACTCTAACTAGATTCAAGAATTTATAATATAATTTTGTTAGGATGAACTAAAGTTTTGATCTCAATATTGATTTGTTTATGCTTGATCACCATAATCAAGGTGTTAGATTTCTAATTACTTTCAGAGTGGGGTTAGAAGCCAAAAAAATCAAAATTTTATATCGACAATAAAGTGTTTTGGGAGAGAGATAACATCTATGCGATAATAATCTAGAGAGAATTATATTTACCTAGATTATGCTCATAATCATTACAAGAGTGGGGTTTGGATTAATTAAGGTAGTACATTATGCTTCTAGAGCAGGTAATGTTAGACATGGAGCTCTAGTTCAAGAATAATGATAATTCATACAAACAAAGAAAATCCAAGTGCAACATGTGTCTTGGTGAAACTGTATGTTTCGATTAATCCTTATATCTTGTTTGTAACCACTCATAATTTAGTTTTCTCAATTATTTCATTAGTGTTATCACTCTAAATGAATACTTCCATTCAATTTAGCTGATTGACTCTCAATTAGTTGTAGTCTCTAGTCTAAGATTCCTCGAGTTAGACAACTCTGACCACTTTGTCCTATATTACATGACATGGGAACTTGCGTTTTATACCATCGTGCTACGTGTGTCAAGTTCTTGGCACCTTTGTTGTGGATTGGCAATACCAACACTACGAGTGCTGATACTAAACACTCTAGGTCATTGTATTTATTTTTCATTTTTTATTTTTCAACATATAAAATTGCACTATTTATTTATACAATGTTCATATTTCATTTAGATATTTCTTTATAATTATTCTTTTTTCCTATTTAAAAAAAGTTAAAAAAGGCACATGGCTCCTATCTATATTGATTATAAAAATGCACCACTAGGTTATAGATGCCCTAGTTCACCTCCATCACATAATCATAAAACTGTCATTAAAATCACTGTGAGTGTATTAGAATAATGGGTCAATATTCTTTAAATATTCAAAGTCCTATTTCTAGTCGAGGTTGGGGTAGAGTGGAGTAATTTGAAGAAGTTGAGGTTGAGGATGAGCAATTAGATAGTAAAGAGAGCAAATGGAGGGCAATTTAGAACCACTTCTACCACATCCTACCATTGAGCCTATACCCATGCCCTCACATTCTAGGATTGATTTTGAATATTATTGGGGATCTGATGAAGAAGATGAGAAGAATGATTCAAATATGATGGAAGACTATTTTGATTCATGTGCTTGGGATATGAGTGAATGAGAGGAGGATTCACAATGTGATTTATTTGATAGTCATCTTAGAGAGGAGTAAGAGATTAAGGAAGAGGATATTTATAGTGAAAATGTGGATGAATTTCCCATTTTCCATTACATAATTCCTTCACCACAAATCCATCTCGTCAGTTCTTTATCGAGGACCTATAGGGGATATATATTTCAATGGTATGTTTGAATTTTTTTATGATGATATTAATGAATATGGGGTAACATAATTATCAGAAGAGGAGGCACATGAATTTACCTTCCATATAACCCCTTCATTACGTGCGGACAAGAGTGATCCACTAGGGATGGTTATTTAAATTAAAGAGTAACCATCATTATATCTTTCACCTCATAGCTACCTATTTATGTGTGTTCTCCCATATCAAGACTTGATTTCCATTCGTTCTCATGATAATTTCAATAACAATTTACATTTGAAATGGAAAGTTAACCATACACACTGGTGTCTTGATTATTATATATTTTTTTGTCATTTTTGGAAGGAACTGAATGTTTAGTAGCAAGAGGCCGAGAGAGATCAACCCTTCTCCATGACCGTCTGAATTTTTTTGATTAAAATGTATCCAACCTAGGATGTTTGGCCCTTGTGGGAGGGAACCCACCATTCATGTTTATTTTGTCAATTTTTCATTTCTTTTTTTAGATTCTAGTGTGTAGTTTGTTGATATCTGGTTTTGATGAAAGTAAAAAAGATGCCTTGATATGTGTATTAAGTGTGCAAGAACTCATTGATTTGGTAACACTACCCCCATTGTTGGTACCATTGACATTTGATATAGGAGGCTACAAGTTCATCTCAATAGCATCAACCAAATCGTCATTATCACCAATTAGGATCACGACAAGCTAAAGTAAAACTCCCATCCATTGTAGGTGGCACTAACAAAAATTTCTGTAGCACCGACTTAGGAGGTGATTTTCAATATAAAGTGGCAGAGTTCAACTCGATACCACCAACCATCTAGCTGGTGGAATTGACATAAATACCCACTAAGCAACTATCAACATAAACAATGTGCATCGACAACATCTACCAAAAGAAA
Source organism: Alisma plantago-aquatica (assembly GCA_963693085.1). Lineage (NCBI taxonomy): Eukaryota > Viridiplantae > Streptophyta > Magnoliopsida > Alismatales > Alismataceae > Alisma > Alisma plantago-aquatica. The sequence continues at coordinate 1,489,288,992 of OY856409.1, forward strand.
GCTCGGTACCAAGACTTTAGTGTCAGTAGCACCGAATAGGTTGGTTGATAAATGTGAATATTATTAGAAGGAGAGTTTGAGGAAGTGTTTGTTCGTGCTGACCTACACTCCTAAAAAATGAGCTCATGGACGATATCATACACTTCACCAAGCTCGAGTACTTATTGGACGGCATATTTGAATTTGGATCCCACCCACCCTCTTTGACCCCAGACACATTGGTAAAACCACTCCATTTGTCTTCCTTTGATTTTGACATTTGGGGAGAATTTCATATTCAAGCATAGGGTGAGGAATTGAATAGTGCTTCTATCTTCGTCTTTTGCATCTTTACCTTTTATCATATATCTTCATGTTTTTGTTTTTAGAAAAATCAGATTTCCCATCTCGTTTTTAGGCCACACTTCTATCTAGTGTAATTGTCGAGGAAACTTAAAATCTAATTTAGGGTTACTAGTTTTTTGTGGTATTGTTTTGCTTTTAAAAATTTTAAAGTATGCATGTGCTCTCGTGCTTTGCTCTTTAAGCTAAATTTATTCTGTTTAAGAGTGCATACCTAGAGGGAGTTGTTTGGTTGAGTCAACTTGAAGACATACTTAATAAATGAAAAATCTAACCCTACCTATGAATTGAGACATGAATATTATGTTTTTGTCCAAATCTACTAAACAATAACATGACCTTTTTAGTGACTTTTAGAAATAAACTCTAAGGTTACCTTGTTACATGTTGAGAGGAGAGGTACATATCATGGTTGGGAAAGGCACTATCTCTTAGTCATGTGATCTCAGACACTTCCATTCCCTTTTGTTCATCAGCATAATATGATCAAGTTTAGTCTAAATTATTTCCTTCTTGATTGAATTGCATGTCATGATAGGTAATATGTAGTTAGTTCATCTTCTTTTGCATTTGAATTTTTTTTGGCATACCATCTCATTTGAGATTATTTAGTCATGCATAAAAATTGTTCATATAGATTGTGTTCATTTCTGCATTTGTGCATACGGTGTATCTTTATTATCCACTTTAGTTTTCTTTACTAAGAAATGTAGAAGAAAAATGTGCATCCTTACTCCAAAAAAAGAAGAAAAAACTAGTGGAAAAGACCAAGCATGAACTATTTGTCTTGCAAAATTAAGGGGAAGAAAAAGAGAGTTTTTGAGAAACAAAAAAAGAGGAGAAAATGATGAGAAGCATGTCTAAGTTCAAACTTTTGTATTCTTTCTATGAAATATAGGATAAAGTGGGAATGTTCTTCATGCACACACCTTTTCTCTTAGTCATCATTAGGATGAGCCATCTTTTGCATGTATAATTCCTTCCTTTATAGTAGGCATTAGAAGACATTCATTTTAATTTCATCCATCTTGTAGGTCCATCATATTTTATTTAATGAATATTTAATTTGGATTGCTCTTGTTATTCCTATTTTTATATCCACCTGACTTTTCCACCCATCTGCATGGTAGACCACCAAAATGGCTTTTCCTCTCATTTATGTTTATATGACGAAATACTTTTGAATGCATTTATTTTTATGGACTAGATCTATGTAGATAGTGTGATCACATGGTGCATAAAGGACATTCCCTAATGACCATGATATTAACCTGTTCATATTAATAGTGCTTTTATAGATATTTTTGTTATTTTCAACAAACATGATTGTTTTTTCATGGTTGGAGAGGGATGGTTTGGGACCGACCGGTGGAGGGAAGTCAAGAAAACCAAATTTATTTGTATATTATTCTTGTTGACTTCTTCATACAAATCTAAGAGTAGTGTTTCTCAACGATGGGCAATATTCAAATTAGGGGGTTTGATGCATGCATAAATTATCATTATTTCATATCCTATTCTGGTTATTTTGATTGTTAATTATTCTTATTTGAAATTTTTTGATGTATAAATTACCAAATCAATATAAAAGTATTTATACATTAGTTGTTCTATTTTTTCATATATTATAGATATTTTAATAATTTTGATAATTATTTAGTCTAAGTTGTTTCTAATTTTATTACAGATAAATTTTTTTATTAGAGAAAAGTTGATACTACCGATTTCGACTCAATGGTACCAACTTAACATCAGAGTACAATTATATTATTGTTCCAAATCGATAAGAAAATGTAGTTTACTATAAAAAGTCGGTAGCACCAACTTTCATGTCGGTGGTACCGACTTTGAGTCTTACAACCCAGATCGAATATCTTAAATTTAGTAGTTATTAATATATTTTAATACATTTTGGTTTTCTTTTAACATAAATATGTGTGAAAGAGGTGGTCATCCACTCCATGAAGATGAAGGTTAAGCAGAAAAATTGGGTTTGCATCAAACTAGATCTCTTCAAAGCCTTGAATAGAATGTAATGGCCATTTATTGTGGACACCTTACAACAATTTAGACTCTGAGTAATATAGTGTCCTTGATCGTGGCCATCATTTCCCGTGATACCACATCCATCCTGTGGGAAGGTACACCTCTACCAACTGTCAGGGCCACCTAAGGAGTTTTCCAGGGTGACCCAGTCAACCCTTATGTTTTTATTCTATGCATGGAGCGCCTGAGTTAAGCCATTTCTCATGAATTCACAACTGGCAACTGGAGCCCCATACGACTGGCCTGCAGTGGCTTGACACTCTCTCATATTTTCTTTGTTGATGACATCATGTTAATTGAAAAAGCAACAACAACCCAGGCTAATACCTCACTTCGTGTGCTCAATTGCTTTGCAATAGCCTCTGGCCAATTGATCTCCAAAGAAAAGTCTCAGTGTTTTTTCTCCCCGAATACACCATTGTCAATGAAAAATGCCTTCTGCCGAAAATTTGGTGCTTAGAAAACTGACGATCTAGGATGCTATCTTAGGATACCTATCCTCCATCACATGCTAAATAAGAACACGCGTGAAGGACTCATCATCCTCATGTAGGAAAGAATGAGTAGCTAGTCATCAAAGCAACTCTCTCTAGCAGGCCGCAACACTTTGGCCAAATCCACACTGCAAGCAATCCCTTCCCATGCTATGCATACAACTAGGATGTCCTGGAGCCTTTGTGACAATATTAATAAGCAATTTTAGGACTTCATTTGGTTAGGGGGAAGGGAGAAGAATAAAATGTCCCTTGTCTCATGGAAAAAGATGAACACAGGAAAAGACAAAGGTGGCATGGACATCAAGGATGCTCGAGATTAAAACAAGCCCTCATGCTGAAGAATGTATGCAAATTTCTAAACACACCTAACCTGCTGTGGGTTCGCGTGATGGCTGAGAAGTATATGCATCAAGGACGCCCCTTAAATAGATCGTGCTCATTGGCCTGGTCATTCATAAAAAAGAATATGGCCTATATTACTGGGGAATGTTCTCTAGCTATCAATTCTAATTCATCAACTAATGTATGCAAAGATAAGGGGATATGTGGTATGTGAATCAAAAACATCAATCTCACATTCCATATCCCCCGCACTAGAAGATCTGAAAGTCTAAAGTATAAAGTTTGACTCTGGAGAATGGGAAATTGAGTTTGTAAACTGCTTCCTACCCGACAAAGCTGCAAAACTCATTCCATTCATTCCACCTCCCAACCCATGTACTGGCCCAAACACATGGATATGGCCTCATGAAGACCATGGGAAACTGTCTGCCAAATCTGAGTATGCTTGGATATGCAAGTCTAAAGATATCACAAGACCAAGTGAATGGAAAGGTATCCAACATCTGTAGGTGCATGAGCAAATTCAAAATTTTTCCTGGATCTTACAACACAAAGCACTTCTTAACAACGCAGAAAAGCATCCACAACATATTGACGTTAATATCACTTGATCCACATGCAACGATGAAAATGACACATTACTACACATCCTAAGAGATTGCAACACTGCTCTGCCAATCTGGTGCCTCTTAATCACTGATGTCTCCTTCTTTCTCCTTGATGAAGATGCCTAGATCTCAACCATTCTCCCCCCTCTGACATCTTATGAGCTCACATTCTACTGGTTGTTTGTTCGCACATTTGGATGATAAGAATGATCTAATACATAACAACAAGAACTGGCCACTGGCTTCCATCCTGGAATTTATCAAGGGGAGTACGACAATCTTCGCCTCACTGACATCTCAAGGGTTATACTGCACTAAATATAGACAACCGGAGTCACATACTCGACATGTTATTGGAGAATGGTGCATCATCGCTGATGCTGCATTTCAATACTCTACCAAGGAGTCAGGCATCAAACTCCATTGCATGACAAACTTCAGCACCAATGTCATCAGAATTGGGTCCCCACTGATGACTTCGTCCCCTCTTGAAGCTCATATTAAAGCCATCATCTAGGCTATTTGTTTGGGCATGGAAAGGCGATGGGAGAATGATGTGATCTTCTCTGACTCACAACATGATGTATCTACCCTATCTTCTATTGTACCCCCGATAGGGAAACACAATCCCTTTGGAGAGCTTATCATAACATGAGTTCTAGAGTCAGCGTCCTGGCCCTCTTATTCATACCTAGGGAGCTGAACATTGTGTTAGACTCCATCTCAAAACAAACCACGTCTACTTTTTTGCCTATTTATTTTAGCAGTTACACCATCCTGTCTAGGGCCAAATCTCAACATCTCTTTCAATATTCTTTGGCCTGCACTAGAGCGCATGATGAATTGAAATTAAGCTCTATGTCCTGAAATAAAATTGTGTGAGAGATATAAAAGGCACCATTAGAACGAAAATATGAAAATCTATCACATGGGAATGATGATAAAGGAGAAAACAGGGAGGAAAGTAAAGAAATCATACCTGACCGACTTTAGAAGGATTTTGGCGGTGGAGACAATGATAAATCTTCTCCATATTCTCCAGATCCCTTATTTAAATCTACATCCTATGTATTGTATCTCAAAATTCATATTTTTCATTTTATTATTTACTGCAATACCATGCCATGCATATTTGGCTAAATTCCTTTTTCCCCAGGACCAAAGATTATCCCACATATTACTATAACTAGATTTATGAACTTGTCATATGATTTTAGTATCTTAAACTTGAAGTCATGATCTCAATATTTATTTGTTTATGCTTGATCACTATAATCAAAATGTTATATTTCTAATTACTTTAGGAGAGAGGTTAGAAGTTAGAAAATTGAAAATTCTACATAGCTAATAATGTGATTTGAAGAAGGCTAATAGGTATGAGAGAATAACATAAAGAGAGTTATCATTAACATTGATTATGATCCTAAACTACTTTGGGAGTTGGGTTTGACTTGCTTTTGGTACTTCATTATTTTGGGGGTGTGGGTGATGTTAGCTATGTATCTCTACTTCAGGAATAATGATAATTCATTATAAATAAAGAAAATTCAATTGCAATGTGTGTCATGGTGAAATCGTAAGTTTTCAAGAATCCTCAAATCTTGTTTATAACCACTCATAATTTATTTTTCTCAATTCTTCTCATTAGCTAATTATTCTAAAACAATACTTTTGTTTAAGTAAGATGATTGGTTCTCAGTTTGTAGTAGTCTCTGATGTATATTCTTAGAGATTGACAACTCAGGCCTCTTTAGACAATATTGCATCACATGTGAACTTGTGTTTTACATGCAGATTCTAAGCATGTCAACTAGTTTCCATATTGGGTTTTATCGCTTGTGTTGATTATTACAATATATAGTACATATGATAATAATTACACAATTTTGATTGGATATATATGATTGTTATATCAAATCACTCAATATATATCAATGTTTAAGATGTCTTCCATTCTACTATACACATGAAAACCTTGATCATCTAAGTGTGAGCACACCAAAACATAGTACACTGCCTATCTTGAGGAAATGTGATGCTAAGTATGTGGGTCTGTCAAAGAAGGGTGCATAGCTTATTATATTGTCCTTTGGGTTAGACTTGACTAGGTGAACTTAATAGGATTACAACCTGGAGGTGTAAAGATGGAATATTCTTTATACGAAGGAGTAGTGAAACCATCTATCCATGAGTTACATTGGATGTAATTGGTGCCTACCGAAATAGTTATGTTTTAAGAAGTCAACGAAATTGACTTATAATTTAATGTATTATGGATCTTGGCTCACTAGAAATTTTCTCAATGTGATCTTCAAAATTAATAGAGAGGGCGATTAATTTGTTCAAAATAGTGGCATTGTAATTAATTAAAGGCTAAATTAATATTGTAAAATCAAATAAATTTGAAAATCAAATTGTGGAATAGTGCAAATACTTTCTTTGTAGATGTAATGAAAAACTTGAATAACAACTACTATTGGAATTATGGTGAGTGGCATCTTCCTAATTTTAGGGGTAGTGAAAAACTCTTAGGCATCTTAGAAAGTCAAACTGAGCCATCTGACGATGATGATTGTATTCTTTTTAGAGGAAACACCTCCTTCAATATGAAGGATGGATGTAACATTTCCAAAAAGAAATGGCCGAGTATTCTTTGGGGAAGATGGATCTGGGATGATAAAATTCCAAGAAGGTGTTCTATTTTTCTTTGGAAGGTTTTTCTTGGCAAGTTATCCATGACCGTTTATATGCAGAAGATAGGGTTATCAGTTGGCTTCTAGATGTTGTATGTGTGAGGAGTATGTGGAGGATATGAAGCACGTCTTCTTTGACTGTTGCTATGCTGTGAAAATTTAGGATTTGGTCTTTAGAAGATATCAAGTTCTTGTGAGAAATATGAAGGACTTAATTTGTTTGAAAGGTGAGAAAAAGTTGTTCACTACGTGGGTTTTGTATCTGCTTTGGAGGGAGAGGAACTAAAGAATTTTTGTTGGCTTGAGAATGGAAACTGAAGAGTTTTGGAGTATATGTAGTAGTGATTTTTATCTTTTTTTAATTAACCATGTACAAATATCCCTTATAGTCTATATAGTTTTCATTTCTTTGTCAAGTGGTTAGACTCTATAACTACCCTTTTTTCCAAGTTTTAGTAAAAGGCACCCAACCCTATTTGCACCAAAAAAAATGTTGAATGAAATTAACTATTCAGACTGCTATAGGAATTGATAACTATTCTCACTCATGAGCATAAGTCAATGTCATGGAACCACTAGAACTAGAAGAACCAACTCCAAATGTGTCTAGAGTAGAAAGGGAAGCTTATCATAAGCAAACTAATGATGTGATTGATGACATGCCTCATGCTATGTTCCATGAATCATGAACTTGAGAAGCAACATGAGAACATGAGACATCTGAAGATGACCACACATCTTAGAAATATAATCCAAGAATAAGCAAGGTAAGAGATATTTTGATGTCTCAAAGGCCCTTTTTAAGTGGAATATCATTGAAGGAGATCTAGTAGGGCCACGTGTACTCACGGTGATTGGATATATGGGAAGCCTTGAAAGAATGGCATTCCCCTTAGGCCAAGATTTGGCCATTGACATAATCTTGCAATTGTTTCCAGAATGTTATAGTCTAGTAGTGATGAGCTACACAATCAACTATTTCTTTGTTTCCAGAATGTTATAATCTTGCAATTGTTTCCAGAATGTTATAGTCCAGAATGATTGGTCCCAATTTCTTTGCATGTTAAGAACTATTGAGACTTAGATGAAGAAATACAAACTAAATTTAGTGTTGATGATCAAAGAAGGAATATGAAAATTAAAGATTAAAGGAAAATCTATGAAGAGTTATACAGATAGACAAAAGCCCAAATATTCTATATAGTGTTTATCATAAAAGAAATTTCACACTATAGACTGAGGACATAAAGAAGAACAAGGAGGGGATGGAGATATCCATCTTTGATATGCATGTTATAGAGATAAAATTATCTACTTATTCATAAGATCTTAATACAAGTAAACCCTTACTAAAGGGAGAGGTGGATCTATGAGTAGCTAATGGAGCAAGGGTTTCCATCATAGTTTTATGCACCTATATTCTATCTTAGTCTAGTGATCTAGTAATAGAGTTAGAGAACTGATATTACATAGAAACCATAAATAGAAATTTTATTTTAGTTTCTTGTTCAGAGAACAACAATTCTGTGTTTTTAATAAATAATTTTCAACATTTTAATTTCAAGAGATGATATATTTTATGGAAGCGTCCTAATGTCTTATGTATCTATATATTATAACTTGATAGAAATTTATATTACATTCATACCATGAAGTTGTAAATTTATGATTCAAGCACAACTTATCTATGGAACTATCATCTAGAACACATAAATGAGAAACACATTTCTAGATGCCATAAAGAGGCTTATCTAGACTCTTTTGAATTTGAATCAATAGATTCATGTGAGCCTTGTTTATTGGGAAAGATGTCAAAACACCCTTCATTGGTAATAGTGAGAGGACAAGTGATTTATTAGAAGTCATACATACAAATGTGTGGACCTTTTAGCTCAAGAGTTAGAGGAGGATATCAATATTTCATCACATTTACTGATGAATTTAGTAGATATAGATATTTGTATCTTTTAAAAACACAAATAATAATATCTTGAAATGTTCAAGGAATTCATAAATGAAGTACAAAACCAACTTGGAAAGAATATTAAAGCACTCGATAGGATTTTTGTGTGGTGATGGGCATCACTAGAAACATTGAATTCAGAATTTACTCAACAATCCATGTTCTCATCTACTTAATCATTGATATAGGATATTCAACAATCGTAATTCTCTTTCAAATATTAAACTATAGAAAATTCAACGTCTAATAAATATTTGGTCTAAAAATCTTCATTACATGCAAGTATAATTTTTAAACATCTCAAACCATAATTTCCATGTTTCTTCATTGACATTTTGATTACTCCACATGCTTTTTATGATGGTATTACCATCTTCTAGTGATTCTATGTTGTGTGATCTAAAATATGGTATGGAATCCAAAAATAAGAAACACAATCGCACAATCAAACTGATTGCTCATGAGGAGTATCCTTTAATCTAAATGGCACTTCTTTTACTAGAATTATGAAAGACACCATTTATATTAGCCAATACTGGTGGTAACTCCAACTATTATGCCTCTAGACCATTTCTCTTAATTATGGGGCATCATCCCAAATATGGAATTTTAATTTCCCACTAGTGGTAACTCCAACGAGATATGATGAAGCATTCCATCCTAAAAATAGAAATATGCCTACTTCCCTTACTCTTCTTATAAAAAACGTTCTTGGTATAATCATCCTCAAAGTATGATTCATTTGTTTGTCATAAAGACTATTTTTAGTTGCATCTTTGCAATTAAACCTCCATATAGATAGATATCCAAGTCTATACTCTACTCTCTGAGACTCAACATAATATCTCCTTCTTCATTTACTAGGGAAATAATCTTAGATGATGAATACTTCTTACTCAAAGCATCAACTACCACAATCAACTTTTTGAAATGGTAACCAATTGGACATTCATAATCTATGATCAATTCCAACATATACATTGTCTCAAATTAAGGGTTTTCTTGTTAAAGATATACATTACTATTTTTTAGTGAAGATATAACAAGTATAGCATATAAATAGTGATACGAAGTACTTAGAGCATGTAAAACTTCATCAAACTCCAAAACATAGGTGAGTAGTTTCTTAGTTTTTCAAGAGTTGAATAAAACCATAGGCTATAACTTTACCATCATGAATAAAAATGCATCCCAAGATTTACTAAGATGCATCATACATAATTATTGTAGACTTTATCATTTTTTAAAGTATATATTGGTATTAACATTATTTTTAGCCACAATTGAAAGATTACTTCTTACTTTTATATCCAAACAAATATTTATTTCACAAGCAATGGGTCATACAAAAGGAACTTGTTTCCTTGTCATATAGTTAAGAGGGTTTGTGATAGCATAAAAATTATTTATCAATCTTCCAAAATTTCCAAACAGGCCTACAAAAATAGAGTCAACATATTGATTATTTTTTTGTTCCCACTAATGACTCCACTTTTTTGGATGAATACTATTTCCCTTTCTTAAATTTTGATGACCAAAGAAAGAAACTTGTGCCACCTTGAACTTGCACTGTCTAACATAGAGTATAAACAGTGTTAACTAAGGAGGATGAAGTCATTCTTGATGTAATTCATGTTTCTTTTCATCTCTAGAATCCACCAAAATATCATCACTGTATATATCAATAACTTACTTACAAACTTCTTGAATACTTAGTTGATAATGTCCATAAATTCTTCCCATGTGATGATCTAAAACATTGGTATCTTTATTAATGATTAACTCAATGAATTTTTTCAGAACAAATATTGAGGCCCACTTAGAGTTGATTTTATGCATTTAGAATATTACCTAATTAATTCTTAGGGATTTGCATAAACAACTATGCTGGATAAAATATCTGAAGATAAATTGAATGTTCTATTAATGTTTGTATTTATCTTGACCTAAGTAATGACCAAGTTTAGTCTAAAACAAAACTAAGTTGAGAGGTAAACTATAAATATTATATCTATGTATGGTAATTTGAAAATAAGGTAGTCCCTTGAAATATTACATGACCTAAATAGACTACATAATATTTAATTAATATTTAATCTTTACATCTATTAGGTTCTTAGATTATAACAATGACCATTAGAATTAGCATTTGGATAATATAACCCAAATAATTATAAAGTGAACATGAAGTCAAACTAGGATGCTATATGAATTTGTGGCAATTTTAATGAACTATGTGACCTATGCAAACTATTTAATAAACTATCATATGTTTGGATGATGGCTAATACCAAATGGTAGCAGATCATTTTCACCCTAGATTTTATTATAAAACTTGATAATGAAGTCACATAATGATCGTATAATTCAAATAGTATTAGAGATAAGATTTGACTTATGAAATAAAATAAATAAATCATTCTTTTAACTAAAGGAAATGAGTTTTGTGCCTGAGTGGGTAAAAGTTTGTTCAGACCTCAAATCTGAGTAGAGCTATGAGAAAGTAATTTTCCTCCTTCCCTCATACCCTAAAAGATAGTACCACAAATATGCATTTATTTTCACCTCTTCCCTCAACTTATCTTATTTGGATGCTAAATCTTGCAAAAACACTCTCAACAAGTTTAATAGGCTGATATGTTTCCAATAGACCTTAAGATCATAAAGTACAACTCAGGGTCCCATTAAATACGACAACCCCGTACAACCTATCACTAGTTATGTTCATGACCCCTCCTCACCCATAGTTTAAAGACTTATTTTTCTATTTTGTGTCCCAACCCCATCTTATTATGTGGGATGATGTTTTGGGGACAAGAAAAATGGAGCATTTTGGTCAACTCAATCAGCTCAGAGTACCTAGTGGAACCAGTGAGGGTGTATAAGCCTTGGTTGATCAGGATAAAGCACCAACCCTTCGTAAAGTATGCCATCATCTAGATAGTATGATGATTTTCTATAATAACATGGACTCTCTTCATATGCATGTTATATTAGTGTCATCTTTGCACCAATTCCTCACTCTTTCCCTTACATTCATGAAAGGAGTTGTTTTGATGATTTTTGAGTTTATAATATGTTCAAATGATAAGTTCTGACGTTCAATTTGATAAAAACCCAAGGTGGCATAGAAATTATATATCATTCTCATTCCATTTTAATACCATCTAGGCGTCTCTTATTACTCAGCTTATTATAGTTGTGTATAGGACATCTCACATTTCTAACACACCCAATTTTAATCAATTCCAAGCTAGGATGGGAGACATATGATCATATAATATTTGTTTCATTTGATCATGTTTCAACTTAAATTTTATCCATTTTGAGCCAACACTCTTGGGCCCAATACATGGGTGAATCCCAGCCACATTATTTCCTTCTATGTTGCCAAATCAGCTATCTTTAACTTGTTTTTCATCCAATCTCAGCCCACAAATGTGATAGCCTCAAATGGTGTTTTAGTTCTAGTGATTGTGATGTCTTTGTTGGTATGTATGCCCTGAGAGCCAATCATGGGATGATTGGTGGGATACATTAAGATTGATTTGGTAAACATCAAAGGCAAGCTTCCAATTCTTTCTGGTTCAGTCATATGAGATAGTGATAGAACATATTGAATGTCTAGAGAATGACATTACTCAATGACGTATGCCTTCAGGTTCATGACCTGAACAATGAGATCATACGGATGCTAAGAGTTTGTACATTCTTGTTATGTCCCTAGTCAAATGTCATTGTGGAAGGTAGATAGACAACAATGACACACAAGACTAGATTGTGGTGTTGGTTGATGACAGAATCTCATTAGTCATGATATAGAGATATCAAACCAAACACATAGGTACTTGTTAGAGAACAAGTGTACCGGACAGACCCACCGTGAGTTTGACACATGGAACCATGACATGGTAGTAACAGTCAGTACTCATAGTGATGGTGGTGAGTGTGATTCTTAGACCTGAAATCACTACACTCAACACATGTCGTTGGGAACACTTTGACATCATCAAACGCAGTCCTGAAACATGGGTTGTTATAAAGGTGATGATTGGGTGGCTTTGACACATGGGGCTTTTGAGGGGTGAGTGATAGATATTGGATTTGTCCCTCCTGAGGCACTTTGATATCCAAGGCCGCTTGATGAGTAGGATTGAGATAGGCGTGTGCACGCATGTGTGAATCAGTATGTGATATTGATGTCATAGATATATCGTTCAATCTACTCTGAGATCAAGAAAGTGAATGAACGTTGACAGGATGACTGTTCCATGCCTCGAGTTCATTTGGGATATCAGTGATAAAGGAATTATACATTCACTGTAACACCATTCACGGATTGTAGGATGAAAGTTGTTCTCCAACTTTCTACTTTCACTTGGGTAGCACTGATGTGTGAGTAGGAACCTCTCTTTGCTTGTGAAGTCATAAGTTTTATGGACTTTCACCGCCAACATGAAATGGACCTGTAGGGTCACACACATAGGATTTAAACTGGAAGAGGAGTTTTGTCCACAGAGCAATGTTTAGATTGATTACTAAAGGAGTTTAGTAGTTCAATTAAACACTCAATCAGTCGATAGCTCAATATTATATGGTTCAAGGTGTTGGACGCATTGATTGGAGTATCATATTGATTGAAAACGCAATTGACTGATTCTGCACAACCTGCACTCCCAACCGATCGGCTCAAGTGTTGAACCGGTCGGCTCAAGTGTTGAACCGGTCGGCTGAGGTTGCTGAACCGGTCGGCTCAAGTGTTGAACCGATCAGCTCATGGTCAGAGTGAAACGATCGGTTCAAGTGTTGAAACGATCGGTTCAACTGGTGCAACCGGGCAAGTTGGGAAAGTCAGGTCGGTGATAATTTTCCTTGCGTTTCACTTGGCCAATTTGATTGGAACAAGGATTGGTATTCGATACCAATTAGAAACAAAAGAAGGAAAGTCAATCGGGAACTGATCAGGACCACGAACCGACCGGTTCAAAAGTGAACCGATCGGCTCATGGGTCCCAACTGATCGGTTGGTGTTCCAACTGACCGGTTCAGGTCCCCAACCGACCGGTTCACTTGTGAACTGATCGGTTCAGGTTGCGAGTTGGTTGCTTTTTGTGGAAAATCTCGAACTCTTCTACTCATACTTTTAGTCCCGCATTGCCCGGGATGGAGAACCCTATCCCATGACCCTCCTATATATATAGGGTTATTGGGGGCTTCTCAAAGTACAACTCAGTGCAACCAGTTGCTCTGCAAAGTTGTCGTTCTCTCTGGTTTTGGTAACCGAGAGAGAGCCCGAGCAAGTGCTTCCCGTAAAAGGGAGGTGCAGCAAGGGAAGGACAACTATAGTTGCAACTGGAGGCAGGAGAGTGTGTTGGCAACTAGTACGTCAACAGGAGGGTACGACTCCTTCCACTTCCTTGTGGGACAAGGAGTGTGGAGTTCCAGGTATTCCGTGTGGACTACTACAGAGGCGGGAGGACACTGCCGCTTAGGAGGACAACTGTCATCTGACAGTCTGGTAGGAGGAGGAGTCGTCAGTCCCAGTGCGACCAGGAGCTGCACAGACACCGTCCAAGACCGGAGTTGAAGACTGCGCAAGGGGTGAGGTATTGTCGCCGAGAAAGCCTTGGGACAAGGTATGATTCCACAAACCATCCTTTCCTATTATATAGACGTTGACGCGTTTCCTTGTGCTAGGTTTGGGGGAGAATTTTTTTTTGTTGTTTCCGTTGCCTTCTCTACCTCCCCTAAAACCCAACAGTGGTATCAGAGCCACGTCAACTTCTCTGTATTTTAGGAATATCGATATGATCGATTTTGGTTTGTCGCCTTTATTTATTGCATACGATGCAAATAATATCGACTTTATGCATGTCCAATCCTAAATCCACAAATCCCAAATTACATATATGATATGTATTATTAATGCACTGGATACACGTCGCCCTTAAATGAGTTTTGTGGTGGATGTGTAGCGTGATTATGGCCTATAAACCCCTATATGTGTGTGGTTGTTTTTGGTTGCTTGCATCTTGGTCTGCGCACCGATCTTCCCTCTCTTATTTCTAATGTAACTCGAAATAATTTGAGATTCTTTCCTACCTTTTCTCCCCCCGAATGTAACTCGGGGTTTCCCTTTTTAAAGCAATGTAATAAATAGGATATATTTTATTTCCTGTTATGTCGAAGACCGGCGGACATCAAGACGACAACTGAAACGATCGGTTCAAGGCGTGAACCGATCGGTTGACATTCCAGACGGTCGGTTCAAGGAGTGAACCGATCGGTTGATGACCAGTTCGAGGAGCGAGACGAGTGGGTGGCAGACATGACGAGATGCACGACGACCAGGTGAACCGATCGGTTGGAGGAGCCAACTGATTGGATGGTGGCACCCAGACGACCGACTGGAGAGTACAGATCATTCTTGTGATGAGTTGATCAACTCGGATGGCAAGGCACAAATGTTCATCATGTACAGGTTGCATGTGATGTTGACCTAGATGACCGAGATTTCTCTTGGCTCGAGGAATCACATTAGGATGGCCATAATCATCACTTTTTATCGTTTGTGCATGTTTTTTGTGGGATATAGCATGTATATGATACGTACTATGTATTGTGGTGATTGGATATGTATATGTATATAAAAACCAAATCCCTCATTAAAATATTAAGTTTTAGATGCCTTCCAAATGCGACACACGTGAAAAGCTTGATCGACCAAGTGTGGGCACGCCCTAGCGTGGTGCACCGTCTATCTCGTGGAAGCGTAAAGGATGAATGTGTGGGTCTGCCCTAGCAGGGTGCATATTCATCGTGTTTGCTTTGGGTCGGACTTAACAAGGTGATCTAGATGGGATATAGTACCTTGAGGCATGGAGATGATCATTGCAAAGAGTTGTATATGACATCTTATCAAGAGTTGCATATGATGCAATTGGCAAGAGTTGCCTACCTGAGAGATCTAAGTTGTGGGCGATCAGCCCTAGCTGACTCATGACTTAGAGGATTTCAGGATCTTGCCCACTAGAAGGTTGTACGCTGCAATCTTCCGAATTGATGGTGAGGGCTATCAATTTGAAGTACAATAGTGGGAGCGATAATTAATTAAAGGCCTAATTATATCGTCAAACTTTCAAATCAATCAAATAAGTCAAAATGAGTTTTGGACTAAAATTGCATATTTTCCTTTTTTGTAGTACAAATGGAAAGAAATAACAACAACTTTTCTTTGCGATCAGTCCTTCACAAGGACAAGCTAAATGGGACAAACTTCCACGACTAGTATCAGACATTGAGAATTGTTCTCACTCAAGAGCGTAAGCTCTATGTCCTGGATACTCCAATTCCAGAGGAACCCACTCCTAATGCACCAAGGGCAGAAAGGGATGCTTACAAGAAGCATGCTGATGATGCCATTAATGCTAAGTGCTTGATGCTATGTTCAATGAACCATGAGTTGTAGAGACAAAATGAGAACATGGGTGTCATAGAGATGATTCAGCATCTCAGGAACATGTATGAAGATCAGGCACGGCAAGAGAGATATAATGTTTCTAGGGTGCTGTTCAAGTGCGTCATGACAGAAGGAGATCTAGTTGGTCCTCACACACTCATGATGATTGGGTATGTGGAGAACCTACAGAGACTGAGATTTCCACTGAGCCAAGAGTTGGCTACTGACGTGATACTGCAATCGTTGCCAGAATCTTACAGTCAGTTTGTGATGAACTACAACATGAACAACTTTGATAGGCCACTGTCAGAGTTGTTGGGCATGTTGAGGACATCCGAGATACAGATGAAGAAGGACAAGCCCAAGTCTGTGATGGTGATCACGGGCAAGAAAGGAAAGTCCAAGTGCAAGGGAAAGGGAAAAGCTAAGAAAGGTTCTGATGCTAGCCAGGAGCCCAAGACGACTTCAGCTCTCAAGGCCAAGGGAGGCGTGACCAAGAAAGGAAATTTCCACAACTGTCAAAAGCCAGGACATTGGAAAAGGAATTTGCCTCTCTATCTAGAAGAACAAAAGAAGAAGGAGGCGACTGAAGCCTCTACTTAAAGGTGTCCTGAAAGTAAATTTGTAACACTTTTTGAGGTATATGATACCAAGATGTAAAGTGTAAAGCACTCATAATTGGGGCAAGTGTTTCCGCCATAGATAGTGTACTTTAGTTTATTTTCAGCCTATAAGGCATGTAATACAGTTATGAACTGCTATTTCATATATTGCCAAAAGATAGAAACACTTTATTTTGCATATTGTATGACAATGATGGCAATTAATAAAGTTGAGTTTTCAATCTTAAAGATATGATCTTTGTGGCAATGCCTTGTTTATCTTGTGGTATTCAATATGCATAAGATAAAATGATACCTAAAAGTTATTAGATAACTCAAACAATCAAATTAGCATCAATCATGACAAATTCATTTCTAGTTTCCATGTGATGGATAAATCTAGACTCTTTTGGTTAGAGAACCAGTAAGAGACATGAATATCTTGGACATGATTAATCAATCTTCACTAATGGTAGTGAGAGAATGATTATCCTATTAGGTATAATACATGTGATGTATTTACATACCTATTGGAATGAGTGCTAATACTTCAAATGGTGTTTAGAGAAATACCAATATGAATATCTTGAAGTGTTCAAGATTATCATAGATGAAGTACGAATTTGGTAAAGTGTTAATTCTTGATGAGATCAATGAATGAAATACTTGGACCAAATGTTTGAGATCCTTTTGAGTGATTATGATAGTGTATCATAGTGAACTCATGATTAAGGCATGGTGATGTCTAAATCAAGAAGGAATCATACTCTGAGGAGTTAGAGAATGATTATCAAATAACTGAATACTTCTTAATAAATGAATACCCCACACTAATAAAGGACATTAAGAATCACAAGGGTTGTGAGTTCTTATATCCTTAACAGATACACCTCAATTATCTATGAGATAAGTTGTTCATGTGATGAGTCACCTATCTAGATGAATATGAGGAATCAAATTCTGAGTTATGGTTTATGACCATTACATCCTAAATGATATCCATGTAAACCATAAGGTATGACCTTGATGGTAGCACCCATTGGATGTAAATCCATGAGTGCAAATGAGTCTTAAGTGTTAAGACACATGGATAACATTTTTAGAAGGATGATGCATGTTGGTTGCAACTTAATGACTAAGACATTTGGCATATGGATACTAAAACCGCATTCCTGTGAGAAATAAAACAAGGATGTGTACGTGACACAACCTATAAGGTTTATGAATCCACTAATGCAAATGAAGTCTATAAGTTTCAATGGACTAATCAATGTGATTGATTGAGTACAAGCAACTCAGAATTGGATCTTTACTCTGATGATATAGTCAAAGGGTTTGATTGATACATCAAAGATAAAGAGGGATCTGTGATTTAGTGGGAGCGTGTTCACATTCCACATGTTGATGTGAAATGGAAATGTTCTAGATTGGAAATCCTAAAGTGGAAATTATTTTAAGGAAGATAGATATGTTTCCTATATGATAGGAATAGAGATCTATAGAGATAGTTCTCAAAAAACTCTTGACCTGAAAAGAGAAAGCATACATTGGCAATCTGTACTGAAGGGTTCAGTATGCACAGATTCAGTGGGAGAAAACTTATCCATGTTATATGGATATTAGTATCCCAAGGCCAAGTGTCCAATTCTTATGAAGAATGGGAACACTAAGAATAGATATGGATCTATCATGTATGTAATCATCCCATTTTCTTACATGTATGGACATAGCAAGAACAAAATGCAATCATCATTTTGTATGTATAGCATAACAATATGATGTACTCATCCTGATAACTCGTATGTGGGACATGATGAGTGGATGTATGTCTACTTCCAGTAAGGGTTACTGGAATACCATGAGAACTTGATATGTACTTGTGAAGTACTGGTTCCATGGAGATAAGGAAGAGTTCGATGTAAAGAGTTACATTGATGCAAACTTTCGGAAGGACAGAAAATTAATCGCAAAATATATATAGGATATATAAAAGTGAAAGTTTGTTGATAATTGGAAGTGTTCCAATAAAGCCATTTAAAAGGAAATGCCGAGTATCCGTGTGTTAGAGAACAACAATGGATACTATATGGATCTGGAAGTTCATGAGATGAACTTATGGATATTCCACTCATTGATGACAAGTATGGAATCCTTGATCATGCAATGTGGCTAAAGGTTAGCAAAGGAATACTAGATCGCATATTACGGCAACTCCATCTCATACGTGTGACGTACATCGAAGAGATGTGAGACATGCAATTTATACTGACTTTGGCAAGGTGTTGCCATTACTCACTATGTTGACACTAGAGCACAGTAACATGTGGGACATGTTTGAAAGATAACAATGAATATGATTCAAGGGTGATTGGCTCACAGTGCAAGTGGGAGTCTGTTGGTATGTATGCCCTGAGAGCCAATCATGGGATGATTGGTGGGATACATTAATATTTATTTGATAAACATCAAAGGCAAGCTTCCAATTCTTTCTGGTTCAGTCATATGAGATAGTGATAGAACAAATTGAATGTCTAGAGAATGACAGTACTCAATGACGTATGCCTTCAAGTTCATGACCTGAACAATGAGATCATACAGATGCTAAGAGTTTGTACATTCTTGTTATGTCCCTAGTTGGATGTCATTGTGGAAGGTAGATAGAAAGCAATGGCACACAAGACTAGATTGTGGTGTTGGTTGATGACAGAATCTCATTAGTCATGATATAGAGATATCAAACCAAACACATAGGTACTTGTTAGAGAACAAGTGTACCGGACAGACCCACTGTGAGTTTGACACATGGAACTATGACATGGTAGTCACAGTCAGTACTCACAGTGATGGTGGTGAGTGTGATTCTTAGACCTGAAATTACTACACTCAACACATGTCGTTGGGCACACTTTGACATCATCAAACGTAGTCCTGAAACATGGGTTGTTATAAAGGTGATGATTGGGTGGCTTTGACACATGGGGCTTTTGAGGGGTGAGTGATAGATATGGGATTTGTCCCTCCTGAGGGAGTTTGATATCCAAGGCCACTTGATGAGTAGGATTGAGATAGGCGTGTGCACGCATGTGTGAATCAGTATGTTATATTGATGTCATACATATCTCGTTCAATCTACTCTGAGATCAAGAAAGTGAATGAACGTTGACAGGATGACTGTTCCATGCCTCAAGTTCATTTGGGATATCAGTGACAAAGGAATTATACATTCGCTGTAACACCATTCACAGATTGTAGGATGAAAGTTGTTCTTCAACTTTCTACTTTCACTTGGGTAGCACTGATGTGTGACTAGGCACTGCTCTTTGCTTGTGAAGTCATAAGTGTTATGGACTTTCACTGCCAACGTGAAATGGACCTGCAGGGTCACACACATAGGATTTAACCTGGAAGAGGAGTTTTGTCCACAAAGCAATGTTTAGATTGATTACTAATGGAGTTTAGTAGTTCAATTAAACACTCAATCAGTCGATAGCTCAATATCATATGGTTCAAGGTGTTGGATGCATTGATTGGAGTATCAGATTGATTGAAATCGCAATTGACTGATTCTGCACAACCGGCACTCCCAACCGATCGGCTCAAGTGTTGAACCGGTCGGCTGAGGTTGCTGAACCGGTCGGCTCAAGTGTTGAACCGATCGGCTCATGGTCAGAGTGAAATGATTGGTTCAAGTGTTGAAACGATCGGTTCAACTGGTGCAACCGGGCAAGTTGGGAAAGTCAGGTCGGTGAGAATTTTCCTTGCGTTTCACTTGCCCAATTTGATTGGAACAAGGATTGGTATTCGATACCAATTAGAAACAAAAGAAGGAAAGTCAATCGGGAACTGATCAGGACCACGAACCGACCAGTTCAGAAGTGAACTGATCATCTCATGGGTCCCAACCGATCGGTTGGTGTTCCAACCGACCGGTTCACTTGTGAACCGATCGGTTTAGGTTGCGAGTTGGTTGCTTTTTGTGGAAAATCTCAAACCCTTCTACTCCTGCTTTTAGTCTCGCATTGCCCGGGTTGGAGAACACTGTCCCATGACCCTCCTATATATATAGGGGTATTGGGGGCTTCTCAAAGTACAACTCAGTGCAACCAGTTGCTCTGCAAAGTTGTCGTTCTCTCTGGTTTTGGTAACCGAGAGAGAGCTCGAGCAAGTGCTTCCCGCAAAAGGGAGGTGCAGCAAGGGAAGGACAACTGTAGTTGCAACTGGAGGTAGGAGAGTGTGTTGGTGACTAGTACGCCAATAGGAGGGTATGACTCCTTCCACTTCCTTGTGGGACAAGGAGTGTGGAGTTCCAAGTGGTCCGTGTGGACTACTACAGAGGCGGGAGGACACTGCCGCTTAGGAGGACAACTGTCATCCGACAGTCTGGTAGGAGGAGGAGGAGTCAGTCTCGGTGTGACCAGGAGCTGCACAGACACCGTCCAAGACCGGAGTTGAAGACCGCGCAAGGCGCAAGGTATTGTCGCCGAGCATGCCTCGGGACAAGGTATGATTCCACAAATCATCCTTTCCTATTATATAGACGTTGACACGTTTCCTCGTGCTGGGTTTGGGAGAGAAATTTTTTTTGTTCTTTCCGCTGCCTTCTCTGCCTCCCCTAAAACCGAACAATCTTCTTCTACCTCTATATAAGATTGTGCTTGTACAAGGTGAAGCAAAGACACCACCCACTTTACACGTCCTTTTGACACTTTTGAGAACCCACCGATTCATATTTCTCCCCCTCTTTCATACACATCTCTTCCTCTGTATTGACTTGAACCCTGCCACCCCCTTAATTTCTTCTTCTTCATGCAGACCCTAGCTTCAGCTCCATGGATTCACCTCTAGCATGGGAGTCAAGATCCCACCTTTATAACCTACTTCTACCCTTATTGACCACCTTTCAACTCGTCGTCCCAAAGTGCAGCTTGGAAGCACCATCTCGACCTTCCTTGTGGCCTGAGATAGCATAGTCGGGCAAGTCTTATGGGTGACACAACTGCTGGGACGTGCTACATGTGTGTGTCACACTGCACATGCGGGTCACACAAGTGGAGCATGGAGTCGACCGAGCTGTTGGATGAGTGGGTACCTGGGACCAACAAGTGTAGGAATGGCCTATCTAGCCTAGCCAAAAACACCTTTGTGTAGATAGTAAAAGGGAGCATAGGTGCGGCTGTCAGATGCTCAATCTATGGTCTACAATCTTCATCAAATATCTAGTAACAACCCTCTTGATTTCCTTTGGTTTCGATGTAGTAACTTGGAAAATCATATCTCCTAACTCCCTTATCCTAATCTAAAATACCTATATACCTAGTCAACAATCTTGACAAGTGAACATTTTTTGATGCCCTAATTTTTCTAGTATCATGGATGATTTATAGAAAATACTATCTTAAATGAACATTATGCCCTATTATAATTCCATCAGTTAGTAAGGATCAAATGTTGTCCTAAATTCCTAAGTCAATAGATTTACTCCACTTTAGACTTATTTAATACTTTGGGTCATCTTGATGTGACTATAATGATCACCTTGACCCTAAAATTTACCCTTTTAGTTACATGCATGATGTGGCATAATCAAGATGGGATCTTTGACCTATTTTATTATCATATGACTATCCCACTTTGAAATTTTTCAACCTTACATTGATTGTGATATGTTTGATTAAGAGCTTATGCCATTTTAGCATGAATAGTTAATACGACTCAAATACCTACTTATGTACCTTAATATGCCCTAAAATGTGATGTTCAAGTACTAATTGGATTGTATCTTTAAGTCTTATAAAATAGTTGATCCTCAATGTTCAAACTTCTATGTTGACCCTCAAATCACTCTTGAAGATGTCTTGTGATATGAAATGTCATGTAACGCTCTCATATGCACTTTTGACTACATGTGGCATCAGTTGATACCTAACACGAACTAAAGGAGTATGTTAACTATTGGACTCTAATCTTACAAGAAACATGCTTCAATGTTACACATGTAACTTAAAACTTCGAATAAGTAGCTATGGTTCTCAAATCAATCAACTTAATGCACTCTTATGATGTTATGACTTGCAAATATGACATTTTTATATGAATTTATCTAATATGACTTGACTATGATCTTGAAAGTGAAAATGATAATATACTAACCTCATGCTCCCACAATAAAAAGAGAGAGATTAACTTTATGTTGTATCTCTTATAATGTGAATATTTCACCCAGAATGAAGGGATTATTGTAAGACTTGGACTATGTTGCATAAATACATGCATGTTGACATGATGGAAAGATACTTCAACTAATTTAAACCTAGGCCCAGGGGAACATACAAATGAAAAATATGATGTTTGTCATATAAAAACACTACTAATGTCATACCCCATGTTATATCTTGTTACGTATTAGGTCCCCTTCTGGTTAGGCCTTCTCCAGGAATCTTTTGCAAGGATCATAATATATTGAGCGACTAAATAAGTAATAACTCCTAAAGAAGCTAATGCAAGACCTAATTGTACTTCTCACAAGATATAATTAATTTCTTGAGCCTACTAGGAGATTAGTGATGTGAGTCATTTTAACACAACAATCACAAGGATAAGTCCTACAGTTTAACCTTCTAACCAGGTTGTCAACTTGCTATGAACAAAAAATAAACTAAGCATAGAGAGGTATCAATCCCTAGAGTTGGCGGAATGGAATGGTTGAGATCCACAATATGATTACAAGAACAAGAAATAATAATCCATTGAGATCCAAAGATTCACAAACAATGCCTTGCTCGATTCAACTCCATTTCTTAATTACTGAATTAGGATTTTATGGTTACATGTCCTGGCAGACATCTCAAAAGGGTCAGATATTCCATACACCCATTGATCCCGGTGTATATAGATCATAGCCCAACTGTCTAACATACTTCTATCCATGGTCATATCTTGAAATAATGTAATCTCACTCTGAGGTTCTAATCCATAGGTCAGTTGGTCTCGTCACTACAGATTATAACAAATAGGAAATTAGAAAGAGAAAAATCATTCGTGATACTAAAATCTAAGGTCTTGACATTCCTATAACAAAATAACTTTACCTGTCTAAGATCAAGTACAAATTAAAGGATGAAACATCATAAAACTTGTGAAGAATTCATGGATTTCATTGGCCCTAGTTTTTGGTGCTCCCAAATGAACATATCCATTGCTCAGAAGAAAATATATTGAGAAATATTCATTCACTTAAAAAATGAGTTGATACAAAGAACACAGAAACATGTTGTGGGGTTAGTCTTTGTGCCCTAGAAAAGACTAGTCGAACATGATGCTAAGAACAAAACTAAAGTTGGAAACTTGCTAAGGACCGTATGATTTTTCTCATAGAGTGATCCCTCCTTTTATAGGGAGTTGAGAAGGGGAAAAAGCTTTGAGATATGACTTTGCTGTGGTGGCGGCTGCTTTGACTGGAATAACTTTTTACTTCATCCAAAAGTAATGTTCAAACTTCTATCGCATTGATAATTTTCAACATTTGACTGGTCTTTATTTGAATTCTTCCACCATAAAATATATATAAAATTGGTCAAATCCAAGTCAAGGGATAGAACTTTTCTAATATTAAATACTTGTCCACAAAATTGAGGGGTTTAATGAGTTGTCCTCTTTAGTATTTGACCATGTGACTTCTTCAATGCAGATTTCCGCAACAGTAACTTAGAATGAATTTCTCTTCTTGCTAAATAGAGGTTTGAAATATAGAAATTTATTTTAGTAAATTAAATTTCCTTTCCAACTAGTATTTGTTCACTCAGTTTGGAGTTCAAACATAAGAGTTATGACACTTTTAGTGCCAACTATACATAAATTTCAGGACTGCTGAAAATTGTGCAATTATATCCCAAGAGTTTTTATTCATTGGAGTGATTACACCATTTCCCTTCAAAATTCAAGAAAATATAATTGAAACTCTAAATAAATATAGAAAATCTAAACTAATACAATTAATTATAAAACTAAGTAAATAAACAAAAAAAAATCCTAAAAAATATTTAAAAGATTTAAATAAAAAGGATAAATACACATCTATCAAAATACCCCAGACTTGAATCTTCGTTTGTCCTCAAATAAATAAAATCATAAATAAATATAATTTATATTAGCAACATATCTATAATCACCCTTGTAACCTTACTTTATTCCTTACCTCTAAATTTGGTCAAGAAACCTAATCTCCTAAAACTACAAAGCACAAAATTTTATGTTCTCTATTAAAAACAAATATCATATCTTATTTCTAAATTAAGAATTTGTAGAAAAAATGAGCTTCACCATACTTCTTCTTTGACACTCTCATTTTTTTGTGAGTTGTTGTACAAGAACAGGATGAGGGTGGTGCGGAAGATGGTGATCCTCCCTCTATTGGACTCGGGATATATTTAATTTATAAAGTTGTAGCAACATTGGTCACAATTTGTTTTTCATGTGCTCTTTAGCATCTTTAGATGGTACGCCCCTTTGAGGGGTATGAAATTTTGATACGGGAAGCATGCCACCCTGGACCTAATTTTTGTCCGATGGTGATTCTTTGCTTCTCCTTTTTGAGAAAGAAAATAAGGGGGAAAGAAAAGGTGTCCTTGTGCTTATAACTTCAAACTTTTTTTATATGAAAGTGTCATTGCATCAGTTAGAATATTCCTATTAATCACATTATATGAGATTATATCAAGCTAATCCATAGTTTAAAATAGAGAAAAATTGTGTTTGGTTTTTATTGATTCCATATGACTTTTCAACTTTTCCAAGGAGTGATGCTATGGTAGGGTTCTAGGTGACATGGTGGTTTCAGACATGACAATTTGTAAAAGTTTTCACAAATAATTTACTAAATTCAGAAGGGGTACACTGGGTGGTTTTTAGATTGGCCCTTATCTAGACAACCATGTTGAAACTAGTGGTACTGGTCGGTTATCCTTGAGAGAGAGCTTTCTTCAAGCACCCAGGGTTGATCATCTTCTGTGGAAAAAAAGATGGGTGAAGATGAATCCACTTTGTGGGGCTGCGACATTTCTAGATCAGGAGGGAAGCTTGGTATGGGATTGTCTTCATTACCTAGAACTACATGTAGAGGGTGTGGTTCCAATATGGGAAGAGCTAGACTGTCAGTTGATCTATAGACTTCATGTAGACATATAATCTCCTCATCGAGCTCAACCAGATGTAGAACAAGGATTGGTTGGGAAGGAGTGTAAGATTCATGGTAAATAAGTCTTTCTTCAAAAGGTGAAGCTACAAGAGTAGCAATCATAGATGGATGACCTTCTTGTAGTGACTTTTTGTATTGAAGTACTAAAGCCTCAAAAGGAGAGGTCAGGT
Source organism: Alisma plantago-aquatica (assembly GCA_963693085.1). Classification (NCBI taxonomy): domain Eukaryota; kingdom Viridiplantae; phylum Streptophyta; class Magnoliopsida; order Alismatales; family Alismataceae; genus Alisma; species Alisma plantago-aquatica. Next base: position 1,489,314,907 of record OY856409.1, read on the forward strand.
ATTCCTCATATGAAAGATAAAATTTGTTGGGTTGAGATTCAGATTGTGCTAGTATAGATGATATACAGATGGTATCATCATCATCATCGACAACAATAATATTGGGTTGATTGATGTGGTATTTTTGAAACGCACTAACAAACTCACTCGGGGTTGAAATCCCCGAGCTTTTACCAAAACCAAAGTGCAATAATACCACTCGCAAGCAGACGAGTCTTATCACAGTATAGTTGAGGATCGATCCCAAAGGACAACCTTTTTAAGAATCCTTGTCAATCGAATCTAGCTCAAGTAAAACTAATATTTAAAACGATTGGTTGATTTGAGGTTAATTAGACTAATTGCAAGGAAGTAAAAGCTGAATTAAAGTTGGATTTAGATCAATGATATGGAATTGCTGGGATGGTATCGGGTTTCACCACCGCCACACATGCAAACACATTCAATCATAAACAGACCAGGCAAGATAGAACAATCCAAATGGAGCGGCTACAGAACCCCCCGGTAGGGCGTTAGGTTCGTGTAAACATCACCTTAGGCATCAGATGTCTCGTCACCACCCGGATCACTTACTTACAGCTCCGAAGAAATCCCATTCTATTTCTAGTTTGGGAGTCAACCGCATTAACTGATAAGCGAGCAGGCGATTAATATACGAGCAAACATCGACGATTAACAAGAAGATACAAAGTCCAACTAAGGTTGTGAACCCCCTGTAAAGGCGTTAGGTTCACAGAAGCATCACCGAAGGCTAGATGGCTCGTCCCCTCGCGGATCATACACTTACGACCTCAAGGAATCCTTTCAGAAGTTCTCGTCATGGAGTCAACTTGTTAAACGACATTTTATCCTATATATAGAAGTTCTCGCAATATAGGTAGAACAGAGATGAAAGAGAGCAATTAATCGAACTACAAGCATAACGGTTAACCACGAAATGGAGAGTTAAATTCATTGCCATGGAAAGGTTAACAAAAGAACATGGTTGCATGGGCAGCGGGGCTAGTCTCCGCACCCCAGCGGAAAAGTACTACTCACTCATGATGCGAGACACAAGAAGAATGAGAAAGAGAGAGGAATCCGCCATGAACTCGGTGCAGAAGGTAGTCGCAGCTCGGTGAAGAAGATACAACCTCCTACGTCGTGTCAGAGGAGATCTAGTCGCGAACATGAGTTGCCAAGACAGACCGGACAGTCTCCCTCGCTCCGTATTCCTTCTCTCCTCAGCCTCCTTGGTTGCAGCACGAGCAGTAGGTGAAATGGAACTGGCGTAAACTGGACTGGAATTGGATCGGAACTGTGTTCGGGCAACCTGGTAGCATCCGGATTTGATGCTGAATTAAGGACCCTTGGGGTCCTATTTATAGGCCCAAGACTGCCCCTAAACGGTCTTGGATATTTTGCTAAATATCTCATGCAAACGGTTTGCTTTAGTTCCACTTTATCAAACGGTTTGGCATGCACGTAGCAGCAATTCAGTTTGCATGTTTGTGGAGATTCATTTGGTTTGCTGCAGATTGAGAAAACGGTCTTGGTATTGCTCTCCTCCACTTGGTCTTCTCGGCAAGCTATTCCAAACTGTCTCATGATGCTAAACGATCTTCATGGCCAAATGGTCCTGCGACCTTGGCGCCCAAACGGTCTTGGGACCGCATGGGCTCAAACGGTCTTGGGACCGCATGGACTCAAACAGTCTTAGGACCACATGGACTCAAACGGTCTTGGGACCACATGGGCTCAAATGGTCTTGGGACCGCATGGATTCAAACGGTCTTGGGACCGCATGGGCTCAAACGGTCTTGGGATCGCATGGACTCAAACGGTCTTGGGACCGCATGATCAGATCGATTGGTCAGAACCAAGGGTGAGTGAAAGTGGGTCCCAACTGACTGTTCAACTTTATCAAGACCTGCATTAAATCAACATAAATTCGGTTAAAACCTTGATAATCGAGTCAATTAAGTAATTTTGCACATTATGATGCATTTTGACATTTAATGAGTGAAGTTGTATATAAAGAGTTGAATTTGTCCCAAAGTGATAATTGAATTTCATGATGAATATACGTTCATCAAAATACCCCGAACTTAAACGTTGCTCGTCCTCGAGTAACACAAAATCTGAAACAGTCACCAAATGAATACTTTCAATTCATGTGATTGCTTCATCTTCACATCACGAATGTTTCCTTTCTGCTCAACATGACTCAGTATCTCACCCTCCTGAGACCACTAAACACATCTTGCCATATCTTCGTTCCTGAGTTCATTTTCCAATATCACTTCCTCCTAACTTTTTCCACCAACAAGCATGTCAAAGAGTTTTGTAAGAGTCCAGAGATACCCGCAGAATAACAAGTGTGCATCCGATCTGACACTCGTGTTTTTCAGGATAGTGGGGGCATGCATTGTGCCATTAGGTAGAAAATGGAGTGAATGGTGGTATGGAAGAAGAAGTAAACCACTCCTCTATTCGACTTGAGATTTTATTTGCTTTGCAATTTCATTTATTACTTTTTTTGTGTGTGAATCTCTCCTCTATTCGACTCGAGATTGCATTTCTTTTAGTGTGCACTTTGGCATCTTTTGTTTGCAAATCTCTCCTCTATTCGACTCGAGATTGCATTTTTGGTGGTACGCCCCTATTTATTTGTGAGGGGTATGGAAGAAGCAGACAAAGAGGGAAGTGGCGTGCCACCCCGAACTTAGGGTTTGGCACCATATTCGGCTATTTTGTTTCTTTTTGATGGATGGAGGGGTACGAAGATGATAGAAGAAATGTAGAAGAGATTTCAGGTTAGAATGCAACTTGATTTACAATTCAGTGCACCAGGTCGTTCTATTTATCATACTCCACTCAAATAATGACTTGATGAGGATCCAGTGCAGATTCCATGTTATTGTTCCACTAGTCAGATAGGAAGCATGACGTGTTTGATCCCTATCAGTTTGACAGACACTTACCATTTTTGCACAAAAATATCATGATGTTAGGAATCATAAGCTTCACAAGATGATTTCAAGCGAAAGGCTTGTTTCAAAAATTAGCCCTTTTGAGGATTTACTTCGAATAAGGAGGATATAATGATTGAAAATGCATAGCAGTTAAGTTAGTGAAAACAGCAAGAGTCAAAAAGTGTCAAAAATTCATCAAATATCTGTTCAATTTCTTTGAAAATCATTAAAGAATTTTGAAAATTTTGAATTTTTTTATCAAGAATGTGATAGTGAAAGCTTAAGTATGAAAAGGATGGGTGTAGGTGGAAAGTGAGGTACGTACCACCCACCCTCCACCCCGAACTTAGAGATTTGCTCGTCCCGAGCAAACTCTAAATCCAAGATGGAGGGGAAAATTCATTCCAGAATGACCACCAGGTGTGGTTGCGTTCCGACCATCGTGCATCTTCTTATCTGAAAATGTCAAAGGTAAAGAGCAATTAGATCTTAAAATAGCATCTTGCGATGCAAATTTATTTAATGAAAAATTAACTAGAATGTAAAAAAAAAATTGAAGAAATATTCTAATTTGAAAAGAAAAGTAAAACAAAATTATTGATCGGGTTGCCTCCCGACAAGCGCCTTTGTTTTATGTCGATGGCTCGACTGAATCCTTCAGCTTTACAGTGGATTGGTGAGTTCCAACATTGCTTTAGTGCCTATGTCAGTTGAGGTGAAATATCTCTTTAAGCGGTGACCATTTGTGACAAATTCACCTGACTTTTCACTCCATAATGAGAAGGCACCATGTGGAGAGATGCTCTTGACGATGTATGGTCCAGACCAGTGTGTGCGGAGTTTTCCTGGGAATAACTTCAATCTTGAGTTGAATACCAAAACTTCATCTCCCACTTGTATGCCTTTTCTTTTCAGATGTCCATCATGCCAAAGTTTTGTACGCTCTTTGTAGATTCGTGCATTCTCATAAGTTGTCATCCTGAGTTCATCCAGCTCTTGGAGTTGCAGAATCCTGGCTTGGCCTGCTTCTTTCATATCAAAGTTCAATTGTTTAATTGCCCACCATGCCTTGTGTTCTAGTTCGACTGGCAGGTGGCAAGATTTTCCATATATTAATCGAAAAGGTGTAGTCCCAATGGGAGTTTTATAAGCAGTACGATAGGCCCATAAGGTGTCGTTGATTTTTGTTGCCCAATCCTTTCGATTGCGTCCTACAGTTTTTTCCAGAATAGCCTTTAGTTGACAGTTAGAGACCTCTACCTGTCCACTTTTTTGTGGATGGTAAGGCGAGGCTACCTTATGTGTTACACCGTATTTTCTCAGTAAAGCTTCTTTCAAGGAAGTGGGACCCTCCGTCAGATATTACGGTTCATGGCACTCCAAAACGGGGGAAAATAATATCTTTGAATAATTTGATGATGGGTTTGGAGTCACTAGTGACGGTTGGTATAGCTTCAACCCATTTTGAGACGTAGTCTACCGCCACTAGGATGTATGAAAATCCATGAGAAGATGGGAATGGACCCATGTAGTCCACCCCCCATATGTCTAATATCTCTACTTCTTGCCAGAGATTCAGTGGCATCTCATCTCTCTTTATTATATTGCCTGATCTTTGACATTTGTCACATGACAGGACAAAGTCATAGGAATCTTTGGATATGGTTGGCCAGAAGAATCCACATTGCAAAACCTTTAAAGTGGTCTTTTTAGAGCTTATATGTCCTCCCACAGGTCCTGAGTGACATTGTTCCAAAATAAATTGAGCTTCTTCTTCGGCGATACATCGTCTGTACAGGCCATCAACACCTAGTTTAAAGAGATATGGCTCGTCCCAGTGATATTGCTTTACATCATGCATGAACTTCTTCAGTGCATTCCCAGTGCATTGAGGATGGATAACGCCAGCAACAAGGTAGTTCACAAAATCCGAGTACCATGGTATAGCTTCTGAGGCCTTCATTAGTTGATCATGTGGCAGGGAATCATTGATCGGAATCTTCTCAGTATCCTGAGTGTGGATGCGACTGAGGTGGTCTGCTACAACATTCTATGCACCCTTTTTATCTCTTATCTCCAAATCAAATTCTTGTAATAGGAGGATCCATCTAATCAACCTGGGTTTTGCATCTTTCTTTGCCAGAAGGTAACGAATGGCAGCGTGGTCTTTGTAGACAATGACCTTTGAACCAATTAGGTAGCATCTGAACTTGTCAAAGGCATACACGACAACAAGAAGTTCTTTCTCGGTAGTTGCGTAATTCCTCTGGGCTTCATCGAGAGTTTTCGATGCATAATAGATCACATAATGTTTCTTCTCTATATATTGCCCTAAAACAACGCCCACAACATAATCACTGGCATCACACATAATTTCAAAAGGATGGTCCCAGTCAGGAGCTCTGATGATGGGGGTGGTTGTAAGGGCCTGCTTCAGTAAGTTGAAACTTTAGACACATTCTTCATTGAAATTGAAGTCAGTATCCTTTAATAATAGGTTTGTCATTGGCTTCGTTATCTTGGAAAAATCCTTTATGAATCTTCTATAAAATCCTGCATGACCAAGGAAAGCGCGAACTTCTTTTACATTTGTGGGTGTAGCCAGTTTAGAAATCAGTTCAATCTTGGCTTTATCTACTTCAATTCCTCTATTTCTGACCCTATGACCGAGGACAATGCCTTCTTTTACCATGAAGTGGCATTTTCCCCAATTTAGCACAAGATGTGCGTCTTCACAACGTTTGAGGACCAGGGAAAGGTGCTTAAGACATGAATCAAATGAATCTCCATATACAGAAAAATCATCCATAAAAACCTCCATAATGGTTTCGGTGAGACCGACAAATATTGCATCCATGCAACGTTGGAAAGTTGCAGGTGCATTGCAGAGGCCAAACAACATTCGTTTAAATGTGTATGTTCTGAATGGGTAGGTAAAGGTTGTTTTCTCTTGGTCATCTGGATGTATGGGTATTTGATAGAATCCAGAGTAACCGTCAAGATAACAAAAATATTCTTGGTGAGCCAACCTTTCTAAGACTTGATCAAGGAAGGGCATAGGAAAATGATCTTTTCGAGTTGCCTTGTTTGATTTTCTATAATCTATGCACATCCTCCACCCTGTGATTGTTCGAGTGGGGATGAGTTCATTGTTTTCATTCCGTATAACAGTCGTTCCACCTTTATTTGGGACAACATGCACTAGGCTTACCCATGGCGAATCAGATATCGGATAGATTATTCCTGATGTGAGCAATTTAATGACCTTGCTATGGACCACTTCCTTCATATTTGGGTTCAATTTCCGTTGATGCTCAATAGTAGGTTTGTGATCTTCCATCATAGGGATCTTGTGCATACACAACACTTGACTGACCCCAGTGAGGTCACTCATTTTATAACTGATGGCTTTCTTTCTTTCCCTCAATTCCTTCAGAAGTTTCTCTTCTTGTTCAACTGTTAGATCGGAATTTATAATAACTGGACAAACCTTGAGATCGTCTAAAAACACGTACTTCAATCCTTCGGGAAGAGGCTTCATTTCGGGAGCTTCTGGTTTTTCGCTTGTTTCTTCTGTAGTTTCCATAGCTTTGAGTTCTTCACTAGTGGCTTTGACATCTTCTTTAGCAGAGTCGAGGGATTCGATGCAATCCTTTACTTGTTCGTCGATTGGTTCATCCAGTGATGGGTTTGTTAGAGCAATTTCCAAGGGATCGTTTGATTCATGAGGCTCTTGGGTCAGAAGTGACATTTGTTCAATGCAGTCAATCAGATATACTTCTTCTTGCATACTTGGTCTTCTCATACTTTTAAAAGCCTTGAATTCAAGAGTTTCTTTGCCTAATCTGAGCAGTAAGGTACCAGCTTCAACATCAATTAGGGCTCTCACAGTGGCGAGGAATGGACGACCAAATATGAGAGGATATCTGGTGTCTTCTTTGATGTCCATAATGACGAAGTCGCATGGAACATATGTGTCCTTGCCTACCTTGACTGGGACGTCCTCGAGAATCCCTAACGGACATTTTATCGAATTGTCTGCAAGTTGTATAGTCATACCAGTAGGAAGCAAATCTGCAAACCCTAGTCTGTTGCACAGGCTAAGTGGCATAATAGAGATGCTTGCACTGAGATATGCCAATCCTTTCTTGCATGATGAGTCGCCAATGTGACATGAAATTCCAAAGGATCCTGGGTTTTTTTGTTTCTTGGGCATCTTGCTCAGTATGATATCAGATTTAGTTGTCGCCAGTTTTACTGTCTCATATTCTTCAGTTATATACTTCCTGATGAGGAGTGACTTTAGGTACTTAGTCCAGCTGGTATCTCATCCAAAGCATCCAAAAAGGGTATATCAACATGAAGTTTCTTCATAGCTTCTTTAAACTTATTGAATCTAGTATCAAGCTTGGTTTTCCTTAGACGAGCTGGGAAAGGTATATGAGGCTTATATATAGGAATATCAGGTTCTGATGTTTCAGCTTCTTCATCAGTAGGTTTCTCAGGACTCCCCTTATCTGTCTTATCGTATTTTGATTGAGACTCTAGAGTTGTGGAGTTTTGAACAATCACAGGTTCATCTTCGTCTGTAATAACCACATGTGTCTTTACTGGGGGATCCGAATAATCTTTTCCTGACCTGGTGGTGACTGCCTTGAACTGTTCAGGATGCTTAGGATTGTTCTCAGGTTGGCCAGCAAAGACTCCAGCAGGTGGCTTTATGCTAGCTGCAAGTTGAGCTAATTGAGATTCAATAGCCTTCTACTGAGCTTGTTGGTTGGCTATCATAGTTTGCTGAGTTTGCAACATCTTTTCAATGGCTGATAGATTGTCATCAGAAGAGACAGGTCCTGCTTGTTGTCCTTGCTGTTGATTAAGATTTTGATACTGAGAGTTGTTTTGATAATTATTGTAGTTCCTATTCTGAAAGTTTCCTTTGAAATTTCCTTGATTCCCAAAATTCTGTTGCTGATTATACTAGAATCCCGGTGGGCCTCTTGGTTGATTGTTTGAACCAAATTGATGCGAGTTTACTGCTCCAGAGGGGTTTCCATATTGAAAACCTGGGTGATTCCTATTCTGATTCAGATTGTAATAACTTTGCCCAGGAATAGTGTTGATAGCATTAAGATTTTCCATCTGACCACTATCTCCTTGTCCACATACATTACTCAGTACAACGTCATAGAGAACATTGCATGATAAAGTGGAATGATCGGTGCTCTTACATGCTTCACAGAATAGGGAAGTGGACTTGACTTGCTCTGGTTGCCGAGTGGGTGAACGTCCTCTTCCAATAGCAGCTAGAGATGATTCAATATGGTCTTGCTTGGCAACTAAGATCTTCAAGGTTTCAGCGATAGACTTGTACTCCGGAATAGCTTCGGCCATAGCTACCTTCAAGACTCCTTTACCTACAGATCTACCCCAATTGGCTTGATTTTCTACTCCCAGGGTGACAACTCTCCATGCGCTATCATAACTTTGACGCATGAAGTTTCCTCCAGATGAGGAATCTAGAAATCTCTTAATATCATCATCCACACCCCTATAGAATATCTCAATGAGTTGATTCTTTGGAATTCCATGGTGTGGACATTTGCGTAGAAGCTCTTTGTATGTATCCCAAGCTTCAGCAAGAGTTTCTCCAGGGACTTGAGTGAAATTTGTTATCCGACCTCTAATTTCATATGTGAGAGATGGAGGATAGAATTTTTCCAGAAACACATTTTGGAATTGTTCCCAGGTGGTGATGGGTATTTCACTTTGCAATGAATTGTACCAACTTATGGCTCTATTAGCAAGGGAATACTTGAAGAGACAGAGTCTAATGGCATCATCAATGACTCCATTTTGCTTTGTCATGGCACATAGATCGATGAACCTCAGAAGATGTCCTTGGCTGTCCTCTGCTTGTTTGCCATAGAAAGGGTTGTTTTGAAGTAACGTGATCCAATGTGCCCTAATCTCAAAATTGGCAGCATTGATGGGAGGAGGTTGTACTGGATGATGAACATTCGCAGCTTTCGGGATTGAGAATTCTCTAAGATCCTTTTGTAGTTCGGCCGCTTGCGCTGCTGCTTGTGCTGCTAGGATTTCCTGTTGAACTGCAGCCCTGGCTTCTTGCATGAGCCTCTCTCTTTGTGCATTGATGGCTTGAGCCACCCTTTGGGCTACTTCTTCTTCTTGAGCCATTCTTGCTTGATTTTCTAAGATCTGACGATGGAAAGTTCTGTCCATCTCAGGATCAAAGCTCACTGTGAGTCCGGGGCTATCCGAACGGTGCATACACTATGCCTTGGGTTGTACCTAAAAATAGAAAATTTTTGAAATTGAGATCCACAAAGTGGAGTCAAATTCAAGTAGATGATCGATTGTTTCAAAGGAAAAAGCAAAATCCTAGATTAGAATTAAAAGAACTAGATTTGACTGACTAATTCCGTTGTCCTCGACAACGGTGCCAGAATTTGACGTGGTATTTTTGAAACGCACTAACAAACTCACTTGGGGTTGAAATCCCCGAGCTTTTACCAAAACCAAAGTGCAATAATACCACTCACAAGCGGACAAGTCTTATCGCAGTATAGTTGAGGATCGAACCCAAAGGACAACCTTTTTAAGAATCCTTGTCAATCGAATCTAGCTCAAGTAAAACTAATATTTAAAACGATTGGTTGATTTGAGGTTAATTAGACTAATTGCAAGGAAGTAAAAGCTGAATTAAAGTTGGATTTAGATCAATGATATGGAATTGCTGGGATGGTACCAGGTTTCACCACCGCCACACATGCAAACACATTCAATCATAAACATACCACGCAATATATAACAATCCAAATGGAGCGGCTGCAGAACCCCCCGTTAGGGTGTTAGGTTCACGTAAACATCACCTTAGGCATCAGATGTCTCGTCACCACCCGGATCACTTACTTACAACTCCGAAGAAATCCCATTCTATTTCTAGTTTGGGAGTCAACCACATTAACCGATAAGCGAGTAGGCGATTAATATACGAGCAAACATCGACGATTAACAAGAAGATACAAAATCCAACTAAGGTTGTGAACCCCCTGTAAAGGCGTTAGGTTCACAGAAGCGTCACTGAAGGCTAGATGGCTCATCCCCTCATGGATCATACACTTACGACCTCAAGGAATCCTTTCAGAAGTTCTTGTCAATGAGTCAACTTGTTAAATGACATTTTATCCTATATATAGAAGTTCTTAGAATATAGGTAGAACAGAGATGAAAATGAGAAATTAATCGAACTACAAGCATAACGGTTAACCACAAAATGGAGAGTTAAATTCATTGCCATGGAAAGTTTAACAAAAGAACATGGTTGCATGGGCAGCGGGGCTAGTACCCACGCCCCAGCGGAAAAGTACTACTCGCTCATGATGCGAGACACAAGAAGAATGAGAAAGAGAGAGGAATCCTCCATGAACTCGGTGCAGAAGGTAGTCGCAGCTCGGTGAAGAAGATACAGCCTCCTACGTCATGTCAAAGCAGATCTGGTCGCGAACGGGAGTTTCCAAGATAGACCGGACAGTCTCCCTCACTCTGTCTTCCTTCTCTCCTCAGCCTCCTTGGTTGCAGCACAGGCAGTAGGTGAAATGGAACTGGCGTAAACTGGACTGGAATTGGATCGGAACTGTGTTCGGGCAGCCTGGCGGCGTCTGGATCCGATGCTGAAATAAGGACCCTTGGGGTCCTATTTATAGGCCCAAGACTGCCCCTAAACGGTCTTAGATATTTTGCTAAATATCTCATGCAAACGGCTTGCTTTAGTTCCACTTTATCAAATGGTTTGGCATGCACATAGCAGCAATTCGGTTTGCATGTTTGTGGAGATTCATTCAGTTTGCTACAGATTGAGCAAACGGTCTTGGTATTGCTCTCCTCCACTCGGTCTTCACGACAAGCTATTCCAAATGGTCTCATGATGCTAAACGGTCTTCGTGGCCAAACGGTCCTGCGACCTTGGCACCCAAACGGTCTTGGGACCGCATGGGCTCAAACGGTCTTGGGACCGCATGGACTCAAACGGTCTTGGGACCGCATGGACTCAAATGGTCTTGGGACCGCATGGGCTCAAACGGTCTTGGGACCACATGGATTCAAATAGTCTTGGGACCGCATGGGCTCAAACGGTCTTGGGACCGCATGGACTCAAACGGTCTTGAGACCGCATGATCAGATCGATTGGTCAGAACCAAGGGTGAGTGAAAGTGGTTCCCAACTGACTGTTCAACTTTATCAAGACCTACGTTAAATCAACATAAATTCAGTTAAAACCTTGATAATAGAGTCAATTAAGTAATTTTGCACATTATGATGCATTTTGACATTTAATGAGTGAAGTTGTATATAAAGAGTTGAATTTGTCCCAAAGTGATAATTGAATTTCATGATGAATATACATTCATCATTTATCAAGCTCTTCATGGGGAGTCTGAATTGAGCCTCTAGTAAGGTAGCTAACAATTCTTATTAGGTTTCAAAATTTTCCTGTGCTTTTGCCGCTATATTTTCTAGACTCCTAAGTCTTTGCTCTAGTAAGGTAGCTAACAAGGCTTGATTGGTTTCAAGTTTTTCCTGTTCTTCTATTACTATCTTTTCTAAGGCTCTAAGTCTTTCTTCTTGTTGTGGATTATAGTGGTGTTCACAAATAGGTCCATTTTTCCCAAGGTGTTGTTTTTCATAATACTCCCAATCATTTTGTTGTTCATTACCCTCATATGGATAGCAAGGTTCCCAATAACTATTTTAAAAAAAATTACGATTCACATTCACTACTACAGAAACAACATTCAGTGTCGCTTTTCTGGGCGTCGGTTATTTAGGAAAACTGACGCCTATAAATTTAAACATCGGTTATTTATGAAAACCGACGTCTATATTCAAAGACCAGCTAGACACGGGTACCACTTTGTATTCAGCGTTGGCTGGTTATAACAGACCGACGCCTAAAATCGCCCGCAAAATCCAATTTTTGAGCGAAAACATTTTAGGTCACCTACTACGTCGGGTTTTTAGCTATTCACCGACGCCTATTTAAAATGAAAATTTGCGTGAAAAGTCCCACTTTCAGTGTCGGTTATCCCTCGATAACCGACACTGATAATGGTTCCCGCCAAATAATTTAGGGTAAAGGTTGTCTATTTGGGCGTCGGTGTTTTACTATCAACCGACGCTAAAGCATAATAGGTGTCAGTTTTGTAGATAACTGACACCGTTGACCAACTTAATAGACTCGATCACCCGGCTCTTCCCCATTTCTTCTTGTTTCATCGCGATATTCTCCTGTGCTGCTGCTCGCCGCCGCTCTCCCAAAATCGCGACGTCGGTTGCTGCCCCTCTGCTTCTTCGGTGCTGGTGCTCTTCTGCTTGCCGGCGCCGCTGCTGCTTCTCTGGCCGGCGCCTGCTGCTTCTCTGGCCGTCGGTTGCTTATGCCCGCCGCCCGCCCCTCTGCTTCTTCGCCTGCTCGCCGCCACTGCTGCCGCCGCTCGCCGCCGCTCTTCTCCATGCTAGCTCCAGGTAGGCTACCCTCTTTGCTTCCTTCTCCCTAGCTCCTTACCAACAACAAGCACGACCATGGCTGTGTTGGCCTACAACGGCCGTGCTGTCCAGCACGGCCGTAGTAGGCCAACACAGCCACGACCGTGCTTGTTGTTGGTAAGGATATGAACAAATTTTTATGTAATGCTTTATGTAAATCCTAGGATATGAATAAATCTTTTACTTGCATATATTTGTCATATATTTGTTCTTCTAATCGTAATGTTTGGCCTATAAATTTTGATGCATGTTGAAATAAGATTTAAACTTGTTAATTGTAGCATCCTAATTTGATTTGATTAAACCCTAACATCAATTGTGATGAAACCCTAACATCAATTGTGATGAAACCCTAACATTAATTGTGATGAAACCCTAACATGTACATATCTATTATTATGTTTGTTGGCCTAGAAACCCGTCCAAGATTTACTCATTAGGAGTAAATCTTGGATAGTCCCCAATTTGGGACTGTTCTTGAACACCTAATCTCACTTAGGATGTAAGTGTATAATGTGTATTTGGTTTTCGAGAAAATTTCGGCAGCATTTCCCCGTTTGTTCTCTAAGTACATATGTACTTAGAGAACATCGGGGAAATGCTGCCGAAATTTTCTCGAAAACCCAATACACATTATACACTTACTACTGAGATTAGGTGTTCAAGGATGGGATAGGTGGTACACATTTTATTATATATAAGAATGACATCACATGTGTTTGTTGGCCTAGAAACCCGTCCAAGATTTACTCATTAGGAGTAAATCTTGGATAGTCCCCGGTTTGGGATTGTAATAGGAGTAAATCTTGGATAGGATGTAAGTGTATACCCTAATCTTGTCCTAATATATACTTGTTTTCTCTTTGATCATAGAATGGATAGATCATGATTGTCCATTCGCAATCGCTGTACCCCAGAGTTTATATCTGGTCTTGATCAGTTTATTAGATTTGCCGAGGAACATAGGAAAAAACCTACAAATAGGTTCTACTGTCCATGTAGGCATTGCGGTAACAACTTGAAAGTCAACACTGGTGAGGAAATCAAAAGTCATGTCATGTGCAACGGGATTGTACAAGGCTATACAGAATGGCACTGGCATGGAGAGATTTCAAACTCGAAACCAGTAGATGTTGATAGCAGTGCTTGGGTGGAAGAAGAAATTGCCTCCGATGATGTAGATGTGAATGAACTAGTTACAGTAGACATCATTGATGCGATGCTGGATAGTTGTATGGTAGAGCACACCAATCCACCTCCTATCTTTAGAAACATTGTGCATGATGCTGAGATACCGTTATACACAGGCTGTGCTAAGTTTACGAAGCTTAGCACTGTGTTGAGATTGTATAAGTTGAAAGCTAACAATAGATGGAGTGACAAAAGCTTCACTTCATTGTTGACTTTGTTGAAAGAAATGCTTCCTGAAGGAAACGAGCTGCCAATCTCAACATATCGGGTAAAGAAAATATTATGCCCAATGGGAATGGAGGCCAAGAAGATACAAGCATGCCCGAATGATTGTGTATTATTTCAAAAGGACTATGTAGATTTGAAAGATTGTCCAAAATGTGGTGCGTCACGGTATAAATTGACGAATTCAGGGGAGTCCAAAACTGGTTCTCCTGCCAAGGTGTTGTGGTATCTACCTATAATATCACAATTTCAACGCTTGTTTGCAAATATGAAAGATGGGAAGAATTTGAGGTGGCATGCAGATGTTAAGAAAAATAATGATGGGATCCTACGACATGCGTCTGATTCCCCATAGTGGAAGAAGATTGATCTATTGTACCCCAAATTTGGTGAAGAAGATAGGAATCTAAGACTTGGGCTTTGTACAGATGGGATGAATCCATACGGGACATTGAGCAGCCAACATAGCACTTGGCCAGTCATGCTTGTTATATACAATCTTCCTCCCTGGCTGTGTATGAAAAATAAGTACGTTATGCTGTCGTTGTTGATATCGGGTAAACAACCCATAAATGATATCAATGTTTATCTTGAACCTCTGATTGATGACTTAAAGAAACTTTGGGCTGAAGGTGTGATGACCTATGATGCTTCAGGAGGAGAGAAATTTCATTTGCACGCTATGTTGTTTTGCACTATTAATGACTTTCCAACATATGGGAATTTGTCTGGATATAGTGTCAAAGGAGCTAAAGCGTTTCCTATATGTGAAGAAAACACTGATTCAATAAGACTAAAACATGGCGACAAGACTGTATATCTTGGTCATTGAAGGTTTCTTTCAAAATTCCATCTGTATCGTAGGAAGCACAAAGCATTCAATGGATGGAATGATGAACGGAGTGCACCTAAACCTATACCAGGGGATGTTGTTTATGAAAGAGTAAAAGACATTGTCAATGAATTTGGTAAGAAATCACAATTTAGTATGGCCACATAGAGTGACAATTCTTCATTCAAGAAGAAGTCAATATTTTGGGATCTTCCTTATTGGAGTTCTTTGACAGTCAGGCATTGTATCGATGTAATGCACGTTGAGAAAAATGTCTGTGATAGCATCATTGGTACTCTGTTAAATATACCAGGTAAGACTAAAGATGGGATAAAATCCAGACTGGACCTACGTGAAATGGGAATAAGGTCAGAATCAAGAGAATTACGTGAAATGGGTAATAAAAGAACATACTTACCTCCCACTTGTTACACATTGTCTAGAAAGGAGAAGAAAGCTTTTTGTGAATGCTTGGTAAATGTTAAGGTGCCACATGGTTACTCATCCAACATCCATAGATTGGTATCAATGAAAGATCTGAAGTTGATAGGTCTTAAATCTCATGATTGTCACACTCTAATGCAACAAATATTGCCCGTGGAAATTCGATCTATATTGCCGAAGCATGTAAGGTTTGCAGTCACCAGACTTTGTTTCTTTTTCTACAGTCTATGCAGTAAAGTTATTGACCCTGATACTCTCGATAATTTGCAAAGAGAAGCGGTTGTTACCCTATGTCAGCTTGAGATGTATTTCCCTCCTTCGTTTTTTGATATCATGGTACATCTTGTTGTACACTTGACTAGGGAAGTGAAAATGTTGGGACCAATTTTCTTGCATTGGATGTATACCTTTGAACGATACATGAACGTTTTTAAAGGTGATGTTCGAAACCATTATCGGCCTGAAGGGAGTATTATTGAAGGTTATGTGGCGAGAGAGGTTATGGATTTTTGCAATGACTTTCTGAGTGGTAATAACACTCCTCTTAATGACACGAATATTGAGAAGGGCAAAGGAATTTTGGGATCACGGGTGACAGTAATCAGCCGCGAGCAGTTGGAACAAGCTCACTTGTATATTTTACACAACATGGACGAAGTGAGTGTTTATATCGAGGAACATACCGATTTCATTAGGAGACAACATCCTCGAGAAAGTTCAATGTGGCTTGCTAGAGAGCATAATAAGACTTTTACTAAGTGGTTTGAAGATAAAGTCTTACATCAACTATCTCAAACACCAAATGATATTACAGAAACTATCAAATGCCTCGCCTTTAAACCAAAACCGAATGTTATGTCTTATGAAGGGTTTGACATTAATGGGTTCACATATTACACAAAGCGCCAAGATGATAAGGGTGTCGTCCAAAACAGTGGGGTTACTCTTCAAGCGTCAACTATGTATTTTGCAAGTGCAAAGGATAAGAGTCCACGTGAAGCTAAAATGTCATATTACGGTGTCATTGAAGACATTTGGGAGTTTGACTACATAGATTTTAGAATTCGGCTCTTTAAATGTAATTGGGTTAATAACACCAAAGGAGTTATAGTGGATGAATTGGGTTTCACTTTGGTGAACTTTGAAAAGATTGGCAAGAGGGGTGAACCATTCATATTGGCATCACATGCGAAACAAATATTCTATATCGATGATCCTGCAAATGATAAATGGTCAGTTGTTCTTCATGGTAAAAGACAGTTCATTGAAGATCCTATAGATGAAGAAGAGTACTATGATAAGTATGATGACTCCAGTCCATTCTCAGTTGGGTTGCCAACTCCACAAAATATTTAAGCTAATGATGACTTATATGTGTGCAGAGATCACAATGAAGGATTGTTAATTGATAAAAGATCACAATTTTAGAGGCATGTATGTTTATATTTTTTATTGAAGCTAAATATTTGCTTTTTTAATATCAATATCATTTTCAGATTTGATTTTTCATTATCTTCTAGTTAATACAAATGCTAAATGTTTGCCTTTTTCTAGTTAATACAAATGCTAAATGTTTGCCTTTTTATAGTTAGTACAAATGCTAAATGTTTGCCTTTTTCTAGTTAATACAAATGCTAAATGTTTGCCTTTTTAATGACATTTTCAGATGGATGACCATGATGAGCATGATGTCAATGATGAGCATGAAGTCCATGATGAGCATGCTGTCCATGACGAGCATGGTGAGGATACCAATGTAAGTTCTAAAAATATATCTTGTATTTCTATAAAATTCATTATCTTCTAGTTATGTCATATATCCCATATTTCAATATTGCGCTAATTTAGTGGGTTTATTTTTGTCAAATTTTAGGTTGATGATGCACATGTACCCACTGAAGCATTGGAGCAACTTGATGCGCAACACCAAACACTTAACAAGAAAAGGGGCATCACTTTGTTGAATAAGTTAATAGCGCTAAGTGGTAGTGGATCCAAATTAGTTGTGGAGTTTGATAATGGAGGAAATGCAATTGGAGTGAACCACAATCATTTTGTAAACTATCTTGGGTGTGTCACTCGAAGCCATTGTGGTGTTAAGTATGATAATTGGCATAAAGTTCCTCAGGGGAAGAAAGACTTGGTATGGAAGGATTTATGCGTGAGTTATTATTATTTGCAATTCTATTTTGTAGATTACAAATTATATTATTTGCAATTCTATTTTTGGATACTAGTTAATAAGAATTCTATTTTACAGAATTTGTTTGCATTGGATGAGAAGCTGCATCGTAAAAGTGTGATGCAACGTGCTGGAAAGATGCTTAGGAACTATAGGACAAATCTCAATGGAGAATACATAAAAGATGGTGATAAGAAGAAGAAGTCAACCCTTGAATAGTGGAACTTCTTGGACAAAGAAGATTGGGACAATTTTGTTGCTTCAAGAAAATATCAAGAATTCAAGGTATTAGGCGTCACTCCCAATTTAATTAATATACGTTGTATTCACCTATTCAAGATTAACATTTAGTGCTACTAACCAAATCATTAATGTGCATACTAACTAGGCCCTCAGTGACGCGCAAAAAGCAAGGCGTGCACTGAATGTGCATGACCACACTATGGGTCCAAAGGGCTATGCAAGCGTTCGCCAAAGACTACAGGCGGAGTCTGCGACTACTCAGGAGTCTGCTCCTACTCAGGAGTCTGCCACACCGATGCCTCGCCATGATATCTGGATAGCTGGGTGGCAAAACAAGAAGGGTGAAATAAAGAAGCTCGTAACTGCTAAGGCGGCTGCGAAAATGGTAAAATACAACTCTTAGAACAATCATTTGAATATTGATTATTTGTGGTGTTAACTTACCAATTTTTGTTGATGGTGATTAGCGGGAGCTGCACAAGCAGAGGAAACAAGGCACGTTCATCCCTCAGGACACAAGGGATGAATTGACAGTTGGTCTGGGTAACCCAGAGCATCCTGGATGTGTTAGGGGTGCAGGCACTGGTGTGGGCATCAAAGCATTCTTTGGGCCATCCCAGCGCAAACCCAGAGCGGGACTTTCACAAGAAGAGGTAACCTATTCTTTTTTTAGAATGTTACTGCAAACGGGAATTCAATAATAAGAAGCTAATGTTTTTTTATCCATGTATAGGAGAATAAGAGAGTCGAGGATATAGTTGCTAAGAAGGTCAATGATATAGTTGCTGAGAAGGTCAAGGAAGAAATAGTGCGGTGGCAGGCATCTCAGGCTTCCAATCAGCCTATGGCGACCCACTCTTCTCATGATGCACAGACTGCGAGTAATCCTAGAGACCCATCACCTAACACGTCTGTTGTAAGTATTGTTTATGACATTGTAGCTAGTCTTTTCATGATGATATTTTTTCAAGATGATATGTATATATGTATAAAATTCTTTACGTAAATTCGTAGGCATTGAAGCCATGCCACTTAAGAATGCAAGACTATGTTGTTGCAGAGGCAAAGGCTTACCAGTCCCTTCCTGGGGCAACGTTTCATGGGACTCCAATACCGTAGGGCTACGTTCGTGTGAGCCCTATATGTGTATTACCCGATTGGAGGGAAGCTGCATTGCCATATGCCCACCCAGATATTGATACACTTGGTGAGGCAGAAGGCGGGGTGATATTGTGGCCCAAAGTAGATGTCGTCTACACTACTAAAATTGTAAGATAAATTTACATTACTTTAGATTGTTAATGTGTATATATGAGGTCAACTGATCTGAAATTATATATACAGGTTAAAAAGAAGACACCCGGAGCACCTAGGCCTCCACCTCCACTTCCTGCATTACCAAGTTGGGTTCCAACTGACCTAAAATACCCGTTAGGTCCTGCATGTAGGGGAATGGCATGTTGGCTACGGGCACATAATAGACATTGCCCTATAATTGTTTCTTTAGAAGATGATTATGTAGGTCAATCATACAATAGCTCTTTATTTATACAAGATATTATTGAGCTGTTTATGTATGATTGGCTGAATACATCAATGATAGAGACATGGATAAGGTGAAATCTTGTTTATACATCCATATACCTTGTGTAAGATCCGGTGATCTTGTTTCTTATATATTAATGCATACGTAATACATGTTTTGCAGCTACTTAGTCGAAGATCAATGCAAACAATTTGCATTTGATCATGTGGGTTTTTTGATTCCATCATTGATTAGTATGGTAGCTAAAGACCATGATAGTGTTCAACAATACTGTATAGATGCTTTTACAATTTTCAGTCAGCAAAAGAAGACGATAATAATAGCTCCATTCAATGTTAAGTAAGTTTACTTTATTTATAATTTGGACTTAAGAAAATTCCATTTTTATTATGCATTTTGAGTTATTAATTTTTAACTTTTTTACCTCTAGCGGTAGACATTGGGAGTTACTAGTTATTGTCCCCGGGACATTCACAGTTTATTATCTAGATCCTACAGGAAGTACATTGAACACTAAAATTGGACACATATTGAGAATGCCATTATTCTGGTGAAAAATATTTCATTTTTATATCCGTTAACATATGTTATTACATTACTATTTAATTATGAAATTTACTATATTACATTAACATGTAGGGGTTTAGATGCATTCAAAAATGCTGGAGGAAATGTCCCAAGGAGAAAGAACCAACCAATAATTTGGGAGCACGTAAAAGTAAGTTCCTGACTCCAATGTATATATTATTTATGTGAACTGTGCTTAGTTGTATTTTTTATATTTTGTATGTTTCAATTTATAGTGTGCTACACAAGACAACGACTGGGCATGCACATACTATGTGGTGCGATTTATGCAGATGATTATCCGACATGCCGCATTGGATATTAATACCATACATGAGGTATTATATATAGTCTCATTAGTTAGTATGAAATATATCAATCTTATTTTTATATTATTACTTATATATATACATCATTCTCTTTGCCGGTGTTTAAAACTGACCACACTATATGTAAACTCTTAAAAAATGTACATGCTCCATATACGATGGAAGCATTAAATGAAGTAAGAGAAGAATGGGCAAAAACCATACAAGCAGTGGTGATTGTAAGATATAATTGGGATGCTGATAGCGATGCTGAATGATATTTTATAAATGAATATTTCTGAATGTTTATACATGTCTGAATGTTTCTACATGTATTTGAATGTTTCTACATGTGTGAATGTGAGAATTGAATTGATGTCTGAATGTATCTACTTGTGTGAAAATATATTTGTTGATTTTGCAGGTTTGTGGCCTGTTTGTAGGATGATATCAATGGATGTCGTAAACCTGCAGTTCAAAAAACTGAACTGCAGGTTCTCATCCTGCTGACCAGCCACAGCAGGCCTGCAAACTGATAAGAAAAAAAAAATTAAAGTATAGGCGTCGGTTATTTATAAAACACCGTCATCAAAGGCCTACAACGTCGGCTATTAGATAACAACCGACGCCTAATATGACAAACAACCTGACCGTGTAGGAAAGCACGGCCGTGGTGGAAAAGGCGTCACTTATTCATATAAAACTGACGATTATAGTACTAAACACGACCGTGCAGCGAAGCACGGCCGTGTCGTCTGGGAGTATGGCATCAGTTGTTCAGTTGTTAACCGACGCAGAAAGTGTCGTAGGTGGTGCCCTTTTTTGTGGCGCGAACCCTATAGACGTTGGCCAACTATATATAACTGACGCCTATATATCATATAGGCATCGGTTAGAAAACCGACACCGAAGAATTCAACCTTTAGCGGCGCCCACATAGGCGTCGCTTGAAAACCGTCGCCAAAGGGGGTTAAAAAACCGACGCCAAAGGCGTATTCTGTAGTAGTGATTGTACCCACCAGGATGAAAGAGTTCAACATTAAAAAAGGTGCTACCGTAGTTGTGGGGTAGAGTCGGGTAAGCTAGAGATGAATAGTGGTAAAGGGCACAATAATGAAACTGTCAAAGATATTACAATGCCCACTCCATTTGAATATATTATTGAAATACATGTCAATTAGCACCCGAGAGAAGAAGGATAACAAGGAATTATAAGACAAGTAGGTTAGTCAAAAATTACAAAGAGAACTAAAAATAAAAAAGCTAACAAATTATGGGAAAAATTAGGAATTACAAAAATAAGCTAGGAAAGCAATATTGTTGGAGTGAAAACTCAGCAGAAGGAGGAGTTACACTTCTAGAATGGTGTTATTAAGACTAAAAAACTTACAAAAATGTAAATAAGAAAATTATGAAACAACACTATCAAGACTAACAATTATAGAACAAAACTAAAAATTACAAAATAGTCCAAAAAGAAGGAGAAAAATTATGGAACAACTTAAAGAAACTATGAAATGAGCTAAAAATTATAGAATCAAACTAGAAGTTATGAAGAAGAAATCCTATATATACATAGGAAATCAGTTTTGAAAAGCAACATGTGCTGTCCTCAACAATGATTCCAAATTGATGCATGTCGTTTTAACACAACAATCACTACGACAAGTTCTAAAGTTTAATCTTCTAACCAGGTTGTCAACTTGTTGCGAACAAAAAATCTAATAATTATGGAGAGGTATCGATTCATAGAGACGGAAGAAAGGAATGGTCGAGATCCAAAATCTTATTTCGACAACAAGAAATAAAAATCCATTGAGAGAGTTTGAATTAAAACAAAAAGTTGAATTTAAAGGTTGCATAATTGAAACCACACTCCTATATAAGTGAATTCAGCTCCATTTCTTAAATATCAAATTAGGACCTTGTGTTGTATGTCCTTATTAAAATCTCACAAGGGTTGGAGTTCACATACAAATGTTGATCCCAGTCGTATACAGATCATAGGCCATCTGTCCAACATACTTCTATCGATGGTCATATCAAGAAATAATGTAAATATCACTCTGAGTTTCTAACCAATAGATCAACATGTCTCGTCACTATGGATTATAATGGACATGAAATTAGAAAGAGAAAAATCATTCTTTCTATTAAAATTTGAGGTCTCAACATTCATGTAATAAAATAACTTTACCTATCTAAGATCAAGTACAAATCAAAGAATGAAACATCATAAAAGCTTGTCAGGAATTTATGCATTTCATTCAATTGGGGCCCTGGGTTTTGGTGTTCCCACATGAACATATCCATCATTTTCTTAGAAGGAAACATATTGAAAAATATTCATTCACTAAGAAAATGGAGTTGATACAAAGAACATAGAAACATGATGTGTGGTTAGTCATCGTGCCCCAAAAAAGACTACTCAAACATGATGTTAAGAACAAAACTAAAACTAGATGTAAAACTAGCTAAGAACTGGATGATTTTTCTTGTGGATCCTCTCTCCTTTTATATGGAGATGAGGAGGGGGCAAAATCTTGAAATATTAATTTGTTGTGGTGGTGGCCACTTTGACTAGAATAGCTTCTTACTTCATCCAAAAATAACATTCAGACTTTTACCATATGGATGCTTTTTAAGATTGGACTGGTCTTTATTTGAACTCTTTCATCACAAATATATATGAAATTGGTAAAATCCTAGCTAAAGAAGAGAAATTTTATAATATTAATTATTTTCTCACAAAATTGAGGGGTTTGATGAGTTGTCCTCTTTAGTATTCGACCTTGTGATTTCTTCAATTTAGATTTCCGCAACAGAAACTTGGAGCAAATTTATCTCCTGTTAAATACTAAAAAGTTGTCCAGAATATAATTTTTTTTAGAAGATTAAATTTCCTTTCCAATGAGTACTTGTACACTCAATTTGGAGTTTATAGGCAAGAGTTATGACACTTTTGGTGCCAACTATCCATAAATTTTAGGATTGCTGAGTTGTGCAATTATATTCCAAGAGTTGTTATTCATTGAAGTGACTAGACCATTTTCCTACAAAATTTAAAGAAAATAGAATGAAAAATCCAAATAAATAGAGAAAATATAAACTAATACAATTAATTATAAAACTAAGGAAATAAATAACAAAACAATCCTAAAAAGATATCTAAAAGATGTAAATAAAAAGGATAAATACACATTTATCAACTGTCTTCTTTGTAGGTATTAAATTATGAATGCTTGTATACTTAGTTACTTATTTGAAGTATTATTCCTATGAATACTAATTATACATTTGATTTATACTATATTGAAAATCCTTGAACATAATTTAGATAAATCCATTATATAACCTTGTGCACCTGCACAGAAAAAGGAAACAAGGCATGTTGAAACATGGTTAGCTCATTGACTTTGGTCTTGAGGTCCCTCACATAGAAATAGGATGACATTAGGGTTTTAGACTCAAATAACCCTCATGAAATCTTCCTTTGGAATTGTTCAAAGGCCTAATGTTGATACTATGGATAATGAAACTATAATGAAACCTATATACTTTTGTATAAAAGAATGTCGTTTAAAGTGTTCTCACCTTGTTTTTACTTGTTTCTTATTATAATATTTCTATCCAAGAAACTTTTATATTACATGTAAACTATTTTTGCCCTTTTATAGAGTACTCAATGCACTCATGTTCATATATTTTGTTTATCGAATGTTTATATGCCAAATGAAGATTAGCTACACTCGGGTTAACTAAGTTTGAGATATAATGCCAATAGGATATACTTGAAATAAATATGAGTACATGCCTTTATTTCTCTAATGTATCTTGTTATCTCTTTTAGTTATGCTATTTCCTTTTCATATATATTGCTTGTTTGAAACTATGTGTCGTTTTAGGGACGGACGCTCGAGTCCTCTTGCCTGTGGTTGTATAGCCATTAGGAGTGATAAAATGGGTAACAAACATATGTTGCAAATGGTTTTAGAGACATAAACACAAGCCTCTATGTATGTTTAAGTCATAATGCACCATATGAACATGTGGAGAACCAAAATTTATTATAGTGAAATTAAGAGAATAGGTATGGTGCTAAATGTGGAGGTTTGGGATAGTTTTCACCTCTTATCTATCAAGTTGCAGTGGATGAGGTTCCTTTCCACACCTACATAGCCAAAGTGGATCCAAGATTGGATTAGGTTTCTTTCCTTAAGGCCTAGAGAGTCTTCTAGAATCTCACATATTCTTTAAGGACTACCTAAGATACCCAAGTAGATTATGATTTGTTACTTTTCTCATCTCCTCATGTGATTTTTATCTCACGGTCATTCACATGATTCGTCAATTATGGGTATATTATGCATGTGAACTAAAATTCATCTGAATTCATGAAGTTGATTAGGATGGAATGCCATGTTCTGATCATAAATTGAAAACCCTATTTTTATTTATGTAAGTACTCTTGAAGTGATGTACACATGCATAAAATCCCAGATCATCCAAACTCATGCTTACCAAATCTCACATATGTTCTTTCTATGTTTGAGGTAAATCACAAAAATCCTTGATATGATGAAAAAAGGTGGAACTCATGTTTTATATCTCATGGTTGACGTGGTCCCAATATGATCAAACCTATGTTGTCCCCATTTTTATCAAAACTCAAACATAAATAAGAAAATATCTCCCTATTTATATGTATCATGCCCCATACTTCAATATGCCATTCGATCCCTAGATTATGATAACAAGGCTTGTTACAAGGGGCAAACTTCTTATTGATTGTTATGCCTTTATGCAAGGTGGAATTTTTAATGATATGAATCATATGAAATCTTAACCATGGTCTATGATACTTTAATTCTTGTAATGCCAATTTGGACTCCCCTATGTCTAAGTACTTCTCTCCTTGATCTATGAAAGTCATGGAACAATATTATGACCCAAATTGTCTAAAAAAATCTTGAAACATGGATGACTGATCCTTACTCTTATGATGTAATACCAATCAACCACTGTTAGTCACCCTATTTTTCTATGTTCAATGTATCATGACTAAAAAGGAAATATGTGCTAGGTTAGAGTTGTATTATGATTCATTATATACCTAAACTAGGCCACATCTCTTATTATAGCTTTCTCCAAACATGAACCTTTTCATTATTTAGAGCTTTGAAAGGTATCCCCTTTCCTACAATTTTTATTTACTGACTTAAATCAATAATAGGTCACATCTATTGATACTTGATATTAATATCAATATGAAGATAAACTTTACCATGATGATATTGACTATAGCTCGTGTATAAGGTTTCTTGAAGGACCTAGGTCTAGATCACACATCAACCTTGAACACTACGATAACGAAATTAATGTTGATATCACAAGATGTTGCTCGATTGTTGTTTATGGATGAATAATCACCCTTATTGTCTAGGTAGGAACCTATACCCTAGCCTAAAACATGGACATATGAATCTTAATGTCTAAATTTTGATTGTCGATATTAGTTCATTAAATATCAACTCATGCTTTTTTCTCCTATTAATGATACGACTTATATGATAACCCTATTAGGATCTTGAGATCATCCTTTATACATGATTGATATGGATTTCATAACTCCAATCATGGAGGCATGATTTATATTGATTCTCTTGATTTATGAATTAGGTTTTAGCTCTCACGTGGTCAAGGGTGGGATCTTCCACTGAACTTGAATATGGAATCAAGATATTGAATTATGGTTCTTATCTTGACTTGTTGAAAAATGAAACCTCGATCATGAATGTATAAAGCCGACTAGGCCAATGTAGAAGCTAGAACCATAAATGATGGGATTGAAAGTCATTTTTTTAGAGAAGTCAGGAGGCATTTTTATTCATCTCGCCCTCCTCATGCAAGCAAACCTGGAAATCTATTACAAGAACTAATTGAACAACTAATATTAAACTTGGTAGTACTACTACCATTACATCTCTCATTAGCTATAAAATTGAAAACTTCACTTGGAGGCCTTATGCAATTAAAATCCCCTTTAGGATTCTTTAGATGGAACTTGGCTAGGGCGTCCGCTGCCATATTGCTCTCTCTTTTGCTAAAAATCACCCTTCTGCTATCATCAATGGAACGTTGGATCAGTGCCAACCAGTAGGCATGTTTAGGGAATTCTAGGTAGTCCTTCTTGATAGGGAATTCTAGGTTTTGACATTGGATATAGTACCCCTTGAGGAAGGCTATATCAAAATAAATGTAGACATTGCAGTTGGGAAGGATTTAGCTACTGTTGTTGTGGTTGCTTGAAACCATGAGGGTACATGAATTAAAGGTGGGGGGGATATATCACACATTAGTGAACCAACCAAGGCGGAACTTATTGCCATTAAATGTGTATTTCAGTACGCAAAGAGAATGGGGCTTAATAATGTGCTGGTGGAGTCAGATTGTAAAGCGACAGTGAAAGTCATTCCTTACTCACATTCAAAATGACTCTATTTGCTTGACCTAGCTAGCGATCTCCCCAAATTTGTGATCTATGTGAGGATCTCTCTAGGTATGGAGATCTATGTCATTTTTTTTCAATTTGATAATCAATTTTCTATGGTTTGATCTTGATGCTTGATTGCTAGATTTTAAAATAGCACTGATATTGAAGAAATACCCTCACAATTGTGAGTATGATAGTCCCAATCTCAACTGAAGGATTGTTTTAATTTTGGGGAATTTTTTTTCTTTTAAGGTGGGGAGGATGTAATAACTTGGACTTTTATCTCTCCTCATGTATGTGATATCTAATTCACCTTTTCACTAATTCATCACTTTTGATTTTTATTTCATGATTCGAGTTGCTTTGATTGTCTTTGAGTTTATCTTATGTTCACACAATAAGTGGTGACATTTAACTTGATATAAAACCACAGTTGCACCTAGTTCTACATCATCCTCTATCATTCCCTTTTAATACCATCTATTGGTCTCTTACTACCCTCAACTTGTTTTAATAGTGTAGGGGACACTCGCATGTTTCAAACTTACTAATTTCTCAGTTTTGAGCTTGAATGAGAGAGATATGCTAATTTGAAATTTGTTTTACTTAATCCTATTTTGAACTTGAATTATATTCATTTTGGTCCATCCCTCTTTGGCCCAATACATGGATACAGACCATCCATAATTTTACTTCCTCACTAGTCAAGTCACCTATCCATTCACTTGTTTTTTGACCGATCTCAGCCCTCCAATACTACAAGCATGGATTAAGGTGTAGATCTAATAGATATGGTGCGTTCTTCTATATTCATACAAGCTTATTCTTGTGAAAGGTGGAGCAATGACACCACCCCCTTTACATGGTGTTTGGATACTTACAAGAACTCATAACTTCCTACTTATACCCCCTATTTCATTTGAACCTATCGTGCACCCTAGAACTTCCTCCAAACCATGCTTCAACTCCATGGGAACCATCGCCATCATGTGAGTAGGGATCTACCTCCAGACCCTCCTACGATCCTTTTTCATCACCTTTCAACTCACAACTAAAAGCAAGACTGTGTGGAACCATCCTGGACTCCCTTGTGGCCTATGCTAGCAATGTCAAGCAACTCCAATGAGCTCGACCATAGGAGTTGTCTAGCTGGGTCGCACTACACGTGAAGTTTGTGTAAGTGCAACTCAGAGTTGGCCAAGTCATGGGTCAAATGGGTCCCTAGGCTCAACAAGGGAGCGATCATTTAAGTCAATATCATCTTTGTTCTAGCCCTAAAAGGGCACACCGGAGTGGCCGTCAGAGGATCAATCTATAGGCTACAATATTCATCAAAATTTTGATAGCACCTTCCTCTCTCATATGGTTTCAATAAAATATCTTAGAAAATACATATCTCCTAACATCCTTGTTAAAATTTAATGAATCTATATACCAAATTAATAAACTCAATGAGAGAGAGCCAATGGATATACTTTTAGGCCCAAAATTTTCTAATATCATCGTTGTTTCACAAAAAATGTAATCTTTAATGATATTTATGCCCTATTATGTTTCCCTTTAATCGCTAATATGATCAAATGTTGTCCTAAATTCCTAAATCAATAACTTCATTCCACATCAAACTTTGTTTATGATTTTGTTCATCATGAGGTGACTATAATGATCAGCTTGACCATAAAATGACCCTTTTATGTACATGCATGATGTGTCTTAATCAGGATGTGATATTTGCCCAATTTTATTATCTTATGGTTATTTCAACTTGATGTCAGTAAACCATATGTTTATTGTGACATGTTTGATTAAGATATGGTGCCCTTTTTCCATGAATAGTTCATATAACTCAGAGACCTACTTCCGTTCCTTAATATTCCCTATAATGTGATGTTCAATTACTTATTGTATTGAATCTTTGAACCTTATGAAAATGTGATCCGTAATGTTTAAAATCCTATGTTAACCTTTGAATCAGTCTATAATATGACTTTTGACTTGAAATTCCATGTAACACACTTATATGCACTTTAAACTACATGTGACATACATTTGATACCTAACATGATCTATACACATATGTTGATTTTGGAATCTAATCTTGCAAGAACAATGATATAGTGTTACACATGTACTTAAGACATCAAATTAATAGATTAATCATACTTGTAGATCTATTTCTAAAACCAATCAACTTCATGTACTTCTATGATCTTATGACTTGGAAGTGTGACACTATTGTATGAACTGATTAATATGACTTGACTCTGATCTTCCAAGTTAAACATGGTAATAGCCAAATCTCATCCTACCCCTATTTGCCAATCATAGAATATATTTATCTTGTATCTCTTATAATGTGGATATTTCACCTAGACCTAAGGGATTGTGGTGATACTTGGACTATGTTTCTTAGATATAAGCATGTTGACATGATGAAAAGATAGTTGAACTAGTTTAAACCTAGTCCTAGAGGAAAAATCCACATGACACATATGATTTTAATATTTTGGAACCCTATTGATCTAAACCCCATGTTATATATATTTACATCTTAGGTCCCCTTTGGTTTAGGCCTTCTATAGGAATCTTTTCCAAGGATCATAAACTATTCAATCCTCACATGATATGCTTAATATCTTGACCGTAATAGGATATTGAGTTGTTTTTATGTATTCACTAATGAATTCCTAGATACTTCGTTATTTGTATGAGGTATTGTTACTATGAGTACTACTTTCATGTTTGATTTATACTATGTTGATAAATGACACATGCAGAACATGTGTGTAAAGCACAAGTGCACGTGCCATGTAATGTAAGACAAAGAGGCACATCTAGTCAAACATATGTAATCTTTCACCAAGGACTACTACTAACTAAGAACCAATCTACTAGGCCAAAAGAAAGAGTTTATTTGTGGTTGTTAAGTAAAGATAGGAATTGAGAAAATTCATTTATGAATGGTTGTAAGAAATATTTAGAGGATTCCCTAGAACTTGAGGTTTTAACATGGTTCATACTGCAATTCAATTCTCTTCATCATTAACTAATTTCCAGTAGTATGAACCAAAGACTCATAGCTAACATTACTACTCGTGAAACATAATACACTATACAAGTTAAGCCAAACCCCATTCTTGTAGTAATTTAGGAACTTGATTAAAGTGAATAGTATTTTCCTCTGGTTATTCACTCATAGCTGTAAGCCCACTCACAAAGCACGTTATTGGGTATGTCAATTGATGATTTCTATCTTCTAATCCCTCTTCTAGAGCAACCAAAGGTCTAATATTTTGATTATGTTGATCAAGCATAAATAAATAGATGACGAGACCAAAAAGTATAAGTTTTAGAGTAAAGCAATCTATATTTCATAATGATTGAATTCAATTACAGGAATGTGTAGGTTAATTCTGGATCCTAGGGAAAAGAAATGACGTAATCATGTATTTTGATAGCAACAAGTAAGAACTGATGTGTGAGTGATTTACATGCTAATAAGTAGAAAAAAAAGTAAAAAAAATCTAAATGAGTATGTCAATGCTTAAAGAGGCAAAGAATGGATTATGAAAAGAGACATAAAATCAATGCACAAAAATCCCCTAAGCTTGAATGTTTATCGTCCTTCAACAACACCACTCTTAAATTTTTTGAAAGAGTCTACAAGAAGACAAGCACCTATCATTTTACATTCCTAACCACCCTCCACCTGACAGTCCTATACCCTCTCTCACCACCCATGCGACAAGTAACTACTCTTAAGCGATCAAAATATCTCACAGAATACATCACAATGAGAGCACTATCAATATGAATTAGTTAATATCATGGTGAGTAGGGCACATGCTTGGTGAACCATTTAATTTCCCTATCTACATTACTTTGATCTTTCAAAAGTAATCAACATTGTATGAAGTTCCTCATATAACAAGAATGAAGGAGGCTAATAATGTTGGTGGCCTACCATATAGAGCAAAGGGTGGAAAATTGGGTGGCTATTAAAATAGGAACCAAAAGAAAAATCTAGATTATTTATCCAGAAAATAAAATATTATGCACCTACACGATGGATGAAATGTAAATGTATGTCTTATTATGCCTACTAAAAATATGTGGAATCATGCAATAAAAAGGTGTCATCCTAATGAAATGGAAGCCCGACGACTCCCTGAAGAGGTTCAGATTGACGGACATGCCTATCTGGGTCAGAGCTCACAATTTACCAATTGGATTGTGGGACACGAAGATGTTCACCATCATTGGTTCGTTCCTAGGAAATCCTCTGCATGTTGATAGATCTACATTTGAACTGAGGAACCTTGAGTTTGCTAGAATACAAATCCATATCCCCACTTCTTTTGAATTCCAGATGGAGTTAGAGTATCTAGTGATAAGGGAGTCACTCATCTGATCAACTTTGATTATGCATGGAAGCCAAAGGCTTGTGTTGTGTGCAAATTATTTGGCCACAATGAATGTAATGAAGTTATCAGTGGTCCAGTTGCAAAGAAGATTTTGGGAAAGAAAATTTCTCCCATATCTATTTAATAAGTCCCAGAGGTTACTAAGAAATTTTTTGAGAATCTAGTCTTGTTTGATTAGGTCAATGCTAATGATGTCATGGTAGGGAGTAATGAGGAAGAAAATTTCATTTTCCTAATGATTCATTTGAAGACAATGCTTTGAATAATTCTAAGGAGGATGGTTCTGGTTCATAAGGGATGGTTGGGTTGTTTGTGGATTTGTCTACTCCACCAACTCCTATCTCTCCGGAAATTTAAAACATTGGTTTTGAGGTTCACAAGGGTAATAGTAAGAAGAAAGCTAAAGGAAAAGGTAGGAAGGCCTCTGCTATCAATAAGGATTTGGATTGTGTCACTCAGACATCTTTGTCCAACAAGTTTGACAACCTGATGATTGCATTTGATGATTCTTTTAGCCAAGAAGATGCTCAAGCTAGTGAATTACTGCTTCTAAATGGTTTAAATGGATAGATCCAATATTAACATTTTTTCCTATAATGTGAGAGGTCTTAACCTTAAGGCCTCTTAAGTCTGGGATAAATTAAGAGAGTTGAAGCCCCACATTGTCCTTTTAAATGAGACTAAAGTTAGAGAAAAGAAGATGAGCAAGTTGGTTAGTAAAGTTTTCTAGATTACAACTAGGTGTCCAACCATAGCTATCATGCTCTTGGCTGAGTGGTTATTCTTAGAAAGGATTGTGATTTTTTTGTGAGGAAGATTCAAGAGTATAATCAATTTGTTCATATTGAAGTTTCTCATGCTAATATGGAATTTTTTCTTACAGTTGTGTATGGTCATAACCCTGATGTTGATAGGGTTCATATTTGGTATAAATTTAACTTATTAGTTCCAATATTCTATCGTCTTGGGTCATTCTTGGTGACTTCAATGTTGTTAGGAAGGAGGATGAGAAAATGGGTAAGGATCCATCTTCAATGAAATCTATGGAGGACTTCAATAATTTCATGCTTTGTTGTGGTCTTTTTGAACTCAATCTTAATGGTCCATTGTTTTCTTGGTATAATGTTAGTGTGGGGACACATTTTTTACATCTTACATTGACAAGATTCTCTACAATGACAATTTCATGACCAAGTTTTCTGATTGTAAATGTATCTTGCATTCCAATATTATTAGTGATCATAAGATCTTAACTCTTGTAATTGGCTACAGGGGAAAGGTTACCCCTTTAATTTATTAATGTGTTGTAAGAGAGAGATGATTTCATTATTATTGTGAGAAGAAGCTAGTCTGTTAATGATTCTGGTTTTCCTATTTTCAAAATGTACTCAAAATTCAAGAGATTAAGATGTGATCTATCAAAATGGAACATGACCTCTGTGGGTAACCATACTAATGTTGATAAAAGGAAGTTGTTCCTTGCAGTGAATGACTAGAAAGAATTATATTTTGACCTTTCTAATGTTTCTCTTCAATATGATGCTAGTGAGAAAATAAAAGAAGTCTTCTTGACAAGAATTCATGAAGAGTTTCTACTTAGACATAAATCCAGAGTGAGATGGCTAAAAGAAGGGGATTCTAATTCAAAGTTTTTTATGCATCAATCAATGTTAGAAGAAACATGAATCATATTAGGTCCCTATCTATCAATGGCTCTATTTGCTAGGATAATGTTATTATTAAGAATCATATAGTGGAGTTCTATTCTAGCATCTTCAATAATCATTACAGTGCTGATTTACATATCCTGAATTCCCTTAAATTTCAATGCTTAAATATGTTGATAAAATGCTTCTTGATTTATGTTTTTCTATGAAAGAAATTTTTGACATCATCCACAATCTGAATACTGATAAGTGCCCAGGGCGTGATGGGTAAATGGTAAATTCTTCAAGACTTGTTGGGGTATGATTTTCTCTGATATTGTTGAAGCTAGCTTTGGTTTCTTCAATTCTGGAAGGTTACTTAGAGAATCTAATTGTACTTGCATTTCTCTTATTCCTAAAGTCAAGGAAAATAATGACCTAA
The DNA here is from genome assembly GCA_963693085.1 of Alisma plantago-aquatica. NCBI lineage: Eukaryota > Viridiplantae > Streptophyta > Magnoliopsida > Alismatales > Alismataceae > Alisma > Alisma plantago-aquatica. The sequence goes on from OY856409.1 coordinate 1,489,347,965, forward strand.
AAAATCTCAGACCAATTTCTCTTTGCAATATCTTATAGAAGATTATTTTCAAACTTTTGACTAACAAGTTGTAAGGTGTTTTATCATCTATTATCAGTAGTAATCACTTTACCTTTGTGAAAGGCATGCCTATTAAAGATTATGTCCTTCTATCCAATGAATGTATTCATGACTTCAATAAGAAGGGTGGGAATCCTAAGTTATGTCTCAAGATAGATATCTTAAAGACATACAACTCTGTGTCTTGCAATGCAATCTTTCATATTTTCCATCTTATGAATTTCTGTCACTGCTGGATTACTTGAATCAAAGAGATATTCAATAAGATGACTTATGAACTGTTGATTAATGGTGAGGCTATTAAGGCATTTAAAACCAACAATGGAGTATGTCAGGGTGACCCCCTAGGTCCATATATATTACTTTGGTGATGTAGGTCATCACTCTCTTGTTTGACAAAGAAGTTTATGAGGGCAAGGTTAAACCATTGAGAGTTTCCTCTAATTTTGTTGTGTCACATTTGATCTTTGCTGATGATCTTATGATCTTTTCTGAAGCACATGCTCAAAGTGCTTTGGCAATTATAAGGGTTCTTGAAAATCTTTTTTTTTGTGACAATTTTGAAGATATATATTGAGAAAAGTGTTGTTTTTTATAGCCAGGGAGTCAATAGAGAGAGAATTGGAGGTATTTTTGGCATCATTGAAGGGTCTCTCCCTCAAAGATAACTTGGTATTGCTCTTATTATTGGTAAAATCACAAAATCTCATTGTAATGCTTTATTTGATAGAATCAAAGGAAGGTTGGATGGTTTGAAATATAGCCATTTTTCCTTGTATGGAAGGGTTGAGATTGTACAGTCTACCCTCACTACCATGTGTCGGCATTGGAATTTTGTTTTCCCTCTTCCCTCCTCTATTTGTGATGACATTGTGAGATTGTTCCATAATTTTATTTGGGAAGGACTGATAACAAGAACCCTATTCATTTTATTAAATGGAATGATATTGTGAAGCCTAAAGAGGAAGATGGTCTTGGTATCAAGAGTATTAGGGAGGTAATTAGAGCATCTATTTTGGTGAATGGTTGGAATCTATCTAAAAAGAAAGATATAATTTGTTCAAGTGGATTCATGACAAGTACTTAATTAGAAATTCCTTTCGGTCCTTATCTATTAACAACTCTTATTCTTGGATCTTCATAAGAATTATTTTAGAAAGGAGTTGTTTGAGAAAATTTATTGTCTTCATCATTGATGATGGCTCTTGTATTTCCATTTAGAACGATCCCTGGGTTCATGATGCCACATTCCTTATTGATATTCTGGGACATCAAAGTGTTATTCATCTGGGTCTATCCAGTGATGCTAAGGTGTGTTTCCTAATAAAATATAGTAACTAGTTCTTTGAGAATTCCAGACTTCATAACAGGTTGAATGATCTTCTCAAAATCCTATCTAGACCTAAGGATAATGGATATCATATTTTGTTTCAAGATTCTAGGTGGGATGATTGGTCACCATAGGTGGGAAGATTGGTATTAGTATGGTGTCTATGTGTTTTCTTTACAAGACTAACAAAGAGGAGATGGTTCATGTCTTCTTTAACTGCATTTATACCAAGAACATTTTGAGGCATGCTTGTGATCATCTTGATTTTCAAAGGCCAGGTTCCTTGGAGGATATATGCAATATTTCAAGTAAGAACCTTCATTTGATCTGCATTTGCATATTCCACTAGGATTGGAAAGAGAGAAATGAGAAAGTTCATTGATGTTTTTAAAGGAGGTTCTTCAGATGTAGGAGTTCATCTTAAACAATTTTGATCTTTTCATGAGCATATAATTTTGTGTTTCTTTGTCAAGATGTATATTTTTACTTTTCTTTTATATGCCTTTGATAGTACCTTTACTGGAGGATGTTCCCTAAGGTCATACATATTCACTTTTTCATACAATTATTTTTAAAAAAAAAGTAAAAGATGAGTTGGGTTCACCAAAAAAAAGGTATCATCCTAATGATGAGTAAAGCAAGGGTGTGTACTTGAAGAACATTCTCACTTTCTCCTTATTTATTACATAGAGATAAACTAAAAATTTTGATCTTAGGAATCCTCCTTTTCTACTCTTTTGTTCCTTTTCCAAATACTCTTTTTTTCTACCCTTTTATTCTACCAAGATAAATAATGCATTATTGGGATTTTTCACTATATTTTTTTCTTTGGAGAAGGAGTAAGGATGAACATTTTTCTTCTCTCCTCCTAAATTGATAAAAATAGAACTGGAGAATGATGACATATCTTACACAAAATTGCAATGAAAACAAAATCCATATACATCTTTGATATACAAGACTAAGATGCTCAAAGGATATGACATGCAAAATTTTTTATTTCCTAATGCAACATAAAATGACTAACTTATTATTTCTATCATGCCATGCAATGAACCAAGAAGAAAATAAGTTGTATTAAACTTGATTATCGTATGGTGGAATAGAGGTGGATGAGATCACATGACTCAGAGATAATGTCTTTCTTGATTGTGATATATCCCACTCCTATCAACCTGGTATTAGGGTAACCTTAGAGTTTATTTGGAAAATACACATTGAAGATCATGTTACGGTTTTGTTGGTTTGAATTGAAACATCATTTTCAAAACACAAGCCCTGTGGTTAAGTCAGACTTTTCATTCATTCAAAATGTCTTCAAGATGACCAATCCAAACAAGTTCCCCAATGGATGCCATCTTAGAGATAGAAAATTAGCTTAAAGGATAGTGCATCAAGATAGATTTAATCTTTTATTTTTTTTATTCACTTCAGAAGAACAAAACATACTAGTTTTACTGGGGTATAAATATCATGCTTGATTAAATTCCATAAGTACACTAGATAGATGTTGATTCTACTAACATGATGAAAGCAAAAAGAAAAGAAACATTAATAACTAAGATAGATAAAAGTGATGCAAGAGAAACTCGTTCCATTACCTCCCCCCAAATATTGAATTCAACTATATCCTCATTGTCAATAATAAATCAAAGATTTGGAACGGGGGTACCATATGGTCACTAGTGCAATGGAGGGAATTTCCTATTGGAATCTGTGGATGTGATGGGTAGTAGGTGTCATTAAATTGTAGAAGCTAAGAAAGGTTGTCTAGTGGTTGAGGGTAGCTAGAAAATTTCCTTGACTCCAATAATGATCAAAGAGAGGTTACTGGTGATGCTCTACATGTTGTAGGCATATGAAAATGTTCTCTTTGTTAACTAGGAGAAGTATTTAATTGTTGAAGATTTTCTTCTCCTAAAAAAGAAACTACTCTTGAGTTTCCTTGACCTGAGTGAAGATAGTGCACAACTGTTACTGACCCTACTGTGTGGACTGCAACATCACATAGATGCCCTAGATGGAGGAGTCTCCTGGTGGTGGAGTTGCTGGTGTAGATGATCTCAATGTGGCATGTTGGTGAGGGATGTGGTCCATGCCTCTGCATGCCAAAAAGGGAATATAGGCTTCCACTTCCTCATCCTCTGTCACTCATTATTCTTCTTATTCATCTCTGACCTCATCTTCATCCTCTATGTAGGTTACTTCTTCCTTGCCATCTGTTGGATGACAAAGATGGTGTAATATTCTCAACGTGAAGATGGGATATGGAAGAACCATCTTATGAACATGTATGTCCTATGTGCAATTAGAATACAACCTTCCTTGCCATTTAGAGACTAGGTGAACCCTTTTGAAATGTTGGAAGTGAAGCTTGAACTTCATGGGGAGGGCATTAGCCTTAGACAAGCCAAGAGGGAGATGTATGTTGATGGGTTTGAGAAATCCCCAAAAATTACTAGGAGTGTCTCTTTGGGTTGGATTTTTCAGAGCCACCATGTGAATGAAAGAGTATGTGTTGAAGTTATCTTTCTTCTTTTTAATGATTAAGAGGGTCCTTCTGTAACTTCCCCTACTATTGAGTGGACCTAGTAAATATTATATTCCTCTGGTAGTGATGCATAATGTGGGTGAAGGGGTTCTCGATATCCATCACATAGGAAAGATTCCAATAGATGATGAAGCCTTATGGAAGTGTTGTCATTTGCCTCCACGTCTTGGAATACTCAACGTTATTGGGGATGAACCTCTCACAATCCATGAGCCATCTATAAATGGCATTGAAATCACTTAGTATTAGTTGGTTCTCAGTGTTGAACAACTAAAATTTTATCAATCCAGGATTCCATTATTCATCATTTTTGGGGATGCAATACACCTCCAACATGGAAAAGAACTCATGGATGATGTCAGGGCAGGTTGGCGAATCACCAAAGTAAGGGTGGTCATGCATCCATATAGTGTCAATATAGATGATTAGGAGATTCTTGGTAAAACCAATCACTACAAGGAATGCTTGATCCTCATATTAAGTATCCACAAATTCACTTTTTTATAACACCACATAGCTTTTCTTCTATCCTTCATATGGGAATGCCACCCTTGTTGGCTTTAGAATCAACCAATTTGGAATGAGGGTGGAGGATGAGGCTACACATTAGACTGCCATCTCTTCAAATTTGATGGATAGAAGGAGGAATGAGGATAGAGAAGCTTAGTGTAGATTCTTGATGTATATTTTTTCCCATCAAATTTACGTCTTCACTGCTTAGAGAAGTTGCATGCCCATTGGAGTAGAAGGGAAGTGTGTGGGTGTGATTTTATATCACCCACACTTCCCCCTTTTGTAGTTGCGGGGTCCCTAGTCACACAAGGTCGGTTCTACCTAGTTTGTGTTAGTGGTGCCAACAACAAAGTTGTTCCATGTGATCATCCCATTGATACCAACATGCATGAAATATCGATGCACCTACTAATGCCCAAGCATTGGTGGTACCGATAGATGTCAATGGTATCGATACTTACATAGAGCTACATATCATTGTTCTATATTGTTCAATATTCTAGTGCCTAGCCATTGAATTTAATGACATTTATTTTGTCCTTTTGTGTCAGTGTTACTAACATTCACAACTTACATGATGACAACTTCCATATTTGATGCTATCGAGGTCATTGTTGGTGCAGATAATACTTTGAGTAGTACCAAGATGATGCTACTACAACTTCAGTTAATTGATAGAAAAGTGTTAGCACCACCAACAAATATGTCAGGGGAACCAACCTAAAGTACCGATGGTCACCTTTGAGCCATTGACTTGGTAGTACCAAGACACCTCTCAGCCTACTGATGAAGTTTTCCTATAGATCTATTGGAATTATCAAATTGTCAGTGCTAACTATGTTGTCATCAATACTACTAAAGCAGGAAGATCCTTGACTTCTTTTACTAATTAGGGTCCGTTCCACTAGAATGCCTATCAATGGTATCGATAACTTTTGTGAAATTTATTGTCTCTCCGTAGAACAACTGTCAGTTTTATTGAACGTGTTGTCATTAATAATAACACTACATGTTCATGTTCACTTAACACCCACATAATGGCACCTTGTTTCTTTGTATCAAACAATTAAGCAAAAAAATATAAATAAAGGAATGAATAAAATGAAGTATCTAAATAGGAAATAAAAAAAATATGGGTTTCCTCAAACAAGTGCCATTTTTTAAAAGTAATAGGAATCATTTGTAATATCAACTTAAGGAAGATCCAAAGAGATCAGTTCTTCCTTCTCGTGAACCATCTCTCAACCAAAGTATTGCTTAAGGTGATGTCCATTGGTTTTGATTTTTTTGCACCATCAGTTATCTCTAATGTCCCATGGGAGAATGCCTTAACCACCACATATGGTTGACTCCATCTCGACCTCAATTTACCCAAAATGCAATTTTGACCTAGAATTGTAAGTTAACACCCTCTGCCATGGTGGGAATGTACTAGAATTTTGAAACCTCTACTTGACCTTGGGTTTGCGGGTGATATGAAGTTCCAACCCAATGCTTCACCCCAATAGGTTCTTTGAAATCCATTATTTATGCCCAGGGGATCATTCAATTGCATGCTCCAGTTTGTTTTAGTGGTGGATATGTTCTTTCCTAATAATATCTTAATCTTGCTATTTGAAACCTCTACTTGACCTTGGGTTTGTGGATGATATGAAGTTCAAACCCATTGCATGCTCCAAGTTTTCTATTTGAAAAAATAGAGTGCCCTGCACTGATCATCATTCGAGACACTCCAGACCTACAAAATATGTGCTCCATCACAAATATGCGAACAAGATCATTAGTACGAGCTGAAATTGCTTGAACCAATTTTGACCCATAAATGATGACTAGAATATATATATATATATATATATATATATATATATATATATATATATATATATATATATATATATAGTGGCATTCAACTTATAAAACGAGATTAACCAAATCAGAAGCGAATTATTAGTAGCGGAATTACTGAAAATCACTAAAAATTAAAACTTTTTCCAAAGAGATCCACAAACTATAAAACTCATTCATAAAGAACTAAAGTAAGTTATTTACAATCTGGTACATCAGTACATCTCTGTATCATCTCATCTCAAGAGTCATAACATTGACTTCCCTGTTAAACTGTACATAAGCAGTATACAAAAATCTCGAGGCATCAAGCCAAAAATCTCAGATCTATATCAAAACATCTACCGACTCCTAGGACCTGAGAGTACAGAGACGAAACATAGGACTCTCTATATACAAAACCTAACAGACAATGTCTCCACCTGAAGATCACTATTGTCCTTGTTGTTGTTGTTGTTGTTGCTGCTGCTCACCCATAGAAAGGTTTCTTCTTCCTCGGCGTCTACCTAAAAAGTTGAATCCCACGGGGGTGAGACAATTGAAAATTGTCCCAGCGAGAGATATAACTCTCTACCAGAAGCATTGTAATTGCTAATAATAGAATAATAGTGAGCAGTAGAATTATAAATATTCAACAGCAGGTAAATCATTGATTAAGCTAAGTAGAGAAGTATTCTCTATACAGTTCATTCCAGTTATAACTTGATAAAGAAGCAAGTCATTTATTCAATAAGGAATATGAAGAACATGTATACTAATTATCCAACAGGACATATTAAACAATGTATCATCAAACATTGATTCTTGTAGTTCAAACCTAAGCAATTTTGCTAGACGGCTGATTACATTTTACAAACATATTTATGCCCTGAGGAGATGAGGTATACCGCTCATACTCCAACTGACCATTGTGAAATCAAAATCGGTACCATACATAGGTCATCAGAAGAGATGGATTTCTATGACCTCATCTTCCTCAGTCAGTGTGAGGAACAACATGCAGGACATCTCATGTCTCTACCATAATATCTTTCCAGGGTATACTGGAAACTTCGCTATTAGAGTTACAGTGGCATGCTGTACTCTCTTCGCAATCGAGGGATTTCTTGTTTATCTCACATTGATGCGACATTAACATTATCATCGAGAGATTAGTGATACATCATCCTGACATATACATATAATGAAGGATTGAGAGATTTAATGTTTATCTCACATCAATTCCTCCATTAGGGAGTAAGGATATTCGTGTCCATTACCCCCACATACTCAAAAGTATGCTCTCCAGGAGTTCCCTTAGGAAAACCTGTTTCACCATCATCTAACTGCTGACGATGATGGATCTATGGTCAGGGCTCTACATGATATCATTTCACTTGATTATTTAAGTACGTTACGCCATTCTTTTAACATTAGGCATGTTTACATACATAAGCCATTATAACAATTGCTGTAAGGAAAGAGTAATATTTTATCAAGTTCATTTCACAACTTTATTAACATTGGGAACTCAATCCCTTATCATCTCATCATCATGATTCAAAAATATGGGTGTTCAAACCCTTAGATCATCAAGATATTTGTTACCACTTTTACAGGTAACATAATTCCATCAAGTCATGTAACAGTGTAAACGTGATAATTGCAATGCAAGTATTTCACATGGCTCTTACAACCTATCAATCTCTTTTGTTACCTTTTACTAGGCAACATAGCATATCATTCCTTACAAAGCTCATAAAGTACTTTCAATAAACAAGCATTATAGCTCATAAAACCTGCATGATTAGTATAGATGATAACAAATACATCAATTTCATATCAGCATATTGAAAAACAATTATGACATCATTATTCAAGGGGTTACACCACTATACCCTTTCTAGGGTTAGGGTTTCCCTTTTACAATTCAATTAGGATTAACCATCCCCTTAAGCTCAAATAGGATTAATGACTCATCATGTCATTATCCAGCCTTAGAGCTTCATGCTATAAGGTATAGCCCAAAATTAGGCTTACACATTCTTATTTACCTTATTTGAAATTAGGGTTTACTATTCACATCACATCACCCTAGATTAGGGTTTACTATTCACATTACATCACCCTAGATTAGGGTTTACTATTCATATCACATCACCCTAGATTGGGGTTTACTAATCACATTACATCACCCTAGATTAGGGTTTACTATTCACATTACATCAACCTAGATTAGGGTTTACTATTCACATCACATCACCCTAGATTATGGTTTACTATTCATAATACATCACCCTAGATTAGGGTTTACTATTCACATTACATCACCCTAGATTAGGGTTTACTATTCACATCACATCACCCTAGATTAGGGTTTACTATTCACATTACATCACCCTAGATTAGGGTTTACTATTCACATTACATCACCCTAGATTACGGTTTACTATTCACATTACATCACCCTAGATTAGGGTTTACTATTCATATCACATCACCCTAGATTAGGGTTTACTATTCACATTACATCACCCTAGATTAGGGTTTACTATTCATATCACATCACCCTAGATTAGGGTTTACTATTCACATTACATCACCCAAGATTAGGGTTTATTATTCATTCCAAGTAGGAGTGATCATCAAAGTACCCTAAATTAGGGTTTCTCATGTCATCATTATGAATTAAGATCATACCATCATCATGTACTATGATTTTACCTATCAATGCCCTCAATTAGGGTTATGATTCATTATCCTTCATAATTAGGGTTTCATGATCTCGCTATAAAGGATCATACCCTAATTAGACATTCATTCATATTGGAAGTCCACTACTTTATTATCATTCTTGTAGGAAGTCTTCTCTCTCATCCTCTATACAATGATGTTTGTTCAACCTTGATTAGGATAAGTCAACTCAACCTTGAAGAAGAATTGACATCATGCATGGGTTATGTCATCATCACCATGATCATTAATGATTGATTGTCTAAAGGGTACTGATCATCCTATCTTATTAGGATACAAACACTATAATCATCTTTGATTACATCAAGTATTAAATAATTGAACAACTTATCCTTTGACCACTTTAAGTACGCATGTGGTTTTGGTTGATTATCCACCAAGCGGTCTTGGCCATATAGACCCCAAACGGTCTTGCACAAAAAGCCTCCAAACGATCTAAGACTATTTAGACCTCCAAACGGTCTTGCACAAACCACTGAGACCATTTGCTAAAGATGGGGTTGAAACTGTTTAGTAAAGTAGGTGGTGTAGATCGTTTGCTAAAGTAACATTTGAAAACGCATGAACTCGAATGGTTTGGGATCGTTTGGTCCCAAATGATCTTAAGACCGCTTGGTCCGAAATGGTCTTGAGACCGTTTGGACTCAAATGGTCTTGAGACCATTTGGACTCAAACAGTATTGAGACCATTTGGTCCAAACCTTCTCAAAACCACAAGGACCAAAAAGGGTCTCAACCATTCAAATTGATTTAGGGTTTCCAATTGTTGATTCCTTCAACCATTGAATTCATGTAACCAATCATCAATTGGACCCATCACCATACTTTAATTGAGTTAAATAGGTCAACCTTCAACTGATTTGACCCTCAATTGACCCTCAATTGATCATCAATTAGGGTTTGAATCAATTGGATTAGGGTTTGGAATCGATGATCCTTCAACATTAACCAATGTGAGATTAGTTACCTTTAAACCATTGAACCTTCATCAAAATTGAACATGACCTGACCCCAAACGGTCTTGAGGTCATTTGGATGACCTCCAAATGGTCTAGAGACTATTTTCCTATGTCAACAACAAAAACCAAGTCAACCAATTAGGGTTTGGTTCGTTGGATTGATCACCAAATCAGCAATTGATTGCACTTCAACTTAGTACCTTTAGATCTTCAAACACCTAACCATAGTCAACCCTAGACCTCCAAACGGTGTTGGGTGATCACCAAATGGTCTTGGGATCGTTTGTATGACCTCCAAATGGTCTTGAGACCATTTTCTCATCACATCATCATTAACCATTTCATTTAATTAAGGTTTGGATCTTAGGATTGGTCACCAAATCAACAATTAGTTATACTTCAACTTAATATCTTTAGACCTTCAATTGCTCAACCATACCTAACCCTAGACCTCCAAACGTTCTTGGGTGATCACCAAACAGTCTTGAGACCGTTTGAGTGATCCCCAAATTGTTTTGAAACCGTTTGGGTCAATCAACCTAAGTTTCAAACTTAACCACTAATGAAATCAACACTTAACCCGATTAGGGTTTAGGTGATTGATTGACCTTCAACTTGTGAACCAATTAGAATTAATCAATAATAATTGATGGGTCCTTAACCTACATTATTTTCAATAGTTCTCCAAACGGTCAACCCTTGGTCAACACCACCAAATGATTTGAAATTGTTTCCCTCCATGCAGTTTGATGAAACCATTTCATTCCAAATGGTTTGAAACCGTTTGAGCAACAAAAAGGAGACCGTTTGGTAAATTAGTTGTTTGGATAATCATCTAGGATGATTTCATCATCGTCCTCCTTCATTCAACCAAGAATTGTTGCTGTTCTTCATGGGAGTTTAAGCCAGAACTTAAAAGAGTATCAAAAGAAGAAAAGTAACCAACGATTATTAAAGAAAGAAGTGCAATACTAATGCTTTAGGTCTTGAGTTATAAAACCCGCCTCTTGAACTGATCTCAAGCTCCAAGCTCCACGGATTTAATTGTGGATGGAGTTCCAACAACTGTCCAAGGTCCGTCCTTGAGCCTTTGGATGTGCAAGTTGGCTAGAATTGGAAATCGGGTGAAGAAAACCAAGAATCAAGCATTGCTTTAGGGTTTCCTCCATGAATCTGAGGTAGGAGATGATCAAAACTTACCAACAAGTTATGGTCATCCTTCTCCTTCTCCTGAGATCTCCCTTGATCTTCCAAAGCAAAGATGAGAAAAGGAATACTAAGGAAACGAGCCTTGGGTGTTATTGGAAAAAGATGAGTATAAGGATATGTATATGGGTTTCCAAGGAAAGAGGAAAAAGATTTGTTTTCTTTAATTCCAAAATAATTTCCACCATAATCCCCTCCATTTCTTGGCCACGAATCCATATTATTTATCGTGCAAAACCTCTCCATTATCTAAAGATTAATGGAAAAGGAATTAAGCACCTTAAAGAGTTTTATATTAATATCCAACCTTTAGTGGATATTACTTTTTATTATATTAATGTAAGTGGGCTTCCACTCAACCAAGATCTTTTTGTGCCCAAGCAAATCACAAGCTCGTCCAAATTATTGCAAACAAATCCTTAAACTTTTGGTTGAAGGGATCCTCAATTAATTTATTTCTTTTTGCATTAAATTAAATTAAAGAGTCATTAATGCTTAAATCTTGATTATTTTAATGTCAAGATTCTCTCTCCTCAATCATAATTCAAATGAGGCACCCCTCTCATTTTCTTTGCTATAATTGATTCCAAGAAACATGAGAGACCTTCTAGAGGTGATATATTGCATATTGAACCCCAGGTTTTAGGTAATTTGCACATTACACGAAAACTAGGTTTTAATGCACAAGGATTGCTCTACAAGCTCTATCTTGATGCCCAAGCTTGTGGAAACCATACTACTACATAATATTCATTCTTATGATATCACAACATCATAGGAACATCTTATCATGTGCAATTTGCAAGTTAACCCCTCAAGTTGGATAATTTGCACTTTAGTCCAAAAGTAACAAAACAATGATTCAACATTATTCAAAAAGGATTGAAATTGAAATATAAGTTCCTTGAGAGCCTTAATTACTTTTGAAAAGATAAGAGAAAGCATATAATAAACTTTATTAGGCAAAACACCTAGGGTTAGTACATAACCCAGGTCAGGGATGTTACAAATTATCCACCCCTTATAAAGATTTCGTCCCCAAAATCATTAACAAAACATTTTAAGAGAAAAGAGTAGGGTATTTCCTCCTCATCTCTTCCTCTAGTTCGCACGTAGCTTCTTCAACGCCACAGTGATTCTATAGGATTTTCACAATACTAATGTCTTTCTTCTTCAGCTTCTTGATTCTTCTGTCAAGAATCAACATAGGTCCTTCAACATAAGATATATCATCGTTCAATTCAACTTCCATGGGTTGTAGAACTGACTCAGTGTCAGGATCACATTTCCTTAACATGGAAATGAGGAACACTGGGTGTAACTTTTGCAGCTCAAGTGGTAACTCCATCTTATATGCTACCTTTCCAATCCATTCAATGATTGGATAAGGACCCATAAATCTAGGAGCTAACTTTCCTTTCCTTCCAAATCTAAGAACTCCCTTCCAAGGTGAGACCTTGAGGTACACTCTGTCTCCATCTTGGAATTCTAAAGGTCTACGACGCTTATCAACGTAATACTTCTACCTATCCTGTGCAGTCTTTAACTGTTGTTGTATTATTTTAATCTTCTCGGTGGTCTTCTGCACAAGATCAGGACCCAAAAGTTGATATTCACCAGTTTCATACCAACATAGGGGAGATCTACAGCGTCTACCATACAAAGCTTCATAAGGTGCCATATCAATACTGTGTTGATAGATATTTTTGTAGGCAAACTCTATCAAGCTTAGATGTAGCTTCCCGTAAACTGAAGGACACATTCCCTACGCAAGTCCTCCAAGGTTTGTATAGTCCTTTCTGATTATCCATCTGTCTGAGGATGAAAGGATGTACTAAACCTTAACTGTGTGCCTAAGGCTTTATGAAGTCACTCCCAAAAATGACTCATAAACTGGGGACCTCTATCAAAAGTAATGGTAACTGGTACCCCATGCAACCACACTATCTTAGCTACATATAAATGTGCCAACTTCTCAGCAGAATAGGTTGTTTTGACAGGTAAGAAATATGTTGTCTTTGTCAACCTATCAACTATTACCCAGATGGAATCATGACCTTTGGTTGTTCTGGGTAACCCAACCACAAAATCCATGGTCACATGATCCCACTTCCACTGTGGTATAGGAAAAGGTTGCTTCCTGTGGGCTTCTGGTGTTCATCTTTAACTTGCTGACACAACGGACACCGCATAACAAACTCATCAACATCCTTCTTTAAACCAAGCCACCAATACATATCTTTCAAGTTATGATACATCTTGGTGCTTCGTGGATGCATATCATACATTGAAGAATGAGCTTCTTCCAGGACTAACTTCCTTAAGTTATCGACATCAGGTATTATCATTCTACCATAATAATAGGCTACTTGATCATCTAAATCATAGAAACCTTCTCATTTCTCACTACCATACTCTGATCTAATCTGCTGAACTACAACATCAGCTTGCTGTGCTTCCTTAATCTGTTGTCTCAGAGTAGGTTTTATGTGCATCTCAGCTAAAAACCCAGATAACAATGATACTTTAAACTGTACATTGTCTTGCCTTAAGGAGATGAACATATCCCTCCTAGAGCACACCAAAGAATTCAACTGTGCTCTATATAAGGCTGGTGTTGCTGATTTTCTACTTAAAGCATCAACAACGACATTGGATTTCCCCAGATGATAATCAATTGTACAATCGTAGTCTTTGATTAATTCCATCCAGCGACGTTGCCTCATGTTAAGCTCATGCTGAGAAAGATGTACTTTAGGTTCTTATGGTCTATGAAAATTTGGAATGTCTCTCCATAGAGATAATGGCTCCAGATCTTCAAAGCATGGACTACAACAGATAGTTCTAGATCACGTGTGAGATAATTTTCCTCGTGTTTCTTAAGCTGTCGAGAGGCAAAAGAAATCACTTGTTTATCCTGCATTAACACACATCCTAGTCCATTTTTAGAGGCATCACAGAAAACTATATATCCTTTCCCTTGCTCAGGTAGCACCAACACAGGTGCACTTGTCAGTCTTTCCTTATACATCTGGAATGATTGCTGACACTTATCATTCCAGATAAAAGGAACATCCTTTCTAGTCAACTTAGTCAAGGGTAAAGCTATAGAACTGAAGTTCTAAATGAACCTCCCGTAATAGCCTGCCAACCCTAAGAAACTGTGAATCTCTGTTGGTGTCTTCGGCTGCTCCCATTGCAAGACAGATTCTACCTTTTTAGGGTCAACACGTATACCTGAAGCAGATATTACGTGTCCAAGAAAAGAAACTTTTGATAGCCAGAACTCACACTTGCTAAACTTAGCATATAACTTATGCTCTCTTAGCAGAGTTAGAGCCTGACGAAGATGCTGCTCATGATATTGAGCATCTCTACTGTAGATCAGGATGTCATCTATAAAGACAACTACACACTGATCAAGAAAAGGTCGAAATATTCTATTCATGAGTTCCATAAATGCAGTTGGTGCATTAGTTAGTCCAAACGACATAACTGTGAACTCATAGTGACCATACCTTGTCCTAAAGACAGACTTAGGTATGTCACCCTCCTTAATACGCAGCTGATGATATCCCGACCTCAGATCTATCTTTGAAAAGATAGTTGCACCATGCAACTGATCAAAGAGATCATCAATCCTTGGCAAATGATACTTATTCTTTATAGTTACTTTATTTAACTGTCTATAATCAATGCACAACTACATCGACCCATCCTTATTTTTAACAAAGAGGACCGGAGCACCCCAGGGTGAAGTGCTTGGTCAGATGAAACCCTTCTCAAGCAACTCTTGTAGTTGTTTCTTGAGTTCTGCCATCTCAGCAGACGCCATCCTATATGGTGTTTGTGCTATTGGTTGCATGCCCAGGATTAGATTAATCTCAAAATCAATCTCTCGGGGTGGAAGTACACCTGGAAGTTCTTCAGGAAATACATCTTCAAATTCCCTAACTACAAGAACTTCAATAGGGTTAGAACTCTCCATGGTGGTATCTACTACATGGGCCAAGAATGCATAACATCCTTGCCTCATCAGCTTCTCAGCTACCATAGCTGACACAAGACATGTTGGAAGAATCTTTCTATCTCCTTGAAAGATCCATGTGTTACTTCCATCAGTGAACACAACTTGCTTGGACTCACAATCCAAGGCAACCTTATACCTTTCTAAGATATCCATACCAAGGATTATATCAAACCCATGCATCTCAAGTGGTATAAGATCCACTTGAATGAGATGTTCATAAAAGAAAAGAATGCAGGGAGAACACACCTCCCACAACACAGCAGATCCCATCAAAGGGGTTTCTAACAACAGACTATCTGCTCTATGACTTGTAGTCATGTTGCAGTCAAGAATCACTCTTCGAGTGATAAAGGAATGCATAGCACCCGGATCAATTAAAACAGATACGATGCAAGATGTAGACATATCAGAAATAAACAGTTTCATCTGACCTGTCACAACCCAAGGGTTAATCACTGCATCAGGTGGATTCATCACATAGAATCTCGCCGTTGCTTGTGGTTGATTTGGTGCTCGATGACTAGGTGCCAATGATCTAGCTTGGGATGCTTGTCGACATCCTCTAGCACCTCTTGGAAACTGTCTTCTTTGGGAACCTTACTGACTCTGCCTCTGGGGTTGAGTCACACTTGCCTCTCAGGCTCTGCAATCCTTCATCAGATGCCCCACTTTTCCACATATGAAACAACTTCTGATCCCTTGTTGTGGTCTGTATGGTCCTGTGACCGACACAGATGCTGAGCTACGAGCTCCTTCTGGTGGTAAACTTCTTCCTCTACCCCTATTTGACGTCCACTGCGTCTGGGTACTGAATCTAGGTGGTGGTGTAGGCACGGAAAACCTCAATTTCTTGAAACCTTTGGATGAGGATCCTTGGAACTGGGGGTACATCTTCTTGTTCTTGGTCTATCATTTCTCCATCACAGACCTCTCTATCCTTCTGACAGACTCCACAAAAGTAGCAAATCTTTCCCTATTTTCTAGAGAAGACACAGGGGTAGTCAACTCAGCATTTAGTCCCTTCTCAAAATGTCGTATCCTCTCTTCATCAGTGGTTGCCATATGCGGATAGAACCACAAAAGCTCCATGAAATTAGCCTTGTACTCACTAACGTTCATCGGTCCTTGCCTTAATCTCTCAAACTGAGAGATTTTCTCATCCAGGAACGTCTTTGGAAAGTATCCGTTGACAAATTCTCATCGGAATACTTCCCATTCAATCTCCACACTTGGCCTTTTCCCTTCCTCTATGGTCCACCAGTGACCAACACTCCCTTTAAGTAGGTACACAACATGTCTAACCTTCTCAGCTTCTGGGATGTTCAGGATTCTAAAGGCCTTCTCTAACTCGATTAGCCACATGTCAGCATCTGCTGGGTCAGCTGTCCCCGCATATTCTGTGGCTCCAACCTGGCATAGTCATTCAAATGTCCTGCCGACTCCCTGTCCTTCTTGATGGGTAGGTGCCCTAGGTGCAGGTATGGGCATTCTATCAGTCATGTGTGTCATGGCAGTCATGAACTGCCCAAACATGGCTTGGAAAGCTGGGTTCCCCATGTCAGCTTGATTGAACTGGGGTAGTTCAGGCACATGTTCCTCCCTTCCTTGGTCTCTTGCACCTCCTCCGGGTGCAACGACACTACTCTCAGCAACATGTTCATCATGTGATCCAAACATCTTTAGTTTCTTCTTCTCCTCCTATAAGAGAAGAAGACACTATCAGATAGACTGTCAGATACTAGAACATACTCAACAACCCTAGTCCTATGTCTCTGTAGACTCAGCAAACCTAGAGCTCTGATACCACTTAATTGTGGCATTCAACTTATAAAATGAGATTAACCAAATTAGAAGCGAATTATTAGCAGTAGAATTACTGAAAATCACTAAAAATTAAAACTTTTTGCAAAGAGATCCACAAACTGTAAAACTCTTTCATAAAGAACTAAAGTAAGTTATTTACATTCTGGTACATCAGTACATCTCTGTATCATCTCATCTCGAGAGTCATAACATTGACTGCCCTGTTAAACTGTACATAAGCAGTATACAAAAATATCGAGGCATCAAGCCAAAAATCTCAGATCTATATCAAACCATCTACCGAATCCTAGGACCTGAGAGTATAGAGAGGACACATATGACTCTCTATATACAGAACCTAACAGACAGTGTCTCCACCTGAAGATCACTGATGTCCTTGTTGTTGCTGCTGTTGTGGCTGTTGTTGTTGCTGCTTACCCACATAAAGGTTTCTTCTTCCTCGACGTCTACCTAAAACGTTGAATCCCATGGGGGTGAGACAATTGAAAATTGTCCCAGTGAGAGATATACCTCTCCTACAGAAGCATTGTTATTTCTAATAATAGAATAATAGTGAGAAGTAGAATTATAAATATTCAACAATAGGTAAATCATTGATTAAGCTAAGTAGAGAAGTATTCTCTATACAATTCATTCCAGTTATAACTTGATAAAGTAGCAAGTCATTTATTCAATAAGGAATATGAAGAACATGTATACTAATTATCCAACTAGGACATATTAAACAATGTAACATCAAACATTGATTCTCGTAGTTCAACCCTAAGCAATTATGCTACACGGCTGATTACATTTTACAAACATATTTATGCCCTGAGGAGATGAGGTATACCACTCATACTCCAACCGACCATTGTGAAATCGAAATCGCTACCATACATAGGTCATCAGAAGAGATGAATTTCTATGACCTCGTCTTCCTCAGTCAATATGAGGAACAACATGCAGGACATCTCATGTCTCTGCCATAATAGCTTTCCAGGGTATACTGGAAACTTCGCTATTAGAGTTACAGTGGCATGCTACACTCTCTTCGCAATCGAGGGATTTCTTGTTTATACCACATAGATGCGCCATTAACATTATCATTGGGAGATGAGTGATACATCATCCCGACATATAGATATAATGAAGGATTGAGAGATTTAATGTTTATCTCACATCAATTCCTCCATTAGGGTGTAAGGATATTCACACCCATTACCCTCACATACTCAAAAGTATGCTCTCCAGGAGTTCCCTTAGGAAAACCTGTTTCACCATCATCTAACTGCTGACGATGATGGATCTATGGTCAGGGCTCTACATGATATCATTTCACTTGATTATTTAAGTATGCTACAACATTCTTTGAACATAAGGCATGTTTACATACATAAGCCATTATAACAATTGTTGTAAGGAAAGAGTACTATTTTACCAAGTTCATTTCACAAATTTATTAACATTGGGAACTTAATCCCTTATCATCTCATCATCATGATTCAAAAATATGGGTGTTCAAACCCTTAGATCATCAAGATACTTGTTACCACTTTGACAAGTAACATAATGCCATCAAGTCATGTAACAGTGTAAACGTGATAATTGCAATGCAAGTATTTCACATGGCTTTTTCAACCTATCAATCTTTTTTGTTACCTTTTACTAGGCAACATAGCATATCATTGCTTACAAAGCTCATAAAGTACTTTCAATTAACAATCATTGTAACTCATAAAACCTGCATGATTAGTACATATGATAACAGATACATCAATTTCATATCAGCATATTGCAAAACAATTATGACATCATTATTCAAGGGGTTACACCACTATACCCTTGCTAGGGTTAGGGTTTCCCTTTTACAATTCAATCTGGATTAACCATCCCCTTAAGCTCAAATAGGATTAATGACTCATCATGTCATTATCCAGCCTTAGAGCTTCATGCTATAAGGTATAGCCTAGAATTAGGCTTACACATTCTTATTTACCTTATTTGAAATTAGGGTTTACTATTCACATCACATCACCCTATATTAGGGTTTACTATTCACATTACATCACCCTAGATTATGGTTTACTATTCATATTACATCACCCTAGATTAGGGTTTACTATTCACATTACATCACCCTAGATTAGGGTTTACTATTCACATTACATCACCCTAGATTAGGGTTTACTATTCACATCACATCACATCACCCTATATTAGGGTTTACTATTCACATTACATCACCCTAGATTAGGGTTTACTATTCACATTACATCACCCTAGATTAGGGTTTACTATTCACATCACATCACCCTAGATTAGGGTTTACTATTCACATTACATCACCCTAGATTAGGGCTTACTATTCACATTACATCACCCTAGATTAGGGTTTGCTATTCACATTACATCACCCTAGATTAGGGTTTACTATTCATATCATATCACCCTAGATTATGGTTTACTATTCACATTACATCACCCTAGATTAGGGTTTACTATTCATATCACATTACCCTAGATTAGGGTTTACTATTCACATTACAACACCCTAGATTAGGGTTTACTATTCATTCCAAGTAGGAGTGATCATCAAAGTACCCTAAATTAGGGTTTCTCATGTCATCATTATGAATTAAGATCATACCATCATCATGTACTATGGTTTTACCTATCAATGCCCTCAATTAGGGTTATGATTCATTATCCTTCATAATTAGGGTTTAATTCTCTCACTATAAAGGATCATACCCAAATTAGATATTCATTCATATTGGAAGTCCACTACTTGATTATCATTCATGGAAGAAGTCTTCTCTCTCTCTTATCCTCTATAGGATGATGTTTGTTCAACCTTGATTAGGATAAGTCAACTCAACCTTGAAGAAGAATTGACATCATGGGTAATGTCATCATCACCATGATCGTTAATGCTTGATTATCTAAAGGGTACTAATCACCCTATCTTATTAGGATACAAACACTATAATCATCTTTGATTACATCAAGCATTAATCAATTTTGATCAACTTGTCCTTTGACCACTTTAAGTACTCATGCGGTTTTGGTTGATTATCCACCAAACGATCTTGGCCATATAGACCCCAAACGGTCTTGCACAAAAAGCCTAAAAATGGTCTAAGACTGTTTAGACCTCCAAACGGTCTTGCACAAACCACTGAGACCGTTTTCTAAAGCTGGGGTTGAAACCATTTAGTAAAGTAGGTGGTGAAGACCGTTTGCTAAAGTAACATTTGAAAAAACATGAACTCAAATGGTTTGGGATCGTTTGGACTCAAACGGTCTTGAGACTGTTTGGTCCAAACTTTCTCAAAACCACAAGGACCAAAAAGGGTCTCAACCATTCAAATCGATTTAGGGTTGCCAATGTTGGTTCCTTCAACCATTGAATTCATGTAACCAATCATCAATTAGACCTATCACCATACTTTAATTGAGTTAAATAGATCGACCTTAAACTAATTTGACCCTCAATTGACCCTCAATTGATCATCAATTAGGGTTTGAATCAATTGGATTAGGGTTTGGAATCAATGATCCTTCAACATTAACCAATGTGAGATTAGTTACCTTGAAACCATTGAACCTTCATCCAAACTGAACATGACCTGACCCCAAACGGTATTGAGGTTGTTTGGATGACCTCCTAACGGTCTTGAGACCAATTTCCTATGTCAACAACAAAAACCAAGTCAAACAATTAGGTTTTGGTTCGTTGGATTGATCACCAAATCAGCAATTGATTGCACTTCAACTTAGTACCTTTAGATCTTCCAACACCTAACCATAGTCAACCCTAGACCTCCAAACGGTCTTGGGTGATCACCAAATGGTCTTGGGATCATTTGGATGACCTCCAAATGGTCTTGAGACCATTTTCTCATCACATCATCATTAACCATTTCATTCAATTAAGGTTTGGATCCTAGAATTGGTCATAAAATCAGCAATTAGTTATACTTCAACTTAATATCTTTAGACCTTCAATCGCTCAACCATACCTAACCCTAGACCTACAAACGTTCTTGGGTGATCACCAAACGGTCTGGAGACCATTTGGGTGATCCCCAAATGGTTTTGAAACCATTTGGGTCAATCAACCTAAGTTTCAAACTTAACCACTTATGAAATCAACACTTAACCCGATTAGGGTTTAGGTGATTGATTGACCTTCAACTTGTGAACCAATTGGAATTAATCAATAATAATTGAGGGGTCATTAACCTACATTATTTTCAATAGTTCTCCAAACGCTCAACCCTTGGTCAACGCCACCAAATGGTTTGAAACCGTTTCCCTCCATGCAGTTTTATGAAACCGTTTCATTCCAAATGGTTTGAAACTGTTTGCTCCCAAACGGTTTGGGAAACTATTTGAGCAACAAAAAGGAAACCCTTTGGTAAAGTTGTTCTTTGGATAATTATCTAGGATGATGTCATCATCATCCTTGTTTGTTCAACCAAGAACTATTGTTGTTCTTCATGAGAGTTTAAGAAAGAACTCAAAAGAGTATCAAAAGAAGAAAAGTAACCAATGATTATTAAAGAAAGAAGTGCAATACTAATGCTTAAGGGCTTGAGTTATAAAATCCACCTCTAGAACTGATCCCAAGCTCCACGCTCCACAGATTTAATGGTGGATGGAGTTCCAACAACTATCCAAGGTCTGTCCTTGAGCCTTTGGATGTGCAAGTTGGCTAGAATTGGAAATCTGGTGAAGAAAACCAAGAATCAGGCATTGCTTTAGGGTTTCCACCATGAATCTGAGGTAGGAGATGATCAATATTTACCAACAGGTTATGGTCTTCCTTCTCCTGCTCCTGAGCTCTCCCTTGATCGTCCAAAGGAAAGATGAGAAAAGGAATACTAAGGAAACGAGCCTTGGGTGTTATTGGAAAAAGATGAGTATAAGGGATATGTATATGAGTTTTCAAGGAAAGAGGAAAAAGATTTGTTTTCTTTAATTCCAAAATAATTTCCACCATAATCCCCTCCATTTCTTGGCCACGAATCCATATTATTTATCTTGCAAAACCTCTCCATTATCTAAAGATTAATGGAAAAGGAATTAAGCACCTTAAAGAGTTTTATATTAATATCCAACCTTTAGTGGATATTACTTTTTATTATATTAATGTAAGTGGGCTTCCACTCAACCAAGATGTTTTTGTGCCCAAGCAAAGCACAAGATCGTCCAAATTATTGCAAACACATCCTTAAACTTTTGGTTGAAGGGCTCCTCAATTAATTTATTTTGTTTTGCATTAAATTAAATTAAAGAGTCATTTATGCTTAAATCTTGATTATTTTAATGTCAAGATTCTCTCTCCTCCATGATAATTCAAATGAGGCACCCCTCTCATTTTATTTTCTCTACTTGATGCCAAGAAACATGAGAGACCCTCTAAAGGTGATATATTGCATATTGAACCATAGGTTTTGGATAATTTGCACATTACACCAAAACTAGGTTTTAATGCACAAGGATTGCTATACAACCTCTATCTTGATGCCCAAGCTTGGGGAAACCATACTACTACATCATATTCATTCTTATGATGTCTCAACATTAGAGGAACATCTTATCATGTGCAATTTGCAATTTAACCCCTCAACTTGGGTAATCTGCACTTCAGTCCAAAAGTAACAAAACAATATTTCAACATTATTCAAAAAGGACTAAAATTGAAATATAAGTTCCTCAAGAGCCTTAATTACTTTTCAAAAGATAAGAGAAAGCATATAATCAACTTTATTAGGCAAAACACCTAGGGTTAGTACATAACCCATGTCAGGGATGTTATATATATATATATATATATATATATATATATATATATATATATATATATATATATATATATATATATATATATATATATATATATATATATATATATATATATATATATATATATTAGAAATTGAAGGTACAAACAACCCCATAAAATCAATGTCCGATTGATCAAAGAACTCAACTTCTTGAAAGGTACTACGAGGCTTTTCATGTCTCCTCGAAATATTGCTCGTGCGTTGACACACATCACACCGCCTCTCATAGTTGTAAGTGTACTTAATCATGAGGGTCAATAAAATCTAGTCTTCAAGATGTTATAGGCCGTTCTAGGGCTATCAGAGTGTCTCCCAGTGGGCATAGAGTGATCTGTGAGCAAGGATGCTCTCAATCTCACACTCAGGAACACATTTCCTAAAAATACCATCACAACACTACCTATGTAATTTGGGGTCATCCCAAATGAAATACTTGAAAATGTGAAAATAAATCTTCTTTTACTAATATTCGAAATCATTCACTAATTCCCCACATGCTAGTTAACTAACAACATTTGAGTATGATCATTGGGAAACTACTCTACAAGTAGTATTTGTAAAGACCCCGCCTCCCGGTAACCCCCAATTAAGGGAGACCAAGAGGTCAGAGCCATTATACCAATTAATAGGATCAAAGGTTTGACATATAATCAATAACAATTATCAAAATTTACCAACTAAACTGAAAACTAGCATAAAATAAAACTTTGCATACCTTTTCCAAAAAGAGGGATATCTACTTCTATCCGCATCAGGAGTCCATTCTATCTAATCCTCCTTTGTAATTTACTTATTATTTAATTCCACATGTGCCACTTTACTATTTGTCCTTTTCGATCTTGTACCTAAAATGCCGACAAACAAAATGTCAGTCAACATATTGGAATATGCTGGTATGTTGGGACAACCGAAATTTTGCAAATATTGATAACAATCTAATTATCACAATCATGTTAATTAACAAGCTAATTTATGCTTTTCAGTATGACATTCTCCACCGCTTTTTCCCTAACCCTGGCATACCCCCTTTCAGGTTTCTCTTTTGCCATTGACTTAAGGCCACCTTCTCAATCCCGAGCTTGGTTCCTGGGGTCACCCTTCATGGTTCCATTTAGTCATGCAATATCGTAGGCCACCTTCTCAATCCCGAGCTTAGTGCCTGGGGTCACCACTCATGGTGCCCATGGGTCTTCCCTCCTGGGCATGACCTCTTTGCATCATCCATCATGGTGGCATGTAGGTGCAAGAATACACACTTATTTATAATTGTGATAACCATAGTGACTTTATAATTTTGCAAGTATGAACATCCAAAAGTTTAGGTTGCATTCAATGCGAGGAAACATTCAGAAAACTCTAAGAAAACTAATGCGATTAACCATAATTAACCACATACTTGTTAGGATGTTTTGAGATAGAATAATCCAATCAATCAAGACATCCAATCAAGCAAGTACAAGAATCCTAAAATCACATTCAATTCCTTTTTATCAAAATCTATCCTAACCATCTTGCTACTTAAGGTTTCTATTACTTTTTAGGGTTTCTTCCTCTTTTTAGGGTTTACTTTGCAATTAGGATTTTACTTCATCTTACTCTTTTAAACCCTAATTTTCTCATCTATCCTTCACAAAAATTATTAAGGTTACCTTTTTTTTTAGAAAACACTTCCTCCTTTTATTAATTCAAACCCATATACAGACTGTTTGCTAGCAACTCTCCTCCCTCTTAATAGATCCAAGGAGGAGTGTTGGGGTAGCATTCACCAGCATAAATAGATGACAACTCATGGGGACAAGAAGATAATCTAAAATTGGGGGATGGTTTCTTCAGGAACCACTTTGCCTGCTTGTCAGTAAGGCGATTGAACTCTCGGCCATAATGGATTAGTCTGCATCCATGGATGGTTCACATTTTCTGCATTCCTGCATGCTTCAAGCTGGTCAGGTATGGTGGCACGTCTGCATCATCTAGAAGGAACTTGACTGAGAGTTGGGAGTCTGAAAGAATACATGGCGAAACACATCCCCGTTCAATCAAGACATCAAGTCCCAACAAAATGGCTTACATCTCTCCCTCCAGGGGATCACTTCCTCTAATGATCCGAGCTTCACCTTCGATCCATACACCCTGATAATTCCGTAGGATCCAGCTAGTGCATATGGTTTCTTTCACGTTGTCTACCGCAACGTCTACATTGAGGTACACCTCGGTTCTGGGGCAATTCAACACAGCCATATGTATAGTTTGCTTCATGCCGTCCAGCTTTGGGTGACTAACGACTGCCTATGAGTAGGAACGTATCTCACTTCAGATTCTTGTGATGAGTACTTCAACAGGTATAATACGGTCAGCAAACACATGTTCATTCCTGTGTTTCCAAAGCATCTAGCATGTAGAGAGGTAGGTGATGCGCCAAGCCTCTACACCCTGTTGGGGCTTGAGATTAAGGGAAAGCCACTCTGTAGTGGTATTGGGGGCAAAGAAGTCCGAAGGTAGGTGAGGGGTGATGATATCCCATGTTTGATGACTGTCGCTGCAGTCTCGGACAGTATGCAGCGTTGTTTCCTCCAGCCCACACTTCTTGCAAGAGGTAGACGTAGTCATTTGACGGGTGTACCTTAACTGGTTCGTAAGGAGCCGGTCATGTCCCAAGATCCATACAAACACATGAATGTGTTGAGGAACAAGAGCTTTGGCAATGGCTGTCCACTGTCCTTCAGAAGAATGGGATCACGTTTGGATAATCTTCGAGTAGGCACTCACCGTGGTGAAGCATACGTAGCTTCCCCTGGGCCAGAACCAGCCATCCCGTCCTCCCTCAGGGTGGGGAGCGCCCGTAAGGAGGATCTCCTCCACCGACTCCGGACTAAACCATTCTGTAATAAAGTCTTTGTCCTAGGTTCCATCGTCCATGACCATGACATTCACAGTGAGGTCGTATAGGCTAATGGGCACTATCCTCCCTGTCTTGAGGGTCGGTGTCTGGCCACTCCTAGTCCAGGCATCGGTCCAGACGTTAATGTCCTGACCATCACCGATAGTACGTCTTGAAACCTGTTTGACTTCAAGGATGAGCGGTCTAAGTGCTCTCCAGACGAGGGAGCCATTCAGAGAAAGAGTGTCGCCCCTTCTATACTTATGGGCCATCATTTTAACCCATTCAACAGATCTGTAGTTGAGGAACTCCCAAGCGAGCTTCATCAGTAAGGCCTTGTTCTGCTCCCTCGCACTATGGATGCCCATACTGTACTGATCGATAGGGGCTACGACCTTGTTCCACGCCACCAACGCGATGCCTTTCTTCTCTACCTTGTCGGACCACATGAATCGTCGGATCAACTGATCGATTCTATCACAAACTGTGAGGGGGATAGCCGAAGTTTGCATCAGGTATGTAGAAGAGTGGGATAAAATGGACTTCACCAATGTGATCCTGCCTGCCAAGGACAGACATCTATTCACCCAACCCGCAATCTTGTTGTTAATGGCATTTGTGATGGAAAGATATAGGTCCTTCATTTTCCTGTGATGAATGATTGGAACACCCAAGTGTCTTCCAATTTCACTCGTTTCAGCGATTCCAAGCTTTCTACAGATGCGTCATCGAGTAGCTGGGGTTGTCCCCTTGTTGAAGAAAACCTGGGATTTCTCTTTTGCAAGCTTCTTTCCGGATGCATCTTCAAACTCCTTGAGGCACCTGCTTATGATTTGAGCTTGAATGATTGACGCTTCTCCAAAGAGCATGATATCGTCTGTAAAACATACATGTGAGATATGGGTCTTGTGTGTATTGAAGGTGGCTGGCCTCCACCTGCCCCTCGCTACTGAATCGTCAATGGCTTGGCTAAGACGATCTAGGTACAATGCAAAGATATAAGGTGACAAAGGGTCGCCTTGCCGTACTCCCCTGGATGGCTGGAAGGCTTCCGTCTCTTGGCCTTGCCACTGAATGGTTGTTGTCCTAGATGAGATCACATCCATGATAATTGTCACAAGATTACTAGGGATGGGTGTGCGCCGGAGGGTGTCCTCAATGAATTCCCAACTCATCCTATCGTAAGCTTTAGCTAAGTCTAGCTGAATCGCCATCAAATGATGTTTAGATATCTTCTTCTCCATAGAATGTATGATCTCCTGGACTAGGACAATGTTATCACTGATCCTCCTTCCTGGGATGAAGCTTGATTGAGCTGGGTTGATCCAGCCATTAAGGTGAGGTTGAATGCGGGCCACAATGATCTTCATCACCACCTTCATGCACACATTGTTCAAAGATATGGGTATGAGTTGAGCACATGTTTCCGATTTGTTCTTCTTAGGAATTAGGACCATTAACGCATTGGTGGTGTTTCTGTCGCAATTATTTCCTACGAAAACATTGTAGACAAAGGATGTTAGGGAAGTTTTAATAATGTTCCAGTTACATTGCAGAAAGTTAGAGTCCACTCCATCCGGCCCAGGAGCTTTGAATTTTGCCATTGAGAACAAGGCTCTACAAACTTCCTCTTCATCAGGTATCCTACCCAGCTCAGCACTTTGAACTGCTGTGAGCATTGGATAAGCGCCCGTGTATGAAGCACACTGATGGGCTCTACCACCCGGGTTATCATCAGTGTAGAGGTTTCGGAAATACCCCACAATTAAGGATTGAATGTCTTCTTCGTTTTCGTACCAGATGCCTCCCTCGTCCTTCAACCTGGTAATCCTATTTCTCCATTTTCACTCCTTAACAAAAGCATGAAAAAATTTTGTGTTCTTGTCCCTGCGCGAAGCCTGTCACAATGCACTCACTATTGCCAATATAGCTCCTCCTTTTTGAGTAACTCATTGAGTTGAAATTGAATGTCCAATACTGTGTTTTCCAACTCCGGATCATACATGTGCACGAGTTGCTCCTGGGCTAGCAGTAGTCGTACCTGCAGTGCTCGTTTGGTGCAGATCCTTTTCTTCTGCTCGTCATTGTTCCAGGTCGTTGCCTTGATGAGGAAGGACTCAATGGTAGCTGTGAAGTCCAGATTACGTGACCATTTCATATTGAGTAATTATTGGAAACCTTCAGTGTTTTTCCAGCTCGCTTTAGTAGTAGTACGATGTTTTATTTGCTGTCGTCTCCCTGGTGTCTCCAGTTTCAGGAGGAGAGGTGTGTGGTCTGACCTGAGCCACTCGACCACCTTAGCTCTACACCTAGAGTTCATATCTAGCCAAGCCGTGTTCCCCAAGATCCGATCAAGCTTCTCCTAAAGCAGCCCACATTTAAAGGTCATTCGCGGGCCGCACGTTTCAAGCTCTATTAAGCCAGCAACATGGAGGGCATCGTTGAAGTCGACGCAGCTTCTGCGGTCGTGACCCATGCCACCAATATTCTCATCCGTATGTATATAGACATTGAAACTGCCCATCACTACCCAAGGTAGTGTAACAGATTGAGCGATGGTGTGGAGACGCTGCCACATGAGTCTTCTTCCCGCCCTCGTTGTGATTCCATAAACAAACATCAAGTAGTATTTACTCTCTACACGGTAGTGTATAAACTGCTTGTGGCTGAGGATAACCTCCATCTCTAAGATTGAGTGATTCCATAGGAGCCAGATGCCTCCCGAGTAGCCAATGGCTTCTAATCTATGTGAGTAGGGGAATTCCAGCTTCCTAATGATAGTCTCCGCCTGGACACTACTGGTAGGATCGAGATCCTATGCTTCCTGACCAGTTCTTTTACTGCCCCTTGGGTATCTTTATGGCAGATACCTTGCACATTCCAACAGAGAACATTCAAGCTACTATTTCCTCCTTCCCCCTCCTCCATCAACTCTACTATTTCCTTCATACCCTTGCGACCCCTCTTGTTTGAGCCAGGATCCAAGAGTTCAGGCAACGATGGGATCTTCTTGTTCCGCAGGTGTATCCCTGCACTTCCCCTTCTAGGAAAGGGAAAAGTACGAGGTTTTGGAGGACCAAAAGCTCTGATAACAAATGGGCTAACTTGAAGGTTACTAATGTCTGCCATCCCTGGACTGGTGCGGCCGGTTACCTTTTAACAACACATAACCTTAATTTCAGATTAAAGCACAATTAACCATCACTTAAGTCCATTAAGCCTCTTTTCATTAAAGCTACCATTTTTATCCTTTTAATCCATGACAAAGTCATTATGCTCATTTACCCTCAATTCATAGTTCATTATGGTCTAATTTACATATGAACGTTATTTATCATTAATTCTACCTTTTATCAACTAGAAAACCCTAATTTCTACATTAAGGGTATATATCCACAATTAGGAGCTTTTATACTCAACATAGCTTAGAATTATCACATCTCAACTTTAATCATGAAATCGAACCATTAAATCCATTAGGAGTCACATTTACTAATATTAGGGTTTCAAGGACCATTAAAGATATTTATGCGCATGAAACTCTAAATTAAACCTATTACGTGCCAAGTTCATCCTTTTTGTTCTTAATGGACACTTTTGCAATTAACAGATTAATATCAACTTTAATCATCCATTAGACTCTACTAATTACATTAATCATCTCAAAGTAGAGTTTATTAATCTTTAATTCATTAAGGTTGATAACTCACCCCACTTTTTGAATTGCAATTAGAAAAAGGGTTCAATTATATTTTTATTGCATTCCTCGTATTCTGCTGAGAAACATTTGTATATTATGCATATCCATCCGAGCTACGGTTAATTATCTATGAATTTTGCAAATTATAACTTACTTGAGCTAATCGGGAGCTGCCACGTCATCTCCGTCCATGCAATGTGGTTCAATGGGTTTGAAAACATTTCGAAATGTCTAAAATGCCCTTAGTTAAGTGATCGATTTCTTTAGCACGCGGAGGGTAGAAACATCCAATCTTCCTTTGGCTTCTTCAACCTCGCACCACCTTCCTTCTACTGCCCTAGCAACCACGGGCAGAGCTTTGCAGGCCGCCTCCTACCACCTCGTGGTTTGGATCTAGCCAGAAACCATCCCCCTGCCACCGCTCCCCCCACCACACTCAACCAGGTTGTAGATCATGGTCGAGATGGCTAGACCCATGAGCGTCAAGTTGGTGATTCTCTGTGGGCTTACAGTCCTCTTGTAGGCGCTATGCGAGGATGAGAGAGAGGAGATGATGGCTGTTCACTTTTTGGTTGTCGTGGGAGCATCCTACTTTTCACAAGGCTACATACAACCCATCGCTGCTCCGTGGATATGGTTATACCCTCAAGTTTAGGGTTTTGCCAATAAAAATGAAGAAAGAAAGAGAGGGGTGCATGGGATCCTTTTCCAACTCGACCCTGGGATGTGCCCCTTATATAAGGGAGGGTATCCATGCCCCAAGACGTTCATACAAGGGAAAACAAATCCATCGTCTAATAGGAAACCACATTCCTTCATTGTGAAGAAATCTTCTCTCTCTTCTTTTTGATATCCTTTATTATTTGGATATTTAGGAATTCGAAAATCCTTTCCATTATTCTCTTTATTCTTGGCTTTTAATTCATTGGCCATGAAATTTATATTTCCTTAAGTACAAAATACTTCCTTCTTAACAATACCACATAATCCATTAATAATGTATTCACATTATCTTCTTATTTTCTATTATAGGTATTTTCTCTTTCTTTTTCTTCATTGGGACTCCTTAGATCCCAAGAAACTCAAATATTTCGAAATCCTTTTTATTGGATACTCATTATCCTTCTAGATGCATATATATCCATTATTTCTCATTATCTTATTTATTTCTTATTAAAATATCTCTTTTTGAGGATTTCTCTTTATCTTTCTATTTGTTTTCTCCATTGGAATTCCTTTTAACATTATGAATCCTTGTGATACGAAATTCCACAAGGATAAATCAATTATACCTCTTCCACTTATTTTCCACATTTTACCATTGTTTTCAATTTCTTTCTTAATAAAGAAATACTTAATTGATCTTTTCTTTTCTTATTGCATTTTCTTTGCAACTTTGGACTCCTTGGAACCCAAGGAACCCAAGAGGCATGAAATCCAACTTTAGATCATATTCTTTTGCCTTCTAGAGGTTTCCACATTTTTCCATTTTCTTATTTACTCAAATAATGGAGTTTCTTTTGTCTTTTTCTTGTTATTGGTCCTAATAGCCAATAAAGCCCATAAAACAACCAACAAGGCTATTGTAAATGAAACTCATTTATTCAAAACAAATTATATCATTATTTGTTCCAATATCTTTAATATGAGAAATTACATTTCTCTCCAAATGAACCCAAAAAATGGGGTTGTGACATCCTTCCCCTCTTATAAGAATTTTGTCCTCAAAATTCCATCAAGAAAACAAACAAACATATTAAGCATTTCCTATGTCAATCATGGCTCCCATGTGGCCTTACCCCTTTCCACGGTGCTTCCCATGAACCTTCATCATCTCATATTCTTCTATCTGAGTGTTTTCTTACCTTGGTATATCGTACCCTCATAGGTGAATCAGGACATTTCAACCTCTCATAAAGATGAATAGGTTCAGGGCTTAGCACATGGCTTGGGTACCTCACATAGTGCCCTAGACCAGACATATGGAACTCATCACACATTACTTATCCTGAGCGGAAAGGTCGAACATAACCTTCTCCACCAATCCATCTCAAATGGACCCATATATTGGGGACTCAGTTTTCTCAGCTGTAGCTAAGAGGGGTCGGATTTTCACATCACATACTCTCCTACAGTGAACTGCATGTTAGTCTTATTTGCATCAACTCATGACTTATGTCGCATATGGTCTCTCTCTCAGCCATTGCATGATCAAAGCGACTTCATCTGCACACAATGTGGTTCTTTTCTAACCTTCACGAGGCCTCCTTCACCAACATCATCTTAATGAAGTGGTAACCGACACAACCTCCTTCATAGAGCTTCTTTACATCCCGATACTAGATAAGGTGGTTAACATCACATCTTACGAAAGACAAGAACTGTCTCCATGTCTCACCCTGAATGAGCACACATGCTCTCATCAGACCCTCTAGTGTGGATCATACTAACCATTAGTTAGGGGTGATAAACTATACTAGCATCGAATTCTTCATGTATCCACTTCCACCTTATGGAAGTGAGCCTTTAGGTTATACTATAAAATTTTTGAACTTGCATCATGGTGTACTTGAACCATCTCTCTCTCTTATAAGTAGTTCAACTCGATCTGTCCCTTGACAGTACTCTTTCTTTCTCTTGTCATCTAGGTAAGGCGAGCTACCATAACCCATATTGGATCATGACCTTCCTCAGTCTAGGAGAGACTTACCACCACATCCATAGTGATGAACTCCCATTCCCTCTCGGGGACTCTTTATCCACTATAACAATACACTGGGTTACGCGCGATCATCCTTCACCTCTTGTCATGCATGGAAACATACCACATGCAACTTTATCTTAGGCATCCAAAGTACTATTGCCACTTATTATCTTTGTAGTACCAAGGTGTATCATGATCTCCTGCATGTCATGATTCGTCAAGATTGATTCCTCAGAAAGCCTAAACCACTTTAGTTGGGGTTTCATCTCCTTCTTTTCCAAAGAAGTGCATCTGAGGTTCTTGAACCATCCTTTTGTCATGATAAGACCTAGACTGGATAACTAAGCAACCACTAACTTGCTCAACTAATTTCATTACATCTAAGTGTTATCCAAACATATCTACTTTTCCAAACTTAGGGCTAACCTAGAAACCTCTTCTAGCCTCTAACTAAATTAGGTAGCTGCATCTTCAACCAGAGCATCCATTACCACTTCACATCCTTAGGTGTTAGGTAACGTTGAAGACATCCACCTTCACTTATTATTTCAGCTCAACGCTGAGTCTATCTTCATCAAGAACACTTTGAGCTCATCCTCTTGGTTTTCAAACTCAACCTTGTATAACTCATAGCTCATGATAAAACATCCTCGCCTGATGACTACCTTAATACTCATAGTGTTTGTAAACCATCCATGTATCATTCACTCCACAAGGGTATGTTATCATCTCTATCCTCATATCTTAGAGCAATGTTCCAACTCACATCATCTTTATCCTTGGTGTAAGGCATGCGTACTGTCCTATCTCTCTCTCCCATAAAAAGAGGAAATAAGCATTTGGCGGCCGTCCAAATACAAAGTTCTTCCTATTCCAAGAGTAGAGATGGTACATCCCACCTTGCCAGTACATCTTCAAATCTAAGTTGAAACGTGCAACTTATGTCTCTACATCACAAACATCATGATATAAAAAAAATACTTCCATGGAAAATTGGTCTCAAACCTACTGGGGTTTACAGACAATCCTTGGTCATCTCCTCTAGATCTGTAGAGTGCCGATACTTTTGGAGTCATCCCTCTTCCCTTATGCATCTAGAGAGTGCCCTACTCATCTACCCTTTGGGTCCCATGAGTTCATGAAGGTGATCAATCTCCTAACCCATGGCCCTCAGACAATGATAGTTGTTACCTCCCGACCCTATGGTCGTGTGAAACTAGGGAATTAGGCAACTCCTACTTCCATCGGTCTTATCCCCACCTGACCCTAGGATAGACTTAGGATTCTATTATAGTACATGTCCTCCATCATCTCTCTCTGCATTCATGGGCTGACTTTCATCCTTTCACAGGGGTCATGGTAACCTGCCTACCTTGGTCAGGCCCCATACCAGTTACCTCCATGGTAACACACCCACATGCACTTAGAGATGGTTATGTATGAGTCTACATGTTCATTCTATTACCATGTACTCTTCACTTAGCTTCTCAAGATCCTATGAGACCTCTTTAGGTTTCCTCAAAATCAACCAAACTGGTATACACCCTACAAAAAGGGTCCCTCTCCCAGGATGGGAGGAAACTACACCTTGATAACAAAGGTCAGAAATGTCCTTATGTTTAAGGTCTGCATATCATGAGCATGCTTAGCCCTAGCAAGCTACTAAGGCACAAGAAGACACCTACAAAACCATGCTAGGTCACACTTGTTCTCATTCTTCAATGTTGAACCAAGAACCAACCTTCTCATGCCACCACCTTGGCTGTGAGGGATTCATCAAACGTACCTTAAACATAAGGGGTTTGCTTTTCCTCTACACATGAGGAGTACCATGCTCGAAACTGTGGAGACTCAAATCTCATCATGAGCATCAGGTACACTACTTCCCCTCTTAGGCCTAGGAACCCTAGGTTCACCTTTGGGTGTCAACTGCATGCTCAATCTCTTAACCACGAATCAAGCATGTCCAAGGTATGTCATGTACTCCCATGCTCCTTCTATTCGAGCATCACCTTAGAGTTGAGTCCTCCTCAAGGGCAACCAACAAGGTACAAGGCCTCACAACTTGCTACTTAAACCTCCTTAGGGTGTAAGGCACTCTTTGTCTCATCTCAGTAGGTCTATACTATAGGCACATATTTTCCATAAGCATCATCCTCTCTTTAGGGTTTGGATCCTCTAAAGGCCACCAAGATATCATCAACGTCTAGGGATCAAGCACGAGGCAACCACTATCATCCACTTAGGTCGCATCATCATCAACTCCCCACTGTTCCTCATGTCTCAGAATCTAAGCTTCCAACCTTCTTGCTTGAGTCATGCTTTCTCCCTCTAGAGCTAACTCCACATCCAACCTCACTACTAGAGGTCCTCTCTCCATGAAGGATCAAGCTCATAAGCATACCTCTACATGGGTAAAGCCTATGCTCAAACTTATGTTTGCTCGAGGTTATTCATAGCACTTTATGCTTATCTCATAAGCTATCCATCATACTTACTGGACAGGGTTTCAACCTACTGCCACACTACTGACGTACTCTAAGTGCATGTTATCCCCTACTTGCATAAGCCCCTAGGGTTTCTATAGGTTCTTCACTAACCTCATCAATGAAGGAGCTATCCTTTACTCTAACATGCATGACCCTTTCTAGGGTTGGGTCGCCAAAGGTACTAGACCATCTAACCTCTCACGGCTCGTATGGCATCCCAAGGTGTGTCCATCCAAACACTCAATCAACCATGACATCTAACTCATCATGTCATCTCTCTCTAACCATCACTTAGGGTTAGGGTTAACATCATCCTCAGAGGATGTGCCAGGTATCTACTTATACTGGAGGTCTCTACCTCCAAGACTAACCCCCTCTCTACTCATCCTCCAGACAAGAAGGTGTAGCCTCATGTTTCTCTTGAGGGCAATGACAACTCATGCCATACGACCTAAGCATGTATCTATTCTTTAGTTTGCGCTTAATCTATTAAGCTTATGTCCATGACATCTTATTTACATACTTTTCATTAATTTGGTGGAGGATTCCTTAGACCTTATCAACCTTACCCATACCTCAAGAGGGTGAGGAGAAGAGAGAAAACCCTAATCCTTAAGGTCCTTAACAAAATTTGAGTTGAGAAGGGATGAACAAGATGAGAGAGTCCTAAAGGTATCTTATATCGAGTCAAATCCTAAGACTTCGGCCAGGCAGTCACACTAATCTGGGAGTCCTCGTATTCCGACTAGCGGTACAGAGGAAAATCTTACCA
Organism: Alisma plantago-aquatica; assembly: GCA_963693085.1. NCBI lineage: Eukaryota > Viridiplantae > Streptophyta > Magnoliopsida > Alismatales > Alismataceae > Alisma > Alisma plantago-aquatica. Next base: position 1,489,383,393 of record OY856409.1, read on the forward strand.
GCCCCCGGACGTGATCCTTTTCTAGACACCTCTGTCTTTCAGAAAATCCTCTAATAACTCCCTTGGGTTCTATAGAGTTTATTTTTTTTTAATAATTATTAAAGATTAAATGAGGAACCTATGCTATGATACCAAATATAACGACCCCGCCTCCCAGTAACCCCCAATTAAGGGAGACCAAGAGGTCAGAGCCATTATCCCAATTAACAGGATCAAAGGTTCGACAAATAATCAATAACAATTATCAAATTTTACCAACTAAACTGAAAACTGGTATAAAATAAAACTTTGCATACCTTTTCCAAAAATAGGGATATCTACTTCTATCCGCATCAGGAATCCATTCTATCTAATCCTCCTTTGTAATTTATTTCTTATTTAATTCCACATGTGCCAGTTTACTAATTTTCCTTTTCGATCTTGTACCTAAAATGCCGACAAACAAAACGTTGGTCAGCATATCAGAATATGCTGGTATGTGGGGACAACTGAAATTTTGTAAATATGGATAACAATCTAATTATCACAATCAAGTTAATTAACAAGCTAATTTACGCTTTTTAGTATGACATTCTCCACTGCTTTTTCCCTAACCCTGGCATACCCCCTTTCAGGTTTCTCTTTTTCCATTGACTTAAGGCCACCTTCTCAATTCTGAGCTTGGTGCCTGGGGTCACCCTTCATGGTTCCCTTTAGTCATGAAATATCATAGGCCACCTTCTCAATCACAAGCTTGGTGCCTGGGGTCACCACTCATGGTACCCATGCATCTTCCCTCCTGGGCTTGACCTCTTTGCATCATCCATCAGGGTGGCATGTAGGTGCAAGAATACAAACTTATTTATAATTGTGATAACCATAATGACTTTATAATTTTGCAAGTATGAACATCCAACTGTTAAGGTTGCATTCAATGCGAGGAAACATTCAGAAAACCCTCAGGAAACTAATACGATTAACCATAATTAACCACATACCTGTTAGGCTGATTTGAGATAGAATAATCCAATCAATCAAGACATCCAATCAAGCAAGTACAAGAATCCTGAAATCACATTCAATTCCTTTTTATCAAAATCTATCCAAACCATCTTGCTACTTAAGGTTTCCATTCCTTTTTAGGGTTTCTTCCTCTTTTTAGGGTCTACTTTGCAATAAGGATTGTACTTCATCTTACTCTTTTAAACCCTAATTTTGTCATCTATCCTTCACGAAAATTATTAAGGTTACCTTTTAATAACACATAACCTTAATTTCAGATTGAAGCACAATTAACCATCAATTACGTCCATTAACCCTCTTTTCATTAAAGCTACCATTTTTATACTTTTAATCCATGACAAAGTCATTATGCTCATTTATCCTCGATTCATAGTTCATTATGGTCTAATTCACATATGAGCATTATTTATCATTAATCCTACCTTTTATCCACAAAAAAACCCTAATTTCTACATTAAGGGTATTTATCCACAATTAGGAAATTTTATACTCGATATAGCTTAGAATTATCATATCTCAACTTTAATCATGAAATCAAACCATTAAAGCCATTAGGAGTCACATTTACTAATATTAGGGTTTCAAGGTGTAACGCTTGGTCCCACTGCCCGAGGCTCTAGTAGAGTTCTAGGAATGATGATTATCCCCACAGACCACTACTAGCCTTAACTACGTGCTTTGTCCTCACTCATGCGCATGCCAGGATCAACTTCCCGACAGGTCATCCATCCCAATACTACTCCAAGCTGAGCACACTTAACTATGGAGTTCTTTAGTGATGGGCTCCCAGAAAAGGAGGTGCACCTTGGTGATATGTGTAGTCCAATCATTCCTTATAAGATCATTTTTTCCGAGGCCTCAAATCCTAGGATGTTACAATCTCCCCCACTTAGAATCTTGACATCCTCGTCAAGGCTCAACTATATGGCCTCACAATATCGCTCTATTTCAGTGCAGACCCAGAATGGCTCACGGACATCTAGCTCCTGATCACGGAATACCAGCGCAAGGGTGGCTACATCACCATGGATAGCCCTTTCCTACATGCCTAGACCGTACGGCTCAAGAATGGCATGCCACATGCCCATGTGGGCCCCACCTAATGGAGGAGTTTCAGCTCTGATACCATTTGTAATGCCTGGGCCCACTCTGCAAGGCTCTAGTAGAGTTTTAGGAATGACGACTATTCCCATAGACCACCACTAGCCTTAACTACGCACTTTGTCCTCATTCACGTGCATGCCAGGATCAACTTCCCGATAGGTCACCCATCCCAATACTACTCCAAGTTGAACACACTTAACTATGGAGTTCTTTAGTGATGGGTTCCCATAAAAGGAGGTGCACCTTGGTGATATGGGTAGTCCAATCATTCCTTATAAGATCATTTTATCCGAGGCCTCAAATCCTGGGATGTTACACAAGGCCCATTAAAGCATATTTATGTGCATGAAACGCTAAATTAAACCAATTACATGCAAAGTCCATCCTTTTTGTTCTTAATGTACCCTTTTGCAATTAATAGATTAATATCAACTTTACTCACCCATTAGAATCTACTAGTTACATTAATCATCTCAAAGTAGAGTTTCTTAATCTTTAATTCATTAAATTTGATATTTCCCACTACTTTTCGAATTGCAATCAGAAAAAGGGTTCAATTATATTTTTATTGCATTCCTCATGTTCTGCTGAGCAAAATTCATATATTATGTGTATCCATCCGAGCTACGATTAATTTGCTATGAATTTTGTAAAATATAACTTACTTGAGCCAATCAGGAGCTGCCACACCATCTTCATCCATGCAATGTGGTTCACTGTATTTGAAAACATTTCAAAATGTCCAAAATGCCCTCGGTTAAGTGATTGGTTTCTTTAGTACACGGAGGGCAGAAACATCCAATCCGCCTCCAACTTCTTCAACCTCACACCAGCTTCCTTCTGCCACCCTAGTGGCCACATGTAGAGCTTTATAGGCCACCTCCTACCACCTCATGGTTTGGATCTAGCTGGAACCCATCCCCCTGCCTCCACTCCCCCCCGTCACACTCAACCAAGCCGCGGATCATGGCCGAGACGGCTAGACCCATGAGCATCAAGATGGGAATTCTATGTGGGCTTACAATCCTCTTGCAGGCGATGTGCGAGGACGAGAGAGAGAGGAGATGATGGCTGATCACTTCTTGGTTGTCGTGGGAGCGTCCTCCTTCTGATAAGGCTACATAGAACTCATCGCTGCTCCCTGGATAGGGTTATACCCTCAAGGTTAGGGTTTCGCCAAATAAAATGAAGAAAGAAATAGAGGGGTGTGTGGGATCCTTTTCCAACTCGACCTTGGGATCTACCCTTTATATAGGGGAGGGTATCCATGCCCCAAGACGTTCATACAAGGGAAAACAAATCCCTCGTCTAATAGGAAACCACATTCCTTCATTGTGAAGAAATATTCTCTCTCTTCTTTTTGATATCCTTTATTATTTGGATATTTAGGAATTCGAAAATCCTTTCCATTATTCTCTTTATTCTTGGCTTTTAATTCATTGGCCATGAAATTTATATTTCCTTAAGTAGAAAATACTTCCTTCTTAACAATACCACATAATCCATTAATAATGTATTCACATTATCTTCTTATTTTCTATTATAGGTATTTTCTCTTTCTTTTTCTTCATTGGGACTCCTTGGAGGCCAAGAAACTCAAATATTTTGAAATCCTTTTTAATGGATACTCATTATCCTTCTAGATGCATCTATATCAATTATTTCTCATTATCTTATTTATTTCTTATTAAAATATCTCTTTTTGAGGATTTCTCTTTATCTTTCTTTTTTTTCCTCATTGGCATTCCTTTTAACATTAGGAATCCTTTGGATACGAAATTTCACACGGATAACTCAATTAAACCTCTTTCCACTTATTTTCCACATTTTACCATTGTTTTCAATTTCTTTCTTAATAAAGGAATACTTAATTGATCTTTTCTTTTCTTATTGCATTTTCTTTGCAACTTTGGACTCCTTGGAACCCAAGAGGCACGAAATCCAACTTTGGATCATTTTCTTTTACCTTCTAGAGGTTTTCACATTTTTCCATTTTCTTATTTACTCAAATAATGGAGTTTCTTTTGTCTTTTTCTTGTTATTGGGCCTAACAGCCAATAAAGCCCACAAATAGCCAACAAGGATATTGTAAATGAAACTCATTTATTCAAAACAAATTATTTCATTATTTGTTCCAATATCTTTAATATGAGAAATTACATTTCTCTCCAAATGAACCCAAAAATTGGGGTTGTAACAGTATCTCTAAACCAAATTCATTTACCCTCTATAAACAAGATACATGATTTTCTACTACATTTTTTGCTATATATTAATCTTCTACTTCTTGTAAAATTCTTGAAGCAGTATAATCCAATATATCATTTTAGGTTTCACATCTTCTTCTGTAAGAAAAAGTTAATAAATGCATGATCAATTCATACTATCACCTTATCTCCTATTAAATATTGCCTAATTTTGTCAAACACAAAGACAAAAACCAAAAATTTGTTATTGGCGGTGGTGCAGCTAAGCTGGGCATCAATTAAAGTATGTGATTAATAATACATGAGTGAAAAAAGTGTGATCCTTTCAATGTGTCTAAACAACTCCTACTACATTATCTAATGTGTCACACATGAGCTCAAATGGATGGTTTCAATCCAAAGCCACCACCACGTGCAAAGATCATCTTCTCCTTCAAAACCTCCAATTCTTTCAAACAACATCATCAAAATTATCTTTGGTATCCTTTTCCTCAACTCAAAAGGGCATTTTGCAATCTTGGAGAAATCTTTAATGAATATTCCATAAAAATCTACATGCCTAGGACAACTCTTAACTGGCTTCTCTAAACATGGTGGGGTAGTTTGGAAATCACCTCAATTTTCACCTTGTCAACCTCCATCCCTTTGTTGGACATGTTATGCCCCAACTTTATCCCTTTACTCACCATGATGTGACAATTATCTCAGTTTGAAACTAGATGAGTGTCCTCACATATCTGTAAATCCCTATCAAGATGGTAAAAGTAGTCATAAAAAAGACTCTCCGTATATTGAAAGATCATCTATGAAAATTTTGAGACATTTTTTAACAATGTTAGAGAAATAGAAAGCATACATAGTTGAAAAGTAGTCAGGGAAGTAAAAAAACCAAAAGGCATGTTACAATAAGAAAACATGACATAGGGTCAAGGGAAGGTTGACGTCTCTTGAACTTGTGGTTCTATGGAAATCTACTTATACCCCAAATACCTGTCTAAAAAGAAAAAATAAGAGCATCCGAGAAGCCTCTCAAGGATGTGATCAATTAAGTGTGGGGGGGAATTGTTTTTAGCATGGAGGCATTTAAAAGATAGTAATTAATGCAAACATGACATCCTATTAGTAATTTCATAAAAATTAGTTTGTTTGCAACATTAGTAGTGATAGTTGTGCCCCTCTTCTTTGGAACTACTTGAATTGGACTAACTGATTTAGAATCATATATAGCATAGATTATACCTTCCAAAAAGAGTTTTATTACCTCTTTCTTTACCACCTCTGTCATGATAGGATTTAATATCCTTTGAGGTTGAGTTGTCAATTTTTCTCCTTCTTCATTGCAGATCTTATGTTGTTAGAATCTAGGAAAAATGCACTTCATATTAGCAATGGATCTCCCAAATGTAGCTTGATGGTTCTCTAAGACTACAAGAAATTATTCTTCCTATTGTAGACTCATATATGTAGAAATTATCATTGGAATCTTTTGATATTCTACCAAGAATTTATACTTCAAATGTGGAGAAAGTGGCTTCAAATCCAACATAGGAGGATACTCTAAAGATCATACTAATGGTGATGGTGGTGGGACTAGATCCTCAATATGTTTTTTGTAAAAAAATGAAAAAAATCTTAAAAATGAAGCACACTCGTCCATAGAAGGTAAAGTGTGAATTCATCCACCAGATTCTGGAGACAAGCTTCTAATGGTAATTGAGAACATGCATGATCGATGGCAAAAGAAAAGCCTTAGTAGCTTTTTTTGGGTAAATTTCATCCTTTGGTTCTTTGGGACATTTAAAGCCTTTTCCAATGAACTATGCATCTTCCATTATGTCTTCCTCTAAGTTGCCCTAGTCCACTTGTGATATGACATTTGCCACATCTAGAAATTGTTTCCCTAAGTGAAGAGATACCTCATTTTCGATATGTTGAATGACATGTCACTATGCTTACTTATTGATTTTCTATTGTTTGTCTAGAAACTTTATTTCAAATTAATCATCTTGAGTTTCCAAAATCAAATGGCCTCGTCACATTTCCAAGACAATATCAGTTTTGGCATGGAACGCCCTGCCCATCAATAAATTTGTTGCCATAGTCATCTTGCATTTCTATGACTAAAAAATATGTTGGAAAAAGGAATTTACCCATCTTCATTGGGACATCTTCACATATGCCAAATGGTCTGACAACATAATTATGTTCCAGCTGAACTGTCATATTGCTTTTACATGAAGTGTTAGCGCAGCTGGTAAGGCACGGTGTCCCCCTCCGGGGGGAGCCGGGTTTGAATCACGCTGTGGAGCGCTGGATTTATCACCCGCCAGTTATCTGGGCTATGGCTGGAAAAAGGATGCAAGCTCTACCTAAGGCAGTGAAAAAATCCTTTTAAGTACAAATCATGCCCCATCCCCTCTCTCTCTAGGTTTATCTCTCTTTCATCTCTAGCGGTGGGGTTCCGGGATCCTGTCGATGGCGGGTGGGAGCCCTCCCGACACTCGGGGGGCTCATGCTCAGGCTCTTGGTGCATCCGTTGCTGCTGCGCCGGTCTCCGGGGTGGTGGTGGAGGCTCTCCCGTGGGCGGATCCTAGGACCGATGTCTCGGTTGGGCGTACCTGGGCGGACATAGTGGCACGCCCTTTGGAGGTGGGGCGGAGTTGCTGCCCGATTCTGGTTCCTGAAGACCCCAAGCTTCCGTTCTTCCAAGAGGAGGATAGGCGGCCTTGGATGAAGGTACCTGACCCGGTGGCGGAGGAGCTGGAGGAGGTTCACAGGTTCTCTATCATGGTCCAAGTCCTTGGGCATCGACATCTACTCCAGCAAGTCTACGTGTGGATGATTAGGGTGTGGAGACCTCGTGGTGAGCTTCAAGTCTTGCAATTGAAAGATGTGATGATTCTGGCGCGCTTCGCCTCGGCGGAGGACATGAAGGTCGCCCTCGATAGAGGTCCGTGGTTCTTCGACAACAAACTCGTCCTCACGAGGAAGTGGATGCCTAATGCTGATGTTGGATGAGCGGTGTTGACCACGGCGCCCGTGTGGGTCACGCTCCCTGACTTGAGCTGTCACTGGACTAAACGTGCTTTGACCATCATCGGATATGGACTGGGTACTCCACGAGTGGTGGACTTCTGGCATGAGGGTAATTTTGCTGGTGCTCCACATCTATGCATCGAGATCACTGTGGATAAGGCTCCCTCACCCGTCATCATGCTCGAGATGCTGGGGGGTAACGAGCTGGAGATCCGGGTCATCTATGATGCCCTTCCCGATCAATGCCTTGCTTGTAAGGCCTTCGGGCACTTGCCCCTTGGCTGTCCTGGTGCGAGGGTGGTTTCCAAAGATCCTCCGATAAGGGGAGGATCTAAGAGACATCCTCTGCCTAGAAGACTCATGCATAACAGAGCGGTGAGAAAGGCTTCTGCGTCTTCGACCAGGGTGGAGGTCGTTCCTGTCCAAGCTATTCGTGATGAGAGCAGGGCTCAGGGGGTTGTAATTACTACTGCTGATGTGGGCAGAGGACGAGAAGACGTTGCTGAGGTTGTTTCTGGTGAGGCTTCTATGTCAGAGGATGCTGCTGAGGTTGTTGAGCCTTCTGGTTGTGTTGTTGTTGAGCGTGGCACCACTGGAGGTGAAGGCAATGAGTCCCTTAGAGTGGTGGATGCGGCAGCAGAGGTTCAGGTGAATCCGGTTCTTGGCGCGGAGGAGGGGGAGATTCTGTCTGAGAACCCTTCCCTTCTCTTGCAGGAACATGACCTGGAGATGGGTGAGGCACTGAGTGCCAGGAGGTCGAGCAATAGGAAGGGCAATGGAGGCGAGAAAATTGCAAGGGGCAGAGGCAGAGGCAGAGGTGGTCGTGGAAGCTTCCCTTTGAAAGGGGGGGCAGATGTGGTTATCCAATGACTCTATTAGTCTGGAATGTGAGGGGTGCCTCCCTCCTCGGGAAGCAAAGCACCCTTAGAAGCATCATCCAGCAGGTGAAGGCCTCGCTGGTGATATGTATAGAGACCAGGATTCACAGGGAAGTGGCCATTCGGGTTAATGGGCTTTTTCTGCAGGTTGGGATTGCTGTTCAAACCTCGATAGCATTGATGGTGGGAAGATCGCTATTGGTTGGAATCCTTTGATGTGGGATGTCCAGAAGATTGGGGAGAGCGACCAGCTGGTCATTCTGAGCTGCATTAATAGAGGTGGGTTTCACTGCATTCTATCAACTGTGTATGGGTCCAATTCTGAGATGGACAGGAGAGGGTTGTGAGACTTGATTGTCGAGTCTACCCAGCAGGAGCTTCCTCAGTTGGTCATTGGTGACTTTAATCAAGTCAGGAAATCCAGAGAAAAGTGGGGTGGGTTGCCTATACCCGACTCCATCCTTAGAAGATTAAATGAAGCGGTTGATGTGGAGGGTTTGTTTGAACTTAATATGAAAGGTGGTCTTATCACCTGGAAAAATAAAAGGAACCCTCTCAGGCGTATATCTAGAAACTTGGACAGGGGTCTCGTGAATGAGTCTTGGTTGGATGTGTTCCCTGAGGCTACGATTCAGTTGGGAGGTCATCCGAACATTGATCACTCTTGGATGGAGGTTCCACTTTCTGTGCAAAAGCAGCCTAATCGGCCGTTTAGATTTCTCAACCACTGGCTCTCATGGCCCTCCTTCGAAGGTGTGGTCAAGGACGTTTGGGGTGTGAGGGTCGTAGGCAATCCCTTGTTCATGATTACTGATAAACTTAAAAAAGTGAAGATGGCCCTGAAATCGTGGTCTAGCAGCCTTGCTGATTTACCCAACCTCATCAAGGAGGACAGAGAGGACTATAATGATAAGGCTACTATCCTGAGAATGGTTCCTACTGATCATGATAGCATGGTAGAGGAAGATCTGGAGGGGAAAATACTAACACAACTAGAAAGAGCTCATGAGATTTCTGGTTGGCAGAGAAGCAGACTGAAGTGGCTGAGAGATGGTGACTGTAATTCAAAGGTCTATCATGCTGCGATCAAAAGGAATAATATGAAGGATCATATCCATAATCTGATTAATGAGAAAGGAGAATTAGTGGATGAAGCAGCTAAAGTTGAATATTTGGCTGTTAGGTTCTTTTCTAATTTATATAACAGTGATGTTAGCATTGGCAGTAGAGAGTCCTTGCTGAATAGAAGAGTTACAGATAACATGAACACTGAGTTGCTGAGATTAGCTACGGATGTGGGGATTAAAGATGCCACCTTCTCTATTGGTGCATCTAAAAGTCTGGGTCCGGATGGCTTTAATGCCAAGTTCTTCCAAAGTTGTTGGCACATTGTGGGCACGAATATTTGTAATGCTATTAGATGGTTCTTAGTGGGTGGATGTATGGTTCAACAAGTCAACCATGCATTCATAAGACTTATTCCTAAGAAATTTGGTGTTGCTGCCATGAATGACTTCCGACCTATTGCCTGTTGTTCTGTGATGCATAAGATCATTTCCAAAGTGTTGGCTAGGATACTTAAAAGTATCCTTCCGATGATCATCTCACCTAATAAAGCCGCTTTTGTTAGAGGTCCTTCTATTGCCGACAATGCTCTTATGGCGACGGAATTCTTGAGAGACGTCCAGGTGAAGGGGAGTTCTAAGAAAGCCTGCATCAAGGTGGACATATCAAAAGCCTTTGATCATGTGTCTTGGGAAGGTTTATGGTGCTCCATTGAGGCTTTGGGTTTCTCTACCAGGTTTGTGAATGTCCTCAAACAATGTGTTCAGACCACTTCATTTTCTGTGTTGATCAATGGCATCCCTAAAGGTTTGTTTAGAGCCTCTAATGGGTTAAGACAAGGCAATCCGCTATCGCCCCTTTTGTTCACTATCATTATGGAAAACCTTTCCTGTCTTGCTATCAAAGCTGAAGAGGAGGGGAGTATCAGAAGCTACAAGGTGAGGGGTACCAAAGTGCTTAATCATATGATCTTCGCGGACGACATCATGTTTTTTGTGGCATCCCACCCTAGAGTCTTTAGAGGGGTCAGGATTTTTCTGGAGGCATTTGCGGATCTGTCTTGTCTTCATATCAGTGACATCAAGTCACCGGTCTTCCTGTCGAAGTCGTGTGATTCCAGAAGAGGTAGGCTAAAAAATGTGATACAGCTGGATTTTGGTCGTTTCCCCACAAAGTATCTGGGGGTGCCCATCTCGGGTGGAGTGGGCATAGGTTCTGACTTTCATACTTGCTTGGATAATCTATGCCTCAAGGTGGATAAGTGGTCTGGGTTGAAGATTTCTATGGCGGGGAGAACTGTGTTGATCAAAACTATCCTTACTAGTATGCTGAGATATTGGTGCATGTTGGCTGATATACCTGACTTTATCTTGAGCAAATGCAGATCAATTATGGCTGGTTTTTAGTGGTTCGGTGGGCAACATGGTGTGGGATGGTTGGAGGTGGCTCAGCCTAGGCATAGCGGTGGACTGGGGCTATTTGACCCCTCTGATATTATGTGTGAAGCTACTGCGAAAAGGGTGCATGATTTTCTTACTAAACTAGATTCTACCTGGTCTTCCTGGATGAGGACACGATATGGGCCTAGTTTGAGGGTTGGTGCTATGGAGTTCACCTCATGTTCTAGAATTTGGCGTAAGATGTGCTTGGCTTGGGACTCTTTCCAGCAGGAGTATCAATGGGTCAACGACAGCTGGACTGTTCACGAGAGAGACAAACCTTGGTTGATTGTCCGCAATCAGCCACAGGTGCCTTGGGACCAGATCCTCTGGAGCAGGTTCCACTGCCCCAAGTGGAGCTTTTGTGCTTATAGAGCTATCCTTGGTCAACTTCCTACTAGGGATATAGTTAGTAGATGGGTGGTTGGCTCTAGTAGTGTCTACCTTCTTTTCTGTGAGGAGATGGAGTCTCACCGACACCTTTTCTTTGGTTGACCGTATGCTGAGTACCTTTGGGTTCGTTGCTCCCTTAAACTCAGTTGGGGGGGTAACCCACCCACCAACCTTATGGATACTATGGGCTGGATTTCGGAGTCGACGACTATGGATTGTCATCTCAGGAGTTTTGCGGGGCTGATCTGGATGGGGCTCATCTTCCACTACTACAGAAGTGCCTTTTAGTGTCGGTTGTTTAACCCCCTTTGGCGTCGGTTTCGGAACGACGCCTATGTGGGCGCCGCTAAAAGGGTGGACACTTCAGCGTCGGTTAAAAAACCGACGCCTATTTAACATAAAGGCGTCGGTGTTTTATAAAACACCGACGCCAAAAGGGTTCCCGCCACAGAAAACGGCGTCATCTAGGACGCTTTCTGCGTCGGTTATATACTACAAAACTGACGCAGAAAAGTGTCCTAGATGACTCCCATTTCCTGTAGCGCGAAAACTTTTGGCGTCGGTGTTTTATAAAAAACCGACGTTGTAAGTCTGTACTGACGGTTATCGGTAAATAACCGACGCCTATATCTATTTTTTTTTTATAAATCTGTTTGCAGGCCTGCTGTGGCTGGTCAGCAGGATGAGAACCTGCAGTTCAGTTTTCTGAACTGCAGGTTTACGACATCCATTGATATCAGCCTACAAACAGGCCACAAACCTGCAAAATTAACATAAAAAGATTCACACAAGTAGATACATTCAGACATCAATTCAATTGTCACGTTCACACATATAGAATCATTCAAATACATGTTTTAACATTCAGAAATATTCATTTACAAAGTATCATTCATCATCACTATCAACATCCCAAGTATATCTTACAGTTGCCACTGTTTGTACAACTATTGCCCATTCTTCTCTTACTTCATCTAATGCTTCCCTCGTATATGGAGCATGTACATTTTTTAAGTGTTTGCCTATAGTGTGGTCAGTTTTAAACACCTGCAAAGAGAATGATGTATATAAGTAATAATATAAAAATAAGATTGATATATTTTATACTAACTAATGAGACTATATATAATACCTCATGTATGGTATCGATGTCTTTCTTCGCCTGTGTATGGTATAGAACTCTCCTCCAGTATCTCCCTCACAGACTCCTGTGCGGAGAGGGACATTCCAACTCGAGATATCATCTTCCGTTGCCTCCTCCGCAGCAATATCCTTATCTTTGAACGTTTCTCGTAGGATTCTGAACCCCTCCTTCCCTCTACTACATCGAAGCCATGCCACAGTTGAACCCTTTCACCGAGCCCTACCCGGACAAACAGACGTCGCCTGAAGTACCACCGTCGTCGTCGTCTCCACCTCCATCGCAACTTGCTGTGCTAGTCCTGGCAGTTTATCACCCCACATGCTTTCCTCACCAGTTCCTGCCGCTAGACGACCACACAATGGAATCCAAGAGGATATGCAGGCGTTCGCCACAGACTATAGGATGAGTATACTCAGCTTATAGGCTTTGGCGAACTCCTGCATATCCTCTTGGATCCATTGTGTGGTCGTCTAGCGGCAGGAACTGGGGAGGAAGGCATGTGGGGTGATAAACTGCCAGGACTAGCACAGCAAGTTGCGATGGAGGTGGAGACGACGACAGTGGTGCTTCAGGCGACGCCTACTTGGCCGGGTAGGGCTCGGCGAAAGGGTTCAACTGCAGCATGGCTTCGATGCAGTAGAGGGAAGGAAGGGGTTCAGAATCCTACGAGAAACGTTTAGAGATGAGGATATTACTGCGGAGGAGGAGGAAACGGTATACGATATCTTGAGTTGGAATGTCCCTCTCCGCACATCAAGTTGCTCCGCGCATCTGAAAATGTCATTAAAAAGGCAAACATTTAGCATTTGTATTAACTAGAAAAAGGAAAACATTTAGCATTTGTATAAACTAGAAAAAGGAAAACATTTACCATTTGTATAAACATACATGTCTCTAAAATTGTGATCTTTTATCAATTAACAATCCTTCATTGTGATCTCCGCGCACATATAAGTCATCATTAGCTTCAATATTTTGTGGAGTTGGCAACCCAACTGAGAATGGACTGGAGTCATCATACTTATCATAGTACTCTTCTTCATCTATAGGATCTTCAATGAACTGTCTTTTACCATGAAGAACAACCGACCATTTATCATTTGCAGGATCATCGATATAGAATATTTGTTTTGCCTGTGATGCCAATATGAATGGTTCAGCCTTCTCGCCAATCATTTCAAAGTTCACCAAAGTGAAACCCAATTCATCCACTATAACTCCTTTGGTGTTATCAACCCAATTACATTTAAAGAGCGGAATATTGAAATCTATGTAGTCAAACTCCCAAATGTCTTCAATGACACCGTAATATGACATTTTAGCTTCACGTGGACTCTTATCCTTTGCACTTGCAAAGTACATAGTTGACGCTTGAAGAGTGACCCCACTATTTTGGACGACACTCTTATCATCTTGGCGCTTTGTGTAATATGTGAATCCATTAATGTCAAACCCTTCATAAGACATAACATTTGGTTTTGGTTTAAAGGCGAGACATTTGATAGTTTCTGTAATATCATTTGGTGTTTGAGATAGTTGATGTAAGACTTTATCTTCAAACCACTTAGTAAAAGTCTTATTATGCTCTCTAGCAAGCCACATTGAACTTGCTCGAGGATGTTGTCTCTTTATGAAATTGGTATGTTCCTCGATATAAACACTCACTTTGTCCATATTATATAAAATATACAAGTGAGCTTGTTCCAACTGCTCACGGCTGATTACTTTCACCCGTGATCCCAAAATTCCTTTGCCCTCCTCAATATTCATGTCATTATCAGGAGTGTCATTACCACTGAGAAAGTCATTGCAGAAATCCATAACCTCTCTCGCCACATAACCTTCAATAATACTCCCTTCAGGACGATAACGGTTTCGAACATCACCTTTAAAAACGCTCATGTATCGTTCAAAGGGATACATCCAATGCAAGAGAACCGGTCCCAAGATTTTCACTTCCCTAGTCAAGTGGACAACAAGATGTACCATGATATCAAAGAACGAAGGAGGGAAATACATCTCAAGCTGACATAGGGTAACAACCACTTCTCTTTGCAAAATATCGAGAGTATCAGGGTCAATAACTTTGCTGCATAGACTGTTGAAAAAGAAACAAAGTCTGGTAATTGCAAACCTTACATGCTTCGGCAATATAGATCGAATTGCCACGGGCAATATTTGTTGCATTAGAGTGTGACAATCATGAGATTTAAGACCTATCAACTTCAGATCTTTCATTGATACCAATCTACGGATGTTGGATGAGTAACCATGTGGCACCTTAACATTTACCAAGCATTCACAAAAAGTTTTCTTCTCCTTTCTAGACAACGTGTAACAAGCGGGAGGTAAGTATGTTCTTTTATTACCCATTTCACGTAATTCTGTAAATTCTGACCTTATTCCCATTTCACGTAGGTCCAGTCTGGATTTTATCCCATCTTTAGTCTTACCTGGTATATTTAATAGAGTACCAATGATGCTATCACAGACATTTTTCTCAACGTGCATTACATCGATACAATGCCTGACTGACAAAGAACTCCAATAAGGAAGATCCCAAAATATTGACTTCTTTTTGAATGAAGAATTGTCACTCCGTGTGGCCATACTACATTGTGATTTCTTACCAAATTCATTGACAATGTCTTTTACTCTTTCATAAACAACATCCCCTGGTATAGGTTTAGGTGCACTCCGTTCATCATTCAATCCATTGAATGCTTTGCGCTTCCTACGATACGGATGGAATTTTGAAAGAAACCTTCGATGACCAAGATATACAGTCTTGCCGCCATATTTTAGTCTTATTGAATCAGTGTTTTCTTCACATATAGGACACGCTTTAGCACCTTTGACACTATATCCAGACAAATTCCCATATGCCGGAAAGTCATTAATAGTGCAAAACAACATAGCATGCAAACGAAATGTCTCTCTTGCAGAAGCATCATAGGTCATCACACCTTCAGCCCAAAGTTTCTTTAAGTCATCAATCAAAGGTTCAAGATAAACATCGATATCATTTCCGGGTTGTTTAGGGCCCGATATCAACAATGACAACATAACGTACTTATTTTTCATACACAGCCAGGGAGGAAGATTGTATATAACAAGCATGACTGGCCAAGTGCTATGTTGGCTGCTCAATGTCCCGTACGGATTCATCCCGTCTGTACAAAGCCCAAGTCTTAGATTCCTGACTTCTTCACCAAATTCAGGGAACAATACATCAATCTTCTTCCACTGTGGGGAATCAGACGCATGTCGTAGGATCCCATCATTATTTTTCTTAACATCTGCATGCCACCTCAAATTCTTCGCATCTTTTGGATTTGCAAACAAGCGTTGAAACCGTGATGTTATAGGTAGATACCACAACACCTTGGCAGGAGAACCAGTTCTGGACTCCCCCGAAGTCGTCAATTTATATCGTGACGCACCACATTTTGGACAATCTTTCAAATCTACATAGTCCTTTTGAAATAATACACAATCATTCGGGCATGCATGTATCTTTTTGGCCTCCATTCCCATTGGGCACAACATTTTCTTTACCTGGTATGTTGAGATTGGCAGCTCGTTTCCTTCAGGAAGAATTTCTTTCAACAAAGTCAACAATTCAGTGAAGCTTTTGTCGCTCCATCTATTGTTAGCTTTCAACTTATACAATCTCAGCACAGCGCTAAGCTTCGTAAACTTAGCACAGCCTGTGTATAACGGTATCTCAACATCATGCACAATGTTTGTAAAGATAGGAGGTGGATCGGTGTGCTCTACCCTACAACTATCCAGCATCGCATCAACAATGTCTGCTGGAACTGGTTCGTTCACATTTACGTCATCGGAGGCAATTTCTTCTTCCACCCAAGCACTGCTATTGACATCTACTGGATTCGATTTTGAAATCTCTCCATGCCAGTGCCATTCTGTATAGCCTTGTACAATCCCGTTGCACATGACATGACTTTTGATTTCCTCACCAGTGTTGAGTTTCAAGTTGTTACCGCAATGCCTACATGGACAGTAGAACCTATCTGTAGGTTTTTTCCTATGTTCCTCGGCAAATCTAATAAACTGATCAAGACCAGATATAAACTCTGGGGTGCAACGATTACGAATGGACATCCATGATCTATCCATTCTATGATCAGAGAAAGCAAGTATATATTAGGAAAGCAAGTATATATTAGGAAACAAGTATATAAGCAAGTATGTCGTATTACAGTTCATCATTAAGAAAGATATAAGCAAGTATGTCGTATTAAAATAGACTAAACAATAAAAGAATTTTTTTTTTAGGCAAGACAATATGAGAAAATAGTAGTGTAATCATGTAAATGGGAACATTCATGGGAACACACACTTCAGTTATAAGCATTCATGTAGCAACTTACATTTCCATTCATGGGAACAAACACTTTAGTTATAACAATAACTAAACAAAGGGGTTGGTGTACCCCTAAACATGCGCATAATTAAAAAAACTATTACTACAGACAAGTCTAGATAGATAGACAACTAAATACTACACCAACATGGTCCCGCATGCATCAGTAACTTCTTTTTGATGATGAAGCTGTGTCACGAAGCTCCTCACTGTATTTAGACGAATCTGAACTGATAGGGGCCTCAGATTCTGATTTGTCTGAGCTGATATGCGACGCCGTGCGCTCATACCGCAGAAGATGATCGAGGGTGTCGCAGTTGTTGTTGGTTATCCAAACTTTGATGGAATTATCGCCAACTGGACGGAGAAAAAGCCTATTCCAACGGACCAGATACAGCTCTCCAATCCAATCATGCCAACCGGATTTTGATACAAGATTTCCCGCCAAATCATACTCAACCTCGATTACATGTGAATAATTTCCAAAAGTTAGGGTCACTTTACCAGGCATGTAGTGTCTTCCTTTTAGAAAACGCCAATGTTTGGGTATGACCAATTGGTTTAAGGAACGATCATCTAGGATGATGTCCAATTGTTCTTCAATAGGGAACGTTAACATTGACATAGAGGCCCAATTCATAGTCATTGTTATGGGAAGACAGAGACTGCACAATATTAGTATTAACAAAGTGTAAGTACATATAACGATGCTATATATTTTCAGAAAAAGTTGTATAACATCAGTTAACCTTTTAAACAAGTATATATTAGGAAACAAGTATATATTAGTCAATCTTGGACGGGTTTCTAGGCCAACAAACACATTTGATGTCAATCTTATATATAATAAATGTGTACCACCTATCCCATCCTTGAACACCTAATCTCACTTACGATGTAAGTGTATAATGTGTATTTGGTTTTCAAGAAAATTTCGGCAGCATTTCCCCGTTGTTCTCTAAGTACATATGTACTTAGAGAACAAACGGGGAAATGCTACCGAAATTTTCTCGAAAACCCAATACACATTATACACTTACATCCTAAGTGAGATTAGGTGTTCAAGAACAGTCCCAAACTGGGGACTATCCAAGATTTACTCCTACTGAGTAAATCTTGGACGGGTTTCTAGGCCAACAAATACATGTGTTGTCATTCTTATATAAACCCTATAATTCATGAAATCATTCTAATTCAATTTAATATGTTGGGATCACATAATTATATAATGACATCAGAATATATAGAAGAATCATAATTAACATGATTAACAACATGCTCATCAAACTAGGGTTTTCTTGAATATCATCTAATAAATCAAGAATTTCATAGTTTCAAACATGCAATAATTCACAATGCAATGTTATAAACTATAGGCAACATGGATAGATGAAATAAATAAAAATCCAGCATCTATCACTTATTCAATCTTCAAAAAACCTTGACAAACATCCAACATATATCACTTATATAATTTGCATGTATATACACCCTAAAGTGCCACAAATCATATAATAAAACTATCATGTTATGATATTAGGACCACTTAAAGCAGATTAGGCACATTAAGCAAGTAGAGTAGGGAGCCAATTTCGTGCAAACAGATTAGGCAACAGATTAGGTCAGCACATAAAGAACCAATTTCGCGCCTGGGTAGGTCTGCAGGTACCTGGGCAAGAAGAGTAGGGTGAGGTCGAGCTGGTTGAGTACGTGGGTGGCGGCCGACGAGCTCCAGAACCAGCGGCAGTGACTCCGACGAGCAAGAGCGTCAGCCGCAGCAGGCAGGCAGGCGGCCAGGCGGCGGCAGGCAGGCAGCGGCCAGGCGGAGGAGAAGGAGAAGGGGGTACGGCGGCGCCGGTTCTCAGGCGTGGCAGGCAGGTGGGCACCAGGCGTTGCGGCAGCGCCGGTTGTCAGGCGTGGCGGCGGCACAGGCGGTTGGAGCAGGGGCGCCGGTTGTCAGGCGTGGCGGCGGCGCAGGGGTGCCAGAGAAGAAACGCGTCGGAGAGGGGCGCCGGAGAGGGGACGCCGGAGATGGGGCACCGGAGAGAAGCGCCGGAGAAAAATCGCCGGAGAAATTGCCGCAATAGGGAAATAGGGTAGCAATGAGGGGATGAGTCGGGCGATCGAAGGTTATGAAGTTCCCCAATAGCGTCGGTTGTTGACAACAACCGACGCCTAAACATATTTACCGTCGGTCGTTGGCAACATCCGACGTCCATTTGGACGATATTTTCGTGAAAATGTTTGGCGGGAACCCCATTCAGCGTCGGTTAGTAAAGGACGACCGACGCGGAAAAGGACACTTTTCGCGCAAATTTCCATCGCACATAAGCGTCGGTGTTTTAACTAAATAACCGACGCCGAAAGTGACATTATTTTTTCGCTCGAAAATTGGATGAAATAATGCGTCGGTTTTGCATAAACAACCGACGCTGTATACAAAGCGGTACCCGTGTTTGGCTGGTCTTTGAATATAGACGTCGGTTCTTCGAAATAACCGACGCCTTTAATATAAGGCGTCCGTGTTCCTTAAAAACCGACGCCCAGAAAAGCGACACTGAATGCTATTTCTGTAGTAGTGTTCCTCCTCTGGAAAGAGAGGAACTGTAGAGCCCATGGCAAAAGGGAAAGGGATAAATTTCAATTTTTTGATGAGTTTGTTAATAGCTTATGTTGGTTTTGTAAAGCTAACCCGGGTACCCTTGTGAGGGTCATGCCGGAGGTTAGGTTAATGTGGGGTCTTTGATGACCTTGTACAGTATATGGGGTGTTCACCTCTATACTCTTTTTGGGGTTCTAGTAAAATTTAACCTTATCCAAAAAAAAAAGATTCCTTGATCGCAAGCTTCTTTAATATGGTCAATGGCATTGGATTTATACTTGCTCCTGAATCACATATTTTTTCTCCAAACTTGAAACTTCAAATGAAACATGGTGCATTGAAGCACCCAAGGTCCAATTGTTTTTCTTGACAACTTCCTCTAGATTAATGCACTGACCACTTTACAAAGTACTTCAAAATTTGAATCAGCTATCCTTCTCTTCTTGTTGATGGTTACTTTCAAGAACTTGTCATAAGAAGGAATGTGTTGAATGGAATATACCACTTCTAGGTTGATATGTAGTTTGTTGAAAATATCAAGGAATTTATTGAACTAGTTATCAGCCTTCTTGGCCTTCAAGCTATTAGGAAAGACATGGGGATCACACTCTTGCATTCGTCTAGCATAATGTATGGCTCCTTTGGAGTTTTAGCTTCCACCATGTCATATTCTGTAATTTCTTCATGTGGTTCTGTATATATTGTCTGTTCAGAAGATGCCATGTCTTTCAAAATTTTAGTCTCACATGGTGGTACATTTGAATATGGATTCACTGCCTACTCTTTCTCCAACACTCTACCACTATGTAGAATGACTTCTCTATCTTGTTGGTTATTGTGTGAAATATCAGTATTCCCAGGAAGTTCTTGATGTGCTACCATGTTCTGATACTATACGAGATGTCTAATTTTCCAGACTACATATTTGGACTCATTGATTTTTATGATCTCATGTGATTGGTCTAGGTGTGCTTTATTCTTGGTCATGAATTTGTAAAACATATCCTCTAACTTGTCCATCCTTCTAGGGCCTATTGAATGATGATTTTTTTGTGGAAAGTTTTCATGCTGCTATGGAGGTTGTTGTACCTATGTCGGATATTGGTAAAAAGTGTTAGGGTCCTTCCATGATAATTTGGGGTCTCTGTGCCATGATTATTCACAAAATGCCCCATTGTTGTGCTCCCACAAGTACATGAACTCCTCTTCCTCATCTCCAAATGAGGTGTCGACCTACCAGTCTATCTTTTTAGTTAGTTGTGCCATCTGAGCTTTAAGTTCCATGAGTTTTTATGGCTCCATGACACTTCTTATTGATGCTGGTAGTTCAAGTCCCTCCCTCCATGTTTGATTCTTGGCCATGTTATTTAATTTCTTTTAAAATCTGGTCACCTTGTTGAGGAAGAATACTTCTCCTACTAGTCAAGAGTAATTCTCTCCCCATTATGCAAGTCATATTAAAATGTAATTGGATGAACAAATGAGTCTATCTTGCTACGTGGTACTTTCCCCAACATATTATGGAACCTTTACCATGCATTAGAGTAGGATTTATCTACTTATTATTTGTAATTGTACATCTTTCCTACTTGCTCATTTGTCTTAAGTGGTGGAAAATATCTCTGAGAAAAAACATCTATCATGTTATCCCATGTTTCATATGAATTAAGAGGTATACTGAGGAACCAAGCTTTTTCTTTGTCAGCCAGAGAGTATGGGAAAAAATTTAGACAAATAACTGTTGTTGGCACCCTGTCAAGCTTTAACATGTTATATCTCTCCACAATGTTGTTTATATGTAATTTTGGATCCTCATTGTTGTGACCATGGAACACCTATGAATTAATCAATGCCATGAGTCTTCGATCAATTTTTTAACTACCCACATTTATAATTTGGAATTTGATATGTCCAAGTTGAGTTGTCACCAAACACAATTTAATCCTCTCCCAAATTGTTTGTTCCACATCAGGATCTTCCAAATCATCTGCATTATACAAGTCATCCCCATTCTACAACCGATCTACTACTTGTTCTTGTTTAGACTACAATGGAGGGGTTTGGATGATCTTTTCAAATGATGTCCCAAACTCACGTGCTTTATACAAGATGTCCTCCTGATGTACACAAGGTGGAGTTGAGCATTAGTAGATTGTAAACTGAGTATGGACCATGCACTAGTACCTAAAAATGCAATAGTTCATCACAAAAACACAAAATACTAATGACATGACAAAAATGATTTATTAATTATTTTATGCTCAGACAAAAATAAAAGGAATTAAAGAAAAATGTCCTAGAGTGGCAAGTTTAAACACTTGTAGTGTTGGTGTTGCCGATTCCCCAACAATGGAATCAAACATTTCACATGTGTAACACTTTCATGGAAAACACAAGTGATTGTGCCATGTAATATAGGCCAAAGAGGTCCAAATTGTTGAATTGAAGGAATTATTCACTAGAGACTACTACTAACTTAGAACCAATCATCTAGGTCAAAAGAAAGACTGGATTCATGGTTATTAACTAAAGACATGAATATAAAAAGCTAAATTATGAATGATAGTAAGAAAGATCTAAAGGAAACCCTAGAACTTGTTTCACCGTAACACATACTATAACTGGATTTTGGTCATCTATAATTAATCACCATGTATTTAAACTAAAGACCAGTATATAGATTTACTCACTCCCGTATCACAATACACTACTCAGATTAAGACAAACCCCACCCGCATATCAGTTTAGGAATTTGGTCTAAGTGAATAGCAATTTCCTTAGGTTATTTTGTCATAGCTGTAAGATCTCTCCCAAAGAATGTTATTAGGTTTGTGAATGTATGACTTTTCTAACTTATTTTCCCTCTCCCAAAGGAATTAGAGGTCTAATATTTGGTTATGTTGATCAAACATAAACAAATCAATGACTAAATAAAAAATTCAAGTTTAAAATAAAGGAAGCTATATTATAGAATCATCAAATTCCAGTACAACAATACCCTTAGCTAATACTGGGTCCTTGGAAAAAGAGGGGTTTATCCCTGAATATTCATCATGAGATCACATTGAAAAATGAATGAGAAGTAAATAATCAAAAAATTGAAGAAAACTCCTACTTAAGTAAACTCAACGATCCCTTTATATGAAACACACAATAAACAACTTCCTAGTTGAAAATCCTCCTCTAAAATTGCCTCAATTATCTAATTGTCAAGAATATCCTTCGTCTCCATTTCCTAGGGCTCTAAATCCAAAATGTATGTGATAATGTTTCTCTAGTTTCCCTCCTTAAGTCATAAGTGAGGCCTAACCCTCACATAAATTGAAGCCATTAGATTTGACTCAGTTTAGATCTGTATTAATCATGATGGTTAAGGACTACTAATAGGGTGTCATAGGCACCGAGTCAGTAGGCCTTTTTGCTTTGTCGTACAACATCAATACTATTGATAGACACATTAGTAGCACCAAGTTGATTCTCTTGAGTGTTTGGATGATGAAGTTTGTATGACCAAAAGTGCTTATGGTAGAACCTAGATAATTATATTATATCCCTAATTTTATTTGGAGCATAAGTCAATACCATTGAGTCTGTCTGTTGGATGCATCGAGTTTTCCTTTAGTAGCACTAGATAGCACCTCAGTATAACTGATTCTTTCTCTTTTCTCTACTCTTGGGAGAACGACGTGTTGGTATGTATGCCTAGAGAGCCAATCATACGATGATTGTAATGGCATAAATGTAAATGATTTGATTATTAATAAAAGGCAAGCTTCCAATTCATTTTGTTTAAATCAATTATTATATAATGATATAACATAACCAATATCTAGAGAATGACATTACTCAATGAAGTATGTCTTCAAGTACATGACTTGTAAGAGTGATATCATACATATGTTCAGAGTATATACATTCTCATTATGTCCATGATCAGTTGTTATTTTGGAAGGTTGATAGATAGAAATAACACATAAGATCAGAATGTGAGTTGGTTGATGACAGAGTCTCATTAGTCATGATATGGCAATATCAAACCAAGCACACAGTTACATGTTAGAGAATAGTTTATCCGACAGAACCACTGTGGGACTGACACATGAAAACCATTACCATGGTAGTCATAGTTATCTCTCATAGTGATGGTGGTGTGTATGGATCCTAGACCTAAAATCACTATACTCACCACATGTCATCCAATATTCTTTGACATCATCAAACATAGTCCTGAAACATGGGTTGTTATAAGGTGATGATTGGGTGACTGTGACACATGGGATTGAATGTGAGTGTTGTAGATGGGATTGCCCCTCCTACAAGAGTATGCTATCCAAGGCCTCATAATTAGAAAGATTGAGAAATGCTTGGCCACATGCATGTGAGTCAATATATGATATCAAGCTTACATATATCTTTGATAGTCTGCTCTGGTTCAAGGAACAAAGATTGAACGTTGATGAGAGTGACTACTCCATGACTCGAGTTCAATCAAGATATCAGAGACAAAGGAACTATACAAACACTACCACAACATACACAATTTGTGGGTTGTAGTTGTTCCCCAACTTTCCATTCACTTGGGTAGAACTAATGTACGACTAGGACCACTCTTTGCTTGGTATGTTATAAGATAGTTATGGACATTAACTGTCAATGTGATATGGGACCAATTGGGTCACATACATAGGAACTCATCTAGAAGAGGATTTTAATCACGAATGATGATTGGATTGCTTATTAAAGCATTTAGGTACTCAATTCACACAATAGATCAGTCGATTGAACTGCTAAATGATCGACTCACAGGGTGAGATGACTATTTGGAGTGCCAAACGATCGACTCAAGTGTTGAAACTACCGTTTGGAGTGACAGGTTGATCAAAAAAAAGAATTGATTGAATTATGCCAGGTCCCAGACACAAAATGACCATCTTGCATGTGTGAGATGACCATCTTGTGGTCATGAGATGGCCAACTCACGTGAGCGAGACACCCAATTTGTGGGGAAATTCAATTGCATCAAGGATTAGAGATGACATCATGTTGCACATTAATTGGATTCACACTACCAATTTGATTTAAAATAGGAAATTGTGTGAGATGACCATATCGCTAAGCGAGATGACTGTCTCACTCATGAGATGAATGTTTTGTGTGCGAAATGACCATTTTGAGTTATGTAGGGTGTGCAAATTCATGATCTTTAGTTGCCTTCTGAAAAACAACTAGAGGGGGGGTGAATAGGGTTTTATGGAGATTTTAATAATAATTTAACCAAATTAAGCAACCACAAAAAAATATTGGATAAGGGGACAAGGATTTAGAGTGGTTCCAACCTTAGCAAATACTAAGGCAGTCAATGCACTACTCGGTTGCTTACCCAACCAGGATTTTGAAAGTATTTAATTTTATTACCTCACAAGGATGTTACATAAAATTACAACACTTTCACCAAACCATTCAGACAGCCTTCACCTAGAAGTAGTCTCACTCAACTCGAAGCAGCCTTCCTTGAAGTAACCTCAAGCTCCCCTTGAAGTAGCCTTCCTTTTGAAGTAGCTTCCCATTGAGACAACCTTCTTGAAGTAGTCCAAAGTCCACCTTCTCCACCGAGAAGAACCTTCTCCACCTAAGAAGTCAAACCCTCTCCAATCCGCAGCCTCCAACCCTAGGAGTAGTAAGGAGAGTACAAACAATATAAAGGAACAAAAAGGAAAAATAGAAATTAAAATACCGTTGTAGTACAAGGCTTGATTTCCTATATCAAGCATTTTGATCTCCTAACCAATGCATATAAAAGTGTTGGTGTAGTGGATAGGAGATGCTAGCCTATAGGACACAAATTTGGAGCAATGGTAATGTGTAGCCAATGCTGGAGTTACTCAATTTCTCACTAGAATGAATAGACAATTGCAAGTATATGCTCAAGTGTTGCACAAGTGTACTTTGGGTGTCCTATTTATAGGAATGGCCTATGGATGCTTAAGGACGTTCTTGACACTTTCTAGGTGGTTCTTAGTGCTCAACTAGCCATTAGGTAACCATTAGTTGCTTTAACAACGACTAGTTAATTAATTTTGAAAAGTGCAGACAGAGACATTCTCGGTCGAGGAATTGTCGACCGAGATCCCAGTCGGTCGAAGTCCTTGTCGACCGAGGGACTGTCTGGAGCAAGTGTATATAAAGTTCTGATCCAACTCCCAACTACCTTATCTGATGTGTCTAATGGCTACCTGGGTCATTCTTGGTCGAAGAGTTTGTCGACTGAGAGTGTCTCGGATGAGGAGTTTGTCGACCGAGAATGGCCCTGTTTCAATGTTTTGAACTAGGTACTAAGTGTGTGAATGAGTATGCAGTTGTGACACTTTTGTAGGGGATGACCTATCTAAGTGTTGTGATTGTCTAGGGAAGATATAAATGCTTGATTTACATGATATCTAAGTACTTGTACATTATATACTTGTACAAGTTTTTACATTTGATTACAATCATGAATTAAAGAAATTCGAGCATATAGATCTTCAAGTTGTTTGTCATCCACCTTATTCCTGCAACACTCAAGTAGCACGTTAGATCCACAAGAATGAAATGTTTTTCATCATCGAAACAAAGGGATTATAATAATGTCTAATTTAGCCAACAGTCTCCCCCTTTTTGAAGATGACAAACATTTCCTAAATATAAACGAAGGAAATATAAATCATATGAGTTTCATACCTGAAGTTTACCTTTTGTAGCCATTCTTTTGTTTTGCAAGTGTGTACTGGCCTGAATTTGTATGAAAACTCATTTTACTTTATGTTTTCGGTTTATATTATTTCTCCCCCTTTGCCATTTCAAAAAGATATCCAAGAAAATCATTTTGTATGACTTTTATTTCTCCCCCTTGATTTTATGCTATGCTCCCCCTAAGATATTCAATTTTTTAAAAACAGGGATTAACATAAATGTAAACCATTTATTGTCGAATTTAGCCACAATTTGTTTCTCAATCATTTGCAAAGGATGTTAAGCCTTGAAATGATATGATATCCTTTTAGATCTATGGCATATGTATTTTAATTTCTCATCCATTTTACACGGGATGTTAAGCCTTGAAAATGATATGAGAACCTTTTAAGCTTATAGTAGAGTACATGAAAAGTATCTCTAACCAAATGCACGTGATGTTAAGCCCTAATTTTTTTAGAGAATTCCATTAAGAACAAGATATATCACATTCATGAAATTTATATTCCTTTATTTTCATAACCAAGATTAAAAATACTAAGGTCATAACATGTTTCATCTTTTCTTTATGACATTCTCAAAAATTTGTAAGCTCCTTCTTAATCTTATAGTCAAGATAGTTTTTGTGAGCTCCCCCTTAATCTTATAATCAAGATGTTTTAAGGATTCTAAGGTCACAGTAGATATTAGATCATAAAAAGTTATGCACTAAAATTTTTGTTTTCAATATACTAAGATTAAGTGCAGTAAAATGACCGACCAAAAAAAGATTAAGTGCAGTAAAATGATGTACAAATAAGTATTTTGTCAATCTTATTTTAGATTGACCTTGACTTCGACCATAGCGCCCCTTGGTCAAACTTGATTTCAACCAAGAGGCAATTTCTAGAGATTTTCAATTTAAAATGCATTTGTGCCATGAATTTTTACTATTTATGCAAAATGGCATCTTCATATGAGCTGAATCATAATGAAAAAAATATCCATTCATGGTTTGTATATATGGATCAAAGATTATTTTAGACAAACCAATGAAACACAATGATCATGGCACAATAATTATGATAGAACAGTAGAAGTATATCCACAATACAATGATCAAGATATACATACGATGATTATTATCATTTATTTCAATACACATGGTTCTTATATAGATAGACAAGGAATACTTAGGAAAAACCATGTGGATTATGATAAAATAGTAATTTCATTGATTAAACCAACATAGTTCATAATGTTTCAGTTTTAAGCCAAACCATGTAGAGAATAAACCAAAATAATCTCATTGAGGTTCACAAGTTTTCAATTTTAAGACAAACCATGTAAATGAACATGCTTAATAAACTTTTTCAATCAATGAATAAGGTTTGTTCAAAATCAGTCTTCATATAACACTTTTGCAATATGTTTAAGGATTTCATATTCATAGTGTTATACCTTAATCCATGATGCAAAAAGATCAATATGTCTTGTTTCAAAGATGGTCTCCAAGATTTATTCTTGATTTGCATATTAAATCAATCATTAATAACAAATTGATAGCAAACTTGATTAATTGAATATAGGTTCAGTAGAACTTGATTCGGTCGAACTGTTTGTCGACCGCATTTATCTCGGTTGACATTTTTCTCGATCGAGAATGTTGCTATTTGTACAGGTTTTATTAGATTTGTTGCAAACATGAAAACAATAACCTGTTCGGTCGACTATTTCTCGACCGACAATGTTCTCGGTCGAACAGTTTCTCGACTGAGAATGTGTCTGTACTGTTTTTTTTCCAGTAATTGTTTACAAGTAAATCATAGTTCATTTTCAATTCAATTATGCAATTTGAAAATTCAGTTTGGTTGAGATAGAACATATGAATATCAAAGTAACTTTTAGATCAAATCTCAACTAATTATATTCAAAGATTTATGTTTTGAGGACCCTAATTAAGGCAAATTTTCAAAGATGTGTCTCTGCATTTTTGTTTAAGATGTATATTTTCAAGTTAGAAATTTTAATTACTTGAATCAATTATGTTAATTTGAGATAGACATAGAGATATACAACTAGAGTCTTTGGTCGTATCTCAACTTAATTTTTTTCATTTAGTTTGGGGGTTTTGGAACCCATACTAACTCAACATCCCTTTTCTTGTAAGGACATGAGAAAGAATAATGTCCAAGACGCAAACAATAATGACAACATATAGAATCAACCTCATATCTCTTTCTATGATTTTGTTCTAGGTTGTTTTTGGGTACATATGTATATTTGCCTCTAGGTACATAGATTGATTTTCTAGTACTTATGTCTTTCTCCAACTAGGTTTTTGGTAAGATTTTACTTTAGGCTTATAACCTAGTCCTCTCCTTCCAATTTGACAATAAGAATCATTTAAGACTTTATTAAGAATATCATTGTCACTCAAGCTACTAACTTGTTGTTGCAACTTGAAAATCTCATCCATTCTCTTCTTGATATCTAACTTTGCTTGATCTAGATTAAATGATAACGAATCTCTTTCTTTCACAATAATATCATAATCTAGATGTGTACACAAAACAAGCTATTTTTGAAGATCATTTACTTGAGTTTGTAAGTTTAACTTTTCTAGGGAAAGAAGATTGCAATTTGCTTCTACAGATTTCAGCTTAATATCATGATCTTCAATAACCTTTTTAAGATATTCATTTTCAGATGTGAGAGCAAGAAGTTTAGCATGTAACTAATCATTTGCCTTATTTGTTTTCTTTAATTTCTTCTTGCACTCAATATACTTATTATGTGTCTCTTCAAGACTAGCAATTAACTCTTCTTTAGGTAAATCAAAAAGACGTACCTCTTCTTCTTCTTCTTCTTCTTCACTTATTGTAGAAATTAGGCATTCTTTATGCACATCTTACTTATTTGACCTCCATGGACAACTAGGTGTTGTGTGCCTTGTTCCTAAGCACCAATTGCAGCTTGTTGAAGATTGGTCCATGCTTTTCCTTTGCTTGCAGTTGTAGACACCACCACCATTCATTCTTGAAGACTCGATTAGAGCTCCTTGAAGCCTGCTCTGATACCAATTGAAAAACCACTAGAGGGGGTGAATAGGGTTTTATGGAGATTTTAATAATAATTTATCCAAATTAAGAAACCATAAAAAAAATATTGGACAAGGGGACAAGGATTTAGAGTGGTTCCAAACTTGGCAAATACTAAGGCAGTCAATCCACTACCCGGTTGCTTACCCAACCGGGATTTTGAAAGTATTTAATTTTATTACCCCGCAAGGATGTTACATAAAATTACAATACTTTCACCAAACCCTTCAGACAGCCTTCACCTAGAAGTAGTCTCACCAACCATGAAGCAGCCTTCCTTGAAGTAACCTCAAGCTCCCCTTGAAGTAGACTTCCTCTTGAAGTAGCTTCCCGTTGAGACAACCTTCTTGAAGTAGTCCAAAGTCCACCTTCTCCACCGAGAAGACCCTTCTACACCTGAGAAGTCAAACCCTCTCCAATCCGCAGCCTCCAACCCTAGGAGTAGCAAGGAGATTACAAACAATATAAAAGAACAAGAAGGAAAAACAGAAATTACAATACTGTTGTAGTACAAAGCTTGATTTCCTATATCAAGCGTTTTGATCTCCTAACCAATGTATATAGAAGTGTTGGTGAAGTGGATAGGAGATGCTAGCCTATAGGACACGAATTTGGAGCAATGGTAATGTGTAGCCAATGTTGGAGTTGATCAATTGCTCACTAGAATGAATAGCCAATTGCAAGTATATGCTCAAGTGTTGCACAAGTGTACTTTGGGTGTCCTATGGCTTGTCCTATTTATAGGAATGGCCTATGGATGCTTAAGGACATTCTAGACACTTTCTAGGGGGTTCTTAGTGCTCAACTAGCCGTTAGGTAACCATTAGTTGCTTTAACAACTGCTAGTTAATTAATTCTGAAAAGTGCAGACAAAGACATTCTCGGTCGAGGAATTATCGATCGAGATCCCATTCGGTCAAAGTCTTTGTCGACCAAGGGACTTCCTGGAGCAAGTGTATATAACGTTCTGATCCAACTCCCAACTACCTTGTCTGCTGTGTCTAATGGCTACCTGGGTCATTCTCGGTCGAAGAGTTTGTCGACTGAGAGTGTCTCGGTCGAGGAGTTTGTCGACCGAGAATGGCCCTATTTCAATGTTTTGAACTAGATACTAAGTGTATGAATGAGTATGAAGTTGTGACACTTTTGTAGGGGATGACCTATCTAAGTGTTGTGATTGTCTAGGGAAGATCTAAACGCTTTATTTACATGATATCTAAGTGCTTGTACATTATATACTTGTACAAGTTTTTACATTTGATTACAATCATGTATTAAAGCAATTCGAGCATATAGCTCTTGCAAGTTGTTTGTCATCCACCTTATTCCTACAACGCTCAAGTAGCATGTTAGATCCACAAGAATGAAATGTTTGTCATCATCAAAATAAAGGGATTATAATAATGTCTAATTTAGCCAACACCTTCCACTCCCCTACAGACTGGGAATCCTGACACTGGCCTCTACTATAAATAGAGGGGTATTGGGGGCTTCCTTAGAGAAAGAAATGAGAATCAGATGCTCTAACAATTTTGTCCTCTCTGGTTGTTGTAACCAATACAGCCCAAGAAAGTCCTACCCGATTAAAGAGGGACAATGAGGGAGAGAGGAACTCAGAGCAATTATGGGAGAACAAGTTGGTGACTAGTACATCGACAGGAGGGATAACTCCTTCCTATTTTTTCTACTAGAATGGAAAGAGTTCTAGGTGATTTGTGTGGAGTTCCATAGAGGTGTGGAGGTTGTTGTCTACCGCTACGAGGACAACATCAACCTGCTGCCTGTGGTGTAGACCAGGAGGCACAACATTCAAACGAGTCCCGGTGCAACTAGAAGACAGTTTCCCATCTATAATGATAAGGAGATGTCATTTGACTTGCTCCAAGACCAGGTATATACTTGAAACCATCCTTCCCATGTTATAGTTATTGACATTATCTGCTTGATTAATGGGGAATATGGTTGTAAAGTTCCTTTTCCACTGCCTACTGTGTCACCATATTTCCCTATAATGGTATCCGAGACAACGTCAATCTACCATATTATGGGATAATCAATATGATCGGATTTTGGATTTTTCATTTAATTATTGCATGCGATGCAAATAATTTCTTGTCCAATAAAATACCACACAAAATCACAAACTAATAAGTATATATAAATATATATGTATATATATGTTTATATATGTATACATATATATATGTATATATATCTATACATATATGTATATATACATATATATACATATATGTATATATACATATATATACATATATATACATATACATATATATATACACACACACACACACACACACACATATATATATATATATATATATATATATATATATATATATATATATATATATATATATATATATATATATATATATATATATATAGACACACACACACTCGCCCTAAAAGTGAGTTTTGATGGTAGATGTGTAGCATGGTTATGTCCAATAACCCTTATTATCTGTGCATGGTTGTGTGATTGGTTGTTCTTATCTCGGTATTCATATTGAGCCTCTATCTTATCCTCCCAATATAAAGTTAATTCTTTCCTACCTTTGAACCCCTTGAATGTAGCTTGAAGTTTCACATAATCATGTAATAGTAGGATAGTTACTTTCCTATTTTGACGAAGATGCCAACTGATTTCCCTGAGGAGCCGAGCCGACAAAATGGTGAGTTGAAAAGGAGCCTGGAGGATCAGACGAACCAATCATTTGAAGGTGCCAAATGATCAGCCATAGGATGACCAACTAGTCGTTTGGAGGAGCCAAACGACCCACTAGAGGTGACCAACTGACCGATCAAGAGGCGAGTTAACCGGTTCAAGGGTTGAGCTAGTCAACTCAGATTGGCAAGCATGAATCTTCATCAACAATAGGTTTTTGTATATGATGTGGATCCTAGGATGTGGTAATTCCTTGTAGTTCCAAAGAATTACATTAGGGCTTTTGTTTATAGAATAGTTTTTTTGTGGGATATAACATTTATATGATACATATTATATATGAAGTGATTGGATAAAGTATATGTATTTATAAATAGAAACTCCCTCAATGAAATATTAATTCTTAGATGCTTTCCAATAGTAGCACACATGAAAAGCTTGATCAACAAATAGTAGGATATGCCAAAGCATTATGGACATTCTATCTTATGGAAGTGTGATGGTATTAATGTTGGATTTGCCAAAGCGGGATGCATTATTATCGTGTTGGCTACTGGGTCAGGCTTAACTGGTGATCTTAGAGAGCCTAAGTCCAGAGACATGCAGATGATTATGGCAAGGAGGTGCGCATATAATCTATCCAAGAGTCTTTTATATAGATGAAATTGTCAAAATTTTCCTAACTAAATAGTCAAGTTGTGGGCGATAAGCCAAAGTTGACTCATTATTTGATGAAATATAGATATTTACTTACTAGAATGTTGTACACTACAATATTCCATATTGATATGTGAGGATTATAAATTTGAAAAAAAATAGTGGGAGTGATAGTTAATTAAATACCTAATTGATATCATAAAATTTTCAAATCAAATCAAATCAAAAAGGGCTTTTGATAAGATGCAAATTTTCTCTTGTAGAATAAAATGAAGAAAATTTTGTATTGTGATCGGTCCGTAAGAAGGACAAACTTGATGGGAAAAATTTCATTATTGGTTTTGGAATTTGAGAAGGGTTCTCAATGAAGAGTGCAAGCTCTACGTATTTGACAAACCAGTGCCAGAAATACCTACTCATGATGCAGCTAGGGAACAAGTGGATGCTTACTAGAAGCATGTCAATGATGCTTTAGAGATAAAGTACCTTAAGGTTAGCTGCATGAACTATGAGTTGGTTGAAAAGTGAGAGGACATGAGTGTTCTTGAGATGGTAACACATCTTAAGAAAGTAACACTTAGCCTTACAAACCAAGAAAGGGACAATATCATGAAGGTGTTTCTTGAGTATAAGCTGACAGAGGGAACCTCAGTAGAGGAACATGTACTCAATATGATTGGAAATGCATATCATCTTAAAGAATTGGGATTCACCTTGAGCCTGAAGTTGGCCACTGAGATAATTCTAAAGACAATGCCAAAATCATTTAGCCTTGTTATTGCATGTTATCACATGAATAATATGGCTGGCCAGATGCCAGACTTGCTTTCCATGTTGATTCATGTTGAAGCAAGATTGAAGAAGGAAAAGCCTGTGATGATGATCAGTGGAGTTGAGTCCAAGGATCAAGGCAAGACCGAGAATAGTTCTCAGGTCAAACCCAAATCCAACCTTCAACACTCAAGATAAGGATAAAGAAAAGTACAAGAGGAACTCATCCTTTGTACATAAAGGCATTCGGGAATAAAAAGATGGGGATGGTGATCTCCACTTTAGGTATATATGTTATTGTGATAAACCTATACACTTCTTCATCATGGGTACTAGATACCAGATGTGGATCTCAAATATGTTCTCATATGCAGGATCTAAAGAAAACCAAGCCTGTGGGAAAAGGCAAGGTGGAACTACGAGATGCAAATGGCGCAAGAGTTGCATCCATCAAAGTTGGAACCTATAGTTTATCTCTTCCCACATGGCTTGTAATAGAGTTAAAGAACTACTACTATGTACCTACTATAAATAGAAACATCATTTCTATATCTTGTATGAACAAGGATGCATTTGAATTTCATAATTAAAGTGGTCAATGTTCTATTTCTAAATATGGGATCTTTTGTGGTAGTGCCCCAATGTCTTATGGTCTTTATTTGTTAGATCCAAAGACAGATGTATATAATGTAAATACCAAAAGACTAAAACTCAACAACTCAAACTAGACATATCTTTGGCATTGTCATCTAGGGCAGATAAATGAGAATTGCATATCTAGACTCCATAAAGATGGTTATCTGGACTCTTTTAATTTCAAATCAATAGAGACATGTGAGTCATATTTATTGGGTAAGATGACAAAAACTCCCTTCAATGGAAATAGTGAGAGGGATAGTGATATATTAGGAGTCATACATACTGATGTGGTTGTCCCTTTTAGAACAAATACTAGAGGTGGGTATCAGTACTTCATTACCTCACTAATGACTTCAGTAGGCATGGTTATGTTTACCCGATGAAAGATAATTTAGAAACTCTTAATAGGTTCAAGGAGTTTATGAATGAAGTACAAAACCAGCTTGGTAAAAGTATTTAGGCACTTCATTCTGATCGATGTGGAGGTTACTTAAGAAAAGAGTTTGAGGACTTCTTAGAGCCCATGGGATTATATCCCAATGGACTCCATCTGGAAAACCATGGCACAATGGTGTGTAAGGGAGAAGGAATCACACATTGCTATATATAGTGTGATTGATGATGAATTTACCCTAGCTTCTGACTACCTTCTGGGGG
The DNA here is from genome assembly GCA_963693085.1 of Alisma plantago-aquatica. NCBI lineage: Eukaryota > Viridiplantae > Streptophyta > Magnoliopsida > Alismatales > Alismataceae > Alisma > Alisma plantago-aquatica. Next base: position 1,489,417,875 of record OY856409.1, read on the forward strand.
TATCCTCTAGAAACTTTCATGTTTACACTAAACCTAGTACCATCTAAATCGGTTCAAAAGACTCCATATGAAATATGGAATGGGAATCCTTCCAAAATGTCTTTTACAAGGGTTTGAGGGTGTGAGTCTTATGCCAAGAAAATGTTTCCCGAAAAGCTTGGCCCTAGATCAGATAAATGTTACTTTGTTGGATACCCTAAGGAAACCATGGGATACTACTTGTATAACCCAATTGGAAACAAAGTGTTTGTTGCCAGAGATGTTGTATTCTAAGAAAATGAATTTATTTCTAAAAGGAATTAGTGGGAGACAAGTGGAACTTGAAGAGGTTCGAGACCAACAAGAAAACATTGAACCAATAGATGTTCAAGAGGAACAAAGAGAATCACCAAGTGTTGTAGAATCTCAAATTCCTCAAGTAGCATGGGAACCTCGTAGATCTAATAGGACACACCTTGAAATAGAGATATTTGGATATCTTATGACTCAGGAAGGTAGTGAATGGGTCATAGATGATGAGCCAATAACCTATAAAGATGATATTGAGGGACCAAAGTCTGAGAAATGGCTTGAAGCCATGAGATTTGAGATGGAATCCATGTATACCAACAAGGTATGGACCTTGGTGGAGCCACCTAAAGGAGTAAAACCCATAGGGTGCAAGTGGGTCTTCAAGAAGAAGACAGACATGGATGGAAAAGTACAAACCTATAAGGGAAGATTGGTTGCAAAGGGTTTCAGACAAGTTCAAGGTGTTGACTATGAAGAAACCTTTTCTCTCGTGGCCATGGTTAAGTCCATCAGGATCATGAATTGCAACTTATCATGAGTATGTGATATGGCAAATGGATGTTAAAGTTGCAATGCTTAACAAAAATCTTCTTTAGGATGTGTATATGACACAACCTGACAGTTTTATGATTCCAATGCTTGGAAATAAAGTATTTAAGTTACAAAGGTCAATTAAAGGATTGAACCAAGCATCTCTGAGATGTAATCTTTGTTTTGATGAGATATTCAAAGAGTTTAGCTTTATTAAAAATGAAGATGAACCATGTGTGTACAAGAAGGTTAGTGGGAGCATAGTAACTCTCCTCATATTGTATGTAGATGACATGCTATTGATGGGGAATGGCATCTCTACTTTACAAAAGGTAAAGACATGGTTGGGAAATACATTTTCTATTAATGACTTGGGAGAAGAATCCTACATCTTGGGGATAAAGATCTATAGAGGTAGATCTAAATCTCTTCTTGGACTAAGTCAAAGAACATACATTGAAAAAGTGTTAAAGCAGATCAACATGGAGAACTCAAAGAGACTGTGATGACTAAGTTTTTAGGGTTCAGGTCCACGGATAATCATGGTTGGTTAAACCCAAATTAGGGATACCTCAATGTTAAAATGGACTCTTTTGACTGATAAGTATAACTATAATGCTAGTAGAGGTCAATTAAGGAATTGGTTATTTAATTATTCACTCTTTTCACTCAAAAAAATGTAACCAGATATGCAATAGACGAGTAGAACATTAATTGGGTTCAAGTATGATAAATAAATTCAGTTATTTGTTTTGTGCATATATGAGTCCAAGGGCTGATTTAATAGTACCAATGGACTCAAGTGATATAATAGTGAACTTGAGGTATTAGTATCATAAAAAGTATTTCTGGACTTGTACGATCAAGATCTTATAATTATTTTATTTGAATTCAAGGTCAATACACTTATTTATGAGGTCTTTTAAAGAATTTATTCACATGGATAAATTATAGACATTGAGTCTCAAACTTTGATAGAAGCTACCTTAGTTTTGTATGAACCAGTTCCTAAAATTCAAGAATGTGTGGATATTTCTACAAAGAGATGCAACTATTTGTAATTGGGTACATTGATAATAAACTTTGATCAGACTTTGGCCCTTTAGGCATCTAGTCTTTAGGTATATGACATATTAATGTCAAACAATCTTTTACTCGATGGGAGCCTCTAATCTAGGGAACCGGTCGTCTCTAACCTATGTCAGTTGCAGATCATAGGGATATGACCAGACTGGGAATCACCCACACCAGCTAAAGAACAAATTAAGGATCAATGTGAGCTTCTAACCAAAAAGTCTGCGCCACCTAACTCCCAACATCAAAACAACCCCTGAGTTGGAGCATGAGCTGGCGTATTTAGAGAGATCCATCTTACCCCTCTTGTAGCATCTCCATCTATTCTACAATGGGAGACGAGTAGATGGACAACCATATAAGGGAGGAAGGATATTGGGTTCTAGTTGTGAGAGACATCACCGTGTCTATAAGCCTTCACAACCACCCAATGGATGATGGGTTAATTTTCCTTAGCCGGGGAGCTATGCCATTGCCACCCATCTCCATCCCGCCATTGGTGAGGGTGGAATCTGACAGGCCATCATTGCGTCTACCACCACTATAGGGTACATGAAAGTTTCTCACGATGCCATGGAAATTGTGAAGAAATAGGAAAGGAGGAGAAGCTCTACATGGGAAACACCCAAATCCATAGAGCCTTCCTCTAACGCAGCCCAAGAAGGAGGCCCGTCCCCTCTCCAAGCATCGATGGTGGCCGCTGATGTGCTCCCGTACCTAGGGATTCTTTTCCACCACCATTCGAGGGCCAGGTGGTCAGGTTGAGAAGATATAGCTCACTGAAGACCTCCCAAATGATGACGGTGGTGATGGGGGTCACCAAGCTGATTGCCCTAAGATCTTGGGTTGTGACCACCTCAGTGGGTGACCAAGGGCCTCTTCACTGTGAAGGTGAGGATTGTTGCTCCCAATCCTTACCCAACCTCCATTCTCTTCTCGCTGAGGTTCTTCATTGCGGCAGCGCTGGCGTGAAATAGAGAAAGCACGAGGGATCACATCGCAAGTCTGATCACGATCCACTAGTAAAGGTGAGAAGAGAATACACTTTAGAACATGAAGGAAAGATAAGTGGGGTGGACTGGTCTAGCTTCCAGTCTAATAGATGAACTAGTCTGGCCCATAACACATTCAGTCATTTTTGACCAGGACCACACCGACCGAGAGTCCTCCCAGGGGGGTGCGTACAACATGGTCCAATCATAACCCGCCAACTCAGTTGTGGGAGCCGCCAAGGTAAATATTTTCTTTTATTTTTAGAAAATGACATTAGCTCAGAAAATGCTTAGAAAATAGCTCCCTTAACCTATAAATTCCCTAAAAATACCACCAGACAAAAAACATCAACTTTATTACTGGACCCTTAGATCAGGCTTTTGAAGAACAACTAATGATGATATTTAATTTAGATGAGAATGCTTCATTTATATGGCATAATTAGAAAATAATTGAAATTAAATCTTAGAAAAATATTATTGAACCCTAGTATGATAGGGAAACTAAGTATGGACTCTAATATTGAAATTATGCCAAAATATTATATCTTTCCTAATTGATGACTAATTAAATGCTTTTATCCTCATTTTAATTCTAGAAAATAGACCAATCATCTGAAAAATACAAAATAGGACCAGATCCTTGTTATCACCTTCTGATCAGTAGAAAAATATCAAAGACATGTTCCAAGTTGTTTGAACCTAGATTCGGATAAACCCTAATTTGGACCTAAAATATCTAGAATATGATAGACATTTATTAATGGTGATTAATTGCTATTAATTAGGTGATGACCAGAGATGTAGATGATCCAGAATATAAATAGAAATCTTTGATCTTAGGTACATGGGTTTTTATTAAGTATACGACTAGTTTCATGGATGCATAATTATATGATGTACTTTGGATGCTTTTATTTGCATATAAATTCTTGGATCCATAATAGTGGTGTATGCTTTGCCAAACATAGAAGAACATAAAAGAGTGTATAAGGTTTGTATCTACTATGTGTTTACATTATCTATCTCTCTCACCTTTTAATTATAAGGTCAGCACATCCCCATAGCTCGAGGGGCAGGGATCCCCATTGCCCAAGGGGCAGGGAAAATATGAAGTGTGACACCACTTAGTAGTACAAACACATCAAAATGCATCTAAAAATACTTTTTTACATGATTATCACATTAAATAATGTTTTCCTTTACTTTCTTTCTTCAAATCTTTCATTATGAAAGTTATTATACAAGTATTTCACCCACATACAAAACTTTTGTTGATTCATCTATTTCACATATTATCTAGGTGCAGAGCTAGCATGGGATAAAAGAGAGGAAGTGAGTAGTGTTTAGGTTGTAGCTATTGTGTTTAGATCATGTTATCATACATATTTAGACTTAATTAAAATCTCCTTTCAATATGTAATTGTAATCCATGTTATTTGATTCGTTTTGTAAGATAAAAATGTTGAATGTTGAGATTGTTCATGGTGCATGCATTATATTTGAATGTTCATGTATCTGTATTATGCTTCCGAATCGCTTTCTAAAACAATTATCTTACATTTTCGGGTTAGTCCTCTTGGGCCTTCTATGTCCCGAGACGGCATAATCCGGGGACGTTACAAAGACGAAACCTACCCATGCGTCATGGTGTTCCCATCTCTAGATCTCAATGTCCCAGTTCTTGTGAATAAGGAGAGAGCATGAGTTTGACTCAATATGCCTCTTCAATTGGAGCAATCACGTATGCAATGTTGTGTAGTCATCTACATGTCTCGTATGCCATAAGCATGATGAGAAGATATTAGTAAGATCCTGGTGATTCTCATTAGATAGTCGTGAAGAACATCCTCTAGTAATTGTGAAGGACTAAGGACCAGTTCTTGGTCTATGGTGGAGATGAAGAGTTGGTGGTAAAGGGTTACACTGATGCAGGCTTCTAGGCTGATCAAGATGATTACAAATCACAATCAGGATTCATATTTTGCCTAAACAGTAGTGTTGTAAGCTGGAAGAGTTCCAAGCAAGAAATAATTGTCGATTCTACAATAGAGGTTGAGTATATTGCTACATCGAATGAAGCAAAGGAGGTTGTATGCATCAAGAAGTTCATCTCTGAACTTGGGGTTGTTCCAAGCATCAACGATGCAATTGAGCTCTATTATGACAACCATGGATCTATTGTACAAGTTAAGGAACCTAGATCAAATCAGCACTCAAAGCTTATACAAAGGTGATTCCATCTCATACGAGAGATCGTACAACGAGGAGATGTAATTATTTGCAGAGTAACAACTGAGAACAATATTACCGACCCCTTGACAAAGGCACTTTTGTAGAAGAAGTATGATGGTCATGTTAGGTCACTGGGGATACCATTCGTGGGCGATTGGATCTAAGTGAAAGTGGGAGTTTGTTGGTATGTATGCCCAGAGAGCCAATCATATGATGATTGTAATGGCATAACTGTAAATGATTTGATTATTAATAAAGGGAAAGCTTCCAATTTATTCTGTTTAAATCAATTATGAGATAATGATATAACATAATAAATGTCTAGAGAATGATATTACTCAATGACATATGTCTTCAAGTATGTGACTTGGAAGAATAAGCTCATACATATGTTAAGAGCATATACATTCACATTATGTCCCTATTCAGTGGTTATTTTGGAAGGTTAATAGAAGGCAATAACACATATGATCAGAGTGTGAGTTGGTTGATGACAGAGACTCATTAGTCATGATATGGCAATATCAAACTAAGCACATAGATACATGTTAGAGAACAATGTATCGGGAAGACCCACCATGGGACTGACACATGGAAACCATTACCATGGCAATCATAGTCATCTCTCACAGTGATGGTGGTGTGGTTTTTAGATCTGTCATCTCTCACAGTGATGGTGGCGTGGTTTTTAGACCTAAAACCACTACACTCATCACATGACATTTGATACATTTTGACATCATCAAACACAATCCTAAAACATGGTTTATTATAACGGTGATGATTGAGTGGCTGTGTGTGATGTAGATGGGATTTGTCCCTCCTACACGAATATGATATCCAAAGCCTCTTGATTAGTGAAACTGAGAAATGCATGGCCATGCACATGTGAGTCAATATATTCTATTGAGCTTACATATATATCAGACATTCTACTCTAGTTCAAGGAACAAAGACTGAATGTTGATGCGAGTGACTACTTCATGCCTCGAGTTCAATATAATCTGGATATCAGAGACAAAGGAACTATACAAACATTGCAACACCATACACAGATTGTAGGTTGAAGATGTTCTCCAACTTTCCATTTACTTGGGTAGGGATGATGTGTGACTAGGAACCACTCATTGCTTGTGATGTCATAAGTTATTTATGGACATTCATTGCCAATGTGATGTGGGACCTGTAGAGTCATACACATAGGAACTCATCTAGAAGATTAATTTAATCATGAATGAGGATTGGATTGATTACTAAAGTATTTAGGTACTCAATTCACATAATAGATCAATTGATTGAACTGTGAAACAATTGACTCACAGGATGAGACAGTCATTTATAGTGCCAAACGATTGGCTCAAGTATTGATATGATCGTTTGGAGTGTTAGGTTGATCAAAAATTGAATTGGCTGAATTCTTCTAGGACTGTGGCACAAAATGACCCTCCCATATGTGCGAGATGTCCGTCTTTCATGAATGAGATGATTGTCTCATGGTCATGAGATGGCCGACTCGAGTGAGCGAGACACTTGATTTTTGGGGAAATTCAATTGCATCTAGGAATAGTGTTGACGTCATGTTGTGCGTTAATTGGATTCAAATTGCCAATTTGATTCAAAACAAGAAACTACACAAGACGACCGTCTCTCTATGAGAGATGACCATCTCACACACGAGATGACTATTTAGTGTGTGAAATGACCGTTTCGAGTTTTGCATGTTACAAAAATTCATGATCTTTTGGTCCCTTCCACTCCCACACAGACTGGGAACCCGGACCCTGGCCTCTACTATAAACAGAGGGGTATTGGGGGCTTCCCAAGACTCACAATTGAGAGTCAGTTTTTTTGACAATTGTTGTCATCTCTGGTTGTGGTAACTAAGAGAGCCCAAGCAAGTCCTACCCTACTAGGGAGGGACAACAAGAGAGAGAACAACTAAGAGAAATTGTGGGAGAGAAAGTTGGTGAGTAGTACACTACTGGGAAGAACAACTCCTTCTATTTTCTCTACTAGAATGAAAGGAGTTCTAGGCGGTCTGTGTGGACTTCGATAGAGGCACGAAGGCCATTGTTTGTCGCTAGGAGGTCAACATCAACCTATTGTTTGTGGTGTAGACTAGGAGGAGCAGCAGTCAGACGAGTCTCAGTGCAACTAGAAGACAGTTGTGCATCTACAATGATGAGGAGATGTCACTAGACTTGCTCCAAGACCATGTATATCCTCAAAACCATACATCCCATCTTATAGATATTGGTGCAATTTGCTGGATTAATGGGGAATATGGCAGTAAAGTTTCATTTTTGCTGCTGACTCGATCACTAGATTTCCCTACAGGACGTCAATACCACCAACTAGGATGTCGATGGCTCTGATTGGAACATAACTACTCCATTTTACCTATAATAAGTGGTCACTGAAAGGAGTGTGACCCGACAGGGGATCCACTCCCTACTTAATTTAAGGAATAAACCCATATAATCCAAAGTTAATGAATACATATTCTTGAATAGGTATAAATTTTTTATTTCTCAGATAGTAGTATACAAGATCAAAGTATAGAAGTGGAATAATAGATCATGAGTATATTCAATTTATAAAGGTCACATAGGAATCTCACATTAAGTGGCTTGTATGAAAGAACAAATTATGGATCTAAGAAGGGGGATATCTAAACTATCTCAAGTCCATCTCTCTAAGAGTTATCTCCATAAACTAGGTTCACATCTTCTTGTCATGTCCACCATGTCCTATACCTGGGGTTGAAAGCATACCCCACAAGAAAGGACAAAGTTGAAGTTGTCAACATAAAAGCTGGTATGTGCAATTTATTTGGGATTGAGCAACATTAGGAAGGAGGAAATCAATTATAACAAGACTTCCCATAAAAAAAAGAAATTACTATTCAAGTGGATATCAAGAGAATATGATTTTCAATGAGATGATAAACAAAAGAGATTTCTTATCTTAAAACAATGTCATAATAATAATAGCATGATTCATAAACAGTTGCATGATGAGTAATATAAAGATAAGCATACACTAAAAAGTAGGACAGGAACCCATATGTATTCCATACCAAAGAGTAGGAGGAATAAAATCTCATTGCCAAATAAATATAATAATTTATAGTGGAATAAAACCTAGTGCGTGGAAGGGGAATAAAACCCAGTGCCTATAAATATTACAAGTGGTAGATGAATAAAACCCAGTGCCTATTTGGTATCACTACTTCTACTTATGACTAGTCAATCACACATGCAAATAGAGTAGGCAAGCTAATGTATAGTCTTGTTCAAATAAGAGATTGAGATCATCCAACTAATATCAATGGGGTCATAGGACCCAATAACAAGTATTCAATAAATTCCACAAGTAAGAAACACCACATGATCATAGAATTCCACAATTTGAGAAATTATGTTTCCAACTTGGAAGAAGATGAATAAGGTATATGTAAGAGTCTAATAAGAATATCCATCAGACGAAGTAGATAAGATCAATAAAAGCATATAAGTACTCAAATGAGTCAACATCTCAAGAGAGAGAAAACTGTATATGGAAGCATGACCAAAGGACCAAAAGGTAGGAGGTGATTTCTCATATGAGTAATAGGGATGCAACATACAAAAAGAGAGAGGGATAAATTAGGTTAATTGGTCAATTTGGTCAGGGGACTACAACATACAATAAGAGAGAGAAAAATTAAATTAGTTGGTCAATATAACTCATAGGAGATGCAACATACCTCATATCAAGTCTACATGAGTCTAATGCTAACCCTATATCCAAGCCACGATCTCAAGCCACCTATTGAAAGCACAAAAAAAAATATAATTGCATTTGAATTAATTATATAAACCCTAAAGTTGCATTTTTTATTAGGAACTAGGTTATCAAAATCATGCAATCTTATATATTATAATATCCTGAGTTCGTCTCATATTTTATTTTATTTCTTTGAATAAAATACTAATAATTATGAATTGTGGAAGTATTAAACAATTAATAAAATCCTTAATTTCTTATTTCAAAAACATGTGATAAAAATTACACCTTTAGGTAGAAAATAAAACACTAATATGAGAACATATTTTCTTAAATTTCTCTGAGCTATATATATTTATATGATTATTTTAAGATTAATACATTTAATAATTTAGGATACAAATTGTAATTCAAAGTACACAACACCCTCACAATCTAAAACCAAAATAAGGTAGTGTTAGAGGGTAATATACAAAAAAATACTTCCTAAAGTTTAGAGGGGTTGAATGAAATTAAAAACCCAAAAATCCCTTGTTTACCCTTGCGACAAAACAAAATGTAAATGGGAATGAGAGGGGTAGAGTAAAAAATGCATGAGGCTGATTGTCTCTCCCTCCACCTGTTACACCATGGTCGTCTCTGGGAGCCATGATCATGAGGAGAATCAGGGCCATTCTCCATCTCACGATCTATGAACCAGTTAGACAAGATCGTGGAGCGTCAACGATGCCATTGAGCTATTGCTTGAGTTAAATTGATTACACAGGGAAGACGAGTACCCTTTCCATGACAAGCTCATTTCTGTAAAGTAGAGCAACAAGATCACCGATTAATAATAAAAGAACAATAGACAAACACATAAGTTAATATCGTGGATAACTCTAAAAAAGAAAGACGAGGTCATAAAAGGTCTTACTGAGGGCAATACGCAAATCCAAAAGACCAATAAAAAAAGGGTAGCAACGACAATAATGTGAGTTCAAGAGTGTAACAACCCAATGAAATACATGGTCATCTGGGTTTAGGAGAATATTGAGTAGGGTGTGTGGATGCTTCATGGGTTTCCAATTAAAAGGACATCATAAGAGTCTCTGGACACAAACAAAGAGATCAAAAAAGCAACTCAGGATGAGAAGGTGCTACCAACACTTGATATTCCAATTGGGGACAGAGGATAAGTACTTGAGGTGTTTGGAAGGTTTTTCATCATCAATTTTGTTGGTATGTATGCCCAAAGAGCCAATCATATGATGATTGGAATGGTATATGTTCTGATTGATTTGATAAATATCAAAGGCAAGCTTCCAATTTCTTCTATCTCAATCAATTATGAGATATATGATGGAGCAAAATGAATGTCTAAGGAACGACAATACTTAATGACGTATGTCTTTAAGTACGTGACTTAAACAATGAGATCATATGAATAATAAGAGTATGTACATTCTTGTTATGTCCCTAGTCGGATGTCTCTGTGGAAGGTTGATAGACAATAATGACACATCAAGACTAGAGTGTGTGTTGGTTGACGACAGTGTCTCATTAGTCATGATATATGATATCAAACCAAGCAAACATATACATGTTGGAGAATAGTGTATCAGACAGACCCACCATGAGAGTGACACATGGAACCATGACATGGTAGTCAGAATCATCTCTCATAGTGATGGTGGTGATTGTGATTCTTAAACCTGAAATCTCTACACTCGTCGAATATGATTGGGTACACTTTGACATCATCAAACACACTAAAACATGGGTTGATATAAAAGTGATGATTGGGTGGCATTGACGCAAGCCAATGATGCTTAGCTGGTCTTTTCGGATGATCAGCCACACTGGGACTGTGACACATGCCAGACTCCCTGGGGGGGGTGCAGTGCATGATAGACTATGAGTGATATATATGGCATTTGCCCCTCCTAAGGGAGTATGATGTCCATGCCACTTGATATGCGAGACTAAGAAAAGCATGCCCATGAACATGTGAATCAATATATGATATTTGTGTCACACATATCTCAAAATAGTCTGCTCTAGTTCAAGAAACATGAATGAACATTGAAAGAATGACAAATCCATTCCTTGAGTTCTTTCAAGATATCAGAGACAAAGGTTTTATACATTCACTGGAACACCAATCATATACTGTAGGATTGAAAGTTGTTCTCCAACTTTCCTTTTCACTTGAGTAGCACTAATGTGCGACTAGGCATCGCTCTTTTCTTGTGATGTCATAAGCTAGTTATGGACATTCATTGTCAATGTCAAATGAGACCTATAGGGTCACACACAAAGGATTAACTTGGAAGAGGAGTTTAACCATGAATGATGTTTAGATGGATTACTAAAGTGTTTAGGTACTCAATCAAACATTCAATCAATAGACTTGACACAGAATCATCAAGTTCAAGTGTTGAACCAATTGATTAGAGTATCAGATTGATTGAAAACTTAATTGACTATGTTCTGCAAAATCTAGACCACCAACCAACCAGTTCACTGGGTGAACCGATCGTCTCATGGACAGTGAGACGCCCGGTTCACTCTGGTGAACCGATCGATTGAATTGGACCAAACAAGCAGTGTTGAGTACTTCCAGTTTGTGAGAAAAGTTATTCGTTTCACTTGTTCAATTTGATTGGGATAAGAATTATTCTTAATGTTAATTAGAAATGAATAAGGAAATTCAATTGCAGGTAGGTCTGGAAAGTGAAACAATCGGTTCGCAGTGTTAACCAATCGTCTCACCTTGCCAAATGACTGGTTCAATTATGAAACGATTGGTTCGCTTGCCGCAGTGCAAATTGTTCATGGAAATTTCAGACCCTTCTACTCTGACATAGACTGGAAATCTTGACCTTTCCCTGTACTATAAATAGAGGGGTACATGGGGCTTCTCTAGACACAACTCAAAACATGAGTTGCTCTACAAATTTGTTGGAATCTCTAGTTGTGGTAATTGAGAGAGTCCAAGCAAGTTCTACCCGTTTAGGGAGGAACAATGAGGGAAAGACAACTGTAGAATAAAAACATGTTGTGGGAGAGTGTTTCGGTGACTAGTATGTCGATAGAAGGGGACAAATTCTTTTAGTTCATTCTTCAGGATGATTAGAGGTCTCGATAGTTCATGTGAACTATCTATAGAGGCGGGAGACTTCTGGCATTCAGGAGGATGACAGTCAACCGTAGTTTGGGTCAACACTAGGAGTTGTATAGACATCATCGAAGAGAGGTCATTGAAGACCGCACTTGTTGTGAGGTATAGTCATTTAGCAAGCCTTAGGAATAGGTACATCTCGCTAAAACCATCCTTCCCATTACATAGATATTGATGTGAGATGCTGGTTATGGGTTTATTGTCAAGTAAAATTTTTGTTTCCGCTGCCAACTACGACCACGTATAACCCAACAGTGGTATCAGAGCCATGTCAATACTCTTATGTTTTGGGATAATCGATATGATTGGATTTTGGTAGTACCGTCTTTTTTTATTGCATACAGTGCAAATATTTAAATGACTAATGTGAATATCCGATTAATACCAAATGATCCCAAACTAGTATATACATATATGATATGGCATATATATGCAATCAATACGCATCGCCCTAAAACGGTTTTGATGGTGGATGTGTAGCATGGTTATGGCCTATAAACATTATGTGCATGTGTGCGGTTGGTTATGGTTGTTTGCATCTCGGTCTGTGCACTGAGCGCTCTTCTTCTATTCTAAATGTAACTCAAGATTCTCTTCTAACTTTGCTCCCCTCGAATGTAACTCGAGGTTTCACAAAGATTATGTAAAATAGGATTAGCTTTATTTCTTATTATGACAAAGACTGAAGATGAGCGCTAGATGGACCAAGACAACCAACTTAGGAGAAGTTGGTGGACCAATGAGAAGCCGAGATGATTGGATAAGATGACCATCTAGAGGAGCCAGACGACCGGCTGGAGGAGACCAACTGATCGGCCAAGAGGTGAGTCAACCAGTTCAAAGGTTGAACCAGTTATCCCATATTGGTAAGCATAAATATTCATCAATAAAGTTGCATGTGATGTATACCTTAGATGGCCATAGTTCCTTATGGATTCAAGGAACTACAATAGGATGGCTATAATCATCGCATTATCATTATTGCATGTTTTTATTTGTGGGATATAGCATATATATGATACATACTATATTTATGGTGCATATATAAGCATTTGAAAACCCCTCATATATAAATATTAAGTCTTAGATGCTTGCCATAAGTAGAACACATGAAAAACTTGATCGACAAGCGTGGGAATCCCAAGGGTGGTGCACTGTCTATGTCATGGAAATGTGATGGTAGTTGTGTGGGCCCACCAAGCGGGGTGCACTCCTATTGTGTTGGCTTTTGGGTTAGGGTTAACTAAGTTCTCTTAATGATATTAAGTACATAGAGGCATGCAAATGACTATGACAAAGAGTTATGCATTTCATCAATCCAAGAATTGCATATGATGCAATTGGTAAATGTTATCTACCTTAAAAATTGATTATGGACGCTAGTGTTGGGCGAAATAACTCAATTGTTTTGGATCTTAGATCACTAGAAGGTTGTACACTACAATCTTTTGAATTGACAGTGAGGGATATCAGTTTGATCAAAATAGTGGAGCGATAATTAATTAAATACCTAATTAATATCGTCAATTTTCAAATCAAATCAAATCAAAAGAGTTTTGAACTAAAATTGCAAATTTCCTTTTTGTAGAATAAATGGCTACCAAAAAAAATTACTTTTCATTGTGATCGGTCCTTGAGAAGGTCAAGCTAAATGGGAACAAAATCTATGAATGGTTTAGGATGTTGAGAATTGGTCTCACTCAAGAGCAAAAGCTCTATGTCCTAGATACACCAGAGCCAGAAGAACCTGCTCGCACTGCACCAAAGGCTGAAAGGGATGCTTACAGGAAGCATACTGAGGATGCCATTGATGTGAAGTTATTGATGTTATGCTTAATGAACTATGAGTTGTAGAGACAACATGAGAACATGGATGCCATTGAGATGGTTCAACATCTCAAGAACATGTATTAAGACCAGGTACGACAAGAGAGATATGATGTCTCTGAGGCACTATTCAAGTGCATCATGACAGAAAGAGATCTAGTAGGCCCTCACAAACTCAAGATGATTGGGTATGTGGAGAACCTAACTCGACTGGGATTCCCTCTGAGCCAAGAGCTGGTTACTAATGTGATACTGTAATCATTTTCGGAATCCTACAGTCAGTTTGTGATGAACGACAACATGAAAAACTTTGACATGCCACAGACAGAGTTGTTGGGCATGTTGAGGACAACTAAGGCACAAATGTAGAAAGACATCCCCAAATTTGTATTGATGATCAATAGAAAGAAGCGAAAGTCTAAAGGCAAGGGCAACGAAAAAGAAAAGAAAGGTTCTGATGCTAGACAACAACCTAAGTCATCTTCAACTCTCAAAGCCAAGGGAGGGGTGAATAAGGGAGGAAAATGCCACCATTGTCATGAGCCAGGACATTGGAAGAGAAATTTCCCTCTCTATAAAGATGAACTAAAGAAGAAGAAGGAGGGGATGCAAGTCTCCACCTCAGGTATCATGAAATAAACTTGAAATGCTTCTTATCTTAGGTATATGATACCAAGATATAGATTTGACATATACAATGTGCAGGATCTGAAAAGAAGTGATGGCCTTTATGAAAGGACCAAGAAGGAACATTCATCAACATTGGAGCAAATGTTGCTGCCATAGACAGAAGTACCTTTTTAGTTTATTTCAGCCCAGAGGGCATATAATAGAGTTATGAACTGCTATTTCATTTTTCCAATAAATAGAAACATTTTATTTCTGCATCTTGTAATGACAAGGATGCAATAAAGTTCATGTTTCAATTTCAAAGATATGATCTTTTATGGAAATGCCTTATTTATCTTGTGGTACTTGGTATGCATGAGATAAAATAATAATACCTAAAAGTTATTGATGAATCAAACAATAAATTAGCAATATAATCTAAATAAATGAATGAGAAATTCATCTCTAGGTCCCATGTTGATGGATAAACTAGACTCTCTTGGTTAATGAGCCATTAAGAGATATGAATGTCTTGTTCATTGGGCATGATGACAAGTCAATCTTCACTAGATGCAATGGGAGAATGACTATTCTATTAGGTATAATACATATTGATGTATATACATACCTATTGGAGTAAATGTTAATACTTCAAATATGGTATTTAATGAAATACCAACATGAATATCTTGAAATGTTGAAGAATATCATAAATGAAGAACAAACTTGGTACAAGGATTAATTCTTTTATATGATCAATGAACAAGATACTTAAACCAAATGTTTGAGGACCTTGTGAGTAACTATGATAGTGTATCATAGAGAACTCATGATTAAGGCATAATTATGTTTAAATCAAAGAAGGAATCATACTCTAAATAGTAAGAGCATGATCATCAAACAAATAATTAATCTTCTAGAATTCTTTAAAAGAACATGCTTTACACTAAATAAACATACAAAAGGATATTAAGAATCACAAGCGTTGTGGAATCTCAAATTCCTTATGTAATAGATACACCTCATATATCTCGTAGAAAACACCTTGAGCTTGATGGATAATGATATCCAAAAACTCAAAGGTGAGTAATTGGTCATATGATGATGAGCCAATAATCTATATGGATGATGTTGAGGAATCAAATTTTGAGTTATGGCTTGAAGACATAAGATCCAAAATGAATTCCATGTGAACCAAATAAGGTATGACCTTAATGGTAGCACTTATAGGGACAAAACCCATAAGTGCAATGGGACCTTAAGAGTTAAGACTGACATGGATGACATTTGAATAGATGATTGATTGAAATGAATTTGAGTAAGTTCAAAGTGTTGAACTTGATGATTTTATTTAACCAATTGCAGTGGCTATAGGCCATAAAGGATCATGCTTGCCATTGGAGCTTGTAGACTATGAAAGTTGGCATATGGATATTGAAACTGCATTCCTAGTAGGAATAACATGAGGCTGTATATGTGACACAACATGAAGGGTTTTATA
This sequence comes from Alisma plantago-aquatica, assembly GCA_963693085.1. Lineage (NCBI taxonomy): Eukaryota > Viridiplantae > Streptophyta > Magnoliopsida > Alismatales > Alismataceae > Alisma > Alisma plantago-aquatica. The sequence goes on from OY856409.1 coordinate 1,489,433,866, forward strand.
ATTCTGTTAATGCAAATGTAGTCTATAAGATGCAAGAGATTAATTAATATAATTTATTAAATATAAGCACCTCAAAATTGGAATATTTACTTTGATTATATAGTCAAAAGGTTTGACTAATATATCGAAATAAAGAAGGGATATGTGATTACAAAGATTTAGTGGGAACGTATTCATATTTCACATGATGATGGGGAATAAAATGAAACTAGTGTGGAAATACCTTATTTAAGGGAATAAAGAGAAATGTCCTATGTGATAGGAATAACGATCCATAGAGTTAGTTCTCAAAAGTATGTTGACCTGATAAAGAGAGAGCATACATTGACACTCTGTATTGAAGGGTTCAATATGTAAAGATTCAATAGGAGAAAACTTGGAGTTAATCTCTCAGATGCCTGGTGTCCCAAATTCTTATGAAGAATAGGAACACATAGATAGATGCCTTATGCATTCACAATTGGATCTATCATGTATGTAATAATCCCATTATCTTATATGTATCAGACATGAAAATAAAATACATATGCATTCATCATCTTGTATGTATTGGACATGAAAATATGATATACTCATCCCATTATCTCGTATGTTATGGATATGATGAGTGGATGTCTGTCTACTTCCAGTGAGAGTCACTGGAATACCATAAAGAACTTATTTAAGTACTTATAAAGTATTAATGGATTAGTTCTATGGTCATAAAAGAAAGAGTTGAGTTTAAATGAGTTATAGTAATGCAAGCTTCCAAAACGATAGGAAAAATGATCGCAAAATATAAAAGTGAATATGTGTTGATAAATGGAAACATTCTGAGTAAAATTAAAATCCATTTAATTCTGCAAGGAATGTCGAGTATACTTGTGTTATGAACACCTTAAGATACTATATGGATCTAGAAGTTCATACGGATGAACTTATAGATACTCCAACAATTGATGAAAAAATAGAAATACTAAGTAAAACTATGGAGCTAATTGTTAGGTAAGGAATATCACATAGCATATTATGGAAACTCCATCTCATGTGAAATGTCGTACAATGAGGAGATGTGAAGCATGCAAGATACTGACTAAAGAAAAATGTTGCTAACTCACTGGATTATCACCAGTGCAACAGAAACATGTGGGACATGTTTAGAGATCACTATGAATATGATTCAAAGGTGATTGGATCTAAGTGCAAGTGGGAGTCTGTTGGTATGTATGCCCAGAGTTCCAATCTTATGATGATTGGAATGACATATGTTTTGATTGATTTGATAAATATCAAAGGCAAGTTTCCAATTTATTCTAGCTCAATCAATTATGAGATATATGATGGAGAGGAATGAATGTCTAAGGAATGATAATACTCAATGTAGTATGTCTTCAAGGACGTGACTTGAGCAATGAGATCATATGAATGCTAAGAGTATGTACATTCTTGTTATGTCCCTAGTCGGATGTCATTGTGGAAGGTTGATAGACAATGATCAACAATGACACATCAAGACTAGACTGTGTGTTGGTTGATGACAATGTCTCATTAGTCATGATATATGATATCAAACCAAGCACACATATATATGTTGGAGAACAGTGTATCTGACAGACCCACCATGAGAGTGACACATGGAACCATGACATGGTAGTTAGAATCATCTCTCATAATGATGGTTGTGATTGTGATTCTTAGACCTAAAATCACTACACTTGTTGAATTTGATTGGGTACACTTTGACATCATCAAACGCACTAAAACATGGGTTCTTATAAACGTGATGATTGGGTGGCTTTGATGCATGAGATAGTCTTTCAGTGATAGATATGTGATATGTCCCTCATAAGGGAGTATGATGTCCAGGCCACTTGATAAGAGAGACTAAGAAAGGCATGCACATGCACATGTGAATCAATATATGATATTAATGTCCCACATGTCTCAAACAGTCTTCTCTAGTTCAAGAAACATGAATTAATGTTGAAAGAATGACAACTCCATGCCTTGAGTTCATTCAGGATATCAGAGACAAAGGAATTTTAAATTCACTGGAACACCAATCATAGAATGTAGGATTGAAAGTTGTTATCCAAATTTCCTTTTCACTTGGATAGAATTGATGTGTGACTAGGTACCGCTCTTTGATTATGATGTGATAAGCTAGTTATAGACATTCACTGCCAATGTGAAATGGGACATATAGGGTCACACACAAAGGATTAACCTGGAAGAAGAGTTTATCCATGAATGATGTTTGGATTGATTACTAAAGTGTTTAGGTACTCAATCAATCATTCAATCAATAGACTTGACTCAAAATCATCAAATTCAAGTGTTGAACCAACTAATTAGAGTGCCAAATTGATTGAGAACTGAATTGAATGTGTTCTACACAATCTAGACCACCAACTGACCAGTTCACTAGATGAACCAATTGGCTCATGGACAGTGAGATGATTGGTTCACTCTGGTGAACCGATCGGTTCAACTAGACAAAATGAGCAATGTTGAGTTGTCCTGGTTTGTGAGAAAAGTTTTTCATTTCACTTGTTCAATTCTATAGGGACAAGAATTAATCTTTGCGTTAATTAGAAATGAATAAGTAAAGTTAATTACAGGAAGATTTGGGAAGTGAAATGACTAGTTCACTGGGTGAACTGATCAGCTCACCTTGCCAAATGATCGGTTCAATTATGAAACGACCGGTTCACTTGCCGCATTGCAAATTGTTCATGGAAATTCTAGACCCTTCTACTCCCACATAGACTGGGAACCCTGAACATGACCTCTACTATAAATAGAGGGGTAAATGGGGCTTCTCTGGATACAACTCAGAACATTAATTGCTATGCAACATTGTTGTCCTCTCTGGTTGTGGTAACCAAGAGAGCCGAAGCATGTTCTACCCATCCATGGAGGAACAATGAGGGAAAGACAACTATAGAATAGCAACTAGTTGTGGGAGAGTGTGTCAGTGATTAGTACACTGACAGATGGGGACAACTCGTACTAGTTCATTTTTCAAGATGACTAGAGGTCCCAACAATTCATGTGAACTATCTATAGAGGCGGAAGACTTATACGTTTTAGGAGGACGAAAATCAACCGTAGCTCGGGTCAAGACCAGGAGCTGCACAGAGACCGTCAAATAGAAGTGGTTGAAGACCGCACTTATTGTGAGGTATAGTCGCTGAGCAAGCCTCAAGACCAGGTATATCTAGTTAAAACCATCCTTCCCATTACATTGATATTGATGTGATCTGCTGGTTATGGGTTTATGGTCATGTAAACTTTTGGTTTCCGCTACCTACTCCGACCACATAAAATTCAACAATTTGATATGGGAGGGGATGAAAGGGAATTTGCAACTCGGTAGTTGAATCACTAATGGGGTGAAATGGGGGTGTTTTATATAGTACATAGGGGGAGTCAAGTTAGTGCATAATTGAATTAGGGAGGAATGAGAAATTCATTGTAGAAAGAATTGTGAGAAAACATTGATTGAGTTGAGAGAAATTTGAGAGAAAATATCTTAGTTGTTATTGAAGCTAAAATAGTAAAGTGAGTCAAAGGTAGAAGGAACTCCTCAGACTGTTGGATGGAAATATGATGGTCCAGCAAGAATATATGATAAAGGAAAAGAGTGTGACATTTAAAACATCTAAAAATGTAGGGAAAATAGCCATTGTTAAGTAGTGTTTCATAACTTTTGAGGAAGCTTCTGGGAAACAAATATTTGTGGAGAAGTCCAAGATTTTCATTTCAACATCTATAAGTCAGGATACTCTAGAAAATATCTACTCTGCTAATGGTATATTAGAAACCATGAATGTGATGAAGTATCTAGGAGTTCCCCTTATGCACCACAGGTTTAAAAAAACTAATTATTCGTACCTAGTGAGTAATCTGAAGGTGAAGGTAATGGATGGGCGTCTCGAACACTTTCCTTGTCTGGCCACGTATGTCCTCACTTATCTTCCTACTTATTTGATGCAAATAGCTATAATTTCTAATAGTTTATGAAATAAGATGGATAGGATAATCCAAAATTGTGTCTAGGGGGCGTCCATAAATCAGAACCCATATCCTTGGTAGCCTGGTGGAAGGTCACCACTAGCATGGAGAAGGGAGGCTTAGGTATTAAGTCCATGTCTGACTGGAACACATCACTACTATGGAAAAATACATGGAACTTCATGAACAACAAACCTTCATTGTGGAGGGAAGTCCTAAAGCACAAGTACATGAACTTCACTAAAAAGGTTGTAGATCAACCCCTTTTTGAAGGGCTTTACATTCAGGGGAAAGCTTTGTTTGCTCAAATTTCTCTAAAATCATCAATAAAGGAGAAGACATGTTTGTATGGATGGCTAGATGAATACATGGGTATGATAAACTCAAGGAAATTAGCCTTCAACCTATAGATAAAATTATTCATGCAATGAAAGTATCCAGTCTTGTGAACCTCAATGATGAATGAGATTTACATTTCCTTAAGCATTACCTACCGAGTGAGGGTGTGGATCACATTTAAAATCTACATGTCTCACAAACATCTAGTATATCTAATACTTGGTATGGAAGCATTATCTAAGGGGTAGGTACATTACTAGAAAATCTTATGATATCATCCATGCAGATGAGGAGGTACAATTGGAGAGTCTGTGATCTTCTATATGGCAACTGTAGATCCCTAGTAAGCTTAGAGTGGTCATGTGGGTGGTAGCCCATGAAACTTTCATGACTAACATTAGAAGGAAACAACAAACATTCACAGACTCTAGGATCTGCCCCAAGTGTGACAATGAGGAGGAAACTACACTACATGCTTTGAGAATTTTCCCATATGCCATTGATGTGTAGCATCAAATGATGTTTTGTGGGTCTACCACAAGTCAGAAGAAAATGAACATGAAGGCTAGTGATGATCAAAAGGCAAAATTTATGATCACTTGCTAGGTCATTTGGAAAGCTAGGAATTACACTGATGTCTTTGAGAACATCAATACAAGCACATGATCACGACTCATTCTAATCTGTAATGTTGTTGTTAAAAGATGGACACAAAAAAATAAGGTGAAAGCTAGGGAGCATGAAAAGGATTCTGGGTGGTTTGACTTACCTAGAGGAGGAGCCTTGGTGATGAAGGGGGCATCAGTTAGAGGTAACTAGACAAAACTAGTGATCACTTCTCTCAATTGGAATGGAAAATGGTGTGGAGGGCTTGCAAGATCTATTAAGGTCATATCAATGACTAAAACAGAAATCTGAGCCATCCAGTTAGCAGTGCAGGTTATCAAAGTTGAACACCAAACGTCTATAATCAGCAAATCAGAGAGTTCAAATGCTATAATATCTAGTAAGGGTCATGTTGATCAAATGTCTACTTTCCAACCTTCACTGAACTTTGTCAAGAAAAATCTAGATGATGTTGAGGATGTGCAGATCATGAAGGGCAACACAGAGTCCATAGGCCTGCCTGACTCCCTAGAAAAGTATCACCTAAAAAACTCTCAGGATGATCACGCATATTTAGATCCTCCTCTTGACCCAATGTTTCATCCCCTTCCCTTTCCTATTTTTGATGGTAGTAGTTATACCAAGTTATATTTTTAGTAGAAACTGTATGCAGATATCAATTTTCGACTACAAGATGAGGGAAGGTTGAATAAGATTACCTCCTAACTTATCCAAAAAAAATGAACATTTTAGTTATTCCTTTTTCCCAATTTATTTGAGGGATCAAACAAAGTTCAATTAATATTGAAACTGGAAACTAAACAAAATAAGACATGTAGAACCCAATTTTACCATTAGTTTTTTTTATTTTTGGGATTGTTATGTATTTGATTTTATATTTTTGACCTTAAATTATATTCTCTCTCCAAATAAAATTATGATAGACAAGATTATTCAATTTATGTGAATATTAAAACATAGACTAACTTTGGTATCATGAATACAATCTTGGGCTTTGTTTCCATTGTTGAAGTCATTTAATAATTTATTCAATATTTTTGGCTTTATCTCATATTTTATTTTCTACATGAAATTAGGATAGTTATTGTTGTCCAAATAATGTGAAATTTGGCTCCCAAGTGAAATTAGGACCCACGGAACATGATTTGCACATTATATTTGGTTTTTTTAGATTTCCTTTCAGGATGTTATGGAACCATCAAGATTTTTTCCTTATAACATTACATTTATCAAAATATTATATCTTTAATATCAAAATTTCTTGATTAAGTACCATTATCTTCGTTTCATTTCCAAAAAAGTTTCCTTAAATTACTATGCACAAAATTCCATATTTTTCATATTTAACCTATTTATCCATTAATTCAATGTTTATTAAGTAATGGCTCATTAGTCATATTTATGGAGATGGAAACACCATTTTTTTATTCCTATATAGTGTTAAGCACATTGTGCCTCTTACCAAACATACCTTAGCCATTATGTGAATACGGGTTATCAGGGGAAACATATGTGACTTATTTCATGAATTTAATCACATGTTATCACATGTACACGTTATTGTGTTAATATGCCACTCAATATGTGAATTATTTTCAAGAATATATATGTTATAAGTTATAATTGATTTATTAATATTATATGTATGAACAATGTACATTAAGGTATAACTTTATCCTTGGTTGATCCAATCTAAAGAACCAAACATTCAATCTTTTAATCATGGGAATAAGATTTCTAGAGTCAAGATGCTAGGTTTGTTATGTTACAAATAATGACATAAGTTTGAGAAAATGATGATATATTGATGTATTTTGATATAAACAAGTGATAATATATGCAAGAATGATTCATATGGTAATAAGTTGAACACAAAGCAAAAACATATGAACATAAAATTTGCCTTTTAAAAGTGACATTATTTAATTCATGAACACACCTTAAACATAATATAGAGAAATACATTATATAACCTTGAGCACCTTCCTTTATTCTCGGTGTCACAACATAATTAATGTTGAAATTGGGTTAGCTCATTGAATTTGGTCTTGATTTCCCGGATGTTGAAATAGGGTGACATTTAGACTCTTAGCCTCAAATGTCCCTCATGAACCCTTCACTTGGAATTCGAACAAAGGGCTAATGTTGATATAATGGATAATAAAACCTAAATAATGCTTTGTATAAAATAATGTAGTTTATAGTATTCTCACCTTGTTTCTACTTCTTTTATATGTAATATTTCTAGCAAAGAAACTTTTATATTACTCTTAAGCTGTGCTTCCATGCCCTTTCATATCCTACTCAATGAACTCTCATTGATATATTTTGTTTATTGAATTTTTAGATGCCAAATGAAGATTTGTTGCACTCAGGACAATTAAGCTTGATATGTAGTACCAACATGAAATCCTTGAATTGAATATAGGTACATGGTCCTATCTCCATAATGTATCTTGGTATCTCATTTGGTTATGTTATTGAATTTTGATATATATTTTGTGTGTGAAACTATGTGTCCTTCTAGGGATGGATGCCCCAGTTTTCTCAACTTTTGACTGTGTAGTGATGCGGGTCATTGTACACGCAACAATCACTAGGAAAAGTCCTATAATTTAACCTCCTAACTCTGTTGTCAACTTGCTGTGAACAACAAGTCAAATTAGTATAGATAGGTATCGATCCAAGGAACAAAGGAAAAGAAAAGTTAAGATCCAAATATGATTGTAAGAAAAAGAATTAAATTCCAATTTGAGAGGGTTGCTAAAACTAAGAACAAAAATATAAGTGTTGAAACAAGTTTAACTAATCAACAAATAAAGATTTGGGGGTCCAGAGTATCACCATGAAAACCACGTTCCTATTCAACTAATCAAATTCTAAATTCCAAGGATCAAATCAGGACCTTGTGGTTACATGTCCTTATGGACAAACTCGTAAGGGTTGGACTTCTCATGAACCCGTTGGTCCTGACGTTCACGAATCATTATCTAAGTGTCCAACATGCTATTATCCACGGTCATATCAAGAAGCATGTGAATTCAAACTAGCGTTCAAACCCAAAGATCAGGTGGTCACGTCACCAAGGATTATGACGAGAATAAGATCAAAAATATGAAAAGATGATAATCACAATCAAGGGACTACTGTTTCATTCTTATAAAGATCCACGATCATATCACTCCATAAGAATATATCAGATCATTCAAATAACCACACATAAATAGAGAGAAGACATTTTTTTGATGGAGTAATTGAAATGATTATATTCAAAAGAATCAGGAAAAGGGGTTACTCCCCATGTCCCAAAAGAATCCACTCACACATAGAGAGACTATAAGAAATGCCAACTAAAATGAGATTCAACATTATACAAGATGTGGTCTAGAACTAAAATTGGATTTCTTTTCTTATGGAGTCCCGCCTCCTTTTATAGGGGAAGGAGGGGTGGAAACCTTAGATACAAGACTCTTTATAAAACTCCTAGCTAGCAGCTGAAAGCTTTCTGGATCTGATCAATAGATAAAATAGTTGATTGCCTTTAATTATGTTGATCGTTCACCTTCTTTTTGCTGCAGATTCCCGCAACAGTGATTTCAAGCAGATTTTTCTCCCATAAAAGGCTCTAAGTAGGTCCATTAAATTGGATCCTCTTTTAGGAAATTAAATTTCCTTTCAAAGGAATACTTGTACACCAAATTTGGAGTTTGTACGTAGAAGTTATGACACTTTTGGTGCTGAATATACATTAATTTCAGGCACTACGAAAATTGTGCAAAACATCTTGTAAGGAAAATTATTCATTGGAGTGGTCAGACCATTTTCCTAAAAAACCCAACTAAATATAATTACAGCTAAAAATTAATAAAAAAAACTAATACAAGTAATTACAAAACTAAAGTAAATAAATAACAAAACAATCCTAAATAGATATCTAACATATGTAAATAAAAAGGATATATACACATTTATCAAAATACCCCAGACTTGAATCTTCATTTATCCTCAAAAAAATAAAATCTCAAATAATATCAATTTATATTAACAACATGTCCATCCTCACCTTTGTAACATCATTCTATTCCTTACCTCCAAATTTGACCAATCAACCCAATCTCTTTAAAACAACAAAATACGAAATTCTATATTCCCTATCAAAAACAAATATAATATTTTGTTTCTAAATCAAGACTTTGTAGAAAGACAAGCTTCATCTTACTTTTGGTTTGACACTCTCATTTTTATTATTGTGTTTTCTTTGATGTGAGTTGTCGGACAATAACAAAATCAAACTAGGTGTGTAAAAAAAAAGAAGGAAGTGATGAAGAAATATTGATCACTCCTCTATTCGACTCGGGATATGAATTTGTGGAGTTGTGGCTACATTGGTCACAATTTTTTTTTTCATGTTCACTTTTGGCATCTCTTTATGGTATGTCCCATTGTGGGGTATGAAATTTTTGATATGGGAACATGCCACTGCGGACTTGATTATTTTCCGGTGGTGATTCTTTGCTTCTCTTTTTTAGAAAGAAAATTAGGGGGAAACAAAAGGTGTCCTTATGCTTATAATTTCACACTTTTTTTTCTTTATTTTTCGAAAGTGTCATTACATCGGCAAAAATATTCTTGTCAATAACATTATACAATATTTATATCAAGTTAATCCATAGTTTAAAAATATAGAAAATTTGTCTTTAGTTTTGATTGATTCCATATGACTCGCCAACTTTTCCAAGGAGTGAAGATATTTTGGGGACCCATGTGACATGGTGGTTTCAGACATGGCAACTTGTAGTAGTTTTGCAAAGGATTTACTAAATTCATTAGGGTTACAATAATAGATATTTATTCAACTTGTCCAACTAGGTAAAGGTAAAAAAATAATTAAAAAGAAATTTGAAAAATTAAAACTAAACTATGTAACACAATGAAAATTTGCACAAAATAAAATACAGTGGATGGAAAGAGTACGTACCACCCACCCGCACCCAAAAATTAAATTTTTGCTTGTCCCGAGCAAAACTTAAATCCAAGATGGAGGGAAGAAGAGGGCATCCAGGTGGCCCTGGTAGCTCAAAAAACATCAAGTTTAGGAGATGTGTATGAAGGATGGGCCTTCACAAGAGGAGCTTCATAGTATATCCTATGATAGGATAGTCATGGAAACTTAGTGTGGTGTCCATATTTTTTGTCACCTTGCATTTCCTCCAATAAGATCCAAAAATCTTCTTTCGATAGCAAAGGAAGTGGATTGGGGGAAGTTGACGAGTACTCAGTAAGTAATGCCGGTAGAGCAGGACGAATAGAGTTGGGTGGAGGATCTCGCTCAGGTTTTCTACCATCACAATGACCTATGTATGGGAGAATTGATGTTGATACAAAATATTTCAAATTATTTACTAAAGAGTTATGCTTCTCCTAAAAAATAATGCCATCAACATTGGGTTTGGTAAGTTCCATTGTTGATATAACATATGGCTCTAATTCTTTTTTACAAGGGGTCCCTAAGGATTTAGGAGGGATGAGGATGTCTTGCTTGTAAACAACAGAAGGGGGTGTATGCGCTTCTTCTAAGGGTGTCTCCCCTTCTACATTAGCCTTATGTAGAATGACAACTGGCTGGGTTAAAATGGGAGGAATTGTTTTGTCAAAGGGGGTTCGATCCTCATTATCCAAAATAGACTCAAAAAAGGGATTTGGTCTCTAATATCAATTGGGTTTATGTTAAGGATGGGAGGAGTTGTTGGATCTTCAGAATGACTCTCCTTCTTTGACTTTTCATATTCAAGTAATAGAGTCTCTAAAAGAAGGATAGGGATACCAACGACCTCATTACATGCAAAATATGGCTCCATGGTGTGTGCTATTTCTTCAGGATCGACATATATGACCCAAAATAGGATCATCATCATCATCATTGGGAAGAACTATCTTAGGTTGCTCAAGCTCTACATGGGGAGTCTGTTATTGAACCTCTAGTAAGGAAACTAACATCGCTTGATTAGATTCATGTTTTGCTTGTCCTTCTGCTGCCATCTTCTCTAGGTCCTTAAGTCTCTCTTCTAGTTCAAGGTTAAATTGAGTATCACCATAGGATCTATATATCCAAAAATTTTGGCCATCCTCACCAAATCCCTCATAGTATTCTTTTTCCTTGTTATCATTATATTGATTGTATCATTTCTCATCATAATAATCTTCAAAAGATGGTGGATTGTAATTTTCATTGCATCCATCTTGGTGGGATGATTCAGTTTTACAAGGTGTCACCAAATCATGGGGGATATATATTTGGAACATCTGGGTTTTGGGTTTGATCTTCCATTAGAGAAACTAACAAGCCTTGGTTGGCTACCCATTTTATTGCCATCTTCTCTAAGGCTCTAAGTTTCTCTTCTTGCTGAGGATTATAATCGGTATCATAAATAGGTCCATTTCCCCCAAAATTCTATTGGTCATACCCTTCAAAATTTTGTTCACATACCCCCCCTCTGAATTGGATCACATGATTCCTCATAATGGTTCTAAGAAAAATGTGGATCTACATTGTACCCACCAGGATGAAAGGGCTTGTAATTAAAAGGGGTGACCATAAGTATGGGTTAGAGTTAGGAAGCAATGGCCACAACAATACCATTACGGGGGATATTGGAATGCCCACTCCATTTGAAAAAAAGTTCCTGGAAGATATGTCAATTAACACATGAGAGTAGAAAGATTATGAGATAAGTGGGTTAGTCCAAATTCGAAATAGAACTAAAAAATATAAAGCTAAGAAATTATGAAATATACTAAAACTACAAAAAAATAACTAGAAAGAAACACTGTTAGAATGAAAACTCAGTAGAAAGAGGAGATACACTTCTGGAATTGTACTCGGAAGGAAAACAAAATCACAAAAAATCTATAAAAAAAAATTATAGAACAAGGCTATAAATTATTGAAAAAGCTAAAGAAATTATGAAACAAAAATAAATTATAGTAAAAGATTAAAATTTATAAAAAGTATTTCCAGAATGGAAACTTGACTGAAGAAGGAGATACACTATCGGAATGTTACTCGGTAGGCAAAAAAATATAAAAAAAAGAAATTATGAATAGAATATATACAATAAGATTAAAGCTATAAAAGTTATGGAAATATGAAAAAAAGTATACAAATATACAAGTAACCTGATCTAAAAAAACAACGTTGTCGTCCCCGAAAATGGCGCCAAATTGATGCGGGTCATTATACACAGAACAATCACTAGAAAATGTCATCGACTTTAACCTTCTAACCCATTTTTCAACTTTCTATGAACAACAAGTCAACATAGTATAGATAGGTATCGATCCAAGGGACGACGAAAAAGAAAAGTCAAGATCCAACAAGAATTAGATTCCAATTTGAGAGGGTTGTTAAAACTAAGAACAAAAATAGAAGTGTTGTCAATGTTTAACTAATCAAGAAATAAAGATCTTGGGGGCCGGAGGATCACCACCAAAACCATGTTCCTATTCAACTAATAAAATTCTAAACTCCAAGGATAAAATAAAGACCTTGTGATTGCATGTCCTTATAGACAAACTCACAATGGTCGGACTTCCCGTGAACCCTTTGGTCCCGACGTTCACAAATCATTGCCCAACCGTCCAATATACCACTATCCACGGTCATATCAAGAAGCATGTGAATTCAAACTAGCGTTCAAACCCAAGGCTCAAGTAGTTGCATCACCAAAAATTATAATGAGAATAAGATTAAAAATACAAAAAGATGTTAACCACAATTAAGGGACTATCATTTCATTCTTACATAGATCCACGGTCATATCACTCCATAAGAATATATCAGATCACCCAAATAAACACTCACAAATAGAGAGAGGACATTTTTTAGATGGAGCAATAGGACTAATTATATTGAATATAACCAGGCTAAGGGGCTACTCCCATACCCCAGAAGAATCTACTCACACATAAGGAGACTAGAAGAAATGAAAACTAAAATGAGATTCAACATTATTCAAGATGTGGTCTACAACTTAAAATTGGATTTATTTTCTTGTGGAGTCCACCCTCCTTTTATAGGAGAAGGAGGGGTGGAAACCTTAAATACAACACTCTTTAGAAAAATCATGTTCAGTGGCTGAAAGCTTTCTGGATATGGTCAATAGATAAGACGGTTGATTGTCTTTAATTATGTTGACCGTTCACCTTCTTTTTGTTGTATATTCTCACAACAATAATTTCAAAAATATTTTTCCCTGTAAAGGCTCTAAAGAGGTCCATATAGTAGGATTTGCTTTTAGGAAATTAAATTTATTTTTCAAAAAATATTTGTACACCTAATTTTGAGTTCGTACGTTGAAGTTATGACACTTTTAGTGCTAGGTATATATTAATTTCAGGCACTGCGGGAATTGTGCAGAACATCTTCCAATAAAAAATAATCGTTGGAGTAGTTAGACCATTTTCCTACAAAAAACCAACAAAATACAATAAAAAATCCAAAAAATAAAAAAATCTAAACTAATATAGTTAATTACAAAACTAAAAAAATAAACAAAAAAACAATCCTAAACAGATATCTAAAAGATGTAAATAAAAAGGATAAATATACATTTATCATATATCCATTAGAAGTGAAGATTAAGACAATAAATGGGTCTGTGATACTTTGATTCAACACTCTTGACCACCTTATACTAGAATATGAGGTGGAAACTGTTCATGGAGGTCTCACTGACTTCATTGACCCTTTTGGAAACCATAAGCAAAAGAAATTCTTCCTTTTCTTATCAATCATGATTTTTTTGCTAAAATTAGTGGATTTAGTAATGAAACATACCCTTTTGAACATGCTAAGAAGGCATGTAGGGCTCATCATTTCCTATGGAGCTTCTTGAAGTGGATTGACTGCATCTTCTTCTCCTGACTCCTATTGCTAGAAGTAAACCACTGGACCTCCTCAATTTCTAGATGAAGTTTCCTTGCTGGCATGGCTTACCTGTTGGAATTTTACCTAATGGCCATTGAGCGTGTGACTAACTCGGACACAATGATTGAGCAATTGGGTTTTTCTATCAGGAAAAAGTTATCTACACATTCAATAAGGAATAATATTCTTGTTTAGTGACACGAGATAATATGAAATAAATCAATTAGTTTACATTTCAAAACTCTAGTAGTTCATGTACTACTCTTATTAAAGAAAAATTATTTCACATTGATTAAACAAATGTAGAGGATAATACAATTATATATAAAGTTTGATAGTGCTTTTGGTTCGAAAAATTATTTTGTTACCTTTTTAGTAGGATTAGCATGAAAAAAATGACTTTGTGGATATTTTTGACTTGAGTGATCTAAAAACGAAATTTTTTATTAATTATAACATATGGTTAAATGATGAACCCAACTTAAATTTGTGAACAATTCTTATTCTTAAAATTTAAGTTGGAATTTTGGCTTTCCTATGGAAATAAGATTTTTGATATACTTTTCTATTGTTATCTCAATATTGGGATCTAAGACCCTTAAAACTAAGGTCTAACCCAAATATGAAATGAAGATATATTTGGATATCCCAAATCTATAATGCAAGACCCAGAAAATGGTATCCCTATTTCTACTTTCTCTTTCAAAAAAGTCAGTAATACCTTGTTTGTTAATTGTGAAAATTGTTTGGATGATCTTTACTTGAATATACCTTTTCCTTAGGGATTAAGTATGTGGGCAATCTATATGCATAATCATCATTAACAAGATTTTGGCTTTTATACTAAGTTTTGAATTTCCAATTGCTTGATCAAAATTTCAATCCAGATGTAATGCCTCTATGGATTGAATTTAAAATCATACTGAACTCTAGTCATAACCCCAGACGATGTTTGAGAAAAATCCATTCCTGTATCTTCTGCGAAATCCACTCAAAATTGTGTAGGGTTTGTAACAAGAACTGATATGAACATAAAATTTCTACATAGAGACCCTAGTGAGATCTAAAGATGGGGCACACTAAAATGAAAGGTCATATCAATTTTTTAGAAGGTTGAATATAGACAAATTTCAAAAGAATTCAACTGCACTTGTGGAAATATTGACCATCAGTAAAATATGTAATTTAAAGTTTTTGTTTATTACAAAATATCTCCCATCAAATGTTGTTTATTTATCTTTGTTTTCTCCACATACCAACAATCATAGTGTGTTGATGCCCAATTTTTTATGCTTTCAAGTTAAGATGTGATTACGGTCAAATAGAAAGAAACATGTAGCACTAAATTTGATATTGATGATTATTTAGATTATCTTTTGATATAGTCTTTTAGAGAAAATACTTTCTTCCAATAAAATAATTATGATGTAATTTGTTTTGGGAGACCCAATCATTCCTTTTGTTTAACTGTACTAACAATTTGAATTATAATATTTACTGTTTGGTTGGTGTTTGTGAATCTTAATTCAAAAATTCTAATTTGACACTCATTGTACCTTGCCCCCACATTTTGGGGATTATTCAGGTAGGAGTATTCCCATTTGGTATAACGAAAGAATTTTCTGTAAATAGCTTTTAAGGACTCATAATTCATGATCTTGTATAAATACTATTAGAATTTCTAAAATGTGATTGTGTGTAATTCCCACATGACAAAAACCTTAAGGAGTTAAAAAATATTTACCCACTAGTCCTTTCATCATGCATATATTGACGCTACCCTATAAACCCATTCTATTAAACCCTTCAAAATTCCTTTCTTATCTCCTCAATGCTTTTATTTGATGGAATTATGATTGAGGAATCCTCCAAATAGTAAAAGACGTGATATCAACTAGATGAAAAAAGAAGTGAAACATGACTATATAATTTTATTTTGTTGCTAGATATATACATGCCTTTTTCCCCTTCAGGAATTTAAGGACCAAATATAAAAAACTAGTATAAATATGAAGACTAAACTTAGGTAGGATAAGGGGAAGAGAGAATGCAATAAGATGGAAGTGGATCCCTAAACCCTAACACATTAACTATGTATGTGATTATATAGGAAGAGAAAATCTACATAATACTTAATGATATCCTTGTTTTTGTGAAGCTCAATAGTGACACATTATCAGATAAAGATTAGTTAGAGGAATTATATTCAACAGATGGTTGGGCCTATCCATTGAAAATGCTTTTATGGTAATTGACATACCTAGGGGGGGAAGTAATACATATCACAAGTGTATTTCAAGAATCACCTAAACTGTAGTTAGAAAATACCTATGTATACAAGAAAATCATCCTCAATCATATACCTTAGATCAAATTAAGGGTGTAGTCATTGATATATCCATACTCTTTTCTACTTGGAACAAAACAAAAGGTTTCATAATGATCTTATCCATGTAGATAGGCATGTGGTAAACTTTAAAAAAAATTTGCAACTTATGAAGAGGGTTGCCTATACTCTAGAATAATAAAGAATAACTAAAAACTTCAAAACCACATTTTAATTACCCTTAAGCCCCATGTTCTAACCTTTAGGCATCACACTTTGATGATATTTATGACTTTATAATACTGAATGTACATTAGGGTTATAAGGGGAAGGAGCAATGGGATAACTAGGGTTTGCTGAGGGCTCAGGGTAGGAAGAAGAGGTTTATGATCTCCAAAAATAGTTATGGTAAAGATAATGATATATGGAACCCTTGTAAGAAAAATAAGGATGAATGGAATGGGCAAGGATAGGAAATGTGAAAGTATTGGAACTATGCATGCCGCCACACTACATCATGCTTATATACCAAGTATGTATGATTTAAACTATTAGAAGAAGGATACTTCATGCTGACTTGTCCTTCAATTTTTAAAGAGGACCTTAGGTGAAGGTACCTAGTCTAAAAATCTTGTTTCTTGACATATTGTGGACTATTACTTTATATTATGAATGCATAGAGGTGTTTTAAAGACCATTTGATCTTTGGTGGTGACAGATAATATTTTTGATTGTCATATCGATCCTTTGATTTTGGAAAGAACCTAGTGTTCAACACAAAATAGGACCATTAAACTTTAATAACATTAGTATTTAGGAGTAGTTTTAAGATGGTAGATTGCATATTGTTGATATCTAAGGCTATGATAAAGGTTTGTATAAGAAGTAGGAATAGTATAAATATAGTGATCATGGCATGATTCTGAGATCTAAGCCTAGTTTGATAAATCCATATCTAGAATGTGAAGGGAAAAGTAAAAATTAATAGATTATGAGTTGTTCACATGAAACCTTAACAACTTTTAACCAAATTTAATTTTTATAACTTGGTTTTATTATCAATGTTACACATTGGTAGTGAGATGCAAGCAAGAATACAAGATATATAAGTTAGATGTTATGTGAAGATCCATATGAGAATCCAAATTTCTAAGAAGGAGTAGTTTTCAAAGGGATAACATCTCAGGAAGGAGAAGTATTACCAAGACCAAGGGACTAAGGAATGGGGCTTGATGGCCTAACTTACAAAGATTTATGGAAAATACAAGAATGCATGGTATAAGAGATATCAAGACTGGGATAGTCCTAAAGAGATGAGTTGAGAAACCTTGTTTTCAGTTGTGATGTTTGAAGAAACACCCAATTTCTTAGAGGAACCTACACTAAAGAGAGTTGATGTTTTGATAAAATTTTTGACGTTCTAGAGGTAGATTTTAATTCGGAAAAACTTATAAGTTTACCTAGAAAAAATGTGAATATAAGGAACACAAAAAGTCATATTTATGATATGGTGTGTGAATAATTTTTGTTAAGAAAAGAAGCTGATTTGTGACATGTAACAGGTGTTTGGATATCCCCGTCAATTATAGTTTCTAAGGTCAACTCTAAGGTCAAATGGGTAAAATATAGTTCAACACGTTATGATATATGAGACCTAATGTTCAGTATAAACTCACTCCATAAGTACATATCCTACCCAAGAGATTCTTAAGGGATCCACCAAGGACCAAGTATACATATAAGTGTGAATAATTTAAAAATCACAAGACTTACAAAATAATGGTTTTTATAAGTCAACACATGGTATAATGAAAAATGTTAAAGTTAATAAACTGAGATAAGGCTTTGGCACCAACAATATATAATTATAGTTGTTTGAATTTTGGTAGGTCGATGATCGAGTAATTGGAGCTTGAGAACTCTCTTTTAATATGTCATAAGGGAGAATATGAAACCATAAGAGAGTTTATCCACATAAAACTCTTGCGTCCAAAGAAAATCAATCTTCTATGAGGTGATAATGCAATGTGAATTTAAGACCTCAGTTGAGAAATAATGGTGATCTATTTGTGGTTAGTTACTTAATTAAGTTTGACCTAAATTAATCAAGAATTAAGTGGAGCATGTGACATGTGTTTAGAACCTAGTGAATATATTCATAGATAAGGATGCATTTGATTCCCCTTCACTGTCAAAGATGGTATGTGTTTGATAGTCTTTGTGCTTGAATTGGGTTGAACTCTTTGTTGGACTACAATCACATCTACTACATGTAATATATATATGCAAGTTTGAAAACATGAGATTGAGTTGAGGAAAGTTGTTATATCAATTATTTTGTGATCAGGAAAAGTAGATGCATAACCTTAACACTTCATGAATGTTGGATGGTGATAATTTACATGTGTGGGTAAGTGAAAAATGATCACCAACATGATACTATATAAATTTTATGTGACATAATTATGTGATTAATTTTCATGATTGTAGTAATGTTTGTTTTTATATCAACTTAATATATATGAAAATATACGATAGACTCTGTGATGATGAAAAAAACCCTTGTTAAGATGTCTTCTAAGCACCCAAGGTAGTTATAATGAAACCCTTGAAGTCTTGGAATTGTGGTAAGCACATATAGTATTTTTGATATCACCTTGTATTTGATCGATTTGATAGTAATTTGATTGTTCCATGTAATTATTCTATATGTGAGGAATTCTTGTTACAATATGTGTAAGCGAGGTGTTGTATGAAATACAATATGAGAAATAATGATTAGCCTCATATTCCCTATGAAGAAGGATGTATATTGTTAGGACAAATAGAGTATTGTCTAGTTAGGTCCTAAATAATAAGGATCCAAGGGATGAGAATTCTCAAGCCTTTGTGATGGAAAGACTTTGTTTTTTCATAGAGATTCCTTCAAAGTGCAATCCTAAGCTAGGCTACTCATAAATAACGAGATGATCATTTTCATGGTGAGGTCCTCATCATGACACAAACCTAGAAGTCCTATGTAAGACTCAATGTATGATGGATCCTAGATGTAGAATATAAGCACCATAGTATAAGTCAGAGGTACTATTACAAACCCTAAAAAGATGTACCAAACATAGGCTCTAGAATAAGTTCAAGGATTAATATCTTCTTGTTTATCATGTGAAATCTAGTATAGAGAAGCATTAGATGGTATAAAGAATGTGGATTCTTTGAATTATCTAGATCTTTCCTTGTGTAATTTTTGAATTCTTAGTTGATGGAGGAATGATGGGAATAAGCTACTTAGAGACCATGATAGATGTACTCCCATCAATATAGATGATTTATTATGTTAAAGAAAACTATTTAACTTGATTAGTTAATGTATGATAAGTCACTTTAGTAGAAGGTCTATCAGATATATCATTATTAACATGCATGATCTAGCACTTGTGATGATAACTTTAGCAAACATGGAAATTATGTTTCACCCTAAAGATGTGAGTTGAGTTTTGGGAAAATATTTCTTTCTTAAATGGGGTGAATTTGAATACATGAATCTTTGGTATCTATGTTAGTGAGGAATTCAATGAAATGATTTAAAACATATTTGGAGGCACATGTCAAGTTGAATCTATTCATGTAGGAATCTTGAATCCAATACAATGGCCTTGATAAGTTTTGAAGGATATGTGAGACGATGCATGACACATGCAATATTATTATGGTCGTTTTACTTTTTGTGTTCTAATTAGGGACTTGAGTGTAATTTTCTTATTACATGCATTTAG
This sequence comes from Alisma plantago-aquatica, assembly GCA_963693085.1. Classification (NCBI taxonomy): domain Eukaryota; kingdom Viridiplantae; phylum Streptophyta; class Magnoliopsida; order Alismatales; family Alismataceae; genus Alisma; species Alisma plantago-aquatica. The sequence goes on from OY856409.1 coordinate 1,489,453,853, forward strand.
TTTCAAATTTGAATGTTTATTTTTCATTATATATTTTGGTATCAATTTATGCAATTGTCTAAGGTTTAGGGTCTCAAGTCATTTTGTTATAAATAGAAGTGATTGGGGCTTGTCCCTAGAAATCGAATACGAATTAGGAAATTTGATATTTTGTTATCATCTTGGTCTCTCTTCTTTTGTATGAGTTCAACATTAAATGATCTATAGCAAATTTTGAAATATTCAGTAGTCAATTTTATGATTCTAGGAATGCCATTTACAAACTATAACTAAATAGTGTATAAGTGTGGTATAATACATACTCAATATTGAGGTACATTATGGTAATTTATGTCCAATTTATAATAATTGGAAACATTAAAGTCCATCGAAATGTTGTAAGTTCTACTTATGCACCATGAGTTGTGATTAAGATATAAGATTCGAAAAACCATTTCACATATAGGTCTTTAGATGAAAATGATGACTGATTTAAAATTGACAAATAATACAACTGATATGAACAACATAATAATATGACTTAAAATTTGATAATTATGGTAATAATCTAGTTATGAATCCAATAAGATTTATGAAAGAAATTATTCTAGTTTGGAAAATGCTTGAAATCAAATCATTGAGTATTTGTTTGACCATATATTTGTATTTCATAATATAAATTATGTTATACAAATTTTCAAAAAGTTCAAATTGTTTTTGATAAAAGATCTTACCTATTGGATAAAATAGATAATAACACTTCTAAGTTCGTAGATGAATGGAATTAGTCCACTCACATCTGGACCCTAGATGTAGACAAAGACATGGGTGAGGATCTCACTTCCTTCACCTAGGCTCTACCATAGAGCCTTGCCAAAGGTGTAGGAGTCTCCTTGTCCCTTTGTAACTCTTTTTTCAACTTGATCTAGAAAAAAAAACTATCCCTAAAAAAATTGGGAGGTTGACAAGTTTATGAAAAACCCATCAATCTTTATTGTTATGAAAAGTTGAAATTATCCCCAATACCATCATAAACTAGAAATGAAATACCCATTCCATATGTAACAACTAACCTTGGGATGGATGCAATAGAATGTCCCAAAGTTGGGAAATCCATGGATAGAAACTCCAACCAAAATATAATAAATCAATTTTAAGAAAGATCAATCCACAACACATGTAGGGAAAAGCTTAAATAAAGTTTCCAATGTGATTCTCATATGCAATCACAAACAAAGTCCATAAAATTTTTTAATCCACAGGTAATTTTACATGGTTCACCATAAGTGACAATGTCATAACCTGATCCTACAATACACATACATATTCATATATACATCATGTAATATAGATACATGGTGTACGACCAAAAATTGAACCATAGGTATATTATTGTATAAAATACATGTCATGGGACCCAATTGTATATAGATGACTAAGAGACTTCATCCCACTTTCTACTGTTACTACCTCAGGAATGTGGATCCTCACTAGAAAACCCCTAGGTCAAATGTTTAGAACTTAAAAAGTATCTGAAACCACAAGTGTGAGATGAGATTCCTAATAAGAGATAAAGCATATTTATACTAATCAAAGTATGCAATTTCTACTATACATATTGAATTAGGAAATTCCATACAAAAATAGAAACTTCCAAGAAGCATATTAGAGAGGAAAATCCTATATAGTGTAAATGTAGTAATGTAACTATACTAGTAATTCTACACTTCCTGAAACCAACCTTACTATTATGCCCTAAGTAGTTTGGAATGTACCATACAAACTGTCGATAGTTAGTTCATAGTCCCCTATCAAATTCTAAATGATCATAGAATTACATAGTCTCACTAAAATCCTACCACACCCCAATTTGTGTGAATATAAAAGTAGGGTCTCATAGTCACATGCAATCTCATCATGGATACTCAAATAAAGGCTCCTACCGTATCTAATTGGCAATACTTACATATTACATCATATCACATATTTCAAAATCATAGTTGTAACACTGCAGTATATCAACATGAGATATGATCTTGACAACACCTATAAGTATGGGTGATATCAAAGAATAAAGGGGACCATACCACATAAGGATTCTCATTAATATGTGTACACTCATTATTATATAACCCCAACGACCTTCTAACAAGCCTTGGGTTGCTACATTGATACTCATGTTTCTTCCTGACTTCCAAACACGAGAAGGTTATACAACAATAGGAATTTTATAGGAATATAGTTTTAATGATTAACTAATCAATGTAATCATCAGTCACCTAACATAAAGGTAGAATATAGTATGTCCTATTGAGTTTATACATACTTAAATTATTATTACCATGAAACTATAATTTATATCTAACATGCACATACATACAAGTTTTAGTATTTTAGTCGTAATAAAGGAGTATCGCATATTGGTCAAAAAATCAACTTATAATTGCTTGAATATCTTCTTATAGTATTAAGGAGCGATTGATTAATGTTTCATTGAGAAATTCCATCATCTTCATCTGATATGTTAAAACTAGTAATAATGGCCTGATTTGACAATTTAGAGCAAGTTGTATCTAGCAGTCTTGTATTTCATATCAATGGTCAGACAATATCATCTATTTTTTCTATTACATAAAGTACATTAAATTATGGGATAAGTCATATTTCTGAATGTTTTTGTCAAATACACCAAAAAAAACATCTTCAGGTCATTTTTCATGCAATTATTGTGGCTAGTGACCATATGTAAGAATGACATTTCAAATATTACTAAACAGATGCTAAATCACTCCCCTTACATGAAAAGAGAATCTCCATCAAATACATGTACAAATCCGGTCTCCAAGAACACCAAATATCTCCCAAAATACCCAACTTACCCATCATTAGCTCCAAACTTGGCCAAAGAAGGGGGAATGGAGACATTTTAGGCAGAGAAGAGAGAATTCCACTATATAATTTGGAGAACTCCATATATGATGGTACAAAAGAGGAAACAATACACAAGAGGTGAGAAAAGGGGGGTATACGTTCATGGATATTACCTTCACAAGGAAAAGATGGTGATTCCAAGCTTTCATCTTCATGAATCTTGAAGAATCGCCTATATGCAAGAGGTATGTTTCAAGAATCGTCATCTTTTAGATCTAGAACAACACCACCTGATATAAAAATTTATAAAAGAGGTCTTAGGATTAAAGGGAATCTCTCTCTCTCTCTCTCTCTCTCTCTATATATATATATATATATATATACATATATATATATATATATATATATATATATATATAAAGTGTATACATGTATATCTATGTGTATATGCATATGTACATATATATACATGTATATCTATGTGTATATACATATGTATACATACATATATATTGGTTAGTGAGAAAATAGACTAAAGAAAGCCCACTTCTATCTCAAAAGCTAGTCAAAGAGCCCCAAAACTACATGTCTCAACCACTCTCAAATATGCTTTGACCGTCTCACAACCCACTTTAACAAAAAAACTTGGTCTATAGGGACCTTCCATGTGGCGCCCCGTGCCTCAAACCAACTAGACAACTCTAAACTAAATGCAAAATTAAAACTAAACAAGAGGATTACTAGAAAACACTAAAAATTAAAACTGATTTCATTAAGAACCAAAGATACAAAAATCATAACATATAAGTCCTCACAGGACACCTATATTGGATGTCATAAATTACAAGGTGCTTACATCAACATGTTCTTATCACGTATGCCATCAACTTGCTACATAAAACATGTTCCATATGTATATATATACATGAAAATTTGGCATGCCTTTACATAAAAAGGGCACACAAATCAATAACTTGCATCAATATCACAACAACAGGACACACCAAACTATCCCCAAGACCTTAGTGAACATGGATGACTCTTGGACTATAACACCAAAAGACGTACAAGAAGTGCATCCAACCTTATCAGTTACTTCCCTTCTTGTTGCTGCTATGCCTCAACTGCACGGTCTCTACCTCCTCATGCACATCCACTTAATATATGTGTAGAAACCCACAAGGTGAGATATGTATCTCAACGAGTAATATAACTCTCCACTAACACTATTATAAACACACATATATAGTAAGAAGAACAGGTAGTAAGTTATTAATATGATAAGTAGATTTAAATAATGATATCAGTGAGGAAGTTATTATCATGCAATAATTTAGAAAGAATATGAATAACATGTATAATAGCAGCCAACTATACTATACAAAAGGAAAGCAAGTCTTTGATCAATGTTTTCCTATTTGATCCTAAACAATTATGCTAAACAGTTGATTTTGTTTTTTATTATGCCCTGAGGGGATGAGGCATACCACTCATGCTCCAACTGACCACTACTAAGTTGAAATCAATGCCATTTAAGATCAAAGAAAGAGCTAGAATCCATTGAAATCTCTACACCCTCAGTCAGTCTGTGTCTTCCATAGTGACATATCAAGTCAAACTGCAAAAACCACTTAGCCTACCTTGGTACATAGGCAAAACATTTGTGAACTGAGAAATGACAAATAGTTTTACTCCTACTAGGGTATGACCCACAACCAATCCTATGAAACCTCATAAGTATCATATAATTGAGCTACGACCCACAACCACACTCCTTCTAGGGTATGACATGTAGCCAATCATGTGAATGCATATACTCAAAAGTATATGACTTTAATCTTCCACTAAGGGAAAACCTGTTTCACCATCCAACAAGTACTGACTATGAAGATGGATTTGGGGCACAAGGTAAACTACATAATTAGGTTCCACTCTGTTAGTTAGGCCAATTAAGTGTCTTTTTGCGTCACATAAGTTATAAATTACAAATCCATAACAATCTCTACAAATACAAGGCCATGATACAACTCCAAAAGACATAAAATGCTTAAGGTGTGAACTTGTCACACTATCACCATATGACAACTATAACACTCCCATTCAGATGGCCATCAAGTAATCACCAGGTCATAGAACCCACTAACATCATTCATGTATCACAATTTTCTCTACATGCCTCATGAAGGCCCATTCAACATGTATTATATCACATCCACCATAGCATATACTAGCTATATTAGTCAAGTTCATATCACATGCAAGGTTAGGGATTCTTAAACAAGAGAGAGAAATTATCATACTATAATGACCATTCCAAGAGAGAAAAGTGAGCACATCATACATTCTCAATTTAGAGATAGGTTTCCATACTATATCTGATTTGAGTTTTGTATCCTATAACATAATCAAACCCTAGGTGTATTGTTTCCCACTTTCTTGGATCATATGAGAGCTAAGTATCATATTTCATATTAAGCATTATGTTATTCAAACAATACCATGCATGTATCATCGCATGCTCATGTGTATATGTACTAACCATGAATACATATCTAGTATTAACCCACACCATCTACATGTGTTACGATTCACTACCATCTAGGTCACGAACGTACATATAACCAAGGGTATCGACCCACCCTAGCCATGTGTTATGCCTGTAACACATCCCCTTGTTCCAACCGCAACAAACCAAAGAAACTTGGCCCAAAAGGACATGGTTTTGACCGTTACAAAGAGAGGGTAGTGAACCATCCATCAAGAGGTTAACATGTTACGACCAAACTAATCCAACTCAAGGTATCAACCGCAACCATCCAAGGGTAGCAACTCCACATGGTAAATCACCCTATCAAATCTTATCCAAAAACCAAAATAGGGAGGAAAATGACCCAAAATAGAGGATAACTTTAGGGAACATCATCGTCATCAAAGTGGAACACTCCACACCAAACGATCACCAAAACCCCTAAAACTTGAACCAAGGAATCTCAATGTAAGTATCACATCCAAGGAAACCACATTTAGCACACCTAAATCAGAACTTAAAACACCATGAGATATCAAGGTACATGGGCTCAAAGATTATAAACAAAAACATGACCAAGATAGGCAAAAACTACTATTGCATCACAATCACCAAAATCGGGTAGAAAACTAGGGTTTTGGATTTCCACCAACTCAAGCATGATTTCCCTTTACCAAACAAGTTCTAGAGCTTCGAATAATCTATTAGTGTGTTAAGGGAACGTTTTATAGAGATAAAATTGAAGCATGCATGTAAGAAAGAGTGTAACAATAGAGTAGGTTAAGTGTTATATAACCCACCTTAAGAAGCTCAACTCAAAAGATCCCAAGCTCCAAGATTAAAGGATCCTAGCACATGATCCAAAGGTTGTAGAAGCTCCACCAAAGGTTCCTCTTTCAACCACCAAAGCACCTCAAGAACAAGAAGGTACCAAGGTTAAAGAAAACCCATGAAAAGGATAAAAAAGAAACCCTAGCCGAACCGAAGGAAAAAGGTGGAGAAATACGGAAGAACATCCTCTCAATATGGCTAATGACCCTTGTGCAGATGGGTTCCTTCTATAGGATGGTCACCATCCCAAAACATGGTCCATGGCCAAGAGAAGAGAAGAAGATGGAGGTAGGTGTTCCAAGAAAATGTTGTAGAAGAAAGGCATATACTTATTATGGTTGAAGATGAGCAAGGATCACCACAAGCACCACATACAAGAAGACTTCAGTCACCAAGAGCTCCAAGGTCAGATCTTATTGCTCCACCAAGCTCTAAGCTGAAAAAAAGAGAGGGAGGAAGATGGAGGGCCGAAAGGGTCACTTCCATGGAGAGATAAGGGGTTATATACATGAGGCATGAGAGACAAGGGCAAAAGATGAGGTGTTAACACCCTAAGGCCCTAAGGCCCTAAAGGGACTCTTGTCCACCCAAGAAACCAACATGGAAAAACATGCAACCACCTTAACCAAACATGCACAAGATGGTGATATAACCTATGTTGTGAGTCGACCTACTTGGTTCTCCAACATGTGGTTTCAGTCGCAAAACTTCATGGAGTTCGAAACAAGATCAAACATCAAGAATGGGTCGAAACAAATTCATCACCATCAAAGAGGTGGAAACATAAGAAGACTAACATCTAGGTTGAAACACATCATCCCATACCATATTGGTCATAAAAAAATCATGCCATGAAATGTGTTTTGGTCTAAACACATCCAAGATAACCCCTAGGTCACTACCATCACCAAAGTTCAACAAGGTTGAAACAAGATAAACCTTGGGAAATCTTAATCACCACCAAGGATGCCACCACTCATCCAAGTCTCAAACGGTGCCCACTTATTTCTCTCTCCTATAGGTGATGTCAAAGTAAGGAAGACATACTATAAAAGTGACAAACTACATATCAACCCCCTACTTTGGGTAAATTGCAATTTTCACCAAAACTTACACACAAAGCACAAACATCATCCAAACAAGCTCAAACTTGAAACTTAAGCTCTCTACAAGCCCTAATTACATCTCAAAATATTAGAGAAAGGTTTTAAGTACCATAAGAAACCAAACAAATAGGGTTACCCAAAAACTTTAAAAAAAAACCATAACTTCCCCACATCATTCAAAATGTACAAGTGAGTTATCAAACAACATACATTAGTGTTACTTAATTTAGAAAAAATGCATACGTTGTATGATTAAGTGAGATAAAGTTTTTAAAGACAACAAAGGACAACAAACAATGACCCCATACACTATATGTAACACCCTTGGATTTAACCTTCCCAAAACCAATTGGGGATGAGAGGATGAACTCCAAAAATATTACTCGAAGTATGATGTGGAAGAAAAAACATACATGAACAAACACTATAATGCATCCACTATAACATTTTTAAACATGCAAATATACAATATGAATTATTACGAATTAAAATACATATTGAATAAATTTTTTTACAACTATACGACTATGTATGCTTACTAGGATCTTATACAATAGGTACATCCTATACGCTTTCTCATAAACTACCTATTCTCCCATGCTAGCTCTGAACCTAAACGTATTGAAATAGTAGAAAAAGTCAGCACAAATGTTCTGAGTATGAGGTGCCCATATGGGACATAAATACTAAAAAAGAAGCATAATCGGATAGTATTAAATTTTTTTTTCTTAATAGGATCTATAAAGAAATAATCGCAACACATATCAAAAGATTAGTTTGTTCGACATTATTTTATTGTGAGTTTTCCTATTATGCTAATATTATAAATTTATATGGCTCCACTACCCCAAGAAGATGGGGGAGGTCACCTAGATCCATCTCTCCATTTAATGGAGGAGGTCATCATTTGTACAAGCTCACAAATCTTTGACATGAGGAGGTCACTTGTACCCAATATCAACATCATTGTCCAGGAATTCAAGACGGGCATATCATTTATGTTTCATGTTACTTGCAAGATGTGTATATAATTTTAATGATTATTCAATGGAAAAATACGTAGATAAAACAATAATTAAAGCCAATCAGTTATCAAAGCATATAGGTCAGATCAATAGGTTAAATAGATTATATAAATTATAATGTATGCTTCTATTCCAAATGGACTAGACAATCATCAAGAGGATAGTCCCACGTTCCTGAGTTTAGAGATTCTTGATTATCTAAGACCATATAGATCATCACCTGATTAATATTAATGAATCATTATTAATACAAGATCATCATTATGCTTGGCATTTTAGGTCTAATTTAAGGTTTTTCTGAACCTATTTACTAATATGTAATGTGTGTTAGGTATTTTTATACTGGTCTAATTATAGTCCAATCCAATTTTCATATTTTTATGATTTTTAGTCTATTTTCTAGATTTCAAATTAGATAATAAGAACTTAATTATATTTTAATGCCAAAAGAACTAATATTGAGAAAAAAAACCTAGACAAGGGTCCAATTTTTATTTCTACATGGCAAAAAGGTTCAATAAGAGTTTTTTGAGAATTAATGCCAACTGGATACTATTTATTCTAATTAAATAAAAACCTATATGAAGTCATTATCATCTAGATCAGAACCATTACTATATGTTCTTGAAAACCCTAATCCAGAGGTCTGGTAACAAGGATAATATTTTTCTATGTTTGTAGGTGTTTTATATGCATTTTTTTGGCACACAGTTGATTAATTTACTATCATTTTCATAAGATAATTGAATTAATATGAGCTAATTGGATTTAGATTTTAATAACTAAATATGGATCTTCATAGATTTGCAAGTACACTAACATGCTAGCCTGATTACAGTCTGAATTGCTCTTGCAAACTCCACTCTCCACGTGTGATGCCTTGATTTTAGTAAAGCAACAACATAGTCATAGGTGATCTTTCCCTGGAGGAATCCTAATAGCAACAAAACAAATATGTCCTTCGATGATGGTTCCTCAAGCCTTGGAGATCCCTTTGCATGCTCTCAACCATCTATGTTGCTAGATGAAGATCTTGTTTAGGTGCTCCTTTGTTCACCTGTGAACACTAGTGTACGGTGGGTCATGACAAGGCAATGTGATAGGGATAGGGATAGGGGCCCTCACCACAAGTAGAAGAATCCCTGGGCTTGGTAACTCTTCACGATTTTGGGTAATTTCCAAGAGATTCTCAGGGATACTTAGACCGAAAAATCCTCGAGCTCACTTGCTTGATGTTACTAGTAGGAAGAAAGGGGTAATATCACATATGCACAGGTGAATTGGTGTCTAGTGATTTGTGGAGAATCAAATTACCACCACAAACCTTGAATAATAAATCATCTAAGGTCAGAAATCTTAGAGTATCTCCTCAAACCTCCTCCTTGTATCTAGCCATGGATGCTTCATAGGATCTCCAACTTTGAATCTTGACAGCAAGGAAGTCTACTTGGAGGTAAGATGAACTAAAGAGATATTCTCAGGCACATATATCACCCTTTATGGATGCTTAATTGATAGCACTCTACTTTACTTACTTTCTATATATATTTTTCACCACTTTTAGTATAACGTTTGTTATCTTTACACATAATTTTTCTATATTGTTTACTAAAGACTCACTTACATGTTTTCAGGAACATCCACAGCTCAGGTCACGGTTTTGGGGACCGCGATCGTGGTCCACTTATTTCTCAACTACGACCGTGGTTCCATAGTACCCTAGAGATCTTGATCATCAGGAAATAAGGAAAGACCGAGGCCGCGATCACTGATGGATTCCTGAAGACCACGACCGTGGTTATCAGCAAACCGCAACTGCAGTTATCACAACACCGCGACCGTGGATACCAGAAGACCGCGACCAAGTTGGACCATGGAAAGAGATGAATAAGGCACAAACCATGACTGTGGTCTCACCCTCACTTATCACCAGACTACGACCGTGGTTCTAACTCGGTGGAGTGTTCCTACAAATAGAGCACCCATCTGTCTTGTCAAATCATCAAATCAGATATCTGATCCAGAGGACCACAAAGTGTTTCCGCATCGCAGATTCATCCCCGACCATCCCATCCATCAGTCTTTGATCTCCAAAGGCAGAAGTTGAGGAGAGAGAAGATTGAAGATCCCTTCTTCAAGAGAAGAAGACCATCCACACCATCCACATGATAGATCCAGATCTGAAGAAGTAGTGTGTTGTATCATGTCTCTTCCTTTCTAGATCTATCATTCTATCATGTTGTACTTCCTCCTTCTCTTCGTGGTATCTCATGGATCTATCCTTCTGTAATGTTGTTATGTTGTCTGCAAGCATGAGCAGCTAAACACCTTAACTTGGGTTGGGAGTAGCCACTAAGGCTCTCGTAACATGTATATTGTCTCCTTCTGTTGAATATACATATTCTTATCAAGATTATCTCCATGCACCTATTTTAATGCTTCACTTGTATGCTTAGATACCATCTTGTGATGTTTGATTGTTGTTATCTCGAGAGAGTAATATCACTTTTATCCCGTGTCATGGAGTAGTATGAATGCACGAGGGTGTTGGAATGCTAAAGCTTTAACCATATTTTCTATTGTGAAGTTTATGTGTGGTCGTCTCGAGAGAGAGGCTACTCCTAGAGTTACATCTATACTCATCTTGAGAGAGAGTGGAATAGATGTTTTTGATGGTTGCTTGTAATATTGATAAGAGTATGCGTGAGACAGAGATAGTGTTGCATGTTGGTGAGATACCTTAGTAGGTGAACCCCAACCCAGGTTTCCCTCCTTATACTTGTTTCATCTTATTTCTTTTATTTCTTTTGTTCTTGTTGTTCTTGTTTGTGTAATATCGTTCCTTAGGGAACACCTTGACATACCCTCTTTGGCTGGACTATATGAGTGTTAGATTACATATTCTTAACATTATCAACTTTGTCCTTGTGTTTGACCCCGATCGATACATCGGACCCCGTTTAACATTGTGGGGGCCTGAGAGTCAGGTTATCTCTTTAAAAGTCCGACTACTTTAATTCCACCCCTTTTGGACATGCGATTTAGGCCGGTCAACTTTTTGGCGTTGTTGTCAGGGACAAGGCAAAACAACACTATTAAGAACCCGAGTCTGCTTACTATACTCTCGTGCCTCAAGCTTAGCAATAAGCTCGACAACACAATTACTTTAAGTTTGCTAACCTGGGTTTTTGTAGAGTAGTTCGTTTGGACCAGTTTAGTTTCCTAACTTGACTGTGCGATCTATTCAGGTACCTAGGAAGAAGCAACTTGTTCGACTTTACTCCTTTTCACCATGCTGCCTTGCGTGGACGTTACCCTTTCAGGCGACAAGCGGAACGTTAGCAATGAACGACACCCACCTCCACCAGCAATGGATGAAGATAGAGGTGGTTGTTACAATGATGGCCATCAGTATCAAGAGCAAGAAGAGTGACATGAAGAGGATGATCGTCACTATGAGGGGTGTCATCATCATCGTAGGCATAAAAGAAACCATAACAACCATGAGCGCAATCTCAGGAACAACGATAGAGAAGACGATGAGGAGGAGGAGAAGACTCTTTGGGAGTTGGCAGCTACAAGAGCCAACAACTCAAGATGCCTTGTGATCATCCTGAGATTTGATGCAGCGAACTTCAAGCTGAAGCCAGCTGTAATCTCTATGATCCAGAACAAAAGATTTCTAGGGAGTTCAAAGAACGATAACCCTTATCACCTCCTCGATGCTTTTAAGAATATCTGTGACACCATCAAGATGCAAGGAGTTCTGCAAGAAGTCATTTATTGCAAAGGTTTCATTTTCTCCTTTGAGGACAAGGCACTATCCTGGTACCTTGGATTACCGCTTCAAGCTTTGAATGGATGGAACACATTGGTTGATGCTTTTGTGAACAAGTTATACCCCATAGAGAATATTGTTCGTAACAGTCATAAGATCACGTCTTTCACGTAGAAACCAGGTGATAATCTGCATGAAGCCTGGGAAAGGTACCAAGAGTATCAGAGAGATTGCCCTCACCATAATTATAAGAAGGGTTTCCCAATAAAGAAGTTCTACAATGGTTTAGCACCATACGAGAGAGTGTCGCTAAATGCAGCGGCAGGAAGCGACTTTCTCGGAAAAAAGCCCAGTAGATCCAAGAAAATCATCAAAAACATGATTGAGTTACAATCTGGGACTGATTATGACAAGATCGACAGAGGGTGTGCCAAAAAGTCCACCAATGAAGGGTTGTCAATTGAATCAAAAGCTCTTGAGGAAATCATATCTCAGATACAAAAGATAGCCACTGATGTCTGACAACTGAAGGAATCAGGGGGAAGGGAAAGAAGCACATTGAAAAAGTGATGAAATGTGTCACTTGTGGTGAAGGTGGGCAAGGAATAGATAACCGCATGTATACCTGACCCGAAGAATCAAGTGAAAGCGAGTCTGGGGAGGTGGAAGCTAAAAATGTCTCTTATGCTAACTTTAAGAGATTTGATCACCCATGTTTTTGTTATGACAACAAAGATGCCACGGAGAATTTGCATCAGCTAAATAATCTACCCATGTAGCCATCGAGTTTTGAGAAGAGAGGCGGACAAGCTCATTATACTAGAACAAGTACTTTCTAGACAAAAAAGGCCAACTATCAAGGTCAGGGGAAGTATCAAAACTGCCAAGTGGCAAACACAAGTCAAGGACAAGCACAAGCTCAAGGATAGGGTCAGGTAAAGGATAACAGCCAACCTGACTTAGTAACTCATCTGTTCAATTTCATCAAGAGGCAGAATATGGTGAACAATCAACTTGCACAAAGTGCACTGTCCAACTCTAGCGTTCTAAATACGATGCAAGTCTAAATGGCATATATGCAAACACATCAATGCCAGATTGACCAACAACTCACGCAGTTGTCCGAGCTAGTAAAGAACCCTTTAGGGAAGAAACCATCTAACATCGAGTCTGCCAAGATGGCAGTTCTTAGATCGTGAAAGATGATAGAGCACCCTGAGGCGACAAGACTTGAAGAACCTGAGCCAGAAATTATTCTTGAGAGGTCAGCTGAAGGACAGAGACAACAAGTTGAAGCTAGAGAACCAGACCCTGTTGAGGACATATTCACCAAAAGGAGTCCATATTCTCTAAGAGTTCCATTTCCATACAAACTCATAAAGGGACATCTTAAAAAGTGATATGAAAGGTTTATGTAAGATATGAAAAAGCTCCATCTCGATGTACCATTCCTGGATGCTTTAGAAAAAATGCCAACGTATGCCAAGTTCTTTAAAGACCTAATCACAAAGAAAAGAAAGAGGAGGAAGAATTGAAACAGTACACCTAGCAAGTATGTCAACTTCTTTCATTAAGGTAGAGTTACCTACCAAGAAGAAGGACCATGGAGCCTTCAATATACCTTTTGCTGTGGGAGATAACATCGAAAGAAAAGGTCTCGGTGACTTGGGGGCTAGCATCAGTCTGATGCCTTTAATCCTTGCGCAACGATTGGGACTGACTGATATGGTTATGACCAATATGAGAATCGAGTTAGCAGACAACATTCAAAAGGCCCGTGGGAGTAGTTGAAGATGTTCTGATTCGTGTGGGAAGATTCTTCATCCTGTATGATATCATTGTCATTGATACTGTAGAAGATCCTAAGTGCCCTAATATCTTCGGCCGCTCTTTCTTGGCAATTGGGAGGGCTCTGATTGATGTCGTTGAAGGCATCATGACTCTGAGGGTCGAGAACGACCACATTGACTTCAAGGTAAAAGACGCCATGAAGGGACCATCTTTCATCGAATCTACCTACTTCATGGACAACTACAATCAATATTGTGAAGAAGTGAAAGAAGATACCACAGTGGTAGACCCTCTTATGAGGGCATTAAACAATCATGATTCAGAAATTGAAGACCCTGAGGTTATTGAGATCCTCAACTACCTAAATCAAGATGAAAAAGATCTGAGCGAGGAGGAAGAAGTAATTGAGACGGTTAAGTATGCCTCTCTGGAATAGGTATCAGAGGAAGAGAAGGCACCTAAACCCAAACCAGAACTAAAACAACTGCCGGAAGGTTTGAAGTATGAATTTCTAGATTATGAAAAGAGAAACCCTATTATAGTTAATGCTAATCTAACTGAAGAGCAAATGGAAAGACTTCATAGGGAGTTAAAGCTGCATAGGCAAGCTATGGGCTATTCTGAGGATGATATCAAGGGGCTTAATCCTGCCCTATGCATGCACCACATAAATTTGGCAGAATCGGAAAGACCTCTGGTTCAACCCCAAAGGAAGCTAAATCAAATGTTAAAAGAGGTTGTGAAGAAGGAAGTCATTAAGCTAAGAGACGCATGTATTATTTACCCAATCAATGACAGCAATTGGGTAAGCCCTATTCGTGTTGTGCCAAAGAAATGGGGGGTTACTATTGTGAAAGGAGATAAAGGAGATGAGGTAACCACCCGGAATGTCACCAGGTGGAAAATTTGTACAGACTATCAAAAACTAAACCAGGCGACGAAGAAAGATCACTACATGCTACCCTTTATCGATCAAGTTCTAGAAAGACTGGCGCATCATGAGTACTTCTGCTTTTTAGATGGTTATTTTGGGTTTTACCAAGTTCCTATCTTACCTGACGACCTGGAGAAAACTACCTTCACTTGTCTATATGGCACCTATGCTTTTCGAAGAATACCATTTGGATTGTGTAATGATCCTACAACATTCCAGCGTTGCATGATTTCGATGTTCTCAGATTTTCTGGAGGATATTGTGGAGGTTTTTATGGATGATTTTTTTGTCTATGGAAAATATTTTTATGGTTGTTTGAATAACGTATTTTTGGTCTTATAGCACTGTGAGGAGAAGAACTTAGTTCTCAACTGGGATAAATGACATTTCATGGTACACGAAGGCATAGTCCTGGGCCACAAGGTTTCAAAAAGAGGACTTGAAGTGGATATCAGCAAAGTCGAGGCTATCTCTAGACTGCCTGGAGTACAAATTTTTCTTGGTCACGCTAGATATTATCGAATATTTATAAAGGATTTTTCTACGATTTCCAAGCCCTTGTCGAATTTTCTTATCAAGGATGCCGAATTTGATTTTACAAATGATTGTTTGAAGGCTTTTCAGACATTGAAGGAAGCGCTTGTAACCCCACCTATTCTTCAAGCTCCAGATTGGGAGCTACCCTTCAAGCTGATGTGCGACGCTAGTAACTATGTCATAGGAGCAGTCTTAGTGAAGAAGAAAGACAAGAAACACCATGTCATCTGCTATGCTAGACACACACTTGTCAAAGTGTAGATAAATTACACAACCGTAGACAAAGAAATTCTCACTATCATCTTTGCCTTTGACAAGTTCAGGTCTTATCTAATTGGGGCAAAAGTAAGAGTTTACACAGATCACGGAGCAATATGATACTTAATGCAAAAAAAGGACACCAAGCCTAGACTGCTGAGGTGGGTGTTACTGCTCCAAGAGTTCGATCAAGAAATCATTGATAAAAATGGGGCAGAAAATATAGTTGTCGACCACTTGTCAAGGATTGTCGTCGAGGACAAGAATGAGCCTCCAATCAACGATAACTATATAGATGAGGCTTTTCTTATGATAGAAGTAGACGAACAAACGTCTTCATGGTTCACAGATATCTGCAACTATCTTTCTTGTGGGGAGTTACCCCAGAGATAACATATCATCAGAAAAAGAAACTCTTTTCAGATGTAAGGAACTACTATTGGGATGACCCGATGCTCTTTAAAAGATGCTCTGATAACTTGTACAGAAGATGTGTTCCTGAGGAAGAGGTGCCTCATATCTTAAGGGAATGCCATTCCTCACCTTATGGAGGACCCTTGGGAGGTGGAAAGACTACCGCTAAAGTCCAACAGTCTGGTTTCTAGTGGCCTTCACTGTTCAAAGATGATGTTGCCTACATCAAATCTTGCAAGGAATGTTAGATGACGAGGAATATTGGAAGAAGAAATGAAATACCTATGACAGAATTGGTTGAAGTAGAAATTTTTGACATCTGGGGAGTCAACTACATGGGCCCATTTCCACCATCCCAGCGGCATAAATACATCCTTGTCATTGTTGACTACATTTCAAAATGGGTTGAGGTTGTAGCCACCCAAATATGTGACTCCAAGGCTGTCATAAAGCTTTTCAAAAAGATAATTTTTCCAAGATTTGGTGTACCTCGTACTGTGATTAGTGATGGAGGTTCCCACTTTGGGGAAAAGCAGTTTAATAATTTGCTGAAAAAGTACGAGGTCAAATACAAAGTTTCTACACCCTACCACCCCCAGACTTGGGGGAGGTAGAAGTGTCAAATAGTCAACTTAAGCAAATTCTTGAAAAGATAGTTAACAGAATGAGGAAGGATTGGGCGATGAAGTTGGATGATGCCCTTTGGGCATGTAGAATTTCTTACAAAACCCCTATAGAGACTACACCCTATAGACTCTTATATGGGAAATCATGTCATCTTCCATTAGAACTCGAGCACAAAGACCTATGGGTGATTAAGTTTCTGAATATGGACATGGAAAAGGCTGGCCAAAGATGTTATCTACAACTGCAAGAATTAGAATCATTGAGATAGCATGCCTATGAAAATGCAAGAATTTACAAACAAAGGACCAAGGTGTGGCACAACACCCACCTGAAGAACAAGGATGTTCATGAAGGAGACAAAGTACTCCTCTTCAACTCTAGCATTGAGTTGTTCCCTGGAAAACTAAGAACCAGGTGGTCAGGTCCCTTCACTGTGGTAAAAATCTACCCATCATGAGTGATGGAAATCCAAGGAGAGAAAACTAGAATCTTCAAGGTTAATGGCCATAGAATAAAAAGGTTTTATGAAGATGAGGCATGTGTGAGAAGATCTAAGATCAATTTGGAGGAACCAAGCCAGCCAAATGAGAGAAACAATGAAGAGTTACCACACCCAACTACAGTACCCAAGGAATAAAGTTTAATGAAGTCTAGCCAAGAGACATTAAAGCAAGTGCTTCTTGGGAGGAAACCCAAGTTAATCTTTGTTTTCTCTTGCTTTTTTGCTTTTTTTAAGTTTTCTTCTTTTTGATTTACATGTTCATCTTCTTTTGAGTACTTCAAGTTTCACCTAAGAAATCGACCCTTGTTTGGTCTGGTCACAGTCTAAACTACGACCGCGGTTTAGCACTTGCTTATGCAAAATCGTGACCGCAGTTATTCATTGCAACAAGCGAAAAACTGTGACCGCGGTCTTCTTTCTTAGGAACACCGTGACCGTGGTTCTTCTAGATGAAAACCGCGACTGCAGTCATTCCCCTTTATTTGTTTGTTCATGGTTACCTGCATATATATATATATATATATATATATATATATATATATATTCTTAAACCCTCACATTTTAAGCTCTTTTCGCTCACAATCTCTACCAAGCTAAACCCTACTCTCCACTCTGATCGTGACCGATGACTTGCCGCCACAACCATGTTCGTCTCTACCATCACAACTACCGTCAAGGTAAATGTCTGGGATAAACACCTTTTTGCACTTCTAATCACTAAACCACCCTGTCGCCCCCATTTTAAACCCTTGACCGGACCGATTCCTTTATCTCTATCCCTCGGTGGTTGTAAGTCACCCCTTCGATGGCTATCCTAGCTTTCCTTGCTATCCTGACCGCCTCACAATGGCGGTTTCTCATAAACTTGAAAAACCCTAAAACCCATAATAAATAGGACGACTCCTGCTGGAGAAAACAAAGAACAGATCATCAGATGGAGAGAGGAACCGGAAGGATCGGACGAAGGAAAACTGTGATCGCGGTCATCACATCTTCAACCGCGACCACGGTGTGCTTATAAACCTTAACACATGACGCAGTGTTTTCTTTGACTACCAGAACCGCGACCTGCCCAAAACAAAGAAGAAAACCGCGACTACAGTCCTTACTCAAGAAAACAGCGACTGTGGTCCTTACTCAGAAAACTACGACCGCAGTTGTTCTACACAAGATAAACATGACTGTGATCTATTTCAGAGACAACGACTGTGATCTCTTTTAGAGACCACGACCGCGATCTCTTTCAGAGACTGCAACTGCGGTGTACTCTGAAGTTACAAGACTGTGAGTGCGGTTTCTATTCTCTCTCCTTGAAATTGAAACTTGAATAAGTAAATGAACACCTATCCCATGCAAAAAATGATTTACCCAGCTAAATGCAATGATAACTTTCATGCAATAATGATAACTTTCATTAAATCCTATTAGAATCTAATTCCTTAAAAAATTATGTAGAATGTCTTCACCAGCCACCAGCGACCCCTTGTACAAGAAAGATACTTCCTTGAAGGAGGTGGAAAAGATCGTCAAGGATCTAACAGAAGAACTGAAGAGGAGCACTTCTCTGCCAGTGCCAAAGCGAGTGGGAAATACAGCTGAGGCTGGAACAATATCAAAGGATACTGGGGGAGTTGCCACAGGAGGAATCCCCCGAAGAGACATAACATACCGAGGGTACCGAGACCTCCGAGTACCAGCCAGGAGAGTCTGAAAGCCAAGTGCATGGAAAAAAGAGAAAAGTTGCACCCAAGGAAACCAAGGGCATCAAGAGGGAGAAGCCAGAAGTTGCCGGCAAACCAATTAAGAAGGAGGAAATCAAGGGTAAAGAGGCAGTGGGGGAAACATCTCGACAGTCTGAGGAACCTCGATTTGTGCCCAGGGACGCTTTGCACTAGTCTATCTATGACTGGATGTACCTGCACAAAGAATGTTGCCCGACACATTACCTAGACATGGAAGACTTCAAGAAAATGAGGATCTCTGATAGGGCAATGAAGTTCCTAGAAGGTGCAAATCTACACACCTGATGCACGCCTGAGGTGAGATCCTATAGGAAGTTGACCTTAGAATTCATTTCCTCATTAAAGAAGGTCACTACCAGTTGTGAGACACGAAGGGTAGGAGGTGGAGATTTCAAGCTTCAAGTAAGGCTAGGGGGCGAAACCCACATGGTCTCGGAGGTAGATCTGAATAGAATTTTCACTACAACAGAGGAAGAGGCCAAGGCCTACTCTACAGCCCTGAGTGAAAAAGAGACGATCGCATATGATAGTGATGAGATGCGGGGAGAACTAACTGAGGAGGAGAAACATAGTTATAAATACTGTAAGGCCTCCCAAATCACCTCATGCTTCATCCGCATAATGTAGAAGATCACCGCCTACATGATTGACGCAAGGTCAGAGACAGGGACAGTCAGCAAGGGAGATTTGTTCCTCATCTGGTCCATGATCAATAGAAAAGTGGTGAATATCGGTAAAATATTAATCAAGTGTCTATTTGTGGCAATAGGTGGGGATGTGAAAAGAAATTATGCATTCTGCATGGGCGGCTAGATAGCCATGATTGTTGATTACCTACTGGACAAAGGAGAGGTCCATAAATATAAAGAAATGGAGGGACAACAACAAATACACATCAAGTCCCTAGATAGCATAGGTATTCTATAATTGAAGGGGGAGAAGGTGTACTTCAAATAGAGATGGTTAAAAAGATCACTCCCCCTTCCCGAAATGGCATACTATGATGCCACAAGCTGCGGCCAACCCAAGAAGACATTGAGAAAATGTGCTTTGGGGCACTACACGCCGGCGCAACTGCAGATCCAACACATACAACGGAAGAAAGCAGTGCCCTAGCTTTGTTAAAGAAGAAGAAGATCACAGAGCCGCGGAAGAAATTGGTGGTCGAGAAAAAGAAAATAGAAACGACTACTCTACCAACCACAAGTGAGAAGGCCGCAGTACCACCCCTCCCCCACGACTCTACCTCAAGAAGACCCAGTGGGAGCCGTAGAACCCACACCTCTCAAGCCACACGAGGAAGCAACTACTATGGAACTAGAGGTGGGAAAAGAGAAGGCCACTAAATCCGAACCACAGCCAAGCAAGAAACTAGAGGCAAAGCCAAAAGGACAATGCTCTCATGCTGTATTGAATTTAAATACCAGTGGAGCGGACATGGGCCAGCCAGAGGAGCTGAGGGAGAAAGAAAAATGGCCACCATCACTGCCTCCACAACCCACGATGCCAAGCTCATCAATGATGCACGTGGAGCATCAACAGCACCAGCACGCACCTTCTTTCGGGGGTGCCTTTGGTACAAGGTTTGATGCAATGTGAGAACACATGCATCAAAGCACTAAAATAAATACCACAATTTCTACTTCATTCTCAAACCTAACAACGCAGGTACAGGTGTTGGAGGAAAGAACAAAAGCACTCCTAGACTTCTTCCAAGAAGTTCTAAACAATCAATGGATCATGATAGGGATGCTTAAAAAGATGCAGGACGAAATGACAGACATGTAGAAGGAGAGGCAAGCCATTCGAGCTGACAACAAGCACATGCGTCGGGGCTACGATGCAACGATGGATGCCCTCAAAGAAGAGCGTCAAAGCCTACGAGAAGACCGCCGAAAGCTCGAGAAGGAACACAAAGAACTCAAGGACCGACGGAAGAGAAGGTGCTCACCCATCCCCACAGACTCCTCAGCCATCCTCTCCAGCCACGATAACAACGTGGGTGGACCGGGCACGGGAACTAGCACACCAAAAGATGGGAGTGTGAACATGAAGGCGTCACCCACAACTGAACAAAGGGGAAACCAACCACCACATCGGTTCAGCTCCCAAAATGAAAACTAAATGAAGAAATATATGACAATAACACGGGGGCTCGACCTCAACTGCGACCCAGAGGAAGGTCTGGATAAAGCTGCTGAAGATGATGGAAATTTAGCGGAGAATCACCTCTCTCCACCAACACACACTCTGACGTTAGAAGAGCAGATTGTTGCTACTCATCGTGAAGAGGTGGTCACAAAACTCAGCTCAGCAGGAGCACCTAAGCTTGACAGAATGATAGCTGAGTTGGGAGCTGGGTTTGAGGAGACTAGCGAGTTCCTCCTCTTCCAACCACACCAGGAGCATAGTGACTATCTTTATGATGGGAAGATAGAGGCAACGCTAAAAATGATGGTGGAATCCAAGTTGGGGCAAACTTCTGAGGAGAGTCACATCAAAGACAATGCAGTTGTTAAAGCCTCCTCAGAAGTAGTTGAACCAATAGCCACTACACAACTGATGTATAAAGTGGATGAACAAGTGGCCAAGGCCATGCCGAAAATAGAAGAAGCCTCGACACCCTTAGCACAGGATGGAACATATGATGATGAGGATGGTGGGCTAGCAACTTTCTAAACAGATGAACCCTCCAGGGAGCAGAATTAACAGACTAAAGTAGAAATACCTGTAGCAACTCCCCCTCTGCCCTGCAAGATGAAATATATGGACATGACTACGGTATCACAAATATCATGTAGAAATGTCCATGTCTTAGCAGATGTCCTCAATGATGATCTACCAGGGTTAGACATATTGTACATTAATAAGGGTAGACGTCTGTCCAGAGACCACTTCAGGGGGATATTTCGGAAGAAGGCGCGAGTATACAAAAGGATGTTCAAAGTACTCTGTGCCACCCTCTTGGAGGAATTCTTACACCCAGACAAGCCACAACTAGTCTTCAACGAGATGACGAATCTAGCCAGCACACTATATAATGAAGATTATATGGCGGCAGATGTAGCTAAACTAAAGGCAGCAGTCCAGCAAATGGGGACGAAGTCTATGGTGCTACCCATAAGAAATGTAAAGCATTGGGCACTAATAGTCATCGATCTACATGAGCGTAAGATGATGGTGCTTAATTGATGTGCAGTTGAAATGGACAACACTTCACTAGTCTATAAGAGGAGGGAAGCCACAGATGCCTTGAAGATACCACTGCACCTACAACGAGCAATCAAGGAGGCAGACAACAAATTTCAAGGGTTCTGGAAGATTTTTTCCATCAACAAGAAATTCCCCAAGAAGAGGCTGGTTCGGGGGATTGCACATTCATAGTACTGCGCATGATGGAGGCCATCAACAAGGACATCCCCCTGGAAGACCTAGACACCGAAGACTTGGATGGACTGTGGGGTATGTACGCAATGGAAGTCATCTATGATTGTCGGTTCTTCAACGATCTAGTGATGCCTGCAAAAGTTGTACTCCGTAGGCTTCACATGGACATTCCCTTCCATGAAAAGGTCGCTTGGAGGGAAAAGCTAAAAGCCATGTGGGTCGATCTGAAAGAACTAGCTAGGGCTACAACATGGAAAATAGGCTGGAATGAAGGCTCTAAAGAAGCTGCAAAGCACACGACAGATGAAGAGCCACGATAGCCTTCAGTAGCAGAAGCTCCTGAAAATCAACCTCTAAAAGAACAACCTGCAGACGGAGAGGTTGAAGAGGAAGATCTGGGGGATGATAGACCAGACAGACCGGTAGGAGAAATTACATTTTTTTCAAAAATTTTGACAGATGGAGCTGTTTCAGCCTGTCACTAGAAGAGATGACTATCATTATGAATTCTCTAAAAGAAGATGGTTTGTCAGGAGATGTCATCTTTGAGTGAGATGGCATTTGTGTGATAAAAGACGACCTCCGAGAAATGTTGAAAATAGGAGGATACCTTTCTGTAAGAACGATGTCAGCCTATAGGTGATGCTAGGTGATACCATTCCAAATACCCAGATGGCATACTTCTTACTGATAGATGACATCCTCAAAGACAAAAAATCAGGAGAGAAGGAGCGGCAGCAAAAATTCCTAGAGATGGCCCCACCAGAGCACATCTTCCTACCTATTCTTCACGACAACCATTGGACTTTGCTGCATGTCAACCTTCTCAAAAGGACTACAATACGATACAACATCTCCAACGCAGCCTTCACGCTCAACAAAAAGACCAATATGATGACATCAAAGACACCCATAGAAGAAAAAGCAATCAAATGTGCCAAAGCTATCATCGACATGATAAGACAACATTGCAGAGGGTATGACCATACAAAAGGCAAGGACTTCAAGAAGACACAATTCTGCCACAGATGCCCTCAACAGGTACCCCTATCTAACGAATTTTGTTTCTTCTACCTATCATGGATGGTGGCCATAGCCACTATTGGCTTCAAGGTGGAAAACATGCAGTATGAGCAATATCACGCGTTAAGGGGTATATATGCAAGCATGCTCCTTGAGTCCAAGTGGGCCTCCACCGACAACAACAAAAACAAATAAAGAAAGCACATTCATACATCTCACTCAAATTTTGACACCCCTAGACGGGGGTGTAGGATAAGTTTGGGGGAGGAGTCATAAACGGGCTACAGAGGTACATTTACCATTCTTTTTCCTTTTTTTAAAACATTTACTTTCCGTTTTGCCCTTTTTTTATTTTTTTTACCACTAATATTTTGAAAATTTTGAATTTTCCCCTAAAATTTTGAAATTGAAATTTTGAATTCTTGTTACAACTAACTTTTTAGAAGCTCTCCCTCTCTCTCTCTCGCTAAATTTTCTGATTGTTGTGTTTTGGCCCTCTTAGAGAGAAATATATGAGCAACATATACAAGTAAAACAACAGTCATATCAATACTGCTATACCTCATTCTTGCAATAAGACATTGTAAATGTAACAACATTAACTCATGAAACCCTCAAAGACTAGAGAACTTCACCTAGTCATACTCCTGACCAACCACCCTCACTTGACACTTTTGACCAGAAAATCCTTATCTCTGTAGAAAGGGAAAAAACTTCCCTCTTTAAAGAATATCTAAAAGAGGCTTGGTCGCCCAGAAGACCAAGTAAAACTCCCCAAACCCAAGCCTGAAATGAGAGGTAAAAAGACAAAAAAAAATGAGAGTTGTGCCCGAAAAGATGCCAAAAGTTTTCACACAACTGGTATATTACTGCACTTATGAATGCAGATATGTTGTTCCCATAAGTGGAATCTTGAAACCAAGCTTACACACCTTCTATCCTAAATGGATTCTCACAAAACCACCTGACTTAAAGTCAGAAGCCCAAAAAGGGCAACATTGTTCTTATGACAGTTGTGTGTGAGGAGTTCAGGGGGAAGAGGAAAACACTTAAAATCCTTAAGACTACCCGAACACATTAGCATAGGGTCAGCTGAAAAAAATAATGAATTGGTGTGAAAGCTACTCTTCAAAAAAGATCTGGCATTAGTACGGTCATTACCTAAGGAAGGGGGTGATACATTGAGAAGGAGGAGCCTTTTACAATTGAAGGTTATGGCAGAGAAATGAAGTTATGCAACTCCGGTTGAGGGGGGGATTGAGACCTAAGGGTTTGAGTACATATCACAATAGTCTTGATTCAAGAATGAGATATTTCATTCATGTTATTATGTTATCTTTTAAGATTGTTCATTCTTTCTCTCTCTGAGTTCTCGAACCTACACTTAGCCTGAGGACATGCTTGATTCTAAGTTTGGGGGAGTTGATAGCACTCTACTTTACTTACTTTCTATATATATTTTACACCACTTTTAGTATCACTTTTGTTAGCTTTTCACATAATTTTTCTATCTTTTTGACTAAAGCCTCACTTACATGTTTTCAGGAACATCCACAGCTCAAGTCGTGGTTTTGGGGACCACGACCGCGGTCCACTTATTTCTCAATTACGACTGCAGTTCTAGAGTACCCCAGGGATCTCAATCATCAGGAAATAAGGAAAGACCGCAACCGCGATCACTGATGGACTCCTAATGCATGCGACCGTGATTATCACCAGACCACGAACACGATTATCACCAGACCGTGACCGCGGTTATCACAACACCATGACCGTAGATACCAGAAGATCACGACCAAGATGGACAGTGGCAAAAGATGAATAAGGCACAAATTGCGACCGTAGTCTCACCCTCACTTAGCACCAGACCACGACCGCGGTTCTAAGTCGGCGTAGTGTGCCTATAAATAGTGCACCCATCAGTCTTGTCAAATCATTAGATCAGAGATCCAATCCAGAGGACTACGTAGTGTTGCTGCATCCCAAATTCATCCCTGACCATCCCATCCATCAATCTTTGATCTCCAAAGTAGGAAGTTGAGGAGAGAGAAGATTGAAGATCCCTTCTTTGAGAGAAGAAGACCATCCACGCCATCCACATGATAGATCTAGATCTGAAAAAGTAGTGTGTCGTATCACCTCTCTTCCTTTCTAGATCTATCATTCCATCATGTTGTACTTCCTCCTTCTCTTCGTGGTATCTCATAGATCTATCCTTCTGTAACGTCATTATGTTGTCCACAAGCATGATTGGCTAAAAACCTTAACTTGGGTTGGGAGTAGCCGCTAAGGCTCTCCTAACATGTATATTGTCTCTTTCTATTGAATATACATATTCTTATCAAGATTATCTCCATGCACCTATTTTAATGCTTCACTTGTATGTTTATCTATCATCTTGTGATGTTTGATTGTTGATATCTCAAGAGATTAATATCACTTTTATCTCGTGTCATGGAGTAGTATGAATGCACAAGGGTGTTGGAATGCTAAAGCTTTAACCATATGCTCTGTTGTGAAGTTTATGTGTGGTCATTGCGAGAGAGAGGCTGCTCCTAGACTTAGATCTATCCTCATCTTGAGAGAGAGTGGAGTAGACGCCTTTGATGGTTGCTTGTAATCCTGTTAAGAGTATGTGAGAGAGAGATAGTGTTGCATGTTGGTGAGATACCTTAGTAGCTGAACCCCAACCTAGGTTGCCCTCCTTATACTTGTTTCATCTTATTTCTTATGTTTCGTTTGTTCTTACTACTCTTGTTTGTGTACTACCGTTCCTTAGGAAACACCTTTACATACCCTCTTCGGCTGGAGTATACGAGTGTTAGATTCCGCATTCCTAACACTGCCAACCTTGTCCCTGTGTTTGACCCTGATCGCTACATCAGACCCCATTTATCATTGTGGGGGCTTGAGAGTTGGGTTATCTCTTTAAAAGTCTGAATACTTTAATTCCACCCCTTTTGGACGTGCGATTTAGGTCGGTCATTAATAACCATTTGCTATTCCACCCTTCTCTTTCTATACAAGAATTTAATGAAGAAGAGGCAAAACAAAGTCAAACTCGCAAAATTTATAAAAGAAAGTCAAACTAGCAAGTTAGTGGTTGATCACCCCAAGAATCATGGAGAGAAGGGGGGCACTAGGCAATGACTACTTCCCCCACAAGATCCAGAGGTAGGAGACAGAGTCTCCACTGGGAGGTCTCAGGGATGATCCAAATTTGGCCACTGTGCCACAAGTGTATGACAAACAAAAGGGGATGCGTGAAAAATTTTGTCATAGACCGAAGTACTAAAAGGCCCAAGTTTGTTCTCATTTATATATGGAATATCCTTAACTTCAAATAATTACATCTCATTTGTAGAAATCTCCAAAATTTCTAGAATTTTAGACATAGTCTTATAATATCCTACAGTTGCTTCTATCAAAGTTTGGGACACAAAATTCATTATTGAATCATCCAAATAAATTCTTCAAACAACTTTCTAAATATGTGTATAAACCTTGAGTTCAATTCAAATAATCATCAAGTCTTGATCTGACAAGAAATTAAATACTAGTTATGATCCAAACATACCTTAGGAATGATCAATTGACTACTTGAGTTCATTATGAATACTAAATGTACCTCTTGGTCTCATTAGTACCCAAGTTGATTGATAAAAAGATGTCTTTAAGAATAATTGAATATTCAATATCATAATCATAAATAACATCTTTGATCACACTTTTAAGATGAATATTATTCAATTTTGAATGATCAATTCTTCAATTCAGTATTAACAATCAAAACCAAGTTTATGCTATCTATATATTATATTGTGTATCAAAACCCTGAACAACTATCACATTCACCCCATGTTAAAAGGAATTTTGTTCGAAAAATCAACTAATCTAAAACTCAAGGTGATATCAAAATATTTCTACTACCTCTAAACCACTACTTCTAGTGCCAAGGTTATCTTAATTCTAGATGTAGGCTAATTTGTCATCTTAGTATTTTATAATATCTAGGGTGTATCTACCCCACCTTATGTATATTGAAGCACCACGATTTCTTTTTTTAGAAAGAAGTTAAAGCATTATTTAATGGCTTAGTCATAACTTGACATTCTATTATTTTAGGATTTACATCCCTTATTACCCTAATAGCTACAAATTGTTTATACATTCTAAGTTTATAATGTATTTCTTAAGGTTTCATCTTTAAACTTTCCTATGTATGGCAATATCAAGTTTTCATGTTGTTTATGCATGGGGGAAGTCGGATGGTGGCACTAGGGTTGGAAGGGGTGTATGGGGGCGATGGGGGGGTAGGGGGGAGCGATCTCGAGGGGGAAGGGGATGACCGGGAACTGGATTCCGAGACGCAACAGAAAGCATCACAGGGGGAAACTGGCGGTACGTCGGAGAAGGAGTTGGAATCGGTGGGGGAACCATAAAAGAGGAGATCTTCCAAATGTAGAGGGGAGGCTGCCTTTTCCATCTCAGAAATAGGATTTATGTTTAAAGTTGCAGGTATGCATGGGCAGAACCAGGAAAACCAGTGCTCAGAAGAAACCATGGCCGGAACCTGCATGCAAGCTGATCTAAGCAAAAGTAACAAGCATGTGAGCATACACCAGATCTATAGAGAGAAGGGCACCGCATCTTATGCCAGTGTTACAGAGGGGAACAAGGATTAAGAGAACGCCGGTCTAAACGCGACGGAAATGGAAATTTTTTTCATTGAAAAAATGTTCAAAGAAAACCTCCCACGGGCGGCGGTCTCGTTGGGAGAGATGGACAACACCCCAACCCTTGAAATCAATCCATATGCTGAAGAGGAACTCGTAAGACCCTAGTGATATGTTGTGGTGGTGAGATTGCTTGGAACATATATTAGGTACATGACTCTCCGAGACAGAATTAGATTACGTTGACAATCAAAGGTAGATTTAGCATGTTCGAGCTCGAGTTTGGGCATTTCGTGATACAGTTCTCCTGTCAACAAGATTTTGATATCACCTTGGTCGGGGGTCCCTAGAAAATCTTTGGGTGCAATGTCCTAGTCTGGGAATGGTACCCTAATTTCAAGCCTACTGAAGCCTTACATGATTACACGGTGACTTGGGTACGTATTATAAATATTTCGCTTCATCTTTATGTCACAACCATGTTCCAGTATATAGGAATGGCTCTAGGCTACTTGATAAAGGTTGACAGTCACACAGAAAACAAGTCACACAGTCATTTTGCTAGGTTAGCAGTGGTGGTTGACACCTTGAAGGAACTGGTTTCTTCCATCCTTATTAAAGAAGTTGCGTATGAAGTCTTTTATGAGGGCTTACCATGGGTATGCACCAAATGTGGAAAGGAGGACCACATATCCAAGAACTGCATGACAAGCACAAAAAAGGAGGACAGTAGAGGAGAAACTAGTGGGAGGTGTTTATTTGGGGGAACACAGGCTCAAAAGGATACCATTATCAGTGGCTGGAAAACCCAAAAATCTAAAAAGGGAAGCAGAAGGAGGACAGTCCCAGACTTCACCAGGGCAGAAACAACCAACTACTTTACGTGCTTAGATCAAGAAGACTTCATTTCTGGGGAGGAGGAGGTTGTTGAAGCACAAAATCATGTGAAGGAACCACCAGTGAAGGCCAAGGTTTGGCGTAAGAAGAAGAAGTAAGGGGAAGGAGGAGAAGAAGCAATAAATAAATCCATTTTGATGGACATCACTAATATCACCAACATGGCTGGAAATCAGGTGAATGAGGGGGCTTAGAGGGGTCAAAATAAGTAAAAGAAGCATACTACTGTGAACTCGGATGTTGATCAAGTCATCACAATAGTTGAAGAGGACGATACAGAGGGCAATGAAGTGGAAATGAAGAAAGAAAATGAACATGATCAAGTGAGGGAGGCTACAGTCAAAATGAGGCCAAAGAAGAACAATACTAAGAAACAAATGTAAGGAACGGACAAAGCCTTACTTCCCAGGAAAACAAATTACAGCAAGGATCTGAACACGAAAAGAAGAGGTAAGCCTAAACCTCCTGACCCCCTAGTTAGATGGAGATGGAGTACCCAGTTAGCACTGCAGCGGGATATGAATATGAATAGCAACATCTCAAACACAACAAATGTAGTCACACCACCGGATTAAATGGCACCTGAGGCAGATTTTGTCTAGGATTCTGATGTTGAAGTTGAGGAGTTTGAACAAGGGAGTGCAGGGGTTGGGTGCTGCTAACTGATTTGATTGCCCATCCATACATTGTAGCATTCATTTATGCACATTCTTTGTTGGAACGTTTGAGGAATAGGAAACAAGGACCGTTGTTCAGTTCTTACAAACTACATGAGGCTGCATCGACCTGAGGTGGTTGCCATTCTTGAACCTCGTATAAGTGGGAAGCATGCATTGCAGACTATCAAATCTCTGGGTTTTTCTCATTCTCATCGGGTAGAGGCCAGGGTTTTTCTAGAGACATATGGGTCTGTTGGAAAGGCGATGAAGCTTTGGTCAAAATCATATCGAGCCATAGACAATATGTAACTTGCAGAATAGCTAATGAAGAACAAGTTACTGTTGTATATGCAAATCCACACATTATGGTGCAAAGCTTATTATGGAAGCACATCATTGAAGCTAGTGAAACGATTACAGAACCCTGGATAGTTATGGGGGATTTCAACATGACTTTGACTCTGGAGGAGAAATCAGGCAGCGATAGATATAATTTCACCGAGGCAAGAAGATTCAACGAGGTGATGATGGAAGCTGGGCTATTAGATTTAGGTTTTTAGGTGTTCGGTTCGTGTACACACATGACAGACTATAAGAGAGGCTGGATCATGCCCTAGATAATGTTCTATTCCTAAACAAATACTTAAAATGGTGTATCGAACACCTCCCTAGACTCTCCTCAAATGACTACCCTTTGCTTCTTAGGCCCCAGAAAGAAGAGGTGAAGGCAGCCATATTTCTAACTAAAGCTTCTTGGAATAGCAGTGAGGAGATGAAGTTGCTGGTGCGTGAAAGGTGGAAAGCATCTTCATATTGCTATGCTACACTCAAGATAGCGAAGCAGGAGCTGATGAAAATGGAACAAAAACTAAAGCATAACCGGTCATGAGACAAGATGAGATTACAGAGAAATATCTCTACCTTATAGCACATGCTCACATAAAATTGTGATGCCATTACAGATAACCTCTGCATTGAGATGCAAGCAGATCTCCAACGTATTATTACAAAGGAAGAGGAGGATTGGAAACAAAAATCACACATTCACTGGCTTCAGAATGGTGATAATAATACTAAGTTCTAACAGGCCTGGGTTAATCAAATAAGATGCCAAAATGCCATAACTACTCTAAAGGATGCTACTGGTAACTAGATAACTGATAAAGCCACTATCATAGATATGACAGTGGCCCATTTCCAAGGCATGCTTACTGAAACTTAAAGTATGGGGAGACCATCTAGTTCGATAATCCCAGACAGGTTTCTGAAGCTGACTATATTAGAAAAGAACCAAATTGATGTTGTACCTTCAAATGAGGAGATCTTGGAGACCCTAAAACTCATGAAACCCTTCAAGACTGCAGGCCCTGATGTGATCACTGTCAAATTTCTTCAAGGGAATTGGACGTCTGTTGGGAGTTCAATTTCTAATATAGTGCAGGACATGATCATAGGCAAGCCCATTAAAGATGAAATCTATAATGCAACCATCATCTTAATAACAAAAGTGCCTCATCCAAAGAAGTGTGATTAGTTGAGACCAATCTCGTTAAATAACATCAATCTAAAACTAGCTTCAAAGGTGGTAGTAGAAAGGCTGAAGAAACACATATCGACCTGGATTTCGATGGAACAAAGCAGCTTTGTCCCTGGCAGAAAAATAACGGACAACATAGCGCCAGTGTAGGAAATCATTCACAGAATGAGAAGGAGAAAAGGTGCTAAATCCATGGAAATCAAAATCAATTTATCTAAAGCTTAAGATCAGATATTGTGGAGTTTCGTTAAAGATACACTTGACAAGGTGAACATTCCTACAAACATCAAACAGTTCATTATGAACTCTATATATGGGGGGAGTTCAACTATTGTTTGGAATGGTAAACAATCCAAAGCTTTTAATGCTAGCAGGGGGCTTCGGCAGGGAGATCCACTTTCACCGTACTTATTTGTCTTATGTTTAGAGAGACTATCACAAATGATCTAGGAGAAGGTGAATGAAGGCACCTGGAAGCCGATAAAGTTGGGAAGATCTAGATTTACAGTAGCTCACGTCTACTTTGCTAATGACTTGATACTCTTTGTAGAGGCCAGCAAGAAATAGATGAGTATCATCTTACAATGCTTCAAAGACTAAGGACGTGCATCTAGATAGGAAATATCAGTAGCCAAATCTCAACTTTACTTCTCTAAGAGCGTACCTCGTGCTATTAAAAGGGACATACATAAGATGAGTAACTTCCTTTTAACGGATGATCTTGGGAGGTGTTTGGGTGTACCAATCTTGCAAACGAGGATCACTAAACATACGTATGCACATATTATTGGCAAGATGGAGAGTAGGATTGAAGTCTGGGCAGCGAAGAGCCTATCTCTGGCAGGGAGGGTCTATTTGGCCAAATCCACTTTGTCGGCCATTCCTACCTACACAATGTAGACTGTAGTGCTGCCTAGAAGCATGTGTGACAAAATTGATGTTGTAGTCAAATGGTTCATATGGGGGGGGGAAACTATAAATCAAGGCCAGTGTCATTGGTAGCGTGGAACAAAGTTACTAGCTCAAAAGAAAATGGGGTCCTGGGTATTAGATGTATGCAGGACTGGAATGAAGCTTTAGTGCTCAAGAATACATGGGATTTGGCAGTGAATCGACAAACGCCCTGGTGTAATGCAATCAGAAAAAGCTTCAAAGTAGCTAAATCTGGGAAGCAAGTGGCAGCATCGAGACTTGCTCAGGTTGCTATTGAGGGTAAGCAATTCATTTGTGAGGATTTTGTTATGATCCCCATCAGCGGCCTATCTGTGAATGTCTGGTATGACAGTTGGGTGCGACCTAGAGTCTTTCTAAGGGATCGAGCCAAACATATGATACCCGATGACCTCACAGACCTAAAGGTTGGCATCATAGTTCTGGACTCAGGTGACTGGGATTGGGATTTCCTCAAACACTGGTTCGACAAAGACATGATCTGTTTAATATAGAAGACATACATCCCGGTATGCTCAAATGGAAATGACCTTAGAGTGTGGATTTACACTACTGATGGTCACTTCTTGACAAGCTCAGTCTACCATATACTTAGGAAGCAGAAGGAGAATCGAGGTCAAGGAAACTGGAGCAACGTGTGGAAGCTACAGTTGCCGGTGAAAATCAAACTTTTTGCCTGGCTAGTCTACCATGGAGCACTACTCACAAATGAGCATTGTAGAGTCAGACGCATGACTAAGAATGGTTTATGTACGAGATGTAGGGAGGATGATGAAACGATTATGCATGTTCTATGTGATTGTAGCAAAGTCAGAGAGATATGGAGTCATTTATTCCCTACACACGAGGCCATACATTTCTTGCAGGATGATACAATAAATGACTAGCTGAAAATGGTTACTGACGATATCAACATACCGAGGGAAAATTTCTGGATCATTTGTAATAAAATCTGGAATTTCAGGAACACCGAGATCTTTGAAGGCAAAGTCAAACAGGTTGCCCATCAGATAAACCAAATCAGATCGTTGATTCAGTTGATAGTGGAAAGTTGGAAGAAAGGGCAAGATGAGAAGCCGACAAAAATGTCTGCATTCTGGAATAGGCCCCCAAAA
This sequence comes from Alisma plantago-aquatica, assembly GCA_963693085.1. Classification (NCBI taxonomy): domain Eukaryota; kingdom Viridiplantae; phylum Streptophyta; class Magnoliopsida; order Alismatales; family Alismataceae; genus Alisma; species Alisma plantago-aquatica. The sequence continues at coordinate 1,489,487,020 of OY856409.1, forward strand.
AATGTTGTCAAGCTCAATGTAGATGCCAAGATGAATAATAAGGGGGCAGCAGTAGCGGTCATTACAAGAGATGCTCAGGGACATTGGATGGGTGGATGGACCAGAAGGATTCATACTACTTTAGCTACTGCTGCTAAACTAGTTGGTATTCATTATTCATTTCAATAGATAAAGAGAAATGTTTGGCCTAGAGTTTTAGTCGAAACAGACAGCCAAATTGCAATGAAGTTGTTAGAGGAAGATGCCCAGAATCACCCCATGTTCACTTACTGGTTAACCAGGTTGCGTGAGGATAGGCCGGAGAACACAATGATTCAGTATGAAGGATGAGTCTGCAACTCAGTAGTAGACGGTCTGGCCAAATTCCAACTCAGGAGCAGATCACCAGAGCATTATTTTGATTCCCCCCCAATTTGCATCTATAGTCATCATCTCTTAGATGTCAATGTAAACAATACTAGAGTAGAGTTGTATCACGATAGGGAACCGCAAATGGAACAAATAAAGAGCATGTTTGTTTAAAAAAAGTTTTCATGTCGTATAATAACAACATTTTCATAGTTAACATCAATATTGTGGTTTATGATCAATATCATACTAGGATTTCTACTTGAGAAGAGATTATTTAACATGCTTCATTATAGGGTTTCACCCTATTGTATGGTCATCCTCAGACTAGAGGCTTAGATTTAGAAGGATTGAGGTTATAAACTGTACTTTTTGTTGATCATGTGATCTATGATCCAAGGACATCTTGATTTCAACATCTTGGTTCAAGCTTATATCTTTCATATATGATAGAGAGTAATATAGAATATGTCAAACTTATATGAGTGACTCTTCATAAATAATCATCCAAATATCTCAAGTGAGTTTACTAACATCATATAAAAAATATAAGTAGAAGGATCAATATGTGTGAGGATTTTTGGATCAGAGTCTCTATAGGAAGAGTTTGAATGACATATATTCTGATCTGATGAAACAAATAAGAGGAAATATAGGAGGATGGGCCGACAAGACTCTTTCATAGTGGTGCGAGTGACCCTAAAAAGGTGACGTTGAGCTTTTCTTGCATGTATGTCATGTAGAGAGCCCCAACACCAACATTAGTTTGTGAGAGGATTGATAAGAAATAAGTAAGTTTCTATTGTCTTGGAAAGAGGATTGGATAGGCACACCCTTGGTAGACTATAAAAAGGTAATGGCACCCATGGACAAAGGAGGAATGGGAATAAAAAATTCAATAGAGAAAATTGAGGTATAATTAGCAAATGTGATATAGGGTGTTATCAGGAGAAGTACGTTCATTAGGTGAAGTTGATGCAAGATAAGTACACTACAAGGACAAGAATTTCTACTCAAGGATCCCTATTGTGGAGGACAATAAAATAATATAAGGAGAAAATTTTATATGAAACAAGGAGATCTGTTAGAAATGGGGAAAGCATAAATATGTGCAAGGAAAAATGGATAAGAGGAGGAAGGAGTACTATTAAGAAAGATAGGACTTCGGTCCATGAAGAACTGTATGATTAGTTGTGAAATTGTTGGTAAAGGATAATGAAGTGTGGGACAATGAGTTATTAATTCAATGGTCTATGATAGACATGATAAAAACATTTTCAAAATGCCAATTCCTCTTAGAGAACATGGAGAATACGATTGGATTTAAGGGGAGGACACCATGGGTGCTTTGAATCAGGACGACTATATCAATCACTGATTAAAAACAAATCCCAACACACAGAGGGGAAATAGAAAACAATATGGAAGGTTCCTATACCACAAAAAATTTGTATGTTCAGCTAGATAGCTTCTCACAATAGAATACTCATGAAGAAACTAAGAAAGAAGACACTCATGAATCAGAATACAACATGTGGGAGGTGAAACTTTGAGGAGGAAACCATGCTTCATGTACTACATGATTTCCCTACAAGTCAAGAGGTCTAGAGGAGAATATTGGGTGAACCATACATAGATTTCTACTCTACTCAAATAGGTGAGGAATGGATCATGTTGGTGATGACAAGGATGATATAAAAAGTAAACAAATGCCCCGATTCATGACAGTGTGTTCGTTTCTATGGAAAGCAACAAAGGAGAGTACATATTGCATAAAAGGAGGCCAAATATCAACAAGTTGATAATAAAGATATGCGTTAAAAGTATGGTACTGAGAAGAATTGTCAAATATTACTGAGAGAGGCATTGATGATATCAGGTGGGAGTCACCACCAGAAGGATATATGGTCATAAATTTGGATGTAGTAGTAAACTTTCCTAGGAAGCTTCTATGTATCATCTGGGTAGTAAGGAATGATAGAGGTGATTGGGATTTTGGAGGAGAGGTCAAGTTGAAGGGAGATAACATAGTAGAGGGGGAATTGAAGGCCATTGAAGGAGTGAACCAAGCAATCAGAATGAGTACAAGGAACTGTATAGTATAAACTGACTCTAAGGTGGCATTACAACTCATTGAAAGAACCAGGTAGACATCCAACAACTTTCAAGGTCTTAGTGGGAAGCATAAGGTGAAAGAAGAGATGACTCTAAAGGAATGTGATCAAGTTTAGAGGAAGATAAGACAATAGGGTAATAGACAAACATGCAAAATGGCACTTGAAGCATCTAGTTCCAAACAATGTATTTGCTAGATGCCTTGTGGTCCTAGGAAGACATGAGGGATGATTGTAATGTAAGAGACGTTGAGGGGAGGTTAGGGTACAAGTGTAATCAAATTGAGTAGTAATAAAGGAATGGTAATACTAAAAAAATATGTATGAATATTTTATTCCCAAGGAATTTACTCCTAGAACCAATGGTTCACATATAACATCACTTGCAACTAACAATAAGTTTGATAAGTTTAAGCCACTCTAGATAGACCTAACCAAGTCAAGGGGTCCACTTTCACATCATGAGTTTTTTACCCATCATTTTTGGTAACCCAAATCTCACACATAGGAATTAGATCATATACATGGATCATGCATAAGGTCTCAACTCATATACTCAGGAGTGATCCAGTTTAGGATGCATCATTTTACGTATATTTCACATTTATTACATTTCTCATATACTAGGAGGTTTGTTCCTCTGACCTTCTCCATGTGGGCATCTCTCTCTTTAGAGCTCACCATGTATCTCGTATGAACACCATAGGTCCTAATAAAATAGAGGCTCATGCATATTCAACCTTATCTTAACCTAGATTTCTTTATGTAAGAAAATCTTCCATACTTTAATCATCAAGACTTAGCTCATATTGGATTCAAATGTCATATACAACTTAGATGTTTATAAACAATATCATATCATCAAAGATAAAACTTAAATAATAGTATCCATGCCTATACCAAATATCAATCTATCATCTACGCTAGTTGTCACATATTTTATAAGACTCCAGACATATAGTTTGTATCTACTCTCTCTTCTCGACTGATGTCACTCCTTTTCACTTGGGCAGCATGACTACCTCCTAGTTTCCTACGTGTGGGGACACATTTTCAAATTTTCTTACATATATAATAAAATAGTATATGATTATGGAACAAATATGCAAGCATATTGGAAAACAAAACCAAATCAGCAAAACCTAGTGTTCCTCACACAGTAGAGAGTGTACTATCATGTGACCTAGTGAAACAGTGAGAACAATTTGTAGATTAGTGTAGCTATCCAATACATAAGATCTCTATATGAAAAACGTTTCATAAACTTTTCTAAACCTAGTTCTTGAACATCTAGGTTCTAACCTTGATAACCTATCCTATAGAACAACTTACTAAGTTTCAAGGGTTTTGAGTGAAGGGCTTAATTATTTTTATGTTTCATGATGGGAAACTATTAGCTGTAGCTATTGTTCTCTAATACAAATTGTAACACTCCTCACATTTTACCTTCCCAACACAATGTGGGGATGAGAGCATGAATGTCAAAAAAATTACTCAGAATGTGATGCATAAGAAAAATCATACATGAAAACACTATAATGCATACATCATAACATTTCTCAATGTTCAACATGTAAATATATAATATGAGTTGTTACAAATTAACTTTAATGTTAAGAATAATCTTTATAATTGTTTGACTATGCATGATAACTAGGATCTACACAATAGGTAAATCATATACACTTGCTCACATGCCATCTTTTCTTCCATACTGGTCCTAAATCTAAATTTTTTAAAATAATGAAAAATGTTAGAACAAATGTGCTAAGTACGTGGTGCCCGTAAAGGGCATAAATACCAAAAAAGAAATATAATTGTATAGTTATATAAAATATTTATTGGTAGGATTAATAAAGAAACACTAGCAACACTTCAAAAAAAGCTTAGTTTGTTTGACAAAATTTTATTGCAAGTTTTCCGATTATGCTGATAATAGAAGTTTGATTTCTCCATCGGTCCAATAAAATGGGGGAGGTCACCTAGCTCCATCTCTCCATTCAAAGGAGGCGGTCACCATTTTGTACAACCTTCATCGCTCCAGCATTAGGACTTTACTTATATCCAATATCCAAATCATTGTTCAGGAAATCATAATGGGAAAACAATTTATATTTAAGGTTATTTAGAACATGAATATATAATATCCAAAGATTATTTGATAGAAAAATATGTAGCTAAAACAAGTATGTAAGCTAGGAAGTTTATAAAAGAAAATAAAATATGTCAAGAGGTGAAATAGATGTTATTAACCATACCATATGCTTCTACTCCAAATGGAGTAGACAGTCATCAAGGAGGAGAGTCCCACATTCCAAAGTTTAGAGATTCTAGATTATCCTGGACCATCTAGATCATCATCTCATTAATACTAATTATCATCATTAGTATAATATCTTCATTATGCTTGGCATTTTAGGTGTAGATTAGGGTTTTAGTGAAACCTATTTTTCTAACTCAAATATGTGTCAGGTGTTTTTATACTGGTCTATATATCATAATTATGTTCGAATCCAAATTTTTTTAATGTTTTTTCTATTTTGTAGAGTTAAACTGAGGTAATAAGAATTTATTTATATTTTAACACCTAGAAATGGTTTGTTCTTTATTTCTACATAGGAACAAGGTTAACCAAGAATTGTTTTAGAACTAATATCAACTGGATACTTGTTTTTCTAATTAGAAAACCTAAATAGAGGAATTATCATCTAGATCAAAAACCATCACTAGATGTTCTTTAAAATCTTGATCTGGAGGGCCAGAAACAAGGATAATATTCTTTCGTATGTTGATATTTTCCATGTGCTCTTGTAACAAACGATTGATTTACTATGATTTTTGTATGATAATGGCAATAATATGGGTTAAATTGCATTTACCTTTTACATACTGGAGTTGTTTCTGCTAGGTATATCTGTGAGCCCATTGGACTGCTAACCCAATCATGGTCTGGACTCCTCACACAAACTCCCCTCTTTGCATGTAGTGTTTTGATCTCGATAAAGAAACAATGTCTTTGCATATGATCTCTCCAGGGATGTATCCTGGTAGTAGAAGACCAACCTACCCACCAATATTGATTCCTCGAGGCTCTAAGAGACAATGTCTTTGCTTGCTCTTGACCATATATTTTTCTAAATGAAGATCTATGTTAAGTGTTCCTTTGTTCATTTGTGAGAACCACTATAGGTTGGGTCACAATGAGGAAACATAATAGGGATAGGGCCCCTCACCGCATGTAGATGATCCCCTGGGCTTTAGTAGATTTTTATGTCTTCAGTTAGCTACCATGAGATGCTCATAGAAAATCATATCTATGAACCCTAGAGCTCACTGGCCCTCTACTGCTAGGAAGAAGAAATGGGGTATATCACATATGCACACGTGAACTGGTGGCTACTGATCCATGGAGCATCAGACCATCACCACGAACCTTGGAGTATAACTCAGTCAAGGTCAGAGAGCTTAGAGTAGCTCCTCAAACCTCTTCCTTGTATCCATCTATGGAGACTACAAAGGCCCCAGCTCTAAACCTTTATGGTGAGGTAGTATATTAGGAGGTTAGACAAACTAAAGACATTTACGCTCACACATAAAATCCCCCTTCAGACCCCTATGTAACACTTTCTTCTTCCTCCCTTCTCTATCTATAAAAGAACATGGAGTAGAGGAAAAATGAGGGGGCTTTATCTCTCTTGTCACTCCATGGTTTGGCCCAATTGAGGGTTCTTTGGCTAGACCATCCCCTTATTGAGTGTTGGGCTCACACAAAAGTGGTTGATCACCCCTAGAATTGGAGAGAAGGGCGGCATGAGACTGTGACCAGTTCTCCTATGGGATTTGGAGGTACAAGACTGGGTCTCGACTATAGGATCATAGTGACAACACAATTCAAGCCACCGTGCCACAAACATTTGACCAACAAAAGGGGATGTGTGACACTTTTTGTCACAGACCTAAGTACTAAATGTTGACTCAAGGACTAAATTTGACTAATCCCTTGTTTTGATGATGTCAAAACCACTCCACTTATTTTTGTCTCATGCTTCTACTTGATTGATTTTAGATTAGATAGACACGCTCCACACGCCTAAATGTGCACATTCTAACTTGGAGAAATCAAGTCAAGCATGCATAAAGATCAAGATTGAACAATATATAGTTTTCTCTTTAGATCTTTGGTGTACATCACTTGTAATGATTGTCTGAATTGCAATTAAGCTTTTTGTAGTATAGTATATTAGGATGAATTATGAGCACTTTTTGGGCATTTCACATAATCCATCATTGACAGGCTTGTTGACCAAGTTTATTAGTTGGCAAATCAACCGATAGCCAATCTTGGCTTATGGAAATACCTTGTGTAGTCGAGTTTGTCATGATGGAAACTGGATCGACACCCTACACTAGCAAAACTAATTACAATTTTTGACAGGCTTCATCCTAGATAAAATTGACCAACAATTGTAAATTGTTTAGTCATAGTGTTGTCGGTCAAGTTTCCAAAAACACAATTAATTCAAAAACACCATACAATAAATTGTAGAAAAGTGTTTCTATCTATTGGAGTGTTCTAAAACTCAAAAATATATCTGTTACAATACCCAAAATGGCTAGAATTCAATCCCAAGTGTCCCGACTGGATGGTAGCAACCTCAACTATAAATAGAATCCATTGGACTTCATACCATGGTTAGCTAAGAATTATGAAGGTACCTATGCTTTTGCTGAGAGAGATTTACCTCCCATGAGCCTCCATCCACTCTCATGATCTTAATCACTCGCTACATCCTTTAGAGTGAGTGGATTTGTAAGAGAGTTGGTCCTACATGTATATATTGTAAGACTCTCACTTCTTATACCTCCCAATCTCTATTTTTTTAAGAAGATGAAGATTCTCTCTCTTGGCTAAGAGAGGTGAAGAGAAGAAGGGAAGGACTTGGTGAAAATATTCTCCTTGGCAAAGTTGAAATCAAAGGCAGAAGACCCAAGTCAAGAGTGAGTAAATTCTTGAATGTGGAAGACTTATTGCAAGAGTGTCTAATTCCTTGGAGAAGGTTGAAGACTTTGTTGCAAGAGTTGGTTATTCCTTGGTAAGGTGGAAGATTGTTGGTCATGGATAGGAAAGTCCTTTGTAAGGTATTGGCTCTATGATGTAAAAAGGAATGCCAGTTTAGTCCTTGCTCTTGAAAAATGTGGTCCTATGTTGTAACTCTTATAATGAAATATAAGGAGTGAAACATGGTTGAAAATCCTAGAGGATGACCTCCCTAGGTAGTGGATGTACATCTCCTAGTTTTGAGGTTGGAACCACTATAAATAAGTTGTGTTATTTTTTGCGTATTCAATCTCTCTCTTCCTTGCTATGCATGTTTAGTTTCACTCAAATTTGATACATGCAATATTATCTGGGGATATAACTTGAACGTATAATGAACTTTGTTTAAGTGGTTGTAGATCTATTCACCCCCCTCTAGAATTCATTATAGATCCAACAATTGGTATCATGGTGGGTCTTCTATAAGCAATACTTCCACAAGTAGAAGATGATGGGCGATGATCAAAGTGGGAGATACTACATCAATGTTTTGATCTTTGATGGGATCAACTTCCTCTATTGTTAGAGAAGAATTTGATATAACATTCAATGATCAATTCTCAAACTATGGACAATGGTGGATCTTACATACAAGCAAATGGAGGCAAAAATGGAAGAGCGGGATGTTCTACCTTGAAGAAAGAAACCTTGAAAGAAAGATTCATCTGCATCCTCTATGCCTCACTTTCCGCAACCAAGTTCAATAAAAAATTCTTCTTGTGACACAAGCTATGAGATATGGAGGAATCTTTGTTTCACTTATTAGGGGACAAAGAAAGTGAAGGAAAGTAGATTATATATGCTCAATGGTCTTCTTTGAAAGTTTAACATGTAAAAGGAGGAAAGGGTAGCTGAAATGTTCTCAAGGATCAACACTATTGTAAATTGTCTTTTCTTCCTAGGTCATCCTATGGATCAAGGAATGATAAACTCAAAGATCCTTAGGTATCTTCCCAAACAATGGCAAAAAAGATGACTACTATTGAAGAAACAACGTCTCTTGATAAAATTCTTATTGAAAGCTCATAGGAAAGCTACAAGCCTTTGAAGTGAGAATTGATAAGAAAGAAGATGAAGAAAATCTAGAAGAGAAAGAATATAAAAAGGTGAAGGAGAGTGCATCAAAATCTTAAGTTGAAGCCATTGTGCAACAACATGTCACTTGCAAATATTTTCATCTGCAAGTGAAAATGCCATGTATACCAAAGATAGATACTTCAAAGGCAAGTCTTTCACCTCCACCTGATGCTTCAAATGTGAAAGAATGTGACATCCCCGAATTTTGATTTCTCCAAACCCTATTGGGAATGAGAGGTCAGAATCCGAAAACATCATCCAATCATATCAGAAAGCGATGCGGAAGCATAATACACATACATGAACATACAACAATAACATTCTCATCATTCAACGTGTATATTTATAAAATGAATTACATTTACATATTAAAAGAAGATTTACAAGTCTATGAACATGTATGCTAATCAGGATCTACACAATAGGTACAACCTGTACAACTTGCTCACATCTTGTTATTTTATCCCATGCTAGCTATGAACCTAAAACATACGTGAAACAGCGAATCAACATAAAGTTGGTACGTGGTTGAAAGATACTATACTATGCTGGCATATTTAAAATACTTGAAAAAGAAGAAAGAAAAATGAAAGCATTATTTAAGGCAGAAATTTAGGTAAACCCAAGTTATTAACTATATTTCAATGGACATGTATTACTATGGTGGACTTAGCACAAACATATATTATTGGGCCCTATCCCCGCGTACCTTGTACCATTAGGGATCTCCCCGCTTACCTTGTACCATTAGGGAGGTGCTAGTCAACATTAATACTTTCCCTCTCTAGTAGGGAGATTAATGAACCATCAGTAACTACATTCCATTTTCTTTCTTTAGTGTTCTTATTGTTCAAGGCGGAAATGACAATACATATAAATCTACATCCAACAATGTATTTCAAATACAAGCAAGCAAGTACATATATTTAACATCCAGCAAATCTAGTCATATAATTATATCCACGTACTTGAGTTCAGATATTCCTCACATATCCATGATCATCTAGAACTTTGTCCATGACCTGATTAAATATAATTGAGCATCATTAATACAAGGTTCATCATTATTAAAGGTATTTGTGTCCAATTTAGGGTTTAACCAAACCTAGGTTCCATCTGATCTTAAATATGTTTATGACATTTTTCTACTGATCTATATGTCATAAGTAAGGTCTGGTATGAATTTCATATTTTTCTGATGCCTTATCTATTATCTATAATTAATATGAGGATTAAACATGTAATTTAGGCATTAATGAGAAAAGGCCTAACATAGATCAATAAAACCCATATCAGAGTTCACAAGTGGGTTTCCAGTGTTATTAAAGTTATACTACAATTTTCTGAGAATTAATATCACCTGGATACTATATATTTCAACTAATGGACTCTAAATCATATACATTAATATCATCATCAGTTGTTCTTCAAAAGTCTGATCTAAGGGTCCAGTGGTGTAGAGGATACCTTTCTGAATCTGGGGGTATTTTTCGGGAATTTATTGGGCACTAGAGCTATTTTTTATGTATTATACAAGATATAGACATATTCTGGAATTTTAGGAGGTATTTACCTTTTTGGGATTTTCTTGGCCGTTGATCTCATCTTCAGATCACTCAAATGCTCTCCACATTGCTCCATAAGTGGGGCACAATTCAGGGTCTGATAACCCTACTGAGTTGGCTGGTTTGGGCTCTTGGACCCGTCCGTTCTCTCTCTCCTACCCATAGCATACCTCGATCGCATGGACAGCCGACTGGATATGCGGAACTTGTTTCCCCACTCCTACGAGTGTCACGCCTGGCCATCTCCGGCCACCTGTAGCACCACATCCTCATAGATTACTGTGATCCCAGACTGTCAGTAACTCCTACTCTGGCTTAAAGACGTCTGCGACCACAGATCGGGGAAGATGCCACGCTGAAGCTCTGCCTTCGTCGATAGCACGTCACCACCGTGAGAGAAGGAAGATCGGCGAGCGGTGGCATGCAGGGAGTGCCAAAAGAGGAACTATGGGGTGTTTCCAAGTTTGGAAGGTGTTGAAGCTTATCAGCTGCATTCCTTTGAGGCGAAGGGGTGGCTGGAACACAAGATCGAAGAGTAACTAGCTCCCAGCGCAGCCGTAGGAATGCAGAAGGGGAAAAAGCCTGATCTTTACTATGGAGCTTATGACTAGGGACGATTGAAGGAGGGGGGCAAGCACTACACGGCTATACCTCGATGCTCCAGGGAATCCATCGGCGCCTTGTCTACCCAGACATACACAAGGACCCGATCTACAAGGTGGATGGATCCCCGGCCTGTGGGGTGCCCTGTTTGCTCTGCAAAACAGAGCGGTGCGCCCCTTCCGCTTCGGTGGGATCATGTGGGCCGTCCGACCACCCTAGGCTCACGGAAGAAGAGTATGCAACACAAGCACCTTCCTCATCACGGACGCCTACTCTGTGAGCCATTCACAATGGCCGCCGGTGTATGGGTGGAGGAGTGGGTTTCAGGCTTGGATAGATGTCGGAGAAGACCAGAAGGACGAGGGAAGAAGGAAGAGGAGTTGACTAGCCTATAGAAGCCACCTCATTGCCTAATTATCAGGTTCATTGAGTAGGTATCAACAAAACACAACCAACGATGCATATGGAATGAGTCAATTTCCCATATAAATCGGAGGATAAGAGGGAAATTGATCTGTGCCTATTCTTCCATGGAATCCGGAGGTAGGAGACAAGTCTTCACTGTTGGATCCTCAAGGGAGGACTGGATTGGACCGTGTATCTGCGTCACAGGTGCCTCACTTAAAAAAAAGGTTGCATGACATCTAATCTGTCACAGACGTATGTACTAAATACCCAAAAGACCAAAGTGTGAACATACTTATATCACTAATGTCCTCAACTTGAAATGGATACAACTGTTTGTAACAATCTCTAAAAATTCTGAAACTTTAGACATAGGCTCATAATATCCTAAAGCATCTTCTTTGAAAGTTTGAGACACAAACTCTATTATTTGATCATGCAAATAAATTCTTCAAAGAACCTCATAATTTTGGTGTACAAACCTTGAATTCAATTCGAATAATCATCAAATCTTGATCCTACATGTCCATAAACATGTGTTATGATACTAACATACCTCAAGGCTCATTAATTGGCTACTTGAGTTTGTTGTGACTACTAATTAGAACTTTTAGCCTCATAAGTACCCAACCTCACTAATAAAAGTTATTCATCATAATTGAACTCAACTTGGTCTGGGAATCATCAATTGCATATCAAGCTATTTTGGGGTGAAAAGAGCTAGTAATTAAATAACCAATTCCTCAATTTGGGACCAATCATCTAAATGACACACATCGTCTTAAAATACTATATTGGTTATCAGAGCCCTAAAATATGGGTTATCACATTCACCCCACCTTATATAGAATTTCGTCCTCGAAATTCGACTAATCTCATTCTTAAGAGGCTTTTTAGGAGTTCAACTTCATATACATCATCATTGATTAGGTTCTAAGACCACCATAATTGCATGCACTCTAAGTTGTCAGCTTAGGATCTAGAGATTCTTAGGTGTGACCACCCCACCTTATATATGTGGAAACATCACTTCATGTCTTAGCCATAGCATGACATTATGATATCTTAGGATTACATCACCTCTAAGGGTACAAGTTTTATTCATACTTTTAATGCTCAGGAGGAATTCATTTATATGCCATGATATTCAGATCGTTCAAATCTAACATCATTAATATCTTACGATGATTTCAGCATTAGAGGAGATTTATCTTCATCCTTGATATTAGAATTTTTCTACTTAAGAAGGGCTAACGTAACATGTTTGACCATTAGGGTTTCACCCTATGGTGTGATATTCATACTCAACTTAGAAGCATACATTGCGAAGGATCAAAGTTACAAACTATATTTCTGATCACATATCCTATGATCCAAAAGTATCTTTATATCAAGTTCATGAGTTCAACTTTTTATGTCTTGCATGTATTATGTAAAGGGAAAAAGATAATATACTAAGTTTATCCCATGATCTCAGCATCATATCTTTCATGTTTCATATGAAGGGGAAGAGAATATTTTAAAGTCAACTTATCATGATTTCAATCTTAGGTACCACATGTATGATATAGGAAGGGAATATAGAATAGGTCAAGCTTATACGAGTGACTCCTCATATATAAATCATCCATATAGCTCAAGTGAGGTTTTTATCATCATATATTAAGAAAGAGAAGAAGAAGGGATAACATGTATTTTGAGTATATTTTGCACAAAGCATCATACTCTCATAACTAAAGTTCATATATTACCTCACTTGCAACTAATGATGAGATTCACAAAATATGTCACTCTAGCTAGGACTTAACTCAGCCAAAGGATTGACTTTATCATATGGGTCATCTACCCATCCTTTTCTTTTACCCAATTCTCACCTATAGATTTGAATCGTGTGTAAGGACTCAACTCAACACTCAAGAGTAATCTAGTGTAGGACACTTTTTTAACACATATCTCATATATTGGAGGCTAGGTCCTATGACCTTCTCCCTGTGGGTCTTACTCTCTCTAGAGTTCACCACATATCTCATCCTACTACTAGACATCCTCTGTGTATAAGAGCTTGAGGGCCATGCACACTCATCTCTATCTTAACTTAGCTTATCTTAAGTAGGAAAAAGGGAATGTACTTTCGTCATCAAGATTTTGCATAAATTCTACTAAATTGGATTCAACAACTATACAACTTAAACCTTTATAAGGAAACTTATAGCATCAGAGATCAAACTTAGATAAGATTTCACATGCTTATTTCAACTATCATTCTATCATCTAATCTATGTATCACATATCTTGATAAGGCTCTAGACATCTAATCTAGACTACTCTCTCTTCTAGACTGATGTCACTCCCTTTCACTTAGGTTGCATGAACACTAACTACTCTACAGTGTGAGGGACACATTTTTTTTATTTACATATATATAATAAAATATCATATAGTTTTTCTTCGAGAAAGAAGACGTCAGAGAAAACACTCGAGGCTCGAGCCGATTGGAAAACAAAACCAAATCAGCAAAACCGAGTGCCCCACACAGTAGATAGTCTAGTTCCCTATAACCTAGTGAAATGGTGAGAACTTGGTGTACACTAGTGTAGCTACCCAATACATATGAGCTCTATATGCAAAGTGTTTCAGACACTTGTCTAAACCTAGTTCTCGAACATCTAGGTTCTAACCTAGAGGCTAAGCCAATCTTTATTCCTATAGAACAACTTACTAAATTTCTAGGGTTTAAAGTGAAAGGTGAAAATTAGTTTTCTTGTTTCATGGTGAGCAATTGTTAGGTGTAGCTATTGTTCATGCTCTGATACCAACTGTGACGTCCCCGAATTTTGATTTCTCCAAACCCTATTGGGAATGAGAGGTCAGAATATGAAAATATCATCTAATCATATCAGAAAGCGATGCAGAAGCATAATATGCATACATGAACATACAACCATAACATTCTCATCATTCAACATGTATATTTATAAAATGAATTACATTTACATATTAAAAGAAGATTTACAAGTCTATGAACATGTATGCTAATCAGGATCTACACAATAGGTACAACCTGTACAACTTGCTCACATCCTGTTATTTTATCCCATGCTAGCTCTGAACCTAAAACATACGTGAAACAGCGAATCAACATAAAGTTGGTACGTGGTTGAAAGATACTATACAATGCTGGCATATTTAAAATACTTGAAAAAGAAGAAAGAAAAATGAAAGCATTATTTAAGGCAGAAATTCAGGTAAACCCAAGTTATTAACTATATTTTAATGGACATGTATTACTATGGTGGACTTAGCACAAACATATATTATTGGACCCTATCCCCGCATACCTTGTACCATTAGGGATCTCCCCGCGTACCTTGTACCATTAGGGAGGTGCTAGTCAACATTAATACTTTCCCTCTCTAGTAGGGAGATTAATGAACCATCAGTAACTACATTCCATTTTCTTTCTTTAGTGTTCTTATTGTTCAAGGCGGAAATGACAATACATATAAATCTACATCCAACAATGTATTTCAAATACAAGCAAGCAAGTACATATATTTAACATCCAGCAAATCTAGTCATATAATTATATCCACGTACCTGAGTTCAGACATTCCTCACGTATCCATGATCATCTAGAACTTTGTCCATGACCTAATTAAATATAATTGAGCATCATTAATACAAGGTTCATCATTATTAAAGGTATTTGTGTCCAATTTAGGGTTTAACCAAACCTAGGTTCCATCTGATCTTAAATATGTTTATGACATTTTTCTACTGATCTATATGTCATAAGTAAGGTCTGGTATGAATTTCATATTTTTCTGATGCCTTATCTATTATCTATAATTAATATGAGGATTAAACATGTAATTTAGGCATTAATGAGAGAAGGCCTAACATAGATCAATAAAACCCAGATCAGAGTTCACAAGTGGGTTTCCAGTGTTATTAAAGTTCTACTAAAATTTTCTGAGAATTAATATCACCTGGATACTATTTATTTCAACTAATGGACTCTAAATCATCTACATTAATATCATCATCAGTTGTTCTTCAAAAGTATGATCTAAGAGCTAGTAGTGTAGAGGATACCTTTATAAATCTGGGGGTATTTTTCGGGAATTTATTGGGCACTAGAGCTATTTTCTATGTATTATACAAGATATAGACATATTCTGGAATTTTAGGAGGTATTTACCTTTTTGGGATTTTCTTGGCCGTTGATCTCATCTTCAGATCACTCAAATGCTCTCCACATTTCTCCATAAGTGGGGGATAGTTCAGGGTCTGATAACCCTACTGAGTTGGCTGGTTTGGGCTCTTGGACCCGTCGGTCCTCTCTCTCCTACCCATAGCATACCTTGATCGCGTGGACAGCCGACTGGATATGCGGAACTTGTTTCCCCACTCCTGCGAGTGTCGTGCCTGGCCATCTCCGGCCACCTGTAGCACCACATCCTCATAGATTACTGTGATCCCAGACCGTCAGTAACTCCTACTCTGTCTTAGAGACGTCTGCGACCACAGATCGGGGAAGATGCCACACTGAAGCTCTTCCTTCGTCGATAACACGTCACCACCGTGAGAGAAGGAAGATCGGCGAGCGGTGGCATGCAGGGAGTGCCAAAAGAGGAACCTTGGGGTGTTTCCAAGTTTGGAAGGTGTTGAAGCTTATCAGCTGCATTCCTTTGAGGGGAAGGGGTGGCTGGAACACAAGATCAAAGAGTGACTAGCTCCCAGCGCAGCCGTAGGAAAGTAGAAGGGGAAAAAGCATGATCGTTACTATGGAGCTGATGACTAGGGACGATTGAAGGAGGGGGGTGAGCACTACACGGATATACCTCGACGCTCCAGGGAATCCATCGGCGCCTTGTCTACCTAGACATACACAAGGACCCGATCTACTAGGTGGATGGATCCCCAGCCTGTGGGGTGCCCTGTTTGCTCTGCAAAACAGAGTTGTGCACCCCTTCTGCTTCGGTGGGATCGTGTGGGTCGTCCGGCCACCCTAGGCTCACGGAAGAAGAGTATGCAACGCAAGCACCTTCCTCATCACGGACGCCTCCTCTGTGAGCCGTTCACAATGTCCGCCGGTGTATGGGTGGAGGAGTGGGTTTCAGGCTTGGATAGATGTCGGAGAAGACCAGAAGGACGAGGGCGGAAGGAAGAGGAGTCGACTAGCCTGTAGAAGCCACCTCATTGTCTAATTATCAGGTTTGTTGAGTAGGTATCAACAAAACACAGCCAACGATGCATATGGAATGAGTCAATTTCCCATATAAATCGGAGGATAAGAGCGAAATTGATCTGTGCCTATTCTTCCATGGAATCCGGAGGTAGGAGACAAGTCTTCACTATTGGATCCTCAAGGGCGGACTGAATTGGACCGTGTATCGGTGTCACAGGTGCCTCACTTAAAAAAAGGTTATGTGACATCTAATCTGTCACAGACGTATGTACTAAATACCCAAAAGACCAAAGTGTGAACATACTTATATCATTAATGTCCTCAACTTCAAATGGATACAGTTGTTTGTAACAATCTCTAAAAATTCTGAAACTTTAGACATAGGCTCATAATATCCTAAAGCATCTTCTGTGAAAGTTTGAGACACAAACTCTATTATTTTATTATGCAAATAAATTCTTCAAAGAACCTCATAATTTTGGTGTACAAACCTTGAATTCAATTCGAATAATCATCAAATCTTGATCCTACATGTCCATAAACATGTGTTATGATACTAACATACCTCAAGGCTCATTAATTGGCTACTTGAGTTTGTTGTGACTACTAATTAGAACTTTTAACCTCATAAGTACCCAAGCTCACTAATAAAAGTTATTCATCATAATTGAACTCAACTTGGTCTGGGAATCATCAATTGCATATCAAGCTATTTTGGAGTGAAAAGAGCTAGTAATTAAATAACCAATTCCTCAATTTGGGACCAATCATCTAAATGACACACATGGTCTTAAAATACTATATTGGTTATCAGAGCCCTAAAATATGGGTTATCACAAAGAAGGTCACATCAAGGAAGATTGCCAACAAGGAAAAAAGACCCATCAACACAAGAGAAGGGTAGAGATGAACAAGAAGAAGGATATATAGCATAAAAGATTGAGTCACTCCTCCAGTTAATGCTCAAGTGAATATTCTCGTGGAGGATCTAGATAAATCTCTATTGAAAATGGAGAATGACACTTTGCTCTCATGCCAAGTTCAAATGAATACTCAAGTGAGGTACATCTAAACTCTTTAGATTTAGAATCCTTAATTGACGTTATTCTTATTACCCATGCATCTCTTACGTCTACTAAGCATAAAAAGAAAAACCTTACTAAGATAGTTGATAACTTTCATGAATAAAAGATGATGTTCAACATGCTAACATTTGCTTGAAAGATGATGTTAACAATCTCCAAAATCATTTTAGAACTTGAATTGAAATTCAATGGTGTTGAGATAAAAAACAATACTCATCTTAGTCAAGTAGGTGATATGAAACTTCAAAATTCTATATTGCTTGATAAGATTAGATTTCTAGAAGTTCGAACTCTTATGCTTAGTTCTAATAAGGAGCATAAAAAATTGTAAATTCTCTCATGATAGATATTAATGTTCTTAGAACTAAAAATGAGGACAAAGAGTTTTTTTGTAAGGAATCAAATATGAAAATATGTTCATATTTCTTAGATTACTTTGCTTGAAAGTGAAAATTCTTCCTTGCTTGCTAAAATCAATGTTATTGAATCTTGTTCTAACTCCACTAGTAGAGATGATAATGTTGTTGCTCTTCGTATTAAAATAAATTCTTACATTACTAAGGATCTTTGCTTAAAGACTGATCTTTTGCATGCTAGAGAAAATATTGTTTTTGGTGAACGCTAGAGATGATATTAGTCACTTGTGTTCTACTATTATGTTTCCTATGCATGCTAGTCATAGTTTGAGATCCTTTTGCAAAAAAAAATAAATGGTAAAAAGAATCTTAATTAAATCCTAGACAATACTACCAAACAAGTGGGTAGAGATGGTATTGGAGTTGATAGTAGCCAAAGGAACAACAAAGACAATGGATCTCCAACTTTATATGGAGAATCCTCTAGTTCTAAGGCTATGGGCTTATTTAATTCTTGCAAGGAAATTGGTCATTATTCTAAATATTACACTTTTAGGAAAGCAACCAAGAGTAATATAATTTGGGTTGCTAAAATAAATGATCTGGACCCAAAAATATGATTGGAAACCCTTTCATCTTTCTTCTTGTAGGTAACTTGAAAATTGGATTGACATGATCTATCGATTTGCAATTTGTTTGACCAATCCACAAAAATTATGAAAGGTGAGATCTGTATGGGTTGGCAACAAGTGAAATAGGAATGGTAAGAACAAAGATAAATATATTCTTTCTCATATCCAAACATTCTCATTTTGCCATGTTTGTATGCGCTTTACATATGTGTTTGAGTTAAAATGGTTACATTGTGATTTTCATCACATTCTTGCTCAAAAATGACCCTTGATGCTTTCATTGTGCATTACTAACTTGCTTATACACATTTGGATATTATCTATATTTTTATCATGCCTCTAGATATGTGTTTGTAAAATATATGTGCTTTTTTATATCAACAGCTGTCGATTGAGTTTGTCCTAAGGAAACTGGACTGACAGGCACCAATGGGTCTTTCCATCAACTATTGTCGATCGAGAAGTTCAACCCAGAAACGCAATTGAAAATACAATGTGTTGAATATACATATGGTTAATTAGATGAGAATTTCCCTCTCCACTAGACTTTCTCAACTAATAGCCTTATTCTATGGCACTCCCCTTGGTACATTTATATGATATACATCTTGTCGTGCTTTAAAATGCCTATCTTGCATGCAACTCTATATTTATACTATCCCTAAATTGGTAACTCTATACCTTTCAATTACTTGTCTTGAGTTGTTACACATGTTTTGATGATGATCACTTTGGATATCTTGTTTATGCTTTAAATTATGTCCATTGTTCTCTAACTTGCTACATTTGTAGTAGTATATATTGTTTTGATACTAAATTGAGTTTCTTTGGGGTAACCAACTTTTGGTAAAGATGCATATTTTATAGTGAATGATATCCACTCGTGTTGCTTCTTAAATTGTATATTTCTTTATCTAGATATTTCTCTGCATCTACTCATAGACTGTTCTTAAACTTGTGAATTCTTTGTTATGACATAGATCCTACTAGTATCCCTAACTTGTGATATCATCTACTAGTAGTCCATCTACATGTAGTTCTAGTCTTTTTCATCAATTGGTATTGTTGTACATAAATTGGTATTCAACAATATACTATGCTTGTTTTTGTTTCATAATACTCAAACTTGTTCCTTGATTTGCATATCTACTATATTGAGTTACTTGGTTGCATAACATTTCCTTACTTTTTGCTAAAATTACATCTAGGGATGTTTTAATGCATGTCTTGATTGGCTTTACGTACATTTCTTTGACAAGACCTTAGTTTTATTTTTCTATTATACTCTCCCCTTCTCTAGTAAGTTGTGTTTTAGATCTTCAACCCCCTCACTTTTTGAAATGACAAAGAGGGAGAAGACATGTCTTGAGAGAACACATAAATGTAGAAAATATATGAGCAGAAGACATAGTTTCTATAAGTGCTATGAAAGCTAGCCATGCAGGAGGTGTAGTATCAATTGAGGAGGAGTATGAAAACTCCATGAGCATCAACTAAGAGGGTTCATATGAACTCAATTTTATTAAAACCCCTAGGTTTCTTCAAAGGTCTGATTTTACTTAAATGCTTTCACTACATTATGGAATTGTTTATCATCCTCAAAAATGGGGTGAATGTTGACTCAAGTTATAAATTGACTAAACCTTGTTATGAAGATGACTAGACCATTCCACATATTTCATCTAATTCTTCTACTTGAGTAATTCTATATTAGACAGACACACTCCAAATGACTAAACTTGCAATCCTAAGATGGAGAAATCAAGTCATACATACATAAAGATAAATATTGAAGAATATATGGTTTTGTCCTTAGATCTTTTATGTAAATCACTTTTCATGATTATTTGACTAGTAATTAAGCTCAATGTGTAATAAATTGAATTAGGATGAATTACGAGCACTTTTTGGGCATTTGTTATAAGTCATCAAAGACTGGATTGTCAACCAAGTTTGTCCTAGTGGCAACTCAGCCAATAGCCAAACCTGGCCTATGGAAATACCCAGGGTTACTGAGTTTGTCACGGTGGCAACTCGATCGACACCCTACACTAGCAAAACAAATCCAGCCATTGGCAACATTTCATCCCAGATAAACTTGACCAACAAATGCAAATTATTTTGTCATATTGTATTGTCAGTCAAGTTTCCCTAAAGGCAACTCAACCAACAACATTTTACGGTAAAGTGAAAAAGTGCTTCCAGTCATTATTGTGTTACAAAACTCAATAATATAACTATTGGAACACTCATAATGGCTAGAATTCGATCATAATTGTCTCAACCTCAACTATAAATATAACCCCTTGGGATTCATCCCACGGTTATTCAAGCACTACGAAGGTCCCTATACTATAATTGAGAGATGTTTTCTTCCCATGAGCCTACATTCACTCTCATGATATCAATCACTTCCTACATCCATTAGAGTGAGTGGAGATTTGTAAGAGAACTAGTGCTACATGTATATCTTTTTAGGATCTCACTTCCTCTACCTCCTAATCTCTCTTTCTACCATGAAAATGAAGATACTCTCTCTTGGATAAGAGAAGGGAAGAAGAAGAAGAAGGGAAGGAGTTCCTTGGTGAAAAGCTTCTTTTTGTTGTCAAAGGTATAAGATCCAAGTCAACAGTGGGTATAATCTTGAAGGTAGAAGACTTGTTGCAAGAGTGGATTAGTCCTTAGAGAAGGCCGAAGAACATTTCCAAGAGTAGGTAGGTCCTTGATAAGTTGGAATACCCTTGGTCATGGATAGGTAATCCTTTGTAAGGTTATTGGTTCCTTTATTCAAAAATGAATTCAAATTTATCCCTTGCTCTTGAAAAGGGTGGTCTTATGTTATAACTCGTATAATGGAATATAAGGAGTGATACATGGTCCAAAATAGTAGAGGATGACATATCTAGGTAGTGGATGTACATCGCCTAGATTAGAACTTGGAACCACTATAAATAATTTGTGTTACATTTTTCTTTTTCAATCTCTCTCTCCCTTTCTATTTATGTTTAGTTGCACTCAAATTGCATACATGCAATATTATCTTGTTATGTAACTTGAAGGTGTTTAGTTTAAGTGGTTTAGCTCTATCTCTCCCCTTTTGAGCCCATTATAGATCCAATACTAAAAGACCCAAGTCAGATATCATTTATATCAATAATATTATGAACTTCACATAATTACATCTCTTTGTAGAAATCTACAAACATTATGAAATTTTAGATAGAGTCTTATTGTATTCTAGAGTAGCTTCTATCAATGTTTGAGACATAAAATCCATTAATTGATCATGCAAATAAATTCTTCAAACAAATATATAAATCTATGTATAAACCTTGAATTTAAATATAAATAATCATCAAATATTGATCTGACAAGTCCATAAATAGTAGTTATGATCCCAACATACCTCAGGGCTCATTAATTGACTACTTGGGTTTGATGTAACTACTAAATGGACCTCCTTTCCTCATAAGTACCCAAGTCGAGTAATAAAAACTTGTTCATCATAATTGAAATTAAATTTCATGATCATTGTTCACATCATTGATCACACTTTATGGTTAATATTATCCAAATTTGAATGATCAATTTCTATCAACCATCTATACCAAATTTATGATCATCATATATTATATTGAGTATTAAAACCCTAAAGTTAGGGTTATCACACTATGTTTTAAGATGTGGTTGTTGAGAGTTGTGGGATGCTTCCAGGATCCCTCCTTGCCTACCAATTGAAATCTATTCACCACCCATTTGTGCCTCCAACCCTACCTTCTTGTGTGGTGTCATATCTTAGGGGTGGGCACCGTACAATATCTACAAACAATTCAATTAGCCTAGAATACCTCTAATGCAGAATGTATTCGTACTATCCAATGCATAAGCATGAATTTAGGACAAATAAGTGATAACACCCAAATTAGCGCATATTTTCTATGCATTTTATCCATAGTTTTGTGCCACTTTAGTCTTAATATGCACTCTTTTGTTCATGTTTTATGATTTCTGTCTCACATTAGATAAAAGTAGTAAAAATAGCCAATAATGTAGCGAATTAGCCAATATTTGACTTGCAGGCACCAAAACTAGCCAATTTTAGGACTCTCAAGTATCGAACCTGAAAAGACAAGAATTCCAGGGCCTGGCCGATATAGCTACCCGATATGCTCTGCCCGATACGGCTGCCCGATATGGTCTGGCCGATACAGCTGGCCGATACGACTGCCCGATACGGCCTGCCCGATATGGCCTGCCCGATATGGCTGGCCGATACAGCTTCCTGACACTCCCCCTGCCCGACACGGTCTTCGAGCAACAATCATATTGGCCCACCTGATGCCTCAAGATCGAAGCCACAGATGAAGGACACGTGGACTAATAAAAGCTACAACTCCCATCAACTCGCTGCTTATAAATAACAGCTGCCAACCTACAAAGAGGGAAGAGCTGGAGGGAGGACCCTACAAGAGCTAGTTCCTAGACCAAGGAGCTAGTGTGTCGAGTTCCCCAAAAGTCTGTTGCCCGATACGGACTGCCCGATATGGATTCCCGATAAAGATGCCTGATACGGACTGCCCCATACGAACTGCCCAATACGGACTGCCCGATATGGTCGCCTGATACGGTCTAGAGAGAGAGAGAGCCGAGGAGTCCAGAGGGACGAAGAGAAGACCCAAGGGCCGAGATACGACCTACACAGAGGTTGAGGAGTGAGAGCCACCTCTCCTCTATGGGCTATATCTCTTTCCTCTTCTCTTTCATTCTACTACATTCCTTTGTTTCTTGTAGAAATGATGTTTATCCATCTTTGTTCGGTGCCAACTATGCTTGTCTATGGCTAGTTAGCTCCTTCTTGGATATGTAGCCCGATCAAGGCATGTTTATATACTTTTTCCTTAAGCAAGTAGATTCATATCAGATCTAGTATGTTTCTTGTTCTATTTTCTCTTTCCAAGTTATGATTGCTAGTTTGGTTGATCTCTTACTCACTTGAATTGATGTTTCTGCCTGTATCAAGAGATTTGTTGTAGGAATAGCTAAGAGATGATAGTTTGGATCTGAACCCGAGAGGAGGACGATCCAAGGTATTCTATTCCTAACACCTCGGAATATCCTAAGACCCACGAGGGAACTTAGTGTATTCGGAGGTGTTGATATGTCATTTCTCGAGAGAGGGTCATTGACATATTGTTGATGGTTTTAGTCACGCATCGCGAGAGCGAGTAGGACGACCCCACAGGACAGATGCCACAGTGCATACTAGATGCTTGCTTGGGTGTTCAAGGGTTGTCTATGCCCAAGAACGAGTACATAGACTGCCCCATTTGTGGTTACATAGCCAGGAACTCTCTTTCTCTGATTAGTAGAATCACGAGCTCTGTTTTGTTTTGTTTTGTTTTCTTTGTTTTGTTTTATATCGTGACAACCTGCTAGACTTGTTCTAGCACTTACTTTTATTGACTATCGTCTTGTCTTATTTGACTAAAGAACGAGATCTGTGGCGTCCTAAACGTCACCACATCCCTGTGTTTGACCCCGTATATCTACTTTGACCCCATAATAAAGTTGCGGGGGACTAGAAGGTTTTGGGTTATAAATTTAAAGCTTGATTCCTTCGTTTGTCCCGCGTTCATTTCCGGATGCGTGAAAAGGCCGATTAACTTTTGGCGCTGTTGTCGGGGACGTGGATTTCCACGTTTACATGCCTAGTAGATTTTTGTTCTGTCATTATAAGCTTGTATATACCTGCATAGTTTTCCTCTTTATTTACACATACTTGTTCATATATACTAAATCACTTTTCTTTTTCTCATACCTTTTTTTCAGCCATGGACCTTGCTTCCGCAAGACAAGTCATCTTGTCCACCTGTCCTCCTGAGTTTTTCCGCAGTTCCGACTGCTGGCAAATAATTGAAGGCCGTGCTCTACAACTAGTCGAGTTATACTCACCTCCACCATCGTCATATGTTGAAATTCCAACAAAGGAGACTGCCAGTCAACCATCGACCCCCATTCTATCATGGGATCAAGAACTGATTAAGGTAGTGGAGTTGACTAGGGAAAGTATTCAAGCACTCACCTCCTTAGCCCCTCATCTCCAAGAAGATGTCGATACAATGCAACAACGGCTAGAAGAGCAGGATCATCATCTCAAAGTAGCCATCGAGGCTGCAGACTGCAGTAGAAGTCTAGTTCAAACTGTTGAGCGAGGATTCGTTCAAGCGCATCAGTTTGGTACAACAGGTCAGCAACAGATGTGCATGGCAGAATCAACGAGTCTCGAAAGCATTGCTGCTCAAGTACAACAACTTCATGATAAAGATGTTGAACAAGGCAGGAGGCTCCAAGAGCTCATCGATTTGGTTACAATTCGGTTACAACTGCCATCACAAGAGAATAAAGATGTTAGTCATCAAGACCATTCCATTGGGTCTGAAGTGGAGTATGCACCATCATCCTATTCAAACCATCAACTGGATTCACTGGGATTTTTCTATGAAGACCAACCCACTTGGGGAAGCCCTTCATTCTATCCAGAGGACCCAGCTGATGAGTCAATGGAAGAAATGAGTCATAGACATGAATGGGTCTATGATGACGATGATGAAGACTCAAAAAGCCAATCGACCTCACAACCAAAAGGTTGGTTTGAGGAACCAGAGTTAGATATTAAACCAGACCAGAGTGACATTTCTCATATTGAGACTTGTCATTTCGCTTTGAGCAGTACACCAACCATGCTTTGGAACAATTTGTTCGACGACGACGATGACAGCTGCTCGACATGGAGCAGTGAGTATAGTAACGAAGACGAGTTGGAGAAGCACGAGCCATCATTCGCCACCATACCTTTACAAGGCTTGGTGGACGTCAAGGGGGTAGGATGGATGGTTTAGTACAACATGGCTGCTGAGCATGAAGACACCCCTAACTCCACACCAGGTGATAAGCTTGGGGTGGTATAACTAAATACAAATTCTTCAGGGGGGTATTTTTTGCTTAGAAGATGATTGGATGACTCAGACAGTACATGAAGATTTATCTGAGCATCCAACCTCAAGTGCAAAGATGGAGAGAGAAGATATGAGTTCTCAAGATGACGTCCAACCTCTCTCATCTATTTAATCCTGTGTCAACATCCCAGGACCTTCATTTTTAGATTCATATAATGAAAGGTACCTTGAGGATGATTTGCCAAAGAATTCATCCCAGTGCAGCTCAAATCAATTCCAGCACAAAGATGACTTCACTGAGTCGCCAGATTTTACTTTTCTTCTTCAGACTCGGCAGGGCCAGCACATCCGCCTATTCTACTCATATTATGTGGCAGAACCCGTCAGCAAGAAATAGGTGACACTGGTCCCAAAACTCAGAATTTGGAATCCCAGTGTCGATATCATGGGGCAGCCACCCCCTTTTCTATTACCCACGCTCCTGCTCTTTTATTACAATAAATTTTGCTTTTCATGTTCTTGTTAGTTTCTTTCCTCTAACTGTTTTATATCCTTGAATCCATGCATCATCTTTAGAACTTCAATAACTGCCATTAACAATCATGCATTCCTGCCTCACTATTTCAAGTTTAAGTCTTGCTTGAGGACGAGCAAACTCTTAATCTTGGGGTGGTAGGCTTCGCCCTTCTTTCTCTTCACCCTTCTTGCATGCACGTTTATTTCTTGCATATATCATAAGCTTGTAGCTTCGCAATTATGGTTATGTGGTGCGACTCTAATAGATAAATGCTTGACTTTATGCCTACTTGCACAGTTTTTATCTTAAAAATTGCTTGACCTCTTGCTTGACTTCTCTTTGACTCTTTCCTTGAGTTTGGTAATAAATCTAAGGTTATGTCCCTTTTACATAGATTAAAGCTAAATTCCCTTGATCTATGTTGTGAATGGCGAATCCATGGTAAAGGATCGTTGGAATGAGATAAAACATGATTAAAGAATCCTAGCTGCGGTTTCACAAGCTTGCCTCTATTCTAAGGATTCTTGAATCATAATTTCTACTTCTCACACAGGTATCAAGAAGATTATGATGGGCTTTGAGATATGATCAAGATGAAATGTTTCTCCTTGATGGACTACGTGCCTTCTCACATTATATTGAGTCAAAAATATGAAAAATATAAAAATGTGCAAAAGAGGCTTGGCTGCCCACAAAATCCCAAAGATATCTATATAGTTCTCACCCAAGCCTACAAATAGAATGCAGATGATAAAAGCCTGAGTGTGAACAATAAATGAGTGTTGTTTTCTCTTTTAGGAGAGTTTATGATGGTGCCCAGCCGGTATATGACTACGCTCATGAACGCATATATGTCGTGCCTGGTAGTACCACTCTAAAAGCTCATTAGAGAGTCACTAGGAACCTCCTAGGTGACCTATGAGACAATCTCAGTAGCAGGGTTGGTTCGGGCGTAGTACGAGGAGTTCATCTCACTGCTTTGGACCAACTGGTTCGGACTGCAGGAACTGTTGCTCGCTACATGGACCAACCTGACACAGATCGGGATCCTCAGAAGTCATTAGAGTCTTTTTTTGCTTTGTTTCTTAAGACATGAATAAGTGAGAGGTGTGGTATTCCTGATTGGTTTGTATGGATTCATGGTGATGGCTCATTGCTCATCACCCGCGTCATCACCTGTGTGACAACTCTTTCATGTTTAAATAATTATGATTCAAACCCTCATGAGTATCAGCAGGCTGTAGTTAATTCGCTTAATCTTGCCTGGACACTCTTTGATCTTGCTTTGGCAGGATTGTGCTTATTTGGTGGGGGTTTGTTCTGAAATGACATGGATCAAGAGTATTTATGTTTGAAACTGTTTTTTCTTAACCTTAGCATTTATTGCCAAGCTTAATTTGGATGTTATCTTTTTGTTCTTTGAGCCCAGTCTTGCTTGAGGACAAGCAAGTTTTAAGCTTGGGGTAGTTGATAACAGCCAAACTAGCGCATATTTTCTATGTATTTTATCTATAGTTTTGTGCCACTTTAGTTTTAGTATGCACTCTTTTGTTCATGTTTTATGATTTTTGTCTCGCATTAGATAAAAGTAGTAAAAATAGCCAATAATGTAGCTAATTAGCCAATTTTTGACTTGCTGGCACCAAAATTAGCCAATTTTAGGACTCTCAAGTATCGAACCTAAAAAGACAAGAATTCCAGGGCCTGGCCGATACAGCTGCCCGATATGGTCTGGCCTATACGGCTGCCCGATACGGTCTGACCGATACAGCTGGCCGATACGGCTTCCCGATACCGCCTGCCCGATATGGCCTGCCCGATATGGCTGGCTGATACAGCTGCCTGACACTCCCCCTGCCCGACACAGTCTTCGAGCGACAGTCATATTGGCCCACCTGATGCCTCAAGATCGAAGCCACAGATGAAGGACACGTGGACCAATAAAAGCTACAACTCCCATCAACTCGCTACCTATAAATAGCAGCTGCCAACCTACAAAGAGGGAAGAGCCGGAGGGAGGACCCTGCAAGAGCTAGTTCCTAGACCAAGGAGCTAGTGTGTCGAGTTCCCCAAAAGTTTGTTGCCCGATACGGACTACCCGATACGGACTGCCCGATACAGACTGCCCGATACGGATGCCCGATACGGATTGCCCGATACGGTCGCCCGATACGGTCTAGAGAGAGAGAGAGCCGAGGAGTCTAGAGGGACGAAGAGAAGACCCAAGGGTCGAGATCCGACCTGCACAGAGGCCAAGGAGTTAGAGACACCTCTCCTCTACGGGCTATATGTCTTCCCTCTTCTCTTTCATTCTACTGCATTCCTTTGTTTCTTGTACAAACGATGTTTATCCATCTTTGTTCGGTGCCAGCTATGCTTGTCTATGGCTAGTTATCTCCTTCTTGGCTATGTAGCCCGATCTGGGTATGTTTATATACTTTTTCCTTAAGCAAGTAGATTCATATCGGATGTAGTATGTTTCTTGTTCTATTTTCTCTTTCCAAGTTATGATTGCTAGTTTGGTTGATCTCTTACTCGCTTGAACTGTTGTTTCTGCCTGTATCGAGAGATTCGTTGTAGGAATAGCTAAGAGATGATAGTTTGGATCTGAACCCAAGAGGAGGATGACCCAAGGTATTCTATTCCTAACACCCCTGAATATCTTAAGACTCGTGAGGGAACTTAGTGTATTATGAGGTGTTGATATGGCATTCCTCGAGAGAGGGTCATTGACATATTGTTGATGGTTTTAGTCACGCATCGCGAGAGCGAGTTGGACAACCCCATAGGACATATGCCACTGTGCGTACTAGATGCTTGCTTGGGTGTTCAAGGGTTGTCTATGCCCGAGAATGAGTACATAGACTGCCTCATTTGTGGTTACATAGCCAGGAACTCTCTTTCTCTGATTAGTAGAATCACGAGCTCTGTTTTGTTTTATTTTGTTTTCTTTGTTTTGTTTTATATCATTACAACCCACTAGACTAGTTCTAGCACTTACTTTTATCGACTATCGTCTTGGCTTATCTGACTAAAGAACGAGATTTGTGGTGTCCTAAACGTCACCACGTCCCTGTGTTCGACCCCATATATCTACTTCGACTCCGTAATAAAGTTGTGCGGGCCTAGAAGGCTTCGGGTTATAAATTTAAAGCTTGATTCCTTCCTTTGTTCCACGTTCATTTCCGAACGCGTGAAAAAGGCCGATTAATAAGACAAGATAATAAACCCCAAAACCAAATATCCAATCATTTCTAAATTGTTATCATTCAACAAAGATGTAAAATAAATATTAAAAAAATCAAAATAATTCCCATGAGAATAAACAAGGTCCCAAATAATATATATTAGTAGGTATTTATACAACTGCATCATGAGTGATAGAGGTCACCAAAACTTTATACAAAAGAATATTACCATTCCTATATACCAAATGTAGATCATATACAAGGCATATTGTTGTTTCATTGTATTTCAAAAGCCAAAATCGTGGGAAGTTTGAAAATGGAGTTTCCACGATGTTTATAAGGACCAATATAGTAAGAGGATAAGGTAGGATAGTTCATTCATAGATCAAGGTGAGGAACTTGGTTATAAGTAAAGAAGATTTTAGTCACCCACATCACACAAAAACTCTATATTGTAGTTTCTAGACATGTCAAAAATGAGTTTCTACGTTGTAAAGCTAGGCTAGATAAGAAAAACATGAAGGAAAATTTCCCTTCGTGTAAGTTAAATAAAAAGTAAAATATTTATATAAATAATAAATTAGATTAGTTATCTCAGGTGCTCATCATCACATTATTATGGGATAAAAGATGAGTGGTGTATAAGGGTGTTCATTATGGTTAGACCTAATATACCATTCTCAGGCATTCTAAGAGATGAAGAAGGGTCTTATTACTTTATTCTTCAAAAAAAGAGAGGGTTGGGATAAAAAAATGTTACTTACCTTCTTCAATGTCTCTTCCTATAACCTTAAGGGTTTATCTAGGGTATTAGTGGTTGAAGATGAAGATTTTGGATTTATGGTGGCTATCTCTACAATGGAGAGGTGCTCAGTTGCTAAAATGTGCTCCACTAGGTTTTTAGATGGAGACCTCTTTAAATGATGAGTTATATTTGGCTTAGGACTAAGCCTCTCATTAAGAGAAAAAGGTCTGAAAAAATGTGGGGTGTGTAATTTAGGTATGCCCTATATTCAAAAGATTTTTCGGGCGGTCACGTATCTGCCTCATCTAGTTGGAACACATGATAGGGAAACGTGGGGCGTACACGTTTCATGTGCCCCACTTTTTGGTTCCCTAAAAGGATTTTAAAAGGGTGATCGTTTGACCATTTTGTGGTGCTTCTTACTCTCTTAAGTTTGATTCACACTTGCTATGTGCCTCAAATGACCTTGGTCTCCATTGAAATCTTAGTGAGGATGACGTGGTAAATGATTCTGAATATGTGACAAGGGAATGGAATTAGTTGCATATCTAGGTAGTACCAAATTGGTTTTGATTGTTAGTGTCATGATCTAAGTATCTTTTTTGGGTGATTTCAGTGTGGTAGTCCTAATTTAATATTCAAGAAAAGTAGCCATTACAAAGCATTGATTAATGAACTGTATATTATGGTGGACAATCTTCCCATTTGTTTACCACCTAAATTTTACAATTTTAACCTCACAGGAGATATTAGGATCATATCCAATTAATTCATTAATGACTATCAATCTTAGTGATTGTTGAATTGTATCTTGAACTTTGATCACATATCTAATAAAGTCTCAAGGTATGATGGATTGTGGGTCACTATATTGAATCATTTATATGTATCCAAACATCTCATGGGATATTACATCAAGATCATGAGATGTCTATATTACTTCCCCATATTCTAGTGCAACTTTATGCCATCTATCAATATTTCAATAACTACATTTACACCATATTATTTCTAAATCTATTATGATTTTGAATTTGTTTTTTTCTATTTTGATTTGACTTGATAATCACTTTAATTGACATTTATCATGATTTTTAATGAATTCATCAACTAAATTTGGTACTTGAAAATGGAGCATCAAAACATACAACTAAAAATTTAGTCATGAATTCATAATCACATGAAACGCCTTTCCTTGGGCTGTAGCATACAAAGACAACTTTAAGACACAATAAAGTACAAACTCCTACCTCTACTTACTACTTCCTTGGAAATGGGAGGTTCTCACTAATAAAACCCTAGCATGGTGCTTTGACCCAAAAATTGGATGGAAAACCATGAGAGTCAGGCAAATGTCCCAACAAGAGATAAACTAGATGTAGAGTGCTCAAAGTATAAAAAGTTTACCATACATGTTGACTTAGGTTGTTGAGTTATATACATCACATTGTGCAAAAAAAAACAATGAAGGCATTATATACTAGATGCAAGTAATATCCACAAGGCACACTAGACGTATAAAAGAAGTACAATGTGGAAGTGGAAAGAAGGTTGAGAGTTAAAGTTAGCTAGCTTGATTAAATATTTTGTTGTTAATCCAAAGGGTACTTTGGTGTATTGTTCAAAATATTTTCTAATGACTACAAGTTCTCTTAGTCCATAGTAAAGTATCTTGGGTTTAACTAGTCACAATTAAAGCCCACCATGTCTTGGTTTGTGTGAGCATGAAAATATGGGCTCATTATCTTATGTCTGATATAAATCATCAGGCCTTCTTGGATACTCATCTAGAGGCGCCAATATTATCACATAAGAAATAATGTCTTCTGTCATCAGAACACATTATTTTGAATATCATTTGTCAAAATTCTTATAAGGATCCATGCCATAGAACAATGACATGGTGGGATTTAATTGTGACTAGTTAATCCCAAGATATTGTACTACGAACTAAGAGAACTTGTATGATGATGATCATTTGTTAAAATTTCATATAACAATAGGAGATAATGGCCTTGGCCACACTCATATGAATGAGTAAATTCTAGGTGTTTAGGGATACTTCATATGGTTTCTTGGTAACCCACTTATTCTCAACAGTTATGACTCAGATTACTGATTTAGAATTTCTAGATTTCTATAAGAATTCTCATTTTTCTTGCACTACTTTAGAACAATAGTGAATTTATAAATATACATGGAATTGTATGATTAGAGTTTCTCTTGTTTAATTAGTTTGACTACTCATCTTTTTTAAGGAAGAGGGTAAAATCTAGAGATTTACAATATTGTATGGAAAAGTGAATTAATATATACATATATATGTATCTTTTAGGCTTTATTTGTATATGATATGGACATGCAAAGATAGTAACTTCACCATTTTATACTATAAAAGTGAAATATCTTATTTAGGGATCAAAATCCATCATTTAATGTAACAATACTATCCTATATCAAGAAGGAACATTTTTTTCTAATGTTTCAACAAAATTTCTATCATTTGAGCTAAATATACCTAAAGTGGTAGAAAACATTAAGTTTGCATTTTAGTGCAATATAAACATAGAGAGACTTCATGATATGGCATTAAAAATTCCATCCCTTTTAATTCTATAGCATCAAGCCACATTATGAAGGGGGACAATTATGAAGTTGGCAAACATTTAACCAAAAACTCCAGCAAAAAAAACCCATCATGAGATCGTTTGTCGTATGTTTAGTGGGTAAGGGGATTATATGTAGGAATAAAAAAGATTGAATAGAGGATAAATGTCTTTCCTTTTGTAATAAAGTCATGTCAAAAAATCTAGAAAATGATACCCCAGCCCAAAGTCTCCACCATTCAATATCCAAATGATTACTTTGTCATGCATTGGCACCAACTAAGCTAAAAGGGGAAGAAATGATATTTCATAGAATATTGAGTAATTCATCCAAGAACACACATAGAAGAAGAAGTAACATCAAACATGAGAAGAAAGGAATACAATTATATATTTGGCATCCATAATGTTAGCAAGGTGATGTATGATTTCATATTTAAAAATCTTAAAGAATCACCCAGGTGTAAGAGCTTCTATCAAGTATCGCCTTCTCCGGATCCAAATAAACTTCTCTAGACCCAAAATCAACTAAAATAGGCTTGGTTTAAAAGTAACACATACATATAGGAGTGGATGTGAGATGAATGAATTTCGTCCATATACATGCCACTCTGACCACCTTATTGACCCAAAAATGGCCACTTTGACCTCAAAATCCAGACTAAGAACTTAAAAAGCACATCCTTTGACCTCGAAAAATATGCATCAACCTTCCTTGGAATGCGTCAACCTCAAAACATGATTGAAGCATTCCATAACACCCACTTTGACCCAATTATTTTCATCCTCTCATAGCTTCTATTTGACTGCTACCACTTAGGCAATGAAAAAATAGCTTCTATATGTATATTCATATGTACATATACATATAAATACAACCCGATTTGCAATAAGGATTGGCTTGAACCAGTTCTGAGAAAATATAAACTAGTCTTATGATTACAACATAGCTTTTCTGGATCTCTGTATCTTGTTTTGTTTTGTGCCCTGCGATTGTATGCCATAATAACTAAAAGTCAGCAGACAGATCCCAAAATAAGGAGCTATTGATTGCATTCCATCTTTTTTTGTATAAAAATCACCGACACCTTAGATCGGGATCTTACAAATGCAACCAATAAAATCTAACATATCATTAAGAACAAGGTGTACTATATATTAGTAATTAAGAGGCAATTGTCCTAAATATAAAACCATTCGCTAAAGTGAGATATTCTTATGTTTATCACTTAGTAATTTTTGAATAAATAAAAGTTGCTTAGCTAGAAACATCATATAAGTAAGAAGATGTAATAAGGAGAGAACAATTAATGACATTCTTTTATCCAAAGAATATTTTAGGTGTATTTCCTACATATTCAACAACATATTATGGTCATTGATCAGGTACCCAATGGAAGGGTCTGTAAGGGTGCTTGAGATTAGCTACCCTTATATGGACATTGTATGCCTTACCTTAACATCTCAAGTAAGATGCCCAACCTTGTGCCCTTATCCCGGGAATACAAGCAGATACACAAGATTTTTATAATCGACAAATATAATTATGTTCAAGGTTTGTTCGACATATCTCAAGCAAAATAAACGTAGTAATCATAGGGAACAAGTAGTTCAAACAAGTAACTACTAGCCAAGAATTCATACGAGCATACATACAGACAAACCAATAATACAATAGGGTCTAGATATTAAGCTCACCTTAAAAGTAGAGGACAAGATATAAAAAAGATCTTTAGAGTTGGTCTAGCCCAGGTGGACCTAAGATGCAAAATATATAACATAGGGTCTTAGATCAAATGAATTTTGATAATCAAAATAGCATGTGATTCATGTGTATGTTCCCTTAGACCTAGGTTTCACTTATTTAAATCTTAGTTTCAAACGAGCATGCATGTATTCAATCATAGACTAAAAGCCATACCAACACCTTAGGCGTAGGAGATACATACACATTATGAGTAATGTTAAATGTTGATAAACTCTTATTTGAAGATAGGGGGCATACTATTTGGTTTATAATCATGTTTCAACATTCAAGATCATGATTAAGTCATGTTAGATCAATTCCATGCAATAAGGTCATATTTCCAAGTCATATAATCATTAAGTAGATGCATTTGAGATTAAGGGTTGTAAACATGAAAAATCTATTGATTTTATGTCATAAAATACAAGAATATAGTCCAAACAACCCATAAGTGAAATCAAGTCAAGCTATGATTCATGTGTAGACTATAAGGAACTAAAAGAGTGCATGAGTGTGCCACATAGCATTTCATGTCACAAAACATTAAAGTGATTATTAGAGGTTTAAACATGGAAGCTTGATCACCAAGTATTATTATATGTACATAGGGTAAGGATAAAAACATATAAGTAATTAACATCATTTTGTATGGAATACAAGGACTTCAAGTCATGGGAGTCACTAAGGCAAAGGTAGCATGAGACTTGAGTCAAAAATGACACTTATCATCAGAAAGATTTCTGATTTCGAATTCATGTGATAATATGATAGCAAGAAAGGCTAAACTTTTAATATTGATCGTTACATAATGTATACACATAAATGAGTGGCATTTATGTCAAGAAAGTCATTTAGGGTATAAAAAAGGGGTCCAAGCCATCAACCATGTCAAGAGAGGGGTAAAGTTTACTGATTAGGGATGCAATAATATCTGGGAACACAAGGAATCAAAGGTTGCCACTTGGTAGCATATAGGATCAAGTTTTAGCATTTAGTATCACTAAACATCCTCAAAGTATTTTAACCAAGAATTATAAGGAAAATAGTAGCGATGTTAGTAAAACTAAGCTTCAAAGGTATTTTATTGAATATATCACCTTTTTATATTAAAAAGCATATATCATATGATGTATTTGACCAAGGGGATTGTGAGATACAATTTTTCAAACATTTTCTCTAGTGTGGTTATTTAAGAGCCTCAGATCTCGATCTGGTGATCAAGGAAGGGCTATGTAGCCCTGGGAACTACGTTTTCAACCCAACGGCATATCCTAGTCACTCGCCACCTATGTGCTCGTGAGCGGTTGGTAGGCACTCTCCACCACTTCCCAACTGCATGACAACTTCGTGGGATGGGGTGCTCACAATCAACATCCTAGAGAGGAGTCGCCGATGCAGCCTCGATGTTGGGGTGCTCACGATTGAACGATCAAGGATTCCCCTTGCATCTCGCATAGATAGGAGTAGCTGATGCAGTGGCCATGGTGGCGAGCTTACTGGAGTTCAACATAAAGGTGAAGAAGATGCCACTACAAACCTTAGAAAGAGGCCGCTCATCCTTTTCTCAGTCTCTCGGGGCCATATAAACCCTCTGATGGTGTCTGGGAGGACCAAGGATGAAAGCCCTAAATTTTGCACTGCGTCGGCGCCGGAGGAGTGGATTAGGGGGCGAGGTGTAGATGGCATCTAGGGACCACGATAAGAAGGGAAAAGAGAGGAGAAAGGAAATTGGAGGGGTTTTATACACAAACTGAGTCTCAAAGGAGTCAAAAATGGCGGGGAAAAGGGGGTGTTTGGTGAGCTTCCACACCAAGGGGTAGGTGGCTCCAGCGTCCATGGCACTGGTGAACCATACGGAGGTTAGGGATAGAAGTGTAGCCGTCCGATTTGGCCCTAATCCATGGTAGCAAAATCCAAGGGCCGTGATTTAGCTATAGGAGAATTGAGGCAAGTGATTGGCTAGCTGAGAAGGGGTGGATCGCCAAATGAAAGGAGGTGCCATTCCATGCCAAGTATTGGGCCCAAGAGGGACTTAACTCGGTTTAAAAAGAGCCAAACTCAAGATTAAATCAAGGACACTTCCAAGAGGCATATCTCTCTCATCCTAGCTCAGAATTGAGTAAAATTAGATGCGTTGGAAATGTGAGAATGAGCTATAAAATAAGGTTAGGGTACAAAACTCTACAATGATATGTATAAAATTAAGGAGAAGTTTATGATGCGTGATATGAACTGAACACTATATTAGAGTCATATTGAGTGTCACTAGGGTGTCACTTGCACTCAGTAGCTATCAATTATGCACAATTATGCGTTGAATCACGTATTCAATCATAAAATTGAAGGTAAGCCAATAACATTGGACAAGGTAGTGTTTAGAGTTATGGAACGAAGGAGGGAGAAACATCCAATTTATCACAGAACCCCTAGATATTAAACAAAAGAGCTTTTGTTCTTTCCAATAAGATTTCTTGAATGATCAAACTCAACGACCAACTTTGATATGTTACCCCTTTGTGGTATCAACTTGTTCATCATGGTGATGCCCCTTATTTTTTTATTTTTCTTTAAGTTGATAATCAAGTGGAACAAGATCCTTAGGACGTACATCCTTAACCTAAAATTGACAAAAAAACACATATTGGTCATAAACAAATATGACTTATCAAATTTGATACAACAAGATAGACATATTATAAAATACATAGTGTTGATAAAATAAGACACAACTTACACCAGTGTTAGTAGGATGTTTCTCATCCTCACGGTAATCATCATCACGATCATTATACTCATCGTCAGATGCCATATGAAAAAATGTCATATAAAAATAGTCAAATAATGAAATATAAGATTATAAAATGCACGTCTAATATTTAAAAAAATAAAAGCATGCCTCTAATATTGAGATATTTTATCAATTAACATTCCCTCAGTGTGATCTTCACGCACATATAAGTCAGTGTCAGTTTCAATATCTAGTGTTAGCAAGCCAACTAAGAAAGGACTGGAGTCATCATACTTGTCATAGTACTCTTATTCATCTATAGGAGCTTCAAAGAACTATCTTTTACCATGAAGAACAATTGACCATTTTTCATTTGTAGGATCATCGATATAAAATAATTTCTTCAACTATGATGCCATTATGAATAGTTCACTCTTCTCACTCATCCTTTCAAAATTCACTAATGTGAAACCCAATTCATCCACTACAACTCCTTTGGTGTTATCAACCCAATTACACTTAAAAACCAGATTTTTGAAATCTACATAGTCTAACTCCCATATGACTTCAATGATGCCATGATATTATATTTTAGCTTCACATGGACTCTTATCCTTCTCACTAGAAAAAAACAGTGAAGACGCTTTAAGGGTGACCCCACTATATTGGATGACACTCTTATCATCTTGACGCTTTGTGTAATATGACAACTCATTTATGTCAAACCCTTCATAAGACATAAAATTCATTTTTTCTTTAAAGGTGAGGCATTTGATATTTTTAGAAACATTATTTGGTGTTTGAAATAGTTGACTTAAGACTTTATCTTCAAACCACCTAATAAATGTCTTGTTATGGTCTCTAGCAAGCCACATTGAATTTGCTTGAGGATATTGTTTCTTGATGAAATTGGTATGTTCGGTGATATAAACACTCACTTCATCGATGTTATGTAAAATATTTAAGTGAGCGTGTTCCCACAGCTCACAATTGATTACTTAAACTCTTGCTCCTAAAGTACCTTTGTTAGAATATCCCTCAATATTCTTGTCATTTATAGAAGTTGCATTACAACTTAGAAAGTCACTACAAAAGTCCATAACCTTCCTCTCCACATGACCCTCAATAATACTCCCTTCAGACCGATAATGGTTTTGAACATCACCTTTAAAAACACTCATGTACCATTCAAAAAGATTAATCCAATGCAAGAAAACTGGTCCCAAACTTTTCACTTCCCTAGTCAAATGGACAACAAGATGTACCATGATATCAAAGAATGAAGGAGGAAAATACATCTCAAGATGACGTAGGATAACAACCACTTTTCTTTGTAACTTATCAAGATTCTCAAGATCAATAACTTTGCTTCATAGAGTGTTGAAGAAGAAACAAAGTCAAGTAATTACAAACCTTACATGTTTCGACAGTATATATCGAATTTCCACTGAAAATATTTATTGCATTAGGTGTGAGAATCGTGAGATTTAAGACCTATCAGTGTCAAATCTTCCAATGATACCAGTCTACAGATATCTGAAGAGTATCCCTGTGGTACATTAACATTAAGCAATCACTCACAAAAAGTTTTCTTCTCCTTTCTAGACAACATGTAACAAGAAAGAGGTAAATATGTTTTGAGATAACTGTTAACTACTTTTACTATATTTTCCTTATTTCTATTTCATGTAGGTCCATTCTAGATTTGATGTCATCTTTAGTCTTACCTGGTATATTCAACAGATTACCAATGATGCGATCACAAACATTATTCTCAACATGCATGACATCAATATAATGCCTAACTACCAAAAACCTCCAATATGAAAGATCCCAAAATATTAATGTTATGACCCACTCCAAAGCTAACTAGTAAGTTCAATGATCATAACATCATTAAGATGATTAAGTTAAGTAAGCACAACACTTAGTGCATCATCAAGTTGAATAAGTAAGTGCTTAAGATGTGATCAGTGCTTTCATCTAGTGTTACTTACCTTGAGAAGGTAGAGATTTTTGTGCTTGAAGTTTTGCAAAAAGAATCACATGATTTGGACCTCTGAGGCAATAGTTATGCCATTTTTATTTTCCTTTGACCTAAAGTGTAAATTTCCCGTAAGTTATTAACCTTTCTTCCTTATCCCCTTCTTCCCAAATGAACCCGAGCACCGCTTGAGAAGCGGTGCCCAGCAGTTCGATCGGGAGCAGCAAATGGGGGGGGGGGGCGATTTTGGGTGATTTTGGGCATCACAACAAGGATTTGAGCTCCGTCCACCCTTCTTCTTCCTCCATCCTTCCTCTACCTCGCCCACCTGCAGCCTGATCAACACAACAGCACGGGTGGTGCCCAACAACATTGGTCGGCCAAGCAGCCGCAGTAGAGGCTAGGGGTCGCCTTGGCTGTGGCCAACACACCAAATCGCTACCACCAAGCTCGTCTTCGAGATCCATGTCCAAATCCGCAGCCAATAGCTGTGTTTAGGCACTCATCTAGCAAGGGTAGCACCCATCAAGCAAGCAGCAGTAGCAGCTGCTTGAAGCAGTGGCCAGGGCGTCATTCCGGTGCGAGAAACCACCTCCAATCATCAGCATCAAGCTCGGCCAAGAGGCCTAAGCAGAAATACTCAACCAATAGTCCTCAATCAACACCTAACCGAGTCTCTTCTTCAACCTGTTCATGAGAAACGGATACTATGTGAAACTGGTTCAAATTCAGGGCTATCCAGAGGTAGAAGACGACCCAACGAATGCCTGAAAATAGGCTCTGGACCGTTCTATTTAACTCTGAAAGTCCGTTAATTTTAGTTGAATTTGCATTTTTCGCTGGTAACAGTGGTTATTAGGTGCTATGTAGTATTGGTGTCGCCTGACTTTTATTTCATGTTTTGCTTCTTTACACTTTGAATGATCTAGTTTATTATCTGATTCACTGTGGTTCAAACTAGCGGAATTACATGGTTGATCGAAACCTAAGTTATTCAGTTTAAAAGTTGAAATCAGTAGAACACGACCAATAACTATACGGTTAGGGTATAAACTCAGGCCATGAAATTTTAGCAATTAATTTGAAGCATGATTTTAAAGAAATGATAATGACATGAAAATATTCAATGAAAACCCTAGTTGCACGCTCTCTTCTATGTTTAATGTGAGTGATTTAATATTTACACGAGTCGACACATTTCTCAGAAATATTATTAGAATTCCTCAGTTATTATTAATAATTCATGTCATAATAAGTAATTAACTCTTAACTGAGTTATGTGATGCACAAACCAGGACTAGGGTTAATGTGCACGTTTTTCAAGGAATTTTAGATAATTTACAGATGCTACTGACGATTTCTCATATGTCGAGTAATTTACTCTTATTAGTGCATTAAGAGGTTCAATTGCATGATTTTAGTGTATAAGTGCCAAGTTGACATGTATTCTATTTATTTAAGAATTTTAGCTTGCCTGCATTTATAGTATGTTGATTTCTCAGTGAATTACAGTGTTTGAGTATATTGCACTGCTAAGTTAGTAATGATATACATGTTGTATTTCTAAATTTCAGATAAATAGACTTGATACCATAGAAATACCAAAGCCAAGAATAAGTAAGAGAGAGATGCAATGTAGTAAGAGCTTTTCTAGGATAATAAAATAATAGATTGAAGGCCCTGACACCGTAGAATCTTTATGAGAGGCTTGTACCTTAGGGATGAAATGACCTACCCTGGCGGTACGTCTAGTATACGGGGGTCAGAACGCACCCACAGAGCGTACAAGGAGATGAAGCCCTTGAGGAAGTCTCCTAAGAGAATATAGGTTACCCAAAATGAATCGGAAGTCCCGGTGGTAACCCATAGGTACCCACAGAGCGTACCAAGTTGAAGCCCACAGAGTGTCTCAGACCCTCTGCCTGTGTACACAGCCTAGAGGAGGAGTCTAGTTTACGACACCATAGGAGTGCCAAGGCCAGAGAGCCAATTTTCCTATTGCAGACCAGGACAACAATCAGACTTAGCTTTCCCAGGGTGTCGGCTAAGTCTTGTACGGTGGTATCATAGTTCTCTACGAGTCTTCATATATAGAGTACACTGTATTTGATCAGGGCATAAGATAAAATATGTTCATATAGGTTCACATAATTTCTATAAGATAAAGAGTTAATAAAGATTTGAGTTAGTTTCACAGTAGTTGTCCTTTAAATGAAAATTTAATATTTTCTGTTATTTAATCATATCTACAGTCTTGCAACAGTTGTTTTCTCAATGAAATATTGACATCTCCTATTGTTTCTATTATATTACTTAGATCTGCTCAGTATATTATTATCTTGTATTTTATTCCGATTAATAAACATAAATGAGTTATCTACGATGGTTGGGTGAAATTCTATTCACTGAGCCAGTAGCTCACCAACCTACTGAAACATTTTTCAGGTCAGCGTCAGCACAAGGAAGTTGAAGGATCGTATCACCCAAGCTCTTAGAAAGTAGTTCATAGTTAGTTAGAGGTCTCTTAGTACTTTCCCCTCAGTCCTTGGGCATGTGGTGTGGTAGAGAGAGAAAGTAATGTAATATATAGTTTAGATTTCAGTTAACTGTTGTGTTTTACTTTCCGCATGAAAAATGTAATATGATGTGTAAATCTTCTTTATCTATCTAGTAATGTAAATAGTAGATGCTTCCACAGTTAGTAAGGTTTCAGTTTATTCTAAGTTAAAATATTTTTCCTTTAAGAAAATTTTAGGTGATTAAGAAAAAAAAAGTTAAGGGTGTATTGGTATTAAGTTGAATTCTCCTATCAGGTCCTAATCTCATGATTAGTGGTAATTGTGGGATCGAGGCGTGACAATTAACCTCTTCT
Source organism: Alisma plantago-aquatica (assembly GCA_963693085.1). Classification (NCBI taxonomy): domain Eukaryota; kingdom Viridiplantae; phylum Streptophyta; class Magnoliopsida; order Alismatales; family Alismataceae; genus Alisma; species Alisma plantago-aquatica. Next base: position 1,489,528,837 of record OY856409.1, read on the forward strand.
TGAATAAAGATTTGACACATTGTGTAGGAATGGTACATTGTGATCTCTTACAAATTAATTGACAAAGTCTTTTAGTCTTTCATAAACAACCTCCTCTCGTATAGGTTTAGGGGCATCCCGTTCCTCATTCGATCCATTGAGCACATTACACAACCTTCAATAAGAATGGACTTTTGGAAGAAACTTTCGATGACCAAGATATACAATCTTGCTGCCATGTTTTAGTCATATTGAATAAGTGATCTTTTCACATATAGGGCATGATTTGGATCCTTTTACACTATATTAAAATAAAGTCCCATATGCTGGAAAGTCATTAATAGTGCAAAACAATATAGCATACAAACGAAATGTCTCTCTATGCAAAGCATCATAGGTCATCACACCTTCCCCCCAAAGTTTCTTTAATTCATCAATCATAGGTTCAAGATAATCGTTAATATCATTTCTAGGTTGTTTAGAACCTAATATCAACAACGAATGCATAATGTACTTACTTTTCATACACAACTAGGGAGGAAGATTGTATATAACAAGTATATTAGGCAAAGTGCTATGTTGGCCACTCAATGTGTTGTATAGATTCATCCCATAGGTAAAAATCCCAAGTCTTAGATTCCTAACTTCTTCACCATACTCAGGGTACAATGAATCAATCTTCTTCCATTGTGGGAAATGAGACGCATGTCGTAGGATCCCAACATTATTTCTCTTAACCTCTACATGCCACCTTAAATTCTCCGCATCCATCGGATTTGAAAACAAGCATTGAAACTGTATTATTATAGGTAGATACCACATCACCTTGGTAAGAGAGCTAATTTTGGACTTCCCCAGATTCATCATTTTATACCTTGACGCCTCACATTTTGGACAATCTTTCAAATCAAAATAGTCCTTTTAAAATAACACACAATCATTTGGGCATGCATGTATCTTCCTAGCCGTCATTACCATTAGGGTATAATATTTTCTTTAATTCATATGTTGAGATTGGAAGCTCGTTGCCTTCAGGAAAAATTTCTTTCAATGAAGACAATAATAACATGAAGCTTTTTTCGCTCCATCTATTGTTAGACTTCAGATTATGCAATCTTAACATAAGGCTTAGCTTCGTAAACTTAGTACAACCTATGTCATTCCTATACCTATGATCCTATTTTCATCTTTCATATCCTAGGTTTTATGTAACATCATTTGATTCAATTCATTCTTCCATTTGGGTTAGTTCATTCATGCATCATTCACCCTAATTAATCAATATTATTCAACTACGCAATCTTGAAAATTAATTATTAAACTAAGTTAAATCAATCACTAATGAGAGAGAAAGAAAGAAATATTAATTAAGTAATATAACTAGTAAATCACCAATAAAAATATTAATTAATTAATTTAGGTCAAAATATTAATTGATTCAAATGTGGTCATGCATGTAGAGTAATAATTGTATCACATTCACACATTGAGTGCTATCTAGAAAAAACTTAGCAAAAGGAGTGATGATTTTTATGCCAAATAGGGACACAAATTTACTAAATTTAGGATTACAGTGAGGTATGATGTCAAATAAGAGTAAGATTACAACATATAAATGTGCATTAGAGTCCAAACAACACATAAATGTCCAAACAGGAGTACCACAACAAAAAAATATAAAAACCAAAAATGTTCTTACCTTCAGAAGGTTGGATATGATGACAGTGACTGAAGGCTGGAGGACGAGCACCTAGCAAAATGAGAGTGGTGACATCCAGTAGAAGTAGCGAATGCGAGCTCAACAACAACAGCAGAAGCCACGGAGGCGGCGGTTGGGATCATAAACCGGTGGTGGCAGTAGAGAGCTCAGCAGCAGTAGTGGTAGCATCCAGCAACAGCGGTGGCGAAGCAACAACAACAGTAGTTGTGGTGGAAGTGACAACGTATACAGGGATCACAAATTGCCAGAGAGAAGTAGGTCAGTTGTGAGGAAATAAAGAATAGAGAGAAAGTCTGTATTGCGCGGTGGCTATTAAGTTACCCATAGTCATTGTTTGTCTAGTAACATCGTCAACTAAGTACATTGTCGCCGGCTCGAACAACAATATGTATAATTAACTCCTAAACCAAATAAAAAATAGACAATGGTTTGGAGCCATATGCGCCAGTTATGTCTATAGAAACCAACAACTAACGACATATCCAAACAAAAAAATGGTTCTTGAGTTAGGGATATAGTTGTCTGTTTATCAAGCAAAATCGAAGAGTATGAAGTAATTTGGGGGAAATAGCTGAGCTTCCTAGGTTGGGCTCGGCGCAAGCCTTACAAGTTTCCTGGGTTACCAAAAAAAATTGGGGGAAAATATTTTCTCAGAGACATGGAGCAAAAATGTTACAACCCGATCTTTCATAGCAATATCTTTATCATATATGAGTAATATCTTACTTAAAAAATTTCAATAGAATATTTAGATAACCACAAAACAAAAAGATGAAAGAATATATTTCTAAACATAATGTTATTATGAAAAATAAATAATGGCTGAATAGAGGAAAAAAGGAGTGCGACAATATTTCACAAAATGTAGGCAAAAAGATATGTATCAAAAAAAATATTTTTGACCAATTTATTAGGCCTACAAGGGTCAATATGCAAAAATAGGACCTATTTGTAAGTACAAAATAAACTATAAGGACTTGATAGTAGTAGATAAATATTTCAATTTATTCTCCACAATCTTCTCAACATGAACACATCAGCCGCACCTTTTTCTTCTTCTCTTCGTATTCCTTCCCTTCCCCACATATCACCAATTCCCTCTCTTCCTTAGCTTTACACCTCTCTCCCTCCCTCCATCATCCCTATTGGTTAGAACCCATTCACCCAGCCACTCCATCATTCACGAGTAATCAATTCTCTAATACAACGCAGCAGAAACCTCAAGCAATCACGTTTTCACGGCTCTCTATCTCTCTCCCCGTTATTATTCATTTCCTAACAGCCAGCCTTCAAGATGACGGGCTCTCTATCTCTCTTCCCGTTATTCTTTCTTGCTCTCACCGCTTTCTCTTCTCCAGATAAGCCACCCAGTCTTTTCTCTCTCCACGTTCGCTGTTGTAGACAGGCAATAACCTGACTGACATGGCCCACCAGTAGCAAAATGAAAATGTAGCTCTCCATCTGCACGCGAGACTTCCTTTGTCCCGATGAGTCTCCTCACCGGACTACCGCCGCTATATTGTAGGAAACTTTGCGGCGCGCATAATATACGGAATTCCTCGGAAAAGGATACGTTGGAACCGCAGGAAGATGACAAGACACAACCATACATATCCCAACTGTCCATGAAACCAATGAACAGTTTCCACCATTGCACCGCCATACCGCCGGAGACGATGGAGAACGTGACAGCATGCTCCCTAGCCTACTTACTACCCTTTATCACCGCCCAGTACGTCGTGTCAACTTTACCATGCCATAAAAAAGAACTGTGAGCCGTCAGGACCAACCTATACAAAGCCTCTGCGCCACCTACGACCTCGCCGGCCATGGTCGCCGGAGATGACGTTCTGAGGACGACAACCCTATATTGATGCTTCATGACTACAGAAATGCATCCTATTCGCTCCTCTTGAGCACAGGAAGCTATAACCACCTATGAACTAGCCCCTAGCCTCCCCATTCCCCAAGAAATGATTCCTAAAATATCCATGGATAAGAAGGAGATGGGGATGAAGTCTCATCATTCTTTGGTCGACCTCAGGTGTTAGAACTGACCTCCATCGCTATAAATAGCTACCTGATGTTCCTGGACATCCTATGCTCAAGATAGAATCCACAACACTAGGTGAACAAACACCTTGACCACTTATTCACTTTCCTAAAGGTTCACCTTTCCTAAGACAAAAATCCACCTCCACACTCCCTTCCCTACCAATCACAACACCATATCCATTGTCCATAAACCCAAAGGTCTCAATTGTAGCTTGCCCACTCATTATATGCATCAAATACACTATCAACAACACCTTCTTTTCTACTACCACTAAAAAAAAATCTCAAGGCAAAGAAGTAACTAGGCTCAAGACCATCATTCAAGTGTGCCCACATTTGTACCTTGTCAAGGTAGGAAGTAAAACCTTTTCTTCTGAGTCCACACTCAAAGCAAATTCTTAATGTTGAGTTTTCATTCAAAGTAATTATGGATTTTATCGATATAATGTCCCCTAACAAAGAGGTCTTTTATCCCATTTTATTTATAAATCTCGTTCCCTTCATCAACTACACCTTTTGTGCAATAGATGTCAATATGTGTCGCTCTCTTTTTTTTCTTGAAAATTAGTATCACGGTGAAGTTTTGGGGTAACTTACGCTTACACCATAAAAATCGCAGTATTGTGAATATCGATGGTTTTCCTCATATTTTTGTCAAAAATTTGAATATCTATAGTTCAGAGAATGATAAAAAGTTTAATTGCTGAGATTCTTATCATGACATGTGATACTCTTGGTTAAGCTATGATTAAAATCAATTATTGTTGAGATTCCACCATTGAAGAGTGGTCTTACAGTCCCAGAGCCGGTGAGGACCGGAAGATCGAGATTGATATGATATGTTATGTTTGATCTGTATTGTATCCTTGGGATGGATAAGGGAGGAGGAATAGCCTATCCCTTACACCTACCCCACCTTGAGGGCAGCCAAAGTAATGTTGGTCTGTGAGATAAATCATCAAAGGTTGTGTATAATGACCACTGAGGTGACGGAACCTGCACTAGGCCGCCAGACCATGGAGAGATATGGTTAGAAACCAACCCCGCCTCGAGGGCAGAGCACGGGCTGTAGGACTACCCTTTGATTAGGCAACGAATCAGGGGCCTACAAACCACACCAGCGGTGTGTAACGGTGGAACAGAGGAAGATGTAAGGGTAGAATTAGCACATGTTTAATGTCGGTATCTATGTGATATGTTTAACGATGGTGTGTGAAGTGAATATATATATTATTGTTACTCATGGTCTATGTGACCTCAGTTGTGGTTGCAGGCCCCGAGCTGGATCTAGGGTTGGTTAACAATCCCTCTAGACAGAATGGGGAATGATACAATAAAATAAATTAAATAATAATTGCTAGATTTATTAAGTGTTTTACTTCACTATCACATGCTTCAACTTCCATACCACCTGACCAGTTTTATATGTATTTTTCCATTTATAATTTTATACATGTTATCAATGTTTTGGTATCCTTTCAACTCTATTTAAATTATTGTGCCTCTCTGTACTTAGACATTTGTCTAACTCCTCTTGGTATGGTTCTTGTTCCCCTCCCACCATAGATTGATTGTAGGTTGAAGTTTACATCACCGTGTGGATTCTCCTAACTAGGTCCTGGAGGGAGAAGCATCGAGTCTTTTGTTTATGCTTTTGTTATCTTATGCTTGTAGTTTGTAGTACGACTTCTTGCAAAGATGTAACATTTTAAGTTGGAACATATGTAACTCAAACTTAAATGTTGCTTTAAATTAAAGTGTCTGGTTACTATCTATTGCTTGATGCTTCTTCCATAATGCTCTCAAGTTTTTATCTCCCTAATTAATAGTTAATTGTGGAGGCAAAATCTGGGACGTTACAGAAAATACCTAGTTGTTGGTTTCTTTTAAGAAACTAAAAATTTAGACCCATCTCCAAAAAAATTGTAACCCACTGAGGGGTCTAAATTGTTGCTTGTATGGTAGAACCCACGACTAATGGGGGGGATAATTTTTTTTACGGGGACATGGGGCAAAAATTAATTGTCAGTTGTTTAGAAACCAACGCCTGAGTGAAAATTTTGGAGGCAATTTTTTTTCCTGAAAAATTGTATTTCATGGGAAATTTTAGACGTCAGATTTCTATGAACATAAACCGACGTTAAAGATGAAGCAGTACCCCTGTCTTTTTTAAATTGGCAGGACTTCACATATGGTGATGGTTGACATGAGGAACTGATGTTGTTAATAGATTGGTGTCAGTTTTTTAAGGAACCGACATCACTAAAAGTGACATTAAATGTCAGATCTGTACTAGTGATATGATCAACAGATAACTCGACTTAGTTACTCGAGTTAGGTAGCAGATATATGACATGTGTAAACAAACTTTATAAAAAATTTCAGTTTATTTGGACATTTATAGGTCATCTAAAGGAGGAAAAAATTATGTATTTTAAATTTGTTTTGTGTGTCGATTTGTTGTCTTTGAATGAGCGACATACACATCATAAAAATTGGCTCAAATTTTATATGTGGCCTATTTTATTGTAACTGAGAAAATCAATGGAACAAAATTTGCAAATTATGGTCTAGACAGGCAAAAACCATTAGAGTGTACGGCATAATTTGTACACTCGAGTGTATTCTAGCTTGACTCTCTCTCTCTCTCTCTGTATATATATATATATATATATATATATATATATATATATATATATATATATATTATATATATATATATATATATATATATATATATATATATTACTATAAAATAATCCTTTAACGTCGGTTAATTAAGGGCTTTAGTGTCAGTTTCCAAATGACACCCAAGTGGGCGCCGCTAAAGGTGGACCCCTTCGGCGTCGGTTCCCAACCGACCCCAAAACGCTTCCCGCCACCGAAAATGCGTCTGCAAAGGGACTATAGGTGTCAATTTTTTAAGAAAACTGACACTATAGAATGGTTACAGATGTCGGTTATTAAAAGAACCGACGTCGTTTTAATAACCGACGTCAAAACGCTTCCCACCACCAAAACTGTGCCAGCAAAGGGACTATAGGTGTCGATTTTTTAAGAAAATTGATACTATAGAATGGTTACAGACGTCGATTATTAAAAGAACCGACGTCAAAACGCTTCCCACCACTGAAAACGCACCAGCAAAGGGACTGTAGACGTCTATTTTTTAATAAAACCGACACTATAGAATGGATACAGACGTCAGTTATTAAAAGAACCGACGTCAAAATGCTTCCTGCCACCGAAAACGTGCCAACAAAGGGCCTATAGGTGTCGGTTTTGAAAGATAACTGACGCCATACAAGATGAACCGACGTCGGTTTTGTGCTAATAACCGACGTCATATCCCCTGCCACCACGACTGTGCTTCCCAGCACGGTCGTAGTTCCTGGCCACATAGACATCGATTTTTTGTCAAAAACTATCGTCGTATGTCTTTGGGGTCAGTTTTGTTCAAATAACCAACACCTATGATATGATTTTTTTTTCTTATCAGTTTGCAGGCCTGCTGTATGGCTGGTCAGCAGGATGAGAACCTACAGTTCAGTTTTGAACTGGAGGTTTATGACATCCATTGATATCAGTCAATAACAGGCCACAAACCTACAAAATTAATAAGATGGACACTATTATATATATTTGATTCACACACATGTATAAGCACATTTAATTCATATTATTTTTTCATCACACACATGTAGAAACTAGTAGCAACCTGCAGTTCCATTCATTTCATCTCTTTTCACATTCAGACACATGTAGAAACATTTATGTATTGATCATCTTCATAGACGCATATGACAATTCATAAAAATTCATTCACATTCACACAAAAATAATTATGAGAACAAAGTTATTCTTTATTCATCATTGTCATCATTGTCAATAAAATTATATTTAAAAATTCCCACTCTTTGTAGGGATTTTGCCCATTCTTCTCTTATAGCATCTAATTCATCTCTCGTATAGGGAGCATGTACATCGAAACGCTTTCCACCTGTGTTGAAGTCAGTAGTTTTAAAGACCTACAAAGAGAATGATGTATATATATAATTAATAATATATAATAAAATTGATATATTTCATATTATCTAATGAGACTATGTGTAATACCTTATGTATCGTATCGATTTCCATTATGGCATGTTTGATGATTAGGTCCATAAATCACATCACATAGTAGGAACATGCCCAACCGTTGTCTTGTGTAGAACATTATAAATTGAAACATACAAAATAATCAAAAATACTAATAAGCACAGTTCACATAAATAATATATACATCGGAGTCAGGAAATTACTTTCACATTCTCCTAAATTAGTGACAGATCCTTTTTCCTGGGGACCTTTCCTCCAGCTTTTTTGTACTCTTGTAAAGCCCTACATATGTTAATGTAACCCATTAAATTGCATAATTAAATAGTAATGTAGTAACAGATGTTAACAGATATAAAAACATGAAGTATTTCTTACGAGAATAATGGCCTTTTAATTGCATGTCCATATAATGTATCCAACTCATTCCCTGCAGGATCTAGATAATAGATAGTGAACGTCTTGGGGACAATAACTAGTAACTCTCAATTCTTACCACTACATGTAAGAAAGTAGAAAATTAATAACTCAAAATCCACAATAAAAATGTAATTTACTTAAGTCCAAATTATAAGCAAAGTAAACTTACTCGACATTGAATGGAGCTATTATCACCATCTTATTATTTTTACCAAAATATTGAAAAGTATCACAATAGTATGAAGTAACTGAATATGGTTCTACACCTACAAGACTAATCAAAGATGGAACCAAAAATCCCACACTGGAAAACCCAAAATCTGTACATATCTTGTGTAAGTGTCTGCAAAACATGTATTATTTATGCATTAATATATAAGAAACCAGATCACCGTATATAAAACAAGGTATATGGATGTATAAATAAGATCTCACCATATCCATGGCTCTATCATACATGTGTTCAGCCATTCATAATTAAACAACTCCAAAATATCTTGTATAAATATCTTATTTTCGTATGATTGACCTGCATTAATACATATGCATTAATATATATGTATGCAGAACTTGTATTACATATACATTAATATGTATGCTAAACTTGTATAAATAGATTGTTATCATATGATTTACCTGCAACATCCTCTAGAATAGTAATAATTATAGGGCAATTTGTATCATGTTCGCTGATCCATGCTTCCTCACCCCTACAATTAGGACCTATCGAGGCTTGTAGGTCCCTTAGAAGCCATCTTGAAATTCAAGGAGGTGGAGGCCGAGATGTAGGGGGTCTCGTCTTTTTGACCTGTATATATAATTTCAGATCAATTGACTCATATATACACACTAACAAATTAAAGTAATGAAAATTTATCATACAATATCAGTATAGAGGACATCTGCTTCGGGCCACAGTATCACTCTGCCTACTGCCTCACCAAGTGTTTCAGCATCTGGGTGTGCATGAGGCAGTGCAAGATCCATCTAGTCGGGGAGTATATGTATCAGGATCACACATACCACACCATCTAGTACTGGATACCCATGAAACATGCACCCTTTAAGAGGTGGGTAAGCCGATGCATCTGCAACGATATATTCTTGACTTTTTAGTCAACATGGCTTCAACCCCTACAAATTTACGTAAAGAATGTTATATGCATATATACACAAACATATCATCTTGAACGGACTAGATATTATGTCATAAAAATACTTACATAAGACGTGCTAGGTGGTGGGTCTATAGGATTACTCCCAACCTCTACTGTACGAGCAGTAGGAGAAGAGTGTCCCACCACAAGTACTGTCTGAGTGGCAATCTGAGATGCCTCCTACTTGCTAATTTCTTCATGGAGTCTCTTATCAAGTACTTCCTTGACTCTCCTATCAATTAATGAATCTACCTATATATGGATAAAAGAAACGCTAGCTTCTGATTATTGAATTCCCTTTCACAATAACACTCTAAAATAAGAATAGGTTACTTTAGTTTGTGAAAGTCCCACTTTTGGGATAGGTTTGCACTGGGATGACCCAAAGAATGCTTTTATGCCCACACCAGCGCCTGCAACCCTAACACGTCCAGGATGCTCTGGGTTACCTAGAGCAATTGTCAGTTCATCCCTTGTGCCCTGAGGGATGAACTTTCCTTCCTTCCTCTACTCATGTAGCTCCCGCTAATCACCATCAACAAAAATTAGTAAGTAAACATAACAATAATCAATATCGATCGATTCCTTTAAGAGTTAATTTTTACCATTTTTGCAGCTGCCTCAGTATTTGCGGGCTTCAATATGTCTCCCTTCTTGTTTTGCCTCCAAGCTATCCACATAGCATGAGAGGCAGAGGTGCGGGAGCAGTAGTAGAGGACTCTGCAATCTCCAGAGTAGTAGTAGGCTGAGCAGACTCAACCTGTAGTCTTTGGCGAACGCCTGCATATCCTCTTGGACCCATTGTATGGTCGTGCACATTCAGTGCACGCCTTGCTCGTTGAGCATCGATGATAGCCTAGTAAGTTAGCACATTGATTTGGTTAGTAACACTAAAGGTTAATCTTGAATTGGTGAAAACATAAAAATGTATATTAATTAAATTGGGAGTGGCGCTTAATACCTTGAATTCATTTGTTTTTCTTTGGGTAACAAACACCTCCCAGTCTTTGGGGTCCAAGTAGTTCCATTATTGTGTGGCTTCCTTCTGCCTAAATTTATTTTTTTAAAGAGAATACAAACAAAATTATTAGTGTAGAGTTAGTGAAATAGTGATCAATGTCTAGAATTGAAAATCAATCAAGAACCTCTTCTCAGCATCGCGTATGTAATCTCGGGTGAGATTGGTCATATAGTTCCTTAGGACCCTCCCACAGCATTGCATCACACATTTATGATGCATCTTTTCATCCAGATCAAATATGCTCTGCAAATTAAATAGAATTGCTATTAACTAGTATCCCAAAAATTAGTAATCTACACAAATAGAATTACAAATAAAAATAACTCATGCATAGTTCCTTCCATATGTGGTCTTTCTTCCCCTTAGGAACTTAATGCCAGGATTCTAGGTTAGGACTACAATGGCTGCGAGTAAGAACCCCAAGATATGAAACGAATGAGTTGCGGTTCACTCCATATGGATTTCCTACATGATCGAAATCCATAGCCAATTTGGGTCTATTCCCCTTTGTTGTATTAACTTGTTCATCATTGTGATGCCCCTCACTTTCTTAATTTTATTTTGCTGCTCATTAAGTGTTGTTATTTTTTTAGGGGGTACATCACCAATCTAAAAGCTGATAAAGAAACACGCTTACATGATATAATTATAAATGAACATATAGATAGAAACCTCAGGTGTATATTCTTAACACTTACATTGTCAAGCAGTGCAAGCACGTCCTCACCCTCATGGTGATCATCAGCACGGTCATCATGGGAATGCTCAGCCTTCTGAAAGTTCACATTCAAATTATAAATTTCACATTGTAAAGTAACACGAATTATAAAGTTCAGATTGTAAAGTACACATTCACATTGTAAAGTAATTCACATTGTAAAGTTCACATTCACATTGTAAAGTTTACATTCACATTCACATTGTAAAGTTCACATTCACATTGTAAAGTAATTCATATTGTAAAGTCCACATTCACATTATAAAGTTCGCATTTAGAAAAATAAAACATATAAAAAATGTAAACATTTATGCCTCTAATATTTTGATCTTTTATCAATTAACAATCCTTCATTGTGATCCCTGTGAACATACAAGTCATTGTGATCCCCAGCTTCAATGTTTGGTGGTGATGGCAACCCAACTGAGAATGGACTGGAGTCATCATACTTATCATAGTACTCTTCTTCATCTATAGGATCTTCAATGAACTGTCTTTTACCATGAAGAACAACTGACCATTTATCATCTACAGGATCATCGATATAAAATAATTGTTCCGCCTATGATGCCAATATGAATGGTCCACCCTTCTTGCCAATCTTTTCAAAGTTCACTAACGTGAAACCCAATTCATCCACTATAACACTCCTTTGTTGTTGTCAACCCAATTACATTTAAAGAGCGGAATTCTAAAATCTACATAGTCAAACTCACATATGTCTTCAATGACACTGTAATATGACATTTTAGTTTTACGTGGACTCTTATCCTTTACACTTGCAAAAAACAATGAAGATGCTTGAAGGGTGACCCCACTGTTTTGGACGACACTCTTATCATCTTGACGCTTTGTGTAATACGAGAATCCATTTATGTCAAACCTTTCATAAGACATCACATTCAATTTTTGTTTAAAGCCGAGGCATTTGATGGTTTTAGTAAGATTATCTGGTATTTGAGATAGTTGATGTAAGACTTTATATTCAAACCACTTAATAAATGTCTTGTTATGCTCTCTAGCAAGCCACATTGAATTGGATTGAGGATATTGTCTCTTGATGAAATTGTTATGTTCCTCGATATAAACACTCACTTTATCGATGTTGTGTAAAATATATAAGTGACCTTGCTCCAACTGCTTACGGCTGATTACTTTCACCCATAATCCCAAAATTCCTTTTCCAAAATGCTCCTCAATATTCTTGTCATTCACAGGAGCATCATTACCACTCATAAAGTCATTGCAAAAATCCATAACCTCTCTCACCACATAACCCTCAATAATACTCTCTTAAGGCCGATAATAGTTTCGAACATCACCTTTAAAAATGCTCATGTATCGTTCAAAGGGATACATCCAATGCAAGAAAACTGGTCCCAACATTTTCACTTCCTTAGTCAAGTGGACAACAAGATGTACCATGATATCAAAGAACGAAGGAGGAAAATACATCTCAAGCTGACATAGGGTAACAACCACTTCTCTTTGCAATTTATCGAGAGTATCAGGGTCAATAATTTTGTGACGTGGTATTTTATCGCACTAACAAACTCACTCGGGGTTGAGATCCCCGAGCTTTTACCAAAACCAAAGTGCAATAATACCACCAACAAGCGGACGGGTCTTATCGCAGTATAGTTAAGGATCGAACCCAAAGGACAACGTTTTTAAGAATATTTGTCAGTCTAGTCTAGTTCGAGTTAAGGCTAATATTTAAAACGATTGGTTGATTTGAGGTTACTTAAACTAATTGCAAGAAAGTAAAAGCTGAATTAAAGTTGTGTTTAGATCAATGATATGGAATCACTGGGATGGTATCGGGTTTCACCACCACTACACATGCAAACATAATCAATTGCAAACAATCCAGGAAAGATATAACAATCCAAATAGAGCTGCTACAAACCCCCCCATACGGGCGTTAGGTTTACGTAAGCATCACCTTAGGCATCAGATGTCTCGTCACCAACTAGATCACTTACTTACGGCTCCAAAGATACATAAATCCAACGAAAGTTGTGGGCCCCCTATATAGGCGTTAGGCATAAAGAAGCGTCACCGAAGGCTAGATGGCTCATCCCCTCGCGGATCATACACTTATGACCTTGAAGAAATCTCATTCTATTTCTAGTTTGGGAGTCAACTGCATTAATTGATAAAAGAGCAGGTGATAGATCTACAAACTAACATCGACGATAAACAAGACGATAAAAAATCTAACTAAGGTTGTGGTCCTCCTTGAGGGATGTTTAGACCACAGAAGTGTCACCGTAGGCTAGATGTCTTGTCCCCTCACAGATCATACACTTACGACCTCAAGGAATCCTATCAGAAGTTCTCGTCAAGGAGTCGAACTTATAAATTGCCATCCCGTCCCATATATAGAAGATTTCACAATAAGGGAGAGAACAAGATGAAACCAAGTAGATAATCAACTACAAATGTACCAACTAATAACAAAATGGAAAGTTATATACATTGCCATGGAGAGTTTAACAAAAGAACATGATTTGCATGCACAGCGGGGCTAGTCCCCGCACCCCAGCAAAAAAAGTACTACTCGCTCATGATGCGAGAAACAAGAAGAATAAGAAAGAGAGAAATCCGCAATGAACTCGGTGTAGAAGGTAGTCGCAGCTCAGTGAAGAAGATACAACCTTCTACGTCATGTCGGAGTAGATCTGGATGTGAACGGGAGATGCCAAGATAGACCGGACAGTCTCCCTTGCTCCGTCTTCCTTCTCTCCTCAACCTCCTTAGTTGCTGCATGGGCAGTAGGTGGAATGAAACTAGCGTGGACGGCACTGGATTTGGATCGGACCTGTGTACAGACAGTCTTTCAGCGTCCCGGAACCGATGCCCCAAATAAGGACCCTACTGGTCCTATTTATAGGCACTAGACTGGTCCTCACATTTTTGGTGTGTTTTCAGTCCGAATGGCCTTGTGACTTTTGCCTCAAACGGTTTGATAAATATCTCTTTTAAACGGTTTCACTGTAATCACTTTTACATTTGGTTTGTATGGCATCCGGTCTTGGATTCGCTTTTCTCAAACGGTCTCGTGACTTGCCTTCTTCATCTGGTTTGCAAGCATGTAATCATTACAACCAAACGGTCTTGGTGGGGGTAGCAAACGGTCTTTTTACGCTGAGGCCATTCGGTCTTGCATGCGGATGGATAGACCAAATGGTCTTGGTATCTGAGGCCACGCCGTCTGTGACATCTCCTCTAAACGGTCTTGTGACATCTCCTCTAAACGGTCTTCATACTGACTCAAGCAAACGGTCTTCGCGGCATGTGGAGCAAACGATCCTCACACATAGTCTTCACTTCAGCAAGTGTTCATTCGGTTTGCATATACGTGGAGTATAGCAAACGATCTTGCATTGGTGCCGTTTTCAATCGGCTTCATGCATGCATGAATAGCTGTTTTGATCTGCTTTGCATTTGGTATTCACGTGAGTGTGATCCAAACAGTCTTCGTGTAACTTTGCTAAACGATTTTTCTGCATGGTTGCATGCTTAAACGGTTTCACAGATGTGCAAACGGTTTGCAAACCGTTTAATTATCAAACAGTTTTGGATTTGTCAAACGGTTTGTTGCTGTCCACTTTTCCAATCAGCTCCACATGCATGTAGCTTGGTCCAAATGGATTGCTAACAAATACCAAACGGTTTCATGTCGCTGCTTTCTCGCATGCGCGTAGCTGCCAAACGTTCACCTAATATTTTCTAAAATGGTTTCGTAGCTGCTATCCCCATCGGTCTCATGCATTGCTTTTTTGAACGGTTTGGTGCATGTACATAGCGATCTCATACGTAGCTTTATCAAAAGATTTGGCAGCCAGCCTCCATACGGTCTGCGTGACCAGTGCATTCGATCTTTGAGCTGCATGCATGTACGTGAATGGCTTAAATAGTTTCATGCTATTCACATAATCAATCGCAAACGGTCTCGCAGACCGAAACTCTTAAAACGGTCACGCAGACCGAGTATCTTCAAATGGTCTCGCACACCGAATCTTTTCAAACGGTCTCATAGACCGAATCTCTTCAAACGGTCTTGCAGACCGAGTCTCTTCAAACGGTCTTGCAGACTGCGTCTCTTCAAACGGTCTCACAGACCGAAACTATTCAAATGATTTCGTAGACCGAATCTCTTCAAACGGTCTTGCAGATCGAGTCTATTCAAACGGTCTCGTAGACCGAATCTCTTCAAATGGTCTCGCATACCGAGTCTCTTCAAATGGTCTTGCAGACCAAGTCTCTTCAAACAGTCTTGCGGTGAGTACGTCCATTCGGTCTTGAGACTGTATGGACAAAACCAAATGGTGAGACCGAATGGTGAGTGAAGGTGGGACCCAGCAGACTGTTCAACTTCATCAAGACCTGCATCAAATCAACATAAATTCAATTAAAATCATGATAATTGGATCAATTAAGTAATTTTGCACATTTTGTCATCTAGTGAGTGAAATTGAATGTATTGAGTTGAATTTGTCTCAATATGATAATTGAATTTCATGATGAATATACATTCATCACTTTGTTGCACAGACTATTGAAAAAGAAACAAAGTCTGGTGATTGCAAATCGTACATGCTTCGGCAATATAGATCGAATTGCCACAGGCAATATTTTTTGCATTAGAGTGTGACAATCATGAGATTTAAGACCTATCAACTTCAGATCTTTCATTGATACCAATGTACGGATGTTGGATGAGTAACCCTGTGGCACCTTAACATTTACCAAGCATTCACAAAAAGCTTTCTTCTCCTTTCTAGACAACGTGTAACAAGTGGAAGGTATGTATGTTCTCTGATCGCTACTAACTACTTCTGTTAATTCTGTTCTTATTCCCATTTCACATTGGTCTATTCTGGATTTTATCCCATCTTTAGTCTTACCTGGTATATTCTACAGAGTACCAATGATGCTATCACATACATTTTTCTCAACGTGTATGACATCGATACAATGCCTAACTATCAAAGAACTCCAATAAGGAAGATCCCAAAATATTGACTACTTCTTGAATAAAGACTTGTCACTCTGTGTGGCCATCGTACATTGTGATATCTTACCAAATTCATTGGCAGTTTCTTTTACTCTTTCATAAACATCCTCCCCTGATATAGATTTAGGTGCACTCTGTTCCACATTCCGTCCATTGAATGTTTTGCACAACCTACGATACGGTTGAAATTTTGGAAGAAACCTTCGATGATCAAGATATACATTCTTGCCGCCGTATTTTAGTCATATTGAATTAGTGTTCTCTTCACATATAGGACACACTTTAGATCCTTTGACACTATATCAATACAAATTCCCATACGCTGGAAAGTCATTCACATTGCAAAATAACATAGCATGCAAACGAAATGTTTCTCTTCGTGAAACATCATAGGTCATCACACCTTCACCCCGGAGCTTCTTCAAGTCATCAATCATAGGTTCAAGATAAACGTCAATATCATTTCCAGGTTGTTTAGGGCCCGATATCAAAGACGACATCATAACATACTTATTTTTCATACACAACGAGGGAGGAAATTGTATATAACAAGCATAATTGGCCAAGTGCTATGTTGGTTGATTAATGTCCCGTACGGATTCATACCATCTGTACAAAGCCTAAGTCTTAGATTCATATCTTCTTCACCGAATTCAGGGTACAATAAATCAATCTTCTTCCACTGTGGGGAATCAGACGCATGTCGTAGGATCCCATCATTATTTTACTTAACATCTGCATGCCACCTCAAATTCTTCACATCTATAGGATTGGCAAACAAGCGTTGAAACCATGGTATTATAGGTAGGTACCATATCACCTTGGCAAGAGAACCAGTTTTAGACTCCCCCAAAGTCGTCAATTTATATCTTGACGCACCACATTTTGGACAATCTTTCAAATCCACATAGTCCTTTTGAAATAATAAACAATCATTCTGGCATGTGTGTATCTTCTTGGCCTCCATTCCCATTGGGCACAACAATTTCTTTAACTGATATGTTGAGATCGGCATCTCGTTTCCTTTAGGAAAAATTTCTTTCAACAAAGACAACAATGACGTGAAGCTTTTATCGCTCCATTGATTGTTAGCTTTTAGTTTATACAATCTTAACACAGCACTAAGCTTCGTAAACTTACAACCTGTGTATAACGGTATCTCAACATCATGCACAATGTTTCTAAACATGGGAGGTGGATCGGTGTGGTCTACCCCACAACTATCCAGCATCGCATCAATGATGTCTACTGGAACTGGTTCGTTCACATCTACGTCATCGAAGGCAATTTCTTGTTCCACACAAGTACTGCTATCGACATCTACTGATTTCAGGTTTGAAATCTCTCCATGCCAGTGCCATTCTATATAGCCTTGTACAATCTCGTTGCACATGGCATGACTTTTGATTTAATCACCAGTGCTGACTTTCAAGTTGTTACCGCAATGCCTACATGGACAATAGAACCTATCTCCAGGTTGTTTCCTATGTTCCTCGGAAAATCTAATAAACTGGTCAAGACTAGAAATAAACTCGGGGGTACAACGATTTGGAATGGACATCCATGATCTATCCATTCTATGATCAAAGAGAAAACAAGTATATATTAGAACAAGATTAGGGTCTAGGGTTAAAAGATTAGGGTTTATGGTTAAAACTTTAGGGTTGAAGGTCTTATATATAATTAATGGTTAAAATATCCTAACTGAGATTAAGTGTTCAAGAACAGCCCCAAACTGGGGACTATCCAGGATTTACTCCTAATGAGTAAATCTTGGATGGGTTTCTAGGCCAAAAAATACATATTCTATCATTCTTATATATAATAAATGTGTACCACCTATCCCATTCTTGAACACTTAATCTCACTAGTAAGTGTATAATGTGTATTGGGTTTTTAAGAGAATTTCGGTAGCATTTCTCCACTGTTCTCCAAGTACATATGTACTTAGTGAACAAATGGGGAAATACTGTCGAAATTTTCTTGAAAACCCAATACACATTATACACTTACATCCTAAGTGAGATCAGGTGTTCAAGAACAGTCCCAAAAAGGGGACTATCCAAGATTTACTCCTAATGAGTAAATCTTGGACGGGTTTCTAGGCCAACAAATACATGTGTTGTCATTCTTATATATAATAAATGTGTACCACCTATCCCATTCTTGAACACTTAATCTCACTAGTAAGTGTATAATGTGTATTGGGTTTTCAAGAGAATTTCGGCAGCATTTCTCCGTTGTTCTCCAAGTACATATGTACTTAGAGAACAAACGGGGAAATGCTGCTGAAATTTTCTTTAAAACCCAATACACATTATACACTTACATCCTAAGTGAGATTAGGTGTTCAAGAACAGTCCCAAACCGGGGACTATCCAAGATCTACTCATAATGAGTAAATCTTGGACGGGTTTCTAGGCCAACAAATACATGTGCTGTCATTCTTATATATAATAAATGTGTACCACCTATCTCATTCTTGAACACTTAATCTCACTAGTAAGTGTATAATGCGTATTGGGTTTTCAAGAAAATTTCGGCAGCAATTCCTAGTTGTTCTCCAAGTACATATGTACTTAGAGAACAAATGGAGAAATGCTACTGAAATTTTCTTGAAAACCCAATACACATTATACACTTACATCCTAAGTGAGAATAGGTGTTCAAGAATAGTCCCAAACTGGGGACTATCCAAGATTTACTCCTAATGAGTAAATCTTAGACGGGTTTCTAGGTCAAAAAAATATAACACCACTCATAAGTAGGCGTGTCTGATCACATTAATAATAAATAAAGAATTCAATAGTTTCAAACATGCAATAATTCACAATGCAATATTATAAACTACAGGCAACATGGTTATTCCCCACACTCTAGTAGACAGACTAACTAGCACATGGTCTTTCTACCATACAGTCATATACCATTAATATAATTGTGGCAACACATCCCATTATCATATAGATAATGAGGTGTTACGCGAAAACGTGCGGAAATCACCATAACCACAGATTATCCAAAACATGAGTTAATTAAAACTGATTGCGGAAAACAGATAAACTGTGAAACTATTACTTTCCAGTCCTCATCCTACACAGAAACATGTCATATATAAACATACACGAGATCTGATACATGTTCACAGCTTCAAGGAATAGCTGTCCATCCATCATATGAGTTCTCCACCTGTTCATATACAGAAAGGCCCACATCCGGCCAACAACATGATATACAACCATTATCGATCGTTCATCATGAAACAACGTCAAAACACTGCCAAGGACCTGAGAGTACATGGATGACTCTAGACTCTACTACAAAACATCCAAAACAGCAACATATCCATCGCTCGCCTTCTACTGCTCATCAAGCTGCTCGGCCGCAACACCACGACCACCACCACGTCTAGCTCGGCTACCTAAAAAGGGTGTAAACCAACGGGGTGAGACAATTGAACATTGTCCCAGCGGGAAACATAACTCCCCACTACGACTACAGAACCTCAGTAAGATAAACTATAACAACATATAACTAATAACAGGTATAACAAGAGCAGTCTATATAGAGAAAAGCATTTCTTACCGACAAGCTTACCAGCTGTACAAAAGCATATAACCAAGTATCTATCAATGGAACATGATTGACAAGATAAGATATATCACTATGTAACATGATTATCAGAACAAGATATAACCTCACATTACCTGATTATCAAGATGAGACATATTACCACATACCTGATGAATATAGAAGTAACTACAAGATATAACAAAATTAACTACACAAACAAGGCCTCATCCAATGTTTCGTGTTTGTCTTAAGCAGTAAATACTACATGGTTGAATTACGTATTATTATGCCCTGAGGAAGTGAACCGTAACGTTCAAATCCAACCTTCAGTTACGAAACCCAAGCCGGTGCCATACAAGGTCAATGGAAGAGCCGAACTCCACGACCTCCCACCTCGTGGTCAGTACACGAGTACAACACAAGCAGGACCGCAGTCTAATGCTGAAGTGGTCTTAGCCGCAGGGTCAGCTCCATAGGCTACCCTCACTCTAGCCCACCTCGGTACAGGTCTCAGTACTAGTAAAATTGAGCCACGGGCCTGTTCACCGTGCTCTGAGCCATGAACGCATTCATGCTCCTCATATCACACATCCTGAGCCATGGGCCTGTTCACCATGCTCTACATATACATCTGAGTCTGCAACCGAAGTTACACTCTTACCTCCTCATTTTCAAGCTAGGAGCAACCTACACATATTCAACAATATGCGCTTCCAGGTTAACCCGTAGGAGAACCTGTTTCACCATCACCAAGTCCTGACGATGATAGATCTATGGCCAGGGCAAACTACATGATATGATTCCACTGTAATTAATTACTGTCTTTTAGATGGATTGCAAGATTCAACCAAGTTGTATAACATGCAAGATATAACAGAAAGTAAATAACGTAAACTCTACATTATATTTTTATTGAAAACACATCAACCTGATCCATCTCAAGGATCCAATCATCACATGTTACCACTTGGCCTCTTGCCAACCATCCAGATCCATCTCAAGGATCATCACATACCATGGGATCTCAATCCCTCATCATGTGCTGTCACTTCCTCTCAAGGCTCACATCATCATTATGGGACAAACACATCATACATACAATCCTCATAGAATGATTATCAAAGTGATGCTACTCATCACATATGTCTCATAGCCTTTTCATGGCTAATCATCACCTGCATGGTTAGGGTACACAAGAATCATAAGGACTATACTTATTATCACAAGATGATATCCAAGATACTAGGCTTATCAATCTTTGCATTATTTGATGATCAAGTGTATAAAGAACATCATTAACATACCATATTCATGCTTATCCTCATCTCAGAACTTTACGAATAAACAAGATGTCCCCTTCATTGTAAGCAGTCATGTTGAATAAACAAAACAAGCATTATTATCATTACCACTATCATTACTGTTACCATCCACTATCATTACTATTATCATTATCATTAAGCAACCACTAGTGTAACTACCACTATTCTCTTTATTATTAACAAATAATCATAAGGGTCACATCATGCATATCACTACTACTACCTTCCTCATCATCATCATCTACTACTATCAGCATCACCAACATTAACATCGTTATTGTTATTACTACTAGAAAGGCATCACTATCGTTGTTTGTGTATAACCAACCACTTCCATGGTACAAGGAACCGTCCCTCACTACTACTCATCACAACCCTCACTAAAACCCATCACAACCCTCACCCAAAAGAAGGGTACAACGGTTTAGAACAAAGGAATGCAACAACGCTACGTTGCTACCACAACACCCAACCCACACGACACAGAACCTCAAGGTGTAACGCGTCAGAGAGAGAAGAGGGTGACGAGCATCCGTGCATATCAGGCAACGCCCGTTGCACCTTCTGCCGGTCGACACACTAGGGAGTGTGATGCCTGTCACAGCCCAACCGCAACTCCTGATACAACTGTCCATAATGCCCGATACTCCTACCAAAACGGCCAGGTCACTATGCTTGTAACAACCAGGAGAGAGAGAACTTCCACAAAACGGGCAACCACCATCCAAGGCCTATCGGCCGATACACACCAAAGGAGGGGCATGACGCCCGTCACAACCCAAGCCCTATCGGACGTCACACACAAGAGGGTATCGTCCGTCAAGGCTATCGGCCATCAACAACCACGCATATCCTATCGTCCAACCCAAGCACACATGCCATACATAGCCCTGTCGTCCACCACAAGGACCACCACAAGGGTCACCATGTCATACTTAGGTCTATCGTCCATCACAAGGGCAAGGATATCACCCAACCCCAAGAACACCTCATGTCGTCCAACACAAGAACAAGGGTGGCGTCCAACACACTAAAACAAGGGGGGGGTATCGCCCATCACAGGTCATCTTCTACCTCCAGCACATGGAGACTCAAACCCTAGAGAGCAAGGTACACTAGGTCTCAAGCAAACCCTAAACCCTAAGGAGGATCGACCATCAAAGCTACATAAGCAAGGTATAAATCTAAGCTACTAACATATGAACAAGAACATAACAAGAGGTAATGAAGTTAGGGTTAGAAGCTATGCAACCCGCCTTAAGCTCCAAGCTCCAAGGAAGAAGAAGCACTCTAAGGTCCAAGGGATATCGTCCACCAAAGCTCCTCCAAGGGGGTATCGGCCACCACTGCTACTCCAGGAGAGTGTATCGGCCAACACAAGCAAAGTGGGAAGGAGTGTCGTGCACTCAAGGTGGAGGAGAGACCGAAGGATCAAAGGAAGCTAAGGCAAGGGAAAGAACCACCTATATAGAAGGGAAGGGAGGAGAAAACAAGGTAGATCCATGCTAAGTTTTGTCCACCTAAGGGACACTTGTCCTAGGGCTCATGCCAACACTCTATCACACCATGAGACACTTGTCCAAGATATGCACCAAGTGTCCACCAAACATGGTCAAGGCTGGACCAAGCAACATGGGCGACACAACTAGCAGCTCCACTGGGCGACACACCAATGTACCTGGGCAACACACATGGTTGTTGGCCGACACAAACCACTCTAGGTCAACACATTACTCACCTTGGGCGACACAAGCATGTCTTGGCCGACACAAGGCTCAACCAAGCCCAAACAAGGCACCTCAAGGCCCAAAACAACTCAACCAAGGCCCAAAGAACTCAAGCAACAAGCCCAAACCTTCCTCTCAACCCTAGAGGAAGCAAAGAGAGGAAAACACCTCACAAGATGGCAAACTTGCACACAAAACCCTAAACTTGGGTTATTTGCAAGTAGCCCCACAAACTCTCAACAAAGCATAACCAAACCCTAATCACCACTAAAGGTGATTAGCAAGCACCAAAGCACCAAGGTTAAGCAAAACAAACAGGGTAAACCCTAAACGAAGGTCAGGATCCTTACAAGCTAACCTCCTTTAAGGGATTTCGCCCCGAAATCCGAAGAGAAAAGCGAGGGATACTTCCTCCTCATCTCTTCCTCAAGCTCCCACGTGGCTTCCTCACTGCCACGACACTGCCAAAGAACCTTCACAAGAACCAGGTCCTTCCTCTTCAGCTTCTTGATCCTTCTGTCAAGGATTGCCACAGGACTTTCCTCGTAGGTCACATCTGCATCAAGCTCAACCTCAAATGGCTGTATCACTATACCTGAACCCGGATGACTTTTCTTCAGCATACTTACATGGAACAGTGGATGCAACCTGTGCAATTCTGGAGGCAACTCCAACTCATAAGCTACCTTTCCAACACGTGCTATGACTGGGTAAGGCCCCATATACCTAGGAGCTAACTTACCCTTCCGACCAAACCTTAGCACACCCTTCCACGGCGAGACTTTAAGATACACTTTGTCTCCTACCTGGAACTCTAAAGGTCGTCGACGTTTGTCTGCATAAGACTTCTGCCTGTCATGTGCCACTTTCAACTGTTGTTGTATCACTTTGATCTTATCTGTTGTCTGTTGTACTAACTCAGGACCCAAAAGTTGATACTCACCAGACTCATACCAACACAAAGGAGATCTGCACTTCCTTCCATACAAAGGCTCATAAGGAGCCATGTCAATGCTCCACTGATAACTATTGTTGTAGGCAAACTCTATCAAACTCAGATGCACATCCCAGTTGCCCAGAAACTGCAAAGCACAAGCTCGAAGGAGATCTTCCAAAATCTGAATAGTCCTTTCAGATTGTCCATCTGTCTGTGGGTGAAAAGCTGTACTGAATCTCAACTGCGTTCCCAATGCTCTGTGCAACTGTTCCCAAAAATGACTCATAAAATGGGGACCTCTGTCAGAAACTATCGTTGCTGGCACACCATGCAAACGTACTATCTCATCCACATATACTCGAGCTAGTTTCTCAGCTGTATATGTCGTCTTCACTGGTAGGAAATGGGTAGCCTTAGTCAATCTGTCCACTATTACCCAAATGAAATCATGATTCCTAGTTGTCCGGGGTAGACCAACTACGAAATCCATGGTTACATGATCCCATTTCCACTGCGGTATCGGTAAAGGTTGCAATGTACCTGCCGGCTTCTGATGCTCAGCCTTCACTTGCTGACACACCGCACAACTCACCACGAACTCAGCTACATCTCTCTTCAAACTGGGCCACCAATACATGTCCTTTAGACTATGATACATCTTGGTGACACCTGGATGCATATCATACATCGACGTATGTGCTTCCTCAAGCACCAACTTCCTCAGATCATCAGCATCTGGAACCACCATCCTATCACGATAGCAAACTAGTCCATCCTCGGACTCATGAAACCCATCACGCTTGTCGCTGCCGAACTCTGATCTGATCAACTGTACCGCATCATCTATCTACTGTGCATCCTTGATCTGCTGTCTCAATGTAGGCTTAACTTGCATCTGTGCAAAAAGACCAGACAACAAAGAAACTTCCATCTGCACATTCATCTGTCGTAGAGAAACAAACATATCTCGCTTATGGCATACCAGAGAACTCAACTGTGCCTTCTTTGAAGAAAGAGAAGAAGACTTTCTGCTAAGCGCATCAGCTACCACATTCTCCTTACCAGGATGATACTCGATAGTGTAGTCGTAATCATTGATTAACTCCATCCATCGACGCTGCCGCATGTTCAACTCTTGTTGCGTAAAGATATACTTCAGATTCTTATGATCTGTAAAGATATGACACACTTCCCCATACTGATAGTGTCCCCAAATCTTTAACGCATGAACCACTACTGCCAAATCCAAATCATGGGTCGAATAGTTCTCCTCATGCTTCTTGAGCTATCGTGAGGCAAAAGAAACTACATGATCTTCCTACATCAACACACAACCTAAACCTTTCTTGGAAGCATCACAGAAAACAACATAGCCTTTCCCAGGCTCTGGTAAGATCAACACTGGAGCATTGGTCAGCTTCTCCTTCAAACTCTGGAAAGCTTGCTGACATTGATCATCCCAAACAAAAGGTACATCCTTCCTGGTCAACTTTGTCATCAGCAATGCGATCACACTGAAGTCCTTGATAAACCTCCAGTAGTATCCTGCCAAACCAAGGAAACTACGAACTTCTGTCGGTGTCTTCGGTTGTTCCCAATCCACAACGGATTCCACCTTCTTCAGATCTACTTTGACTCCTTCAGCAGATATCACGTGACCTAAGAAAGTCACTTCCTCCAACCAGAACTCACACTTACTGAACTTGGCATACAAATGATGTTGATGAAGAAGAGTCAACGCTCGACGAAGATTTTGCTCATGCGCTAGCCTGTCCCGACTATAGATCAAGATATCATCTATAAAAACTACAACAAACTGATCTAAGAACGGACGGAACACTCTGTTCATTAGATCCATGAAAGCAGCAGGTGCATTGGTTAGCCCAAACGGCATAACCACGAACTCAAAATAACCATACCTCGTCCTGAAAGATGACTTTGGTATGTCATCCGCCTTAATCCTCAACTGATGATATCCAGACCGTAGATCGATCTTCGAAAACACTGTAGCACCACGCAACTGATCAAACATATCATCTATCCTCGGCAATGGGTACTCGTTCTTGATCGTGACCTTGTTCAACTGTCGGTAATCTATACACAAATGCATCGAACCATCCTTCTTCTTAATGAACAACACGAGAGCACCCCACGACGACGTACTCGGTCGGATAAAAACTTTCTCCAACAACTCTTGCAATTGCCTCTTCAACTCTGTCATATTTGCTGGAGCCATCCTATACAGTGATTGTGCAACTGGCTGTGTTCCTGGAACCAGATTGATCTTGAAATCAATCTCTCGGGGTGGAGGAACACCAGGAAACTCCTCAGGAAACACGTCTACAAACTCTCGAACCATTGATACCTCCTCAAGACTAGGACCTTTCGCCTTGGTAACCACAACGGTATCCACTACGTGAGTTAGGAACGCCTCACATCCTTGTCGTAACAACCTATCTGCCACCATAGCTGATACTAGACACGTCGGAAGAATCTTCCTATCTCCCTGGAAGATCCACTTCTCTCTGGAAACATCAAACACTACCTGCTTTGAACCACAGTCCAAAACAACCTTATACCTCTCCAAGGTATTCATCCCAAGGATAACATCGAAACCATGCATATCAAGTGGTATAAGATCCACTTGGATGCAGTGTCCTGAGAAAGAAAAGACACAAGATGGACACTCTTCTCGAAGCAAAGAGGAACCATTAAGAGGGGTTTCTAACAACAAGCTATCCTTCTTACAGCTAACAGGTAAACGACAGTTTTCAAGCATACTATAGGTGATAAAAGAGTGTGTAGCACCCGGGTCAACCAGAATAGATATAAAGCAAGAAGACATATCAGAATGAAATAACTCCATCTGACCTATCACCACTCGCGGGTTGACTATCGCCTCCGGCTGACTCATGGCATAGAATCGAGCCGTTGCTTGCTGTCCACGACCTCTTCTTCCTTAAGCAGACGATCCCACTTGAGATGCCTGACCGCGTCCTCGTCCTCTGCTACCACTGGGTTGTGGTCTCTCTGACCTCTGTCTCGGCTGTTGCGTCACTTCAACATCTCTATTCGGGCAATTGAACTTCCCATGCCCGACTTGTCCACAAAGATGACATGACTTGTCCTCAAACCGTGGCCTAGCTGGCCATGTCACTGCCACAGAAGTTGAACTATGCGCCTTATACGGTGAAGAAACATAACCTTTCCCCTTACTCGGAGACCACTGAGAAGGTACACCAGAACTTCTCATCACTAACGGTGCTGAAAACGAGGGCTTCTTAAAGCCACAAAACCTCCGTACTTGAAACTGAGCAGGTCCTTTGTGAGACATAGACTCTCTTTTCTCCCTTACTGTCCTCTCGATCCGTCGAACAGATTCCACAAACGTAGCAAAGCGTTCCCAGTTCTCCAATGCAAATACCGGGGTTCTCAACTCAGCACTCAAACCCTTCTCGAAGCGTCTGATCCACTCTTCATATGTTGACGCCATGTGAGGACAAAACCTCAACAAATCCATAAACTTGGCTTCGTACTCAGTGATGTTCATCGTTCCTTGTCTAAGGTTCTCGAACTGACTCACCTTCTCATCCAGATACGTCTTCAGGAAGTATCTGGTGACGAACTCACGTCGAAACACTTCCCAACAGATCACCTCACCAGGCCGCTTCTCTTCTTCGATGGTCCACCAGTGACCAGCACTACCCTTCAGAAGGTAGACAGCATGCTTTACCTTATCTGCTTCAGGGATGTTAAGAATTCGGAAAGCCTTCTCGAGACTTGTCAGCCACAGATCTACATCTGCTGGATCAGCCATTCCAACATACTCCAAAGCTCCAACTCGGCGAAGCCGCTCGAAGGTCTTCCCAATACCCGATGCTTCTCCATGGGGAACCTGTGCTCGCGGAGGAGGCACTGGTAATCGCTCAACCATGAGATTCATCGTAGCCATTAACTGCCCCATAAGATGTTGGTAAGCAGGATGTTCAAGTATGGCTGGGTTAAATTGGGGACCCTCAGGCACCCGATCTTCATGTGCCTATCCTTCTGCTCCACCAACCGATGCAGCATCACTGCACTCAACAGAGTGTTCTTCATGGTTTGCAGACATCTTGACTTTTCTTCCGCTGAGGGCAGAAGATATTGTAAGAAAACCTGGACACTCATAAGAACAACTCAACCTAGTCCTAAATCCCTGTAGACTCAGCGAACCTAAAGCTCTGATACCAAACTTGTGGCAACACATCCCATTATCATATAGATAACGAGGTGTTATGCAAAAACGTGCGGAAATCACCATAACCACAGATTATCCAAAACACGGGTTAATTAAAACTGATTGCAGAAAATGGATAAACTGTGAAACTATTACTTTCCAGTCCTCATCCTGCATAGAAACATGTCATATATAAACATACATGAGATCTGATACATGTTCATAGCTTCAAGGAACATCTATCCATCCATCATATGAGTTCTCCACCTGTTCATATACAGAAAGGCCCACATCCGGCCAACAGCAGGATATACAACCATTATCGATCGTTCATCGTGAAACAACGTCAAAACAGTGCCAAGGACCTGAGAGTACAGGGATGACTCTAGACTCTACTACAAAACATCCAAAACAGAAGCATATCCATCGCTCGCCTTCTACTGCTCATCAAGCTGCTCGGCCGCAACACCACGACCACCACCACGTCTAGCTCGGCTACCTAAAAAGGGTGTAAACCAGCGGGGTGAGACAATTGAACATTGTCTCAGCGGGAAACATAACTCCCCACCGCGACTACAGAACCTCAGCAAGATAAACTATAACAGCAGATAACTAATAACAGGTATAACAAGAGCAGTCTATATAGAGCAAATCATTTCTTACCGACAAGCTTACCAACTGTACAAAAGCATATAACCAAGTATCTCTCAATGGAACATGATTGACAAGATAAGATATATCACTATGTAATATGATTATCAGAACAAGATATAACCTCACATAACCTGATTATCAAGATGAGACATATTACCACATACCTGATGAATATAGAAGTAACTACAAGATATAACAGAATTAACTACACAAACAAGGCGTCATCCAATGTTTCGTGTTAGTCTTAAGCAGTAAATATACACGGCTGAATTACGTAATATTATGCCCTGAGGAAGTGAACCGTACCATTCAAATCCAACCTTCGATTATGAAACCCAAGCCGGTGCCATACAAGGTCAATGGAAGAGCCAAACTCCACGACCTCCCACCTCGTGGTCAGTATACGAGTACAACACAAGCAGGACCGCAGTCTCATGGTGAAGTGGTCTTAGCCACAGGGTCAGCTCCATAGGCTACCCTCACTCTTGCCCACCTCGGTACAGGTCTCGGCGCTAGTAAAACTGAGCCACGGGCCTATTCACCGTGCTCTATCCATGAACGCATTCATGCTCCTTATATCACACATCCTGAGCCATGGGCCTGTTCACCATGCTCTACATATACATCTGAGTCTGCAACCGAAGTTACACTCTTACCTCCTCATTTTTAGGCTAGGAGAAACCTACACATATTCAACAATATGTGTTTCCAGGTTAACCCGTAGGAGAACCTGTTTCACCATCACCAAGTCCTGACGATGATGGATCTATGGCCAGGGAAAACTACATGATATGATTCCACTGTAATTAATTACTGTCTTTTAGATGGATTGCAAGATTCAACCAAGTTGTATAACATGCAAGATATAACAGAAAGTAAATAACATAAACTCGACATTATATTTTTATTGAAAACACATCAACTTGATCCATCTCAAGGATCCAATCATCACATGTTACCACTTGGCATCTTTCCAACCATCCAGATCCATCTCAAGGATCATCACATACCATGGGATCTCAATCCCTCATCATGTATTGTCACTGCCTCTCAAGGCTCACATCATCATTATGGGACAAACACATCATACATACAATCCTCACAGAATGATTATCAAAGTGATGTTACTCATCACATATGTCTCATAGCCTTTTCATGGCTAATCATCACCTGCATGGTTAGGGTACACAAGAATCATAAGGACTATACTTATTATCACAAGATGATATCAAACATACTAGGCTTATCAATCTTTGCATTATTTGATGATCAAGTGTATAAAGCACATCATTAACATACCATATTCATGCTTATCCTCATCTCAGACCTTTACGAATAAACAAAATGTCCCCTTCATTGTAAGCAGTCATGTTGAATAAATAGAACAAGCATTATTATCATTACCACTATCATTACTGTTACCATCCACTATCATTACTATTATCATTATCATTAAGCAACCACTAGTGTAACTACCACTATTCTCTTTATTATTAACAAATAAGCATAAGGGTCACATCATGCATATCACTACTACTACCTTCCTCATCATCATCTACTACTATCAGCATCACCAACATTAACATCGTTATTGTTATTACTACTAGCAAGGCATCACTATCATTGTTTGTGTATAACCAACCACTTCCATGGTACAAGGAACCGTCCCTCACTACTATTCATCACAACCCTCACTAAAACCCATCACAACCCTCACCCAAAAGAAGGGTACAACGGTTTAGAACAAAGGAATGCAGCAACGCTGCATTGCTACCACAACACCCAACTCGCGCGACACAACACCTCAAGGTGTAACGTGTCAGAGAGAGAAGAGGGTGTCGGGCATTCGTGCATATCGAGCAACGCCCGTTGCACCTTCTGCCGGCCGACACACCAGGGAGTGTGATGCCCGTCACAGCCCAACCGCAACGCCCGATACAGCTATCCATAACGCCCGATACTCCTACCAAAATGACCAGGTCACTATGCTTGTAACAACCAAGAGAGAGAGAAGAACTTCCACAAAACGGGCAACCGCCATCCAAGGCGTATCGGCCGATACACACCAAAGGGAGGGGCGTGACGCCCATCACAACCCAAGCCCTATCGGTCATCACACACAAGAGGGTATCGTCTGTCAAGGCTATCGGCCATCAACAACCATGCATAGCCTATCATCCAACCCATGCACACATGCCATACATAGCCATGTCGTCCACCACAAGGACCACCACAAGGGTCACCATGTCATACTTAGTCTATCATCCATCACAAGGGAAAGGATATTGCCCAACCCCAAGAACACCTCATGTTGTCCAACACAAGAACAAGGGTGGCGTCCAACACACCAAAACAAGGGGGGGGTATCGCCCATCACAGGTCATCTTCTACCTCCAGCACATGGAGACTCAAACCCTAGAGAGCAAGGTACACTAGGTCTCAAGGAAACCCTAAACCCTAAGGAGGATTGACCATCAAAGCTACATAAGCAAGGTACAAATCTAAGCTACTAACATATGAACAAGAACATAACAAGAGGTAATGAAGTTAGGGTTAGAAGCTATGCAACCCGCCTTAAGCTCCAAGCTCCAAGGAAGAAGAAGCACTCCAAGGTCCAAGGGATATCATCCACCAAAGCTCCTCCAATGGGGTATCGGCCACCACTACTACTCTAGGAGAGTGTATCGGCCAACACAAGCAAAGAGGGAAGGAGTGTCGTGCACTCAAGGTGGAGGAGAGACCAAAGGATCAAAGGAAGCTAAGGCAAGGGAAAGAACCACCTATATAGAAGGGAAGGGAGGAGAAAACAAGGTAGATCCATGCTAAGTGTCGTACACCCAAGGGACACTTGTCCTAGGGCTCAAGCCAACACTCTAGCACACCATGAGACACTTGTCCAAGATATGCACCAAGTGTCCACCAAACATGGTCAAGGCTGGACCAAGCAACATGGGCGACACAACTAGCAGCTCCACTGGGCGACACACATGGTTGTTGGCCGACACAAACCACTCTAGGTCGACACACTACTCACCTTGGGCGACACAAGCATGTCTTGGCCGACACAAGGCTCAACCAAGCCCAAACAAGGCACCTCAAGGCCCAAAACAACTCAACCAAGGCCCAAAGAACTCAAGCAACAAGCCCAAGCCTTCCTCTCAACCCTAGAGGAAGCAAAGAGAGGAAAACACCTCACAAGATGGCAAACTTGCACACAAAACCCTAAACTTGGGTTATTTGCAAGTAGCCCCACAAACTCTCAACAAAGCATAACCAAACCCTAATCACCACTAAAGGTGATTAGCAAGCATCAAAGCACCAAGGTTAAGCAAAACAAACAGGGTAAACCCTAAACGAAGGTCAGGGTCCTTACAATAATAATCAAATGTTAGGATTGGAAAGGTATTTGTCAATCAAACTTGTTGCAAACTAGAAAAACTTATGATGACTGAAAACATTAAGATCAACATGGTGTAGTTAAAAAGAAAGATTACAAACTTGCTAATAAATTTTAAAACACACACATTCAAATTAACTAAGAATGTCATGCATACCTAGATGAGCATTCATATCATCAAAGGCAAGAGGGATTGTATAAATTTATAGCAGTTTAGAGAAAATGAGTGTGAATCTTGTTAAACATACCAAGATTTCTAACCATGACACAAATTGCCTTTAACATTTTAGAAATATATACAAGCACAAGATTTTTTCATATCCTAGGCTGATTTACAATAGCAACTTCTAAATAAGTAAACTCAAAGTATTAGATAAATAAATATAAACAATATACAAACAAATACAAAGCAATAGATAAAAAAGTACAGCTCTGTTGATAAACAAATATAAATTAGTAGATGATTAAATATTTGTAAAAGTAGATGAACAAATACAAAGTCCTAAATTTAAATAATGTGATGAATACAAAATCATTAGATGAATGAATGAGTAGATAAGTAAATACAAATCAGTAGATAAGTAAATACAAATTAGTAAATATATAAATTCAAATTACTAGATAAGTAAATTCAAATCAGTAGATAAGTAAATACAAATCAATAGAAGTAAATACGAAGGGAAGGGAGCAGACAGAGGGCAGGGAGCAGAGGGGGCTGACCTTGGGCGGTAGAGGGCAGGGAGCAGACGGAGGAGGACGGGCAGGGAGCAGGCGGAGGGGCGAGCTGAGAGCCGGCGAGCACAAAGGGCACCGACAAGAAAATAGCTGGCGAGCACAGAGGGGCACCGGCGAGCAGAGAGGGCGAGAAGAGAGGGAGTGAGTGGCGGTCGGCCGACGAGCAAAGAGGGAGAGGGTGGTGGTGGTGGTGACCACGGAGCACGCATCAACAAGGAGCGGTGTGGGGGTGTAAGCACGGAGCAGCAGGGAGAGCTGTGGCGGGCGGCGGCGCATAAAATCGATCGCTAGACCTATTCTCGCGGGGATGAAACAGAGAGAGGGGAACAGTCGGCTTGGCGCGGGTGGTATACAGTTAACCATCAGCGTCGGTTATTAAAAACAACCGACGCTAATAATAATAGTCGTCGGTTACCATATAAAAACTGACGCCACAGGGTTGTAAAAATTTCCGCACGGACAGCGCGGGAACACCCATTAGCGTCGGTTATTTTAAGCCAACCGACGATAAAAATGCGGCTAATTTCTGTCTCGCGAAAAACCTTTAGTCGTTGGTTTTTAAGTTAATAACCGACGACGTATGTTAAATTTTGAAGGTAATATTTTTTACTGGAAAATTTGGAATTGGCGGTCAATTTTAGGCGTCGGTTGCTTATTAACAAACCGACGCTAAATTAAAAGTAATACCCGTGTCTGGACGCTCTTCACTTATAGATGTCAATTTTTGTATTTAGACGACGATGTACACCTTAGGCGTCAATTTCATGTATACAACCGACGCTTGTAAATGTGACGTTATAAGCTATTTCTGTAGTATATATATATATATATATATATATATATATATATATATATATATATATATATATATATATATATATATATATATATATATATATATATATATATATCTGTGTGTGTGTGCGCGCGCACGCTTGTGTGTGTGTGTTGGATACACTCGAGTGTACCAAAGACTAAAGACACTCAAGTCTTTCCATCAACAATATTTATTTTGCAAATCTAAACCGTTGATCTTCTTATATATCTTATGAACATATTATATACAAAATTTGAGATCGTTTAGACACTTATATGTTATGCATTTTAAGGTGACAAAAATAATGCAAGGTCATGAAAGAGTGACTTAAAATAATTAAAATGATATCAAATTTTTCATGTAGTCTATATTTTTCATAACAATGAAAATCAACGTTTCAAATTTGTAAAAAAATGATCTAGATATGTAAATATCACTTCAGTGTACAATGTGATATGTACACTCGAGTGTATTCTAGCCTGACTCATTTATAGTGAAGCTGGAATACATTCGAGTGTATCGAAGACTGAATACACTCAAGTCATTTTCCATCATATAACATTTATTTTTCAAATCTAAATCATTGATCTTCTTATATATCTTATAAACATATTATACATAAAATTTGAAATCATCTTGATACTTATAGTTCATGCATCTAAAGGTGACAAAAATGATGCAATTAAAATTAATTTTGTGCGTCGATTTTGTTGGTCATGAAAGAGTAACTTAAAATAATTAAAATGAGCTCAAATTTTATATGTGTCTATATTTTTCATAAAATGAGAACCAACGGTTCAGATTTGTCAAAAAAAATCTCGATATGTAAACACCACTTGAGTGTACAGTATGATCTGTACATTTGAGTATATTCTAGCCTGACTCTCTCTCTCTCCATATATATATATATATATAATATATATATATATATATATATATATATATATATATATATAGGGTAGCGATCCAGTGAGAAACATCCTATGGTGAGAGCATGAGAGACATTTGAATAATTAAAATTTTATAGATGTTTTCTAAAATCCAACCATATAAATTTGAAAAGCATTCATTCATTTACCTTCACACAAAAATCAATACAATCAGATATTGTTTACACATCCATATGTACAATATACACTTTTTTCATCCAACGGTTATCCAAAAATTCACTATAAAGCATTGAAAAGTATTTTATTATTGTGAATGCTACACTAATCCAATGATGATGAAAAATTTGCAGAAAGGTAAGCATTCAGGTATAGTTTTAATCTATAAGGTTGGATTTTAAAAAGTTGGTCTCTTTGGAGAATTATTTAAATACCTATTGTGCTCTCACTATGATATGCTTCTCACTGGATCATTGTCATATATATGTGTGTGTATATATATATAGAGCGTTAAAAACTTTTCTATTACCAAGGACAATCCGTAAGTCTGATGTATATGAAAAATTTTGAATAAGTAAATATAAGGATATATTTTCAATCCATATGGTTGGATCTGAAAAAATGGATCTTCTTTGGGAGTTATTCAAAGGGCTTTCATACTCTCACCATCTTAGGGCTCTCACTGGATCATATATATATATATATATATATATATCTATATATATATATATATATATATATATATATATACAGAGAGAGAGAGAGAGTCAGGCTAGAATACACTCGAGTGTACGGATCGCACGAATACACTCAAGTGTGTTTGTATATCAAGACTATTTTTTACAAAATGTAAACCGTTGATCTTCACT
This sequence comes from Alisma plantago-aquatica, assembly GCA_963693085.1. Classification (NCBI taxonomy): domain Eukaryota; kingdom Viridiplantae; phylum Streptophyta; class Magnoliopsida; order Alismatales; family Alismataceae; genus Alisma; species Alisma plantago-aquatica. Next base: position 1,489,564,162 of record OY856409.1, read on the forward strand.
ATCATACTATAACTAGGCTACATACAAATTTTGAGCCCTTTTGGATAAGTGTAAGTCACTCATCCAAGGGCAACAAAATCGACGCGCGAAACTAATTTAAAATGCATATTTTTTGTGGTCTTCATAACATTAGCTATACATAACCAAATGTGCTCAAATTTTGCGTATGAGTTGTTCACAAGATGTTTAAGAAGATCAACGGATTAGATTTTCAAAAAAAAATATTGCATCATGAAAAACTACTTGAGTGTATTCCGCTCCGGATACACTCGAGTGTATTCTAACCTGACTCATATATATATATATATATATATATATATATATATATATATATATATATATATATATATATATATATATATATATATATATATATATATATTCAATTTGGGGACCTTGTAGATCAGCACCTCGGTAAATGGTGACGTTGAGACTGACGATGGCTGCGACGAGCCCGCCATGTCCTATGGCCACACCATTGTCATTGACCTTCAGGTGCCAGCTCCACGATTGCTAACAAGTTAGACAACGTGCTTACCGCATATGTAACTATACAAGTATTCTTGATACATAAGGATCGTGAAAAATGATAATCCTATTTTTTATGTGACAATGCCAAGATAATAATCGTCCTGTCATTCTGTCTTCCTTTTAATTGTTATATATTTTCTCGAAGTACTCACGAAAACAACAGAACACGTATACTAAAACAGTTCAACCCAACGGGAAATAAATTGAATCAGCATAGATATTCATTGTGACAAGACCCGTATCCCCTTTAACACAAAGCAGCGCTTATGCCATGCGCATTCTCTGAAACCTATGTTTCCGTCTGGTAGCAAGATAATTCCTCAGTGTTCTGTTAACGCAACCTGTTGGTGGATTTATCATGCATATGGCTCGTCTTCAACTCCCTCATCTGCTTCTTTTCTTGCTAACTGTAACTCCCACAGTTGCAAGAGGTATGCAACATACATCCCCTCTCTTTATCTGTTAGGATTCATGAGATCTTTCAAGTGATGCCATCTATTTTATTTAAACATGAATTGGATACGAGATAAAAAAGCATGCCGCAAAGGTCTGCCGCTCTCTCATATTATCTCGAAAATACTAAGTGACTTTGCTGCTGTCTCCGGGCAAATTATTTCAAAATCCAAATCCAGATGCTTCTTCTGAGCTAACACCACGCGAGCTGAAAAGTGAACTTTCTGTAGACGCCTAGGCATTGATCATACTGATGACCTGGGCCGCTACCTCGGAGTGCCAATCCTCCATCATCATATCAACAAAGCTACCCATCAACAAATCACCACGACCATCAAAGATCGCATGACAAGTTGATCCGCCCGTCATCTCTCGCTCGAAGGAAGGATAACGCTTGCCAAGTCTACACTACAAGCGATTCCGTCATATGCCATGCAGACAGCCCGTTTATCGCCCTCGCTTTGCGATGATATCAACAGACTTATAAAGAATTTTGTCTGGTCGGGAGGAAAAGAAAATCATAAGTTATCCCTAGTGTCCTGGAAGAAGATCACAACACCTAAGGAGAATGGAGGATTGGGAATCAGGGATGCTCGAGACCATAATATCACCCTAATGATGAAGAACGTTTGGTCCTTTATCAATCGGGTTCCGCCCTTTGGATCTAGGTAATGAGGGACAAGTATATGGCTGGGGACAGAATCAGCAAAAAGCCTTGTTCTTCTGCATGGGCTTTCATCAAAAGGAACATTCAAAGTCTCACTGAGTCATGCAGCAGGATTATTCAGTCTGGCGCTAACACCAATGTGTGGACAGACAAATGGATTATTGGTAAATCGATTCTCGAATACGACCCCTCCTGGTCGATACCAGCTGAGCTCACTGACCTCAAGGTCAGCTCTATGAGACTTGATGATGGTGAATGGGATATGAGCTTCATAAATTCCTACTTACCTCCCGAGGTGTGGCATCTCATCCAGTTCATACCTACTCCTGACAACTCTACCACACCGGATACGTGGGCCTGGCCGCATGAAGGTAAAGAAAACTTCTCAGTTAAATCAGCCTATGCTCTTGCTCGTGCTGGCAAATCAATACTTGTTCCAGGAGAGTGGTCCAGAATCTGGAGAGTGCGGCTCCCTGAACGCATCCGCATTTTTCTCTGGTTACTTCAGCACCGCACTCTTCTCACCAATGCTGAAAAAAGGCGCCGTCATCTGAACGTAGACATTGAATGCCCTCTATGCAACAATGGCCCGGAAACCCTACTGCACTGTCTCCGGGACTGCCCGCATGTCAGTGGAATATGGAACGGGCTCACTGTCCCTGCTCGTTTCAACGATTTAAATGAAGACGAGTGGATTCAAACTATCATTCAGGCTTGCAGCAGCCCCGTGAATGATATTCATCTGGCGATCGCATGCTGGCACATATGGCATTTACGTAATGACAAGGTGCAGAACAACTTCTGGCCCAATGTACAATCGGGCATTGCTTTCATCAAAGAAAGAGCAAAGTCTATCAGGAATCTCACAGCTACAGAGACTCGAAGCAAGCAAAAAACCCAACCGGACTATCACATGACCAGCAATTACGAAGTGGTTATCTTCGTAGATGCCTCATTTAACGTCGCTTCCCGCAGAGCAGCTGTTGGCATCCATATAGTAGACAGCTCGGGTCACTGTCTCCATGGAGAAGGAATCCCACTTCACGTTGTTTCAGTACTCGAGGCTGAGACACAAGCACTGCTTGCCGCATGCAAATTGGCTAAGGACATGAAACTAAACATTGTGCTTCTTCTTTCTGACTCCAAACAGGCGGTCGAGCTTCTGAACAATGAATGTTCTGCTCCGACACTACTCCTTCCCCACTAGAGAAAATTTCATCACCTCAGACCCACAATAAATCAGCTCCTTGTACTCTACGTACCTAGGAATCTGAACCTTGTGGCTGATGGTATAGCAGAACACACCATTCACAACTTTATTCTCTGTATTTTTGCTTCAAATAAACCTAGCTGGCTTAGTATGGAAGTCAATGTAAAACATGACCTCATTTGGCCTGCAATAGAGAGCGGGATGAATTAAAATTTCTCTAGCCCTACTCAAAAAAAAAAAGTATTCTACAACATACAATTTCTATCATTGTAATTTGTAAAGTAGTTGAACTGCGTTTTGGGTTCTTTCCTTCTACGACATACTCCCTGATCCACTTGTCGGCTGCCAATCAGGTCGAGTCGGTTCTCCAGATTTGGGTGTTAGTTTGGGTTTGTAAGAGGCACGAAAAGAAACATGATTGTTTAAAACGAATGCAGCTTGAGTAAAATGGTAGACCAGCAATAACAAATCGCATTCAGTACTAGTAAAAGAAATTGAGTTCAAGAAAGAATCAGCAAATCTTTGCAGGTGCACCGCAGCTTATTCAGATCTCGGTTATGGGAGTCAGTTAGATATCCAGTTTATTTGACAAAGAAAAGTTTAGTACATAAATACCGCTGTTGTATTTACATCAATAAGGTTTGGTATTTTTAAAGATCGTCATTGATTTACATCAATCAGGTTTAGTACATAAAATATGACCCATGGTTTCGCACCAACAAGGTTTAGTACATCAATGGTCACGTTGATTCTATGCTTTTGATTCTGTGGTACAGCGAATCTATATATCCTGGTAGAAGTACTAAATTTCCGGAAAGAAACGACGCGATTTGTTACTTTACATGTGCAACAGAGAAATAAGTTCGTGGTGTTGATTGGTTATCTTGCAACATGTTCAGGTTTCTTTTAAATGAAGCATTTACTGACTAGCTCAAATAGTCATACCTTCATTTCCATAAGACGACATGAGGTGGGTTTTTGTATTCCTTGGTGTAGAAGATATATGATTACACATGCGCAGTACAATCAGCAGGGAAATAAAAATTTAAAAGAAGTAAAAATCAAAGCAAACTAAGATAAAAATATAGCATAATTTAATACAAAAAATCTTGACAACGTATAATAAAAAATCACATATCTCACGGAGATCCAATGTGTAGTTATACATACATACATATATAGATATATATATATATATCTGTCAAGGGAATAATCTGATTGGCGAACTTCGTTGGTCCCCAATGAAGGGACTCAGGTTCGAAACCACATAGAGAATCATCTCTTGATTTATCACCCTCTCGGGCATGTGGCCTCCCTCCGCCATGGGTTATTGGAGGGAGCGGAGAAATCTTTCTCTCTTAATCCCATACATATATATATATATATATATATATATATATATATATATATATATATATATATATATATATATATATATATATATATATATAGCCAGGCTAGAATACACTCGACTGTACAGATCACACGAATACACTCAAGTTTGGTTGCATATCAAGACTATTTTTTACAAAATGTAAACCATTGATCTTCACCGTCATACTATAACTAGGCTGCATACAAAGTTTGAGCCCATTTGGATGAGTGACTTTGCAAAATGTCATTATACAAATTTTGAGCCCATTTTGAGACCATTTGCATACTATAACTAGCCCATTTTTTTACAAAATGTAAACCATTGATCTTCACCATCATACTATAACTAGGCAACTAAATCGACGGGTGAAACTAATTTGAAATGCATAATTTTTGCGGTCTTTATAACATGACCTACAAATGTTCAAATGTGCTCAAATTTAGTGTATGAGCTATTCATAAGATTTTTAAGAAGATCAACGAATTAGATTTTTGAAAAAAAAATTGCATCATGAAAAACTACTTGAGTGTATTCTGCTCTGAATACAGTTGAGTGTATTCTAGCCTGACTATATATATATATATATATATATATATATATATATATATATATATATATGTATATATATATATATATATATATATGTATATATATATATATATATATATATATATATATATATATGGGCTCATCTTTAATACCCATTGGGTAGCTAACGGGTAGCTATCCGCACACCCTTCCAGTCACTTTAGAGGAGCATTTTATCTAGCTCCCCTAAAAATTTCATCCAAAAATAATATCATTTACTCCCCCCCCTCCCAAAATAAAAAAACACGTCCATATATTTACTGACTGTATATTTTCTGCACAGTTACTTTTTTATCTCAGAGTTAATTTTTTGTACCATATAGTTACTCTTTTGATCTTAGAGTTACTTTTGTATACATATAGTTACACTTTTGGATGTCAGGGTAGCGAAAAATCAGGCTACCCGCGCGGGTAACGAATAAATTCCCTATATTATATATATATATATATATATATATATATATATATATATATATATATATATATATATATATATATATATACACACACACACACACACACACACACACACACATGATAACGAGTGGAAAAACACACCCGTGATAAAAAAAAGCATGTCCTATGCATGGTTGTACTCATGAACCACTACTAAAAATAAAGTTAATCCAAGCCAAGCACAACGTAGAGGTAAGAATATGTTTAGTCTAGATCACAAAGGGATGAGAACATCCAACATTTATCATGTAACATCAGATGACCCATAGAAAAATATCCAATCATGTACACAAATAAAGTGCAATATAAGATCATAAAGTTCATCACAAAAAGGTTAAGATATCATATACTCAAATTAAGGTTTCCACATGGAATACAATGAACAAGTTATAAATCATAATTCAAAAAGAATATCCATCAAGCTAAGCAGATTGAAAGAACCACTCATGAATCATATTCTCAACAAAAAGAGAAACTATGTAGGGTATATGTCTCATAAAACCAAAAGTGAGAAAATGTAGGTGATTGCTCAATATAGAATTTAGAGGATTCAACATACATCAAGAGAGAGAGAAATAGATCAATTGCTCAAGGAGATACAACATACCCCATGTCAAGTCTATATAAGTCCAAAGTCAACCCTAGATCTAAGTCAAGGCCCCCAAACACCTATTAAACACATATGTAGAATTAGGTTTAGTTTCATGTCAATTTCATAAACCCTAAAAATTGTATTTTTGTTATTAGTGAATTAGGTTATCAAAATTATATATTCTTATAGATTATACTTTTTTGTGTTCATAATATATTTTACTTGATTTTTTTGACTTATAGTTTATCAGTTATGAATTATATAAAATCTAGCCAATTAGCAAAAACCTTAATAATCACATAATTATCATATTAGGAAAAACTTTACAAACTATATTATTGAATAGACAAAGACTCAAGAATTCCAAAACATATTTTCTTTTATTTTTATGACCTATTAATTTATTATAATGAATTATATAATGTAATCCCCTTACTTATTAATTTTAAAAAATCATATTGCCAAATTACTAATATACCCCCCCAGAATCGGATAGAAGGCCATTCAACGTGATAAGGCTATATCGGTACTTATCCATAGAACAAAGTTACATGATCAGATTAAATAAGGAGGGTGAAAGACAAGAAGGCCCATGGCACTGTGACACGAATCAAATGAAATTGAGGGTAGAAACGAGACATCAACATCTTCATCTCCTTCCCTCGTGATCAAACTCTAAAACATCTTGTGATGGTAGAACAACAAAGATCACCCACAACGAACTTCCCTGGATCCTTGTTTGAATCTTGTGGAGAAACCAACACCAAAACTCCTTGACCGAGAGTTCGTGACGACCTTCTGATCTCAAAGATCCATCGCTTTGGATCCCGACATGCCTGGAGCTACTAAAGAAACTCACTGCCATAGCGGTTTAGAAACAACTAGTCATAGAACCCTACCAAAAAGAGAAAGATTGAAAATGGCCAAGTCAGGGACTCCCAATAAGCTCGCATCGAGGAAAAGAAGGTGAAAAAATACCAAAATTCACCCAAAAAACTCGACATTGCTCCCAGGAATAGAGGATAAGAAAAACGGGGGGAAAAGAATTACCACAAATTAGGTAAATTCTACACTATGACAGGCTTCACACAATCACTCCAAAATGTCTTGGGCACTGGACGGCCTACTGAGAGGTCACAACCTCATCACCGATACTAGGGAAGACACCATAAGCAACACGAATAGGTAACATAGGATCTATGGAAAATGAGGGTGAGAGAGAAGGCCATATAGGTGGAAGGGGGTTGTGTGGAGGTCTTAGGAGAGATTTGTAGAGGTCCCATGATCAATAGAGTCAAGAAGACGGGAAGGGGAAGGAAGACAGGGGTGAAATAAAGGGTAGATGGCAAAGGGATTTTCAGGTACGTATTGGTGACAAATCCCTATTATCCAATGTGAACTGGATAGAGGAAGGCGGAGGAAACAAAATGAAAGAAGATAGTGAAAAAAGCAAGATTAAAGGGAGAGAGATACCTCTGGAACCAGGTACAGAGAAAAAGGCATGCTTCTGTTCATATAGTGCACCTTCTAAAAGAGAAAGGTAGGGGACTACTTCACCACCCTCAGATCCTCATCTGATGGACACAGGAGAATCTATGATTTGCTAACAATAGGAAAATAGTATGACAGCAAAAAACATTAGAAAAATTGAAATATTAAATGTTATTCATTCAAATGATATATATTTTTCTTCCTAATTCAATTTGAGGGTCTAAACAAGGTTAAATAATACCAAATTTGGTAACAAAATTAACTAGGACATGAAAATTCCATTTTTCGAATTAGTTTTCATTTTTGAGTTGTTTACTATTTTATTTAATATTCTTAACCTTAAGATATATTCTCTTTCCTAAATAAAATTAGGATAGATAGCATTGTTCAACAAATGTGAAAAATTACACATAGACTGATTTTTATATGAAGAATTCGAATTTTGGGATTAGTTTCCACCTTTTAAGTCATTAACCGTATTATTTAATATTTTAAAGCAAAACTTATAGTTCCTTGCCCAAAAGAAACTAAGATATGTAGAATTGTCCATTTAATGTGAAAACCCAAGATTATTGAGACCCGAGGATCACAATTTTTCCAAAAGATTTGAGTTTTGAGATTTTCTTTTGTGAGTTGTTATACAATTATGTTTTTACACTCCTTGCCATTATATTAATTATAATATTAAATCATTACCATCATTATTTATTATTTAGATTCTCATTATCTCCAAATTGTTACCAAAACACTTATCTTATATTATTATGCACGAAATTCCATATTTTACTTATTTAACATATTTAGCTTATTAATTCAACTTTAACTTAGATGATTGCACATGAAAATTGCAATGTTTATTCCAATTAACCTATCAAGCACATTATACCTCTTACTTATTCGTTAAGTGAATATTAGTAGCAAAAGAGACATGTGTGAAAAATTTTAAGGACTTACATGTTAGCACACTGAACATGTTAGCACACATTTAGGTTATCACGTTAATATGAATGAATTATGATATGTTATGTTGACTATAGAAACTAATGCCACTTAACTTGTTATATTTGTTTTAAAGCATATATATTATTCTTGTGAAATCAAGGCGACATATAAGGTGGTAAAAAAAAAATTAAAACTAAATTCCCCAATCAGAAAGATCGTGTCAACAATGAAGTTTCTAGAAAGGAAGGTTTGTAAGATCATATCTGGTCCTGATGCAAGTCTGATGACATTACCCTTGCAGTAGAAACGTACTTCTTCTCCAAGCAGTAGTGTTTGAACACTTGTCAATAATGACCTCCTGGTCTGGCACAACAGACAGTGGTTGACTGTGTCCTCATAGTAGGACAAACTCCATACCTCTAGAGTAGTCCATGCAGGCCATCAATAACTCCACGTTGTGCTACCAGAGCCAATAGGAAGGGTTTTTTCCTTTAAACGTCTATGTACTAGCACTGATTTTCTCTCCCATAATTGTCTCTCCCTTATTGTCCCTCCCTTTTCAAGTAGGAAATGCATAAGATCTCTATTGGTTACCACAAACAGAGAGGAAAACAATTGTCAAAGCTAATTGTCATGTCTAGGAAACCACCAGTACCCCTCTATTTATAGGAGAGGCTAGGGTCAGGGTTCCCAAATCTGTGCGGGAGTCGAAAGAACTGAATTCACAAATTTTCTAGAAACTTCAAGCAAAGAATTGGTCAGTTTGCACAACCAACAGGTATGTTCGTGTGCAAACTAGTTGTTTGTGCCATGAACCGGTTGGTTCCTAAAGTTTCCTATTCTCAATCACATTGGTATTCAATGCACGATTAGTACAAAACATGATGTCAGCACTAATCCTTAATCCAATCAAATTGATCATTGAAGTGGTCGGTTCATCCCATGAATTAGTCAGTTGGGACCTGTGAACCGGTCGTTTGACACCCTGGTTCATCCATTGATCAGGCAATGTTGATTCCAATTGACGTGACACTCCAACAGATTGGTTCAACACTTGCACTGGTCGGTTCAGTGTCCAATCATTAAATTTTGAAACTCGCTTGTTTAATTGAATACCTAAACACATTTAGGAGTCAATCTAAACATCATTCATGAATGTACTCCTATTCCAAGTGTATCCTATGTGTGTGACCCTATAGGTCCAGAATTGCATTGGCATTGAATGTTCATAACCAAATATGACGTCACAAGCAAAGAGCGGCGTCTTCTAACACATTATTGTTGCCCAAGTTATTTGGAAAGTTGGAGAACATGTTTAACCTACAATGTGTGATTAATGTTACCGTGATCATATAGTTCCTTTATCTCTAATACCCGAATTGAACTTGAGGCATGAAATCATCATCCTCTTCAACACTCAATCTATGTTCCTTAAAGTAAAGCATACTCTCAGAGATTCATGTCAGGTCACATATCCAATATTGAGTCACATGAGTATGAACATACATTCCTTAGTCTTTCTTTTCAAGAGGCCCTGGATATCAATCTCATGTAGGAGGGACAAATCCCATCTACATCACTCACACTCAACCCCCATGTGTCACAACGCACCTGAGCATCACCTTTATGGCAACCCTTATTTAAGGTCATGGTGGATGATGTCAAAGTACATCGAATAACATGTGATGAGTGTAGTGACTTTAGGTCTAAGAACTACAATCACCACTATCACCACGAGAGTTGATTGTCACATCCTTGTATCACTCTCATGGTGGGTTTGTCCGATACACTATTCTCTAACATGTATTTGTGTGCTTGACTTGATATCACATATCATGACTAATGAGACTCTATCATCAATCAACACACACTCTAGTCTTATGTATTATTGTTGTTTATTTTTCTTCTATAATATTGTCTAATTAGGGACATAACAAGAATGTATATACTCTTAACATATGTATGATCTCATTGTTCAGGTCACACACCTAAATACATATATATGTCATTGAGTAATATCATTATTTAGACATCTTCTATGTATGTTTAATCATTTTATGAGTGAGAAAAAAATAATAGATGGAATTAGTTTTATTATTAGCAAATTAGGTGTCTAATGGCACACTCCAATCATCACAAGATTGGCTCTGAGGGCATACATACCAACAGTCTTCCACTTGTACTAGGATCCAATCATCATAAATCTTATTCCAAGTGATCTTAACATGCCTATCATGTTTCTACTGTACAAGTGCTTTTGTATCGGGTTAGCGATATGCCCTTCAACTTGGTATTTTGTAAGTTTTGACAGCTCCTCGTTGTACAACATCTTGTATGATATGGAAGTGTCATAGTATGATATCTGAGATTACTTGCCTAACCAGTAGCTCCATTACTATCATAATATCTCCACTATCTCTAGCTCAAAACCCTTTCCATCTTATAATTCTCATTTTAAGGTCAACCATAAATTTAGATTGTGATCATTAATTTTATTGGGCATTTTGGAAGCTTGCATTGGTGTGACCCCTTACACCCAACTCTTCCTTATTTCTATAACCAATGAGATAATCCTTTTAGTGCTTCTCAAGTACTTAAGGATGTTCTTATGGCATTCTAGTAGCCTTCACTAGCACTTGACAAATATCCACTTATCATGTCAAATACATACAAGACAACTGGATGATTTCATATTCTCTCATCATGTCCATTACATACAAGATAATGGGATCAGTACATTGCATACATGATAGATCCAATTGTGAATGCATATGGCATCTCACTGATGTTTTCCCATTCCTTACAAGAATTGGGACATTGAACTCTAGAGGGACTAATTTCACAAATTTTCCCTCATTGAGTTCTCCCTATTGAACCTACTTAGCATCTTGTCAATGTATGTTCTCTTAGGTCTAGGACTTATCTATAGATATTCATTCATGTCATATAGGATGCTTCCCTTAAATCCTTCATTGAGAAGGTACTTCCCATGCCACATTTTAATATATGCATTATAAGGATGTTATTACCCATCATTATGTGGAATATAAATATGCTCCCACTAAATCTTTTGTAATCACAAATTTCTTCTTCATTTTAACTCAAGTCAAACTCTTTGACTATCTTATCAAATTGAAGATTCCAGTTCTAAAATGCTTGCTTTAACCCAAAGATTGACCTTTGTAAATTATGAATTTTATTTGCATTATATGGATTTATAAAACCTTTAGGTTGTGTCACATACACATCATGTACAATGTTCCTATTAAGGAATGTGGTTTTAACATCCATTTTGCCGAATCTCATTGTCATGCTAAGTTGTAATAGCAAGCATTATCCTGATGAATGTAACCATGGCAACTAGTTTAAATATTTCATCATGTTCAACAGCTTGAACTAGTTTGAAACTCTATGCAACCAATCTACCCTTCCATGGTCACTAGTACAGGAATGGTCTGTAGCGTTGGTTTTTTTAAGCCTGCAGCGTCACTTTTTAACCGACGCCTAAGTGGTCGTCGCTATAGAATTTGTTCTATAGCGTCGGTTTATTTAACCAAGTAAAACCGACCTTACAGAGTAAACACCGACGCAAAAGGTTGTAAAAATTCTGACCTAGGCGAGAAAAGAAGAGCCTGTAAGGTCGGTTATTCGGAAAAAAACCGACCCTGTAAACGGTCTCGGTCGAGAAAATTGTCGACTGAAAGTTTTTCGGTCGACAATTTTCTCGACCGAGAGAGTTTACAGGGTCGGTTTTTTTGAAATAACCGACCCTAAAGATTGAATAACATTTCAGTGTAACACTCAGTCGAGAAAATTGTTGACCGAAAGTATTTCGGTCGACAAACTTGTCGACTAAGGGGTACACTGAAAATGTTTATTCAAATATTTAAGGTCGGTTTTTGTAAATAACCGACCTTATAGAGGACATTTAGAGTCAGTTTTGTACAAAAACCGACGCTAGAAGTTATATTTCGGTCGAAAATTTTCTCGACCGAAGAGTGTACACTGAATTCAATCTTTAGGGTCGGTTATTTAAAAAATCGACGCTAGAAGTTATGATTTTTTTTAAAAAATTTCTACAAAAATTGAAATAGAACAGAAGAACAAGAAGATTCATATATTTTGGGAGAGGGGAGCATTGATGCTCAACCGTCACCATTCAAAACCACACATTCATAACAAAAATGATTCATAATCACATCATAATTTACAAAATGATAGAGTACAAGTCTGAGATGATATTAAATAGATACAAAAATAAATATGAAAGAGTACTCAAACCACATACATAAATGGAGCCGACATATTTAATCCAATGCTATATCGACTTCATTTAGAAAAGACTCTGACCACTCTTCTCGGAATTCATCCAAGTCCACATGTGTGTAAGGCTGAGTTGTAAAGATCTGTAACAGAAAATGCACATGCTAATATTTTATAAAATGACTACAATCACTTGTAAATTTATGATGTTATTCTTTATTACCTGACTTATAGTCTGAATGTCATGTGATGCTTGTTTGACAATAGCTTGCATATATTTCATTACATAGTAGCCACAAGCCCAGACATTATTTTGCATAGGACACTACAAATAACAAATTATACTTAATGTTAGTAAACTACTATAAACAGCAATTGAGATAAGAGTATAAGAGTTGACATATTACAGTTGAAAATTAATACATATAAGAGTAAGCAGTTGTCAAAGTAGCTACCTTGACATTTTTCAAAGTCATTGTCTTTAATTTTGTGGGTATTTGTCCTCCAGCTTCACGAAAAGCCTTTATACCCCTATCAATTAAACGATAGTTGGTAAAATAGAAATTCTAATAGAAATATCATGTTGAAGAATTGATTAAATTTATGCTTACTCCATAGCTGGCAATTTCAGTTTGTGACTCCTTGTTGTTTTACCCATTGGGTCAAGATAATAAAGAGTCATCAATTTTGGGGCAATCACCACTAATTCCCAATGTCTAGCTCTGAGTAAGAATAAAACAAACATTAAAATAAATAATTTATTCATTATTAAAATTATATTGAATAATAATACTTACTGGACGTTAAAAGGAATTAGGATAATTTCCTTCCCCTCACTAGCAAAATATTTGAATGCATCAGAGAAGTACTCATTCACATCCTCAATATGTGTCTCCACCTGACTAGTGACCGAAGGAACTAAGAATCCAACATTCTTTATATCAAAGTTTGTGGCCTCGGTATATAAATGGCTGTTAAACATTTGTAATTATTTTCATATGTAGAAATAAGCTAAAAATGTGTATTGGAATTTTCTATATATATTGATAGATCCTTACCTTATCCATACTTCTATTATCGAAGTGTTCAGCCAATCATACCGGAACAACTCTATAATATCATCAAGAAAAATATAATTCTCAAAGTCCCTCCCAGCTGCATCTTGTGTTAAATTGACCAACATATGTTATCCTGATCTTTGGTTGGCTAAGTATCGACACAAACATTTAGATTTGCTTCCCAATTCGTCGAATGTAGTTTTGGAAATGAAAGATGGCTTGGGCATAGGAGGACGACTAGTAGAAGTTTTACTTTTTGGTTTACAAACTTGTTAATTAAATTACATACTTATATTACATGAGTTCATATATGCAGTCAAATATGAAAAATATGGTAGAAATAAGGTATACCTTGTCATTGATAACCAAGTGTCTAGGCCAACCCACCATAGCACCCTCAGCTTCTTCAACTGTACTATATTCAGGATTAGGTATGGGTAGTGGTTTGTCCCCCATTCCGTCATACACGAGATGGATGGACACACGGCAAATATCATCAATAATTTGTTTGCAATGTAATGTAGCACCAAGGTTGTACACCTTGCTCGCTGCCACAACATTATATTCTGGAACCTGCACTGTAAGTTTACAGTTCATACCAACCTAGATTGAAATAATATAAGTTATATAAGAAATAGTAGAACAAATACATGTTACAACTATATATATTATAATATATTTATCATACTAATAACACAACATATAGAACAAAAACTTACTGCAGATTGTTGTGGTGGGTCATCGGGAGTGCTCTCATGACCTTCTATAACTGGAGCATGGGCTTGTACCTCATCACTTGAGAGACGCGCAGTATGAATAGGTTGAGAAGGTTGAGTAGGCTGAAATGAAGACATTATTTCTTTTACTTTCTGCGTTACTAATGCTTCAACATCCTCTTGTGTAAGACCTCCTGCATGACCTCTTTTAGATTGCGAAGGGCCAAAATAAGACTTGAATCCTATGCCAGCTCCTAATCCCCTAACACAGCCAGGATGCTCCTTCGTACCAAGAGTAACTGCTAGTTCATCCATGTAGCCAGTTGGGATGAACTTTTCTTCCTTCCTTTGCTCATGGAGATCAATCTATTCATAGTTAATAAAAATATTAAATCTCAATATCAATTAAATATAAATAAATCTAAGTTTGTGGAAGTTACTCTTTACTTAGTTGGGATAAACCTACCATCTTTTGTGCCACCTCCTTAGTTGCAGGGTTGACAATTTCACCAGCTCGATTCTTTCTAGCATCAATCCATGTCAAGTGTCGGGGTGGTCGCTCAACTTGAGTTGTACTAGATTCTTCTCCAGTAGATGATTGCTTCTCTTGTAGTTGGCGGCGGAAGGCATAACCAGCGGGCCCCAAGCGATGGTTATGCACATTTTTAGCCCGTCTTTCCTTTTGAGCCTGGTGAATAGCCTGATCATTTAAAATGAGGTATTGCAATTTAGACTTGGCAAACATGTATAAAAAGATTCACCTCCTTAATTGTATAAAATTAAATATTCATACAATACATCACAATCTTTATTACCTCAAACTCTTCCGATCTCCTCGCTGCAACAAATCTTTCCCACACCTCAGGATCTATAAAAATATATACATTTGTAGCTTTCTTCTTTTGTTTAGGATTATTTATAAATTCCCTTACAAGATATGTCTTAAAACCCCTCCATCGTACACCACAACGTTGTAGCACTATTTTCTTGTGATATTTTTCATTTAGATGAAAAACACCCTATACATACAAAAGAAGCAATTCATAATGTTGTTTTGAAAACGAATTAATTCCAAGCAAACTAAATTAGAATCAATAGATAAAAAACATATTAAAACAATATCACTTCCACTCATAGATATATCTTTCCATATGAGGTCTTTTTTCGCATTAGGAACATAATGCAAATTTTCTATATCTATTGGCACCTTATTGCGTGCAGTCGCCCCTACATAATTCTTGAAAGCACTAGCATGTTCCCCAACAGGTGCTCCTGTGATATCAAATTGGATTGGCAATTTGTCCCCTTTAGCCCTGAGCTCCTGCAGCCTACGCATCAGTGTGGGACCTCTACTTTTCTTAGCATCACGACTACCATCCTCATGGTGCTCATGCTCATGCTCAGAATGTTCATCTTCACTCTCCATTTTAGAACCGACAAGTATACATGATAAAAAAAATTGATAATAAAAGAACAAGTGATAAGGTATACATGATATATGATGTATATTAAAAATATTATTTGCTTGAATGATAATAAAATAAATAATTCAAAGAATACATGCCTTTAGTATTGGTTGAGTTGTTAGTCAAGTAAAATTCCTTCAGCATGGTCATGATGTTTATAATATTCATCGTTGTTATCTTCAACATTTACATTTGGCAAACCAACTGAGAATGGACTGCAATCATCATACTTTTCATGGTATTCTTCTTCATTTATAGGATCTACAGTAAACTGTCTTTTTCCATGAAGAACGACAGACCAATTTTTATTTGCAGGGTCATCAATATAGAATACTTGTTTTTCTTGGTTTGCCATGATGAATGGCTCATCTTTCTCACCAATCTTTTCAAAATTCACCAATTTGAAACCCAACTCATCCACTAAAACCCGACTGATTCCTTTCACTCGTCCTCCCAGAGTTCCTTTGCCACAATAACATCCAGTGTGATGGGAATTTTTTTGATCACTACAAGTTTCATTGCAATTCAAAAAATCATTACAAAAGTCCATCACCTCCCTAGCCACGTAACCCTCAACAATACTCCCTTCAGGACGATAAAGATTCCGAACATCACCTTTAAAAACACTCATGTAGCGTTCAAATGGATACATCCAGTGTAAGAAAATTGGACCCAACATCTTCACCTCTCTTGTAATATGTACTACAAGATGAACCATGATATCAAAAAATGAATGAGGAAAGTACATTTCATGCTGACACATGGTAACAATTACATCTTTCTATAATTTATCGAGAGTATCATGATGTATCACTTTGTTGCATATTTCATTGAAGAAGAAACATAGTCTTATGATTGCAAACCTTACATGCTTCGGCAATATAGATCGAATAGCCACAGATAAAATTTGTTGCATTAAGGTGTGACAATCGTGAGATTTGAGACCTATCACTTTCAGATCCTTCATTGATACCAATCTATGAATATTAGAAGAGTATCCTTGTGGAACCTTAATATTATACAAGCACTCACAGAAAGTCTTTTTCTCTTTCTTTGACAAAGTGTAACAAGCTGGTGGAAAATATGTGCAGCGACCCCTGATCTCCACTGATAATTCTTTTCTAATACCCATTAATTCTAAATCTTTTCTAGATTTGATGCCATCTTTAGTCCTTCCTGGTATGTTCAATAGCGTACCGATGATGCTATCAAAAATATTTTTTAAAACATGCATGACGTCAATGCAGTGTCTAATCGCCAAAGATCTCCAATAAGGAAGATCCCAGAATATTGACCTCTTCTTGTATAGAGATTTGTCACATGCGAGTGTATGACTACTTGAACTCTTTCCAAATTCATTAACAATATGTTTCACCTTATCATATACAACATTTCCTGGTATAGGTTTAGGAGCACTTCATTCCTCAGTTGACCCATTAAAGGTTTTGTGTTGCCTTCGATAAGGATGCACTGGTGGGAGAAATCTCCGATGACCAAGATATACGATTTTACCACCATGTTTCAGTCTGATTGAATCAGTATTTTCCTCACAAACAGGACATGCTTTATATCCTTTTATGTTATATCCAGACAAATTTCCATAAGCTGGAAAGTCATTAATCGTGCAAAATAACATAGCACGCAAACTGAAGATCTCTTTACGTGAAGCATCATATGTCATAATACCTTCTTCCCAGAGTTTCATTAGGTCATCAATTAGAGGTTGAAGGTAAACATCAATATCATTTCCAGGTTGCTTGGGCCCTGATATCAATATTAACAACATCACATACTTATTTTTCATACACAACCAAGGAGGAAGATTGTATATAACAATCATAACAGGCCACGTGCTATGTTGGCTGCTTAATGTACCATAGGGATTCATTCCATCTGTACGGAGTCCAAGTCTTAAGTTTCTTGGTTCTTTACCAAATTGAGAGTATAATAAATCAATTTTCTTCCATTGTGGTGAATCAGATGCATGTCGTAGGACACCATCATCATTGACCTTTAACTCCCCATGCCAAGACAAATTTTGTGCATCTTCTGTATTAGCAAATAAGCGTTGAAATCGTGGTATTATTGGTAGATACCACATCACCTTGGCAGGAGAGCCATTTTTAGCCTTAGCTGAATTTGTAGTCTTATACCTTGTCGCACCACATTTTGGACAATTTATCAAATTACTATAGTCCTTCTGAAATAACACACATGCATGAATCTTCTTAGCCTCCATTCCCATTGGGCACATTATTTTCTTTGCTTGATATGTTGAAATTGGAAGCTCGTTGCCTTCAGGAAGAATTTCCTTTACCAAAGACAACAGTGAAGTGAAACTCTTATCGCTCTACCGGTTTTGAGCTTTAAGAGTATATAATCGCATCACAACACTCAACCTCGTGAACTTAGTACAACCCTTATATAATGGTTTTTTAGCATCATGAAAAACTTTTGCAAATAAAGAAGGTGGATCAATGACATTGTCCCGACAACTACGTAGCATCTCATGAACCATATCATCCTGAATCTGGTCATCTTGAATCAGTTCATCATTAACATTATCATCATTATCTATATCTTCTATGCCACAACTATTAGTATCGACATTTTCTGATCCATAATTCAATTTCTCTCCATGCCAATACCATTCATTATAACCTTGTATGATCCCATTGCATATGACATGATTCTTAATTTCCTCACCAGTATCAACTTTCAAATTGTTACAACAATTTCTACATGGACAATATAGCCTATCTATAGGTAGTTTCCTATGTTCCTCAGCAAATCTGATAAATTCATCAAGACCTTTGGCAAACTCTGGACTGCAACGGTTCTTGATAGACATCCAACTTCGATCCATTTTCTATATCACATTAAAATTAATTATAAAACTAACAGTTTAATATTTATACTATAATAATCTATAAGTTTTTATTGATAGGAAGTTAATTACTTATATACTAAAGTATACCACCTATCCCATTTTTGAATATTTAATCTCACTAGTAACTGTATAATGTATGTTTAGTTTTGAAGAAAATTTCAGCAGCATTTCCCCTAAGTTCTCCAAGTACACCGATGTAAATGGCAAATAACCACTCACATATGTACCCAGAGAACAAATAAAGAAATCCTACTGAAATAATCTACAAAAGTAAACATACATTATACAAGTACATCCTAAGTGAGATTAAAATATCCAAAAATAGTCCCAAACTGGGGACTGTCCAAAGTTTACTCCTAATGAGTAAATTTTGAACGGGTTTCTAAGTTAATATATAAATACATCAACCCTAAAGTGTCAATCTAAGAGTACACATGTCTAATCTCATATTAATTTCTAGAATTTATATAATGATTACATATGAAAAAAGACATGTTTTTATTATTGGGTTATCAAATCATATAAAATGAAAAATATGTGTACAAATTAGAAAAGTAAGGTCGTTTCCAACAGTCCAAAGATTGAAATCATTATAATATTCAGAACTATTTGTGAACATTACAACAAATATGATTAAAACATTTATAGCTCGCACATAAATAAGGAGCAGGTCCACTCTCGGTCGACAATTAGTCGACCGAGTGCCCACCTGTGCGCAGCGTCCAGGTCCACTCTCAGTTGACGAATTCGTCGACCGAGAGTGGACCTGAACGCTGCGTGCAGGTGGGCACTCGGTCGACTAATTGTCGACCGAGAGTGGACCTGGACGCAACCATGGCAGCGGGCGGGAACGAAGGAAGGTGGGAATGAAGGAACGGAAGCGGAGAACTTACTTGGAAATGGCGGTGACCTTCGTGGAGGATGAGATGACCTTCACGGAGAGGCAGAGACCTTCGTGGAAGAGTGGAGAGGCGACGACGACGAGCACTATTTGGCGGTGACGATGAGCTCTCTCTTTTGCGGCGATGACGAGCTCTCTTTTGCGGCACGGAGAGGTGGCAACGGCCCGGACACCACGATCCTCTTGGCGATGCGGAAATGTGGTATGGCTTCACGGAGAGGAGGCAAGGGCTTCGCGGCGGGAATGACACAAGAAAGCAAGGGTTTCGCGGCGCTGCAGGAGAGAAAAATAGAACAGAAAGGTTTTTGCGGGAGGAAGAAAGACTAGGTTTCAGCTTTTTCACTTAGAGAAAGACATGTAGCGTCGGTTAAACAAAACAAACCGACGCTACAGATAAGCGGTGCCCGTGTCGGGTTATTTAAAAACACAAACTCATTCTCGGTCGATTAATTTGTCGACCGAAATTCTATCGGTCGACAATATTGTCGACCGAAAATCCCTATAGGGTCGGTTTTAAGGAAATAACTGACGCTACAGGTGCTTATACGAAGGAATCTGGCTCCATCTCGGTCGACGATTTTATCGACCGAGTGGTATTCGGTCGACAAATTTGCCGACCGAGAGAGATCCAGATTTCCTTCGTATAAGTACCTTTAGGGTCGGTTTTTTCCTTATAACCGACCCTAGAGGTGCTTATACATAAACTTGATCCTAAGTTTATCTCGGTCGACAATATTGTCGACCGAAATGTCCTCTAGGGTCAGTTATAAGGGAATAATCGACGCTACAGGTGCTTATATGAAGGAATCTGGCTCCAATACGGTCGACGATTTTATCGACCAAGTTGTTATCGGTCGACAAATTCATCGACCGAGAAAAAGCCAGAATATAAGTACCTCTAGGGTCAGTTTTTTCCTTATAACCGACCCTAAAGTCCTCCTCGGTCGACAATATGTCTCTGTCGACAATATTTTCAACCGAGATTAACCCTGTTTCAATGTTTTAAATTAAGTACCAAGTGCGTGTATGAGTGTGCGGTTGTGACACTATTGTAGGGGATTATCTAAGTGTTGTAAATGGCTAGGTAAGATCTAATGCTTTATTTACATGATATCTAAGTACTTGTACAAGATTTTACATGATATCCAATATAATCATTTTGTATGACTCTTTAGTTCTCCCCCTTAATTTTATGTTATGCTCACCCTTAAAGAGATATTTAATTTTAAAACCAAGTGATGTTTTGTCAAATTTAGCCATAATTTATTTTTCAATCATTTGAAATAATAATATTCTTATATAACATGTATATGTCCAAATGAAGCCATGGAAAACACTTTTATTCATAACAATTTAATGTCCATACACTTTATAAGATGAAGCATGACATACTTGCTTTATAAAAAGATATCCATTACAATCATTACAAAGATATCTCATAATCTCACTGAAAACACCGAATGATTACATCAATGTTTGGGTCATTTCCAAGAAAGGGCTCAGCTCCATAATATTTGACTAGTGTCTGCCACTCCAAGGAACCTATCTTGGTTAAGGCATAAGCCTCCAAGAAGGTGGGAACACGATCAAAGCGAAAGTGGGCAGCAATGTCTTGAAGTTGAATTTGGGAAAACTGAGTATGTGTGAGATCAGGAGATGGTGGAGGTGGAATTTGATAGTAGTTGTAGGAAGGATTGTATGGATTTATCATGCCAGGATTAAGGGAATAGGGATATTCATCAGGTTGGTTAGGAGAGAGAGTTTGCATCCTTTGGTTTAAATAAGTCATGGCATGGTGATTATAATCCAATTGCCTACTTAGGTGATATTGGGATCCAGCAATGTATGTCAAGGTGTTTGTAATAGGATTATGGGGTAGTTTGGTAGGAGGAGATGGTGGAGGTATGTCTTGGGTGGATGTCTCCCCTTCAGTCCTATCCCTTTTGTGGCCAAAGTCGATTCCCATCTTTTCCACCGTATTTTTACTTATCTTTTGGGGTTTTCTATCCCATGTGTAACCTAAGTCGTCCTCAATATTCTTCTTAAGAAAATGTTGAGCGATTTGGCATACAAAGTCAGCATAAGGTGGATTGCCAGAAAACTCAAGCATATTATTAAGGATGATACGAATAAAGTTTATGGGAATACCTTTGAAAATGGCATATATAAGGTACATACGAAAGGTGGGTACTTCATATTTGTTTGCTCTAGGATGGATATTGGTGGCAACAATGAGATTTATGATCCTAGCTTCAGGTTTTAAATTTATGGCATAATAAGTACCCCTATCTTCATGACAAGTCATATTGGATTGAAAGATCGCTCTTTTGACATCACTAAGGGTAGTTGTAGTGTCATCTTGGGAGAGTTTGTTGAGTGGATTTCCTATGGTGAGATCAAGAAAATCTTTATATTCTTCTATGTCTATGTTAAGCATATTAAGAATGCCCTCCTCAGTAAAATGGAATCCATACCCACCAACCATAGAAGAGAAGGAATCATGGTCAGGATGTGGGGTTAAATTGGCATAGAATTCATTAACTACTTTTGAGGAGTAGGAATGGAAGGAGGGGATCAGAAAATCAGTCAAATGTTGCACCTCAAAGAGTTCCTCCAAATCGACAATGTTGTGGAAGTCCATGACGTCGACTGGCCATCGTGGAAGAGGAGTTTTCGAAGAGAGCCTGAGGTAGCAGTCGCCTGCA
Source organism: Alisma plantago-aquatica (assembly GCA_963693085.1). Lineage (NCBI taxonomy): Eukaryota > Viridiplantae > Streptophyta > Magnoliopsida > Alismatales > Alismataceae > Alisma > Alisma plantago-aquatica. The sequence goes on from OY856409.1 coordinate 1,489,586,466, forward strand.
GCTGCGTCGTTGAAGGGGATGTCGTTGATGATCGACAGCGCTGGAGAGACCGTCCTTCCTTTCCTAGCTGCAACTTGCTTCTTTCCACGTGTAGATGATGAAGCCATTTTGTTGCTTTGAAGTGGAGAAGTAGCAAGTAAGACTTGGATGTAGAGAAGCTAAAGATTTTCACAAGAATACACTAGAGAGGAGCTAGAGAAGTGAGAATGTGAAGCTTTGAAGAAATGGATCGTTTTGGGTGCTATTTATAGCAAAACAGAGCCCATTTCAGTCGACAATTTGTCGACCGACGCCCGCAATGGTCGTTTCTCTAGACGCTCCTCCCGGTTGGCCAACGGTCGATCGAAAACTAGCCGTTACGATTTTTTTTTTAATTTTTTTTGAAGTCATTAAATTTATATTTTAATCAGAATATTGCCTTTTTAATTATAGCAAATGGAGGTTCACAGGGTTGGCCTCGGTCGAACATTTTGTCGACCGATGTTGTCTTGGTTGAACAATTCATCGACCCAGAAAGAGCTAGATTTCCTTCATATAAGTACATCTAGGGTCGGTTTTTTCCTTAAAACCGACCCTAAAGGTACTTATACATGTGTGAAATACTAAACTGGATCCTAAGTTTATCTTGGTCGACAATATTGTTGACCAAAAATCCCTCTAGGGTCAGTTAGAAAGTAACACCGACGCTACAGGAGCTTATACGAATGAATCTGGCTCCATCTCGGTCGTCAAATTCATCGACCAAAAAATAGCCAGATTTCCTTCGTATAAGTACCTTTAGGGTCAGTTTTTCCTTATAACCGACCCTAAAGTCCTCCTCGGTCGACAATATTGTCGACTGAGATAAACTTAGGATCCAGTTTAGTTTTTCACAATCGTGAACTAAATTGGAACCAAAATTCATCTCGATCGACAATATTGTCGACTGAATAGACTTCTAAGGTCGGTTATAAAGAAAATACCGACCCTAAAGTTGCTTATACACTTGAAATCTGACTCCTTATCGGTCGAAAAATTTGTCGACCGAGATTATTGGTCGAAGTATTCGTCGACCGAGGAAAGCTCTAGGGTCAGTTAAAAGTACAAATCTGACGCTAGAGGTGCTTATACATGTGTGAACTAAACTGGATCCAGAATTGATATCGGTCGACGAATTTTTCGACCGAGGAGCCCTTTAGGGTCGGTTTTAAAGGAAAAACCAACCTTAGAGGTGCTGAACCGAGGAGGACTTTAGGGTCGGTTATAAGGAAAAACCGACCCTAAAAGTGCTTGTATACGTGAAATCTAGCTCTTATTCGGTAGACGAATTTGTCGACCGAGGAGCCCTTTAGGGTCAGTTATAAGGAAAAATCGACGCTATAAATCGAGGCGCGAAGCCAAAATCAAGCAAAATTTTGCCGCGGGAAACTTGTAATTGACTTTCTAATCCAATTGTCTATAAGTTCACTTATTTTATAAAAACCGACCCTATAGAGATGCACTACAAGGTCGGTTATTTTAAGAAAAGTGACCCAAGAGGTTTTAAGTGGTGCTCGTGTTTTTTATAGACATACAAGGTTAGTTATTTGGAAAACCGACCCTATAGAGATACACTACAAGGTCGGTTATTTTTAGAAAAGCGACCCAAGAGGTCTTAAGTGGTGCCCACATTTTTTATAGACATATAAGGTCAGTTATTTGGAAAACCGACCCTATAGAGTTACACTATAAGGTCGGTTTTTTAAGAAAACCGACCCAAGAGGTCTTAAGTGGTTCCCGCATTTTTTTAGACATATAAGGTCGGTTATTTGGAAAAACCGACCCTACAGGTAGTGACGTTATAACCCATTTCTGTACTAGTGGGTGGTCTTCTTCTTGAGGACCCGAATTGTGGCAACACATCCCACTATCACACAGACAACGAGGTGTTACGTGAAAACGTGCGGAATTCACCATAACCACAGATTACCAAAACACGGGTTAATTAAAAACGATTGCGGAAAATGGTTAACTGTGAAATTATTACATATAGGTCCTTATCTTGCAGGAAAACATGTTATATAAACATATACGAGCCCATATATGTGTCCACATCTTAGAGCAACAGTTGTCTTGCCATCACGTAAGTTCATCACCTATTATATATACATAACGACCCACATCTGGCTAGTAGTAGGATATACAAACCATCAACAGCTATATATCATGAAACAATGTCAAAACACCTCGAAGGACCTGAGAGTATAGGGATGACTCTAGACTCTACTACACAACTCCAAAACAGCAGCATATCCAACTCTTGCCTTCTACTACTCGTCTTGCTGCTCAGCCGCAACTCCGCGACCACCACCACGTCTAGCTCGAACACCTAAAAACCAGTGGGGTGAGACAATCGAACATTGTCCCAGTGAGAAACATAACTCCCCGCCGAACTATAAAACCAGAAGGATAAAGAAACAGCAGTAGAGAAACAGTAAAATGTAGAATAATAACAGTCTATATAGCAAGGCTATTCATTCCATCAAGCTTACCGGGATGTACGGATGACATATCACCAATTACCTCTTTATCAAACATGATTGACAAGATAAGGTTCATAAGATCTTATCACATAACATGTGGAATGTATAAGTAACTGTATGTATAACAAGATTAACTACACAAGCAAGGCCTCAACCAATGTTCCGTGTTTTGTCTTAAGCAATAAATACTATTCGGCTGGATTACGTATTATTATGCCCTGAGGAAGTGAGTCGTACCACTCAAATCCAACCTTCGGTTGTGAAACCCAAAGCCGGTGCCATACAAGGTCAAATGGAAGAGTCGGACTCCACGACCTCCCACCTCATAGTCAGTGTACGAGTATAACGCAAGCAGGACCGCAGTCTCATGCTGAAGTGGCCTCAGCCACAGGGTCAGCTCCATAGGCTACCCATCCTCTAGCCTACCTCGATACAGGTCTCGGCGCTAGTATATCTGAGCCATGGGCCTACTCACCGTGATCTGAGCCATGAACACATTCATTCTCCTCATATCACATATCTGGAGCCATGGGCCTGTTCACCATGCTCTATTCATATCCCTAGTCTGCAACCGTAGCTGCACTCGAATCCTCACTATTTTAGGCTAGGAGAAACCTCGCATATTCAATAATATGTGCTCCGAATTAACCCACAGGAGAACCCATTTCACCATCACCAGCTCCTAACGATGATGGATCTATGGCCAGGGCAACTACATGATATATTCCACTGTGATTAATTAGTATCTTTTATATGGATTGCAAGATTCAACCAAGTTGTATAACATGCAAACTATGATAGGAAATAAACAACGTAAAAGTCAACATTATGTCTTTATCACATCATCTTGATCCATCACAAGGATCCAACAATACATGTTATCACTTGGCCTCTTTCCAATCATCCAGATCTATCTCAAGGATCATCACATACCATGACATCTCAATCCCTTACCACATAGTGCCACTGCCTTTCAAGGCTTTCATCATCATCATGGAATAGCAATCCCCAGTACTTTAGTCATGTACTTTACACAGCAGGGTTACTCATATACCTCATAGCCCTTTTTAATTGGCTATGCATCACCTACATGGTTAGTATACACAATAATCATAAGCTTAACAGAAAGACCATGCTTATCAACATAGGGTGACATTAAAGATTATATACTTTATCAATTAATCCTCAACTTGTGAACATATGCCAAAGGCACATCATTAGGCAATGCACATTACATGCTTACCATTACCTCAGCTTTATATAGATAATCAAGATGAACACTTTCATGTGTATAACCATGTTAAGTTAAAGGGGCAAGCTTTATCATAATGAATACTATTAAGCATGCAAAAAGTCACCATCGTTTAACAAGAACATATCCAACATATCGACTCTCCATGATAAGAAGAACCCTCACTAAAAGCACCAAGAACCCTCACTACAAGTTGTAACAGGAAGGGCTCACCCTATCGCCCAACCATAATGGCCAGCACCAACGTGCAGTCATGCAACGCGGCGTCAGGCGTGCCATGCAACATGATCTCGTGCAACACAGTGTTACCTCCAAAATAGAAACAAGGCGTGCAGCTAAGCAAGGAGCATAACGCGTGACGGGGTGTCGTGCACCCAGCCTATCGGGCAACGCACGACGCCCATTAGGGGTAGTTGTCAGCTGACACAAAAAGGCTAAATGTGACGCCTGTCACAGAACCACTAGCAATGTCCAGAGATGTAGCTCGACTAACCAACAGGGGACCTATCGTGCATCCACCAACTCAGGGCCTATCAGCCGTCACAAGGAAGAGTGGAGGTGTGACGCCCATCACAGAGACCAGGGGTATCGTCCATCATCCTCACACATGTGTCGTCCAAGGTTCTAGGTCAAGAGGGTTGTTGGGCAGCAACCTCTAACAACACCATAACGGCCAAGAAACAACACCACCAGGTCGTCATCCACCTCAAGCTCAAGGGCACCCAAAAACCCTAATGGGTCAAGAAGATGGCTCACCTCTCAACTTAAAAGAGAGAGGGGTCTTTCACATCATCTATCACCAAACGGGCTACACAAGGATCAACCCTAGCAAGGTTCACAACTATCACCAAGCTCACCCTTCTAGTCCATGGTGAGAGGAGGGTGTTGCTTAAGCAACTAGAACACAAGCTCACCTCTCAACTAAAACGAGAGAGGGGTGTTGCCCATGCTACTAGAAGCTCAAACTCACTCTTCTAGACCAAGGATAGAAAGGAGTATTGCTCACCAAGAAACTCTAAATCATAAGGATCGGCCAACATGGATACTTAAGCAAGATGCTAATCTAAAAACATATAAAAAAGATCATAGAAGGAGATAGTGAAGTTAGGGTTAGGAGTTATGTAACCCGCCTTAAGCAAGCCCCAAGCTCCTAGCACCACCAAGCTCCAAGGAAGAAGAAGACTCCAAGAGGATCGGTCACCAGGAAAGCTCCTCCAACGGTGTCGTCCACCAAGCTTGCAAAAGAGGAGGGTATCGTGCACCAAGGTGGAGAAGGAACCAAGAGACTAAAGGATCCCTAGTAAGAGGAAAAGAATGCATATATAGATGGGGTTGGAGGAGAAAACAAGGCAAAGCCAAGCAAGGTGTTGCCCACCTAGGGACACTTGTCCTAGAGCACAAACCACCACTCTAGCAATCCCTAAACACATGTCCAAGGTCATTGTTACATGCAAGCATCAAGCACCAAGTGTCCACTAGTGGTGACACAAACGAGGTCAAAGCTTGGGCAAAGGCTCTTGGGCGACACACCTGGGCGACACACCATATCCATGGGTGATACACCCCTGGGTGACACGGCCACCTCCAGGCCGATACAAGGGCTCAACAAGGCAAAGGCAAGGCTCAACAAAGCCCAACAAGGTCAACCAATCCCAAAGGGACTCAAGCAACGAGCCCAAACCATCCTCTCTACACTTAGAGGAAGCAAGGAGAGAGAGGGACACCTCACAAGGTGGCAAAATTGCCAACAAAACCATAGACTTGGTTTAATTGCAAGTAGCCCCTCCAACTCTCAACAAAGCACAACCAAACCCTAATCACCACTTAAAGGTGATTAACAAGCAACTAAGCATCATGGTTGAGCAAAGAAAATAGGGTAAACCCTAAACGGAGGTCAGGGTCCTTACACGAATGCACTTTATGGGTTTTACCCCTTCATGTGTGTCCACCAAGGTCACACCTTGTTGATGTTCATGGAGTCTATCTTGGATCTCATGGCCTCAAGTCATGCTTTAGATTTTGGTCCCTCTATAACTTCTAGGTAGGTAGTGGACTCGTCATATATGACCAACTCATATCCTTCTTTAGCCATAAGATATCATGATATTTAAAGATCAAGAAGTTTTTTACTAGAACTATGAGTTTTATGTGTACATAAGAAACTTGAGATTCAACATCATATTGTGATTCTTTATGTTCCTATTTTACCTCTTTTAGGTTCAATGTTTCTTGTTGGTGTCGAACTTTTTGATTTCTACCTTTACTCCAACTAATTCCTTTGGAATGAAGTTCCCCGTCAAGAATACAACCATCCTGATCAATAAACAACTTTGTTGTTGGATTGTAATATAAAACTAGTACTCAACAAAATAACATTTATGTGATTTGTAGGCAAACTTTTTCAAGAAACTATTTTCTTACACAAGCTTTCATCCCTAATCATTACAAAAGACATATCTAGACACTTCCTAAGCCATATCTCATATGGTGTCTTTGTTGACCTAGAGGTTATATATCGCCTATATTTTGATAATGACTTAACCATTCCATTCATATGTATCTAATATGTGTGTTTAAGATTGTTTTTTGGAATTAGGTACATGAAAAGGATCCATAATCCAAAGCCCTAGAATGGCTCAAGTTCAAGTCAAAATAGCTACAAGTGTGCTTTTTGGGATTTCTATGTAAATGACCTTAGAACATTTATGTCATCACTTGTAATGATGAATTGACATGTAACTTAGGTGAGAAAAAATGTTTGGGACAAAAATCACCAAGTTTTAATCACTTTAGATGCAATTTAGAAAATTGATTTCAGGCACTTGGTCGGTCAAGTTTTTGAGCCTTAAAACTCGACCAATCAATCCTTAGTCAATTTTCTAGGGATTGCATCGGTCGAGTTGTGTTTACACAAAACTCGACCGATCAACTAATTGACTATTTTGACTTCAAATAGTCGGTCGAGTTTTGTTAGGACAAACTCGAGCGATCATTTGAATATCGACTTTGTCGTTTACTTGATCGATCGAGTTACCTTGATTGAAACTCGACCGATTGCACTATACAGAAATTGCAGAAAAAAGTGATGTGACCGTTGGTGAGTGTTTTGAGAAAAAATAGAGTCGTTTCTTGAACAAAAAATGGCTATTTTCATATCCAAGTGTCCCACAACTTAAAGGGGCACCCTCAACTATAAATAGACCATCTTGGAGTTCATTCCAAGGCTACTCATTCATTGCAAACTTGGTGCTAGCATATTTGAGAGTGTTCTAATCCTTTGAGCCCCTTTCTCTCTCTACCTTCAAGTCAAATCCGTGAGTATGAGTGAGATAGGTTCCTGTGTAAGAGAGCTACTCCATGTGTTGATGTAAAAGCTCTCCTCCTCCATCTTCCAACCTCCATTCCTTTGAAGATTGTTAAAGATCCCTCTCCAAGTGAAGGAGAAGGAGGTGCTATTCTTCAAGGTTGAAGAAGGCAAGCTGCTCCAGGTCTCCAAGAGAAGGAGATAGGTGCTCCAGATCTCTGAGTGAAGGAGAGATGCAAGGCAACTCTCAAGGAAGATAGGTAATCCCTTGAAGGTAGAAGACTTTAAGAAAGTAGTGAGTAAGTCCATGTTGTGGCTGAAGACTCCATGCTTCAAGTAGGTAAGCTCCTTCTATAGGTTGAAGATCTTTGCTTGAGGTACTAAGCCCTTGGATGTGTGGTTGTTGTATCTTGTAATCTTATTGTGTAATATAAGTGTACCAAGATTGCAAATCCTAGAGACTAACCCACTCTAGGTAGTGGACTGACATTGCTCCTACGTTTAGGACATGGAACCACTCTAAACCACATGTCCAAGTGCTTTTCTTTCACTATCTCCCATCCTTGCTATGAATGCTAGATTAGGACAGCAAATTGCTGCTTGTTTAAGTTTCTACAATTAATATAATTTGGTGGTCTAATCAATTTTGTGAGAATTGTGAAGCCTTGTTCAACCCCCCTTCTAGAGCCCATTGATCCAACAAGTGGTATCAGAGTAGGTCTTCTCCAAGCTACTTCAACAAGTAGGAGAAGATGGGCGATTCATCTCTTAGTTCACTTAACCCAGAAGGAAGCTTCTCCATGAGACCTCCGGTCTTCGACGACACCAACTTCCTTTATTGGAAGAGAAGGATGCAGTTCTACCTTCAAGGTGTGAGCTATGAAATGTGGAAGATAGTCCATCTCAAATATGAAGATCCAAAGGGGGACATCACCACATGGCCTGAAGTTGAAATGAAGCATGCTCAACTCAATGCCAAAATTGTGAGCATCATCTATGCCGCCCTTACTCCATCCGAGTTCAACCAGATCTCCTCATGGGACACCGCACATGATATATGGCACAAATTTTGTGTCACCTATGAAGGAATCGAGCAAGTGAAGGAAGCCAAGATCTACATGCTTGGTGGTCTTCTAGGGAACTTCCATATGGGTAAGAATGAGAGAGTGGATGATATGTACACTAGACTCAATGTCATCTTAAATGGTTTGGAAGCCCTTGGGAGTGTGATGGATATAGGTACTATCAACTCTAAGATCTTGAGATCTCTTCCTAAGAGATGGGATTCTAAGGTTACTTCAATTGAAGAGGTGTACAAGCTAAGTGAGTTGTCAACTGAGGAGCTAGTTGGTAACCTCCAAGCCCATGAACCTAGGCTTGACAAGAAAGAAGAGGAAGAGAAGAGAGAAGAAAAACAGTCAAAGAAGATAAAAGACACAGCCTTCAAAGCACAAATTGAAGAAATGGTCTGACAACAACAACTCGCCTTGAAGTCTCCCAGCCCTTCCTCAAGTGAAGATGAAGGCTCCAATGAGCATGAGGCAAACTACTCAAAGGGCAAACACTTCAAGAGCAAGCCCTCCTCTTCAACTCCAAGGTGGTATGATTGTGGTCAAAAAGTCCACTACAAGAGTGACTGCCCCAAGGCCAAGAAGAGCCACCACAAGAGCAGCCACAAGAAAGATAAGGAGCACAAGAGACAAGGCAAGTACAAGAAGAAGGACAAGAAAGAAAGAAGATCAAGAGATGCATCCCATGCAGCTTGGGAGGAGTCTTCCTCAATCTCCTCAAGCTCCGAAGATGGAGAATGCCATCTTGCCCTCATGGCCTCCACTAGTGAAGATGCTGGTGAGGTAAGTGAGGTAAGTAATGTTAATTTGCATGAGATATCTAAGGAAACTCTCATTGATATGTTGAATGAATGCAAATCCTCCTTTACTAAATGTGTAAGGACCCTGACCTGTTGTTTTGCCATAAAATGCAAGTCTAAAAGGAAAAGATTAGGAAAGATAATTGATGATCTTTATGCTAAAATTGATATTCTTGATCAAAATGAAAAATTGCATCTTGAGAGCATAGATTCCTTGCAAGGGCAATTTTTTGACCTTGAACTTCAATACAATGGAGTAGAGGTTGAGAATGGTGTATATCTTAAAAATATTGAAAATCTTAAGATAGAAAACTAAAAGTGCCTAGATGAGCTTGATGTTCTTAAAACTGCAAATGTGGAACTCAAACTTATTGATGATGCTAGGAGACATGAAGTATATGCTTATCAAAGAGAGATTGTTGTGCTTAAATATGAAAATGATAAGTTGCTTGCTCAAGTTAATGATTTATCTTCTAGACCTATTTTGCAAAGAAATGAAGTTGCTAACATAACTTTAGAAAGAGATTCTTTTCATACTAAAGCCCTCCGTCTTGAGGCCGACCAATTGCATACTAGAGATGATCTTGTTAGTCTTTCTACTACTGTCATTAACCTTAGTGATGATAATGCCAAGTTAAGATCTTCTTTGCAAAAGTTTCTCTCGGGAAAGAAATCCCTCAATGATGTCCTAGAACACTCTACCAAACATGTTGGTACTAGTGGTATGGGATGTGATGGGACTGCTCCCAAAGGAAAGAAAAAAGGCAAGAACAAGGGCAAGAAGAAGAGTGTGGAACCTCCTATTTTCCACATAGAGACTTCTATATCTAAGAGCCCTATGGTTTGTGTTCATTGTAAATGTGATGACCATTACTCCACTTATTGTACTTACAAGCCCAAGGGGACCAACCCAAAGATTAAATGGGTCCCCAGGCTAACCCCGGATCCCAAAGGTTGAGTTGGGTTCCGACATCCTTCTTTCTTGTAGGTTAAAAAGAGATGGATTGTTGATAGTGGATGCTCTAAGCACATGACTGGAGAAATCAACCATTTCAATAAGTTTGTGAAAAAGAAAGGAGGATCGATAACCTTCAGGGACAACAAGAAGGGTAAGGTCATAGGTGAGGGTGATGTGGGCAATGAGCTATGTATCAAAAATGTGTTTCTTGTTGATGGTCTACATCACAATTTGATTACTGTTAGTCAACTTTGTGACAATGGATATCTTGTGTTGTTTACTTCATTAGAATGCTTGCTTCTAGATTCCCTCTCCTACAATGTTATATATAAGAGAACTAGAAATGGTAATCTTTATGTTATTATTCTTGATGCTCTTAAGCCCATACTAAATAGATGCTTGGTAGTGGATAAAAATGATATTTCTCTTTGTCATTGTCGTTTCGGTCATGTGAATATGCATCAAATGAATAAGTTGAGCAAAAAGGACTTGGTTAAAGGACTTCCTAAATTGGATTTTGAAAAGGATGAGGAATGTCAACCTTGTACACAAGGGAAACAAACCAAATACTCCTTCAAATCTAAAGGAGTCATGAGTACCAAGAGAGTTCTTGAACTTCTTCATCTTGATCTATTCAGACCAATGAGAACGCAAACGCTTCGTGGTTCCAAGTATTGTCTTGTTATTGTTGATGATTTCTCTCGATATACTTGGGCCTTCTTTCTCATTTCTAAAAGTGATACTCTTTATGTTTTCTCGAGCTTTTGTAAATGGGCTGAAAATTAAGCTTCTTGCCGGATTGTTTCTATCCGTAGTGATCATGGGGGAGAATTTGAAAATGATCTTTTTGTGCATTTTTGTGAAAAATCTGGTTATTCACACAATTTCTCTTCTCCTCATACGCTTCAACAAAATGGGGTTGTAGAGAGAAAGAACAGGTCGCTATAAGAGATGACTAGGACCATGCTTCTTGAGTATGACACTCCTAAGAAGTTTTGGGTTGTAGCCATTAGCACCTCATTTTTGTGCAAAACTGGGTTTTTACACATCCGTCTTTAAAGAAAACCCCCTATGAACTATGGCGTGGTAGAAAGTTGTCTATTGATTTCTTTCATGTTTTCAGATGCCCTTGTTTTGTTTTAAACACGAAGGATTCTCTTGACAAGTTTGATCTGAAATCTTATAAGGCTTTCTTCCTAGGCTATAGCATTACTAGTAGGGCATATAGAGTTTTCAACATTGAATTGTCTAAAATTGAAGAATCTATCAATGTTAAGTTTATTGAAACTAACCATGGTGTTGGCCAACATGTTGTTGGTAATGATGTTGCAGATGATTTGATTCCTATCTTAAAATATCTCAACATTGAAAATAAAGGTAAGTAGGTGATATAAGAAGAAAAATAAGAAGAAAAGAAGGATCCCACTCCTCGCTTTACAAAGAACCATCCCAAGGAGTTGATCATTGGAAACCCATTCGAGAGAGTGAGGACACGAGTTGCTCACAACAAAGAACAAGCAGATTGTGCCTTCATCTCCCAACTAGAGCCAAAGAACATCAAAGAAGCCCTTGGTGACGATGAGTGGATCCTAGCCATGCAAGAAGAGTTAGAGCAATTCGAGAAGAATTGTGTGTGGACTCTAGTGCCAAGACCAAGTGATAGAAAAATCATTGGCACCAAATGGGTCTACCGCAACAAGCTAGATGAGCAAGGAAAAGTGGTAAGAAACAAAGCAAGGTTAATAGCACAAGGTTACAATCAACAGGAAGGTATTGACTTTGATGAAACTTATGCTCATGTTGCTAGATTAGAATATATTCTTGTGTTACTTGCCTTTGCTAGTTACAAAATTTCTTGTTATATCAAATGGACATTAAAAGTGCATTTTTGAATGGTACAATCGAGGAGGAAGTATTTGTTGCTCAACCTCCGGGCTTTGAAAATGACAAGTTACCCAATCATGTTTATTTGTTGCAAAAAGCTCTCTATGGACTCAAACAAGCACCTCGAGCTTGGTATGAGAAATTAAAGAACTTTTTGTTAGATAACGGGTATGTCATGGGCAAAGTTGATTCTACCTTGTTCCTAAAACACACTTCTAACCATTTTCTTATAATTCAAATTTATGTTGATGATATCATTTTTGGCGGGACTGATCTTGATCTTTGCAAGGAGTTTAGTTCTCTTATGTAGAGTGAGTTTGAAATGAGCATGATGGGTGAGTTGACTTTCTTCCTCAACTTTCAAATCAAGCAAACAAAAGAAGGAAACTTCATCAACCAAGGCAAGTACACAAATGAACTACTCAAGAACTTTGGGATGGAGAACATGAAGCCGATGGATACACCCATGTCCAACACCACCAAACTTGACAAAGATGAAGAAGGTGAGAAGGTAGATGAGAAGCTCTATAGGGTTATCATTGGAAGTTTAATCTATTTAACTGCCTCTAGACCTGATATTATGTTTAGTGTTGGCTTATGTGCTCGCTTTTAAATATAGCCCTAAGAAGTCACATCTTATTGCTATTAAGAGGATTTTGAGGTACTTAGCCAAAACCCAAAATTTTGGACTATGGTATCCTAAATGAAGGGATTTTACTCTTAGAGCATATAGTGATGCGGATTACGTAGGGTGTTTGGTTGATAGAAAGTGCACAAGTGGCACTTTCTTCATTCTAGGACCATGCTTAGTGTCTTGGTGCTCCAAGAAATAAAGTACAGTGGCATTATCAACTACCAAGGTTGAATATATTGCAGCTGGGAGTTGTTGTGCATAGGTCCCATGGATGAAGCAAATGCTCCAAGACTTCAACATATTTTTGATGTTTCTCCTATCTTTTGTGACAATACTAGTGCAATTAATCTATCTTACTATCCTATATTGCATAGTAGATCCAAGCATATAGAGGTTCGCCATCACTTTCTCTGTGATCACATTTTCAAGAAGGATATTTATATCACACATTTGGACACGGAAAATCAATTGGCGGATATCTTTACAAAACCTCTAGCTAGAGATCAATTTAACTTTATTCGATCTAAACTGCTTATTGTTCATTTGAATGATATTGCCATGTGATCTAGCTAGTTGTCTCTTTCCTATATGTTTGTTCATGTCTCTCTTCGCCTTAGTTTGCCTTTACATGCTTAAATGTGCATAACTTGCTTGTAAACATGCTTAGTTTTTGGGTTTTTATCGAATTCCATGTTTTATCACTAAATAGTGCCCAATGATGAGCTAAATGTGCCTAAGTAGGTTAATGATACATAATAGAATGAAAAAATAAATTGAATTGGCGTGTATATGGCTAGAAACTAAGAATGTGACTTTTAGATCAGGTTGACCTTTGGTCGAGTTTTCACCTTGAGAAACTCGACCGATCAGGAGCTGAGAGCAAGTCTTTAGTTGACCATTCGATCGAGTTCCCACACACAGAACTCGACCGATCTGTGGGCTGAGCCAACTTAAAAGTTAGGATTGGTCATCTTTTTTCCCTCTCAACTAGAAAATAGACGACCGATTCCTCACCTCTTAGCCCTAAACTCTCAAACCCTACCCTAAACCTCCCGCTCCTAGCCCTAGATCGACCTAGAAACCTTGATCTTGACCTCCCCAGGCATCATTGGTGGTTTCTGTTTGGCATTTGAGGTTTTCCATTGCTTCTTTGCACGTTTTTCATCTCATTTTCATTCCCATGGCCTCTCATAGATGAAAACTTCCTGCTCCAAGCAATGCTCCTGCTTCCTCATATAATAATCATTTGATTCCGTTTGATAATACCTCTTTTGTGTCGGTTGAAGATGTAAATGGGTACAAGGACCTTATTCCCCGACGCCCTTTTCCTTTTCATGCTTTGATCGAACCTTCCCCTAGGTATTAAGAGATTATTGCCTCTGTTTCTCAGCTTCTCGCCTTCCACCACTTGTCCGCCCTAGCGATCGAATGTGACTGCTTTCATAACTCCATGTCTAGCACTAAAGTTGTTCACGAGTTCTATGCCAACTTTCGTTGGAACTACGATTCGCTCATCCCACCACCAAAGACTCAAGTAATTCTTACTTGTATGATCGCCAGTCGTCATTTCCAACTCTCTGAGGATACCTTAAATGTCTTTCTTGTCATAGACGAGGAAAATGACACATGGCATAAGGATTACGGAGAGTATTTCGATCTTCTTGACCCGAAAGGTTTTTACAAACACCATGAATTGATGTTGTCGAATGTTCATCGGTTTTTGAAGAAACCTGATGTAGCCTATAAGAAGAAATCCACCCTACCCTCCTCCTCTCTTGACCTAAAGAGGCACATACTGGCTTTGGTGATTAACTGTAATGTCCATCCCAAGAGAAGTCAAATAGACATTGCCGAAAACACCACAATCATTATGTATTGTTTGTTAAACAATATCAGTGTAAAGTGGGCCAGGTATATCTTACATCACATGACCTGCTTTGACACTGGAAAGAACACCAAAGGCACCCACCCACCCTACCCGACTTTGATCTGTGGTTTTTTCAAGTTTGCCACTGACAAATGTCTCTTTTCTGAATTCCATTATCCGGTCGCCAAGAAAGGTGTTTCTATTAGTGAAACCACTCTTCAAAAGTCTGTTCCTGTGTTTTCCTCTACCTCTGGTGCTTCTGCCTCTACAACTGCTTCAGCTACCCCATCCTCCTCCACTCGAGCTCTACCACCGCAGCCTCCTCCTAGACCCAGCTTTGCATCTTTTTGTGTGTCTAATGAAACCCTTATGGGTTATATGATGCATCAATAGGCGTACAATCAACAGGTTCAGGACCACCTGCACCAGGATCTGTGTTCCATAATGTCTCAAATGAACCTATCTTGTGCATCACCCTACACCACCTACCAGCCATACCCTGGTAGTGCCTCTGCTTCATATGAATATGAGCATTACTATCCTACTCTCGAGCCTTCCGCTACTGGTCTGCCACCTTTTGCTGCTGGTAGCTCCATTCTTGTTGTTCATTCGTTACCTGCTGGCCCCTTGGCCACTCTGCTAGCCTCTTTGGGTGACTCTACTCCGTCTTTCCCACAGGCCAATGAGCTTCATGCTCTTGGTTTGTCTTGGGCTGAGCAGAATGCCTACTGGCCCGATCATTCTTTTGAACCTCCTGCTGATGAGGAGATGCCATACCAGGCCGAGGATGCTGATACTGATGATGAAGATGGTGATGGAGAGGATGCTTCCAATGACGGTGATGGTGATGGTTCTGATGCTGGCACTACTACTCCGCCTTCTGATGGGGATGAGGACTACACACCTGGCGATGAGGACGTTGTTGATATAGATAGCTTAGACGTTTAGGTGGTTTCTTCATTTTTAGTCTAGCATGCTTATCATATATATCTTTCTAGACTATTTTGTATCAGAAACATCATGGCATATTCTTCTGAGTTGTACTATTTTTTATCTTTGTTTTATCGCTTTGGTGCTTGTAGTTGCTCTTCTGTGGACGTATATCTACGTTGTAATATTCTTGATGTGCACTATGTCTATTTCCTCTGGTTTTATCCTATGTGTTGGTGTCATCTTGAGTTATATTTTGATCATGACTTGGTGTGTATATCATCTTTTCTCTGTGTGTGGCATATGCTTTTAAACTGATGTTTATTCCATTGCATACATGTTTTGGTTGAGTATTGGAGAAGACATGGCTTTTTGCTCTTCTACCCCCTACCTTTTTGATAATGTCAAAAGGGGGATAGATATTTCAAGTCTTGAAACTCAATCATATTGGTTTTTCTTTGCTATAATATTGCCTTTGCATGTGAGATCCTTTTCTTGTTCCATTCATTGTCCATTATGTTAACTTGCAATGGGCTACACATTACATGTATATTACTACTGCATTGTGTAGATAGATTAACCATGTAGGTTAATAGAATCACAGATTGAGGGGGAGCAATTCACATTGTTTGTATCATGAATACCCCTAATTCACAAGGCAAAGGTATAACTTTCATATCCTTTTCAATATGCTTGAGGAATGGTTTGTCATTGTCAAAAAGGGGAAGAATGTTGACCTAGAGGTTATACATTGCCTATATTGTGATAATGATCTAACCATTCCATTCATATGTATCTAATATGTGTGTTTAAGATTGTTTGCAGGCATTAGGTACATGAAAAGGATCCAAAATCCAAAGCCCTAGAATGGCTCAAGTTCAAGTCAAAATAGCTACAAGTATGCTTTTTGGGATTTCTATGTAAATGACCTTATAACATTTATGTAATCACTTGTAATGATGAATTGACTTGTAACTTAGGTGAGAAAAATTGTTTGGGACAAAAATCACCAAGTTTTAATCACTTTAGAAGCAATTTAGAAAATTGATTTTAGGCACTTGGTCGGTCGAGTTTTCGAGCCTTAAAACTCGACCGATCAATCCTTAGTCAATTTTCTGGAGATTGCATCGGTCGAGTTGTGTTTACACAGAACTCGACCAATCAGGTAATTGACCATTTCGACTTCAAATGGTCGGTCGAGTTTTTTCAGAACAAACTCAACTGATCATTTGAATAATGGCGTTGTCGTTTACTTGATCGGTCGAGTTACCTTTATTGAAACTCGGCCAATTGCACTGTACGGAAATTGCAGAAAAAAGTGATGTGACCGTTGGTGAGTGTTTTGAGCGAAAAAAGAGTCATTTCTTTGAACAAAAAATGGTTGTTTTGTATCCAAGTGTCCCAAAACTTAAAGGGTCACCCTCAACTATAAATAGACCCTCTTGGAGTTCATTCCAAGGTTTCTCATTCATTGCAAACTTGGTTCTAGCATAGTTGAGATTGTTCTAACCCTTTGAGCCCCTTTCTCTCTCTATCTTCAAGACAAATTTGTGAGTATGAGTGAGATAGGTTCCTCTGTAAGAGAGCTACTCCATGTGTTCATGTAAAAGCTCTCCTCCTCCATCTTCCAACCTCCATTCCTTTGAAGATTGTTGAAGATCCCTCTCCAAGTGAAGGAGAAGGAGGTGTTGTTCTTCAAGGTTGAAGAAGGCAAGCTGCTCTAGGTCTCCAAGTGAAGGAGATAGGTGTTCCAGATCTCCGAGTGAAGGAGAGAAGCAAGGAAACTCTTAAGGAAGATAGGTAATCCCTTGAAGGCAGAAGACTTGAAGAAAGGAGTGGGTAAGTCCATGTTGATGGTTGAAGACTCCATGCTTCAAGTGGGTAAGATTCTTCTATAGGTTGAAGATCTTTGCTTGAGGTACTAAGCCCTTGGATGTGGGGTTGTTGTATCTTGTAATCTTATTGTGGAATATAAGAGTACCAAGATTGCAAATCCCAGAGACTAACCCACTCTAGGTAGTGGACTGACATTGATCCTAAGTTTAGGACATGGAACCACTCTAAACCACATGTCCACATGCTTGTCTTTCACTATCTCTCATCCTTGCTATGAATTCTAGATTAGGACATCAAATGTTTTCTTGTTTAAGTTTCTGCAATTAATATAATTTGGTGGTCTAATCGATTTTGTGAGAATTGTGAAGCTCTATTCAACCCCCCCTTCTAGAGTCCATTGATCCAACAGTCTTTTGAACAATTTTAGAAGGTACATCATTTTAGTGTCAAGCGTGTGCCAAAAAGAAAATTGTAAGATTAGCTAGATTGATTGATAATCACACCATGACTTAACATGTGTGATTCTTTCTTTTTGACACATCACTATGTTTCAGGTGGAGTGCATTGTCATACACTACCATGTTCTCCAGAAGATCCTCAAACTCTTGGTTAAAATATTTCAACATCGATCACATTGAAGTATGTTAACACTTTTACCAAGTCATTTATGTACTTCATTCATGATCTCATTGAACATTTTAAGTGACTCAGACTTGTATTTCATTAAATACAAACTTCAACTGATATCATCAGTAAGTATAACGAGGTACACACAACTACATGTAGAATTTATTCTAAAAGGTCTACATACATCAATATGTACAAGTCCTAATATAATACTCTCTCTCTCCCACTACATTTAGTGAAGATGCTTCTACCATCTTTCCCAATAAATAAGACTTACATGTCTCTATTGGTTCAATCACCAAAAGAGTCTAGATAACCAACATTATAGATTCCAGAAATGAATTTCTTATTTACGTTCTCTAGATGAAAATGTTGTAGGTATTCATTGTTTGAGTCATGAAGTCATTCCGTATATGTGTCATACACATTTGTCTCTTCAACTATCAATTATATATTATGAGACAAAAGGGTATTGCCATAAAACGTCAATTTATTCATAATATTCTTGTCATACAAGATGTATGATGCTTTTATTAATGGAAACCACATGATAACATTTCATTAATTTTATTACATGCCCATGAATTACTATTTCAAACTATAGTGGAAACAACCCTTGCTCGGCACAGTTTCAGCTTACTTCTTCTCATGCCCTAAAGTAGAAATATCTATCTCTTTCTTCTTCCTGAGCTCCTCTAAATAAGATGACATTTCCTTTACCAATGTCCAACTGGTACAATGGTGGCACTTCCTTCCTTAATCATTTAAGTGAAAAGCACAAATTCCTCTTGCACTTACCCCTCTCCTTATTCATTTAAGTGAAAAGTACAAATATCTTCTGCACTTACCCCTCTTCTTATCTTGAGAGAAAAAGACTTGGAATTCAGCTTAGCCTCAGAACTCTTCTTGGCCTTGCCTTTGCCCTTGGACTCACTTCCACTGATCACCATCACAGATCTGTCCTTATTTATTCTTTCTATGGCATTAATCAACATGACAAGCAATTCATATAGTGGTTTATACAAGTCACTCAAGTGGTAACACTTGATAAAATGGCTATATGATTCAGGGAATGATTGTCGGAACATATCCATGGCCAACTCTTAACTTCAAAGAAACCTCAATCTTTTCACATGCCCAATCATATTGAGCACATGGGGCTCTATTGGACCTCCATCTGTTAGTTTGCACTCATATAACTCTTTGGAGACATTATACCTTCATTTTTTACATGATTCTTCAACATGTGTTACCATCTCGAGAATGTCCATGTTTTCATGCAACTTATAGCTCATACAAGTTAGCATAAGGTTTTTGATGTTTGTGGCATCATTGGCATGCTTCAAGTAAGCATCCATTTCATCCTTAGGTGCATTAAGAATGGGGTCCTCTGCCTCTGGTCTTTCAAGGACATAGAGCATGCACTCATCAATGAGAAAGTTTCTCAAAGTCCTTAAACAGATGTAGAAGTTAACCCATAGTTTGTCTTTCTCAAGGACTAGTCTCAATGATAAAGTAATCAATGTTTGTCCACAAAAGAAATTTTGCAACTTTAGTTAAAACATTTTAATGAATTTGATTTGATAAGTTTGACAATATTAATTATGCTTTTAATTAATTATTGCTCCCACTATTTTTTTCAAAATGATGACCCTCATGTATCAATTTGGAAGATTGCAGCGTATAATCTTCTAGTGAGCCAAGATCCAAAATAGTTCAGTTATTACTCGGCCAACGCCTGCATCCATAATCAATTGTTAAGATATCAATAGTTACCAATTGCATATCATGCCATTCTTGGATAGATTATATGCACAACTCCTTGGCATAGTCCATTTGCATGCTTCTACGTGATCAATCTCATTAAGAACAGCTAGTTAAGCCTGACCCAATAGCTAACACCATAGATTATGTACCCTACTTTGGCAAATCTAGACACCTACCATCACACTTCCATGAGATATACCACACACCATGGTATGGTGTAACCTACACTTGGTCGATCACGCTTTTCATCAGTGTCACTTATGGAAAGCATCTTAGACTTAATATTGTATTGCGGGATTTTATATATAATTCCATATACATATCAAATCACCAAATACTTATAGTATGTATAATATAAATACTATAACCACAACAAAAACATGCAATCAAAAATGTAGGAGTGATGGCTATGGCCAGTCTAATGCAATTCCATTGTACCACAAGGAATTTCTACCACCTAAGGTCCTCATCATATGCACAACCTGTTGTTGGTGGATATCTGTGCTCGAACAATTCTAGGTTGATCGATTCAATCTTGAAACAATGGGTGTGCCTCCTGGCCTCTCGGTTAGGATGTCAAAATGTTCATCTAGTACTCTGTTTCAATCAATGTCTGGACTTCTCCAGGTGACCGGTTGGATCACTAATTAATTGGTTCATTCTCCTATCGTCTAGCCTCCTCAATCCTCCATTTGATCGGTTGATCTCATGAGCCAGTCCATTCTTTTGGTGCAAAACTTCTTCTCACGACTAAGCATAAATTAAAACTATCCTATTTTATATTACATTGTAAAAGGAAAAATATTGAGTTCATTTGAGGGGAAATAGGAAGAAGAATATTAATTTATATTTGGAAAGGAGGGGAGAGGCTCGGTATGCAAACTGAGATAAAAACAAAAATAAACAACCACAACCATGCATACACAGATCTAGGATTATTGGCCATAACTATGCTAACATCCACCATCAAAACCAACTTTTAGGGTGATGCGTGTGATTTTCATATATATCATATCATACAAACATACATATATATATGAGTTTGTCGAATCCTATGTAGTATTTAATTGAATGTGCACATTAAATAGTTTAATATTCAAATCATATGAAATAAAATAAATATGATCATATTGATTTAAATCTAGATACATCATAAACTGACGTGGCACCGATACTACTGTTGGAAAATTGGGGTGACAAGTAAGGTAGCAAAAACAAAAATTTGAAAGTTGATTCACCAATTAGCAAGATCGCATAAACAAAAATGTATCTAGAAGGAAGGTTTGCAAGATCATACCTCGTCCTGGAGCAAGTTCGGAGACATTACCCTTGAAATAGCAATGTGCTTCTTCTCGAAGCAGCAATGCTCGAACAGTTATCAGTAATGACATCCTGGTCCGGCACCATGGACAATGTTTGATGGTGTCCTTCTAGTGGGAAAAGCTCCATGCCTCTAGAGTAGTCGAAGCAAAGCAGTGGGAACTCAACATTGTGCTACCAGAGGCAATAGGAAGGCGTTGTCCCTTCAAATGTTAGTGTACTAGCACTAATTTGCTCTGCCACAATTGTCTCTCCCTTGCTAACACTCCCTTTTTGGGTAGGACTTGCTCGGGCTCTCTATTGGTTACCACAACCAGAGAGGACAGTCATTGTCAAAGCTAATTGTCATGTCTAGGAAACCCCCACTACCCCTCTATTGATAGGAGAGGTTAGGGTCAGGGTTCCCAATTTGTGTCGGAGTCAAAAGAACTAAATTCACAAATTTTATAGAAACTTCAAGCGGTGAATGACTCAGTTTGCCCACCCAACCAGTCAGTTCGTGCATGAACTGGTTGGTTCGTGCCACAAATTGGTGGATTCATGCATTTTACTATTCAGAATCACATTGGTATTCAATGCACAATTAATACAAAACATGATGCCAATAGTAATCCTTGATCCAATCAAATTGACCATTGAATCGGGAAGTTCATCCCATGAACCAGTCAATTGGGACCTGTGAACTGGTCAATTCACTATGTGAACTGGTCATTTCATACACAGGTTCATCCATTGATCAACCAGTGTTAATTCCAATTGATTTGAAACTCCAACTAATTGGTTCAACACTTGAATTGGTTGATTCAGAGTTTTGTCAGTCAATTTTAAACCTTGATTAATTGAATACCTAAACACTTTTAGTAGTCAATCTAAACATCATTCATGAATGTAATCCTATTCCAAGTGTACCCTATGTGTGGGACCCTATAGGTCCAAAATTGCGTGGGCAGTGAATGCTCATAACCAATTATGACATCACAAGCAAAGAGCAGCGTCTAGTATCACATCATTTCTACCAAAGTAATTCCCAAAGTTGGATAACAACTCCAACCTACAATCCATGATCAGTGTTACCATGATCATATAGTTCCTTTTTCTCTAATATCCAGATTGAACTCGAGGCATGGAATCGTCATCATGTTCAACATTCAATCGATGTTCCTT
Organism: Alisma plantago-aquatica; assembly: GCA_963693085.1. Taxonomy (NCBI): domain Eukaryota; kingdom Viridiplantae; phylum Streptophyta; class Magnoliopsida; order Alismatales; family Alismataceae; genus Alisma; species Alisma plantago-aquatica. Next base: position 1,489,608,380 of record OY856409.1, read on the forward strand.
GAACTAGAGAAGACTTTCTGAGATGCATGTGAGATCACATATCACATATTGAGTCACATGAATATGGCCATACATTTCTCAGTCTCACTTATCTAGAGGTCCCATATATCAATTTCCTATAGGAGGGATAAATCTCATCCACATCACTCACAGTCAAATCCCATGTTCCATGATGTACCTATTCAAGGTCACAGTGGATGATGTCAAAGTACATCAAATGACATGTGATGATTGTATAGACTCTAGGTCTAATAACCACAATCTACACTATCACTAAGAAAGTTGATTGTGACTATGATTCTATAGTATCCATGTATCACTCTCATGGTGGGCATGTCTGATACACTTTTCTCTAACATGTATCTATGTGCTTGAATTGATATCACATTTCATGACTAATGAGACTCTATCATCAATCAACACACACTCTAGTCCTATGTACTATTGTTGTCTATTTTGCTTCCATAATAATATTAGATTAGGGATATAACAATAATGTATGTATTATTAACATATGTATTCTCATTGTTCAGGTCACGAACCTGAAGACATACGTCGTTGAATAATATCATTATTTAGACATCTACTACGTATGTGTCATCATATCATGTGTGAGACAAACATAATAGATGGAATTACCTTTATTTTTATCAAATCAGGTGTCAAATGCCACACTCCAATCATCACATGATTGGCTATTTAGGCATACATACCAATGATTATGGGTTACATTTGAGTTATTCATGTCATATACATAACTATATACATTAAGGTATAACTTCACCCTTGTTTAGTCAAATCTAAGGAACCAAGCATTATAATCTCTTAGCTTTGGGATTAGGTTCTCTAGAGTCAAGATGCTAGGTTTTGGTATGTTATAGTAGTTCATCCTTTCATATATACCATTTCTATACAGTGTTCTATACTCTTCCTTTTGTTCCATAGGCCATGTTGGACGCAATACTCGTATAATTACTGGTGTGTGCTCCCTAAGAGCTATCATATGATTACCGTAATAGGATACTTTGTATTTGATCTAATTATTAATAAAGAAATATGTTTATTATGTTAGTTTGTATTTGAGATAATTATTAAACACAATATGGTCCTAAGAATACCTAACTCAATGACATATGATTTTGGATAGATGACTTCCAATGAGATCATGTGTATCCAAAACGTACTCACTCATATTTGGCTCCCAATTGTATATTATTCTATAAATAGGGACACAAATAATAAAAACGGCTAGCATTTATTATTACTTATGGCTATATCTCATTAGTCATGATAGTACATATCAAGTCAATCACATAACTGATCCCTAGAAAATAAGTGTACAAGTTAGACCCTCCTTTAAAGGTTGTGGAAAGATTGTTTGAATCATACCTCGATTTAAAGTGGTGCCTTTGATCCATAGACCTAAATTCACTAAAATGATCACATGTTGCTCCATTTAGTTTAGCACTAGTCAATGTGAAATTAAATAAGGGTTACAATTAAAGTAGTGATTGGGTGAATGTGACACATGTATCTTGAAGTGAGTGATGAAGGTAGGATTTGTCACTAGTATTCGAGTGATATCCTGACCACTTGGTTGAGTGAGACTATAAAATGCATGAATGTGCTCATGTTAGTCAATATTAAATATTGAGCTCACATCATAATCTACTATATATCAACAATCATAGATTGAATATAATAATAGGACAATTCTATGCCTCAGATTCAATATAGATATCACCAACAAATTTACTATACGATGAAAATAACACCGATCATAAAACGGTTGAAGTTTTTCTCCAACTTATCCATTTGCTTGTGAAGTCAGAATATAATGATGTAAATTACTAGCAACATAGTGTGGAAACAAATGGGTCACTGTAAGGAGGTGGTATGACCCCCTTACTAAAATTTTGAAGAATTAACATCCATTCCAAACACACTCAAAGTTATGTTGGAATAGGTATAAATTTTCCAAATAAATTATAATGTTAAGCAAAAGATTAAAGTGTAGCAGTGGAAAAAATAATTGATTGTATGCAACTTTCATACAAGATTACACAAGTACATCATAATATCCCATAAGGGTTTACATGTACGATACAACATAAGGATCTAAGTAGAGGGAAATCTAAAGCATAACAACTTTGTCTCCTAGCTTTAACTCCTTAATATAGTCCAAAACTTCATGCCTTATCCCCCAAGTCCTTCACCTAGGGTTGGAAGCATACCCCAGCAAGAAGAGAAAATAGATGACATCAGCAAAGGATAGTATGTTCATACTAAATAGGAAATTGAGCGATATATGGAATAAAGGACAACAGATATAAAAGGCTTCCCATAGAAAGGATAAGGACTACCCAAATGGGTATTAAGAGAAAAGGAATTGAAATCATATGATAACAAAAGAATACTTGCCATTAATAAAATATAAAGATTATACCACACAAGCACATGTAAAGAATTAGGGCACACACCCCATATCATCAACCTGCATGCATGTGAGATAAACATAGCCCCAGAATAAGATAAACACAAAGGAGGCCAAGTCTCATAAACTTGAAACCTGATAGAGAAAGGAATACTACCAATCTCCCAAATATATAAAACATGGGCTAAGAATCACACATTTTGCCCTAGGTATGAGGTTCCTTTCCATCCCAAAAGAGCAGGAAATATCACATCTGCTCGGCAGAAAATAACACATCTGCCATATAAACCAATACAATTACACTACTCTAGTGCTACTGAATCACATAGCATGTTAAATATAGAGGCAATTAGAAAGTATAGTCAGAATATATAAACTAGTCACCACATAAGTGACCAACATATACATCCACCTCGTAAGTGGGCAAAAGACATCACATGTCATCTTTTAGAGTTCCATCATGAAAAAAGCATAAGATAAGAGTTCAAAATAATATCCATGATCACATGATCAATATCAAATAAGGTATCTCACATGAACCATGATTTTCAAAAGAAAAGATAGACATTGTTTATAGGCTAATTTCCATAGGACAAAGAGAATGAATAATTATAGGTGAATTTCTCAACATAGAAGAATAGGGGATACATCATACCTCAAATTTAGAGTCTAAACAGTACAAATCATGCCTAGGCCTCCAAAGAACCTCTAGGGAAGGTGGAAAGGTCCAATAAGTAAGGTTCCCAAGCTTATAGAGGCTATTTTCTCCAACAAAGCTCCTATCTCAAGCAAGAAGCACCTTCTCCACTTTAGAGGTGAAAAATCCTAGCAAAAGAACATGGAGATGAGGTGTTTATGGGTTCTAGGTGGGGTTTCACCATGGAAGGTCATGGTTCTGACCTAGAGGAAGGTGGAAGGAAGAATAACAACATGAAAATAGGGAAGGAAAGGAGGATACTTACTAGTTTTGGTCAAAATCACCAAGGAGGAGCTTAAGAAATCCTAAATAGAGAAATTTAGAACCCTCAAAGCCTTCTTCACCAAGGTAGGGACCTCCTTTTACCTTGGAACAACACCTTCATGGAAAAATAGAGTAGGAATGATGCTCTAAGATAGAGGAAATAAACGAGAGCAAGAGTTTTCGAATTGGGAGTTGGGAAGGGGTAGATAAGGCTATATAAAGAAAGAGGTCAAGTATGAGGTGTCTATGAGACTTTCCATGTGTCATGTATAAGGGTGTCCATGTACATGCAAGCATTTATGGATAAGGAATAAGTCAAGAACGAGGTTTCAAGTTACTTTCCTTGTGTCCAATTCTAAGGGTGCCTATGGACATGCAAACCTTTATGAATAAGGAAGAAGTCAAGCATGAGGTGTCCATGGAGCTTTCCATGTGTCCTTAGCCTAGGGATTTCATGGCCATGCAAGAAGACAGATCATAGAGACTTCTTTAATATCAAATTTCAGTATATGGACACTTATAGGCCATGCCAACCGACCTCCAATCAAAGAAATAACCCCATGGGTTGATAGCTTCTAAAGATAAACTCATTTATAAAGAGAGTAATCCCTAAAATGCCCTTAGAAAGAAACACCTTCAAATCAAGGTGCAACTAGGTACCCTATGGTTCAAAAAATCAAGAATGGTAAGGGAATATATAAGGATTATAATTCATGTGATAATTTGCAAATAAAACCTTCCAATTGGGTAAATTGCATAAAAGTCCACAATGTACATAAAATTGCTTAACTTGCACAAACAACATCCAAATTGGACCAAAATTCATCCACAAGTTATCTTTGATGTGTTGAAGATGATTTTATGATTATTTAAATATTTTTCAGTTATATAATCACATTATTCATTACTAATGCCTTTTACTCATTTTCTCTCTCCTAAACTTATCCTAATATTTCAAGGTTGTCCAAATTAGATGAAAGTTGACATGTAGGTTAATTTTGATATGTAGATTTCGAATTTGAAGTTTGTTTCCACTTTTGAGACTTCTTTTTATGAGATATTTCATATGTCCCATTAATGGCCTATTATCTAAATTATTCATCCAATTAAGTTTCTTATCTTCATATTACCACCAAAATGAGTTATGTGGCATATTTTATGTATCCATTATAAACCTAAGATTAATGTTAGAACATTAGGTTACATTTTGGTGATCTATACATGCATTAGTTCATTGGGGTTATACTAAACATCTATTTAGGTCTAACCTTCAACCTTGTTTGGCTAAGTCCAAAATGTCAACATCTAGGGTACGGTCTGAGATCTACTATGTTACAATCATACATGCAAGGATGGACATGAAGATGAGGAGATTTGATTTTTTACATCATGTTAATGTAAATATATCTCGAAGAAATGGATTTTGGTCATGCTTGCCATGTTACCTATGCTTGAACTAGTTCATGTGAATTAGATCATGTTTTCATAAGGGTTAGGAACCCTACTCATTTTTTGCCTATATATAATTGTATGGTCCACCACCCTTATTAGTGTAATAAAGAGAGATCTAGAGCTAACACCCTATAGGAACCAGATGCCTCCTTTTCATAGGAGTTCATGTCCATCCACATGATCGAGTAAAGACATAAGTGAGTGGCACATGCATTTGGAGACCTTCTTTGTAGTGCACATATGTAGAGAAGGAAGACATTGTCGTTAGTGATACACATCATCTTCACATGAGGAAGCTATAAATTCTCATCTACACCAAGGTATATCTTGCAATTTCTCCATTTCTAAATACGCTTTAACCAATAGGATCTTTCTATAAGACCATCAAGACAATTTTTTATTTTTTACTTTAAATGTGCCTATTTTTGTCCATTACCCAAAATGAATTCCTATGGGACCTTCTCTTCCATTTTGTGTGTGCATATACACTTTTATCATTTTATATATCTCTAACTCAATGTTGACATCATACCTTGAACAAATAGAAAAACACAATCCTTGGTTTTCATAAGGTAGAACCACATCATCCTAGAAACATCATTAACCATTACAACAAAGTATCCAAATCCACCTAATCAAGCCACCCCAAATAGACCAAATATATCCAAATGGATCTAGTATATAAGTTTTTACTTCATTATTAACCTTTTCTTAAAATGAACTCACTGCTACTTTCATGCCTGACAATAAACACAAGAATTAAAGTTGTGTTCTTTCCTGAAGAATAAATGTCTACTTTCATAGAACCTACAATAACTTATCACTCATGTGCCTTACTTATCTATGCCATGCTTTGTGTAGTGATACTCAATTGCATGTATACCACCTTTATGTACTCTAAACTCGGGATATAAAATGAGTAGCATATTCCTCCCAGTGCCACATACAAAAACTTCACAAAATCATGTATCTTCCATTGCCAAATTATAGATGATGGCTCTCTTAACTAGAGAGAACAAGAAACGCATGTGTAAATTCGTTGCATTCATAGATACCTTGATCGTAAATATGCATCCAACACATTTTTAATTGCAAATTTATTTGATATTAATGATCCCAAAGTAGATGGATTTACCTATCTTCATTTAGATTTTTACCATAATATATGTAAAAAACTCCTTTTTTGGTTACACATGATCAATATGCATGCACTATTCCTATATTTAAAGCAAACCATCTTCAATATTATCATCACTATAAATATTCACTACATCATACTTAGCATCTTATTTCTTTTCTTTAGCTTCAAAGCCCATTTGTTTTTCCAAATCCTATAATACTTCTTGAAGTGACTCAAATTGCTATAGTGAAAGCACTAAGTGTTCTAAAAATTGCATCTACCATTGGACTTCTTGTGTATTAAGGACTCACCATGGACATAGGTATACCAAGGTATTATACTGATTCAGTTCCCTACTCTTCTTGATTTGTACCTCTGAACTATTGTCATCTGAGGCCCATCATTGAGTCTCTTCATTCAGTAAATTGCTCTTCACTTAAAGAAGTGTCAAACTTTCTTCTTATGTCAAATTGTTAAATTTTATAAAAAGATCCCTCAATTTTAATGTATTGATCCTAGAAGAAGTTGCACCTTGGGGTCCTTATCAAGTAACATATTCATTGATTCTAGATGATTAACATGATTATGAAAATTATTCATGTGCTCAACAATGCTAGTACCATTCCTGTACTCTATATTTACCAACTTTTTGATCAAGAAATATTTGTTCATCACTCTTGTTTACTAATAAAACTTCTTAGTTTTTTCCCATATAATAATAGCCTTTGTTCTCTCTAAAACGTGATGGAACATGAAATTGATCAAGAAACTTTCATGTTGTTCCAAATATCTTCCAATTTAGTTGGTTGTAGTCTGCATTGGACATGTACTTCAACCTATGTAGCTTTACTAGATCAAAAATATCCTTGAATTAGGGAATCTCATTCACATTAATTGGCTAGATTTACCAATTGGTGTTGTTAGTCCATAATCATCAAGACATTATCTTTTTCTATTACAAATTTATTTGCAAAGGTGCACTCCGATACCACTTGTTGCGGATATATAATGTATATGTATGTGACATAGTGAATGGGGTTGGGTTCTAAAACTGAAAGAAATGCTAACAAGTGAACAAAACCAAAATAAATGATTAAAAAATAGATGAAAAATAAATTATAACACATAAAACCCTCACGATCTATAATAGAAAATTATATATCATCAAATGGAGAATCCATTATATATCAAGAACAATACATGTGTTCTTCAAAAAATTTTGACCCAAAACCTGAGGAAATAATAGAATCATAGAATATGCAATTTTTACCAAGATAGGGAGATATCCCTACTATACTACCATATTAGGACGTTCCTAGAGGGTACCATCTACCTGAGGTACAACAACAATGCATTGGCTAAAGAAGGAACCCAATTACTATGGAGGAATAGTCTTTCCATATCTTTGACTTATTCCTTTTTATTCCCCATTTCTATGCATTTGTCTTCTTCCCCTTTCCAATTAAACCTAAAAAAATTGAACTACATTAGACATTCTTCAACATATGTAGTAGCTATTATTCTTTTTATTCCAACTCTTATTAAAACTAGAACCCAGGGATTTGATAGACCATGTTCACAAACCCAAATACCTAATAGTCTAGGTCTTTTGGGTTGGACCAATATGTATGTCTAACACTTAGTTAGAAACCATTAGCTAATATTGAACTACAATTTTGGCAAGGGGATATTGTACCGACCCCGTCTCCTGGTAACCCCCACTTAAGGGAGACCAAGAGATTAGGGATGTTATCTAATAACACAGATCAAAGGTTCGACAAATAATCAATAACAATTAATAGACTTTACCAACTAAAAACTGGTATAAAATAAAACTTTGCTTACCTTTTTAAAACTAGAATTTCTAAACTTCTATCCATGAAGATGCTAATCTAACTAATCCTCCGGTGTACGTTATTACTCATTTAATTCCACATATGCCACTTTACTGTTTGTTCTTTTCCTTTGTACCTAAAATGCCGACAAACAAAATGTCAGTCAACAAGAAGCTGGTATGTGGGGAAAACAATAATCATGCAACTACATTAACAAAGTAATCAGCCAATTATCAGTTAACAGCCAAGATTACATGTTAAACCATACTGCTCAATCCTTTCCTATCCCCTATCTCTGTGTTGTCCCTGCAGAGGACTGAGATACTACCTCTCTCTAGGTAGATCCTTATTAAACCCTGCATGATCCTACCTAATAGGTAGATCAATTTCTAGGGTTGAGTCGCATGGCACTACCTATGGTAGTCCAATTCCTGACTCAAAGTGACTTGATGGACCTACCCCATTGGAAGCCATATACTAAGTTATCCAATGACCTGATGGGCCTACCCCATTGGTAGCCATGTACTAGGTCGACCCATTAAGCTACAGAGGGGACTCAGATCTGAGTTAGTAGGCACATCTCTTATGTGATAGTCATATTCACATTATAATTTGTATGAATTAAATTCATCCAACAATTAACTCAAGCCATGATATAAACATCGATGAAATGCTCAGAAAACTAATGCAAGATATTCATAGGCGTAACCACATACGTGTCAAGCTGATGTGAGACAGAAATAATCCAACCAACCAATAGTCAATCAAGCATTCAACAAGATCCTGAAACAATTATACAATTTCCTTTCATTACTCATGTCATTAAGATCTATGAAACCTAGTTCGCTTCCGAGGGTTTCTAGTCCACTGTTAGGGTTTCTTTTGCAATTAGGGTTCCCTTCATCTTTTATTATTTTAAACCCTAATTTAACACAATTGATCACAAACCCTAATTATCTCAACATATAATCCCCAGTTTCAGATTAAAGGCATAATTATCCTTTAATTAAGCCTCTTAAACCTCTTTTAATCCATGACAATATCATTATGCTCATTTATCATCAATTCAAAGTTCATTATGGTCCAAATCACATATGAACTTGATTTACCATTAATTCTATTTTTTATTCATCAGAAAACCCTAATTTCTACATTAAGGGTATTTAACCACAATTAGGAACTTTAATGCTCAAAATAGCTTAGTATCATTATATCTTAGCTTTATTCATGATCTTTGAATAATTAAAGCCATTAAGATTCAAACTTGCCAACATTAGGGTTTCAAGGCCCATTAAAGTATATTCATGCACATGAAACTCTAAATTAACTAATTATGTGCAAAGTTCATCCTTTTTGTTCCTAATGTTCCCTTTTATCATTAACAGGCTAATATCAACTTTAATAATCAATTAAACCCTACTAATCACATTAATCATATCAAAATAGGGTTCTTTAAACATTAATACATTAAAGTTGATATATTTCATTACTTTTTGAATTTCAAAAGGAATCAGGCTTCAATTATATTTTTAATGAATTCCTCTCATTTTTCTGAGAAAAATTCATGTATAATATGCATCCATCCGAGCTACGGTTAAATAGATATGATTTTTGTAAAATTGACTTACTTTGGCCAATGGGGGGTTGCCACATGTCCATTCCCATGCAACGTTGGCACGGCTTGGTTTGGGAAACATTTCGAAAAGACACATTTGCCAATACTTAAGTCATCGATCCTTCACATGCCAGACGGGAGTTTCTGTCCATCGTGACCCTAGGTTGTCTTCAACCTTTGGCTCTCGCCCTGGCCGCCGACGGCCGCCGATCTATGCACAACGTGGGTGCGCCCTCTCTCCCTCAGGGCTCAGGGGTTGCCACCAAGGGCTGCCCCAACTCTACCGCACCTGGGCGCACCTGAAGCTCCCCCAAACCATGGCTAACATGGCTGGTTCTCCACTCATCAGCCATGTGTTTGCAGTTGTCACTGCAGCCTGACGTCTTGCCGTTGCGCACACCATAGGGCACGACCTCGATGGTTGTGCTCCTCCTCGGCACCGAGGCACTTCAGGTTTCATCCAAACCTAGCTTTGGCTCCGTCTAACCTCGTGCTCATGCTGCTCCTCCGAGCTAGGGTTTTGATTGTAAGGAAGCAAGAAGAAGATGAGGAAGAGGGTGGGAGACGTGGGATCACTCTGGAACTCGAGCCAGAGGGTCTACCCTTAAATAGGGGAGGTCATAAACACCCTAACGTGCCCCCTCTAAGAGGGAACAAGTCCCACTCCCTTCAGGACTCATATTCCTTCAATGAGAAGTAAGATTCTCTTTCCTACTTACCTCTTGATATTTTTTATGGCATGGATAATTAGAAATACGAGAATTATTTCTTTCAATTTCTTTATACTTTCCTTTTAATCATTGGTCACGAAATTCTATTTTTATTTAATAGAAAATACTTCCCTTTTATCAATATCACAAAATTCCTTAATAATGTATCACATTATCCTTTTATTTTGCAAATTTGGTATTTTCTCTTTCCTCTTTCTTCATTGGGACTCCTTGGATCCCAAGAAACTCAAATAATTCGAAATTCTTTTTAAGGAATACTCATGATCCTTCTACATGCATCAATATGCATTATTTCACATTATCTTGTTTATTTCTCATTAAAATACCTCTTTTGAAGGATTTCTTTTTATTTTTCTTTTATTTTCCTCATCAGTATTGATTTTATTATTAAGAATCCTTGGGATACGAAATCCCACTAAGGATAACTCAATTACACCTCTTTCCACTTATTTTCCACATTTTATCATTATTTTCAATTTCTTTCTTAAAAAGGAAATACTTAATTGATCTTTTCTTTTCTTATTGCACTCTCTATGCAACTTTGGACTCCTTGGGACCCAAGGAATCCAAGAGGCATGAAATCCACCTTTAGATTATATTCTTTTTCCTTCTAGAGGTTTCCATATCTCTCTTTTCCCCAAAACTCAATTATTCATTTATTAATTGAATTTCCTTGTTATTGGGCCTAATAGCCAATAAAGCCCACAACACAATCATCAAGGCTATTGTAAACGAAATCCATACATTCAATCATTATTTGTTCATTTATATTTAATATGAGAAATTACATTTCTCAGCAAATGAACCCAAAAAAATTGGGGTTGTAACAAATACTTAGTGAAGATTTAACACATGTGAGGGTTTTGTTTCCATACAAATAAATAGTCTTCAAAGGTACTCTAAATTAATTTGTAATTAATGTTCACTTCTTAATATCATATATGATAAACTATTGTGCCATATTTATGTGCAAGGTGCACTGTATTGGATACACGTCATAGTTCTATATTTAGATATGATATTATTAAAAAAAAATCTTCTAGGATTTTTGGAAAGTTTATTCATCCAACCACCCTCTTTGCTAAAAGAATCTTTATATAGGTCAAAACACTAACATGATGCATACCATTGATGTTTTACCTTGACAACTCTTCAACCTATGTAGATTTGACATGAATGAGAAAGACATACTTGAAACCCTTGATTATGAGTAAGAAAAGGTGGGACAAAGAAAAAGGGACAACATTTCCACCATATCATTGCCTTCTCTATACATGTAAGGCACCTTTGTGCTATAGTCCATTTGTATCACAAAATGTATGCAAGAGACAAGAGGCTTTCTATTATATTTGAATTGCATGTTGTTGGATATACCTTTAGTTTACACTTTTGAGTTAGTCTCAACAATAAGGTTATAATACCCCTGGTCACACATTATATATATCCTCTAAAAGATGCACTAGATTTATTCCCTAACAATAGAATATTTTCCTATGCTATGAAGGAACCTTAAAAACTAATCACCCTTCATGTTCCTAAGAAAAAACCCATTAAGAAGGTTAGGTGTTCCCGTAGTCAACCATATATGTATTGTATCTAACCCATTTAAGATGAGGGGACCCAACCTATTTGTAAATATTGAATTGAATAGAAAATATATTTCTAGTGTCAAGGATGAAACAAAATGAAAGAGTTTGGCAATACTTCATTTTTTAGTATTATAAGGTGAATGTGTCTTGTGAGATTGTGTTGTCCACCTTCCATTATGTATGTCCATGAAAGTTTCAACACTCCTAGAGAATGGTTAGTCATTAGCATTAAAAATTATGTATGGTAATGGATATTTAATGAGTACAAATGATAATATGCATGATCAGTAGGAGAGTTTCCTATGTTTTAGATTATGATAACACATCTAGATTTCCATATAGTTGTAAGGGAATCCAAATTTTGTGTTTATTAGATATTAGATATGTACTTTGAAGGTATTATTACAAATTAGGCTCCATATATACCAACATGTGCTTAAACATAGGAAGAGATTTACCTCGAGGTCATGGTGGCTTCAAATGCACCCAATGAATGCAACAGATTATTTGACTATAAATATATGGGAATGATATGTTTTAATCTAACTTCAACTTATGTGGTGTTCATTAGCATGAAGTCTCATTAAAATGCACAATATCTTGAGGTTCTTCTAGTGTCGAGGTAGTGTTTAAATGGTTTAAGAAAAAGAAATATGCCAGGGTTGACATGAGGTGGTAGCTCTATATTGATGTATAAAGGTTGAGGATGATGAGTTAGTTGCAAGGTTAGGGGATTAGGGACTACAAAATAAAGGTATGATTTGAGTTTCAAAAATAAGAGAAGTTATTTCATGACATTGTCAGATAGATGAGTTCTCAAAGAGGAAGTGGTTGGCAAACTAATCTTTAATTTATATTTTAATTATCATTAGAAAACTAGGGATTAAGATGACAAGTCCTATTTATCCTTTTGGAATTGTAGAGACAACATTATTAGCTGGTTTGGATGGTGAAGATCATGATGGTGCATGTAATCTAAGTGTGGAAGAAAAACTGAGGTCACAAAAGGAGAGAAAATATACAATGGAATACCTTCAACTTTGGGATAGTTCAGTGGTCCAAATAAAACAAAACTTACTTCAAATTCAAATACAACATATTGAAGTTATTGGTCATTATCTTGTAGCTATGTTTACATTAATTGAACCACTACATAGTCCAACCTAATGGATATGTTGTAAAACTTTAAATCTTGACATTTAATATAGTAGATGTATTACTTTTATTAATGGAGTTCAAAATTAGCTATTCATTAGATAAGTACACTTTTAAATTTAGATTACCAACTTCGTCCAGTTACATATTTGTCTACATACTCTTAAACAGTAAAGCTTGAGTGAGTTCTATTTATCCGAAGTAAAATACTAAATTATGAACAATATTATAAGAAATATAAGTAGAGGTACTTGAGAAATGAGGATGCTACTCTTCTCCCATCTATAAAGAAATTATTTCCTCAAAATTTCAAGTAATTAATATCTCTAAGTTTTTCTTCAATATATATACCCTGATACTCCTTGCATCTTCTTTTCACATTGTGGTTCTTCCACAAAACTTAGACTAATAATATATCTTTATTTTTAACTACTTAGTTTGCATTCAAGAATCATGATAGAAAGCCTTCACAATTTTAGGTCCTTCTTATATTTAATGATTAATGAACAAAGATGTCGAATGTATCCTAGATATAAAACCACAACAAGAATGCACTAAAGATGTTCTAAATAGGATCATAGAATAGAAGAATGGTCAACCTACAAGAACACCACACTATTATTTCAAGAATCATAAAAGGGACTATATATGTGATTGGTACTTCTCTTACCTTGGATATGGCTATAGACATAATAGGCTTAATATTGAGAAAAATAATCCCAAATATGAAAATCCTTGTCAAATTACATGGGAATCAACATGCATCTTTGTTTTCCTAGAGATTATATTGTTCTCTTCTAGATAACATCCCCCAAATTTTTATGAAAGTACAATTGCTCACATTTAGTTAGGATTTCTCACCCATCTCACTTCATATGAAAGACAACCTACATGGCATCCTAGAAGGGGCCTCGTTTTGGGCCAAGAATTTATAAGTCTAATTATGTTTTTGTAAAACAATCCAATAAAGGAAAATACTTTTTAGAAGATCCTGAATGTGAAATGTTTGCTCTAGGAAAAACATGTATACTCCAAATGATCCTTTTAGACTATGAATTTATCTGAGGGTGATACTTAAAAATAAGATTGGGTTGGTTCCCAAGTCTTCCTAGACATCCTTCCACAACATGGAAGTAAATATTTGATCTTGATAGTAAATTATGGTAATATACAAACAAAAATGCATACAATCTCCTGAAAATATAGCTCAATAATATCTAAAACCATAGAAATAGCCTTAAAATCCAAGAAAAGGGAATTCTTGGACAAGTGAACAACTATTACCTGAACAACATCATGCCCCTTCCAGGTCATAGGAAAACTAGTAAAATAATACATAATTGTCATCTCTGATTTTCACTCAAGAATGTATTCAGACTAGAGAAGTACACCAAGTCTTTTATCTTCAACATTCACATGTTGAAAATTGATACATACATATTGAAACTCTATTGGTTGTCTCTTTATACCTTCCTCCTAAAAAGGTTATCTTAATATATTGATACATATTAGTTAGAGAAGGAAGAATGGTATATGTTTTCTAATACAAATCAAATAGATTCATATTTAAGGACTCATATAGTGATCAAACCCTAAATAATCATTAGGGCAAATCCTCAGAAAAAACCCAAGTTAAAAGCTAACAATTGTCGAAATAGAGTTAAATAATTTGTAATAATTTGATCCACAAAGATATTTGATTATGATAAACCTTTATAAAATCCTTAGAAATGATATATGTAAGAGTACCAGTGCACATATGAATCATTCAACCTATAGACATGATAAATAATCAACAAAAACCTCTGATTTTTTTTAGTCAAAAGGACTACAAGATTTTTCCATGATTATGAGATCATAGAAACATAAGATGTTCGATTCAGTTTACCACTCAAGATCATAAAGAAACACAAAGAGAAACAGCCTAACATGTACATCATCAACTACCCACCCATAACATAGGAAAGTGAGAGTGCATGGACTCTCTAGACTTTCCTATATTATTCTTTGTTACATCTTGATCAAAACATCATCTTCCTTACACTAGCATACCTAGAATATGTGGATGATTAAAGGAGTGCAACCCAAGTCCATTTGATGCGATATAGAAAAAGTTAGCATATGCATTGCTTACTTGCATATGATGATACTTAGAGGCAGATTAATCAACAACTATCTCTACACATGATATGTACATCAAGTACTTAAGCTCTTCACATGGATGTATACTAAACAAGTAGAAAAGGGATATAATGGAAATAAACCCGAGCCATAAGCTTACATGTATACAGTAGAAAACAAATACAATACTTGAAATAATATAAGAAATACAATTTCACACGCATGAGATTCTCTAAATTAACTTAAACATGTATACTACACAACTAACTCACACATTTTATTATAAATTGAGTGTTTGAGATGTACTACTCAAACTACTAGCTTGGTTCTATTGAAGCCACTCTAGACATGTATAGTATATAACGATTCCCGATCCCATTAGATCTCCCCACACTCCTTTGACCAAAGAACTGGTAAAAAAAGGTTGTTCAAAGGCTGAGTCTACCATGGAATTGCTCAAAAGCAAATCCACATACACACACACACACAGATATATATATATATATATATATATATATATATATATATATATATATATATATATATATATATATATATATATATATATATATATATATATACACATACATACATATATATAGAGTGTGTGTAATATATTACATGTTTTTCATGGGTCTTAGGTCACAACAACAAGTAAATAGGATACAACCTCTCTCCATCACATATAGTTGGACCATTGTCACAATTGAATCCCTATAAAACTTGTATATGTTAGGGTATACTGACCCCACACACCCTTACATAATAAAAAATATACTGATGAGAATCTTCTCACAATTCATAGATTGATACAGGATTAACCTATTTCACTATTTCCACTAATGACCCAAGGAAATAGATCTACAGACTCATGATACTAGATGATTTGGTTTACACTTGATCAACCTAAGCCAATTACTCATATTTCAAAAGTAGCAAACACTTACAAAAAATTCCATGCAATATATTTGACATATTAATCAAGTCTAACAACTCAAAAATATGTAGAACCTATTAACATATATCAAACCACTAGGTTAGGGTATGAGTAATCATCTTTGTCTATAACAAGGCCCAACATACCAATATCAACCAGCACAAGGCCCAACATATTAAGTAATGGAACATCATCCTTAATCAGGGCATAACTAGGGATATTTCCCATTACACTATTTTATTTCCAATATGTAAATTGTATCACAAAAGATATGTCATTATCCAATACATAGAAATTCTCATAATCATCATACATGAAAATAAATAATCACATAACATGATTAACTATCACCATTCAAGTGTAAGGGTATTGTGAGATACTCTCATATTGAATTTTTTTAGGAACATTTAGTTCATGTCATCCAATCTTAGTTTCATGTATCTTTAAGAGTTTGCTTGGTTATAATAAAGTGTACATCATCATTCCCATAAGATCACATCATTTCACCCACCTTAATTGTTTCACAATTTATACATCATATTATATATCATCTATGTTGAATAAATGGTAAATTTTAACCCTAGGGCCCCACCATCATTCTGATAGTGACACCCATATCATTGTACTCAGGGTATCATTCTCAAGGCATCAAGCCTACATGTACGTATCTCATATCCAACATATATGTTATAATGTTACATTTTATTACATACTTATTCAATTCCTTAAGATTTAAAGAAAGGGGAGATATAAGAAGTAAGAAAGCATATGAAGAAGAGAATTACTATATTAGGATTCATCTCGCATAAAAGAACTATCACCGACTATTAGAACTCATATGTAATGATAAACCTATGAGTTACTTCATATGCACTTTATTAGTTACTCCCATGATGTGTTTCATGTACATTCATGTAATTATTATTCTTTATTCATAATGTATTGTAGTGTCATTTATATATATATATATATATATATATATATATATATATATATATCTAAAGTTTTGATGACATCAAGAGATGTAATTCAACTCATAATATAATCCATAGTACTCATTTGGGCACAAACCACCACTATTGGCCATGAAAGGCTAATTTCTTTGCATAACACCATACTAAGAAAAATACCTTATAAGAATATCAAAACCACCTAAGATTTTTTATTCCACCTATTATTAGTTTGACTCAGCATAATACCAAATTTCACCTTAGTGTTCAAAGGTATGTTAGAGTTACATCAAATTCAAGATTACACATAAAAAGACCATTTTAATGCATAAATGAACTATCTTCAGATTATAGGCCTAACTAAAATGATATTCTAGAAGGACAATAGTTATATAAAGGCCTTCATATCATTCAATATCAACTCCCAAAAAGTAGAAACACCATGTATATTAATTTCCACATCACATGGCATCAAGACACCATAAAGAATTCATTTTTTATACATTTCACATGTATTTAAAATTTCAACGGAAACATGTTTAAGTGGTCGTGAGATTAAAATCAAGGATCAATTTCATAACATTAGGAAGGACATGAAATTTTTCATTGCAATTTCACTTATCCAGAATAGTTCTTAAGAAAGAACCTTTTAGGTTTGTGGGTGATCATAGAGCAAGATGAGGGATATTTGGAGCACCAATGTAGAAATTCTAAAAATTTTGTCTTTGGATCTATAAGAGTGCATGTCAGTAACAACAAGGATCATTCCTAATATATACATGGAGGCATGAAAATCCAAAAACACATCATATAGTAGCAACATATGTCGTCAAGTTTTGACCATTAGGCATCTAAATCAATTTTAGAGCAAGTTTAGAAATTTCCATGTACAAGTAGACAAAAGATTGCTAAAAGATTATATATCATCTCATGATGATGATCATGAAGTAAATCTAAGACAACCAAAAACAATTTCCAAATCCTAGACATGATCTCCAACATCCCAAAAACCAAATATCCAAGAAAGATCTATTTTCCCAAAGATGAAAAAGAGGAGAAAGGAAGGTTGTTTAGCTAGACAGAATAGGTTCCACCATGGAAGGCTAAGGGGCTTGACACAAAAGGAAGATGGCAATGTGATTAATCAAAATAATAACTCAAAGGAACCTCATTTCCATGTTCAAGATCACTCTTCTAGCTTCAAGATGACTCCTTCATGGTGGATCTTTAGCAAACAAGGGAAAATAGGAGAAAAGAAGGTTCTTTAGCTAGATGAGAAAGTTACCACCATACAAGACCATAGACTTCATCCAAGGAATAAGGTGTGAGTAAACTATGGAAGTAAAGATTAGGAGAGATCATCTTATGTTTACTTATGTAAGAAACAAGGTTGGGAAGAAAGGAAACGCCATGGAGTTGCTTGTTCTTTGGCATGCATCCACATGCAAGCTCCCATCCATGTACATAAACTTCCTAGGGGATTTCATTAACCTCCATGGATCTCCCAATGTATCCAAAAGAATTTGTTGTCTTAAATGATCCTAAAGTCCTAAGGGGATGAGTTTTACATAGTAGAGTGGTTTCAAAAGTTCAAAACATTCCTTAACTAGTGTCTAGAGCTACCATTGGTCAAAGCAACTATTTCATCAACCCACCTAGCGGTCCCATTGTTTTGGAAATGATTCTCATCAGTCCAAAAATATTTCCACTGGTCTATTACTTCTATAATTTAGAAAGTTCATCGGTTGGGGAACAAAAAAGCTTTATTGGTTGACAACTCAAAAACATCATCAATTGTCAAGCATGCCTTCTCATCGGTTTTCATGTCCAGTGTTTCCATTGGTTTTCAAACCCACAAATATCACTAGTTTTGGAGTCTAGATCTCTCATTCATTTATGAATATAGGAACTCCATCATTTGAGAGCTCCATGAATCTCATTTGTTGAGAGTTTTATCAATCCTCATGATCCACCACTACCTTGGATTAGGATTAGAAACACTAGGAAGAAAATCATCAACAATTTATTACTTATTGAGATGGTAGGGTTTGGAAACTGTGGAGGAAGGGATCAAGGCCATCTTGATTTCCCTTCATATATGCAACAACATGATCATGGTCAGGAAGGAGATTACCCTACAACCGCCAACAATGGCATTGAAAAAGATCTGAACCCATACATTGACATGATCTCCCATGGCAAGGATGGCATCGACAAGGTCACGAGCACCACGATTGATCCCACAACCAAACTGAAGAATACATACAAGCAAGTATTTGTTAGGAGGGATCATGATCTCCTCTCTAACACTAACCCTATGTTTTCAGATATCCTCATATAGTTGGATATACATGTTGACCAAAATGGCATTCTTCCATCATTCTCAATCAAGAATGAGAATATTCAGACCTTGTTAGTATTGTGGAAACACATGGTAATTTTCAAGACCATTGGCATCAACATTGGCTTCCACGTTCTCATCAACACGATTAGTATTCTCAGGCAACCCATGGATCAATTTTGGGCGATTGACCTTGAGAATGGCTATTATATAATACAACTTGGAAAGCATGCTATTATGAGTAAGCCACGACCAAGCCCACGATGATATTTGGGAATTACTTGTTCATCCAGTCATGGACTCCATCCTTCAGGCCATCTAAATCGATCCTAAGAAAGCTTGTAATCTGGGTTCATGTTGCAGATCTTCCTATCTTCATTTATCAGCATCAATTGATCAATAGCATTGGCAGTATGTTCCTACAGAGCATCAAGATTGATGTCAACACTCTTGTAGGAAACTGTTGGAAGTTTTCCCATATCTGAGATAGAAAAATATCTTTCTTGTAGTCTTCATCAGTAGGGAATACTTATGAAAATCTACCTCAGTTCTACATGAAGTGTGGTTGACTTGGCCACACTGACTCATATTGCAAGCAAGCCTCAACTCAACCAAACAACCATGCTTCATTCTCTATCCCAATCCATATCCATGGAGTGACTTACACGGAGGAGATCCATGTAAAGGAGTCAAACTTGGTCACCCACACACAAAGGATGATGAGCCTAATAGTCATCTATCAAAAACACCCATGTGATTCCCCCACAAGATCATAAGGGTAAAGCCATATTATTTTTAGACAATGAGGTGTTGGGCATGGAGGAAGACGATTAGGAAATAGTCCTCAGCAAGAAAGGGAAACAATGACAACGTAAGAAACAAGCTGTTGGAGTAGTTGGCAAGGGTTCTATCTAGAGTTTTAATGAGTAGGGGAAGAAGATCCATATTTCACTTGCTATAGAAACATCCATCAAACTTACAAATAATGAAGTTAGTGTTGGCCAATCAAACTTGCCACATAGTGAAAAATTCCAACTAGGTAGATCTTTGGTCCCACAACACCCACTCATGTATGTTTCTATGCACCTTAGAAAGGGTAAAAGCATCCATGTGATGTTGAGGTACTGAATATTGTCTTCCAATCTATCCAAATCCCTAACAGGTTTAGAAACAAAGGGAAAACAAATGACCAAGAAGAAGACCCATGAAGGCAATTACCCTCTAAGTGAACACACTCAAAGAGTGCTCAAGTTCCAAGAAAATGTGGAAGTAGACACTCCAGATGGACTGGATTCATTGACCTTTAGCTCTCATTGGCAAATATGGTTTGTTGAAGGTATGCCTGAACAACTAAATGGAGGAGAATGAAGAGTATTCCTTGGGGATATGTGCACCTCTACAATAACTATACCCCCCTTGTGCAATGAACCTTTTCTACTAGAATATACAAGTTGTCTTCCTTGACAAAAAAATGATTAATCAAAGAGACGAAAGTATCTTTTAAAAATTGTATTATGACAATAGTGGATCCGAGGTATAGAGGTACTATTACATCAAATTTCATCAAGAAGATTGGATTTAGTTCTTCTCACAAGGTAGAGGACTTAGCTTTAGTTCCTCTCATAAGTAGAGGCCATTGGCTTCTCGGGGGCATCTGGATTGCATGGGACCAATGCAACTGCAATACTTGTATCATCCTCAACCATTATCAGCTAATCCTTTGTAAGGTGAACAACACGTGGTGCCTCATGATTTTTTATGATATCCCCAACCCCATCAGATGCAGTTTTTTTTGGAAAATGCTAGAAGAGATTGCCCTTCACATCTCAGATGCATAGACAGTCGTGGGTGATTTTAATGCTATGTTACATTTTAATGAGAAGAAGGTGGTCATGTGTTAGGTTCAACGAACCACTTCTTAACAAGGGCCTTGCTGACTTGAGAGCACATGGGCCTCTCTTCACCTTCAGATGCCTTCATATCCTTGAGAAGCTTGATAGTGTGTTTGCAAATACGTTGTGGATATGTTTGGCACTAGATCTATCACTGTTCTCCCGAGACTATATCCAGATCACAGTCCAATCCTCTTCTCTTGAGGTGATAACGACCATAACAAAGGAAAATTGGAACCTCAATCCTGAATTTCATACCAAGCTCCTTGGTCATTGGGCAGACTACTACAACTTATAAGATGTTATTCAATCTTTCAAAGAAGTTGTTGTTAAATGGGACTCCAACCCCCTTACAAAGTAGTGCAAAGAGAAGTAGAATCTCCTTCTCTGCATTGATAGATACTAGTTATCCCCTCAACTACATGCCTTGAATACTATGGTGAATCGTTCTATACCCCTTTAGGAAAATTTCCACCAAATCCTCCTAAAAGAGGAGGCTATCTGGCAGTAGCGCATATAGTCTGGCTACAATTTTGATGATTGCAATATCAAATTTTACTGGACATATGTTAAAGCTAGGAGGCACCACAACAAAGTTATCTACCTAAAGAACTATTTTGATATCTGGGTTACTGGTACTAATGATGTCAAGCCCATCTTTGACGTTTACTTTGAAGACCTCATGACAATGAAGCAACAATCAGATATCAACTATATTTACAATTATATAGGCATTTCCCCTAGCATCAATCATGTTACTTGAGGACAAATGAATGCCATACCTTTTGCAGACAAAATACAACATGTCATATTAAAGGGGGTTCCTTTGAAAGCCCACGGTACATATGGTGTCTATATTGAATTAATTTGAAATAATTGGAATAAAGGCAGCCCTTCTATCGCCTGCATGGCCGTTGATGCTTTCAACAACGAAACTATTGACCATTCTCTTATTGATTCATATTTATTATTCATGCTGGAGGTCGAATTTACCCAAAGGTGAAATGATTTTTGACCCATCTCCCTTAATAAAAAAATGAATTAAACTCATCTCCAATGTGAATGTTGAGTGCCTCAAGCCATGTCTAGACTGCTTGATGTCCGCAATTGAATCTAGCTTCATACTGGGATGACACATTAGTGACAATATACTACTTGTTTAGGAGGTCATACACTCCATGAGAAAACCATGAAACCAAGAAGAAGACCATCTGCATCAAGTTGGACCTTGCTAAGGCATTCAATGGAATGAGTTGGGACTTCATTCATGACACCCTCATGCAGAATGGTTTTCTTGATAAACTCTACAATCTTATCATGTAGATTATTAAGAAGGGTTCAACTTCCATCCTTTGGGAAGGTGGCATGCTCCCAATTTTCAAAGCATCTTAAGTGGTTCTACAAGGAGATCCAATCAGCACATTCATCTTAGTGATGTGCATGGAAAGACTTAGCCAAGTCATTACAAATGTAGTTACAATAGGTGATTGGAAACCACTGGCCATTTCTAGAGCTGGAACCAACCCGACCCATGTCTTCTTTGATGGAGACATCCTCCTTTTGGTTGAGGCCTCTCTAGAACAAGTAGAAATAATCACCTACATTCTTGATGGATTCTCCGATGACTCTAGTAAGCTAGTTTCTAAAGAAAAATCATGTTGCTATTTCTCTCACAACACAATAGGTTTGGAGATCCACACTATCAGTAGAAAACTTGGTATTAGCTGGACTGATGACCTCAGCAAATACCTCAAGGTACCTATTCTTCATAATTGAATAAATAAGTCCACACATGCTCATATTATCTCATCCATCTAGATGAGCCTTAATAGTTGGACTAGGTGTCATCTCTCCTTGGCTGGTCAGATCACTCTTATGAAATCCATGCTACAATCTATTCCCACCTTCATGATGAAGTTCATTAAAATTTCTCACCAACATTGTGATGATATCAACCAACACATAAAATGATTCATCTAGTCAGGCTATGGGGACGGTCGTAATCTCTCACATGTATCGTGGAAGAAGGTCTCTTCAAACAAGGATATTAGAGTCTTAGGTATTAAATATGTGCATGACTAGAATCAGGCCCTCATGTTGAAGAATGTTTGGGTCTTTCTCAATGATCCATCTAAACTTTGGGTCCAAGTCATGAAGGAAATTTATGTTCGAGGAGTGTCATTTGCTTCTAGAACCTCCTCATCTGCATGGAGTTTCATAAAGTGACATATTGGTGAAGTTACATCACTATGTCATAATATCATCAATAATTGATTTGACACAAACTTGTGGAGAGATATATGAATTTGAGGGAAGTCCATTGTTAGTCACAAACCCAACTGGGGTATTCCTAAAGAGCTTCATGATTAACTGTCAGCTCCATGTCCCTTGATAATAGACCAGGGGACTAGGACTTTATATACAACTACCTACTCTAGGATATGTGGTATGTCATTGCCTCCATCCCTACACAGAATTCCCATGTAGGTGATGATACTTGGTCGTGGTTCCTTGAGATTCTGATAAAACTTTCCTGTTGCTCTGCATACAGATGGATACATAGTGATAAAGAGGTCCCTATCTATGGCATTGGAAAACGAATTTATAAGGATAGGCTTCCACAGAGAGAGAGTGTTCTTGTGGCTCCTATAATATAAGGCAGAGAAAAAAATGTCAAAAAATGACAATACCATATGGATGTTACTGAAGACTACCTTATTTGCAACAATGCACTAATACTCTTTTGGATGCACTTCATGATTATCCTACTAGTAAGGCACTTTGGCTCATGCTTCTCATAAACAATAATCATCTCAATCTCCCTAAAGAAGAGTGGATCTCTCTATGTATTGTTGATCATGAGGGAAATTAAAAACTCTCAAACACTCTGGACAGTCATTTGTTGGCTTGTATGGAACTGTTACAATGAACATGTTCATCAACATTTTACTAAACCAGCTACTACTAAAGTTGATTACATCAAATGACGCACATCAACTATTACGATCCTACCTGCACAGCTGCACCCACTTGTAAACAAAGGAACTCTTTAGAAGTGCATACACCCTACTTACCCATTGAACAAATTTAAATATTCATCAATGTGGTCTACCAACAACATGCATCTAAATCTTCCATTGGCCTTCATATTGTCAACCATGAAGGTATCTTATTCCTAGGGATGCTTACACTGACAACCTCCCTATCTGCACTTGAGGCTGAGATACAAGCCATTATCCAAGCTCTAGCACTTAGTGAGGAGAAACTATGGCAACCTTCCATGCTAAATGAGATTACTCAAAACCAAAGCACGACTGAACATTAATTAATCACATCCCAAAAAAGGGGCACAATAAAAATTGATTCAATCTTCACAAACATGTTCGAGAACATACATGAGGTCTTATCTTTTTCAATAACATAAAGGCCGAACACCTTACATAAATTAATATATTCTACCAAGTATCTTTTTCAATTGCTTTGTTGCCTTAGCCACTCCACATGCATACATGAGGTCTTATCAACATTTACAATAGGTACACACATTAGAATGCTACCAAAAGATCGAGTCGCTGCAAACATCATATACAAAACTTTACCACGCGAACCTGACAATATTGGGATGAATCTAGGATGCACTAGACATATAAACAACCTTGTTATAGGGTTCTCAAACATAGCTCACTACCACGGGTCTTCCAGCACTACAGATGACCACCTAAAAAGATGTGGTGACCCACAAGGTGAGACCCATGTCACAAAGAGAGATATCACTCTCAACAATGTTTATTACATACAACAAATTGTAGAATTAAATAGGTACAACAAATAATGTAACATAATTTGAAATAGTACATATAAAAACTTCATTAAGAATAGTTGTAACCAGAAACTTAATTGAAAAATTTAAAGGTTCACATTATTAATAACTAGTCAGGTGTATCTAACATCATAAGTACGGCTAATAACATAATCATGGCTAACAACATAAGCATGGCTAACAACATGAGAATGGATAACAACATAAGCATGACTAACATCATAAGCACAACTGATTTCTCTTACTACATTATACATCATTCTAAATAATAAAAGAAGCAATGCAAGGGTTATCATCCAATGTGAATTGTAGAATGACCCTAAAAAATATGATACATGGCTGAATTACATCATTTATTAAGCCGTGGGGAGTTTGAGGCATACCACTCAAACTTCCAACTGACCATTGCAAAGTCCCAATTAGCTCCGTACAAGATCTAGGAGGGCCGATATCCTAAGATATCTTCTCCTCAATCAATATGAGTCTACTAGAACTACATATCAGTCTAGATGCAATCATCCTAGTCCGCCCTTGGTACACAGGCCACGACACTACAAATTAGGGTATTTAAAACCTATCATTTGAGGAACAACTACAACTGTCTTAGATATGCATATGTCTGAGACACAACCTGAACCTCCATCAATCTAAGGCATGGTAGCAGCCATCCTCAAAACCATGGGATCGGGGTGATAGGGATATATCCTCCCTACACCTGCGTATACTCAACAATATACGACTTCGAGTTTCCCTTCTAGAATACTTTTTTCCCTATGAAACAAGTTCTGACAATAGAATAGTTATATGTCATAGGGAACTACATCATTAGGATTTCACTTGATTCGTTAAGCCAATTGGGTAAATTCAATATGCATCAACCGAGTTTTATATACAAACCCTAAATAGTTTCTACCAAAACATTGAAATATTAAAATTATAGAAGATATAAAACATATGAAACATATTCCTTTATCACAATATCAAATTATACAAGTTCATAGTCATCCTTGAAAAGGTCCAACTTCCATTAGGGTTCACAACACCCCACGAATGCCATTCATGAAGAGGAAATATTTCCATTAGGGATCAAGCATGCCTAAAAGCCATTCAGACCAAAACAACATTACTCTCTTAAGTGCATCATTGTCATTCATTACCTTATAGAAGGTTCCACATGTCACCATCACACTTATTACTTTCAGACCCAGCATCAGGGTTCATCAATCATGAAGATCATGATATTCTCAAGAGTAACAAAGTTACCTTAAGAAGTATGAATTGTGTCTATTCATCATTTCAACTTTAGAGGAAAATAGAGATATTAAACCACCAGTTCTCAACCATTTTTAGAATGATTCAATAATGTAGGTTGGATTTGTAACACAGATCAAAATTCATAGGCAAACCATTGGTTGATTATCATATTAGGCAAACTCATGGATAAACCATCATTTCATTGGCACAATTAGGAAAGCACATATATAAACCATCGTCGTATTATCATACCTAGATTAACAAATAGGCAATTCATCATTTCATTAACACTCTTAGGTAACCCATCGATTAGTTTAACTCATTTAGAAATATTGTTGGTTCATTCTTATACTTAGTTAAAAACATAGATTCTTATACACAGAATCTCCATCAGATTGTTGATGCACTTAGACAAATCAAAACCATCAAATGGTTGAAGAACTTAGCCAAAAGAATAACCCTGAGATCATTGATCAACTCAACCAAAACAATACCATTGAATACTTGATGTTACTTAGCCAAAATGTAACCAACATTTAATCAATGGACTTGTCCAAAAACAAAACCATTGAATCTTTAGTAGACATCAAAACCATCAAATTATTTGTTTGATAAATCATTATTATATGCACCAAATAAACCCATCGGTTAATTAGAATACATAGCCAAAACAATACCATTGCATCATTTGGATAGTAAAAGAATACATCAGATCATGAGAGTACTAGCTCAAGAACAAGTCCATCAAATTATTAAATTACTTAACCAAAACCCAAAACCATCAGATCATCAAGGTACTTAACCAAAATCAAAGCCATCAGTTCATGGGCAGCAAGGTCATCTACTCATTTACTTAACATTACCATTAGATCATTGACATACATTCCATTAGTTAATTTACTAATCAGTGTTAATATTCCTCACTCTTGGTAATACCATCATCTTCTACTCTTTAACTCTCATTATTCAAAGGACAAGTTGAATCATCGATTTAGAGACTAAGTTTGACTATCATTTTCAACATTAAGTAAATGACATCAATTTAGAGACCAGTAGAGTAATTCATTCAGATCACTAAGTAATACCATTGCTTCCTACACTTAACTAAACATTGTTTCAAGGCAAAGAAAAGCCATCAAAGAATAGACTAAGGGCCTGTTTGGTAGGGTGTATCCGAATGACAATGTGCGTGTTTAATGTACATTTTTACAGTACAAACTCACACAACTGCACCCTACTACACCCAACCAAACTAGCCCTAAGTATTACTATCAATTGAACACCAAATCAATGATTTCTACACTAGGTGAAGACCACTTCTTTACACTAAGTAGACCTTATTTCATACCATCAAAACCAAGGTATCCCATGTTAATAATAGAAGGAACTGTCATATAATTTAAAGGTATATTAAAAACTAACATCTATCATGCATGTAGGTAAAGTTGTGCACATAAGATCATTTATTTCCATACTAACAAGTTTTAGGAAAAGATTTATATGAAACTAGTCTAAAGCAAGCAAGAAATGGGATGCAAGTTATATAACTCACCTCAAGATGAAGATGAACGTTCAAATAGAAAGGTGATTCAAGCAAAACCCTACCTTTGCACTTCCAAAGCTCCAAGGTAGCTCCTTTCTTCAAGAACAAGGTAGATCTAGGGCAACAGAGAGAAGGAAAGAAGCTCTTCAACAACATGCACAACCTTAAATCAAGAAATTATAGAGTTTTGCCCATGGATGAGGAGCGAAGGAAGAAAAAAGCAAGGAAAATAGAATAGATATGAAGATATTACTTAGTTAGGGAAAGAAACTAGGTTAGGAAACTTCAAACATCCTTAGAGAAGCTTGAACCAAACTGTAGAGCAACATGCATCCGTGATCTCACAAGCTTCGACCTCCATGTGATTCTACTTAACAAAATGATGTTGTAGGGTCTCTTAGAGTCTAGAACATGATAAGGTAGGCAAAGGGTTCGTTTGGCAGAGTGGTGGAGGGTATATATATCTAAGGAGAAAGAGGGGTGGTCAAAATGTTGAAAAACTGACTTGCCCAATACGCAAAATCCATCATATACATGCATGTCAGAACCTCCATCATATCTTTACCATCATTTTCCATTAGTTCATGCCTTATTGAAATTTTTAGGAAGTACTACCAGAGAACCCATCGAATTATACATATGTATCATAAAAAACCCATCGCATTCTAGGGTTTACTTAGTCCTTTTGCAAGTTCTGATCTCCCATCAGATTGTATGCTTCAGCCATGGTAACCATTGGATTATGGACCTCAAGAGAAGACTATAAGATCTTCTAAAACCAAGAGAACACATCAAATTAGCACTCATAATGTGAAATCATCAAAATCCTAACATACGTGGAAAAACTATCACATAGGTGAGAAACCCTAAGTTCTCAACCCTAGAAGAATAAAGTAGACAATCTGATGGTGCATCTAGATATCCTTAGGTGCAGCTATATCAAAAATTATGAAGGGTAGTATGAAGCACAATATGAATTGTGAAAATTATAGACAAAACCCTAGAAATGGGAAAATTTCACAAAAGTCCATATAAGCACATAAATTGCAAAACCGAATCAAACAGTGTGCAACTTAGACCAAACTTTAAATATACCTTAGTCTCATGATATAAAATCTTAACTTAAGTTTTTATTAAGGAATTAAGCACCCAATTAAAATAAGAAAGTAGCTTAACCATAAAGCCAGGTTAGGGATCTCACAACCATAAATCCCTAACACGGATTCTGCCCCTGAAATCCTATGCAAACAAAGATGGGCACTTCCTACACATCTCGTCTTCTAACTCCCACATGATCCCTTATACCCCACAGTGATGTAATATCACCTTTACTAAGGTTATGTCCTTCTTCCTCAATTTATGTATATGTTTATCTAGGATCAACATAGAGCCCTCCACATAAGAGACATCCTTCATCTAACTAAACCTCCACGTGACGTATCATCTATTTTGTATATGGGTGACACTTTCTCATCATAGAAACTATTATGAAACCTATGCAATTCTAGTGGTAACTCCAGCTTGGAACTCTAGTGGCTTACAACGGTAATCAACATATGACTTCTGCCTATCTTTAGCTACTTTCAAATGTTGTTGAATCACTATGACACTCTCTGTAGTTTTTTATACTAACACAACACCCAAAAGTTGATACTTACCTACTTCATACCAATAATGAATGTCCTTCATATCCTACCATATACAACTTTATACAGTGCCATTTTCATGCTTCTGTGATAGCTATTACCGTAAGAAAACTCAGCCAACTCAGGTGGACACCCCTTAACTGTCAAGAATTGTAGGTTATGTGTTCTTAAAAGATTCTCCAATCATCTAAATGGTCCTTTCTTACTGACTATTTGTTTGTGGGTGAAAGATTGTGCTAAACTTCAACTACAACTCTATAGGCTTCTGATATTCCTCCTTAACTTACTGACAACTGGACACTTGGTCACAACCTTTACCATATCATGTTTTAGACCTAACTACCATCATAGATTTTTTAGATGGTGATACATTTGTGTACTACCATATACATTGTATGAATTGAGGGATGAGCTTCCTCAAGTACTATCCCACTTAAACCATCAGCATCTGGAACCATTGTTTGGTTCAGGAAACACATTGTCCCATCATCTAACTCATCAAATCCATCATGCTTCCCGCTACCTAACTCTGATCTACTCTAATAGCATTAGTTTGAGTTGTATCTATATCAACAATCCTTCCAACAGAGATACTTTCAACTGTACATCCATCTGCTGGAGTGGCACTAGTATGTCGAGATTGTAACACGTCAAAGAGCTTCACTGTGGTTTATTTGTAAACACTCACAAAGACAACTTCTTAGTTAGTGCATTAGATACCACATTCTCCTTCCCCAGATGATAGTCTATCATAAAATTGTAGTCCTTGATTATCTCCATTCACCTTCATTATCTCATGTTTATCTATTTCTTCAAACAATGTCTCCAAATCTTCAAGGCTAGAACTACAACTGCTAACTCGAGGTCATGGATTGGATAGTTCTCCTTGTGTTTCTAAAGCTATTGCAAAACAAAAGAAATCAGATTCTTATCCTATATCAGCACACATCTCAAGCCATCCTTTTAGGCATCATAGAAAACCATGTAACCTTTCCCTTTGCCTTAACAACACTAACACTGGAACATTTGTCAACTTCTCCTTCAACAAGTCCTATAGTGTCCTGCTAATCCTAGAAGCTTTGTATCTTAGTCAGTATCTTGGGATGCTCTTATTCCAGCACTGACTCCACCTTCTTTTGGTCTATAGAAACACCCTTCGTAGATACAACATGACTCATAGAAACATATCGGTCAATCAAAACTCATACTTATTGATTGTAGCATTCAATTGGTGCTGCCTCAACAACTCCAATGCTTGGAAAATGTGTTTTTCATGTTGCTGACTGTCCCTGGGGTACATTGAGATGCTATAAACACTGCCACAACTAATAAAGATATGATTTGAACACTCTATTCATTGAGTCCATAAATGTTGTTAATACATGGGTTAGACAAAATGGCAAAACTATGAGCTCATAATGAGATACCTTACCCTAAAGGTTTACTTAGGTATGTCATCTTCCACAAACCTCAATTGATGATACCCCAACCTCAAGTCTATCTGGAGCACCTCTACACTGATTAACCAATCATTAAACCTTAAAAATTGATACTAGTTCTTCACTATGACCTTGTTCAACTGTTGGAAATCCATGCATAGCGTCATATAATCATCCTTCTTCTTATCAAACAACACTAGGAGATTTCAAAACCAAACTCTCTCTAGGAAGGGTGGAACACCAGGAAACTCATCTGGAACACATATTCAGACTCATATGCCATTGGTACACCTTGGATATTAGGAGTCATCACTTTGGTACCCACTACATGCGCTAAGAAGACATCACACCCTTGTCATCAACTTCTTTTCCATCATAGCCAACATAAAACATGTAGGAAGAATCTTCCTATCTCCTTGGAAAGCCCAAAAGGCATCTCTATCTCCACACATCATGATCTTAGAACTATAGTCCAAAACAACATTGTGCTTCACCAAGATATACATCCTTTGGATTACATCGAATCCACACATACCAAGTGAACTAAGGTCCACTTGAAAGTTGCATCCCAAAAAATAAAAATCTTAGGGGAGTGATAAAGCAGCACTATCCAAAGGGGTTTCTAGCAAGGGGTTATCAACTTTAACATTAGCAGGTAAGTGACAACCTTTTTGTATCATTCACCTTTCATTTGTATTCCTTGCCTTTTAATTAGGAATTAACATGATTAGCATACTTCATTTCTCTTTATTGTTGACTATTTACCATTACAGTGTGTGTCCTCTCATGTTATCATGTTTCTTATTCATCTACCAGGGGTAGCTCATCAATATTCCATATGCTTTTAATTTAACAAGGATCATACGCATTTAATTTGTTTTACATGTCATGATAATTTTTACCTTAACACCTTCTTTCACACATAATTTGGTCTGAGATTAACCCAGGTTTCACTTTGTTCACCGGTCATTGTTCTGATCTATCATCTCATATCACACTGATCATTGAAGTTCTTCTCATCTTATATGAATTTTACACCTTGAATCATTCCATTAACACATATTTATCTCTCATTTTACTTCTTTGCCTTCTTGAATCACAATTTTAGGAACTCATTTTTAACTTATTTATATTATATTTAAGCTTCATGGTGTAATATCTTTTTCTTTAATTGTCAAACGCTTAGGATTTAGTAAGTTAATATGTGATTTTCATCTTTCTTTAGGGTAATATTAACACATCTTTACCATGATATCTTATTTATTATGCTCTTTGGATTGTTTCTACTTAACTACTTGATCAGAAAATCAAAAAGATGATAATCAAATATTTAAATACTTACCTTTTCTCCAATATTTGAAAACATGGTCAGGGCGTGCAAGTATTGAGTTCAAGAAGTATACATTATGTTTGTGTCATGTCCATCACCTATTTATCAGCTTAATCCTAAGTCCTAGTATCCTTGTAGACTCATCAAACCCTAAGCTTTGATACCACCAAATGAGGCAACCTGCCACGCTAAATGAGATTACTCAAAACCAAAGCATGATCAAACACTAATTAATCACATCCCTAAAAAGGGATAAAATAAAAACTGATTTCATCTTTATAAACATGTTTAAGAACATTTACATAAAGGCCTGACATCTTGCATGAATTCATACATCATACCAAGTATCTCTTACAATTTCTATGTAACCTCAGCTACTCCATATACATACAGGAGGTGTTATCTATATACACAATAGGTACAAGCATTAGAATGCTACCAAAAGCTCGCGTCAATTAAAATATCATATACAAAATTTCCTTCCAGACCTGAGAGTGAAGGGATGAATCTAGGACATACTAGACATCTAAAAAACTATGATGCCCCCAGATTTTCTAAAACTTAATCTGATGTGGGACGACTAAATTGAAACCTCACCTCAACAAGACTACAATTTAAACACCCCACACTAGGCTAAGAAGAAGAAAATTAGAGGAAGTCAGAAGGAAACAATAGTAGCACATGCACATGAATAATAATAAAACCATACAACACATGTTCACCATTCAACATATAATTACATAATGAATTGTTACAACATTTCATATTACATATTGAACGACAAACTTACACATATACATCCACTACCACTAAACAACAGGATCATAAGACAATAGGTCCACCTATACATTAGCTCTCCACACAACTCTCAACTATCCAGGTTCTTCAAGAGAATAAGGCACGTCATGTAAACAAAAGATTACATGTTGTACATATTGTACTGAGTACGTGTACATGTCTTTTTATATACCTCTCATTACTAAGCTTGGTAATAAGATAAAACTAAAACTTGGTAGTGATAAAAAAATATAAGAAAAAGAATATACTTGCATAAAGATATTCATTAATAAAAGAGAACACATATTTTAAGCACATTTCCATTATATCATCCATGCATAGATCGTCGAAGGTTGAATGCACTGAAGGCCTTATGATCACTACCAAAGAGTTGGATCATTTCATAATGTGATCAGACTACCAAAGAGTTGGATCACTTCCAAGTACTTGACTACCAAAGAGTTGAAGTACTTAACTTTCCAGCACTTTACTACCAAAGAGTTGAAGTTCTTGGATATAATGGAACAGATACATTATGTCACATGTGTTCATAGTCATAAGTATGGAAAATCAAGAAAGATAGCATACAAGAACAATCATTTCATCCAATATCATATGTCAAGTATTTTACTACACATATAACACAAGCATATTGTATAATAAGCCAAGTAAGAGGTTATTGCGTACCTTGATCAAAATATTCTAACCACATCTATGATTCCACTCTACCCTTGGTAAAACCCTGATTAAGATAAGATGATATATGCCATGTATTAGATTCTCATCATCAACCCAAGTTGTGTCCATTAGGGTTTAGCTTTGGTCATTTGGATATGTGCATCATTACTTGTTGTATCATCATCATTATGTGGCATTCATGTTACTGATATTGTATTCAAGTTTAGTACCAAATGTATGATCATCAGTTTTTATATCATTGTGTGCACATATTAACCCTAGGTTATATACACTAATCCAATTAGGGTTTCAAACTATACATTATGAGTCATCATCATATAATATGAATTCTATGCATGTAACTAATATCAAAGTTCCACATTAGCTTCCAATTACTGATATTAGGGTGTTCTGTTAATTCCACCATTTATTGAGCATGTATGTAATTATTGCACATTAATTAGGGTTATTAGCCCTAATTAGCCATATGAAGCATTTCATGTGATTTCGTGCACTAACATCATAATTACTGACATTAGATGGATTGTAAACGTGATTATGGATTCACTGACATTTTATCCTAATTTTAGGCCATCGTTTGCTATTTATTATCCATCAAACAAGTATAATACATCTTGCATTATGCCACTGTAATTTAAGTAAAAAAAAGACTAATATGATGGTTCCATGTTATTCTACGTATTATAATGAGAATTTTGGTATATTATTTGTAATTTTTGGACAAATGAGTTGTTTATCATGAATTATGCAAGATTAGGGGAATTTCAGGGAATATTCATACCTTTAGGCCAATCGAACATTGCCACATGGTCATCAAGGGGTGAGGCTCCTTCTTTGGCTATGGTGACTCACCAATTCAGACTAGGATTGTCCAGTTTTCTAGATTGATCTAGTTTGGTTTGGTTCACTCGTTGGACCACCATTTCCTCATTCTTTATTTCTCGCGATCTCTCTCTGGGTCCTTTCCAAGAACTGGGTTCTCTGCTAACGAGTGCAGTCATAGATTCTTCTCCGGTGAGCAATCAGCTTAGGCATAGAGCCTCTCATCAGCTACTAAGGGCTCCATTAGTTTTGGTGACTCCACCCAGACCTTCAGAGTCAGTCGTGACCTTGGTTGAGACAGTGGCATTTGACATCCACAGGTCGATTTGTGGTGGTCGCCGCCGTGCTAGAAAAGGCAAAAACCATCCCCCGACTAGGTGTTAAGAAGAGTTCCCAAAATCACCCCAAATCCTATTGCAACTACTACTCATTATCAATTTGAGGTGAGGAAGCTCGACACAGCTAGCCGGAACTCTAGCTTAACTTCGGCAGGGATGGGCTTCGTCAGTCGACAACACCACCACAACAAGGCTAACGAACACATTTTCATGATTCATTGAACCTCTATCTTTCTTTACCAATACTAAGCTTTGTCGAGTCCCCTCTCTACCTCCAATTTCAACTCTTCCCAATCGTCCATAAGTTGCAATGGAGATGTAGAAAATATGGGGAGAAGGAACTCTATGCTTTTAGGTCCATCTACCCCGAATGAGGGGTTGTCCAGTGGGTCTTGGCGAGGAGATGAAAACACCCACTCATCGTCCCTTCTTAGGCCATGAACATGATGTGGGGCGAGGCTAAGACTTTCCACTCACTGCAACCCCACGATCTCTAGTCTGACCAGAGGTTGGGGATAAAGATCTGGCCATCCAAGGTGCATCCAACGTATACAAATGAACCCGCAAATTACATGATCCATGGCTCACATAAGTCAAAGGCCTCAACCACCATATTAGTCATGAATGTTCAAGATTTGTCTGTGCATTCTCCCCTTAACCAAAGGGGCGCGTGACATTGCTTTCAAGCCACGACTTAGGTCTATAAATCCTCAATAATGCACATTATTTCCCAAATTTCAAACCTTAATAACTCTTTCTAAGACACTCCAATTGACACCAAATTTGAATCATAGCTTTACTACCTCTCAAGATACGTTATTACCAAATTTGGTGACAAAACTTAGCTATTTTATCATCCAATTAAATACTCCAAAAAGGCATGAACTTAGGGATCTTAATCATGATATCAACATCAATCAACACTGCAACTTTACCATAACACTAGGAACACTCAAGATAACTCGACATATGAAATTTAATATGTTACTGGAGATTAAAGGTTTTAAAAAATCACTCAATCACATCCTACACACCTTAAAAGAATTTTTTTCCTTGAAATTAGATCCAAAAATCCCGCCTGTCACATCATATATGTCTTAAAAGAATTTTTGTCCTCGAAATTAAGCAATCCTCTTACTTCAAGGAAAAACCAAAAGGTATTCATCCATATGTAGGATACCACTATATGTGAAACATATCCAAAAACAAATCTCCATAATCATATCCAAACCACTATTAGGAGGTTTTAAAACATCTAAGGTGAATCACCCCATCATAAAGATCGAGACAAGGGTTTAGAAAATCTAGTTATGTCATGACATATCTCATACGTTAGGGTTTCATCCTTATCTTTACCCATTAATTAGGGTACCCACATCATATTACCATGTTCTAAAGGAGTTAACTAAAGTTATCCCATTATATCAAGGTGTCATTGACATTTTATTGAGGTAATTGTTAGAACACGTTCAACATTAACATATACCTTTTAGGAGGGAATTAACTATAGTTAACCCACTTTATCCATATAGATCATATCAAGGTGTCATAATCGTTATAATGTGCTAACTGTCAACCTATATTTTTCATCTTTATTAAGCACCAATATTAACACCTCATGTAGAAATGTTCATTCATATGATCTTATTTCATTGCTCATAATAAATTGCAACATTTACGTGTGATTTCATCGCAAGATTAACCAACAATATCACATTATCATCATTGTTCATGTATATGGTTAACCATTTATACATAGACATTTATCAAACTATGCTTGTCGATCCATCGTGCCATATCTACTTATATCACATTTCAAAATAAGATCACATTCTTACTTATATTATACCATGGTTGTTCTAAAAAAACTTATCCAAGTGGCTTGTTAAACATATATCAAAACTTTATCTAGTCCAACTGAGGTTCTCCTGACCCATATCATGAGGGTAGTGCCATGCTCAGTCTCTCTAAGCTAACTCAAATCTATGAGTGTCTCATATGCACAATTTGTTTTGAACTTCCCTCTCAATCTAGGGTACTCAAGTTTACCTCATTGGTACTAATTAATTTCTTTGCGAGCTCTAGCCACACAAGAACAAACTAAACTATCATCATGTGCTATCATATTCATAGGTCTCTACCCATGAAATACTATTTCTCAACTCTCTATCTCATATACAATACTAGAGTCCTACAAGAAATTACCAGCCCAAGTATGAGGCTTCACAGAAAATAAAACACAGTTACCTCCTCTAGGGTCTTGGGATTCTGTCTCACCCTCATCCAATTGGTAGGTTCTCATGATCTTGTTCACATATACATACATAACCCGCCTCTCTCTGACTCTATGGTTTGGTCTTCTCAAGGACAACTAGGGTTCAAGATATCTATAGGAATCATGCATAACACAACTCAAATTAGTCACTTGGGAGTATTCTAGTTTAGGACTTATCATATCACATATTTCTCATAATTCTCATATGTTGGAGTTTAGGTTCTCTAACCTTTTCCCTTTGGGTCTCACTCTCTTTGGAGTTAACACTAAAACTAGACCTAACACTAGAGGTCCTCCTTTGTGAAAGATTTTGAGGCTCATGTTGAATGACAACTTATCTTAACTTATCATAGAAAAGCATATATACTTGCATCGTAAAACCTTATCTCATATCCTCAAAGCTGAACTTTCCTCAAAGACAAACCTTTATCATCATAAACCAACTTATATTAATATATCAAACTTAGATCATATCAACTAAACTCATATTTTCTTTTCCATCTATCACATATTCTAACAAGGCTCTAGACATCTAATCTAGAACTACACTCTCTTCTAGACTGATGTGACTAACTTTCACTTAAGTTACATGACCAACTTCTACTCGTACATGTGTGGGGACACATTTTTGTAATATTTACATATATAATAAATATTATATAGTTTTTCTGTGCTAAAATATGTGTCAGAGGAAACTATCAAAGTTTGATCTGATTGGAATCGAAAACCAAATCTATGAAATGAGTGTCCCACACATAGTAGAGAGTCTAGCGTTATGTCACCTACTGAAAAGGGTGAGAACAAAGTATAAACTAATGTAGCTACTCTAGACAACGAGCGCCATATATCTAGGGTTTCTCTTCCCTTGATGTACGTCATTTCCAAATAATGCAACATCCCATACTACTGCACTATAAGGAAAGAACGACATCTAAGGACCTGCTATAAAATAAGCACCGGTCTAAACATAGTTCTCTGACATCTAGGTGCTAACCGCAGCCATCCTCAAAACCTTAGTATCAGGATGACAAGGATATATCCTCCCTACAGCCGCATATAGTCAATAGTATACAACTCAAGTTTTCCCTTTTGGAAAATTCATTTCCCTATCCAGCAAGATGTAACATTGGAATAGTTCTACAACACAGGGCACTACATGATTAGGGTTTCACTTGATCAGTTAAGTCAATTGGGTGAATTCAAGCTGCATCACCAAGTTTTACATAGAAACTCTAAATTGTTTCTACAAAAACATTGATATATAAAAACTACAGAAGATATAAATTGTATGAGACATACTACTTTATCACAATATCAATGTATAGAAATTCATTATCATCCTTGCAAAGGTCCAACTTCCATTAGGGTTCACACCAACCCACCAATGTCATTCATGAAAAGGTTATATTTTCATTAGGGCTCAAGCATTCCCAAAACCATTCAAGCCAAAACAACATTACTCCCTCAAGTGCATCATTATCATTCATTACCTTTCAGAAGGTTCCCCATGTCACCAGCACACTTATTACTTTCAGACCAAGCATTAGGGTTCAGAAATCATGAGAATCGTGACATTCTTAAGAGTAACATAACAAAGTTACCTTAAGAAGTATGAATTGCATCTATTCATCATTTCAGCATTAGTGGAAGATAGAGATATCAAACCACCACTACTCAAACAAAACAAGAATGATTCAACCATGTAGGTTGTATTTTTATCACAAACCAGCATTCATAGATAAACCATTGGTTCATTATCACATTAGGAAAACTCATGGATAAACCATCATTTCTTTGGCACACTTAGGTAAGCACATAGATAAACCATTGTTTTATTATTAAACCTAGATTAACACATAGGTAATTCATCATTTCATTAACACTCTTACATAACTCCTTGATTATTTTAACTCATATAGCAATACCATCAGTTCATTCTTATACTTAGTCAAAAATATAGATTCCTATACCTAAATCTCCATCGGATTGTTGAAGAACCTAGAAAAATCAAAACCATCATATGATTGAAGCACTTAGCCAAAAGCACAACCATCGTATCATTGATAAACTCAACCAAACCAATACCATTCAATCATTTATGTTACTTAGACAAAACATTACCATCATTTCATTAGTGGACTTAGACAAAAACAATTCCATCATATCTTTACTAGACAGTAAAACCAACATATTATGTGTTCGATAAATCATCATTCTATTCACCAAATAAACACATCAGTTCATTAGAATACATAGCCAAAAACAAGACCATGGGATCATTTGAATACTTAGTAAAAAAAACAAATGCATCAGATCATGAGAGTACTTGGTCAAGAAGAAGTCAATCTAATTATTATAGTGCTTAACCAAAATGCAAAAGCTTTGGACCATAAAGGTACTTAACAAAAATCAAAGCCATCAAATCAAAGCCATCGTTTCACGGGCAAAAAGGTCATCAACTCATTTACATAACATAATTGTTGAATTATTGACTTACATTCCATTAGTTCATTTACTAATTAATGTCAATATTCCTCACTCTTGGTAATATCATCATATCCAACTCTTCAACTCCCATTGTTCCAAGGACTGAATCATCAATTTAGAGACTAAGTGTTATTATCATTTTAACACTAAGTGAAAGCCATCGGTTTAGAAACCAAGTAGAGTCATTGATTCAGATCACTAAGCAATACCATCATTTCCTACACTTAAATAAACATTTTTTCAAGGCAAAGCCAAGCCATAAAATATTAGACTAAGTATCACTTTCAATTCAGTACCAAGTAAAATTGATGATTTCTACATAAAGTAAATACCAATTCTTTACACTAAGTAGACCTTATTTCATACCATAAAAACCAAGGTAGCCCATGTCCATACTAGATGGAGCCTTCATATAATATAAAGGTAGTTTAACAACTCACATCTAGCATGCATGTAAGTAAAGTAGTGCACTTAAGATTATTTCTTTCCACACTAATAAGTTTTAGGGCAAGATTTGTATGGAACATGTTAAAAGCAAGAAAAAAAGGGGATGCAAGTTATTTAACTCACCTAAAGATGACGATGAACATTGAAACATCAAGGTGACTCAAGAAAAACCCTAGCTTTGCACTTCCAAGGATCCAAGGTAGCTCATTTCTTCAAGAAATAAGGTAGATCTAGGGAAAAAGAGAGGTGGAAATAGTCTCTTCAACCACATGAACCGCCTTCCATCAAGAACTTCTAGAGTCCACCCATGGATGAGGAGTGAAGGAAGAGAATAGAAAGGAAACTAGAGTAGAGAAGAAGATCTTACTTGGTTAGGGCAAGAAACTAGGTTAGGAAGCTTCAAACATCCTTAGAGAAGATTGATCCAAACCATAGAGCAACATGCATCCATGATCTCTCCAAGCTTCAGCCTCCATGAGCTTTTCCTTCAAAAATATATGGTATAGGGATCATAGTTTCTAGAGCATGATAAGGGAGGAAAAGGGTTCGTTTGGAAGAGATGTGGAGGGTATATATATCCAAGGAGAGAGAGGGGTGGTCAAAAGGTTAAAAAACTAACTTGCCATCTTATCCATGCATGTCAAACATCTATTGGATATTTAACATGGATTTCCATTAATTCATTCTTTAGTGAAATCTTCAAGAAGTACTATTAGAAAACCCATTGGATTATATATATGTATCATCAGAAAACCCATCAGATTCTAGGGTTTACTTAGCCATTTTGCAACCTTTGATCTCCCATGGGATTGTATGCTTCAATCAGGGTAACCATCAAATTATCAACCTTAAGGGAAGACCATAGGATCTTCTACCACAAGGAGAAACCATCGAATCATCACTCACATGGTGAACCCATCAAATTCCTAACCTAGTTAGAAAAACCATCACATAGGTGAGAAACCCTAAGTTCTCAATCCTAGAAGGATAATGAAGACAATCCAATGGTGCATCTAGGTATCCATAGGTGAATATATATCAAAAATTATGAAGGGTGGTATGAGGCACAATATGCATGTGTGAAAATTTCATACAAACCCCTAGAAATGGTAAAATTGCATAAAAGTCCATATAAGCACATAAATTGCAAAACTCAATAAAATAGTGTCTAGACTGGACCAAACTTGAAACATAGCTTAGTATCATGATACCAAATCTTCACTTATATTTTTATTA
The DNA here is from genome assembly GCA_963693085.1 of Alisma plantago-aquatica. Taxonomy (NCBI): domain Eukaryota; kingdom Viridiplantae; phylum Streptophyta; class Magnoliopsida; order Alismatales; family Alismataceae; genus Alisma; species Alisma plantago-aquatica. Next base: position 1,489,649,626 of record OY856409.1, read on the forward strand.
AGGGGTATATCACCCAATTAAGATAATAAAGCATGTTCAACCCGAAATATAGGTCATGTGTCTCACAACCATAAACGCCTAATAGGGATTTCAGCCCCAAAATCCTACTCAAACAAAGATGGGTACTTCCTACACATCTCATCTTCTAACTCCCACATGAACCTTATGCCCTACAGTGATGTATTATCACCTTCACTAAGGTTATGTCCTTCTTCCTCAATTTATGTATATCTTTATCTAGGATCAACATAGAGCCCCCCACATAAGAAACATCCTTCATTTAACTCAAACTCCACAGGATGTATCGTCTATTATGTATCGAGGTGACACTTTCTCGTCATAACAACTATTGTCCAACCAATGAAATTTTTTTGGTAACTCCAGCTTGGAACTCTAGTGGCTGCAAAGGTTATCAACATATGACTTCTGCTTGTCTGGAGCTACTTACAACTATTGTTGAATCACTATGACCTTCTTTGTAGTTTGTTATACTAACACAACACCCAAAAGTTGATACTTACTAACTTCATACCAACAAGGAGTGTCATGTATATCCTAGTTGGTTAGCTTGTAACCCTAATGTTCGCATTCATTTTTATTTGTCTGCCCTAGAGAGTGAAATCAATAACACCTCACTTCTTGTTCGCTTGAAAAAAATTATTAAAAAAACCCATTCAAAAAATGTTTAAAGTTCATCAAATTAAGTTTCAATCTGTAGTAAATGATGAACTTAGATAAAATATACTGAATTTAACTATTAGGTGCATGATTAAGGTGAAATTGCATATTAATCCAATATTGTACATGAAATAGCAAATCAAGCCAAACAAGGTACAATTAAAGTCAGATTAGAGTCATATCTTAACCAATTAATTTCAAGGATAAAAGAAGTATGATTATGAAGGAAAAATCATTCTATGAAATTTTTCACATAATTTACAATTAGGTCCTCATACAATGTTGAATTTACAATTAAGTCAACAACTTGCAAGGAAGCTTAAAATTAGGGAAACCAAAGTGCAAATTGAACCAACTTTGATACATCTCTTAGTCAATTCATATAAGAACTTAATCAAGAACACAATTATGATAATAAAGCAATATTATAGGAAGTTTAGTGTTAATCTAAGATCATGGCCTCACAACTATAAACCCATTAATAGGATTTGCCGCCAAAATCCCAAGCTAGGGAAGAGAATAACAACAAGCAATCTATAACCCGATCTCAAACTTCTTAGGCATGAATTATGTTACACTATAATAATTATTATATGATTAAAACAAAATTTTCCTCTAGGTTTTTTGGTACATCCACCATTATTTATTTCAAGTTTCAAGTTCTATGCATCATTTATTATTTTACCCAGGTTCCTAGACACCTGCTTAGGAATTAGCGAGATGGTCAAACTTCATTATTCTTACTTCTTATCTCTTAATCATTCTTATGTCTCTTTACTTATCATTATACTTTTAATTTTCTCACCGAGGGTCTATTCATCATAGTTTGTATCACTCTCAGGAAATTTCTCCTCTTATTAGATATTTATGTACATGATTTCTTACAACAAGGTTATTATTTTATGTTTTTCTAAAAATCATACCATTAATGGACACTTCTTGTGTAAAAATCCATTTTAATCTTCTATATAACATCTTTAGGCTTGTTATTTACCCACATCAAACTCTTCATCACATGCATGCATGCCACATAGTCTTACTTTCCTATTAAACATTACTATCATGGCTTTGTTCTTTGGCTAAAACATGTCCTTGCCAAGAAAATCTACTCCTGAAGCATCTTAATAATACACATGTGATCCTCCAAACATACCAAATCATTGGGACAACATCATATCCAACCTTCAATGCATCACTTATCCTAATTTATTCATAGAACTAACCTACTACTTTCATGATTATTACATAAAAATATTACACTTTCCCCTCTTTGTGTCATTCAACCCTGATTTTCATTTTAATTATCACCATACATCCTGAACTAGAATATGATTCTATACCAAAGTAGGGTTTATGTATCCTCTTTTTTCTTCATATCAACTCCAATTCCTCAACATTATTCACTTCGTATCATCTAAAAGGGATCATTTCTAAATCTCTTCTCTAGTATCCTTGTTGTCTCATGATGATTTACTTCCATTCTTTCAAAAAGTAGATTTATTAGTATGAGATCTCCTCAGGATCCACCCTTCTTATATAACATTCTAAATCATTTCAACTCATACTCATCAATATAGTTCTCCTTTTCTTCTATGGATCATACACCCTGTTACAACCCCAATTTTGGGTTCATTTGCTGAGAAATGTAATTTCTCATATTAAAGATAAATGAACAAATAATGAATGAATGCATGATTTTCATTTGAAATAGCCTTGTTGATTTATTTGTGGGCTTTATTGGCTATTGGGCCCAATAACAAGGAAAATCAATTAATTAAGAATTCAAGAAAAGAAAGAAATGGAAACCTCTAGAAGGCAAAGGAATGTAATCCAAAGATGGATTTCGTACCTTTAGGTTCCTTGGGTGCCAAGGAATCTAAGATTGCAAAGAAAAGGCAATAATAAAAGAAAAGATCAAATGAGTATTTCTTTATTAAGAAAGAAATTGAAAACATTGATGAAATGTGAAAAATATGTAAAAAGATGTATAATTGAGTTATTCTTGGTGGAATTTCGTATTCCAAGGATTCCTAATGATAAAAGGAATACCAATGAGGAAAATAAAAGAGAAATAAAGAGAAGTCCTCAAAAAGAAATATTTTAATAAGAAATACAGATGATAATGAAGAATAATGCATTTAGATGCATCTAGAAGGGTAATGAGTATCCAATAAAAAAGATTTCGAAATAATATAGTTTCTTGGGATCCAAGGAGTCCCAATAAAGAAAGAAAAAAGAGAAAATACCAATAAAGTAAAAATAAAAGAATAATGTAATACATTATTAATGGTTTTTGTGACTTTGTTAAAAATGGTATTTTCTACTAAAGGAAAACATGATCAATGGTTTAAAAGGCATGAATAACGAGAATAAGGAAAAGGATTTTTGTATTTCTAATTATCCATGCAATAATGAAAATCAAAAGGAATAGAGAGGAGAGAGAAGGTTTCTTTTCAAGGAAAGATTTGGTTTCTTTTTGGGAAAGGACTCTTTGAGTCGTGTATAAGCCAACTTATGGCTTCGTTTCTCTCCCCTATATAAGGGGTAGGATCTGGGATCGAGTTCAGGAGGAAATCCCACGCAGCTCCATCCCTTCTCCTTGCTTCTTACACGTCAAAACCCTAACCGAGTGTAGAGATCTCTCCCTGGAAGTACAAAGGTTCGTGTTGTGATCTCGCATGAGTCGGGAAGCCTCCACGATCACCCAGACCGATCGGTTGCTTCTCCTTCGACCTCGGCTTCGTGCAGCCACTAGCGGCCTGTTGTAGTTGCAGCAGCAATTGCGGGTTTCTCCCGCGTGGTAGAGGACACGTGGGCAGTAGTTAAGATGAGATCCCAGGGCGGCGGAGGGCTGCAGAGTTAGGGGAGGGGTTCGGTGGCAGCCATCGGGCCCAAGGGAGAGGGAGGAGCCACGCCGAGCACAGCTAAGGCGGCTGTTGCCTGCCATCCAGAGGTTGAAGATGAGCGATGCACGTTGGACGGGTTTGCCCCTCCGTGGGCAGAAGACTCATCCAACTTATCAAGGGCAAAACGGTCAATCAACTCTATTTGCAAACCCAGCGAGATACGTCGCATGGCAAGGCCTACGTGGCAGCCTCTGATTGGCCTGAAGTAAGTATTTTTGCTAAATTCATATCTCCTCAACCGTAGCTCGGATAGATGCACATAATATATCAATTTTGCTCAGAAAAATGAGAGGAACACAATAAAAATATTTTTAAAATATACTTCCTCTTGCAATTCAAAAAAGTAATAGAAGTTATTAACTTTAATGTAATGATGATTAAGAAACCCTATTTTGATATAAATGATGTGATTAGTAGGGTTTAATTGATGATTAAAGTTGATAGTATCTTGTTAATGATAAAAAGGAACATTAGGAATAAAAAGGATGAACTTTGCATATAGTTATTGAATTTAGAGTTCATGTGCATAAATAGGCTTTAATGGGCCTTGAAACCCTAATGTTGGTACTTAGGACTATTAATGACTTTAATTGATTAATTTCATGATTAAAGTTGGAATATGCTGAATCTAATCTATTTCGAGCATTAAGTTCCTAATTTGTGGATAAATACCCTAACTATAGTAATTAGGGTTTTCTCATGAATAAAAGGTGGAAATAATGACAAATTGGATTCATATGTGTTTTGGACCATAATGAACTATGAATCAGTGACAAATACATATAATGATAGTGTCATGGATTAAAAGGATAAAAATAGTAGCTTTAATAAAAGAGAGGCTTAATGAGCTTAATTAATGGTTAAATATTCTTTTAATCCAGAATTGAGGAATAGATGTGGAAATAATTAGGGTTTGTGATCAATTGTGTTAAATTAGGGTTTAAAATAATAAAAGATGAAGGGAAACCCTAATTGCAATGGAAACCCTAAAAGTGGACTAGAAATCCTAAGAAGCGAGATAGATTTGATAGATCTTAATGACATGAGTAATAAAAGAAAATTGTATAATTGTTTCAGGATCTTATTGAATGCTTGCTTGCTCATTGTTGTTTGGACTATTCTTGCACCTGAATCTACATGTACAGGTATGTGGATACTCTTATGAATATCTCGAGTTAGTTTTCTGAGATTTATTGAAGTTTTCATCGATGTCATGAATTAACTGTTGGAAGATTTTAATTCATGCAAACTATAATGTGGCTATGACTATCATATAAGATATGTGCCTACTAACTCAGATCATGGTCCCGTCTGTGGCTTAATAGTTGACCTAGTAAATGGCTACCAATGGGGTAGGTCCATCAGGTCATTAGATGACTTAGTAAATGGCTACCAATGGGGTAGGACCATCAAGTCATCATGAGTTAGATATTGGGCTACCTTCGGGTAGTGCCATGCAACTCTATTACCCTAGGTATTGGCTACCTATAAGGTAGGTCCATGGGGGTAATAATCTACCTAAAGAGAGGTAGCATATAAGTCCACTGCAGGGATAGCACAGAGATAGGGGATAGGTAAGGATTGAGTAGTATAGCTTAAAACGTAATCTTGGTTGTTAAATGATTAATTGAATGATTACGTTGTTACCATAATTGGATGATTATTGTTTCCCCCACATACCAGCTTTGGCTGACCGACGTTTTGTTTGTCGGCATTTTAGGTACAATGAAAAGAACAAACAGTAAAGCGACATATGTGGAATTAAATGAGAGATAACATGCATAGGAGGATTAGTTAGATTAACATCTTCATGGATAGAAGTTTAGAAATCCCAGTTTTTCCAAGGTAAGAAAAGTTTTATGTTATACCCATTTTCAGTTTAGTTGGTAAAGTTTATTAATTATTATTGATTATTTGTCGAACCTTTGATCCTGTTAATTGATTAACGGCTCTTTCCTTCGGGTCTCCCTTAAGTGGGGGTTACCGGGAGGCGGGGTCGTTACAATTGGTATCAGATCCTAGGTTCCTCAATTAATCATTAATAATTTTTAAATTTTACAAATTCTGTAGAACCCAAGGGAGTTATTAGAGGATTATCTGAAAGATAGAGGTGCCTAGAAAAGGATCACGACCGGGGGCTGGCAATATTTTCCTCCGCACCGCTAGTCAGAATACGAGGACTCCCGTATCCGTGTGACTGCTTGGCCAAAGTCTTAGGGTATGATTTGAAATAAGATACCTTTAGGACTCTCTCATCTTGTTCATCCCTTCTCAACTCAAATTCTGTTAAGGACCTTAAGGATTAGGGTTCCCTCTCTTCTCCTCACCCTCTTGAGGTATGGGTAAGGTTGATAAGGATTAAGAAATCCTCCACCAAATTAATAAAAAGCATGTAAATAAGATGTCATGGACATAAGCTTAATAGAGTAAGCGTAAAAGAATAGATACATGCTTAGGCCGCATGACATAAGTTGTCATTGCCCTCAGGGGAGGCATGAGGATAGACCTGCTTGGTGGGAGGATGAGTAGAGAGAGTTAGTCTTGGAGGTAGAGATCTCCATTAAAAGTAGAGACCTAGCACATCCTTTGAGGATGATGTTAACCCTAACCCTAAGTGAAGGTTAGAGAGAGAGATTACATGGTAAGTTAGATGTCATGGTTGACTAAGTGTTTGGTTGGCATGCCTTTGGAATGCCATAAGAGGGTAGATGACCTAGTACCTTTGGCAACTCAACCCAGGAGAGGGTCGTGCATTCTAGAGCAAAGGATAGCTCCTTCGTGGATGAGGTTAGAGGAGAACCTATAGATACCCTAAGGGCTTAAGCAAGTATGGTATAGCTTGATGAAATCCTGGTTAAGAGATCATGATGGATGGCTTATGAAAGCACTATGGATGATCTTGAGCAAACATAAGTTCGCACCTAGACTTCACCCACGAAGAGGTATACCTATGAGCTTGATCCTTCATGGAGAGATGACCTCCAGTAGTATGGCTGGATGTGGAGTTAGCTCTAGAGAGAGGATGATGCTTCTAGTACCTATGGTATAAGTGATTACCTGCTGGATGAGATAAAGAGTACTTTAGACCCTGAGGAGGTTTAAGTAAACGGTTGTGAGGCTTTATACCTAGTTGGTTGTCCTTAAAGAGGACTCGACTCTGAGGTATTACTCATATAAAAGGATCATGGGAGTACATGACATACCTTGGACGGGTTTGATCCGTGGTTAAGAGTTTGACCATGCAGTTGGATATCCAGAGGAGAACCTAGGGTTCCTAGTCCTAAGAGGGGAAGTAATGTATCCGATGCTCCTGATGAGATTTGAGTGTCTATAGTTTCGAGCATGGTACTCCTTGTGTGTAGAGGTAAAGGAAATCCCTTAAGTTAAGGGTATGTTTGATGAACCCCTCACAGCTAAGTTGATCTAATGTTGAGGAAAGAGAACAAGTATGACCTAGCATAGTTAATAGGTGGTCCTCTTGTGCCTTAGTAGTTGTTGGTTTAAGCATGCTCATATGGATGTAAACCCTAAGAATGTTTGTGACCTTTGTTATAAAGGTGTAGTTTCCTCCCATCCTGGGAGAGCGACCCTTTGGTAGGAAGTTTACCAATTTGGATGCTTTTGAGGAAACCTAAGGAGGTTTCATAGGATCTTGAGAAGATAAGTTAAGAGTACATGGCATGAGAATGAACCTATAGACCCATAGATAACCATCTCTATGTACATGTGGATGTGTTACCATGGAGGTAACCGGTATGGGGCTCGACCAAGGTAGACAGGTCTCCATGACCCTTATGAAAGGATGAAAGTTAGTCCATGAATGCAAGAAGAGAGATGAGGGATGTTTGGGTAAGGTTCTATGTTGGACATGTACAATAATCGAATCCTAAGTCTATCCTAGAGTCAGGTAGGGATAAGACCGATGGAACAAGGAGTTGCCTAATTCCCTAGTTGCACATGACCATAGGGTCGGGAGGTAACAGCTATCATTGTCTCAGGGCCATGGGTTAGGAGATTGATCACCTTCATGGACTCATGGGACCCAAAGGGCAGATGAGTAGGGCACTCTCTGTATGCATAAGGGAAAAGGGATGACCCCAAAAGTGTCGGAACCCTATAGACCTAGAGGGGATGACTAAGGATTGTGCTCAGACCAAGTAAGTACGAGACCAGTTTTCCATGGAAGTTATGTGGATATCATGATGTTTGTGATATAGAGACATAAGCTGCATGTTTCAACTTAGATTTGAAAGTGTACAGGCAAGGTGGGATGTACCATCCCTACTCTTGGAATAGGAAGAACTTTGTATTTGGACTGCAGCCAAATGCTTATTTCTTCTTGTTATGGGAGTGAGAGATTGGACAGTACGCATGCCTTACACCAAGGATAAAGATGATGTAAGTTGGAACGTAGCTACAAGGTATGATGATAGAGATGATAACATACCCTGGTAAAGTGAATGATACATGGATGGTTCACAAACACTAAGAGAGGTAGTGTAGTCAGCTTATGAGGATGTTTTATCAGGAACTATGAAGAATTTGCAAGTTAACCAAGGTCGAGTTCGATCACAGTGAGGATGAGCTCAGAGCTTCTTGATAGACTTAGAGTTTGAGATGAGATGATAAGTATAACACATGGAGGAGTATGTTACCGAACACTTAAGGATAAGAAGTGGTAATGAATGCTCTGGTTGAGATATAGTGCCTAGTTTAGATGGAAGCTAGAAGAAGTTGAGGTTGTTAAGTTAAAAGAGATAAGTTTGGCTAACCCTCAGACATACGAGATTTGTTGAACAAGATTAGTGATTGATGCGGTGGAAGGATGGTTGTAGAACCTTGGATACACTTCTTTGGATAGGAAGGTAATGAAACCCTTTTGAGAGTGGTTTAGGGTATTTGAGGAATCGATTTTGAGGAATCATGACCTATAGGAAATCATGATTTTAAGATCACCATATACCATGATACTACTGAGGTAATGAGTGATAGGAGTACTATGGATACTAGATAAGGCTGCATGTGGTAGGTTGCATGCAAGCCAGGAGGTGAAGGATGAACACCAGTAACCCAGTGTATCGATATAGAGGATAAAAGAGTCCCGGAGAGGGAATGGGAGTTCATCACTATGGATGATGTGGAAAATATCCCCTTGACCAAGAAGGTCAAGATACAATATGGGTTAGGGTAGATTGCCTTACCTAGATGACATGAGAAAGGAAGAGTTCTGTCAAGGGACAAATCTGGTTGAACTACATACGAAAAGAGATGGTTCAACCACACCAAGATGTGAGTTCAAAAGTTCTTGGATATGACCAAGGTTCACTTCCATGAAGTGGAAGTAGGTACATGACAAGCTTGATGATAGTATAGTTTATCACCCCTAACTAATGGACAGTATGATCCAGACTAGAGGGTCTGATGAGAGCATGTGTGATACATAGAGACAGTTCTTAAGATGTGATGTTAACCACCATAAGCTTTATCGGGATGCAAGAAGTCTTATAGGGAGGTTGTGTTGGTCACCACTTCATTATGATGATGTTGGTGAAGGAGGCCTCACGAAGGTCATAAAGGAACCACAGTGTGTGCAGATGAAGTCACTTGATCGTGCAATGGCTGAGAGAGAGCCCAATGGTGACATGAGTCACAAGTTGATGCAAAGCAGACTGACATGCAGTTCACTGTGGGAGAATGTGTGATATGAAAATCCGACCGCTCTAAGCTATAGTTGAGAAAGCTATGTCCCTGATATATGGGTCCATTTGAAATGGATTGGTGGAGATGGTTGTATAACCTTACCCCTCAGGATAAAATGATGCGTTACATGAGTCCGATCTAGAGCACTATGTGAGGTACCCAAGCCAGGTGCTGAGCCCTGAACCTATTCAGCTTTTGAAAGGCTGAAAAGTCCTGAGTCACCTATGAGGGTACGATATACCAAGGTAAGAAAGAACTCAGATGGAAGAAAATGAGATAAGGAAGGTTCTTGGGAAGCACCATGGAAAAGGGTAAAGCCACATGGGAGCCATGATGGACATGTGATAGGCTTATCCTATTTGTTTGCTTGCTTGATGGAATTTTGAGGGCAAAATTCTTATAAGAGGGGAAGGATGTTACAACCCCAATTTTGGGTTCATTTTCTTAGAAATGTAATTTCTCATATTAAAGATAAATGAACAAATAATGAATGAATGCATGATTTTCATTTGAAATAGCCTTGTTGATTTATTTTTGGGCTTTATTGGCTATTGGGCCCAATAACAAGGAAAATCAATTAATTAAGAATTTGAGAAAAGAAAGATATGGAAACCTCTAGAAGGTAAAATAATGTAATCCAAAGATGGATTTCGTACCTTTAGGTTCCTTGGGTGCCAAGGAATCTAAGATTGCAAAGAAAAGGCAATAATAAAAGAAAAGATCAAATGAGTATTTCTTTATTAAGAAAGAAATTGAAAACATTGATGAAATGTGAAAAATATGTAAAAAGATGTATAATTGAGTTATTCTTGGTGGAATTTCGTATTCCAAGGATTCCTAATGATAAAAGGAATACCAATGAGGAAAATAAAAGATAAATAAAGAGAAGTCCTCAAAAAGAAATATTTTAATAAGAAATACACATGATAATGAAGAATAATGCATTTAGATGCATCTAGAAGGGTAATGAGTATCCAATAAAAAATATTTCGAAATAATATAGTTTCTTGGGATCCAAGGAGTCCCAATAAATAAAGAAGAAAGAGAAAATACCAATAAAGTAAAAATAAAAGAATAATATAATACATTATTAATGGTTTTTGTGACTTTGTTAAAAAGTGGTATTTTCTACTAAAGGAAAACATGATCAAGGGTTTAAAAGGCATGAATAAAGAGAATAAGGAAAAGGATTTTCGTATTTCTAATTATCCATGCAATAATGAAAATCAAAAGGAATAGAGAGGAGAGAGAAGGTTTATTTTCAAGGAAAGATTTGGTTTCTTTTTGGGAAAGGACTCTTTGAGTCGTGTATAAGCCAACTTATGGCTTCGTTTCTCTCCCTATATAAGGGGTAGGATCTGGGATCGAGTTCAGGAGGAAATCCCACACAGCTCCATCCCTTCTCCTTGCTTCTTACACGTCAAAACCCTAACTGAGTGTAGAGATCTATCCCTGGAACTACAAAGGTTCGTGTTGTGATCTAGCATGAGTCGGGAAGCCTCCACGATCACACAAACTGATCGGTTACTTCTCCTTCGACCTCGGCTTCGTGCAGCCACTGGCGGCCTGCTGCAGTTGCAGCAGCAATTGCGGGTTTCTCCCGCATGGTAGAGGACATGTGGGCAGCAGTTAAGATGAGATCCCAGGGCGGCGGAGGGCTGCGGAGTTAGGGGAGGGGTTTGGTGGCAGCCATCGGGCCCAGGGTAGAGGGAGGAGCCACGCCGAGCGCAGCTAGGGCGGCTGTTACCTTCCATCCAGAGGTTGAAGACGAGCGATGCACGTTGGACAGATTTGCCCCTCCGTGGGAAGAAGACTCATCCAACTTATCAAGGGCAAAACGGTCAATCAACTCTATTTGCAAACCCAGCGAGATACGTCGCATGGCAAGGCCTACGTGGCAGCCTCTGATTGGCCCGAAGTAAGTATTTTTGCTAAATTCATATCTCATCAACCGTAGCTCGGATAGATGCACATAATATATCAATTTTGCTCAGAAAAATGAGACAAACACAATAAAAATATTTCTAAAAGCTAATTCCTCTTGCAATTCAAAAAAAAAATAGAAGTTATTAACTTTAATGTAATGATGATTAAGAAACCCTATTTTGATATAAATGATGTGATTAGTAGGGTTTAATTGATGATTAAAGTTGATATTATCTTGTTAATGATAAAAAGGAACATTAGGAAGAAAAAGGATGAACTTTGCATATAATTATTGAATTTAGAGTTCATGTGCATAAATAGGCTTTAATGGGCCTTGAAACCCTAATGTTGGTACTTAGGACTATTAATGACTTTAATGGATTAATTTCATGACTAAAGTTGGAATATGCTGAATCTAACCTATTTCGAGCATTAAGTTCCTAATTTGTGGATAAATACCCTAAATGTAGTAATTAGGGTTTTCTCATGAATAAAAGGTGGAAATAATGACAAATCGGATTCATATGTGTTTTGGACCATAATAAACTATGAATCAGTGAAAAATACATATAATGATACTATCATGGATTAAAAGGATAAAAATAGTATCTTTAATAAAAGAGAGGCTTAATGAGCTTAATTAATGGTTAAATATGCTTTTAATCTAGAATTGAGGAATAGATGTGGAAATAATTAGGGTTTGTGATCAATTGTGTTAAATTAGGGTTTAAAATAATAAAAGATGAAGGGAAACCCTAATTGCAATGGAAACCCTAAAAGTGGACTAGAAATACTAAGAAGTGAGCCAGATTTGATAGATCTTAATGACATGAGTAATAAAAGAAAATTGTATAATTGTTTCAGGATCTTATTGAATGCTTGCTTGCTCATTGTTGTTTGGACTATTCTTGCACCTGAATCTACATGTACAGGTATGTGGTTACTCTTATGAATATCTCGAGTTAGTTTTCTGAGATTTACCAAAGTTTTCATCGATGTCATGAATTAACTGTTGGATGATTTTAATTCATGCAAACTATAATGTGGCTATGACTATCATATAAGATATGTGCCTACTAGCTCAGATCCTGGTCCCCTCTGTGGCTTAATAGTTGACCTAGTAAATGGCTACCAATGGGGTAGGTCCATCAGGTCATTAGATGACTTAGTAAATGGCTACCAATGGGGTAGGACCATCAAATCATCATGAGTTAGATATTGGGCTACCTTCGGGTAGTGCCATGCAACTCTATTACCCTAGGTATTGGCTACCTATAAGGTAGGTCCATGGGGGTAATAATCTACCTAAAGAGAGGTAGCATACAAGTCCACTGCAGGGATAGCACAGAGATAGGGGATAGGTAAGGATTGAGTAGTATAGCTTAAAATGTAATCTTGGTTGTTAAATGATTAATTGAATGATTACGTTGTTACCATAATTGCATGATTATTGTTTCCCCCACATACCAGCTTCGGCTGACCGACGTTTTGTTTGTCGGCATTTTAGGTACAATGAAAAGAACAAATAGTAAAGCGACATATGTGGAATTAAATGAGAGATAACATGCATAGGAGGATTAGTTAGATTAACATCTTCATGGATAGAAGTTTAGAAATCCCAGTTTTTCCAAGGTAAGAAAAGTTTTATTTTATACCCGTTTTCAGTTTAGTTGGTAAAGTTTATTAATTATTATTGATTATTTGTCAAACCTTTGATCCTGTTAATTGATTAATGGCTCTTTCCTTCGGGTCTCCCTTAAGTGGGGGTTACCGGGAGGCGGGATCGTTACACACCCTAAATTCTTTCTCATTACATATATTCACTATGAACTTCCATGTACACATTTGTGCATTGGACACACTAAATTAGGATTACCTGACTTTTTCACATAATTAACGACTCACATATGAGTTATCTCTCCTTAATCTCATCATTCTCTGGGTCAACTTCAAAACACTGGATTCCTATAAATACAAGGTTTCCTTTAAATGTTTTTAACTCCTTTATACATCATTCATTTTCATGTTAAGCATCATATCCTCATATATTTATCCTATAGTCATCAAAGTCTTTATGTTGATGAGTTAAAGAATGGCTTTTTTATTTCTAAAGTGATTGGATTAGTACATACCTTGACTTCTCTAACCAATTTTATATATAGTTCTTGTTCAAAATATTTAAACTTAATCCGGGTCCCGCATCTCTCATCAGATTTTATCTCATTATTTTCATCAGGAGTTTTTATCTTATTGTACTCTAGGATTGTTTTCCCACTAATTACCTAGTTATTGTATTGTGAAGGAGAACATCTAAAGAGTTTTGTACTAACTCTCCCTCAATACTTGGACACCTGACTAGGGAATCCAAACACTAAGTTCAAGTAGCATGCACAATGCTCATGTTTGTTTCATCACTTACTTATCAGTTTTAGTAATCCCTATAGTACATATTGAAGGCTAAGGATGAAGGTAGCAATGCCCTTGCCTATCTATATAAGAACCTTATGAATTTGTTATACGAAAGGTTTGGAATTCACCCAAAAGGAATGAGAACCTTGATCTATTATGAATATATATATAACATATATATGAAGAAGGATTCATTTACATACGCTCATAATCTTAAAGAAAACAATTGGGTGTTACGGTACCATAACGATGCGGATGATGATGAGGATCAATGAGATCCATCACATAGCTTTGCAATTGAATTATTTGCATCTATCATTGCCTGTTCTAGTATCTATATGTATCCATTCATTTTAAAAGAGCTTCTACATAGACACATACTACATTGTACTTTGTAGACTCTGCTAACATGTGCTATGAAACCACACTACTAAGGACATATCCTACTGATCAAACCCTAAATGACCATTAGGACAAATCCCCAGACGAAAACTAAAATTAAAAACTAGTAACCAACAAAATTGAGTTGAACAATTCTAAATAAACTCATCCACAAAAAGATTATATTACAAGGAACCACCGTAATAATCTTGTAAAATATGTACATAATTGTAGCACTACACCTATGAATTAGTTATGGTGTAGACGTGACAAAGAATAACCTGAAACCATTGTCTTTTAGTTTCATCTAAAGGATTAAAAAATTTGTCCATGCTTATGATTCTATAGAAAAATAAGATGGTTGATTCAGTTTTCAACTTATGATCATGCAAAAACACAAAGAAAAACAACATAACATGTACATAATTAACTACCCACCCATAAATCAAGGAAATGAGAGTATAGTGACACTTTATACTTTACTATATCCTTGTTACATCTTGATCAACATATCCTTTCCTCCACTCTAAAGTACCTAAAAGATGTGGATAACCATAGGGGTGGTACCCAAAGTCCCATAGATATGATATAGAAAAAACTAGCATATGCATTTCTTTTAGACATATGATGATCAGTTTGCTAGAGTAAGATTAGTTAATAGATAAATAGCTCTACATATGATATATGCACCAATTGCTTATCATTTTCATATTGATATATAATAAGCAAATAAAAAGAATGTAATACATGATAATTTTATATGTATAGAGTAATAATACGATATAATACTCACAATAAATAACATAACACAATTGCACATCCATGTGATTCATATATTAAATCTAAACAAATATACTACACGGTTGAGCTATACATTTTATTATGCATTGGGTATTTTGAGGTGTGCTTGTGACATCCCTAGATTTTTCTAAAACTTAAACTAATGTGTGACATCCAAATTGAAACCCTCACCTCAGCGAGAATCCTAATTCAAACTCGCACACTAGGTTACGAAGAAGAAAATCAGAGGAAGTCAGAAGGGAACAATAGTAGCACATGCACGTGCACAATAATAAAACAATACAACACATATTCATCATTCAACATATAACCACATAATGAATTGTTACAACATTTGATATTACATATTGAACAACAACTTTTACATCTACATGTATTACCACTAAACAACAAGATCTTAAGACAACAGGTCCACCTGTACACCTGCTCATCACACAACTCTCAACTATCCGGGTTCTTCAAGAGAATAAGTCCACATCACCTAAACAAAAGATTACATGTGGTACACATCATCACAATATTCAAGAATATTGTACTGAGTATGCCTAAGTGTCTTTTATATACCTCTCATTACTAAGACTTGGCAATAAGATAAAACTAATACTTGGCAGTAATAAAAGATAACAAAATCATACTTGAGATAGAAAGTTTATTAAAAAAAAGAGCACACATATTTTAAGCACATTTCCATCATATATCTCGTACATCTACCATCAAAGGGATAGATGCTTTTAGGCCCTTATGATTTCCTGCCAGATAGTTAGATCATATATATAATGTAATCTCCTACTAAAGAGTTAGATCACTTCAATGCATTGTACTACCAAAGAGTTTAGTGCCATAATATGATGGATCTGATATCTTATGTTTCTTGTATTCATAGACATATAAGTATGGAAAATCAAATAAGATACCATACAAGAACAATCATTTCATCCAATATCATATGCCAAGCATTTTACTACATATATAATACAAGCATACTGTATAATACTCCAAGTAAGAGGTAATGATGTACCTTGATCAAGAAAGACAAATCTAATCCATACATTCCTGATATCAACTATATCCTTATTCAGCCCCCGATTAAGACAAGACCACATATATGGCCATCAGGTTCTCATCATCTTAACCCTAGTCATGTCCATTTTAGGGTTTAGCTTTGTCATTATGTTATTCCCATTTTTACTTATATTCTTGTCTTAAAATTATCTTACTGATGTCATATTCCAGATTATAGTTCATTAAATGATAATCATGTTTCACATTGTTATGTGAACATATTAACCTCAAGTTACATTCATTAGTCAAAATTTGGGTTACTAAACATGTAGTAAGGGTCATCTTCATATAACGCAAGTTCTATGCATCTAACTCATATCAAAGTTTCATATTAACTTCCAGTTACAAATATGAGGGTGTTCCATAAATTCCATCATTTATTGATCAAGTATGTATTTATTGCATTTTATTTAAGGTTATAAGACCTAATAGCCATACAAAGAAAGTTACATGATTATTTTTTATAAAATGATCATATCTAACATTGTATAGATTATATATCATATTTTAGAGTTACAGAATCAATATCACAATTTTAGATCGTCATTTGATATTTATAATATATAATATGAGAACTTCACAACATACATGATATTCCTAACATTATAGCATAAAAGGGAAGATTTTTCTATTTCATTGAGTCCTACATTGTTTCTAAAAAATTTTGGTACGTTGTTTGTATTTTTTTGATAATCGAGCTAATTTCTATGAATTAAATAAGATCTGGGAATATTTTACCTTTTCTGAACTATCCAAGACTGCCAAGTGTCCACTAAGGGGGTGCTTCTCTTCTTAGGCAAAGGTGACCCGGCGGTTCAGGCTAGGGATTGATTGTTCCTTCTGACTTGATCCGGTTCAGGTTCGTTTTGGCTGGTGCAGGGCTCCTTTCCCTTTCTCTCCTCGCTCTCGCACTCTACGCGATCTGTGAGTTTGTGGGACTCAGTTTCATGATCGTCTCTACATCCTGAATCAATAGACAAGGGACTCGCCCTGATTGCATTGCCTCCTCACTCGCTCTGACTGCTACAAGGAAGCTCTACGCCTTCCAATCACCCCATGCGGCTACTGGGAAGTCCTGTGACACCTCTGTGATGACACCATCATAGGCTCACCATTGCTGCGAGGCTAATCTCCAGTGTGCAAGTGATGGCACAAGGATGGTCCTCATCAACAACTTAGGAGATCATCATATTCGACGACTCCAAAAGGACCTCCAAGGCTTCACACAATTTCCCAACTTCACCTCTAAAACTCTTCCTCCCTTAGCTCGGCATGGCCACCGTTGCTGACTGCCATTGCGGAAGAAGGAAAGGGATTTCCTTATCCCTACACCCAAACCTCCTCCTTGTTCTTCTAGAATCATTTCAGTGGCGTCCTAGACTTGAAGTGTCCCCCAATTTATGTGGTAATGAGTGAAACACTCACACCTTACTTCTTCTTCTTCCCCAGTTAGGTCAGGCTCGCTCACAAGGAGAACAGTGAGTGGAGGGGAAAATTAGGTAGTTCTATAGATTCATCGACTATCAAGGAGTATCTTCCTCTTCTCATCCTATGTATAAGCTCATTCTATCTCTGACTTCCTTCTCCCACCTCTACTCTACAAAAAGGGGTGAAGAAACCTACGGTAATGGCAGCCCATTGTCTCCTACACTTTACCATAAACCACGAGGGAGGTGTCAAAATGATTGTGGTTGTGCATTCAAGTTAACTCTCAGCATATTCTCTCTCACTCAAGTTACAACCACCAAAAACCATAACATGGGTAGTCGTTGCTGGGAGTGTGGCTGTAACTGTAAGTATGAAGACTCAAAATTGGTTGCTGACTCCTTATGTGCAGATGGGATAGAGCTTGCATAGCGAGATCTATGGATCCTCCTCTGTGGAAAACACACCATGCATCTAGTGAAAAGTCTAGTAGCCTAATCTCATCAACAAGGGTAGCATGACTGTGATAGACTTGATTTCTAGCTTAATTTCAAGGATAAAATTTCTTTTAAGATGTATATGATGTGATGGAGTAGACTTTTGGAATCCTTAAATGTCCAATGACATAAGTGAATTCATGCATTTGAGAGTCCAAAGTGTTTTGTCAAATTTTGAATGTCAAATAATATTGATATCATGATTATGATCCCTTTGTTCATGCCTTTTGGAGTACTTAATTGGATGATCAAATATCTTAGTTTTTCACCAAATTTGAGTAAAATGTAACTTGTGTTGTGATAAAACTATGGTCAAAATTCTAGGATGAGTTGATATTCCTAGAGAGAGATATTTAGGTTTGAGTTTTGTGAAATTATGTGAATTAATGATGATATGTAGACCAAAGTCCTAGTTTTAGTTAGTCTCATGCAGATGAAGTAGAGTGAGACATGGATTGACTATGTGGGCCTTCTACAACCCTTGGATCTATTAGATTGGATGGCCTACAGTCATTGCCTACCTTGTCGTTAGAGTAAGGCAGTGGAGTCATTTGAAATCACGACTCCACGATGAGAGAGGGCGTGGGTTGGGGAGCAGTTCTGAGTGGAGAAACAATGTTACCATGTCAAGAGGCTTGTTGATATGTCACAGTGCCACTCAAAATACTAGCTAGTTCTAGTAAAGCATCTCTAGCCATACACATAAGATCAAAGGATTACTAGACTTCTCCAGATCTTGTAGGGAAATATGGGCACATAGTAGGCCGCGGAAATAAAAAATTATCTATCCATATTCCCCAAAACAACAAGATTGTGTCAAAAACTATGTAATGGAAAGGATAGTTTAACGAGTTCATACTTGATCATAGAGCAATGCCAGCAACTATTCCTCATTATAGTTGTGCAACTCTCTTGGATGCACCGGGATAATGCCTGCAGTAGCTTCTGGTCTCACCATGATAGTAGGCTGGTAGGGTCCTCCTAGCGGCAGGAAACAACCTCCTCACCTCTATGGAAATCCATGCGGGCCATATAGAACTCATGTTGTTATACTAGAATAGATAGGAAGGAGTTTCCTCTCCCATTTGGTGTACTAGTCCACAACTTGATCTCCCACAATTGTTCTCCCTTGCTATCCCTCCCTTTATCGGGTAGGACTTGCTTGGGCTCTCACTTGGTTACCACAACCAGAGAGGACAAAAAATGTCAAAGGCAATTGAGTTGTGTCTCTAGGAAGCCCCCAGTACCCCTCTATTTATAGGAGGGTCAAGGTTCCTAGTCTATATGGGAGTGGAAGGGACCAGAATCTCACAAATTTTCACAACCTACGATAGGAGAAATAGTCAGTTCACTAGCAAACCGATCGATTGATGTGTGAGTAGATTGGTTCACCCAGTGAACCGGTCATTTTATCATGCTTCCAAATCACAATTGTGTTGGTAATTACTATCTGATTTAATGCAGAACATGAAGTCAGCACAAATATTTAAATCAATCAAATTGATCCACCAGCCACTCGATTCACAACTCGAGCCATCTAGTTCATGGACTAAAACTGATTGGTTCACTTCCTGAACCAGTTAGTTAACTATCCAAATTTTCCAAACTTGGTTTTGTTGATCTGACACACTGAAACAATTGGTTCAACACTTAAACCGATTAGTTCAACTATCTAGTCAGTCAATTTTTAACCAATGTTGTTTAAATTGAATACCTAAATACTTTAGCAATTAATGTAATTATCATTCATGATTAAAGTCATCTTCTAGGTGTATCTTGTATGTGTGACTCCAAAGGTTATTTTTTATATTGGCAGTGAATATCCATAACTGATTTATGACATCACAAGGAAGGATTGGTTCCTAGTCACACATCATTGCTACCCATATAATCAAGAAAGTTGGAGAATGACTTCAACTTACGATCTTTGTTAGGTGTTATAGTGATTGTCTAATTCCTTTGTCTCTGGTATCTGGAATGAACTCGAGGCATGGAATAGTCATCCTCTCATTGTTCAATCCATGTTCCTTGATCCAAAGTAAACTGTCTGAGATATATGTAACCTCAATATCATATATTGATTGAGATGTGCATGCACATGCTTTTCTCAATCTCGCTTATCAAGTGACCTAGATATCAAACTCTTATAGGAGGAACAAATCCCATCTACATCATTCAAAGTCATCCTCATGGGTCACATTCACCCAATCATCACTGTTATGGAAATCCTTATTCAGGATTACGTTGGATGATGTCAAAGCATATTGAACAACATGTTATGAGTGTAGCAACTTTAGGTCTAAGAACCACAATCACCACCTTCACTATGAGAGCTGATTATGACCACCATTTATGGTTTCCATGTCTCACTCTCAAGGTGGGTCTTCCCGATACAATGTTCCCCAACAAGTATCTATGTGCTTGGTTTGATATCATATATCATGACCACACACTCTAGTCTCTTGTGTTACTACTGTTGGTATGTATGCCCATAGAGCAAGTCATATGATGATTGTAATGGGATTCTATGTAAATGATTTGAATAATAATAAAGGCAATTTCCGATCTATATGTTTAAATTGTTTCTGAGATGATGGTGTAACATGTTAGATGTCTAAAGAATTGTTTTACTCAATGACGTATGCTTTTGGGTTAAGGACCTAAACGATGAGATCATACGGATCTTAAGAGTATACATTCTTTTTTAGTCCCTAGTCGATTGTTATTGTGGAAATAACCATAGACATCAATAACACTGAAGACTAGATTGTGTGTTGGTTGATGACAGAATCTCATTAGTCATGATATAGTGATATCAAACCAAGCACATAGGTACTCATTAGAGAACAAGGTACCGGACAGACCCACCGTGAGAGTGACACATGGAACCATGACTTGGTAATCACAGTCATCTCTCACAGTGATGGTGGTGAGTGTGATTCTTAGACCTGAAATCACTACACTCAACACATGTCATTGGGTACACTTTGACATCATCAAACGCAATCCTGAAACATGGGTTGTTATAAAGGTGATGATGGGGTGGCTTTGACACAAGGGGCTTTTAAGGGGTGAGTGATAGATATGGGATTTGTCCCTCCTGAGGGAGTTTTATGTCCTTGCCCACTTGATGAGTAGGATTGAGAAAGGCATGCGCATGCATGTGTGAATCAATATGTGATATTGATGTCACATACATCTCACCCAGTCTACCCTGAGATCAAGGAAATGAATGAACATTGACAGGATGATTGTTCCATGACTCGAGTTCATTCAAGATATCAGTGACAAAGGAATTATACATTCAATGTAACACCATTCATGGATTGTAGGATTGAAAGTTGTTCTCCAACTTTCTATTTCACTTGGGTAGCACTGATGTGTGACTAGGCACCGCTCTTTGCTTGTGAAGTCATAAGTGTTATGGACTTTCACTGCCAACGTGAAATGGACCTATAGGGTCACACACATAGGATTTAACCTAGAATAGGAGTTTGTCCACAAACAATGTTTAGATTGATTACTAAAGTAGTTTAGTAGTTCAATTAAACACTCAATCAATTGATAGCTTAGTATCATAGTGTTCAAGGTGTTGGACTGATTGATTAGAGTATTGGATTGATTGAAACTGCGATTGACTAATTCTGCACAATCTGCACTCCCAACTGATCAACTCATGTGATGAACCGATCGACGGAGCTTGGTGAACCGATCGGCTCAACTGGTGAGTCGATCGGCTCATGCACAGGGTGAAACGATCGATTTAAGTGTTGAAACGATCAGTTCAACTGGTCCAACTGAGCAAGTTGGGAAAGTAAGATTGGTGAGAAATTTCTTTTCGTTTCACTTGCCCAATTTGATTGGAACAACGATTGGTATTTGATACCAATTCGAAACAAAAGAGGAAAATTCAATCGGGAACTGATCAGGACCACAAACCGGTCAGTTCAGTAGTGAACCGACCATTTCATGGGTCCCAACCGATCGGTTGAGATGTCAACCGACCGACTCAGATCCCCAACTGGCCGTTTTAGTTGTGAAATGATCGGTTCATGTTACACAGTTGGTTGTTTTTTTGGAAAATCTCAAACCCTTCTACTCCTGCTTTAGTCCCGCATTGCCCGGGATAGAGAACCCTATCCCATGACCCTCCTATATATAGGGGTATTGGGGGCTTCTCAAAGTACAACTTAGTGCAACCAGTTGCTCTGTAAAGTTTTCGTTCTCTCTGGTTTTGGTAACCGAGAGAGCCCGAGCAAGTGCTACCTGATAAGGGAGGTACAGCAAGGGAAAGACAACTGCAGAAAATGACTGGTGACAGGAGAGTGTGTCGGCGATTAGTACGCTGACAGGAGGGCGCGACTCCTTCTGATTCCTTGTGGGACAAGCAGATCGGAGTTCCAGACAGTCCGTGTGGACGACTGCAGAGGCGGGAAACCTCTATCGCTCGAAGGACAACTGTCAATCCCGACAGTCCTAGTGAGACCAGGAGTCATCAGTCCCGGTGTAACCAGGAGCTGCACAGACACTTTCCAAGATCGGAGGTGAAGACCGCGTAAGGCACGAGGTACTATCTCCGAGCAAGCCTCGGGATAAGGTATGCATCCAAAAACCATCTTTCTTATTGTATAGACATTGACGCGATTCCTTTTATTCTGGGGTTGAGGGAGAAATTTTCTGTTTCCGCTTCTTCTCTGTCTCCAGTAAAACCCAACAGTGGTATCAGAGCCACGTCATCTGCTCTATATTTTAGGATTATTGATATGATCGATTTTGGTTTGTCGCCTTTATTTATTGCATACGATGCGAATAAAATTGGCTTTATGCATGTCCAATCCACAAATCCCAAATATACATATATGATATGTAATATTAATGCACTCGATACATGTCACCCTTAAACGAGTTTTGTAGTGGATGTGTAGCATGGTTATGGCCTATAAACCCTATATTTGTGTGTGGTTGCTTGCATCTCGGTCTACGCACCGATTCCCTTTCTCCTATTCTTGATGTAACTCGAAATAATTCGAGATTTATTTTCCTACCTTTGCTCCCCCTGAATGTAACTCGGGGTTTCACAATTCAATTGTAAACAGGATAGATTTTATTTCTTGTTATGTCAAAGAATGGTGGACGACCTGAGATGATCGGTTCAAGGCGTGAACCGATTAGTTGGTGTTCCAGACAACCAGTTCGAGGAGCGAGACGAGCGGGTGGCGATATGAGGAGATGCACGACGACCAGTGAATCGATCGGATGGAGGCGTCAGTCGATCGGCTGGTGGCACCCGAACGACCAACTTGATGGCGAGCCGATCAGTCATGAAGACGAGCTGATCAAACCCAGAAAGGCAGGCATAGTTTTCATCTTGTACAGGTTGCATGTGATGTAGACCTAGATGACTGTGATTCCTCTTGGCTCGAGGAATCACAATAGGATGGCCATAATCATTGCTTTTATCGTTTTGCATGTTTTCTGTGGGATATAGCATGTATATGATACATATTATATATTGTGGTGATTGGATATGTATATGTATATAAAACCAAATCCCTCATTAAAATATTAAGTCTTATACGCCTTCCTTAGTGACACACATGGAAAACTCGATTGACCGAGCGTAGGTTATGCCAAAGTGTAGTGCGCCGTCCATCTTGTGGAAGTGTGAAGGGTCGACATGTAGGTTCTGCCAAAGCAGGGTGCATGTTTACCATGTCGGCTGTTGGGATAGACTTAACTGGTGATTTTTAGAGCATCTAAGCCCAGAGGCACAGAATGTTCATGGCAAGGTTTTGTGCATGTTCATTCGTCAAGAGTTGCACATGATGCAATTGGAATGATGGCCTACCTAAATAGTCAAGATTATGGGCGATCAGCCAAAGATGACTCATGACTTGATGAAATATGGATCTTGACCCACAAGAAGATTGTGTGCTGCAATTTTCCGAATTGATGGTGAGGGTTGTCAATTTGAGTCAAAATAGTGAGAGCGGTAATTAATTAAAGGCCTAATTAACTTTTGACAAATTTTATTCAAATCAAATCAAAAGGAGTTTTGACAAATGCAATTTTCTCTTGTAGAATGGCAAAGGAATCATCTTTTAAAATGGGCAAATTAATTGAGAATAAATTCCATAACTAGTTGAGGACTGTGAGAAGTGTTATGCACAATCTAGATATACCAGGATCCTTTGAATCCACTCTATGTACGCTTAATGTGTTGGTGAAGAAGAAAGAAAGTTCATTGATAGAGATTAATGGAACGAAAGGTGAGGGAGAGAAGGGTTCTCTCGCCAAACCGATTTCTTCTGCATGGAGAGGATGGAAGGTTCGATGGAAGAAGAAGCCAAAGATAGAGATATCTACTTCTGGTGTATACGTGATAGAGATTAACTTTACTACTTCTTCGTCATGGGTACTTGATACCGGATGTGGATCTCACATTTGTTCAAATGTGAAGGACCTTAAGAGCAGTAGGCCTTTTGGGAAAGGCGAGGTTGAACTATGTGTTTCCAATGGGGCAAGGGTTGCCTCCAGTGCCATAGGAACCTATGAGTTAACTCTACCAAGTGGACTAATAATAGAGTTGAAGAACTGCTATTATGTACCTACCATAAATAGGAATATCATTTCTGTCTCTTGTTTGGACAAAGATGGATTTGAATTTCTTATTAAGAATGGAAAATGTTCCATTTCTAAAGATGGGATCTTTTGTGGTAGTGCCCCAATGTCTTATGGTTTATACTTGATAGATCTAGAGACAAGTGTATACAACGTAAACACCAAAAGGCAAAAACTCAACAACTCAAACAAAACATATCTTTGGCATTGTCGTCTAGGGAACATAAATGAGAAGCGCATTTCTAGACTCCATAAAGATGGTTATCTAGACTCTTTTGATTATGAATCAATAGAGACATGTGGATCTTGTTTGTTGGGAAAGATGACCAAGACTCCCTTTTTAGGTAAAGGTGATAGAGCTAGTGATCTGTTAGGACTCATACATACTGATGTATGTGGGCCTTTTAGAACTAATGCCAGAGGTGGGTATCAGTACTTCATTACCTTTATTGATGACTTCAGTAGGTATGGCTATGTGTACCTAATGAAACATAAGTCAGAAACCCTTGAAAGGTTCAAGGATTTCATGAATGAAGTACAGAACCAACTTGGTAAAAGTATCAAGGCACTTCTATCCGATCGAGGTGGAGAATACTTAAGCCAGGAGTTTGAGGACATTCTGTGAGCCCGTGGTATTGTATCACAATGGACTCTGCCTGGAACACCACAACATAATGGTGTGTCTGAAAGAAGGAATCGCACATTGTTGGATATGGTGCGATCAATGATGAGTTTTTCTGATCTTCCTATTTCCTTCTGGGGTCATGCTCTTGAAACTGCCACATTTACACTTAACCAAGTACCATCTAAATCGGTTCAAAGGACACCATATGAGATATGGACTGGGAAGCGTCCCAATTTGTCTTTTATGAAGATTTGGGGTTGTGAGGCTTACGTTAGGAAAATGTTTCCTGATAACCTTGGACCCAAGTCTGATAAATGTTATTTTGTTGGATATCCCAAGGAGACCAAGGGATATTATCTATACCACCCTACTGACAACAAAGTGTTTGTTTCCAGGGATGCTATGTTCCTAGAAAAGGAATTTATTTCCAAAGGAAGCAGTGGGAGGAAAATAGAGCTTGAAGAGGTTCAAGCCCAACAAGAAAACATTGAACTGGTAGATGTATGAGAGGAACATGGAGATTCACAAGGTGTTGTGGAATCTCAGTCTCCTCAGGTAACACAAGGACCCCGTAGATCTAGTAGGACACGCCTTGAACCTGAGAGGTTTGGATACCTTGTGACTCAGGAAGGCGGTGAGTTGATCATAGATGATGATCCAACTACCTGCGTAGAGGCTATGGAGGGACCAGATTCTGAGAAATGGCTAGAGACCATGAGATCCGAGATGGAATCCATGTACTCCAACAAATTATGGACTTTGGTGGAACCACCCGAAGGGGTAAAACCCATAGGGTGCAAGTGAGTCTTCAAGAAGAAGACCGACATGGATGGCAATGTGCAAACTTATAAAGGTAGATTGGTTGCGAAGGGATTTCGACAAGTTCAAGGTGTTGACTATGACGAAACCTTTTCCCCAATTTCCATGATTAAGTCTATCAGGATCATACTTGCTATTACATCTTATTATGACTATGAGATTTGGCAGATGGATGTTAAAACTGCATTCCTTAACGGGAATATAAATGAGGATGTGTACATGACATACCCTGAAGGTTTTGTAGATCCAAAGAATGCCAATAAAGTTTGTAAGCTATAAAGGTCAATCTATGGATTGAAGCAAGCATCTCAGAGTTGGAATCTTCGATTTGATGAGGAAGTCAAAGTGTTTGTCTTTACTCAAAATGAAGATGAACCTTGTGTGTACAAGAAGGTTAGTGGGAGCTCGACCAAATTCCTCATATTGTATGTGGATGACATACTTTTGATGGGGAATGATGTCTTAGCCTTAGAGAAGGTAAAGACTTGGCTTGGGAATACTTTCTCAATGAAGGACTTAGGAGAAGCATCCTACATTCTAGGAATTAAGATCTATAGAGATAGATCTAGAAGGCTTCTCGGACTAAGTCAAAGCACATACATTGACAAAGTGCTAAAGAGGTTCAGCATGGAGAACTCAAAGAGAGGCAACATCCCCATGCTACATGGAGTCATCGTCTCTAGAGTTCAATGTCCCCAATCTTGTGAAGAGAGGGAGCGTATAAATGGGATCCCATATGCATCAGCCATTGGATCCATCATGTACGCTATGTTGTGCACACGCCCAGATGTCTCATATGCTCTCAGCATGACGAGTAGGTACCAGTCAGATCCCAGGGATGCTCACTGGACAGCCGTAAAGAACATCCTGAAGTACTTGAGAAGGACTAAGGATCAGTTTCTTATTTACGGCGGCGAGGAAGAGCTGGTTGTAAAGGGTTACACCAATGCAAGCTTCCAAACCGATAAAGATGATTACAGATCACAGTCAGGATTTGTATTTTTCCTAAATAATGAAGCTGTGAGCTGGAAGAGTTCCAAGCAAGAAACAGTTGTCGATTCTACTACAGAGACTGAGTATATTGCTGCTTCACATGTAGCAAAGGAGGATGTGTGGATCAGGAAGTTCATTTCTGAACTTGGTGTAGTTCCCAGTAGTTGTGATGCAATTGAGCTTTATTGTGACAATAATGGCGCCATTGCACAAGCTAAGGAACCCAGATCACATCAGCGGTCCAAGCACATACTGCGGTGCTTCCATCTCATACGAGAGAGCGTACAGTGAGGAGATGTGAAGATTTGCAAAGTACCAACTGAATACAACATAGTTGATCCACTAACGAAGGCCTTTTCTCAGCAGAAGCATGATGGTCATTCTAGGTCACAAGGACTGAGGTTCCTTGGTGACTAGCTCTAAGTGAAAGTGCGAGTCTGTTGGTATGAATAATAATAAAGGCAATTTCCGATCTATATGTTTAAACTGTTTCTGAGATGATGGTGTAACATGTTAGATGTCTAAAGAATTGTTTTACTCAATGACGTATGCTTTTGGATTGAGGACCTAAATGATGAGATCATACGGATGTTAAGAGTATACATTCTTGTTTAGTCCCTAGTTGGTTGTTATTATGGAAATAACCATAGACATCAATAACACTAAAGACTAGATTGTGTGTTGGTTGATGACAGAATCTCATTAGTCATGATATAGTGATATCAAACCAAGCACATAGGTACTCGTTAGAGAACAAGGTATCGGAAAGACCCACCGTGAGAGTGACACATGGAACCATGACTTGGTAATCACAGTCAGCTCTCACAATGATTGTGGTGAGTGTGATTCTTAGACCTGAAATCACTACACTCAACACATGTCGTTGGGTACACTTTGACATCATCAAACGCAATCCTGAAACATGGGTTGTTATAAAGGTGATGATTGGGTGGCTTTGACACATGGGGCTTTTAAGGGGTGAGTGATAGATATGGGATTTTTCCCTCCTGAGGGAGTTTGATCTCCTTTCCCACTTGATGAGTAGGATTGAGAAAGGCATGTGCATGCACGTGTGAATCATTATGTGATATGGATGTCACACACATCTCACCCAGTCTGCTCTGAGATCAAGGAAATGAATGAACATTGACAGGATGATTGTTCCATGCCTCGAGTTCATTCAGGATATCAGTGACAAAGGAATTATACATTCATTGTAACACCATTCATGGATTGTAGGATTGAAAGTTGTTCTCCAACTTTCTATTTCACTTGGGTAGCACTTATGTGTGACTAGGCACCGCTCTTTGCTTGTGAATTCATAAGTGTTATGGACTTTGACTGCCAACGTGAAATGGACTTGTAGGGTCACACACATAGGATTTAACCTAGAATAGGAGTTTGTCCACAAAGAATGTTTAGATTGATTACTAAAGGAGTTTAGTAGTTCAATTAAACACTCAATCAATTGATAGCTCAGTATCATAGTGTTCAAGGTGTTGGACTGATTGATTAGAGTATCAGATTGATTGAAACTGTGATTGAGTCGTTCTACACAATCTGTACTCCCAACCGATCGGCTCATGTGATGAACCGATTGGCTGAGCTTGATGAACCGATCGGCTCAACTGGTGAGTCGATCGGCTCATGGATAGGGTGAAATGATTGGTTCAAGTGTTGAAACGATCAGTTCAACTGGTCCAACCCAGCAAGTTGGCAAAGTAAGATTGGTGAGAAATTTCTTTTCGTTTCACTTGCCCAATTTGATTGGAACAAGGATTGGTATTTGATACCAATTCGAAACAAAAGAGGAAAAGTCAATCGGGAACTGATCAGGACCACGAACCGACCGGTTCAGTAGTGAACTGACCATTTCATGGGTCCCAACCGATCGGTTGAGATGTCAACCGACCGACTCAGATCCCCAACCGACCGTTTCAGTTGTGAAATGATCGGTTCAGGTTACGCAGTTGGTTGTTTTTGTGGAAAATCTCCAACCCTTATACTCCTGATTTAGTCCTGTATTGCTTGGGATAGAGAACCCTGTCCCATGACCCTCCTATATATAGGGGTATTGGGGGCTTCTCAAAGTACAACTCAGTGCAACCATTTGCTCTGTAAAGTTGTCATTCTCTCTGGTTTTGGTAACTGAGAGAGCCCGAGCAAGTGCTACCCGATAAGGGAGGCACAGTAAGGGAAAGACAACTACAGAAAGCGACTGGTGACAGGAGAGTGTGTCGGCGACTAGTACACTGACAGGAGGGTGCGACTCCTTCTGATTCCTTGTGGGACAAGGAGATCGGAGTTCCAGGCAGTCCATGTGGATGACTGTAGAGGCAGGAGACCTCTGTCGCTCGGAGGACAACTATCAATCCCGACAGTCCCGGTGAGACCAGGAGTCTTCAGTCCCGGTGTGACCAGGAGATGCATAGACACCATCCAAGACTGGAGGTGAAGACCACGCAAGGCATGAGGTACTGTCGCCAAGCAAGCCTCGAGACAAGGTATGCATCCACAAACCATCTTTCCTATTGTATAGATGTTGACGCGATTCCTTTTGTTCTGGGTTTGAGGGAGAAATTTTTTGTTTCTGCTGCTTCTCTGCCTCCCGTAAAACCCAACAACTACTGCCTATTTGGCTTCCACGATAACATCTAACTAGGGACATATTTAGAATGTACATACTCTTAACATCCATATGATCTCATTGTTCAAATCACATACTTGAAAACATACGTCATTGAGCATTGTCATTCTTTAGACATTCATTATGTTTCCTCATTATCTCATAACTGAGTGAAACAAAACAAATTTGAATCTTGCCTTTAATATTAATTAAATCCCTTATATGATATGCCATCACAATCATCATATGATTGGTGCTCTAGCATACATACCAACAGACTCCCACTTGCACTTAGAGTCAATCACCTACGAATCTTATTCTTAGTGATCTAAACATGTCCATTGTGTTTTTGTTGCATAAGTTCTAATCTACCGAGTAAGAAACATTTTTCTATAGTTAGTATATTGCATGTTTCACATCTCTTTGTTGTATGAGATGGAATTGATGTAATATGTTATCTAATATTCCTTTCCTAGACAGTAGCTCTATTATTGACATAGTACTTCTACTGTGTCATCAATGATTAGAACATCCATAAGTTCACCCATATGAACTTCTTGATTCATATAGTATCTACTCTTGTGTTCTCAACACAAGGATACTCGACTGCTATTTGTAGAATTTTTTTAAATAATGGTCTGTTAGTTTGGAACTCTTTCCAACTAATAACTTTTCTCTAATATTAAACACACAATTTTATATTATGATCATGTTCTGTCATTTTGAAAGCTTCCAATGATGTAAGCCTTTACATCCAACTCTTCCTTTATTACCATTGTGCAACAATTGTTCCTTTAGTGCTTCTCAAGTATAATAGATGTTGTTTATGGAATTCCAATGACCTTCATTGGTTATTACTAGTATGTTCTTGTCACGTCGAACACATACAAGATGATAGGATGAGTACATTGCAGATGGATCCAAATGTGAATGCATATGGCATCTCTTCCATTCTTCACAAGAATTGGAACATTGGATTCTTTGAGAAACTGATCCCATCTTCATGGATAGATTATCTTTTATTGAATCATTCATGTTGAACCCTTTCATCATTTTTCCAATATATATGCTTGTATTTTAGGTTAATAAACATTCATAACATCTATATAGATCCCAATTCCTATTACATAGTATGTTTCACCTAATTTTTCATTTTGAAAGTTATTTTCATTCCAAGTTTAAATATTAAGTATTGAAAGGACATTCCTCATCAATATGTGGAATGTATGTTCCCATTAAATATTTTGTAATCACATATTTCATCTTTTATCTTGAGTCAAGTCAAACTCTTTGACTGTCTTGACGAATCAAAGATTCCAATTCTAAGATGCTTGTTTCATTCTCTATATTGAACATTGTAGCTTATAGATTTTATATGCATTTATTGGAGCTATAAAACCTTCAGGCAGTATGCACATCCTCTTATTTATTCCAATTAAGGAATGTGGTTTTAAACTTCATATGCCAAATTGTATAGTCTCAACAAGATGCAATAACAAGCACATTCATTGGTAAATGAATTTTATCATGTTCAACTCTTTGAACTGGTTTGAAAAAGCCTTTCAACCAATATATCCTTTATGTCATACACTTGGTCTGCCAAATGAAAACACAACTATATCTTTTGGATTTTACCCCTCTAGTTGGTACCACCAAGGTCATACCTGGTCAGTGTTCATGGATTCCATTCTGGATATGATGGCCTTGAAAAACACTAGAGGGGGGTGAATAGAGTTTTAAAACAATTTTAACAATTATTGAACTCAAACAACTACAATTAAAATTGGAAGAAGGAGACAGGTGTTTAGAGTGGTTCCAACTTAAGCAAATACTAAAGTTGTCAGTCCACTACCCGGTTGCTTATCCAACCGGGATTTTGAAAGTATATATTTTATTACCTTCACAAGGATTTATACAAAATACAATACTTTCCTTTACACCCCTTGAACAGCCTTCACTCGAAGTAGATGCACCAACTTGAGGTAGCCTTCTTAAAGTAACTCCAAGCTCCCCCTTGAAGTAGCCTTCCTCTCTAGAAGTAACCTCCTGTTGCACCAGCCTTCTTAAAGTAGCTCAAGGTCTCCTTCTTCACCAAGAAGATCTCCACCCTCTCCAATCCGCAGCCTCCAACCTAGGAGTAGCGAGGAGAGTACAAACAATAATAGAGAACAAGAAAGGAAAAGGAAATTACAACTTATCCTTTTGTAGCACAAGGCTTGATTTGCCTAGATCAAGCGTATAGATCTCCTAACCAAAGTGTATGGAATTGTAATTGCAGTGGATAGGAGATGTTGGCCTATAGGACACGAATTATGAGCTAAGGAAGGAAGTAGCCAATTGTCACAATGCTCAATTTGCTCACAAACAGATTGCTCAAAGTATGCTCAAGGATTTCTCAAGTGTAACAAGTGAGTTTGAGTGTCCTATGGCTTGTCCTATTTATAGTAATGGCCTAAGGATGCTTAAGGACGTTCTAGACAACTTCTAGAGGTTTCTAAGTGCTTAACTATCCGTTAGGTACAAGTTTGTTGCTTTAGCAACGGCTAATTAATTTACTCTGCAGTTGTTGTCAGAGTTTATCTCGGTCGAGGAATGGTCGACTGAGACACCTACTCGGTCGAACTCTTGTCGACCGACAGGCTCTCTGAATCAAGTGTTTTGCAACGTTTATCTCCAACTTCCAACTACCTTGTCAGTTGTGTCTAACGGCTACTTTGGATCTTTCTCAGTCGAGAAGATTGTCGACCGAGAGTGTCTCGGTCGAGGAGTTGGTCGACCGAGATTGACCCTGTTTCAATGGTTCAATTTAGGCACTAATTATATGTATGAGTGTGCATATGTGATCCTATTTGAAGGGGATGACTTATCTGAATGTGGTGTTTAGCTAGGGAAGATCTAACGCTTGATTTACATGAAATCTAAGTACTTGTACATTATATATTTGTACAAGTTTTTACAAAGCGATTACATTTCATGAAAATATAAATATGTAAGCATATGGATTTCCCTAGTACTTTGTCATCCACCTTGTTCCTGCACACTCAAGTAGCTCGTTAGATCAATAAGAATGAAATGTTTGTCATAATCAACACAAAGGGATTTATAGATATCCATTTAGCCAACAATCTCCCCCTTTTTGAAGATGACAAACATTTCCAAAATATAAATGAAGGAATTATAAAACAAATGAGTTTCATACCTGAAGATTGCCTTTTGTAGCCATTCTTGTTTTGCAAGTGAGTTCTTGGCCTTTTTCATTATGAAACTTAGTTATTATAGTTTTGATCTTTATTTTATTTTTATATTCTTTTCTCCCCCTTTGTCATTTCAAAAAGATATTCATGTTGAATATTTGATATTACTTCTCCCCCTTAATTTTATACTATGCTCCCCTTTAGATAGATATCCCAAGGTATAAATTATTTGCAATAGATGTCAATTTAGCCATAACTTTAAATTTTAGGTATTTGCAAAGATTGCCTTCTTTTTTTATTTATTTTTATTTATTACTCCCCTTATTTTGTATGCTCTACAATAGTCTTATAATCCATATTCAAATGATGCCAAAAAGATATCCATTATAGGAAATAAAGATAACCAATTTCATTACAAGCATGAAAAGATAGCCAAATCATGTAGAGATAACCCTTTTATTACAATTATGCAAAGATTCCATTACAACTAATACAACTCCAAATCTCACTGGAAAGACTTAAGAATTACATCAACATCAGGGTCTTTCCCAAGAAAAGGCTCAGCTCCATAATACTAGACCAAAGTTTGCCACTCCAGAGCACCTGTCTTGGTTAAGGCATACGCTTCCAAGAAGGTAGGAACTCGATCAAATCGGAAATGAGCAGCAATATCTTGTAGTTGCATTGATGAAAACTGAGTATGCGTGAGATCTGTAGATGGTGGAGGTGGAGGTTGATAGTAGTTGTAAGATGGATTATATGGATTGAGCATGCCAGGATTTAAAGAATAAGGATATTCATCTGGTTGGTTTGGAAAAAGGGTTTGCATTCTTTGGTTTAGATACGTCATGCCATGATGGTTATAATCTAGTTGTTTACTAAGATGATATTGTGACCCAGCAACATAGGTTAGAGTGTTTTGGATGGGATCATAGGGTAGGTTGGTAGGAGGAGGTGGTGGTGGTATATCTTGGGTAGATGTCTCGCCTTCCGTCCTAGCCCTCTTGTGACCAAAATCAATACCCATTTTCTCTACTGTGTTTTTTCTTATTTTTTGTGGTCTTCTTTCCCATGTGTATCCCATATCCTCAATTTGTGTCTTAAGAAAGTGTTGAGTAATTTGGCATACAAAATCAGCATATGGGGGATTGCCAGAAAACTCAAGCATGTTCTTAAGAATGATGCGGATAAAATTTGTGGGAATATGTTGGATAATGGCATAGATTAGACACATATGAAAAATTGGAACTTCAGACTTATTGGCTCTAGGATGTATATTTGTAGAAACAATAAGATTGACAATCCTACATGCAGATATAAGATTTATGGCATAGTAGGTTCCCCTATCTTCGTGACAAGTAGTATTTGATTGAAAAATAGCTCTTTTGATGTCACTAAGACTAACGGTATGGTCACCTTGGGAAAATTGATTAAGTGGGTTTCCAGTGGTAAGGTCAAGGGTGTCTTGATATTCATCTAGGTCAATATTTAGCATGTCAAGAATATCCTCTTCAGTAAATCAAAAGCTATGCCCATTGACCATTGAATAGAAGAAGTTGATTTCATTTTCAGAATGGGAGATGAGATTAGCATAGAATTCATTCACTACCTTGGAGGAGTAGGAAGGGAAAGAAGGGTTGAGGAATTCTTTCAACTTTTGCACCTCAAAAAGATCCTCCAAGTCGACGATGTTGAGGAAGTCCAGAACTTCAACTGGTCTTCGTGGGAGAGGATCTTTGGAGGAGAGTCGTAGATAGCGATCACCAGCATCTCCGTCGATGAAGGGAATGTCGTTGATGATCGTCAATGGTGGAGTAGCCTCCCTTCCTTTCCTTCCAGCGACCTTCTTCTTTCCACAAGCAGAGGATGATGCCATTGCGTTGCTTGAAGGTGGAGAAGAAGCAAGGAAGTCTTGGGGATGAGGATACTAAAGATTTGCACAAGAATGCACTAGAGAGAACCTATGGAAGCAAGAATGTGAGAGTGTGAAGAAATGACCCGTTTTTGGTCCCTTTTATAGCAATCCAGTGACCGGGTCGGTCGACAATTTGTCGACCGAGCGTCTGCAACGGTCATATTCCAGACGCGCCACTCGGTCGTCCAACGGTCGACTTGCAACGGTCGGCCGCCCAACGGTAACGGTCGTATTTCAACGGTTATATCCCAGCGGTTGATTCTCGGTCGAGCATTTGTCGACCGACTCTGTCTCGGTCGAACAATTGTCGACCGGAAGTGTGTCCGGTGTTAATTCTGCCTGGGCTCTGTCGGTCGAGAGAGGTAGGCTGACCGAGATGTTTTCGGTCGAAGAATACGTCGACCGACAGACTTACTGGGTACGAATTTTTGAATCTGATTAATGCAAATGATAGACTAAATTTGTAGAGCATATATATATATTTTTTCTAAGGGAGTAATATTGTGAATATTACCAATATTTGGACAATTTTATGATCATAACTTTATGGTTCTTTTAATCACAATAGAAAATAATATTCAAATAAGTATTGTGTCAAACTTATTTTAGGTCAACTTTGACTATGACCATAGCGCCCCTTGATCGAATTTGATTTCAACCAAGAGGCAAAAATTGCAGATTTTCAATTTAAGCACTCATATGTGAAGTATCAATTTTGAAGCATGTTAAGTGATACTCAATATGAAAACATCTTCTTAAAAATGAAAGCGCGGTTAAAAATGCCAATTGAGAAATTTTTACCTTATATGTTGCAAGCATTCTTAAGAGATATATCATTGTTGAATCATTTTGCTTGCCTATGTAGCATCAAGGATCCATGCATACAATTATCATTATTTATTCGTACTAACACATCATTATCTTTATGAGATGAACAATGTAATGATAAAGAAATAAGGCATATAATGATAATTCCATGATTGTAATCACATGATTTCTATATGGATAGACCAGAAAAAAAATCATGTGAATAATGATAAAACAGAAATTTCCTTTTATTAAACTAAGCATAATTTCAGTTTTAACTTAAATCATTTAGAGAATAAACCAAATTAATCTCATATAAGTTTTCAGAGATGATTTCCGAATTGTATACAGTCATTAATCATTAAGTAGATAGCAATTTTGATCAATTTAAAAGGAATTTAGCAATTTTACATCAGACTGGAAATCAGTGACCTGCTCGATCGACAACTTCTCGACCGAAGGTCCTCTCGGTCGACAGTTTCTCGACCGACAAGATTTTTGAAATGTTTACTGTTTCCAAGTAAAACACGATTAAGCAAGCTAGATGTTTAGGAATTTGAATTGAATTTTGTTATCCTATTCTGTTGAGTCGAGATAGACATAGAAATATGCAACTAAGGTCCTTGGTCATATCTCAACTTAATTCCGGTCATTTAGTTTGGAGGTTTTGGAACCCAAACTAACTCGACATCCTTTCTCTTGTAAGGACATGAAAAGGAATAGTGACCAAGGCGCAAACAATAATGACAACATATCGAGTCAACTTCATATCTTTTTCTATGGTTGTGTTCTGAGTTGTTCTTGGGTGAAGATGTTCCTTTAGGTACATATATGGATTGATGAGCTTGTGTCTTTCTCCAACTAGGTTGTTGATAGGATTTCCCCTTGGGCTTGTAACCTAGTCCTCTTCTTCCAATTTGATGGTAGGGATTATCTAAGATTTGATCAAGAATGCCATTATTATTTAAACTACTAACTTTTTGTTGTAACTTGGCAATCTCATCCATTCTCTTCTTGATATCTAGTTTTTCTTGATCTAGGTTAGATGACAACGAATTTCTTTCTTTGACAATAGAATCATAATCTAGATGGTTGCATAAGATGGGTTGTTTTTGAAGATCATTCACTTGAGTTTGCAAATTAATCTTTTCCAAAGAAAGTAGTTTGCAATTTGCCTCTATAGACTTTATCTCAATATCATGATCTTCAATGATCTTTTTAAGATCTTCATTTTCGGATGTAATAGAAAGAAGCTTAGCATGTAATTCATCATTTGCTTTATTAGATTTCTTTAATTTCTTCTTGCACTCAACATATTTATTATGTGTCTCTTCAAGACTAGAAACTAGTTCTTCTTTAGATAAATCAAAAAGACTTACCTCTTCTTCTTCTTCACTAGTTGTAGAAATAAGACAATCCTTGTGTTCATCTTCCTTCTTTGATCTCCATGGGCAGCTAGTTGTTGTGTGGCTTGTTCCTAAGCACCAATTGCAACATGTTGTAGATTTGTCCAAGATGCACCTTTTGTTGGGATTGTAATCACCATTACCCTTCATTCTTCAAGACCTGGTTAGGGTTCCTTGAAGCCTGCTCTGATACCAATTGAAAAACACTAGATGGGGGTGAATAGAGTTTTAAACAATTTTAACAATTATTGAACTCAAACAACCACAATTGAAATTGGAAAAAGGAGACAGGTGTTTAGAGTGGTTCCAACTTTAGCAAATACTAAAGTTGTCAGTCCACTACCCGGTTGCTTACCCAACCAGGATTTTGAAAGTATATATTTTATTACCTTCACAAGGATTTATACAAAATACAATACTTTCCTTTACACCCCTTGAACAGCCTTCACTCGAAGTAGATGCACCAACTTGAGGTAGCCTTCTTGAAGTAACTCCAAGCTCCCCCTTGAAGTAGCCTTCCTCTCTAGAAGTAACCTCCCGTTGCACCAGCCTTCTTGAAGTAGCTCAAGGTCTCCTTCTTCACCAAGAAGATCTCCACCCTCTCCAATCCGCAGCCTCCAACCTAGGAGTAGAGAGGAGAGTACAAACAATAATAGAGAACAAGAAAGGAAAAGGAAATTACAACTTATCCTTTTGTAGCACAAGGCTTGATTTGCCTAGATCAAGTGTATAGATCTCCTAACCAAAGTGTATGGAATTGTAATTGCAGTGGATAGGAGATGCTAGCCTATAGGACACGAATTATGAGCTAAGGAAGGAAGTAGCCAATTGTCACAATGCTCAATTTGCTCACAAATAGATTGCTCAAAGTATGCTCAAGGATTTCTCAAGTGTAACAAGTGAGTTTGAGTGTCCTATGGCTTGTCCTATTTATAGGAATGGCCTAAGGATGCTTAAGGACGTTCTAGACAACTTCTAGAGGTTTCTAAGTGCTTAACTAGTCATTAGGTACAAGTTTGTTGCTTTAGCAACGGCTAATTAATTTACTCTGCAGTTGCTGTCAGAGTTTATCTCGGTCGAGGAATGGTCGACCGAGACACCTACTCGGTCGAACTCTTGTCGACCGATAGGCTCTCTGAATCAAGTATTTTGCAACGTTTATCTCCAACTGCCAACTACCTTGTCAGTTGTGTCTAACGACTACTTTGGATCTTTCTCAGTCGAGAAGATTGTCGACCGAGAGTGTCTCGGTCGAGGAGTTGGTCGACCGAGATTGACCCTGTTTCAATGGTTCAATTTAGGCACTAATTATATGTATGAGTGTGCATATGTGATCCTATTTGAAGGGGATGACTTATTTGAATGTGGTGTTTAGCTAGGGAAGATCTAACTCTTGATTTACATGAAATCTAAGTACTTGTACATTATATATTTGTACAAGTTTTTACAAAGCGATTACATTTCATGAAAATATAAATATGTAAGCATATGGATTTCCCTAGTACTTTGTCATCCACCTTGTTCCTGCACACTCAAATAGCTCATTAGATCAATAAGAATGAAATGTTTGTCATAATCAAAACAAAGGGATTTATAGATATCCATTTAGCCAACAGGCCTCAACCCATTTCTGGTCCCTCAATAGTTCTTAGTTGAATGTTGTCTTATCATCTTATGACCAACTCAAACTTATCTGAGTTATCAGATGCGTTTTACCAGAACTATGATTTTTTGTGTGTTACATAAAGAACTTTATATTCCAAAACCACTTGTGAATCTCTTTGTTCTCATGGTGTCTCATATGGTTCAAATGTTCTTTGTTGAATCTGAACTTTTCAATTTATAATTTACTCCCACCGATTCCTATGGTACTCAGTCATCCAGAAACAAACATATTGTTATTGGTTTGAGTTAAGTAGTGTTCAAAAAATTATGATTTTTGGATAAATCTTTTCCCAAGAAACTACTTTATTCATATAGTTTTCAATTCTTAAGATATATCAGGACATTCCCATATCATATCTCATATGATATCTATAAACCATTTTGGACGGTACATTGTTTTAGTGTAAAGCATGGTTTCTAAAGGAAGTTAGAAGACTAGAATAAATGATAATCATTCATGACTCATCATGATGTGATTCCTTCATTATAATACATCATCATGTTTCAGGTGGAGTTTATTGTGATACACTATCACATTTACTCTAGAAGTTCCTCAAACAATTCATGTAAGGTATTTCAACTTTTGATCATATCAAAGTATCTTAATACCTTTCAAGAAGTTGTGTACTTCATACATGTAATCTCCTTGAACACTTCAACAGATTTGTATTGTACTGAGTACATATCACCATATTAGTAAATATAATGAAGTGAAAATAACTATTTATAGAATTTATGCCAAAGGTCTTTGTACATCATTATGTACATGTCCTTTTACTCTCCCATTACACCTAGTGAGAGGTGGTTTGTCATGTTTTTCATATATAACACTTGCATGTCTCTTGTTGATTCAATAACCAAAAGATCTAGATAAACATCATTATGAACTCTAGAAATGTATTTCTTATATGTGTGATCTAGATGACAATTCTATCAATTGTTTATTGTTTCAATTATCAATTATAATCCTTTGGTATTCAAGTTATGAGAATTCACCTTTTGATCCAATCACATAAATATCATAATACATTTGGGGAAAATACATGATCACATCTTTTAAATAGAACATTTGTCTATTTTATTCATAATCATCCTTGTCATTATAAGATGTAGATATAAAATGTTTCTATTATTGGCATAATGAAATAATAGTTCATCTACTCTATTACATGCCCTATGTGCTAAGATAAATCTAAATTTAGATCGTGGCTTGAGAAATTCTTGCTTCTATAATCCTTCATTGCCCTTTCGAAAAGGGCTTTACTTCTTATCAGATCTTGCACATCAACATATGTGAGATCCATATCCGGTATCTCATACCAAGATTAAGAAGTGATTTAGAATTATCTTATAACATATATACCTAAAGTGGAGATCTCTGCCTCCTTCTTCTTCTTTAGTTCCTCCAGGTAGATGGGGCAGTTCCTATTCTAGTGTCCACCCTACTAATAGTAATGACACTTGCCTCCCTTCTTCACT
Organism: Alisma plantago-aquatica; assembly: GCA_963693085.1. Taxonomy (NCBI): domain Eukaryota; kingdom Viridiplantae; phylum Streptophyta; class Magnoliopsida; order Alismatales; family Alismataceae; genus Alisma; species Alisma plantago-aquatica. The sequence continues at coordinate 1,489,689,561 of OY856409.1, forward strand.
CCTCCCTCTACCTTGAGATCTAAAGACTTGGGCTTTTAGCCAGCTTTAGAACTCTTCTTAATTTTGCCTTTGCTTTTAGAATTTCCCTTTTTCTTGTTGATCTTCATCACAAACTTGGGATTGTCTTTCTTCATTTGTGTCTTAGCTATTCTCAACATTCCTAGTAACTCTATCAATGACTTGTAAATGTCATTCATGTTGTAGTTCATGAGAAATTGACTGTATGACTGTGGTAGAGATTGTAAAATCACATCAGTGTCCAATTCTTGACACAAGGGAATCCCAATCGGGATAGGTTCTCCACATACAAAATGATCTTGTCCTTCTTCAATGCTACATTTGGATAGTGCCTTTGAGATATCAAATCCCTCATGTCTTGCCTAATTTTGGAACATGTTCCTAAGATGTGTAACCATCTCAATAACTTCCTTGTTCTCATGATTTCTTTGCAACTCATAGTTCATGGAGCACATCATTAGGCATTTGACATCTATGACGTCTTTGATGTGCTTCTTGTAAGCATCCTTGTTAGTCTTAGGAGCATTCGGAAGAGGTTCTTCTAGCTCTAGTGTCTCTAGGACATAGAGCTTGCACTCCTGTGTGAGAATGATTCTTAACGTCATGTACCAATTGTGGAAATTATTCTCATTTAACTAGTACTTCTCAAGGACTGATTGAAGAGAAAAGGTGTTGTTGTGTGTTGCCATTTGATTTCATAAAATAATTTGAAATTTTGTCAAAAACTAATTTTTTATTTGATTTAATTTGAAAATTTTGATGATATTTAATTAAGTCTTTGATTAATTATCGCTCCCACTATTTAATTCAATTTGATAGCCCTCTCACATCAATTTAGAAAAGTGTAGCATACAACCTTCTAGTGAGCCAAGATCCAAAATAATTCAACTATTACTCGACTAACGCTAACGTCCATAGTTAATTATCAAGGTAGACAACTCTTTTCAATTGCATCATATGCAATTCTTAGATAGATGACATGTGCAACTCTTTTCCATAGTCATTTGCATGTCTCTGGTGCCTAATCTCATTAAGGGCACACAGTTAAGCCTGACCCAAAAGCCAACATGATAATAATGCACCCCTCTTGGCAAGCCCACATTATTACCATCACACTTCCATGAGAAAGACAGTGCATCGCCCTTGGGGTGCCCACGCTTAGTCGATCAAACTTTTCATGTGTGTTGCTTATGAAAAGAATCTAAGACTTAATATTTTATTTGATGGTGTTTGTATTTTATATACATATACTCTATCCAATCACCACATATATAGCATGCATCATGTTATATTCCATAACGTAGATATACAATATAAAACATTTGTGATGGTTACAACTATACTATATAATTCTTTAGATCCACAAGGAATTACTACCATCTAGGCCAACGTCACATGCTTGAATCTATTGTTGGTGTAGATATCTATTTTCCAATCTGGGTTAATTGGTTCAACCCTTGAACCGGTCGACTCGCCTCTTGGCTGGTTGGTTGGTCATCTGAAGTAGTCATATGGCCTCTTGTCCAACCAATGTTTGGACACCTCCAAACGGTCAGTTGGGCCCACCAACCGATTGATTCTCTCTCCTGTGGCCTACCCTCCTTGGTCCTCCAGTGGGTCGGCTCGTCAAGTAAATAGTCAGGTGACGTGATGATGATTGTAATATTTATTATTGAAAGAGAAGAAAATATCCTATTTCTAATAAACTTATTACATGGTAATAAGAAACCTCAAATTACATTAGAGAGGAGCAAAGGTAGGAAAGAATAATATTATTACATTGGGAAGAAGAAGGTACACGCTCAGTATGAAAACCAAGATAAACATGCACAAAAGAAACCATCCAACCACATAGATATAAAAGGGTTATGGTCATAACTGTTGGTATGTATGCCCTGAGAGCTAATCATGGGATGATTGGTGGGATACATTAAGATTGATTTGATAAACATCAAAGGCAAGCTTCCAATTCTTTCTGGTTCAGTCATATGAGATAGTGATAGAACAGATTGAATGTCTAGAGAATGACAGTACTCAATGATGTATGCTTTCAGGTTGAGGACCTGGACGATGAGATCATACGGATGCTAAGAGTTTGTACATTCTTGTTATGTCCCTAGTCGGATGTCATTGTGGAAGGTAGATAGACAGCAATGACACACAATACTAGATTGTGGTGTTGGTTGATGACATAATCTCATTAGTCATGATATAGAGATATCAAACCAAACACATAGGTACTTGTTAGAGAACAAGGTACCGGACAGACCCACCGTAAGTTTGACACATGGAACCATGACATGGTAGTCACAGTCAGTACTCACAGTGATGGTGGTGAGTGTGATTCTTTGACCTAAAATCACTACACTCAACACATGTCGTTGGGTACACTTTGACATCATCAAACGCAGTCCTGAAACATGGGTTGTTATAAAGGTGATGATTGGGTGGATTTGACACATGGGGCTTTTGAGGGGTGAGTGATAGATATGGGATTTGTCCCTCCTGAGGGAGTTTGATATCCATGGCCACTTGATGAGTAGGATTGAGATAGGCTTAAGCACGCATGTGTGAATCAGTATGTGATATTGATGTCATACATATCTCCTTCAATCTACTCTGAGATCAAGAAAGTGAATGAACGTTGACAAGATGATTGTTCCATGCCTCGAGTTCATTCGGGATATCAGTGAAAAAGGAATTATACATTCACTGTAACACCATTCACGGAGTGTAGGATGAAAGTTGTTCTCCAACTTTCTAATTTCACTTGGGTAGCATTGATGTGTGACTAGGCACCGCTCTTTGCTTGTGAAGTCATAAGTGTTATGGACTTTCACTGCCAACGTGAAATGGACCTGCAGGGTCACACACATAGGATTTAACCTGGAAGAGGAGTTTTGTCCACAAAGCAATGTTTATATTGATTACTAAAGGAGTTTAGTAGTTCAATTAAACACTCAATCAGTCGATAGCTCAATATCATATGGTTCAAGGTGTTGGACGCATTGATTGGAGTATCAGATTGATTGAAATCACAATTGACTGATTCTGTACAACCTGCATTCCCAACCGATCGGCTCAAGTGTTGAACCGGTCGGCTGAGGTTGCTGAACCGGTCGGCTCAAGTGTTGAGTCGATCGGCTCATGGTCAGAGTGAAACGATCGGTTCAACTGGTGCAACCGAGCAAGTTGGGAAAGTCAGGTCGGTGAGAATTTTCCTTGCGTTTCACTTGCCCAATTTGATGGGAACAAGGATTGGTATTCGATACCAATTAGAAACAAAAGAAGGAAAGTCAATCGGGAACTGATCAGGACCACGAACTGACCGGTTCATAAGTGAACCGATCGGCTCATGGGTCCCAACCGATCGGTTGGTGATCCAACCGACCGGTTCAGGTCCCCAACTGACCGGTTCACGTGTGAACCGATCGGTTCAGGTTGCGAGTTGGTTGCTTTTGTGGAAAATCTCAAACCCTTCTACTCCTGCTTTTAGTCCCGCATTGCTCGGGATAGAGAACCCTATCCCATGACCCTCCTATATATATAGGGGTATTAGGGGCTTCTCAAAGTGCAACTCAGGGAAACCAGTTGCTCTCCAAGTTGTCGTTCTCTCTGGTTTTGGTAACAAAGAGAGAGCCCAAGCAAGTGCTTCCCGCAAAAGGGAGGTGCAACAAGGGAAGGACAACTGTAGTTGCAACTGGAGGCAGGAGAGCATGTTGGTGACTAGTACGTCAACAGGAGGGTGTGACTCCTTCCACTTCCTTGTAGGACAAGGAGTGTGGAGTTCCAGGTGGTCCTTGTGGACTACTACAGAGGCGGGAGGACACTGCCGCTCAGGAGGATAACTATCAATCCTGACAGTCACAGTGAGAGGAGGAGTCGTCAGTCCCGGTGCGACCAGGAGTTGCACAAACACCGTCCAAGACCAGAGTTGAAGACCGTGCAAGGCGCGAGGTATTGTCGCCGAGCAAGCCTCGGGACAAGGTATGATTCCACAAACCATCCTTTCCTATTATATAGACGTTGACGCGTTTCCTCGGTATGGGTTTGGGGGAGAAAATTTTTGTTTCCGCTGCCTTCTCTGTCTCCCCTAAAATCCAACAGTGGTATCAAAGCCACATCAACTGCTCTATATTTTAGGAATATCGATATGATCAATTTTGGTTTGTCGCCTTTATTTATTGCATATGATGCGAATAATATCGACTTTATGCATGTCCAATCCTAAATCCACAAATCCCAAATTACATATGTGATATGTATTATTAATGCACTCGATACGCGTTGCCCTTAAACGAGTTTTGTGGTGGATGTGTGTAGCATGATTATGGCCTATAAACCCCTATCTGTGTGTGGTTGTTTGTGGTTTCTTGCATCTCGGTCTGTGCACCGATCTTCCCTCTCTTATTCCTGATGTAACTCGAAATAATTCGAGATTCTTTCCTACCTTTTCTCCCCCCGAATGTAACTCAGGGTTTTCCTTTTAAAGCAATGTAATAAATAGGATAGATTTTTATTTCCTATTATTTCAAAGACTGGCAGACATCAAGACGACAGCTGAAACGATCGGTTCAAGGCGTGAACCGATCGGTTGACGTTCCAGATGGTCGGTTCAAGGATTGAACCGATCGGTTGATGACCGGTTTGAGGAGCGAGACGAGCGGGTGGTGGACATGACAAGATGCACGACGTCCAGGCAAACCGATCTGTTGGAGGAGCCAACCGATCGGATGGTGGCACCCAGACGACCGACTAGAGAGAACAGATCATTCATGTGATGAGTTGATCTACTCAAATGGCAAGGCACATAGTTCATCTTGTACATGTTGCATGTGATGTAGACCTAGAGGACCGTGATTCCTCTTGGCTCGAGGAATCACATTAGGATGGTCATAATCATCGCTTTTTATCGTTTGTGCATGTTTTATGTGGGATATAGCATGTATATGATATGTATTATGTATTGTGGTGATTGGATATGTATATGTATATAAAACCAAATCCCTCATTAAAATATTAAGTTTTAGATGCCTTCCAAATGCGACACACGTGAAAAGCTTGATCGACCAAGTGTGGTCATGCCCAAGCGTGGTGCACCGTCTATCTCATGGAAGCATGAAGGATGAATGTGTGGGTTTGCCAAAGCAGGGTGCATATTCATCGTGTTTGCTTTGGGTCGGACTTAACAATGTGACCTAGATAGGATCTAGCACCTTGAGGCATGGAGATGATCATTGCAAGGAGTTGTATATGACATCTTATCAAGAGTTGCATATGATGCAATTGGCAAAAGTTGCCTACCTGAGAGATCTATGTTGTGGGCGATCAGCCAAAGCTGACTCATGACTTAGAGGATTTCAGGATCTTGCCCACTAGAAGGTTGTACGCTGCAATCTTCTGAATTGATGGTGAGGGCTATCAATTTGAAGTAAAATAGTGGGAGCGATAATTAATTAAAGGCCTAATTATATCGTCAAACTTTCAAATCAATCAAATAAGTCAAAATGAGTTTTGGACTAAAATTGCATATTTCCTTTTGTAGTTCAAATGGCAACAAACAACAACAACTTTTCTTTGTGATCGGTCCTTGACAAGGACAAGTTAAATGGGACAAACTTCCACGATTGGTATCGGACATTGAGAATTGTTCTCACTCAAGAGTGTAAGCTCTATGTCCTGGATACTCCAATTCCAGAGGAACCCGCTTCTAATGAACCAAAGGAAAAAAGGGATGCTTACAAGAAGCATGGTGATGATGCCATTGATGCAAAGTGCTTGATGCTATGTTCAATGAAACATGAGTTGCAGAGACAACATGAGAACATGGGTGTCATTGAGATGATTCAGCATCTCAGGAACATGTATGAGGATCAGGCACGGCAAGAGAGATACAATGTTTCTAGGGTGCTATTCAAGTGCATCATGAAAGAAGGAGATCCAGTTGGTCCTCACACACTCAAGATGATTGGGTATGTGGAGAACCTGCAGAGACTGGGATTTCCACTGAGCCAAGAGTTGGCTACTGACGTGATACTGCAATCGTTGCCAGAATCTTACAGTTAGTTTGTGATGAACTACAACATGAACAACTTTGATAGGCCACTGTCAGAGTTGTTGGGCATGTTGAGGACAGTCGAGATACAGATGAAGAAGGACAAGCCTAAGGCTGTGATGGTGATCACGAGCAAGAAAGGCAAGTCCAAGCACAAGGGCAAGGGCAAAGCTAAGAAAGGTTCTGATGCTAGCCAGGAGTCCAAGCCGTCTTCAGCTCTCAAGGCCAAGGGAGGTGTGACCAAGAAAGGAAATTGCCACCATTGTCAAAAGCCAGGACATTGGAAAAGGAATTGTCCTCTCTATATGGAAGAACAAAAGAAGAAGGAGGCGACTGAAGCCTCTACTTAAAGGTGTCATGAAAGTAAACTTGTAACACTTTTTGAGGTATATGATACCAAGATGTAAAGTGTAAAGAACTCATAATTGGGGCAAGTGTTGTCGCCATAGATAGAGTACTTTAGTTTATTTTCAGCCTACAAGGCATGTAATACAGTTATGAACTGCTATTTCATATTAGCTAATAGATTGAAACACTTTATTTTTGCATATTGTATGACAATGATGGCAATTAATGAAGTTGATGTTTCAATCTTAAAAGATATGATCTTTGTGGCAATGCCTTGTTTATCTTGTGGTATTTGATATGCATGAGATAAAATGATACCTAAAGTTATAGATAACTCAAACAATCTAATTAGCATCAATCATGAGACATTCATTTCTAGTTTCCATGTGATGGATAAATCTAGACTCTTTTGGTTAGAGAACCAGTAAGAGACATGAATATCTTGGACATGATTAATCAATCTTCACTAATGTAGTGGGAGAATGATTATCCTATTAGGTATAATACATGTGATGTATTTACATACCTATTGGAACAAATGCTAATACTTCAAATGGTGTTTAGAGAAATACCAATATGAATATCTTGAAGTGTTCAAGATTATCATAGATGAAGTACAAATTTGGTAAAGTGTTAATTCTTGATGAGATCAATGAATGAAATATTTGGACCAAATGTTTGAGATCCTTATGAGTGATTATGATAGTGTATCATGGTGAACTCATGATTAAGGCATGATGATGTCTAAATCAAGAAGGAATCATACTCTAAGGAGTTAGAGAATGATTATCAAATAACTGAATTCTTCTTAATAAATGAATACCCCACACTAATAAAGGACATTGAGAATCACAAGGAGTTGTGAGTTCTTATACAGATACACCTCAATTATCTATGTGATAAGTTGTTCATGTGATGAGTCAACTATCTAGATGAATATGAGGAATCAAATTCTGAATTATGGTTTATGACCATTACATCCTAAATGACATCCATGTCAACCATAAGGTATGACCTTGATGGTAGCACTCATTGGATGAAATCCATAAGTGTAAATGAGTCTTAGGTGTTAAGACACATGGATAACATTTTGAGAAGGATGATGCTTATTGATTGCAACTTAATCACTAAGACATTTGGCATATGGATACTAAAACTGCATTCCTATGAGGAATAAAACAAGTATGTGTATGTGACACAACCTATAAGGTTTATGAATCCACTAATGCAAATGAAGTCTATAAGTTACAATGGACTAATCAATGTGATTGATTGAGTACAAGAAACTCAGAATTGGACATTTACTTTGATGATATAGTCAAAGGGTTTGACTGATATGTCAAAGATAAAGAAGGGATCTGTGATTTAGTGGGAGCGTGTTCACATTCCACATGTTGATGTGAAATGGAAATGTTCTAGAATGGAAATCCAAAAGTGGAAATTATCTTTAAGGAAGATAGAGATGTTTCCTATGTGATAGGAATAGAGATCTATAGAGATAGTTCTCAAAAACCTCTTGACCTGAAAAGAGAGAACATACATTGGCAATCTATACTGAAGTGTTCAGTATGCACAGATTCAGTGGGAGAAAACTTGTCCATCTTACATGGAGTTAGTATCCCAAGGCCAAGTGTCCAATTCTTATGAAGAATGGGAACACTAAGAATAGATATGGATCTATCATGTATGTAATCATCCCATTATCTTGCATGTATGGACATGGAAAGAATAAAATGCATTCATCATCTTGTATGTATGACATAATAATTTGATGTGCTCATCCTGATAACTCGTATGTGGGACATGACGAGTGGATGTCTGTCTACTTCCAGTAAGGGTTACTGGAACACCATGAGAACTTGATATGTACTTGTGAAGTACTGGTTCCATGGAGATAAGGAAGAGTTCGATGTAAAGAGTTACATTGATGTGAACTTCTGAAAGGACAGAAAATTAATCGCAAAATATATATAGGATATATAAAAGTGAAAGTTTGTTGATAATTGGAAGTGTTCCAATAAAACCATTCAAAAGGAAAATGTCAAGTATCTATGCGTTAGAGAACAACAGTAGATACTATATGGATCTGGAAGTTCATGAGATGAACTTATAAGACATTCTGCTCATTGATGACAAGTCTGGAATCCTTGATCATGCAATGTGGCTAAAGGTTAGAAAAGGAATACTAGATCGCATATTACGGAAACTCCATCTCATACGTGTGACGTGCAGCGAAGAGATGAGATACATGCAATTTATACTGACTTTGGCAAGGTATTGCCATTACTCACTATGTTCGCACTAGAGCACAATAACATGTGGGACATGTTTGAAGATCACTATAAATATGATTCAAGGGTGATTGGCTCGCAGTGCAAGTGGGAGTCTGTTGGTATGGATGCCCTGAGATCCAATCATGGGATGATTGGTGGGATACATTAAGATTGATTTGATAAACATCAAAGGCAAGCTTCCAATTCTTTCTGGTTCAGTCATATGAGATAGTGATAGAACAGGTTGAATGTCTAGAGAATGACAGTACTCAATGACGTATGCTTTCAGGTTGAGGACCTGGACGATGAGATCATACGGATGCTAAGAGTTTGTACATTCTTGTTATGTCCCTAGTCAGATGTCATTGTGGAAGGTAGATAGACAGCAATGACACACAAGACTAGATTTTGGTGTTGGTTGATGACAGAATCTCATTAGTCATGATATAGAGATATCAAACCAAACACATAGGTACTTGTTAGAGAACAAGGTACCGGACAGACCCACCGTGAGTTTGACACATGGAACCATGACATGGTAGTCACAGTTAGTACTCACAGTGATGGTGGTGAGTGTGATTCTTTGACCTGAAATCACTACACTCAACACATGTCGTTGGGCACACTTTGCCATCATCAAACACAGTCCTGAAACATGGGTTGTTATAAAGGTGATGATCGGGTGGCTTTGTCACATGGGGATTTTTAGGGGTGAGTGATAGATATGGGATTTGTCCCTCCTGAGGGAGTTTGATATCCATGGCCACTTGATGAGTAGGATTGAGATAGGCATGCGCACGCATGTGTGAATCAGTATGTGATATTGATGTCATACATATCTCCTTCAATCTACTCTGAGATCAAGAAAGTGAATGAACTTTGACAGGATGATTGTTCCATGCCTCTAGTTCATTCAGGATATCAGTGATAAAGGTATTTTACATTCACTGTAACACCATTCACAGATTGTAGGATGAAAGTTGTTCTCCAACTTTCAACTTTCACTTGGGTAGCACTGATGTGTGACTAGGCACCGCTCTTTGCTTGTGAAGTCATAAGTGTTATGGACTTTCACTGCTAATGTGAAATGGACCTGTAGGGTCACACACATAGGATTTAACCTGGAAGAGGAGTTTTATCCACAAAGCAATGTTTATATTGATTACTAAAGGAGTTTAGTAGTTCAATTAAACACTCAATCAGTCAATAGCTCAATATCATATGGTTCAAGGTGTTGGACGCATTGATTGGAGTATCGGATTGATTGAAATCACAATTGACTGATTCTGCACATCCTGCATTCCCAACCGATCGGCTCAAGTGTTGAACCGGTCGGCTGAGGTTGCTGAACCGGTCGGCTCAAGTGTTGAGTCAATCGGCCCATGGTCAGAGTGAAATGATCGGTTCAAGTGTTGAAACAATCGGTTCAACTGGTGCAACCGAGCAAGTTGGGAAAGTCAGGTCGGTGAGAATTTTCCTTGCGTTTCACTTGCCCAATTTGATTGGAACAAGGATTGGTATTCGATACCAATTAGAAACAAAAGAAGGAAAGTCAATCGGGAACTGATCAGGACCACGAACCGACCGGTTCAGAAGTGAACCGATTGGCTCATGGGTCCCAACCGATCGGTTGGTGATCCAACCGACCGGTTCACGTGTGAATCGATTGGTTAAGGTTGTGAGTTGGTTGCTTTTGTGGAAAATCTTGAACCCTTCTACTCCTGCTTTTAGTCCCGCATTGCTCGAGATAGAGAACCCTGTCCCATGACTCTCCTATATATAGGGGTATTGGGGGCTTCTCAAAGTACAACTCAGTGCAACCAGTTGCTCTGCAAGTTGTCGTTCTCTCTGGTTTTGGTAACCAAGAGAGAGCCCGAGCAAGTTCTTCCCGTAAAAGGGAGGTGCAGCAAGGGAAGGACAACTGCAGTTGTAACTAGAGGCAGGAGAGTGTGTTGGTGACTAGTACGTCAATAGGAGGGTGCGACTCCTTCCACTTCCTTGTAGGACAAGGAGTGTGGAGTTCCAGGTGGTCCGTGTGGACTACTATAGAGGCGGGAGGACACTGCCTCTCAGGAGGACAACTATCAATTCCGACAGTCCCGGTGAGAGGAGGAGTCATCAGTCCCGGTGTGACCAGGAGCTGCACAGACACCGTCCAAGACCAGAGTTGAAGACCGCGCAAGGCGCAAGGTATTGTCGCTGAGCAAGCCTCGGGACAAGGTATGATTCCACAAACCATCCTTTCCTATTATATAGACGTTGATGCGTTTCCTCATTATGGGTTTGGGGGAGAAAAAATCAACAATAACCATACTACACATCCACCATAAAAAATCACTTTTAGGGAGATGCATGTAAATTTCATATATATATATATATATATATATATATATATATATATATATATATATAAGTTTAGGATAATATGTGGTCTTTGATCGGATATTTACATTTATTAGTTTAGTTATTTGCTTTGTATCCAATAAATAAATGATGAAAATTAATAATCTGATCATCTCGATTATCCCAAAACGTAGTAAATTGACGTGGATATTATACCACTATAAGGAAATATGGGCACATAGTAGGCAGCGGAAACAAAAATTTATGTATCCATATTCCCCAGAACAAAAATTGTGTCAACAACTATGTAATAGAAAGGTTGGTTTAACAAGTTCATACCTAGTCCTGGAGCAAGTTCAGTGACTATTCCTTGTTGTAGTAGTGCATCTCTCCTAGTTGTACTGGGACGGTGTCTACGTTAGCTTCTGGTCTTCACCATGATATCAGGCTAACAGAGTCCTCTTAGCAGTAGAAAAAAACCTCTTCGCCTCTATCGAAGTTCACATGGACCGCCTATAACTTCTGTCATTCTACTAGAACAGATAGGAAGGATTTGTCCCACCTGTTAGTGTACTATTCACCAACTTGTTCTCCCACAATTGTTCTCCCTTTCTATCCCTCCCTTTATTGGGTAGGACTTGGTTGGGCTCTCTATTGGTTACCACAACTAGTGAGGACAACAATTGTTAGAGGAAATTGAGTTGTGTCTCTGGGAAACCCCCAATACCCCTCTATTTATAGGAGGGTCAGGGTGGGTTCCCAGTCTGTGTGTGGAGTGGAAGGGACCATAATCTCACAAATTTTCACAACTTGCGTCAGGCAAAGCAGTCGGTTCACTAGTGAACTAATCAGTTGGCATGTGAGTTGATTGGTTCACCCAGTGAACCAACTATTTTATCATGTTTCCCAATTATAATTGTATTGAAAATTAATATATAATTTAATGCACAACATGACATCAGAATGACAATGCTCAATGGCATATGTCTTCAAGTATGTGACTTGAACAATGAGACATTTATTATGTTTCCTCATTATCTCATAACTGAGTGAAACAAAATAAATCGGAAGCTTTTCTTTATTATTAATCAAATACTTTATATGTTATGCTATCACAATCATCATATGTTTGGCTCTTTGGGCATACATACCAACAGACTCCCATTAGCACTTAGAGTCAATCACCCAAGAATCTTATTCTTAGTCATCTAAACAAGTTCATCATGTTTCCGCTCTGCAAGTGCTAATCTAATGGGTAAGAAACATTTTGATATAGTTGGTATATTGCATGTTTGACATCCTTTCGTTGTATGAGATGGAATTGCCATAACATGCTATCTGATATTCCTACATGGCCAGTAGCTCAGTTGTTGACATAGTATTTGTAGCGTGTCATCAATGGTTGGAACTTCCATAAGTTCACCCATATGAACTTTTGGATCTTTATAGTATCTATACACGTGTTCTCAACACAAGGATACTTGCCCAATATTTGTCAAAATTTTCAAAATAATGGTATGTTAGTACGGAACTCTTTCCAGCTAATACATTTTCTCTAAGATTAAACATACCAACATATCTCTTCATACACCTCAGATTGAAGTGAAGGTAATAAAGGTAGAGTGCTCAAAGGAGGAGTCCATCGTGTAATTTCACAGAAGCAGATCCATACATAGACAAGCACACACACACACACACACACACACACACACACATATATATATATATATATATATATATGTATATATACCATCGTGTAATTTCACAGAAGCGTATCCATATACACAAGCGCGCACACACACACACACACATATATATATGTCTATATAGTATATATATGTATATATATGTATATATACATATTTATACATATACATATATATATGTATATAGTATATATATGTATATATATAGACAAAGAGAGGTTAGGAAGTGTGTACAGGATGGTACATGCAACATATGTGTATCGGCCATGAAAATGACATATGTGGAATACATGCATTCAGTCCAACCATATGGATTGAGTCAAAATTCAATAGATTAGATGTATTCAAAAAAGTCACAACCATACCTCATGTATATTATGATATATAACAATATATGATTCAACATTTTCTGTAATTTTTGGAAGTCACCATTGATTAGAAGATATGCATTTTATTTCATTATATGATCTAGGAATGTCAATTTGAAGTGATTTTTGATACACCTTATCAAAGGGGATGTGTCACATCCATAAGGTTGAATTACTTTTTGTAATTTTGTAATAATCATAAATGACAATGGGTATATGTAAGCTACATGTACTCAGGTACATAATTCATATATATATATATATATATATATATATATATATATATATATATATATACATTTAGTGGTCCACCATGGTTACACAGGTCACAACACCAAGAAAAAAGAGTATGAAATCCAACAAACTTAGACACAATTGCAGTTTCTCTCCATCACATATCAATGTACCATCACTTGCAACTGAGTCCCCACAAAAATACACATGTTAGGGTATTCCAACCCCACACACCCCTATATATTACAAAAGACACACTTTGAGCATCTTCCTACAATTCATTGGTTGCTACAAGATTAACTCATTTCCCTATTTCCCCTAATAAGCCAAAGACATATATATATCTAAGGACGTAGAGCACTACATTTAGGTTTACACTTGATTGGTTAACCTAGTTACTCTAATTTCAAAACTACCAAACACTTACAAACAATTCCATGAGATATATTTGACATATTAGTCAAGTCTAACAACTCCATAAGATGTAAAAGTTATTCACATATAGAAAACCACCATACTAGAGTACAAGTACTCATCTTCATCCATAAAAAGTCCCAACATATGAATCTTGGCCACCACAAGACCAACATATTAAGCCACAGAACATCAACCTTAACCAGGGCATAACAAGGGCTATTTCTCCTTCCACTATTTCATTTCCAGTATGAAAATGGTATCAAAAAATATAGGCCATTACCGAATACATAGAAATTCTCATAATCATCCTATAATATAGGCCACTATGGAATACATGGAAATTCGCATAATCATCGTATAGGATAGGACATGATTTCACAACATGATTAATCATCACCATTCAAGTGTAAGTATATCCTGAGGAACTATCATATGGCATTGATTTAGGAACATTTAATTCATGTGAACCAATACTTAATACATATATCATTATGATTCTACTTGGTTATAATGAGTGTATATCATCATTTAAGGACAAGGTATCAAACCCATAAGATCACATCAATTATCCCTCATTAATTGTTTCACCATTTTCCCTCATCTTATATTTCATCTAAGTTGTATCATGGGTAATTTTTTGTCATAGGGCCCTACTCACCCATATCATTATGATAGTTCCTAAATGAGAAACAAAAGATGACACCTAGGTTAGTACTACTCATCATATGGGGTGCTCAGGATTAATAATATACTCCTTGCATTTCTCATCTAACCATTACATCTGAGATGATTCCAATCATACATGTTGATTTTTTTTGTTAGGTCTCAGAGTAGTGCGTGTATATTCTACTACATTCAAGGACACACTAATGAGCCAAATAGAAATTTTAAAATTAGAAAGAGTTAGCCCAAATTGGATGTATATGGACCGCCATGAATGAAGAAAACCATCAATAGGGTAAAAACTTGTCCTCTAATCATGATACCTATAGCCCCCCATCACATCTTAACATATAATGTCAAGGTAATGAATTCACTCCTCTTATTCAGTAAAATTTGAAGACTACCCTTATTTTATAGTGTCTAATCCCCTAGACCCATAACCAACTATCATCTTTAACCTCCAAGCATGAATCTTGAGCTACCACCTCATGCCACCTCCACCAATTCCTTTGGCCTCTTATTCACTTAGATTTGGGTCACACTTGGGATAAAATATATTTGTAGACCCTAATAAACACACTCTTAATACAAAAAACACTTCCCATAAGAGCACATATTTGGAATGTAGTATATAGCAAGAACGTTTGGCCTAAATCCAAGAGGAGTGGACTAGGACACTAGCTAGGGATTGCTTATTTAGAGTTTTAAGTAGAAAGTAGGATTTTAAGAGTTCTATTGGTAGGTGGTTGGTTACACTAATCTGAACAAAAAGGAAGGAAAGAAAGAATCAAATCTATGTTAACCCTACAAAATTTGTTAATTTACTAAGCTAAGAGAGCAATTCGACTAAGTTAAAAATATCACTAACAAGTAGGAGAGAGAAATTAACTAAACTAAACTAGCATTACACTAAGGAAGAAAGAAAAAACTACACCAATAGATTAAATACACAAATCTAGAACAAGAAAATAAGAAATATATACATATTCTAGCAAGAACTAACTAGCATGAACAAGGAAAACAAGTAAACTAAGCACGAGAAAGACAACTAACTATCAAGAGAGAGAATAGGGTTTTAACAAATATATAAGTGAGTTTTTTGGGGTGATATGCAACAATAAACCATGTCATAGGGTCCATCTTACAAATAAGCATCCAACAAATAGCTATCAAACTAAATAACAAGGATTAATGTAGAACATGGATACCATTCTATAAGTTGGCCATGGATGTCGTCATGGTAGTGTATAGGGGAACTAGTCCCTAACACTCACCATCTATCCTTTTGAGGCTCTATTGACTAAACAATAGGTAGTCATATATCTAGTCTATATCTAGTCTATCCAAGTATAGGTTTATAAATGGATTTCTCCTAATACACTTAGGGACAAGGAATGTGTAGAGTATAGGTAAATGGTATTTCACCTCCCACTATCACCATCTAACCACTAAGAAATATATTTGACTAAGTGTATATGGAAGAGCACACCTAGTCACTTAGATATCTCACATAGGACTATGGCAATGGAGAGACAAAGGGGTAGGGGAAGATTAACTAAGGTTTCTCTAGGGAACATAGGATTTTTTCCACCAACAAGGCTAAAATCATTGTTTCCCTATTTCTAAGGTGGTTCCATATCTCAAACAACCATATCAAGAGGTAGGGAAAGAAAATAAGAAATACAACATTAGTCAATGAAATAAGAGCTTGGTGCACATCGTTACATATTTTCCCCAAAACAGCCCATAAAGGAGTTTAACTACTCATAGTAAAAAAATAACAAAATAAGTAGAAGAGAAGTAAAATTACATAGAGATCAATGAAGACTCTTCCTTCCTCACCTCTATCTATCGATATCATAGCACAAACCTTCTACAAGGTCCAAGAACATAGGAAATGGAAGAAGAATGGACAAACCCTAAAAAAGTTAGGGTTTTAGATTGGATGGAAGGGAAATGGAGTGAGGAGGGGATTGGTGGTGACTAGGAGGGCTAGGATCTTCTAATAAGAGCTAACACCTGCCTCTTGGAAGCCACTAATGCATATATAGGAGGCTAGGGTGGCTAGGGTTACGTGGGGGTAGTTTTTAAAATAGACGTTAGGAAGAAGTAAAAAAGACTGTTTTAAGAGTAGAATGGCCATGATGACTCTAGGGTTAACATGGATAGTTGAAGTGGAACAACCGTTGCATGATAGAAAGACCATTTTTTTGGTTGTGACATTTACTTTCATGATAGAACGACCATTTTTCCTATGAAGTGGCATGACCATCCTGGTTGGAACACCCGTTCAGGATATGGATGAAATTATTTTGGAAATGGACTGAGTGGATATGGGATTGGCAAAAATGGCCAATATTACACAACCTTCTGTGACTAGATATGATGTTCAGGTCCTAGGTGGGACTTAGTTTTTCAGTAGTTTCTTTTGGGTTTTATGGTGGAATAATAGTGGAATGTGGAAAATAGACAATATGCACAATTGTTCTAGAGATAGAACGATCGTTCCATGGATGTGTGTGGTATAATTACTGCTTGGAGGGATTTTGAGGGTTCTTGTTGCTTGCTTTTCTTTTATCTTGTTATTGTTTTTGTAGCTTGATCGTTCTGACATGGGATTGACATTGATGTTCTATGTGTCCATCTTGGTGCTTCTTGTTTATACTCATTCTTGGGTTACTTGGTGTTACGTTGGGGTAGTTTAGGGCTCACTTTGGGCTCCTTCATGGTTAGGAAAGTACTAGGATCATCGTTCTTCTATCGCTTCCATCAATAAGTGCCAAAATACCTATAAAATCATGCAAGAGCATGCATAAGTGCATTATAGAATGATATTTATTGGGAAATAGCATGCATTCTACATATCTTGTTGTGTATTAGTTGCAAAATAAAAAAAGATGGACACACAAACCAAGGTTCCTTCATCCTATACCACCACACACTACCCTAATGATAACCCTTAGCCTAGGACCTATTGACTTTTATGAAGGATCCATGTCAGTGATTCCATGATATTTTAGTAATCCTGAACTCATCAACCATCTATTAATCCTTATGTGCCCAAGAAAAGATTGAGATAACCTCCTTGACCAACCATGAATACTTGATACCCCTCCATTCCTCTGTATGGGAGGTATAATTCGGCATCCCAGATTCTTTCTTCATGATCTTATTTTACCGAATCCTTACTTTTAGTAATCATTGTGACCATCACTGCTACTTTTCTTTGCATGCTCAGCATGAAGTGATTCAAATGCCGAATGAGTCCTAGTTTTGTGTGTATTGAAGTTGTGCTCCATGGCTTAGGAGGTAGTACATTCTAGCGTGCACAACTGAACGCTCAATTTGTCTCAAATGAGGATTCATAGTTTGTTTTGTGCATAATGAATACCTAAAATGTGCTCATAGGATCACTTCTATGTAGAGTTAGTTGATTTCCACACATAGTCAGATTTCCTAGAAAAGTTACATAACAAATATCTTCTGTTTTTTTAACAACAATCAAACATGGAGATTTACTATTTTACTCATTTGCCATGTTAATGTAGTCAAAATAAGGGCATATTATTCTTTAAGTTTGTCTCGTGTTTTTCTTGTTTTTTCAAGGAAGTGTTCATAACAATCTATTTTATATCATGGTTGGTCATAAACAATGAATATTTGTAAAAGCACACACTTTTATCGAATAATCTCAATTTTTTTTTAAAATATCAAGATAATTTCAAAATAGCATTCAAATACCTAAAAACATAATAAAAAAACTTGGTAAATTTATCATATACATCAACTAAAAGGAGTATGTTATACGTATAATGCTTTTAGAATATAAACTTATTAGCATAACTGTAATTTAGTGACATATGATGCTAATGGATTAGACTAACTACCCTAAGTTACTAATTACAATCCCTCTCTATTTCTTCAATATCAAGTATAATCTACACATTCAATTTTAATAAATTAATGAGTTATTATAGGTTCTTTTTACCAATCTACACATGAACACCAAATACCCAAAGCAACCATAGTTGACCTTCAAGTGTCACTCAAAAGGATAAAGTAGGAATCTAATAGAAAACTTAATCTTTTCACAAGATATGTAGTCTTAGGGTCGAATTCTCAACGTAGATAGATTGATATCTCACCAGGTAAGTGAATCATGTTTATTGGTTTTAAATATTCTTATGACATTTAGCTTGTTAGCATAAGTGTCAAGAATCATACTTTTACATGCATCCATATACATTAGCTTAAGATTTATGTTGCACTTATACATTATAAATTTGAGTTTTATCAATTAATATTCACTATGAATTTAAGAACTTAACATTATAATAAGTCCTTCCCTCAGTTTCTAGTTTACCAAGAAATACTCTTAACCAATTATAGCTTATATGAATTGAAAAACTTAAGAACTTAACATTATAATCAAAATGATCTTCTAAGGGTAACAATAGAAATATGTAGATTATTCAAAGTCATAGTGACAAGTTCGGGACTCGATAATTTTTTGACTGGCTAGAAAAAGCAGAATTTGGTAAAAATTGAGAATATTCATGAAAATAATGATAAATTTTGGTCAAAGTTCGGTCAAATATTTGAAAATATATGTGTATAAAATCATATATGTATATATACTTATAAATATGATACATATAATTATTAAGGTCACAAGACATGCAATATTAGTAAGTGAAAAAGTAGGAAAAGAAGTAAAGAACAGTTGATCAATAATAATAGATTGTTCGAAGGAGTGGGGGTTGGAGGTTTAGTGTATATTAGAATTTTTTGCACATGGTTTGTTAAGAAAAGAGTAAGCGACTTGAAATAGAAAATTCGTAAAACATCATGAAAAGTCATAAAGAATTGTGAAAGTCATATATATCATGAAAAAGCAGGATAAATCGACAAAAATCTTGAAAAGTTGGAAACTTGCGACATTAGTCGTAATGAACATTCAACAACCTATAACATCGTGAAAAATCGTTGATTTTTCGTAAAATTTGCTGACTTTTGTAACTATGTTCAATGGTTAATTTATGTTGAAATGTGTTTGCATACATCTAGGCTCTAAGAAAAGGCCATTAGTCATTTCATATATGTAAAAATTTTACATGTCATGACTAATCTTTGATCAGATTTTATGTTCAATTTTACTAAATTCACATTTTTCAAGTTGAGCTTCCGCATACGATATTATTACAGTTGTTGCACTTATTATTTATTTTAGACTATGAGATACTTACCTATGAAACATCCTTTTTATTGCATTTCATGTCACAAATGTTATCCACGTAAAAAAGGTGAAATTTATTAATTTCAAATTTTGATAGTATATGTTTTCGTTTCATACAAAAATAAAGATAAGGGGAATGGGTTCACAAAATTTCTTCTCTAAATGCAAATGAGGAAAACCGAGACAAAACTCCAAATAAATAAGGATAAAATGGACATAAAAAGAAAGACAATCCAGACGCCATGTTATTAGACACGAAGAGTTTATAAATTTTGTAGGTCTCATGTTTGAAGACACTACTATCAGCATGTTGAAATACAACGATTAAATTTTCAACAAAATGTACAAGTTTCAACTTTTCTTTTTAAAATAGAGAGAAGAAATATGATGATCTTATTGCACAGTCGACAGAAAAACAACAATAAGATGGAATATCAAGTAAGAAAATTATGTAGCATATGATTTTACACTGAACTGATATTCATCACATCGAAAATCTGACAGAGTTTCTGGTGGATTTACAGGAAAGGAAAAAAATTTAAGTTGCTCGTGAGAGACAAATGAAAATAAAGTGGTCTTTTTTTCGATCATACATGATGAAACTCCCAAGTAAACAAAGCTTCTTTTTTCAAGAACTAGTTGCAATACATGGATGCAAATAACTTTGCGTGTTAGGAAAAAGTGGCTTGTTGATGAGCCACAGCTTAGTTTATGGTTGAACACGAGATTGGCCCCAGTGACATTAGGCCGACCAACACTAGTTTAGTGCGTGGGTTGTTGACTTGTTCTGTCTGCGGGTCAAATTCTCATTTTAATCTGGGCAATCGGCCGACCAAAAATAAAGACTAAAAACGTGAGGAGTCTAAATTCACTGTTCCTGATTTTATTAGAAACAGACTGCTCGTTTTCTTACCAATAAACATGTGTCACTACATATCCAATTTTAGGATTCGGATTGGATTCACTTAAATGGTAGCTTAATCCAACATAAGGTCTAGCATTCACCTTCTTTAATTCGGAACAGCAAATCCTGGACTTCAAAATTGCAAAATTTAAATTAAAATATGGAATCCATATGCCAAATGTAAAAGATGGAGCTATTAGGAGTATGTTGAATTAATAATCTTAAGCAATTAATAATATGAATATGGATTTATTATACCGTCGTTTAATTTGTTGCTCGTATTAATGACATTTATATAATTAATTTTATCCAGTAATTACACAAGTAGCATTATTTGATATAGTCAACAGAAAACAAAGCGAAAATTAGTCAATCTTTTGTTTTTCTGGATGCAAGCGAAATTTAGTCAATGTTTTGTTTTTCTGGATGCAAGTGAAAATTAGTCAATGTTTAATTTGGGTTTGTTTGTAAAATCTGAAACTAGATTTCTGGAACATCAATTGCGGCGGAAGCGACCCAATTGTGTCCAACTCTGACAACTACGACGGCCTTAATTCGCCCCCATCTACTTCGACACCGCGGAGGCCAGCGATGGACTCGGATTTGCAATCCCCTAATTACTGTGACGTGGTGTACATGACGACAAAGAAGCAGGGTACGGATATCTGCCTCGTCCGGACCGAACCTGACCAAACCCCCATCATCAACGCCATCGAGATCCGGCGGCTCCCTCTCATGATGTGTAAGACCGTGGATTTCTCCACGTATGGGCTTTTCAGAACACAAAGCTTCGCCTTCGGCGCCAACCAAACCTTCCGGTACCCAGATGACGTCTACAATCGCATATGGTTTCCTGAGAACCTGCTAGGAACCGAAGGAGGAAGTGGCACCAAACCTGTTCTCGTTAAGAGGGGAAGTGCGGTTATGATGAACACCAGCAATTTAGATGATGCCCCACCTGCTCGTCTGTTCCAGGCCGCCGCCGTGGCGCCGATGGTGAACAACAGAACTGCCGGAAACCTTACCATCCGGACGTCCCAGCTAACGGATCAACATTACCACCGGCTATTAACGGAATGGAGGTTCTGACAATAAGAAATATAGATATCCCCACTGACGGCAAGGACGGTAATACTTGAATTTCGTGATCACGTTACTGATTTAGCCGCACAAAAAGCAATTTTAAATGTTTTCTCTTCTCCTTGCTATCCAGTGGATGCCTTGTCGCTTCTCCAGAGCAGCTTCCAAGTTCTTGGAAATTGGACAGGCGACCCTTGCCTTCCAACGGGCTACAGTTGGGAATGGGTAGGGTGTGATAGCGGAGTTGGCACTGCTCCTCGCATTAACAACCTGTAAGATTCCTTTTATAGAATCTAGCTAGTAGACGATGCAAAAATTTGGGGCTGTCAATGTGTTTTCTCCTTATATACAACTCGTCTACACTATGCATTGTATGTGCAGTATTCTCAGTGGATACCAACTATCCGGAGTCATTCCAGATTTCAGTGCCCTCGACGCTCTTGAAATCATGTAAGTTCATAATGCGAATATCAAGCTAGTTATTAAATTAATTATGCTTGGTTTTCCATGAGTAGATAGTTTAAATAATTCTAATTTCTGCTCACGAATGACAGATTTAAGCAACAACAACTTCATGGAGAGAGTTCCAGACTTCCTTGCCTCTTTTCCGAATCTTTAGACCTTGTATGTGCTCCAAGATTGCCCTGCAAGTCTGACTTCTCATTTTACATTCCGAAAGCAAATATTGTCTATCGTATGTGAAAATTTTCAATTCACCGAATTCTTCTTTGGTTTGCAGGAATATCTCTGCTAATGACTTCGACAATATACTATCCTCACTGCTAAACAAAAAGAATCTTCGGTTAATGTAAGTTTGTTCACAGATGGCAGAGTTTAGTTTCAATTAAGTATTGAGTTACTATTCTGGTTGCACAGAATTAGGGCATGTTTGGTTACTTGGATTTTACTGTATTGGATTGTATTTTGGATTCCAGTTCAACAAATTTAAGTTTGGTTTGCAGGATTGGAGAATTGAGGCAAATCCTGGGATTTTCAGACATAATAGGAATCCCGCATTTTGGTCTCCATCAAAATTCTCTCGGACGCCAAAATCCAACATGGCGAACGTCGTGGACACGAAAAAAAATAAATTCCGCACTTACAAAATCCAGCAAACCAAACATAAAATTTTATTTTGCGGGATTTTGACAATGCAGCATTTTAATAATGCAGGGTGGACAAAATACATGATTTTTAAAAATCCGGCAAACCAATGCCCTTAATGGGAATCCCAAACTGGAGCAATCCGTCCCATCCCCTCCGGCTCTACCAGCAATATCGCCCTCACAGGGATCCGGGGAATGCAACAAGGCTGCTACCCCCAAATTAGCATGTTTCCTTCTCTTATTGATAACGATTGCTATGGCGTGATACACTAATGCGCCATATCTCTGTTAAGGTTTTTTTTTTCTTGAGGGCTAATTGTTGACAGCGCATGAGCGCATCCAATAAGGCCATGTTTGGTTTACCGGAAAGGATTTCATTGGGTTGACAAATAAGAACGGATAGGATGGCCTAGGATGGAATAGACTATATAGATGTGTGATCCCACGTTTGGATGCCGCATTGTACTTGAAAGGTAATGGGTACAAGGAGCATATCAGGCAGTGTCGTAGTCGTTGCCACCAACAACACATGCCGCAGCTCCACAAGCACCTACAATCTCCTGCTCGTTGTTCACCGTGTGACTTCCGTAAATAGCTTTTTTATGATGATTTACTTTATGAATCACTAGTAGATTCACGATGGCTTCACTTAGTAATCCAACTCAACAACACAAGTGCTATCTCAAATTCGATTTTGTGGAAACAAACATGGGATTGCATTTAATAACATGATTTCAATCCTATCCAGTACATAATCCTAGAAAACAAACGTGGCCTTAACTGTATACTATAATACCATGTGTATTGACTTGTTTGAAATAAGCATATTGTTTGGTGTGAGGGTACGTCCACTGGCTAAGATTTATTTGTTGTAGAAAGCCCCCAAAAGTGTTAAAAAGTCGGATCACTATTTGAGCGATAGGTGTGGCATGACTTGTTAACGCGGTTTTGATATATATATATATATATATATATATATATATATATATATATATATATATATATATATATATATATATATATATATATATATTTATATATATATATATATATAGAGAGAGAGAGAGGCTAGAATACACTCGAGTGTACGGATCGTACAAATACACTCAAGTGTGTTTGCATATCAAGACTATTTTTTGCAAAATGTAAACCGTTGATCTTCACCGTCATACTATAACTAGGTTACATATAAAATTTGAGCCCATTTGGATGAGTGTAAGTCACTCATCCAAGGGCAACAAAATCGACGCGCGAAACTAATTTGAAATGCATAATTTTTGCGGTCTTCATAACATGAGCTATACATATCCAAATGTGCTCAAATTTTGCGTATAAGTTGTTCACGGGATGTTTAAGAAGATCAACAGATTAGATTTCCAAAAAAAATATTGCATCTTGAAAAACTGCTTGAGTGTATTCTGCTCCGGATACACTCGAGTGTATTCTAGCCTGACTATATATATATATATATATATATATATATATATATATATATATATATATATATATATAGAGAGAGAGAGAGAGAGAGAGAGAGAGTCAGGCTAGAATACACTCGAGTGTATTCGGAGCAGAATACACTCAAGTAGTTTTTCATGATGCAATATTTTTTTCAAAAATTTAATCCGTTGATCTTCTTAAACATTTTGTGAATAGCTCATATGCAAAATTTGAGCACATTTGGACATTTATAGGTCATGTTATAAAGACCGTAAAAATTATGCATTTCAAATTAGTTTCGCGCGTCGATTTTGTTGCCCTTGGATGAGTGACTTACACTCATCCAAATGGGCTCAAAATTTGTATGTAGCCTAGTTATAGTATGACGGTGAAGATCAATGGTTTACATTTTGCAAAAAATAGTCTTGATATGCAAACACACTTGAGTGTATTCGTGTGATCTGTACACTCGAGTGTATATATATATATATATATATATATATATATATATATATATATATATTTGCTCAAGCAAGCGTGTCACCCTCTTTATTGCTTCAAAACATGTACAAAGGTGGGTCCCAAAACACCACACCAGTCCAAAGAGATACAAAGGAGGGGGAAGAGAAGCAAAAGAACAAAGAAAGGGCAGAAACAAAACAAAATATGTACAAGGGTTATCCCCAAACAAGAGAACAAAAAGAAAACATCCAAACAGGATAACAATCTGCTATACAGACAAACCAACTCCATCTTTGGATACAGAACCAGGGATCAACCCCAACCATCAGAATCAGTAATCAATCAAGCTATTCAGATCATTACTAATTCTTCTCCAAATATTCTCTTCATCCAAAGACCAGTTCTAAAAAATGATCAGATTGCGAGCTTTCCAGATGTGATATACTGCAATAGACACAAAAGCAGCTTCTTTCTTCCCAAGAGTACTCCAACAGGAATGGGGACCAATGAAGTCAGGTTCAACAGATAAAAAACTATCCTACAAACCTTTCCCCCAAACATAACGTGCAACAGAACACTCCTGAAAGAGGTGTTTAATGGACTCCTCCCCCTTCTTGCACAAAATACAAATAGAGGTTAGATAAAACCCTTTCTTCCTTAGCCACTCGATGACAGGAATACAACCAAGAGCCATTTTCCAGCACAAGATCTTATAGTTTTCAGGGATATCAAGCTTCCACAGATTCTTAGCCCAAGCAAGAGATGGATATTTACATCTACTACAGTCCCAAACATCCTTAAACTTCACCCTTTTCTTACCATTAAAGAACACAGAATCAGAATCCCCAGTAATAGTGGTATTATTTGACAGAAAATGCAGCAGAGGACTCAACCTCCTGCTAGGTTTAATGTTCCAACTACCATTTTTCATAACATCACTAATTTTAGTCATCCTTCCTTTCCCTAACATCAGGGGCATTCTCTCATCAACACAGTCTTCAAGAAATAGGTTACCTTTAACCCAGGGATCACCCCAGAGAAGGAATTTATATATTTCCCACCGAAAGAATTTCTGGTTGGAGGTTGGTTACAAATGTTTGCTCGTTTATGAAATAGAGTCATGGAAGATTTAGTTGAAAACAAAGAGATGAAATTCAACCAACATGTGTGGGGTGGAAAGGTGTTCAATCGCCTACTACTATGGCAATTAGGGGTGGGCAGAATATGGTTAATTATCAGTTAAAATCAAATAATTTATTTAGACAATTTGATTAATTTAGTTAATTTAATTCAATTAATTGGTTAGACAGTTAAAAATCCTTTTTATTTGGTTAACCGAATCAATTAAACAACCAATATATATTTATAAAAAAATATTCTACACATATATACACCTTCATAGTTTTACTTTTATTTAATGAAACTTCTACACTTACGTACTTATCATGGTTTGATTAACTATATTCTTCCAATTTTGTATGTTATACAACTATAATATAACATTTGTTCAAAATTTAATGAATAATTCAATGCAAAACTAATATAAGAATGTTATTTGATTAACCAAATTAATCGATCAAAATAAATATTAATTTATTAATCATAACCGAATTAACCGACATTAATTTGATTAGATTAATGGTTAAAATCTCAAATCACAAATTAATCATTGAATCAAATCGAATTAATCCGTAATCATTGCGGAACTTTGCAATCCTTCTCAACCGGGACTTCTGTCCATCACGAGTGTTATCCCAAATTTGATTTTGTGGAAACAAACATGAGATTGCATTTAATAACATGATTTCAATCCTATCCTTTACATAATCCTAGAAACCAAATGTGACCTTAACTGTATACTATAATACCATGTGTATTGACTTCTTTGAAATAAGCATTTTGTTTGGTGTGAGGGTACGTCGACTGGCTAAGATTTATTTGTTGTAGAAAGCCCCCAAAAGGGTTAAAAAAATCGGATCACTATTTGAACGATAGGTGTGGCATGACTTGTTAACGCAGTTTTGATATATATATATATATATATATATATATATATATATATATATATATATATATATATATATATATATATATATATATATATATATGAAGATGGGTACATACAAGCTATATGTACTCAACACAATTCTTTTAGCCATATATATATATAGATATTTATTTATATATATATATATTAAGACAATTTGATTAACTTAGTTAATTTAATTCAATTAATTGGTTAGACGGTTAAAAATCCTTTTTATTTGGTTAACCGAATTAATTCAACAACCAATATATATTTATAAAAAAATATTCTACACATATATACACCTTCATAGTTGTACTTTTATTTAATGAAACTTCTACACTTACGTACTTATCATGGTTTGATTAACTATATTCTTCCAATTTTGTATGTTATACTACTATAATATAACATTTGTTCAAAATTTAATGAATAGTTCAATGCAAAACTAATATAAGAATGTTATTTGATTAACCAAATTAATCGATCGAAATAAATATTTATTTATTAATCATAACCGAATTAACTGACATTAATTTGATTAGATTAATGGTTAAAATCTCAAATCACAAATTAATCATTGAATCAAATCGAATTAATCCGTAATCATTGCGGAACTTTGCAATCCTTCTCAACCGGGTGTCCATCACGAGTCTTATCCCAAATTTGATTTTGTGGAAACAAACATGAGATTGCATTTAATAACAAGATTTCA
The DNA here is from genome assembly GCA_963693085.1 of Alisma plantago-aquatica. Taxonomy (NCBI): domain Eukaryota; kingdom Viridiplantae; phylum Streptophyta; class Magnoliopsida; order Alismatales; family Alismataceae; genus Alisma; species Alisma plantago-aquatica. Next base: position 1,489,716,955 of record OY856409.1, read on the forward strand.
ATCCTATCCTTTACATAATCCTAGAAACCAAACGTGACCTTAACTGTATACTATAATACCATGTGTATTGACTTCTTTGAAATAAGCATTTTGTTTGGTGTGAGGGTACGTCTACTGGCTAAGATTTATTTGTTGTAGAAAGCCCCCAAAAGGGTTAAAAAAATCGGATCACTATTTGAGCGATAGGTGTGGCATGACTTGTTAACGCAGTTTTGATATATATATATATATTTATTTATATATATATATAAATATATATATATATATTTATATATATTTAGACAATTTGATTAACTTAGTTAATTTAATTCAATTAATTGGTTAGACGGTTAAAAATCCTTTTTATTTGGTTAACCAAATCAATTAAACAACCAATATTTATTTATAAAAAAATATTCTACACATATATACACCTTCATAGTTGTACTTTTATTTAATGAAACTTCTACACTTACGTACTTATCATGGTTTGATTAACTATATTCTTCCAATTTTGTATGTTATACTACTATAATATAATATTTGTTCAAAATTTAATGAATAGTTCAATGCAAAACTAATATAAGAATGTTATTTGATTAACCAAATTAACCTACCGAAATAAATATTAATTTATCAATCATAACCAAATTAACCAACATTAATTTGATTAGATTAATGGTTAAAATATCAAATCACAAATTAATCATTGAATCAAATCAAATTAACATGTAATCATTGTATATATAAAAATGATATGAATAGATTATTCTGGATGCCAATGAACTATTTGGACATCAATTAACTATCTTTGGGTGTCAGTAGCCATTTATGAGTGTCATTAGCCATTTATTGGTCGTTATAATTGTAGGTGTCAATGAACCATTTTGGGTGTATTTAGTTGTCTTAGGTGTCAAATAGACATATTTGGGTGTTGTTATGTTGTTTTAGTTGTCAATACCTGATTTGGGTGTCGTTTTAAACTTATGGGTGTCAATGAACCATTTTGGGCGTCAATTACCTTATTTGGGTGTCATGTTTATACTTTTGAGTGTCAATGAAATATTTTGGGCGTCAATTAACTATTTTTGGGTGTCAATAACCATTTATGGGCGCCATAACATCCCAAAATGCCTTATTTGGGCGTCATTTTAAACTTTTGGGTGTCAATAAACCATTTTGAGCCTCAATTACCTTATTTGGCCACCATCTTTATGTTTTTGGGTGTAAATGTACCATTTTGGGTGTCAATTAACCATTTTTAGATGTCAATAACCATTTATGGGTGCCATAGCATCCAAAAATGGCTAAATAGCGCCCAAAAATGGTTAAATAAATGTTTTGGTTGTCAGTACCTTATTTGGGCGTCATCTTTATATTTCTGGATGTCAATGAACCATTTTGGACGTCAACTAACTATTTTTTGGTGTCAATAACTATTTATGGACACCATAGTTGGTTGTCAATTAACATATATATATCATTTTTGTATTTTTTTTGTCTCAAAAATATGCCAATATTTGGTTTGTTAGATTTCATTTTTGCAACGTAACCAACGATTTTTGTTTCATTAAAAATTCATTACGGTTCAAAAGTTATAAGCGAAATATTTTTTTTTGCATATTGCATAATTTCAAAAAAACCACCAAATCACCATCCACCACGTGGCGGCGGTTTGAAGGCTGATTTGCCCGCACGTGAAGGGCGGGAGCTTGCCCAAATCTTAACTCTATTTTCTTTCGTGTTATGATTCCACTCTTAATAAATGCACCGAGTAACGACCGTATACTTTAGATATTGTGATTGGACGTTCCTCAACCTCTCCTTGTTAACGGATCAACACTACCACCGGCTATTAGCGGGATGGAGGTTCTGGTTCTGAACGACAGAGAGATTCCCACCGACGCCAGGGACGGTAACATTTCCATTTCGAGATCACTTAAAGGTTACTCATTTCGCCTCACAAAACAATACCTTAATTGTTTTCTTCTTCTCCTTACTTGCTATGCAGTGGATGCCTTGTCGCTTCTCCAGAGCAGCTTCCAAGTTCTTGGAAACTGGACAGGCGAACCTTGCCTTCCCACGGGCTACGGTTGGGAATGGGTAGGCTGCACAGCTGGAATTCCTCCTCGTATTAACCAACTGTGAGATGCAAAACATCGGCAGTCAAGTTGTTTTCTCCTTATATAAACTCAACTATATATACTGTGTACACATTATGTGCAGCATACTCAGTGGATATCAAATTTCCGGAGTCATTCCAGACTTCAGTGCCCTTTACGCTCTTGAATACGTGTAAGTTCATAATGCCAACGTCTACCTAGTAAACCAACTGTAGGATGCAAAGCTTGGGCAGTCAAGTTGTTTTTCCCTGACGACTAGCTAGTTTGAGTAATTTTAAATTTCTAGCGAAGAACATATTTTTTGTGTCGCTATCAAACGATTAAACTCACAAATGACAGAGATTTAAGCAGCAACAGCTTCACGGGGAGAGTTCCAGACTTCTTTGCCTCCATGCGGAATCTTAAAACCTTGTATGTTCTCCAAATTTACCCAGCAAGACTGACTTCTCAACTAGTTTTCCGATAGCAAATATTATCTAGCGTATGATAAAAAAAATTTCTTACACTTAATTTGTTGATTACAGGAAAATTTCTGATAATGACTTCGACAGGATACCATCCTCACTGCTAAACACTGAGAATCTCCGGTTAATGTAAGTTTGTTCATAGATCCGTGAGTTTAGACACAAGTGCGCTTGTTTATCTTCGTCATCTTTTAATATTCGATTCAAGTATTGAGTTACTATTCTGATTGCACACAGTTGATGGGAATCCCAAACTGGAGCGGTCCGTCCCATCCCCTCCGGCTCAACCAGCAAGGATGTACCAAGGTTGCTACCCCAGATTAACATGTTTCCTTCTCTTATTAGTAGCGGCTTCTATGGCGCAATCCATGCTGATATATGGTTGTGTGTATACTGGTGCGCAATATCTTTGTATACTATACCCGGTGTATTGACTTGTCTGAAATGAGCAAATTTGTTTGACGTGAGGGTACGGCGACTGGCTGACATTTATTTGTATTATAAATATTTTCTCGATGCCCTCCTGAGATGAGTAAGACTCATGGAAAATTTTGTTGAAAATGAAGAGATGTGTGGGGTGGAAAGGTGTTCAATCAAACACTAATGTGGCAACCACATTATCTTTCATCCTGTCATCTCACTCTTAGTAATGGCACTGAGTGCGAGTTGGATATTACCATTGAACATTCCTCAACCTCTTCCCCAGCCTGCGTAGTTTTCCATGTGTAGAATTTTTGGCAGATCGGGATGATTTTGTTTACCTAAAAGTAAAGAAGTAGAGTACTATATTTTAGAGAATTATAATATCTTCTTTTTTGGACAGCTAGAGATTTATTATATCAAATACATGAATTTAATTTTACAGAATGATTATTGACTTCACGAGATTTTGATGAAAACATGTAATAGACTGCAATGCATTCTGTCAACTCATCTTTTTGGACTAGAAGTAATAGATATACGACTAAAAGGTGAAAAATTATAAAGGCGTTGTTTGGTTTGGAATGATGGACGAGGCACCTATAATTAGCCACACATATTGCTCAAGAACACTGTCCCCAATGATCAATATAGGTAGATAAGAGAACTGGTAGACAACAGCGAACCCACATGTAGTCAAAATGTGGTATGTGCCACACCTTACCTTTCGAAATACACATTAAGATAAAGTAGTGGATTGTGTTCTATGATTTGCTGGCTCCACCATTGCATTTTCGCTCATCATGTTAACAACATACCTAGTACATATATACTTTCTGAAGCAACGCCCGGCCGTTAGCATTTTTCTAGCTCCGCCGCTGGTTGTAGACATCCACTTTTGTGGCTTGGGCCGCACATTCTTGTGTTGGGCCTGTGTTTCCAGCCCATGAGGCGGAAGTGCCGCCAAGAGAATTTAGCAAGCAACCGCTAGGTCAATAAGCATAGCGTTTTTGTTGTCCCTCTCTGCCTTGGAGACAGGGAAGAAAGGCAAAGAAGGAAGAAGGAGAAAAAAGAAAAGGAAGAAGAAAGAAAGTGAGGCAGGATTGTCATGTCATCTAGGTGTTTTTCATTTTGACCATCTACTACAATGCACTTGATAGAAGAGTACATCTTCTTGAGAAGTTCTGAGGTGGTAGAATTGTAGAGATCTCTCCCTATGGTGTGATATCTTCTTATTTCTCCCTCTAGGTATATTATCTCAGATCTGGGTCAAAACTCAAGAAGAAGAAGAAATTGTATGATTGCTTCTTATAGTGGTTTGTCTGTGGTTAGCCCAGTGTTTTTTCCCTCACACATCGCGAGTGATTTCCACATAAAAATATAGTATTTTTCTTTTCTCTATCTACTTACAGGTATTAGCCTAGGTTTACACACTTTCCCGTAAGGCTTCCGCATATATTTCCTTTGTGTTTCATTGTGGTTGTATATCATATGTGCACACATTCCGCATCAAAGAAACATATTATGTCACACATTGTAGAAGACCCAATTTAAAGTACTTAAAGGCCACAATAAATATGAAGTTGAAGATCTCATGATAGATCTATGTCATAGAAGGTTAGGACACATGAATGGAAAGGCTTGTAGCTACTATCAAAGCAGGGGTTGATTTCTTTTAGCAAGGACACTGGTCTCAATTAATGTGATTCATGTCAGACGGAAAAGCATCAGTGAGTTTCTTTTAAAACAAGATCAAAGGTGAAATCAGCTGCTCTAAAGTTAGTTCATTCGGATGTCTATGGTTTGCTTGAGGTGGCTTTACTAGGTGGCAATAGGTATTTTGTCACGTTTATTGATGATACATCTAGGAAGGTGTGGGTCTACTTGTTGAAGATCAAGGATTAGGTCTTTAAGTGTTTTTAGAAATTCCATGTCTGGTAGAGTAGGAGATGGAGAAAACGCTTAAGTGTCTCTACACAGATAATGGAAGATATTACACCTTTAGGGAGTTCCAAGATTACTGCATCCAACAAGGCATAAGACATGAAAGGAAAGCGCCCGACGCAGCACAACATAATGGTACATTTAAGAGGATGAATCACACCGTAGTAGAGAAAGCCAGATGCATATTGAAGACTATACAGTTACCAAAGACATTCTGGGGCAAGGCAGTGAGTATTTCCTACTATCTGATAATCGATCTCCATTAGATCCTTTAGGGTTTGATATACCTGAGAAGGTATGGACAAGCAAGGATGTTTCTTATGCTCATTTATGAGTATTTGGGTGCAAGAATTATGCACATGTTTCAAAGAAAAAAGACAAAAGGTGAATGATAAATTGATACCACGTATCTTTCTTGGCTCAACAATTTGGCTACATGTTAGGGGATCATGTGAAAAAGACCAATGGAAGACAAAAAGATGTGACTTTTATGAGAATCAGACAGTGATAGAGCCTGAGAGTGTTGATGCATAGGCTGCATGATCATTTGATAGTTCTTTTGATGATGAGTATGAGGATGCTTCAACTTCTTCATAGGTGTTGTAACATCCCAGGATTTGAGGCCTTGGATAAGTTGATCTTAAAATGAATGATTGGACTACTCATATCACCAAGGGGTCAGTCGTCATTCCTGAAACTCTACTAGAGCCTAGTACTACTCCAAGCCGAGCACGCTTAACTATGGAGTTCTTTAGTGATGGGCTCCCGGAAAAGGAGGTGCACCTTGGTGATATTGGTAGTCCAATCATTCCTTTTAAGATCATGTTATCCAAGGCCTCAAATCCTGGGATGTTATAATCTCCCCCACTTAGACTCTTGACGTCCTCATCAAGGCTCAACTATATGGCCTCATAATCTGACCCCATTTCAGTACAGACCCACAATGGCCCATGGACACCCAGCTCTTGATCATGGAATACCAGCGCAAGGGCGGATCCATCTCGTCTCTGCAGATAGCCATTTCCAACTTGCCTGGACCACACAGCTCAAGACTGGCATGCCACATGCCCATGTGGGCCCCAACTACTGGAGGGGTTATGGCTCTGATACCATTTGTAACGCTCAGGCCCACTGCCCTAGGCTCTAGTAGAGTTTCAAGAATGACGACTGGCCCCACAAACCACCACTAGCCTTAACTGCTCACTTTATCCACACTCATGTGCAAGCCGGGGTCAACTTCCCTACTGGTCACCCATCCTAGTACTACTCCAAGTCGAGCACGCTTAACTATGGAGTTCTTTACTGATGGGCTCCCGGAAAAGGAGGTGCACCTTGGTGATATGGGTAGTCCAATCATTCCTTTTAAGATCATGTTATCCGAGGCCTCAAATCCTGGGATGTTACAAGTGTAGTCTTCGGATGATGAATAAGAGCAATATGATCACCCTGAAAATCAGGGTGATAGCACATTGAGTGTTCATATTCTAAATGCACAAATCACTAATTCAGATTCACATTCAGAGACTTCTGGGTAGGGAGAACAAGATCACCACTAGGTAGAGTCCTTAGAGAAGCAACTAAGGAGGCCTGACAAAGTTCCTCATCCTTCATCTTAATATCTGGTATCTTAGTATATTCTACCACTGATCAAGGGGATACAAAGACTTTTTAAGAGGCACTAACTCATAGACAGAGCACATTGGCATCAAGAGATGTTGGAGGAGATGTCTTCTTTGTAGAAAAGTGATACATATGAGCTTGTGGACCTTCCCAAGGACCAGAGAGCACTAAAGAAGAAGTGGGTCTACAGGATGAAGAGAGATGACAACATCAAGGATGTCAAATACAAATCCAAACTAGTTGTCAAGGGCTTTGGTCAAAGACAGGGGTGGATTTTGATGAGATATTTTCTACTGTTGTGAAAATGACTTCTATTAGATTGGTTATAGACTTGGTTGCTAGCCTAGACCTAGAGCTTGAGTAGATGGATGTGAAGATAGTGTTTCTTCATGTTTACTTGATGAGGAGATCTACATAGAGCATCCGATAAGGTTTTTAGGTCAAGGGGAAGGAGCACTTAGTCTGTAGATTAAAGACGAGTTTGTATAGTTTGAAATTAGCTCACATGTAGTGGTACAAGAAGTTTAATTCTTTCATATAGAGTCATGATGTAACATCCCTGACCTGGGTTATGTACTAACCCTAGGTGTTTTGTCTAATAAAGTTGATTAGATGTTTGCTCTTATCTGTTGAAAAGTAATTAAGGCTTTTGAGGAACTTATATTTTAATTCCAGTCCTTTTTGAATAATGTTGAAACATTGTTTTGTTAATAATAGACTAAAGTGCAAATTACCCAAGTAGAGGGGTTAACTTGCAAATTGCACATGTTAAAATGTTCCTCTGATGTTGAGATATCATAAGAATGAATAATATGTAGTGGCATGGTTTCCACAAGCTTGGGCACCAAGATAAAGCTTGTAGAGCAATCTTGGTGCATTAAAACCTAGTTTTGGTGTAATGTGTAATTTACCCAAAACCTAGGGTTCAATATGTAAAATACTACCTCTAGAGGGTCTCTCATGTTTCTTGGCATCAAGTGGAGTAAATAAAATGAGAGGGGTGCCTCATTTGAATTATCATGGAGGAGAGAGAATCTTGACATTAAAATAATCAATATTTAAGCACAAATGGCTCTTTAATATAATTTAATGCAAAAAGAAAGGAATTAATTGAGGAACCCTTCAACCAAAAGTTGAAGGGTGTGTTTACAATAGTTTTGACGAGCTTGTTCCATGCTTGGGAACAAAAATATCTTGGTTGAGTAGAAGCCATTCACATTAATATAATTTAAAGCAATATCCAATAAAAGGATGGATATTAATATACAACTCTTTAAGGTGTTTAGTTTCTTTTCCATTAATCCTTGGATAATGGAGAGGTTTTTCTTGGATATAGAAGATGGTTACGTGGCCAAGGAATGGAGGAAGCTTTGGTGGAATTTAGTTGGAATTAAAGAAGAAAACTCTCTTTTTCTATTACCTTGAAAACCATACACATATTCCTTATGTATATCTTTTCCAACAACACCCAAGGCTCATTTCCTTAGTTTCTTTTCTCATCACTTGCTTTGGCCGACCAAAGGAGAGATTTGGAATAGAGGAAGGATGACCAAACTATCTAGGTAAGTTTTGATCATCTCCTACCTCAGATCCATGGTGGAAACCCTAAAACAAAGCTTGATTCATGGTTTTCTTCACTTGGTTTCCATTTCTAGCAAGTTTGTTCATCCAAAAGTTGAAGGATGGACCTTGTACAACTTCTGGAGCTCAATCCACCATTAAATCCATGGATCTTGTAGCTTGAGATCAGTTCTAGAGGTGGGTTTTATAACTCTAACCCTTAAGCATTTCTAATGCATCCATTCCTTTAATAATCGTTAGTTACTTTCTTCCTTTGATACTCTTTTTAGTTCTTGCCAAAACATTCATGAAGAACAACAACTGTTCTTGCTTGAACAGAGGAAGATGAAGATGACATCATCATAGATGTTTATCCAAAAGTTACTTTATCAAACGGTTTCAAAACATTCTCAAACAGTTTCCCAAACCGTTTGGGAGCAAACTGTTTCAAACCGTTTGAATGCAAACGATTTCATCTAAACTGCATAGAAGCAAACGGTCCAAGACCGTTTGGTGGCTTTGACCAAGTGTTGACCATTTGGAGACCTGTTGGGAATAATGTAGGTCAATCCTCCATCAATAATTCTTGATTGGTACCAATTGGTTCACTAATTGAAGGTCTAACAATCACCAAAACCCTAATCGGGTTAGGTGTTGATTTGATAATTGGATGAGTTTGAAATTTTAGGTTGAGTGACTCAAATGGTCTCAAGACCATTTGGGGATCACCCAAATGGTCTCAAGACCATTTGGTGATCACCCAAGACCGTTTGGATGTCTAGGGTTAAGCATGGTTGATCAATTGAAGATCTAAAGGTATCAAGTTGATGTATAATCAATTGCTGATTTGGTGACCAATCCTAGGATCCAAACCCTAAATGAATGACATAGTTAATGATTATATGATGGGAAAACGGTCTCAAGACCGTTTGGAGAATATCTAAATGATCCCAAGACCGTTTGGGGGTAACCCTAGACCATTTGGAGGTCTAGGGTTGACTATGGTTAAGTGTTTAAATATCAGAAGGTACTAAGTTGAAGAGCAACTAATTGTTGACTTAGTGATCAATCCAAAGAGGTAAACCCTAATTGGTTGACTTGGTTTTTGATGTTGACTTAGGAAAACGGTCTCAAGACCATTTGGAGGTCATCCAAATGATCCCAAGACCGTTTGGGGTCAGGTCATGTCCAATTTGGATGATGGTTCAATGGTTTCAAATCAATTAGACTCACATTGATTAATGATGAAGGGTCATCGATTCCAAGCCCTAATCCAATTGATTCAAACCCCAATTGATGACCAATTGAGGGTCAATTGAGGGTCAAATCAGTTGAAGGTTGACCTAATTAACTCAATTTAATGATGGTGATATGTCCAATTGATGATTGGTTACATGTACACAACGATTGTAGGAATCAAAAATGGAAACCCTAAATCGATTTGATGGGTTGAGACCATAATTGGTCCTTGCGGTTTTGAGGAGGTTTGGACCAAACGATCCCAAACCGTTTAGGTGCATGCGGTTTCAAAACCAGTTGAGTTCATGCGGTTTCAAAACTGGTTGAGTTCATGCGGTTATAAAAGTCAACTATGGGCAAACGGTCTTCACCACCTTTTTCACCAAACGGTTTCAAAGGTTGTGCAAGACCGCATTGAGGTCTAAACGGTCTTAGACTGTTTGTATGTTTGTGGTCAAGATCGTTTGGGGTTTTTGTAGCCAGGATCGTTTGGTGAATAATTAACCAAAACCATATGGATACTCAAAGTGGTTAAAGGTTAAGTTGGTTAATTGTCTAATACAAGATGTAATCAAAGATGATTATGGTACTTGAATCTTAATGGGGTAAGGTGATTAGTACCCTCGGAATAATTAAGCCTTAATGATCATAATGATAATGACATAACCCATGATGTCAATTCTCTTTCATGTTGAGTTGACTTAGCCTAATCAAGGTTGAAGTAAATATCATCCTATAAGGGATGAGAGAGAAAAGACTTCTTATATGAATGTTAATCAAGTAATGGACTTTCAATATGAATGAATGTCTAATTAGGGAATGATCCATGAAGATGAGATCATGGAACCCTAATTATCATGATTAATAAATCATAACCCTAAGTGAGGGTATTAATGGAAGTAATCCTAATATATGATGATGGTAAGATCTTAATTCATAATGATGACATAATTAACCTTAATTCAAGGTATTTTGTTGATCACTCCTACTTGGGGTGAATAGTAAACCCTAACCTAGGGTGATGTGATATGAATAGTAAATCCTAACCTAGGGTGATGTGATATGAATAGTAAACCCTAACCTAGGGTGATGTGATATGAATAGTAAACCCTAACCTAGGGTGATGTGATATGAATAGTAAACCCTAACCTAGGGTGATGTGATATGAATAGTAAACCCTAACCTAGGGTGATGTGATATGAATAGTAAACCCTAATTCCAAGTAAAGTAAATGGACGTGTGAAATCCTAATTCTGGGTTATGCTTTAAAGCATGAAGCTCTATGATTGGATAATCAAATGAGGAGTCACTAATCCTATTTGAGCTTAAGGGGGATGATAAATCCATTTGAATTAAAAAGGGAAACTCTAACCCTGGTAAGGGCTTAGTGGTACAACCCTTGAATAGTGATGATATTATTGTTTTGCATTATGTTGGTATGAAATAGATGTATCTGTTATCATTTGTACTAATCATGCAGGATTTATGAGATATTGAACATAGACAGGTTAGAGCTAAGATGCTTTGTTCATTAAAAGTACTTTATGAGCTTTGTAAGCAATGTTATGCTATGTTGCCTAGTAAAAGGTAACAAAAGAGATTGATAGGTTGTAAGATCCATGTGAAATACTTGCATTGTAATTGTCATGTTTACACTGTTACATGACTTGATGGCATTGTGTTACCTATCAAAGTGGTATCAAGAGTTTTGATAATCTAAGGGTTTGAACACCCATATTCTTGAATCATGATGATGAATTGATAGGGGATTGAGATCCCAGTGTTATAAAGCTATGAAATGAACTTGATAAAATAGTACTCTTTCTTTATAGCAATTATTTTAATGGTACATTATTGAAAACATGCCTGATGCTAAAAATATGCTATAATGTACTTAAATAATCAAGCATAATGATATCATGTAGAACCCTGACAATACATCCATCATCGTCAGAAGTTGGATGATGGTGAAACATGTCTTCCTAAGGGAATTCCTGGAGGTCATACTTTTGAGTATGTGGGGGGTTATGGATGTGAATATCCTTACGTCCTAATGGAGGAATTGATGTGAGATAAACATTAAATCTCTCAATCCTTCATTATATGTATATTCCGGGTTGATGTATCACTAATCTCCCGATGACGTTGTTAATGCAGCATCGATGTGAGATAAATAAGAAATCCCTCGATTGCGAAGAGAGTACATCATGCCACTGTAACTCTAATAGCGAAGTTGCTAGAATACCCTGGAAAGCTATTTTAGCAGAGACACGAGATGTCCTGCATGCTGTTCCTCACACTGACTGAGAAGGATGAGGTCATAGAAATCCGGCTCTTCTGATGACCTATGTATGGTACCGATTTCAATTTCGCAATGGTTGATTGGAGTATGAGCGGTATACCTCATCTCCTCAGGGCATAAGTTTGGTTATAAAATGTAATCAGCCGTGTTGCATATTTGCTTAGGGTTGAATTATGAGAAATAATGATTGATAATACATTGTTTAATATGTCCTAGTTGGATAATTAGTATACATGTTCTTCATATTCCTTATTATATGAATAACTTGATATTCAATCAAGTTATAATTGAAATGATTGCATAAAGAATACTACTTTATTTAGTTATTCGATGAATTACCTGTTGTTGAATATTTATAATCCTACTGCTCAGTGTTATTTTATTATCTGCAATATCAATGCTTCTGGCGGAGAGTTATAACTCTCGCTGGGACAATTTTCAATTGTCTCACCCCCGTGGGATTCAATTTTTTAGGTAGACGCCGAGGAAGGAGAAACCCATCAGTGGGTGAGCAGCAATAGTAGTCACAGCAGCAACAATAGGGACAATGGTGAACTTCAGGTGGAGACACTGTCTATTAGGTTCTGTATATAGAAAGTCCTATGTGCAGTCTCTGTACTCTCAGGTCCTAGGAGTCAGTAGATGGTTTGATATAGATCTAAAAATTTTGGCTTAATGCCTCGAGATTTTTGTATACTAATCATGTACAGTTTAACAGGGCAGTCAATGTAATGACTCTCGAGATGGGATGATACAGAGATGTACTGATGTATCAGAATGTAAATAACTTACTTTGGTTCTTTATAAAAGAGTTTTACAGTTTGTGGATCTCTTTATAAAAAGTTTTACTTTTTAGTGATTTTTCAGTAATTCCGCTGCTAATGATTCACTTCCGCTTTGGTTAATCCTATTTTCATAAGTTGGTCACCACAATTTAGTGGTATCAAAGCTCTAGGTTTGCTGAGTCTACAGAGACATAGGACTACGATGGTTGAGTCTATTCTAGTGTCTTCCAGTCTATCTGATAGTGTCTTTGTAACGACCCCGCCTCCCGGTAACCCCCTTATTAAGGGAGACTGAAAGGTCGGTGCCGTTATCCAATTAACAGGATCAAAGGTTCAACAAATAATCAATAATAATTATGAAATTCTACTAACTAACTGGAATTTGGTATAAAATTAAAACTTTACTTACCTTTGAAAAACTTTGGAAGTCTATCTATCCAGAGCTTGAATCTACTCTATCTAATCCTCCTAGATCTTTATGTTTTATTTTCACAATGTGTCACTTTACCGTTTGTTCATTTCAGGGTTACACCTAAAACGTCGAAAAATAAAACGTCGGTCATTATATCAAAATATACTGGTATGTGGGGACAACCAAAAGTTTGCACATATGGATAACAATCTAATTATCACAATCAAGTTAATTAACTAGCCAATTTACATTTTCCAGTATGACATTCTCCACCGCTTTTTCCCTAACCCTGGCATACCCACCTTAGGGTTTCCTTTGCTAATGACTTAAGGCCACCTTCTCAATCCCGAGCTTGGTGCCTGATAACGCCAAATTTTGTGATATTTTAGACTGTTTTTCTGTTATCAAAACTACCCCTTTAAACTGTTTTCCTCTCTTTTATATGTACTTTCACAATAATTGGCCAAACAACGCTCTTAATCCAATATTTCCTTATTTTTGCAGATTTTTTCCTCATTTTGGTACATTTTGTCATCAATGAAGCCGTATCGGCAAACAAATAAGCTCCACCTGCATCGGCCTTCCAGACGCCCGATACAATCGCTGCCCGATAGGGTAAGCGCAACACAACGACGCGCGACATAGGGATGCCAAGCAAGAAGAAAATGACGGACGACACGTATTTTACCCGACAGGGAGCCTAAGCTCACCCGACAGCTAAAGCTTGTCGCCCGACACGGGCCACCCACCGGTAGGCACCGCTCGTCACGTAACCGACAGCCGACACCCTGTGCCGGGCGATATGTGTATCGGCTGTCCACCGTCCACGCGAATAAGGAGGACACGTGGTGCTTCGAGCACCATAACTTCCCCCAACCGCTGCCTATAAATAGCAGCTACATGAAGTTGAACAGACAGGTCGGAACAGCTCGGAACCTTGTGCAATCTTTGGAGGAAGCTGCGAGAGAAGAAGTATCGCGCCTGAGTGTTCGTGTCGGGCAACTCTAGGTGAGCTCTTCCCCGTCCCAAGAGGGAGGGGATGGTTCAATTAGGCCCGTCTCGGGCAACACTGTAGGCCGATATTGGCCAACGTGAATGAGCGACACGAGTGCCCGACATAGATGTGTCACTACTAGCCTGACACGATATCGAACCCGATACGCCCCGCCCGTCATGGCATGTCGCCCGAATTGAGCGTATCGGCTAGGGTCTTGAACGATACGATCGGCCGTCACGGTGTGTCGCCCGAGAGGGTGTGCCGCCCGACACTGTTGTATCAGGCTAGGCTCCTGACCGGTATCGGGCTGGAGAGCCGTTGTAGTATGTCATCCTTCTATATCAAGAAGACGATATCTATCTTTATTTCTGTCATTTAATTCTTTTACTACTGCATTGTAATCAACACTTTTATATGTTAGTAGAAATAGAAGAGTTCAATTATCTGCTATTTTATGCTTGGTACTCTTGTTGGATGATTGCTATGTTTAATATCTGAACTCTAGCTTGCACGTTGGATCGCATTTCAATTAGCTACCGAATCGTGTTTTCCCGTCACAACAGCCTTGAGAGAGGTGTTGTGGCTCTAGTGTTTGGTCCAATTCAGGAGTACGAGAGTGCCTGGAATCAGAGCGATTGTAGTAACCTTTCCACTCTAACCTAAGTCCAGCAACCTCGAGAGTGGTGTTGATGCTTGGTTAGAGGTACCCGCTCTGAGAGGAGGGGTACAGGATGCTCCTGCTGCCGCTTGTTTTACCGAAATTTTCTCCTTCATACCTGGTTTTAGCTTTAGTGTTATCTCTCTATTCCTGTTGCGTGAAAAATCCCTAAAAACTGCTAATGCTTAAAATCTAAGTTTTTCTCGTAACTCCTGTTGGAGATAGGGTTTTCTTTTATTTTATTGATCCTGTTCTGCAGTTCCCTTTTGGTAATTTTATCATCTCTTATCCTTGCCGGAGTGTAGCGTGTCGATTCTGCATTCTCAACACTACCACCCTTGTCCCTGTGTTCGACCCCGTATATCTACTTCGACCCCGTAAACAAAGTTGTGGGGGCCTAGAAGGATTCAAGTTCTAAATGTAAAAGCTCGACTACCTCAAATCCGCCTCCAATTTTAGGACGTGCGATTTAGGCCGGTCAACTTTTTGGTGTTGTTTCTGGGGACAAGGAAAAATGGCACTGTTGACGAATCCGAATCCAGTAACTACACTCCCGTGCCTCAAGATTAGAAATGAGCTTGACATCACTCTTTTCTTTCTTTTGTTATTTTACTATCATTACTCTTTGCACAAAATAATAATTCTATTTGCTGACTTGATTTCTCGTGCCATTCTAGGAACCCTAAAAAATGGTGACCTATTCTACCGACCGCTGACGCCATGCCACCCCGTATCGAGCCACCCCAGTCTGAAGGAGAATGCCCAGGGTGAGTTCGGCCCCATTCGCCTCCCCCAAACAATCTCTATGACGACGATGATAACCTCGAAGATCCAGAAACGGAGCATTTCGAGGAAGGCCATCACCGCGATAGACGTCATCGCCACTGGAGGCACAGAAGAAATCACGGTAGTCAGGAACGATGACGTGACGCCAGTGACAGCAACGACTCGCAGGAAGAAGAGAAAAGGCTGAGGGAGTTGGCGTCCATGAAGGCCAACAACTCCCGATGCCCCGTCGTTGTCCCCCGCTTCAACGCGGCAAATTTTGAGCTCAAACCGTCCGTTATATTAATGATCCAGAATAAAAGCTTCAGGGGAGTTTCTAAGAACGACAATCCGTACCACCATCTGGACGCTTTCAAAAATATATGCGATACCATAAAGATGAGGGGAGTCCCCCAAGAGGTGATTTACTGTAAGGGATTTATTTTCTCCCTGGAGGACAAAGCTCTATCATGGTATCTTGGGTTACCTCACCAATCTCTAAACGGATGGGGAGCTTTGGCTGATGCATTTGTTAACAAGTTCTACCCCATTGAAAGAACTGTTAGAAACAGGCAGAAAATAACCTCTTTTATGCAAAAGCCGAATGAAAGCCTCCATGACGCCTGGGAGCTATTCCAGGAATACCAGAGGGATTGCCCCCATCATAATTATAAGAAGGGCTTCCTCATCAACACCTTTTATAATGTCCTGACTCCCGAGAAAAGGGTTTCACTAAATGCGGCAGCAGGCAGTGACTTCCTCGGAAAGAAACCAAGCAAGTCCGAAAGGATCATCAAGAATATGGCCGAGTTCATGGCCGGAGCTGATTTTGATCGATCCGACAGAGGACAGGTCAAGAAGGTCGGTGAAGGGTCCACTCTTGAGTCCAGGGCATTGGAGTCCATCACATCGCAGATACAAAGAATCACCACTGATGTTAAGCAACTGTGAGAAGCTGGAGGGAAAGGCAAGAAGCCAGTTGAGAAGGTGATGAAATGTGTTACGTGCGGTGAAGGAGGACATGGGGTAGACAACTGCGTCTACACCCGACCAGACGCGGACAGTGATTCTGACTCGGAAGATGAAAGGACTGAAAATGTCTCTTTCATGAACTACAAAAGGCCAGATCACCCCGACTTTAACTACGACAACAAAGATGCAGCTAAAAACTCTCATCAGCTGCATATCTCGTCCAAGCTGATACAAGTTTTTGAGAAGAGAGAGGGGCCTGGTCAATACGCCAAGAACAACCAGTTCCAGTCAACGAAAGGAAACTTCCAAGTGTAGGGAAAGTATTAAGGGTCGAACCGAGAACAAGACAAGGGCACATGCTAAGCAAACGTGATTGGCCAGTTATTTGATTTTGTTAAGAAGCAAGATACGATCAACAATCAACTGGCGCAAAGTGCGCCATCAAATTTCGGTGTTTTGAACTCCTTTCAGGTACAACTGGAGGACATGCAGACGCATCAATGCCAGATCGACCAGTAGCTAGCTCAACTGGCTGAAATCGTGAAGAACCCGTCAGGGAAGATACCATCAAATACCGAGACTGCCAAGAAGGTAGATCCGTGACCGTAGAGGCAAAGATGAAGATGCAGGAAGAAGAAGCTGAATGCGTCCAGCTGAGGACGGAAAACATAGCGCTTCTCGGGAGGCAACCCGAGCTGTTTTCTATTAAATTCCTAGATTAGGACGCTTTTATTTTTATGCATGAAAAACACTACAAACATTATGGACTGTAATAAGGCCTGAGTCAGTGTGTGCGCCACATGTGCTGGATCTTCTGTTTTATGGGTCACCGCCTAGTTTTATCGACCGAGATGGGTAATACCATCTGAGGCCGGGATCTTAGTCTTTGTCCAATGATGTTTTACTCATCATCTGCTTTTAAACCGCTATGTTTTCAAGTTGTATCAGGCAACAGCTCAACCGGTGCTTTAAACGCACCCATATCAGGCAGTGGAATCTCGGGGATCGCAAGGGTCATGTCGGTTAGCATGCCTGGGTGGCGTGCACTCGTATCGAGCAGTTGGAACGAGTTACCCCAACAGCAGACGCGCGCTCCAGATTTACCAAGTTTCACCCCCAGTTGAGATTGCTATATTAAGGTCTGAGTTTTTACCATATCGGGCTACTTGCCTTATTGCTTTTACTCTCCCGTATCGTGATAAGACCTTGTGTGTTTGCTCCCGTGTCGTGCAAGACATCCCTGCTCCCGTATCGCGTGAAAGTTGTGAACACAACAAGGTATAGCCCGACGGACCTTATCACCCGGCAGACCATGCCGCCCAACACGATTTTTCCTTTTTAACGAGTAACTTATCGGTCTTGTGGTTCCTGAGCGGAGCAACCTTGTATCGCCCGACACACCCATACCGGGCGACATACCTGACGCGTATCTATCGCAGTATAGTCTTGTTTCTTTATCGCATGTTTGATCTTCTGACGTGCCGAGCAATACCTATATCTCGTGTCGGGCTCAAGCTGAAAACCTCGTATCGGCCGATACGGGGTGTGGATCATCCCTGTATCAGGACATACCTTATCGAGCATTCAGTTCAACTTCTTCAAAACATCAACACATCTAATTGACCAAGGATTTTTTTTGTTAATTAACAGAATGACCCGCATCAAGCAAACTGCAGTCCTTGTTGACAAGCACAGTAGGAGGATCTACACCGAGCCCACAGGAGAGGCACCCACTGTCGGGAAGAAGCGCCAGAATCCAGAAGTAGCTGGGCCGTCAACTACGGAAAAGAGGACTAGGGTTGGAGAAGTGGCGGCTCCAACTCCAACCCCAACATCGACAGCAGTGGTAGAACCTCTGGAATACTCGCCTGGGAGCTTCGTGCCAAGGGACGACGAGCACGCTTGCCGTTATGATGAGATAGAGACCAAGGTGTATAGGCCGAGCAGGTTCTGCCATGAAGCTTCATTTGCTGAGCTGGGAATCCTTGAGAGGCTGAAAGGCGTCCTCGCTGCGACAGAGCTGAAAAAGATCTTCTTTAGCTGATCTTCCTCGTATACTGGACTCACAAAGGAGTTCATGTCTTCTCTCCGCCGGGTGAAGAATTCTACTGCAGAAAGAAAAGAATATGGTAGAGCAGATAGACTCCAGGCCCGACTTTACAACTCGGAGCATGACATCTCCGAGAAGCTATTGAACAAGATCTTCTCTTCCAGCGAGGAGGAGAAGAATCTAATGGATAACGGTGAGAGAATCACCGAGGAAGATGGGTTCAATCCCGTGGAACTCTGGAACAAGCTAACCGGTGAATCATCATTCAAGTCGGAAAGAAAGGTGGTAGAAGTGCACTCCTATTTTTGGAGAATTGTGCACAAATTGGTGGCGTGCTTGTTGTTCAGCAAGAATGAGTCCAACAACATCTACACAGAATAACTCCATGTCATGTGGCATATGATGGAGGGTCGAGTGATCAATCTCGAGCGGTTCTTGCTGAACAGACTGCACCCGATGAAGGATGCCACCAAGGAATATTGTATGGATGGCATCGTCAACTTGATTGCGGCAGGGCTTGGGTACCCTAAGGAGACGCATAGCCTTTCAAGGACGCAAGGTGATGAGCTGATCGACACCAAGTACCTGATGAGGACTAGCATCGTAAAGAAGGAGGGAAGGGACTACTTCTACAAATTTTCAAGGACGAACATACTACTCCCGCTCCCTCGCTGCGCCACCTACGACGCAGAAAAGTTGGTCTTCACTACCGCAGAGATTGAAGGCTTGGCGGTAGATGCAACCTATGCCGCCACAACCAGAATTCAGGAAAGGGCAGCCACGAGGGGAGAACCGATTCCTCTCGACCCAAGGCGGGGAAAAGCTTTGGCGACCCGCGCCGAACGCACCACCATTCCAGAACTCCCAACGATAGCTGCTAAAAGAATTGTCGTCGCTCCTACTATACCAGCCACTCCCACAACAACAACTCTGATGGCTGAAGAAGACCCGGTGATCGTTGAGGTCACCGAGATAGAAACTACGGGAGCTGCCGTGGAAGAGACAGCCGCAGCCCCCAAAATTCCTATATTGCCTGAAGAGGCAGAGGAAGAGCCGCAACTGGATGCCAGTAATGAGGTGTTCACTGCGATCCTTTAGAGGGAGCTCGAGGGCGCACGGTTGACACCGAAACTTCCGCCGGAGTATCCTTTTGTAGCGGCTGGAGAGTTCACCGACAGTGTAGAGGTGGAGCAGCGTCCACCCACACCACGACCATCTCCACCCCGACAAGAGGGCAACGCGGTAGCAGCTGAAAGACCGTCGTCGCCTCGACCGGAGGCATCTGCATCGCTGATGATTCAGATAGACTCTACCTCGCCTGGTAGACCTACACACGAGAAAGATGTCGCGAGGATGGAAGGAAGACCCACCAGAACTCCTCCGTCGCTCGGAAAGATGCTCTGGCACGAGTTCGACTACTTGCGGGAGGTAACAGATATCAACTCAGCTATCTGTATTTCCCTAACCTGCAAGTTTGCATCTTTCCAAGACAGGCTGAATAGCCAAGAACGAGAGTTTCTGACTCTGAATCGCCTTCCCGGTGGACTAGAGGCCTTGAATTCAATGCTTCAGCAAGTTTTCCAATGCCTCGACAAGATCGAAGAGAGGCTGGATAGGAGTGACGACCATCCGCGTCGAAGGCAGCCGAGAAGGTCCCTGTCACCACCTAGCCGTGGGTCTCCTCCTTCTTCGTCAGTTTCCCCCTCAGGAACTGCATCCTCCTCCTCCTCCAGCGGGCGATCCTCAATGCCCGAGGAAGGGACGCAACCAATGTCATCCGAAGGAGCTCCAGCAGGATATAAGAGCTCCCTAGGCTTGGAAGAAGAAAACCCCTCCATCCCCCTAGATGAAGTCGAAGATGATAACAAAGATATCAGCATCAGGGAAGACTCGTCTGATGAATCTGAGGGAGAAAAGGGGGACGTGTATGCAGCTAATGAAAGACACCTCCCCCGAGGAAGACGCTCAATGGCGGACAGGTTCGTTGAGCCATCAGAGATAACTTCCTTTGAAATGGCCGACTTCGACAGAAGGGCCATCGGCTGCCTGACGGTCAGAGACCAGAAACTACTAAACAAGGTCCTAAGATCGCAGGCAGATGAAGAGGATGTCATCTGGAGCGACGACTACTTCTCCGTACGACGGGGAGCACTCCGCATCATGTTCCACTCACCTGCCGTCGTTGGAAAAAGACTATTTAGGGTCCTTGAAAATGCAATAATAGAGAATATCGATAGCAGGACAGGTCGGAAGAGAATATACAGTGCCACCCCGACCTTGGCAAGAAGGCTGATGTGGGGAGAACAAGACTCCACTGCGGTGGTCAACATGCTGCAGCACATTGACGAGCATAACCCTAACCTCGTGTTGGCACCGTACAAGCATCGCAACATATGGTTCCTCTGCGTGGCAGACCTAAGGAACCACGACGTCCGGCTGATGAACTGCAGCCACAACGAGGTGCCACACTCCGGGAACGCTTTCAGCCTCCTGGAGGACAAAAATCTGAGGCTTCTACTGCTGCGTCTTCTACGAGCTATCAAGCAAGGAGCCAAATGCCACGGCGGTGTTTGGAACTTCTACTCTATTCGTGACTTCCCCGTCCAGGTTGAAGAGGGAAGCAGAAACATTGCCTTAGTCGTCTTGCGTGCCATTGAGGTTCTCAATACAATTGGAAACTTGGGGGCCCTTAGGGGCACATGTTTCTATCGCCGCAGGGGCACATACGCCATGTTGCTGATTAAAGACGGACGCTATTTCCGAGACACAGGGGTACCTGATAGGCTGTTGGATAGCGACCAAGAAGATGAATCTTCACGATCCAGCAGCTCTCCAGAGAAAGAAGTAGAAATAGAAACTGACACCTACAGGGCAGGCAAGCCGTTGGAGACCCTGCGGAAAGTGCATGGGATGGAAGACCCTACTTCGCCTTAAACTACCGAAGAGCTGATAAAAAATTTCGATCGCTTCTCATGCGCTACGCTCACACAGGAGTAGGTAAATGAAATCCTTCTGAAGTTAACAGACTCTACCCCGACAGATGTTATTTACAAGGCAGGCGATATCATAGTCCCAGTTGATTATTTAAGGGACATGGTAAAAGAAGGAGGATGCTTGGCTGTATCTGTGGCGGCTGCTTACATCCAAATATTACAGCCAAGGTTCGAACACGCATACATAGATCATCCTATGCTGTTCAACGACGTTTGCCTAGCCGATGAAATAGGAGCAAAGATGTTTTTTCTGGCAGAGTTGGAGAGCGGGGTCCCTAGTCAAATTTTTCTACCCATCCTGCATTATAACCATTGGACGCTCCTGACAATGTACACTCGGCAACGAGCAGGAATCTTTTACAACAGCTGAGACAGCAACAAAAACCATCCAGTACCGTGTACATCAGAACCGTTGTCATCCGTCGAACGCTTATCTCAAAAATACTACAACGAGGTGGCAAAGATGATACAACCATTCCTGGAAATGCAAGCAAGCAAATGGCACGAACTCCAGTTCTGCCACCGCAGCCCACAATAGATTCCCCTATCTAACAACTGCGGCATCTTTGTCCTGGAATGGAAAGCAAATGAAGCAATGCTTGACCAGCTCCACCACATCAATTATCACAGAAAAAGAGGAGAATATGTGTGGGAGCTTCTATCTGACACATGCACGCTCATCGGATAACCCTCACTAGATCAAAATTACCCTACCTTATCTACTTCACAACTCTGGGACAGAGTGTGGAATAAGTTTGGGGGGGTACCATGTACGAGTGAGGGAGGTACAAAAGTTTTGAAAATTCTCTAATTTTTGTTCTTTCTTATATCATGTGTACATATACATATGTTTTCTCATACAACTTTTACCATAAAAATTTTGAAAATTTTTCTTATTTTTTTTCCTTACATATATACAAAGTCGCTATATTAGTAAAAACCTGATGCGCCTTCTTGCCAAGTTTGTTTTCTATGTGCTCAATGAAATGCAAGTTTTGTTATATCTTTCTGATAATGCTGCTTCAAACGAACAAAAGATTACGTTTTTCCGTGCCAAAAATTTCGAAAAAATGAATAATCTCGCAACAGCTAAGAGACGAGTATGGAGATGGAAAAAGCTACCCAAACAGCAAAAATCCTCTTGTTTCCCCTTACCCAATAAAAATCCCAAAAAGAGAAAGTAGCCTTATGAGGGTGAATAAAAGCATGAGATTTGTGCCCAATAAAAAAAAAGAAAAAAAAATATATACACACTTGTTTTCCAAAAGTACCCATCTTTAGGCATGGTAGATCCGGGGCAGTGGTACGTAGGATGTGAAATCACTGCTCTAAAGACAACTGGCTTGGACTGCAGGGACCACTTGCCCGTTAACGGACCCTTACCTGGATGGACTGATGGGAGACAAGAAAAACCCCAAAAAGCCTTAGCCTACCCTATACACAACTTTCTGACCCAAAAATAAGGCTGTTTGGTGTGTAAGCTAACTTTGGTATCATGCACCAAAGTCTCTCTGAAGTTGTAGAGAAATTTTTTACTGAAATAATAAGGCAGGAAACACAAGGTCTTTTGTTTGTAGTGGGGCAGCATTATCTCTAAAGGCATTACGATACTTGTTTTTACCTCTTGGCCTAAAAGCTACACAGAGCAAGAAGAAGCATCACTAAATAAAGTTTAAATATTGATTGAGGACAATCAAAACGCTAAGTTTGGGGGAGTTCATAATGCCAAATTTTGTGATATTTTAGACTGTTTTTCTGTTATCAAAACTACCCTTTTAAACTGTTTTCCTCTCTTTTATATGTACTTTCACAATAATTGGCCAAACAACGCTCTTAATCCAATATTTCCTTATTTTTGCAAAGTTTTTCCTTATTTTGGTACATTTTATCATCAATGAAGCCGTACCGACCCAAAAATAAGCTCCACCTACATCGGCCTTCCAGACGCCCAATACAATCGCTGCCCGACAGGGTAAGCGCAACGCAACGACGCACGACATAGGGATGCCAAGCAAGAAGAAACTGACGGACGACACATCTTTTACCCGACAGGAAGCCCAAGCTCGCCCGACAGCTAAAGCTTGTTGCCCGACAGGGGCCACCCACCGGTAGGCGCCGCTCGTCACGTGACCGACAGCCGACACCCTATGCCGGGCGATATGTGTATCGGCCGTCCACCGTCCATGCAAATAAGGAGGACACGTGGTGCTTCGAGCACCATAACTTTCCCCAACCGCTACCTATAAATAGCAGCTACAGGAAGCCGAAAAGATAGGTCAGAAGGTCAGAACAGCTCGGAACCTTGTGCAATCTTCGGAGGAAGCTGCGAGAGCAGAAGTATCGCGCCTGAGTGGTCATGCTGGTAAACTCTAGGTGAGCTCTTCCCCGTCCTGAGAGGGAGGGGATGGTTCACTTAGGCCCGTCCCGGGCGACACTGCAGGACGATATCGGCCAACGTGAATGAGCGACAGGAGTGCCTGACATAGATGTGTCACTACTAGCCTGACACGATATCAAACCCGATACGCCCCGCCTGTCATGGTGTGTCGCCCGAGAGGGTGCCGCCTGACTTGAGTGTATCGATCAGGGTCTTGAACGATACGATCGGTCGTCACGATGTGTCGCCCGAGAGGGTGTTCCGCCCGACACTATTGTATCGGGCTAGGCTCCTGACCGGTATCGGGCTGGAGAGCCACTGTAGTCTGTCGTCCTTCTATATCAAGAAGGCGATATCTATCTTTATTTCTGTCATTTAATTCTTTTACTACTGCATTGTAATCAACACTTTTATATGTTAATAGAAATAGAAGAGTTTAATTATCTGCTACTTTATGCTTGGTACTCTTGTTGGATGATTGCTATGTTTAATATCTGAACTCTAGCTTGCACGTTGGATCGCATTTCGATTAGCTACCGAATCTTGTTTTCCCGTCACAACAACCTTGAGAGAGGTGTTGTGGCTCTAGTGTTTGGTCCAATTCTGGAGTACGAGAGTGCTCGGAATCGGAGTGGTTGTAGTAACCTTTCCACTCTAACCTAAGTCCAGCAACCTCGAGAGTGGTGTTGATGCTTGGTTAGAGGTACCTGCTCTGAGAAGAGGGGTACATGATGCTCCTGCTCCCGCTTGTTTTACTGAAGTTTTCTCCTTCGTACCTGGTTTTAGCTTTAGTGTTATCTCTCTATTCCTGTTGCGTAAAAAATCCCTAAAAACTGCTAATGCTTAAAATCTAAGTTTTTCTCATAACTCTAGTTGGAGATAGGGTTTTCTTTTGTTTTATTGATCATGTTCTGCAGTTCCCTTTTGGGAATTTTATCATCTCTTATCCTTGCCGGAGTGTAGCGTGTCGATTCTGCGTTCTCAACACTACCACCCTTGTCCCTGTGTTCGACCCTGTATATCTACTTCGACCCCGTAAACAAATTTACGGGGGCCTAGAAGGATTCAGGTTATAAATGTAAAAGCTCGACTACCTCAAATCTGCCTCCAATTTTAGGACGCGTGATTTAGGTCGGTCAGTGCCTGGGGTCACCACTCATGGTGCCCTCTAGCTATGCAATATCATAGGCCACCTTCTCATTCCCGAGCTTGGTGCCTGGTCACCACTCAAGGTGTCCATTGGTCTACCCATCTGGGCCTGACCTTTGGCATCATCCATCAGGGTGGCATGTAGGTGTGATAATCCATACTTCTATTATTAATGTGATAATCATAGTGACTTTATAGTTTGCAAGTATGAACATTCAAACTGATAATTTGCATTCAATGTGATTAACCATCCAAAAAATCCTCAGGAAACTAAGGCGGTTATTCATAATTAACCACATACCTGACTTGCAGATTCAACAAGCTATTAATACTTCCATGCAAGCAAGTAATCCAAGAAGCAGTTCAACAATCACAATATTCCTGAAAAGCATACGTAACCTATTTACTACACTTTGCCAAGAATATTTCTATTTAATTGACTTGGATTCACTTTCTAGGGCTTCTAATCCGCATTAGGGTTTCATTAGAGTTCTTTGTAGATCTTTTTACAACTTTCCTCATTTGTATCCACAAAACCCTAAAATAGCAGTTCTAGGTGCAAAACCCTAATAACTCACATATTCACATTAAAGCCTTTTTTTAACATCTACTAGACTGAGGTTAACCTAACATCAATTTTATAAAAAGGACCTCAAATTATATCTCATGAGCAACCATTAACCTTAAGTTTGGGTTTCTAAGCTATTATGCATCTTCATGCGTTCAAACTCTAAAATAGGCATGATATCATCTTATTATACTCCACAGGTTATTATATCTCAAAGTAACATAATTAAGACATTAAACCCAACTTCTAAACATAATTAGGGTTTCTAAGTGTTTAATCATTCTTATTCAGAATAAAACCCTAAAACATGCAAGAAACATCTAGATCTGGTTGAAGTTCATCATTACGTATTTGACAGGTTATAATTACTCAATTTCATCAATTAAACACTATGAACTTAACCAATATGTTCAATTAGGGTTTCTTAATCTAATACATAAGCACTTTTCATTAGATTAAGATACTTTTGCAAATATGAACAGCTTCAGGTTCTCAAACCAATTTTAATGTGTTCCTCGTATTTTTCTGATCAAAATTGATATATTATACATACCCATTGGAAAATCCTACGATTTCTTACAAATTTCACAAAATAAATCATTTTGTGCCTATCAAAACGTGCCTAGCAAGAAAAAGGACCTTTTACCTTTTATCCACACAGACTAAATGGGCCAATGGCCAGCCACCAACTCTGCAGCTCGTCCTAGCAAGGTGGAAGCAGAGGAATAGGGTTAAAAGACCCATCTGTCCCTCCCTTCCTGCATTGGACTCAGGGGTAGCGTGGACTTTTCCCGCTACCTCATCCTCTACCTTGCGACCTCTCTGTTCGTGAGTCGGCTCCCATCCATGGTCAACCCAGAAGTTGGCCCTGTGAACCCATCCCTCCCTTTGGTAGGAAAGGATCTCTCTTCCTTCGCCTCACTCCGGTGAACTTCCTGACATCTTCCGATTCATCAGTGGTGGTCAGCATCATCGTGGCCGCAAGACCCATCTCCAAGGAAGCCGCTGGTCACAAACTGCTATGGGGTCGAGATCAAAAAGGAAATTATAGGCAGAGGAGAGAGTTTGAGGTCATGTAGCACCTAGCCAACAGATTTTTGATCTTGCAGAGGGGCTGGTAGCCCCCCTTTTATAGATCGGATTCCTCAGGTCGTTCGGGGAGCACCACACGATTAGGGATTTTCAAATTACTTGCCGAAAGATACTAAAACTTAGGATGATTCAGCACATTTTCCATCTTCGGATCTACTGGAGAGATCTCTAGTCCCACACACCCACTGAGTTGCAAGAAAATCGAGTGAAAATTTAACAAAACGGAGCTCTTTTTTCCTTTCTTGGCCGAGGTAGGTGACAAGCAGCCACCTTCAGATTTCATATCTGACGACCCAAATTCCACGCGCCAAGAAAATCATTTACAAACAAATTGGAAATTCGTGACATTTAATGTTATCCTCTTCACATTAGGAAATATTTCAAAAATCATATCTCCCAAACCGAGTGTTCAATTAATCCCAAACTTTGAGGGAAACTTAATAATAACTTTATCTACCTCTCTGCCGAAATTGGGATCATTATCTAAAAGAAATCATCCCTTTTCTTTAGGCGCAAGATATCACTTAATTATATATATATATATCTCACATATTTTCTATTTTCCTTGCAATAAAATTATTATTCTGAGTTCCTTGTCCCTCAAGGAACCTTAAAGACTCGAAATCCCATCTTGGGGATATACCTTAGCCTTTTTCCTTATCTTTCATCCTTTTTCTCGTAATCTTACTTTTTCTTTATTAAACTATCTCTTTTTGAGGATTTCTCTTTATCTCTCTTTTATTTTCCTTATTGGAATTCCTTTTAACATTAGGAATCCTTTGGATACAAAAATCCACAAAGGATAACTCAATTATACCTCTTTCCACTTATTTCCCACATTTTATCATTGCTTTCAATTTCTTTCTTAATAAAGAAATACTTAATTGATCTTTTCCTTTCATATTGCATTATCTCTTCAATTTTGGACTCCTTGGAACCCAAGGAACCTAAGGGGCACGAAATTCATCCTTGGATTACATTCCTTTGCCCTCTAGAGGTTTCTACCTCATTCTTTTCTCAAAAAACTCAATTATTCATTTACTAATTTAATAATTGAATTTCCTTTCTTTATTTCCTTGTTATTGGGCCCAATAGCCAATAAAGCCCACAAAACAACCATCAAGGCTATTGTAAACAAAATCCATTTATTCAAAATAAATTATATCAATATATGTTCAAATATCTTTATTATGAGAAATTACATTTCTCACCAATTGAACCCAAAAATTGGGGTTGTAACATCCTTCCCCTCTTATAAGAATTTTGTCCTCAAAATTCCATCAAGTAAACAAACAGTTCAGGACAAGCCTTTCATACATCCATCAGGGCTCCCATGTGGCTTCACCCTTTCCATGGTACTTCCCAAGAACCTTCATCATCTCATATTCTTCCATCTGATTTCCTTTTTTTTAACCTTGGTATATCATACCCTCATAGGTGACTCAGGACATTTCTACTTCTCAAAAGCTAAATAGGTTCAGGGCATCATCACATGGCTTTGGTATCTCACATAGTGCTCTAGATCAGACTCATGGAACACATTATTCATCATGTTATCCTGAGGGGCAAGGCTAAACACAACCATCTCCACCAATCCATCTCAAATGGACCCATATATCGGGGACTCAGCTTTCTCCGCTGTAGCTTAGAGGGGTTATATTTTCTCATCACATTTTTCCCATAGTGAACTGCATGTCAGTCTACTTTGCATCAACTCGTGACTCATGTCACCACTGGGCTCTCTCTCTCGACCATTACACGATCAAAGTGACTTCATCTACACACACTATGGTCCTTTTCTGACCTTCGTGAGGCCTCCTTCACCAACGTCATCTTAATGAAGTGGTGACCGACACAACCTCTCTATAAGACTCCTTGCATCCCGATAAAGGCTATGGTGGTTAACATCACATCTTAAGAACTGTCTCTATGTATCACCCTGAATGAGCACACATGCTGTCATTAGACCCTCTGGTTTGGATCATACTGTCCATTAGTATGGGGTGATAAACAGTACTATCATCAAGTTCATCATGCATCCACTTCTACCTCGTGGAAGTGAACTTTTGGGTTATACTCAAGAACTTGTAAACTCGCATCATGGTGTAGTTGAACCATCTCTTTCTCGATTGTAGTTCAACAGAATCTGTCTCTTGACAATACTCCTTTCTTTCTCATGTTATCTAGGTAAGGCGATCTACCATAACCCATTTTGCATATCAACCTTTCTTAGTCTAGGAAAGACTCACAACATCCACGGTGATGAACTCCCATTCCCTCTCTGAACTCTTTTTACTTTATATGCACCAGGTTACTGGTGTTCGTCCTTCACCTCCTGACTTGCATGGTCACATGCTACATGCAATATCATATTAAGCATCCCAAGTACTACTATCACTTACTATCTTTGAAGTATCATGGTGTTTGGTGATCTTAAACCACGATCTCTTGTATGTCATGATCCCTCAAGATCGATTCCTCAGAAACCCTAAACTACTCTTATCAGGGTTTTCTTACCTTCCTATCCAAAGAAGTGTATCTGAGGTTCTATCACCATCCTTTCACTACATCAAGGACTAAACTGGCTAACCAAACAACTATTAACTTGTTCAACATATCTTGTTACATTTGTGTGTTAGCCAAAACACATCTTCTTTCCAAACATAGGGTTAGCCCAACAACCTCTTCTAGCCAAACTGGGTAGCTACATCTGAACCAGAGCATCCATTACCACTTCTTATGTATTAGGTAATGTTGATGACATACACCTTCATGTATTTCACTTATCATCTCAAACTCGAACTCTAAGTCTATCTTCATTAAGACTACTCTCTAATTTCCTCATCATAGTGATCATACTCAACCTGGTATAACTTGTAAGTTCCACATTGCTTCTGCTAAAAACATCCTTATTTCTCTTACTATTTGTAAACCATCCATGTATCGTTCACTCCACAAGGGTATGTTATCATCTCTATCCTCATACCTCATAGCAATGTTCCAACTTCCATTATCTTTTATCCTTAGTGTAAAGCATGCATATTGTCCTATCTCTCACTCCCATAACAAGAGGAAATAAGCATTTGGATGCAGTCCAAACACAGAGTTCTTCCTATTCTAAGAGTAGAGATGGTACAACCGACCTTGCCAGTACAGTTTCAAATCTAAGTTGAAACGTGCCACATATGTCCCTACTTTACGAACATCTCTATAACAAAGTTACTTCTATGGAAAATTGGTCTTGAACTTAGTTGGTCCAAGCACAATCCTTGGTCATCTCCTCTAGGTCTATAGGGTGCTGGCACTTTGGGGTCATCCCTCTTCCCTTATGCATCTAGAGAGTTCCCTTCTCATCTGCCCTTTGGGTCCCATAAGTTCATGAAGGTGATCAATCTCCTTACCCATGGCCCTCAGACGATGATAGCTGTTACATCCCGACCCTATGGTCATGTGCAACTAGGGAATTAGGCAACTGCTACTTCCACCGGTCTTATCCCTACCTGACCCTAGGATAGACTTAGGATTTTAACATAGTACATGTCCAACTTAGAACCTTACCCAAGCCTTCATCATGTCTCTGTATTCTTGGGTTGACTTTCATCCCTTCTCAGGGATCATGGTGACATGCCTACCTTGGTCAGGCCCCATACCAGTTACCTCCATGGTAACACCTCCACATGCACATAGAGATGGTTATCTATGGGTCTAAAGGTTCATTCTCATGCCATGTACTCTTCACTTAGCTTTTCAAGATCCTTTGAAACCTTAACAAAATTAGTATACACCCTTCAAAAGGGTCCCTCTCCCAGGATGGGAGGAAACTATACCTTGATAACAACAGTCACCAACGTCCTTATGTTTAGGGTATACATCCACATGAGCATGCTTAGCCCTAGCAAGCTACTAAGACACAAGAAGACACCTACGAAACCATGCTAGGTCATACTTGTTTTCATCCTCAACATTAGACCGACTTAGTTGTGAGGGGTTCATCAAACATACCCTTAACTTAAGGGATTTCCTTTACTTATACACATGAGGAGTACCATGCTCGAAACTATAGAGACTCAAATCTCATCATGAGCATCAGATACACTACTTCCCCTCTTAGGCCTAGGGACCCTAGGTTCACCTCTAGGTGTCCGACTGCATGCTCAATCTCTTAACCACGAATCAAGCATGTCCAAGGTATGTCATGTACTTCTAGGATCCTTCTACTCGAGAAACACTTCGGAGTTGAGTCCTCTTTCAGGACAACCAACTAGGTATAAAGCCTCAAAACTGGTTACTTAAACCTCCTCAAAGTCTAAAGCAATCTTTATCTCATCCAGCAGGTAACCACTTATACCATAGGTACTAGAAGCATCATCCTTTCTCTAGGGTTTGGTTCCTCTAAAGGTAACCAAGATATCATCAGCCTCCAGGGATCAAGCATAAGGAAACCACTATCATCCACTTAGGTCGCATCATCCTCAACTCCCTACTATTCCTCATGTCTCAGAATCTATGCTTCCAACCTTCTTTCTTGGGTCTTGATTTCTCTCTCTAGATCGAACTCCACATACAGCCTCACTACATGAAGTTGGATCAAGCTTACAAGCATACTTATACATGGGTGATGCCTATGTTTAACTTATGTTTACTCGAGGTTATCCTTAGTTCTTTATGCTTACCTCATAAGCTATCCATCGTACTTACTGGACAAGGTTTCAACCTACTGTCGTACTACTGACGTACTCTGGGTGCATGTTATCCCCTACTTGCATAAGCCCATAGGGTTTCTATAGGTTCTCTTCTAACTTCATCCATGAAGGAGCCATCCTTCATCCTAACATACATGACCCTTTCCAGGGTTGGGTCGCCAAAGGTACTCGGTCAGCAACTTCTCATGGCTCGTATGGAAATCCAAAGGCATGTCCATCCAAACACTCAGTCAACCATGACATCTAACTCATCATATCATCTCTCTCTCTAACCTTCACTTAGGATTAGGGTTACCACCATCCTCAAATGATATGTTGGGTCTCTACCTTTAATGGAGATCTCTACCTCCAAGACTCACTCTCTCTACTCATCCTCCAGCCAAGGAGGTCTATCCTCAGGTCAATCCCGAGGGAAAAGACAACTCATGCCACACGACCTAAGTATGTATCTATTCCTTTATGCTTGCTCTATTAAGCTTATGTCCATGACATCTTATTTACATGCTTTTTATTAATTTGGTGGAGGATTCCTTAATCCTTATCAACCTTACCCATACCTCAAGAGGGTGAGGAGAAGAGAGGAAACCCTAATCCTTAAGGTCCTTAACATAATTTGAGTTGAGAAGGGATGAACAAGAGGAGAGAGTCCTAAAGGTATCTTATTTCGATTCATACCGTAAAACTTTGGCCAGGCAGTCACACAGATCCGGGAGTCCTCGTATTCCGACTAGCGGTGCGGAGGAAAATATTGTCAGCCCCCAGTCGTGATCCTTTTCTAAACACCTCTGTCTTTCGGGTAATCCTCTAATAACTCCCTTGGGTTCTACAAAATTTGTAAAATTTAATAATTATTAAAGATTAAGTGAGGAACCTTCGCTCTGATACCAATTGTAATGACCCCGCCTCCCGGTAACCCCCTTATTAAGGAAGACTGAAAGGTAGGTGCCGTTATCCAATTAACATGATCAAAGGTTCAACAAATAATCAATAATAATTATGAAATTCTACTAACTAACTGGAATTTGGTATAAAATTAAAACTTTACTTACCTTTGAAAAAATTTGGAAGTCTATCTATCCAGAGCTTGAATCTACTCTATCTAATCCTCCTGGCACTTTATGTTTTATTTTCACAATGTGTCACTTTACCGTTTGTTCATTTCAGGGTTGCACCTAAAATGCCGACAAAAAAAAACATCAGTCAGTATATCAAAATATACTGGTATGTGGGGACAACCAAAAGTTTGCACATATGGATAACAATCTAATTATCACAATCAAGTTAATTAACCAGCCAATTTACATTTTCCAGTATGAGATTCTCCACCGCTTTTGCCCTAACCCTGACATACCCACCTTAGGGTTTCCTTTGCTAATGACTTAAGGCCACCTTCTCAATCCCGAGCTTGGTTCTTGGGGTCACCACTCATGGTGCCCTCTAGACATCCAATATCATAGGCCACCTTCTCATTCCCGAGTTTGGTGCCTGGTCACAACTCAAGGTGTCCATTGGTCTACTCATCTGGGCCTGACCTTTGGCATCATCCATCAGGGTGGCATGTAGGTGTGAGAATCCATACTTATATTACTAATGTGATAATCATAGTGACTTTATAGTTTTCAAGTATGAACATTTAAATTTATAATTTGCATTCAATGCGATTAACCATCCGAAAAATCCTCAGGAAACTAAGGCGGTTATTCATAATTAACCACATACCTGACTTGCAGATTCAACAAGCTATTAATACTTCCAAGCAAGCAAGTAATCCAAGAAGTAGTTCAACAATCACAATATTCCTAAAAAGCATACGTAACCTATTTACTACACTTTGCCAAGAATATTTCTATTTAATTGACTTGGATTCACTTTCTAGGGCTTCTAATCTGCATTAGGGTTTCATTAGAGTTCTTTGTAGATCTTTTTACAGCTTTCGTCATTTGTATCCACAAAACCCTAAAATAGTAGTTCTAGGTGCAAAACCCTAATAACTCACATATTCACATTAAAGCCTTTTTTTAACATCTACTAGGCTGAGGTTAACCTAACATCAGTTTTATAAAAAGGACCTCAAATTATATCTCATGAGCAACCATTAACCTTAAGTTAGGGTTTCTAAGCTATTATGCATCTTCATGCGTTCAAACCCTAAAACAGGCATCATATCATCTTATTATACTCCACAGGTTATTATATCTCAAAGTAACATAATTAAGACATTAAACCCAACTTCTAAACATAATT
This sequence comes from Alisma plantago-aquatica, assembly GCA_963693085.1. Lineage (NCBI taxonomy): Eukaryota > Viridiplantae > Streptophyta > Magnoliopsida > Alismatales > Alismataceae > Alisma > Alisma plantago-aquatica. The sequence continues at coordinate 1,489,750,371 of OY856409.1, forward strand.
AGGGTTTCTAAGTGTTTAATCATTTTTATTTAGAATAAAACCCTAAAACATGCAAGAAACATCTAAATCTCGTTCAAGTTCATCATTACCTATTTGACAGGTTATAATTACTCAATTTCATCAATTAAACACTATGAACTTAACCAATATGTTCAATTAGGGTTTCTTAATCTAAGACATAAGCACTTTTCATTAGATTAAGATACTTTTGCAAATATGAACAGTTTTAGGTTCTCAAACCAATTTTAATGTGTTCCTCGTATTTTTCTGATCAAAATTGATATATTATACGTACCCATTGGAAAATCCTACGATTTCTTACAAATTTCACAAAATAAATCATTTTGGGCCTATCAGAACGTGCCAAGTAGGAAAAAGGACCTTTTACCTTTTATCCACGCAGACTAAATGGGCCAATGGCCAGCCGCCAACTCTACAGCTCGGCCTAGCAAGGTGGAGGCAGAGGAATAGGGTTAAAACACCCATCTGTCCCTCCCTTCATGCATGGGACTCAGGGGTAGCGTGGACTTTTCCTGCTACTTCATCTTCTACCTTGCGACCTCTCTGTTCGCGAGTCGGCTCCCATCCGTGGTCAACCCAGAAGTTGACCCCATGATCCCATCCCTCCCTTTGGTAGGAAAGGATCTATCTTCCTTCGCCACCCTCCGGTGAAGTTCCTGACATCTTCCAATTCATCAGTGGTGGTCAGCGTCGTCGTGGCCACAAGACCCATCTTCAGGGAAGCTGCTGGTCACAAACTGCTATGGGGTCGAGATCAGAAAGGAAATTATAGGCGGAGGAGAGAGTTTGAGGTCGTGTAGCACCTAGCCAATGGCTTTTTGATCTTGCACAGGGACTGGTAGCCCCCCTTTTATAGATCTGGTTCCTCAGGTCGATCAAGGAGCACCACGCGATTAGGGATTTTCAAATTACTTACCAAAAGATACTAAAACTTTGGATGATTCAGCACATTTTCCATCTTCAGATCTACTAGAGAGATCTCTAGTCCCACACACCCACTGAGTTGCAAGAAAATCGAGTGAAAATTTAACAAAACGGAGCTCTGTTTTCCTTTCTTGGCCGAGGTAGGTGACAAGCAGCCACCATCAGATTTCAGATCTGACGACCCAGATTCCACGCGCCAAGAAAATCATTTACAAACAAATTAGAAATTCGTGACATTTAATGTTATCCTCTTCACATTTGAAAATATTACAAAAATCATATCTCCCAAACCGAGTGTCCAATTAATCCCAAACTTTGAGGGAAACTTAATAACAACTTTATATACCTCTCTGCCGAAATTGGGCTGATTATCTAAAAGAAATCATGCCTTTTCTTTAGGTGCAAGATATCACTTAATTATATATATATTTCTCACATATTTTCTCTTTTCCTTGCAATAAAATTATTATTCTGAGTTCCTTGTCCCTCAAGGAACCTTAATGGCTCGAAATCCCATCTTGGGGATATACGTTAGCCTTTTTTCTTATCTTTCATCCTTTTTCTCATTATCTTACTTTTTCTTTATTAAACTATCTCTTTTTGAGGATTTCTCTTTATCTCTCTTTTATTTTCCTTATTGGAATTGCTTTTAACATTAGGAATCCTTTGGATACAAAAATCCGCAAAGGATAACTCAATTATACCTCTTTCCACTTATTTCCCACATTTTATCATTGCTTTCAATTTCTTTCTTAATAAAGAAATACTTAATTGATCTTTTCCTTTCATATTGCATTATCTCTTCAATTTTGGACTCCTTGGAACCCAAGGAACCTAAGGGGCACGAAATTCATCCTTGGATTACATTCCTTTGCCCTCTAGAGGTTTCTACCTCATTCTTTTCTCAAAAAACTCAATTATTCAATTACTAATTTAATAATTGAATTTCCTTTCTTTATTTCCTTATTAGTGGGCCCAATAGACAATAAAGCCCACAAAACAACCATCAAGGCTATTGTAAACGAAATCCATTTATTCAAAATAAATTATATCAATATATGTTCAAATATCTTTATTATGAGAAATTACATTTCTCACCAATTGAACCCAAAAATTGGGGTTGTAACAGTCTTCTTCTCATATAGGAGGAGAAGAGAAAACTAAAGATGTCTGGATCACATGATGAACATGTTGTTGTGAGTAGTGTCACTGCACCCGGAGGAGGTGCAAGAGACCAAAGGAGGGAGGAACCTGTGCCTGAACCACCCCAGTTCAATCCAGCTGACATGGGGAACCCAGCCTTCCAAGCCATGTTTGGGCAGTTTATGATAGCCATGACACACATGACTGATAGAATGCCCATGCCTGCACCTAGGGCACCTACCCATCAAGAAGGACAAGGAGTCGACAAGATGTTTGAATGACTTTTCCGAGTTGGAGCCACATAATATGCTGGGACAGCTGACCCAGCAGATGCTGACTTGTGGCTAACTGAACTAGAGAAGGCCTTTAGAATCCTGAACATCCCAGAAGCTGAGAAGGTTAGACATGCAGTATACCTTCTCAAGGGGAGTGCTGGTCACTGGTGGACCATTGATGAGGGGAAAAGGCCAGGTGTGGAGATCGAATGGGAAGTATTTTACATTAGCGAGTACGAGGCTAAGTTCATGGAGATTTTGCGGTTCTGTCCGCACATGGCAACTATAGATGAAGAAAGGATTCAGCATTTTGAGAAAGGATTAAACACTAAGTTGACCACCCCTGTGTCTACTCTGGAGAATAGGGAAAGATTTGCTACCTTTGTGGAGTAAGTCAGGAGGATAGAGAGGTCCGTGTCAGAGAAGAGACAGACCAAGAACAAGAAGATGTATCCCTAGTTCCAAGGATTCTCATCCAAAGGTTTCAAAAGACCAAGGTTTTCTATGCCTACACCACCACCTAGATTTAGTGCCCATACACAGTGGACATCAAATAGGGGTAGAGGACGAAGCTTACCACCAGAAGGAGCTTGCATCTCAGCATCTGTGTCGGTCACAGGACCATCTAGACCACAAAAAGGGATCAGGATTTGTTACATATGTGGAAAAGTGGGACATCTGATGAAGGATTGTAGATCCAGAGAGGTAAGTGTGACCCAACCCCAGAGGCAGAGTCAGCAAGGATCTCAGAGGCGACAGTTTCCAGGTAACACTAGAGGACGTGGACAAGCGTCCCAAGTTGGATCATCAACACCCACTCATCGAGCACCGAATCAACCATAAGAAACAGTGAGATTCTATGCGATGAATCCACCTGATGCAGTGATCAACCCTCAGGTTGTGACAGGTCAGTTGGAGGAATTGATGTGAGATAAACATTAAATCTCTCAATCCTTCATTATATGTATATGCCGGGATGATGTATGTGATGACCCTGATTTTAGGGTCTTGATACCCAATATGGTGTTTAAGGACTATAAATATTGTGTAGATGGTTGAACCCAAATTAAGTAATTGGTTATTCAATTGTTGATTCTTGTCACAATAAAATTCCAATATATGATCATGACACATAATCTATGTCAATGATGAGGAATATATTTCATTAATCGAATTGGGTAATAATGTTGTTATAATTTCATTCAAGATATACATGGATATGAATAGTCCATTAAGAACCCTAAGTCGTATGCATTGAAGTTGATTGGTTACAACTTAAGAACAATTGATCATTATATTTGACCATGCTACCTGCATATTATGATGTTATTTAAGGAATCAATTAATGGACAAACATTTAGTTTGTGGGCCTCCAAATTGGATGGAATGTACTTTAGGATATTATAATTGTATGTCTAAAGTCTCATACATGAATAGGGTTCCTACTTAAGGTATGCAAGTGCTAAAATGTTGGATACTTTGATTAAAGGAGCAAGGTTCCAATAACTTTAGAATAAAGTTGTGTGGCCAATGTGGTAATGTCACGCTAACATGGGTTTTGTGGGCAGTACGGAACCATGCCAACAATGGATACAGGAAGGCTGAATAGCTCCTTGGTCGTTACACACCTCCGCATATGGAGGAACAAAACACAGATTTGGTGCCTTCTAGATCCGATGAAGGTGGGGCAATCTAAGGGAATTTGTTGGCAAACCCATGACCTGTGCAATAGTTTGAACCAATCATACCTTCACTATACCTTGGATACCTATGGTATCAATACACTCCAGTTTTTCATGCTCACCTTTCTCCATCGTCTTTCTCATTAACCACTCACAGTGTCCATGGAATCCTCATATAAGGGGGTACACCTTCCCCTCGTCTCCACATCTCCATGGGTAGTCACAGATAGGGGAAGAAGTGAAGGACCGTAGATGAAGGTTTCTGGGAGAGTAGGAAGAAAGGACACATGTTGCTGATGTGTTTTAAGTACCGCCAAACCAACAAGGAGTTGCAGGTGGGGGATTTTCTCCTTGCCATCGAAACCCTCTTCTCGTGTGGCAGCCACCAGAGTTGTACAACCTAGGAGGAGCATGTGTGTGGAGGATGAAGCTCCAAGATGAGGTAGATGAGGTTCATGTCACCATTTTCTGAACTCCATCCTCATGGAGGCACCCTACATCTCACACACAGAGAAGACCACGACACTAAATCCTACTTTCCCATTCTCTCGCCCACCACAGCGGAAGATGCAACGGAGATGCCTCGAGTTCCTCAGCCTCCCAGCCTTGGGCGATGCGCCTGATCATAGGAGGAAATAAGGCCCACCTCGACTCATTTCTCGCCGAAGAAAAGGCTCACAACAACGACATCTTCTTGCTCAGATCAGAACTGGCCATAGCAGACCCTCACGGTGGAGAGAATGTGGGTGCTGGGGGCTTGTATCCGCACGAGATGTTTTGAGCCATCATGTTCATTACCGTCTGAGAATAGAGAAGGAGATCGATTGGCCGACGAGGGTCTTTGCCCCTACAGAAGCTGCTTGAGTCCAGATTAATGATAACCATGTGGTATCTACAGAAGATGACGGTGGTAGCAAGACCAGACCCTCCTGGGATTTGCGGCTACAACTACTGTGCTATGCCTTGTTAGGAGACAGAGTAGTAGAGAGGGGAATCGCGATGCGAAGATCGTGAGGAGAGAGAGAGAGATCTGACTCACTGATCAGCCGACACAAATCCAAGGGGACCATCCAGTTTAGGGATGTTGAGCCGCATCCCACTGTAATGTCTAGGGGGCGAGCACCCAGGAGATCCCCGATATGAGATCAATGACCCAGACAAATCCCAAGTTGGTAAATCCCGTCTTAATTTACAGAAAATGTTGTAATCTTGTGAAATTCATAGAAAATAGATCCCCTGGCCAAATAATTCCCACAAAATACCAGTAGACTCATAAAAATGCTTAATTTATTATAAAACACCTAGATCAGAAATTACTAGATGATTCTTCTTTTAGTATTAATTAATTATAATAAATGGTATCCAATCGAAATAAAATCTCATAAAATCCTTCTAGAAGCCTAATTATGATTGAAACTGATTTATAGACTCTGATTGATTATTATCACAAAATAATAGGTCTTTTCTAATTAATGATTAATTAATGGTTCTTATCCTCATTTTAATTTTAGAAAATAGGTCAACCATCAGAAAATTATGAAACTTGAACCAGACCCTAATTATGAATGTAGGTCAGTAGAAAAATATCAGAGACAATGTTAGGTCAGTTTAAACCTAGGTTTTTCCTAAACCCTAACTTAGACCAAAAATAATAATGACATAATGAACCATTGTATTAATGACGATTAATTGTTATTAATCAGGTCATGGACACAGTTTTAGATTATCATGGATGTATAAAGAATCTCTGAACTCAGGTACATGGTTTATTAAGTATAAGACTAGTTTTCTTTGGCTGCTTATGATACAATATATCTTGTGTGATACTACTTGCTTATACCTTGTTGGTTGAACTACTATACTATATGCTTTGCCAAAACTTAATGAAACATAAAAGGACATTGTGATGAGTTGTAGCTATTAATGCACATGGCCCAATATGGATGTATGTTGCCTAACATGGATGTATGATGAATTGCCCAGGTTAGATGTATGATGAAATAATTTTTGCCCATACTAGATGTATGAGAAGTGCTTATAAAATTTTAGTACAACTACATCAAATGAAATGTATAAAAGAGGTTTTTACCTAATTTTTCACCTTAAGCAATGGTTTTCTTTTCTTTCTTCTTTATTCAAGTATTTTCATACATGAAACCATATTATTGTATCTTTTACCACGTACCAACTTTATGTTGATGATTTTGTTTCTCGTATTTTCTAGGTTCAGAGCTAGAATGGGATAAAAGAATAGGATGTGAGCAAGTTGTATAGGTTGTACATATTGTCTAAGATCCTGCTAGCATACATGTTTAGACTTGTGTAAAAATTCTCTTTCAATATGCAATTGTAATTCATGTTATAATTTACATGTTAAATGTTGAGAATGTTATGGTGTTTGTTATATTGAACGTTCATGTATGTGTATTGTGCTTCTGCATCACTCTCTGAAACGATTGTCTAACATTTTCAGATTTGTCCTCTCGAGCCTTCTAAGTCTCAAGGTGGTAGAATCCTGGGACGTTACAGTTGGTATCAGAGTATGAACAATAGCTACACCTAACAATTTCTCACCATAAAATATAAAATTAAATTTCACCTTTCACTTTAAACCCTTGAAACTTAGTAAGTTGTTCTATAGGAATAAGGTTTGACCTAGCCTCTAGGTTAGAACCTAGATGTTCGAGAACTAGGTTTAGACAAGTGTGTGAAACCCTATCCATATAGAGCTCGTATGTATAAGGTTTCTGCACTAGTATACACCTTGTTCTCACCATTTCATTAGGTGACATGACACTAGACTATCTACTGTGTGTGGGACACTTGATTTTTCTAATTTGGTTTTGTTTTCCAATCGGCTCAAGCCTCGACAGTTTTCTCTGACGTCTTCTTTCTCGGAGGAAAACTAGATAATATTTTATTAAATATATGTAAATATAAAATGTGTCCCTCACACTGGAGAGTAGTTAGTGTTCATGCAATCTAAGTGAAAGGGAGTGACATCAGTCTAGAAGAGAGAATAGATCTAGATTAGATGTCTAGAGCCTCATAAGGTTATGTTATAGATAGATAGACAAAAGAAAGATGAAGGAAATAAGTATATAGAATGTTACCTAAGTTGATCCATGATGGTATAAGTTTCCTTATTAATATTTGAGTTATATATGAATCGAATCCACTCGTGGAGGATCTATGCTAAGTCGTGATGATGAAAGTACATCCTCTTTTCCTACATAAGATAAGCTAAGTTAAGATAGAGATGAGTATGCATGCGCCTCAAGCTCTTATATAAGGAGGATGTCTAGTGGTAGGATGAGATATGTGGTGAACTCTAGAGAGAGTAAGACCCACAGGGAGAAGGTCATAGGACCTAGCCTCCAATATATGAGATATGTGTTAAAAAAATGTGTCCTACACTAGATTACTCTTGAGTGTTGAGTTGAGACCTTATGCATGATTCAAATGTAAATGTGAGAATTGGGTAAAAGAAAGGGATGGGTAAATGACCCATATGATAAAGTCAATCCTTTGGCTTTGTTAGGTCCTATCTGGAGTGACATATTTTGTGAATCTCATCATTAGTTGTAAGTGAGGTAATATATGAACTCTAGTTAGGAGAGTATGACGCTTTGTGCAAAAGATACTCAAAATACATGTTCTCCCTTCTTCTTCTCTTTCTTAATATATGATGATACAAACCTCACTTGAGCTATATAGATGATTTATATATGAGGAGACACTCGTATAAGCTTGACCTATTTTTTTTCCCTATATCATACATGTAGCACCCAAGATTGAAATCATGATAAGTTTGACTTTAAAATATTCTCTTCCCCTTCATATGAAATATGAAAGATATGATGCTGAGATCATGGGATAAACTTAGTATATTCTCTTTTCCCTTCACATAATACATGCAATACATGAAAAGTTGAACTCATGAACTTTATATAAAGATATTTTTGGATCATAGGATATGTGATCAGAAATATAGTTTGTAACTTCGATCCTTCTCAATGTATGCTTCTAAGTTGAGTATGAATATCACATCATAGGGTGAAACCCTAATGGTCAAGCATGTTACGTAAGACCTTCTTATGTAGAAAATTTCTTATATCAAGGATGAAGATAAATCTCCTCTAATGCTGAAATCATTGTAAGATGTTGATCATAAAACATATTAATGATGTCAGATTTGAATGATCTGAATATCATGGCATATGAACGAATTCCTCATGAACATTAAAAGTATGAACAAAACTTGTACCCTTAGAAGTGATGTAACCCTAAGATATCATAATGTCATGTTAGGGCTAATACATTAAGTGATGTTTCTACATAAATAAAGTGGGGTGGACACACCCAAGAATCTCTAGACCCTAAGCTGACAACTTAGAGTACATGTAACAGTGGCGGTCTTAGAACCTAAGCAATGATGATGAATATGAGGTTGATCTCCTTGATTTCACCTTAAATATGAGATTAGTTGAATTTCAAGGATGAAATTTCATATAAAGTATGGTGAATGTGATGACCCTAATTTTAGGGTCTTGATACCCAATATGGTGTTTAAGGACTATAAATATTGTGTAGATGGTTGAACCCAAATTAAGTAATTGGTTATTCAATTGTTGATTCTTGTCACAATAAAATTCCAATTTATGATCATGACACATAATCTATGTCAATGATGAGGAATATATTTCGTTAATCGAACTGGGTAATCATGTTGTTATAATTTCATTCACGATATACATGGATATGAATAGTCAATTAAGAACCCTAAGTCTGATATTCAGTGTGCTATTGTCTTGAGCAAGAGCAGAATGCATCATGCACGGATGAAGCACATTGATGTGAGGTATCGTTACCTTTGTGATGTGATTGTAATAAGTTCTTAACTCTGAAGATGATCCATACTGAGAAGAGTGCTTCCGGCATGATGACTAATGTGGTGACATGAGACAAGCTAGAGATCTGTAAAGAGCTCAGTGGAACACATTCCCAAAGATGATTATGTGATGACATTCTCCTCTTTGGGATGGAGGGGGAGAATGCAAGGCTTGTATTTCCATCCCATGAGGCAGAAAGCCCATTAGGGCATCGGATTCAATGTTGCAGCATGGTAAGGGTTATAAAACCCATTCTTGACGCACAACAAGGGTGTTTCCAAGAGGAATTATCCAGCACCCTCTAGGACAATAAGTAGCTGACAAGACAAAGTAAAAGGCAACATTTTTTGCTACCATTTGCTGCCTTGGGGACAAGGAAGAGAGGCAATGAAGGAACAAGGAAGAAAAAGAAAAGGTATAAGAAAGGAAGAAGGGAGGGATTTCCAAGGCTTCCGAGTGTACTTCTTCAGGCCATCTACTACATTGCACTTTGTCAAAGAGTACATCTTTCTGGGAAGTTTTAGGGGGGTAAAATTGTAGAGATCTCTCCTTACAGTGTGGTATCTTCTTATTTCTCCTTCTTGGTATATTATCTCTAATTTGGGTCAATACCGAAGAAGAAAAATTGTATCTTTCCTTCTTATAGTAGATTTTCCTATGATTGGTCATGTGGTCTTTCCCTCACACATTGTGAGGGTTTTCTACGTAAAAATATGGTCTTTTTCTTTCCTCTGTCTGCTTGTAGTTTTTATCTTAGGTTTACACTCTCATAAAAAACGCTTCAATATCTATTTATTTTTCATTGCATCGTGGTTGCATATCATTTGTTTACATATTCCCCATCAAACAAACCTATCATCTTGCACTAACCTGCCTTGGGCTTGGGCAAGAATGGTAACCTTTGGTGGAGAAGCTAGAGATCCATCCTATATTCATCACCACGAGTGACAAGACAATTTTGTGGATATTATTACCATGTTTTGGGATACTAAGGGGTTTATACAACCCATCCTGCACTATATTAGATGAAAAGAAACCATCTACACCCTTTTGATTGTTCCAAATGAATTGTCCCTCTCTTTTTTGTTTTCCACATACTACTCAGGTGGCCAAAAAGTGAGCTACCACCTCCTTTTCCCTATCTCATGGAAACTAGGAAAAATTGCCTTGCCCAATAGTACTATGAGCCTTCCACACCTCATTACAGTTGGTTAAATACACCTACACTCTACTATGGAGCTATCTCAAATCCTTTCACTAAAGAGTCTAAGGAGAAGAGTGGGAGGAGAAAATGAGGGTTGGTTGTCCCACCACAACCAATCACCCTTTTTCAAGTGTTCATGATAAATCTTGCCCATCCTTCTTTCACATGCAAAGGGATATAGAGATTTTAAGCCTCCTAAGAGGTCATTCTTTTATTCCCCCTCCCATGAAAATATTATCGTGCATTAGGTTTAAGGAGTAAAGAACTGTGTATGGGCATGGTTGTAATTGGGGTATATATTTATTTTGGGTTTTTATTGCAATTCATTTTGTTCCAGAACTAATAAAAATAAAATTGTATAATACAAATAAGAACATTATCAGATATAGTGAAATGGTATGTGGATAGGTGATACAATGAAATAGAATACTATCTCATTGAGTAAGTGAAGATTAACTCAATAATCAAAGGTCACATAATCTACAAGTCATGAGACAAAGAGATCAATATTATATTTCATACATACAACACAACAAGCCACTTTGGGAAATTTTGAGGCAATAATTTACCAAACTAGTTATGAGCAAGGAATATTATCTAAGTGAGTTAGTAGGGGTGTAAGACCCCTGACCTAGCTTAGTGCTTGATCTTGTTTACTTTTTCTTAATAAGATGCTTACACCTTTGTCTAATCATGTGATGTGTATTAATAACATGTGACATGCTTGTGCTTATAGTCAGGTCTCGTTTGCATGATGTTTGAGCTAGTTGTGTTATATGTGTGCTTGTTTGGGACCAAGTTGCAATTTACCCATGTTGAGAGTTGTAGATTGTCATGTGTTGGATGTGCCTCCTTTGTTCTAGCATCATGAGAGAGAGAATGATGCTTAGGGGTGCCTTTTTGTACCTTAGATGTTGGGGTCGCATCATGAGTGGATGTTTAGGGTTTGATTTGATTCCATGTGTAGATGGTTGACCTTGTTTGAGTGTTGACCGTTTAATTTTATTTTTAGAGACCCACCATCTTGTGACTTCGAACTTGGTGCTTCCGATCGATGAGGTTTTGATTGCACCTATTGATCTTGGGGATCGAAGAGCCAATGAACCCTAGAATGTTTTCAATGTGATCGATGACCCTTCTTTGTTTCCTTTGACTGGTGAGCCTTATGGGCTATGTTTCTCTTCGACTGATGGTCCTTTGGACCAGATAAGGTCATTGATCTGCCTTATGATTCACGGTCTTAATTTCATACATAGTTTTAGTGGTTGCATGGATGTTTTATGATGGACAAGTGGCATGTTTAGTTGGACACCTAACCTTCCTTATCTCTCTCCTACCCTTGGATATATATACCTCCATCCTTGCATGCATATGATCCTTTTGCATCCTCTAATTGTCTCTCATCCACTTTGCTTCTTGTAAGAGAAGGAGATCATCCTTGGATTAAGGAGGTTGAACCTTGTATGCGGTGATCTACAATTGAAGCATCTCCCTTTGTTGATCCTTGTGCTTGGTAAATGGTTTATCCTTCTTGATCTCATTTTCTTGAAACCCTACCCTCTCTTTTTCCCCTTGGCCAGTCTGTGGTTCTCCATGATGTTCTTCTTGAGGAACTTGTCTCTAATAGAGGTTGAATCCATGGTCTTCCATAGTAGTACCTGTGTGAGATGGAGATATCCTCTTTCCCCTTTCTTTTCAGCTTATGTTTTGTACTCTTTCTTCTTTGAGCACCTTTTGTTCTTGGTTTGTTCTTCTTTACTTGAGGTGATCTTTCTTGGTCGTGGGGTTGATCAAAGCTTGGTGTATGTTCTCTCTCTTGGAGCTTCATGGCTTGAGAGTTCATCTTCACCTCAATGTGGGTTACATAACTCTTTCCTCTACCATTGTTACACCTTAATATTACATGCAATCTCTTCTATCTCAAAATGTGATTATAAGATGCTTGATTAAAATACATTGTTTTAGGGTTTATTATTCTGTAGTAACCTTGAATAGATTAGCTCTTTCTCTTAAACCCTAATTCTTGTACTTGAGTTTTAATGGATGGTGGAAGTACTAGTTTCACATGAACATGTTTAAACATTGGTTTCTTGTCATGGTTATGGTTCAGTTTCTCTCTTTTGGTGATTGATATTTTCTTTGCATGTGATGTTTTAGAACGTTGGTTTCTCCCTCATGATCATGGTTTTGTTATCCCCATGTTTAGGTGATCGAATTATAGGGGTTTTGATGATGATTTCCTTGATATACTACAATCTTTTAGGTTTCAGTTTCATGTTCATAACCCATTTGTTTTGATCATGTTTTGAAAATTGATTTTCTCTCCCTTGATGATCTTTGTGATGTGGTCCAAGTGGTCAAAGGCTTTGTGATGGTTTTTGGTTATTGAGATGTCTTCCTTGATTGGTCACATAGATGACCCCTTGTTCTTCAGTCGATGAGGTTGTCTTTGTTCTCTTTAGTTGGATGACCTGGTTTTCCCTTAGACCTGAGTGTGTTGCTTTCCTCTTTGACCTAGGTGTGATGTTTGTGTTTCTCTTTGATCGATGGTGTCTTGTGTTCCCTTCAGTCGAAGGGGTGATGATTGTGTCTTTTGTTGTTTGCTTTGGTGATGGTCTTCAACCATGTTCATATTTTCTCTTTGATTGCATGGCCTTGGGACTTGCATATTCTTCAGTCGATGTTCATCCCTAGACACATGGTTGCCTTGTGTTGTTATCTAGTGATGAAATGGTTGCCCTAATTCTTTCCAAGAAAATGGGAAATGATGATAATGAGGATGTATTGATAGTTGATGTTTTGAAAACCCTAATTGAATAATTACGAGTAACCCAAACCCTAATCTTGAATACATGATGTAATGCTTACTTGCCTGAATGGCTAGCATGTATTGAAGTGTTTTCTCTCTCCTACTTGTGTAACCGTAATGTTTCAGGTTGAATGGACATTATAGCTAGTGATTGCTATGGTATCTCTTATGTGACACAAGGAGATGATTATAAGCCTTGATGAGGCATGGTGACTAATGATGTTCCCTATAAGAACAAGAATAGTGTGAAAGTGTTGATGACCTTAATAATGTCTTTGCACCTAATGTGAGGTGATATCATATATTTATGTGATGAGTGATGGTTGTCCCACAATGATGTGATGATGGTGATGGCCTTATGTAAGGTAGGGAGCCAATATCATGTGGTGATGTGTTTAGTTGTATGCTTAATATGTTTTATATCTTTTGAAGTTGCAATCTACCCTTATCTTTGTATAATTTGTTTAGTGTTTGTATGTTGTAACTTGTTTGATGCATTAAAAGATACCCAATTAGCAATAGTTATTCAAGTGAAACCCTAATAATGTAGTTTCCCTAAGCCATAGATCCATCTTCAACGTTAGTACTTATTGGATGGTGAAACAAGTAATTCTTAAGGAAAACTCGGAGAACATATTGTTGAATATGCGGGGGTGCTAGTTGAGGGTATATGCTTGCATCCACAATTATAGGTTATGGAGGATGAATGTAGTCATTCCTTGGAAGGAGAATGTCTGTGGTTGTATCTCAGTATGATGTGATAGAGGACAATTGTAGTTGTACCTCAGATGATTGGGTTTGTATAACCTAGTTACTAGTGTCGTGCCAATATACCAAAGAGGATTACACTATTTTGTAATTGGAATCTATATGTCACTGTGGCAGACTCATACTGATTGAGGGTTTGGGACATCATAGGAGTCTGGCCCTCAAAGATCTTATATGGCACTAATTTTGACTTAGCATTGGTCAGTTGGAGTATGAGTGGTATTCCTCATCTCCACGGGAAATGAAAGACATAATACAAATCTGTACTTATTAATTTATAATTTGCTTAATCTATGTTATCAAATTTATAATTTTCTTAGGTTTAAATGTGAATCACATTGGATGTTACCCTTTGCCTTGTTTCCTATACTTATTCATTTATAATTGTTATACGTTTTCTACATATTCCTTCTAAAATTAAATCAGATTCTACAAATCAACTGTAGCTATTTAATTTACTTAATCTATGTTATCAGTTTTACTTATTCATTTAATTGAATATCCTCATAGTGTTGAATCTGCTATATAACCTTTTGTGTTAACAATAGTTGTTGATGGAGAGTTATATCTCTCGCTGGGATGTTGGTCTCACCCCGTGGGTTTCCACACATTTTTAGGTGGTCATGCATGACGTGGTAGAGATTGCGCAGTTGAGGAAGACCAGCAAGCAGATCAGTAGTTGTTGAAGGTTGGATATGCTACTAGTGTTTTGTAGTAGAGTCCTATGTGTCATCCCCATTCTCTTAGGTCCTTGGGAGGAGTTTTTATATGTTGTACATAAATACAAGGTTTTTGGAAGTATGCCATGGTTGTACCTATATGGCTTGTATAAGTGAACATGTTATCTTTTGTAACAAATTTGTGACAGGATAGCCACTGTATAGTGATGTTTATACCTTTACGGAATTATGTATGATATGTGTGATGGTAGTTTGTGAAGATGTTTATGTTTCCACTTGAGATGGTTATATCAGATCGGTTTTAATTTGCCATATTTTGTGGTAATGTGTTTGATTAGGCTGTAATTCCGTGTTTTAGTTTTGAGTAATCTTGTTTTGGTGTGATCCGTGTATCACAGGGGGAATCTCCTTTCATTGCTTGATGTATCTACTTATGTGAATAGTACGATATATTTCCTATGTGTTGCAAATGGGTATCCATCAAGTGAAATTTTCACCTATAAGTTTGTATACATTGTAACATACTTAAATCTGGTACTAAATAAATTATGAGCTATACTAAATAGATTTTCCTCTTAAAAATGTTAATTTTAACTTTTTTTTATTTCTTTAATTTTATTTGGATGCTCATTGCACAATGTCACCAAATTTATTTTATTCTTAATTGTTCAAATCTATTAGATCAGGGCCCACCCTGGGTTATACTAACCCACTACAAAAAGCCATTGGCTTTGGAATCATTCAACATAAATTATATAGAATACCATCATTTAAATTGAACAATTGACGGAGACTATTTATTGAGGGAGTTTTGTGGGAGACTAGTGTGAGTTAGTATTTTTACTAAACATTATATACTAATATAATTCTATTATGAAAAGTTATCTCACTCCACAACATCTTTGACCCCTCCCAACTTTCTACCTCTTCACCTCAACTACAAAATGGCCCAACTCTTCTCT
Source organism: Alisma plantago-aquatica (assembly GCA_963693085.1). Taxonomy (NCBI): domain Eukaryota; kingdom Viridiplantae; phylum Streptophyta; class Magnoliopsida; order Alismatales; family Alismataceae; genus Alisma; species Alisma plantago-aquatica. The sequence continues at coordinate 1,489,765,731 of OY856409.1, forward strand.
ATGCTATCAGCATGCTTGTCTTTCCGTTTAGGTAGGTGGAATGTGAACGACACTTCTTATGTAGGAGAGCACATTTAAAACTATATTATTTTTAATTAGCACCAACACTATTGGATATATGATATTTTTTTCAAATGGCATGGCCAACTATAGTTGCATAGTCTGATATGTCAACAAGGAAAACTCATGATAAAGTTACTATTGATTTCAATTTGAAAATTTTATATAGGAATGCATATCTAAAAAAGAGGCATGCCCTATATAAAATATTTGGTTGTTGGTGTCATTCATACTATAATACTCTTTGATTCTTTACCTTCCTATCGCATTACATTTTATGGACTTTTTATACTCAACAATCTTTGTTATGATTCCGCACAAACACAAGACACTCACCAATTTAACTGAGTGTTCAGTTCAACCGTTGCACCTTGGGTCCATCATCATCATCATCTAACTACTATCTAGAAACATTTATCACAACTAGACATAGTGTAAAAGTTCTTTTAGGTCGTGATGTAGAATCTAATAATTGCATATACAAATTAAGATTAGTAATTGTTGAAAAGGAGAAGATTGGATCATGGTAGTCATCCTTTTTGACACTACTCCACATGATAGAATGATCTATGCAATACTTCTGATAGGATGGATGAAAATTATGAATTATATGCAAAGAATAACGTTACATTCCACAAAATGAATTTCTCTACATCACCTAAATGAGAACTTCCATAAAGAATTTTACCTATATACTTTAGGGAGGTTATGTGAATTGAATGTTCTACATGTGAAGATATTCATTAAATCATGTCATGTAAAAGACCCAAAAGATGATTGTAGTTGCTCATCAGTGAATGCTATAAGAAGAACTCACTTAATCATCTCTCACATTTGACACCAATTAGATTTGTATTACAAAAAAAATCATTCTGAGTGCCTAAATGGGGTCTAAAAAGTAGTTAGCAATCTACCAACATATACTCTTATTATTTAAAAATACTATTGGTTAGGTTCATGTTCCTGATAAGGCACTCTGAGGCCCTTAATTAGGTTCAAAAGGACATGAATTTCCCTCCCATCAAAGAAACTTGAAGGTGTCAATAGATCTGATAAGCATGTAATAGGACACATTATGAGTATGAGTTTATGCTTACAGATATGTTTGAACAAATGAAATTAGTGAGGGTAGAATTATGGCAACCACAAAAATGGATTTCCTTAAGAGTGGCATTTTCCTTCACACAATTTTTAGGCAAAACCTACTTCTATCAACTATAACTGCTACTAGCTTATGAGGAGAATATATGCAAAGGAAGGTTATTTTAATTTCTATGGAGTTGAATTTTATCATGTTCTTGAAAATAAATATTGGCCCTTGTTACATGAGAAAATAATTTTACCCACTTCCACCACATACTATAACCAGACAACCAGTAAGAAATCAATACTAGAAGAAATCATACAAACATAGAGCATTGGACTAATACTATTGCCACAAGTGTGGGAGTGAAGTCCATAATAGACGAACATGTACACTTCACTGGACATAGTGCATGGTATTTGAATGTTCTTTTAAGTCATATAGTTTAACCATTTTATTTCATGTTGAATACAAACTAATGTTCATTTCATATATCTAATGTTCATTGGGTTTGTGTAATGTTCCACTATATTGTGTTAGTAAAAAGTTTTGTAATGTATTGTTGTTCATCTAGATAATTTCTTGTGAGTGAAAGCAATATAATTTAATGTTGTTCATACTATTTTTCATCTTGATCAAAGATGTAACTCACTAAAATTTCATGTTGTGTGGTATAGTGAAAATCTTGCAATGTAATGTTGTGTCATGGAATGTAAATTTGCACATGTATTTAATATCTATAAAGAACACTCAATGTTAGTATTTGATAGTGAAATAAATTTTGTTATTTATCTCATTCTTTTTATTATAGTCTAGTATGATTATGTTCACTTCTAATATATAGGGATCCAATAGAGCCACTACTATGGATCTTTCAACATCACAATAGTTTGTTAGATTGGCTAGGTTTCCTAGGGAATCGTAATGTCCCAAGATATCAGACCTCATATACAAATGATCTTAAAGGGAATAATTGGACTACCCATATCACAAAGGTGAACCTACTTTTCAGGGAGCCCATTAGTAAAGAACAATGTGGTTAAGCATGCTAAACCCAGAGTAGTATTAGAATGGGTGACTAGTCAGGAACTTTATCATGGCTTGTGCGTGAGTGAGGACAAAGTGCATAGTTAAGGCTAGTGGTGGTCTGTTGGACCAGCCATCATTGCTAAAACTCTACTAGAGGCTTAGGTAGTGGGACCGAGCATTACAAATGGTATTCAGATCCATAACATTTCGAGTAAGTGGGGCCCACATGGGCATGTGGCATGCTAGTCTTGAGCCGTGCGGTCTAGGCATGTTAGAAAGGGTTGTCCATGGTGATGTAGCCACTCTTGCACTCATATTCCATGATAGGGAGTTGAGTATTCATGGGCCCATTCTGGGTCTGCAGTGAAATGGGGAAATATTATAAGGCAATATAGTTGAGCCTTGACGAGGAAGTCAACACTCTAAGTGGGGGAGATTATGTTATCCCATGATTTGAGGCCTCATATAATAATGATCTTAATCGGAATGATTGGACTTTCCACATAACCTAGGTGCACCTACTTTTCAGGGAGCCCATCACCAACGAACTCTATGGTTAAGCATGCTCAACCCAAAGTAGTACTTGGATGGATGAAGGCTAGTAGTGGTCTATGGGGCCATTCGTCATTCCTAAAATGCTATTGAAGCCTTGGATAGTGGGCCCAAGAATTATAGGAACATTTCTTTGGTAGGTTTTAGCTTGTCCATAACTAGAATATGTCTTGTTTGATCACATGCCCATCATCGCCCTTATGAATTCATGGGGGTATTCTCAACAAACGATCCATTTTCCTTATTTTGAGATGGTTGTCACACTTTTAGAAAAGGAAATTCTTATAAGTTTATAGGTATACGATGATCCATTGTAACACATTATACCATATACCCAAACATAAGACAATTTTATATTAGGTTCATATTTGTGACCTCTACTTAACTATTCATCCTTACATGATCTTCACATGCCACATTCATGTGAAGTGAATACATCAGACATTTTCATGAATGAAATTTTTCCCACAAAAGTTTTAAGACATGGCCATTATAGTGTAAATGGATTTAGCCCATGAGGATCCAAAGTTCTTGATCACTGTAGATTTTTTTATAGTATAAAATCTATGGCATATGTGGTTACTTCACTCCTGATAACATGAGAAACCACATACATGTATCATCTGTTCACATCCTAGTTGATTATATGAGTTATAGCAACTTGTGAATGGGTGATGTAACTCTATCTTATATGTATTGGGAGCGATATATTGATATGAAAAATGGAAAGTTGATCTTTTAGGGTTTGTTTGTCTATTGCATAAGTTCTTCTGGGAAAGGATGGTAATAGGATGCCTAGGTGAACTTACTATTATAAAGCCAATTTTCTTAGTAATTCTATGCCTAGATAAACCTTATAATTGGTTAACTATCTTGTTTAGTGATTTTGGAATAATCTACTCAATAAACATGTAAGATTATAACGTACTGTTTATTTTTTATAACATGAAATACAAGGCGGCCCTAATTGTAGTGTTTTACTATACATTAATACAACAAATCATGAAGTATGAGATGAATTTGAATTGCATGTTTCAATAATCTCACAAAGTGTGTGAATTCAGTCTTGACTAAAACCTAGTCATTTAATTACCACTTTGTAAATTAGAGGGAATATAAAATTGAGTGCATACATGAAGTTACATTACATTAGTCTATTAGAGTGGGTTGGAATTAATTTTAATGATATGATTTATTAGTTTTATGTCCTGAGATTCATCAATTGATGATTGTATCAAGAATGATTTGTATATGATTTGATTATTAACAGAAGACAATTACAATTATTAGTTTTTTTTAGTATTGAGATAATGAATAAACTTATTAATATCCTAAGAATGCTATTATTTGATTACATATGGTCTAGATTGAAGACTTGAATATGGGATCATATGTATATTTACAATACTCATTCTTATTATGTCCCCATTCGATTATTATTGTAGACATTATAGGAAACAATAACACGCAAGACTAGCATGTATGGTGGGTGATAACTTTATCTCTCTAATCATGCCATCGAATATTCACTAATATACCTAGGTATTTGTTAAAGAACAATTCACTAGACAATCATGTTGTATGTTTGCCCAAAGGGCTAAACATGTGATGATTGTAATGGGGCATAATGTACTTGATTTAATAATATTAATAAAGGCAATTCCGTCAATTTATGCTTGTTTCAATTATGAGATGGGGAAAATAATAATTGATGTCTAAAGAATGATTTTACTCTATGACATATATCTTCAAGTTTAGGACTTGTAGAATGAGATCATATGTATGATAAGAGTACATACATTCTTGTTATGTCCCTAGTCAGATATTATCATGGAAAAAATAGACAAACATAACACATAAGACTAGAATGTGTGTTGACTGATGACAGGGTCCCATTAGTCGTGATATTAAATATCAAGTCAAACACATAGTTACATGTTAAAGAATAATGTAAGAACATACCCAACTTGAGAGTGATACATGAAAACCATTCCTATACATGGAAACAATGGAATGGTAGTCAGAATCAACTCTCAAAGTGATAGTGGTGATTTGGGTTCTTAGACCTAAAGTCACTACACTCATCAAATGTTGTTCGATGAACTTTGACACCACCATCCAATGTGGCCTTGAATAAGGGTTGCCATAACGATGGTGCTTGGGTATATTGTGACACATGAGGATTGACCGTGAGTGATATATATTGGACTTGTCCCTCCTATTGAGAGTTGGATATCATGGGCCATTGATAAGCGATTTTTAGAAATGTATGGCCAAACTATATGTGAGTCAATGTGTGATATGTGAGCTCACATGCATCTGTATAGTATGCTCTAGTTAAAGAATATAGATTAGTACTAAGGTGATGACTATTCCATGCCTCACATTCACTTTGGATATCAGATACAAATGAACAATTTTTTCATGGTAACACTGATCATGGATTATAGGTTAAAGTTGTTATCTAACTTTCTAATTACTTGGGAAGAAATGATGTGTTGCTAGATACCAATCATTGCTTGTGTAGTCATAATGATTATGGACTTCACTACTAACATAATATGGGACTTATAGGGTCACACATATAGGATGCATTTGGAATAGGAATTTTCTCATGGATAGTGCATTTCGGTAATAAAACTTAACAACATTGGCTAACTAGAGTGTCTAATCGACATGACTAGATCACTTTTGGAACCAATCAGTTTGACTAGGTCAAACAAAGATATGAAATGATTGTTTGACTGGTTCAAACAATTAATGATATGTGTATGATGTGTATTAATCATCACATTAATCGATAGTTGATGTGTTTTTCAAATGCATCCAAATAAACTGGACAAAGATGGTGCTTAAGGGGAGAGATCACACCATAACTACAATGGAGCTATAACGCTTTCTATCCCCAACAATAATGCCAGAAATCTTGGTGGATCGTTCCTAGCCCCGAGGTTTACACATATGAAATCAATTAAGTTTGACTAGATGCTCACCTTAAGGCTTGAACATACTTTGGATCTTTCAATATTTATAAGGGTACTAAACTAACAAACCCACTTAGACTACCAAACTAACTGCAAGCACACATGTTTGTGTGATAGCATAGGCAAGCGACAAGAATAGGGTCGATCCATAAGGAGAAAAGGGGGCACCAGATCTAGGTTAGTTTTGGTGAGGTTCCAACTGCATAGTCTAGGTTTGAAACGTTTGAAGGTTGATTTTGAGTTTTAAGATAAAAGTGATCAGACAAAAAATTTATGAAGAACAAGAATCAAAACCTAAGCCAACCCTGGACAATTAGTTCTAAAGAGCAAGAAATGACAAGCTAATAAAGAAAGGCAAGAAAGGAGAAAATTACACTATGATAAGGAAGAAGACATCGACACTACACTAAGATAGAAATTAAGAAGTAAGGACAATTGAAGACTTAAACTAGCAAGAACAAGGCAATGAACTAATTAAGAAAGTAAAGAGATAAACAAGTAAAGACTAGCTAAACAAGAATGCAATTAAGGTTTAATTGCAATTAAGAGAAGTTTGAACTTTTTGGGGAAATAAATTTGTCATTTGGGTTGGAGATGATGACATGTAAACATTATTCTTTCATTTATATTATCAAACCAAACAAAAAGCTAGATGCTAATGAATTGCCCTAAACTACTAACTAGACATGAATAGGATAGGATGTGTATAGGGGAACTAGTCCTTATCACCTCCTACCCACCCTTACAAGGCTCAATTGGATTAGGGTTTAGGAGGAATTCAATTAGGATCTAGTCAAGCCTAGGTTTCTAGGATAGAAAATCTTAAGGTAATTAGGGGCCTAGGGTAGTATTGGGAGGTGGAATTAAGGTTGTAGACCTCACATCACTTACATTCTAGCCTTGAGAAGGTTCAAAGCTAATTACACTAAAAACTTCTATACTAGATACTTAGATATCTTACTTAGGTGTAGGAGAATTGATTAGCATGTAGGAAGGTGATCAACTAACTAGTAATCCATTAATTGGGCCTAGAAGTAATTCCCAAAAAGAGCCACATATAAGAAGTTTTCCTAGAGTCCTTGGTGTTTTCAAGAACAAATCACAAAGAAATATGGAAAATGTGATAGAAATAGAACATAATCAGTAGATCACGAAATTACTATGTTTACATATCACTTTCCCCCAACATGGTATCAAAGTAACATATTTGACCCCGAACAACCCACATAAGGGTCCTAGCTACTCATAGAATAGGAAAATACAAAAATAGAGAACAAATAAGTAGAAGTTATAACATACCAAAATTCGTTACAAAATTTATTATTGAGCTATGATACATAATCATCCAAAACATGAAATTTGCACTCATATTTAAACTCCATTTGAAATAACATGTAACTTGAGCACCAAAGTGCAAATTGTCCTTATTTTGGTCTATTCATCCCACTTGAGACCCATAATTGAATAATTAATCTCCATTAGAATTTCTTGGGTTTGGAATCACATAGAAATATAGTTTGAATTCCTTGATATTGATGTTTGGTAATTGTGAGAATGAATATATTGGGCCATCTTAGACTCATGAATTCAGTGAGCTAGTATTTTCAATAACTAGATCAAAGACCATTAACATATGTTAAAAACTGGAGAGTGAATAGTTGAGAACTTCTTAATATATAATTTTCTAGATTCATTCAGGAATAGAATGAAAACACACAAAAATTAAGTGAATCAAAATGACCATTGACTGTCCCTAACCACCCGCTACCCTATATCATGATATCACAGTCGCATTACAGAAATGACAATCGAACTCCTCACCACTCCTCTTCCCTCTTCCTCTCCTTCGAATCTACTACTCAAGAGTCCTCCTCCTTCCTTAATGATCGCAAGGGAACAACCTCCTCAGTCCTAGAAGAGGGTGCCACCATTACCATCTTTATCAACTAATGACAAAACAAAAGCAATGTCATGACCAACCTTTGAAACTATCACAAAATTTACCAAACCTTTCATTGCTCCTCTCTTTTTTGGCAACCCCTTAAATCCTAGAGGTTCCCTCAATTATGTTGAACCCTATACACAAGGTCAAGATATCCACATATCACCAACTAGCATATTACACACTGGCCTCCTTAAACACCACCAACACTCTGCCACCCCTTGCCAACAAACCTACATCCTCCAACCTCCTCTCCTCTGACCTATTGTGACCACAGCCTACGATGGGTCTCTCTAGATGCCACAGAACCTATGAACTCTCCACCACTAATCAGAAGTCTTAAGACCTCGCCACAGTGACTAACCAACAACCTGCAACTATAGTCACAAGAAAGCCATAGACAACCATCACCTGTAACACAATCATGGAATCAGAATCTCATCCTACCTTCACACATTCGATAACCAATGTCGTCAACATGATCCCTCACCAGAAACATATCCTCTCACCAATCCCCATAAAACTAGTTCAGTATTGACACCCCTTACTACCTTTGGTAACAAGGATGATGCCTAAATCATCACAGTTGCCTCACCCGCCCTAGCTCGCTCCAGCCACCATGGTCAGTTGGAGTACCAACAAAGCTAATGACCGAGGAGCCCTCCCAATTAAATCATGATGTTGGTGAGGCCTTCAATCATTATATCATGGTGATGTGAATCTTCAGGTCATTTCTAATCCCCCCTTCCTTGCTTCCATTGGTACAAACAATATCAATAATATATAATTCCAGAGATAAAGAGGGAAGGTTATCATTGAGATAAAAAACTAATAATATTCACAAATCTAGGTAAACGATTTCTAAGATGGTTAATCATAGGTCTTTATGAATACATATAGGTAACAAACACATATGTTTTGGGTTAGAAACTATAATTCTATACATATAGCCCAATATGATGTAGGTGTTTATATGAATGCCTAAATCAATGGATATATAACAATATATAAGGGGACAATAACATAAATCTTAGAACACATCCATATGACATTGATATAGATTGGTTTATGAATTATTAAATACATATGAGGTCACTTTAATATTGGTATGCATTAGTTTATCGACACTAATAAATCACAAGAACAGAATTTGAATAATATGTCTTGCAATATATCTAGGTAGGTATTGATAGTATACATAAAAGTTATTCACATTGAATGGATTTATATTTTTGTCCCAATCAATAAAGATTTTTGAAGTCTTAGTATATATTAATTTGGCACATACAAAATGTTGACTCCATCTGGTCTTGAAATGAAAACCCTAGGTGCACATATATACAGGTGAGGGTAATTTGAAACTCAAATTGATCATACAATCATATACATTACTTGAGTATTGAATTCAATGGACTAAAGCCCTATTTTTTACTATGCTATTAATTTAAATCATAAACATGGAAACCAATTCCTAGAAAATATTTGTCTTACATTATATGTTTGCATGTGGCATATACTATTGTATACATGAATGGTATTATGAAAGATATAAATTGATAAATTATACACATCAAGAACATGAGTAATGATTACTATATATGACTACATGGATGGGAATGAACCTAATGATTCAAAATGGGACATTATAACAACTAGAGGTGAATTATTAAATATTATATCACAAAGTGACAAAATGGTAATTTCACCTAATAAGAACCTAGTAAGTGATTTCCAAACAAAGAAACATTGAATAACCCCAATATATTCTCTCTTGCTATATTTATGATGCATTGACTTCTATGATTTCTCGTGGACATCGTGATTGAAAATTCTCAATTGGAACAAGTACTAAATTCTCTATTATATTATTGAGCTATTTATTTCCCTCTTACACTTCATTCATATAATTTGATAATAAGTGGCGAATCAAATTATTGTTAGCCTTTCCCTCTTATTGAAGGTCACCACACTAGATTGAATGTTGAGCATTGATGAATGATTGAAATATTGGTTGACTTTGATATTGTCACAAAAATTTGAAATATTGACTAAGAGCTTTTACTCACTAGATTTGGTAGGTCACAACCCCCAACCCTGCACTGTGGATATTAAACAATTAGAGGTCCTCCGGTACTGGTTACCCTCACTGGAGAAAGTGCTATTCTCTCATAGAGAGGAGAATGCTAGGCACCTAGCCACTGGAGAATATAAAATATTAGATTGATTGTGCCAATGAATAAATCTTGTTATTTTGAATATTTTGATATTTTGATGTTAGCGTTGAGAAAAATCATTCCATTTTGAAATATTGATATTATTATGTCTTTATTGTTTTGTAGTTGCCACTTGTAAATATTGTATATTTTTGAAACTAGGATGGTAACTAGACTATATTTTGTTATCCCCATAGTCCATTAAGCAATCTTACCTAGATTTAATATCAGAACTCTTTATTTATAAAAATAGCTCAATAATGGATTTAGTACCAGCCTAGATGACCTTTATTTTCCCTTCAATGGGGTCAATGTGTGGTTTTGTTACTCTAGGAAATCATGGATAGGTGATGCAAAGAGAGTCTAGAAGAAATGTGCAGGAGTTTTCCCCTATTAAAGACTAGATAGGAGTAAATTTTATTCTTAACCTTGTAATCTTATGTTTAAAACTTCCATGACTTTGATGTAATCTTATGTTATACCTTTGATACATTTTGTAAATATTCTACCATAAAAATTGAGTCTGTACAATATTGTATCAACGTCATAAACAATTATCACTCATGCACATCTTGTGGAAGTTAGGGTTAAAAATGGTCATACCTATAACTTAATGAAATAGTTTAGAATCAACACTAGCCTTGCTAGACTTATCTAGTTAAATGGAAATAGTAACTCAGGTGGAGTTCATTTTCACAAAGTCATTTTACTCACCAATTAGTGGAGAGGAAACATCACCATCTTAGTAGAGATGAGTTAAGGTGTCAAAAAATTTGAACAACCTAGTAATTGGAAGGTGAACAGTGAAACTAGAAGCCCAAGTTTGAACTTGTGAACAAAATCCTTATTCCCTATATCATAAGTGAAAAACTCAGTCCAGTAGTTGGTATGGTGAATGTTAATCATAGGTGATTGTGACTTACTCATCGCATTGATTTTGGCCATTTTTTGTTTTTCATCAAAATATTTCCCATCGAGAAATTATTTTCTTTATAATACTATATGTACAAAAAATTGATTTTATGGAATTTTATCGATGATTTTGGAGCTAAGTCACAATCAAGAAGTTTTAGCATTTCAAAATTCAATACAAAATCTAATTATTGAGCTATGATACATAATCCTTCAAAATGTGAAATTTGCACTTGTATTTAGATTCCATTTGAAATATCTTGAAACTTGAGCACCAAAGTGTGATTTGTCATTATTTTGATCCATTCATCCCACTTGAGACCCACAATTGAACAATTAATCTCCATTAGAATTTCTTTCCTTTGGAATCACATTGAAAGATAGCTTGAGTTCCTAGATATAAATGTTTGGTAATTGTGAGAATGAATATATGTGGCCATCTTAGACTCATGAATTTAGGGAGCTCATATTTTTAATAACTAGAGTAATTACCATTAAAAATATGTTAAAAACCGAAGAGTCAATAATTGAGAACTTCATAAGTTATAAATTTCTAGATTCATTAAGGACTTGAATGAAAAACACACAAGAATTAAGAGGGTCAAAACGGCCATTGACTGTCCCTAACACCCCCCACTACCGTATATCATGATCTCACAGTCGCATTATAGAAACATCAGACAAATTCCTCACCCCTCCTCCACTCTATTCCTATCCTTTAATTATATTACCTTGGGTGTCCTCTTCCTTCCTTTATATTTGTAAGGGAACAACCTCCTAATCCCTAGAAGAGGGCACCATCATTACCATGTTTATCAACTGTCGATGATACAAAAGCAACATCATGACCAACCTTTGAAGCTGCCACATATGTTACCAAACCTTACATTGCCTCCTCTCTTTTTGGAACCCCTTTAAATCCTAGCGGCGCCCTCACCTATGTTGAACCCCAGACACGTGGAAAGGGATTCAAAGATCACCAACTATATGATTATAGACTGGTCATCTTAAACACCACCAATGCTCTACCACCCCTCGCCAACAAACCTACATCCTCCAACCTCCTCTCCTCTGACCTGTTGTGTCGATAGCCTGGGTTGGATCTCACCAACTGCCATAGCAACTCTGACCTCTCCACCACCAATCAGAAGTCTCAATACCCCAACGCAAGGACTAACTAGAAACCTAAAACTATAGTCATAGGAAAGCCACAGATAGACGTCGACCTACAACATAATCATGGAATGACAACCTCATGCTGCCTTCACACCTCCAATAACCAATTTTGTCAGTGCGATCCCTCAGCAACAACAGATCATCTTTCCAATCCCCATCAAACTAGTTCAGTATTAATACCCCTTGCTACCTCCAACAACAATGATGATGACCTGAATCATCACAACAAGTTGCATGTCTCACCCACCCCAGCTCTCTCCAACCACCATTGTAAGGACCCTAACCCACATTTGGGATAACCACGTTTGTTTTGCTTAAACATGTTTCTTAACACCTTGTTCTAATCATATGAGATGTAATTAGGGCATGTTGGAAGCTTGAATTTCTTGTTTTGATCTTGCTTGGTTGATGTTTGTGTTTTGTGGTGAGGTTTTGGTGCCAGTTTCACCCATAGTTAGGGTTGATATGCAAGTTTGCCACCTCTAGTGTGGTCCCTCTCTCTGTTAGCATCATCTAGAGGAGAGAGTGAGAGATGGGCACCTTGTTTGGGCCTTGGTTGCGTGGTGACATCCATGGCGATGGTTTGGACACATGTTTGAGGTGTGCCTTGCACCTAGAAGTGTTGTCTTGGTCTTGAGAACTTTGGAGTGGTCCTATATTGATTTGTGGGTGTCTTGAGTTGCACCCTATCAATTTTTGGTATCTAGGGTTTCACCCCTATCGATTTTTGGTGTGTGGAGATATGGTATCATGCAAGTCCATGATAAGTGACTTAGTGGGTGAGACCAGGATCTTATCACCTCATTTGCATGGAATTGCATGTAGCCCTTCCTCGTGGACAAGTGTCACCTTAGGCGATGACACCTTCCTTTTGATCTCTCTCTCATCCCTCTTGTATATATACCCCTTTCTCTCCATGCGTCTTTTTGGTCATATTTTCTTTCCTCTTCTATGGTGTACGACCTTAAGCTAGAAGATCTCTATTGGAAGCTTGGTGGACGAGTCTCAATCTTGTGGCATTTCCTTCATCTTCTACCTTGGTAATCCATGGTTTCTAGCTCTCTTTCTCTCTTTATTTCTTCTTATTGGCCATGGATCTTGGTTATCCTCCTTTCATCCCAAACCCTCCTAACCTTGGTTCCATCTTCTTTCTTGGGAGGTGTTGTGGTGACCAAGCTTGGAAGATCTTCTTCTACCTTGAGCTCGTGGAGCTTGGAGCTTGACCTTGGAAGCTTGGATTTTGGTGGTGATCCTTGAGGCGGGCTATATAACTCTAAACCCTCTTTGTTATTATCACACCTCATATCCTATCTCATTCTTTATCTTTAGAGTGTTACCTCTTGCATGTTAGTAGTTCTTCTTAGTAGTTTAGAGTGATATTTTGAAGGAGTCGTGCTTAGTTGTTGCCATTGTGTTGCACCTCTTTTGCCTTGCTTGAAATGCATGTTATAAGTTTGAAGATGATGAGGCTGATATGTATGGAAGGTGGCCATCACAAGCGGTGACTCCACAGACCGCCACCTCCTATGACTAGATGTCACAACATGAAGGCAACAAGTTGATACACCTAGTGATAGGTCGTCATGACTTTGCTGAAGTGTAGGCCGACACATTTTTTTGATACTTAAATCATCATGTCTTGTGCATTCTTAGGTCATTTTGGCCTTGGCTTTTGGTTTATAAACTGACATGCGTTATTGACTTGAGAAAATGCTAGCCCTTCATGACTTGGCGTTATGCCAATATGTGATGCCGTCATACCTTAGGGAGGTGTTGCCCGATATGCGGTGAAGTGGATAACTATGATGCCTTGTTAAAACCCTAAGAAACCCATAACCCTTTTGATGCTTGATATACATGCATTGCCCATTGCATGCTGACAACTGCTATGCCTTGGACAGAGTTTTTCGACACTCTGTTACCTGTCACACCATTTTACATATGGAGACTGGTATACTTCTTGAGAGATGCAAACTGATACACCTTGTGCTGTAAACTGATACAACTCTTGAGAGGGTATCCCGACACCATGTTTTCTCATCTAATACATCCTAAACCGATACCCCACCTTGATGAGGTTTCACAAAATGTTTAGGGTTAACCGGAAACTCTATGTTATAACCCTAATCGAGATCTTGCGGTGGTGTTTTTGATACACCATGTTGATGATAGGGAGACATGAAATGATGTGATACCCTTTGGTGCGGTCGTATGTATGACAATGGGAGCCATGTTTCTATATCTCATAACATACCTTATGATGATGAATGCAGTAATGATCTAAGGGTGGTTGTTGATCCAACCTTGCACACCCTAATTTGGTAAAGAGAAACCCTAAACCTAAAATATAATATGTACGACATGGATCTTAAAAGATGCTAGTAATGAGGATGTCTTGCCTTTCTTGTTACCAGTTGCTAACTATGTATGTAATACCAATTGATGTACATATACAGGTATGATCTATGGTTGTTAGATCTGTTTGAATGGGCCTTGTGAGGCATAAAGTGTTGATTGACATCCTTGAAAGATATGGTAAATGGTCTTATGACCTCACAATGGCTTTATGCCTTATATGAAATAATTATTTCCTCATTGATGAGAGGAGGGGTTGTCACCCCAAGATATGTGGTCCTTGTGATGAACACAGATTAAAAAATAGACATGAAGTGATGAGATCGCACCTTATATGTTTCAGTATGTTCTGGTGATGTGTCATGCCCTTGTTTATATACATTTTGTTTAGAGGTTGTACATTGTAACTTGTTTGATGCTAAAAGATGCTTAAATAACCTAATTAAACAAGTGGAACTTAATCTTGTAGCTTTCCATGTTTCATAGATCCATTCGGTGTCAACATTTTCTCAATGGTGAAACAAGTTTAACTCAGAGCACATATTTTTAAATGTGCGGGGTACAAATCGAGTACTTCCTAATATCCTTAACTACATGATATGTGAGACGGCCATGCGTGAGTCAATCTCATTATAGTATGGATGGCCATGCATTAGCCAGTCCTTCTTGTTAGAATGGCCATGCGTGAGCCCGTTCTTCTAGCACTATACCTGTACCAAGGTGCGCTGGTGATGATTATATATGTAGATGGCCATGTGTGAGCCAATCCCTGATTTTGACTATATGTCATTGTTGTAGTTGACTGATATGTCCCTACAATGTTTTCTCTTGTGCTGACCAAGAGGTGGGGTGAGGTCGTGGATTCTGACTCTTCCATTAGACCTTGTATGGAACTAATTTCGACTTATTAAGGGGTCGGTGGGATTTGGGTGGTACGACTCAAATCCTCGGGGCATAATAAAATTGGGTAACCAGTCGTATAGTATAATTATATAGGATCAAATATGGAAACATTCGATGAGGCCTTGCTTGATCTTTATACAATTTTTTGATAGGAAATATACATGTTCTTCATATTCCTTTTAAATTATTGAGATGTTTCATAAATCAACTGTAATTGGTATTCCTATTAACAATCATTACCAACTTCATATAGTTGTAACGCTGCTTTATTTATCTTATATGTGATAATAATAGAGTTACTGGGGAGTTGTATCTCCTGTTGAGATTTGGAATCTCACCTTGTGGGTTTCCCACACCCTTTTTAGGTAGATGTGCATGAAGAGGTAGAGATCATGCAACGGAGGTTGAGCAGCAACAAGAGGAGCAAAAGATGAAGGTTGGAAGTGTTGCTAGATGTCTTTTGTTAATAGAGTCCTAGAGTCATCCATGTACACTCAGGTCCTTGGGGATGTTTTGTAGACGCTTTGTGGATGTGCTTTCGATATGTGTTCGGCTTGTGTGCCCCTTTGTATATAGTTGTAATGGATAAATATACATATGTTCTGGAATAGGTTCTCTGGTAATAGGTTGATGGCACATACAGTAAGTGCTTTGATGCATGAAAGCACCTTTATATAGAAGTTCTTGATGTTTGGCAGTTTGATGAAATGGTTTTAGTTTCTTGTGTTTTTCAGTAATCTATTCGTTAATCTTTCTTCCACAGTTATGTTTTGAGTAATCTCACTTTGTGTGGCAATGGGTGTCACAACCATGGTCGACCAGACTGCCAACATAAGTTGATGATCGAGGAGCCCTCCGATTCACTCACAATGGTAGAAAGGCCTTCATCATTAGATCATGGTGATGCAATTCTTTAGGTCATTTATAATTCCCTATTCCCTACTTTTATTGGTACAAACAAATCAATAATACATAATTCCAGAGATAAAGAGGGAATGTTATAATTGAGATAAACAACTAATAATATTCTGAATTCTAAGTAAGCAATTTCTAAGATGGTTAATCATAGGTCTGCACGTATATATAGGTAACAAACACATATCTTTTGGGTTATCAGCTATAATGTTACACATATATCACTATACGATGTAGGTATTATGAATGCCTAAATCAATGGACATATAATAGTACATATAGGGACACTAGTAGAAATCTTAGAGCACAACCATATGATATTGATACAAATTGATTGATTAGTTCTTAAATACATATCATGCCACTTTACATATTGGTATGCCTTAGTTTATTAGAAACTAATAGACCACTGGAATGGAATTTCACTATTATGTCTTGCAATATATCTAGGTAGGTATTGATAGTATACATAAAATTTATTCACATTGCATGGATTTATATTGCTATCACAACCAATAAAGATTTCTAAAGTCTTAGTATTTATTAATTGAGCACATCCCAAATGTTGACTCCATCTGGTCTTCAAATGAAAACCCTAGGTGCACATATACACATGTGATGGTAATTTGAAACTCAAATCGGTCATACAAGCATATACATAATTTGAGCATTGAATTCAATGGACTACAACCCTATTTGTGACTATGTTATTAATTTAAACTATAAAGATGGAAACCAATCCATAGAAAATATTTTCCTTACACTATATGTATGCATGTGGTGTATACTATTGTATATATGAATGGTATTATGCAATATATCAATTTATAAACTATATACATCATGAACATGAGTAATTATTACTATATATATGACTACATGGATGGCAATGAACCCAATAATTCAAAATGGGACATTATAAAAACTAGAGGTGAATTATTAAACATTATATCACTAAGGGGAAAAATGGTAAGTTCACCTAATAAGAAACTAGGAAGTGATTTCCAAGCCAAGAAACATTGAATAACCCCAATATATCGTCTCTTGCTAGATTCATGATTTATTGACTTCTATGATTTCTCATGGAAATCTTGATTGAAAATTCTCGATTCGAACAATTACTAAATTTTCTATTCTATTATTGATCTATTTGTTTCCCGTTGCATTTCATTAATATAATTTGACAAAAGTGGTGAATCAAATTGTTATTATCCTTTCCCTCTTGTTGAAGGTTACCACAACTAAATTGAATGTTGAACATTAATGAATGATTGAAATATTGGTAGATTTTGATATTGGCACAAAAATTCAAAATATTGTCTAAGAGCTTTGGCACACTAGATTCGGCAGGTCACGACCCCCAACGATGTGTAATGGATAATGGACAATTAGAGGTTCCCTAGTACTGATTACCCACACAGGATAAAGTGTTGTTCTCTCATAGAGGAAAGAACTCTAAGCACCTAGCCACTGACGAAGACAAAATATTAGATTGCTTGAGCCAATGGATAAATCTTGTCATCTTGAGTAATTAGATATTTTGATGTTAGTGTTGAAAAAAATCATTCCATTTTGAAATATTGATATTGGTATATCTTTATTGTTTTCTAGTTGTCACTTTGAAATATTGTATCTTTTTTGAAACTAGCATGGTAACTAGACTATCGTTTGTTATCCCCATAGTACACCAAGCAATCTTACCTAGATTTAATATCAAAACTCTTTATTTATAAAAATAGCTCAATAATGGATTTACTACCAGCCTAGATGACCTTTATTTTCCCTTCAATGGGTTCCATGTGTGGTTTTGTTCCTTTGGGAACTCGTGGACATGTGATGCAAAGAGAGACTAGAGGAGACGTGTAGGAGTTTCCCCCTATTGAAGACTAGATAGGAGTAAGTTTTTATTCTTGACCTTGTAATCTTATGTTTAAAGATTTTGCGATTGTGATGTAAAAGCATCATTGTAATAAATATTGTTTATACCTTTGATACATTATTAAATATTTAACCATAAATATCGAGTCTTTATAGAGGTAGCCATGGAGCTAAATGTAGATGATGAAATCTCCATCTCCATATGTTGCAAGGACATACTCCTCCCTCCTCTAAGGTCGAATGTCATGGAGTAATGAGGGGAAATGGTCAAAACCCTAAGAAACTAGGGTTTTGGTGGTGCAAATCATGAAATGAAGTGAAATGGAGATGGGGAAGTGATGTAGTGGCTAAGAGACGAAATGGGGGAGCTAAGAGGTGGTAGAAGGTATCTAACCTCGATCTTCATCTGCCACCCATGTATATATAAGTGGTGGGGAAGCACTATGTCAAATTCGGTAGTGTGTAGAATAGCCATAGGGGATGGGAACAATCATCGTCGAGGAATGGAATGAATAGGGTAAATTTGGGCTTTTAGGTCTGACCGCACAGTCGTGTTGGGCTCTAGCTAGCATGGGCCGACTGGATATCATGGGTATGTTGGGATTCTAGGTTATCTTTTGAAGGTTCTTTTGAGTGGACCATGTCCTAGAATGATCATTCCATGATAGAATGTCTATTTGGAGTCATCCCCTTGCATTTGAGCCTTAAACTTGGTCATCCATGAGGGTTATTTCTTCGATACATTTTTTATCACTTGGCATAGGTTCAGAGTTGTTTTGGCCTCATTTTGGCCTCGTGCAAGATTGGGGAAGACCTAGATTCAACCATCATCCCTATCTTCCATCAATTAGTGTTCAAAGTACCTATAAATCATACAAAAACCATCCATAGGTGAATTTGATAGTAAAACACATATTGAGGGAAATAACATGTAATCTAACAACTTTAGATGTGATTAAAGTGCAATAAAACACAAGATGAAGCCCTAAAATACGTTTGTATAAACTATGTTATTGTGTTGTTGGCCACAAGCCCTAAAATACGTCTGTATAAATAATGTTATTGTAGGGAAACAATGTTCGTTCAATTGACTGGGTGCCAGTCAACCAAATGAATTGTTAGTTGATCGAAAGGAGGTGCGTAGCAGCCATCAAACCATGAGATATGGCCATTCGTATGTTGTGATATTTTGAAATCCTAGCCCATCCACTCCTATATATGCAGTGGTGTGGGTAAGGCTCTCAAGACACTTCTCTTCTCACATTTGTAGTAACATGTGAGAGATCCCGACCAATTTTCCCAAGAAAGAGAGAGACATCAAGGGGAAAGAAACTCGATGCTAGCATGTTGGAAAATGAAAGGACCACTCCTTCACGCCAAATTTATAAGTGTGACATGGAGTTCCCGGTAGTATGCATGCACTATGTAGAGGCATGGAAGTCATTGTTGCAATTCTAGTAGAATTATGTCAACTATTTTTTCATCCTCTCTATGAAGGATCACATCTCTATGCCAGATTGTCACTGGACTTTCTCCAAGACCAAGAATATCTTGCATCCTCTTTGCTAGATACATCATGTTTGATGCAATTTGTTGGTTAGGCAATATGGAATTTTTTTTGTTTCCACTGCATACTTTGCTTCCATATTTCCCTACAATGGTATCAGATCCACATAAACTTATGGTGTATTGGGATTTAAACCGATGTAATCATATTTCCTTTTATCATTTATTTTGTTGCATACGATGCAACATTTAAACATTTAATGTGGATATATGGGTAAATACCACTACAATAGGGAATGTATCGTAGATCCAATATTTATAATAACCCTAAAATTAGTTTGATGGTATATGTATGCATGGTTATGGACAATACCCCTTGGACGCTTGTGTGGTTGAATGGTTTATTTCCTATCTTATAAATATAGTTTGCATATCGAGCCTTCCTCTTTCTACTCCAAATGTAATTAATGCTTAATCCCCTTTGCTCCCCTCAAATGTAACTCGATATATTCTCCTTACACAATGTAATATATAGATAGTATTAGCATAAGTTTCATTTTGCCAAGAAGAAGCCATTCTAACCAGGTGAGTCGACGTATTGGAAAATGAGTTGATCAACCAGAGGAGAATAGGAGCCAACCGATTGAATGGAGGCCCAATCGATCGACTAGAGGAGTCCATCCGACCAGTCAAGCTAGGAGCTAGTCAGCCTACCTATAGAGATTAGCCAACTGATAGGAGGATGAACCGACTGACCAAATGGTCCAGGGAATCAACTGGTTTGCTACCACACAACAAGTTTCAATGCAGGTGAATAAATAAGATGGATAATCTTAGGCGGACAACAATTCTTTATTCCTTAGACATTTGTGTTATTATGTCCATAACCATCACTTGTATAATTGTGATTGCATGTTTTGTTTGTGGATGTGATATGTATATGGTACATATTATAAGTATGTAGTGATTGGATATGTATACACATTTATAAATAAATTCCCTCAATAAAGATTGTCTTATATGATTTCAATAAACAAAACACATGAAAAGATTTATCGACCAAGCATGGGCATGCCCTAGCATGTTGCGTCATCCATCTTATGAAAGTGTGATGATAATTATGTGGGTCTTCAATAGCAGGCAACATTTCTATCATGTTGGCTTTTGGGTCAGACTTAACTAGGTGACCTTAATAGGATTAAGTGCCTAGAAGCACACAGATGGACTATGACAAGAAGTTATACATACCATCTATCCAATAATTGCATTGGATACAATATGCAAATGTTGCTTACCTTAATAATTGGTTATGGATGTCAACATTAGCTGGGTAATAACTCAATATATTTTATATCTTGAACCACTACCAAATTGTGTTCTGCAATGTCTATGAATCAATATAAAGGGTTATTTATTTGAATAAAATATTTGTTGGCTAAATGGACATCTATAAATCCCTTTGTTTTGATTATGACAAACATTTCATTCTTATTGATCTAACGAGCTACTTGAGTTTGCAGGATTAAGGTGGATGCCAAAGCAACTAAGGAAATCCATATGCTTACATATTTATGTTTTCATGCAATGTAATCGCTTTGTAAAAACTTGTACAAATATATAATGTACAAGTACTTAGATTGCATGTAAATCAAGCGTTAGATCTTCCCTAGCTAAACATCACATTTAGATAAGTCATCCCCTTCAAATAGGATCACATATGCACACTCATACATACAATTAGTGCCTAAATTGCAACATTGAAACAGGATCAATCTCGGTCGACAAACTCCTCGACCGAGACACTCTCGGTCGACAATCTTCTCGATCGAGAAAGATCCAAAGTAGCCGTTAGACACAACAGACAAGTTAGTTGGCAGTTGGAGAAAGACGTTGCAAATCACTTGTTCCAGAGTGCCTGTCGGTCGACAAAAGTTCGACCGAGTAGGTGTCTCGGTCGACCATTCCTCGACCGAGATTGTCTCTGACAGCAACTGTAGAATTAATTAATTAGCCGTTGTTAAAGCAACAACTTTGTACCTAACGGCTAGTTAAGCACTTAGAAACCCCTAGAAGTTGTATAGAACGTCCTTAAGCATCCTTAGGCCATTCCTATAAATAGGACAAGCCAAAGGACACTCAAACTCACTTGTTTACACTTGAGAACTCTTTGAGCATACTTTGAGCAATCTGTTTAGCAAATTGAGCATTGTGAACATTGGCTACTTCCTTCTTTAGCTCAAAATTCGTGTCCTATAGGCTAGTATCTCCTACCCACTGTAATCACAAGTTCACACACTTAGTTAGGAGATCTATACGCTTGATCTAGGCAAATCAAGCCTTGGGCTACAAAGGATAAGTTGTAATTTCCTTTTTCTTTCTTGTTCTCTATTACCGTTTGTACTCTCCTTGCTACTCCTAGGTTGGAGGCTACTGATTGGAGAGGGTGGAGTTCTTCTTGGCGAATAAGGTGACTTTGAGCTACTTCAGAAGGCTGGTGCAACGGGAGGTTACTTCTTGAGAGGAAGGCTACTTCAAGGGGGAGCTTGGAGTTACTTCAAGAAGGCTACCTCAAAGTTGGTGCACCTACTTCAAGTGAAGGCTGCTCAAAGGGTGTAAAGGAAAGTATTGTATTTTGTATAAATCCTTGAGAAGGTAATAAAATAAATACTTCCAAAATCCCGGTTGGATAAGCAACTGGGTAGTGGACTGACAACTTTAGTATTTGCTAAAGTTGGAACCACTCTAAAACACCTGTCTCCTTCTTCTAATTTTTAATTGTGGTTGTTTGAGTTAAATAAATTGTTAAAATTATTTAAAAACAATATTCACCCCCCCTCTAGTGTTTTTCAATTGGTATCAGAGCAGGCTTCAAGGAACCCTAACAAGGTCTTGAAGAAATGGGGGATGGAGTGCTCAACAACCTTAACCTTGAAGGAACACTTGTTGCTAGGCCTCCAGCGTTCGATGGAACAAACTACCAATATTGGAAGAGAAGGATGCATTTCTACTTCCAAGGAATCAATTGGGACTTATGGAGAATGGTGTCAACCCCATATGAGCTCCCTCAAACTCAATTTGCAGAATGGGATGCAAACACGGTAAAGCTGGCCCAAATGAATGCAAAAGCTGTAAGCATTTTATATTGTTCTATTTAGGTAGGAGAATTTAATAGAATATCTAATTGTGACACAGCCTATGATATTTGGCATAGACTGTCCATAACCTATGAAGGTACAGTCCAAGTCAAAAATTCCAAAATTAGCATGTTTAAACAAAAATTTGAACACTTTCGTATGGATTCTAATGAATCAATTAGTGAAATGTTTGCAAAATTCTCTACTATTGTTAATGGTTTAAGTGCTCTAGGAAAACCTATTCCTGAAGAAGATCAGGTATCAAAGATCCTTCGTTCACTTCCTCCAAAATATAAGCCAAAGGTGACAGCCATTGAAGAAGCAAACGACCTCACTCGACTGAAAATGGAGCAACTTATTGGCAACTTAGAAGCTCATGAAGCAACCCTAGAAGTGGAAGAAAGAAGAGCACGTGAACTTCAGCAAGGAAAGAAGAAGGATGTGTCTCTAAAAGCTTCAAAGGCTGTCACACAAGAAAGTGAGGAGTCAAGTGAAGAAGAGGGAGAAGAAGCCTTGATAGTAAATGGTAAGAAATACAAAAGATTTAAATCTAACAAAATTTCCAGCTCTTCTTCTACCCCTCCTAGGTGCTTTGAATGTGGGAAGAAAGGGCATTTTAAAAATGAATGTCCTAAAGCAAAGAAAGGAAAGAAAAGCTCACACAAGAAGAAGGGAGAAAAAGCCTATAAAGCTGCATGGGACGAGTCAAGTGACCGTGAAAGCGGAGAAGAAACCGTGCATTGTCTAATGGCAAGAGAAGATGATGAAAACTCTCATGAGGTAAGCCTACTTGATCTTTCTAAAGAAGAGTTAGTCACTAGTCTACAAGAAATTCATGATAAGTATGTTGATGTCAAGAAGAAACTAAAGAAGGTTATCAAATCAAATGATGAGCAAATTGCTAAATTAGATAATCTTTCTTCTGAAAAGAATAACATTGATCTTGAGAATTTGTCTTTAAAAACATCTTTAGATGATTGCACTAGAAAGCTACTCACTTTAGAAACAAATGTTGATCTTCTTTCTAAAGAAAAGACTGACTTGTTAGCTAAACTAAAAGATTTTCAGACTCAACCTATTTTGTGTAACCATCTAGACTATGATAATGTTATAAAAGAAAGAGATTCATTGTTATCTGATTTAAATCAAGCAAGAAATGATCTACACAAGAAAATGAATGATATTGCTCAGCTGCAAAGAGAACTTTATGAGTTAAGAAGAAAAAATACACTTGATAACATTCTAAGCATTGGTACTGTTTTCAACGGAAGAAAAGGTTTGGGATATGCTCCAAAGAAAAATCAACCCAAAAGAACTCAAACTATGTTTGTACCCAAAAACACAATGGCTAGAAAGAGAAATGAAGTTGACTCTATTACTTGCCATTTTTGTTTACGCCTTGGACACTATTCCTTTTCATGTCCTTATAAAACTAAGGATTCCGAATTAGTTTGGGTCCCAAAACCTCAAACTTAGTAAAGTCAAATGGAATTTAGTTGAGATATAACCAAACGCTCCCTCTTGCTATTTATATTGTCTTATCTCAACTAAACAAAAGATTTCATGCATATTGTAAATTTTCTGCATTATTGTACTGAAACAGGAACTTAGTCGGTCGAAGTATTGTCGACCGAACCATTAATCGGTCAAAGTATTGTCGACCGACCGAATGTCTGTAACATATCAAAATTTCCAGAAATTATTTCGGTCGAAAATTGGTCAACCGAGCTAAATTTATGTGTTTCTTTGTTTGTAATACAGTAATCTTCTCGATCGACAAATTTGTCGACCGAGACAGATGTCGGTCGAACAATTGTCGACCGACTGGACTTCTGATTCAGAACTCTTATACAAATCTGTACTTAAATGATTCTAACCATATCGGACCATCACATGGGTACCAAAATCTACATTTTAATGCAGGAATGGGTGGTTGACAGTGGATGTTCCAAACATATGACCGGGAACAAGGATGCATTTCAAACCTTTGAAGAAAATAAAAGTGGAACACTCACCTTTGGAGACAATGGTAAGGGCAAAATCGTTGGAATAGGTAATGTTGGTACAAACCTCGAAATAAAAAATGTTCTACTCGTTGATGGTTTGCACCATAATTTGATAAGTGTTAGTCAATAATGTGATAGTGGTTATGATGTGTTATTTAACAAAACTTGCTGCAAGTTATTGATAGAAAACACTACAAATGTTGTTTATGAAGGAAACAGAGTTGGAAATCTTTATATCCTTAAACCTAACTCTATGAAATCAGTAGTAGGAAAATGCTTGCTTGCAAATGAAAATACCTTACAAGTATGGCATAAAAAGCTAGGACATGCTAGTTCACATATTATTAAAAAGTTAGTAAAATATGATCTTGTTCGTGGATTTCCTACTTTATCTTTTGATCAAGTTGAAAACTGTGAACCCTGCACAATGGAAAGCAAACCAAAACCTCTTTTAAATCAAAACATGTACTTAGAACCAGTAGATCCTTGGAATTAATTCATATGGATTTATTTGGACCCATGAGGACACAATCTATTGGTGGTAAAAGATATTGTTTTGTTATTGTTGATGATTATAGTAGATACACATGGGTACACTTTATTGCAACTAAAGATGATACTATTCATGTTTTCATACAATTTTGTTCCAAGATTGAAAATCTATTACAAAGCAAAATATGTACCATTAGAAGTGATCATGGTGGGGAATTTGAAAACCATATATTTGAAGAATTTTGTACATCTCAAGGGTACACTCATAATTTTTCTGCTCCACGCACCCCACAACAAAATGGTATAGTCGAACGGAAAAATCGATCACTACAAGAAATGGCTAGAACTATGATGCTCGAACACAATACACCCAAAACCTTTTGGGCTGAAGCTGTAAACACTGCATGCTATGTATTAAATAGAGTAACCGTTCACTCTCATTTGAAGAAAACTCCATATGAAATAATACATTCTAAGAAACCTAGAGTTGACTATTTTCATACCTTTGGCTCCACATGCTATATTTTAAATACCAAAGATGATAGAGACAAGTTTGACTCAAAATCACACAAAGCATTCTTTTTGGGATATTCCACTTCTAGCAAAGCTTTTAGAGTATATAACACTATATCTAGAAAAGTTGAGGAATCTATTCATGTTTCTTTTCATGAAGAATCCAAATCTGAAAATCTAGAAATCATAGATCTCACAAATCAATTCGAAAATTTAAACATACCAAATGATAGTGAGAAAGATAATACAAATAATCACCAAGTTGAACCACAACCTACACCGAGGCTTATTAAAGATCATCCTCAAGAACTAATTATTGGAGATCCTAAAGATAAAGTCAAAACTCGGTCTTCCTTCAAAGATGTTGCAAACATGGCTTTTGTTTCTATCATTGAACCTAAAAAGATATCTGAAGCTCTTAAAGATGATTATTGGATAATAGCCATGCAAGAAGAATTGAATCAATTCACTAAAAATGATGTATGGGATTTAGTTCCTAAACCAAAAGATAAAACCATAATAGGAACTAAATGGGTTTTTAGGAACAAGCTAAATGAGGTAGGAGAAGTAATAAGGAATAAAGCTCGGTTAGTAGCACAAGGATATAATCAACAAGAAGGAATAGATTTCGATGAAACATATGCACCGGTAGCTAGACTTGAAGCTATTAGAATGTTATTAGCTATTGCTGCACATAAAAACATAAAACTCTACCAAATGGATGTAAAAAGTGCATTTATAAATGGCATTATTCAAGAAGAAGTATATGTTGCCCAACCACCTGGTTTTGAAATACCGGAAAAAGGTGACTATGTTTATAAACTTAAGAAAGCACTTTATGGTTTAAAACAAGCACCTAGGAATTGGTATGAAAGGCTCAAGACATATCTTTTTGATAATGGTTTTTCTATTGGAAATTCGGATTCTACTTTATTTTTCAAAACATATACATCTGATTTCCTAGTTGTGCAAATATATGTTGATGACTTTATTTTTGGAGCTTCTAATGATTCATTGTGCACACAATTCAATGACATTATGCAAAAAGAATTTGAAATGAGCCTCATGGGTGAACTAACTTTCTTTCTTGGTTTTCAAATTAAGTAAACACCTGCCAGAATATTCATAAGCCAAGAAAAATATACTAAAGAACTCTTACAACGTTTTGGGATGGATCAGTGTAAACATGCTACTACTCCTATGGCTACTTCTATTAAGATTGATAAGGATGAAAATGGAGAACCTATTGATGATTCCTTATATAGAGCTATGATTGATTGTTTGCTTTACTTAACTGCTTCTAGACCAGACATCATGTTTTCCGTTGGTCTTTGTGCTCGATTTCAATCACAACCTATGCACTCTCATTTTCTAGCAGTTAAACGAATTCTTCGTTACCTAGCCGACACTACTTGCTTTGGTTTATGGTATCCAAAAGGACAATCCTTGGATTTTAAAGCTTATACTGATGCGGATTATGCTGGTTGTCGACTTGATCACAAGAATACTGGTGGTGGCTGTTTCTTATTAGGGAGATCTTTAGTATCTTGGTTTAGCAAGAAACAAAATACGGTTGCCCTATCTACAACTGAAGATGAATATATGGCAGTCGGGTCTTGTTGTGCTCAAGTGCTTTATATGCAACAAGTATTAAACGATTATGGTTTTACTCTTTCATCTACGCCTATTTTTTGTGACAACACGAGCGCTATAAACTTAGCACACAATCCTATTTTGCACAGCTGAGCTAAACATATTGAAATCCATCATCATTTTTTAAGGGATCACATCTCCAAGAATCATGTTTCCCTTCATCATGTTGATACGGAAGATCAATTGGCTGATATTGTTACAAAACCGCTTCCACTAGATCAATTTAACAAAATTAGGAAGCAATTGCTTATCACTCCTTTGGAAGATGTTTTCTTTGATATTTGTGCTACTTAAACAAAAACTCTTATTTGCATCATGATATTTTGGTTTTTAAATGGACATCTTTTTCATTAGATTTGATGGGACATCTAATTAAGGGGGAGTTTTTATTTCTAAACGGATATCTTTTTGAAATGACAAAGGGGGAGAAATAAATATAAAACTAAAACTTAGAAAAACTCAATCAATGAGTTTCATAAATAAACTCTTGGCTTTACATTGAAAGTTGCTATATTCCCTAGTGAATTGGATTTCATGTTCCATAATTCAAGGGGAATAATAAGCACACATTTTATAAACAGGAGGAAAAGCTACAAAAGGTAATCTAAAGGTATGAAACTCATATGGTTTATATTTCCTTTATTTTTATATTTAGGAAATGTTTGTCATCTTCAAAAAGGGGGAGATTGTTGGCTAAATGGACATCTATAAATCCCTTTGTTTTGATTATGACAAACATTTCATTCCTATTGATCTAACGAGCTACTTGAGTGTGCAGGATTAAGGTGGATGCCAAAGTAACTAGGGAAATCCATATGCTTACATATTTATGTTTTCATGCAATGTAATCGCTTTGTAAAAACTTGTACAAATATATAATGTACAAGTACTTAGATTGCATGTAAATCAAGCGTTAGATCTTCCCTAGCTAAACATCACATTTAGATAAGTCATCCCCTTCAAATAGGATCACATATGCACACTCATACATACAATTAGTGCCTAAATTGCAACATTGAAACATGATCAATCTCGGTCGACAAACTCCTCGACCGAGACACTCTCGGTCGACAATCTTCTCGACTGAGAAAGATCCAAAGTAGCCGTTAGACACAACAGAAAAGTTAGTTGGCAGTTGGAGAAAGACGTTGCAAATCACTTGTTCCAGAGTGCCTGTCGGTCGACAAAAGTTTGACCGAGTAGGTGTCTCAGTCGACCATTCCTCGACCGAGATTGTCTCTGACAGCAACTGCAGAATTAATTAATTAGCCGTTGTTAAAGCAACAACTTTGTACCTAACGGCTAGTTAAGCACTTAGAAACCCCTAGAAGTTGTCTAGAACGTCCTTAAGCATCCTTAGGCCATTCCTATAAATAGGACAAGCCATAGGACACTCAAACTCACTTGTTTACACTTGAGAACTCTTTGAGCATACTTTGAGCAATCTGTTTAGCAAATTGAGCATTGTGAGCATTGGCTACTTCCTTCTTTAGCTCAAAATTCGTGTCCTATAGGCTAGTATCTCCTACCCACTGCAATCACAAGTTCACACACATAGTTAGGAGATCTATACGCTTGATCTAGGCAAATCAAGCCTTGGGCTACAAAGGATAAGTTGTAATTTCCTTTTTCTTGTTCTCTATTACCGTTTGTACTCTCCTTGCTACTCCTAGGTTGGAGGCTGCTGATTGGAGAGGGTGGAGTTCTTCTTGGCGAAGAAGGTGACTTTGAGCTACTTCAGAAGGCTGGTGCAACGGGAGGTTACTTGTAAAGAGGAAGGCTACTTCAAGGGGGAGCTTGGAGTTACTTCAAGAAGGCTACCTCAAAGTTGGTGCACCTACTTCAAGTGAAGGCTGCTCAAAGGGTGTAAAGGAAAGTATTGTATTTTGTATAAATCCTTGAGAAGGTAATAAAATAAATACTTTCAAAATCCCAGTTGGATAAGCAACCAGGTAGTGGACTGACAACTTTAGTATTTGCTAAAGTTGGAACCACTCTAAAACACCTGTCTCCTTCTTCTAATTTTTAATTGTGGTTGTTTGAGTTAAATAAATTGTTAAAATTATTTAAAAACTCTATTCACCCCCCTCTAGTGTTTTTCAAATATTGGGAGTGATAATTAATTAAAGGACACATTGATATTGTCAATATTTTCAAATCAAATTTAAAGTATTTTGAAAATTGAAATTTTCTTTTATAGAATGGAATGGCAAATAATGAATGACAAGCACAATAGGACCAACTTCCATAAATACATGAATTTGATAATGGTTCTTCATTAGAATAATCTTTATGTCCTAGATACACTAGTGCTAGAGGAACCCACTCCTAACATACCTAGGTTGATGTGGGTGCTTATTGGAAGCATGCCAACAATGCCTTAGACATTAAAAACCATATTCTATGTTGTATGAACTAAGAGTTTCATAAGTAGAATGCAAACATGGACGTTGTCAAAATGGTAACACATCTTAAGAACATGAACCAAAATCATGTAAAGAAAGAAAGGTATTGTAACAACCCCCTTCCCCTATTATCCATTAATAAGGTGGAATGAGAGGGAAAGGGACATTATCGTGTTTATAGGGAATGAGGTCTAGCAATTAATCAAAAAATAGTTACCAATTTTTTTCAAAGGAAAAGAGTTTGATACTATGAAAGTTAAATTCTCCACAAAGGAGTTACATGATAAGGTAAACTATTGTTTGCAACTGGAGATAAAAAACTATCTAACAAGATCCTCCATGGTAACTTTAAGTATTTTTCCTTTTAGTGCCTTCTTAATTGGATGTCCATTTTTTTAGAATAAAAACAACTAACCTAAAATGATATGAAACAAAAAAATGACAAGTATAGCAAGTTATATTGGTATGTGGGGGAAACAAAATATCTGCATGTAGGTGTAACAATATAATCAGTGATAGCAATAATTATGATTATAAAATTGAACAAGCATTTTCTTGCTTTAACCTTGCAAACCTTATCCTCTTTTCTCAATGGATTTCCCTCTTTGTAGGTGGGCCTCTTTATGGGTAACCCTACCTAAGGGCTTTGGTCCCTACAGTGGACATTTTATAACCTTACCTCTCCTGGGGTTGGTTACATACATAGCCCTTCCATTCCGGGCTTGGCCTGAGGTGACCTTTTGTTCTAGGCTTCATCCGACCCATCACATCCCCATGGGGAGCACTTGTTCTATTTGTAAAGAATAATGATGAATTTCTCTAAATGCGCATAGACTATAGAATGATAAATCAGGCTACCATTAAGAATAAGTATCCTTTACTGCAAAACCCTTGACCTAGTGTAGTGCTTAATCTTGCTTGCTTTTGCTTTATAAGATTCTTAGACATTAGTATAATAATTTTATGAGCTTTAATAACATGTGAGGTGCTTATGTTTTCAGTATGGTTCAATTTGCATGATGATTGATCTAGTTATGCTATATTTGTGCTTATTGTGGTCCTAATTGCAATTTACCCATGTTGAGGGTTTATCTTGTAATTTTTCACATGTTGGATGTGCCTCCTATGTTTTGGAATCATGCGAGAGAGAATTATGCATAGGGGTGTCTTGTTACACCTTGGTTGACAAGGAGAGATGTGGTGACATCTTGTGTTGTTGTTGTTTCTAGGGTTTGCTTGGATGCCCTAGTTTGGTGTTGACCAGGTGTTAACCGCTTGAGTTCTTCATTTTTTAATTATTACCCTTGTGTTTTATTGAATCTAATCTCTACTGTCAATGATGTTTTGAGTGTGCCTTGATCCGTTTTGATCGAAGATGCTTGGAGCTATCTCTTGGGTTGATGAGAGATCTTGGGTGTGGATGTGTTTTGGTCTTCGACTGATGGTCCTCTAGGACAAAGTGAGGTCGATGAACCACCTTGATTTTCATAACCCTTCTTGCATGCATGGTTTTAGTAGTTTCATGGTTGATCTTTTATGGACATGTGGCATGTTTAGTTGGACACATAACCTCTTTCATCTCTCTCCTACGCTTGAGTATATTTACCTCTCGTTTTGCATGCATATGAACCTTTTAGATCCTTCCTTCCTTCCTCTATAATCCATGGAGCTCATCACCTTTAGTTCTTGGAAGATAAGGAGCTCAGCCTTGGAAGTAAGGAGGGAAAACCTTGCATGTGCTGATCTAGGGTTGGATCATCTCTTCTTTATTGATCTTGTGGTGATCTTTCTGCTTGGTAAGTGGTTTTATCCTTTATTTTTCTTGATCCCAGCCATTTCTACTTTTCTTGGACAAACCCATGGTTGTCCATGGTAGTATTCTTAAGACACTCCTCTCCTATAGAGGTAGAATCTATGGTTTTCCACAGTAGTACCTATGTGAGATGGATATCCCCTCCTTCCTTTCTTTTTTAGTCAAGGGTTTTTACCCTCTTCTCTTGAGCTTTCCTATTACCTTGGTTTTTTCTTCTTCTCTTGAGGTGATCTTACTTGGAGTTGGAGTTGATCCAATCTATGGTTTTCATCTCTCTCTTGGATCTTGTGGCATTATAGTTTATCTTCACCTCAAGGTGGGTTATATAACTCTCTCCTCTACTATTTTGTACCTTTATTTTGCTTGCATGTTACTGATTAATATTTGAAATATGATCTTAAGTTGCTAGATAATGCTATTTTGTTTTATGGTTTAAGATTATGAAGTATTCTTGTACATATTTATCTTTCTCCTAAACCCTAATACTTGTACCCAAAACCTAAGTGATGGTGGAGTTGTTTCTTCCATGCATCTCTATTGTTGCTTTTATTACCATGTTTTGGTTTGGACTTTACATGAAGACAAAGATTTTTTTTCTTCATTACATGTGTCTGACATATGGTTTTCTCTCTCTTATCATGGTTTGGTTTTCCTATGTTTGATGATCAAATTTCTTAGGTTTTGAATGATGTTTTCTATCATGAAACGACCTTTATGCTTGGGTTCAGTTTCATGGTGTTGATCACCTTGTTTGTCTTGGTTTTGAGATGATTACTCTCTTGATGGTTCTATGTAGCATCTCCTTCAGTTGATGAAGGATGAATCTACTTGGATTGTTGTGTGGTTTACTCTGAGTGGTCAAAGGCTTGGTGGTTGTCCTTGGTTGATGAGTATGCTTTTGGTCACTGACCTGGTTGCTATTTTGGTTTCTTAGATGGGTGTTTTTCTCTACAACTGATGACCCTTAGCCATGTCAATTGGTCATTGATCTCCCCTCATGAATGGTCTCTAAGATAACCATCTTCAGTGATCAATTGGGTTCATGATCATCAACGACCGATGATCATATGATAGCATAGTTTTCAGTGACCATGAATTTTAGTTTTCAATGGTCAACCCTAATGTTCAATGGTCAACATGTGCATAACCTTCAATGACTAACTACTAAAGTTTTAGCATTCAATATGGAGTTGACTATGATGATAATAATGTTAACCCTATATGTTCCAATAGTGTGGGAAGTAAAGATAGTTAGGGTCGATATTATGTTTTTTGGAAACTTTAGTCGGCTAGCTATGAGAAACTCTAACCCTAATCTTGAACACATGGTGATAATGCTTTCTTGCTTGAATGATTAGCATGTAATGAAGCATTTTATCTCCTACTTGTATAACCCTAATGCTGTAGGTTGAATGAACATCATAGTTTGTGGTTGCTATGGTATC
Source organism: Alisma plantago-aquatica (assembly GCA_963693085.1). NCBI lineage: Eukaryota > Viridiplantae > Streptophyta > Magnoliopsida > Alismatales > Alismataceae > Alisma > Alisma plantago-aquatica. The sequence goes on from OY856409.1 coordinate 1,489,798,701, forward strand.
TCTAATATGACACATGGTGATGATTATGAGCATGTTGAAATAATGATGATGTGCATGAACTATATGATTGGGACGTATGACCTAGCAGAGGCTTTGTGCCTAATTTGATGTGATTTCCCTTTAGTGATGAGATGAGGGATTGTTATCCCCTTGTGATGTGATAATGGTGATGGTCTTGTATGGTAGTGATATCATGTGATGATGTGATAAGTTTATGTCTCGTACATTTTATATCATATGGAGTTGTAATCTACCCATATGTTTGTAGAATTGGTTTAATGTTTATATGTTGTAACTTGATTGATGCTTAAAAGATACCCAATTGGCAATAACTAATCAAGTGGAACCCTAATCATGTAGTTTCCATGTGCCATAGATCCATTCTAGTGTCAGAACTTGTTGGATGGTGAATTAGTAATTTCTAAGGGAAGCTTGAAGCGTATATTTTTGAATATGTGGGAGCACAAGTCGAGGATATATCCTTGTGTCCACTATTATAGATTTACAAGATGATTGTTGTCATGCCTCGATAATTGTGATATGTGAAAGGCAGTAGTGAGTAAAACTGTAGGGTTCCTCAGATAGAATGGGCATGCATGACCTGTTCTCTAGCAATGAGACCTATATCAAGGCAGGCTAGTTGTTTTCAGCTTCACTATATGTCATTGTTGGAAGTTGACTACTATTTCTCTACTTTGTCTCTCACACCGAAGGGGAGTTGTGGGTGATATCATGGAGTCTATCTCTTCCATATACCTTGATTGCATTGATTTTGAGTTAGCAATGGTCAGTTGGATTTGGGTGGTATGACTCAAATCCTCAAGGCATAATAAAAGATGTAATACAGCCATTTAGTATATACACTTAGGGTTGAACATGACTCACATTGGATGACCTTGTGCCTTGTTTCTTATACTACTTAGCTATTATCTTTTATACATGTTCTTCATATTCCTTCTAAAGGTATAAGATGTTCTATTGATAAGTTGTAGTTTCCTAAACTACCTAATCTGTGTTATTAGTTTCACTTATATCATTTAGCTTAATCTTCTCACCCTATTAATAGAATTACTTTCCTGCTATATAATCAATCTGTGTGAATAATTGTTGTTGGCAGGGAGTTATATATCATACAGGGACATTTGTCTCACCCTGTGGGTTTCCAAATCTTTTAGTTGGTCATGCACGAAACAGTAGAGATTGTGCAGTTGAGGAAGAGCAACAAGGAGAGGAGTAGTTGTTGAAGCTTGGATATGCTACTAGTCTTTTGTAGTAGAGTCATATGGGTCGTCCATATACTCTTAGGTACTTGAGGGTGTTTTTTAGATGATGTACATTGATAGAAGGTTTTTGATAATATGTCATGGTTGTACATGCATGTCTTGTATATATTAAAAAGTTAGACTTTGTAACAGGTTTGTGGCAAGTTGGCTAGTGAACAGAGATATGTATACCTTCATGGTATGATATATGATACATGTGTCACAATTTGTGGATTTGGATGTAATATGTTTCCACTTGAGATATATATGAGTGATTGGTTTTAGTTTACTGTGTTTTATGGTAATTCAGATGTTTAGAGTTAATTTAGTGTTGTGTTTTGAGTAATCTCATTTTGTTGTGCTTAATGTGTCACAATTAGGTTGGTATCAAATCTTTGGGTTCACTGAGTCTACATGGATATAGGACTAGGGATGCATCTGTTATGGTGTATCCAGTATATATGATTGCAGCTTTTGCATATGCAGAAGAAGATATGTCTGGAGAACACAAAGAACATGTTGAGAGAAGTGTTGTTGCACTAGGAGGTGGTTCTAGGAGGCAGGTAAGCGTATATGGAGTGCTTGAGATGCATTTTCTTGACCCAACAACTGTAGCCAACTCTGCCTTTCAATCCATGTTTGGACATTTTATGGCTATGATGATGCATATGGTGGATAGAATGTATGTACCCCAAGCAAGGGCAACTGTTCCCAATGCAGAATCCCATAGTTCTAGGAAGACCTTTGAGAGGATGTGATGCATTGGAGTGTTGGAGTATGTGGATACGGCTGACCCGGCCGGTGTAGACATGTGGTTGACAAAACTAGAAAAGGCCTTTAAGATCCTCAACATCCCTGAAGAGGATAAGGTGAAGCATGTGGTAAATTGTTGAAGGGAAGTGCTGACCATTGTGGGCCATCAAGGAGGAGAGAAGGCCTGGAGTGGTGGTCAGTTAGGAGGAGTTTTGGCAGGAGTTTGAGAGTTGATACTTCCTAGAGACGTACCTAGATGAGAAGATCTTATAGTTCGAGAAGATCAAGTAGGGATCTATGTCGTTTAATGAGTATGAGGCCAAGTTCATTGAACTTCTGAAGTCTTGACCACACATGGATGCCATAGATAAGGAGAGGATCAGACGCTTTGTGAAGGGTTTAAGCTCAGAGTTGAGGATGACAATGTCAGTTTTAGAGAATAGAGAGCAGTTTGGCACATTTGTGGAGTTTATATGAAGGATATAGAGATCATCTGTAGATAAGTGTGAGGCGAATGCCAAGAAGAGACCAACACAGTTTTAAGGGTAGTATTCTGAGGGCTTCAAGAAGACTATGTTTTCAACACCTCAATCATAGAAAAGATTGGTTTTTGAATCTCAATGGTCGTCGAGAAAGGGCAGAGGCCATAGTTTACCATCGACGGGAGCTCACAGTGCAGTGTTAGTTTCAGTAACAGGGCTATCTAGGCCATGGTATGAGAACAAAACTTGCTTCAGATGTGGACATATCAGGCATACAAGATTGTACTGCCCAATGAAGGATGAGGAGGTGACCCAACAGTTGAGATAGAACTATCAATGATAGGATTTCAATAGCGGAAGTGGTAGAGGATGCGGTCATACATTAATGGATGGTTCGTCCGGGAAGGCCAGCACAAGGACCCAGGTGAGATGCACTCTTTTATCAGTAGAGAAGTGATCGCTTGTTGTTCTTTGCCTATAAGTCATAGATTTGATAGTTTTCACTTTGAAACCCCTTTGGTTGGTTCCACAAAGTTGTGGGAGGTGTGTCCATCCTATGTTCTTTCTTAAGACACAACATTCAAGTGGACCTTATACCACTTGACATGCATAGATTCCATGTGATCCTTGGAATGGACACTTTTGAGAAGTATCGGGTGGTCTTGGACTGTAGTTTCAAGGTGGTGATGTTTGTTGACAGTGGTTTCTCAAGGGTTTTCCAAGGAGATAGAAAGATTCTTCGAACACGTCTGGTGTCTACAATGACAGTAGAGAGGTTGGTGAGGCAGGGTTGTTAAGCAGTCTTTGTGCATGTGGTGGATACCAAGGTGATGAATCCTAGTGTTCAAAAATTGTCAGTGGTTCATAAGTCTGAGTATGTGTTTCCCAATGAGTTTTCAGGTGTTCCCCCACCTAGAGAGATTGACTTTGACATCAATCTGGTTCTTGGTACATTATCGATAGAACAAACACCGTACAGGATGACACCAACTGAGATGCAAGAGTTGAAGAAGTAGTTGTAGGAGCTGCTAGAGAAGGTCTTTATCAGACCAAAAACTTCCCCTTGGGGTGTTCCCATTTTGTTTGTAATAAGAAGGATGGTTCCATGTGGTTGTGCATCAGCTGTTGATAGTTGAACAAGGTAATGATCAAGAACAAATACCCTTAGCTACAGATAGATGATATATTTGATCATTTGAGGGGTTCTGTAGTGTTCTCAAATATAGATCTAAGGTTAGGATATCATCAATTGTAGATCAAGAAGAATGACATATCCATGTCACCTTTTAGGACTCAATATGGTCACTATGAGTTTATGGTTATGCTGTTAGGGCTAACCAACACACCAATAACGTTCATGGATCTGATGAACTGAGTGTTCTGGCCTTATTTTGACTAGTTCATGGTTGTATTCATTCACTACCTCTTAATCTACTCCTGTGATAGTCAACAACATAAGCAAAATCTACGACAAGTGTTGACCTTGTTGAGACAACACAAGTTGAACGGTAAGTTCAACAAGTGTGCGTTTTAGATAAAGGAGGTGTCTTTCCTTGGGCAGGTGATATCAGCTAAAGGTGTGAGTGTGGATGCCAAAAAGGTTCAATTAGTGCTTGAGTGGGAGCATCCTAAGACACCTATAGAGTTCACAGTTTCCTTGTCTTGGTAGGCTATTACATGAGGTTTGGCAAGGACTTCAGTGTAATGGTATTACCCCTAACTAAGTTGATGAAGAAAGGTGTATCATTTTTCTAGGATGACAAGTGTCAACATTCTTTCCAACTTTGGAAGGATAAGTTGACTAGTGCACCCATGTTGGTTCTTCCTAAAAAAGGGAAAGGTTATATCATATTTTGTGTTGTTTTAAAGAATGGTTTGAGTTACGTGCTAATGAAAGACAAGAACATGATTTCTTTTGCTTTGTGACAGCTTAAGAAACATGAGGAGAGCTACCCTACACATGATCTAGAGCTTGCTACTGTGGTCCATGCTTTTAAGTTATGGAGACACTACCTTTACGATGAGAAGTATCTGATCTTCACCAACCACAAGAATCTACATAACATCTTCTCAAAGCAGGAGTTGAATATGCGACAGGGACACTGGATGGATCTAATCAAGGATTATGATTTCACCATAGAGTACCATCTAGGGAAGGCAAATGTGGTAACAAATGCTTTGAGAAGGAAGTCTTCTTCGTCATCATCTACTAATAAAGCACAGTTGACTTCCTTGGTGTGCCATAAGAGAGACATGTTGGTGTCCTTATGTCAGATGAATGTGAAGTTGGAGGTCTCCTTGTTGGTAGGACTATTGGCACATTTATAGGTGAAGCCTACATTGAGGCAGAAGATCAAATATGTACAACACAATGATACTTTGATACATCAAAACTGAGAAGAATTTGGCAGCGAGAAGCATAATGGCTTCCATGAGTGAGAGTATGGGAAAATTTATTACCACAATAGAGTAGTGGTTCCTGATGTTGATAATTTGAGAAAGTTAGTTCTGGAAGTGGCCCACTCTTCGATGTACTCTATGCATCGAGGAAGTAGGAAGATGTATCACAATCTAAAAATTCTATATTGGTGACCTAGCTTGAAGTGTAACATGGCTAAGTTTGTGGCATGGAGGAAGCCATCTAGGAGCTTGAGGATAAGATGCATAGGAAGTATCTATCTCTTTTCGCATAGAGTTTTGGGGGAGAAATCCTTATTAGGGTTTATAGTTGTAAGATACCTGACCTAGATAGTGCTTAATATTTCTTTATTTTACTTAATAAGATGCTTAGACCTTAATCTAATCATGTGATGAGCTTTAATAAAATGTGGTGTGCTTATGTTTTTAGTTTTGTCCAGTTTGCATGATGCTTGAGCTAGTTATGCTATATGTGTGCTTATTTTGGACCTAATTGCAATTTACCCATGTTGAGGGTTTATCTTGTAGTTTGTCACATGTTATATGTGGCTCCTATGTTTTGGCATCATGATAGAGAGATATGATGCTTAGGGGTGCCTTGTTACACCTTGTTTGTGTGGTTTCCCTAGTTTGGTGTTGACCGTTTGAGTTCTTGGTTTTTCATAGACCACCCTTGTGTTTTCTTGGCTCTAATATCTACGGTTGATGATGTTTTGGGTGTACCTTGATCCTCTTCTATCAAAGATACTTAGATCTCTCTCTTGGGTCAATGAGAGACCTAGGGTGTGGATCTATTTGGGTCTTCGACCGATGAGCCTTATAGGCCATGATTCCCTTTGACCAATGGCCCTCTAGGACCAAGTGAGGTCATTGAACCGCCTTGGTTTTGTAATCCTTCTTGCATGCATGTTTTTAGTGTTTGCGTGGTTGTTATTTGATGGACAAGTGGCATGTTTAGTTGGGCACCTAACCTCTTCATCTGTCTCCTACCCTTGAGTATGTATAACTCCCTCTTTACATGCATATGAACCTTTTACATCCTTCATTCCTCTCTAGTCTTTAGAGCTCGTCCCCTTTGGTTCTTGGAAGAGAAGGAGCCCAACCTTAGAAGAAAGGAGGCCAAACCTTGCATGTGGTGATCTAAGGTTTGAGCCTCTCTTCTTTGTTGATCTTGTGGTGATCCTTATGCTTGGTAAGTGGTTTTATCCTTCTTGATCTTGTTTTTCTTGAACCCTACCCTTTCTTCTTATCTTTTTTGAACCCATGGTTCTCCATGGTGGTCTTCTTGAGGCACTCCTATCCTAGAGGTCAAATCTATGGTTTTCCATAGTAGTACCTTTGTGAGATGGAGATCCCCTCCTTCCTTTCTTTTTTAGCCTAGGGCTTTACCCTCTTCTCTTGAGATTTCCTTTGAACTTGGTTTTCTATTCTTCTCTTGAGGTGATCTTGCTTGGAGTTTGAGTTGATCCAAGATGTGGTTTTGATGTCTCTCTTGGAGCTTGTGGTTTGCGAGTTGATCTTCACCTCAAGGCAGGTTATATAACACTCTCCTCTACTATTGTTGTACCTTTATCTTACTTGCATGTTATTGGTTAATCTCTAAAATATGATGATAAGTTGCTATATAATGATATCTTATTTTAGGGTTTAAGATTATGAAGTATTCTTGTACAAATTGCACTTTCTCCTAAACTCTAATTCTTGTACCCAAAATCTATGTGATGGTGGAGTTGTTTTTTACATGCATCTTAATTGTTAGCTTTGTTACCATGTTTTGGCTTGGACTTTACATGTGTTTGACATATGGTTTTCTCTCTATTATCAGGGTTTGGTTTTCCTATGTTTGATGATCGGATTTCTAAGGTTTTCAATTATGCTTTCTATCATGAACCCATCTTCATGCTTGGGTTTGGTTTCATGGTGTTGATCACCTTGTTTGTCTTGGTTTTGATAATTTTCCGCTCTCTTGATGCCTCTAAGTAGCATCTCCAATGGTAGATGAAGGATAAATGTACTTGGGTCATTGTGTGGTTTCCTTTGAGTGGTCGAAGGCGTGGTGGTATTTCTTGGCCGATGAGAATGCTTTTGGTCACTGACCTTATACTTCTTTTTTTTAAATCTACCTATAGTTCATTAGCCATGGTAATCAAAGAAGTATATGAACGTCAAATATTACTTTTGACAATATAGAGAACATACACAATAATAATCATTATCCTTCTACTCAATTATCTTCATGAAAAATTTTAGAGTTTAAAACATCTAAATTTGGGTAGTCAAAAGCTCCATAGGCTATTCATCTTATTATGTTTAGTCAACCCATTGTAAAAATTTGAAGTGAGTATGAAAGAATATCTCTAATAGTATGACCATCTCAATCTTATATTGGATAGTATCTAAATCATCTATAGTTCCTTACCCATGGTGGTAAAAAAAAGAACCATATATGTCAAATAATATTTTTCACAATATAGAAGACATACTCCACAAAAATGTTACCCTTCTCCTTTGATTTGGCCATCTTCACTAAATTTTATAGTTTGAGCCATTTAAATTGTGAGAACCCATTACACTAAATGAGATTACTCAAAACATAAAGTACAATCAATCACTAATTAATCACATACCCAAAATTTTGGATAAATTAAAACCAATTTCAACGTCAGCACCTGCTCAGAAACATTTGTATAAGAGACCAACATCTTTCTTATATCCATACTATTCCAAGAATTTGATATAAATTGTTCTATTGCCTTAGACACAACATATATATATACCGGAGAACAATATTCATATATGCCACACAAACAAGCATTAATATGCTAACAAAAGTCTAATTTGTTTGAAACACCATATACAAACTTTTCCTGCCCAGACCTGAGAGTACATGGATGACACTAGGACACACTAGACATCTAATCAACTTTATCAAAGATCCATTACTATATCTCCTCTTTTTTGCCACATGCTTGTTTTCATCACTTCTTATTACCTAAAAAAAATGTGGCGAGCCACAAGGGTGAGACCCATGTCCCAACAAGAGATATAACCTCCAACAACGTTTATTGAGTACAACATTTTTAAATAATTAAACAGTTAAGAAGTTTAATTAGATATAACAAATAAGATCACCAGTACTGATGATTAACAAAATACATAAAGGAGCATATATTAACTATCATCATTAGCAAGACTATCATTCTGTATCTTGTTGACAATATAAGCAATTCATTAGCATATGCGTATCTAGCATCATGAGCAAGTATAGTAACATAACATAGCTAACAACATGAGCATGTCTAATTGGTTGAACATATCAATATCAGAAGAAGATCTAAAAAAATAAGCACAACTATCTAGATAAGTATGATTAGCAGTATATGCATCTCTAGTTACAAAGGCATGGCTAGCATGCTAAACGTAACTAACAACATGAGATATCCAACATCATGATTATAATCAGTAGTAGCAGTATAGTTATCAACATAAACATGGATATTGTATGTACGCATCAACAATCTTAAGCATATCCACAACATTAGTATATCTACTATCTCTTAATTGCACTAAGCATCATATTTATGTAAAGATAACAAACAAGGGTTATCTTTCAATGTGAGGCGTCATCTATAACCCTAAAAAGATATGCTATATGGCTGTATTGCATCTTTTATTATGCCTTGAGGAATTTGAGGATACCACTCAAAATCCAACTGACCACTGCTAAATCGAAATCAGTGCCATACAAGATCTAGGAAGAGTCAGACTCCTAAGATCTTCTCCTCCCCAGTCAGTACGGGTCCACCATAGTGACAAATAAGGTCAAGCTGCTAATAGCCTAGTCCGTCCTTGGTACAAGTCATGTCACTAGTAAAAGGAGGTGGGTACGCATACCCTACCATCTGAGGTATAACCGAAGTTGTCCTCCAATATCATCACATATATAATCACTGAGACACGACCGCAACCATTCTCAAACTGAGGGCTACGTATGACCAAAGTCATCCTCCCTAAACACTTGAATTCAGGATGATAAGCACCCCACTTACTCATCAGTATGCACTCTGAGTTTGCCTTAGGAATACTTGTTTCACCATCTGGCAAGTTCTGACACTCGGATGGATCTATGGCACATGGCACTACATGATTAGTGTTTCACTTGATTAGTTATGCCAATTGGGTGAATTAAGGCTGCATCAAACAAGTGGACATACAAACCCTAATTCAACTCTAACAAGCATATAAATATCACAACTTCAAAAGATATAAAATGTGTGAAACATAATTTATCATCTCATCATCACATGTTACTATTTACTTGCCATTCATTAGGCTACATTAGTCATTATACAATCACAAGATATAAATCCTTTTCACAATATCACAGGGTATCTGCCCTTATCAACACAAGAGGATTACACCTCATTTACGGCTCAACCATGTCCAAAGGTCATTAAGACCATCATACTATCTCTGCAAGATCATCATTATCTTTGCATGCCTTATAACAAGGCCCAATAACATTACTAACATATAATACACTAGATCAAAAAAATATTGCATTAATGATCTGGGAGATATTCATAAACAATCATAGAAGGGTTATATTAACATTAAGAACATTCCTTTATTACATCAACATGCAAGGAATCTAGATATGACTAACTCTCATCATTTTCATTATGCAAATGTATAGCATAAGAAAGTATCAACCATGTGGCTATGATAACCACCAATTAACATATCAAGGTTATGATCATAGTAAGTAGGTTATTCCACCATTATTCCATCATATAAGAATGTTAAACATGAATACTCATCTTTATCTATTTTCATTAGAGTTAGGTTTACAAGATAAATTATAGCAATGTTACTAATCAGCACTCATACCCAAACCCTAAGTCACGACATCCCCATTGGATCATGGATGCATAAGGTGAAGCATCACCATCACATTCCATACCATTCTCAAGTATGAACCCACACATAAATCAAGGTGTAACCATCAGGTTATAGCATACTAGGGTTTCAACAACAGTAATAGAAAACTGCATGATTGTATTAGTCATTCAAGGACTATTCATACCCAATTACCATCATTTAGTTATATTAAAGCTAGGTATAACAAGTTATACCTCATTAGGGTTACATATCAACACAATATGGTTATCATCCCTTCTATTCATATGAGTGAATAAGTAAGACTACCTTATTAAGAATAACCCTCCATTTGTTCCATCATCATTCAACCCATATCACCATACCACAATGTCACCCAGAACCATTGGATGTTTAAAAGGTAAGACCATTGATTGTTTACATAAGTAAACACCTTGGATAAAACATCTATGAAGTCCTTGATTTGTGCTCGAGAAAGAGTCACCATCTAACCCTAGACATCCCTTGATTAACAACACAAAAAGTTCCATTGAGAGTAGGGTAAAACCCACAATCGACTGTTCATTTAAAACAAGCCATCCATTGTCAACAATTAAGCTCGTTAAGTTGATCATATAAATGAAACCATCTAAATCACATTATTAGGACCAACATATTACATTAGCCATCATTCCACTTTAATGGAGGAATAAATAGTAGATCTTGATCATTGGGTCAAGTTCATATATTAAAACCATCAATTACAGTATAGGTCCGACCATTGCATCAAATGACCCAAGAAGCCATTGGTCTAAGGCTTAATTGATGATACAACTACAATGCTTGAATCAACATAGGTTTTAGAGACATGATCCACCATCATTACTGATCAGTAAATCACCATAGGTTGTTATATCAACACTATATTCATTAATCAACATCAAATATTAAGCTAATGCCATCATTGATTGATAACATCAGTAGGGTACTTAATCGTTGTTCATTAAACTTCTGATTGGTCCAAAACCTGACCTAAGGGGGTAACCATAGGTTGTCACCATCATTTGACCCCCTTGATCACAACCATCGATTTTTATGAAGACAACACCATAGTTTTGTTGCAATGGTACCATCATCGGGTCATGGTTTATAGAAGAAATCAACTTTAAACCCTAAAATTGACCATGGTTGGATAGGTGCTTAGCACCATAGGTTGTCAAAACAACCTGATACAAGTCATATTATACCTTAGGAATAACTTACACATGATCACAGGTAGGAATAACTTACACATGATCACAAGTTCATCTAGAACTAAAATCAGAATGGGGAACATTATAAAAATCGAAATCCAAGTCAAGCATAGCTTTTTAGTGCATAAATCATCATTTTCAAGCAAGAACATGAGCTAGTAAGCTTATGGTAAGAAATAAACGTGGAGAAAGTTATAAAACATACCTCTAATGAGAAGATGAAACCCCACATAGAAGAAATCTCGAGCAGGTAGGGTAGAAAATCTAAGAATAAGCTATGAATTCGTCCATCTAACACCTTTCTTCATCAAATGAGCAAACCCTAAGCATAAGGAGAAAGAAAGGTAGGGTTTTAGAGCTTCAGAGAAAATTATATAATGAAACAGAAAGGTTCCGACCTGTCGGAAGGTCTAATGAAGGAGAATAGCAAGAAAAACGAAGAAGGAAGGAAGAAAACAACTTGCATTGGTCAAATTCCCTAGAAGATGACCTTGGAAACTCTAGGTAGGGCTAGATGGAGCCCTAGGAGACCTTCTTCTCCAAAAAGGGGTTGTCTTCTACCTTAGAGCAGTTGGTTCCATAGAAACACAGAGTGGATTTTTTGCTTCATGTTATAGGAAAGAGAAAGCAGGCACAGTTTTGTATTTGGGCAAGGAAGAGGCAAATATAGCGCATGGATAAGGATTGAAGCAAGCATGAGGTGTAAAAGTAGATTCCCCATGTGTTTATGGCCTTAAACTATTTAGAATATACAATCACACACACAAGAAGATCCCTCACCATCCCTATTAATCTTCTTAGCTTTCCTTTGTCGAAATTCCCAGCCAATCACATAATTCATTTGTTGATAACTACTAAAAGTAGCTCATGCGCGAAGGGGTAAACCCTAAAATACCCTTGATGAAAACACCTTCAAACCATGGCTCAAATAGGATCCCCATGGCTCAAAAATATCAAGAATGATAATATAACATCAAAGGAACATAATGTATGTGACAAATTGCAAAGAAAACCCCTCAATTGGGTAAATTGCAAAAAAGTCCAAAATGTACAGAAAATTGCATAACTTGCTCAAACAGTGTCCAAATTGGACCAAATTTGAAACATAATCTTGTCTTATGATTTCAAAACATATAAAAATATTATATTAGGGTTATAAGAATTAAACTATGGTAATTAAGCTTATTCAAATCATTAAGCAAGTTTAGGGCTTGCAACTATAAACCCCTAATAGGGATTTCACCCCCGAAATCCTAGGTAAACAAAGATGGGTACTTCCTTTATATCTCATCCTATTACCTTCACATTTTTACTTACATATCATGGTGATGTTACATCATTCATACATATATCCTCTTGGGTCAGCACAAAAACCCCCACCTAAGAAGACATTCTCAATATGGAATGTAGAAACTTGTTGTGTCATCTATACAAATTGCAAGATAAACCTTCAACATGGGTAAATTGCAACTTGGTCTAAAATAATCCTATATATAGAATAACTATCTCAAACATCAACCAAAGTGGACCAAACTAAAAAATAACTGTGTCACATGTTATTAAGGTGTATAACATGCTTAGATTAAGGTTTAAATATCTTATTGAGAAAAACAAGCAAGATCAAGCACTAAGCTAGGTCATGGGTCTTACAACCATAAAACCCTAACAAGGATTTCATTTCTGAAACCCTACATGAAAAGAGATAGATACTTCCTACATATATCATCCTCAAGCTCCCACATGGATTCCTCCACATCATGGTGATTCCACAAAACCTTAACCAAAATGATATACTTCTTCTATAGATTCTTCACTCTCTGGTCCAAGATTAGGACATGAACCTCCACATACAACACTTCCACATCTAATTCAACTTCCTTAGGTTGCAACACAAGCTTTGTGTCAGGGTGCCACTTCCTCAACATGAAAAAATGAAACATTGGATGCATCCCGTGCAACTCTGGTGGCATCTCCAACATATAAGCCACCTTCTCAACACGAGCCACCATAGGGTAAGGTCCCATATACCTGGGTGCCAACGTTCACTTCTTCCCAAACCTCAACACACCTTTTCAAGGAGAGACCTTAAGATACATTTTGTCTCCCACCTAGAACTCCAACAACCTCTAAAGATTATCAACATAAGATTTCTACCTATCTTGGGCTACCTTCAAATGCTGCAGAATCATCTTAATCTTCTCTGTTGTCTTCTACACAAGTTCAGAACCCAAAAGCTGATATTCTCCCATTTGATACCAAAATAATAGAGATCTACAATGTCTCCCATATAAAGCCTCGTAAAGTGCCATATCGATACTCCTCTAATAGCTATTATTGTAAGCAAACTCTATCAAACTGAGGTTTACAACCCAATTGCACAAAAATTATAGAGAATAAGCTCTCAACATATCCTCCAATGTCTATATAGTCCTCTTAGACTATTCATGTATCTGTGGGTGAAGTGTCATACTGAACCTCATTTGTGTACCAATGGCTATATGCATATGCTCCCAAAAGTGACTAGTAAACTGAGGACCTCTGTTAGATACTATTGTCACCACAATACCATGACGACAGACTATCTCATCAACATACAGCTATGCCAACTTCTCAACTATATATGTTGTCTTCATAAGGAGGAAGTGTGCTGACTTGGTCAACTTGTCCACTATGGAATCATGACCTTTGGCTGTCCTAGGAAGTCCAATCACAAAGTCCATCGTGACATGATCTAATATCCACTACGGTATGCAACAGTTGCAAAGTCCCTGTAGATTTTTGATACTCAACTTTTACCTACTGACATATGTCACGCTTCAAGCCAAGATACCAATATAGATATTTCAAATTATGGTACATCTTGGTACTTCCTGGATGCATGGTGTACATTGAAGAGTGATCCTCTTCTAGAACCAACTTCTATAGATTATCAACATCAGGAACCAATGCCCTACTATTGTAACATAATGTCCCATCCTCTGAATCATGGAAGCCATCACACTCCTCACTGCCAAACTCTACTCAGATCTGTTGTATTGTAGTATCATCACACTATGCATCTCTGATCTACTACATCATCAAAGGCTTCACATGTAAATGGGCCAACAAGCCTACCAACAAGAATACCTCCAACTTCACATTAATTTGGAGAAAAGGCACCAACATTTCCCTCATATGGCACACCAAGGAACATAACTATGCCTTATCATTAGATGATGACGAAGCTCAAGGCATATACTGATATGTTTGCCTTCCTTCGATGGTAATCTATGGTGAAATCATAGTTCTTGATCATCTCCATCCAGTGTCTCTACCGCATGTTGAGCTCCTGCTTCAAGAATAAGTACTATAGATTCTTATGGCCAATGAAGATTTGAAACTTCTCACCATAAAGGTAGTGTGTCCAAATCTTCAAAGCATGGACCATAGAAGCAAGTTTAAACCATGTGTCAGGTACTCCTCACATTTCTTAAGTTGTCATGAAGCAAAATAAATTACATTTTTATGTTGCATCGGCACACAACCCAAACCATTCTTTGATGGATCACAAAAGATGATATAAACCTTTCCCCTATTCAGGAAACACTAGCACTGGTGTATTGGTCATATTCTCCTTCAAAAGTAGGTGATACTTGTCATCCCAGACAAACGATACACCTTTCCTTGTCAACTTCATTAGGGGTAACACCACAACACTGAAGTTCTTGATGAATATTCTATAATAGCCTTACAAACCAAGGAAACTACAAACCTCTATTGGTGTCTTTAGTTGCTCCCATTCTGACACAAATTGAACCTTATTGGGATCCACACAAACACCCTCAACAGATATCATGTGTCTAAGGAAAGACACCTCTTTTAGCCAAAATTCACACTTGTTGAACTTGGCATACAACTTATGTTGTCTTAGAGATGTCAAATCCTACTGTAAATGTTGCTTATGTTGCTAGCTATCATGGGAGTAGATCAGGATGTTGTCAACGAACACAACCATGAACCGATCAATATAAGGCCTAAACACCATGTTCATCGGATCCATGAATGTTGTTGGTGCATTGGTTATCCCAAACAACATAACTACAAACTCGTAGTGGCCATACCTAGTCTAAAAGATCACTTGGGTTCTACAACTGATGGTATCCTGACCTCACATCTATCTTTGAGAAAATTGTGGTATTTCTCAACTGATAAAACATATCATCTATCCTTGGCAAGGGATACTTCTTCTTGATCGTCACCTTGTTCAAGTGTTGGTAGTCGATGCAGAACCTCATAGATACGTCCTTATTTTTAACAAACAACATAGGAGCACCCTAAGGGGAAGTGCTCGGTCTGATAAAGCCCTTCTCAAGAAATTCCTGCAACTACTTCTTCAGCTATTGCATCTCAGTTGGTGTGATCTTGTATGTTGTTTGTGCTATCGACTATGTACCAGGAACTAGATTGATCTCAAAATTAATCTCTTGAGGTAAGGGAACACCAGGAAACTCATTGAGAAACACATCCTCAAAGTCACAAACAACTGGTACCTCATGGATAGTAGGACTCCTCACCTTAGTATCTACCACATGCGCCAAAAAAACCTCACAACCTTGCCTCATTAGCCTCTCTACTGTCATTTCTAACACCAAACATGTTGGAAGAATCTTCTGATCTCCTTGGAAGACCCACAAAACATTATCGTCATAGAATGTAGACACATTGGAACTATAGTCCAAGACCACCCAGTACTTCTTCAAAGTATCCATTCCAAGGATCACTTCAAATCCTTGCATGTCAAGTGGTATAAGGTCCACTTGAATGTTGTATCTTGAGAAAGAAAGAACACAAGATGGACATACCTCCCGCAACTTTGTGGAACCAACCAAAGGTGTTTCTAGGGAGAGATTATCACATCAATGAATAATTGGAAAATAACAATTAGATATCACTTCTCTAGTGATAAAAGAGTGCATCACACCTAGATCAACCAAAATAGATATAAAGCAGGAAGAAGACAAATCATAATGAAATAACTCCATCTAATTTGTCACAATATATGGGTTGACTATTCCTTTTGGTTGTCTTATAGCATAGAATCGAGTCGTTGCCTATTGCCTCCCCCATCCTCTGCTGGTCTGTCCAAACAAACCAACCTGTGAAGGATGACCACATCCTCTGCCACCACCACTGTTGAACTACCACTATTGTGACCCTTGCTGACTTTGTCTCAGCTTTTGAGTCACCTTCTCATCCTTCACCAGACCAAATGACCTTAAGTGCCTCGGTGGTCCACACCTATATTAGGTCCTTGTGTCAAACTGTGGCCTGGATGACCCTACCACTAAAACTGATGCCACACTGTGAGAACATGCCGACAAAAAACTACTACCTCTGCCCTTTCTCAACAACCATTGTGATTGAACAATTGACCTCTACTATGACAGAGGCAATGAAAACCTACACTTCTTGAAGCCTCTAGAAAACTACCCCTAATACTGTGCCAACCTCTTCTTAGTGTTTGCATCACACTTCTCCACAATTTACTGTTTTATCCTCCTCACATAATCCACAAATGTGGCAAACCTCTCCCTGTTCTCTAAAGCCAGACACCGTCATCGCAACTCTAAGCTCAAACCTTTCTCAAAATGTTTGATCCTATCCTTACCTGTCATAGCCATATGTAGGAAAAACCTTAGAAGCTCAATGAACTTGGCCTATTACTCATTGATCATCATAGATCCCTGTCGGAGCTTCTCAAATTGTGAGATCTTCTCATCTAGATAGGTCTCTGAGAAGTATTAGCGTACAAACTACTACTAAAAGTCCTCCCAACTGGTCACCACACATGCCTCTTTTCCTCATCAATGGCCCACCAATGGCCAACACTGCCCTTCATTAGGTACACCACATGCGTCGCCTTATCCTCTTTTGGGATATTGAGAAGGCCTTCTCCAACTCTGTCAACCACATATATGCGTATGTTGGGTCTGCCGTACTAGTGTATTCTGTTTCCCCCATGCACCTTGACCTCTCAAAGGTCTTTCTAGAACCCTAGAATTCTGCATTGGGGACAACTTACCTTGCCTGTGGTATGAGCATTCTATCTACCATATGTGTCATCGTGGCCATGAACTATCCAAACATGGACTGAAAAGTGTGATTGGCCATAGTTGCTGGGTTGAACTTAGGTACTTTATGAACTCCATCTACCTTTGCTACCTCCTCACACCACCTCCTGGTGGAGCAACACTACTCTCAGTATGTTCTTCATGTTCTCCACACACATCTTTTCCCTTCTTCTTCTCCTTCCTCATAAGAAGAAGTTGCCATTATATATGTTGGATACACAAGAATAGACACAAACCCTAGTCTTATGTCCTTATATACTCAGTGAACCTAGAGATCTGATACCAACTTTTCCATGTGACAACCCACCTCCACGAGTGAAATTACTCAAAACAAAGCACAGAATCAACACTAAAACATCCATATTACCAAAAAATGGCAAATTTCAACCAATTTTATATAGCTACACAAAAGTAGAGCATATAATATCCAAGTCCTCAAAATATACCACCTATATTACATATCATACCAGAAAGGTATGTACATCACTATTCACTAGCTAACTTGCCACAACATGTCACTAAAGTAACATGTTCATATATATATATGTATAAATATGTATATATGTATATGTATATAAATGTATATATATATATATATATATATATATATATATATATATATATATATATATATATACAGACAATCCATACATGTATAACCATGGCATACTGCCAAAACCTCATATCGATGTACAACATCTAAAAAAAACCTCAAGGACCTAAGAGTACAGGGGACGATGCATATGACTCTACTATAAAATGCTAGAAAAATATCCAACCTTCAAACTTCTCTCCTTACTGCTCTTCCTCAGCCGCACGATCTCTACCTCTTTGTGTGCGACCACCTAAAAGATGTGGATACCCATGGGGTGAGACTAACATACCAGCAAGAGATATAACTCTCCACCAACAACTATTGTTAACACAGATTAATTATAGAGCAGAAAGGCAACACTGTTAACAGGATGAGCAGATTCATCTAAATGATTAAGTAGTTTAAGCAACTAAAACTGATCAATAGATTACCATATATTCACAAAAGGAATATGAAGAACATGTATAACTGTTATTAACTAAACAATATAAGAAATAAGGCAAAGGGTCATCCAATCTGAAGCATGTTTAAACCTAAGCAATTATACTACATGACTGTATTACATATTTTATTATGCTCTATGGAGATGTGGTATACCACTCATGCTCCAAATGACCACTGATAAGTCAAAATCACTTCCATACAAGATCTAGGAGAGCCAGACTCCTATGATCTCCCACACCCTTGGTCAGTCCAAGTCTGTCATAGTGACATGTAAAGTCAAACTGCAAATCAGCCTAATTCGCCTTAGTATATAGGCACAACACTAGTGAGATATGACTGCAATAGTTCTCCTTCCAGAGTATGATTGCAACCATCCCTAAAACATGTCATCTGAGATACAATCTCGAGCGTTATCCTACCGAAGTATGGTCACAACAATCCTCAAAACCAATGATTGTGGATGCAAGGATATATACTCAACTTGCCCGCACATATTCAACAATATGCACTCTGAGTTTCCCGTAAGAATTACTCGTTTCAACATCCAACAAGTATTGATGCTAAAGATGGATCTATGGATCATGGAAACCTACATGATTAGGGTTTCACTTGATTAATCACACCAATTGGATATCTTATAGTGCATGAATCAAGTTACTACGTACAAACTCAAAAAATTTCTACAAAGATAAGGGTAGGTTGCAATGTCATAAGATATAAAATATATTAACAATAAGTAGATCACACCATCACATGATATTATCTCTTTTCCTTATACCAGGCCATCACCATTATCATATCATTAGGGGATAACCATCCCTCATCACATTACTAGAGGATATCACCTCACATTAGGCATTAAGCCTCTTCCAGGTCATAAAACCCAATCACATAGTTCATGCATAACATCATTATTTTATCATGCCTCATAAAGGCTCATAGTCACCACCCTATAAGATTTACCATAGAAATCACAAGATATGAGGTGCATTCAAGCTACAACATTATGGTTACACAAGTAGGAGAGATAAAACATCATTATATGATAATCACTTCAATAAAGATAAGCAATTAGATCATGTGCTCAAATTAGGGTTAGAGTTTTCATAGATAACTGATTAGGGTTTCCATCACAGCACTTAACATCAAACCCTAGGTACATCAGTTCCCATATCCTTAGAACACATGGGTCAAACATGATCAACCATCAAGCATTCAAAACATCAACATGCTTAGCCAAACCACATAGTGACCACATGACTCACAAGTGTAGCAACCACATGATTCATATGTATAGAGACAACATGTCTCAACATGTGTAGCGACCACATGGCTCAACATGTGTAGTGACCACATGGCTCAACATGTATAGAGACCAAACCACATATCACTTGTAACACCTACTTAGAAATAAGTTGTAGAGAGCTCTAAAATAAACTACATGTAGCGACCATAAGAGAAACTAGGGTTAGGGTTTGTAGCGACCAAACCACCCTAGGTAGCGACAATCCATCAAACCAAAGCCATTTTGACCAAACATGCCATCTTGTGTAGTGACCAACACAAGAGCTCAAACGTAGCGACCCCAAAGCATCTCATGTAACAACCAAGGTAGCTAGGGTTAGGATTATGGCAACCAAATCAGAACCCAAGGTCACCACCAATATGGTCATAGAAACCATAGAGGACTAAAAAGATAAGCCAACCAAAAATAGAGGTTTAACATCAACAAACTCAAGCATCACCAAGGTAAGAACCACCCGAGTATAATGAACTTAAAAACCCTAAAACAACAATCATCAAGATTAGTAAGGAAACCATGAAAATAGAGAGAAAGTGAAATGTCTAACACATGTATACAAGAACTAAAACTTCCATCTAACATATGGTAGTCGAACCCTAAACATAGTGATAAAACTAACATTCAAGGTGCATGTAAGAAACAACAACTCCACCATCACTTAGATTTTGAGTACATGAATTAGGGTTTAGGAGAAACAGCGATCTATTCAAGAATACTTAATAATCCTAAACCCTAAATCAATATAGCATAATCAAACAGTTTATGATCACATTTGGAAATTGAACAGTACCATGCAAGCAAGATAAAGGTGCAAAAATAATAGAGGAGTCAGTTATATAACCCAACTTGAGGTGAAGGTCAACTCCAAAAGCCACGATCTCCGAGAGAGAGGAGAAACACCAAGCTTGGATTACTCCAACTCCAAGAAAGATCACCTTAAGAGAAGAAGAATACACCAAGGTCAAAGGAAGATCAAAAGATAGAGGGTTAAAACCCTATGATGAAAAAGAAAGGAGAACAAGGAGAACTTCATCTCAAAGAGGTACTACTATGGTCAAACCATAGTCTTGACCTATATGGAGAGAAGTTCCTCAAGATAGCCATCATGGTAATCAATAGTCTAACATCCAATAAAAGAGAGATAGAGACAAGGTTCAACAAAAATGAGATCAAAGAGAGACAACTACTTACCAAGATCAAAGATAACCAAGAACCACCATAAGGGAGATGATCAAGCCCTAGATCACTACATGCAAGAGGAGAATGATCAACTTCTCCAAGATCAGCACCTCCACTTGCACCAACAAGGTCAAGGCTGAACACATGCAAGAAGAGAGAAAGAAGAGATCTAAAAGGGTTACCTACATGTGAAAGAAGGGGTACAAATACTCAAGGGTAGGAGAGAGGTGAAGGGATATGAGGTGTCAAGATATTAGAGAACCTAAGGACACATGTCCATCAAAACCACGGTCATGCAAGCACTCTAGATATGCATGCATCAAAAGAACATTAAAACCAAGGTTGAGTAGAGACATCAAGACTACTCAACCCACATTTGATCGAAGCAAAACCCAAGGGTAGACATAATAGCAATCGCTACACAATGTCACTCAAATAATAAGTCGACACACACACCTCAACATAAGAAAACCCTAGAGACCACGACCAAGGACAAGGTACCTAGGTCTCCACAAACCAAAAAAAACAAGGTGCATCAGTCGAAGCACTCTCAATGACACAAAACACATAGGTCGCTACAAAGGTCACACCAACACGGTTGACACTAACAACTCAAGCATCCATGCAAACCCTATCTCAACACACATGATGCCACCTCATCAACCAAGGTTTGGTGCCCCTTAAGAATCATTCTCTCTCTCATGATGGTAAAGCACACGAGGCACATCCAAAATATTACAAATTGCAATATAAACCCTCGACATGGGTAAATTGCAACTTGGTTCAAAACAACCATAAATATAGCATAACTAGCTCAAACATCAACCAAACTGGACCAAACTGAAACATAACCATGTCACAAGTTATTAAGGTGCATCACATGATTAGATTAAGGTTTAAGCATCTAATTAAGAAAAAAATGCAAGATCAAGCACTAAGCTAGGTCAGGGGTCTTACATAAAGTCCTAATATTGATGCTCCAACCAATACTATTTATAGTGGTCATCACTTCAATATATACTTCCATTCATTTAATAAATTTAGATGATTCCAATCCATTGTTCCTCAAAACAAGATCACTCTATTGATGTGGGGCCTAATAGAGATATATCAGCATAACCGGTTCCGATTGAACTAATTGATATCAGAATGAATGATGATGCTAAATAGAGGGATTAATTCTGAACTAAGAAGAATGGATTGATAAGGAGCTCAATCTAAGACCATGATCTAACATATCATAAAATGAGACTTGGAATACATCACTACCTCATAAAACAGTTCATTTTAGGGAAGATGACAATTTATAGATCAGAACAAATTTAGCACCCAAAATTCAATATGTTACATGTTCCTAGTTATTGTTTTGAGCTCTTAGAATCATTAGAAGTGTGGATTCTTGGGATGTTACTAGCCCTGGTAAGATGAAAACTCTCATAATCTACATGGGTGGAACATTTGTATTCAACTCTTCCCCTGGTATAATGATTGGTCGGTTACTCCACTAGGGATCACCTACCTTTTTCTTGTCAACTTCCACAATGACACATGTTATAAGGAGAAAATTGGAAAGGTTTTTTTTTCAAAGACTAGATCATCCCCACGATATGTTCTTCAATGAAGGTGATCATAGCTACAATTGTTTATGTGACACTTATCAGATTCTATGAGGTCTTCAATGACTCACATCAAAGCAAGACTTGAGGCTCTCTTGTGCCCCTTGTTGTGATGAAATTCACAATGGGAGTTAGAGTTGTAGTACTCTATTAATGAATTAGGAGGATCCCTCAGTGTTAGAAACTATAGGAGGTGTTGTGTAGTAGGAAAAATAATTCTCAATGTTATCAGCTCTAGAGTGAACTTCCTTCTTGGCTTCTTTGATTCTTATACTTTTGTGACAATCATGTATGTGTTACCTTTTTGTGATGTTGATGGCTAAAATAGTGGAGGTGCTCCCCCTAAATTGTTATTAACGATGATTGCTTCACTATTATTAGAGATGCTTAAGCAGGGGGTTGTCTCTGATCACCCTAATGGTTGAATCTGAGCTCTTTTATTGAGTGGTGTTCGTCCACCATGACTTTAGAAAAGTAAATGACTGCTACTGCTGGAATAGAAGAGTCGTGAGTCTTGTTCCTGGGGTGTCGATCTATGATTTTTTGATGTAGATGAAGCTATGTACCAGAAATTAAGAGATATATTATGATAGACTCCACTCTTTATAGAGTTCTCTATACAAAAATCTACTTAAATTAACATAGAGAAAATTTTATGTCACTGTAGAGATAATAGTGCATTGAGTGTTGATGAAGGTTCCTTGGTCACTCTATGCAGTGCTTCTTTGTTGGTTGGCTTAAATTCTAGATGTGATTCCAATTCTATCAATATGTCATATGTTGTAGTGGTTCTAGAACTTCCTTCTTCTAAACTTTATCCTGATTCCATATGTATGGGTTGATAAATTTCTCAGCTACCTAAGCCTAAGTAGTGAGAACAATTTAAATTTGTTTATTATACCATGCCAAGGCAAGCCTTGTAAGGGTTTTGTGAAACACTCGGTAGAGTTGAAGGAATAATGACTGGTCCCACAGACCACCACTAGCCTTAACTGTTCTCTTTTTCCTCACTCACACGCAAGCCAAGAAAAACTTCTCGACTGGTCACCCATCCTAGTACTACTCTGGGATGAGCACACTTAAACACAAAGTTCTTTAGTGATGGGCACCCTGAAAAAGGAGGTGCACCTTGGTGATATGAGTATTCCAATGATTCCTTTAAAGAATATTTTATTTGAGGCCTCAGATCCTGGGATGTTCCTATCTCCCCCACTTAGACTCTTGGCATCCTCATCAAGGCTCAACTTTATAGCCTCATAATATATCCCAAATTTCAATATAGACCCAAATGGCCCATTTGCACCCAACTCCTGAACACATTAAGTGCAAGGGTGGCTCCAACAACTACAATAGCCCTTTCTAACATTCCTGGACCACACAACTCAAAGACTGGCAAGCCATAGACCCAAGTGGGCCCAACCTATTGGAGGGAAATTTCCTCTGACACCATTTTAATACATGGGCCCACTGCCCAAGGCTCTAATAGAGTTTCAGGAATAATTACTGGCCCCACATACTACCACTATCCTTAACACTGCTCTTTGTCCTCACAAACACACAAGCCAGGAAAAACTTATCAACTGGTCACCCATCCTAGTACTACTCTGGGTTGAGAATGCTTAACCACAAAATTCTTTGGTGATGAGCTCCCTAAAAAGGAGGTGCACCTTGATGGTATGGGAAGTCCAATCATTATTTTTAAGATTATTTTATTTGAGGCCACAAATCTTGGGACGTTACAATCTCCCCCACTTACACTCTTGATGCCCTCGTCAAGGCTTAACTATACGGCCTCATAATAATTCCCTATTTCAGTGCAGACCCTAAATAGCCCATGGACACCCAACTCCTAATCACTGGAAAACCAGTGCAAGGGTGGCTACATCACCATAGATAACCCTTTACAACATACCTTGACTACACAGTTCAAGACTAGCATGCCACATGCCCATGTGGGCCCCACCTACTAGAGGGATTTTGTCTCTGCTACCAATTGTAATGCCAATGACCAAAGACCAAGGCTCTAGTAGATTTTTAGGAATGATGATTGACCCCACATACCATCAGTAGCCTTTACTACATGCTTTGTCCTCACTCACGTGCAAGCCCGAATAAACTTCCTGACTGGTCACTCTTCCTAGCACTACTTTGGGCTGAGTACACTTAACCACAAAGTTCTTTAGTGATGGTCTCCCTGAAAAGGAGGTGCACCTTGGTGATACGGATAGTCCAACCATTCCTAATTAAGATCATTTTATCCAAGGTGTCAAATCTTGGTACGTTACATAATTGTTGTGGAAATTTGGCATATAAAAAATGTTAGGCAATTTTGGATCTGAGAAATGAAAAAAGTCACTATATGCCATAGATTTGTCCTTCTTACTCTTTAGTGCTTATGTTTTTGGACTATCTTTGTCATTATAAGATTTTTTGATAATGTTTCTGGAGCTAGTTTGACCTTGCATTATGTTATTTCTTATATAATTAGTGGTTAGGTTGTTGCTGGAGGGACCATGTATGTCGGTGGTTCCAACCTGCATGTAGCTCTGAGAGATGGATTGTACCACTGGAGTGGAGTTAGAAAGAACACATGACTATTAGAAACTCCCTCTCTACCATTCCTATAGTACATGTGAGGGACATTAAGGGGGAGATACCTTTTCTACGTCCTTAGACTCCTCTTCAAGAACTTTGACCTTCTTTTCTTTTTCCTCCTCCTCAATGTCTGTGTTAGACAAAGAAATTGTTCTTTTCGATTCAAGAGGTGTCATTGAGTATCTAATGTTGATACATGGTGGATACTACTATGACATGGTTTGGAATGGGCTTGATTGGTGTAGATACATATTGTAAGCAATATAATAGAATGGATAGCCAGGATGGGTCTATCTATTTGGTACCTTGGAATGAGTGCCCAAGGTGATACATGCTTTCTGATGGATTGAAATGACAATTCAATGTAAGAGATGTGCACCAACTGTCATGACATATGCTACTTTGGGATCTCTGTATTTGCACACATTTTAGGCATCTTCCCTCCACCATGCTTGTTTAGTTTCTCAACACCTCCCTGGCTAGAACTTTTCTCAATTTTGTCTCAACACTTGATCCTGCCATCCTCAACAGATTTTTCTATAGGACCTGGTGTAGTATGGGTTTCTTTTAGATTCTCTTGACCTTAAATTAAGACCATCATAGTTTAATGTAGGTTTTAGTTTAGAATAAGCAAATATATTTTGCATAAGGTGTAGATCCCTTTCCATGTAGTTATTATGCAAAATATAATGACTTCCCCATTCTTTGGGAGAGTCTAAAGGATACTTCTTGAATTTTTGCTCTCCTTGTATCTGTATTGTTCCTGTGGAAGATTCTTGGAGAGTACACGATGTGTAAATTGGGATTTCCATTGTATAAGGCAAAGATAGAGGACTATTACAACTTATACTAGTGACATGTCTGAAGTAACACCACAAACGAAAAAACAATGTGAGCAGAAATGAATGAAGTGTTTGGGATGTCCAGGGGCAAGGTGACCCTTTCCAGACTAGGGACTATGACTAGATACTTCCCTGACTTCATTGTGTAAGTATTGATTCTATGTTTAAGGGGAAAAAATCCATGGAGATATCATTTCAAAAGGAAAGAACATCACCATCCAATTATTTAAAGTTAAGATGGCCAATAGCTTGAATGTTGCCTACTATAGTACCTATCTAATTATCTACATTCTAGGGTTTTTTCTACTCTAGTTCTACCCAATGTGGTTAATTCCTTCTTGGATCTAACACATATTAGGAAGAAGGTGGGTGTTAACAAGAGATATCCTTAGGTGTGGCCTCTTTTTTAGGTCATAGTCTAAGTGCAATGGGTCTAGTTTTGGATATTAGTGTATGACCACATAGTATTGTAATGCACAAAATAATTGTCATTTCCACATGCTATTTATTACATATTTTTGAGCATTTATTATTTGTTTTGATATCACTTGTGCATTATTTATCATCATTAGCATGTGACACTTAATTGCATCAAATAATTGTTATTTTTATAGTTCTTAATGATCTATTACATTTTCGAAATTATGTTAGTTTTGTCATATTTCAGGTGATTTTACAAGAAACTACACAACTCGGTACTACCAACCTGTCTATCGGTGGTACCGACACTTGACTAAAAAGGAACAAGTGAAATAAAAAAAACTCGATAGTACTGATGAAGGAAGTTGATACTATCGACAACCTTATAGAGATGACTCAGAAATTCTCAAGAAATATCGATACTACTAACATCAAATGGGTAGTACTGACAACCTCACAGAGGGCCACGACTTAATGAGGGCATCGATACTACCGACACCCATCTGGTAAAACTAACTCAGTGGGATCAGGACAAATCTAAAATCATAGTTAATTTGATGTGTGGGAATTAATTTTGTCCCAAGTCACTTCTATAACTTAGGGGGGGTTCAGGTAGACCTAATCATCATGCCACATTCAATTATACGATAGAAGAGAGAAGATAAGAGAGAAAGAAGAGGATCAAGTAACATTCTGGGTGTGCACTTCCGGTGGCCCAATTTGCAATTGGAAGATGGAAAATCACAACGCTCGTTAGAAGGAACTTTCCACATTGTCTTTCTCTGGGGATTTTCCTTGTTCTTGATGTTATTTTCCCTTTCTTCTTCTTTTTCTACATGTAAAGAAACTTAAATCATGTAGGGCTAATCTCCTTATTCCTTAGGATCCTGGAGTAACCCAATTTTACATTGTAATTGACAATTATGATTTAATATACATGTTTTTCTCAATTTTTGGACATAATTCTATGAGAGTGTCACAAATTATCTATGCTTGATTACCATAGGTAGTTGTTTAGACCATTAATTACTTCAAGAGATGGATTAAGGGTTGGAAAAATCATAGCTTTACATATTTTATATCACATCACAAGAGAGGGCTTACGAATGTGACAAGAATAACCCAAAGATTTCGGTAAAACACCTAACTAACAATACAATTGCTATGATAGTGGAATTGGTATTAGATAGGTAGTGAATCACGCTATGATAATGGGTAATTCTTGCTACATGTCTCTTTATCTAGGGGTTATTAATATTAATGAAGTAATGTTAACTGCACTGTGAGCTGTGGTGAAATAAAAATCCTAAGGAATTCATTCCACATGTGATCACAACCAGTAATCTTAGTTTAAATTCTTGCAGTTTGGTCATTAAATCAACCAATTCACTCTTTTTCTTAGGACTAGATAATTGGATCATTGTTAGTAGTAGTTTCTGGGTACACATTTTTCCCCATGTTCAATACCTGGGCCTCTTTAGGCCTATATTACATTGATACATGCACTTGCATTTTTGACATATAGTTTACACACATCAAGTTTTTAGCATCGTTGTCGGGGAATAACGGTGTGTCCAACATTACAAGTGTTGTAACTGCCCACTCTAGGCCAAATTTTTTATTTTTCTTTTACCATTTCCAAACTAAATTCTAAATATTTATTAATTCACTACTATCGTATTCTCACATAAATTTTGTATTTTTAGGTACTAGTGCATGGTGCAGATGAGAAGCACTGATTACAGAGAGCCAACTTTGGGCATCTTCAACTTTAGCATAAAAGACCTTCAATGCAGAGCATAAGAGTACATCAATTATGTAGAGGACTTTGTTCCAACTCCACCACCATAGGAAACTCAACACAAACTAAAAGACATGGGTGGCGCAGAAGCAGAAGAACAAACCACCTGGGAGAAGATCAAGGTGTCATCTACAACAAATTTTCTGGGCCTGATAATGAGACATGATATTAATGTGGGAATCTACAAGACATGGCGGCACTGGTTAAGTCACAAGCATTCCATGGCCACAACATAGAGGATCGAATGATGCACATCAACAATTTTGTCAAGAGCAACGACATGGCGAAAATTGGTAGGGTCCCACCTACTATCATCTATCTAAAATTGTATCTGTCTTATTTGTCAGACAATGAAAGTCTTAATTCCTTAACCGCCAACCTGAGTTAATAGAAACATGGGAGGGAATGATAGACATTTTCTTTGAGTGTTGTTTCCCACCTCAGAAGACAAATGAGTTGGCCAGGAAGATCTATA
The DNA here is from genome assembly GCA_963693085.1 of Alisma plantago-aquatica. Taxonomy (NCBI): domain Eukaryota; kingdom Viridiplantae; phylum Streptophyta; class Magnoliopsida; order Alismatales; family Alismataceae; genus Alisma; species Alisma plantago-aquatica. The sequence goes on from OY856409.1 coordinate 1,489,827,127, forward strand.
ATTTCCAGCAAAAGACATAAGTGTCATATGATGAAGCATGGGAGAGGTTCATAACATGCTAAGGAAGATCCCCCGTCATGGGATCAATCTTTATGGCCAAGAAAAGATCTTGTATTAAGGGCTACATCAAGGAGAGAGGGTGATACTCGATAGCACAGGAACATGATTCTTCTATAATAATAAGCCATCGAAGTGTCACAAGATTCTGATGAATATGGCTAAGAATCAATCATGGGGAGAAGAATGAGGGTGTCTAACAACCATTAAAAGTATTGGAGAGTCTAAAGTCATCAAGACATTGAATGAGAAGCTTGACCTCATAGCCAAGAAACTATATCATAAGGATGGACATTCCTCTAGAGGAGAGGAATAAGAATGTATCTTTGCACGACAGTAGAATTACAAGGGCAATGACTACTCTTGGAGGAAGGATCCCATGTTTTCTTGGAATGATCCCAATAACTTTCAAAAGGACCCATCCTAAGCAAAACAAGCTAAAACATAATAGGGTGGTGGAACAACTACAATATGAATAGGACATGCCCCCAATAAAATAGACCACATTGAAGACATGCTAGGCAAGCTGGTAAGTCAAAATGAGGTGATCATTGGCCAGACATAGAGGGAATTATAGAACCAAGGAACACAAATCTACAATATAGAGAATCAGATCTCTCAGATTGTAGCAGAAGTACCCCCTTGGATTTCTAAAAAATATTGACATACCTTCTAGAAACCATTAGGTGAAAGTAGTGTAGCTTCCTAGAGGGAACAAAGTGTTGAATGAAAAGAGGACAATTCCAGAGGCAAAGGAAAGGCAGGTGACATAGGACCAACAGTGTACTACCTCACCAAAGGAAGTTAGTGACTCTAGTGCCCTTTCCAAATAACTTGAAGGCAAAGAAAGTTGACCAACAATTTCAGAAGTTTCTAGGCAACTTTAGAAAGCTTCATGTTAACATTCCACTCATTGATGCAATTGAACAAATCCCTTCCTGTGACAAATTTCTGAAGGACATAATTGATAAAAAGCAGAGGATACCCGATTCAGATGTAGTCGTGTTGAAGGATCAGGTTAGTGATTTCATTCTGGGAAAATTACCACCAAAAAGGCAATATCCAGGCTGCTTCAACATATCATGTTACACCGGGAAGACCAAGTTTAGGGAGGCTTTATGTGATTTAGGGGCAAGTATCAATGTTATTCCCTTGACTACCTTCAAGAATATGGGTCTCAATAAGTCTAGAAAGAGCAATATGACCATACGACTAGCAAACAACTCAGTGGTTAGGCCGTATGGTATCTGTGAGGATATTCTTGTCAAGGTATATAGATTTTTGTTCTCGACAAATTTTGTGGTTATGGAAATGCAAGATGATCATGGCAATGAACTACTAGTAGGAAGGTCATTTCAAGACACAATAGATATGCTCTTAGAGATGGGCATAGGAAGACTGACACTAGGGATCAAAGAAGATTGCTTTGAAATCAAGAGGCCCGAGTCTACACAAATGACCGAGGATAAGGCACAATGTCACATGTTGTAGTAGGTCCAAGGAAAGGTGTCTTTATTTATAGGAAATCCATTCCTAGGATGTATCATGTGATGATGTAGGTTCATAAAGGAGCATTAGAAGTGGACATCCTAGAGAATACAAAGGATTTTTCATTGGCCAAGGCAATTCAATACCCTGATGATGAAGAGGAGGAATATTTCCCAATTATAATTGATGAGGCAACTTCTTCCACCCTTATTCAAGCATATCCACAGTTACCTTTGGAGGTGTGCCTTATGAATTTGGTGGATGAATACACTCGATGCCGTTCCCTAGAGGAGTGTGTCTTATTTCTCAAGGCATTACTGTGTTACTACACTAGGCATTATGAGGACTTAGAACCACCTCCACTACCGTTGATTACATCCCTACAAATACCTCCAGATTTTGAGTTGAAGCCATTGCTGCCAATTTGAAGTATACCTTTTTGGTAGAAAATGAAAAACTTCCAGTCATTATCTCAGCCTCCTTGAGCATCTAAGAGGAGGAGCAGTTGATTGTTGTGCTAAAGAACCACCATGCAACATTTGGATGGTTAGTTGTTGACATCAAGGGGATCTTCCCTAGGTTTGTGTCAGCACAAGATCTATACTAGGAAGGAGCCAAGCTGATTGTGCAACCTCAAAGCCATCTCAATCCAATTATGACTGAGGTAGTGAAGAAATATGTAGCCAAACTTCTATTTGTAGGTATAATTTATGCTATCTCTAAAATCCAATTGGGTAAGTCTGACTTAAGTGGTTCCTAAGAAAGGGGATAACGATCACGAAAATCTCTGCTAGTGAATTGATATCAACTAGGTTGGTGATCAGATGGTGAATTTGTATCGATTATCATTGATTAAATGCTACTATGCTTAAAGATCATTTCCCTCTTCATTTTATTAATCAGATTCTTGAGCGGCTCACCGTCGGCTTCCATTTTTGTTTTCTGGATGGGTATTCTAGGTTCAATCAGATTTCTATCGAGCCACATGATTAAGAGAAATCTACTTTCACTTGTCCATATGGCATATTCTCCTACCATAAGATGACTTTGGTTTTGTGTAATGCAACTGTGACTTTCTAGATATGTATGCTCGCCACTTTCTTTGATAAGGTAGTGCCTTGTCTTAAGGTTTTCATGGACCATTTTTCAGGGTATGGAGAGTCATTTGAGGACTGCCTTGAAAGTCTTGACATAGTGTTGCAAATATGAGACGACACTCACTTGTTTTTGAATTGGGAGAAGTATCACATGATGGTGAGTGAGGGAATAGACCTGGGACACAAGGTGTCCCATCGAGGTATGAAATTTGATCCTGTAAAAATTGAGGTTATTTCTAAGATGCCTCCACCATCCACAGTGAAGGGTGTTAGGAATTTTTTAGGACATACCAGTTTTTATCAATGTTTCATAAAAGATTTTACAAAAATTTTCAAAATTTCTTTCTAAATTATTGAAAAAAAACACTGAATTTAAATTTGATGAGCGGTATTTGAAAGATTTTGAGGTGCTGGAGGAGAAATTGATCTCTGCACCTATTGTTTAGGATCCATATTGGAGACAACCTTTTGAGCTGATGTGTGACAAATCTGATTATGTGGTAGGGACTATTATAGACCAACACCAAGATAAGAATCCCATCATCATTTATTATGCATATAAGGTCCTAAATGAAGCTCGGTTGGTGAATTTCATTGGTCCCCAATGAAGGGACTTGGGTTTGAAACCACACAGAGAAGCATCTCTTGATTTACCACCCTCCTGGGTGTTCAGCCTCTGCCACGGGTTATGGGAGAGGGGGAGAGAAATCTTTCTCTCTTAATCCCAAGGTCCTAAATGAAGCCCAGTTAAATTATACATCCACTAAAAAAGAATTCTTGGCGGTAGTTTTTTTCTTTTGAAATGTTTTGCCAGTATTTGATATGGGCAAGGGTTTGTGGACTGATCATGCAATAATTAAATATTTGCTACAAAAGAAGGATGTCAAACCTAGACTGATTAGATGGATTTTGCTACTGGAAGAGTTTGATATTGAAATCAAAGATAAAGTAGGCACAGAGAATGTGGTGGCAGATCATTTGTCTAGGCTTGAAAGAGTAGATGAAATGGATATAGACATACCAATTGTGGAGGAATTTCTGGATGAGCAACTCTTTGCCATGAAAAGTAAAGATCTATGGTTTGCAAACATTGTGACCTACTTGTCTTATGGCAAGCTTCCAGAAAACTAGGGATATCAAGAGAAAAAGAAATTCTTCCATTCTTTTAGGTTCTACGTTTGGGATGATCCCATTCTACTAAAATGGTGTAGGGATGGGATTTTATGGAAGTGTGTGCCCGATTGTGAGTATTTTAGCATGCTGTCATTCTTTACCTAATGGGGGTCACCATGCTAGTTCTAGGACAACGACCAAAGTATTAGACTAAGGATTTTATTGGCCTACTCTCTTTAAGGATGCATACAATTTTGTACTTCATTGCGATGCATGTCAGCCTACATTAAATATATCCAAGAGACATGAAATGACCTTAAATGTTTATCAAGAAATTGAAGTTTTTTATTTTTGGGTAACATATTTCATGGGCTCTTTCATGTCATCTAACTCGAATTTATATATATTGCCTATGGTTGATTATTTAGTTTAGTGGGTGGAAGCAATTCCATGCTGCACCAATAATGCATAGGCCGTATGGCGGTTTGTGAAAGAGAACATATTTTGAAAGTTTGGGGTGCGAACATTGATATTAAGTGATGGTGGATATCACTTCACCAATAAAAAGTTTGGTGCATTGTTGAGTAAATATGGAGTGATACACATGATAGGTACTCCATATCACCCACAAACCCAAGGATTGATTGAGGTGTTTACTAGGGAGATTAAAAAGATTTTAGATAAGATAGTCTCAACCAAAAAGACAAACTACAACATGCAACTTAATGATGATGTTTGGGCACATAGGACAACCTATCAAACACCTACATGAACCACTCCTTTAGGTTTGGTTTTTAGAGAGCTTGTCACTTACCCATGGAGTTAGAACATAAAGCCAAATGGGCCCTGAGGAAATTGAATTACAATTTGGATGATGCAGGGAGAAAGAGAATGTTTGAATTGAAATGAATTAGATGATCTTAGGCTAGATTCCTATGAAAGATCCAGGATCTACAAAGAGAGAACAAAGAAGATCCATGACCACTACATCTTGCACAAAGTCTTCATTCCTAGATATAAAGTGCTTCTATTCAATTCTAGGTTGATATTACACCCAAGAAAGTTGAGGTCTAGATGGAGTTGTCCTTTTGTGGTAGTTAGGGCTTTACCCCATGGGGAAGTGGAGATAAGCAATGGTGCTAAACCATTCCTTGTAAATGGTCAGCGGAAAAAGCACTACTTTGTGGGAGATGTAGTCTAGAAAGAAGAATAGTTGAAGCTCATTGAGCTTCACTAATTGCTTTGTTTGATCGTGGAGCCTAGGACATAAAATAAGGGCGCTTGTTGGGAGGCAACCCAACCATTCTTTATCATTTAACAATTTTATACTTTACAATCTAGATTTATTCACTTTAGTTTTTTGTAAAAAAAGGTGCCTTGATCATTCTTGTTTGGTGTGGAGACATAGAAAAAGTTGTAGTAATGACCGCAAAGTCGGTAGTACTAATGACATCAAAGGGAAAGTGGTGTCGAGTTTCAAAAACTTGGTACTACCGAAAACATACTCGGTAGTATTAACAATTCGATAGGAGGCTTGAAAATTTTCTCAGTAATACCGACACCAATGTCATTACCACCAACTTTTTGTAGAGAGGGGACGACTTTATTTTACATGACTTGTCACTTCTGACATCCAACTCGGTAGTACCGACATTGAGCGATGCTCTAGGTTTGAGATACCGAGATAATGCTTGGAAGTTTTGAGAAATTTTAAGGACTGAGTAGTATTGACACCTTTGTTGGTAGTACTAACACTAGAATAATGTAGGATCCATGAGAGCGCCATCATTAATAATAATTTTCCACATCTGACGGTCGGTAGTACCAATCCGTCGCACACCTTTTTGGATTTGGTACTACCAAGTTCTGTCGGTACTATTTACACTAGGCGATTGACGACTACCGAAATCAACTAATGAGGAGCGTTTGTATCAATGACTGGTACCAATTTACATGGATCATGGTGAAGGAGTCAGTACTACTGAAAACCTTATCAGTACTATTGACATAGAGGCAGAAGGTAGTCAGGTGGCTATATAAGGAGGGGTGTGAGTGGTACTTGATTCACACCTCCACCACACCCCTCTGGAGCAAGATTATGCAAGTAATTTTGGGTAATCAGAGTCTTCACTATTCTCTTTCTTATCCATCCCTATCATGTACCTTCTTGATAGCATCTATGCGGGCAACTTCTTCGGTGGTGGGAAATACCATGTAGGTACCCAAGCCAACGCACATTTCCCGCCTTAGTGCCAACCATAAGAAGATCTTTGACAAGTTGATGACAAGAGAGATCACCTTGACACGGTATATAGACAATGCATTCCTTGTATCTGTGGGCTTCATAAAATATCTCCTCTGAGTCTATGAAGATCAGGAGTTGGTGGGTGATCACCCTTTCTTTGGTGATTGACCCACCTCCCAGAGATCGTCTACAAGTTATTAGCCTTGCTGAAGGTTTGCTGCATCCCCAAGCACAGGGATGGATTGAGAGAAGGGTGTCCATCTCTTCAACACCTCCTACCAAATGAAATTGAGGCAATTCAATGCCATCTATAGGTGGTCCATGGGTAAACTACGCTTCACCACCAAAAACTTCAATTACAAGGGTGCATGGAAACTTTTGACGGAGGTACTAGAGGGCTACCACATTAGTTGGCACGTCAACTCTGTCACTAACATTGAGCACACATTTTCTCGTATCCTACACTGCTACCTCACCAACACTATATTCTCCAACTCTAGTCAAGGATAGGGGAGGTTTAACAGGTGGATCTCTTCTTCGTTTGGAATTTGCTAATATTAGGAAGGGACTAGTTGGACTTTGGTTCCTTCTTCCTCCAACACATGATGGCGGCGAAGTGACAGGTGTAGAAGAAGCCTCCCATCCATTTTGGAGGGCTTATTACTCCAATAGTTATGCACCTCAATCTTGAAATCTCCACCTCTAAATGTCTGAAGGCTTCTTCCAAGTTGGATATGAAACATTTTAAGAGAGCGAACCTCATCAACCTACATCATTGGAAGGTGTACACTATTGTATAGTTGATGACCAATACTAGGTGAGGGATATCCCTGATCCTATATTCAACTTTCAAGGAGTGCATCACATGAGGTGGCCTATGGAGGATGAAACAGAGGGAGATGAAGCACAAGAAAATGTTGAGCAAGAGAAATAATAGGAGCAAGATGAAGACAAAGAGGAGCAGGAGGCCACCATCCCAATCATGAGGAGGCGGGCCTACCACAAGCACGCTAGAGTACATGGAACCTCTAGTTCTTCGGCTCCACCACCTTCCTAGGAGGATGATCCATACTGGATGGCATATATGTATGGAGTGCTACAAGAGATTCAACAGAGGCAACAACATCAACCAACTACATTGGAAGGCATCCAGGATGTCAAAGGATGGATTTATTTGAACAAATACATAATCCTTGAGAATGAGCAACTTTGCTTGGACAAATAAGAGAACATACATACTCATTTGTAGAGAATGGAGAACTATCAACAACCATTCTTTGACAACTACTAAAGTCAAGGGTATTTTCGAAATTATCCACAACCTCCACAGATGCCACCACCGCCCCAGACTTTCCAAGAGACTTTCGATCCCCATGACCCGACCATGCCGCATCCAACACAACCACCATATTGATCGGTACCACTATTCCACTTCTTTGATTGAATTTTTACTATGAGAACATCGTCAAGTTCAAGCTTGGGGGTGTTGGAACAGTTGTATCCTTTATTTCAATGTTTTATTTTTATTTTTATTTTTATTATTCCTAGTTATAGGATGCACATCTATCCACTGTAATTGTGGTGTAGTAACAAGAATGATTTCTATCTCTATCACCATAGAGTCCGTTCTTCTATGTCTATGTAATGAAAAATTAAAAATTTCATGAAATTTTTTAAAAAAAGGCTTAGTTGTAAATTTCTCGAGTGACATGACTGAGAGGAAGTGTATGGGTTAGTCATCTTTTGGACACTTGGTATGAATGAAAATCTTAATTATTCATATAATGTGGATGAAGCACTTGATATGAATGGACATCTTAATTATTCATGTAATGTGGATGAAGATGCAATTTGAGCTTAAGTTGATCAAACAATTAATGAGACCTTAAATTTAAATTTTCGAAATAATTCCTAAGGTTACCCTATACACAGGTCATTAGTAGGACATAACATAGCTTAAGAAAGGCATTGTCTCTTAATTATGTGATTCATCCATTTCCATCCATTTTGATCCACCACTTTAAGATGATCAAGTAACCCAAATTATTTCTTTTAATTGAATTGCATGTCATAATAGGTGACATGATAGTTAGTTTCTCTTTTGATGCATTAGTTACAAAATGAAAAAATGTACATCAACAACCTTTATGCATATCATCTAGTTGCATAACAATTACATGTAGATTGCATACATTTTTCATCATTCATTCTTCATCATGTTGTTATACTGTTTTCTTATGAAATAATAGTGTAAAGATACACATCCATAACCTCAAAAAATAAAAAGAAAAAAAATGAATGAGATATGCTAGTGAAGCCCAAGCATAAATTGCTACCATGCTAAAATAGTGGGTCAATAGAAAAAGAAAAAATAAATTTTGATGTTATGAAATAAAGAGGGAGAAAGAATGCTCTAAACTCAGGTTAGAGTTTTACTTCATGAAGAAATGGAAATATTCACATGAAGCATTTTCTTCTTTACTTCACTCTCATCCATTTGAGGAAAATTTTCATACATGCATCATTCCATCCATAACACTAGGCATTAGGATTCATGCATTTCTCATCATCTTCATTCAAGTAGGTTCATCATGTTTTATTTTTGCATAAATATTTTGGATGTAACTTGTGACTCTTCATAAGCCACCTAATTCACTCCATCCAATGGTCTTATTGGTAGGCCACATATATGATTGATCTTATTATTCATTCTAACAAGGAGAACTACTTCCAAGTAGTTGGTAGTTAGGAAAAGAGCAATATAGACATGGAATCACATGATGCACCAAGTGAATGTCTGGTTGACTATTATATTAACTTCTCTATTGATAGTGTTCCAATGATATAAGGGTGGACATCTTTTATGGATATTTTTGGTCGCCTAAGAGTGGTTTATTGTTCAGATATCAGTAAAGGCCGGTTTGGGACCTCCAGGTGGGGGTAGTTTAGAATGGAAATTCAAATTTCGTGTCCTTTCACTGACTTGTCTCAAACAGATGCAAGGATGTGTTACTCGAGGATAAGAAACATTTAAGCTTAGGGGAGTTTGATGTACTGAATAATTGTCTTTCTCACATGATGTTTATTATGGATTTTTGTCCATTTATTGTTTGTTTTGATATAATTTGTGCATTATTTATCACCATTAGCCTGTGACACTTAGTTGCATCAAATAATTGTTATTTTTACTATTCTAATTGACCTATTATTAGTTTGGAACTTATTTTAACTTTGTCATATTTCAAGTGATTTTACAAGAAGCTACTCATCTTGAAACTGTAGACCCACCTGTCATTGGTAGTGACACTTGATGAGAAAAGAACAAGTGAAATCAAGAAAACTCAGTAGTACCAACGAAGGAAGTCGTTACGATTGACAACCTTATAGAGAGGACTCATAAATTCTTCAGAAATCTCAATACTACCGACAACAACTTGATAGTATTGACAACCTCACAGAGGGATGTAACTTATTGAGGGTGTCGATACTAACGACACCCAATCAGTAGTACTGACTCATCAGAATTAGGCTAAATTCACTATTAATCCAATGATTGAAATTAATTTTGCCCTAAGTCACTTGTATGACTTAGGGGGAGTTTGTCTAGACCTAATCATCACGTCACATATAGTTGTATGATAGAGGAGAGTGGAGAATAGAGAAAGGAGAGGAGAAAGCAATGTTCTGTACAGTTCGTGCACTTCTGATGGCCCAATTTGCAGTCAGAAGATGACAAATCACAATGTTTGTCAGAAGGAACCTTCCATACCGTCTTTCTCCAGGGGTCTTTCCCTATTCTTGATGTTTTCTGCCCTTTCTTATTCTTTTTCTATGTGTAAAACAACAAAAATCATGTGTGGCTAATCCCCTTTTTCCTTACGATTCGGGAGTAGCCCGGTTTTGCATTGTACTTGACAATTATGATTTAACATACATGTTTCTCTCAATTTCTAGACATAATTCTATGAGAGTATCACGAATTATCTATGCTTGATCATCATGGGTAGTTGTTATACCATTATATCCTTTGAAATAGGGATTAAGGGTGGGAAAACTCCTAGATTTACACATTTTATATCGCACCTTGAGAGAGGGCTTACAAATGTGAAGAGAATAATCCAAATATTTCGATAAAACACCTAACTAATAATATAATTCCTACAAGAATGGGATTAGTATTAGGATAGATAGTGAATTACGCTACGAGAGTGAGTAATTCTTGCTACATGTCTCTTTGTCTAGGGGTAGGAGATATTAATATTAGTGAAGTAATTTTAGTTGCAATGTAAGCCGTGGTGGAACTACAATCCTAATGAATTCATTCCACTTGTGATTATGACCAGTAATCTTAGTTTTAATTTTTGCATTTTAGTTGTTAAATCAACCAAATCACTCTTTTTCTAAGGCCTAGATGATCAGATTATTGTTAGTAGTAGTTTTTGGGTACACATTTTCCTCATATTTGATATCCATGCCTCTTTATGCCTATATTACATAATTAGGTGCACTTGCATTTTTTACGTCTAGTTTACGCACATCAAGTTGTTGGCACTATTATCACGGAAAAATGGTGTGTCAAGCACTTTGAGGGCTATGACCGACCATTGTAGGCAACAATTTTTATTTTTATTTTACCATTCCTAAGATGAATTCTAAATATTTATTCAATCACTACTAGCATATTCTCACATAAATTTTGTATTTTTAAGTACTAGTGCATGGCCCATATGAGAAGCACTGATTACAGAGAGTCAACTTCAGGCAGCTCCTGCTTTAGCACAGAAGACCTTTGACCCAAAGCATAGGATTACATTAATTCTGTATGGGACTTTGTTACTACTCCACCATCATAGGAAACTCAACCCAAACTAGAAGAGATGGGTGACATAGAAGCATAAGAACATACCATCTGGGAGAAGATCAAGGCATCCTATGCAACAACTCTATTGAGCCCGATAAATAGACATGCTATCAATGTGGGCATCTACAAGATAGACCTTGACTTGGTGGCACTGGTTAAGTCACAAGCATTCCATGGCCACAACAAAGAGGATCCAATGACACACATCAACAATTTCATCTAGAGTTGTAACATGGTGAAAATTGATAAGGTCTCAACAACTGTCATCTATCTAAAACTATTTCCATCTTCTTTGATAGACAATGCAAAGTCCTAATTCCTTAACCTCATGCCTGAGTCAATAGAAACATGGGAGGGGATGATAGATGTTTTCTATGGGCGCTACATCCCACCTCAGAACATGAACGAGTTGGTAAAAAAGATCTATAATTTCAAGCAGTAGGTAGAAGAGTCATATTCTGAAGCATGGGAGAGGTTTCAAAACATGCTAAGGAAGGTCCCTTATCATGGGATCGATCAACTGTCCAAGCAAAGATCTTCTATTACAAGTTGCATCAAGGAGAGAGGACCACACTTGATAGCACAAGAACATGATTCTTCCTTAACAATAAGCCATCCAGGTGTCACAAGATTCTAAAGAATATGGCTTAGAATCAGTCATGGGGAGAAGAAAGAGAGCATCCAACAACCATTAAAAGTGTTGGAGAGTCTAAAGTCATCAGAAGGATGGAAATTCCTCTCGAGGAGAGGAAGAAGAATATATGTTTGTGCGGCAGTAGAATTATAGGGGAAATGGCTACTCATTGAGGAAGGATTCCAGTTTTCTTGGAAAAATTGCAATAACTTTCAGCAAGACCCATCCCAAGCACAACAAGCCAATACACAACACGTTGGTGCACAATAACAATACCATCAGGACAACCCTCCTAGTAAAATAGACCGCATTGAAAACATTCTAATCAAGATGGTTAGTCAAAATGAGGTGATTATTGGCCACACCTAGAGAGAATTGTAGAACTAAGGAGCACATATCTGCAATATAGAGAATCGGATCTCTCATATTGCAACAGAAGTGGCCTCCTTGAAGAAACCTTCTTAACAAATATTTCCAAGAAATACTAACATACCTTCCAGCAACCATCAGGTGAAGGTAGTGTTGCTTCACAATGGGAAGAAAGTGTTGAATGAAAAAGGACTATTCTAGAGGCAAAGGAAAAGGTAGGTGATACATGACCAACAATTATGATCCAGTTGAGCTAGATACTACAACAGATGACAAGGCAGCTGATGAAGAAACCAATGAACCAGAGAATTCAAGGAAGGAGGTATATGTCCTTCCTCACCAAAGGAAGTTAGTGACTCCATTTCCCTTTCTAAATAGCTTGAAGGCAAAGAAAGTTGACCAACAATTTCACAAGTTTCTAGACAACTTTAGAAAGCTTCATGTCAACATTCCACTCATTGATGCAATTGAAAAGATCCCTTCATGTGACAAATTTTTGAAGGACATAATTCATAAAAAGAGGAGGGTATCTGATTTAGATGTAGTGGTATTAAAGGAGAAGGTTAGTGCCTTCATTCTAGGAAACTTTCCACCAATAAGGAAAGATCCATGCTACTTCAACATATCGTGTTACATAAGGAAGACTAAGTTTGGGAAGGCTTTATGTGATTTATAGGCTGGGTCACGACAAGGAAACATGATAGGGATAGGGGACCTCACTACAAGTAGAAAACGCCATGGGCTTGGTTGTTCTTCATGGTTTTGGGTAGTTTCTAAAAGATTCTCAGGGAGACTTAGACCCAAAAATCCTCGAGCTCACTTGCTTGATGTTGCTAGTAGGAAGAAAGGGGTTATATCACATATGCACAGATGAATTAGTGTCTGGTGATTTGTGGAGCATCCAACTACCACCACAAACCTTGAATAATAACTCATCTAAGGTAAGAAATCTTAGAGTAGCTCCTCAAACCTCCTCCATGTATCTAACCATGGATGCTTCATAGGCTCTCCATCTCTATAGCTCGACAGCAAGGAAGTCTACTTGGAGGTAAGATGAACTAAAGAGATATACTCACACACATATATCATCCTTTATACCCTTAATAACCATTTATTCTTCCTCCCTTCTCTTTCAATACAAGAATTTAATGAAGAAGAGTCAAAATGAAGTCAAACTCAAAAAATTTATAAAAAAATGACAAACTAGAACAGTAGTGGTTGATCACCCCTACAATCATGGAGATAAGGGGGCACTAGAAAATGACTAGTTCCCCCATGAGATCTAGAGGTAGGAGATAAAGTCTCCACTGTGAGGTCTCAGGGATGATCCAAATCGGGCCACTATGCCACAAGTGTCTGATCAACAAAAGGGGATGTGTGAAACATTTTTTCATAGACCAAAGTACTAAAAGACCCAAGGTTGTTATCATTTATATCAAGAATATCCTCAACTTCAAATAATTACATCTCTTTTGTAGAAATATCCAAAAATTCTAGAATTTTAGACATAGTATTATAATATCCTACAATTGATTCTACCAAAATTTGGGACACAAAATCCATTATTTTATCATCCAAATAAATTCTTCAAACAACTTTATAAATATGTGTATAAACCTTGAATTCAATTCAAATAATCATCAAGTCTTGATCTTACAAGTAATTAAATACTAGTTATGATCCCAACATACCTTAGGGCTCATCAATTCACAACTTGAGTTCCTTATGAGTACTAAATGTACCTCTTCATCTTATTAGTACCCAACTCTATTGAAAAAAAGATGCCTTTTAAGAATAATTGAATATTCAACATCATAAATATCAATAACATCTTTGATCACACTTTTAAGATGAATATTATTCAATCTTGAATGATCAATTCTTCAATTTTTGTATTAACAATCGAAACCAAGTTTATGTTATCTGTATATTATATTGTGTATCAAAACTCTGAACTCACACCCCATGTTAAAAGGAATTTTGTCCTAAAAATCAACTAATCTCAAACTCAAGGTGATATCAAAAAAATTTTATTACCTCTAGGACACTACTTCTAGTGCAAAGGTTATCTTAATTATAAATGTAGGCTATGTTGTCATCTTAGTGTTGTATAATATCTAGGGTGTATCGACCTCACCTTATGTAGATTGTAGCACTGCACTTTCTTTTTTTAGAAAGGAATTAAAGCATTGTTTAATGGCTTAGTCATAACTTGACATTCTATTATTTTAGGATTTACATCCCTTATTACCCTAATAATTACACATTGCTTATATATTCTAAGGTTAGAAGGTATTTCTTAAGGTTTCATCTTTAAACTTCCTATGTAGGGCAATATCAAGTTTTCATGTCGTTTAATAACAATATTTTCATAGTTAACATCATTATTTTGGTTTATGATCAACATCATACTAGGATTTTATACATGACAAGGGAATATTTAACATGCTTCATTATAGGGTTTCACCCTATTGTATGGTCATCCTCAGACTAGAGGCTTAGATTTATAAGGATTGAGGTTAGGAACTGTAATTTTTGTTGATCATGTGATCTATGATCCAAAGACATCTTAATTTCAACATCTTGATTCAAACTTATATCTTTCATATATGATAGAGAGTAATATAGAATATGTCAAACTTATATGAGTGAATCTTCATAAATAATCATCCAAATATTTCAAGTGAGGTTTCAAACATCATATAAAAAGCATACGTAGAAGGATCAATATGTATGAGGATTTCTGGATCTGAGTCTCTACATGAAGAATTTGAATGTCATATATTCTGATATGACGAACAAGATAAGAGAGAATATAGGAGGATGGTCCAACAGAACTCTTTTATAGGTGGTGAGAGTGAGCCTGGGAAAGGCTAAGTTGAGCTCTTCTAGCATGCATGTCATGTAGAGAGACCCAATGCCAACGTTAGTTTGTGACAGTACTGATAAGAAATAAGGAGGTTTCTATGGTTAGGGAAAGAGGATTGTATAGGCACACCCTTGGTAGACTAAAAATGGTAATGACACCCATGGACAAAGGAGGATTGGGAATAAAAAATGCAATAGAGAAAACAAAGGAATTATTAGCAAAGGTGATATAGGGTGTTATCAGGGGAAGGGACGTTCATTAGGTGAAGTTGATGCAAGATAAGTACACTACAAGAAAAAGAGTTTCTACTCAAGGATCCTCATTGAAGAGGACAATAAAATAATATAAGGAGCACATTTTATAGGAAACAAGAAAAGTCATTTGAAATGGGGAAAGAAAAAATATGTGCAAGGAAAAATGGATAAGAGGAGGAAGGAGTACTATTAAGAAAGACAAGACTTTGGTCCTTGAAGAACTATATGATTAGTTGTGAAATATTTGGTAAAGGATAATGAAGTCTGGGACAAGGAGTTATTATTTGAATTGTCTATGATAGACACGGTAAAATAACATTTTCAAAATGACAACTCCTCATAGAGAGCATGGAGAATCCAATTGGATTTGAGGGGAGGACACCATGGGTGCTTTTAATTTTGATGACTATATAATTCACTGATTAAAAATAGAGCCCAACACAAAGAGGGAAAATAGAAAGCAATATGGAAGGTTCCTATACCACAACAAATTCATATGTTCATCAAGATAGCTTCTCACAATAGAATACTCATGAAGAAACTAAGAAAGAAGACACACATGAATCAGAATCCATGCGGGAGGTGCAACTTTGAGGAGGAAACCATGCTTCATGTACTACATGATTGCCCTACAAGTCAAGAGGTCTAGAGGAGAATATTGGGAGAACCAGACAAAGATTTCTTCACTACTCAATCGAGTGAGGAATGGATCATGTTGGTGATGACAAGGATGATATACCAAGCAAAAAAAAATCCCTGATTCATGAATGTGTGTTCGGTTCTATGGAAAGCCACAAAGGAGTACATATTCCATAAAAGGAGGCCAAACATCAACAAGCTAATTAATAATAAAGATATGCATTTAGTACCAAGCAACATAGAAAGTATGGTACCAAGAAGAATTTTTGAGTATTGTAGAGAGAGGCACCATCAAGCTAAACATAGGTGGGAGTCACCACCAGAAGGTTATATAGTCATAAATGTGGATGTAGTAGTAAAATTTCCTAGGAAGCTTCAATGTGTCATATGGGTAGTAGGAACTGATAGAGGCAATTGGTATTTTGGAGGAGAGGTGAAGTTGAAGGGAGATAATGTAGTAGATGGGGAACTGAAGGCCATTGAAGAAGGAGTGAACCGAGTGATCTGAATGAGTACAAGGAGCTATATAGTATGGACTGACTCTAAGGTGGCACTACAACTCGTTGAAAGAACCAGGTAGACACCCAACAATGTCCAAGGTCTTAGTGGGAAGAATAAGGAAAAATAAGAGATGACTCCAAAGCCATGTAATCAAGTTTAGAGGAGGATAAGCCAATAGAGTAATGGACCAACATGCAAAATGGCACTTGAAGCATGTAGTTCCAAACAATGTCTTTGCTAGATGCCCTGTGGTCCTAGGCAGACATGAGGGCTGATTGTAATGTAAGAGACAATGAGGGGAGGTTAGGGTACATGTCTAATCGAATTGAGTAGTAATAAAGGAATGGTCATACTAAAAACCATGCATGAGTATTTTATTCTCAAGGCATTTACTCCTAGAACCAATGTTTCAAATATCACCTCACTTAAAACCAATAATAAGTTTGATAAGTTTAAGCCACTCTAGATAGACCTAACCAAGTCAAGGGGTTGACTTTCACATCAATAGTTTTCTACCCATAATATTTGGTAACCCAAATCTCACACATAGGATTTAGATCATATAAATGGATCATGCATAAGGTATCAACTCATATACTCGGGAGTGATCCAGTTTAGGATGCATCATTTTGCATACATTTCATATTTATTACATTTCTCATATATTTGGAGGTAAGGTTCATCTGAACTTCTCCATGTGGGTGTCACTCTCTTTAGAGTTCACCATGTATCTCGTATGAACACCATAGGTCCTCCTTGTAAAATAGAGGCTCATTCATATTCAACCTTATCATAACCTATAATTCTTTATGTATGAAAATCCTACATACTTTAATCATCAAGACTAGATAATATTGGATTCAAATCTCATATACAACTTAGATATTTATAAATGCCCTCATATGATCAAAGATAATACCTAAATAATAGTATCCATGCCTATATAAAATATCAATATGTCATCTACGCTAGTTGTCACATATTTTATTAGACTCCAGACATATAGTTTGTATCTACTCTCTCTTCTCGACTGATGTCACACCTTTTCACTTAGTCAACATGACTACCTCCTAGTATCCTATGTGTGGGGACACATTTTGATATTTTCTTACATATATAATAAAATATTATATAGTTACTCAACAAATTATGCAAGCGTATTGGAAAACAAAATGAAATTATCAAAACCTAGTGTTCCTCACACAGTAGACAATGTACAATCATGTGACCTAGTTAAATCGTGAGAACAAATTGTAGATTAGTGTAGCTACCCAATACATATGAGCTCTATATAAAAAGGGTTTCACACACTTTTCTAAACCTAGTTCGCGACCATCTAGGTTCTAACATGGATGACCTATCCTATAGAACAACTTACTAAGATTCAAGGGTTTTGAGTGAAGGTCTTAATTAGTTTTATATTTCATGATGGGAAACTATTAGGTGTAGCTATTGTTCTCTATTACCAATTGTAACACTCCTCATATTTTACCTTCCCAAAACCCTGTGGGGATGAGAGGATGAACTTCAAAAATATTACTCAGAGTGCGATGCAGAAGCATAAGCATACATGAAAAACACTATAATGCATACATCATAACATTTCTCAATATTCAACATGTAAATATATAACATGAATTGTTACAAATTAACTTAAATGCTAAAAATAAAACTTTGTAATTGTATGACTATGCATTCTAACTAGTTTCTACATAATAGGTAAATCCTATACACTTTCTCACAGGGAATCCTTTCTTCCATGCTAGTCCTAAATCTAAAATTATTAAAATAGTGGAAAAGGTTAGAACAAATGTGCTAACTACATGGAGCCCATAAAGGGCATAAATACACAAAAAAGAAGTATAATTGTATAGTTATACAAAAATATTTCCTAGAAGGATTAATAAAGAAACACTAGCAACATTTCAACAAAAGCTTAGTTTGTTTGACAATTTGTTATTGCAAGTTTTCACATTCAACTGATATCAAAAGTTTTAAATGCTCCATCGGTCCAATAAGATTGGGCAGGTCACCTGGCTCCATCTTACCATTCAAAGGAGGAGGTCACCATTTTGTATAACCTCCATCGCTCCAACATAAGGAGTTTAGTTATATCCAATATCCAAATCATTGTTCAGGCAATCATGATGGACAAATAATTTATGTTTAATGTTATTTGCAACACGAATATATAATTTCCAAAGATGATTCGATATGAAAATATGTAGCTAAAACAAGTATGTAATCTAGGAAGTTTATAACAGAAAATAAGATACATCAAGAGGTGAAATGGATTATATTAACCATACTATATGCTTCTACTCCAAATGGAGTAGATAGTCATCAAGGAGGAGAGTCTCACATTTCCTAAGTTTAGAGATTCTAGATTATCCTGGACCATCTAGATCATCAACTGGTTAATATGAATTATCATCATTAGTATAAGATCTTCATTATACTTGGCATTTTAGGTCTAGTGAAACCTATTTTACTAACTTAAATATGTGTTAGGCATTTTTATACTGTCTATATATCATAATTATGTTCTGATTCAATTTTTATATTTTTTAATGTTTTGTCTATTTGGTAGAGTTAAAATGAGGTAATAAGTATTTATTTATATTTTAATGAAAAAAGAACTAATATCAAGCAATAACACCTAGAAAGTCTTTGTTCTTTATTTCTACGCAGGAACAAAGTTAACCAAGAATTTTTTGAGAACTAATATCAACTGCATACTTGTTATTCTAATTAATCAAAAACCTAAATAGAGGCATTATCATCTACATCAAAAACCATCAATATACATTCTTTAAAATCCTGACCTGGAGGGCCAGAAACAAGGATAATATTCTTCTATTTGTCACTATTTTCCATTTACAATTGTGACAAACGGTTGAATTACTATGATTTTTGTATAATAATTGAAATAATATGGGTTAAATTGCATTTAACTTTTACACACTAGAGCTGTTTCTACTAGGTAGATCCATGAGCCCATTGGCCGACTGACCCAGTCATGGTCTGGACTCCTCAGACAAACTCCCCTCTTTGCATGTAGTGCTTTGATCTTGATAAAGCAATAATGTCATTGCATATGATCTGTCCAGGGAAGTATCATGGTAGTAGCAGACCAACCTACCCATCGATATTCATTCCTAAAAGCTCAAAGAGACCTTTCGCTTTCACTTGATCATATATTTTTCCAGGTGAAGAACTGTGTTAAATGGTCCTTTGTTCATTTGTGAGAACCACTATATGTTGTTGTCACAATGAGGAAATGTAACAGTGACAGGGTCCCTCACTGCATGAAGATGATCCCCTGGGCTTTGGTAGTTTTTTTTGTCTTCAGTTATCTTCCACAAGATGCTTATAGAATATCAGATCTAAGAACCCTCGAGTTCACTGGCCCTCTTCCGCTAGGAAGAAGAAAGGGGGTATATCATATATGCACACACGAACTGGTGGCTAGTGATCCATGGAGCATCAGACCATCACCATAAACTTTGGAGTATAACTCAATCAAGATCAGAAAGCTTAGAGTAGCTCCTCAAACCTCTTCCTTGTATCCAGCCATGGAGACTTGAAAGGCCCAAACTCTGAACCTCGATGGTGAGGAAGTATATTAGGAGGTTAGACAAACTGAAGACATTTACTCTCACACATATAATCCCCCTTCATACCCCTTTGTAACCCCTTCTTCTTTCTCCCTTCTCTATCCATAAAGGAACATGGAGTAGAGGAAAAGTGAGGGGGATTTATCTCTCTGGTCACTCCATGGTTTGGCCCAACTAAGGGTTCTTTGGCTAGATCCTCCCCTCATTGAGTGTTGTAGTCACAAAAAAGTGGTTGATCACCCATGGAATCATGGAGAGAAGGGTGGTGTGAGATTGTGACCATCTCTCTTGTAGGATCTGGAGGTACGAGACTAGGTATCGACTATAGGATCACATGGAAAACACACTTCATGCCACCGTGCCACAAGTGTTTGACCAAAAAAGGGGATGTGTGACACATTTTGTCACAGACCTAAGTACAAACTATTGACTCAAGGACTAAATTTGACTAATCCCTTGTTTTGATGATGACAAAACCACTCCACTTATTTTTGTCTCATGCTTCTACTTGAGTGATTTTAGATTAGATAGACATGCTCCAAATGCCTAAATGTGCACATCCTAACTTGGAGAAATCAAGACAAGCATGCATAAAGATCAAGTTTGAAGAATATATAGTTTTCTACTTAGATATTTGTGTAAATCACTTATAATGATTGTTTTAATTGCAATTAAGATCATATGTGTAATATAGTGAATTAGGATGAATTATAAGCACTTTTTGGGCATTTCACATAATCCATCATCGATTGGATTGTTGACTGAGTTTTTTAGTTGGCATCAATCGATACTCAAACCTGGCTTATGACAATACCCTTTGTGAATCGAGTTTGTCATGATGGAGACTAGATCAACACCCTTCACTAGCAAAACTAATTACAATTTTTGGCAGGCTTCATCCTATAAAAAATCAACCAAAAATTGTAAATTGTTTTGTCATAGTGTTGTTGGTCAACTTTCCCAAAACACAATTCATCCAACAACACCACAAAAGAAATTCTAGAAAAGTGTTTCTATATGTTGGAGTGTTCTAAAACTCAAAAATATATCTGTTACAACACCCAAACTGGCTAGAATTCAATCCTAAGTGTCTCTACTTGATAGTAGCAACCTTAACTATAAATACGAACCCTAGGACTTCATACCATGGTTATCTAAGAACTATAAAGGTACCTATAGTATAGTTGAGAGAGATTTGCCCTCCCATGAGCTTCCAATCACTCCCATGATTTTAATCACTTGCTACATTCATAAGAGTGAGTGGATTTGTAAGAGAGCTTGTCCTACATGTATATATTATAAGGATCTCACTTTTTCTACATCCCAATATATATTTTTTCCAAGAAGATGAAGATTATATCTCTTGGCTAAGAGAGGTGAAGAGAAGAATGGAAGGACTTTGTGAAAAGATTCTCCTTGGTGACAGAGAAGTCAAAGGTGGAAGATTACCGTCAAGAGTGAGTAAATACTTGAATGTGGAAAACTTGTTGCAAGAGCGTCTAAGTCCTTGGAGAAGGTTGAAGAGTCGTTGCAAGAGTAGGTAAGTCCATGGTAAGGTGGAAGATTGTTAGTCATGGATAGGAAAGTCCTTTGTAAGGTATTGGCCCCATGATGTGAAAAGGAATGCTAGTTTAGTCCTTACTCTTGAAAAATGTGGTCTTATTTTGTAACTCTTATAATGAAACATAAGGGGTGAGACATGGTTGAAAATCCTAGAGGATGACCTCCCTTGGTAGTGGATGTAAATATCCTATTTTTGAGGTTGAAACCACTAAAATTATTTTTGTTATTTTTTGCATATTCAATCTCTCTCCCCCTTGCTATGCATGTTTAGTTTCACTCAAATTTTATATATGCAATATTATCTTGGGATATACCTTGAAAGTATAATGAACTTTGTATAATTGGTTATAGTGATATTCACCCCCCTCTAGAATTCATTATAGATCCAACAACTAGTATCAGGGTGGGTTTTTGCCAAATAATGTTTCCACAAGTAGGAGATGATGGGCGATGATCAAAGTGGGAGATACTACATCAATATTTTGATCTTTGATATGATCAAATTCCTCTATTGTTAGAGACGAATTGTATATCACATTCAATGATAAATTCTTGAACTATGGACAATGGTGGAACTTCCACATAAGTAAGTGGAGGAAAAAATGGAAGAGCAGGATGTGCTACCTTGAAGAAAGCAACCTTGAAAGAAAGAGCCATCCAATTCCTCTATGCCTCAAATTCCCAAACCGAGTTCAATAAAATTTCTTCTTGTGACACAACCTATGAGATCTGGAGAAATTTTTGTTTCACTTATGAGAGGACAAAGGAGGTGAAGGAAAGTAGATTATATATGCTCAATGGTCTTCTTTGAAAGTTTAACATATGAAAGGAGGAAAGGGTAGATGAAATGTTCTCAAGGGTCAACACCATTGTAAATGGTCTTTTTTTCCTAGGTCATCCTATGAATCAAGGAATGATAAACTCAAATATCCTTAGGTATCTTCCCAAACAATGGCAAAAAAAGGTGACAAATATTGAACAAACAACATTTCTAGATGAAATTCCTATTGAAAGCTCATATGAAAGTTGCAAGCCTTTGAAGTGAGAGTTGATAAGAAAGAAGATGAAGAAAATATAGAAGATAAAGAAAATAAAAAGATGAAGGAGAGTGCATTCAAAGATAAAGTTGAAGCCATTGTGCAACAACATGCCACTTGCAAATCTTTTCATCCACAAGTGAAAATGCCATGTATACCAAAGGAAAATACTTGAAAGGCAAGTCTTCCTCCTCCACCTGATGCTTCAAATGTGAAAGAAGGGTCACATCAAGGACGATTGCCAACTAGGCAAAAAGACCCATCAACACAAGAGAAGGGAAGACTAGAACAAAAAAAGGATAAATAGAATAAAAAATTGAGTCACTCCTCCAATTCATTCTCAAGTGAATAATCTCGTGGAGGATCTAGATAAATCTCTACTGAAAATAGAGAATGACACTTTTCTCTCATGGAAAGTTCAAATTAATATTCAAGTGAGGTAAATCTAAACTCTTTATATTTAGAATCCTTAATTGATTTTATTCATGCTACTTATGCATCTCTTATGTCTACTAAGCATAAAAAGAAAAAGCTTGCTAACAATATGATCTTTAACATTCTAACATTCAAGAATAAAAGATGATCTTTAACATTCTAACATTTTCTTGAAATATGATGTTAACAATCTCCAAAAGCTTTATGTAGAAATTGAATTGAAATTCATTGGTGTTGAGATAAAAAAAATACACATCTTAGTCAAGTAGATGCTCTTAAACTTGAAAATGCTAGATTGGTTGATAAGATTAGATTTCTAGAAGCTCAAACTCTTCTTAGTTCTAATAAAGAGCATACTAAATTTGTAAATTTTCTCATGATAGATAGTAATGTTCTTTGAATTGAGAATGAGGAAAACACGTTTTTTTGCAAGGAATCAAATCTATAAATATGTTCATCTTTCTTAGATTACTATGATTGAAAGTGAAAACACTTCCTTGCTAAAATATGTGTTCTTGAATCTTGTTCTAACTCCAATAGTAGAGAGTATAATGTTGTTGCTCTTTTTTTTTGAGGTTAAACGATCTACTTTTATTAGATATGTAAGTCTGCTCTAATGCAGTTCATTACAACAGGAGGAAACGAGTTATAGCTACTAAAAGAAAAACTCCTACTAGAGGCCATCCGGGCTAGCTTGTGTGCCAACACATTAGCCTGTCTACGACACAAAACAAAAGAAATGTTTGTGAAAAAAACTTTAAGATAGGCTATGTCCTCAAGTATGGTACCCAGGAGGTCTACCCTTCTAGTCCCGTCCACAATTAGCTTGACCACTGCTTCGACGTCCGATTCCAGTACTACATCAGTGAGGTTCATTTCTTTGGATAGTTTGAGTCCTTCTCGAATGGCAAGTGCTTCGGTGCATCTTGGATCCTTGATAGATGGCTGCTTTCTTCCTGCAATGTGTGTGGCATCTCCTTGAGCTGTCCTCCAAACCATCCCAAGTCTGTCCGCTCCCTGCATGTCCACCGCAACATCACAATTCAGCTTCGTGACTCCCGCCGGTGGCCTGCTCCAACGCTCATGCACGTCCACAAGTGCTATGATGTTCTGTCTACTGGTCATTTCCTTAAATGATTTAACTAAAGGCAACAAGGAATTCTTCAGTATAAGCGAGTGGCAGACCTTGTTCCCGAAAATGATATCATTTCTTCTAGTGCATATCGTCCATAGTGCTGCAGCCATGTCTTCATTTACAACCCCTTTTTTCGGCCAGACCACAACCATGATAGATTTGTGTATGGGCTTTGTATCCAACTGGAGGATGCACCCTTGCACGTCCACCGAATATTCCTTCCAAAGCTCCCATGCCTGCTCGCATCTGAAAAGCATGTGACCTATGTCCTCCTCCCTTCGGCAGATGTTGCAGATTCTGTCTTAGTGGCAGATCTATCAAACAACCTTCCAACTGTGGCCAGTGAGCCGACGACGCATCGCCAGAGGAAGTGCACAGCTTTGGGAGCTAGACCTGTCTTCCATATCGCCCTCCAGACCTCCTTGTCCACATGGTTGGTTGATGCTCAGTATTATTCGGTTGTTGAGTGGCCATCCAGTATGCTGACTTCACCGTGTATTCCATACTTCTACTTGGTTTCCAAAAAATCCCATCAGCCCTCGTTGTTACCCCTAACGGAAGAGTAAACACCATATCAGCCACGTCTTGAGATAGAAGCTTGTTTACCATCCCTCGGTCCCACTCTCGTGTTTCCTGATCAATGAGTTGGTGGACCTGCTGTACTGTCGGTGAAGATATACCCAACCTAGATTCTATGCTGCCATCTAGATTGGGTATCCAGTTGTCTGCCCATATATTTATGTCTTTGCCGTCTCCCACTCTCCATTGCATGCCTTCTAGTATGATGTTCTTGGAATTCCATATACTCCGCCAGGTAAAACTCGGATTATGTCCCCTGCGGGCCTTGAGGACATTGCTTGATGGGAAATATTTAGCCTTGACGACTTTGTAAGCCAATGTCTCTCTCCTGTGAAAAAGACGCCACACGTGTTTAGCAAGAAGAGCTTGGTTGAATATACTAATATCTCGAAATCCCATGCCTCCTTGATTTTTTGGTTTGCAAAGTTTCTCCCAGCTGACCCAGGCAATTTTCCGTTCATTGTCTTTGGCTCCCCACCAGAATCTAGCAATGGAACTATTGATGGCGTCAAGGAGATATGCCGGTAACTGGAAAATACTCATCAGGTATGAAGGGATCGTTTGAGCCACTACCTTGATTAGAACCTCCTTTCCCGCTTTGGATAGTAGTTTTTCCTTCCATCCTTGAAGTTTATTCCACACCCTTTCCTGTATGTATGAGAAGGTGTGCTTTTTAGATCTTCCTACCGCTGCTGGTAGGCCTAGATATTTCCCATGTTTCTCCACCTCTCTTACTTGTAGCACTTGGCATATTTCTTCCTTCCTCTCCCTACACACTCCTTTGCTAAAGGCTACCTCAGTCTTTGATAAATTAATTTTCTATCTAGATGCCCGTTCATACTGGCTGACAATCACAGCTAATTTCAGGCATTCTTCTTTGGTCACCCTTGCAAAAAGAATGGAGTCATCTGCAAAGAAAAGATGAGAAATGTGTGGCCCATGTCGGCTGGATCGCACTCCGTGAATATCATTCTGTTGTGATGCCAAATTAAGTGAAGAAGAAAAAGCTTCAACACATAAAATAAAAAGATATGGGGAGAGAGGGTCACCCTGGCGCAGTCCTCTGGATGGTTGAGTCTTCCTGGTACGGTCCCCATTGTTGGAAAAGGAGTGAGATACTGACAAAATGCAGTTCATGACTTTCTTCCTCCATAGCTCTCTGAATCCTAACTTCTCCTATATGAAGTCCACGAACCCCCATTCTACTCTGTCATAAGCTTTTGACATATCAAGCTTCAGAGCTATATGTCCCTTCGTCTTCCTCTTCTCACCTTTCATAGTGTAAAAAAGCTCGTAGGCAACAAGCACATTGTCTGTAATAAGTCTCCCCAGTATAAAAGCACTTTGTTGTTCAGAAACAATCTTGTCCATCATAGGGCGCAAGCGGTTGGCTAGGACTTTTGCAGCAATCTTATAAATAACATTGCACAGGCTTATAGGTCTGAACTCCCCAATCTCCTTTGGAGTTTTCACTTTAGGAATGAGGACCACCAGAGTAGAGTTTACATCAACAATACTGTCTTCAGATTTCCACCACCCCTTGATATAATTTGCCACATCACTACCTACTATGTGCCAATATTTTTGAAAAAGCATGACATTCATCCCATCAGGCCCGAGTGCTTTATTAGGGTGCATACTTTTCAGCGCTGCTTGAATTTCTTCAGTAGTGATATCCCTTTCCAAAATTTCACTTTCTATTCTCCCAATTTTCCTTTCCATCCCTTTTGTTGCCTCCTCCCATCCTGACGGGTTAGATGTTTTGAATAGCCCTTGGAAAAAGTTGGTGATTATGTCCTCAATCTCTTCTTCCTTTGTCTTCCATTGTCCCTCGGCATCGATGAGTCCCTCAATCTTATTTCTTTTCCTCCTTTGAGATTCTTTGTGGTGGAAATAAGCCGTGTTCCTGTCTCCAGATTTCATCTCATTCACCCTCACCCTTGCATGCCAATACTTCTCATCACGTCTGTTCCACTCTTGTAGCTCGGCTGCCATGCGTGAACTCCTATCAAGATTGCTTCTGTCCAGCGGTAGGAGATGAGCTTCCCCCAGCTACCCTTCTAGCTCTTTAATCTTGATTTTCATCTTCCCAAATTTCTCGGCTGCCCAGGACTTGAGCTTCATGCCACACCATTCCATCTTTCCCTGAATGTCATTAGATAGACCACCTTCCCATGATTCCTTGATAATCTGTTCGCATGTCTCATCTTCCATCCACATGGGCTAGAAAAAGAAATTTTCCTATTTCCTTCTTTGACGCCTTCGTCTATGCTTAGTGTTTATGATAACCGGGGAGTGATCAGATTCAATTATAGGAAGGTGAATAACTCTAGCCTGCGGGAATCTCGCTACCCAACTGGGACACGCCAAGGCC
The DNA here is from genome assembly GCA_963693085.1 of Alisma plantago-aquatica. Classification (NCBI taxonomy): domain Eukaryota; kingdom Viridiplantae; phylum Streptophyta; class Magnoliopsida; order Alismatales; family Alismataceae; genus Alisma; species Alisma plantago-aquatica. Next base: position 1,489,853,994 of record OY856409.1, read on the forward strand.
CTGCCCAGTCTTTCTCGAACAAGTGTTTCAGGAGTTGTGCCCCGCTGCCACATGAATATACTTCCACTATATCCCAGGTCCAAAAGATCGCAGTCGTCTATCACATCTCGGAAATCCTGAATGTAGCGAAGAGGTTTTGGGGGGGCTCCCATTTTCTCTGAGTTCAATACAATTTCATTGAAATCACCAAAGAACACCGTAGGGAGGTCCGTTATGTTTTTTACTTCATGTATCAAGTCCCAAGTATTGTGTTTCAACTGCTGGTCCGCCCACCCATATATGCCCACAACTCTCCATTTGCTAGTTCCTATTTCGTCATCAATCTCACAACTACAGTGATGATGTGAGTAAGATATGATACTAAGATCAACATCTTTCCACCAAAAGCCAATTCCACCTGCCCTGCCCATTCTGTCAATACATATACCTTGTGTATAGCCACATTTTCTTTTCACTGCTTCTAGATCAGCACTAGAGATAAGCGTCTCCATTAAGAAGACTATGTTCGAGCTCTCCCTCCAACACCACGATCATAGGGCATTCACCGTGTCAGGGTTGCCCAATCCCTAACAATTCCAGCTCATGATTTTCATAGATGTTCACGGAGCTGGTCTCTGCCAATCTCCACTACTTGAACATTTGATGTTCCTTCATTGTGCACTACCGACCCGTTGTTCCTAGATTTCTTGGTTGTGTCTTGCACAGGGATGACCATGTCTAACTCCATGTCACAGTACTCCGATTGTCTTCCTCTCTTTTTAGTCCCAGTATCCCAAACGACTTCATGTTCCGGTACCCTGAGTCTTTGTGCTCTGCTCATCTTGTACACCCATGGTGGTTCCTTAAATTTATTTGGACCACCCTTTCCTTTCTTCCCTTCCTTCTTTTTATTGTCCATCTTCCTCTGCACCCTCGTTCTAACAGTGCTTTGGTCTGTGCATCTCAGGAGTTCTTTGCCTGCTTCTTGCTACGAAATTATGGTCTCCAGTGCTCTGACATTTTGTCCTCCTTCTGCTATGGCCTATGTTGTTCCCCCTCCAATGGTCTTCCTGTGGTCCTCCTCCGTGGCCTTGGTGCAATATCCCTGCCACCGTGCGTCCAACAGTTCTTCCCTTCTATTGAGGTTTCGCCTTTCTTGATCTTCATCTATTAGATGGTTCTTCGATGTGTTGCTACCCTCCTGCAGCCCGAGTTCTTCCTCCAGCCTGTTGCCGCCCGTGCTTGGTTGTCCATCTAGCCCCTGTGCCTCCTGCCATTTTGGAAATAGGTCATTTAAGTTGTACTATGACTCTGCGATAGTCTCCTATAGGTGATGTTGGCGTTCTCGTGCTCTGCTCTCTCCATGATGCCCATCCCTGATCTGTCCCTCATTCCCGTCATCTCCAATATCCTGTCGTCCCTGAAACCGACTTCTGCTGGTCTTCGTTGAGCTCGACGAGCCCTCCTGTGATGGTCTATTTCTGAAGGTTATCTTCTTCTTCATTCGGGTGTGACCGTGCAACTCCTCGTGTAGCGTCATCCTCAGCTTCCGCGGTGAGGCTTTGAGCCAAGGTCCCCATTACTGGTTCCCTTCTTCTCCTTCACTCCGTTTGTTGTAGTCTCTCTCGACATGCCCTAGCTGCCCGCAAGTGTGATAGAAGTTCGTCAACCGCTCGTACTTCACATCCAGGCTGAGAAGTTTGTTCTGATTTCCTCTAATGCGTAGGACTCTCTTTAGGGGCTTGGTAATGTCCAGGCTAATCCAGACTCGCGCCGACGTTTCCCACCCTAGCTCGTCGACATCCAAGTCGAGGATGTCGCCCAGTCTGGCTACGATCGTCATGATGGCCTGGGTTGATCGGAACCCTAATGGTAGCCCATAGATTCTAGCCCAGAAGGGTGTGTGTGTGATGGCGATCATCCCTGGTTTCTCGTCCTTCTCAATTTCTTTGAAGATCAACAGTTTGTTGTCGAAGTTCCATGACGCCCCGTCTACTACCTTCTACTTGTCCCGCCAGTCGATGAATTGGATGATGAAAACGTCCCCCTCCAGCTGTTTAAACACCACCTTCTGCAAGAGCCCCCATGCCTGCGTGAGGGTGCGTCTCATCGCCCAAAAGTTGGGTGCTCTATCCGAGAGGATGCACGCCACCAGCACTAACTCTAGATGCTCTGCTCCGTCTTTGGTTCGTTCTGCACTGACTTCGATCGGTTCTTCTTCCTCAACCATTAACTGTAGTCTCGAGTATCTCTCTACTAGCTCCTCCGCCATCTTGGGGAAAGTACCAGAAAGCTAGTCCCGATCCTTGGACCTGCAAGAGAAGGAAACCCAATGGGGAAGAGGACCTCCCACACGCCCAAACCCTAGTCGCCAGAGCGCTAGGTTGCGGCCGCGGGGAGAGAACTTGATGGTGTTTGGTGTAAGTATTTTATCTCTATCTCTCACATTTGATCCCATTATATATCCCACACTAAAATACCCAAGCTAGATATCATTTATATCAATAATATCATAAACTTCACATAATTACATCTCTTTGTAGAAATCGACAAACATATTAGAATTTTAGACAATGTCTCATAGTACACTAGAATAGCTTATATCAATGTTTGAGACACAAAATCCATTACGTGATCATGTAAATAAATTCTTCAAACAACCATATAAATTTGTGTATAAACCTTGAATTTAAATATAAATAATCATAAAATATTGATCAGACAAGTCCATAAACAATAGTTATGATCCCAACATACCTCAAGGCTCATCAATTGACTACTTGGGTTTGTTGTAACTACTAAATGAACCTCTTGGCCTCATAAGTACCCAATTCGAGTAATAAAAACTTGTTCATCATAATTGAAAATCAATTTCATGATTATCTTTCACCAGATTTATGATCATCATATATTATATTGAGTACCTCTAATGTGGAATGTATTCATACTATACAATGCATAAGTGTGACTTTAGGACACATAAGCTAAGATAAGAAAACCTAAAATCAAATATCCAATCATATCTAAATTGATATTATTCAAAAAAGATGTAAGATAAATATTAAAAAAATCAACATGGTTCCCATGAGAATAAGGAAGGTCCCATATAATATATATTAGTAGGTGTCTATAAAACTACATCAAGAGTGACAAAGGCTACCACAAATTTACACAAAAGAATATTACTATTTGAATATACCAAATGTAGATCATATACAAGGCATATTGTTGTTTCATTGTATTTCAAAAGCCAAAATAATGGGAAATTTGGAAGTGGAGTTACCATCATGTTTATAAGGACCAATATAGTAAGAGGATAATAGGTCATTAATATATCAAGGTAAGGAACTTGGTTATATGTGAAGAAGATTTTAGTCACCCCATGACACACGAAATCTATATTGTAGTTCCTAGCTAGGTAAAAAATGAGTTTCTACATTGTAAATCTAGTCTAGATAAGAAAAACATGAAGGAAAATTTCCCTTTGTGTTTGTTAAATAAAAAGTAAAATATTTATATCAATAATACATTAGATTAGTGATCACAGATGCTCATCATCACATTATTATGGGATAAAAAATGAGAGGTGTAAAAGGGTGTTCATTATGGTTAGACCTAATATACCATTCTCATGCATTCTAAGAGGCGAAGAAGGGTCTTATTACTCTATTCTTAAAAAAAAAGAGGGATTGGGATAAAAAATTGTTGCTTACCTTTTTCAGTGACTCTTCGTATAACCTTAAGGATTTATCGAGGGTATTAGTGGTTGAAGATGAAATTTGTGGATTTATGGTGGATATCTCTATAGTGGAGAGGTGCTCGCTTGCTAAAATGTGCTCCACTAGCTTTTTAGATGAAGACCTCTTTAAATGATGAGTTATATTTAGCTTAGGACTAAACCTCTCATTAAGAGAAAAAAGGTCTGAAAAAAGTGGGGTCTATACTTTAGGTATGCCCTGTATTGTAGATACTTTTAGGGTGGTCACTTATATGTCTCATCTAGTAAGCATGACAGGGAAAAGTGGGGCATACACGTTTCATGTGCCCCACTTTCTAGATCCCTAAAAGGATTTTAAAAGGGTGATATTTTGACCATTTTGTGGTGCTTCGTACCCTCTTAAGTGTGATTCACACTTGCTATGCACCTAAAATGACCTTGGTCTCCATTGAAATCTTAGTGAGGAGGATGTGGTGAATGATTCTGAAGATGTGACAAGGGAATGAAATTAGTTGCATATCTAGGTAATACCAAATTGGTTCTGATTGTTAGTGTCATAATCTAAGTATCTTGTTTGGGTGAGTTCAGTGTGGTAGTCCTAATTTAATATTCAAGAAAAGTAACCATTACTAAGCATTGATTAATGACCTGTATATTATGGTGGACAATCTTCCCATTTGTTTACCATCTAAATTTTACAATTTTAACCTCACTGAAGATATTACGATCATATCCAATTAATTCATTAATGACTATCAATCTTAGTGGTTGTTGAATTGTATCTTGAACTTTGATCACATATCTAATAAAGTTTCATGGTATGATGGATTGATTGGTCACTATATTGAATCAATTCTATGTATCCAAACATCTCACAGGAAATTACATCAAGATCTTGAGATTTCTATATTACTTCCCCATATTCTAGTTCAACTTTATGCCATGTGTCCTTATTTCAATAAATATGGTTACATGATATTATTTCTAAATCGATTATGTTTTTTAATTTGTTTTTGCTATCTTGATTTGATGTGATAGTCACTTTAATTAACAATTATCATGATTTTTCATGAATTCATCAACAAAATTGGGTACATGAAAATGGAGCATCAAAACATAGAACCAAAAATTTAGTCATAAATAGATAATAAATGCCTTTCCTTGGGCTAGAGCATACAAAGACAACTTTAAGACACAATAAAGCACAAACTCTTGCATATATTTACTACATCCTTGGAGATGAGAGGTCCTCGCTAATAAACCCTTGGCATGGTTCTTTGAACCAATAATTGGATGGAAAAACATGAGAGTCAGATGTCCCAACAATAGATAAACTAAATGCAGAGTGCTCAAAGTATGAGAAGTATACCATACATTTTGACTTAGGTTGTTCAGATATATACATCACATTATGCAAAGCAAAAAAGAACATTAAAGGTATTATATACTAGATGCAAGTAATATCCACAAGGCGCACTAGACGTATAAAAAAGTACAATGTGGAAGTGGAAAAAAGGTTGAGAATTAAAGTTATTTGGCTTGATTAAATATTTTGTTAATATCCAAAGGGTACTTTGGTGTGTTGTTCAAAATATTTTATAATGACTAGAAGTTCTCTTAGTCCATAGTATAGTATCTTGGGATTAACAAGTTACACTTAAAACCCACCACATCTTGGTTTGTGTGAGTATGAAAATATGGGTTCATTGTTTTATGCCTAATATAAATCATCGGGCCTATCTTGGCTACTCGTCTACAACCACTAATAGTATCACATAGTAAATAATGTCTTCTTTCATAAGAACACATTATTTTGAATATCATTTGTCAAAATTTCAAAGAAAAATAGGAGATAATGGCCTTGGCCACACTCATATGAATGAGTAAATTCCATGTGTTGAGGGACACTTCATATGGTTTCTTGGTTGCCCACTTATTCTCAACAATTATGACTCGGATTACTAATTCGGAATTTCCAGATTACTATAAGAATTATCATTTTTCTTGTACTACTTTAAAACAATAGCAAATTTATAAATTTAAAGGGAAATGTATGATTAGGGTTTCTCTTATTTAATTAGTTTGACTACTCATCTTTTGTGTAGGAAGAAGGTAAAATCTAGATTTTCACATTATTGTATGGAAAAGTGAATTAGTATATACATATATGTGTATCTTTGAGGCTTTATTTGTATCTGATATGGACATGCAAAGATAGTAACTTCACCATTTTCTACTATAAAAGTGAAATATCTTGTTTAGGGATTAAAATCCATTAATTAATGTTGCAATACTATCTTATATCAAGAAGGAACATTTTTCTAATGTTTCAACAAATGTTTTATCATTTGAGCTATATATACCAAAAGTGGTAGAAAACATTAAGTTTGCATTTTAGTGCAATATAAAAATAGAGAGACTTTAGGATATGGCATTAAAAATGCCATCCTTTTTCATTCTATAGCATCAAGCCACATTATGAAGGGGGACAATAGTGAAGTTGGCAAATATTTAACCAAAAACTACACCAAAAAAAACCATCATGAGATCGTTTTTCATATGTTTAGTGGGTTAGGGGATTATATGTAGGAATAAAAAAGATTGAATAAAGGCTAAATATCTTACCTTTTGAAATAAAGACATGTCCAAAAATCTAGATTATGATACCCTTTCCCAAAGTCTCAACCATTCAAGCTCCAAATGCCTACTTTGTCATGCATTAGCATCAACTAGCCAAAAGGGGGAAGAAATGATATTTCATAGAATATTGAGTAATTCATCCAAAAAACACATAGAAGAATAAGTTACATAAAACATGAGAAGAAAGGACTATAATTTATATTTGTTATCCATAATGTTAGAAAGGTGATGCATCATTTCATATTTAAAAATCTTAAAGAATCATCAAGATGTAAGAGCCTCTATAATGTTTCACCTTCTCCAAATCCAAATAAACTTCACTAGATCTAAAATGAACTAAAATAGGCTTGGTTCAAAAGTACCTCATACATATAGGAGTGGATGTGAGATGAATGCATTTCGTCCATATACATGCCACTCCGACCTCCTTATTGACCCAAAAATAGCCACTTTGACCTCAAAATCTAGTCTAAGAACTCAGAAAGCATGTGCTTTGACCTCCAAAAATATGCATCAACCTTTCTTGGCATGCGTCAACCTGAAAACATGATTTAAGCATGCCAAAACACCCACTTTGACCCATCTCTATCACACTTTGACTGAATATTACCCCCACTTTGTCCATAGTGCAACCACAATGATCTAGTTTAGTCCATATAAACTCTATCAAGGAATGCATCAATCGCATGAAGGGGATCAAGAAGATGAGGCAAACTACTTTTCCCCATCCATAGCTACCAAAGTTGATATCCAAAGCCCACTCTAAGCTCGCAAATTGATACACACTTCGTTGGTCTATTCAATCAATTGATGCTATGGATAATGAAAGTTTATGAACAATATACTACTTCTAATTATTTTCTAAACCTAAATTTGAAAATATATTATTTCCTTCATATAAAATATACTTGTGTATTATCATAAAACTATGTTTTAATTAAAATAGCTAAAATGTAATCAATAAAAAATCACATAATTTCATGATTTAATGAAATAAAAGTTTGATTAAAGTTAAGAAAGGAGATCCACATAAAAGTTTGAAAGGGTGCTCCATTCCTTGGTTCATCCTGACAAAGCCTCCATATCATCACCAAAGTCTACCACCAAATAGGCATTGGGTGGAATGACATTGCATAGGTGGAAATGTTACCTAGAGTTCTATCAAATGTCAATGAAACTATAATAAATCATAATAAAAGGTAATTATTCCATTCCACATATGGTGATATCTATGCCAAAACCAACAAACTTGACCATAAAATGCACCATGGTGGCCACATAAGAATGCCTAGAAAATCTCATCATACTCGATCGAGCCAATGAAAATTGGTTGATATCTTAACATTTTCTTTCCTAATACATGAAGTAAAGAGTAAAAAATATAGTTGACCACCTTCATGGCTAGAAACGTTTACCTTATTTCCCTTGAGCATGTGACTAGATCAATTACAATGTCATGACCCACAAGCTACAAACCGCATTCACATGCTGAATAAGGAATACATTATTCAATTATGTGATGATTTATGATTGAAACAAGTATAATTATTTGTAAAAATTATACCAATTAATATAATACTTTTAGGATAAGTTATAGATTATATTTCTAGCTAAACACAAAAAGTTGAAAAAAATAGTTTTAGGATCTGTTAGAATTTCTAGTACCATAATTTTCTTTGTGTCTCCTTTTTACTAGGTTTAATATGGGAAAGTTACTTTTGGAAATTTTTATCATTGATTATCTAAAATCTCTTTTTTTTATTCAACAATTTCACTTAGTGTTAAGTGAGGAGCCTTGATTTAATATAACAAAATACCTTGTTTATAAAACATAATTTTTACACAATATTTAACAAGACATAATTGGGTTTACAACCTACCATTATAGAGTTATATCAAAATTGGGATATAGGATACTAATACCCTAGTTATAATACAAAACTCAAAAAAGAAACCCTTGGAGATCACAAATCCATAATGCAAGACCCCATGAAAATCTTAATCCTGGGTTCTTATTTGGAAACAAATTTGATACCTAAGTTCATATGTGATAATGCAGATTGATTGATTCTTACTTGGATATACTCTTTCTTAGATCATATATGTGTGTAATGTATTTGCATAATCATTATCTATCATTTGGTTTCCATCTCAGGATATAGATATCATATTAATGGATCCTTAATTCTTTTCTATTATAACAATCCTATGGAAATAATCATATAATAAATTATATTAAACACTTGAAAATCCATGAGGATGTTTGTAAAAATAATCATACATTGAATAAAATATCGACTAAATTATGTAAGGTTTGTAAATAAAATTGACATGAACCAAGAAACGAACATGGAAATCCATAGTGAGATCAAAATATTGGTGAACAAGAATTTAAGGTAGAACTAAATTTCAGGGTGGTGGAGTATGGAAACTTTTCAAATAATATATAGTTCACCAAGAGGAAATATTGAACATGATCAAATGAATTAATTTCTAGATATTATACCTTTGCAAAATATTGTTCTTGAGTTGTTTTTTTGTTTTAACTAATTTACAAATTTATACACCAACATACCAACATAGTGTGTTTTGACAACAACAATTTTTATGTTTCTATGTTAAGATGCAATTGGGGTCAAAGGGAGAGAAACATGAATGTGTAATTAACCTTGGAGGAATATCGAGCTTCATTTCTAATTTTGTTTATTCATATAAAAATAACATCTATCTCTTAGCATGATTATAATGTAGCTCATATGTGGATACTCTATATTTCTTTTGGTTACACCTTCATTTCAATTTAATATAACATGTTTTACAACTTTATTATTGACGAAAAATATCATTTTTAAAATTCTTGACTGGCATTCTTTCCCCCTTGTCCTCATATTATTGGGAGTATTTGGGTGAGGGACTTCACAACTAGGACATTTTTTAATCGAAAGGGAATGGCTAATAAATTATCATACACATACCAATATCTAAAGATTATTGAGGAAAACGTATTTACTTATCCCTTGGCTATTGCTACCTGATCGCAAATGAATTCTAAGAAATTACATTTTTTCCTAGAAATTGATCATAGATGTAATCTATCTTAGGAAATGGATATTTTTCTTGAAAATCTTTTACACACGAACATGGTACCATAATTATTATTTACAGATGTCAAAGAATCTCTCCTTAATAGAGTGATATATTGAATGGATATTTTGTCTAAAAATGTTTTTTGATTAAAATTATATGTGTTTTGCTATAACTGGTGACATTCAATGTGATAGCAGTAAACAAGATGGATATCTAAAATAAGGTGAATCTAAAACTATATGTATCTCTAAATAGGGATTCTTAGAATCATTTGAAGAGGGAGATCTGGAAGTGCATTGACAACTACATCATCTTGGTATCAATTACATAAGAGAAGAACACATCCATCGTATTATTCACCCATGCAAGTAAGATCCTACACATCATTAGCACTTTCAAGTACCTAATAAACATAAATGAAATTCCTCAATGCCAAAAGATATCTGCTTTCTTCAAGTGATCAAAAAAGAGATAATCTACATCATGGATAATTTCAAGCCAGAACAATACAAGGGTCTAATATTGTCCATGATTGTGCATCCATCGAATCTTAACATACATAAAAAAACAAACATTATTCAATGCTCCAAATTGACATAATAGTACCCTCAACAAAAAAATCTATGACAAATCATGGACAACAAAATTCTATGATCTACAAGTGAGCATTTAAACAACAATGCATAGCTATAGGATTGATCAAAATAGAGAAAAATGTGTTTCTAGGGAGATATTTATCACAAGTGCTAACCATGAATACAATCCTTCTTTTTTGTGTGTCATGGAAATGAAGTTCCATGTGACCCTGAGTCCACCATGTTTTCAATAGAGCATGCTATTACTAGTTGGTCTCCCTCTAGAATAAGGCACCACTGAAGATATATCTTTTGTCATTGAAGAATATTGATGTTGTGAATATAGAGTTTTGGGATCTCTCCTTCAAAAAAAGGCAAAATATAATGTAGAATGTATAAATTTATTTGATTATTATATGTCATAATGATTTATTCATGTCCAGCCTAATTCCTAAAAGGGTTCATATTCTTAAGTGCATAGGGTAATAAGATTTATAATGATCAAATATATAAGAAATTCCATATCAAATATGGCCCCAAAAAACATATGCATATACATGGCTAAAACAAATCTACCACAAAATCATACAATGGGTACTTAGTCATATACAAATACAAATAAAAGTCTAAGGATCTAAGAAGTTTCATGATTCAATCCAAGTCCTATACTCATTTATCTATGTTTGGTTGTTGAAAAAACTCATGTTTATTCAAAACCAACATATAGAGACATCAACAAAACATCAATACGTTGCACTAGAAAATATATATTATTACAATAAGAGAAACAAAAGTGATGACTAATGGCATCAAAAAATTAACCAATAAAAACTAAAAGATGTGTATGCGTGAATAATCCAAATACAAATTATTGACAAAAAGGTTATGTATCAGGAAAATATGTTATTATAGTAATAATATTTATATAAACACATATATAACCAAATTTTGACAATTGCATATGAAATGGGGCACACTCTCTAGGATGAAAGTATTTATGCTTATATTTTGATACCTTGCACTATAGATAAATATGCAGAGTAGAGGTACACAAAAAATGCCAAATGGATGGGGTAAAAAACCAACTATTCAAAGTTATCATGGTAAATGGGGGAAAATGAATTCATATTCCATTCAAAAAAGAAAATTACAATATTACAATTTAAAATTACTCTATCAAGAACAAACTAACACGTGCAATGTAGAGGCAACATATAACATTACTTTCTCACAATGAGATTCATCATAAGAGAGTAGATTTAGCATATTGAGTGGTAGAGGGTGTTTTAGGAAATCTAGGTGGCGACGTAACCCTAGATCTTGAAAGTTTCTATAGAATGTGGAAAATTGGTGGCAAGGGGGATGACTACAAAGGAGGGTTACTAGATTGGAAGGAAGGTGGCATTCAACATTCATAAACTCTAGAAATGAAGGTAGAGTAAATACTATGTTGGTGGATAAGTTGATCTACATCTAGTATATAGTGGCATAAAAGGGGATGACTAAGAAGATAACCAAAATATCCGTAGGCATTATTAGAACTACCTAAATTTCTAGTTTTTATGTCTAAAGAATAAAACATAAGAGGAGGTTCTATCACTATCACAAATGGTAAACAACATGAGGAATAGAGCATTACTAATCTCAAGGAGGCCATGGTAGGTCATCTACTAGGAACTGAAACAAGAATATTCATTTTTTTACCATTAAGAAGAAATCAATCTTGATAAAATATCATTTATGACTGAAATCATTTTCTACTATATCTTCATAGCACCAGAGTCCTCTCCATTTCTACAAATTCCATGGAAATTCAATATGGTTTTGAAATTAGTAGGATGAGGCTTTGTATATATAACTATGAAGAATGAATTTACCTCATTTAAACGCATGTGGAACTTTTTCATGATTATTATTGAAAAAATAATATCCTTCTTTATAATTTAAATTTCTAATCTTTATCAACCATCATAAGTTTCACAAATTTTTATTTTATTTCTTGAAACTTTAAATTATGCTCATTCTACCTCTCTAGTAGATCTTTATAATAGTTATATGTATATCTGAATAGATATCCATTTATACATTTTTGCAATGATGTCTAGGAATACATATATGTCCGTCCTTGAGTTAAAGCTTTAGCTCATTAAATTAGTTCACAATTCTATAAATGTTTTCTAAAAATGCAAAATGTTGGGGTCATTTATTTATAGAGTTGCTTCATAGACTAGTTGATAATATGGTTAATTTCTTTTTGAGGAAGCTATTTTTCTAAAACTTGACATTCTTCATATGGAGTTGCATTGTCATTTTGATAGGAATTTTAGAATAAAATTTTTCTTCTCTATCCGTGCCTTAGTTGGTACTTTTAAAAAAGCACACTACGTAAAAGTATTTTAATTGGTATTAATATGGACCCAATTTATTTTTTTATTTCAAACTCTCAAAAAAAATACATTTAAAAAATCTTTGAGGCTTAAGTGGAGTAAGTGAACTTCTCATGATTTATATTCTTGCCAAATTTTATGGTAGTCATCTATGTTGATTCTGGTTTCCATCTGCTATATTTATTTAATTTTGTCATCTTATCCATGTTACTTAAAAAGGAATTCTTTTGATAAATTTATATGAATTTCTCTTAGGAGGAGTTCGATTGTTGAGCTCTAACTTATGTTCCACTGTACCCCTCGATATTCACATTTAATGATTCATAAAAATGAATATTCACTACTTTCATTTGAAAATTAGTCTTTTCTAGTTTGAGATTCCTACAACTGTGTAAAATTTGACGTCTCTTCTTTGAATCAATTGACTCTCTTTTTAAATGGTTCACATTTTCTAAATAATCATTTTATTCAAGAATACTAGAACATTATCTATGGGATTCAGTAGAATAGATTGAAAATGTCTTAGTTATTTACTAATCATTTAACTAAGTAATTTATAATACATGTACCTTATTTTTTAAATGAAAATTGTTGATTCTATTGAAGTCATCATCTGAGCTTGGACTTGTGGCCTCATGGTAACAAACCAAGGATCTAACCAATGGGGTGTCCTGTGACATCCCCAGATTTTCTAAAACTTAATCTGATGTGTGACGTCCAAATTTAAACCCTCACCTCAGCGAGAATCCCAATTTAAACATCCCACACTAGGCTAAGAAGAAGAAAATCAAGGGAGTCAGAAGGAAACAACAGTAGCACATGTACATGAACAATAATAAAACCATACACACATGTTCACCATTCAACATATAATTACAACATGAATTGTTACAACATTTGATATTACATATTGAACAGCAAACTTCTACATATACATGTACTACATCTAAACAACAGGATCTTAAGACAACAGGTCCACCTGTACATCAGCTCGCTACACAACTCTCTCTCTCCTGGATCTTCAAGAGCATAACCACAACCTAAACAAAAAGATTACATGATGTACACGTCAGCACAATATTTCAAGAATATTGTACTGAGTACGCCTACATGTCTTTTATTTACCTCTCATCATATCTTGGCAATAAGATAAAACTAATATACTTGGCAGTAACAGAAGAATATAAGAAAAATGTATACTTGCACAAAGATATTCAATAACAAAAGAGAACACATATTTTAAGCACATTTTCCATTATATATCCATGCATTTGCCACCTGAGGGAATAATGCATCATCTCTGCTACCAACGAGAAAGAGATGTAAGGCCTTATGATCTACTACCAAAGAGTTAGATCATTGTACAATGTGATCTGCTACCAAAGAGAATGATCACTTTCCAGCACTATGCTACCAAAGAGAATTAGTGCTTTCATATAATGGAACACATATATTATGTTTGATGTGTTCATAGCAATAAGTATGGAGAATCAAGCAACATAGCATACGAGAACAATCATTTCAATCGATACCATATGCCAAGTATTTTACTACTCATATAACACAAGCATATTGTATAATAAGCCAAGTAAGAGGTAATAGCGTACCTTCGAAAGAGACATTCTAATCATCATATTCCTTATGTCATCTATATCATGGTTAAACCTTATCAAGACAAGACCATATACTATCATCAGGTTCTCATCTTATTATATCTCATCTTAACCCTAATTATGTCCATTAGGGTTTCTCTTATCTCATTATGGTATTCTCATGATTACTTGTATTCTTGCCTTAGATTTATCATACTGATGTCATTTTCCAGATTATGGTTCATTATCTGAATATTATCTTCCATAGCATTTTTGTGCACATTAATTAACCCTAGGTTACACCATTAACTGAGATTAGGGTTTTATAACATGTATTAATATTCATCTTCATATAACATGGATTTTTTTCATCATTATGATCTCAACTAAAATTGAGGTTCAATATACTGATATGAGCTTTCTCTATAAATTTTGTGATTTATTGATCGCCAATGTATTTATTGCATTTAATTTAGGGTAATTAGCCCTAATTAGACATATAGAGAAAATCACATAATTTCGCACATCAACATGATCATTACTGACATCAGGTGCACTATAAACATTATTATAGACTTATTGGCATTTTCCCATAATTTTATATCATCATTTGACATTTATTACTCATTAAGTAAGCATTATATATCTTACATGATATCACTGTTACTCATGCATTACAAGCCTAATATTATGATTGCATATTGTTCTACACATGTTTTTGAGAAGTTTGGTACCTTATTTGTATTTTTCTGACATCGTATGCATTTTATACGAATTATACAAGATCCTAACATATTTTGGGATTTTACCTTTTTATGCCAATCAGGCATCGCCACGTGTCCTTGAGGCTTGCACATATCCTATCTGCTGCTGGGACCCGATCCGGATCCTGGGGTTGGATCCATTGAGCTGCAGGTCCGCTAACCCGGGTCGCTCGGCTCCATCTTCCCCGTTCACGCACGCCTCACGGTCCCCTATTTCCTCTGTGAAACAGGGCGACGCCGCAAAGGGAGAGCTCCGGCGAGCAAGGGCTTGGGATCAACTGCTCCTCGTTGGCTCTTTATACCGCCATCACAATCAGAGTCCATCAACCTCCATCTGTGGCCACTCGGAAGTGCCCTACGGCTTCTGGTTCTTTGGCGAGGTGGGAGCGCCACCGCCATCCTTGGCTGCTGCGAAGCAAAGGGGCAAATTGCCTCTGCTCCTCCTTGCATCGATCTGAGAGCTCCAAAAGCTTCAAAGGTGTGCTATGAACTCATCCAAGACCTCGATCCGCGGCGGTCTACACTCCATAGGTGCCGCCAACTTCATCTTCTTCCTTGGTGTGGGTGAGCTCGGTGTCTGGTACATCTACCATCTGGGTCCTCTTTCCATGAGGAATCCTCTCCTCAGACCTCCGTCCTTCATTTCCCCCTTCTTATCCTCTTTCGGACACCCCTCTAGCTCCACTTCTTCCTTCTTCGACAACCTGCTCTCCAACCTTTAGATCCTACCTGTAGGTTGCGATGGAGAGACAAAAGGGACGGGGAAGGTGGAACTCCCTCGTTTGGGTTATGTCAAGCCCAAATAAGGGGTCGTCCGACTCCTCTCCTCATGTTGAAGACAACTACCTGGTTGGACCCCCATACATACCCACGATCAGCGAGTAGCTCGACATCGTGGTTGCTACCTGGGGTCAAAAATATAACTGCAAGGTACAAGATAACACCACTGCCCTTGATTGCCAATACTATGGTCTGAGTTAGTCCTCCACTTGAGTCCATCCGTGGCTCACTCAAACCCAAGAGTACTTCCACTAGATTAGATATGTAGGGCTTGGATCTTGCCATGCATCCCAGACCTAAACCAGGGGTGTGTGACATTGCATATAACCAGGCCTAAGATGGAAACATAGGCCCATAAACCTCAATTATGCACATTATTTCATAAAATTCAAACCTAAATAACTCCCTCTAGGAGCATCCAAATGCCACCAAAATTTAACCATAGCTTCACCATATCTCAAGGTACAATCCATTCGATTTTGGTGCAAAAAACTCAGCTATTAGACTTGTCAATTAAATTCCTCAAGAAGGCATAAAATAGAGAGATCTTAGTCATGATATCAACCTCACATCAACACACCTACTTTGTCAAAAGCTTGGAACTCTTAATATAACTCAATCATATAATTTCACTTGTATTATTGGACATTCAGGATTCTAAAAGTCCACTCCATCACATCCTACACACCTTAAAAGATATTTCGTCCTCGAAATTAGGCTAAAATCCAGTCTTTCACATCATATACAACTTAAAGAACTTTCGTCCTCAAAAGTAAACTATACTCATACTTGTAGGGAAAACTTTATCTTGCCTTCATCCACATATAGGTACTATTCTATGTGTAACATATTTGCAAAAGTTACCTATAACTATGTATCCAACGTACTATTAGGAGGTTTACAACCATCTTGGGTGCACATACACTCCATTCAAGGTTAAACTCAAGGTTTAGAAACTTAGATTATGTCATGACATATCTCATATATTAGGGTGGCATCCTTATCTTAACCCATGCATTAGGGTTCCCACATCATATTACTATGTTCTAAAGGATTTAACTAGGATTAACTTATACATCAAGGTGTCATCAACATTTTATTTAGTTTATTATTAGAACATGTTCAACATTAACATATGCCTTTTAGGTGGGAGTTAGCAATATTTAACTCACTTTATTCGTCTAGATCATATCAAGGTGTCATAATCATTATATTGTGCTAACTGTCAAACTATTTTTCCAACTTTGTTGAGCACTAAGATTAACACCTTATGTAACATGTTTCATTCGTATGATCTTGTTTCATTGTTCATTATAAATTGCAACATTTACTAGTGATTTTATCACAAGATTAACCAACAGTTCATATTATCATCATTATTCATGTACATGGTTAACCATTTATACTTTGATATCTATTAAACCATCTCTAGGTATTTCATCATATCATGTCTATATATCATATCTCAAGATTAGATCACATCCTTACATTATTATATCATGGTTGTGCTAAACGAACTTATGTGAGTTGCTCTTTAAACATATATCAAACTTCATCTAGTCCAACTGAGGTTTTCCTAACCCATATCAGAGGATAGTGTCATGCTCAGTCTCTCTGAGCTAACTCGACTCTATGAGTATCTCATATGCATATACTTTATCTTCCCTCTCAGGTCTAGGGTTCTCGGATCACCTCATTGGCACTCGTGATAGCCTTACAAGCTCTAGCCACATAAGCACAAACCAAACATGCTACAACATACTCTTCTCAACTCTATACCCATGAAAACCATCTCTCAACTCTCTTATATACACACCACTAGATTCCTATATGGGAACCACCAACCCGAGCATGAGGTTGTACAAAAACTAACATAGCTACCTCCTCCAGGGTCTTGGGCTCTCTCCCTCACCCAGATGGTAGGCACTCATATTCATGTTCACATATGCACCTATAACCAACCTCTCTCTATCTCTAGGGTTTGGTCCTCCCAAGGAAATCTAGGGTTCAACAAGACTATAGGAATCATGCATAAAGCAACTCATCTCAATCACTCAGGAGTAGTCTAGTTTAGGACATATCATATCACATATGTCATGATTCTCATATCGTGGAGTCTAGGTTCTCTGACCTACTCCATGTGGGTCTCGCTCTCTCTTGAGCTAACCCCAAAACTGGTCCTAACACTAGAGGTCCTCCTTTGTAAAAGAGCTTGAGGCTCATGCTGACTCACAACTTGTCTCATCTTAACATATCTTATCTCATAAAAGCATATTTACATGCATCATCAGAACTTATCTCAAATCCTCAAAACTGAACTTCCATCCTCAAAGACAAACATAGATCATCACAAACTATCTTATATCATCTATATAAGACTTACATCATATCACCAAAACTTATATCATCTATTCTATCTATCATATATTCCAACAAGGCTCTAGACATTTAATCTAAAACTACTATCTCTTCTAGACTGATGTCATTCACTTTCACTTAGGTTGCCTGACCACCTCCTACTCGTACATGTGTGGGGACACATTTTTGTAATACATATACATAATAAAATATTATATAGTTTTTCTCCGATAAAACAAGCGTCAGAGAGAACTATCGAGGTTCGATCTGTTTGGAATAAAAAAATAATCCTGAAACGAGTGCCCCACACATAGTAGAGAGTCCAATGTCATGAAAACTAGTGAAAAGGGTGAGAACAAGGGGTAGACTAGTGTAGCTACTCTAGACAACGTGCGCAATATGTCTAGGGTTTCTCTTCCCTTGATGCACGTCATTTCCAAATAGTGCAACGTCCCATACCGCTGCACTACAAGGAAAGAACGACATCTAAGGACTTGATATACAACAAGCACCAGTCTAGACCTAGTTCTCGGACATCTAGGTGCTAACCTAGAGGCTAGGTCAGATCTAGTCTCTAAAAGATGACTAATCTAACCCTAAAAGATTATTAAGGTTTAAGGTTCTTTAGTTTTGTGTTGCATAATGAGCAAATGTCAGGTTTTGCTATTGTTCATGCTCTGATACCACCTGTGACATCCCCGGATTTTCTAAAACTTAATCTGATGTGTCACGTCCAAATTGAAACCCTCACCTCAGCGAGAAGCCCAATTTAAACATCCCACACTAGGCTAAGAAGAAGAAAATCAAGGGAGTCAGAAGGAAACAACAGTAGCACATGTACATGAACAATAATAAAACCATACACACATGTTCACCATTCAACATATAATTACAATATGAATTGTTACAACATTTGATATTACATATTGAACAACAAACTTCTACATATACATGTACTACATCTAAACAACAGGATCTTAAGACAACATGTCCACCTGTACATCAGCTCGCTACACAACTCTCTCTATCCTGGATCTTCAAGAGCATAACCACAACCTAAACAAAAAGATTACATGCGGTACACGTCAGCAAAATATTTCAAGAATATTGTACTGAGTACGCCTACGTGTCTTTTATTTACCTCTCATCATATCTTAGCAATAAGATAAAACTAATATACTTGGCAGTAACAGAAGAATATAAGAAAAACGTATACTTACACAAAGATATTCAATAACAAAAGAGAACACATATTTTAAGCACATTTTCCATTATATATCCATGCATTTGCCACCTGAGGGAATAATGCATCATCTCTGCTACCAACGAGAATGAGATGTAAGGCCTTATGATCTACTACCAAAGAGTTAGATCATTGTACAATGTGATCTGCTACCAAAGAGAATGATCACTTTCCAGCACTATGCTACCAAAGAGAATTAGTGCTTTCATATAATGGAACAAATATATTATGTTTGATGTGTTCATAGCAATAAGTATGGAGAATCAAGCAACATAGCATACGAGAACAATCATTTCAATCAATACCATATGCCAAGTATTTTACTACTCATATAACACAAGCATATTGTATAATAAGCCAAGTAAGAGGTAATAGCGTACCTTCGAAAGAGACATTCTAATCATCATATTCCTGATGTCATCTATATCTTGGTTAAACCTGATCAAGACAAGACCATATACTATCATCAGTTTCTCATCTTATTATATCTCATCTTAACCCTAATTATGTCCATTAGGGTTTCTCTTATCTCATTATGGTATTCTCATGATTACTTGTATTCTTGCCTTAGATTTATCATACTGATGTCATTTTCCAGATTATGGTTCATTATCTGAATATTATCTTCCATAGCATTTTTGTGCACATTAATTAACCCTAGGTTACACCATTAACCGAGATTAGGGTTTTATAACATGTATTAATATTCATCTTCATATAACATGGATTTTGTTCATCATTATGATCTCATAACTAAAACTGAGGTTCAATATACTGATATGAGCTTTCTCTATAAATTTTGTGATTTATTGATCACCAATGTATTTATTGCATTTAATTTAGGGTAATTAGCCCTAATTAGACATATAGAGAAAATCACATAATTTCGTGCATCAACATGATCATTACTGACATCAGGTGCACTATAAACATTATTATAGACTTATTGGCATTTTCCCATAATTTTATATCATCATTTGACATTTATTACTCATTAAGTAAGCATTATATATCTTACATGATATCACTATTACTCGTGCATTACAAGCCTAATATTTTGATTGCATATTGTTCTACACATTTTTCTGAGAAGTTTGGTACCTTATTTGTATTTTTCTGACATCGTATGCATTTTATACGAATTATACAAGATCCTAACATATTTTGGGATTTTACCTTTTTATGCCAATCAAGCATCACCACGTGTCCTTGAGGCTTGCGCATATCCTATCTGCTGCTGGGACCCAATCCGGATCCTGGGGTTGGATCCATGGAGCTGCATGTCTGCTAACCCGGGTCGCTCGGCTCCATCTTCCCCGTTCTCGCGCGCCTCACAGTCCCCTGTTTCCTATGTGAAATAGGGTGACGCCGCAAAGGGAGAGTTTCGGCGAGCAAGGGCTTGGGATCGAGTGCTCCTCATCGGCTCTTCATGCCGCCATCACAATCAGAGTCCATCAACCTCTCTCCGCGGCCACTCGAAAGTGCCCTACGACTTCTCGTTCTCTGGGGAGGTGGGAGTGCCGCCGCCATCCTTGGATGCGGCGGAGCAAAGGGGAAAATCGCCTCTGCTCCTCCTTGCATCGATCTGAGAGCTCCAAAAGCTTCAAAGGTGTGCTACGAACTCATCCAAGACCTCGATCCGCGACGGTATGCACTCCATAGGCACCGCCGACTTCATCTTCTTCCTTGGTGTGGGTGAGCTCGGTGTCTGGTACATCTACCATATGGGTCCTCTTTCCATGAGGAATCTTCTCCTCAGACCTCCGTCCTTCATTTCCCCCTTCTTATCCTCTTTCAGACACCCCTCTAGCTCCACTTCTTCCTTCTTTGACAACCTACTCTCCAACCTTTAGATCCTACCTGTAGGTTGCGATGGAGAGACAAAAGGGACGGGGAAGGTGGAACTCCCTCGTCTGGGTTCTGTAAAGCCCAAATAAGGGGTTGCCCGACTCCTCTCCTCATGTTGAAGCCAACTACCTGGTTGGACTCCCCCATACATACCCACGATCAGCGAGTAGCTCGACATCGTGGTTGCTACCTGGGGTCAAAGATATAACTTCAAGGTACAAGATAACACCACTGCCCTTGATTGCCAATCCTATGGTCTGAGTTAGTCCTCCACTTGAGTCCATCTGTGGCTCACTCAAACCCAAGAGTACTTCCACTAGATTAGATATGTAGGGCTTGGATCTTTCCATGCATCCCAGACCTAAACCAGGGGTGCGTGACATTGCATATAACCAGGCCTAAGATGGAAACATAGGCCCATAAACCTCAATTATGCACATTATTTCATAAAATTCAAACCTAAATAACTCCCTCTAGGAGCATCCAAATGCCACCAAAATTTAACCATAGCTTCACCATATCTCAAGGTACAATCCATTCAATTTTGGTGCAAAAAACTCAGCTATTAGACTTGTCAATTAAATTCCTCGAGAAGGCATAAAATAGAGAGATCTTAGTCATGATATCAACCTCACATCAACACACCTACTTTGTCAAAAGCTTGGAACTCTTAATATAACTCAATCATATAATTTCACTTGTATTATTGGACATTTAGGATTCTAAAAGTCCACTCCATCACATCCTACACACCTTAAAAGATATTTCGTCCTCGAAATTAGGCTAAAATCCAATCTTTCACATGTCCCATCTTCGTAAATACATGTACACTATCAAGGTATTAGAAATATTCAAAATATCATTACCATTGAGAAATATTTATAGTGTAGTACCTAATGCTAAAATGGGAAGTAAATTGTGATTATAAAAAGTTTAATAAAATACAATAAAACACTATTTATAAGAAATGAATACAAATTATGAAACCACAATTAAACATGATAATCTATGGTGATTCCTGTTGAAATTTTGTAACTCAACTAGCAAGTAAGTTTATCCTCCAAATGTCCCTTAACATGAGAACCACCTTTGTTTGACAACTACAATTGATGAAAATAAGTTTCTTTTTATACATATAATAACTAGCTTCTTTTCTAACAAAAAAGAAACCAACCTGAATCAGGGGTCTCCTACCTTTACCAAGAGTATTGTTATAGCCTTATTTTATATTCGGGGGTTAGAGTATCACATTTGTAATGTGATGGTCATCAATTTGATTTTGATGGCTATATTTTTTTCTCTATTTATTTTTTGTTCAACGTTTCCATAATCTCTCAAAATATATTTCACTTCTTCAACACTCGACTTTGGATCTTTCATTACATTTTCAACAAAAAGCACAGTTGGAACTTTGATGCTTATTTCAAAAACATTCTACAAAATATTTGGCCCTCTCAGTTAGATTTCTCAAAGGCAATAAGTTTTATTCAAATGAATAGTATATCTTAGGATATTGACATACATCATACTACTAAAATGTCTAAAGATTATCTGCTTCAACATATATAGTTCCTTTAGTCTAAATTAGCTTCACATTATTTGTCTAAACTAAACATTTCTTACTGACTGGCCTAAATCACATGTCCAAAAGTAGTGGCTCTAGAATAATTAGACTTTTAAATGTATATCTCAACACTCAGGACCCCACAACTATAATATGGGGTTCGATGTAGTAAATTTGGGTTGATCCACAAGGATAAGGGTGGTACATGTTAATAACTGAAATCCTGAGCTTAGTTAAACCAATGAAAGAGTAAGATAACATTTTGTGTTCCTCACAGAACAATAGTATTCCAACAAACAACAAAGTAACATGAGGAAAATAAAAGCAACAAATAAAATAGAAGAATAGGAAGGATCAAATAGTAACAAATCAAGTATGGATAGGAAACTTGGATTGGGTTCCACCATGCAAGGTCTCTATTTAACATGCAAAACTCACGCCCATTGCTTACCCTTAGCAATTTTGCAAGCAATCATCTTAAATATATATATTACCACCTCTCTTGAGCTTAGGATAGATCTAGATTATAAGGTTGTTTGCCTCAAGATAAAACAATTACAATAAAACCATATGATCATTAGCTTAAGCATTCCAACATTCTCATGCATTCATGCAACTCCATAAAATTTAGATATAGATCAATATTACTCTTTCCAAGTACTAAAAATCAAATATTAAAAGACGGTATCTAAGAAGCCAAGTGAAACATTAAGTCCAGGAGTATGGAGATAAACATTGCTAAGAGCATATATTCAATGGATATAAGTATTTACAGATTGGGAGTGATTTATTGGATACTCCCAACTTAATCTATATGTTTAGACATTCATTGTGATAGCACTACCAATTAACAAGTAAATGGAGACATGGAGGTGGATGATGGCATGAAATGAATGTGATGCATGAAAATGGACAGATTCAAAGAAGAATGGGATACACCAACAATGACCACCGATGGGCAAGGTTGAGGTAAGTTCCCTCTGATCTGAATCTGATGTGTGTAGTATGGAAGGGCATTCATCATTATCCTTATGTTGAAGGAGGGATCAAGGTAGCTTGGTGGTGGATGGTAGAAGCAGATCTAAGACTTTTTCCGTCTGACATTTTCCAATCATTGGACAGGTTCTCACCGATGGTGAGCGTGTTGTCTGGTATCTCTTTACATCTCCTGTGTGAGTCAACTTCTTGATTGATACCTCTGGGGTCCTATTTGTAACTTTGTTTTGATGTAATTTACTTGCACCACAAGTATGGGCACACACTTAATAACATAGAATGATTGTTGTTAAGTATGACTATCAGTAGTTAGGACATTGTGACTACCCCATTTCCTATATACTTTCCATGATGACATTCCCTAGATATGCATGCACTCATATCTGTAAGATGTCAAGAGGGAAAATAGAAGTGATTGTGTTTGTCATATATCATATAACGAAGCCATATCGTTGTTCATAAGCATCATTTAAGTTTCCATGCAAACCATCATTCATAAAGATAAAATGTCATAATACATTATTCACTGGAAATATAAATGAGTTCGTAAGGAAAGAAATACATAGGACATAGATATCTTATGCATCAACTAGAATATGAAAGAAATGCAGATAACTATGAGAAAATAGAGAGCCATCCATCTAGCTAATCCTCCAAGAAAATTTATTATGTGCCTTCTGGTACTTTGAAGTGCATTTACTTGTTCTTGGAACCTAGAAAATATGTGAAAGAAATGAATCAATGAAAGTTGTGAACGTGGGTAAAAATACTTGTATAGTAATTTGCATAATGAAAGATTTGAGAAAGAATGAAATAAAAGAAAACATTAAATTAGGGGAGAAAATCAGGTAAACATTTATTTTATGCATATCTTTAGATGTAGTCGTACTACAAAGTGCGTCATCACCTTATTTTACATAAATTTTGGGCCCTTCTGCACCCCTAGGGATATGGGTATCCCCACCGCTTGGGCTATGGATTGTGCTAGACATTAGTATTTACAAGAGATAAGGAATACTATCTCATTTCAGTAGCTACAACTCATCTTAATCTTTTGTGTTCTTTTATGTTTGGCAAAGCATATAATACTAGTATTCATCCAAGAATTATATGCAGATTAAAGCATCCAAGCTACATCAAATCATTAATCATCCAAGAAAACAAGTCTTATACTTTATAAAACCTTCGTATTTGTTGTTATTAGATTTGAAATCCATGAGTCTAGAGAAACTATAGAATGATCACCATGAAAAGAAATCATGGGTGTATCCCACTATGAGTCCATATGAACCAACAATTTGATCTTTAGTTAGGGTAACTTTCATCTTATTATGATTAGATCAGGAATTATATATGGATTTCTATCTTGTTTTGGAGTCATAAGATCAGATCTTGAAATTAGGGCTTCATCTATTTTATAATACCTATTAATAATTAAGAAGGAAACATTCATATGGTTTCTATAGGGGTTAGGCATTTAATAGTTTCCCTTTAGGATTCACATGATTCTAAAAGATCATAGTTGGATCTAGGGTTTGAGGAGTTATTTGAGGAGTCGTACATGATCATAGGAGGTCATTACTTAATTAGGGTTTGGAACACAAATACATGAAAGTCTATATATATATAGAGAGAAAGAAATGAGAAATTAGGGTTTTCAATGATCTTCAGTTAACTCTCCATACTTGATTAATGTTCTGAAATATGTGAAGGCCAGGAACTCTATTAGGCTTTGGGTATCATAAAAGATCAGGTTGCATCAAATAATAACCATTATTGCATATTAAATGACATATATATAACTATTTGGTTATAGGCTAGTATTTTTTGAAAAGTGTAACAAATCAGGTTATGAATGTAACTCCATTCGATGCCTCATTATATTTCTGATCAATTATATATATATATATATACATATATATATATATATATATATATATATATATATATATATATATATATTGTAAGAGAGGTGAGATCACCCCTTTACTAAAATATGGTAAACAAAACTCATTGAAAAGCAGCAGCATAAAAGATATAACTGACTATATTCAATTTCATAAAGGTTTACAAAAATACATCAAATTCTCCTATTTAGGGTTACATCAACATACAAGATAGGATCTAGATAGAGGGAAGTCCAAACTACTTCAAATCTTGTCTCCAAAGCAAAATCTCGAAGGGCTAGGTCCAAGCCAAAAGCTATATACTCCTTGATCTAACTTGGGGTTGGAAGCATACCCCAGCAAGAAGAGAAAATAGATGACATCAGCAATGGCCGGTATGTGCATACTAAATAGGAAATTCAGTAATATATGGAATAAAGGACATCAAATATTAAGGCCTCCATAGAAAAGATAAGGACCACCCAAATAGGTATCAAGAGAAAAGGAATTAAAATAATATGATAACAAAAGAATACTTGCCATTATTAAATAAAAGAGTGGTGCCACATAAGCACATATCATAACCATCATCCTGCATGCATGTGAGATAAGCATAACACTAGAATATTATAAAGACAAAGGCGGCCAAGTCTCATAAACTTGAAACCTGATAGAGAAAGGAATACTTCCAATCTCCCAAATATATAAAACATGGGCCAAGAATCACACATCTTGCCCTGGGTATGAGGTTCCTTTCCATCCCAAAAGAGCAGGAAATATCACATCTGCTCAACAGTAAATAACACATATGTCAAAAAAAACCAATGCAATTACACTACTCTAGTGCTACTGAATCACATAGCATGTTTAATGTAGAGGCAAGTAAATAGTTTAGTCAGAAGATGATACAAAGGTTGCCATCACACAATGGACAACGCAAACATATAACATCCACTTCAGAGTGGCACATACCAATATAAGAGACCAACATGCACCAAGGCACAAGAAAAGATATCAAGAAAATATCTAAGTTCATAACAAGCAAGATAGTTCACACGAACCATGATAACAAGAGATAAGACATATTGTGTAGGTCAAATTCAATAGAATGAAAAGATAGGTGAATTTCTCATTATAGAGGAATAGGGGATACAACATACCTCTCTTACTTAGAGTCCTATTAACCTCTTTTCCAAACCTTTAGTTGAAATCAAGGTCCACTTGTCCTATTTCCAATTTCATATTCATGTATTAGAATAACATATATACATTAAAGAGTTGAAACCCTAATATATGAAATTTTTACAGAAAACCTCTATTCAGACCTCAAAAATATCACCACTGACTTATTTAGGTTTTTCTGATTAAGAAAACATATAATTTTGCATATATTGGAGTTATGAAGGTTAAAGTGTATTTTTGGTGATTTTTAGGTATTTAATTCATTTTCTAAAAACTCTTTTCGACAAAACTGAAAACCAATACTTGGAAATATTTTTATTAAAAATAACATGTTTTTCTGAGTTCAGAACATATTTTACTTTAATTTTTGGACAAACAAATCAAAAGTTATGAATTATTGAAAATCGACCAATTAGAAATCGACACATCGTCAATATTTAACATAAGATCATGAGTTTTAAGCATGTAATAAGAAATATATGGGAAGGGGGTTATGAATCTCATACCTAGGGAAGATAATAAGGTCCAAACAGAAAGGATCATGAGCTTATAAGGTCTGGTTGCTCCAAGCTTAGCTCCTTTCTTGAATAAAGATCTCCTTCTCAACTTAGAGGTGATAAACCCTAGCAAAAGAGCATAGAGATGAGGTGTTTTAGGGTTCTAGGTGGAGTTTTACCATGTATGGTGATGGTTCCGACCTAGAAGAAGGTTTAAGGAAGACTAACAATATGAAATAGAGAAGGAAGGGAGGAAACTTACTAATTTTGGTCGAAATCACCAAGGGGAAGCTTAAGAAATTCCAAATAGAGAAATTTGGAACCCTAGGAGCCTTCTTCACCAATGTAGGCACCTTCTTTTACCTTGGGTTAGAAACTTCGTGGACAAATACCAAAGGAACTATTATCTAAGCTAGAGGAAAGAAAAAGAGACCAAGAGTTTCGAATTATGAGTTGGGAAGGGGTATACATGGCTATATATAGAAAGAGGTGAAGCATGAGGAGTCTTAAGGGACTTTCCATGTGTCTTTAGCCTAAGGATTGATGGCCATGAAAGAGGATAGCTCATAGAGGCTTCATGCATATAAAAAGTCGTTCCTAAGAGCCCATATATTATTTTAGGCCATCCCCACCGTTTTTCAAGAAAGAAATAACCTCATTGGTTGATAGCTTTTAAGGATAAGCATCTTTATAAAGAGGGTAATCTCTATAATGCCCTTGGAAAGAAATACCATCAAACCAAGGTGAAACTAGGTTCTCCAATGGTTTAAAATATCGTTAATGGTAAGGTAACATCTAAGGATTAAAATTCAGGAGATAATTTACAAAGAAAACCTCCCAATTGGGTAAATTGCATAAAAGTCCAGAATGTGCATATAATTGCATAACCTGCACAAACAACATCCAAATTGGACCAAAATTCATCCAAAAGTTATCTTTGATGTATAGAATATTAATTTATCATTATTTCCATATTTTGAAGTTATATAATCACATTATTCATTACTTATGCATTTTACTCATTTTCTCTCTCCTAAACTTATCCTAATATTTCAAGGTTGTCCAAATTAGATGAAATTTGACATGTAGGTTAATTTTGATATGTAGATTTCTAATTTGAAGTTTGTTTCTTATTTTGAGACTTCTTTTTATGAGATATGTCATATGGCCCATTAACGGCCCATTATCTAAATTGTTCATCCAATTAAGTTTCTTATCTTCATATTACCACTAAAATGAGTTATGTGGCATATGTTATGTTTTCATATCACATCAAATTTTAGATTAAGGTTTAGAGCACTTAATCATGGTAATTAATCTTTCACTGAGGTATTTGAGCATAAACCATTCCATTGGTATAATTAGTGAATAAATGTTCACTAAACCACTATAAATTCCACTAATTAAATAGAAAGGCCAATAAGGATAGAAATGAAAGGAAAAGATGGGAAAGAGGGTCAAAAGACAAAATTTCAGAATTCCGTATGTTATAACACTCCACCCCTTAAAGAGGATTTCGTCCCCGAAATCACAAGCAAGAAGGGAAGGGTGAGTGTGCAATATCTCATCACAAAACTTCACGTTATTTCTCCAACCTTAACTTCTACCAAACAACTCATCAACATATACTCCACAAGCATCTTAACATAGGTCAGGTTCTCAAGGATCACCTTGGTTCCATTATTTAGATATTATTTTTAGGAGATTTACCATTATTTACATTTTTGGCTTATTAAGATTATATTTATTATGATATCACATTATCATTATTATTCTCTTAATTGTGTCACGCCATATTTACTTTGTTTCCAAAAGAGTTATATTTCATTATTATGCTTGAAACCATATATTTTTCTTATTTACCTCATTATGAGTTTTAACGCAATTAGAGTTTCTCAACTATCAATATACTTGATTATTATCCTTAATAATTGGATTTAGTCTCTATTATCAACATATTGAATTATAACAAATTGTTTTGCATGAATTAAGACATTTTATCTAACTTGTTACAAGTAATCCAAATAATGTCACATTAATCACTTATATCTATATTTACATTGTCACATTAACTTTATTATTCACATTAATGTCATCGTTAATCATTTTTTTCATATTTATTCAGTTCTTATGATTGATTATGAACTTTTATACGAATCAATTACTACTTATCCATATTGAAGTCACTATATGTATTTTGGTGATCAAGGTGGAACATATTACAAATTGATTCACATTAAGTACTAATCGTGTGTGTATTAGATAACAAGGTAACATACCATGCATTTCATATTGATGACTTTATTAATATGTGATTAGATGATTATATATATCATTTATGTGTATCGAAGTATGTTAACTGATTATGACACCTAATGTAATTAATGTATCATGAAAGGCATTAAGGATGTATATGTTAAGTTTAGATGATTACAACTTAGGGTTTAGGTTAATATGATCACTATATTTTACTTAGCATGTATTAAGTCCAAGATTAGGTTACAATCATCTTACTTGTCATTTAATTAGAGTTTATTGGTTTATGACATGGGCAACACCATGCATATCCATTAGGATTAATATGTGAGTTACTCATATTATGTGCATTAGGTATTCATTAGGGTTTGAACATATAAATTATTCCTCAGATGAACATTATATTTTCATTAATATATAAACAAGCACGTTAGGCTATAACTATAACTTGTTTGGACCCTACTAAGGATTCAAGCACACTAACTTCTGAATTAGGGAGTTAGGGTTTCTAAAGTCAGAGTAGCTATATTTCAGTATGTTACATGACTCCATTCCCTTGGAAAAGATTTCATCCTCAAAATCTAACTACCCAAACATCATCAAACCAACTATTCTCCACCCCTTAAAAGGTTTGACCTACCAAGCCAAACTAATCTAGAGGTAAAAGGGTGAGTCTAACTAGACCATATACAAGATACATCATGCTTCACTCGCACTCGGATTGCTTACTAAACACCAAACTTCAAAGTCTAGGTTCTAGGGATAACTATCCAAACATGTGGTTATATGGGTCATAAGGGAACTATATTGGGTATCCATCCTCAATAAGTCATCATACACCTAACACTTAGGGTTCCCAAAGATATACAACATAGATGATTAAAGTCACTATTTCCTAAAAGTAAACTATTTCAGACAATCCATTTCAGCTTAGGCCAGGCCGGTATCATATGGATCTGGGAGTCCTCGTAAACCAAGAAAGTGGCATGGAGGAAAATATTTCTAGCCCCCAGAACCTGATCCTTTCTAGACACCTTTGCTTCAACTTCATGCCCTAATAGTTGCCTAAAGGCAAACCTAAACAACATTAGGTTATGCATATTTTAGTTATGAGTATTTTAGAGTTTTATTCATCATGATACTAATGTGGAACTATAGGGTCCTAAATCAATCTTTCATCATTTATAGATCAACTGTAGGGAAACTATGTCACCTAAAGAAACTATGTAAGGTAGGGATTCTAATTAGGGAGACAAAACTGAAATAGTCAGATTCCGACTACCATGGGCTCTGATACCATGATGTAAGAGAGGTGAGATCACCCCTTTACTAAAATACGGTAAACAAAACTCATTGAAAAGCAGCCGCATAAAAGATATAACTGACTATATTCAATTTCATAAAGGTTTATAAAAATACATCAAATTTTCCCATTTAGGGTTACATCAACATACAAGATAGGATCTAGATAGAGGGAAGTCCAAACTACTTCAAATCTTGTCTCCAAAGCAAAATCTCGAAGGGCTAGGTCCAAGCCAAAAGCTATATACATCCTTGATCTAACTTGGGGTTGGAAGCATACCCCAGCAAGAATAGAAAATAGATGACATCAGCAAAGGCTGGTATGTGCATACTAAATAGGAAATTGAGCAATATATGGAATAAAGGACATCAAATATAAAAGGCCTCCATAGAAAAGATAAGGACCACCCAAATAGGTATCAAGAGAAAAGGAATTAAAATAATATGATAACAAAAGAATACTTGCCATTATTAAATAAAAGAGTGGTGCCACATAAGCACATATCATAACCATCATCCTACATGCATGTGATATAAGCATAACACTAGAATATTATAAAGACAAAGGCGGCCAAGTCTCATAAACTTGAAACCTGATAGAGAAAGGAATACTTCCAATCTCCCAAATATATAAAACATGGGCCAAGAATCACACATCTTGCCCTGGGTATGAGGTTCCTTTCCATCCCAAAAGAGCAGGAAATATCACATCTGCTCAGCAAGAAATAACACGTATGTCAAAAAAAATCAATGCAATTACACTACTCTAGTGCTACTGAATCACATAGCATGTTTAATGTAGAGGCAAGTAAATAGTTTAGTCAGAAGATGATACAAAGGTTGCCATCACACAATGGACAACGTAAACATATAATATCCACTTCAGAGTGGCACATACCAATATAAGAGACCAACATGCACCAAGGCACAAGAAAAGATATCAAGAAAATATCTAAGTTCATAACAAGCAAGATAGTTCACACGAACCATGATAACAAGAGATAAGACATATTGTGTAGGTCAAATTCAAGAGAATGAAAAGATAGGTGAATTTCTCATTATATAGGAATAGGGGATACAACATACCTCTCTTACTTAGAGTCCTATTAACCTCGTTTCCAAACCTTTAGTTGAAATCAAGGTCCACTTGTCCTATTTCCAATTTCATATTCATGTATTAGAATAACATATATACATTAAAGAGTTGAAACCCTAATATATGAAATTTTTACACAAAAACTCTATTCAGACCTCAAAAATATCACCACTGACTTATTTAGGTTTTTCTGATTAAGAAAACATATAATTTTGCATATATTGGAGTTATGAAGGTTAAAGTGTATTTTTGGTGATTTTTAGGTATTTAATTCATTTTCTAAAAACTCTTTTCGACAAAACTGAAAACCAATACTTGGAAATATTTTTATTAAAAATAAAATGTTTTTCTGAGTTCAGAACATATTTTACTTTAATTTTTGGACAAACGAATCAAAAGTTATGAATTATTGAAAATCGACCAATTAGAAATCGACACATCGTCAATTTTTAACATAAGATCATGAGTTTTAAGCATGTAATAAGAAATATATGGGAAGGGGGTTATGAATCTCATACCTAGGGAAGATAATAAGTTCCAAACAGCAAGGATCATGAGCTTATAAGGTCTGGTTGCTCCAAGCTTAGCTCCTTTCTTGAACAAAGATCTCCTTCTCAACTTAGAGGTGATAAACCCTAGCAAAATAGCATAGAGATGAGGTGTTTTAGGGTTCTAGGTGGAGTTTTACCATGTATGGTCATGGTTCCGACCTAGAAGAAGGTGTAAGGAAGACTAAAAATATGAAAATAGAGAAGGAAGGGAGGCAACTTACTAATTTTGGTCGAAATCACCAAGGGGAAGCTTAAGAAATTCCAAAAAGAGAAATTTGGAACCCTAGGAGCCTTCTTCACCAAGGTAGGCACCTTCTTTTACCTTGGGTTAGCAACTTCGTGGCCAAATACCAAAGGAACTATTATCTAAGCTATAGGAAAGAAAAAGAGACCAAGAGTTTCGAATTATGAGTTGGGAAGGGGTATACATGGCTATATATAGAAAGAGGTGAAGCATGAGGAGTCTTAAGGGACTTTCCATGTGTCTTTAGCCTAAGGATTGATGGCCATGAAAGAGGATAGCTCATAGAGGCTTCATGTATATCCAAAGTCGGTCCTAAGAGCCCATAGATTATTTTAGGACATCCCCACCGTTTTGCAAGAAAGAAATAACCTCATTGGTTGATAGCTTTTAAGGATAATCATCTTTATAAAGAGGGTAATCTCTATAATGCCCTTGGAAAGAAATACCATCAAACCAAGGTGAAACTAGGTTCTCCAATGGTTTAAAATCTCGTTAATGGTAAGGTAATATCTAAGGATTAAAATTCAGGAGATAATTTACAAAGAAAACCTCCCAATTGGGTAAATTGCATAAAAGTCTAGAATGTGCATATAATTGCATAACCTGCACAAACAACATCCAAATTGGACCAAAATTCATCCAAAAGTTATCTTTGATGTGTATAATATTAATTTATCATTATTTACATATTTTGAAGTTATATAATCACATTATTCATTACTTATGCTTTTTACTCATTTTCTCTCTCCTAAACTTATCCTAATATTTCAAGGTTGTCCAAATTAGATGAAATTTGACATATAGGTTAATTTTGATATGTAGATTTCTAATTTGAAGTTTGTTTCTTGTTTTGAGACTTCTTTTTATGAGATATGTCATATGGCCCATTAACGGCCCATTATCTAAATTGTTCATCCAATTAAGTTTCTTATCTTCATATTACCACTAAAATGAGTTATGTGGCATATGTTATGTTTTCATATCACATCAAATTTTAGATTAAGGTTTAGAGCACTTAATCATGGTAATTAAGCTTTCACTGAGGCATTTGAGCATAAACCATTCCATTGGTATAATTAGTGAATAAATGTTCACTAAACCACTATAAATTCCACTAATTAAATAGAAAGGCCATTAAGGATAGAAATGAAAGGAAAAGATGGGAAAGAGGGTCAAAATACAAAATTTCAGAATTCTGTATGTTACATATATATATATATATATATATATATACATATATATATATATATATATATATATATATACATCATTACTATTTGTTTATACTCGTAGAATTTTGTAGGATTTTTCTAAGATAATAGGGTTTCTGTAATTAAAATGAAAAAATGTCAAAAGTAAATACCTTGATCGATGGTCAAAGCTGAATGGATCAACAAACAAGATTGATCAGGTCTTCATGAGCTAAGGGTGGCTTGATCTCTAACCCATGACTTCCTTTTTTGGCATGGTGGCCACTAATTTTTCCACCTCAGATCCAAATTGGCACCATGTGGTCAGAACCTCCTTGCTTGAGTAGATGTCGGGTCTCTTCTCTGGTGATGATCCCTTTTGTGAGGGATGTTACTAATTCTCTACTGAAGATGTGAACACCTTCGTGGGCTTGCTCCACAACCAAACGACACTGTCCCAAGTCGTGGCTCCCTCCAAAGCCTTTCACCGTCATAGGAACAAGATGAGGTTGCCAACGAGGAGGGTCCGGGATAAGGAAGGATGTTGGGCTAGGAACGAGTATCCTCAACACCCTCTGGAGTTTTGGGAAGGTGATGGAAGCATTGGACTACTGTATGGAGGTGAAACAAGGCGTGACCTCGGTGGTATGATGATGTGATGAGGATGGGTAGGCAGTGGTTATCAGGGATTGTTGTTTTTGAATTGAGGTGTGAGAATGAGTAAAAGAAGGGTGGAGGAGATATTGATGGTCTTAAATAAGCATGAGGATGTGTAGAAGGGGAAGCCCTAAAATTGACGTTGCCTCCATGTGAGAGCCTCGAGCTATCAGGAGTTTGTTCTCCCTACTCTACGAATGAGGGAGGATGCATCAAGGGTTGTTGAGTAAATTTTGATACGAGGAGGATAATTATCCCTATAGAATCATGAGATGGTGTCTAGGATAGGCATGAGGTGAATTGACTTGGTCACTGGACTATTGCAGTCTTATCTACATAAGGTGGGATGTTGGGGATGACTTGCCCACCGTCGGATCCCCATCTAATCCGTGGCACCCAGATCAAGCGGCTGAGGCATAAAGCCTAATTAATTGGGTTGCACCTTGGTTGATAAGGTTGGGCATGTGACATTTATATGTCTCATATGATCAAATAAAACAGAAAACTTAGGTTATAGGTTAAAATGAATGACTTAATATACATGATTTCAAAAGCTTATATCTCCTAAACGACTTATCCAATTAGAATGAAATTTTAAGGTAAGCTTCATGATGTCAAAATGTGATTATTGTATTAATTTGGGATTAAAATTTGAAAGTTGACCATATACATACATTCCATTATGTATCATAACACATATAATTCACCTTAATGTGAAATTAGGGTTTGCATTTTTATCAAAATGATGACTCCATTTAGTCAAATTAGTAAGGGAGATAATTGAGAGTATATTTGTCAATAATTTTAGGAAACACAAAGTAAGATAGAGACAATAATGTAAATATTCACACTATTACATTCTCACCCTCCTTTTATGAATTTTGTCCTTTAAATTCAAACAAAATGGAAGAGAAATTTCACAAAATCTATGCTTGATCTTAGACATGAGCTCCCAGGTGGTGTCTAAATAATCATGGTGGCTCAAGAGAACTTTCATCATATCTATGTGCCAATTACTACAATGCACCTTCATCTTGGAATCAAGAATTTTGACTGGGGATTCAACATAATATAGATCATCTTTCAGCTCTAGAGGCTCGGGATTTAAAATGTAACTAGGGTCTTTGACATAAGGTTTTAGATTAGATGCAGGAAAAACATTGTGCATGTCAATATACTGATGTGGAAAGGCCAGATGATAGGCACATTCACTAACCCTTTCTATGTTTTCAAATGGTCCCACATAGAATGGATCGAGCTTTCTTTTATTCTTTGCCAAATCTTGGATAGGTCTAATCTTTAGAAAAGCATCATCACCTTCCTTGAACTGACATTCCTGTCAGTGACATCTACCTAAGATTTTTACCTATCATGTGCCTGCTTCATTCTCTACCTTATAAGTTCGACTTTGTCTGTATACAAGTGCATCTCCTCAAGTTTCATCAAGGTATGCTCCCCAATGTCATCCTAGTGTAACGAAGATCTACAAGGTTGGCCATGGAGAGCTTCATAGTGAGGCATACAAATACTCATTTGATAGCTATTATTATATGCAAACTAAGATAGAGGCAGATAATGGTCCCACAAGCCTTTCCTATTGAGAACAGAAGCTCATAAAAGATCCTCCAAAATCAAAATTGTATGTTCTGACTTCCCGTTTGTCTGTGGAAGATATGTTGTATTGAAGTTCAACTTGGTGCCCAATTTCTATTGAACCTACTTCCACATATTTGAAGTGAAATTTGGGCCCCTTTTCGAGACAATGGACATTGTAACTCCATGTAGATGTGCTATCTCCCTATATATTGATCAACGATCTCAGATACTTTAAAAGTAGAATTCACAGGGAGAAAGTGAGCTGACTTCATGAGCCGATCCACTATAACCCATGCAACATCATATCCATTTTTGGTCCTGGGTAGCCCCACCATGAAATCCATGGTGATGTGTTCCCATTTCCATTCAGAGATTTCAAGGGGTTATAATAGTCCACCTAGTCTCTGGTGGTCTACCTTGAGTCTCTGGCATGTCATACATCTAGACACAAACTCACCAATATCTTGCCGCATGCCCCTCCACCAGAACCGACATTGAAGGTCTTTTTACATCTTAGTTGTGTCATGATGAACTGTGTAGTTTGACCCATGTGCCTCATTGAGAATCTTTGTCTTCACGACTAACTACTCAAGAAACCACATACAGTTCTTGTATCAAAGACCACCATCGAGGCCCATAGACATGTGAGTCTTTGACAAAAGAGATGAGAGCTCTTCAAGTTTAGGACTAGCTTTTTGAACCTCAAGAAGTTCAAACTAAAAATCAGGAATGATAGAAATATTGTTGACATGGACATGATCATGTAGAAACTATGACTTCATGTTCATGAAATCCCCCATGTTTCTCCACTTGGGAATAGACAGACATGTACATGCAACCCTTTTTCTATGAAGAATATCAACAACTACATTTGCCTTACCCAGATGGTAGCTAATAGTGAAATCGTAGTCATTCAGATACTCAATCCATCAACATTGACGTAGATTTAGGTCCTTCTGGGTCAGAATGTATTTCAGGATTTTGTGGTTGGTAAAAATATCAAATGTTGCCCCATACAGGTAGTGCCTCCAAATTTTAAGAGTGTGAATGCACTAGTACATAACTGACCTTTAGTTTTGGTTATTTAAGGCCTTTAGTGTCGGTTTCTAAGAGACACCTATGTGGGCGACACTAAAAGCCCAACCATTACACGTCGGTTCGAAAACCGATGCCGAAAACCTTCGCGCGCCACTGATAACGCGCCATCAGGGGACTATAGGCGTCAGTTATTAGATAAGAAACTGACGCCATATACCTTCACGCCACAGAAAGGGCGCCATCTTGGGCACTATTAGCGTCGGTTAATAGTTATGAAACCGACGCCATATCACTCCTAGCACGGCCAGCTGCCATGGCCGTGCTGGCCAGCATGGCCGTGGTGTTAAGGAAATAGACGACGGTTACGAGTAGGGAAACCGACACTGTAACTAGGTGTTGTCTGGTCAGGTGCCACTACCGTGCTGGCTAGCACGGCCGTGGTGTTAAGGAAATAGACGTCGGTTACATGTTGGGAAACCGACACTGTAACTATGTGTGTCGGTTTTATACAAATAACCGACGCCTATTGTTTTGTTTTTTTTTCTGTCGGTCTGCATACCTGCTGTGGCTGGTCGCAGGATAAGAAACCTACAGTTCAGTTATGAACTGCAGGTTTTACGACATCCATTGATATCAGCCAACAACATGCCACAAACCTACAAAATTAACAACAAATATATTCACACATTTAGCAATGCAACCTGCAGTTCCATTTGATTTTCACACATTTAGAAACATTCATGTAGCTAGGAATCTGTAGTTCCATTCATTTTCACATTCACACATGTAGAAACATTCATATATCAACCAACAATTTCATTCATTTTCACTCAGACACATGTAGAAACATCCAGACATGTAGAAACATTCACACATATATTATAATTTAGAAATTCATTTACAAAATATCATTCTTTAGTCTTCGCTATCAACATCCCAATTATATTTTAAAACCCCCACTACTTGTATGGTTATTGCCCATTCTTCTCTTACTTCATTTAATTCTCCTGTCGTATAGGGAGCATGTACATCTGGTAAGGTTGTTCCTATAGTGTGGTCAGTTTTAAACACCTGTAAAGAGAATGATGTATATATATAATTAATGAGCTATAAATAGGATTGATATATTTCATATTATCTAATGAGACTATATAATACCTTAGCAATACAATCGATGTCCATTGCGGCATATTTGATAATCATGTGCATAAATCGCATCACATAGTATCCATATGCCCATCCGTTGTCTTGTGTAGCACACTATAAATTAAAAAATACAAAATATTAAAAAATACAACTAATTAAGCATTGTTCACATAAATAATATATACATATATTGCAGTCGGGAACTTACTTTCACGTTCTTCCAAATTATTGGTTGGTTCTTTTTCATGGGGACATTCCTCCAGCCTTTTTGAACTCATCAAAACCCCTACATGTTAATGTAACATAGTACATTGCATAATTAAATATTAATGTAATAACATATGTTAACAAATATGAAAATGAAATATTTCTCACCAGAATAGTGCCATTTTCATTATGTGTCCATATTTTGTATTCAATTTACTCCCCTTAGGATCTAGATAATAGACAGTGAACATCTCAGGGACAATAACCAGTAACTCCCAATGCATACCACTAGAGGTAAAAAAGTTAAAAATTAATAAATCAAAATCCACAATAAAAATGTAATTTTCTTAAGTCCAAATTATAATAAGCAAAGTAAACTTACTCTACATTGAATGGAGCCATTATCACCGTCTTCTTATTTTGAGCAAAAATTGTAAAAGCCTCACAGCAGTATTGTTGAACTGACGGAGGGTCTTTAGCTACTAGACTAATCAATGATGAAATCAAAAATCCTACATGTTCGAATGAAAAATCGGCACATATCTTGTCTAAGTAGCTGCAAAATATGTATTAATTACGCATGCATTAATAAATAAGAAACCAGATCACCAGATCCTACCCAAGGTATATGGATGTATAAAGAAGATCTCACCTGATCCATAGCTCTATCACAGATATATTTAGCCAATCATATCGAAACAACTCCAAAATATCTTGTATAAATAGTTTGCTTTCGTATGATTGAACTGCAACATTTGAATCCATAGAAACAGTTGTAGGGCAATTTATATCTTGTTCGCCTAACCATATTGCCATACCCCTACAGTTAGGACCTAACGGGACAGGTAGGTCCTGTGGAACCCAACTAGGTAATGTAGGAGGTGGAAGTGGAGGCCTAGATGTTGTGGGTGTCTTCTTTTTAACTTGTATATATATATATATAATAATAATTTCAGATCAACTGACATCATATACACACACTAACAATTTAACGTAATGTAAATTTACCATACAGTTTCAGTAAAGAGGACATCTGCTTTTAGCCACAATATCACTCCACCTTCTGCCTCACCAAGCGTTTCACAATCTGGGTAGGCATATGGCAATGGAAAATCCATCCACTTGGGGAATATATGTACTGGGCTCACACGAATCCAACCAGCTGGTAATGGAGACCCGTGAAACATTTCCCCTGGTAGGGATGGGTAAGTCGACGCCTCTGTAATGACATATTCATTAACTTTTATACGGCATGGCTTCAACCCCTACAAAGTTTTGTGTAAAGAATGTTATGTACATATATACATATCATCTTTTTTTGAAACGAATACAATTTCATATATACATATCATCTTGAAAACATATCATCTTGAATTAAAAAACTAGTTACTATGTCATAAAAATACTTACAACGGATTTGCTAGGTGGTGGGTCTACAGGATTACTCCCAACCTCTGCAGTAGGAGTAGAGCCTGCAGTAGGAGACACCATAGGTACTGTCTGGTAAGTGGAAGTCTGAGATGCCTGCCACTTTTTCATTGCTTCTTCGAGTTTCCTAGCAAATAGCTTATCTACCTATACATGGATAAAAGAAACGTCAAATTCTAATTATTGAATTCTCTTTTACATTAACATCTATAAGGAAAAAATATGTTACCTCTTCTTGTGAAAGTCCCTCTTTTGGGACATGTTTGAGCTAGGATGGCCCAAAAAAAGCTTTTATGCCCACACCAGTGCCTGCAACCCTAACACGTACAGGATGCTCTGGGTTACCCATAGCAACTGTCAATTCATCCCTTGTGCCCTCAGGGATGAACTTTCCTTGTTTCCTCAGCTCATGCAGCTCCCGCTAATCACCAAAACAAAATATTTTAATTAAGTAAACACCACAAGTAATCAATATTTGAACGATTGCTGTAAGGGTTGTATTTTACCATTTTTGCAGTCGCCTCAGCAGTTGCGGGCTTCATTATTTATCCCTTCTTATTTTGCCTCCCAGCTATCCAGACATCATGGTGAGGCAGAGGTGTGCTACCTATAGTAGAGGACTCCTGAGTAGCAGCAGACTGAGCAGTAGCCTCAGACTGTAGTCTTTGGCAAATGCTTTCATACCCCTTTGGACCCATTGTGTGGTCATGCACATTCAGTGCACGCCTTGATTTTTGTGCCTCACTGATGGCCTAGTTAGTATGTACATTAATGATTTGGTTAGTAACACTAAATGTTAATCTTGAATAGGTGAATACAACATATATTAATGAGATTGGGACTGACGCCTAATACCTTGAATTCATCAGTTTGTCTTGAAGCAACAAACGCGTCCCATTCTTCTTTGTCCAGGAAGTTCCACGGTTCAGTGGTTGCCTTCTTCCTCTTGTCACCTTCTTTTATGTATTCTCGGGTGAGATTTGTCATATACTTCCTTAGGACTCTCCCACATCATTGCATCACGCATTTACGATGCATCTTTTCATCCAATTCAAATATACTCTGCAAAATAGAATTGCTATTAACTAGTATCCAAAAAATTTGTAATCTACAAAATAGAATTGCAAATTAATAATAAGTCACGCATAAATCTTTCCATATTATGTCTTTCTTCTCCTTAGAAACTTTATGCCAAGAATCTATCTTACAACCGCAATGGCTACGAGTAACATACCCAAGATATGAAACAAACGAATTGCGATTCACACTAGATGCATTTCCTACATTATCAAAATCCACAACAAGTTTGGGTCCATTGCCCTTTTGCGCTATTAAATTCTTCATCATAGTGATGCCCCTTCTCTTGTCTACTTTTTGGTGCTGCTGATCAAGTGCCTCAAGTGCTTCAGATGGTACATGTGCATCATCGACCTAAAATTTGACAAAATAAACACATTTACAAGATATAACTATAAACGGACATATAGATATAAATGTATGATATATTTTTAAAACTTACATTGTGACGTGGCACATTGATGTCCCCACCCTCACGATAATCATCAGCACGGTCATCAGGAGAATGCTCAGCCATCTGAAAATTCACATTCACATTGTAAAGTAATTCAAATTGTAAAGCTCACATTGTAAAGTTCACATTATAAAGTACTTCACATTGTAAAATTCACATTGTAAAGTTCACATTCACATTGTAAAGTTCACATATTCAGAAAAATAAAACATATAAAAAAAATATAAACATGCCTCTAATATTGTGATTTTTTATCAATTAACAATCCTTCATTGTGATCTCCGCGCACATACAAGTCATCATTAGCTTCAATATTTGCTGGTGTTGGCAACCCAACTGAGTATGGACTGGAGTCATCATACTTATCATAGTACTGTTCTTCATCTATAGGATCTTCAATGAACTGTCTTTTACCATGAAGAACAACCGACCATTTATCATTTGCAGGATCATCGATATAAAATACTTGTTTCGCCTGTGATGCCAATATGAATGGTTCACCCTTCTCTCCAATCTTTTCAAAGTTCACTAAAGTGAAACCCAATTCATCCACTATAACTCCTTTGGTGTTATCAAACCAATTACATTTGAAGAGCGGAATTCTAAAATCTATGTAGTCAAACTCCCATATGTCTTCAATGACACCGTAATATGACATTTTAGCTTCACGTGGACTCTTATCCTTTGCACTTGCAAAAAACATAGTTAATGCTTGAAGGGTGACCCCACTGTTTTGGATGAAACTCTTATCATCTTGGCGCTTTGTGTAATATGTGAATCCATTAATGTCACACCCTTCATAAGACATAACAGTCAATTTTGGTTTAAAGGCGAGGCATTTTATAGTTTCAGTAATATCATCTGGTGTTTGAGATAGTTGATGTAAGACTTTATCTTCAAACCACTTAATAAATGTCTTGTTATGCTCTCTAGCAAGCCACATTGTATTGGCTCGAGGATATTGTCTGTTGATGAAATTGGTATGTTCCTTGATATAAACGTTCACTTCGTCCGTGTTGTGTAAAATATACAAGTGACCTTGTTCCAACTGCTCACGGCTGATTACTTTCACACGTGATCCCAAAATTCCTTTGCCAAATTGCTCGTCAATATTCTTGTCATTATCAGGAGTGTCATTACCACTGAGAAAGTCATTGAAAAAATCCATAACCTCTCTCACCACATAACCTTCAATAATACTCCCTTCAGGCCGATAACGGTTTCGAACATCACCTTTAAAAATGCTCATGTATCGTTCAAAGGGATACATCCAATGCAAGAAAATTGGTGCCAACATTTTCACTTCCCTGGTCAAGTGGACAACAAGATGTACCATGATATCAAAGAACGAAGGAGGGAAATACATCTCAAGCTGACATAGGGTAACAACCACTTGTCTTTGCAAATTATCAAGAGTATCAAGGTCAATAACTTTGGTGCATAGACTGTTGAAAAAGAAACAATGTCTGGTGATTGCAAACCTTAAATGCTTCGGCAATATAGATTGAATTGCCATGGGAAATATTTGTTGCATTAGAGTGTGACAATCATGAGATTTAAGACCTATCAACTTCAGATCTTTCATTGATACCAATCTACGGATGTTGGATGAGTAACCATGTGGCACCTTAACATTTACCAAGCATTCATAAAAAGATTTCTTCTCCTTTCTAGACAACGTGTAACAAGCGGGAGGTAAGTATGTTCTTTTATTACCCATTTCACATAATTCTGTTAATTTTGACCTTATTCCCATTTCACGTAGGTCCAGTCTGGATTTTATCCCATCTTTAGTCTTACCTGGTATATTTAACAGAGTACCAATGATGTTATCACAAACATTTTTCTCAACGTTCATTACATCGATACAATGCATGACTGTCAAAGAACTCCAATAAGGAAGATCCCAAAATATTGACTTCTTCTTGAATGAAGAATTGTCACTCCGTGTGGCCATAGTAGATTGTGATCTCTTACCAAATTCATTGACAATGTCTTTTACTCTTTCATAAACAACCTCCCCTGGTATAGGTTTAGGTGCACTCCGTTCCTCATTCAATCCATTGAATGCTTTGCGCTTCCTATGATACAGATGGAATTTTGGAAGAAACCTTCGATGACCGAGATATACAGTCTTACCGCCATGTTTTAGTCTTGTTGAATCAGTGTTCTCTTCACATATAGGACACACTTTAGCTCCTTTGACACTATATCCAGACAAATTCCCATATGCTGGAAAGTCATTAATAGTGCAAAATAACATAGCATGCAAACGAAATGTCTCTCTTTGTGAAGCATCATAGGTCA
This sequence comes from Alisma plantago-aquatica, assembly GCA_963693085.1. Taxonomy (NCBI): domain Eukaryota; kingdom Viridiplantae; phylum Streptophyta; class Magnoliopsida; order Alismatales; family Alismataceae; genus Alisma; species Alisma plantago-aquatica. The sequence continues at coordinate 1,489,897,639 of OY856409.1, forward strand.
TCACAGCTTCACCCCAGAGTTTCTTTAAGTCATCAATCAGAGGTTCAAGATAAACATCAATGTCATTTCTAGGTTGTTTAGGGCCCGATATCAACAACGATAGCATTACATACTTATTTTTCATACACAGTCAGGGAGGAAGATTGTATATAATAAGCATGACTAGCCAAGTGCTATGTTGGCTGCTCAATGTCCCGTACGGATTCATCCCGTCTGTACAAAGCCCAAGTCTTAGATTCCTGACTTCTTCACCAAACTCAGGGTACAATAGATCAATCTTCTTCCACTGTGGGGAATCAGAAGCATGTCGTAGGATCCCATCATTATTTTTCTTAACATCTGCATGCCAGCTCAAATTCTTCGCATCTATCGAATTGGCAAACAAGCATTGAAACTATGATATTATAGGTAGATACCACATCACCTTGGCAGGAGAACCAATTTTGGACTCCCCCAAAGTCGTCAATTTATATCGTGACGCACCACATTTTGGACAATCTTTCAAATCCACATAGTCCTTTTGAAATAATACACAATCATTCGGGCATGCGTGTATCTTCTTGGCATCCATTCCCATTGGGAACAACAATTTCTTTACCTGGTATGTTGAGATTGGCAGCTCGTTTCCTTCAGGATGCATTTCTTTCAACAAAGACAACAATGACGTGAAGCTTTTGTCGCTCCATCTATTGTTAGCGTTCAACTTATACAATCTCAACACAGCGCTAAGCTTCGTAAACTTAGTACAACCTGTGTATAATGATATCTTAGCATCATGCACGATGTTTCTAAAAATGGGAGGTGGATCAATGTGCTCTACCCCACAACTATCTAGCATCACATCAACGATGTCTACTGGAACTGGTTCATTCACATGTACGTCATCGTAGGCAATTTCTTCTTCCACACAAGCACTGATATCGACATCCACTGGTTTCGGGTTTGAAATCTCTCCATGCTAGTGCCATCTTGTATAGCCTTGTATAATCCCGTTGCACATGACATGACTTTTGATTTCGTCACTAGTGCTAACTTTCAAGTTGTTACCGCAATGCCTACATGAACATTAGAACCTATCTCCAAGTTGTTTCCTATGTTCCTCGGCAAATCTAATAAACTGGTCAAGACCAGATATAAACTCTGGGGTGCAGGGATTGTGAATGGACATCCATGATCTATCCATTCTATGATCAAAGAGAAAACAAGTATATATTACAACAAGATTAGGGTCTAGGGTTAACAGATTAGAGTTTTTGCATGGTTAAAACTTTAGGCCAACAAATACATGTGCTGTCATTCTTATATATAATAAATGTGTACCACCTATCCCATTCTTGAACACCTAATCTCACTAGTAAGTGTATAATGTGTATTGGGTTTTCAAGAAAATTTCAGCAGCATTTCCCCGCTGTTCTCCAAGTACATATGTACTTAGAGAACAAACAGGGAAATGCTACCGAAATTTTCTCGAAAACCCAATACAGAATATACACTTACATCCTAAGTGAGATTAGGTGTTCAAGAACAGTCCCAAACCGGGGACTATCCACCTAATGAGTAAATCTTGGACGGGTTTCTAGGCTAATGAGTACATATCCACTACATGTATTTTCTCACTTACGTTACATCACTCACAATTAGAGCATTATTAAATAATAAATCAAGAATTCAATAGTTTCAAACATGCAATAATGCCCAATCATGTTTAAATCAAACAAAATATCCTAAGTCACATTAGGTGTTCAATAACAGTCCCAAACCGGGGACTATCCAAAATTTATACTCCTAATGAGTAAATCTTGGGCGGGTTTCTAGGCCAACAAATACATGTATGTTGTCATTCCAATACCTACAATCCTAGTTTCATCACAATTGATGTTAGGGTTTCATCACAATTTTAGGTATCATATAGAGTATGTAGATATTAGGGTTTCATTGTGCAATAGGATTCATGTAGATGTTAGGGTTTCATCATGCAATAAACTCAGCCAGATGTTAGGGTTTCATCATGCAATAGGGATTTCATCATATAATTGATTTAATCACAAATTCATAATTGATTTCATTTGAATATATACCCTCGTGTTCTTCCTTCTCCTCCTTACCAACAGCAACCACGGTCATGTGGGCTGGCACGACTGTGGTTGTGTTGGCCAACCACACGGCCATATTGGGTCGCACGGCTGTGTGGTTGGCCAACACAGCCACGACCGTGGTTGCTGTTGGTAAGGAGAGGGAGAAGGAAGAAGAAGAGCAGGAGAACCAGTGATGAAGAAAGGAGGGCCTACTGTTGGTAGCAGTGTGGAGACGGAGGCGGCGACCGTGGCGAGCAGTTGCAATGAGCGGCGGCGGTGGTGCGGGAGAGAGGGCCACCGGAGCAGGAGGAGAAGGCCGCCAGAGCTGGAGGAGAAGCCCGCCAGAGAAGCGAGCTGGGGCAGAGGGCAAGCGGCGCCGGAGCAGCGAGCTGGGGGCAGAGGGCGAGCGGAGCAGCGCACGACCGAAGGGAGAAATTGCCAGAGGACCAAACCTTGGTAGCACAAGAATGAATGAAATAGAGAAAGGGGAAGAGTTGGGCTCGCTCGTGCGATTTATGTTAACATTCGGTGTCAGTTTCTAACAAAAACCGACAATAAAAACATTAAGTGTCGGTTTGCAACAAACCACCAACACTAAAGGGAGGTGAAAATTTTCACGGTTATCCGCGCGAAAACACAACAGCGTCAGTTATTTTCACAAAACTGACGACCAAAGTTGAGAAAATTTCTGTCTCGTAGAAAACCTTTCGTTGTTGGTTCCTCCCTTAAAAACCAACGATGTATGTCAATTTTTGGATGCAATTTTTTTCTCTAGAAATTTTTGTTTTGGCAGTTACTTTTAGGTGTTGGTTTCTTATTAAGAAACCGACACTGAATAAAAGTGGTACCCGTGTCTGGTCACCCTTCACAGATTGATGTCGGCTTATTTTAAACACCGAGGATGTATGGTTTAGGTGTCGGTTTTTTATTACAACTGACACCAACAAAAGTGACGTTATAAGCCATTTCTGTAGTAGTGATGATTGTAGCTAATTCCAAATCATTCGTGGGTTAATTAAGTTCATTGGGTTTTAGCTGTCTAGATATAAAGGCCACCACCTTTCCGTGCTATTATTGGACACATCCTAACCTATTTCTAGATGCATCAATAAAGATTACAAACCATTCATTGCTAGAAGGTAGAACTAGATCGAGAGTAGATGTCAATTTCTACTTTAACTCTTGGAAATTAGACTCACATGCATCCAACTAGATGAAATGGTTATACTTATGAGTAAGATTAGTAAGAGAAAGTGCAACTTTAGAGAAATTGGGAATGAAGCAAAGGTAATATCTGGATAAACCCAAGAAGCTTCGATCTCTGAAGGGTTTTGAGGAGGTTGCCAATCAAGAATAGTAGATACTTTGGCGGGGTCAATAGATATACCCCCCAAAAATTACATGGGCAAGAAACACAACTTTATCAATCCAAAATTCACATTTGGAGAGCTTTCCATAGAATTTATGAGCTCGAAGTGTTTCAAGGACGACCTTCAAGTGCTCATGGTGCTTCTCCATGAAGTCAGAATAGATCAGGATATCATCAATGAAGATGACCACAATGTCATTATAAAGGGATGGAAGACTATGTTCATCAGATTCATAAATATGCCAGGTTCTTTGGTCAACCCGATTGGCATCACTAGAAATTCATAATGCCCATAACGAGTTCGAAATCCAATCATAGAAATATCAAAATCTTTGACTTTAAGTTGATGGTAGCCAGAACGAAGATCAAATTTTGAGAAAACATTGGTTGTGTGAAGCTGATCAAAGAGGTCATCAATGTGAGGAAGGGAATACTTATTTTTAATAGTGGCTTGGTTCAACATGTGGTAGTCAATGCACATACGCACAAAACTATCTTTCTTTTTTACAAAAAGAATAGGCGCACCCTAAGGGAAAATATTAGGACGGATAAAACCTTTGTCGATAAGTTCTTGTATCTATTTATTCAACTCCATAAGCTCTACAGGAGCCATCCTATATGATGCCCTAGAAATTGAATTTATTCCAGGAAGAAGATCTATGGAGAACTCAATGTCTCTACTTAGAGGCAACCCACGAAGTTCCTCTGGAAATGCGTCAAGAAAGTCATGTACCACTTCTAGTCTTTCTACAGGCTTGCTACTAGGATTGGTCTCTAAGACTTATGTGAGGAAGACTTTACATCCTTTAGAAATGATCTTTTTAGCTTTAAGTTAGGAAATTATAATATTATTACATAATCCTCTTCCCCTAGGGATCACAACAAGACAAGAATGAGGTAGAGAGAGGACTTCCATCTTGTTTCTACAGTCAATCTGAGAAGGATACTTGTATACCTAATCCATATTATGTATACTATCAAAGTCTTCCATATTCAAGAGGATGAATTCAAAGGGCAAGTCACGATTTTCAAATTTTAGAGGTAGGACATCAGTTTTCTATGATGTAGTGAGTATTTTTCCACTAGGAGTTGACACATCAAGAATATACCCCAAGTCTCTTATGTATAGATGTAAAATAGATGCCAAATTTCAAGAAAGGATTGTATTTGTGGATCCAAAATCAAATAAAGCTTTAATAGGATAATAATTTAGGAATACAATGCCTGCATAAGATAATTATATCATGAATACTTGAAGGTAATGAACAATATCTTAGATAAATGAAAAGAATTAAAGTTACCTTCAACCAGCTGATTTGGGTTTCCCTTAACCTCTTCTACAGTCACTACAAACACTATGACATTACAGTGTCCTTGAGGAGGTGGAGCACCCACTTGAGGGTTGCCAAAGACAAACAGATTAGCGATCTTGGCAATAAAATGGACCTCCTTCATGCAGTTGTAGCATACCGGCTTGACATAGAGACAAGGCTCTTCATGTCCTCATCCATAGGTCTTCCATTTGTTGTGATAGGAATTTGGATGATTTTGGTTGTTTCTCCATCCTCCTTGGCCTGAACCTCCTTCCTTTCATGATCCTTTGTTATGGTCAGGGTGGAACTTCCTAGACTTATCCTCCTTAGCGGTTGTTAACCCTAAGTATCCCATTCTTGAAAGCTTCGACAAACTCTATTCCCTTTCTTGCTTGAGGGCCATATCTAGGGCTTCATCTGTGTTCTTGGGATAGGAGGAAATGACTAAGGTTTTCAGGTGGGCTACTAGGAAGTTAACATAATACTCCAAGAGGTGATCGTAAGTCTTAATCGGTGCATAACTCTTCAAAAGTCTAAACTTTTGGGTGTAGTCAGAAACTGAGAGACTGCCCTACTTTGTCTTAGTCTACATTCTCTCCTTCCTCTTCTTCTCAGCTATAGGAATAAAATGGTCAATGAAGAGGGTTTTAAAGGGTTCTGATTCTATGATATACACCTCTTAACCTCTATAATTCCCACCACAAATTTACCACCAGACTTTAGCCCCTCCCTTAAGTAGGTGTGTGTCAAATTTGACCTTCTTTTTATCAAGTAATTCTAGGGTACAGAAGGGGTTCTCCACTGACAGGGCCCATGCTTTAGCCTTATACATTACCTCAGTTGGTCTTCCCCTCAAAAGGTTTCAGAGTTAAGTTTGATGAAATCTAGCGCCGTCACATCCGTCTTCCAAGATGAATCGGGTTTAGGGGTTCCTTGTAGGCCAAGGTCACCATGAAGTCAAAGGGGATTTTCTTTTGTTCTTCCCACGTATCCCTGGTAATTTTCACAAAATCACATTCTTTCCTCTTCTTAGAGGATGACTCATCAGAAGCCTTGGAATTACGGGTTTTTGGATGCACCCTAAAAATTAGGTGATATACATTAGATATTTTATGTCATTTTCTCTTCTTTTTTAATTATATTATATTCCATTATTCTTCTTTATTGGTTATTCATGATCTTAGTTTTATGATTTATGGAAGATACCCTAATAATACTTATCAGTCTATCCTTAGGAATTCTAAATCGAGTGATGCATACCTAACCTTATATCATAGAGATGAGAGGGAATAATTTATAAAATAAAGATGAGGGGGAAATTTTCTATAGAGGAGATGAGAGGTAATATCTATATATGAGAATGGTCCTGAATTAAGGTATTGCCCAAGAACTAGGGAACACTTACGATATTGGCCAGGTAGACTTATACTACCATATAGGCAGCCTCATGATTGCCAAGCAAAGTGGCTCAAAGACTTTAGCCAGACCCATGGCGGATGCTCTCCTAGTCACCTCCACCCTTCATATCCCTAACTCAAGGACTACCCTAGACCCACAATAGGGTGAATGAGGTTGCATGTGACTATGATGTGTGTACATTGGCTCTCATACCAACTGTGATCACCCCAATTCCTATATACTTTCCATTATGACATTCCCTATATATGTGCACTCATATCTATAAGATGTCAAGATGGAAAATATAAGGGATTTTGATTGTCATATAGCATATAAAGAAGTTGGATTGTTGTTCACAAGCATCCCTTAAGTAGCTAGACAAACCAGACTTCATAAAGATAAAATGTCATAATACATTATTCACTGGAAGAATAAATGAGTTCTTAAGGAAATAAAATACATAGGACATAAATATCCTATACATCAACTAGAATAAGAAAGAAATTCTGCTAACTATAGCAAATAGAGGTGCATCCATCTAGCTACTTCTACAAGGAACTTTATTATGTGCCTTATGGTACTTTGAAGTGCATTTAATTGTTTTGGCACCTAGAAAATACGTGAAATAGACGAATCAATGAAAGTTGTATACGTTGGTAAAAATACTAGTATAGTAACTTGAATAATGAAAGATTTGAGAAGTAAAGAAAAGAAAACATTATATTAGGGTGGAAAATTAGGTAAACATTTCTTTTATGCATATATTTAGATGTAGTTGTACTACTAAGTGTGTCAGCACCTTATTTTACAAACATGTTGGGCCCTTCCCCACCCCTATGTCTATGGGGATCCCCACCCCTTGGGCTATGGGGTTGTGCTCGACATTAATATTTAGAAGAGAGAGGGAATACTGTCTCACTTCAGTAGCTACAACTCTTCTTAATCTTTTATGTTCTTTTATGTTTGGCGAAGCATATAATACCAACATTCATCCAAGTATTATATGAAAATAAAAGCATCCTAGGTGCATCATATCATTATGCATCCATGAAAACTAGTTTTATACTTAACAATACCCACATACCTGTTGTTATTTGATCTCATTCTAAGAGTCTAGAAAAATAGTAGAATGATAACCCTAAAAAGAAATCATGGGTGTATGTCACTATAAGTCTATATGACCCAAGACTAAGGTTTGATATTTAATTAGGGTTACTTTCCTCTTCTTATGATTAGATTAGGAATTATACATGGATTTCTACTTGTTTTAGATTTGTAAGATCAGATCAAGAAATTAGGGTTTCATCTATTTTATAATACCCATTACTAATTAAGAAGGAACCATTCATATGGTTTCTATATGGGTTAGGTCTTTGGTGGTTTCCCTTTAGCATTGACATGTTCCAAAAAGATCAAAGTTGGATCTAGGGTTTGAGGAGTTTTACATGATCATAGGATGTCATTACTTAATTAGGGTTTGGCAAATAAATACATGACAATCCATATATGTAGAGAGAGAAACTAGAAATTAGGGTTTTCTATGATCTTGAGTTAACTATCCATACTTGGTTAAGGTTTTGAGACATGTGAGGTCCAGGGACCCTATTAGGGTTTGGGTGTCACAAATATATCAGGTTGCATCTAATAATAATAATAATTGCATATTAAATGACATATATAACTATTAGGATATAGGCTAGTATTTTTTGAAAAAAATCAACGAATCGGGTTATGAAAGTGACTCCATTCGATCCCTCATATTTTTCTACTAAATTTTCTATATAATATTTCTATTTTTTGATACTCCTAGCATTTTCTAGGATTTTTCTAAGATAAAAGAGTTTCCATAATTAAAATGAAAAAGCGTCAAAAGTAAATACCTTGATCAATGACCAGATCTAACTAGATCAACAAACATGATTGATCAGGTCTTCCCGAGCTAAGGGTGGCTTGAACACTGACCCGTGACTTCCTTTTCTGGCATGGCAGTCATCGATTTGTCCTCCTTAGATCCAAACTAGCGCCACCTGATCAGCTCCTCCTTGCTTGAGAAGATTCTAGGTCTCTTCTCAGGTGGTGATTCCCTTTGGGAGGGATGCTACTGATGGTGTGAACACCTTTGTGGGCTTGTCTTGCAACCAAATGACACGATCCCAAGTCATAGCTCCCTCCAAAACCTAATGCCGCCATGTGAATAAGATGAGGTCACTGACGCGAGGAGGGTCATGGATAAGGAAGGATTATGTGCTAGGCACGAGCAGCCGTTGACATGCTCTGGAGTTTGGTGAAGGTGATTGAAGCATTGGATTGTTGTATGGAGGCAAAACAAGGCATGACCTGGGTGGTACGATGAGGAGATGAGAATGGGTAGGCAGTGGTTATCAGGGATTGTTGTTTTTTAATTGAGGTACGAGAATGAGTAAATGAAGGGTGGCTGAGGCATTGACGATGTTAAATATTCATGAGGAGGTGTAGAAGGGGAATCCCGAAAATGGGCACCACCTCCAAGTGATAGTCATTAGCAATCCGGAGATTGTTCTCCCTACTCCGTGGATGAGGGAGGACTTTGCAACAGTTTTTGGGTACGTTTTGATGTGAGGAGGAGAAATATCCCTCTAGAATCATGAGATGGGTGTCTAGGATAGGCGTGAGGAGAATTGACTTGGTCACTGGCATGTTGGAGTCTTATCCAGATAAGGCGGGAGATTGGGGATGATTTGGCCACCGTCGGATCACCATCTAACTATGGTGCCCAAATCGGGTAGATGAAGCATAAAGCTTAATTAAAAGGGTCATGCCCAGGTTGCTAAGGGGGGAGTATGACATTTATATGTCTCATATGATCAAACAAACAAGAAAACACAGGCTATATGTTAAATTAATGACATATTATACATGATTTTAAAAGATTATATATCCTAAAACAATAAGAAAACACAGGTTATAGGTTAAATGAATGACATAATATACATGATTTTAAAAGTTTATATATCCTAAAAAAACTTATCCAATTAGAATGAAATTTTTAGGGAAGCTTCTGTTGGTATGTATGCCTTGAGAGCCAATCATGGGATGATTGGTGGGATACATTAAGATTGATTTGATAAACATCAAAGGAAAGCTTCCAATTCTTTCTGGTTTAGTCATATGAGATAGTGATAGAACATATTGAATGTCTAGATAATGACAATACTCAATGACGTATGCTTTCAGGTTGAGGACCTGAACGATGAGATCATACAGATGTTAAGACTTTGTACATTCTTGTTATGTCCCTAGTCAGATGTCATTGTGGAAGGTAGATAGACAACAATGACACACAAGACTAGATTGTGGTGTTGGTTGATGACAGAATCTCATTAGTCATGATATAGAGATATCAAACCAAACACATAGGTACTTGTTAGAGAACAAGTGTACCGAATAGACCCACCGTGAGTTTGACACATGGAACCATGACATGGTAGGCATAGTCAGTACTCACAGTGATGGTGGTGAGTGTGATTCTTTGACCTGAAATCACTACACTCAACACATGTCGGTGGGCACACTTTGACATCATCAAACACAGTCCTGAAACATGGGTTGTTATAAAGGTGATGATTGGGTGGCTTTGACACATGGGGCTTTTGAGGGGTGAGTGATAGATATGGGATTTGTCCCTCCTGAGGGAGTTTCATATCCATGGCCACTTGATGAGTAGGATTGAGAAGGGTGTGCACGCATGTTTGAATTAGTATGTTATATTGATGTTATACATATCTCTTCCAATCTACTCTGAGATCAAGAAAGTGAATGAACATTGACAGGATGACTGTTCCATGCCTCGAGTTCATTTGGGATATCAGTGACAAAGGAATTATACATTCACTGTAACACCATTCATAGATTGTAGGATTGAAAGTTATTCTCCAACTTTCTATTTCACTTGGGTAGCACTGAGGTGTGACTAGGCACCGCTCTTTGCTTGTGAAGTCATAAGTGTTATGGACTTTCACTACCAATGTGAAATGGACCTACAGGGTCACACACATAGGATTTAACCTGGAAGAGGAGTTTTGTCCACAAACAATGTTTAGATTGATTATTAAAGGACTTTAGTAGTTCAATTAAACACTCAATCAATTGATAGCTCAGTATCATAATGTTCAAGGTGTTGGACTGATTGATTAGAGTATCTGATTGATTGAAACTGCATTTGATTGTTTCTACACAATCTGCACTCCCAACCGATCGGCTCATGTGATGAACTGATCAGCTCAACTTGGTGAACCGATCAGCTCAGGTTGTGAGTCAATCAGCTCATGGAGAGGATGAAATGATTGCTTCAAGTGTTGAAACGATCGGTTCAACTGGTGCAACCGAGCAAGTTGGGAAAGTAGGATTGGTGAGAAATTTCCTTTCGTTTCACTTGCCCAATTTGATTAGAACAAGGATTGGTATTTGATACCAATTAGAAATAAAAGATTGAAAGTCAATCGGGAACTGACCAGGACCATGAACTGACCGGTTCAGAAGTGAACCGACCATTTCATGGGTCCCAACCGATCGGTTGAGGTGTCAACCGACCGACTCAGGTCCCCAACCGACCATTTCAGAAATGAAACGATCGGTTCAGGTTGCACAGTTGGTTGTTTTGTGGAAAATCTCGAACCCTTCTCCTCCTGCTTTAGTCCCGCATTGCCCGGGATAGAGAACCCTGTCCCATGACCCTCCTATATATATAGGGATATTGGGGGCTTCTCAAAGTACAACTTAGTGCAACAAGTTGCTCTGTAAAGTTGTCGTTCTCTCTGGTTTTGGTAACCGAGAGAGCCCGAGCAAGTGCTACCCGATAAGGGAGGCACAACAAGGGAAAGATAACTGCAGAAAGTGACTAGTGGTAGGAGAGTGTGTCAGTGACTAGTAAGCCGACAGGAGTGTGTGACTCCTTCCAATTCCTTGTGGGACAAGGAGATTGGAGTTCCAGGTGGTCCGTGTGGACTACTTCATAGGCGAGAGATTTCTGCCACTCGGAGGACAGTTGTCAATCCCGACAGTCCCAGTGAGACCAGGAGTCGTCATTCCCGGTGTGACCAGGAGCTGCACAGACACCGTCCAAGACCGATATTGTCGCCGAGCAAGCCTCAGGACAAGGTATGATTCCACAAACCATCCTTTTCTATTGTATAGACGTTGACGCGTTTCCTTGTTCTGGGTTTGGGGGAGAAATTTTTGTTTCCGCTGCCTTCTCTGCCTCCCCTAAAACCCAACAGTGGAATCAGAGTCACATCAACTACTCTATACTTCAGGATTATCGATATGTACGATTTTGGTTTGTCGCCTTTATTTATTGCATGCGAATAAAATTGGCTTTATGCATGTCCAATCCTAAATCCACAAATCCCAATTTACATGTATGATATGTCTTATTAACGCACTCGATACGCATCACCCTTAAACGAGTTTTGTGGTGGATGTATAGCGTGGTTATGGACAATAAACCCTATCTGTGTATGGTTGTATGTGGTTGCTTGCATCTCGATCAGCGCACCGATCTTCCTTCTGCTATTCCTAATGTAACTCGAAATAATTCGAGATTTCTTTCCTACATTTTCTCCCCTCGAATGTAACTCGAGGTTTCTCTTTTTACAATGTAAAATAGGATAGAATGTTATTTCCTGTTATGTCGAAGAACGGAGGACATCCTGACGATAGCTGAGACGATCAATTCAAGGCGTGAACCGATCGGTTGATGTTCCAGATGATCGGTTCAAGGATTAAGTTGATCGGTTGATGGCCAGTTCGAGGAGCAAGATGAGCGAGTGGAGGCCATGATGAGATGCATGACAACCAAGCGAACCGATCGGTTGGAGGAGCCAACCGATCGGCTGGTGGCACCCAGCCGACCGGCCTGATGTCAAGCCGATCAGTCACGTGATGAGTTGATCAAACCCAGAAAGGCAAAGCACAAAGTTCATCTTATACAGGTTGCATGTGATGTAGACCTAGATGACCGTGATTCCTCTTGGCTCGAGGAATCACATTAGGATGGACATAATCATCACTTTTATCATTTCACATGTTTTCTATGGGATATAGCATATATATGATACATACTATGTATTGTGGTGATTGGATATGTATATGTATATAAAAACCAAATCCCTCATTAAATATTAAGTTTTAAATGCCTTCCAAATGCGACACACGTGAAAAGCTTGATTGACCAAGTGTGGGCACGCCCTAGCATGGTGCACCGTCTATCTCGTGGAAGCGTGAAGGATGAATGTGTGGGTCTACCCTAGCAGGGTGCATATTCATCATGTTTGCTTTGGGTCAGACTTAACAAGGTGACCTAGATAGGATCTAGCACCTTGAGGCATGGAGATGATCATGGCAAGGAGTTGCATATGACATCTTATCAAGAGTTGCATATGATGCAATTAACAATAGTTGCCTACCTAAGAGATCTAAGTTGTGGGTGACAACCCTTGCTGGTCCATGACTTAGAGGATTTCAGGATCTTACCCACTACAAGGTTGTATGCTGCAATCTTCCAAATTGATGGTGAGGGCTATCGATTTGAACTAAAATAGTGGGAGTGATAATTAATTAAAGGCCTAATTATATCGTCAACTTTTCAAATCAACCAAATAAGTCAAAAATGAGTTTTGGACTAAAATTGCATATTTTCCTTTTGTAGTACAAATGACAACAAACAACACTCACTTCTCTTTGCGATCAGTCCTTGAAAAGGACATGCTAAATGGGACAAACTTCCACGACTGGTATAGGACATTGAGAATTTTTCTCCTCAAGAGTGAAAGCTCTATGTCATGGATACTCCAATTCCAGAGGAACCTACTCCTAATGCACCAAAGACAGAAAGGGATGCTTAAAAGAAGCATTATGATGATGCCATTGATGCAAAGTGCTTGATGTTGTGCTCAATGAACCACGAGTTGCAGAGACAACATGAGAACATGGGTGTCATTGAGATGATTCAGCATCTCAGCAACATGTATGAAGATTAAGCACGCCAAGAGAGATACGATGTCTCAAGGGCACTTTTCAAGTGTGTCATGATAGAAGGAGATCTAGTTGGTCCTCACACACTCAAGATGATTGGGTATGTGGAGAACCTGACAAGATTGGGATTTCCATTGAGCCAAGAGTTGGCTACGGACGTGATACTACAATCATTGCCAGAATCCTACAGTCAGTTTGTCATGAACTACAACATGAACAACTTTGATAGGCCACTGTCAGAGTTGTTGGGCATGTTGAGGACAGCCGAGACACAAATGAAGAAGGACAAGCCTAAGTCTGTCATGATGATCACGAGCTAGAAAGGCAAGTCCAAGCGCAAGGGCAAGGGCAAAGCTAAGAAAGGTTCTGATGCTAGCTAGGAGCCCAAGTCGTCTTCATCTCTCAAGGCCAAGGGAGGCGTGACCAAGAAAGGAAATTGCCACCATTGTCAAAAGCCAGGACATTGGAAAAGGAATTGTCCTCTCTATCTGGAAGAACAAAAGAAGAAGGAGGTGACCAACGTCTTTACTTAAAGGTGTCATGAAAGTAAACTTGTAACACTTTTGAGGTATATGATACCATGACATAAAGTGTAAAGCACTCAATCATTGGGGCAAGTGTTGCCGCCATAGCAAGGATTACTTTAGTTTATTTTCAGCCTAAAAGGCATGTAATACATTTATGAACTGCTATTTCATATTTGCCAATAGATAGAAACACTTTATTTTTGCATATTGTATGACAATGATGGCAATTAATAAAGAGATGTTTCAATTTCTAAAGATATGATCTTTGTCGCAATGCCTTGTTTATCTTGTGATATTTGATATGCATAAGATAAAATGATACCTAAAAGTTGTAGATAACTCAAACATTCAAATTAGCATCAATCATGAGAAATTCATTTCTAGTCTCCATGTGATGGATAAATCTAGACTCTTTTGGTTAGAGAACCAGTAAGAGACATGAATATCTTGGACATGATTAATCAATCTTCACTAAAGGTAGTGGGAGAATGGTTATCCTATTAGGTATGATACATGTGATGTATTCACATACCTATTGGAATAAATTCTAATACTTCAAATGGTGTTTGGAGAAATACCAATATGAATATCTTGATGTGTTCAAGATTATCATAGATGAAGTGCAAATTTGGTAAAGTGTTAATTCTTGGTGAGATCAATGAATGAAATACTTGGACCAAATGTTTGAGATCCTTATGAGTGATTATGATAGTGTATCATAGTGAACTCATGATAAAGGCATGTTGGTGTCTAAATCAAGAAGGGATCATACTCTAAGGAGTTAGAGAATTATTATCAGATAACTGAATTTTTCTTAATAAAAGAATACCCCTCACTAATAAAAGAAATTAAGAATCACAAGGGTTGTGAATTCTTATATCCTTACACCTCAATTATCTATGTGTTGAGTTGTTCATGTGATGAGTCAACTGTCTAGATGAATATAAGGAACCGAATTTTGAGTTATGGTTTATGACCATTTCATCCTAAATGGCATCCATGTGAACCATAAGGTATGACCTTGATGGTAGAATTCAGTGGATGAAATCCATAAGTGCAAATGAGACTTAAGTGTTAAGACACATGGATAACATTTTGAGAAGGATGATGCTTGTTTATTGAAACTTAATTACTAAGACATTTGGCATATGGATACTAAAACCACATTCCTATGAGGAATAAAACAAGGATGTGTACATGACACATCCTATAAGGTTTATGAATCCAATAATGCAAATGAAGTCTATAAGTTACAATGGACTAATCAATGTGATTGATTGAGTACAAGCAACTCATAATTTGATCTTTACTTTGATGATATAGTCAAAGGGTTTGACTGATATGTCAAAGATAAAGAAGGAATCTGTGATTTAGTGGGAGCGTGTTCACATTCCACATATTGATGTGAAATGGAAATGTTCTAGAATGGAAATCCAAAAGTGGAAATTATCTTTAAGGAAGATAGAGATGTTTCCTATGTGATAGGAATAGAGATCTATAGAGATAGTTCTCGAAAACCTCTTAACCTGAAAAGAAAAAGAATACATTGGCAATTTGTACTGAAGGTTCAGTATGCACAGATTCAGTGGGAGAAAACTTGTCCATGTTATATGGAGTTAGTATCCCAAGGCCAAGTGTCCAATTCTTATGAAGAATGGAAACACTAAGAACAGATATGGATCTATCATGTATGTAATCATCCCATTATCTTGCATGTATCGACATGGCAGGAACAAAATGCATTCATCATCTTGTATGTGGGACATGGCAATATGATGTGCTCATCCTGATAACTCGTATGTGGGACATGACGAGTGGATGTCTGTCTACTTCCATTAAGGGTTACTGGAATACCATGAGAACTTGATAAGTATTTGGAAGTACTAGTTCTATGGAGATAAGGAAGAATTCAATGTAAAGAGTTACATTGATGTGAACTTCCGAAAGGATAGAAAATTAATCACAAAATATATATAGGATATATAAAAGTGAAAGTTTGTTGATAATTGGAAGTGTTCCAATAAAACCATTTAAAAAGGAAATGTCGAGTATCTATGTGTTGGAGAACAATAGTGGATACTATATGGATCTGGAAGTTCATGAGATGAACTTATAGATATTCCGCTCATTGATGACAAGTATGGAATCCTTGATCATGTAATGTGGCTAAAGGTTAGAAAAGGAATACTAGATCACATATTATGGCAACCCCATCTCATACGTGTGACGTACATCAAAGAGATGTGAGACATGAAATTTGTACTGACTTTGGTAAGGTGTTGCCATAACTCACTATGATCGCACTCGAGCACAGTAACATGTGGGACATGTTTGAAGATCACTATGAATATGATTCAAGGGTGATTGGCTCACAGTGAAAGTGGGAGTCTGTTGGTATGTATGCCTTGAGAGCCAATCATGGGATGATTGGTGGGATACATAAAGATTGATTTGATAAACATCAAAGGCAAGCTTCCAATTCTTTCTGGTTCAGTCATATGAGATAGTGATAGAACATATTGAATGTCTAGGGAATGACAATACTCAATGACGCATGCTTTCAGGTTGAGGACCTGAACGATGAGATCATACATATGCTAAGAGTTTGTACATTCTTATTATGTCCCTAGTCGGATGTCATTGTGGAAGGTAGATAGACAATAATGACACACAAGACTAGATTGTGGTGTTGGTTGATGAGAGAATCGCATTAGTCATGATATAGAGATATCAAACCACACACATAGGTACTTGTTAGAGAACAAGTGTACCAGACAGACCCATCGTGAGTTTGACACATGTAACCATGACATGGTAGTCATAGTCAGTACTCACAGTGATGGTGGTGAGTGTGATTCTTTGACCTGAAATCACTACACTCAACATATGTCATTGGGCACACTTTGAAATCATCAAACGCAGTCCTGAAACATGGGTTGTTATAAAGGTGATGATTGGGTGGCTTTGACACATGGGGCTTTTGAGGGGTGAGTGATATATATGGGATTTGTCCCTCCTGAGGGAGTTTGATATCCATGGCCACTTGGTGAGTAGGATTGAGAAGGGTGTGCACGCATGTGTGAATCAGTATGTTATATTGATGTCATACATATCTCTTCCAATCTACTCTGAGATCAAGAAAGTGAATGAACATTGACCGGATGACTGTTCCATGCCTCGAGTTCATTCGGGATATCAGTGGCAAAGGAATTATACATTCACTGTAACACCATTCACGGATTCTAGGATTGAAAGTTGTTCTCCAACATTCTATTTCACTTGGGTAGCACTGATGTGTGAATAGGCACCTCTCTTTGCTTGTGAAGTCATAAGTGTTATGGACTTTCACTGCCAACGTGAAATGGACCTATAGGGTCACACACTTAGGATTTAACCTGGAAGAGGAGTTTTGTCAACAAACAATGTTTAGATTGATTACTCAAGGAGTTTAGTAGTTCAATTAAACACTTAATCAATTGATAGCTCAGTATCATAATGTTCAAGGTTTTGGACTGATTGATTAGAGTATCAGATTGATTGAAACTGCAATTGACTGTTTCTGCACAATCTGCACTCCCAACCGATCGGCTCATGTGATGAACCGATCGACTCAACTTGGTGAACCGATCGGCTCAGGTTGTGAGTCAATCGGCTCATGGACAGGATGAAACGATTGCTTCAAGTGTTGAAATGATCGGTTCAACTGGTGCAACCGAGCAAGTTGGGAAAGTAGGATTGGTGAGAAATTTCCTTTCGTTTCACTTGCCCAATTTGATTGGAACAAGGATTGGTATTTGATACCAATTAGAAACAAAAGATGGATAGTCAATCGGGAACTGACCAGGACCACGAACCAACCGGTTCAGAAGTGAAACGACCGTTTCATGGGTCCCAACCGATCGGTTGAGGTGTCAACCGACCGGCTCAGGTCCCCTACCGACTGTTTCAGAAATGAAATGATCGGTTCAGGTTGCACATTTGGTTGTTTTGTGGAAAATCTCAAACCCTTCTTCTCCTGCTTTAGTCCCGCATTTCCCGGGATAGAGAACCCTATCCCATGAACCTCCTATATATAGGGATATTGGGGGCTTCTCAAAGTACAACTTAGTGCAACGAGTTGCTATGTAAAGTTGTCATTCTCTCTAGTTTTGGTAACTGAGAGAGCCCGAGCAAGTGCTACCTGATAAGGGAGGCACAGCAAGGGAAAGATAACTGCAGAAAGTGACTAGTGGCAGGAGAGTGTTTCGGTGACTAGTACACCGACAGGAGTGTGGGACTCCTTCCAATTCCTTATGGGACAAGGAGATTGGAGTTCCAGGTGGTCCGTGTGCACTACTTCAGAGGCGGGAGATTTCTACCGCTCGGAGGATAGTTGTCAATCCCGACAGTCCCGGTGCAACCAGGAGTTGCACAGACACGTCCAAGACTGGAGGTGAAGACCGTGCAAGCCGTGAGGTATTGTCGCCGAGAAAGCCTCAGGACAAGGTATGATTCCACAAACCATACTTTTCTATTGTATAGACGTTGACGCGTTTCCTTGTTCTGGGTTTGGGGAAGAAATTTTTGTTTCCGCTGCCTTCTCTACCTCCCCTAAAACCCAACATATTCATGATGTCAAAATGTGACTATGACATAAAATTGGGATTCAATTCGAATGTTGACCATTTACATTCCACTATGTATTACAATACATATCATTCACCTTAATATGAAATTAGGGTTTGAATGTTTATGAAATTGATGTCTCTGTTTGGTTGAGTTAGTGAATTTGTTAATAATTTTATGAAACAAAAAGTAAGTGAGAGAAAATAATATAAAAACTCACGCTACTACAAATGTACAATGGAGCCATAGATTGTTCCTCCTTTGTTCTACTCGACCATCGGTTGTTGGATTGTCTAACCATCTAGTCTTGGGATTTTGTCAACCCATCAGGTTTGGGAACTGATGGTTTGATAGTTGGAGATTGATGGGCTTGGGTGGATGCATCGAGGAACCATTAGTTTAGGGAACTGACGGTGGCTCTCATTGGAGGAAGGCAAGTCATTAGGTTGGAGAAATTGATGGTTAGATTGGATGTCGTCCCTTGGTAGATCTACATCTGTTGGGAGTCATCGACTTGGGGAACCAATGACTGGTCACCTGGCAGTATCTAGACTACGATGAAGGGTTTCCATCAGTTACAAAAATCGATGGACATCCTTCCTGGGGAAAAGATGTGTCTTTCAAAAAGTCACTTGCACCGCAACTAGTAGTTATCTTCAAACCAAGACATAATTGAACATATGTGTGAAATGGGGGAAAATTAGATTAACTCTGCATAAAGAGAGGAGATCAGATGTAGAATTAGGCATGCAATATCCACAAAATTAGATATTTCAGTTGCAACAGTTTGTGGTATCAATATGTTATACTGGAAAACAAAGATCTCTTGGATATTAAAAAAGGGTCATATCAATTGTCTTAGAGACTGTGATGCTAACATAGCTTTATTTCTTATGTCTTCAGTCTCAAAGACAAATAAATCATATTTTGATCCTATTAAATGATACTAATGTCAATATCAAGGATTCTTTTCAATAAAAATAGATGGTATTACAATATATCAGGTCTCAGTTTCAAACTGAAAGTTGACATTAGTTATTCAACTCAACAAGGTGCCCTCTAATAATTATAAAAATCTCTATTCACCCCCCTCAAGATCTTCCTTATATGAAATTGGTAAGCAATCTAAGCATGTTGATATTTCAATTTGTATATATCTTCAACTATCCACTTCCTTATTTGTTTATCCCTGAAACACTCAAATAACAAGTTAGATCCACAAGAATAAGATGTTTGTCATCATCAAAATAAAGGGTTTAATAATGTTCAATTTAGCCAACAATCTCCCCCTTTTTGAATATATCAAACATTCCTAAAATATAAATCAAGGGAATTTAAAAAACATGAGTTTCATACCTAAAATTTACCTTTTGTAGACATTCTCTTGTTTATTCAAGGAGTGTGTGCTAGTATTCCCAAAGAGGTATAGAACATAATATCCAACTCTTAGGGAATATAGCAACAATTTATGTAAAGCCAAGAGATTATGAAAGTCAAATAATTTTGGGGAAAATTATTTTTGTTTTTGATTTATATTACTTCTCCCCCTATGTCATTTCAAAAAGATAACCATATAACCAATTTTCTCCCACTGAATGAGATACTCCTCCTTAAATGTATACTATAACAAGAATGTCAAATTTAGCCATAATTAAAGAATCATGATTTATTTCTCAATCATTTGCAAGGGATGTTAAGCCCTGAAATGATATGAGAATCCTTTATGCTCATAGTATAATCAATGAATGTATTTCTCTAACCAAATACAAGGGATGTTAAGCACTAATTTATTTTATAGAATTCAATTAAGATAAGGATATACTTCATATTCAAGAATGTTACAAGCTCCCTTATAACCAAGATTAATTTTAGTATACTAAGGTTATAACAAGCTTTGAAGTTCAATTGAATAAGTAAAGTAATGAATCAATTTTTTTTAACATTCCGAATAAATATACTAAGGTTGAGTGCAGGTGAATGATTTACAAATAAGCATCTTATCATGCTTATTATAGGTCGACCATGACTTCGACCTAGGCGCCCCTCAGTCGAACTCTTTTTTGATCGAGAGGCAATTCTGTAGATATCCAATATATACATTTTCATTAGTTATCCAATTAGCCACTTCTAGAATATGACTTGATCTTGTTGTGTATGATCATTCTTAGTTCTTCATTTTGCTCATATAAGAACTTGAGAATGTTTAAAACCTTTTTGTGACTTAGAATTAAGTTTGCCCTTGCCGTCATAGGACTTAATTCATGTGACCATGATTTGAAAATATATCTGGTTTTAATTTCTTAAAATTCTCAAACTTTAAAATGATGATGGTGATGATTATATTCTAACCGAGTTCCTTAAATTTAAATTATGTTGAGAAAAAACTCTAATGCCAATAGATTTTCCATTAGTACTTTTCTTGAATAAAACTAATATTTTCCTCTTGTATGCTTGTTTGGGACAATTTAATCATGCAAAGTATAAAGTTTTGATGCCCGTATATTCTTCTTTTTGAGTAGGGTCATTCAAATATTTGAAGCAATGTAATATGTAAAGTTCATTACATATTTGAGTCACTTAAGTTAATTTCAATTGAAATATCTTATTCTTATTAAACAATTCTGATAGAGTTTTCCTCAGTCAAAAAAGATCTCGACCGAGTTAGGTTCGTTCGAAGTAGTTGTCATCCGAACATTTCTCAGTTTTTTTGTAGGCTTAAGGAAGTAAACCTCTTGATAAACTATTTCCTTGACCAAATTGTTCTCGGTCGACAACGTTCTCGAACGATAATGTTACTGTTTCTCCAGAAATGTAGATTTGAGACAGAAATGTCTTTGGTCGACAACTTTCTCGACCGAAGAATGTCTCGGTCGAAGTTGTTGTTGACCGAGATTGTTTCAATTTTGTCTTCAGTAATTATTTACAAGTAAAACATAAGGTACTTTCAATACAATTTTACAGAAATATGCAAATTAAAGTTCAGATTAGTTGAGATAAGACATTTTAAATATCAAGGTAACATTTTAGGTCAAATCACAACTAATCATATTCAAATTTCATAGGTTTGAAGTCTTGGAACCCATACTAAATCAACTTCTTTTTTCTTGTATGGCCATGAGAAAGAATAATGTCTTAGACGCAAATAGTAATGACAACATATAGAATAAATTTCATTTCTCTTCTTAACTAGATTGTCTTTAGGCACATACATAACTTTAGTCTTGGGTACTTATGTCCTTCTCACTTTAGGATAGGATTTTCCTTTGGGCTTATAAACTAATCCTTTCCTTCCAATCTGACCAGAAGAATGTTTTAGGATCTTATCAAGAATATGATTATTTTTCAAGCTACTAATTTTCTTTTGTAACTTGGAAATTTCATCCATTTTCCATTTAATATCTAACTTTGCTTGATCTAGATCAGATAACAAACTATCTCTTTCTTTAAAAACAACATCATAATCTAAATGAGTACACAAGATAGGTTGAGTTTGAAGATCATTCAATTTGCAAGTAGTTCAACCTTTTCTTGAGGAAGAAAATCATAGTTTGTTTCTAGAGTAAGCAACATCATATTGCAATCATTGAAAGATGATTTTATGGTAGAATTTTTAGAAGTAATACTTTGTTATTCAGAAACAAGATCATTTAATTGAGCATACAACTCCTCATTAGTTTTAGTAACTCTTAGTAGCTTCTTTTTACAATCAATATATTTATCATGCAATTCAACAATACTGGTAGCTAACTCTTCTTTAGATAAATCAAAAAGACTTACCTCATCTTCTTCTTCATTTGTTGTAGCAATATGACACTCCACTTCTTCTTTTTCATCTTCACTATCATCACTTGAGTCATCCCATGCAACTTTGTAGGCATTTTACTTCTTCTTGTGAGATGATTTCTTTCCCTTTTTGAGTTTGGGACAATCACATTTTAAGTGTCACTTTTTGCCACATTCAAAGCACCTAGAGGAAGAAGAAACACTAGAAATTTTGTTAGTTTTAAATTTTCTATACTGCTTACCATTTACAATGAGAGTTTCTTCTTTACTCTCTTCTTCACTTGTATCATGACTGATTTTAGTTGTTGCCTTAAATGCAATGTCCTTTCTTTTCTCCTTTTTGTGTCCAGTCACCAATCTTTCTTCTTATTCAAGAGTGACTTCATGAGTCTCCAAGTTGCCAATGAGTTGTTCTATCATCACTCTTTTGAGATCATTGGCTTCTTCAATGGTTGTCACCTTTGGTTTGTATTTTGAAGGAAAACACCTAAGAATCTTGGATACTTGGTCTTCTTCACTTATGAATTTTCCTAATGCACTCAAACCATTAATGATCGTAGAAAATCTTGCATACATTTCACTAATGGACTCATTTGGTTCCATACAAAATTATTCAAACATTTTTTAAGCATACTAATCTTAGAATTTTGAACTTGTACGGTTCCTTCATGTGTAAAAGAAAGTCTATGCTATATGTCATATGTAGTTTCACATGAAGAAATTCTATTGAATTCACTTACCGATATAGAACAATATAAAATACTTACAACTTTGGCATTAAGTTGAGCTTGTTTTACCGTATTGGCATCCCATGTAACATACTTGGTTTCTGGAAGCATTTATGGAGTAGACACCATCCTCCAAAGCTCCCAACCGATGCCTTGAAAATAAAATTGCATCCTTCTCTTCCAATAGTCATAGTTGCTTCCATCGAACAATGGTGGGTGAGATACGTAGGTTCCCTCCAAGTTTAGGTTGTTGAGCACACCATCCTCCATGCTTTAAGACATGTTAAGGCTCCTTGAAGACCTGCTCTGATACCAATTGAAAGATCTAGAGAGGGGGTGAATAGAGATTTTTGGAGTTTTTAAAGTTAATTAAAAACAATTGAATACTTGAACAAGAAGTAGAAGGAAACAAGGAAGACACAAGGATGTAGAGTGGTTCCTACCTTAGAAATCTAAGGTAGTCAGTCCACTACTCGATTGTTTCCAATTGGGATTTTGAAAGTAACTTATTTTATTACCTCACAAGGATGTTACATAAAATGCAATTGCTTTCCCACACCCTTGAAGTAGCCTCAATCCCCCTAGAAGCAGCCTTCATAAGTAACTCCAAGCTCACCCTTGAAGTAGCCTTCACCTGAAGTAGTTTCACCTTAAGGCAGCCTTCTGGAGTAACTCCAAGTCACTGAGAGCAGCCTTCACCACCTGAAGTAGCTCCACAGACCTCCTTTCAATAACCTCCAACTTAGGAGTAGTCAAGGAGAACAAAATACAATAGGAGGAATAAGATTGGAAGAAAGAAACAATGTTACCAATAAGTACAACGCTTTGATCCTATATCAAGTGTATTGATCTCCTATCCACTATAGATGAACGTGGTAGTGTGGTGTCTAGAAGATGCTAGGCTATAGGACACTAATGTAGAGCTCAAAGAAACAGATTGCAAGTGTAGCTCAACTTGTTGCTCACTAAGAATGAATCTCAAGTGTAATTGTATGCACAAGTGATACTTTGTGTGTCATAAGACCTCTCATATTTATAGGATTAGTTTACAAGTTCTTAGGGACGTTCTAGACACTTTTTATGGTGTTCTTAGTGCTCAACTAGCCGTTAGGTGTCCTTAAATGATATTGTAATGACTAGTTGTTTATTGCTGAAAAGTATAGTCCAGAACTTGTCTTGGTCGAGGAGTTTGTCGATCGAGAGTGTCTCAGTCGAAGACTTTGACCAAGTGGGAGGTTGAGTTAAATATGTTGCAACATTCATTTTCAACTCCCAACTACTTTTTCCCTTTAGTCTAACATCTATAGAGCTTGCTGGAAGGTCTATTCTCGGTTGAGAATATTGTCGACCGAGGGTGTCTCAGTCGAGACGTTTGTCGACAGAGAAAGTCCATGTTTTAATATGTTAAATCATTTACTAAGTGTGTGTGTCAATGTGTAATTGTAATTTAAATCTTAGGGGAGGATCTATCTAAGTGTTTTGAGTGGATGGGGAAGATCTAACGCTTGATTTACATGACATCTATGTACTTGTACATTATATACTTGTACAAGTTTTTACATTGAGTACAATCATGAAAATGATAAGCAATCTAAGCATGTTGATCTTCCAATTTATATAGATCTTCAACTATCCACTTCCTTATATGTTTGTTCCTGAAACATTAAAATAACAAGTTAGATCCAAAAGAATGAAATGTTTGTCATCATCAAAATAAAGGGTTTAATAATGTCCAATTTAGCCAACAATTATATCTTTTCAGACGTCTTGTATAATTCTATTACTAAATTAGCTTCAAAGTTAGAAATCTTTATGACACTTAAATCCATGGGTTACAACCAAGATTTTTTTGGTTATGTATGCCCTAAGAGATAATCATGTGATGATTGTAATGGCAAATCATGTAAAAACAATTTGTTTATTAGTGACAGGATACTTCCAATTTATTCTAGGTTTGCCAAACGGCCATTTTGGTTATTGCAACTTGCAAAAATTCCAAAATTGTTGCTAAAATTTGAGTTCTTCTGGTTCCTTCGACGTCCGCATAGATTGGCAACCATGACCCAAACCCACCTATAAATAGGGGGGGTATTCGGGCTTTCCAGAGAACAACATAGACAATTGAGAAATAGTTGCTCTAATAAAAGTTCTCCTCTATGGTTTTGGTAATCATGAGGGCCCAAGAAAGTTCTACCTTACTAGGGAGGCCCAAAAAAGGAAAGAGCAATTGAGATCATTTTCGTGGGAGAGAAAGTCAGTGACTATAACAGTGACAGAGAGGGGCAACTCCTTCCTGATTGTCTTAGTAGGACGACATGAGTTCTAGGTGGTCTGTGTGGACTACCATACAGGTGGTAGGTCATTGTCAACTACTAGGAAGACAACCTCAACCAATAGTCTGTGACAAGAAGAGTTGCTAAAGAAGACGACGTTCGTGGTTGTAGTCTGTGGTGCTAACCAGGAGGAGCAGCAATCAGACGAGTCCCAATGCAACCAGGATTCATAGTTGCACATCTATAATGACAAGGATTGTCGCTAGACATTCTCTAGGACTAGGTATATCCTCAAAACCATCCTTCCTGCATTATAATTATTGATGTGATTTATTGATTATGGGAATATGGTAGATAAAATTTTAAATTCTACTATCTTCTTAGTAGCCATATTTCCCTATAGTGGTATCAGAGGAAACATCAATATACTATATTATGGAATAATTGATATGATTGGATTTTGTTATTTTCATTATATTATTGCATGTAACACAAATAATATCTTGTCCAATCCAAACACCACGATAATCACAAACTAATATATATATATATATATATATATATATATATATATATATATATATATATATATATATATATATATATATATATATATATATATATATATATATATATATGCAATCTATAAGTGTCCCCCTAAACAAATTTCAAATGTTGGATGCGTAGAATGGTTATGGCCAATAATCCCTATCTGTGCATGGTTGTATGTGGTTTGTTTATCCTTTTTTCTCAGTCTGCATACTGAGCCTCTATATTATCTCCCCAATGTAAAGTTAATTCTCTTCTACCATTTTCCCCCTCGAATGTAACTTGAGGTTTCCATATAAACATGTAAAAGTATGATAGTTTGCTTTCTATTATGATGAAGATGAAGACATCCCAAAGATGCGTTGATCCTCTAAGATCCAGCCGATGCTGGACAAATAGACTAGATAATCCGTGAGATGGCCTAGCAACCGACTACTAAGTGAGCCGATCAGTTTAAGGGTTGAACTAATGAACCCAGATTGGAAACCATGGATCTTTATCAACAATAGGTTTTTGAATATCATGTGGAGATAGATGATGTAATTGCTTGTGGCTCCAAGGGATTACATTAGGACTGGCCATAACCATCTTTTTCATTTATTGCATAATTTGTTATGGGATATAACATGTATATGATACAAACTATATATTTATGATTTGATAAAGTATATGTTTATAGTTATAAATAAAAACTCACTCAATTAAAATATCAAGTTTTAGTTGCTTTTCAAAAGTGACACACATGAAAAGCTTGATCGACTATGTGTTGATTTCACCTCTGTGGGGTGTGCCATCTATCTCATGGAAGTGTGATGGTAATAATGTTGGTTCTGCCTCTGCGGGGTGCATTATTATCATGTCGGCTTTTGGGTCAGGCTTGAGTGGTGATTCTCAAAGCATTTCGGCCCAGAAGCATATAGGTGATCATGGAAAAGGGTTGTGCATATCATCTATCTAGAATTGCATATGATGCAATTGGTAAGAGTTGCCTACCTTGATGGTTGACTATGTTTGTGGTGTTTATTGGGCCACAATTGAATTATCTTGGTTCTGTCCCACTACAATATTGTATGTTGCAATATTCCAAATTGATATTGAGGGTTATCAATTTGAATAAAACAGTGGGAGAAATATTAATTAAAAACCTAATTAATATCGTCAAAATTTTCAAATCAAATCAAAAGTGGTTTTTGACAAATGTGAATTTTGTCTTGCAAAATCAAATGACGAACAAATCCTATTTTTGCGAGTAGTCTAGAAGAAGGACAAACTTGACAAGAGAAATTTCCATGTCTGGTTTTGGACTTTGAGAAGGGTTCTCAATGAAGAGTGCAAGATCTACATCCTTGACAAAATAGTGCCTAAAATATCTCCTCATGATGCACCTAGGGCACAAGTGGATGCTTATTTCAAGCATTCTAATGATGCCTTAGAGATAAAGTACCTTATGCTAAGCTGCATGAACTATGAGTTGCATAAGAAATGTGAGGACATGAGTGTTCTTCAGATGGTGACACATCTTAAGAAGGTAACACTTGGTATTGACATCCAAGAAAGGGATGTTATCTTAAAGGTGTTGGTTGAGTCAAAGTTGACAGAGGGAACCTCAGTAGAAGAACATGTGCTCAATATGATTGGACATGTATATCACCTTGAATAGTTGGGATTCACCTTTAACCTCAGTAGAAGAACATGTGCTCAATATGATTGAACATGTGCTCAATACTATGCCAAAATCATATAGCCACTTTATTGTATGTTATCATGTGAATAATTTGGCTGGACAGTTGTTAGAATTGCTAGACATGTTGATTCATGCTGAAGAAAAAGTAAAGAAGGACAAGCCCGTGATGGTGATCAGTGGGGTTGAGTCCAAGGATCAAAGAAAGATCGAGAAGATTTATGTGGTCAAGCCTAAGTTCAATTCTGCAACACTTAAGATAAGGAAAAAGAAAATTACAAGAGGAACTCATCCTTTGTACTTGAAGGCTTTTAGGAAGCAGAAGATAGGGATGGTGATCTCCACATCAGGTATATATGATATTGAGATAAATATATCTACTTCATCAACTTGGGTATTATATACCAGATGTGGATCCCACATATGTTCTCATATGTAAGATCTGAAAGGAAGTAGTCCTTTTGGGAAAAGGTGAGGTGGAACAATGAGTTGCTAATGCCACAAGTGTTGCAGCCAGCGTAGTTGGAACCTATAGTATATCTCTTCCCATGGGGCTTGTAATAGAGTTAAAGAACTACAATTATGTACATGATATAAATAGAAATATCATTTATGTATCTTCTTTAGACAGGGATGCATTTGAATTCCACATTAAAAGTGGTTGATATTCTATTTCAAAAGATGGGATCTTCTATGGAAGTTCCCCTATGTCTTATAGTTTTTATTTATTAGATCTAATGGTAGATGCATATAATGTTAATACCAAATGACTAAAACTCAACAAATCAAACAAAACATACCTTTGGCATTGTCATCTAGGGCACATAAATCAGAATCACATATCTACACTCCATAAAGACGGTTATCTAGACTCTATTGATTTTGAAACCGTAAAGACATGTGAATCTTGTTTGACGGGAATGATGGCTAAGACCCTTTCATTGGTAAAACTAAAAGGGCTACTGATCTATTAGGACTCATACATAGTAATGTATGTAGACCTTTTACAACAACCGCTAGAGGTGGGTATCATTACTTCATCACTTTTACTGATGACTTCACTAGGTATGGTTATGTTTACTTGATGAAACATAAGTCAAAAACTCTTGTAAAGTTTAAGGAGTTTATGAATAAAGTTCAAAACCACCTTAATAAAAGTATTAAGGAACTTCTTTCTAACTGAGGTGGAGAATACTTAAACCAAAAGTTTGAGGACCTTCTTAGAGCCTGTGGGATTGTATCCTGGTGGACTTTTCTTGGAACACCTTAGTATAATAGTGTATCCAAAAGAAGGAATCACACATTATAGCTATGGTGTGATCGATTATGAGTTTAGCTGAGCTATCAACAAGCTTTTGGGGACATTCTCTACTAACCACCACATGTACAGTAAACTGAGTACCATCTAAATCGGTTAAAAAGACACCATATGAGATATGGAATGGGAGGCATCCCAATATGTCTTTTGTGATGATTTGGCAATGTGAAGCTTATGTCAAGAAAATGTTTCCTGATAAGCTTGTTCCTAAATCTAATAAATGTTATTTTGATGGATATCCTATGGAACCTAGAAGATATTACTTTTATTCCCAATCTTACAACAAAGTGTTTATTTCCAGGGATGTTGCATTCCTTAAGATGGACTTCATTTCTAGAGGAATCAGTGGGAGAGAAGTGGAACTTGAAGAAGTTCGAGATCAACAAGAAAACATTAAAATAATAGATGAACAAGAGGAACAAAGTGATTCATAAAGTGTTGTGAAATCTCAAACTCCCCAAGTAACATAGGAACCTTGTAGATATAACATGACACAACTTGAGCCTAAAAGATTTGGATACATTGTAACTCAAGAAGGAAGTGAATTGGTTAGAGATGATGAGCCAATTTCCTATCAGGATGCTATAGAGGGACCAGAGTATGAGAAATGGCTTGAGGCCATGAGATTTGAAATGGAATCCATGTATACCAGTGGACTTTGGTGGATCCACCTAAATGGGTAAAACCCATAGGGTGCAATTGGGTCTTCAAGAAGTAGATCGACATGGATGGTAATATACAAACCTTTAAGGGTAAATTGGTTGCAAAGGGTTTCAGACAAGTTCAAGGTGTCGACTATGATGAAACCTTTACTCCAGTGGCCATGGTTAAGTCCATCAGGATCATGCTTGCCATTGCAGCTTATCATGACAACAAATTTTTCATACGGATGTTAAAACAACATTCCTTAATGGGAATTTACTCGAGGATGTGTACAAGACATAGCCTCGGGGTTTTATAAATCCAAAGGATGAAAATAAAGTTTGTAAGGTACAAAGTTCAATCTATGGATTGAATCAAGCATCCCGGAGATGGAATCTTCATTTTGATGAGACAATTAAAGGGTTTGTCTTTTTCCAAAATGAAGATGAACCTTGTGTGTACAAGAAGGTTAATGGGAGCGTAGTGACATTCTTCATATTGTAAGTAGATGACATGATATTGATGGGGAATGACATCCCTACTTTTCAAAAAGTACAGACATGGCTTAAAAATACACTCTCTATGAAAGACTTGGGAGAAACATCTTACATCTGGGGATAAAGATCTATAGAGATAGGTCTTGAAGGCTTCTTGGACTAAGTCATAGCACATACATTGAATAAGTGTTGAAGCAGTTCAACATGGAGAACACAAAGAGAGGAAACCTGCCTATGGTCATGGTGTCCCCATCTCTAGAGATCAATGTCCCAGTTCTTGTGAAGAAAGGGAAGCATGAATGTGATTCCATATGCCTCAAAAATTGGATCAGTCATGTATGTAATGTTATGTACCCATCCATATGTCTCATATGCTTTGAGCATGATGAGTAGATATCAATCAGATCTAGGTGATACTCATTGAATAGTCGTGAACAAAATCATCAAGTACTTGAGAAGGATGAAGGATCAGTTCTTGGTTTATGATAGAGAGGAAGACTTGGTGGTAAAAGGTTACATTGATGAAAGCTTCCAGACTGATCAACTTGATTACAAGTTGCAATCCAAATTCGTGTTCTACCTCAACACTAGAGTTGTGAGCTGGAAGAGTTCTAAGAAAGAAATAGTTGTTGATTCTACAACATAGGTTGAGTATATTGTTGCATCGAGTGCAACAAAGGAGGTTGTATGGATCAATAAGTTCATCATAGAACTTGGGGCCGTTCCAAGCATCAGTGAGGCAATCGAGCTATTTTCTAACAATAATGGAGCTATTTTGAAGGCTAAGGAACCCAGATTGCATCAACACTCAAAACATAAACAATGGTTGTTCCATCTCATACGAGTGATCAGAAGCATGGAGATGTAAAGATTTGCAAAGTACCAACTGAAACCAATGTTGTTGATCCCTTGACAAAAGAATGATGGTCATGTTAGATCACTTGGAATACAATTCATTAGTGATTGGCTCTAAGTGCAACTTGGCATCTATTGGTTATGTATAACTTGAGAGCCAATCATGTGATGATTATAATGGCATATCATGTAAAAGTGATTTGATTATTAATGAAAGGAAAGCTTCCAATTTATTCTATTTAATTCAGTTATATGATAATGTTTTAACCTTGTAAACGTCCAGGGAATCATATTACTCAATGATGTATATACTCAAGTTACTCACCGTGTGGATGAGATCATAGGATGCAAATATTATATATAGATATTCTAATTATGTCCCTGATCGGTTGATATTATGGAAGGTTGATTGACAACAATGACACATAAGATCAAAGTGTAAATTTTTTGATGACTAAATCTAATTAGTCATGATATGGTGATATCAAACCAAGCAAATAGATACATGTTAGAGAATAGTGTATGAGACAGACACCCCATGAAATTTACACATGGAAGCCATCTTCATGGAAGTCATAGTCAGGACTCACAGTGATGGTGGTGGTTGTTGGTATTATACCTAAAATCACTACACTCATCACATGTCGTTGGGTACACTTTGACATCATCAAATACAGTCCTGAAACATGGATTGTTATAACAGTGATGATTGGGATACTTTGATGCATGAGGATTGAGTGTGAGTGATAGATATGGGATTAGTCCGTCCTATCGGAGTGTGATGTCCTAGGCCTCTTGATTAGCGAGACTGAGAAAAGCATGGCCATGCGAATGTGAGTCAATATGTGATATTGAGCTTACATATATCTCAGATAGTCTACTCTTGGTTAAAGAAACAAAATTGAATAATAATGAGGGTGAGTGCTCCATGCCTCTAGTTCAATTTGGACATTAGTGACAAAGGCACCATACAAACACTACAACACCATACATAGATTTCAGTATGAAGTTGTTCCCCAACTTCTCCATTTACTTGGGTAGCAATGATGTGTGACTAGGCACCACTCATTGCTTGTGATGTCATAAGTTGCTATGGAGATTCACTACCAATGTAATATGGGACCTATAGGGTCACAGACATAGGTCTGGACTTAGAAGAGGAGTTTAGATCTTGAATGACAGTTGAATTAAGTACTAAAGTGTTTAGGTATTTGATGCAAGAAAAAAATAGGCTGTAAACACAAACAAACACCCATCTCAAGTGTTGAGACAGTCGTCTACAAGTGCCGAACAACCGTCTCAAGAGTTGAGATAGGCGTCAGGGTG
Source organism: Alisma plantago-aquatica (assembly GCA_963693085.1). Lineage (NCBI taxonomy): Eukaryota > Viridiplantae > Streptophyta > Magnoliopsida > Alismatales > Alismataceae > Alisma > Alisma plantago-aquatica. Next base: position 1,489,929,589 of record OY856409.1, read on the forward strand.
TCAGACCTATTTTTTGTTGAATTTGTCTATGGAACGAACTGACCCAACTAAACTAGCTCAACTCAGGTTACCAGACGATCATTTGGGTAAGCAAGACAACCATCTCACATGTGCTAGATGGTCCAATTCCATCAGGAAATGTTCTAGATGTTTTCCTATTCATTTTGCTTGAGCTAAACTCATTTCATAAGGAAATCATTGTCTAAAATTGATAGAAATTTATTTTCCAAATTTGTGTACAATTGGAAAACTATGAAATGACTATCTCGCAGTGTGAGACGACCATCTGGGTTTTCTAAATGGCCATTTTGGATGTCACAGGTTGCAAAAATTCCTGAATTGTTGTGAAAAATTGAGTTCTTTTGTCCCTTCCACTCCCGCATAGACTGGGAACCTAGACCCAAACTCCACCTATAAATAGAGGGGGTATTGGGGCTTCCTAGAGCTCAAAACAAACAATTGAGAAATAATTTCTTTGACAAGCATTGTCCTATCTCATCATGGTAACCGTGAGAGCCCGAGCAAGTTCTACCAGACTACAAAGGAACATGAAGGGACAAAGAAGTTGAGATCATTGTCGTGAGAGAGGAAGTCGGTGACTAGTACACTGACAGAGAGGGACGACTCCTTACCGATTGTCTTAGTAGGATGACAAGAGTTATAGGAAGTCTGTGTGGACAACGATAGAGGTAGGAGGTCGTTGTCTTCCTCTAGGAGGACAACCTCAACTAGTAGTCCATGACAAGAGAAGCTACTGAAGAATATGACATTTGTGGTTGTAGTCCGCGACACTGACCAGGAGGAGCAGTAGTTAGATGAGTCCCAGTGCAACTAGGATTTAGAGTTGCACATCTATGGAGACAAGGATTTGTTGGTATGTATGCCCATAGAGCAAGTCATATGATGATTGTAATGGGATACTTTGTAAATGATTTGAATAATAATAAAGGCAATTTCCAATCTATATGTTTAAACTGTTTCTGAGATGATGGTGTAACATGATAGATGTCTAAAGATTGTTTTACTCAATGACGTATGCTTTTAGGTTAAGGACCTAAACGATGAGATCATACGGATGTTAAGAGTATACATTCTTGTATAGTCCCTAGTCGGTTGTTATTGTGGAAATAACCACAGACATCAATAACACTAAAGACTAGATTGTGTGTTGGTTGATGACAGAATCTCATTAGTCATGATATGGTGATATCAAACCAAGCACATAGGTACTTGTTAGAGAACAAGGTACCGGACAGACCCACCGTGAGAGTGACACATGGAACCATGACATGGTAGTCACAGTCGGCTCTCACAGTGATGGTGGTGAGTGTGATTCTTAGACCTGAAATCACTGCACTCAACACATGTCGTTGGGTACACTTTGACATCATCAAACGCAATCCTGAAACATGGGTTGTTATAAAGGTGATGATTGGGTGGCTTTGACACATGGGGCTTTTGAGGGGTGAGTGATAGATATGGGATTTGTCCCTCCTAAGGGAGTTTGATATCCTTGGCCACTTGATGAGTAGGATTGAGAAAGGCATGCGCATGCACGTGTGAATCAATATGTGATATTGATGTCATACACATCTCACTCGGTCTACTCTGAGATCAAGGAAATGAATGAACATTGACAGGATGACTGTTCCATGCCTCGAGTTCATTCTGGATATCAGTGACAAAGGAATTATACATTCATTGTAACACCATTCACGGATTGTTGGATGAAAGTTGTTCTCCAACTTTCTACTTTCACTTGGGTAGCAATGATGTGTGACTAGGCACCGCTCTTTGCTTGTGAAGTCATAAGTGTTATGGACTTTCACTGCCAACGTGAAATGGACCTGCAGGGTCACACACATAGGATTTAACCTGGAAGAGGAGTTTTGTCCACAAGCAATGTTTAGATTGATTACTAAAGTGTTTAGTAGTTCAATTAAACACTCAATTAATTGATAACTCAATATCATAATGTTCAAGGTGTTGGACGCATTGATTGGAGTATCGGATTGGTTGAAATCGCATTTGACTGATTCTGCACAATCTGCATTCCCAACCTATCGGTTCATGTGATGAACCGGTCGGCTGAGGTTGCTGAACCGGTCGGCTCAATTATTGAACCGATCGGCTCATGCACAGAGTGAAACGACCGGTTCAAGTGTTGAACCGATCGGTTCAACTGGTGCAATCGAGCAACTTGGGAAAGTAGGAATGGTGAGAATTTTCCTTTCGTTTCAAATTTCCCAATTCGATTGGGAATAATATTTGCATTCGATACCAATTGGGAAAGAAACAAGGAAAGTCAATTGGGAACCAACCTGGAACCCCAACCGACCGGTTCATGAGTGAACCGATCAGTTCAAGGGTCCCAAACGATCGGTTCAGTGGTGAACTGATCGGTTCAGGTCCCCAACCGACCGGTTCACTTGTGAACCGATCGGTTCAGGTTGCGAGATGGTTGCTTTTTGTGGAAAATCCCGAACCCTTCTACTCCTGCTTTAGTCTCGTATTGCCGGCCACAGAGAACCCTGTCCCATGACCCGCCTATATATATAGGGGTATTGGGGGCTTCTCAGAGTACGACTCAGTGCAAGTTGATTGCTCTGCAAAGTTGTCGTTCTCTCTGGTTTTGGTAACTGAGAGAGAGAGCCCGAGCAAGTGCTTCCCGTAAAGGGAGGTGCAGCAAGGGAAGGACAACTGCAGTTACAATTGACAGCAGGAGAGTGTGTTGGCGACTAGTACATCAACAGGAGGGTGCGACTCCTTCCACTTCCTTGTGGGACAAGGAGAGTGGAGTTCCGGGTGGTCCGTGTGGACTACTTCAGAGGCGGGAGGTCACTGCCGCTCAGGAGGAAAACTGTCATCCGAAAGTCCGGTAGGAGGAGGAGTCTTCAGTCCCGGTGCGGCCAGGAGCTGCACAGACACCGTCCAAGACCGGAGGTGAAGACCGTGCAAGGCGCGTGGTATTGTCGCCGAGCAAGCCTCAGGACAAGGTATGATTCACAAACCATCTTTCCTATTATATATATGTTGACGCGATTCCTTTTGTTCCGGGTTTGGGGAGAAATTTTTTTTGTTTCCGTTGCTTCTCTGCCTCCTTTAAAACCCAACAGTGGTATCAGAGACAGGTCAACCGCTCTATATTTTAGGATTATCGATATGATCGATTTTGGTTTGTCGCCTTTATTTATTGCATGCAATGCGAATAATATCGGCTTTATACATGTCCAATCCACAAATCCCTAATATACATATATGATATGTAATATTAATGCACTCAATACGCGTCGCCCTTAAACGAGTTTTGTGGTGGATGTGTAGCATTATTATGGCCTATAAACCCCTATATCTGTGTATGGTTGTTTGTATGGTTGCTTGCATCTCGGTCTGCGCACCGATTCCCTTTCTCATATTCCTGATGTAACTCGAAATAATTTGAGAATTCTTTTCCTACCTTTGCTCCCCCCGAATGTAACTCGGGGTTTCTCAATTCAATTGTAAATAGGATAGATTTTATTTCTTGTTATGTCAAAGAACGGAGGACAACCTGAAGACGATCGGTTCAAGGAGTAAACCGATCGGTTGGTGATCCAGACGGCCGGTTCGAGGAACAAGATGAGCAGGTGGCGACCTGAGGAGATGCACGATGACCGGTGAACCGATCGGCTGGAGGCGCCAGTCGATCGGCTGGTGGCACCCGAACAACCTACCTGATGGCGAGCCGATCAGTCATGGAGATGAGCTGATCAAACCCAGAAAGACAGGCACAGATTTCATCTTGTACAGGTTGCATGTGATGTAGACCTAGATGACTGTGATTCCTCTTGGCTCGAGGAATCACAAATAGGATGGCCATAATCATTGCTTTTTATCGTTTATGCATGTTTTCTGTGGGATATAGCATGTATATGATACGTACTATATATTGTGGTGATTGGATATGTATATGTATATAAAACAAAATCCCTCATTAAATATTAAGTTTTAGATGCCTTCCAAATGCGACACACATGAAAAGCTTGATCGACCAAGTGTGGGCACGCCCAAGCGTGGTGCACCGTCTATCTCGTGGAAGCGTGAAGGATGAATATGTGGGTCTGCCCAAGCAGGGTGCATGTTCATCGTGTTGGCTTTGGGTTGGACTTAACAAGGTGACCTAGATAGGATCTAGCGCCTTGAGGCATGGAGATGATCATTGCAAGGAGTTGCATATGACATCTTTCAAGAGTTGCATATGATGCAATTGGCAAGAGTTGCCTACCTGGAAGATCTGAGTTGTGGGTGACATCCCAAGCTGGTCCATGGCTCAGAGGATTTCAGGATCTTGACCCACTAGAAGATTGTACGCTGCAATCTTCCGAATTGATGGTGAGGGCTATCAATTTGAGTCAAAATAGTGGGAGCGGTAATTAATTAAAGGCCTAATTAACTATCGTCAAATTTTATTCAAATCAAATCAAAAAGGTTTTGACAAATGCAAATTTTATCTTGTAGAATGGCAAAAGAATCATCTTTTAAAATGGGCAAATTAATTGAGAATAAATTCCATAACTGGTTGAGGACTGTGAGAAGTGTTCTGCACAATCCAGATATACCAGGAGCCTTAGAATCCACTCTATGTACGCTTAATGTGTTGGTGAAGAAGAAAGTAGGTAAAGGAGAGAAGTGTTCTCTCGCCAAACCAATTTCTTCAACATGGAGAGGATGGAAGGGACAATGGAAGAAGAAGTCGGAGATAGAGATCTCTACTTCTGGTGTATACGTGATAGAGATTAACTTTACTACTTCTTCATCATGGGTACTTGATACCGGATGCGGATCTCACATTTGTTCAAATGTGAAGGATCTTAAGAGAAGTAGGCCTTTGGGGAAAGGCGAGGTTGAACTACGTGTTGCTAATGGGGCAAGAGTTGCCGCCAGTGCCGTAGGAACCTATGAGTTAACTCTACCTAGTGGGCTAATAATAGAGTTGAAGAACTGCTATTATGTACCTGCCATAAATAGGGATATCATTTCCGTCTCTTGTTTGGACAAAGATGGATTTGAATTTCTTATTAAGAATGGAAAATGTTCCATTTCTAAAGATGGGATCTTTTATGGTAGTGCCCCTATGTCTTATGGTCTATACTTGATAGACTTGGAGACAAGTGTTTACAACGTAAACACCAAAAAGCAAAAACTCAACAACTCAAACGAAACATATCTCTGGCATTGTCGTCTAGGGCACATAAATGAGAAGCGCATTTCTAGACTCCATAAAGATGGTTATCTAGACTCTTTTGATTATGAATCAATAGAGACATGTGAATCTTGTTTGTTGGGGAAGATGACCAAGACTCCCTTTTCAGGTAAAGGTGAGAGAGCTAGTGATCTATTAGGACTCATACATACTGATGTATGTGGGCCTTTTAGAACTAATGCCAGAAATGGGTATCAGTACTTCATTACCTTTACTGATGGTTTCAGTAGGTATGGCTATGTGTACCTGATGAAACATAAGTCAGAAACCCTTGAAAGGTTCAAGGATTTCATGAATGAAGTACATAACCAGCTTGGTAAAAGTATTAAGGCACTTCGTTCCGATCGAGGTGGAGAATACTTGAGCCAGGACTTTGAGGACCTTCTGCGAGCCCGTGGTATTGTATCACAATGGACTCTGCCTGGAACACCACAGCATAATGGTGTGTCTGAAAGAAGGAATCGCACATTGTTAGATATGGTGCGATCAATGATGAGTATTGCTGATCTTCCGATTTCCTTCTGGGGTCATGCTCTTGAAACCGCCGCGTTTACTCTTAACCGTGTGCCATCTAAATCGGTTCAAAAGACACCATATGAGATATGGACTGGGAAGCGTCCCGATTTGTCTTTTCTGAAGATTTGGGGTTGTGAGGCTTACGTTAGGAAAATGTTTCCTGATAAGCTTGGACCCAAATCCGATAAGTGTTATTTTGTTGGATACCCCAAGGAAACGAGGGGATACTATTTATACCACCCTACTGACAACAAAGTGTTTGTTGCCAGGACAGCTGTGTTCCTAGAGAAGGAATTTATTTCCAAAGGAAATAGTGAGAGGAAAGTAGAGCTTGAAGTGGTTCAAGCCCAACAAGAAAACATTGAACCGGTAGATGTGCCAGAGGAAAATGGAGATTCACAAGGTGTTGTGGAATCTCAGTCTCCTCAGGTAACACAAGGACCTCGTAGATCTAGTAGGACTCGGCTTGAACCTGAGAGGTTTGGATACCTTGTAACTCAGGAAGGTGGAGAGTTGATCATAGATGATGATCGAACTACCTACATAGAGGCTATGGAGGGACCAAATTATGAGAAATGGCTAGAAGCCATGAGATCCGAGATGGAATCCATGTATTCCAACAAAGTATGGACTTTGGTGGAACCACCCGAAGGGGTAAAACCCATAGGGTGCAAGTGGGTCTTCAAGAAAAAGACCGACATGGATGGCCATGTGCAAACTTATAAAGGTAGATTGGTTGCAAAGGGTTTTCGACAAATTCAAGGTGTTGACTATGACGAAACCTTTTCTCCAGTTGCCATGATTAAGTCCATCAGGATCATGCTAGCTATTGCAACTTATTATGACTATGAGATTTGGCAGATGGATGTTAAAACTGCATTCCTTAACGGGAATATTCATGAGGATGTGTACATGACACAGCCTGAAGGGTTTTTAAATCCAAAGAATGCCAATAAAGTCTGTAAACTGCAAAGGTCAATCTATGGATTGAAGCAAGCATCTCGGAGTTGGAATCTTCGATTTGATGAAGAAGTCAAAGTGTTTGGCTTTATTCAAAATGAAGATGAACCTTGTGTGTACAAGAAGGTTAGTGGGAGCTCGACCACATTTCTCATATTGTATGTGGATGACATACTTTTGATAGGGAATGATGTCTTAGCCTTAGAGAAGGTAAAGACTTGGCTTGGGAAAACTTTCTCAATGAAGGACTTAGGAGAAGCATCCTATATTCTAGGAATTAAGATCTATAGAGATAGATATAGAAGGCTTCTCGGACTAAGTCAGAGCACGTACATTGACAAGGTGCTGAAGCGGTTCAGCATGGAGAACTCAAAGAGAGGCAACATCCCTATGCTACATGGAGTTACCGTCTCTAGAGCTCAATATCCCCAATCTTGTGAAGAGAGGGAGCGTATGAATGGGATCCCATATGCATCAGCCATCGGATCCATCATGTACGCTATGTTGTGCACACACCCAGATGTCTCGTATGCTCTCAGCATGACGAGAAGGTACCAGTCAAATCCCGGGGATGCTCACTGGACAGCCGTGAAGAACATCCTCAAGTACTTGCGAAGGACTAAGGATCAGTTTCTTGTGTACGACGGCGAGGAAGAGTTGGTTGTAAAGGGTTACACCGATGCAAGCTTCCAAACCGATAAAGATGATTACAGATCACAGTCAGGATTTGTGTTTTGCCTTAATAATGGAGCTGTGAGCTGGAAGAGTTCCAAGCAAGAAACAGTTGCCGATTCTACTACAAAGGCCGAGTATATTGCTGTTTCGCATGCAGCAAAGGAGGTTGTGTGGATCAGGAAGTTCATTTCTGAACTTGGTGTAGTTCCCAGTAGCTGTGATGCAATTGAGCTTTATTGTGACAATAATGGAGCTATTGCACAAGCTAAGGAGCCCAGATCACATCAGCGGTCCAAGCACATACTGCGGCGCTTCCATCTCATACGAGAGATCGTACAGCGAGGAGATGTGAAGATTTGCAAAGTACCAACTGAAGACAACATAGCTGATCCACTGACTAAGACCCTTTCTCAGCAGAAGCATGATGGTCATGCTAGGTCACAAGGACTGCGTTTCCTTGGTGACTGGCTCTAAGTGCAAGTGGGAGTTTGTTGGTATGTATGCCCATAGAGCAAGTCATATGATGATCGTAATGGGATACTTTGTAAATGATTTGAATAATAATAAAGGCAATTTCCAATCTATATGTTTAAACTGTTTCTGAGATGATGGTGTAACATGATAGATGTCTAAAGATTGTTTTACTCAATGACGTATGCTTTTAGGTTAAGGACCTAAACGATGAGATCATACATATGTTAAGAGTATACATTCTTGTATAGTCCCTAGTCAGTTGTTATTGTGGAAATAACCATAGACATCAATAACACTAAAGACTAGATTGTGTGTTGGTTGATGACAGAATCTCATTAGTCATGATATGGTGATATCAAACCAAGCACATAGGTACTTGTTAGAGAACAAGGTACCGGACAGACCCACCGTGAGAGTGACACATGGAACCATGACATGGTAGTCACAGTCAGCTCTCACAGTGATGGTGGTGAGTGTGATTCTTAGACCTGAAATCACTGCACTCAACACATGTCGTTGGGTACAATTTGACATCATCAAACGCAATCCTGAAACATGGGTTGTTATAAAGGTGATGATTGGGTGGCTTTGACACATGGGGCTTTTGAGGGGTGAGTGATAGATATGGGATTTGTCCCTCCTAAGGGAGTTTGATATCCTTGGCCACTTGATGAGTAGGATTGAGAAAGGCATGCGCATGCACGTGTGAATCAATATGTGATATTGATGTCATACACATCTCACTCGGTCTACTCTGAGATCAAGGAAATGAATGAACATTGACAGGATGACTGTTCCATGCCTCGAGTTCATTCTGGATATCAGTGACAAAGGAATTATACATTCATTGTAACACCATTCACGGATTGTAGGATGAAAGTTGTTCTCCAACTTTCTACTTTCACTTGGGTAGCAATGATGTGTGACTAGGCACCGCTCTTTGCTTGTGAAGTCATAAGTGTTATGGACTTTCACTGCCAACGTGAAATGGACCTGCAGGGTCACACACATAGGATTTAACTTGGAAGAGGAGTTTTGTCCACAAGCAATGTTTAGATTGATTACTAAAGTGTTTAGTAGTTCAATTAAACACTCAATTAATCGATAGCTCAATATCATAATGTTCAAGGTGTTGGACGCATTGATTGGAGTATCGGATTGGTTGAAATCGCATTTGACTGATTCTGCACAATCTGCATTCCCAACCTATCGGTTCATGTGATGAACCGGTCGACTGAGGTTGTTGAACCGGTCGGCTCAATTATTGAACCGATCGGCTCATGCACAGAGTGAAACGACCGGTTCAAGTGTTGAACCGATCAGTTCAACTGGTGCAATCGAGCAACTTGGGAAAGTAGGATTGGTGAGAATTTTCCTTTCGTTTCAAATTGCCCAATTCGATTGGGAATAATATTGGTATTCGATACCAATTGGGAAAGAAACAAGGAAAGTCAATCGGGAACCAACCTGGAACCCCAACCGACCGGTTCATGAGTGAACCGATCAGTTCAAGGGTCCCAAATGATCGGTTCAGTGGTGAACCGATCGGTTCAGTGGTGAACCGATCGGTTCAGGTCCCCAACCGACCGGTTCACTTGTGAACCGATCGGTTCAGGTTGCGAGATGGTTGCTTTTTGTGGAAAATCCTGAACCCTTCTACTCCTGCTTTAGTCCCGTATTGCCGGGCACAGAGAACCCTGTCCCATGACCCGCCTATATATATAGGGGTATTGGGGGCTTCTTAGAGTACGACTCAGTGCAAGTTGATTGCTCTGCAAAGTTGTCGTTCTCTCTGGTTTTGGTAACCGAGAGAGAGAGCCCGAGCAAGTGCTTCCCGTAAAGGGAGGTGCAGCAAGGGAAGGACAACTGCAGTTACAATTGACAGCAGGAGAGTGTGTTGGCGACTAGTACGTCAACAGGAGGGTGCGACTCCTTCCACTTCCTTGTGGGACAAGGAGAGTGGAGTTTCGGGTGGTCCGTGTGGACTACTTCAGAGGCGGGAGGTCACTGCCGCTCAGGAGGACAACTGTCATCCGACAGTCCGGTAGGAGGAGGAGTCTTCAGTCCCGGTGCGGCCAGGAGCTACACAGACACCGTCCCAGACCGGAGGTGAAGACCGTGCAAGGCGCGTGGTATTGTCGTCGAGCAAGCCTCGGGACAAGGTATGATTCACAAACCATCTTTCCTATTATATAGATGTTGACGCGATTCCTTTTGTTCCGGGTTTGGGGAGAAATGTTTTTTGTTTCCGCTGCTTCTCTGCCTCCTTTAAAACCCAACAGTGGTATCAGAGACAAGTCAACCGCTCTATATTTTAGGATTATCGATATGATTGATTTTGGTTTGTCGCCTTTATTTATTGCATGCGATGCGAATAATATCGGCTTTATACATGTCCAATCCACAAATCCCTAATATACATATATGATATGTAATATTAATGCACTCGATACGCGTCGCCCTTAAACGAGTTTTGTGGTGGATGTGTAGCATGATTATGGCCTATAAACCCCTATATCTGTGTATGGTTGTTTGTATGGTTGCTTGTATCTCGGTCTGCGCACCGATTCCCTTTCTCATATTCCTGATGTAACTCGAAATAATTCGAGAATTCTTTTCCTACCTTTGCTCCCCCCGAATGTAACTTGGGGTTTCTCAATTCAATTGTAAATAGGATAGATTTTATTTCTTGTTATGTCAAAGAACGGCAGACAACCTAAAGACGATCGGTTCAAGGAGTGAACCGATCAGTTGGTGATCCAGACGGCCGGTTCGAGGAAGAAGATGAGCAGGTGGCGACCTGAGGAGATGCACGATGACCGGTGAACCGATCGGCTGGAGGCCCCAGTTGATCGGCTGGTGGCACCCGAACAACCTACCTGATGGCGAGCCGATCAGTCATGGAGATGAGCTGATCAAACCCAGAAAGACAGGCATAGATTTCATCTTGTACAGGTTGCATGTGATGTAGACCTAGATGACCGTGATTTCTCTTGGCTCGAGGAATCACAAATAGGATGCCCATAATCATTGTTTTTTATCGTTTATGCATGTTTTCTGTGGGATATAGCATGTATATGATATGTACTATATATTGTGGTGATTGGATATGTATATGTATATAAAACAAAATCCCTCATTAAATATTAAGTTTTAGATGCCTTCCAAATGCGACACACGTGAAAAGCTTGATCGACCAAGTGTGGGCACGCCCAAGCGTGGTGCACCGTCTATCTCGTGGAAGCGTGAAGGATGAATATGTGGGTCTGCCCAAGCATGGTGCATGTTCATCGTGTTGGCTTTGGGTTGGACTTAACAAGGTGACCTAGATAGGATCTAGCGCCTTGAGGCATGGAGATGATCATTGCAAGGAGTTGCATATGAAATCTTTCAAGAGTTGCATATGATGCAATTGGCAAGAGTTGCCTACCTGGAAGATCTGAGTTGTGGGTGACAGCCCAAGCTGGTCCATGGCTCAGAGGATTTCAGGATCTTGACCCACTAGAAGATTGTACGCTGCAATCTTCCGAATTGATGGTGAGGGCTATCAATTTGAGTCAAAATAGTGGGAGCGGTAATTAATTAAAGGCCTAATTAACTATCGTCAAATTTTATTCAAATCAAATCAAAAAGGTTTTGACAAATGCAAATTTTATCTTGTAGAATGGCAAAAGAATCATCTTTTAAAATGGGCAAATTAATTGAGAATAAATTCCATAACTGGTTGAGGACTGTGAGAAGTGTTCTGCACAATCCAGATATACCAGGAGCCTTAGAATCCACTCTATGTACGCTTAATGCGTTGGTGAAGAAGAAAGTAGGTAAAAGAGAGAAGTGTTCTCTCGCCAAACCAATTTCTTCTACATGGAGAGGATGGAAGGGACAATGGAAGAAAAAGTCAGAGATAGAGATCTCTACTTCTGGTGTATACGTGTTAGAGATTAACTTTACTACTTCTTCGTCATGGGTACTTGATACCGGATGCGGATCTCACATTTGTTCAAATGTGAAGGATCTTAAGAGAAGTAGGCCTTTGGGGAAAGGCGAGGTTGAACTACGTGTTGCTAATGGGGCAAGAGTTGCCTCCAGTTCCGTAGGAACCTATGAGTTAACTTTACCTAGTGGGCTAATAATAGAGTTGAAGAACTGCTATTATCTACCTGCCATAAATAGGAATATCATTTCCGTCTCTTGTTTGGACAAAGATGGATTTGAATTTCTTATTAAGAATGGAAAATGTTCCATTTCTAAAGATGGGATCTTTTATGGCAGTGCCCCTATGTCTTATGGTCTATACTTGATAGACTTGGAGACAAGTGTTTACAACGTAAACACCAAAAAGCAAAAACTCAACAACTCAAACGAAACATATCTCTGGCATTGTCGTCTAGGGCACATAAATGAGAAGCGCATTTCTAGACTCCATAAAGATGGTTATCTAGACTCTTTTGATTATGAATCAATAGAGACATGTGAATCTTGTTTGTTGGGCAAGATGACCAAGACTCCCTTTTCAGGTAAAGGTGAGAGAGCTAGTGATCTATTAGGACTCATACATACTGATGTATGTGGGCCTTTTAGAACTAATGCCAGAAATGGGTATCAATACTTCATTACCTTACTGATGATTTCAGTAGGTATGGCTATGTGTACCTGATGAAACATAAGTCAGAAACCCTTGAAAGGTTCAAGGATTTCATGAATGAAGTATAGAACCAGCTTGGTAAAAGTATTAAGGCACTTCGTTCCGATCGAGGTGGAGAATACTTGAGCCGATCGAGGTGGAGAATACTTGAGCCAGGACTTTGAGGACCTTCTGCGAGCCTGTGGTATTGTATCACAATGGACTCCGCCTGGAACACCACAGCATAATGGTGTGTCTGAAAGAAGGAATCACACATTGTTAGATATGGTGCGATCAATGATGAGTTTTGCTGATCTTCCGATTTCCTTCTGGGGTCATGCTATTGAAACCGCCGCGTTTATTCTTAACCGTGTGCCATCTAAATCGGTTCAAAAGACACCATATGAGATATGGATTGGGAAGCGTCCCGATTTGTCTTTTCTGAAGATTTGGGGTTGTGAGGCTTACGTTAGGAAAATGTTTCCTGATAAGCTTGGACCCAAATCCGATAAGTGTTATTTTGTTGGATACCCCAAGGAAATGAGGGGATACTATTTATACCACCCTACTGACAACAAAGTGTTTGTTGCCAGGACAGCTGTGTTCCTAGAGAAGGAATTTATTTCCAAAGGAAATAGTGGGAGGAAAGTAGAGCTTGAAGAGGTTCAAGCCCAACAAGAAAACATTGAACCGATAGATGTGCCAGAGGAAAATGGAGATTCACAAGGTGTTGTGGAATCTCAGTCTCCTCAGGTAACACAAGGACCTCGTAGATCTAGTAGGACTCGCCTTGAACCTGAGAGGTTTGAATACCTTGTAACTCAGGAAGGTGGAGAGTTGATCATAGATGATGATCCAACTACCTACGTAGAGGCTATGGAGGGACCAAATTCTGAGAAATGGCTAGAAGCCATGAGATCTGAGATGGAATCCATGTATTCCAACAAAGTATGGACTTTGGTGGAACCACCCGAAGGGGTAAAACCCATAGGGTGCAAGTGGGTCTTCAAGAAAAAGACCGACATGGATGGCAATGTGAAAACTTATAAAGGTAGATTGGTTGCAAAGGGTTTTCGACAAATTCAAGGTGTTGACTATGACGAAACCTTTTCTCCAGTTGCCATGATTAAGTCCATCAGGATCATGCTAGCTATTGCAGCTTATTATGACTATGAGATTTGGCAGATGGATGTTAAAATTGCATTCCTTAACGGGAATATTCATGAGGATGTGTACATGACACAGCCTGAAGGTTTTTTAGATCCAAAGAATGCCAATAAAGTCTGTAAACTGCAAAGGTCAATCTATGGATTGAAGCAAGCATCTCGGAGTTGGAATCTTCGATTTGATGAAGAAGTCAAAGTGTTTGGCTTTATTCAAAATGAAGATGAACCTTGTGTGTACAAGAAGGTTAGTGGGAGCTCGACCACATTTCTCATATTGTATGTGGATGACATACTTTTGATAGGGAATGATGTCTTAGCCTTAGAGAAGGTAAAGACTTGGCTTGGGAAAACTTTCTCAATGAAGGACTTAGGAGAAGCATCCTATATTCTAGGAATTAAGATCTATAGAGATAGATCTAGAAGGCTTCTCGGACTAAGTCAGAGCACGTACATTGACAAGGTGCTGAAGCGGTTCAGCATGGAGAACTCAAAGAGAGGCAACATCCCTATGCTACATGGAGTTACCGTCTCTAGAGCTCAATGTCCCCAATCTTGTGAAGAGAGGGAGCGTATGAATGGGATCCCATATGCATCAGCCATCAGATCCATCATGTACGCTATGTTGTGCACACGCCCAGATGTCTCGTATGCTCTCAGCATGACGAGAAGGTACCAGTCAGATCCCGGGGATGCTCACTGGACAGCCGTGAAGAACATCCTCAAGTACTTGCGAAGGACTAAGGATCAGTTTCTTGTGTACGGCGGCGAGGAAGAGCTGGTTGTAAAGGGTTACACCGATGCAAGCTTCCAAACCGATAAAGATGATTACAGATCACAGTCAGGATTTGTGTTTTGCCTTAATAATGGAGCTGTGAGCTGGAAGAGTTCCAAGCAAGAAACAGTTGCCGATTCTACTACAGAGGCCGAGTATATTGCTGCTTCGCATGCAGCAAAGGAGGCTGTGTGGATCAGGAAGTTCATTTCTGAACTTGGTGAAGTTCCCAGTAGCTGTGATGCAATTGAGCTTTATTGTGACAATAATGGAGCTATTGCACAAGCTAAGGAACCCAGATCACATCAGCGGTCCAAGCACATACTGCGGCGCTTCCATCTCATACGAGAGATCGTACAGTGAGGAGATGTGAAGATTTGCAAAGTACCAACTGAAGACAACATAGCTGATCCACTGACTAAGACCCTTTTTCAGCAGAAGCATGATGGTCATGCTAGGTCACAAGGACTGCGTTTCCTTGGTGACTGGCTCTAAGTGCAAGTGGGAGTCTGTTGGTATGTATGCCCATAGAGCAAGTCATATGATGATCGTAATGGGATACTTTGTAAATGATTTGAATAATAATAAAGGCAATTTCCAATCTATATGTTTAAACTGTTTCTGAGATGATGGTGTAACATGATAGATGTCTAAAGATTGTTTTACTCAATGACGTATGCTTTTAGGTTAAGGACCTAAACGATGAGATCATACGGATGTTAAGAGTATACATTCTTGTATAGTCCCTAGTTAGTTGTTATTGTGGAAACAACCATAGACATCAATAACACTAAAGACTAGATTGTGTGCTGGTTGATGACAGAATCTCATTAGTCATGATATGGTGATATCAAACCAAGCACATAGGTACTTGTTAGAGAACAAGGTACCGGACAGACCCACCGTGAGAGTGACACATGGAACCATGACATGGTAGTCACAGTCAGCTCTCACAGTGATGGTGGTGAGTGTGATTCTTAGACCTGAAATCACTACACTCAACACATGTCGTTGGGTACAATTTGACATCATCAAACGCAATCCTGAAACATGGGTTTTTATAAAGGTGATGATTGGGTGGCTTTGACACATGGGGCTTTTGAGGGGTGAGTGATAGATATGGGATTTGTCCCTCCTAAGGGAGTTTGATATCCTTGGCCACTTGATGAGTAGGATTGAGAAAGGCATGCGCATGCACGTGTGAATCAATATGTGATATTGATGTCATACACATCTCACTCGGTCTACTCTGAGATCAAGGAAATGAATGAACATTGACAGGATGACTGTTCCATGCCTCGAGTTCATTCTGGATATCGGTGACAAAGGAATTATACATTCATTGTAACACCATTCACGGATTGTAGGATGAAAGTTGTTCTCCAACTTTCTACTTTCACTTGGGTAGCAATGATGTGTGACTAGGCACCGCTCTTTGCTTGTGAAGTCATAAGTGTTATGGACTTTCACTGCCAACGTGAAATGGACCTGCAGGGTCACACACATAGGATTTAACCTGGAAGAGGAGTTTTGTCCACAAGCAATGTTTAGATTCATTACTAAAGTGTTTAGTAGTTCAATTAAACACTCAATTAATCGATAGCTCAATATCATAATGTTCAAGGTGTTGGACGCATTGATTGGAGTATCAGATTGGTTGAAATCGCATTTGACTGATTCTGCACAATCTGCATTCCCAACCTATCGGTTCATGTGATGAACCGGTCGGCTGAGGTTGCTGAACCGGTCGGCTCAATTATTGAACCGATCGGATCATGCACAGAGTGAAACGACCGGTTCAAGTGTTGAACCGATCGGTTCAACTGGTGCAATCGAGCAACTTGGGAAAGTAGGATTGGTGAGAATTTTCCTTTCGTTTCAAATTGCCCAATTCGATTGGGAATAATATTGGTATTCGATACCAATTGGGAAAGAAACAAGGAAAGTCAATCGGGAACCAACCTGGAACCCCAACCGACCGGTTCATGAGTGAATCGATCGGTTCAAGGGTCCCAAACGATCGGTTCAGTGGTGAACCGATCGGTTCAGGTCCCCAACCGACCGGTTCACTTGTGAACCGATCGGTTCAGGTTGCGAGATGGTTGCTTTTTGTGGAAAATCCCGAACCCTTCTACTCCTGCTTTAGTCCCGTATTTCCAGGCACAGAGAACCCTGTCCCATGACCCGCCTATATATAGGGGTATTGGGGGCTTCTTAGAGTACAACTCAGTGCAATTTGATTGCTCTGCAAAGTTGTCATTCTCTCTGGTTTTGGTAACCGAGAGAGAGATCCCGAGCAAGTGCTTCCCGTAAAGGGAGGTGCAGCAAGGGAAGGACAACTGCAGTTACAATTGACAGCAGGAGAGTGTGTTGGCGACTAGTACGTCAACAGGAGGGTGCGACTCCTTCCACTTCCTTGTGGGACAAGGAGAGTGGAGTTACGGGTGGTCCGTGTGGACTACTTCAGAGGCGGGAGGTCACTGCCGCTCAGGAGGACAACTGTCATCCGACAGTCCGGTAGGAGGAGGAGTCTTCAGTCCCGGTGCGGCCAGGAGCTGCACAGACACCGTCCAAGACCGGAGGTGAAGACCGTGCAAGGCGCGTGGTATTGTCGCCGAGCAAGCCTCAGGACAAGGTATGATTCACAAACCATCTTTCCTATTATATAGATGTTGACACGATTCCTTTTGTTCCGGGTTTGGGTAGAAAATTTTTTTGTTTCCGCTGCTTCTCTGCCTCCTCTAAAACGCAACAGGATTGGCATTGGACTTGATCCAGGACCTGGTATATCCTCGAAACCATCCTTCCTGCATTATAGTTATTGACGTGATCTAGTGATTATGGGAAAATGGTAGATAAAATTTTAAATTCCACTTCCTTCTCTGTACCAATATTTCCCTACATATGGTAGACCTGATGGTGTCAATGTTGAATTTATGATAATCCATTAGAACATAAATTGGATTTATATTATTCATATAGAATTGAATGCATTACAAGCTCCTCTATCATCAACTATATGCAATGTTTCCATGGTTCTTAAAACAAAAATTTCTAACTAAAGGTGGTGCAATGATTTTCACCCAACTATGAAATCTAGATTACCTATGAAAATCAATGTCTCTACATACATACATCATATAGATATATATATATATATTTATGTAGTTTAGAATATACCACAAACTGGAATTTTTAGGTATCTTCATTCATTACCATGGTCAAGTAGATATATTCAATGAATTTCTTCCTCCCATGCAAATATCAACTTATTTATTCAAAACAGATATATTTCCTTAGGTCGGCTTGAAAGGAAGGTCGGCTCTGGGCGATTTGTGATCATCGGCCACCTAGGGCATGGTGCCCATTCCATCGACCGCCCAGGTCACCGGTGTCCACCCCCGACACCCATCCACAATCGTTTCACATGCATACATGACTGGCGTCGCCGGGGCCGGGGGCTTGGCCTCCTCTGGCATGGTGCAGATGACTAACGAAGGAGAGGGTGTGGTTTCTGAGCCACCCTGGAGATTGTGGGAGGAGAATTTGGTCAGACAGATACCCATTCACATCTCACGCTGCCCTATGTTCCTGTCAGAGGATCCAAAAGCCCCTTTCTTTAGGGAGGAAGACAGTCACCCTTGAATGAAGATGACTGGACTACTGATTGAAGTTATGGATGAATTTCACAAGACGTCGATTGTGGTACAAATCCTAGTGAGACGATGTGTGCTACAACATCTCCATGGTTTGATGATTTGGTCGTGGAGGCCGAAGGGCGAGCTCCATCTATCTCCCCAGAAGGAAGGCTTATTCATGGTGAGGTTTTCGTCTGTCGAAGACATGAATGTATCTCTAGAAACGGGCCCCTGGTTCTTTGATAACAAGATGGTGATGACAACCAAGTGGTCTCTAGAACTTGATGTAGAAAGGGCCGTTGTGAAGTCAACTCCGGTCTAGATCACTCTGCCCAACCTGGGATGACATTGGTCTACACTGGCGTTGACCATTATTGGGTGTGCGATAGGAGAACCTAAAGTGGTGGATTTTGTAGAAGTGGGGAGGTTTACAGGTTCGCCACATCTCTGTGTGGAGATTAAAGCTGACGTTTCCCTTCTGCCGCTGGTGATGCTAGAACTGCCTGGCGATAAGGAGATGCAGATCAAAGTGGTTTATGATGCTCTTTCGGACCACTGTGACACATGTAAGGGGTTTGGTCATATGACCACTGCTACAGCTTTAAGACTAATGTTCCCAGTAGCGTGGAGACAAGGGGGAGATCTACGAGTATGAGACCCAACAGAAGGAGAAGAAGAAGGTATGCTATCAAAGGTGCTATTCCTGAGAAGGTGATCGAGGATCCCAAATAGGATGAGACGTCTGTGAATAGAAGGGGAAATGAACTGGATAAAGAAGAGGTTGTAAATGATGTGCATTTAGACGATGACTGTGCTGAAGCATCTAGACTGGATGATACAATGATACATGAGGTTACTGCTACTGCGGATGAGAGGGTGGAGACGGCTGAGGTCAACACAGAATCTAAACCACCTAACAAGGATATGGTCAATCTTTTCCAGGTGCTGGAGGGCCTGGATGAAGAAGGAGTGGTTTTTGTCACCAGTGCACAGAGATCGACTAGAAGAGGATCTCATATGGAGCCTGGGTGTCATGGTAGTGGGAGAGGAAGTGGTTTTGCTATCTACAGGGGGGCATAATTCTGTGATCCAATGAAAATCTTCACTTGGAATGTAAGAGGATCCTCTCTGCCTGGGAAGCAGAAGGTTCTGAGACGAATTCTAAGTGTGAAAGGGGTGGATATTCTGATCTATGTGGAAACAAGAATCAAAAGGGAGTGTAGTGATAGAGTGGATGGCCTATTTCCTATTGGGTGGAACAACGAGTCCAACTTGGAAAATATTGATGGAGGAAAGATAGAAGTTGGGTGGAATCCTATTATTTGGGATATATAGGTGATCTACAGTTCTGATCAGTTAATGACGTTGAGCTACAACAACCGGGGAGGCTTTCATTGTTTGATCTCAGTGGTTTATGGATCTAACTCTAAAAGGGATAGAAGAAGACTTTGGGAAATTATGGTTAGCACCACGCAACATGAGTTCCCTCATCTGGTTGTTGGGGACTTCAATAGCACTCGACAAGCCAGGGACAAGATGGGTGGTCTACCTATTTCAGACTCTATGATAGGTAGGTTCAATGATGCCATTAATGAAGCCAACCTAATCAAATTGAATACACGAGGATGTATTACTACTTGGCACAACAAACAATGTCCGGTGCATAGAATTGCTAGCAACTTCGACAGAGGCCTGGTTAATGTTAGATGGCTGGACTTATTTCCTAATGCCTCCATTAGACAGGGCATGCACCCCAATAGTGACCATGCGTGGATGGAAATAGATATGGCTCATAGCAGCAGCCCAAATAGACCATTTTAGTTCCTAAATCACTAGTTTGAGTGGACAAAATTTGAGACGGTTTACAATGAAGCTTGGAACACGGTTGTGGAAGGGAATCTACTGTTTAAGGTTAGTGAGAAGCTAAAGAGAGTTAAAAGAGCTCTAAAGTCCTGGTCTAAAGAGATGATCAACTTGGAGACTCTTAGAAAGAAAGCAAAAGATGATTTTGAAGATGATGTGAGCAATCTCAGAGAGAACCCAATGTCCCCTATGTTGATGGAAAGAGAGGATGTTGATAGAAAAAGACTTCTATAGCTGGAAAAAGCACAAGAAAATTATCATTGGCAGAGAAGTAGAATGAAATGGCTTAAATATGGGGACAAAAATTCCAAGGTCTATCATGCGGCTATCAGAAGGAACAATATGAAGGACCACATTCATAATATTTTAGACGAGGAGTGTAATTTTTGGATGAGGAAGAAAAAATGGCTTAAATGGTGGTTGATTTTTTCTCAGAGTTGTACAACCAGAATATATAATAAATGCAGAGTTATGTGTTTCCTCAGAGGTGGGTCACGGAGAACATGAATAGAAAACTTCTTAAGACCGTGGAGGATGAGGAGATTAGGAAGGTGAATTTTTCTATAGGTGCTTCTAAAGCGTCGGGACATGATGGATTTAATGCCAAATTTTTTCAAAAGTGTTGGCCTCTGGTGAGAAGTGATGTGTGTAATGTTGTGCAGTGGTTCTTGGTGGGAGGTAGGATGGTGAGACAAACCAACCATGCTTTTACCAGGTTGATCCCCAAGATTGTGTCTCCTGTGGCTATGTCGGATTTTAGACCGATCGTGTGTTGTTCAGTACTTTACAAAATAATATCAAAGGTTCTTCCGAGCATACTCAAACAAATCCTTCCTTATATTGTCTCTTACAACCAAGCGGCTTTTGTGATGGGGAGGTCCATTTCGGACAATACTCTCTTGGCTGTAGAATTCTTGGTTGACTTCAAAGTGAAATGTAGCAATAAAAAGGCATGTATTAAACTTGATATCGCAAAGGCGTATGATCATGCTCGGTGGAATGCCTTATGGTATACTATGCTAGGCATGAACTTTGGTAATAGGTGGATTGACACTATGAAGAAATGTGTGGAAACTACTTCTTTCTCAGTTCTAGTTAATGGTATTCCCAAAGGACTATTTACAACTTCAAATGGCTTACGATAAGGGGATCCTATGTCCCCCCTTCTCTTTACTTTAGTGATGGAGAATCTAACCCAGCTGACTAATAATGTTGAACGTGATGGTCTAATTAAAGCATTCAAGGTCAGGGGCACTAGAGTGACTTCTCATTTGATCTTCACTGATGATGCACTCTTTTTCATTGTTGAACATGCTAAGTACTTTAAGAATACAAGAAATGTGTTGAAGCTTTTCAGGAAGATTACAAACGTATATATTAATGATCTAAAGTCCAATGGTTTTCTTGTCAAGATCATGTGATGGAAGAAGTGGGCGATTAAAGGAAGTTTCCAACCTCCCGGAAGGTCACTTCCCCACCAAATACTTGGGTATTCCCTTTTCGGGGGGCAAAGTTAGAGGAGTTGATTTTAAGGAATGTGTGGATAGTTTGAGGAAGATGGTGGATAAATGGTGTGGGATCCATATATTCATGGTTGGATGCATGGTCCTTATTAAGTCTGTGTTGAATGCAAAAATTGCCTACTGGTGTGGACAAACTGAAATTCCTTTGTTCATTCTTGAGAAGTTCAAATCCATCATTGGTGGTTTCTTGTGGGGCGGTGGGTCTCATGTTGTGAGCTGGGAGACTGCCTCTCAGCCCCTCCATGCGGGTGGCCTTGGAATTTTTTGTCCTCTTCATATTGCATGGGAAGCAACTGTAAAGAGGGTGGACCATTTCTTGAGAGGGGCACTTCTACGTGGTTTGATTGGCTAAAATTCAGATATGGGGTCTATTTGGAAATAGCCCAGGTGGGGGAAACTAGAGTTTGGCGCAGGATGGCTGAGGTTAAAAAAGAACTCAGCAACTTCTATTTCATATCTAATATGGGTTGGCAAATAAAAAACAATTGCAATCCCTGGAAGGTTAGTAAGCAGTAGCCTCAGGTGTTGTGGTATACAGTCATTTGGGGCAGCAAGATATGTCCTAAGTGGAGTGTTACGGCCTATAGAACTATCATAGGACAACTTCCTTCCAGGGATAGACTTATTAGATGGGGTATACAGGTGGATCTGGTGTGCCCTCTCTGTTTGAAGGCGACAAAATCTCATTCACATTTGTTCTTTGAATGTGATTTGACAGCCTACCTTTGGAGAAGAGGAAGCTTGAAATGTGGATGGGGTGTCCTTGCACCCCTTGGACTGATCGATGCCCTTCACTGGATTTTTGATGTGACTAGAAGAAGCAAGGTGAATAGAGTCTTTGGTGATCTCTTCTTTACGTCTCTTATTTTCCATGTCTAGAAGGAGAGAAATAGAAGAGTGCATGGGAAGAGTGCTCATATCAACCTTCATGTTTTTGATGTTATCACGGATAGCTTGTTATGTTTCACCAAAACCAATCCCAAAATCAGTACATGTGTTGATGCTATGATTCTGAGGATGTGGGGCTTATAGTTGGGTGTGTGGTCTGGTTGTGACCTTGTACACTATACGGGGTTTTTGTTGGGATCCCCTATATGCTTTTTTGATAGTAGTAATATTTTACCTTATCCAAAAAAAAATATTTTCAATATTTTTTATCCAGTTTAAAACCTTAAATCCGTTGATTCAAGTATGTTCATTTGATTAGGTCAATGAGTTAGTGAAGTATACAAAAGTGAGAAATTAACATAAGAGTAAGATATAACAAGAACATTCGTAGTAAATAGAAACTCTAAATACCTATAACCTTATTGTAGATATTTTTATAATAAAGAGTGAATGGGTATATTTATTATCATATATAGGACTTCATTCCCATGATGGAGATCAATAGTATCCAGCACTAATGACTTGGTATCATTTATGTTTTAACTAAGTATAGAGAACTGAACATTAACATGCCAAGTACTAGTGGTATTGGATACTGCAATAACAAGATAGATCAATAATACACAAGATATATATACTTAGAGTGAGACGTTTCAAGTGGGTACACTCCATTTGATGTTACATTTTTCTCAATTTATCATGTTAAACCTTGTCTAACTTCTTTACATAGAGTTAGAGGACTTTTAGCCCAAGGAACCCATCTTGAGTACTACGAAATGCTCCAACTTAGTCGCTTCCATCCCAAACATGGAAACCTTGTTGTAGACTAAAAATTATTTTAGATAGTACTCTGAAGGTTTTTTGGTTATAGTTTAAGAATTATATTATTAGCATCACATTAGCATATTTTTCTTGGTTGGTACAATCGAGGTGAGTTCATGAGAAAAGAAAAAGAGAATATGACCTCAACTTATTAATTCGAGCATTCATTTCTAGTTATCAGTTTGATTGGTAACTACAATATTCAGTCTTAGTGGTTAAGTTATAACCAACATTATTCTAAGCTCAAAATGTAAAATATAGAGAAATGTGGAGCATATCCTCAAATTTTAGGTCAAGTTCATACAATAGATATACTTGTATCTCTATCATAGATATTCATGAATCTTATTAAATCATGTTATTACTTTTTCTTATATTAACTACTCAAATATATTTGTAACTTATTTAAAAAAACTTTAATATTAAATGGAATTGTATGCCCATGACCATGTATACCTACATAATTCTTAAGTTAACTACATCTAACAAATATCTAAGGCAATTGAGGTGTTATGTCGCATTGCTATTCTTTAGAATAGTATCGTAAAGTTGGTTTATATCACTCTTCGTCCAAGTGTTATGTAAAAGAGTGTTTTACATAATGAAGTCTTGTAATAGTATTTCTTCTAAAACAATGTTTGTTACATAAGTTTAATGATTATCATTTACATGAATATATCAAGTGATGGTTTAAATGTTTTAATGTTTTCACTTTAAATATAATTATTTCAAAGTTCTTATGTGTTGTTTATCATGAAGTCCTGACGAGTATACTAAAACATTTTCAAAAATAAAATGATTTTGAGTGTAAGATTTGTTTTGTTGGATCTTGGTACAATGGCCTAATTTGGTGACCTAATTGCATTTGTGAGACTAGATATAACAACCCTGTATTAGAGTGAGGATGGGTTACTAGGGACAATTAAGTTAATAAATTTGAGTCATAGGTTTTGTAGTAGGAAAATTTGAGCATTATTAGTACATTATCCTAAAATATGAAACCCTTAGATCAACATGTACCAATCTACTCTATATATTTGTGTTTGCATTTCCTACGAAGGTATGTAGTGGAAGGATGCAATATAGAGAAAATCAGAAGTAATTATGATAGAAGACACAAATATAATGAGAGTACAATGATATAATTCTTGATGGTCTTTTATATCATTGATTCAAATAAAGAAGAACATATATTGCGTACATTTTTGCACTAAAGGGACATGATAGTATACATAATTATGGTTTCCAGAATCATGTTATTCTCATTGTATCTGATAAGTTTGACATGAGTGACTTAGTGACATGTGATTGGGTTCAAGAAAATAGGTGTGTTTTGGTCTGACTAACATGATGTTTCATGTGGATCTAGCAACTCCTATCAGTTCTCTAGTGAGAACTAACAATTGTTAAAGTAAACCAAGAAGGTAATAAAATGTGAGAGCATTAAGATACATAAGTATAAGGAAATATATGACACAATAAAGAAACATAGTTATATATTTACCAAATGCAAGTACTATACATACAATAGAAAACCCCTAGTTCACATATAAGGAAAGAATATATAAATTATGAATTTAGATATCATAAATGTATAATGGAATGAAGAACACCTAAATCATTAAATATTATATGAATTATCAAAATTTTGAATATGTCAGAGTGCTCAAAATAATGCTAAAGCATAACATAACCATAGATGAATGTATAATCCATCAACTAACTAACTAGTCAAGTAACTAGTTGATAAGTCAACTCACTACCTAATTCTTCGAATAACTAGTTATAGAAACATATATAAGTAATACATATTTTGAGTATTTTTTAAATTAAAATAATATTTATTGTAAAAACCTCATATGAGTAAAATTAAGAGAATAAAAATAACATATACATACAAGAATTTGAGGTTTCATCTAATATTTAGCAGTTATTTTTAGAAAAAGATCCAAAAACATGAAGTGATGACAAAATAAGAGAAACTCATAAGAAAACTAAGAAATAGATGATGGTTTAGAAAAGATAAATTGGGAGATTGAACTTGGTCAAATTTACTGGAGAAAGTTCCTATTGAAAATGTGGGTTAAAAAGGAAATTGAATAGACAATAAGAAAGTAGAGAAGATTTGAATAAACTATGTGGATCATATACACTGCTTATTGTGGTATGGTTAGGGCTATGGTTCTAATTTGGTAATTATGTTTTTTTGTTTGTTTTAGGTATGTGAAATAATTTACAAAAATATTAACTTTATTTTACCCAACAAAGCCCAAGGTTTCTGAAGTTATGAAGTAATTATGCTATTGTGATATTGCATTCATATGTCGTAGTTACTTCCCTTAAATACAATTGAAAAAATGACAATATCCGGAGGGAAGTCATCATATCTAAATTCACAACATTATCTTATTGTATATTCTTAGTAAGTTTATACTAAAGAATATACTCTTAATGGACCCATGAAAAACACTAACATGTGGGGAGAATTCCACCTATTAGGGTACACCCTATCCTTGCCAAAATAATAGGTACCACCAAATATAAGGTTACGCCTACCCTAAAAACAACACATTACTTTTCAAAGTTTTCTTCTGAAACAATTATGTCTATCTAAAACTCCTATATTATACTTTCTTAAATACTTCCTACAGTGTGAGCATTTTGAAATACTCAATAATCATGAAATCATTTGCGATTCCTCCACAAAAGTATTGAATTTTTCCCTTTCTGTCTTTATCATCAGATAGTAAATGATTGATAATGTAAATATATGTATTCTATCCCACTTCAAGAAACCCACACTTCTTAAAATCATCACATACTACTTGCATTTTATGAGATTCTTTATTTGTAAACTCTTATTTATCCTATAGGTTGTTGGAAAATCATTTTCATAAAACTAAATTATAAAGTCACTTAACGTCCCTTCTATGTCGTCTATTATATGTCACACTCTTCCACTCAATTTTCATATCACCCTTTAAAAAATAAGTCTCATGTTGATATATCTTTCTCTAGTATTTGGATCAACTGATATTCCTTCTTTTATTGCCACAATGATTCATCTACTTTTGTTGTGTCTTTATATAAAAGAAAAACACTACCACCCATACCCTCTAAAATCATAATATATAATCATCTCGCTAGTTTGAGAAAATATAAAATCAAAACAACTTCAGCCTTCATTTTTTTCTTCTATTCACACTTCAAGATTCAAGAAGCTCCTAGATATTGATATATATATATACATATATATATGTGTGTATGTATATATATATAGATATATATATATATATACATACATATACATATATGGGTATATATTCACTACTCATGTGGGTAACTAACTTTAGTTACCCATGGATCTATTTTGTAATAGAAAGTTACCTATTTGTAATGAGACAAACAACGTTTGTAATGAGATGATCAAATTTGTAATACAAACAATCGTCTTGTATTACATGTCTGATTATTGTAAAAACGATATTTATGATATCATTTTACATTGTAATACAACACAATTGTTTGTATTACAAATTTTCTCATATCATTACAAACATTGTATGTCTCATTGCAAATACATATCATTATATTACGAAATAGATGCACATGTAATTAAGGTTAGTTCCCGTGTGAGTAGAGAATGAATGGCCATTATATATGTTTTTCTATGATGTGAAGAATCCATATTTACAATTTTGTTCACTAAATTTTTGTATGTTACAAACTATAAAACAACTTATGTTATAGGTAGAATAAATTAATAGTATTCATTGATGTAGTGGAAGTTGGTCAATGGGATCATATCCACTTCAATTTTGGCTACATGGTTTGCCTTGATGGGGTCAAAGTTGGCTATGTTAGAGCCATTCACCTACCAAGTGTGGTAAATGAGTGTCATGACTCGGTATGGGTGCTTTGATCATGGTGTACGATCACCATGCCCTAACCGAGTTGGTTTGACCCACTTCAGGTCAATATGTGTTGATTATAGATTGATGTAACCATTTTTAGTTTGAGGCGTTCTCATTTTGGGTTGAAGTGGGGCATGTTTAGGTCGAAGTGGTCTAGTTTGAGGTTCTTTGACTATGTTTTTGGACAAAAGTGACTATTTGTTGGAGGTCAAAATGGTCTATATAATGGATGAAATGAAATTTTCTCACAATCATGCCTATGTCTTAGTTAGTAAATTTCTCTGGCCATCCAATATTAATTATATAAATGATTATAATAAAATAAATGAGTATAAAATATAGAAAATTAATGAAAATTTTTCTCTAGTAACTTTTTGATAAGAAGTTTCATTATATGCTAAACATAGAAGGTGATTGTTACATATGATGACAATTAAACATGAAAAATGAACGATAATATTTAAAACATACTTGGGTATTGAATAGTGTGACTTTTCATTATTTATTCATGTCCCTGGACCCACAATAAGGTGGAGAACTTATTTTAATGCCTCACATCTAGATAAGGTCACATCATTCAAGTCTTAAGATATAACCCAAGTCCCTCAAGGATATAAACTAGTCCTTAATCTGTCATAGGTCTTGAGACATCTGGTCCCAATAAATAAAAAGATGGTTGGTAGAAGAAGGACTACACAGACCCTAGGTACTCAACAAGGTTTCAAGTGATATTAAACTAGCCCCTTTGAAATAAAAGTAAACCTAGTGGAGTGGTTCCAAACCAAATGACTAACTGCATCTCATTCCCTAGTTGGTAGCTAGTTACAACTGGGCACGACTAGTCTCTCATATATTTTTTGGATACCTCTCCATATTCTAGATATATGCATCATTGGCTTGGAACCCATGCATTTTGCATTCTTTGTCTATATTATGCTTGGCTCATCAGTCAACATGCACTCTAATCCACATATTTGTTATCAAATATACACTTTTTTGGGGATCGACAATATAGTGATCTTTACAATTGTTTGTAAAATTATTTTTATATCAAATTATTATTTATTTAGACTCAATCCTATAAATTAAAACTAAATCAGCAACACCTAATTCAAATTTGGGTTTATAGTAGGCATATTTCAATTGGTATGATCTTTTAAAATTCAATTTTTTTAGGGGGGTAAGAAAAGGAGATTTATTCTTCCCATCCCTCTTTGGGTTCTAAACTAGAGACCCCACTCTGAAAAACCCTCTCATTTAACTATTTGGGTGCCACATATTTTGGAGATATCTTATTAATAAACATTGCATATTCAAAATCATGTGGAATAGGAACAAACATAACTGCATTGTTGCCTATAAGTATTATTTTTAATGATATAGTGATATAAGTTAAGCATTTATCAGATTATAGTTGACATAACATTTTTCATTGCATGTCAAATATATTTAAATAATAAATAGTTCACAATAAATATAGTCCAACCATGAAAAGAATTGTTTACATGAAATTTATAACTTTCTACTTTTAGAGTTCAATCTAATTAGAAAAAGGAATCACTCACCTCAAGAAGCAAAAGATTATTTAGATAAAATACCATTCTTGAATTATTGAATTGATGAAAATATTATATTCATCCATTAACCTTCTATTTCTATAAAAAATCATTGGCTCATCTCATTGGTACATAATAATAAAAATAAGAATATGGGAAATAAGAAGCTAATTAGAAGTTCAATTTAGGATTCATGATCTAATTTAGATGGTATGAATAGAAATAAACCCCAAATATACACCTAGTTATTGTTAATGAAATTAATATGAATTAGAGTTCATATATCTATTTTCCTGAATTACTTAAATCACCCTAATGTGGATAATTGCAGTTTTATCGCATAGGGAGAATTACTATTGGCATAGAAATTAGTATTAACTAAGTAATTTGAAAGAATTTGAAATATATTACACTTTTATTCGCAAACATTAAATTTTATGCTCAACTCCCACATCACATCCCCATATTGTGGTTTCTCTATAAGAATTTCATTATCGATATCAATCTCTTTCTCAACTTTCGTATACCATAATCCAATATCTTAAATTGTACTTCATTGTCAGAATTGCCTTCTTGCAACTGATTGGCTAGCAATCTAAGATCTTCATGGTATATGTGTGACACTTCTTAAATTTATATACACATAATACATCGTGAAAGTTAACTAACACCAATTGAAACTTTAATAGGTACTCCATTAAACTTATTCTATAAATAGAGGAATATGCACCCATATATATATGGTTAGTTTTTTGCACATCATGAACCTAGATACACCTTTCCATTAACAAACAATTATATAAATAGACCAAAAACTCAAGAATTTGGCACCACATACATATGTAACTCTTTCTTTATTCTCATACTTTCTTCAATTTCTATCATGTCACCCTGAGCATCATTCTTGTCAAATATTGAGGGGCCTAACAACTACTCTCCAACCTCATATTTGTATAGTTAACACTTCATCCCACCTCATATGAAGGAATTCAAAGACTAGAGTGATGAAAATTATTATAGAAAAACTTGCCACACCTAAGATATTGATCACAAGTATGAAAGACATACCATATTACTAATGTTCTAAAGGATTCTTGTAGATTGACCATATATCTAAGGATAGAATGTTATTTTAAAGGTAACCATGTTCTGAATATGTTTCTAATGTAGGTCAAAGGATCTTGATATTAACTTGATAGTATTTGTAATACTATGCACATTTGTATCCCATGTAGTCTAGCAATATCGCTTTAATAGAAACTACACATTTTAGTGTGTCCCTTGTTGATATAACTAGAATAAAGTGGGATTATGTTGTTAGTATATCCATAATTTTCCAAATTGAGTCAACTCCACATGACTCCCTTGGTAACAACTAACAAATCCTGTAGTGATGTGTTCCACTACCATTCATGTATATATAGTGGTTGGAATGTCTCATTTGTATTATAGTTATAATCGTTGAGGAACTGGCATGTACTTCACCTAAGGGCATATTCATCATCATATTTTTTCATATTTCGCCACCAATACTTATCATTCACCATCTTGGTCATTTAAAATTGGTAGGGTGGACAACATACATAACATGGGCGTTTTTATGAAGGTGTCTTTTATGTGATAACTACTCATGAAACACAAAATATTTTAGGTAAATAAATACATCTTGAGATAATAAAAAAGTTCAATATCTTCCCATGCATGACTCGTCTCATGTGCAATGTATCTTATCTATTCATTCATATACTATACCTCTTTTAATAGATGTTGATATAATGCGCTAATTGCATCCATGAAACAAACCACATTGTTAAGATATCTTCAACCTCATATTCAACTGTCTACAGCTTCATTGGTAAATATATTTCTTCAAATGCTTGAAAAATACTTCTCTTATGATGAAAACTTTATACTTAAAGAATCATATACCACATTTGTCTCCCCATAATAGTAGATGATGGTTTTGGATTTGAACTCATTTCTAATCTTGATATCAAATAGCCCGCAAAAGAGATGGGTTACAACTATTACTTATATTTGTTGAACTTAGTGCAAAGGAGGTCCATTATAAGTAATAGAAAACTAGTTGTACGTGTATTTCATATTTTTCAACATTCATTGAGAAGATCATAAAATATTATAGGGTGTAAATTGTCTCAAGACTCATTCCATTGTATATATAAACATTGATGGGGCAATGATCAACTCAAAGGGCATTAAAAACTCGAAATACCCATAGTCACCCAAAAATATTGACATATGCACATCTTTATCTTAATGCACAAATTGATGATACTTGATGCCAAATGTCATAAAATTAATAGCAATTTGTATGCATTATGGTCAGATCAGCCACAAGGAGGAGCCATGCAAAGCAAGAAATGGGTCTGAAGCAACTACTCGAGATGCGTGTGGGGGACAAAAAACCTCTGGAAAATGTTCAGATAATACATCAGTTGGGTGAATTTATCGAATGAAGG
This sequence comes from Alisma plantago-aquatica, assembly GCA_963693085.1. Classification (NCBI taxonomy): domain Eukaryota; kingdom Viridiplantae; phylum Streptophyta; class Magnoliopsida; order Alismatales; family Alismataceae; genus Alisma; species Alisma plantago-aquatica. The sequence goes on from OY856409.1 coordinate 1,489,960,702, forward strand.
CATGTGCGGCCATTTCAAGGACTAAAGCAAAAATAATCTAAAACAAATGGATATTGAGTTACCTAGGTTACGAACTAAATTAATAATCTCAACCTAGAGGAAGATGAGCAAAATCAAGCTTGAAACTTATGTGCATCCTTGTACATGTAACAATCACTAGGATAAGTCCTAGAGTTTAACCTTCTAACCTGGTTGTCAACTTGCTACGAACAACAATTCAACTAAGCATAGAGACGTATCGATCCCTAGAGATGGTGAAAAGGAGAGGTTGAAATCTAAATCTGAATGCTAAAATGAGAAAATAAATTCCAATTTTAATGAGTCAACTAAGAACTAGGAGAAAAAGTAAGGTGCTGAAATAAAGATTAACTAATCAAGATATAAAGATTTGGGGGTCTAGATGATCACCACAAAAACCATTTTTCTATTGAAATTTACTTCTAAACTACAAAGATTAAATCATGATCTTTTGGTTGCATGTCCTTATGAATAAACTCACATGTTGCGGACTTCCCTTACACCATTGTCCCAGTGTATATGGACCATTTGCCAACCATCCAACATGCTACTGTCCACGATCATATCAAGAAGCATGTGAATTCAAATTGGTGTTCAAACCCAAAGCTCAGGTGGTCGCATCACCATGGATTGTAACGATATAAGATTATAAGAGACAAAAAAATGATAATTGTAAAGAAGGGACTATTGTTTTGTTCTTACAAAGATCCAATATCATATCTCTCCATAAGAATATATCAGATAATCCAATAACCACACATAAACAGAGAGAATACATTTTTTCAATGGAGTAAAAGAAATGTTTATATTTGGGCTAAGGGGTTACTCCCCGAGACCCATAAGAATCTACTTGGACTTAATGAAAAAAGCAAAGCAAACTAAAATGAGATTCGCAAAGTTGCAGATTGTGATCTACAGACTATTGTCATTACAATAAGACTCAATTTACAACTAAGATTTGATATACAATTAAAAATGGATTTTTTTCTTGTGGAGTCTGCCCTCCTTTTATAGGGATATGAGGAAGGGGAAAACTCTTGAGGTATATATTTGTGGTGGTGGTGGCCTCTTTGACTAGAATAATGTCTTGCTTCACCCAAAAGTAACATTGTGCAAACCTTGACCGCATTAATCATTTTATTTTTGACAAATGGCTAAGTATTTATTGCATTCTTTCCTCCACATAAAATATGTGGAATTGGTCATTTTTTTCCTTTTCTCATGTCAAAATAACATTAATAACTGCCTTGAATATAAAATAGAAGATTTTGTGGAATAGTATTCCAATAATTTCCTTGACCAATAATTAATTACTTTGATTCTCTTTGTAGTAAAATTTCCAAAATGATGAAACCATCGGCCCTTGCAGCTAGAAAACTGCTTGGAAAGCCATGCAAACTATACTTTTCTTGTAGAGAACCAAATTACCTTTCTAACTCATACTTTTTTGTTAATTTTGGAGTCTAGACGTATGAGTTATGACAGTTTTAGTGTCATCTATAGATGAATTTCAGGCACTACAGGAATTGTGCAAAACATATTATACGAAAAATTAATCATTACGCCATTTTCCTACAAAAATCCAACCAAATATAATTAAAACACCAAATAAAGAGAGAAAATATAAACTAATACAATTAATTATAAAACTAACAAAATAAACAACAAAACAATCCTATAAAGATATATAAAACATGTAAATAAAAAGGACAAATATATATTTATCAAAATACGCCAGACTTGAATGTTTGCTTGTCCTCAAGCAAATAATAACACAAATAAATAAAGTTTATACTAGAAACATGTCTATCCTCACCCTCATAGGAATCACTTTATTCTTTACCTCCAAATTTGGCCCATCAACACAATCTCCTAGAACCACGTAACAAAAATTATATATTCTCTATATTTAATTGAATATAATTGTTTACAATGAAAAAGAAGACATGTGGGAAATAAGTTGCACCACCAGTCCCTTTTGGATGGTGAAGCCTATCCTCCAGAACACTACATCCATAGATTTGGGAGTCATGAAATTATTGTGCATAACTTTTTGCACCCTTTTGAGAAGCTCCACTACTTGTGGAGCTAAGAAATGAAATGTATCAAAGCCAAAGGGTATGAAAACATGTTGATTGCCAATACATGCTTTCTCGTGCTAAACCACTTTGGATGAGGCGGCTTTATCTGTAGCCTTTCCCATAGTAAAATATCCACCTTTCAGGTATACCAATGGAGAAACTCCTATAAGATTCACACATTCATGCTTCGCTCTAGTCCAAACCAAAATCAAAACATATGTTGGTCCAAGAGTCGATCTCCCCTCCTGTGGATCAGTCAAAAAGTTCACCGGTGCCTCTTTCTTAACAAAAATTCTTGCATGTCTAAGTATGTTGTAAAGGGCATCCCTAAACAAATCATCATTGTATTTGAAACCAGATGGTTCTTTATAATGAACCGCATGCTCTTCAAAAGTGTTTAAGCACACCTTGCGGCAGACTAGGCATACCTCATCAGCTGGAAATAGGGGAATTATAAGATGATATCTAAGGATAGCATGATATTCAACTAGAGACATATGTAGTGCAAGTGCATCAGTAGGAGTAGAGAGAAGGAAATCTTGAGCATGATCAACTTGTAAGTATCCAAAAATAGCTTTCTGTCTAACTGTCATGTCAAATTTGATATCCATGTCCTTAAAAATTTTGCTAAAAAGGGCACTCACCAAAGCATGCTGGGCTTTAGGGTGGATTGTTTTCTTTTTAGAAAAACATCTAAGATAAAAAGACAAAATTGTAACATGAATACAATCCAATGTAGGGCTGAAATTAGAGTCCATACTGCATATTTCATTGCCTCACAAAATATGATCTTAAACCACCTAGGACTGGGCCCTAGAGGCCACAAAAGAGTACGAATATGCCTCTGTTTATGATTATAGACCAAGACCGGTAAGTCTATTGGGTAGTTAGGTCACTCGCCATTGAAGGTCCCCAAGAAAGGACCCCACACATACCATAATATCCTCAATAGACTCTAGTTTCCATTTGTCAAACCATGTTGTTTCCTCATTCATGTGTGTAGGTTGGCACATCCTAAAGGCAAACTCTAGAAATACCCATAGAAGATCTAAGTAAAAGAAGCTCACTTTGTGGATCGTGAAACTATGAGATAAGACACACCAAGTCAACAAAATTAGCAACCCTCCTCATGGACAACTAAAAAAATATTTATATTTGATGAAAGATCCTCCAAGTAACTACACTCCTTATAAGGGCCTCTCATTATCCATGGGAACCCTTGTGAAGTTTTCTCCCATTACAAGTAGGTCAGTAAAGCTCTATTTTATGAATATTTAAAAGAAAAACCCATTATTGGAGCTGTGAACTGAATGATGCCAAGTGCCTTGGACATCTCCATTGTATCCCTGATAACGGTCCCATCATCATGATACCAAGTATAGAGAAGAAGATTGCAACTATCTCTAATCTCATGAATAAGTGGATGCAGTACAAGGGAAAATAGAAGTGGTCGCCAGGGATCACCTTGTTGCACTCTAGTGGATGATGAGATATAGTTGTCTCTGACATACAATCTAGATTCTTGTTCATACAAAAACTCCTCCCACAAAGAAATATAGGGACACCTCAATCTAACCTCCCCGTTTAAAGTTGATCTATCCACCAAGTTGAAAGCATTTGAAAAATCAACTATAAGCATAGAGAGGGACCCATCTCCATGTTACTTATTTAATAATCTATTGACACTATGTAGAATAGCCTCTGCCTCCCCAGATACGTGGACTCCAAATTGAATATCATTGAGGTACGCAGCCATCTCTTTACCAACGCCAATCATGGAAACTTTTAATACCAAATGCCTCCACATTGTACCAACTTTAGGAATGAATTTGATGCACCTAAGAATAGTTTTAACATCTTATATGAGGGGGGTTTATGAAAAAAAGGTATCTGGCATGCATGGGGCTGGGTGGCTTGTAAGTGTGTTTATCCTCTGAGATCTTTATGGTATCTTCATTATATGGAGCTACTTTTGTGGAACGCAACACATTTACAACTACTATAAAATGGCCATCTGCAACCTTTTCAACATAGTGCCCAATATTAGGGTACTCCTTTTTCTCCACCTCCATATATTTATCTCTAGCATAACCTTTAACCTCACGTACTATATTGTCCACAAACTTCACAATACTATCTATCTGACCCATGTAGAAAGAGAACTCAAAATATGATGTTGCAAAGACTTTCTATTACCTAATCTTTGACCCATCTATTATTGGGCATGAACACCTGTAATATGCAACGGGGAAGAGCTGAAAATCTTACCCAAGCATCAATAGAACCTGGATCAACAAGCACTTCTTAGAGAGTTGTCTTCAACACCTAAGAGAACACAAGACGACAACTATGAGGGATTCTTTTTATAGTTGTTATAGGTTCTCAGAGAACATGATCAAGAAGCATAGCATCTAGGACCAACTCCTCTATGTCATTAGAAATCTCAAGGCCCTTTTGGTGGGGCTTTAAGATTCTCTGATAAAAATAAATTTCCTATCTTATTTCTAAATCAGGACTTTATGGAAAACATGCTTCTTATAACTTCTGCTTTGACACTCATATTTTTTTCTTCTTTTTTTCTCTTTTTGAATTTTTTGCACAAGAACAAGATGAAGGATGCGTGAAAGAAGATGATCCCTCCTCTATTTGACTTGAGATATATTTATTTATAGACTTTTGTCTACATTGGTCACAATTTTTTTTCATGTGCTCTTTGGCATCTTTTGATGGTATGCCCCTTTTGTGGGGTATGTAAATTTTTCAAAAGCATGCCACCCTGGACTTAATATTTGTGTAGAGGTGATTCTTTGCTATATTTTGAGAGAGAAGGAGGGGGATTTTTCCTGTACTTATAACTTCACTTTTTTTTTCTTTTTTTATAAAGAGTGTCATTGCATCGGATATATTCTTCCAGTCAAACACGTCATAGAATATTCATGACAAGTTAATCCATAGTTTAAATATAGAGAACATTTATCTTTTGTTCTTGTTGATTCCATGTGACTTGCCAACTTTTCCGAGGAGTGATACTAGTTTGGATGTTGTAAGTGACATGGCGTTTTCAGTCATGGCAATTTGTAAACAAATATGATTTACTGAATTCAAAGGCATACATTTATTACAATATGTATTCATCATTTCAGACTAGATAAAGGCCATAAGAAAAAATGAAGTAAAAGAAATACAAAAGCAACTACATGTAGAAAATGGAACATAAAAGATATGTAAAAGACATAGACAAGGGGGTGGAATAGAAATGTACCACCCACCTCCACCCTGTACTTAAAATTTTGTTTATCCCAAGCAAAACTTAAATTTGGAATGGAGGGAAGAAAATAGCTGGGATCACCAGGAGGTCTTGGTAGCTCAAAGTATGTCCAACGAAATGGAATATGTATGAAGGTTGGGACCTTGATTGATGGAAATTCAAAGTGTACCTAGTGATGGGGTAGTTTTGGAAGCTCCATGGGTCGTTCATATTTCTTTTCACCTCACAATCCCTCTAATAGATTCCATAGATCTTCCTTTGATAATTAAGGAAATGTTCGAACAGTATGCGAATTGGGTGCCTGACGGATAACACATGTAGTGCTAGATGTGGAACATCGGGCGGAGGATCTGAATCTGGTATCTTTTTCTCAACTGGATCTATATATAGCCGAGAGGGTTCTGGTATTAGAAGAACTAGTTTTTTAGTTGAGTAAACAATCACATGGGGTCGTTTGTCTTCCTGAAGGATTATGCAACAAGGTGCATATTGATCCTTTACCCCATAGATGGAAGTCAGTGAATTTGGTGTGGATGACTCACATACGGTATGATTGTTGTCATAATTATAAAAAATGATAGGCGATGATGTTCCATATATATTGGAGGGTTCTCCATCTCATCTTCAAAAAAGATCCCATCAACATGGATGTCTATGGGTCATTAGGCTCCTTTACTATGATGAAGGAGTGATCTGATTCATTCATGAAACATGTTCCCAACTCAATGGGCTCATAAGGGGTCACCTCATAATATAGTGGTGACATGTAAGGCTCTTGTGGAGGTGGAATCAACTCATTAGGTTCAACCAGATGTGGAGCAAGAAGTGGTTGATGTGGAGCATCGTGCCCTTGATAAGGAAGCCATTCAAAAGAATACATTAGTGCATCCTGGGGAAGTTATGATACATTGGCCACTATAGGCTCAACCAATCTTGGATGGTTATTGTAAACAACCAAATTTGGGCCTGAAACTGAGATGGGTGGTCGATCCTTAGGTTGTTGGGATGTTCTTCGATCCCACCAATCTTTAACCTTTTTGTTAAAACATTCATGATTCATGAATTTATCCACACAGTCCCTAATCCATTCATCTTCTTACTTATATGGATAGTCAGGGGCCCGTACAACTTTTCCCCTAGCTAAATGAAGTTATTCATTTGTGGTAGCCTTGATTTCTTTAGAATACCTACCTACCTCTTCATCAAGGTCGAGTGGAAACTTTCCTACATCACATTGGACTTCTTCTAAGGGTGGCAATTCATTATCCAGATCAAATTCAACACAAGTGGATTGGCCATTAACTTTATCAACATCCATAATGTGAGTGATTGGTGGTGCTTCAGGTACTGGAGTTGGTTTTACTAGATTGAAGATGATATAATCATCACCATCATCATTGAATTAAATCATCATTGGCTTTTCCACATTTGTTAGGAAGTGTTTTTATTGACTCTCAAGAGTCGTAATTGGAAGAGAGTGTCATGATGTCAAATGTTATAGAAATTCCTCCGGTCTTTTATTAATAGTTGAACCATCATCTAATATCTCTTGAAAGGCCTCTATCCCCTCATCTTTCTTTGATGGGTAATAATCTGCATGATAAGGATGTATGCTATATTTTGCATAATATTGTTGACACTGAAGTGTGTAGCATGGTTCCTTATAATAACACCCAGGAGTTTATGGATTGTAATTTTCATTATATCCACCATGGTAGGAAGATTCAATATTATAAGGTGTCATCATAAAGTGAGGGGACACACTTGGACATTTTTGTGATGATACATAGTTGTAATAGCCATTCGATTGATATTGTGAACTATAATGTATCAACCATTCCATTTGATATGATTCCTGAAAGAAAATTCAATTATTTTCACAAAAAATGTGAAAAAATATATTTTAATAGTAATAAATATTACAAACACAAGCTAGGAGAGCAGTATTACTAGAATGGAAATAGCAAAAAGAGGAGTTACACTTTCAGTTTGGTGCTATGAAGGCAGAAAGAATTTACACAAATCTAAGAAAAGAAAAATATGGAACAAGACTATAAATTCTAGAATAAAACTAAAAATTACAAGGAAGTAAAACTACAAAATAAACTAGAAAGAAAGAAAGAAATTACGTAACATGTTCAAAAATTATAAAATAAGACTAAAATTATGAAACAAGCTAAAAATTATAAAAACCAAACTAGAAATTATGAAAATATTAAATCCTAAAAATATACAAGTGATCATATTTGAAAGAGTGAAAAGATTATAATCACAACTAAGGGTCTAATTTTTTATTCTTATGGAGATCCAAGGTCATATCTTCCATAAGAATATATCAGATCATCCAATAAGCACACACAAACAAAGAGAATACATTTTTTCTACGGAGTAAAAGAAATGACTATATTGAATAGAACTGGGATAAGGGGTTACTCCCCATGTCCCACAAGATTCTACTCGGACATAATGAAAAAAGGAATGTATAATAAAATGATCCATTTGTAATGTTGCAAATTGTGAACTATAGACTAAAAACTATCTTTACAACTATGACTCGTGTGACATCTCTGGATTTTCTAAAACTTAATCAGATGTGTTTCGTCCAAATTGAAACCCTCACCTCAGCAAAAATCCCAATTTAAACACCACACACTAGGCTACGAAGAAAAAAAATTAGAGGAAGTCAAAAGGGAACAATAGTAGAACATGCACATGAATAATAATAAAACCATACAACACATGTTCACCATTCCCCACATAATTACAACATGAATTGTCACAACGTTGGATATTACATATTGAACAATAAACTTTTACATATACATGTTCTACCACTAAACAATAAGAGCTTAAGACAACCGACCACATGTACATCAGCTTGCCATATGACTCTCAACTATCCTGATCTTCAAGAGCATATGTCCACAACCTAAACAAAAGATTATGTGTGGTACACATCAGAAGATATTCAAGAATATTGTATTGATTACGCCTACATGTCTTTTATATACCTCTCATTACTAAGATTGGCAATAAGATAAAACTAATACTTGGCAGCAATAAACAAATATAAGAAAAGCATATACTTATAGAAAGATGTTCATTAACAAAGGAAAACACATATTTTAGACATGTCTTCCATTATATCATCCATGCATTTTTCACCTGAGGGAATAATGCATCATCTCAGCTACCAAAGGGCTTGAGACGCAATGCCTTATGATCTACTACCACAAAGTTTGATCATTGTACAATGTGATCTGCTCCCAAAGAGAATGATCACTTTCCATCAATATGTTACGAAAGAGAATTATTGCTTTATTTAATAGAACAAATATATTATGTTTCATGTGTTCATAACTACAAGTATGGAAAATCAGGAAACATATCATACAAGAATAATCATTTCATCCAATATAATATGCCAAGTATTTTACTACACATATAATGAAATTATATTGTATAATAAGCCAAGTAAGAGGTAATGACGTACCTTGATCTCATATATACTAATCATCACATATTCTTGAGTTATCTATATCCTTGTCAACCCCTGATTATGACAAGATCACATATCACCATTAGGTTATCATCATCTTAACCTAGTCGTGTTCATTAGGGTTTGACTTAGTCATCAGGATATGTACACCATTATTTGTCTTATCTTCTTGGGATTATCTTAATGATGTCATATTCTGCATTATTGCCTCATTAACTCATAAACATGTTTTCCATCATTAGGTGAACATATTAATACTAAGTCACATTCATTAATCATATTAGAGTTAGAAACTAGGTATTAAAATCCATATTCATATAACATGGATTTTGTGTATAAAACTGATCTCAGATTTACATATTATCTTCCAGTTGCTGATATGAGCATACTTAATAATTTTCAAGGTTCTTAAAGCATATTTCTAATTATTGCACATTAATAAGTGTTATTAGCCCTAATTAGACACATTAAAAATCACATGATTTTGGGTTGAAACTTCACCATATTTAACATCATATGGATTGTATATCATATTCTAGAGATATTGATGCATTTTCATAATTTTAGGTCATCATTTGTTATTTATTACTCATGAAACAAGTATAAAACATCTTACATCATATTATAGACATTTAAGCTTCAAAAGACTAATGTTGTGGTACCATGTTGTTCTACTTTTTTTTGAACATTTTGATACCTTATTTGTATTTTTCTAACATTCATGCTAATTTCTATGAATTTTCTAGGGTTTGGATATTTCTGAGGTAATTTAACTTTTTCGGTCACTCAAGACCCGCCATGTGTCCACTAGGGCCGATCCAGTTCCTTTGCTTTTTGTAGGCTGGTTTTTGGTTGAATCGGGCGGTCTGCTTTCTGATTGGTCATTTGACATTTGGCTTGAGCACTAGATGACCTAGTCCGCTCTGTTACTGTCTCTTCTTATTTCTCACCTGATCTGAGAGAACATTGTAGACTTTGTCCTGACCACCACCACTATGCTCCACTCTGGCAAGAAATCCATGGTGAGGTGCTAATCATTACCCTCTAAAAATAATACCGCAGATTTTCCCTCACAGTTTGCCCCTGCAATGCTGCGCAGATGCCTCCTGCATGGCTCCATCTTGCGGCTCGAGGAGGCCGCCGCCATGGGATGTATATGCGGTGGAGCAGATAGGAGAAAAGGTCCCTGCTCATACCCGCACAAACATGAAGCTTTAAAAAGCTTGATCCTCCTTAACTCCTATGTGAATCTAAAATGCAGAGAAAAGTCCTTCTTATACACCCTCTAAACTCAACTTCTTCTCCGGCCTAATTGTCAGCGTCGTACTCACAATGGAAGGGCATGAAACCACTATGATTCATCTCCTCTAATCTCATTCTTTATTTTCCCAACATATCTTTCTCCAATATCCTCTCTATTCTATCTTCTACTACCAACCACCACCTTCTCGCTGTAGTGGAGAGTCGATGGGAAAGGATAGCTCTCACTCTCTACATAGTGAACTAATGGACACGAGTAAAGGGTTTGGTTACTTCTTATGATGACGCAAGCTTAACTACTTGGTCACTTCCTCTATTCAATGCACATTCAGAGATCGTGGTGGCGGGGATGTTTGCACGTCTCACTACTCCATGACTCCTCCAGACCCAGAGCTTGGAGATGATCTCACCACCACCCAAAGTGCATCCAGTGGTTGCGAAGGAACACACACAACAAAGCATTCATGCCTCACATAACTTGGCAGTCCCAACCACTATATTAGTCATGAATGACCAAGATCAAGCCACACATTCTACCCTCAACTAATGGGGCATGTGACACCCTATTTGATCAATAACTAGGGCAAATAAAACGACAAACTTAGTCCAAAATACCTCAATATGAGGGTACGATATACCAAGGTAAGAAAGAACTTAGATGGAAGAATATGAGAAGATGAAGGTTCTTGGGAAGCACCATGGAAAGGGTGAAGTGACATGGGAGCCCTGATGGACATAAGAAAGGCTTATCATGTTTGTTTGCTTGCTTGATGGAATTTTGAGGACAAAATTCTTATAAGAGGGGAAGGATGTTACAACCCCAATTTTTGGGTTCTTTTGGTGAGAAATGTAATTTCTCTTATTAAAGATATTTGAACCAATAATGCTATAATTTTTTTGAATAAATGGATTTCGTTTACAATAGCCTTGTTGGTTGTTTTTTGGGTTTGATTGGCGATTGGGACCAATAACAAGAAATTTGATTGGTAAATGAATAATAGAAAATTGGAGAAAAGAAAGATGTAGAAACATCCAGAAGGGAAAGGAATATAATCCAAAGGTGGATTTCGTGCCTCTTGGGTTCCTTGGATTCCAAGGAGTCCAAGGTTACAAAGATAATGCAATAAGAAAGGAAAAGATCAATTAAATATTTCTTTATTAAGAAAGAAATTGAAAACAATGATAAAATGTGGGAAATAAGTGCAGAGAGGTATAATTGAGTTATCCTTGGTGGATTTTCGTATCCATAAGGTTCCTAATGTTAAAAGGTATTCCAATAAGGAAAATAGAAGAGAGATAAAGAGAAATCCTCAAAAAGAGATATTTTGAAAAGAAATAAATAAGCTAATGATAGCTAATGGATAAAAGATAAGTACAAGGCTAAGGTATATCCCCAAGATGGGATTTCTAGCCATTAAGGTTCCTTGAGGTTCGAGGAACTCAGAATAGTAATTTAATAGCAAGGGAAAGAGAAAATAGGTGAAAAATATATATAATTAAGTGATATATTGAACCTAAAGAAAAGGTACGTTTTCTTTTAGATAATGAGCCCACTTTTGACAGAGAGGTATATAAAGTTATTATTAACCTTCCCTCAAAGTTTGGGAGCAATTGGATCTTCGGTTTGGTAGTTATGGCTTTTACAAGATTCCCTAAAGTGTTGTGATTATGGAAAATGTCACATTTATAATTGGATTAGGAATCTTGGGCCCAGACCATGCGCATGTCATGCGCGTTGCGGGCCATTGGATTCAGATCCAACGTCGATCCCTTGGTCTCCTAGCTCACAACAAATCAGGAAACTGGCAAATAGAGGAAGGAATCTTCCAAAGAGTTTTTCTCGCAATTTATTTCACGAGAGGACTTGGAAACTTACCCATCAAGTTCAGGAGTCCAAGACAGATCAAGAAACTGTGGGTTTTGGGGGGTTTCATGGAGATATGAGGGAATCCCCAATTCCCAGGGTGGATGATGAAGACCCTATATATAGGTAGGGGGTACTCCGTGGTACCAGCACTCCCCCAAACCATATTCGCAAACTCAGAATGCTGAGGCAAACAGTTTGGTATGGCCAATTTGGAACTTCCCCCTGGCCTGACCCGTCGCTGGAGAGCCACATCACCAGGAGAGGTGCGTCATTGTTCGGTTGAAGGGAGGACTAAGACGATGAATTGGAAACACCAACAAGTTTGGAAGAGTCTAGCGAAGCTCCCGATCCAGTTAGTTTGCTCGCTGACCCACGAAAGCCTGAGGTCAACCAGTGGGGTTGACCACCTGCTCGCGCACTAAAAAGTGCAAGGTTGAAGATGACCCCTGGGGGAGTTACCAGATTTCCCTCCCCCTTTTGTTGTTCCGGTATGGGCATAATCGTCTTTTGGTTCTTTTCTATCACAAGTCAGGACGTATTGGAGGATCGTTGGATCCTGTGTGGTCCAGCGGACCACGGATCTGATGACTAGGATGTTTTTGATAAAATCGTAATAAAATAGAAAAAGGACTTTTCTTGCTAAAATCATATCTTGAGCTAGAAAACTCAGATGAGAAAAATGTATACATGAAAATTGATCCAAAAAATATGAGGAATAAATTAAGAATGGTTTGTAAGCCTGAATTAGTATATTTTTGCAAAAGTACATAATTTGGATGAAAAAAATTATTAATTGTGGTTAGAAACTCTAATAGATGATAAAAGATGGATTTAATCTTGCAAATAAGTTAATTCAAGCATTATTGACTTGTTTAATGATATATATGTATATTAACCTATTTTAAAAAGGAAATTGCAAGAATTAAGGTTTTAAACCTAATATTGTGATTAATACCCTTAGAAACCCTAAGTGAGGGAAAAAGGGGAAGAAAAGATATATTAATCTGAAAATTAGGGTTTTGTGGTCCAAACCTGATCTTAAGATCTCAATGGAAAATAAGATGAGATAATTAGGGTTTGATGGATATTTTGATAAAAGTAAAGTAAAAATAGTAAAAAAGAAGTGAAACCCTAATTATGGTCAAAACCCTAAAAAGGGCTAGTAACCCTAGGGTAAAATTAGGCCTATTAGACTTCGATACCATGATCTATGATAGAAAATATTGGATGTATATTTCAGTACTGAATTGTCTGCTTTCTTGACTCTGGATTACTTGATTGCTTGGGCTGAATCTGCCTTCAAAACAGCTTGACATGTATGTGGTTAATTATGATTAATCACATTAGTTTCCCGAGGGTTTTTTGAATTTTTCCTTGCATTGAATGCAATCTAAATAGTTTGGATGTTCATACTGCAATTATAAAGTCACTATGGGTATCACAAACATAATTACATGTGTATTCTCGCACCTACATGCCACCCTAATGGATGATTCCATAAAGGTCAGGCCTAGGAGGGTAGACCAATGGGCACCATGAGAGGTGACCCCAGACACCAAGCTCGAGAATGAGAAGGTGTTCTATGATGCATGACTATGGAGCACTATGAGAGGTGACTACCAGGCACCAAGCTCGGGATTGAGAAGGTGGCCTTAAGTCAATGGCAAAAGAGAAACCCTAGAGGGGTATGCCAGGGTTAGGGCAAAAGCGGTGGAGAATGACACATTGAAAATGTAAATTGGCTTGTTAAATAATTTGATTGTTATTATTAAATTGTTAGCCATATCTGTGAAATTTTGGATGTCCCCACATACCAATATATTCCCGCATATTGATCGATGTTTTGTTTGTCGGCGTTTTAGGTACAACGCTGAAATGAACAAACAGTAAAGTGACACATTGTGGAAATCAGAAATAAAGTGCAAGGAGGATTAGATAGAATAAGTCAAGATCTAGATTGATAGTTTTTCAAAGTTTTTAAAGGTAAGCAAAGTTTTAATTTTATACCAAATTTTAGTTTAGTTTGTAGAATTTAATAATTATTATTGATTATTTGTCAAACCTTTGATCCTGTTTATTGGGAATACGACTCTGATCTCTTGGTCTCCCTTAAGTGGGGGTTTCTGGGAGACGGGGTTGTTACAATTGGTATCAGAGCGTAAGTTCCTCATTTAATATTTAATAATTATTAAATTTTACAAATTCCATAGAACCCAAGGGAGTTATTAAAGTATTTTTTGAAAGACAGAAGTGTCTAGAAAAGGATCATGTCCGGGGGTTGGCAAGATTTTCCTCCGCACCACTAGTCAGAATACATGGACTCCCAAATTAGTGTGACTGCCTAGCCAATGTCTTAGGATCTGACTTGAAATAAGATACCATTAGGACTCACTCATCTTGTTCATCCCTTCTCAACTCAAATGATGTTAAGGACCTTAAGGATTAGGGTTTTCTCTCTTTTCCTCACCCTCTCAAGGTATGGGTAAGGTTGATAAGGTCTAAGGAATCCTCCACCAAATTAATGAAAGGCATGTAAATAAGATGTCACAGACATAAGCTTAATAGATTAAGCATAAACTAAATAATGGATACATGCTTAGGTCATATGACATGAGTTGTCATTGCCCTCAAGAGAGACCTAAGGCTAGACCTTTTTGTCAGGAGGAAGAGTAGAGAGAGTTGGTTATGGAGGCAAGATCTCCATTAAAAGTAGAGACCTAGAACATCCTCTGAGAATGATGCTAACCCTAACCCTAAGTGATGGTTAGAGAAAGAGATGACACGATGGGTTAGATGTCATGGTAGAACTAGTGTGTGGACATGCTTTTAGATGCACATGATGTTATGAGCCATGTTTGGTTGGATGACCTAGTGCCTTTGGCAACTCAACTTGGGAAGAGTCGTGCATGTTAGAGAGAAGGATAGCTCCTTCATTGATGAGGTTAGAGAAGGACCTATAGAAACCCTATGGGTTGATGCAGGTAGGGCATAACATGCACCCAGAGTACATAAATAGTGTTGACAGTAAGCTAAAACCCTGGCCAGGAGAGTATGATGGATAACTTATGAGATAAGCATAAAGGGTTATGGTTAACCTTGAGCAATCATAAGCTTGAACATAGGCTTCACCATGTAGGGGTATGCTTGTAAGCTTGACCCACCTTCAAGGAAAGAGGACCTAGGGTAATGAGGTTAGTTGTAGGGTTATCTCTAAAGAGAGAGAGAGATAGAGAAGGACCCATGTCAGAAGCCTAAACTCTGAGATATGAGGAACAATGGGGAGTTGAGGATGATGCGACCTAGGTGGATGATAGTGGTAGCCTCATGATCTATCCCTGGAGACCGAGGATATCATGGTTGCCTTTAGAGGAACCAAACCCTAGAGGGAGGATGAGGTTGCTGGTACCTATGAGCCTATGGTAAAGGTGGTTACCTTCTAGGTTAAGAAGAAGAGTTCCTTAGACCCTGAAGAGGTTTAGTAACAGGTTGTGAGGCCTTATACCTTGTTGGTTGTCCTTGAGGAGGACTCAACTTTAAGGTGTTTCTCGAATACAAGGATCATGGGAGTGCATGACATACCTTGGACATGATTGATTCATGGTTAAGAGATTGAGCATGCAGTTGGACACCCAAAGGTGAAACTAGGGTTCCTAGGCTTAAGTGGGGAAGTAGCGTACCTGATGCTCATGATGAGATTTGAGTCTCTATAGTTTCAAGCATGGTACTCCTCATGTGTAGAGGAAAAGGAAACCCCTTAAGTTAAAGGTATGCTTGATGAACCCCTCACAGCTAAGTTGATGACATGGGAAGGTATGATCTCAATCTAGTGTTGAGGAAAGAGAATAAGAATGACCTAGCATGGCTTAGTAGGTGGTCTGCTTGTGCCTTAGTAACTGTTGGGTTAAGATTGCTCATGTGAATATAAACCCTAAGGATGTCGGTGACCTTGTTGTCAAGAGTTGTAGTTTCCTTCCATCCTAGGAGAGGGACCCTTTTATAGGGTGTATCCCAATTTTGTTGGTTTTGAGTTAACCTAAAGAGGTTTCAGAGGATCTTGAGAACCTAAGTGAAAAGTACATGGTAAGAGAATGAACCTGTAGACCCATAGATAACCATCTCTAAGTGCATGTGGATGTGTTACCATGGAGGTAACTGATATGGGGCCTGACCAAGGTAGGCAGGTCACCCTAACCCCTACGAAAGGATGAAAGACAACCCATGAATGTAGAAAGATGATGAAGGCTTGGGTAAGGTTCTAAGTTGGACATGTACTATGTTAGAATCCTAAGTCTATCCTAGGGTCAAGTAGGGATAAGACCGATGGAAGTGGGAGTTGCCTAATTCCCTAGTTGCACATGACCATAGGGTCGGGAGGTAACAACTATCATTGTCTAAGGGCCATGGGTTAGGAGATTGATCACCTTCATGAACTCATGGGACCCAAATGGAATATGAGGAAGGCACTCTCTAGATGCATAAGGGAAGAGGGATGACCCCAAAAGTGTCAGCACCCTATAGACCTAAAGGAGATGACCAAGGATTGTGTGGTGACTCAAGTGGGCTGGTGATCAGTTTTCCATGGAAGTAATTTTGATATCAGAATGATTGTGATGTAGAGACATAGGTTGCACATTTCAACTTAGATTCCAAGGTGTACTGGCAAGGTGGGATGTACCGTCTCTACTCTTAGAATATGAAGAAATTTGTGTTTGGACGGCCGCCAAATGCTTATTTCCTCTTGTTATGGGAGTGAGAGATAGGAAAATACGCATGCCATACACCAAGTATAAAAGATGATGTGAGTTGGAATTTTGCTACGAGAAATGAGGACAGAGATGTTAACATACCCTTATGGAGTGAATGATACATGGATGGTTTACAAACAATAATAGTATTAAGGTAATCATCTTGTAAGGATGTTTTATCATGAGCTCAGTGGAATTTGCAAGTTATGCAAGGTTGAGTTTGATCACCATGAGGATGAGCTCAGAGTTTCTTGACGAAGACAAACTTAGAGTTTGAGATGAGACGATAAGTGGAATACATGGAGGTGTATGTCTTCAAAATTACCTAAGACCTAAGGATGTGATGTGGTAATGTATGCTCTGGTTGAGATATAGTTGCCTAATTTAGCTAGAGGCTAGAAGAGGTTGAGGTTGTTAGGCTAACCTTAAGTTTGAAAAAAAAGAGATATGTTTGGCTAACACTCAGATATATCAATATCGGTTCATCAAGTTAATGGTTGTTTGGTCAGCCATCCTAGTCCTTGAGGTAATGAAAGGATGGTGGTAGAACCTCAGATACACTTCTTTGGATGGGAAAGTAATAAAATCCTAATGACAGTGGTTTAGAGTTTCTGAGGAATCAATCTTGAGGAATCATGACATGTAGGAGATCATGGTTTTAAGATCACCATACACCGTGATACTACAAAGATAGTAAGTGACAGTAGAACTTTGGATGCTTAAGATGAAATTGCATGTGGTATGTTGTCATGCATGATAGTAGGTGAAGGATGAACACCAGTAACCCAGTGCTTTGACATAGAGGATAAAGAATCCCCGAGAGGGAATGGGAGTTCATCAATATGGATGTTGTGGTAAGTCTCCCCTAGACCAAGAAAGGTCAAGATCCAATGAGGGTTATGGTAGATCGCCTTACCTAGATGACATGAGAAAGAAAGAATATTGTCAAGGAACAGATTCGATTGTACTACATATGAGAAAGATGGTTCAACTACACCATGATGTGAGTTAAAAAGTTCTGGAGTATAACCTAAAGGTACACTTCCATGAGGTGGAAGTAGGTACGTGAAGAACTCAATATTAGTATAGTTATCACCTCTAACTAATAGTAGGATCCAGACTAGAGGGTCTGATGAGAGCATGTATGTAGCATCACTGACCTGGGTTATACTTTAACCCTAGGTGTTTTGATTAAGAAATGTGATTAAACACTTAATCTCATCTTGTGAAAAGTAATTAGGCCTCAAGAGGAACATATGTTGCAATTCTAGAACATTATTGAAATCAATGTTTTGTTTGTTTTGGACTAAAGTGCAAATTACCCAAGTTAAGGGGTTTAAGTGCAATTGTGCATGATAATATGTTCCTCATGAGTTGAAGCATCATGAGAGTAAAAATTATGATGAGGTATGGCTTATGGAAGCCTGAATACCAAGAAAGAGCTGATAAAGCAATGTATGTGCATGAAAACCTAGTTTTGGTGTAATGTGCAATTTACCCAAAACCTACGGTGCAATATGTAAATTACCACTTCAATAAGGTCCCTAATGTTTCTTGGCATCATGTAGAGCAAATAAAATGAGAGGTGCACCTCATTTGAATTAAGTTGGAGGAGAGAGAATCTTGATATTAAAATAATCAAGATTTAATCCTAATTGAAACCCTAATTTGATTTAGGGCAAAAATAATTGTATTAATTAAAGGGGCTTCAAACAAATTAAAATGGTTGGATTCATATGTGTGTGTGACGTCCTTGAGCCTTTCAAGGACCAAGAAAATATCCAAGGGAGTGGATATCTCACACACAATTTTATAAGAAAAAGAAATATCCACTCACATATGGATATTAATATAATATGATTTAAGGTGCTTGATTTGATTTTCTTTAAATCATGGATAATTGAGAGGGATAAGAGGCAAACAAAATAGCCTCGTCCCTAAGGAAGATGAGGGGGAAGAGGCAGCCACATTTTTGGGATTAATTGGATTTTTTGCAAAGTACATTCTCTCTCATTGAATTTTTATAAAAGGACCTTTTACAAACCAAATGAAAGGATATTTCGGCCCCACTTCTTCTCCTTTCTTGGGAAACGACCAAGGGAGCTTGGGAGGATCAGGAGGACGACCCCCAACCTCTTGGTAAGGTTCTTGATCCATTTCACCTTGATTCCATTGTGGAAATCAAAAATACATTATGGATTTCTTCCTAATTTGATCTCCTCTTCAAATCTAACCATTCCTTTTCACTCAAACCTTGAGGACGAGCCTTGGAATGGTGAAAGGAGTTGCCGTGGACATGGAGCTTTGGAGCTCAATTGGAGGTGGGTTTTATAACTTGAACCCTTGATTTTGTTATTGCATTCAATTCCATATCAAATAATGATCTTTTCAACATATACAATAATCGATTTGGATGATGAATGCAATCACCATGAAAACCACAGAAGGTTTCATGAGTTCAGAGGTTGAAGATTATAAGCACACACCTCTCTAAATATCCAAAGCAAACAATTTTGTTTGGGTTGCTCAAACGGTTTCCCAAACCGTTTGGGAGCAAACGGTTTCAAACCGTTTAGAAGCAAACGGTTTCACCAAATAGCATGAGACCAAACAGTTTCAAAACCATTTGGGGGAGTTGAACAAGGATTGACCGTTTGGGAATCATGTTCCTAATTATGTTGGTTGATGACCCACCAAATTTGGTTAATTAATTCCAAAGGAATCATGCGTTGAAGGGTAATCAATTAGGTAAACCCTAATTGATTTAAGTGCTGATTTTCAACTTGATCGGTTTGACTTTTTGGGTTGATTAGCCCAAACGGTTTCAAAACCATTTGGGGATAACCCAAATGGTTTCTAGACCGTTTGGGGATCACCCAATACCATTTGGAGGTCTAGGGTTAAGTATGGTTGCCTATTTGAAGGTCCAAAGTTACCAAGTTACAAAGCAATCAATTGTTGATTTGTTGATCGACTCAATAGACCAAACCTTGATGAAATTTCACTAGAATTCAAGGGTTGGATGATACAAAAGGTCTCATGACCGTTTGGAGCTCATCCAAATGGTCTCAAGACCGTTTGGAGGTCACCCAAGACCGTTTGGAGGTCTAGGGGTGAATATGGTTAAGCAATTGATGATGCAATTATACTAAGTTAAAGTGTAATCAATTGCTGATTTGGTGATCAATCCAATGATCCAAAGCCTAATTGGTTCACTTGGATTTTGATGATGTGATGGGAAAACGGTCTGAAGACCGTTTAGTGGTCATCCAAACGACCTCAAGACCATTTGGGGTCAGGTCATGTTCAATTGGGATGATGGTTCAATGGTTTCAAAGTAACTAATCTTGCATTGATAAGTGTTGAAGGATCATCGATTCCAAACCCTAATTCAATTGATTGAAACCCTAATTGAGGACTAATTGAGGGTCAATTGAGGGTCAAATCAGTTTAAGGTTGACCTATTTAACTCATTTGATGTATGAGGATAGGTCCAATTGATGATTGGTTCCATGAATTCAATGATTGAAGGAATCAATATTGAGAACCCTAAACCGATTGGTGTAGTTGAGACCATCTTTGGTCCATGTGGTTTTGAGGAGGTTTGGACCAAACGGTCTCAAGACCATTTGAGTCAAAATGGTCTCAAGACCGTTTGGGACCAAACGATCCCAAACTATTTGTGCCCATGCGGTTTCAAAAGTCAAACTTTGGCAAACGGTCATCACCTACTTGCTTGGGCAAACGGTCTCAAGCACCACCTTTACCAAACGATTTGAAACCGTTTGAACCTTGAAGGACCAAGACAGTTTGGGGCTCAAGTAGTAAAAGTTGATTGAGGACTCAATTGGTTAATCCACTTAGACACTTGTTGTAATTGAGGACTCAATTGATCAATTCAATTGGATAGGTCCAATTGATGATTGGTTCCATGAATTCAATGATTGAAGGAATCAATATTAAGAACCCTGAACCGATTGGTGTAGTTTAGACCATCTTTGGTCCATGTGGTTTTGAGGAGGTTTGGACCAAACGGTCTCAAGACCATTTGGAACCAAACGATCCCAAACCGTTTGTGCCCATGCAGTTTCAAAAGTCAAACTTGGGAAAACCTGTCTTCACCTACTTGATTGGGCAAACGGTCTCAAGCACCACCTTTACCAAATGGTTTCAAACTATTTGAACCTTGAAGGACCAAGACCATTTGGGGATCAAGTAATCAAAGTTGATTGAGGACTCAATTGGTTAATCCACTTAGACACTTGTTGTAATTGAGGACTCAATTGATCAATTCAACTAGATACCTTATGTAATGGAGGTCCAAGGTTATTGAATCTCTTGAGAATAGAGATGATGAATGATTCATTGATCTAATGATGATTAGTAATGATAATCAATGAAGGTACACAGGTTGAAACCCTAATAGTACCTAAGTGATTAGTGCCAATTAAGGGATGAACCCTAATTGCTTATAGGATCAATGACTTGGTACACTATGTTAATCATAGTTGTATCTGCTTGATTTAAGGGTTGATATGACCAAATCAAGTTGAGAGGATTATAGCATGAAATTCATACATGAGTATGATTCATGTGGTGATTAAGGGTATGATCCTTAAGCAAAGAGATCATGAAACCCTAATCATGAACATAAACCCTAATTGAAAGGGCTATTGAACTCTACTCTAATTGAGGGCAATTCTAAATGTAACCATAATCCAGGGTGAGGATGTGACCCTAATCCAGGGTAGTGATGTGTGAAACTTCAATTTAGGGTAATGAGATACAAAACCCTAATTGGGATGAATAGTGAATCTCCAATTATGACCAATTGAATGAAATCCTAATGGTGATGAATAGTAGACCCAAATTGTGGGTAACCGTAGTGTAAATCCTAATTAAGGATAATTCCATGTAAAATCTTATTTTAGGGTTATGTTAAGAGAAACCCTAAGTTATAATGAGGTATATCGAACATTGATGTGGTGATGTGATGTGAGAATCAAACTTAGGGTGATGTCATGTAATGACATGTAAAACCCTAGTTGAGGGGGATTCCATGTGAAAACCTAGTTGAGGGTGATTCCATGAGGAACCCTAATTAAGAGATAACATCATATGATGTTCTAATGTTATGTTGTGTTGAGAGGCCCTAAGAAGGGTGAAGTAATATGAGACTCCAATGTGAAGTCATTATACATAAAGCCCTAATCCTGGGCAATATGACAATGAATCAGAATCCTAATTTTAAATAAGGGTATAAGGAAACCCTAATGATGAGATAGAAGGAATGACCTTATAAAGGTAAAACATTTCATGTGGTTGAATATAAGCGACCTTATTGTAAGCAATGTCTTTATCATTAGTCAAGTCCATATCATTAAAGATAGTTGGACAATTCTAATCTATGGCCTATGCATTATATGCTAAAGGTGACAGATTAGTGATGGAATGTATTAAGAGGGAAATACCTTAATACAAGATAAGTTGGTTAACTCAAGAGAGTCTGATATGATGAGAAAGTGATACATCAAGATATGATAGTTATCACATTCAACACTTCAAGGTTTATATACCTTGATATAATCCAAATTCAATAATTGGGTAAGAAACATATAAAGTGTGTTATGCAACTATTACAATGAAATGTAATGAGTTGTTGCACTTTGATGAATGTTAATTAATGTACTTTGAGAATGGATTTAAGCCAAAATGATGAGTATGATGTAGTCATACCATGATGAGTATGAGAAATGAACTCATACCATGAGTTGATGATCACTAATGTTATATGATGAAAGTAATGTTCATGAATAATTAAATATGATACCTTTGAATGCCCCAAATGTATGGAATAATGAATTGAGGGATGGACAGATAATATGATCATGAAACCCTAATTATTGAGAAATGGGGAACCCTAACCCTAATTTGGGTAAAAGGGAATGAAAAGCCCTATTTGATAGTAAACCCTAATTCCTGGGAAGGAATATTGGTGTTACTATTATATAACATGATGTGATGAATATCTTGTATGAATGTTATCATATTTAATAGCCATACAGATAGTATGAGATGATGAATATAGCCAGGGTTGAGCTGTAACATTTATATAATAAATGTTGATTGTCCTTTTGTGCCTTGATGTTGTTGTTACTTAATAAAAGTAACAATGTGCAAAACCCGGAACACATATTTTGAATATGTGGGGGTAAATGGGCGAAAAATATCCTTACGTCCGGTGAAGTGATTTGAGGGAAGGTAAACATCAAACCTCTCAATCCTTCATGTCTTCGGGATGGATGTATCACAATCTCCCGATGATTGGGATAGATGCTATACACATCTCCCAATAATATTTAATGTCGGGTTGAGGAGATAAACATCAAATCTCTCGATGGCCGATGAGAGTGCAGTTGACGATGTAACTCTATAGTGAAGTTCAAGTATACCCTGGAAAGCTATCTTGAGCAGTTAACACAGTCCTTCTTGTTGTCTCACACTGAGTGGGATGTGTGAGGTCATTGGAATCTGGCTCTTCCATTGACCTATGTATGGTATCGATTTCAACTTCGTAGTGGTCGGTTGGAGTATGAGCGGTATACCTCATCTCCTCAGGGCATAAGTGTGTTTGTAAAATGAAATCAGCCATATAGCATGTTTGCTTAAGGATTTAATACAAAAATTCATTGGTTGATGTTACATTTCTGTTATATATCTGTAGTTCATTGATGTTACTCATATCTGTCGTATTCATTACAAGAAGATGGATGAACTATGAGTCTACCAAGAGTAGATGCAAGGATATCCTTGAAAAAGGAGATTACATCACTTTGTTCATACAAGTGGCATAACTGCTGATGATTATATATATAAATCCTTCTGCTCAGTTTATTTTAATAAGCTGTTATAACAATGTTTTGGCAGAAATTTATATCTCCCGCTGGGGCAATTTACAATTGTCTCACCCTCGTGGGATCCAACTTTTTAGGTGGACGCGGAAAAAGAAGTAGAATTCCATTGCAGAGAATGGACAACAGTTGTAACAGCAGGGACAGCAGTGAGATCTCAGATGGAGATATTGTCTATCAAGTCATGTAGTTAGAAAGTCCTATGTGTCGTCTCTGTACTCTCAGGTCCTCATATTTTTTAGTCAGTGTTTTGATGAATCAATATGATGTTTTGTCTTGATGCCTCGAGATTCGTATGCTGTCTATATATAATGTTTATAAGGCAACTGATAATGTAGTCTCTGAAAAGAGATGGTACAGGTTATGTACGTTTGAACTAGAATGTAAATGTTATAAAATGGTTCTTGATGGAAAAGATTTCCTATGTGTGGATATCTTTGCAAAAAGTTTTAATTTCTAGTGATTTTCAGTAATCCACTGCAAATAATTCGCTTCCACTTAAGTTAATTCTTGTTTTGTGAGTTGGATGCCACAAATAAGTGGTATCAGAGCTATAGGTTCGCTGAGTCTATAGAGACATGGGACTAAGGTAGTGGAGTCTGTTCTGGTGTCATCCAGTGTATTTGATAGTGTCTTCTGCTCATATAAGAGAAGAAAAACTTAAAGATGTCTGGGTCACATGAGGAGGTTGTTGCTGAAAGCAGCAATGTTGCACCAAGAAGAGGTGCATGGGAATAGGCAAGAGAGAGACAATTGCCTGAGAATCCCCTAGTTGATCCAACTATAATAAGAAAATCCTTCTTTAAGTGTTACTGTTGGAGAATTTAGGGCAACAGTAATGTATATAGTGGATCAAGCATTGGCAGTGTAATCTAGAATTACCAGTCCCAATGATAATGTTTTAGATATCAACAGGATTTGTGTTTAGCATCAGCAGGTTGGAGCAGAAGGAAATGATTAATTTATGGACTTAAATTGAGTTTGTGTTCAACCTTAGCCTGTTGAATCAACCTTTGAGGTAGAGTTAGCCTGAGGTAGTGAATAATTCATGAATTAAGACAGGTTAGACCAAATAATGTCATTCAAATATGTCATCTTATGAATTCCTATATTAACTGAGAAAGGAATTGATCGAACTTCCTTGATTAGTCCTGTAAGAACTTATGTTTTGCATAGTAAAACATTACAAATGTTTTATGTTGTTCTTACCTCCATAAGAAAAGATGAGGTACAGAAGAGATGCCTAGATAAAATCTAGGGATGTTAAGCCTTATGCTTGTGATAATATAAAAAGAAGGAGTATGATAGCATACAAAGTGCATACCACTTAATCTCAGTATTTATATACCCTGGCCAGGTATACAACTATTGATGATAAAGTGGGTATGGAAACTCTTAGATTGTTGTCTTTTTGATTGCTCTGATCAAGTAGTCATTCTCAGACAATCTAATGAGTAACATGAATCAGAAATATGGAATTAATAAATGTGTCATATCCTAAGCTTAAGAAAGAGAAGTCTGAGATAATCTCAGATGAGCATGTTGTATGAGGAACTAAAAGTGTACTCCTTATAAGATAAGAATGTGATGTGTTCTCAACACATGTGATATATACCAAGGTGAAAGATCTTGGTATCTGAGAAATATCAGATGGTTTAGGTTGGCTACCTGGAGTGGTCAACCATGAAATAAGTCTGATTATATAAAATAATATGAACATCATATGTTAGGGGTTTATTATGGCATACAACTCATAAAACAAGATTAACTAATGCGGAAGCGATCGTTAGCAGTGGAATTACTAAAAATCACTAAAAATTAAAACCATTTATCAAGAGATCCACTTACAGGAAAACTCTTTCATATAGAGCCAAAGTAAAACATTACATCCTGGTTCATATGTACATTACATGCATCATTGCATCTCGAGGCATACGTGCACCAAAATCTCAGATCGAAGTATCAAAACACTAACTCGTAGGACCTGAGAGTACAAAGATGACTATAGGACTATTTACACCTAACTAGACAGCC
Source organism: Alisma plantago-aquatica (assembly GCA_963693085.1). NCBI lineage: Eukaryota > Viridiplantae > Streptophyta > Magnoliopsida > Alismatales > Alismataceae > Alisma > Alisma plantago-aquatica. Next base: position 1,489,986,385 of record OY856409.1, read on the forward strand.
AATGTCTCCACCTGTTGGATCACTGTTGTCCTTGTGTCTATTGCTGCTGCTCTTCTCCTGCAGAAGAGTTTCTTCCTTGATGTCTGCGTCTACCTAAAAACATTGGATTCCATGGGGGTGAGACAATTATAAAAATTGCCCCAGCGGGAGATATAACTCTCTACCAAAACATTGTCATTGTAGTTTAATAGAAATAAACTGATCAGTGGAATATTTTAAACCATTAACATGTGAATCACAACTATGCAGACTAGAGCAACATTCTAATGCATTATTACAGCAATAACTTGATTAAGCAGCATGCCTCATAATCAATATGAATTAAAGGAACATAAGTACATTCCTGTATCAAGGACATGATAAGCAGTATATTAACAATCATTATTCCTTGTATTTCAATATTATGCAAATATGCTACACGGCTGATTATATTTTACAAACAGATTTAAGCTCTGAGGAGATGGGGTATACCACTCATACTCCAACCGACCATTTCTAGAATCGAAATCGGTACCATAAATAGATCAATGGAAGAGTTGGATTCCCATGACCTCCCACATCCTGGTCAGTACAGGACTACAAGTTGGACTGTGTCGACTGCTCAAATAGCTTTACAGGGTATACTGGAACTTCGCTATAGAGATACAGCGTCAACTACACTCTCATCGGTAATCGAGAGCATTAGTATTTAACTCCATCGACCCGACATGAAATAACATTGGGAGATTAGTGATACATCCATCCCAACCATCAAGAGATTTATGGTACATCTATCCTGACACATGAAGGATTGAGGGGTTTAATGTTTACTCTCTCTCAATCTCTTCAGCCAGACGTAAGGATATTTTCGCCCATTTACCCCCACATATTCAAAATATGTGAATTCCAGGAATTCTTATAGAATACCTGTTTCACTATCACCAGTTGCGGACAATGATGGATCTATGGTCAGAGCACTACATGAACAGGTTTCACTTGATTAATTAAGTACATTTTCATATTCTTTTAGCAGATCTCCTAACCAATGTGTATGGAATTGTGATTGCTGTGGATAGGAGATGCTAGCCTATAGGACCCGAAATTTGAGCTGAGAGAAGAAGTAGCCAGTTGTCAATATGCTCAATTTGCTCACAAACAGGTTGCTCAATGTAAGTGTATGCTCAAAGATTGCTCAAGTGTAAAAACAAGTTAGTCTAGGTGTCCTAAGGCATGTCTTATTTATAGGAATGTCCTACAAGTGCTTAAGGACGTTCTAGACACTTTCTAGGGGTTTTTAAGTGCTTAACTAGCCGTTAGGTATACGTTAGTTGCTTTAACAACGACTAGTTAATTAATTTTGCAGTTGCTGTCAGAGTCCATCTCGGTCGAGAAATGGTCGACCGAGATACCTACTCGGTCGAAGTTTTGTCGACCGACAGGCTCTCTGGATCAAGTGTTTTGCAACGTTTATCTCCAACTGCCAACTACCTTGTCAGCTGTGTCTAACGGCTACTTGGGTCTTTCTCGGTCGAGAAGTTTGTCGACCGAGAGTGTCTCGGTCGAGGATTTTGTCGACCGAGATAGACCCTATTTCAATGTTTCAAATAAAGACATTAAGTGTGTGTATGAGTGTGCATATGTGACACTATTGAAGGAGATGACCTATCTAAATGTGGTTTTTAGCTAGGGAAGATCTAACACTTGATTTACATGAAGTCTAAGTACTTGTACATTATATATTTGTACAAGTTTACAATTGATTACATTTCATGACATAATCATTCAAGCATATAGATTCCCTAGTGCTTTGTCATTCACCTTATTCCTGCAACACTCAAGTAGCACGTTAGATCAACAAGAATGAAATGTTTGTCATTATCAAAACAAAGGGATTTACAGATGTCCATTTAGCCAACAATCTCCCCCTTTTTGAAGATGACAAACATTTCCTAAATATAAAATAAGAAAATATAAAACATGTGAGTTTCATACCTGAAGATTACCTTTGTAAATTTCTTCTCTTGTTTATAAAATGTGTGCTTATTATTCCCCATGAATTATGGAACATGAAATCCAATTCTTTAGGGAATATAGCAACTTTCAATGTAAAGCCAAGAGTTTGTTTATGAAACTCATTGATTGAGTTTTGCATTTATATTTATTTCTCCCCCTTTGTCATTTCAAAAAGATATCCATTTAAAAAGAAAAACTCCCCCTTAATTAGATGTCCCATCAATTTCAAAAAAATGTCCATTAAAAGCCAAAATGATGCAAATAAATGACATTGTTAAGACACACAAATATCAAAGAAAACATCTTCCAAAGGAGTGATAAGCAGTTGCTTCCTTATTTTGTTGAATTGGTCTAGTGGAAGCGGTTTTGTAAAAATATCAGCCAATTGATCTTCCGTATCAACATGATGAAGGGAAACATGATTCTTAGAAATATGATCCCTTAAAAAGTGATGACGGATTTCAATATGTTTAGCTCGACTGTGTAAAATGGGATTGTGTGCTAAGTTTATAGCGCTTGTGTTGTCACAAAAGATAGGCGTAGATGAAAGAGTAAAACCATAATTGTTTAACACTTGTTGCATATAAAGCACTTGAGCACAACAAGATCCGGCTGCCATATATTCAGCTTCAGTTGTAGAGAGGGCAACCGTGTTTTGTTTCTTGCTAAACCAAGATATTAAAGCTCTCCCTAACAAGAAACAGCCACCACTAGTGCTCTTGCGATCAAGTCGACAACCAGCATAATCAACATCAGTATAAGCTTTAAAATCCAAAGATTGTCCTTTTGGATACCATAAACCAAAACATGTAGTGTCGGCTAAGTATCGAAGAATTCGTTTAACTGCTTGAAAATGAGAGTGCATAGGTTGCGATTGAAATCGAGCACAAAGACCAACGGAAAACATGATGTCCGGTCTAGAAGCAGTTATGTAAAGCAAACTGCCAATCATGGCTCTATATAAGGAATCATCAATAGGTTCCCCATTTTCATCCTTATCAATCTTAATAGAAGTGTCCATAGGAGTAGTAGCATGTTTGCACTGATCCATCCCAAAACGTTTTAAGAGTTCTTTAGTATACTTTTCTTGGCTTATAAAGATCTCGGTAGGGGTTTGTTTAATTTGGAAACCAAGAAAGAAAATTAGTTCACCCATGAGGCTCATTTCAAATTCTTTTTGCATAATGTCACTGAATTGTGTGCACAACGATTCATTATAAGCTCCAAAAATAATGTCATCAACATATATTTGAACAACTAGAAAATCAGATGTATATGTTTTGAAAAATAAAGTAGAATTTGAATTTCCAATAGAAAAACCATTATCAAAAAGATATGTCTTGAGCCTTTCATACCAGTTCCTAGGTGCTTGTTTTAAACCATTAAGTGCTTTCTTAAGTTTATAAACATAGTCACCTTTTTCAGGTATTTCAAAACCAGGTGGTTGGGTAACATATACTTCTTCTTGAATGATTCCGTTTAGAAATGCACTTTTTACATCCATTTGGTAAAGTTTGATGTTTTTATGTGCAGCAATAGCTAGTAACATTCTAATAGCTTCAAGTCTAGCTACTGGTGCATACGTTTCATCAAAATCTATTCCTTCTTGTTGATTATATCCTTGTGCTACTAACCGAGCTTTATTCCTTATTACTTCTCCTGCCTCATTTAGCTTATTCCTAAAAACCCATTTAGTTCCAATGATGGTTTTATCTTGTGGTTTAGGAACTAAATCCCATACATCATTTTTAGTAAATTGGTTTAATTCTTCTTGCATTGCTATTATCCAATAGTCATCTTTAAGAGCTTCAGATATCTTCTTAGGTTTAATAATAGAAACAAAAGCCATGTTTGCAAGATCCTTAAAGGAAGACCGAGTTTTTACTTTATCATTTGGATTTCCAATAATTAATTCTTGAGGATGATCCTTCATAAGTCTAGGTATAGGTTGAGTTTCAGCTTGGTTATTGTTTGTAGTATCTTTCTCACTATCATTTGGTATGTTTAAGTTTTCGAATTGATTAGTGAGATCAATTATTTCAAAATTTTCTGATTTGGACTCTTCATGAAAAGAGACATGAATAGATTCCTCAACTTTTCTAGAGATAGTGTTGTAGACTCTAAATGCTTTGCTAGTGGTAGAATATCCCAAAAATAATGCTTTATGTGATTTAGAATCAAACTTATCTCTATCATCTTTGGTATTTAAAATATAGCATGTGGATCCAAAGGTATGAAAATAGTCAACTATTGGTTTCTTAGAATGTATTATTTCATATGGAGTTTTCTTCAAATGGGAGTGAACAGTTACTCTATTTAACACAACATGTGGTGTTTACAGCTTCAGCCCAAAAGGTTTTGGGTGTGTTATGTTCGAGCATCATAGTTCTAGCCATTTCTTGTAATGATCGATTTTTCCTTTCAACTATGCCATTTTGTTGTGGAGTGCGTGGAGCAGAAAAATTGTGAGTGTACCCATGAGATGTGCAAAATTCTTCAAATACATGATTTTCAAATTCTCCACCATGATCACTTCTAATGGTACATATTTTGCTTTGTAATAGATTTTCAATCTTGGAACAAAATTTTATAAAAACATGAATAGTATCATATTTGGTTGCAAGAAATTGTATCCATGTATATCTACTATAATAATCAACAATAACAAAACAATATCTTTTGCCACCAATAGATTGTGTCCTCATGGGTCCAAATAAATCCATATGAATTAATTCTAAAGATCTACTGGTGCTAAGCACATGTTTAGGTTTAAAAGAGGTTTTTGTTTGCTTTCCCAAAGTACATGTTCACAGTTTTCAACTTGATCAAAGGATAAAGTAGGCAAACCACAAACAAGATCATATTTTACTAGTTTTTTTATAACATGTGAACTAGCATGTCCTAGCTTTTTATGCCATAGTTGTAAAGTATTTTCATTTGCAAGCAATCATTTTCCTACTACATATTTCATAGAGTTAGGTCTAAGAATATAAAGATTTCCAACTCTTTTTCCTTCATAGACAAAATTTGTAGTGTTTCTATTAATAATTTGCAACAAATTTTGTTAAATAGAACATCATATCCACTGTCACATAATTGACTAACACTTATCAAATTATGGTGCAAACCATCAACGAGTAGAACATTTTTTATTTCGAGGTTTGTACCAATATTACATATTCCAACGATTTTACCTTTACCATTGTCTCCAAAGGTGACTATTCCACTTTTCTTTTCTTCAAAAGTTTGAAATGCATCCTTCTTCCCGGTCATATGTTTGGAACATCCACTGTCAACCACCCAATCCTGCATTAAAATGTAGGTTTTGGTACCCATGTGATGGTACGGTATGGTTAGAAGCATTTAATTACAGACTAAATAAAAAATCTGACTCAGAACTTCAGTCGGTTGACAACTGTTCGACTGACATCTCTCTCGGTCGGCTAATTGTCAATCGAGAAAGTTGCTGTCAATTTAATTTGTTACAGGCGTCTGGTCAGTCGACAAAAGTTCGACCGATTATATGTTCGGTCGACAATACTTCGACCGACCAAGTTTCTGTTTCAGTACAATATTTCAGAAAATTACCATAATGCATGAAACCTTTTATTAAGTTGAGATAAGACAATATAATTTGCAAAAATAAGCATTTGATCATATCTCAACTGTATTTTATTTGACTCTACTAAGTTTGGGGTTTTGGGACCCAAACTAAGTCGGAATCCTTGGTCTTATAAGGACATGAAAATGAATAATGTCCAAGACGTAGACAAAAATGACAAGTAATAGAATCAACTTCATTTCTTTTTCTAGGAATTGTATTCTTAGGTACAAACATAATCTGAGTCTTAGATGTTGTAATTCTTCTGGGTTGATTTTTCTTTGGAGCATATCCCAAACCTTTTCTTCCATTGAAACTAGAGGAGATTTTCAGAATGTTATCAAGGATATCTTTTCTTCTTAAATCATGTAGGTTTCTTTGTAGCTTACTAATGTCATCCATCTTCTTGTGTAAATCTTTTCTTGCTTGATCTAAATCAGATAATAGGGAGTCTCTTTCTTTTACAACATTGTCATAGTCTAGATGGTTACACAGAATTGGTTGAGTCTGAAAATCATTTAGTTTAGCTAACTATTCAGTCTTTTCTTGAGAGAGAAGATCAACATTTGTTTCTAGAGTGAGTAGCTTTCTAGTGCAGTCATTTAAAGATGTTTTTAAAGACAGATTCTCAAGATCAATGTTGTTCTTTTCAGAAGAGAGATCATTTAATTTAGCATATAGCTCATCATTTGTTTTGATAACCTTCTTTAGTTTCTTCTTGACATCAACATACTTATCATGAGTTTCTTGTAGACTAGTAATTAACTCTTCTTTAGGAAGATCAAGAAGGCTTACCTCTTGAGAGTCTTCATCATCTTCTCTTGCCATTAGACATTCCACCTTTTCTTCTCCACTTTCACTTTCACTTGACTCGTCCCATGCAGCTTTATAGGCTTTTTCTCCCTTCTTCTTGTGTGAGATTTTCTTTCCTTTCTTTGCTTTAGGACATTCGTTTTTGAGATATCCTTTCTTTCCACACTTAGAGCCACATCCTTCTTCTTTCCTTGTTGAAGTTCATGTTCTCTTCTTTCTTCCTCTTCTAGGGTTGCTTCATGAGCTTCTAGATTGCCAATGAGTTGCTCCATTTTCATTCGAGTGAGGCCATTAGCTTCTTCAATGGCTGTCACCTTAGGCTTGTATTTAGGAGGAAGTGATCGAAGGATTTTTGATACCTGATCTTCTTCAAGAATAGTTTTTCCTAGGGCATTTAAACCATTAACAATAGAAGAGAATTTTGCAAACATTTCACTAATAGATTCATTTGGATCCATACGGAAGTGTTCAAACTTTTGTTTAAGCATACTAATCTTAGAATTCTTGACTTGAACTGTACCTTCATAAGTTATGGACAATCTATGCCAAATGTCATAGGCTGTGTCACAGTTTGATATTCTATTAAATTCTCCTACTGAAATTGAACAATATAAAATGCTTACAGCTTTGGCATTCATTTGAGCCAACTTTACCGTATTTGCATTTGCATCCCACTCTGCATATTGTGTTTGAGGAAGCTCGTATGGGGTTGACACCATCCTTCATAAGTCCCAATTGATGCCTTGGAAGTTGAACTGCATCCTTCTCTTCCAATATGTGTAGTTTGTTCCATCAAACGCTGGAGGTCTAGCAACAAGTGTCCCTTCAAGGTTAAGGTTGTTAAGAACCCCGTCACCCATTCTTCAAGACCTTGTTAAGGTTCCTTGAAGCCTACTCTGATACCAATTGAAAAACTACTAGAGGGGGGGTGAATAGGGTTTTAAACTAATTAAACAATAATTTAACTCAAACAACCACAAATGAGAAATCAAGAAGGAGACAAGGGATTTAGAGTGGTTCCAACCTTAGCAAATACTAAGGTTGTCAGTCCACTACCCGGTTTCTTACCCAACCGGGATTTTGAAAGTATCAATTTTATTACCTTCACAAGGAATTACAAAAAATACAATACTTTCTTGCACCCCTTGAACAACCTTCACTTGAAGTAGATGCACCAACCTGAGGTATCCTTCTTGAAGTAACTCCAAGCTCCCCCTTGAAGTAGCCTTCCTCTTTAGAAGTAACCTCCCGTTGCACCAGCCTTCTTGAAGTAGCTCAAGGTCCCCTTCTTCACCAAGAAGATATCCAACCTCTCCAATCCGCAACCTCCAACCTAGGAGTAGCAAGGAGAGTACAAACAATAATAGTGAACAAGAAAGGAAAAAGGAAATTACAACTTATCCTTTGAAGCACAAGGCTTGATTTGCCTAGATCAAGCGTGTAGATATCCTAACCAATGTGTATGGAATTGTGATTGCTGTGGATAGGAGATGCTAGCCTATAGGACATGAAATTTGAGCTGAGAGAAGAAGTAGCCCGTTGTCAATATGCTCAATTTTCTCACAAACAGGTTGCTCAATATAAGTGTATGCTCAAAGATTTCTCAAGTGTAAAAACAAGTTAGTTTAGGTGTCCTAAGGCATGTCCTATTTATAGGAATGTCCTACAAGTGCTTAAGGATGTTCTAGACACTTTCTAGGGGTTTCTAAGTGCTTAACTAGCCGTTAGGTATAAGTTAGTTGCTTTAACAACGACTAGTTAATTAATTTTGCAGTTGCTGTCAGAGTCCATCTCGGTCAAGAAATGGTCGACCGAGATACCTACTCGGTCGAAGTTTTGTCGACTGACAGGCTCTCTGGATCAAGTGTTTTGCAACGTTTATCTCCAACTGCCAACTACCTTGTCAGCTGTGTCTAACGGCTACTTGGGTCTTTCTCGGTCGAGAAGTTTGTTGACCGAGAGTGTCTCGGTCGAGGATTTTGTCGACCGAGATAGACCATGTTTCAATGTTTCAAATAAAGACATTAAGTGTGTGTATGAGTGTGCTTATGTGACACTATTGAAGGAGATGACCTATCTAAATGTGGTGTTTAGCTAGGGAAGATCTAACGCTTGATTTACATGAAGTCTAAGTACTTGTACATTATATATTTGTACAAGTTTACAATTGATTATATTTCATGACATAATCATTCAAGCATATAGATTCCCTAGTGCTTTGTCATTCACCTTATTCCTGCAACACTCAAGTAGCACGTTAGATCAACAAGAATTAAATGTTTGTCATTATCAAAACAAAGGGATTTACAGATGTCCATTTAGCCAACACTCCCCTCTCATTTTCTTTGCTCCACATGTTGCCAAGAAACATTAGGGACCTTATTGAAGTGGTAATTTACATATTGCACCCTAGGTTTTGGGTAAATTACACATTACACCAAAACTAGGTTTTCATGCACACCCATTGCTTTATTAGCTCTTTCTTGGGATTCAGGCTATCACAAGCCATACATCTGCCTCATCTTCATTCCCATGATGCCTTAACACATAAGGAACATATTATCATGGATAAATTGCAAATAGACCCCTCAACTTGGGTAATTTGCACTTCAGTCCAAAACAGGCACAACATTGATTTCAACAATATTCAAAAAGGACTAAAATTGGAATATAATTCCTCTTGAGCCCTAATTACTTTTAAAGACAAAAGCATGCATATAATTACTCTCATTATGCAAAATAGCTAGGGTTACTTCATAACCCATGTCAGGTATGTTACAAGTTTATCCACCCCTTACAATGATTTCGTCCCCAAAATCATCAACAAAACATTAAGAGAAAAGAGTAGGATATTTTCTTCTCATCTCATCCTCTAGTTCCCACATAGCTTCTTCAATGTCAAGGTGATTCCAGAGGACTTTTACAAGACCAATGTCTTTCTTTTTCAACTTCTTGATTCTTCTGTCAAGAATCAACACTGGTCCTTCAACATAATATATGTCATCATTTAGCTCTACTTCCATAGGTTGTAGAACTAACTCAGTGTCAGGATGACACTTCCTCAACATAGAGATATGAAACATTGGGTGCAATCTATGCAACTCAGGTGGTAACTCCAGCTTATAGGCTACCTTTCCTATCTTTTCAGTGATTGGATAAGGCCCCATAAATCTCGGAGCTAACTTCCCTCTCTTTCAAAATCTCAGGATACCTTTCCAAGGTGAAACCTTGAGGTATACCTTGTCTCCGACTTGGAATTCTAAGGGTCTACGACGCTTATCAACATAGTATTTCTGTCTATCATGGGTTGTTTTCAGCTGTTGCTGTATGATCTTTATCTTCTCAATTGTTTGTTGAACCAGCTCAGGACCCAAAAGTTGGTACTCACCAGTTTCATATTCAACATAGGGGAGATCTACAACGTCTACCATACAAAGCCTCATATGGTGCCATCTCAATATTGTGCTGATAGCTGTTATTATAAGCAAACTCTATCAAGCTCAGGTGTAGATCCCAACTCGCCACAAACTGTAGGACACATGCCCTAAGAAAGTCCTCTAAGGTTTGTATTGTCCTCTCAGACTGTCCATCTGTCTGAGGATGAAAAGATGTACTAAACCTCAGCTGAGTGCCCAAAGATTTATGAAGTCGTTCCCAAAAATGACTCATAAACTGAGGACCTCTATCAGAAACTATAGTAACTAGTACCCCATGCAACCGCACTATCTCATCTATGTAGATTTGTGCAAGCTTCTCAGCTGTATAGGTTGTTTTGATAGGTAAGACATGTGCTGTCTTTGTCAACCTATCAACTATCACCCAAATGGAATCATGACTTTTGGCAGTTCTAGGCAAACCAACTACAAAATCCATAGTTACATGATCCCACTTCCACTGTGGTATGGGCAGGGGTTGCATTGTTCCTGTGGGCTTTTGATGTTCAGCTTTAACTTGCTGACACACCGGACACTGCATAACAAACTCAGCAACATCCTTCTTCAAACAAGGCCACCAATACATATCTTTTAAGTTATGATACATTTTGGTGCTCCCTGGATGCATAACATACATTAAAGAATGAGCTTCCTCCAGGACTAACTTTCATAAGTTATCAACATCAGGTACTACCATCCTATCATGGTAACAGACTACCTGATCATCAGAATCATGGAAGCCATCCTGCTTCTCACTACCATATTCTGACATGATCTGCTGAGTCATAGAATCAGTCTGCTGTGCTTCTTTGATCTGTTGTCTCAGAGTTGGTTTTATATGCATCTCAACTAATAACCCGACAAACAATGACACTTTACGCTGTACATTGTCTTGCCTCAAGGAGATAAACATATCTCTCTTAGATCACACTAAAGAGTTTAGCTGTGCATTATCTAGGGTTGGTGTTGCTGATTTTCTACTTAGTGCATCGGCAACCACATTGGCTTTCCCTAGATGATAATCAATTGTACAGTCATAGTCATTGATTAATTCCATCCAGCGGCGTTGCCTCATATTTAGCTCATGTTGAGAAAAGATATACTTTAGGTTCTTATGGTCTGTGAAAATCTAGAATGTTTCTCCATAGAGATAAAGTCTCCAGATCTTCAAGGCATGGACCACAGTAGCTAATTCCAGATCGTGTGTCGGATAATTCTCCTCGTGTTTCTTAAGCTGTGGAGAAGAAAAAGAAATCACTTGCTTGTCCTGCATCCACACACATCCTAAGCCATTCATAGATGCATCACAGAAGACTATATACCCCTTTCCTTCCTCAAGTAGCACCAACACAGGTGCACATGTTAACCTTTCCTTCACCAACTGGAAAGACTATTGACACTTGTCATTCCAGACAAAAGGAATCTCCTTCCTGGTCAACTTGGTCGGGGTAAGGCTATTGAACTGAAGTTCTTAATGAATCTTCTGTAATAGCCAACCAGTCCTAGGAAACTTCTTATCTCTGTCGGTGTCTTTGGTTGTTCCCATTGCACGGAAAATTCTACCTTCTTAGGATCAACACGAATACATGAGGCAGATATTATGTGTCCAAGAAAAGAAACTTCTGGCAACCTGAACTCACATTTGCTAAACTTAGCATATAACTTATGCTCCCTTAGCAAGGTCAAAGCTTGGCGAAGATGCTGCTCATGCTGCTGAGCATCTCTACTATATATCAGAATGTCATCTATAAAGATGACAACATACTGATCCAGAAAAGGTCAAAAAATTCTATTCATGAGTTCCATAAATGTAGCTGGTACATTAGTTAGTCCAAATGATATAACTATGAACTCATAGTGACCATACCTCATCCTAAAGGCAGACTTAGGTATGTCACCCTCTTTGATATGTAAATGATGGTATCCCGACCTCAGATCTATCTTAGAAAAGACAAAAACACCACACAACTAGTCAAATAGGTCATCAATCCTCGATAGAGGATACTTGTTCTTTATGGTGACTTTGTTTAACTCTCTATAGTGAATGCATAATCGCATAGATCCATCATTTTTCTTAACAAAAAAGATTGGAGCACCCCAGGGTGAAGTGCTCGGTCAGATAAAACCCTTCTCAAGCAACTCTTGCAGTTGTTTCTTGAACTCTGCCATTTCAGCGGGCACCATCCTGTATGGCGTTTGTGTTATTGGTTGCATGCCCAAAATTAGATTTATTTCAAAATCAATCTCTCGAGGCGGAAGAACACTCAGAAGTTCTTCAGGAAATACATCTTCAAATTCCCTGACTACAGGAACTTTGGAAGGATGAGGGCTTTCCATTGTGGTATCAACCACATGGGCTAAGAATGCAGAGCATCCTTTCCTCATCATCCTTTCAGCTACCATAGCTGACACAAGACATGTTGGAAGAATCATTCTATCTCCCTGAAAGATCCATGTGTCACCACCATCTGTGAACACAGCTTGCTTGGAACTACAATCCAAGATGACCTTATACTTCTCTAAGGTGTCCATTCCAAGGATTATATCAAAACCCAGCATCTCAAGTGTTATACGATCCACTTGAATGCGGTGATCAGAAAAGAAAAGATTGTAGGGAGAACACACTTCCCACAATACTGCAGATCCCATCAAAGGTGTTTCTAGCAGCAAGTTATCCATTCTATGACTAACAATCATATTGCAGTCATCAATCACTTCTCGAGTGATAAAAGAGTGTGTAGCACCCAGATCTATTAACACAGATACGAAGCAGGATAAAGACATATCAGAATAAAGCAGTTCTATCTGACCTATCACAACCTGAGGGTTGACTACTGCTTCAGGTTGGTTCATAGCATAGAACCTAGTTGTCGCTTGTTGTTGCCTTGTGCCTGGTTGTTAGATGTCGAAGAACCGACTTGGGATGCTGGACCACATCCTCTAGCACCACTGCCAGGTTGTTGCCTCTTAGAGCCCTACTAACTGTGCCTCAGTTGCTGGGTCACACTCTTGACTTTCTCAGGATAGTTTCTCACCACATGGCCTTCTTTTCCACATCTATAACATGTTATATTCCCCCTTGGTGGTCTGGGTGGTCGTGTTACTGACATAGAGGCTGAGCTTTGAGCTCCCTTTGGTGGTAAACTACATTTTCTACCCTTACTTGACGTCCACTGTGTCTGGGTATTAAACCTTGGTGGTGGTGTAGGCACAAAATACCTCGCTCTCTTGAAACTCCCAACACTCTTCCCTTGAAACTGTAGATATTCCTTCTTGCCCTTGGTCTGTCACTTCTCAATTACATACCTCTCTATACGTCTTACAGACTCCACTAAAGTTGCAAACCTCTCCCGGCTCGCCAGAGCAGACACTGGAGTGGTTAATTCAATGTTCAATCCCTTCTCGAACCGCCGAATTCACTCCTCATCATTGGATGCCATGTGTAGACAGAACCGCAACAACTCCATAAACCTAGCCTCATACTCGCTAATGTTCACGGGTCCTTGTTTGATTCTCTCAAACTGGGATATCTTCTCATCTAGATACGTCTTGGGAAAGTATCTAGTGACAAATTCACATCTGAATTCATCCCATCCAATCATAACTCCAGGTCTTTTTCCCTCCTCAATGGTCCACCAGTGGCCAGCACTCCCTTTGAGGAGATATAAAACATGTCTGACCCTCTCATCATCAGGAATCATGAGGATTCTGAAGGCTTTCTCCAACTCCATCAACCATAGATCAGCATCTGCCAGATCGACTGTACCAGCATACTCTAAGGCTCCTACCCTCTTAAGCCTTTCAAACATTTTGCCGACACCATGTCTTTCATCATGGGGTGGTGCCCTGGGTGCAAGTATTGGCATTCTATCTGTCATGTTGGTCATAGCTTCCATAAACTGCTCGAACATCGCCTGAAAGGCTGGGCTCCCCATATCAGCTAGGTTGAACTGGGGTTGTTCAGGTACATGTTCCTCCCTGTACTGGCCTCTTGCACCACTTCCCGGTGCAGCAACACTGCTCTCAACAGCGTGTTCTTCGTGTGATCCAGATATCCTTAGTTCTTCTTCTCCTATAAGAGCAGAAGACACTATCAGATAAACTGGAAGACACTAGAACAGACTCAACTACCTTAATCCTATGTCTCTGTAGACTCAGCGAACCTAGAGCTCTGATACCACTTTAATTATGGCATACAACTCATAAAACAAGATTAACTAATGCGGAAGCGATCGTTAGTAATGGAATTACTGAAAATCACTAAAAATTAAAACCATTTATCAAGAGATCCACTTACATGAAAACTTTTTCATATAGAGCCAAAGATAAACATTACATCCTGGTTCATATGTACATTACATGCATCATTGCATCTCGAGGCATACATGCACCAAAATCTCAGATCGAAGTATCAAAACACTAACTCCTAGGACCTGAGAGTATAGAGACGACTATAGGACTAATTACACCTAACTAAACAGCTAATGTCTCCACCTGTTGGATCACTGATGTCCCTGTGTCGGCTGTTGCTTCTCTTCTCCTACAGAAGAGTTTCTGCCCTGATGTCTGCGTCTACCTAAAAACATTGGATTCCACAGGGGTGAGACAATTATAAAAATTGCCCCAGCGGGAGATATAACTCTCTGCCAAAACATTGTCATTGTAGTTTAATAGAAATAAACTGATCAGTGGAATATTGTAAACCATTAATAGGTGAATCACATCTATGCAGACTAGAGCAACATTCTTATGCATTATTACAGCAATAACTTGATTAAGCAGCATGTCTCATAATCAATATGAATTAAAGGAACATAAGTACATTCCTGTATCAAGGACATGCTAAGCAGTATATTAACAATCATTATTCCTCATATTTCAATATTATGCAAATACGCTACACGGCTGATTATATTTTACAAACAGATTTAAGCTCTGAGGAGATGAGGTATACCACTCATACTCCAACTGACCATTTCTAGAATCGAAATTGGTACCATAAATAGGTTAATGGAAGAGCCAGATTCCCATGACCTCCCACATCTTGGTCAGCACAAGACTACAAGCAGGACTGTGTCGACTACTCAAATAGCTTTCCAGGGTATACTGGAACTTCACTATAGAGTTACAGCATCAACTACACTCTCATCGGTAATCGAGAGCATTAGTATTTAACTCCATCGACCCGACATGAAATAACATTCGGAGATTAATGATACATCCATCCCAACCATCAGGAGATTTATGGTACATCTATCCTGACACATGAAGGATTGAGGGGTTTAATGTTTACTCTCTCTCAATCTCTTCACCCGGACGTAAGGATATTTTCACCCATTTACCTCCACATATTCAAAATATGTGAATTCCAGGAATTCTTATAGAATACATGTTTCACCATCACCAGTTGCTGAAGATGATGGATCTATGGTCAGAGCACTACATGAACAGGTTTTACTTGATTAATTAAGTACATTTTCATATTCTTTTTGCATCAGGTAAATTCTCAGACAAAACTCATTATGACAATGCTATAAGGAGACATGTACTAATTTCATGAATTGCTTAACAATCTTAAAAGATATTGGGAACTCAATCCCTTCTCAATTTCATCACCATAATCATATGGCCCTAGGTAATTAAATCCTAGATTCATCATTACACATTGTTACCACCATTCTAGGTAACCATCACCTTTAGGTCAGTTGACAAAGGCAAACATGATACTTTGATATTATAAGCATCACACATGGTACTTGATTCCCATTAACTCTCTTGATACCTCTTACCAGGTAGCAAGGTATATTATGGCACTCAAGATACAATCACAATAGTGAATTAAACATCATAGCTTATACCTGGACATGATCATCATTTCAAGGTACCTGCTGTGATGGAGTGGACTTTTGGAAATCCTAAAATGTCCAATGACACAAGTGTATTTGTGCATCTTGAGTTATCATAAGAGTTGCATGTGCTTTGGCGAAGTTTGGATGGTGATTGATATTTACATTATGATTAATATCCCAAAGTTAATTTTATTTTGAGGAATTTAATTGTTTGGTCATATAGTTAAGTTTTGACTCTAACGTTGGATGGGAAATAGCTTGGATGATAATGAAGTTATGCCTAAAGTTTCATAATGTTTTGAGGTTCCTATAAAGAGATATTGATGTTTGAAGTTTGTAAATAAATGTATGTATTGGTGACTTTAGGACTACGGTTACTGATTAGTATAGCATAAAGATTTGAGTAATAGCAATATATCACACCCTGAGATGGGTTGCCACGGATTAGTGATGTTGGAGTGGGCAGTTCAGCCAAGGCAAAAGAGCACCACCACATCCATAATAGGGGGGCAGTCAGCAGTTATGGGTGGAGTTGGATGAACAAACGTCCTGGGTAGTGGCATGAAGAAGAGAGAGTGGTGGCAGTTTTCTTTGACTAGAGCCTACGGAGAAGGAGCAAGACACCCCCCAGCACACACCCTGACTCCTCCATCACCAACCGTAGTTCAGTATTAGTAAGAGATCATGTGGCCAGGCCAGCAGAGAACTGAGCCGCCGGAATCACAAGCATCAATCTAGGAGGAGCCTATGGTGTTCCACCTTCTCTGACCCAGGTAGTCATCATAATCAGCGAGTTCGTAGCCGTGGTGCACTACAGCGGATGACAGAGAAGGAGAGTCAGGGTCTATCGTCCTATATCTCTGACTGGAGAACTCTGGTGCTGCTGCTGCTTCGTGTGAGAAGGCAAAGCACACACCCGATCGAGGGTGGAAGGAGACTAGGGACCTAGTCCGCGGCAGTAGAAGGCAGTGCTACGGACACTCAGATATCTAGGGGAAGGTCGTGGCATCAAGACACCATGTCGGTGATGCTTGAGAGCATGGGCGAGCTTAAGAGCTTGGAGACCGGAGGCGGCGGTGCCTGATACAGCTACGACATCAGCGTGGAGGTCGGTGGACGGGAGCAGACGATCACAATGTGTGCGGAACCCCGGTGGCACTGGCACGTGGCATCGGGCAAATAGTTGGTTCCCGAGGTGCTGCTCATAACCACCCCATGAGGAGGTCCATGGCGGCGGCCAAATGTAGCTCACGTCGGACCAGATGGACGACGGTGTAGATCGGGTTGTCAGCCCTTGACCAGGAGATGTAGTAGCAGCAATAGCCTATAGGCGATGAGTTCTAGAGACCCTGGCATAGGAGGGAGCGGACGGTAGAAATCTTCTGTAGGCTCAGCAGTGGTGGTCCGGATCATGGAGACCTGACGGTGCACGGCGGCTGTGAGATGGAGAAGTCCCGCTGGGGACTCGCATTGCGTGGAAACGAAGACAGAAAGAGAAAGTGGAGAAAGAAAGGAAATGAACCAGGTCTAGTCCAAGCCGGTTCAACCGTGAAACCAAGAAACTAAAGCAAAGAGTTGCGCAAACCCTCCAAGCCACGTGGCGACATGCAATTGGCCGAAAAAGGTAAATACCCCAAAATCTTGCAGATCTTTGATAATTTGTAGAAAATAGATCGATGACCAGAAAAATACATATAATATACCAAAATTCTCAGAAAAATACATAAAACAAGATGAAAGCATAATATAAGGCTTTTGACGAACTAATATCAGTGATATCATGTAAGATATAGAATGCTTAGTTCATGAGTAGTAAATACTAAATGATGATATAAAATTATGGAAAAATGTCAGTAGATTCGTGATCATGTTTATAATGCATATGATGTCAGATATGGTCATGTTAATGTATGAAATCTTGTAATTTGCTCCATATGTCTAATTAGGGCTAATTACCCTAAATAAAATGCAATAAATACATTGGCGATCAATAAATGACAAAATTAACAGAATAAGCTCATATCAGAATATGGAACCTCAGTATTAATTATGAGATTATAATGATGAACATAATTCATGTTATACGAAGAGCACCCTTATTACATGTGATGTCACCCTAATATGGTTAATGAAAGTGACATAATGTTAAATATGTTCACATAATAATGTGACACATGAGTATATCCAGTGGATGAACTATAATCTGGAATATGACCGCAGTAAGATAAATACAAGGCAAGAATATAAGTAATCATGAGAATATCATAATGAGATAAGCAAACCCTAATATGAACACGATTAGGGTTAAGATGAGATGTAAGATGATGAGAACCTGATGATCGTATGTGATCTTATCTTTATTAGGGTTTGACCTGGGATACATAGATGACATCAAGAATATGTGATGATTAAGTTTATCTCTTGATCAAGGTATGCCATTACCTCTTACTTGGCTTATTATACAATATACTTGTGTTATATGTGTAGTAAAATACTTGGCATATGATATTGGATGAAATGATTGCTCTTGTATGATATGTTGCATGATTTTCCATACTTATTGCTATGAACACATGAAACGTAATATATTTGTTCCATTATATCTAAGCACTTCAACTCTTTGGTAGTAAAGTGTTGGAAATAAGTACTTCAACTCTTTGGTAGTAAAGTACTTGGAAGTGATCCAACTCTTTGGTAGTAGATCACATTGTGAAATGATCCAACTCTTTGGTAGTAGATCATAAAGGCCTTAATACATTCAACTCTCAGGTAGTAAATGCATGGATGATA
Organism: Alisma plantago-aquatica; assembly: GCA_963693085.1. Classification (NCBI taxonomy): domain Eukaryota; kingdom Viridiplantae; phylum Streptophyta; class Magnoliopsida; order Alismatales; family Alismataceae; genus Alisma; species Alisma plantago-aquatica. Next base: position 1,490,004,864 of record OY856409.1, read on the forward strand.
TAATGGAAAATATGCCTAAAAGTTATGTGTTCTCTTTTATTGATAAACAATCTTGTTCAAGTATGATTTTCTTATATTCTTCTGTTACTACCAAGTATTAGTTTTATCTTATTGCCAAGATATGATGAGAGGTAAATAAAATACATGTAGGCGTACTCAGTACAATATTCATGAAATATTGTGCTGACGTGTACCGCATGTAATCTTTTGTTTAGGTTGTGGTTATGCTCTTGAAGATCCAGGATAGTGAGAGTTGTATGGGGAGCTGATGTACAGGTGGACCTCTTGTCTTAAGATCTTGTTGTTTAGACGTAGTACATGTATATGTATAGTTTGATGTTCAATATGTAATATCATGTGGTGTAAAAATTCATGTTGTAACTATATGTTGAATGCTGAACATGTGTGTATGGTTTTATTATTGTTCATGTACATGTGCTACTGATTGTTTCCTTCTGACTCCCTTGATTTTCTTCTTCTTAGCCTAGTGTGTGGTGTTTAAATTGTGATTCTCACTGAGGCGAGGTTTCAATTTGGACGTCACACATCAGATTAAGTTTTAGAAAATCCGGGGACGTCACAGGTGGTATCAGAGCATGAACAATAGAAAAGCCTGACATTTTCTCATTATGCAACTCAAAACTAAAGAACCTTGAACTTAATAATCTTTAGGGTTAGATTAGTCATCTTTTAGAGACTAGATCTGACCTAGCCTCTAGGTTAGCACATATATGTCCGAGAACTAGGTCTAGACTAGTGCTTGTGGCATAGCAAGTTCTTAGATGTTGTTCTTTCCTTGTGGTGCAGCGGTATGGGACGTTGCACTATTTGGAAATGACGTGCATCAAAGGAAGAGAAACCCTAGACATATGGCGCTCGTTGTCTAGAGTAGCTATACTACTCTACACCATGTTTTCACCCCTTTCCTTAGTTTTCATGACACTGGACTCTCTACTATGTGTGGGACACTCATTTTCATGAGTTGGTTTTTGATTCCAAATGGATCGAACCTCGATAGTTTTCTCTGACGCTTGTTTTATCGGAGAAAAAACTATATAATATTTTATTATGTATATGTATTACAAAAATGTGTCCCCACACATGTACGAGTAGGAGGTGGTCATGCAACCTAAGTGAAAGTGATGACATCAGTCTATAAGAGAGAGTAGTTCTAGATTAGATGTCTAGAGCCTTTTTGATATATATGTGATAGATGGAATAGATGATATAAGTTTGTATGATATGATGTAAGTCTTACATAGATGATATAAGATAGTTTGTGATGATCTATGTTTCTCTTCGAGGACTTAAGTTCAGTTTTGAGGTTTTGAGATATGTTTTGAAGATGTAAGTAAATAGGTTTTTATGAGATAAGCTAAGTTAAGACAAGTTGTGAGTCAGCATGAGCCTCAAGCTCTTTTACAAAGGAGGACCTCTAGTGTTAGGACCAGTATTGGGGTTAGCTCGAGAGAGAGCGAGACCCACAGGGAGAAGGTCAAAGAACCTAGACTCCATGATATGAGAAATATGAGATATGTGATATAATATGTCCTAAATGAGACTACTCCTGAGTGATTGAGTTGAGTTGCTTTATGTATGATTCCTATAGTTTTCTTGAACCCTAGATGTCCTTGGGAGGACCAAACCCTAGAGATAGAGAGAGGCTCATTATATGTGTGCAAGTGAAAATGAAAATGAGTGCCTGCCATCTGGGTGAGGGAGAGAGCCCAAGACCCTGGAGGAGGTAGCTATGTTAGTTTCTATGAAGCCTCATGCTCGGGTTGGTGGTTTCCCACATAGGAATCTAGTGGTGTATGTATAAGAGAGTTTTGGGTAAGCATGTCTCATGGGTATAAACCTATGAAGAGAATATAATAGCATGCTTTGGTTTGTGCTTATGTGGCTAAAGCTTGTGAAGTTGATCACTGGTGCCAATGAGGTAATTCGAGAACCCTAAATCGAGAGGAAAGATAAAGTATATGCATACGAGCTACTCATAGAGTTGAGTGAGCTGAGAGAGACTGAGCATGGTGATGCCCTCTTGATATGGGTTAGGAGAACCTCAATTGGGCTATATAAAGTTTTGATATATGTTTAATAATCCACTCACATAAGTTTGTTTAGCACAACAATAATATAATATATGTAAGGATGTGATCTAATCTCGAGATGTGATATATAGACATGATATGATGCAAACCTAGAGATGGTTTAATCGATATCAATGCATAAATGGTTAACCATATAAAGGAATAAAGATGATAATGTAATATTGTTGGTTAATATTGTAATGAAATCACTAGTAAATGTTGCAATTTATTATGAGCAATGAAATAAAATCATATGAATGAAACATGTTACATGAGGTGTTAATCTTACTGCTTAATAATTATTAAAAATATAGATTGACAGTTGGCACAACATAATGATTATAACACCTTGATATGCTATAGATGAATAAAGTGGGTTAAATTTAGTTAACTCCCTCCTAAAAGGCATATGTCAAGGATGAACATGTTCTAACAATGAACTAAATAAAATGTTGATGGCTCCTTGATATAAAGTGGGTTAAATTTTGTTAACTCCTTTAGAACATGATAATATGATAACGGAACCCTAATGCAAGGGTAAAGATGAGGATGTAAATTCTAAAATATGAATGAATGCCTTTGGTTCCTTGTAAAATAATGTAAGTCTTACATTCAAGGACAAAAGTTCTTTTAAGATGTATATGATGTGACAAAGTGAGTTTTCTGGCTTAATTTTGAGGATGAAATTTCTTTTAAGGTGTGTAGGATGTGATGGAGTGGACTTTTGGAAATCCTAAAATGTCCAATGACACAAGTGAATTTGTGCATGTTGAGTTATCATAAGAGTTGCAAGTGCTTTGGTGAAGTTTGGATGGTGATTGATATTTACATTATGATTAATATCCCAAAGTTAATTTTATTTTGAGGAATTTAATTGTTTGGTCATATAGTTAAGTTTTGACTCCAACGTTGGATGGGAAATAGCTTGGATGATAATGAAGTTATGCCTAAAGTTTTGTAATGTTTTGAGGTTCCTATAAAGAGATATTGATGTTTGAAGTTTGTAAATAAATGTTTGTATTGGTGACTTTAGGACTATGGTTACTGATTAGTATAGCATAAAGATTTGAGTAACAGCAATATATCACACCCTGAGATGGGTTGCCACGGATTAGTGATGTTGGAGTGGGCAGTTCAGCCAAGGCAAAAGAGCACCACCACATCCATAATAGGGGGCAGTCAGCAGTGATGGGTGGAGTTGGATGAACACACGTCGTGGGTAGTGGCATGAAGAAGAGAGAGTGGTGGCAGTTTTCTTTGACTAGAGCCTACGGAGAAGGAGAAAGACACCCCCCCAACACACACCCCGACTCCTCCATCACCAACCGTAGTTCAGCATTAGTAAGAGATCCTATGGCCAGGCCAGTAGAGAACTGAGCCGTCGGAATCACAAGCATCAATCTTGGAGGAGCCTATGGTGTTCCACCTTCTCTAACCCAGGTAGTCATCATAATCAGTGAGTTCGTAGTCGTGGTGCACTACAACGGATGACGGAGAAGGAGAGCCAGGGTCTATCATCATATATCTCTGACCGGAGAACTTTGGCGCTGCTGCTGCTTCGTGCGAGAAGGCAAAGCACACACCCGATCGAGGGTGGAAGGAGACTAGGGACCTAGTCCGCGGAAGTAGAATGCAGTGCTACGGACACTCAGATATCCAGGGGAAGGTTGTGGCATCAAGACACCATGTCGGCGATGCTTGAGAGCATGGGCGATCTTAAGAGCTTGGAGACCGGAGGTGGCGGTGCCTGATGCAGCTGCGGCAGCAGCATGGTGGCCGGCGGACGGGAGCAGACGATCACAATGCGTGCGGAACCCCGGTGGCGCTGGCACATGGCATCAGGCAAATAGTTGGTTCCCGAGGTGCTGCTCATAACCGCCCCACGAGGAGGTCCATGGCGGAAGCCAAATGTAGCTCACGCCGGACCAGATGGACGGCGGTGTAGATCGGGCTGTCAGCCCTTGACCAGGAGACGTAGTAGAAGCAATAGCCTATAGGCGATGAGTTCTAGAGACCCTGGCGTAGGAGGGAGCGGATGGTAGAAATCTTCTGTAGGCTCAGCAGTGGTGGTCCGGATCATGGAGACCTGACGGTGCACGGTGGCTGTGAGATGGAGAAGTCCCGTTGGGGACTCGCATTGCGTGGAAACGAAGACAGAAAGAGGAAGCGGAGAAAGAAAGGAAATGAATCGAGTCTAGTCCAAGCCGGTTCAACCATGAAACCAGGAAACTAAAGCAAAGAGTTGCGCAAACCCTCCAAGCCACGTGGCGACATGCAATTGGCTGAAAAAGGTAAATACCCCAAAATCTTTCAGATCTTTGATAATTTGTAGAAAATAGATCGATGACCAGAAAAATACATAGAACAAGATGAAAGCATAACATCAGGCTCTTGATGAACTAATATCAGTGATATCATGTAAGATATAAAATTCTTAGTTCATGAGTAGTAAATACTAAATGATGATATAAAATTATGGAAAAATATCAGTAGATTCATGATCATGTTTATAATGCATATGATGTCAGATATGGTCATGTTAATGTACGAAATCTTGTAATTTGCTCCATATGTCTAATTAGGGCTAATTACCCTAAATAAAATGCAATAAATACATTGGTGATCAATAAATGACAAAATTCACAAAATAAGCTCATATCAGTATATGGAACCTCAGTATTAATTATGAGATCATAATGATGAACATAATTCATGTTATACGAAGAGCACCCTTAATACATGTGATGTCACCCTAATATGGTTAATGAAAGTGACATAATGTTAAATATGTTCACATAATAATGTGACACATGAGTATATCCAGTGGATGAACTATAATCTGGAATATGACAGTAGTTAGATAAATACAAGGCAAGAATATAAGTAATCATGAGAATATCATAATGAGATAAGCAAACCCTAATATGAACACGATTAGGGTTAGGATGAGATGTAAGATGATGAGAACTTGATGATCGTATGTGATCTTATCTTTATCAGGGTTTAACCTGGGATACATAGATGACATCATGAATATGTGATGATTAAGTTTATCTCTTGATCAAGGTGCGCCATTACCTCGTACTTGGCTTATTATACAATATGCTTGTGTTATATGTGTAGTAAAATACTTGGCATATGATATTGGATGAAATGATTGTTCTTGTATGATATGTTGCATGATTTTACATACTTATTGCTATGAACACATGGAACATAATATATTTGTTCCATTATATCTAAGCACTTCAACTCTTTGGTAGTAAAGTGCTGGAAATAAGTACTTCAACTCTTTAGTAGTAAAGTACTTGGAAGTGATCCAATTCTTTGGTAGTAGATCACATTGCGAAATGATCCAACTCTTTGGTAGTAGATCATAAAGGCCTTAATGCATTTAACTCTCAAGTAGTAAATGCATGCATGATATAATGGAAAATATGCCTAAAAGTTATGTGTTCTCTTTTATTGATAAACAATCTTGTTCAAGTATGATTTTCTTATATTCTTCTGTTACTACCAAGTATTAGTTTTATCTTATCGCCAAGATATGATGTGAGGTAAATAAAAGACACGTAGGCGTACTCAGTACAATATTCATGAAATATTGTGCTGACGTGTACCGCATGTAATCTTTTGTTTAGGTTGTGGTTATGCTCTTGAAGATCCAGGATAGTGAGAGTTGTATGGCGAGCTGATGTACAGGTGGACATGTTGTCTTAAGATCCTGTTGTTTAGATGTAGTACATGTATATGTATAGTTTGTTGTTCAATATGTAATATCAAGTGGTGTAACAATTCATGTTGTAACTATATGTTGAATGGTGAACATGTGTGTATGGTTTTATTATTGTTCATGTACATGTGCTACTGATTGTTTCCTTCTGACTCCCTTGATTTTCTTCTTCTTATCCTAGTGTGTGGTGTTTAAATTGTGATTCTCGCTGAGGCGAGGTTTCAATTTGGACGTCACACATCAGATTAAGTTTTAGAAAATCCGGGGATGTCACACCTGCATTGTTAGCACAAATAATACAGTGATATTAATTGCATATCAGAACCATGTTTAACAAATATGAATTCATTATTCATGGGTAACACCACTATTCCCTTACCAGGGTTAGGGTTTACCTTTTCAAGCTATTTAAGGATAATCATCCCCTTTTCACATCAAAGATATAATTTATCACCATATTGCTCAAGTTTAGGGTTCAATGAGCAATACATAGCATTACCCTGAGTTTGGGCTTCACAGTACATCAAACATCAGGGTTCCTCATGAAACCATCCTTAGTTAGGTTTTCACATCAAATGCACCCTATAATAGGATTTACATTCAATGTTCAACAATTAGGGTTTACTATTCATCCCAATTAAGGTTTCATGGTCCATTCCCATAATTAGGGTTTACTATCCAGCCCAATTAGGGTTTCATGATCCATTCCCATAATTAGGGTTTACTATTCACATCATCACCCCAAATTAGGGTTACATCCATACCTTGGATTAGGGTTAAGGATCAACAACCTTGTCAATTAGGGTTTAGGTTTATGATTAGGGTTTCATGATCTTATTACTTAAGATTCATACCCTTAATCACCATATGAGTCATACTCATGTATCAAATCTATGTTATCATACCTCTCAACTTGATTAGGTCATGTCAACCCTTAATTAAGTTCATACAACTGTGAATGTCATAGTGTACCAAGTCATTGCACCTATTAGCAATTAGGATTTCTCTCTTAATTAACACTAATCACATAGGTACTTCTAGGGTTTCAAATCTTGTATCTTATTGATTAACATTACTAATCATCATTGGATAATTAGGACTATCATTTCCTTTAATATCCTAATGATAGAACCACTAACAACCTCCATGCGGTCTTGAAGTTACATCACCAAACGGTCTTGAGACTGTTTCGCCCCAAATGGTCTTGAGACTGTTTGGCCTCAAATAGTTTCAAGACCGTTTGGCCCCAAACGGTTTCAAGACCGTTTGGTCTCAAACGGTCTCAAGACCGTTTGGGCCAAATCAGTCCCAAAACCGCAAGGGCTAACTAGGTCAATTCTCAATCAAATCGATTTCCAATAACACCATTGAATGGTTATAGATTATTCAATTGGAAGGTCCATCAAATCCAAACCATTAGATCACCATCCATGGGTCAAGGATCAACCTTCAATCTACCAAATGGTTTCGAAACCGTTTGGTCCCAAATGGTTTCAAGACCGTTTGCCCCAAAAAGTCTTGAAATCAATTGGACCATTCAAGGGTTTCATCGATCAACTTGATTAGGGTTACAACTTGATGGATCATGCACACCTTGGATCATTCAATTGAGTCCATTGGATCATCATCCAACCTTTGATTAAGTTCAGACCTCAAATGGTCAACTATACCAAACGGTCAACCATGCCATGCGGTTTGGTGTCCAAACGGTCAACTAGACCAAACGGTCAACCAAACCAAACAGTTTGGGATCCAATTTTACCAAACGGTTTGCAAACCGTTTGGACCAAAAGTCCAAGACTGTTTGCTGTTGTTCTTTGATTAAGGTGTGTGCTTATGAACAGGTTACAATCTTCAACCTTTAGACTCACGAAAGCTACTCCCATTTCCATGGAAACTCCATCAATCAAGCAAGGTTATTGTAATAATAACAACTAATTCAATTGCAAGTAGAAATCGAATTCAATGACAAAGATTAAGGGTTACAGTTATATAACCTGCCTTCAAATATGATCCTAAGCTCCAAGATTTACAGCTCCAATGGTGGTTGAAGCTCTAGCAACCTCCCAAGGTCGTTTCTCAAGCTTTTGGAGTGAAAGGATTGGCTAGGGTTGAAGATGGAGTGAAGAAATGAAGAAATCATGTATTGTTTTATGATTTTCACCATGAAATCATGAAGAACGAAGATAAAAGGCTTTCCAACAGGTTGGAGACGTGCTTCCTGATGTCCTTAGCCTTCTTGGTCAGTTTTGCAAGCAAGGGGAAGAAAAGGAATCGAAAAAGACCTTTAGGTGGGTTGAAAAAGGCTCTTTTATAAGAAATTGATGAAAGAGAAAATGTTTAATTAAAATTAAATTAATTCCAAAAATGGCACCACCTCTTCCTCCTTGTTTTGCTTTCATGCAAAGGAAACTCAAAGCCACCGAACTCCCTTCCATTATCCATGGATTAAGAGAAAAAGAAAATAAGCACCTTAATCCATTATAATACTAATATATCTTTTTGAGTGGGAATTCTTTTCCTTATAATAAGGTGAGTGGAATTTCACCTCCTTAAGATATTTTCTATCCTTGCAAGATCAAGGACGGTCACTCATTCATATGAATTCCACCAAATTAATTTTGGTTGAAGGCCCTAGAATTATTTTATTTATTTTTGCATTAATATTTCCATTATGCTTAAATCTTGATTATTTTAATATCAAGATTCTCCCTCCTTAAAATTAATTCAAATGAGGCGCCCCTCTCATTTTCTTTGCTCCACATGATGCCAAGAAACATTAGGGACCTTATTGAAGTTGTAATTTACATATTGCACCCTAGGTTTTGGGTAAATTGCACAATACACCAAAACTAGGTTTTCATGCACAACCATTGCTTTATCAGCTCTTTCTTGGGATTCAGGCTATCACAAGCCATACATCTGCCTCATCTTCATTCCCATGATTCCTTAACACATAAGAAACATATTATCACGCAGAAATTGCAAATATACCCCTCAACTTGGGTAATTTGTGCTTTAGTCCAAAAAAGGCACAATATTGATTTCAACAATGTTCAAAAAGGACTAAAATTGTAATATAAATTCCTCTTGAGCCCTAATTACTTTTCAAAGACAAAAGCATTCATATAATTACTCTCATTATGCAAAACACCTAGGGTTACTTCATAACCTAGGTCAGGGATGTTACATTTATACTCTGCATAAACATGATATTAATAAAGAATGTATGATGTCTCTATGAATAAGAAAAGTGTTATTTGACACAAAGTTGACTCCATCATCAATGATGAAGAACAATGGAGCATGTGTTTTATGTGTAGATTCTATAAGAATCCTGTACGGAAACACTTTGTACTGATCAAAGTTTTATGGTGTCTCCATAATAAGGAGATGATATGTGAAGACTAGATAGTATGATGAATAAAATACATCTGTCTTCCTTTATCTGGATTTCGAGGACGAAATCCTTGTTAGGGGTTTATGATTTGTAACATCCCTGACCTGGGTTATACTTTAACCCTATGTGTTTTTATTAAGAAAGGTGATTAAATACATAATCTCATCTTGTGAAAAGTAATTAGGCCTCAAGAGGAACCTACGTTGCAATTCTAGAACATTGTTGAAATCAATGTTTTGTTTGTTTTGGACTAAAGTGCAAATTACCCAAGTTAAGGGGTTTAAGTGAAACTGTGCATGATAATATGTTCCTCATGAGTTGAAGCATCATGAGAGTAAAAATGATGCTGAGTTATGGCTTATGGAAGCCTGAATACCAAGAAAGAGCTGATAAAGCAATGTATGTGCATGAAAACCTAGTTTTGGTGTAATGTGCAATTTACCCAAAACCTAGTGAGAAAATGTAAATTACCACTTCAATAAGGTCCCTAATGTTTCTTGGCATCATGTAGAGCAATAAAAATGAGAGGGGCACCTCATTTGAATTAAGTTGGAGGAGTGAGAATCTTGATATTAAAATAATCAAGATTTAATCCTAATTGAAACCCTAATTTGATTTAGGGCAAAAATAAATGTATCAATTAAAGGGGCTTCAACCAGATTAAAATGGTTGTATTCATATGTGTGTGTGACATCCTTTAGCCTTGCAAGGACCACGAAAATATCCATGGGAGTGGATAACTCAGACACAATTTTATAAGAAAAAGAAATATCCACTTACATATGGATATTAATATAATATGATTTAAGGTGCTTGATTTGTTGTTCTTTAAATCATGGATAATTGAGAGGGATAAGAGGCAAAAAACGGTAGCCTCGTCCCTAAGGAATATGAGGGGGAAGAGGCGGTCACATTTTTGGGATTAATTGGATTTTTTGCAAAGTACATTCTCTCTCATTGAATTTTTATGAAAGGACCTTTTACAAGCCAAATGAAAGGATTTTTCGGCCCCACTTCTTCTCCTTGATTGGGAAACGACCAAGGGAGCTTGGGAGGATCAAGAGGACGACCCCCAACCTTTTGGTAAGGTTCTTGATCCATTTCACCTTGATTCCATGGTGGAAATCGAAAATAAATTATGGATTTCTTCCTATTTTGATCTCCTCTTCAATTCTAACCATTACTTTTCACTCAAACCTTGAGGACGAGCCTTGGAATTGTGAAAGGAGTTGCATCCACCATTTTTTCCGCACACATGGAGCTTTGCTCCATTAGAGGCATGTTTTATAACTTGAACCCTTGATTTTGTTATTGCATTCAATTCCATATCAAATAATGATCTTTTCTACATTTACAATAATTGATTTGGTTGATGAATGCAATCACCATGAAAACCACAGTAGGTTTCATGAGTTCAGAGGTTGAATATGATAATCACACACCTCTCTAAATATCCAAAGCAAACTATCTTGTTTGGGTTGCTCAAACAGTTTCCCAAACCATTTGGGAGCAAACGGTTTCAAACCATTTAGAAGCAAACGGTTTCACCAAACCGCATGAGACCAAACGGTTTCAAAACCATTTGGGGGAGTTGACCAAGGGTTGACCGTTTGACAATCCTGTTCCTAATTATGATGGTTGATGGCCCACCAAATTTGGTTAATTAATTCCAAAGGAATCATGAGTTGAAGGCTAATCAATTAGGTAAACCCTAATTGATTTAAGTGCTGATTTTCAGCTTGATCGATTTGACTTTTTTAATTGATTAGCCCAAACGGTTTCAAAACCGTTTGGGGATCACCCAAACGGTTTCAAGAACGTTTGGGGATCACCCAAGACCGTTTGGTGGTCTAGGGTTAAGTATGGTTGCCTATTTGAAGGTCCAAAGTTACCAAGTTACAAAGCAATCAATTGCTGATTTGTTGATCGACTCAATAGACCAAACCTTGATGAAATTTCACTAGAATTCAAGGACAGTCTCAAGACCATTTGGAGGTCACCCAAGACCATTTGGAGGTCTAGGGGTGAGTATGGTTAAGCAATTGATGATGCAATGATACTAAGTTAAAGTGTAATCAATTGCTGATTTGGTGATCAATCCAATGATCCAAACCCTAATTGATTTACTTGGATTTTGATGATGTGATGGGAAAACGGTCTCAAGACCATTTGGTGGTCATTCGAATGACCTCAAGACTGTTTGGGGTCAGGTCATGTTCACTTTGGATGATGGTTTAATGGTTTCAAAGTAACTAATCTTGCATTGATTAGTGTTGAAGGTCATCGATTCCAAATCCTAATTCAATTGATTGAAACCCTAATTGAGGACTAATTGAGGGTCAATTAAGGGTCAAATCAGTTGAAGGTTGACCTATTTAACTCATTTGAAGTATGAGGATGGGTCCAATTGATGATTGGTTCCATGAATTCAATGATTGAAGGAATCAATATTGAGAACCCTAAACCGATTGGTGTAGTTGATACCATCTTTGGTCCATGTGGTTTTGAGGAGGTTTGAACCAAACAGTCTCAAGACCGTTTGAGTCCAAACAGTCTCAAGACCGTTTGGGACCAAACGATCCCAAACCATTTGGGCCCATGCGGTTTCAAAAGTCAAACTTGGGCTAACGGTCTTCACCTACTTGCTTGGGCAAACTGTCTCAAGCACCACCTTTAACAAACGGTTTAAAACCATTTGAACCTTGAAGGACCAAGACCATTTGGGGCTCAAATATTTAAAGTTGATTGAGGACTCAATTGGTTAATCCACTTAGACACTTGTTGTAATTGAGGACTAAATTGATCAATTCAATTGGATAACTTATGTAATGGAGGTCCAAGGTGATTGAATCTCTTGAGAATAGAGATGATGAATGATTCATTGATCCAATGATGATTAGTAATGATAATCAATGTGTTGGTATGTATGCCCTGAGAGCCAATCATGGGATGATTGGTGGGATACATTAAGATTGATTTGATAAACAACAAAGGCAAGCTTCCAATTCTTTCTGGTTCAATCATATGAGATAGTGATAGAATAGATTGAATGTCTAGAGAATGACAGTACTCAATGGCGTATGCCTTCAGGTTCATGACCTGAATGATGAGATCATACGGATGCTAAGAGTTTGTACATTCTTGTTATGTCCCTAGTCAGATGTCATTGTGGAAGGTAGACAGACATCAATGACACATAAGACTAGATTGTGGTGTTGGTTGATGACAGAATCTCATTAGTCATGATATAGAGATATCAAACCAAACACATAGGTACTTGTTAGAGAATAAGTGTACCGGACATACCCACCGTGAGTTTGACACATGGAACCATGACATGGTAGTCACATTCAATACTCACAGTGATGGTGGTGAGTGTGATTCTTTGACCTGAAATCACTACACTCAACACATGTCATTGGGCACACTTTGACATCATCAAACGCAGTCCTGAAACATGGGTTGTTATAAAGGTGATGATTGGGTGGCTTTGACACATGGGGCTTTTGAGGGGTGAGTAATAGATATGGGATTTGTCCCTCCTGAGGGAGTTTGATATCTATGGCCACTTGATGAGTAGGATTGAGAAAGGCGTGCATGCATGCGTGAATCAGTATGTGATATTGATGTCATACATATCTTTTCCAGTCTACTCTGAGATCAAGAAATTGAATGAATGTTGACAGGATGACTGTTCCATGCCTCGAGTTCATTCGGGATATAAATGACAAAGGAATTAAACATTCACTGTAACACCATTCACGGTTTGTAGGATTGAAAGTTGTTCTCCAACTTTCTACATTCACTTGGGTAGCATTGATGTGTGACTAGGCACCGCTCTTTGCTTGTGAAGTCATAAGTGTTATGAACTTTCACTGCCAATGTGAAATGGACCTGCAGGGTCACACACATAGGATTTAACCTGGAAGAGGAGTTTTTTCCACAAGAAATGTTTAGATTGATTACTAAAGGAGTTTAGTAGTTCAATTAAACACTCAATTAATTGATAGCTCAAAATCATATTGTTCAAGGTGTTGGACACATTGATTGGAGTACCAGATTGATTGAAATCGCAATTGACTGATTCTGCATAATCTGCACTCCCAACTGATCGGCTCATCTGATGAACCGATCGGTTGAGCTTGGTGTACCGATCGGCTCAAGTGTTGAGTCGATCGGCTCAAGATCAGGTTGAACTGATTGCTTCAAGTTTTGAAATGATCTATTCAACTGGTGCAACCGAGCATGTTGGGAAAGTAGGATTGGTGAGAATTTTCCTTTCATTTCAATTGCCCAATTTGATTGGGAAATAGGATTGGTATTCGACACCAATTAGAAACAAAAGAAGGAAAGTCAATCGGGAACCGACCAGGACCACTAACCGACCGGTTCACTTGTGAACCGACCAGTTGAGGTGTCCCAACTGACCGGTTCACTTGTGAACCAACCGGTTCAGGTCCCCAACCGACCATTTCAGTTATGAAACGATTGGTTCAGGTTGCGAGTTGGTTGCTTTTGTGGAAAATCTCGAACCCTTCTACTCCTGCTTTTAGTCCTGCATTGCCCGCGATGAAGAACCCTATCCCATGACCCTCCAATATATATAGGGGTATCGGGGGCTTCTCAAAGTACAACTCAATGCAATCAGTTGCTCTGCAAAGTTGTCATTCTCTGGTTTTGGTAACCGAGAGAGCCTGAGCAAGTGCTACCCGCAAAGGGAGGCGCAGCAAGGGAAATACAACTGTAGTTGCAACTGGAGGTAGGAGAGTGTGTTGGCGACTAATACGTCAATAGGAGGGTGTGAATCCTTCCAACTCCTTGTGGGATAAGGAGTGTGTAGTTCCGGGTGGTCCATGTGGACTACTTCAAAGGTGGGAGGTTTCTGCCGCTCAAGAGGACAACTGTCAACCCGACAGTCCGGTGAGACCAGGAGTCATCAGTCCCGGTGCGACCAGCAGCTGCACAGACACCGTTGAAGACCGAAGTTGAAGACCGTGCAAGGCACGAGGTATTGTCGCCGAGCAAGCCTCTGGACAAGGTATGATTCCACAAGCCATACTTTCCTATTATATAGACGTTGATGTGTTTCCTTGTTCGGGGTTTGGGGGAGAAAATTTTTTGTTTACGCTGCCTTCTCTGCCTCCCCTAAAACCTAACACAATGAAGGTACAAAGGTTGAAACCCTAATAGTACCTAAGTGATTAGTGCCAATTCAGGGATGAACCCTAATTGCTTATAGGATCAATGACTTGGTACACTATGTCAATCATAGTTGTTTGTGCTTTATTTCAGGGTTAATATGACCTAATCAAGTTGAGAGGATGATAGCATGAAATTCATACATGAGTATGATTCATGTGGTGATTAAGGGTATGATCCTTAAGAAAAGAGATCATGAAACCCTAATCATGAACATAAACCCTAATTGAAAGGGCTATTGAACTCTAACCCTAATTGAGGGCAATTCTAAATGTAACCCTAATCTAGGGTGAGGATGTGACCCTAATCTAGGGCAGTGATGTGTGAAACTTCAATTTAGGGTAATGAGATACAAAACCCTAATTGGGATGAATAGTGAATCTCCAATTATGAACAATTGAATGAAATCCTAATGGAGATGAATAGTAGACCCAAATTGTGGGTAACTATAGTGGAAATCCTAATTAAGGATGATTCCATGTAAAATCTTATTTTAGGGTTATGTTAAGAAAAACCCTAAGTTAGAATGAGGTATATGGAACATTGATGTGGCGATGTGATGTGAGAATCAAACTTAGGGTGATGTCATGTAATGACATGTAAAACCCTAGTTGAGGGTGATTCCATGTGAAACCCTAGTTGAGGGTTATTCCATGAGGAACCCTAATTAAGAGATAACATCACATGATGTTCTAATCTTATGTTGTGATGAGAGGACCTAAGAAGGATGAAGGAATATCAGACTCTAATGTGAAGTCATTGTACATAAAGCCCTAATCCTGGGCAATATGACAATGAATCATAATCCTAATTTTAAATAAGGGTATAAGGAAACCCTAATGATGAGATAGAAGGAATGACCTTATAAAGGTAAAACATTTCATGTGGTTGAATATAAGCGACCTTATTGTAAGCAATGTCTTTATCATTAGACAAGTGCATATCATTAAAGATAGTTGGACAATTCTATTGTGTGGCATATGCAATATATGATAAAGGTGACAGATTAGTGATGGAATGTATTAAGAGGGAAATATCTTAATACAAGATAAGTTGGATAACTCAAGAGAGTCTGATATGATGAGAAAGTGATACATCAAGATATGATAGTTATCACATTCAACACTTCAGGGTTTGTATACCATGATATACTCCAAATCCAATATAATTGGGTAAGAAACACATAAAGTGTGTTATGCAACTATTACAATGAAATGTAATGAGTTGTTTCACTTTGATGAATGTTAATTAATGTACTTTGAAAATGGGGTTAAGCCCAAATGATGAGTATGATGTAGTCATACCATGATGAGGATGAGAAATGAACTCATACCATGAGTTGATGATCACTAATGCTGTATGATGAAAGTAATGTTCTTGAATAATTAAATATGATACCTTTGAATGCCCCAGAGGTATGGAATAATGAATTGAGAGTTGGAAAGATAATGTGATCATGAAACCCTAATTATTGAGAAATGGGGAACCCTAACCCTAATTTGGGTAAATGGGAATGAAAAGCCCTATTTGATAGTAAACCCTAATTCCTGGGAAGGAATATTGGTGTTACCATTGTATCACACGATGTGATGAATATCTTGTATGACTGTTATCATATTTAATAGCCATATAGATAGTATGAGATGATGAATATAGCCAGGGTTGAGTTGTAACATTTATATAATAAATGTTGATTGGCCTTTTGTGCCTTGATGTTGTTGTTACTTAATAAAAGTATCAATGTGCATGAATTTATGAATCATATGAGTAAGTTGTTACCTATAAAGAGGTGACAGGATATTCTATGGCCTTGTGAGCAATGTGTAACACTTGTGTAACAGGTATCATGAATGCCTTGGTCAGGTGACCTGAAGGTGATAGTTACCTAATAAATGGTAATGGTACTCAATGATGAGTTAAGGGTTTGAATACTCAGAACCATATGATTATGGTGATGAGAATGTGAAGGTATGAGAATCCCCAGTTTGAAATGAGGGACTGAGTTCCCAATGTCTTTGAAAGACTGATAAGCATATGATGAAAGTAGTACATGTCTCTTTATAGCATTTTTGTAATAAGTCTTGTTTGAGAACTTGGCTGATGCTAAAAGAATATTAAAATCTACTTAATTAATCAAGTGAAATATTTTCATGTAGAAGCCCTGACCATAGTTCCATCATCATCAGGAACAGTGATGGTGAAATGGGTGCTCCGCGGCAAAACCCAGAACGCATATTTTGAATGTGTGGGGGTAAATGGGTGAAAAATATCCTTATGTCCTGTGAAGTGATTTGAGGGAAGGTAAACATCAAACCTCTCAATCCTTCATGTGCCGAGATGGATGTATCACAATATCCCGATGATTGGGATAGATGTTGTACACATCTCCCAATAATATTTAATGTCGGGTCGAGGAGATAAACATTAAATTTCTCGATGGCCGATGAGAATGCAGTTGACGCTGTAACTCTATAGCAAAGTTCCAGTATACCCTAGAAATCTATCTTGAGTAGTTAACACAGTCCTGCTTGTTGTCTCGCACTGACTGGAATGTGTGAGGTCATGGGAATCCGGCTCTTCCATTGACCTATGTATGGTACCGATTTCAACTTCGTAGTGGTCGGTTGGAGTATGAGCGGTATACCTCATCTCCTCAGGGCTTAAGTGTGTTTGTAAAATGAAATTAGCCATATAGCATGTTTGCTTAAGGATTGAATATGGAAATTCATTGGATGATGTTACATTTCTGTTATATATCTATAGTTCATTGATGTTATTCATATATGTCGTATTCATTACAAGCAGATGGATGAACTATGAGTCTACCAACAGTACATGCATGGATATCCTTGAAAAAGGAGATTACATCACTTTGTTCATACAAGTGACATAACTATTGATGATTATATATATAAATCCTTCTGCTCAGTTTATTTTAATAAGTTGCTATAACAATGTTTTGGCGGAGAGTTATATCTCCCGCTGGGGCAATTTACAATTTTCTCACCCCCGTGGGATCCAACTTTTTAGGTGGACGCGGACAAAGAAGTAGAATTCCAATGTAGAGAATGGACAACAACTGTAACAGTAGGGACAGTAGTGAGATATCAGGTGGAGATATTGTCTGTCAAGTCATGTAGTTACAAAGTCCTATGTCTCGTCTCTGTACTCTCAGGTCCTCGGAGTTTTTAGTCAGTATTTTGATGAATCAATCTGAGGTTTTGGCTTGATGCCTCGAGATTCGTATGTTGTCTGTATATAATGTTTATAAGGCAGTTGATGATGTAGTCTCTGAAAAGAGATGGTACAGGTTATGTACATTTGAACTAGAATGTAAATGTACAATGGTTCTTGATGGAAAAGATTTCCTATGTGTGGATCTCTTTGCAAAAAGTTTTAATTTCTAGTGATTTTCAGTAATATGCTGCAAATAATTCGCTTTTGCTTAAGTTAATTCTTATTTTTTGAGTTGGATGCCACAATGTATGCTCATTCAGGGTGATACATAGAGACAGTTCTTGTCCTCTATAAGATGTGATGATAACCACCATAGTTAGTATCGGAATACAAGAAAGCTATGCGAGGGAGGTTGTGTCGGTCACCACTTCATTGAGATGATGTTGGTGGAGAGACCCCACAAAGGTCAAGAAAGAACCACAGTGTGTGCAGATGAAGTCACTTTGATTATGCAATGATTGAGAGAAAGCCCAGGGGCGACATGAGTCGCGAGCTGATGCAAAACAGACTGACATGCAATTCACTGTGGGAGAATATGTGATGTAAAAATCTGACCCCTCTAAGCTACAGTTGAGAAAGCGGAGTCCCCGATATATGGGTCCATTTGAGATGGATTGGTGGAGATGGTTGTGTTTAGCCTTACTCCTCAGGATAACATGATGTATAATGTGTTACATGTGTCCGGTCTAGAGCACTATGTGAGGTACCTAAGCCATGTGTTGAGCCCTGAACCTATTCAGCTTTTTGCAAGGCTGAAATGTCCTGAGTCACCTATGAGGGTATGATATACCAAGGTAAGAAAGAAATCAGATGGAAGAATATGAGAAGATGAAAGTTCTTGGGAAGCACCATGGAAAGGGTGAAGTGACATGGGAGCCCTGATGGACATAAGAAAGGCTTATCCTGTTTGTTTGCTTACTTGATGGAATTTTGAGGACAAAATTCTTATAAGAGGGGAAGGATGTTACAACCCCAATTTTTGGGTTCTTTTGGTGAGAAATGTAATTTCTCTTATTAAAAGATATTTGAACCAATAATGCTATAATTTGTTTTGAATAAATGGATTTCGTTTGCAATAGCCTTGTTGGTTGTTTTGTGGGTTTGATTGGCTATTGGGCCCAATAACAAGGAAATTTGATTGGTAAATGAATAATAGAAAATTAGAGAAAAGAAAGATGTAGAAACATCCAGAAGGCAAAGGAATATAATCCAAAGGTGGATTTCGTTCCTATTGGGTTCCTTGGGTTCCAAGGAGTCCAAAGTTACAAAGATAATGCAATAAGAAAAGAAAAGATCAATTAAATATTTCTTTATTAAGAAAGAAATTGAAAACAATGATAAAATGTGGGAAATAAGTAGAGAGAGGTATAATTGAGTTATCCTTGGTGGATTTTTGTATCCATAAGGTTCCTAATATTAAAAGGAATTCCAATAAGGAAAATAGAAGAGAGATAAAGAGAAATCCTTAAAAAGAGATATTTTGAAAAGAAATAAATAAGATAATGAGAGATAATGGATAAAAGATAAGTACAAGGCTAAGGTATATCCCCAAGATGGGATTTCAAGCCATTAAGGTTCCTTGAGGTTCAAGGAACTCATAATAATAATTCAATAGCAAGGGAAAGAGAAAATAGGTGAAAAATATATATAATTAAGTGATATCTTGAACCTAAAGAAAAGGTACGTTTTCTTTTATATAATGAGCCCAATTTTAGTAGAGAGGTATATTAAGTTATTATTAACCTTCCCTCAGAGTTTGGGAGTAATTGGATCTTCGGTTTGGGAGTTATGGGTTTTACAAGATTCCCTAAAGTGTTGTGATTATGGAAAATGGCACATTTATAATTGGAATAGGAATCTTTGGCCCAGCCCATGCGCATGTCAGCATTGATCCCTTTGTCTCCTAGCTCACAACATATTAGGAAACTGGAGGACAGAGGAAGGAATCTTCCAAAGAGTTTTTCTCGCAATTTATTGCACGAGAGGACTTGGAAACTTACCCATCAAGTTAAGGAGTCCTAGACGGATCAAGCAACCCTAGGTTTTGGGGGGTTTCATGGAGATATGAGGGAATCCCCAATTCCCAGGGTGGATGATGAAGACCCTATATATAGGGAGGGGGTACTCTGTGGTACCAACACTCCCCCAAACCATATTCACGAACTCAAAATGCTGAGGCAGACGGTTTGGTATGGCCAAATTGGAAGTTCCCTCTGGCCTGACCCATCGTCGGAGAGCCACATCACCAGGAGAGGTGTGTCGTCGTTCGGTTGAAGGGAAGACTAAGACGATGAATTGGAAACACCAACAAGTTCGAAAGATTCTAGCGAAGCTACCGGTCCAGTTAGTTTGCTTGATGACCCATGAAAGCCCGAGGTCAACCGGTGGGCACCTGCTCGCACACTAAGAAGGGCAAGGTTGAAGATGACCCCTGGGGGAGTTACCATATTACCCTCCCCCTTTTGTTGTTCAGGTATGGACATAATCATCTTTTGGTTCTTTTCTATCGCAAGTCTGGATGTGTTGGAGGATCGTTGGATCCCGTGTGGTCCAGCGGACCACGGATCTAACGACTAGGATGTTTTTGATAAAATCGTAATAAAACAGAAAAATGACTTTTCTTACCAAAATCGTATCTTGAGCTAGAAAACTAGGATGAGAAAAATGTATACATGTAAATTGATCAGAAAAATATGAGGAATAATGTAAGAATGGTCTGGAAGCCTAAGTTAGTATATTTTAGCAAAAGTGCATAATTTGGATGAAAAATGTATTAATTGTGGTTAGAAAGTCTAATAGATGATAAAAGATGGATTTAATCTTGCAAATAAGTTAATTCGAGCATTATTGACTTGTTTAATGATATACATGTATATTAACCTATTTTGAAAAGGAAATTGCAAGAATTAAGGTTTTAAACCTAATATTTTGATTAATACCCTTAGAAACCCAAAGTGTGGGAAAAAGGGGAAGAAAAGATATATTAATCCGAAAATTAGGGTTTTGTGGTCCAAACCAGATCTTAAGATCTTAATGGAAAATAAGATGATATAATTAGGGTTTGATGAATATTTTGATAAAATTAAAGTAAAAATAGTAAAAAGGAAGTGAAACCCTAATTATGGTCAAACCCTAAAAAGGGCTAGTAACCCTAGGGCACAATTAGGCCTATTAGACTTGGATAACATGATCCATGATAGAAAATATTGGATGTATATTTCAGGACTGAATTGTGTGCTTGCTTGACTCTAGATTACTTGATTGCTTGGGCTGAATCTGCCTTCAAAATACCTTGATAGGTATGTGGTTAATTATGATTAATCGCATTAGTTTCCCGAGGGTTTTCCAAATGTTTCCTCGCATTGAATGCAATCTAAATAGTTTGGATGTTCATACTACAATTATAAAGTCACTATGGGTATCAAAATTATAATTACATGTATTCTCGCACCTACATGCGACCCTGATGGATGATGCCATAAAGGTCAGGCCCAGGAGGGTAGATGAATGGGCACCATGAGAGGTGACCCCAGACACCAAGCTCGGGAATGAGAAGGTGGTCTATGATGCATGACTATGGAGCACTATGAGAGGTGACTCCAGGGCACCAAGCTCAGAATTGAGAAGGTGGCCTTAAGTCAATGGCAAAAGAGAAACCCTAGAGGGGTATGTCAGGGTTAGGGAAAAAGCGGTGGAGAATGACACATTGAAAATGTAAATTGTCTTGTTAAATAATTTGATTGTGATTATTAAATTGTTAGCCATATATGTGAAATTTTGGATGTCCCCACATACCAGTATATTCCCGTATATTGATCGATGTTTTATTTGTCAGCGTTTTAGGTACAACCCTGAAATGAACAAACAGTAAAGTGACACATTGTGGAAATAAGAAATGAAGTACAAGGAGGATTAGATAGAATAATTCAATCTCTGGATAGATAGATTTCCAAAGTTTTTAAAGGTAAGCAAAGTTTTAATTTTATACCAAATTTTAGTTTAGGCTGTAGAATTTCATAATTATTATTGATTATTTGTCAAACCTTTGATCCTGTGTATTGGGATAACACCTATGATCTCTTGGTCTCCCTTAAGTGGGGTTTACCGGGAGATGGGTCGTTACAATTTCACAAACTTCAAACCTAAATAACATCCTCTTGGAACCTCAAATATTCATAAAATTTTAAATATGTCTTTATCATACCTCAAGTTAGAATCCATTAAATTTTGATGCCAAAACTCAACTATTAGACCATTCAATTAAATACCTCAAAAGTGATAAACTTGAGGATCTTAATCAAGATATAAATATCATTGAGATCCAAACTTTAGAAAAACACTTGGGACTCTTAATATTCCCCAATTACATGACTACACTTATGTCATTAGTTATTCAAGGATTCTAAAAGTCTATTCCATCACATCCTACACACCTTAAGAGAAATTTCATCATCGAAATTAAGCCAAAAATCCATTCCATCACATCATATACATCTGAAAAGAAATTTCACCCTCGAAATTAGGTCAGTCTCTAATTCCAAGAACAGAAACCAAAAGGTCATGATCCACATGCAGGACACCACTTTAGGTGCAACATATCCAAAAAAAGAGCCCCATAATCATATCCAAACTTCTATTAGGAGGTTTTAAAACATCAAAGGTGAATCACCTCTTCATAAAAGATTGTAAATAAAAACTTAAATTGTTTTTGGTTATGTCATGACATATCTCATATGTTAGGGTTGCATCCTTATCTTAACCCATGAATTAGGGTTCCCACATCATATTACCCTATTCTAAAGGAGTTAACAAAAGTTAGCCCATTATATCAAAGTGCCATCAAAATTGTATTGAGCTAATAATTAGAACATGTTCAACATTAACATATGTCTTTTAGGAGGGAGTTAACTAAAGTTATCCCACCTTATCCATCTAGATCATGTCGAGGTGTCATAATCATTATTTGTGCTAACGGTCAAACTATATTTTTCATCTTCATTAGGCACTTAGATTAACACCTCATGTAATATGTTTCATTCATATGGTCTTATTTCATTACTCATAATAAATTGCAACATTTACTAGTGATTTCATCACAAGATTAATCAACAATATCACATTATCATCATTATGCATGTCTATGGTTAACCAGTTATGCATAGAGAGTTATTAACCATCACTAGATTTTAATCATGGGATTATACAACTATTCACATTATCATATTTCACACATATGTCTAGCCAACTAATAAAGTTCTATGTCAAAACATCATTAGGGTTTTCCAATCTTATCATGTCCTCATACATTATCTTGAGATTAGATCATGGAGATATATTACATCATGGTGGTGCTAAATGAACTTATTTGAGTGGTTTGTTAAACATATATCAAAACTTCATATAGTCTTAATGAGGTTCTCCTGACCCATATCATGAGGGAAGTTCCATGCTCAGTCTCTCTAATCTCACTCAACTATGTGAGTATCCCATATGCATATAATTTATCTTTCCTCTCTTAGTCTTGGTCTCTTAGATTACCTCATTGGCACTAGTGATAGCTTTACAAGCTCTAGACACATAAGCACAAACCAAACCAAAACATGACACTCTTTTCATAGGTTCTCTACCATGAGACATGCTTACCCCTAAACTCTCTTTCATAAACACTGATACATTCCTATAAGGTACCACCAACCCGAGCATGAGGTTTTACAAAAAACAACATCATTTTACCTCCTCCAGGGTCTTGGGACTCTATCTCTCGCTCTCTCTCTCACCTAGATTGTAGGTTATCATCTTTCCTTAATCACATATGCATACATAACCAACCTCTCTCTAACTCTAGGGTTTGTTCCTCCCAAGGACATCTAGGGTTAAAAAAGTAACACAACTCAACTCAATCACTTAGGAGTATTCTAGTTTAGGACATATAATCACATATTCCTCATCATTCTCATATCTTGGAGTTTAGGGTTTCTGACCTTCTCCCTATGGGTCTCACTCTCTCTAGAGTTAACCCTAAAACTATCCCTAACACTAGAGGTCTTCCTTTGTGAAAGAGTTTGAGGCTCATGCTGACTCACAACTTTGTCTCATCTTAGCTTATCTTAACTTAAAAAAAGCACACATACTTGAACAATCAAACTTATCTCAAAACCTCAAAACTAAACCTTAATTCTGAAAGCAAACATTGATCATCATAAACCATCCTATATTACTATATCAAACTTATATCACAACATATAAACTCATATTATCTATTCCATCTATCACATATTCCAAAAAGGCTCTAGAGATCTAATCTAGAACAACTCTCTCTTCTAGACTGATGTCATACACTTTCAATTAGGTTGCATGACCACTTCCTACTCATACAAGTGTGGAGACACATTTTTGTAATACTTACATATATAATCAATTATTATATAGTTTTTCTCTGATAAAACATGCGTCAAAGAAAACTATCAATGTTCGATCTGATTGGAATAAAAAACTAAACTAGAAAATGATTACCTCACACATAGTAGAGAGTACAGTGTCATGAAAACTAGTGAAAAGGGAGAGAACATGGTGTAGACTAGGGTAGCTTCTCCAGAAAACAAGCGTCATATGTCTAGGGTTTCGCTTCCCTTGATGCACATCATTTCTAGATAATACAACGTCCCACGCTGCCACATTATAAGGAAATAATGACATCTTAGGACTTGCTATACAACAAGCACTAGTCTAGACCTAGTTCTTAGACATCTAGGTGCTAACCTAGAGGCTAAATCAAATCTAGTCTCTAAAAGATGACTACTCTACCCTAAAGATGTTCAAGTTCAAGGTTTTCTTTAATTTGAGTTTCATAATGAGAAAATGTCAGTCTTTGCTATTGTTCATGCTCTGATACCACCTGTGATGTCCCCAAATTTTCTAAAACTTAATCAAATGTGTGAAGTACAAATTTAAACCCTCACCTCAGTGAGAATCTCAATTTAAAAACCACACACTAGGGTAAGAAGAAGAAAAATTAGAGGAAGTCAGAAGGGAACAACAAATTTAAACCATCACCTCAGTGAGAATCCCAATTTAAACACCACACACTAGGCTAAGAATAAGAAAAATCAGAGGAAGTCAGAAGGGAATAACAGTAGCACATGTACATGAACAATAAAAAAACCATACAACACATGTTCACCATTCAACATATAATTACAACATGAATTATCACAACATTTGATATTACATATCCAACAACAAACTTTTACATATACATGTTCTACCACTAAACAGTAGGATCTTATGACAATAGGTCCACCTATAGATTAACTTGCCATACGACATCAACTATCATGGTCATCAAGAGCATATTTCCACAATCTAAAAAAAAAAGATTATATGTGGTACACGTTAGCAAAATATTCAAGAATATTGTATTGAGTACGCCTATATGTATTTTATATACCTCTCAATACTAAGCTTGGAAATAAGATAAAAATAATACTTGGCAACAATAAATAAATATAAGAAAATCATATAGTTGCACAAAGATGTTCATAAACAAAGGAGAACACGTATTTAGACACATTTTCCATTATATCATCCATGCATTTGCCACATGAGAAAATAATGCATCATCACAGCTATCAAAGGGATTGAGACGCTAGGCCTTATGATCTACTACCAAAGAGTTAGATCATTGTACATTGTAATCTTCTACCAAAGAGAATGATCACTTTCCAACACTATGCTACCAAAGAGAATTAGTGCTAGGGATAATGTTTCATGTGCTCATAACTATAAGTATGGAAAATCAAGAAACATTTCATACCAGAACAATCATTTCATTCAATATCATATGGAAAGTATTTTACTACTCATATAATGCAAGTATATTGTATAATAAGCCAAGTAAGAGGTGATGGCATACCTTGATCATAGATATACTAATCATCACATATTCCTGAGTCATTTATATCCTTGTCAACCCCTGATTAAGACAAGATCACACATCACCATCAAGTTCTCATCATCTTAACCCTAATCATGTTCATTAGGGTTTGACGTAGTAATTAGGATATGTGCACCATTACTTATCTTATCTTCTTGGGATTACCTTATTGATGTCATATTGTGTATTATTGTCTCATTAACTGGTAATCATGTTTTCTATCATTAGGTGAACATATTAACACTATGTCACATTCATTAATCATATTAGGATCACAAACCATGTATTAGAAGCCATATTCATATAACATGGATTTTTTTGTATAAAACGGATGTCAGATTTACATATTATCTTCCAGTTGTTGATATGAGCTTACTTTGTAATTTTCAAGGTTCTTTAAGCATATTTCTAATTATTGCACATTAGTTAGGGTTATTAGCCCTAATTAGCCACATTAAACAAATAACATGATTTCAAGTCGAAACATCACCATATTTGATGTCATTAGATTATATATCATATTCTAGAGATACTGATGCATTTTCATAATTTTAGGTCATCATTTGTTATTTGTTACTCATGAAAAGAGTATATAACATCTTGCATGATATTAATGACATTTAAGCTTCAAAAGACTAATTTCATTGTCCCATGTTGTTCGACTTATTTTTCTGAACATTTCAATACCTTATTTGTATTCTTCTAACATTCATGCTAATTTCTACGAGTTATCTAAGTTCTAGATATTTCTGAGTTAACTTACCTTTTTCGGCCACTCCGGACCTGCCACGTGTCCACTAGGGCTGGTGCATCTCCTTTGCTTACTGTGGGCCAGTTTTTGGTTGAGTCACGAAGTCTTCTTTCTGATTGGTCGGTTCACGTTTGGTTTGAGCATTGGATGACCCAGTCTACTCTACTGCTCTACCTTCTTGTTTCTCACCCGATATGAGAGTCCATTGTGGACTTTGTCCCAACCACCACCACTATGCTACAATCTAGTGAGAAATTCATGGTGAGGTGTTATTCCTTGCCCTATGAAAACACTGCCACACATTTTCCCTGACAGTTCACCCCTACAAGGCTGTGTAGATGCCTCTTGTGTGGTTCCATCTAGGGGCTCGTGGAGGCCACTTCCATGGGATGTTTCTGTGGTGGAGTAGATAGGGGAAAATGCTCGTGCTCATCCCCGCACAAACCAAAAGCTTCCAAAATCTTAGCACAATCTTCTTGAACTCCTATGTGACTCCAAAATGTAGAGAAAAGACCTTCTTATACCCCCTCTGAACTCATCTTCTTTCCTAGCCTAACTTGGCTTTGTCAGCTTCGTACTTAGAATGGCAGGGCACAAACCCACTATCATTCATCTCCTCTAATCTCATTCTATATTTTGTCCTACCTATCTTTCTCCAATATCCTCTCTACTCCATATTCTACTACCAACCACCACCTGCTCGGTGTGGTTGAGAGCCAGTGGGAAAGGATGTCTCTCTCTGTCTATACAGTGAACCAATGGCCACGAGTAAAGGGTCTTGTTACTTCTTATGATGATTCAATCTTAATTGCTCATAACTTCCTCTATTTTATGCACGTTCAAAGATCGTGGTGGCATGGATTTTTGCATGTCTCACTACTCCATGACTCCTCCAGACCCGGAGCTTGGAGATGATCTCACTATCGCACAAAGTGCATCCAGTGCTGCGAAGGAATCTGCACAACAAAGGATATGTGACTCACTTAAGTCGGCAGAACCTACCACTAAATCATGAATTACCAAGATCTAGCCACACATTCCACCCTCAACGAAATGTGCATGTGACACCCTATTTGATTAATAACTTGGGAAAATATAACCAAAAACATTGTCCAAAATACCTCAATATATGCAAATGATTTCACAAACTTCAAACCTAAATAACTTCCTCTAGGAACCTCCAATCTTCTTAAAATTTTAAACATTTCTTTATCATAACTCAAGGTAGAATCCATTCATTATTGATGCCAAAATTCAACTATTAGACCATTAAATTAAATTCCTCAAAAGAGAAAAATGTATGGATCTTAATCATGATATAAATACTGTTGACATCCAAACTTTAGAAAAACAATTGGAACTCTTGGTATACCCCAATTACATGAATACACTTATGTCATTAGTTATTCAAGTATTCCAAAAGCCACTCCATCACATCCTACACACCTTAAGAGAAATTTCATCCTCAAAATTAAGCCAAAAATCCAGTCCATCACAACTCGATTAAAACAACTAAGATTGGATATGCAACTAAAGCTAGATGATTTTTCTTATGGAATCCCCTTCCTTTTATAGGAGAGAGGAAGGGGGAAAGTCCTTGAGATATGGCTTTGTGGTGGTGGTGGCTACTTTTACTAGAACAATATCTTGCTTCATCCAAAAGTAACATTATTCAAACCTTGAACACATTAATAATTTTATTTTTGGAAATTGACTGGATCACACACCTATTCTAGTTTTATGATCACATAGAAAATTCAAATAAAATGTTCCACCATAAAACCAACACAACTCAATCTTTTAGGTTGTCATTCCCAAATTTTATTACTAAAACTTGGAATATTGAAATTGACTACATCACGGTTGTGAGGAACTTCATGGATAAAGCATGATACTAGGAGAAAGGAGAAAGGATGACATATAGGAAACAAAAAATTGGCCCTTAACAATCATATCAAGGAACCAGGCCTTGTGGTCCCAAAATTTATACTCAGGTGATGGACATTGTCATTTCTAATATGCAATGTGAACATATATACATTCTAATATGAAAGGATGTTCAATGCAAACAAAAAGATTGTTGACACTTGATTCAACTTGGTGACTCAAGTACCAAATATTTCCACGCTATTATTAAATCAAAAAAGGATTAACATCATAAAAAACTCAACAATGATGTTGGATTGTGGTCTAGGAGTATAAAGATATTAAAAACTTGATATTGAATCACTTCAAAAATCTCATTACTAAAAATTTGAATGAAGATCCAACCAGTGTAGCAGCTTATTCTGTGGGACAGTTCCTCATCTTGAAACATGAATAAATGGAAGTATGTTCATGAATTTTGGGCCTCTAGGAAGCCTGGAAAATGGTAGTTTATTTACATCATGGTGTTGTGAGTCTAGTGGTCCACTCAGCTTTGGCAAACAGATAAAGGGGATGAAACCCCAAGAGAGATGTTGTAGTGGTTCCTCAAGAAGGACATGGAAGAAAGGATGTGAGAAGGGGGTGTTTGGAGCTCTTTTGGTGGAAAACATAGGATGGTTTAGGTTGGGAGTGTCAAGGGGAAGACAACAAGGTTTGAATAGAGTTTCAAAGGCTAGGATAGGGTAATGAGTTGGGGGTTTTCTTGGGTGAGAATCCATGGTGGCAAGTGTTTTCCAATCAAGGATTTTACAAGAAAACCATCCACTCAAGGCATGCATAGTTCTTATTTATGAGAGGATTTTATAGAAGAAGAATCGATAAGAGAGGAGGAGAGATGAGGAAATTAGATAGGGAAGAAAATTATCTCTAGTGCACACTTTCCATCCTTGGTGCAAGGTTGAAGACAACATTGCAGACACTTTATCATCATCTGATGGACACTATATAATCCAAAAACAATGGAATGCATCCAAGATGGAAAAATGTGTAAACTTGCATTAAAATGTCATGAGTAAATGAAATTGTCAATCACCAAGAAACTATAGTGATCAAAATATGTAAATACCTACATCTCTTACACCATAATCTAAATGGAATGAAATGTTAGACATATTTTCATATCCAATAAATATCCAACTTGACCAAAAAGGAGACCTAAATAAATTCATTTGACCACTCAAATAAATCAACCACCAAATCTTTCTTGAAAAGGAATTTTCCTTCAATTAATTACCATGTTTCACCCAAAGAAATTTAAATAATACCATATTTTATATTATGTCTTTCTAGATTTTCAAAAATTACAATCATCACAAAATCCTCGAATTGGTTAAAAAGGCATAAAAAGCTAATAAATATACCTAAATCATTATTTTACTTGGATTTTTATAAATGTGTCACTAAAATTACTTAAGTCACGCCATTATTCCTTATTTTTCCAAATTTACAGTCACAACTGACCTACTACTTATCCAATTATGAAATGGATATGAATAAGGGATATTGAGTACAAGTTAAGAACAAAAGTAAATTAAGAAATTAATATATGAAATCCACTTTATGACATAGTGCAAATTTCAACTACCTCCTCATGATCTATGTGATCTTTCATTGCCACACCATCATAGGTGGGTCCTTACTTCTCATTCATAATTGTATCAACAACAATCTTGCAAACAAATTCAACAATAGTACACCCCAAGCCCACTTCCCATGACCTCTCTAACACAAGGCATACATCACAAATTTTGACTTCCTACACTTAGTTAGCATAAATGTTTTTACCTCATCCTCCAAGCCACATGCCCAACTGGTCCATTTCTACCACCACAGTTGACACCTTGGTGCACTTTATAGGTGCACCACAGTTTTGCTTTGTGTAATCTTCTGGTGGTTGAAGCCAAGTCTTAGGCACACCTCAACCATTTGTATTCTTGTTCTTCACCTTTACTAGTGCAGTTCTAATCTTATACACATGTTGATGAATAAAAGTGAACTAGCAATTTGTGATCATATGCTTCTTCTTGAAGACACATTTACTTCTTCCTTGCTAATCCACCAACATGTAATAATTAATTGGAATCTCTATGAATCATGTGTTTTGAGCTTTAGATTCATCCATTCTTCCTTCAAGACTAAAATAAAACATGGGATAGTGGATACAACTCCTAATCTTTCCAACATTGTCTTAGTTCAAGGATAATCCCTTAGTTTGTGTATATTGTCCTCAGTTATAGTTGCATGAATCACACTCTTCAGACTCAATGAAGTGGTCTATGTTCTCTCCTTCAATTTGTAATAGGTGCATCATGGCCTACTAGTCACATGAGCATCATGAGTTAGGTCAAGACTTAAGCTTTCCAACTCACTTTCCACAAACATGTCTATAATATCCCCATATTGGTCATAGTTATTAGCTTCCAACTACTAGTCACATGAACATTCTAAGTTGAACTTGTTGAAAATTGGTTATAGCTATTAGTTTCCAACTATATATAATCTCCATCATTGTTTAAAGGTGGCGAAAATTTGATTGTTGATTAATCACTTGTGCAAAACATGCAACTTGAGAAAATCTTATTTCCATTCTCGATCAAGTTCAAATAGGAAGGAAACATGGATACAATGCACTATTGCAACATGACTAACTCATGATTCACCTACATGTTTCACAAATATTCTATTATATATTATACTAGAATTTTATTTTGTGATTGCTCAAATGAAGGTTGTACAGTCCTAGGGAATTGTTTATGTGAACAATGGTGCACAAAACACTCATATTAGTTAAAATTTTATCTCTATCATAATCCCTAATACATGCATATTTATTTTTGTTTTAATTTCACTATTATCCTAGCTTTGCATTTAGATCTCACATTTTTCTTGAAAAATAATTTCCATTTAGTTTTCCTTAGTTTTGTGCTAATTTGTAATGATTTTGGCATAATCCCTTGTTTTTGGTGGCCGATTTGAATTTGATTTCTACATGACATATTAGCATGGTTGTCTCCCAGAAAATATCAATAAAGATTAAAGGGATTGATCTATGTCTCATTGACCTCCTCATATTTCTAATTGATCCAAAATGTGGGCGCAATGTCAATAAAAAATTGACCAACCCATCCCCCTTCCATCTTCATCTACCTTCTCTCTCATTGACATGTATTACTATCAACCAATGAGAAACTATCACACTATCAGTCTCCCATGACTTTGGTTTGTATTTTTACAAAAATGTAGTGTCATCAATCTGCATCCACATCAACTGATGAATTTCATGTGTTCTCATCAACTAATGAGAACTTTGTGCACTCATCATAGATTATGTTTCAATAAATTTTCCAATTTATGAAACTTCTTTGTGACAAGCCTAACATGAAAATTGGCAAGGCTCATGCCAATGTCAACCATTGAAACTTTGAATCGATGGGATTTCAATAAGTCAACAAGGCAAATGCTTGACATGCATTTTTTTGTTGCTACATCTTTATACTTCCTATGCAATTTCCCTTAAATTCATCACCACTGACAATATCATCACAAGGAGTTGCAGAGTTGCAACTCTAAAGACTATCCATAGGCTATACACACCATCCATTTCCTGTATTATGATTATCATCTTCAAGCATTGTTGAACTCCATCTATAGCCTACACCTCTAGTTTGCATCGGTTGACAATTCCATCAATTGATGAATGTTAGACTTGATCTTAGGAGAGGCAAGTATGGTGCACCCTCCACTACCAATAATGGTTCCTAACATCATTTATCCACATGATTCTCTCTCATAGTTAGAGACCATTATTTAAAGTACAAATATGATGCTCTCAAAACCACTTGCAACGAGCATCAAGGAGAGATCTTGATGTTGCATCTGACATCATTGTCTCCAAGCACAAAGACAAAGATACATACATTATGGCTATGGGTATATCTTCTAATGTGATGATGAATTTATTCTTCTATTTCCTTATGTAACATACTACTATAACAACAAGAGATTAGTCCCCTTTCTAGGGTGTATGGAGTAGGCATGTTACCAGTATTTTTTCTTTTCTATTGCAGCTATGTTTTTATGAACTTCACCGTATTTTAAATCAAATGTCTCTGGCATACTTATATGTTTGGTTGACATATATGTATGTTTGTCATATCTAGGATGAATATAACTTCAAATGTAAGTTCTCGCTATAGTTTGTTTTGTGTTAAATCCATGATGAAAACTTGGGGTAGGTGTTTTTAGAGGCATGGGTAAATGACCATTAGTAAATGATGACCACAATCGGATAGTGATATTTGTCTGTGTGTAATCCTCATTCTGAAAGCATAAATTTATCTAACCTAAACCTCTATATATGTATGCTTATTTATAATGTAGTGGGAGAGTGAAAATGGTTATGGAAGGTGGAACCAATGGCCTAATGTCCCCATCCATTTGAATTTTATTCATCATTTTTATTGTAATCTCAGTGTAATCAATTAACAATCAATCATTGAGATAAATGCTAGTGTTGATTTGTAACATTGATTAGATAATTTTTGAATATGTTACCTTTTACATTTGATCCTAAAAAATATTTTGATATGATCCATCCACTTGCGGTTGGGATTTTTGTTCACTTGAGGAAGGTAAAATATAGGGATTTCATGCCTAATGAATTTGCATTGATGATTAATCCTACATAAATTACCTTGTAATTAAAATTAGAATGTGAGGAAAAGTTGAAAGAATTTTAGACCCACATAGCTAGTTGGTAAAGTCATAGAGAGAGATACATAAATGTGAGTGCATATTACCCATATAATATGCACTTAAGAATTTTATATGAATGGTGGTCAAGTTGTTTCTCCTTCATCTAATTTAGGGCTAGTAGGCACTGATGAATTCTATAGTAACCAGACTAAAGCCATTTTTCATATTCATGTAGAGTCAATTAGTAATACTATTGAATGCATAATAAAATCCAAGACCTTTATTATTTTGGCACATGAATTAGCTTATTTAGTGTTTCTGCAGTTTAGACCAATTCCTTTTCCTCAACTTATCTAATAAACTCTCCAACCTATTGCCTCATTTCAAACATTTTTTTCCTTTTCATTATGACATTTGACTTTGGCAGCGTAGTGAATATCTCACTACCATTGTCAACTCATGTCCCAAATGTTACACAAGTCAATGAATGAGTAATTAATTGGTAATTCAATATCATTATTTTATTATACAAACATCCACATGACACCAAAGTATACTATGTGATCACATACAAAACTATAGTAAGTTATCTCATACAACAACATTTGCTAACTAGGAAGAGTTTACAATTTGAAATATGAATGGAGAATAATCCACACATACTCATATGACATATTCCTCTAATGTTTATCCAATCCAAAATCCGTCAATTTTGTCAAACCCATATCTACAATAGTAGTGTACACATTTCTTATATAATAGAAATGTCCATATTTAAAAAAAATGGTATGTGCTCCATTCAATTAGGGAGATTTAATAATAACACATGAACACTCGTGATGTAAAAATAAGGAATACATACTAAATTTTGATGTGAACATTTTTAATCCATATCATCTGATCTATTGCATATATAAAAACAAACATGCATTATTAAAGTAACATTTTGGCTGAATAAGGTACAAAAAGGGATGAAAAGGAAGAGAATTTTTGTATGGATTTGACAATCATATGAATCAATACACATCCCTATAGCTAGGGTTTAGTATTCTATTTGGCTCTTAGGAATGTGGCCCTACTAGTGTGCACCAGAGAATATCTAAGCTATCTATACAGGACAACAATGTGACTCATAGGAATCATTCCCTCTACAAGGATTCACTATAGTATATTTGAGAGATTATGAATCATACCATGAAAACTTTTATAAAATCAAGTGATAATTTAATATCTATGAATACATAGTTCCACGCCAAGTGCAACATAATAAGATATTGAAGTATTTTATAACATCAACAACACAAAAACATAATGTTTGTCTTCTTGGCATAAAAGATGAGATAACAAAATAGTTTTATCACATAAGTAATACATATACATGAATGAAAGGTAAAGATAAAGATGAAAATGACCACACAAAGGACACTTATCCATTATTCTAGGTTTTTCTTAATGATTAGCAATAGAAGTCTTAAAGTGAGTAGGTCTCGTTGTCCATGTAGTATTGCTTAGGGATAAATCCAGCCACAATGTGGACCATATAGGAAAATTATCATGGAGTTGTATATTACCCTTAATCCACACTCCTAATGACTACATAGACAAAGGCGAGTGGATCAGGGTGTCTGCCACTAGAATGGATCACATAGCATTTTCATGAATAAAACCACATTCAACAAGGTAGATAACAAACATATGAATAACATGGCATAACCAAAGAAACTAAACTAGCACCTAAAAAATTCATTTGCATATCATTTGATATCATCCGAGTTAGAGTAGAAGACAACCATATAAGAGTGGGAGAAATTATCATAGCATGAGAGTCCTAGTGTACTTATTACCAAAAATCATAAAATGAGTACGCAACAACAAAATTGTGTTGAGTACGATACAAAATACATAAACTTGCAAATTTAAGAGAACATAGATGCTTTGAGAAACTCAATATAGTAGCAAAAAAGAAAGCAACAACATTAATGAATTTCTCATTAACATCCAAGCATGTTTTAAGTGCATTTCCATTATACTTAACAACATACAATGGCCATTGACCAGTTTCCCATTGGAAGGGTCTGTGAGTGGCATATGGGGATCAACCCTAAATGTCACCTTATTTATTCATGAGGGACCTCAAGACCAAAGTCAATGAGATAAACCTATTTTCAACATTCCTTGTGCCACTACCCTAGTAATACATGCAGGTGCACATGTTTTTTATGATGGACTAATTCAATTATGTTTGAGGTTTGCTCAACATATTTCATGCAAAATGAACATACTAATAATAGGGAATAATTAGCTCAAATAAGTATAAAAATCTAAGAAGTTTAAGCATATATACATACAAGCAAGTTCAATGCACAAAGTATGGTCAATTAGAGGTAAATCATACTATTATTTGAGAACAAGATTAACCATTTGATATAGAAAACCATAATTAGCAACTTCGACTAGATCTTGTCAATAGAGTCAACCAAATGATCACCGGGTTACAAATAAGTATAATTGGATTATTATTAGCCAGATTGGTCTCATTAATCATTAACATGGACACATCAAAACTATATTAGGGTTGTATGATTAAGGCTTCAAGATAAAAAATAGAGTAATCATAAGATTTGAGCAAGATTAGACAACATAAGCATCAAAATTGTCATAATTAGTCATATTGGATCATTATCATGCAACATGATCATCATTAGAGTATACATGGGATATACCAAGATTAGGTGTCTTGAACATCCTTAAGATACTAATTCAAAGTTGTAATATTTATAGATCATAATTCGATCAAGGTTCATTCAAGACTTGAGACTAAATTACCAACATGCATACTAGATCACATTCCAAGTCAATATTCGATCACTAATTTAGGGACTAGAATTTATGGCACATGAATGTTTCATAAGGAATTTAGGGACGCAAGTCATGATAAGTTACTAATTTAGAGGTCACATAATGTATTCAAGTAGCATTAGATCAATATTGAACAAGG
The DNA here is from genome assembly GCA_963693085.1 of Alisma plantago-aquatica. Classification (NCBI taxonomy): domain Eukaryota; kingdom Viridiplantae; phylum Streptophyta; class Magnoliopsida; order Alismatales; family Alismataceae; genus Alisma; species Alisma plantago-aquatica. The sequence goes on from OY856409.1 coordinate 1,490,040,826, forward strand.
TGCAAGATTAATTTCCAAAGTCAACATTCAACACATTTCGTAATTCATTTCACATCATAAGGTCAAAAATGGGGTACAAGTATGAACAAACTCAAATATTCGTATAACATGCATCCAAAATAATGGATTTGGATCAAATTTAGGATTTTAGGATCCACTAAATCTAGATTAGGCATTAAAGGAGTAACCTTAAGCAAAAATTTTCATAAAGGTCATTTAATCAACAGTAATCACTTTAGGGTTCATATGGTGAAAAAAGGTTGAACCTTATCATATAAAGATGTTTAAGGTATTGACAATAGGTTAAGATTGTATTTTAGGGAAAGAAAAAGAAAGCTTGAGCATTTAATTACATAAAACACTTTAAAAACACATAAAGAATGCATTTTTGGACGTCAGAAGAAATATAATAATAATTAGACCTAAAGTATTTTTATTGCAAAGATCTCCTTTTTCTGATCAAAATTCATATATTACATGTCCTTTTTGTCCCAAGGAGTGATTAAATGTCATTTTTGCATTTTTTACCTATTTCTGTGATCTGGACCTATAGATTTACATCCAAGGGATGGGGATTGTCACTGGTGGCACAATTGGCCCTTCCTGGGCTCCCATGGGTGCCGAAAGTGGGCCTACCCTTGATGCGGCCCCATTGGATCTGGCTTGAGTAGGGTGGCCTCCAACACTGCTCGACACCACTAGGTGTTTTCCCCAGATTCATGGCCGCATATCTCAGTCAAAAGGTGAATCAACAAGCCCATTGATGCAAGATTGGATGGTCATGCCTATCATCTCCCTCACTGCGCATAGCCTACACACGTCATGATAAGGTGTCATGGTTGCGGGGCAGTGGGCTTGTGTCAGTCTTCCAAACTAGGGTGCTTGATGCGTTGTTGGTCTTGGGGAAGCAACCACCCTGATGCATCATGCCCCCGTAGAGTTGGCAATATTTATCTCCCACATCGAGGGAGGTCAAGGAGAGAATCAAGTGAGCTCACTGGAGATGGTAGAGCTGTAGCAAACACCAACTCGTGGAAGAGGAATGGGTCGTGAATTGAATGGGAAGAGATGGGAAAAGGGGATACAGGGTGAAGGAGAAGAGGAGAGGAGTTAAAGGAAGATGGGAGTGGGCTTGTCATAGGCCCGGGCTAGCTCAAAAGCCATGTTCAGTCGCCTTCTCTATCCTTGCATAGAAGGGGGAGTAGTTAAAGCCCTGGTCTTTGGATTAAGGTCTGGGTGGACTAGAATTGGATCCAAGGGCCAAGAATAGATCACACCACAATGAGGAGAGGATAAAAGGGTGGTACCTTGGCCATCAAAACATTCCCTCCCTTGGTTGGGAAGGGTGCTCACGTATGGATGGCATGGAAAATAGCCCTTTAAATTTTTGATTCTTTGCAAAGATAAAAAAATATGTATCTCTTAAAGTATAATTCCAATCGATATGAAAATTTCACAGTGGGTTCCCAAATCTTCAATGCCTCTTATACTAAAATTTGGATCTATTTTTATAATATTCAGGGAAATCAATATTTGAAATAAACTTTCAAGTGTAACTATGCACTCAACAGTTGTCAATTTAGCATAATGTGACATTTATGTGATTCATTTATTCAATTGAATAAAAAAAGTTTTACATCCGTGAAATTCATAGATTTCAAACCTAAATGAAATGAGGGAACAAATAACAATGAAGTGAATTGAGGGATCTTGGTTGATAATTACAAACCCTAGAATTAGATTAAATGATCAATTTAAGTAAATAATGTGCTTTTGAGTATATGTGTTCATATGAGGCTAATATAAGGTGTAATGATTATCAAAGCCTTAAATTGAAAATTGCATATTTTGAGCACATAATATATGATCTCAATAATTTTATTCAACAAATATTGCAAATATGAAATTGCATACAAAAAAATCCAGGATATACAGTGTTAATAGATGATTTAAGTGATTTATAATGTAATTACTGAGTTTTCTTGGAAGACACATTTAATGTGATTGTTGAATCCTTTTAGAGATGATATCTATATCATGAGAAGATAATTCACAAATGAGGATTATACCAAGAATTTGGATTAAAAGGGGCATTGATGCAGTTGATATAATCACTTTATTAAAAAGGAGTTGTATCAAAGAAAGGATGCTTACTATGAGGATCGAGTGTCCCCTTCACCATGGAAGCCAGACTCCCTACGCGAGCAGGAGTCTGTTCCCCTCTCAATCTAACCCTATGGGGCACGATGCCTATAAAAGACCAACCTTACATGGCTTTGAGTAAGATTGTTTCTCGCACGTATAATAGAAGATAAAAGGAGAGCATGTTATGACCGTACCACGGTGGGTCGTGATGGTGAAACAATTCAAACTTTTTGAAAATTTATATTATATCATTTCTATTATTAAATACATATCCATGGTCAAAGAAATAGTCAATTAATTGATTTCAAGTATTATCCAAACTAGAATAATTTATTTCATTAATCTTATTGTCTTCATAACTAAATTATTACCCTAATTATGAAATTTTAAGTCATATTAATATGTTGTTTATATTAGTTGTATTATTTGTCAATTTTAAATCATTCATCCTTGTAAATCAAATACCTATATGTGAAATGATTTTTTGAAACTTATATATTAATCACAACTCATGGCGCATAAGTAGAACTTACAACATTTCGATGCACTTTAATGTTTCCAATTATAATAAATTAGACATAAATTACCATAATGTACCTCAAAATTGAGTATTTATTATACCAAACATACATTGTTTAGTTATAGTTTGTATATGGCATTCCCAAAATCATACAATTGACTACATATATTTCAAAATTCAGTATAGATCATGTGATGTTGAACTGATACAAAAGAATAAAGACCAAGAGAATAACAAAATATCAAATTTCCTAATTCACAATCAATTGCTTGGGACAAGCCCCCAACCCTTCTATTTATAACAAAAAGACTTGAGACCTTAAACCTTAGACAACTGCATAAATTGATACCAAAATATATAATGAAAAAATTAACATTCAAATGTGAAAATAAATTAATGTAATAAGAAAATTACACTCAAGTCTGGAATTAGAACACAAAAAGTAAAACAACTAGAATAGTATTGCATGTGTCATGCATCACCACACATATCCTTCAAAACTGATCAAGATGATTGTATTGGATTCAAGATTTCTACATGAATAGATTCAACTTAACTTGTGGCTTAAAATATGTTTAAAATCATTTCATTGAATTCCTCACTAACATAGATACCAAAGATTCATGTAATCAAATTCACCCCATTTTAGAAAGGAATTTTTTCACAAAACTCAACTCACATCTTTAGGGTGAAACATAATTTCCATCTTTGCTAAAGTTATCATCACAAGTGATAGATAGTGCATTTTAATAATCATATATCCGAGAGACCTTCTAATCAAGTGACTTATCATACATTAACTTATCAAGCTCAATAGTTTTCTTTAGCATAATAAATCAACTATATTGATGGGAGTACATCTCTCATGGTCTCTAAGTAGCTTATTCCCACCATTCCTCTATTAATTGAGAATTCATTAATTACTCAAGGAAAGATCTAGATAATTCACAGAATTCATGTTCTTTCTATCATATTATGTTTTTCTATTCTAGATTCACATGAGAAACAAGAACATATTCATCCTTGAACTTGTTCTAGAGTCTATGTTTGATACATCTTTTTAGGGTTTGTGATAGCACCTTTGACTAATACAATGGTGCTTATATTCTACATCTAGGATCCATCATACATTGAGACATACATACGACTTCTAGGTTTGTGTCATGGTGAGGAACTCACCACCAAAATGATCATCTCACTATTTATGAGTATCCTAGCTTAGGATTTCACTTTGGAGGAATGTCTATGCAAAAACAAAGTCTTCCCATCACAAAGTCTTGACTTCTCATCTCTTGGATCCTTATTATTTAGGACCTAAATAGACAATAATTTGTTTTTCCTAACAATATACATCCTTATTCATAGGGAATATGAGGGTAATCATTGTTTCTCATATCATATTTCATACAATACCTCGCTTACACATGTTGTAATAAGAATTCCTCACATATATAAGAATTATATGGAATAATCAAATTACTATCAAATTGATAAAATACAAGGTTATATCAAAAATACTATATGTGCATACCACAATTCCAAGACTTCAAGGGTTTCATTACAACTACCTTGGGTGCTTACAAGACATGTTAAAAATTTTTTTTCTGCATCATCACTGAGTTTATCTTATGTTTTCATGTATATTAAGTTGATATAACAACCTACATTACTACAATTATGAATATTAAGAAAATCATTATGTCTCATAAAATTTAAATAGTATCATGTTGGTGATCATTTTTCACTTATCCAAACATGTAAATTTTCATATTCAACATTCATGAAGTGTTATGGTTATGCATCTACTTTTTCCTAATCACAAAACAATTGGTATAACAACTTTCCTCAACTCAATATCATCTTTTCAAACTTGCATATATGTTACATGCAGTAGATGTGACTGTAGTCCAAATGAAGAGTTCAACCCAATTCAAGCACAAAGACTGTCTAACACATATCATCTTTGAGGGTGAAGGGGAACGAAACTCATCCTTATTTATGAATATATTCACTAAGTGATACACACATGTCACATGCTCCTATTAATTCTTGATTAATTTAGGTCAAACTAATTTGAGTAACTAACCATAAATAGATCATCAATATTTCTCAAATAAGGTCTTAGAATCACACAACATTATCACCTCATAGAAGATTGATTTTCTTTGGGCCCAAGATTTTTATGTGGATAAACTCTCTTATGGTTTCATATTCTTCCTTATGACATATTAAAAGAGAGTTCTCAATGTCCAATTACCCAATCGTTGACCTACCGAACTTCTAACAACTATAATTATATATTGTTGGTCCCAAAGTCTTATCTAAATTTGTTGACTTTAAATTTTTTCCTTTTATCATGTGTTGACTTATAAAAACCATTATTTTTTTAGTCTTGTGATTTTTAAATTAATCACACTTATATGTATACTTGGTCCTAGGCCTATCCCTTAGGAATCTCTTGGGTAGGATATGTACTTATAGAGTGATTTTATGTTGAACATTAGGTCTCATATATCTAAACGTGTTGAACTATATTTTACCCATTTGACCTTATAGTTAACCTTAGACTCTATAATGGACGGGGATATCTAAACACTTGTTACATGTCACAAATCAGCTTCTTTTCTTAACAACAATTATTCGCACACCATATCATAAATATGACTTTTTGTGTGCCTTATATTCACATTTTTTTCTAGGTAAACATCTGAGTTTTTCCACATTAAAATCTCCTCTAAAATTTCAAATTTTGTATCAAAACATCAACTATCTTTAGTGTAGGTTCCTCTAAGACATTGGGTGTTTCTATAAACATCACAACTAAAAACAAGGTTTCTCAACTCATCTCTTTAGGACTATCCCAATCTAGACATCTCTTGTACCATGCATTCTCGTATTTACCATAAATCTTTGTAAGTTAGGCCATCAAGCCCCATTCCTCAGTCCCTTGGTCTTGGTAATACTTCTCCTCCCTTAGATGTTTGCCCTAACTATAGTAGTTTTCAAACTTTGTTTGAAAACTACTATATCTTAGAACGTCAGATTATCATCTTGATATTTACTTAACATCTAACTTATATATCTTGCATTCTTTCTTGCATCTCACTACCAATGTGTAACATTGATAATAAAATCAAGTTAAAAAAACATAAATTTTGTTAAAAGTTGCTAAGGTTTCATGTGAACTGCTCATTTTTACTTTTTCCCTTCACATTCCAGATATGGATTCATCAAACTAGGCTTAGAACTGAGAATCATGCCAAAATCACCATATTTATACTATTCTTGCTTCTTGTACTAACCTTTCTCATAGCTTTATATAAAAACAATATGCAATATGCCATATTAAAACTACTCATCAATATTAATTTCATTAACGTCTAATGGTCCAATTGTGTGTTGAACACTAGGTTCTTTACAAAATCAAGGGACTGATATGACAATAAAAAGTATTATCTATCACCACCAAATATGAAATGGTCTTTAAAACACCTCTATGCATACATAATATAAAGTAGTAGTTCACAATACAAAAAGAAACATGATTTGTAGACTAGGTACCTTCACCTAAGATCCACTTCAATAATTTAAGGACAAGTCAACATGAAGTATCCTTGTTCTAGTAGTTTAGATCATACACACTTAGTATACAAGCATGATGTAGTGTGGTGGCATGCATAGTTCCAATAATTTCACATTTCGTATCCCTGCTCGTTCCATTCATTCTTATTTTTCTTAAAAGGGTTGCATATATCATTATCTTTACCATAACTATTTTTGGACATCTTGAACCTCTTCTTCCTGCCCTGAACCCTCATCAAACCCTAGTTATCCCATTACTCCTTCCTCTTATAACCCTAATGTACATTTTGACGGTATTATAAAGTCATAAATCTCATCAAAGTGTGATTCCTAAAGGTTAGAACATGTGGCTTAAGGGTAATAAAAAGGTGGTTTTGAAGTTTTTGGTTATTCATTATTATTCTAGAGTATAGGCAACCCTCTTCATAAGTTTAAAGTTTTATATAAAGTCTACTACATGCACATCTACGTGGATAAGATCATTATGCAACCTTTTGTTTTGTTCCAAGTTGAATAGAGCATGGATATATCAATGACTACACCCTTAATTGATCTAGGATAAATGATTGAGGAGGATTTTCTTGTATACATAGGTATTTTCTAAATATAATCTAGGTGCTTCTTGAAATCCACTTGTGACAATGATTACTTTCCTCCCCTTAGGTATGTCAATGATAATAAAAGCATTTTCAATGGATAGGCCCAACCATTTGTTGAATATAATTCCTCCTACTATTCAACATCTGATAAATCATCACTATTAAGCTTAACAAAAAGAAGGATAGTATTAAGTATTAGGTAGATTTTCTCTTCCTATTTACTCACATACATAGTTTATGTGTTAGGGTATAGGGATCCACTTCCATCTCATTGCATTCTCTTTTCCCCTTATCCTACCTAGGTTTAGTCTTCTTATATATACTAGTTTGCCAAATTTGGTCCTTAAATTCCTCTAAGTCTCTAATATATATCCTTATGTAAGAGGAAAAAGACATGTATATATCAAGCTACAAAATAAAATTATATAGTCACGTTTCACTTTTTTTTCATCTAGTTGGTATTACATGTGTTTGATCATTTGGAGGATGCCTCAATCATAATTCTATCAAATAAAAACATAGAAGAGATAAGAAAGGAATTTTAAAGGGTTTGATAGAATTGTTTTATTGGGTAGGGTCAACATATACATGATGAAATGACTAGTGGGTAATTAATTATTTATCCCCTTAAGGTTTTTATCATGCGGGAATTTCACACAATCCATTTTAGAAATTCTAATAGTATCTATACAAGATCATGAATTTTGATTCATTAAAAGGTATTTACAAAAATCTTTTTCATGATACCAAATGTGAATACTCCAACCTCAATAATCCCCAAAATGTGAGGACAAGGTACCATGAGTGTAAATTTAGAACTTTTGAATCAAGATTCTCAAACAACAACCAAATAATAAAATATTATAATTCAAATTGTTAGTACAGTTAAACAAAAGGAAAGGTTGAGTCTCCAAAAACTAATTACATCATAATTATTTTATTGGAAGAAAGTATTTTCTCTAAAAGACTAAATCAAAATATAACCGAAATAATCATCAACTACAAATTTAGTGCTACATGTTTCTCCATGTTTCTTTCTATGTTACCAGAATCACATCTTAACTTGAAAGCACTAACAAAATGGGCATCAACACACTATGATTGTTGGTATCTGGAGAAAACAAAGAAAAAATAAACAACATTTGATGGAAATATTTTTGTAATAAACAAAAACTATAAATTACATATTTTAGAGATGGTCAATATTTCCACAAGTGTAGTTGAAGTCTTTTGCAAGCTCTCTATATTCAACCTTCTAATGATATGACCTTCCATTTTGGTCTGACCCATCTTTAGATCTCACTAGGGTCTTCATGTAGAAATTTTATGTTCATATCAGTTCTTGTTACAACCTTACAAAATTTTGAGTGGATTTCTCAAAAGATGGGGTAATGGATTTTTCTCAAACATTATCTGGGGTTATGTCTAGAGTTCAGTATAATTTTACATTCAATCCATAGAGGAATTACATTTGGATTGAAATTTTGATCAAGCAATTGGAAATTCAAAACTTAGTACGGAAGCCAAAATCTCGATCATGATGATGCATACAAATTGCCCACATACGTAATCCCTAAGGAAAATGTATATTCAAGTAAAGATAATCCAAACAATTTTCACAATGAACAAACAAGGTATTACTAATTTTTCTAAAGGATAAAGTAGAATTTGGGATATCATTTTTGGGTCTTGCATTATAGATTTGGGATATCCAAATGTATCTTCATTTCAGATCTGGGTCAGACCTAGGTTTTAAGGGTCTTATATCCCAATATTGAGATAACCATAGAAAGGTAGATCAAAAATCTTATTTTCATAGAAAGGCAAAATTCCAACTTAAATAATAAGAATAAGGAGTTTTAATATATTTAAGTCGGGTTCATCATTTAACCATATGTTATAATTAATAAAAAAATTCACTTTTAGATCAGTCAAGTCAAAAATATCCACAAAGTTATTCTTTCATGCTAATCCTAGTAAAAAGTAACAAAATAATTTTAGAACCAAAATCACTATAAAAACTTTATATCTGCTTGTATTATCCTCTACATATGTTTAATAAATGTGAGATAATTTTGCTTTAATAAGAGTAGTACATGAACTACTAGAGTTTTGCAATGTAAACTAATTGATTTATTTCATATTATCGCATGTCACTAAACAAGAATATTATTCCTTATTGAATGTGTAGATAACCTTTTCCTGATAGAAAAACCCAATTGATCCATCATTGTGGCCGAGCTAGTCACAAGCTCAATGGCCATTAGGTAAACTTCCCACAGGTAAGGCACGCTAGCAAGGAAACTTCATCTAGAAATTAAGGAGGTCAACCGAATGGTTTACATCCAGCAATAGGAGTCAGGAGAAGAAGATGAAGTCAAACTTCTTTAAGAGGCTCCATAGGAAATGATGAGTCCTACATGCCTTCTTTGCATGTTCAAAAGGGAATTTTTTATTACTAAATCCACTAATTTTAGAAAAAAAATCATGATTGATAAGAAATAGAAGAATTTCTATTGCTTGTGGTTTCCAAAAGGGTCAATGAAGTTAGAGAGACCTCCATGAACAATTTCCACCTCATATTCTAGTATAAGGTGGTCAAGAGTGTTAAATCAAACTATCACTGACCCATTTATTATCTTAATCCTCACTTCTAATGGATATGTGATAAATGTATATTTATCCTTTTTATTTACATCTTTTAGATATCTTTTTAGGATTGTTTTGTTATATATTTTCTAAGTTCTGTAATTAATTGTATTAGTTTGGATTTTTCTATTTATTTGGATTTTTAATTATATTTGATTGGGTTTTTGTAGGAAAATGGTCTAACCACTCCAATGATTAATTTTCCTTAGAATATGTTTAATACAATCCTCCGAGTTCCTAAAACTAATGTATATCTAGCACCAAAAGTGTCATAATTTCTACATAAAAACTCCAAATTGGGTATACCAGTATTGGTTGGAAACGAAATTTATTTTCTTAAGTGAACATCCTATTATATGGACCTCTTTAGAGCCTTTTATGGGAGAAAAATCTGCTCAAAATCGTTGTTACGGGAATCAACAGCAAAAAGAAGGTGAACGGTTAGCATAATTATAGGCAATCAATTGTTTCTCTATTGTCTAGGTCTAGAAAGCTTTTAACCGCTGGCCAGGAGTTTTCTAAAGAGTTTGTATCTAAGGTTCACACCCCTCCTTGCCCTATAAAAGGAAGGTGGACTCCACAAGAAAAGAAATCCAATTTTTAGTTGTAGACCACATCTTGTATAATGTTGAATCTCATTTTAGTTTGCATTTCTTCTAGTCTCGTTATGTGTGAGTAGATTCTTCTGGGGTATGGGGAGTAACCCCTTATCCTCGTTCTACTCAATATAATTAGTTATGTTGCTCCATCAAAAAAATGTCTTCCCTCTATTTATGTGTGGTTATTTGGATGATTTGATATTTTCTTATGGAGTGATATGATCGTGGATCTCTGTAAGAATGAAATAGTAGTCCTTTAATTGCAGTTATCATCTTTTTATATTTCTAATCTTATTCTCATTATAATCCTTGGTGATGTGACTACCTTAGCCTTAGGTTTAAATGCTAGTTTGAATTCAAATGCTTCTTGATATGACTGTGGATAGTGGAATATTAGACGGTTGGGCAATGATTTGTGGACGCCAGGACCAACGGGTTCACAAGAAGTCTGACCCTTGTGAGTTTGTCTGTAAGGACATGCAACAACAATTAAGGTGTTGATTTGATCCTTCAGTTTTAGAATTTTATTGGTTGAATAGGAATTTTGTTTTAGTGGTTATCCTCCAAACCCCAAGATCTTTATTTTGTGATTAGTTAAACTTTATTTTAGCATTTTTATTTTGTTCTTAGTTTTAACATCCCTCTCAAATTGGAATCTAATTCTTGTTCTTGTGATCGGATTTGGATCTTGGCTTTTTTCCTCCTCCCCTTGGATCAATACAAATCTATAGTAAGTTGACTTGTTGTTCACAGCAATTTGACAACCGGGTTAGAAGGTCAACTCTAGGACTTTTCCTAGTGATTGTTGTGTGTACAATGACCCACATCAATTTGGCATGGTTGCCAGGCATGGAAAGGTTGTTTTCAGATCTGGTTGCTTGTATATCTTGTCTAATTTTGTTCATATTTCCCAAACTTATATAACTTTAGTCTTGTCCAATATCTTCTATTTCATAATTTCTTTTTTTATATTTTTTTTTCCTACTGAGTAACATTACAATAGTGTATCTCCTTCTTTTGTTGAGTTTTCTTTCTAGCAATACTTTTTTTACTTTTTAAATGTTCTATAATTTATTTTTGTTTCAAAATTTCTTTAGCCAGTTCAATAATTTTAGCCTTGTTTAGTAAATTCTTTTTTAGATTTTTTGTGATTTTTTTGCCTTTTGAGCACAATTCTGAAAGTGTATCTCCTCTTCCCATTCGAGAAGTATTTCTTTCTGTTTTTTTTTAGTTTATTCCATAATTTCTTAGCTTTATAATTTTAGTTCTATTTCTAATTTAGAATAACCCCCTTATCTCGTAATCTTTCTACTCGTGTGTGTTAATTGACATATCTTTTAAGAACATTTTTCAAATGGAGGTAATGTTATTATTGTGGCCATTATCAGCACACATCTCTTGGCTTCCTGACTCTACCCCATACTTATGGTAGCACCCCTTTTATTTTATGAGCCCTTTCATCTTGGTGGGTACAATGTGAATCCACATTTTTTTTAGAACCATTATGGGGAACCTTGTGATTCATATTCAGAGAAGGGGAATGGTCAATAAAATTTTGGAGAGTATGCTTGGGGGAAATGGACCTATTTATGATACCAATTATAATCCTCAGCAAGAAGAGAAACTTAGAGCCCTAGAGAAGATGGAAGCAAAATTGGTAACTAGTCAAGCCTTGCTAGCCGCTCTACTAGAAGCCCAAACCGAAAACCCAGATGTTCCAAATATATTCCCCCATGATTTAGTGACGCCTTGTAATATTGAATTCTCCCACCATGATGGATGCAATGGAAATTACAATCCACCATCTTCTGAAGATTATTATGAGGAGCAATGACACAATCAATATAAGGAGCACAAGGAACAAGAATACTATGAGGGGTTTGGTGAGGATGGCCAAAGTTTTGGGTTGTATAGATACTATGGTGAAACTCAATTTAATCCTAAAATGGAAGAGAGACTTAAGGCCCTAGAGAAGATAGCAGCAGAAGGACAAGCAAAACTTGAATCTAATCAAGTCATGTTAGCTACCTTACCAGAGACTCAATCATAGACTCTCATGTAGAGCTTGAGAAACCCAAGATAGTTCTTCATGGCGATGATGACAATGGTTATATTTTTGTGTCATATATGTCAGATCCTGAAGAAATAGCACAAAGCATTGAGCAATATTTTACGTGTAATGAGGACGTTGGTATCCCTATCTTTCCTTTAGAGACTCAATTACTTGAATATGAAAAGTCAAAGAAGGAGAGTCATTCTGAAGATCCAACAACTTCTCCCATCCTTAACATAAACCCAATTGATATCAGAGATCAAATCCCTATTTTTGAGTCTATTTTGGATAATGAGCATCCAACCCCCTTTGACAAAACAATTCCTTCCATTTTGACACAGCCAGTTGTCATTCTACATAAGGATGATGTAGAATGGAGACACCCTTGCAAGAAGCCCATACACCCTATTTTGTTGTTTACAAGGAAGATATCCTGATTCCTCCTAAATCCTTGGGGGTCCTTTGTAAAAAAGAATTACATCCATATGTTATATCAACAATGGAACTTAACAAAACAAATGTTGATGGCATTATTTTTTAGGAGAAACAAAATACTTTGTAAATAAATTGAAATATTTTGTATCAATATCAATTCTCCCATACACAGGTCATTGTGGTGGTGGAAAACATGAGCTAGATCCTCCACCTGACTCTGTTCATCCTACTCTATCGACATTACTTATCGAGTACCCATCAACTTCCCCCAATCCACATCCATCTTCAACATTTCCTTTGTTATCAAAGGAAGATCTATGGATCTTATTGGAGGTAATGGAAGGTGAAAGAAAATATGAACACCCCACTGAACTTCCACGATTATCCTATCATACGATATACTATGAAGCTCCTCTGATGATGGTCCCATCCCTCATACACATCCCCTTCAATTGGATGTTTTTTGAGATACCAGGGCCTCTTGGATGCCCTCTTCTTCCCTCCATATTGGATTTGATTTTTTGGTTAAGACAAGAAAAATTTGAAGTCTGGGATGGAGGTGGCTGGTATGTACTCTTTCTACCCAATCTATTTTAATTTTTGCAAATTTATATCATGTTACATAGTCTAGTTTAAACTTTAAAAAAAATTAATCTTTTTTTACCCTTACCTAGTCGACCAAGTCGAATTAATGTCTATCATTGTAGCCCTAATGAATTTAGCAAATCCTTTGCAGAAACTATTACAAGTTGCCACCTCTAAAACCACCATGTCACCTAGGTCCCCAAAATAGCATCACTCCTTGGAAAAGTTGACAAGTTGCATGGAATCAATCAAAACCAAACACATTTTTTCTCTATTTTTAAACTATGGATTAACTTGATATAAATGGTGTATAACGTGATTCATAGGAATATTCTTTTTGATGTAATGGCACTTTGGAAAAAGAAAAAAAGAGAAAAAAAATGTGTGAAGTTATAAGCACAAGGACACCTTTTGTTTTCCCCTTATTTTCTTTCTAAAAAAGAGAAGCAAAGAATCACCACTAGAAAAAAATCAAGTTTGGGGTGGCATGCTACAATATTAAAAATTTCATACCCCAAAAGGGGCATACCATAAAAAGATGCCAAAAGTGAAAAAGAAAAACAATTGTGACCAATGTTGCCACAACTCCACAAATTCATATCCCAAATCGAATTAGAGGAGGGATCAATATTTCTTCATCACTTCCTTCTTAGTTTTCACACACCCAATTTCATCCTATTCTTGTGCAACAACTCACATTAAAGAAAATACAATAATAAAAATGAGAGTGTCAAACTAAAAGTAATATGAAGCTTGTCTTTCTACAAAGTCATGATTTAGAAACGATATATGATATTTTTTTTTGATAGGGAATATAGGATTTTGTGTTTTTTGGTTTTAGGAGATTGGGTTGCTTGGCCAAACTTTGAGGTAAGGAATAAAGTGATGTTACAAATGTGAGCATGGACATGTTGTTAGTATAAATTGGAATTATTTGAGATTTTATTTCTGAGGATAAACAAAGATTCAAGTCTAGGGTATTTTGATAAAAGTATATTTATCCTTTTTATTTATATATTTTAGATATCTTTTTAGGATTGTTTTGTTATTTATTTTCTTATTTTTTAATTAATTGTATTAGTTTAGATTTTTATATTTATTTGGACTTTTAATTATATTTGGTTGGTTTTTTAGGAAAATGGTCTACCCACTCCAATGATTAATTTCCCTTAGACGATGTTTTGCACGATTTCCATAGTGCATGTTATTAATGTATACCCAACACAAAAAGTGTCATAACTTCTACGTATGAACCTGAATTGGGTGTACAAGTTACATGGACCTCCTTAGAGTCTTTGACGGGAGAGAAATCTACTTGAAATCATTGTTGTGGGAATCTACAACAAAAAGAAGGTGAACGGTCAACATAATTAAAGGCAATCAACTGTTTTCTCTATTGACCAGATCCACAAAGCTTTCAGTTGTCGGCCAAGAGTTTTTCTAGAGAGTCTTGTATCTAAGGTTTTCACCCTTCCTTACCCTATAAAAGGAGGGAGGACTCCACAAGAAAAGAAATCTAGTTTTTATTTCTAGACCACATCTTGTATAATGTTGAATCTCATTTTAGTTTTCATTTCTTCTAGTCTTGTTATGTGTAAGTAGATTCTTCTACAGCATGGAGAGTATCCCCTTAGCCAGATTCTATTGAATATAATCAGTTCTATTGGTCCATCGAAAAAATGTCTTCTCTTTGTTTATGTTTGGTTATTTGGATGATATGATATAATCTTATGGAGTGATATGATCGTAGATCTCTGTAAGAATGAAACAATAATCCCTTCATTGTGATTATCAACTTTTCATCTTTTTAATCTTCTTCCATTATAATCCTTAGTGATGTGACCACTTGAGCTTTGGGTTTGAATGCCAGTTTGAATTCACATGCTTCTTATTATGACTGTGGATAATGGCATGTTGGATGGTTGGGCAATGATCCATGAACGTCAGGACCAACAGGTTCACGGGGAGTTTGACCCTTGTGAGTTTGTCTGTAAGGACATGCAACCACAAAGTCCTGATTTTATCCTTGAAGTTTAGAATTTGATTAGTTGAATAGGAATGTGGTTTTGATGCTAATACTCTGGACCCCCAAATCTTTGTTTCTTGATTAGTTAAACTTTATTTCAATAATTTTTTTGTGTGTTCTTAGTGATAACAACCCTCTCAAATTGGAACCTAATTGTTGTTCTTGTGATCGTATTTGTATCTTCAATTTTCTTTTCCTCCGTTGCTTGGATCGATACCTATATGTATTAAATTAGATTCTTGTTCGCAGCAAGTTGACAACTGAGTTAGAAGGCTAAACTCTAGGACTTCTCCTAGTGGTTGTTGTGTGTACAATGACCCACATCACTACACTAGTAAAAGGTGAGAAAAATGCGGCGTCCATCCGTAGAAGGACACATAGTTTCACATAAGAAATATATATCAAAATTCAATAACATAACGAAATGAGATAACAAGATACATTATGAAGATAGGAGCATGTACGTATATTCAATTGAAGGATTTCATGTTGGTATTACATTTCAAGCTTAGTTGTCCTGAGTGTAACATATCTTCATTTGACATCTAAAAATTCAATAAACAAATTACATCAATGAGAGCACATTCAGTAGGCTATGAAAGGTCATGGAAGCACAACTTAAGAGTAATATAAAAGATTCTTTGCTAGAAATATTACATAAAAAATAGTAGAAATAAGGTGAGAATACTATAAACTACATTCTCTTATACAAATCATGATTTAGGTTTTATTATCCATTATATCAACATTAGGCCTTTTACTAACTTCCATATAAAGGGTTCATGAGGGACATTTGAGGCTAAGAGTCTAAATGTCACCATATTTCAATGTCAGGGACCTCAAGACCAAATTCAATGAGCTAACCCTATTTCAACATTAATTATGTTGTGACACGAAGAATAAATGAAGGTGTTGAAGGTTATATAATGGATTTATCTATAATATGTTAAAGGTTTGTTCATGAATTAAATTTATGTCACTTTTAAAAGGTTGTCTTTATGTTCATATGTTTTTCCTTTGTTTTCAACCTATTACCATATGAATCACTCTTGCATATATTATCACTTGTTTATATCGAAATTCATCTCTATATCATCATTTGCTCAAACTTATGTCATTGTTTGTAACATACCAAACCTAGAATCTTGACTCTGGAAATCTTATTCCCATGATTAGAAGATTGAATGTTTGGTTTGTTAGATTGGACCAACCAAGGATAAAGTTATACCTTAATTGACATTGTTAGTACATATAATATTAATAAATCAATGATAACTTATAACATATATAGCCTTGAAGATAAATCACATATTAAGTGGCATATTAACACAATAACATGTAGATATGATAACATGTGAGTAAGTTCATGAAGTAAGTCACATATGTTTCCCCTAATAACCAATATTCACAAAATGGCTAAAATATGTTTAGTAAGAGGAACAGTGTGCTTAACACATGTATAGGAATAACAAATGGTGTTTACATGTCCATAAATATGACTAATGCACCATTACTTAATAAACATTGAATAAATGGATAAACAAGTTAAATAAGAAAAATATGGAATTTTGTGCATAATAATTTAAGGAAACTTTTTTGGAAATGAAACGAAGATAATGGTACCTAATTAAGAAAATTTTGCTATTATAGATATAATATTTTTATAAATGAAATCTTAATGAGGCAAAAATCTTGATGGTTCCATAACTCCTGAAAGGAAATCTAAAAATCCAAATATAATGTGAAGATCGTGTTCATTGGGTCCCAATTTCACTTGGGAGCAAAGTATCACATCATTTAGATAGTAATAACTATCATAATTTCATGTTGAAAAGAAAATATGAGATAAAGCCAACAAACTTAATAAATTATTAAATGACTTCAGCAATTGAAACAAATCCCAAGATTGTATTCTAGATACCAAATTTAGTCTATGTTTCAATTTTAACATTAAGTGAACAATCTTTTCTATCCTAATTTTATTTTGGAGAGATAGTATAATTTAAGGTCAAAACTATTAAATCAAATATCTAACAATCCCAAAAATAAAAAACTAATTGTAAAATTGGGTTTTACATGTCTTATTTTGTCTAGTTTCCTGTTTTGATATTAATTGAACTTTGTTTGATCCCTCAAATAAATTGGGAAAAAGAATAACTAAAATGTTCATTCTTTTGTGGATAAGTCAGGAGGTAATCTTATTCAACCTTCCCTCGTCTTGTAGGAGAAAATTGAGATCTACATACAGTTTCTAATAAAAATATAACTTTGTAGAACTTCTACCATTAAACATCGAAAAGGGAAGGGGATGACCAATTGGGTCAAGAGGAGGATCTAAATATATGTGATCATCCTGTGAGTTTTTTAGGTGATGCTTTTCTAGAGAGTCGAGTAGACCTATGGATTCTCTATTTGCCTTAATGATCTACACATCCTCAACATCGGATAGATTTTTCTTGATGGAGTTCATCGAAGGTTGGAAAGTAGACATTTAATCAACATGAACCTTACTGACTACTGTAGCATTTGAACTATCTAATTTGCTGGTTACAAATGTGTAGTGTTCAACTTTGATAACCTGCACTGCTAACTAGATGGCACTGGTTTTTGTTTCAGTCATTGGTCTGATCCTAATAGATCGAGCAAGCTCTCTACACCATTTTCCATTCCAATTGAGAGAAGTGATCACTATTTTTGTCCGGTACCTCTAACAGTTGTGCCCTTCATCACTCATGCTCCTCCTCTAGGTAAGTTGGACCACCCAGAATCCCTTTCATGCTCCCAAGCTTTAACCTTATTTTTTGTGTCCATCCTTCTGCAACAACATTACACATGGACTTGAATAGAATGAGTCATGATCCCATGCATGTACCTATGTTCTCAAAGACAATTGTGTAATTCCTAGATTTCCAAATGACCTAACAAGTGATCGCAAATTTTGCCTTTTGTTCATCACTAGCCTTCATGTTCATTTTCTTCCATTCAATGAGACAATCCCCATGTTGACTAGTGGTAACCCCACATAAGTTCATTTGATGCCACACATTGATGGCATATGGGTAGATTCTCAAAGCATGCAGTGTAGTTGCCTCCTCATTGTCACACCTGGGGCAGATCCCAGAGTCTGTGATGTTTTGTTGTTTCCTTCTAATGTTAGTCATGAGAGTTTCATGGGCTACCACCCACATGACCACTCTAACCTTACTAGGGATCCACAATTTCCAGATAGAAGATCATGGATTCTCCAATTGTACCTCCTCACATTCATGGATGATATCATAAGTAGTGTTGGTAGTGTGCCTACCCCTCACATCATGCTTGCAACACCAAATATCCGCTATATTGGATGTTTGTTAGACATGCAAATTTAAAATGAGATCCACACCCTCCCTCGATAGGTAATACTTAAGGAAATGTAAGTCACATTCATTGTTGAGGTTCACAAAATTGGATATTTTCATTACATGAATGTTGTCATCTATAGGTTGAAGGCAAATGTCCTCTAGTTTATCATACACATGTACTCATCTATCCATCCATACAGATGTATCTTCTCCATTATTGATGATTTCAGAGCAATCTGAGTGGATAAAGCTTTCCCCTGAATGTAAGGCCCTCCAGATTGGGGTCAATCTGCAACCTTTTTTGTGAAGTCTTGTACTTGTTCTTTAAGCCTTCCCTCCACAATGAAGGTTTGTTGTTCATGAAGTTCCATGTATTTTTCCATACTAGTGATAATTTCCAGTTAGACATGGACTTAATACCTAAGCCTCCCTTCTCCATGCTAGTAGTGACCTTCCACTAGGCTATCAAGGATATGGGTTATGATTTATGAACACCCCCTAGACAAAATTTTGGATTATCCTGTCCATCTTATTGCATAAACTATGAGAAATTCTAGCTATTTACATCGAATAAGTAGGAAGTGAGGTGAGGAAAAGACTTGGCTATACATATGTGGCCGGACAAGGAAAGTAGTTTTTTCACTAGGTACGAGTAATTAGTTTTTTCACCCTATGGTGCATAAGGGGAACTCCTAGATACTTCCTCAGATTCATGGTTTCAGATATACCACTAGCGGAGCAGATATTTTCTTGAGTAGCCTGACTTATAGATGTAGAAATGAAAATCTCAGACTTCTTCACAGATATTGGTTTCCCAAAAGCTTCTGCAAAAGTTATAAAACACTGGTTAACAATGGTTATTTTCCCTAAGTTTTTGGATGTTTTAAATGTCACACTCCTTTCCTTTATCACAAATTCTTTCTAGACCATCAGATTTCCATCCAACAGTCTGAGGAGTTCCTTCTAGCTCCAACTCACTTTCCTATTTCAACGTCAATAATATCTTAGATCTTTGTTATCAAATTTCTCTCACCACAATCAAAGTTTTCTCACGATTCGTTCTATAATGGATTTCTCATTCCCCCCTAATTCAGTTAAGAACTAACCCAACTCCCCCTATGTACTAAATCAGAAACTGCCATTTCACCCCATGAGTGATTCAACTACTGAGTTTCAAACTCCCTTTCATCCCCTCCCATATAAAATTGATGGCTCAAAACCATCCTCCACACTTGAAGTACTTCTCCTCTATCCCCAATTGGAATCTCAAGCATTGGTATCACCTTTGCATCCCGAGCTACATTTTTTATCTCCTTGTTTCTGTCGAGAGACTTTGATGATGTCCTTTGAATTCAAAACCCATGAAGCATCCCCATACCCTACTCAATCTTCTCCTAAACCCAGATGACCATGTCTTTCATTGTGTTGTTACCCCCTTGACCTCGCCTTATTATTTCCACCATCCTTCATCGATGGGTCTTTTGGATTTGCTTATTGCCCTCAGTAAGACTTTTGATGACCTTGTCTTGCTTTGTTAGAGTTGTCCATGCTATTAACTTATGTGTTCATCTATTGTTCTTTATTATTAATCGGTGTTCTAATTACTCAATTTTATGGAAATGAGCTTGTCATGGAAAGGGTACTCCTCTTCCCTGTGTGATCAATTGAATTCAAAAAATAGCTCAATGTCACCGTTGATGCTCCACAAACTCATCTAACTAGTCCACATATCGCGAGATGGAGAAAGGCCCTGATTCTCCTTGTGATTGTGTCTCCCGAAAACAACCATGGCATGAGAGGTGGAGGGAGAGACAATCACCCTCGTGCATTTTTTACTCTACCCCTCTCATTCTCATTTACATTTTGTTTTGTCGCAAGGGTAAACATGGAACTTTGGATTTTTGATTTCGTTCAACCACTATGAACTTTGGGTAGTATTTTGTTGATTTTACCATCTAGCACTACCTTGTTTTGGTTTTAGATTGTGAGGGTGTTGTATCCTCTAAATTATCAATTTATATCCTAAATCAGTAAATGTATTAATCTTAAAAAATCATATAAATTTAATATGGCTCAATGAAATTAAAGAAAATATGTTTTAGAATTGGTGTTTTATTTTCTACCTAAAGTTGTAATTTTTATCACATGTTTTTGAAATAAGAAATTAAGGATTTATCTAATTGTTTAATACGTCCACAATTCATAGTTATAATATTTAATTCAAAAAAAGAAACTAAAATATGCAATGAACTCAAGAAATTATAATCTACAAGATGGCATGATTTTGATAACCTAGTTCCTAATAAAGAAATGCAACTTTAGGGTTTATATAATTAATTCAAATGTAATTATAATTTTTTGTGTGCTATCAATAGGTGGCTTGAGCCCATGACATGGATATAGGGTTAACTTTAGACTCATGTTGACTCGATATGAGATATGTTGCATCCCCTATGAGTTATATTGACCAACTAATTTAACTTTTATCTCTCTTATTATATGTTGAATTCTCAAGATCAAATTGAGCAATTAACCTAATTTATTGCTCTCTTTTTGTATTTTGCATACCTTTTACTCATACGAGAAATGACCTCAATTTTCTCCCTTTCGGTCCTTTGGACATTTATATATTTTTCTCTCTCGTCAGATGTTGACTCATTTGAGTACTTATATCATTTTATTGATCTTGTATATTTAGTTTGATGGATATTCATATTGGACTCTTATATATATCTTATTCATCTTCTTCCATGTTGAAAACCTAATTTCTCAACTTGAGGATTTCTATGATCATGTAATGTTTCTTACTTGTGGAATTGACTAAAAATGTGTTATTGGGTCCTATGACCCCATTGATATCAGTTGGATGATCTCAATCTATTATTTGAACATGACTATACATTATCTTGCCTACTTTATCTGAATGTGTGATTGACTAGTCATAAGAAGAAGTAGTGATACCAAATAGGCATTGGTTTTATTCCTCTAGTACTTGTAATGTTTATAGGTACTGGGTTTTATTCCCCTTCCATGCACTAGGTTAAATTATTATATATATATTTGGCAATGAGTTTTTATTCCTCCTACTCTTTGGTATGGAATACATATGGGTTCCTACCTTGCTTTTTAGTGTATGCTAGTCTTTATATTACTCATCATGCAACTGTTTATGAATCCTTCCAATTCAATTGTGACATTGTTTAAGACAAGAAACCTCTTTGTTTATCATCTCACTGATAATCATATTATCTTGATGTCCACTTGGATATTAATTTCTCTTTTTATGGTAAGCCTTGTTATATTTACTTTACTTCTTCCTAATGTTGCTCAATCCCAAATAATGTACACATACTGACTTTTATGCTGACAACATCAACTTTGTCCTTTCTTGTGGGGTATGCCTCCAACCCCATGTGTAGGACATGGTGGACATGATAAGAAGATGTGGACCTAGATTATGGAACTGACTCACGGATAGATGGACTTGAGATAGTTTAGATATCCCTCTACTTAGATCCATAATTTGTTCTTTCATGCAAGCCGCTTAATGCAAGATTCTTTTTTGATCTTGATAAATTGAATATACTCATGATTTATTATTCTACTTCTATAATTTGATCTTGTATACTACTGTTTTAGAGATGAAAAGTTGACACTTATTCAAGCATACATATTCATTAAGTTTAGATTAGATGGGTTTATTCCCCAAATCAAGTAGGGAGTGGATCCCTTGTCGGGTCCCACTCCTTACAAGATGGTATCATATCCATAGTAGTTGGAATCTGACTATTTCAACTTTGTTTCCCTAATTAGAACCCTTTCCTTACATTGTCATTCATTAAGTGAGATGTTTACCCTAGATTTGACCTATGTTATTCATGAGATGATGAAAGGCTGATTTAGAATCATAGGAGGTACAAAAAACAACCACGATTAACAAACCCTAATATACTAAGACCCTAAGTTAGTTGTGATATATCTTTTTGGATGATACTAGATATAACATTAGGATGGATATATGTTATGAGGGTGAGAGAAGTAGTTAAAAAGGAGATATTGTTGGGAAAACTTGTGAATTGGTTCAAGTATTGATTTTTAGTCCCCATGTTTGTTTTACATCGCATAGTTTCTTATTGGAAAAATTATTTTCATTATACTATTATATGTAAAAAGAAAAATTTATATGGAATTTATCGATGTTTTCTTTAGCCAAGTCACAAAAGAAGATATCTATGAAGTCTTTCAAGAGAAACCCTATAATAAGTTGAAATATACATTCTTAACCCTAGTTTTGGTGTTTGGAGGGATGACTAGGAAGATGTGTCTTGTGATAGAAGTTTAGTACTACCCTATTGTACCTTATGACTTTTTGGATGTTGATGGGAACCTTAGGATTGTTAGGTTAGTAACACAAGGACTTGAAATTCAATGCTAAGTGGGTATGACCAATTAGTTGGATGCATGATCTATGAATAATATAAACACCATTAATATTCACCACTAAAAGATGTATATGTGATTCTAATATCTTTAAGAATTGTTTTTCTTGGCTTATTAGGTTAAACATTTGAATGGGTAGATAGTTATTAAGGATGATTGTATTTCAGAGACGAAATCCATTTTAAGGGGTAGAGTGTTGTAACATAGTGAAACCTAACATCTTGACTCTAGAAACCCTATTCCTATTATTAGGATATTATAATGTTTGGTTCTTTAGATTGCATCAAACAATCTATAAAGACCAAGTCTCTACTAAAAACCATGGCAAACAAAACACCAATTGTGTAACAACAGAAGATTAAAGCTTGACTTTATTGAAATTGTATAAAGAGTACTATATAAAATTTTCCCAAAAGGGGTACATCTTTATACATGAACTAGGATATAGGTAGAGGAAGACTTAATACAACTTGTCTCCACAAACAACATAACAAAAGTTTATGCAACTAGGCCAAACTATCTAGATGAGCAAGATCTCCTTAGCCTTAGGCAGGTTCACCAAGCTTCCATGCATACTTTGATCATAATATGGGTGGTTGGGATCACCCAGTAAGAGAAAGATAGAAATGCATGTGTCAATAAAGGATAAGCGCAATTATAAAGCTAAAGCATTGCATATTATAGGGAATCCACTATACTAAGGGATTTCAAGAATAAGAGGCAAATGAGCAAAAAAGAATAGGAAGACTGTCATATTTCAACATCAACAATAATCAATAGCATGAATATATTATGACACAAACTCATATCAATGTAGGGTGAGGCACCTACCGGACCTCACCATATATATAATGGTAGGGGGACTAAATCCCCAGTGCCTGGAAGGAGGACTAAAACCTCAGTGCCCTGTATAAAGTGGTACGGGGATTAAAACCCCAGTGCCTACGGCAGGGGGACTAAAACCCCAGTGCCCTATGGGTAGTTTGTACTCATGTACACTACATTGTCATTTTTCCAATAAATACATCATGCATAAATAAGTCACTTGGAAGCATTGAGAAATATAAATAGAGTTGTATCATAGCAAATGGGAATAATTTCCAACATGCATTCCAATTAAGCAAGCCAACATTGACATTTCAAGTAATTCGACCAAGGGGCCAACATAGGCAACATCAATGTACAATATATCCAAGTAAATTAGCCAACATAAGTGGTAGAAAGATTCACATAATTCAACTAGATGAGCCACAATGGCAATGGATGCATTAAATAAGTAAAGAGCCAATAAAGGCATTTAGAAGGATAACAAGGCTAGCACATAATGAAGGTAGGGTTGGACAAGACCCAACTGAAGGATTTGGATTATTTGCACATAGATTTCACAATCATACATTCCACATATATAATAGAAATCACATACATAAGATTCACATACCAAAATAGGATCCACATACCTGATCTTCATAATTAATGGCTTGTTCAATTGTATCCCCAAAGTTGAGCACTCACCCTAGGAACAAATTATATACATTAGATAAAATCAAGTGAACAAGTGGGTACATTCATGTTATCCATTTTCATAGTGCAATTTTATTCTGATTCTAGTTGCCTAAAGGTGTATTAAGGATTTTATTCTTAATTGTGTTTAACATGCTACCCTTAGGTATCTGATTTATCTCTAACATCTATATTTATCCACATAAGTCTAAATATGTATTTATTACATATACGTATTAGCATTAATCTGGATCCCTCGATTTTAGCTATCTTTATTGAATTTCTCTTATTCCAAGAATCTATGATTTTAGTCTTGCTTATGAGCATGTGTGAAAACATAAACATCTCTTATTATATATGTGGGTAAAGAAGTATGCATATTGCATCATACTCCACACAAGTATTACTATAAATAATGTTCTCCTATTATTTAATTCTAAGTCACATATAGAAACATTAGGTGTTGTTCTAAAACTGTTAAAACTATATATTATCCTCTACTAGTAGTCTAGATATTGAGTTGATTTCATCCCCATATCCATATGCTAAAATACATTAGTATTTGGGTAATCTATTGTGGTATTACTTATTATCATCACCACGTCTCGTATTCTTAGAAGATTGAGTAATGTCTAATATGTCATTTAATAAACACATGTACAACATTATTAGGTTTCACATTATTATAACAAATAAATTACTAGATACTAGACGAATAATCATTTAAGTAACTAGAGTAGATAAAACCATATACATCATATTGGCTACTTCAAAGCTATTGATAAGATTAAGTCTCATATCTCAACATAATATTAGTAAGCAACGTGATACTGTTAGCCTTTCTCGTATTCCATACAATATTGTTTACTGATGCTAGTACATTAATATAATAAAACTAGGGTAGTCATCCAAGTAATTTACTACTTATTTGTTAATATCTCAATCCTTCAAATTAGTATCATATGAGGAGAACTTACCATGATGGCCGCAATAGCACTAATATATGATGATTAGTTTGATTCCAGCTGATCTAAACAATGGAACTTGAGTGTCTCCAAACTCAGACAATCCACTCAAATCTGATCATCTCTTTGAGGCCTTGTGGATGTAGCAAGGACAACATAGGTATGTCATCCAGCCTGCCATGGTTTGAGTCTGTTGACCTCACTAGGGTTGGACAGAGAAGGAGGTGCTTGAAGGAATCCATGGATAGAAGTATAAGCTTGGCATGGTGGCTATAACTGAGAGGAAGAAATCTGTAGCAGCCAGGGTCGGTGGAACAAGTCGACATTTGTGATGGTGAGGGCGTGCTTGTGGGGTTGCTAGACTGAAGAAGAGTGAACCATTGATACCGCGGTGAAGAGGTAGAGATGGCACCACAAGGGTTGCAGGTCGACTGACATCACTCTATGTGATATGTAATAATGCTTTCTATCACTGTTGTGGTGGGGAGTCAGGATGAAGAGGAGGTCGTCGTGATTGTTGCGCTTAGGATGGAGAAGTATAAGGCACTATGGGCGGGATTTGGATCTGTAGGTCATGGTGATGCTCGGGATGTTGATTGGCTAAGTGTTGCCACTGGAGAATTCATTCTATTAGAAGGGGATGTGGAGGTTGAAGAGAAGAGACTCTCGTGGTCTTGGTCGCTGCTATGTCGCTGCCGAGATCTCCAGCTGCAAAGGTCGATTGATGATACTATGATGGTTGCGGGTGCAAGAGTAGAGGGAAGGAGACTATAGTGGCCACTAGAGTCAACGGAGAGGGTGGCAGTGGCTAAAGTTGAGGCTGAGATAGCAGTGCAAGGTTCCTGGAAGTACTCGGCACTATCAGCGGCCCACATGGCACCTCCTGCCATTGCTGGGCAGCGGTGGGGGAGGAGAAAATGAAGGAGAGGTCGGGAAAAAGAGTTGCAGTGCTACCGACATCACAAGAGGATGTTGCAGACTAGTAGCTTGGAGCAGGCTGGAGCCAGAGATGGCGGGAGGGGTCAGGCAATGACGACTGTCGATTTGAGTGTTGGCGGCTGACCCGATGGCAGAGCATAGAGGCGTCTCATGGGATGACTGCAGGTGGGCATGAGGAGATGACATGTGGCGGTCCCTATAGGTGGCGACAAGGGAGAAGAGGAAGGAGAAGATGAAAGAAAGGAGGCAGCTGGGTTTAGCATGAGGAGAAGATGGGAAGGAAATAGGGAGGAGGAGGAAGCAGAAGAGAAAGGAGTGGAAGAGAGGGCGATGGCAGTTTACTTCCATCGTCGCCGCTGGGAAATGCACAAAGCGCGGCTAGGGGAGACGGCTGGACAGGGCTGGGGGATTAAATGCCATCAATGACATGCAAATGTAATTAAGGTGAATTAAAGAAAAATATTCCAAAAATTAATTGAGTGGGTAAATGACATCAGATAGACCTCAAATTTTGTGTGGTGGTAGAATAAGTAAACAATTACACCAAAAAAATTGTAATGTTGTATTTTGAATCATTTAAGACCACCAATTATGCTAGTGGCATATTTGTCATCTTAGAGTTTTAGATGGGTGAAATAATCAATTTATTTTTTCATATTTTTATTGAAACTATAATATGCAATGTATTATACATATAAAGTGTTTTTACTAAATTTTATATAGTGAATGGCTTTTCGTATCATGATTTATGAAAAGGTAATAATTGAGTCATTTCTTGCATTTTTAATTATTAACCAATAATTTGGCCATAAAAATTGATATGAGGACATGTTAGACTTTATATTTTCCAAATAAAATATCAAATTGAGATTTTATTCAAAATAAAGTATGTAATTATACTAGGGGTAAAATGGTCATTTTGCAACTAGTTGAGATTTTTGTGCAAAAACCCATTCACTGACATGAATGTGGGTAAAATAGGAATGACATCATCAAGTAATGCTCAAATTCAACATTGAGGCCAAAAAGATTAAAAAAAGATAGGGAAATTTATGAAAAAGGTCCAAAAGGACTTGAAAGCAAGTAAAAGCTTGAAAGTGGGTAAATTGTAGGAAAAACCCTCGAATTCAGTTTGTTACAGCACTCCACCCCTTAAAGAGGATTTCATCTTGAAAATCACAATAAGAGGGAAGAAAGGGTGAGTGTGTAACATCCCAACATTAGTAACTACGTGTTACATCAAATCTATGGTACTTCACAAGCTCTATACATAAGCCAAGTCTCACTATAGTTTCCCCCATCCTTATAACCTTTTATCATAATTAACACTTTGCTTATAAGTAGAATCTCCACCATGAAAAAGAATCATCTTTAATATTCTATTACTTGTGTCACATTTCACTCACATTGTTGTCTAAAGAATTACATCTCAACATTATGTACAAAACATATGTATTTCCCTTATAAGGGTTTTAAGCACAATTAGGGTTTACAAAGAAATCTCAAGATTATACAGTATTAGGTCACAAACCTTAATAAGATGAATTCATTCTCCATCATTCTTCTATTACCATCATGTGGAATTATCATCGATTACTTTGTAAGAAATAGATAATATTATCCAACAAGCTATTAGTGTACAATAATTCCAAATAATGTCACATAAATTATTTATCTCTATATCGCAAATTGTCACATTATCTTTTATACTCATGTTAATGACATCATTAACCATTTTCTCCTATGGCACATCATTATATGAATTATACATATTTAACATCACTTTAGGCATTTATGTATATTCATGTGAATCCAATTACACATTATCATATTCGAGTCATTATATGCATTTTAGTAGACAAAATGAAACACATTAAACATTAATGAATTGATTCATTTACTAAATCATGATAAGGTGATTAATGAGATGTATATTAGGGAACAAGGTGATATGCCTTACATATATTGATAACATGGACTCGTATATAATAACGTGTTTATAATCCACATTTATGTTCCAAGGTACACTATGTGATGATGACAGCTAATGTCACTAATGTATCATGAAAGGCATTAAGCATATATACGTACATATTGTTAAGGCTAGATGATTACCCATCAGGGTTCAGGTCAAACATGGCCATTATATGTTATGCATCCTTAGCATGCATTGGATCCATAATCTTACTAACCATACTATTAGGGTGACATGGTCAACATTAAGTGTATTCACAATTACTGATGTGTAACTCACTATTATGTGCATTAAGAGTATGTTAAGGTTCATGCCTATGAACTATTCTCTTAGATTACTTATTATATATTCATTTGTATATAAACAAACAAGATGAATTATAATTATAATTTGTTTGTCAAACATTAACCATATGAACTTACTAATCTCTTATCCAAAGAGTTAGGGTTTCTTGATTTCAAGGCATTGAGGGACTCCACCCCCTTAAAGAGGATTTCGTCCTTCAAATTAGCAACTCCAAAATATATCAAGGTACTAATACTACCATTCCACTCAAAGGGTTGACTAAGTCAAACTATCTTAAGGGTATAAGATCCAACATTAAAAGTCTTACTAATCACTATCTTCCATAACTCAAGGTATAGCATAGGGTATACTAACCCTAACCATGGCAATCTAAGACTCATATAAGGTACTTAAGGATTACTTTTGTTTGTAAAAAGTCAAATCATCATATAAGGGTTTCTAAGGTTACTCAACAATAAGGTAATATGTCTAAGGGTAGACTATTTCGATCTGTCCGCATCAGATCATGCCAGGCCTGTGTCATATGAACTCGGGAGTCCTCGTATACCAAGCTAGTAGCGCAGAGGAAAATATTTCCAGTCCCCAAGCTCTGACCCTTTCTAGACACCATCACTTTCAACTTCTTTCTCTAGTAGCTTCTCAATAGATAATTCACAATAAAGTTGACAATTTTTATTTCTATTATGGTCCTAATTCATTGTTGGTTAACTCTAAGGTAAAAACTTTCTAAAAGAAACTATATGAGGTGATAGGTTCTATCTAGTAGACAAATTGAATTAGTCAAGACTCTGACTACCTTGATGCTCTGATACGATGTTGCAAAGACCAAGTCTCTACTAAAAACCATGGCAAACAAAACACCAATTGTATAATAGTGGAATATTAAAGCTTGACTTTATTGAAAATGTATAAAGAGTACCATACAAAAATTTTACCAAAATGGGTACATCTTTATACAAGAACTAGGATCTAGTTAGAGGAAGACTTAATACAACTTGTCTCCACAAACAACTTCACAAAAGTTTATGCAACTAGGCCAAACTATCTAGATGTGCAAGATCTCCTTAGCCGTAGGCAGGTTCACCAAGCTTCCATGCACACTTTGATCCTAATCTGGGTGGTTGGGATCAACTAGTAAGATAAACATAAAAAGGTATGTGCCAATAAAGGATAAGGGCAATTATAAAGCTAAAGCATTGCATATTAAAGAGAATACACTATACTAAGGGATTTCAAGAATAAGAGGCAAATGAGCAAAAAAGAATTGGAAGACTGCCATATTTCAACATCAACAATAATCAATAGCATGAATATATTATGACACAAACTCATCTCAATGTAGGGTGAGGCACCTACCAGACCTCACCATATATATACTGGCAGGGGGACTAAAACCCCAATGCCTGGCAAGAGGACTAAACCTCAGTGCCCTATATAAAGTGG
Source organism: Alisma plantago-aquatica (assembly GCA_963693085.1). NCBI lineage: Eukaryota > Viridiplantae > Streptophyta > Magnoliopsida > Alismatales > Alismataceae > Alisma > Alisma plantago-aquatica. The sequence continues at coordinate 1,490,070,931 of OY856409.1, forward strand.
CAGGGGGACTAAAACCCCAGTGCCTACGACAGGGGGACTAAAACCCCAGTGCCCTATGGGTGGTTTGTACTCATGTACACTACATTGTCATTTGTCCAATAAATACATCATGCATAAATAAGTCACTTGGCAGCATTGAGAAATATAAATAGAGTTATATCATAGCAAATGGGAATAATTTCCAACAAGCATTCCAATTAAGCAAGCCAACATTGGCATTTCAAGTAATTCAATAAAGGGGCCAAGATAGGCAACATCAATGTAAAATATCTCTAAGTAAATGAGCCAACATAAGTGGTAGGAAGATTCACATAATTCAACTAGATGAGCCACAATGGAAATGGAGGCATTAAATAAGTAAAGAGCCAATAAAGGCATTTAGAAGGATAACAAGGCTAGCACATAATGAAGGTAGGATTGGACAAGACCCAATTGAATGATTAGTATTGTTTGCACATAGATTTCACAATCATACATTCCACATATATAATAGGAATCACATACATAGGATTCACATACCAAAATAGGATCTACATACTTGATCTTCATGATTAATGGCTTGTTCAATTGTGTCCCCAAAGTTGAGCACTCACCCTAGGAACACATTATATACATTAGATAAAATCAAGTGAACAAGTGGGTACATTCATGTTATCCATTTTCATAGTGCAATTTTATTCTGATTCTAGTTGCCTAAAGGCGTATTAGGGATTTTATTCTTAATTGTGTTTAACATTCTACCCTTAGGTATCTGATTTAGCTCTAACATCTGTATTTAGACACATACGTTTAAATATGTATTTATTACATATACATATTAGCATTAATCTGGATCCCTTGATTTTAGCTATCTTTATTGAATTTCTCTTATTCCAAGAATCTATGATTTTAGCCTTGCTTACAAGCATGTGTGAAAACATAAACATCTATTATTCTATATATGGGTAAACAAGTATGTATAATGAATCATACTCCACACAGGTATTACTATAAATAATGTTTTCCTATTATTTAATTCTAAGTCACATATAGAAACATTAGGTGTTGATCTAAAACTTTTAAAACTATATATTATCCTCTACTAGTAGTCTAGATATTAGGTTGATTTCATCCCCATATCCATATGCTAAAATACATTAGTATTTGGGTAATCTATTGTGGTATTAGTTATTATCATCACCAAGTCTTGTATTCTTAGAAGATTGAGTAATGTCTAATATGTGATTTAATAAACACATGTACAACATTGTTAGGTTTCTCATTATTATAACAATTAAATTACTAGATACTAGATGAATAATCATTTATGTAACTAGAGTAGATAAAACCATATACATCATATTGGCTACTTCAAAGCTATTGATAAGATTAAGTCTCATATCTCAACATAATATTAGTAAGCAACGTGATACTGTTAGCCTTTCTCGTATTCCATACAATATTGCTTACTGATGCTAGTACATTAATATAATAAAACTAGGGTAGTCATCCAAGTAATTTACTACTTATTTGTTAATATCTCAATCCTTCAAATCAGTATCATATGAGGAGAACTTACCATGATGGCCGCAATAGCACTAATATATGGTGATTAGTTTGATTCCGACTGATCTAAATAATGGAACTTGAGTGTCTCTGATCTAAATGATGGAACTTGAGTGTCTCTAAACTCAGACAATCCACTCAAATCTAATCATCTCTTTGAGGCCTCATGGATGTAGCAAGGACACCATAGGTATGTCATCCATCCTGCCATGGTTTGAGTCTGTTGACCTCTCTACGGATGGGCAGAGAAGGAGGAGCTTGCTGGAATCCATGGATAGAATTATAAGCTTGGTATGGTGGCTATAACTGAGAGGAAGAAATCTGTAGCAGCCAGGGTCGGTAGAAGAGTTCGACATCCGTGATGGTGAGGGCGTGCTTCTGGGGTTGCGATACTGAAGAAGAGGGAAACATTGATACTACAGTGAAGAGGTAGAGATGGCACCACAAGGGTTGCAGGTCGACTGACATCAGTCTACGTGATATGTAATGATGCTTTCTATCACTGTTGTGGTGGGGAGTCAGGCTGAAGAGGAGGTCGCCGTGATTGTTGCACTCAGGATGGAGAAGTAGGTAAGGCACTATGGACCAGATTTGGATCTGTAGGTCGTGGTCATGCTCGGGATGTTGCTTGGCTGAGTGTTTCCATTAGAGAATTCATTCTATTAGAAGGGGATGTGGAGGTTGAAGAGAAGAGACTCTCGCGGCCTTGGTCGCTGCTATGTCCATGCCAAGATCTGTAGCTACAAAGGTCGATTGTTGATACTATGATGGCTGCGGGTGCAAGAGCAGAGGGAAGGAGACTATTGTCACAGATCCATTCTTACCCTAATCCCAATCCCACTATCCAAAAGGGTGGTGTTAAAGGGATTAGAGCACCCATCCCTGAGTGGCCCAAAAATCACACACAGATAATATGCAAAAATGAAATAACATCCTTCTTTATTAAAATCAACCAAAAATGTTCAGTACATAAGGCCCGTAGGAAATAGGAAAGAGAAAAAGATAAGAACTAGCCTACAACTACATCCCTTTTACAATTAGCTCCCATGTAGAGTCCATAAGATGTAGCCGTCTTTATTGCGGTAGATGAATGAGTAGATGAATCTAGTTCCTTGCATTACCTAAAATCGAGAAAATAAAGACACAATGTCAATCCAAATTGCACCGTACGCTATATAAAAACAAGTAAAGAAGTTTATAAGAAAACTAGTATGCTTGGCAGGACTTATGTTTCAAAACATTATCGAATGATTTTCCAAAAAACTAAAATGTAATTCAACACAAATTTATTACGAATTTCCCATTATGTTGTAATTCAAGAACCATGCTTATATTAGTTTAGGTGACTCTACTACCCCAACACGATGGGGAGGTCACCAAGCTCCTTCTCACCATAGGAGATAGGAGATCAAGTGCAAAATCCCACCTTCCAATAAGGGAGTTTTGCCTATATTCAATATCAACATTATCAAGTTTTCCAACATCATTATCAACATCAATATACAGGCATTCATAATGGGTATTGTGATTTAGGTTTTCATGTTTCTCAAAATATAATATAGAAGAAAAACGGAAGACTATTCATAGGGAACAATATTTCATCCAAATAACTAGACAAGCATATATCAAGAGATACCTAAAAGTATCATCATTACAACCAAAGAGAAGTAGTATAACAGCGTACCTTTTTGGATGCTAAAATGAGTAAAGGTCCAAGAGTGAAAGGTCAAGGTCTCAAGTAGATCCTAGATTAAACAAGACGTAGATTTGAGGGTCAACATCATATTATGCAAGAACCATGTATGCAAGATTAGGGTTTTGCATTCCTATTACAACCCTAGGGTAGATCATCCATTATATCAATATTTCCAACATTAATCAAGTATCAAGCATGTATCCAGAATGAATGATCCACTTGGGTGCTTTTTAGGAATCATATTAACTAACCCTAATTACATCATCAACATCCGAGTCATTAATCAAGTTTCTAGATCATAATAATAGATTTGAGAGTAAATATCAGAGTACGATTGCATGTTTGATCATGAACTAGATTAGGATCATAGATTCAAGAAAGTTGTTCATTTTATGATCAACAGAGTTATTCAAAGGTATTTGCATCAAAATAGATAACATAGATATGAAACAGGTTTTGAAACCATTTTTATTAAATCGGGCTAATTTTTCTGATAAAAATGGACTATAATTTCGATATATTTAGAGCTAGGGATCTCTACTCACCCCAACACTAGAACTCAAGCAAGCCTTGCTCTGTGGCGGTGCACAGATCGGAGAAAGTAGGGAAGTGCATGTGAGGGAGAGATAAGGAGGGGCGAGGTGCCGGCTGGGGTCTAAGGGCCTCGCTGAGGGTGATGGCCCAACTTTTATAGCCTATGGGAGCTAGGGTTAGGGTTACCAGAGGGGGCGGCGCACCCCATGTGTCGGGTTGCTTGCTTGACCCCTAAGCAGCGATTCCACCCTACCAAGCCATGTAAAAGCTTCGATAAAGAGCTGCGGACTTGTTGGTTGAGTCACCGGGCGCAACAGATGCAGATTGATTGATCGGGGTCAGGAGCCATGGTCGCTTGTCTACCGTGGACTTGCCTTACCAGGCGCAAGGTAGGGGATGACCCCAGTGCCGTTGGATTAAGATCCAAGGATACTGGGGCAATCCGCCTTGCCCAGCGGTGCCCCAAGCAACGGATGGGTCGGGCCCAACAAGGAAAAAGGAAGAAAAAGGTGGAAAAAAGGCAAGGAAAACTAGGAAAAGGTTAAATTCTTAGAAAAATCATATAAAATCATAAGAAGGTCCAAATGATCTCAAATTTGGACCATATCTTCAACATGAAGAGTAGAACAAAGTGTAAAAGTTTGGAGACCAAACGATAAGGTTAAATAGTCAAACTCAAGTATTTGATCAAAGAGGTGTATTAAGTTAATTAAGGTGCCCAAAAGTGCATGAAATTCATAGAATACAAAAGAATTTGATTTTGGGTATCTATATTGATCAAGGAGTCAAATGAGATTATGAATGATAATTATAAAGGTGAAAAATAAATTAATTAATAGAAAAGAGGAAAAATTCACATTTTCACATCCTCCCCTCCTTATAAGGAATTTTGTCCCCAAAATTCAAACTTCCTTGAAGAGGTCAGGAAAATGTTCCTCCATGTCTGACTTCAATTCCCAAGTAGCATCATCACTCCCATGGTGCTTCCACAACACCTTAACCATATCGATTTTCTTATTTCTGAGTTCCTTGGTGCGAGTATCAAGTATGTTGACCGGAGTTTCTTGGTACACAAGAGTGTCCTTTAATTGAATTGGTTCATGATTGAGGACATGGATAGGGTATTTGACCTACCTCTTTAGGTTCAACACATGAAAGACATTGTGCATCATGCTATATTGTGGAGGTAGAGCCAACCTGTAAGCACATTCCCCAATACGATCCAGAATTTCAAAAGGACCCACACATCTAGGACTGAGTTTTCTTTGTTCTTTGCAATGGCTCGAATTGGTCGAATCTTCAGGAAAACATGATCACCTACTAAGAACTAAGTGTCAGTCTTGTGTGCATTAGCGTAAGACTTCTGATGATCTTGTGCCCTTTTTAACCTTTGCTTGATTAGGTTGACATTGTCATTATAGAGTTGTAGTTCCTCAGACTTCAGAATTCATCTTTTGCCTGCTTCATCCCAGTTAAGTGGAGATCTACACGGTCTTCCATAAAGAGCTTCATAGGGAGGCATGACTATACTGGATTGGTAGCTATTTTTGTAGGAAAACTCAATGAGAGGAAGGTAGTGGTCCCAAGAACCACCCCAATCGAGGACGCACGATCTCAGCAAGTCTTCTAGAACTTGGATTGTCCTCTCAGATTGTCCGTCAGTTTGGGGGTTATAGGCAGTGCTAAAATTCAGTTGAGTTACCAGTTCTTCCTGTACTTGTCACCACAAGTGAGAAGTGAACTTTGCATCACGATCTGATACTATAGATATAGGAATTCCATGCAGCCTGACTATCTCTCGAACGTAAAGTTCTGCTAACTCAGGAACCTTGGTTGTTGTCTTGATTGGAATAAAGTGGGCCGATTTAGTCAGACGATCAACTACAACCCAAATGGTGTCACTCCCTTTCCTTGTCCTGGGTAGTCCCCCCACGAAATCCATGTTGATGTTTTCCCATTTCCACTCGGGGATAGGTAGGGGTTGTAGAAGACCTCCGGGACGTTGGTGTTCATCCTTTATCTATTGGCAGGTCAGACACTTGGAGATGAAAGTAGAAATGTCGGTCTTCATATTCCTCCACCAGAAGTGCCTTTACAGATCCTTGTACATTTTTGTCGATCCAGGATGCACTGTATATTTTGACCCGTGAGCTTCTCGTAACACCATTTCTATCATGACTGAATCTTCTGGGACCCATATGCGCTGTTTGTATCAGATTCCACCATCCATACCGACTATCAGATGAGTTTGGGGCTTCTCTAATAGCTTATTCATTTCATCAAGGCTCTTGCTATTCTTTTGAGCTGACAGGATTTGAGATAGGAGGCCCGGTTTTACATGGACACTGGCCAATCTAAGAACGTTTCCCATACGCCTTGGGGCCCAAAGTGACATGACTTCCATGTTCTTCCATTCCATAGTAAAGACAAAAACACATTTAGCCTGGTTCCTGCTGAGTGCATCAGCCACCACATTTTCCTTAATGGGGTGGTAGGCAATGGTGAAGTCATAGTCTTTAAGGTACTCGAGCCAACGCCTCTATTTGAGATTGAGATCCTTATGTGTCAAGATGTATTTCAGACTCTTGTGGTCGGTGAGGATGTCGAAGGTGGCACCATACAAGTAGCATCACCATATTTTCAAAGCATATATGATGGCGACAAGCTCGAGGTCATGGGTTGGGTAGTTGACCTCATTCGGCTTCAATTGTCGAGAGGCATAAGCAACTACTTTTCTCTCTTGTATGAGAACACAACCCAGACCTAACCTTGATGCGTCTGTGAAGATGAGGAACCCATCATTTCCCGAGGGAAGAGTCAAGACAGGTGCAGTTGTCACCTTTGTCTTTAGCTCTTGAAAACTGGACTCACACTCCTTTGACCAGATAAACTATTCTCCTTTCCTGGTGAGCTTAGTGAGAGGCAAGGCAGTCCTGCTGAAGTTCTGGATAAAACTTCGATAATAGCCAGCAAGACCTAGAAAGATGTGAATCTCCGAAACATTCTTTGGGGCTTGTTGGGGCTTGCCACTCAAGAACAGCAGAGACTTTGGCGGGGTCAACAGAAATTTTCCCACCAGAAATTATGTGGCCCAAGAACATGACTTCAGAAATCCAAAATTCACATTTTGACAGTTTTGCATAGAATTTTTGAGATTGGAGGATGTCAAGTGTGGGCTCTGATCTCCAAAACCACGATATAAACTTAGCAGAAGCGATTCGATTAACAGCGGAAGACAAAAATCACGGGAAATTAAAACTTTTCGAGATAAGAACATGAATCTATAAAAACTTCTTTCATAAAAGGAGATAAACTGTTTACATCTCAGATAATTACTTTTTGAGTAATTATGTACAACATGATACAAAATCTCAAGAACTCAAAACCAAAATCTCAGACCAAAAGACTCCAAGGACCTGAGAGTACTGAGAACACATAGGACTGACTATCTAACTATACAACTCAGCAGTCTGAATCTCCACCTGAGATTTACTGCTGCTCCTGATGTTGCTGCTACTGATATTGGTCACCTGAAGATTGATTCCTTCGCCCTCGACGACCACCTAAAAAGTTGAAATCTACGGGGTGAGACAATTTTAAATAATTGTCCCAGTGAGAGTTATAACTCTCCGCCAGAAGATTTATTATAGCAACCAAGAATAACATAGGCAATAAAAGCTTTAAGGTAATCAGCAGCAGATTGTTATCAATTAGAACAACAACATTTAAGGAATATGAAGAACATGTATACTAAGTAATGTATTTTCAACCAATGTATCTCGTAGTTCAACCTAAGCAGATATTCTATGCGGTTGATTATGTTTTACAAACATCATTATGCCCTGCGGAGATGAGGTATACCGCTCATACTCCAACCGATCACTATTAAGTCGCATCGGTATCATACATAGGTCATCAAAAGAACCGGATTCTTATGACCTCATCTTCCTCAGTCAGTAAGAGGATCAACATGCAGGACATCTAGTGTCTCTACTACTATAGCTTACCAGGGTATTCTGGTACTTCACTATTAGAGTCAAAGTGGCATTCTGTACTCTCTTCGCTACTGAAAGATTTCTTGTTTATCTCTCATCAATGCGGTATAAAAGATTTCCTCGGGAGATTAGTGTTACATCACCCCGGCATAAAACATAATGAAGGATTGATGGATTAAGATACATCTACATCAATCCCTACACTAGGATGTAAGGAAATTCCATCCGTATTACCCCACATATTCAAAAGTATGTGCTCCAGAAATCCCCTTAGGAAAACCTGTTTCACCATCATTTAACTCCTGACAATGATGGATCTATGATCAGGGCTCTACATGATATGATTAAACTTGGTTATTAGGTACATTTCAGTATTCTTTTAGCATCATACATGTTTTCAAACATTAATTATTAGCATAGAAGCTATGAAAGTAGAATACTAAATGTATCAAGTCTAACTCACATCAATTATCATTTCTCAATCGTCCAATCACAAGTCATTTGACAAGAATGACCTTGATGATATTCATGGCTCTTACAGCCTATCATTCTCATAAGATGCCACTTACTAGGCATCAACATATGTCATTACTCCTAAAGCTAAAAACATACTTCCAATGAATATGAAATCATAATCCTTACATGGATATGATCACCATCATGTATAGAAACATGCATGGTTAAATCAATTGATAATAGTAAGCAGTTCATATCAAGAGTTGTACCCTTATATTCTTACAAGGATTAGATTCCCTGATTTTCATCAATTAGGGTTTACTATTCACATTACATGTCATCACCCTAGAATTAGGGTTTACTTTTCACCTCATGGTGAAATGATCTCATAACATACTCATGTATGAGAAACATCATCATTAAAGACATCAGATAAGATTAAGATTCATCAATTATCATAATTAGGGTTTCCATGATCTCACATAAGTGGATCATACCTAAACTTGCACATTCATGTATATTGAAGGTATTTTACTTGAGTTTCCATTATAATTGGTACTTTCTCTCTCCTCTAACTAGTAGATAGTGATTACACCACTCTAGATTAGGCTGGGTTAAGTCCTCATTGATTAACACCAGCCAACTCATCACTATCATGTGATTAGGGTTTGATTAAAACAAGGTATCACTCAATTGAACCTTTCAGGGGCATTTTGGTAATTTACCCATTGACCATCATCATGGGTCAATTCATTAGCCACTTAGTCCCTTAACATATTAGGTTACAATTAGGGTTTAGATTAGATCATCATTGAACCATTTACACCTTCAAGTGATTAAGTATAATCAACCTTGAAGGTCTCCAATTAGTTTAGGTTTTAACCTTCAACCCTCAACCCATTTGATTCTTAAACGACCTTGAACTTGTTTAATCTCAAATGACCTTGAATCCATTTGAACCTTAAATGAGTGTGGACCCACTTAATCTTAAACGGGTGTGGACCCATTTAAGTCCAAACGAGTGTGGACCCGTTTGAGCCTAAACGAGTGTGTGAACCCGTTTGAGCTTAAACGGGTGTGAACCCGTTTGAACTCAAACGAGTGTGAACTCATTTGGGATCAAACGAGTGTGGACTCATTTGGACTCAAACGAGTGTGAACTCATTTGGGCTTAAACGGGTGTGAACTCGTTTGGTCTAAAATGAGTGTGAACTCATTTGGACTCAAACGAGTGTGAACTTTCTTGGGTCCAAACCGCATGAACATAAAAGGTGACACATAGGTTATGTTTGAATAGGGTTTCCTATGTTGAAGCCTTTAATTGGCCAAAGCCATGTTAACGACTTACAGATTGAGTCAATTAGGATGAGCCTCAATCAATTGGACTCCAAATTGACCCTTAATTGAAAGCCAATTAGGGTTAAGTCTAACTCAATTAGGGTTTCCAATCGGCTAATCGTCAATTCTCAACAATGTGAAACAAATTGTAATTGAACCCATCAATTGAACTCCAATTGGGCCCAAACTTGGCCCAAACGGTCTTGAGATCGTTTGGATGACCTCCAAATGGTCTTGAGACCGTTGGCCCAAAGTTTGACCAAAATCTAAGTTGATTTGATTAGTATTTAACCCTAATTAGGTCTAAAATCAGCACTTTTATCAATTCTTCAACCTACTGAAATTGGACCTACAATTGATCAATTTTCCTTAACCCTAGACCTCCAAACGGTCTTGGGGTGTCACTAAACGAGTGTGAGACCGTTTGGGTGAACCCGAAATGGGATTGAACCCGTTTGGATCCTCCAACCCAAAACTCAACAAGATCTATAACTAAAATCAGCAATTTCAACCTGATTAGGGTTAGGGTGTTGAAGTGCCTTCAACTCTCAATTGGTTAGGAATTAGATTATAATTCTTTGTAGGAAAGAAATTCAATACATTATGAACAGTCCCTCAAATGGTCATACCTTGGTCAACCCTATGAAATGGTCTTGGGGTCGTTTTGATCCAAACGATCTTGCAGGATCGTTTGAGATCAAACGGGTTGAACTCGTTTGACCTTAAACGAGTTGCACCCGTTTGGACCAAAAGGGTCCAAGGTCATTTCATAAAGTGACCTAGGAATCCAAGCCCATCATCCTCAACCTCTGTTCAGGTCGGTTCCTCCACCTTTTTTCTTGCAAAAGAGCAAGGAAGAAGGGAGGTAGAAGAAGAACTAATCATAGAAAACAAGAACAAAGATATGCATAACAAAGCTAAGAGTTAGAGTTATAAAACCCGCCTCAAACATGGTTTCCTAGAGCTTCCAAGCTTCAAGCCTTTAATGGCATCTTGATCTCCACAGGTCGGACAAGGTCAATTCTTCAAGAAAAAGATGGGGATGGTCGGCTAGAACAAGGAACCTAAGTAAGAAAACTAGCAATTCAACCTTGTAATATGATTTCCTCCATGAATCCAAGCTAGAAGGTGGTGTTCTCTTACCTAGAACAGGTTGGTCGTCCCCTTGAGCTCCTGAGCTTTGCTTTGGCCGGTTGAGAAAGATAAGAAGTGAGGAAATGAAGGAAAACGTTTGCTTGGTTTGGAAAGAAAGGTGCTTATATAGCTTAGGCTGATTTTCACCATAAGGACCTCTAAAGCATGTAATTCTCATCCAAGTCCCTCCTTATTTATAAGGCACGTTCAAGCTATCAAAACTTAATCAAAGCCCATCAAAACTCAAGATCTAAGGGTAAAGAAAACCAATATGCACACTAAGGTATATATATGAAGGGTCTTCTTACTCATACTAGGTGTTTTCACTACAAAGGTCATCCTTCTTATCCAATTATTTAATAGAAGTGTCCCTCTCATCCTTTCTTCTCTAAATGATGTCAAGAGTCATAAAAGATATTCTAGAAAGTGTATAGCACAAGTTGCACCCCACATTTTGGGTAAATTGCACTTTACACCAAAATTAGGGTTTAAGCATCAAGGATTGCTCCACAAGCTGCACCTTGGTGCCCAAACTTGGGAAATCCATCATACCTCATCATATTCCTTCATATGATGTCTCTTTATTAGAGGAACATCTTAACCTGTGTTATTTTCAAGTTAACCCCTTTAATTGGGTAATTTGCACATAGGTCCCTGTATTACCAAACAATACTACAATCATTGTTTAAAAAGGACAGAAATGAAAATGTATGTTCCTTAGGAACTTAATTACATGACAAAAGATAATCACAAGGATTTAATTACATTTCTTAGGAAAAACACCTAGGGTTAATTCATAACCCAGGTCAGGGATGTTACAAATTATCCACCGCTTACGAGGATTTCGTCCTCGAAATCAACAAAACGTATTAGGAGAAAAGAGAAGGGTATTTCCTTCTCATCTCATCCTCTAGTTCCCAAGTGGCTTCTTCAACACCACGGTGGTTCCAGAGGACTTTTACAAGACTTATCTCTTTCTTCTTTAGCTTTTTAATTCTGTTATCAAGGATTGACACTGGTCCTTCCTCATAAGTTATATCTTCATTCAATTCTATTTCCATAGGTTGTAGAACTGACTCGATACGGGATGACATTTACTTAACATAGAAATGTGAAACACAGGGTGTAGTTTTTGTAATTCTGGTGGTAACTCTAGTCTATAGGCTACCTTTCCAACCCGTTCAATGATTGGATAAGGCCCTATAAATCTAGGAGCTAACTTCCCTTTCCTTCCAAAACGAAGGACTCCTTTCCAAGGCGAGACCTTGAGATACACTATGTCTCCAACTTGGAATTCCAACGGTCTACGACGCTTGTCAGCATAAGATTTTTGCCTATCTTGTGCAGTCTTAATCTGTTGTTGTATTACTTTAATCTTTTCCGTAGTCTGCTGCACAAGATCAGGACCTAACAACTGGTGTTCACCAGTCTCATACCAGCATAAGGGTGATCTACAACGTCTGCCATACAAGGCTTCATAAGGTGCCATATCAATACTATGTTGATAGCTATTGTTATAGGCAAACTCTATCAAGCTTAGGTGCAGATCCCAACTTCTTGTGAACTGGAGAACACATGCTCTCAACAGATCTTCTAAGGTTTGTATAGTCCTTTCTGACTGTCCATCCGTCTGTGGATGAAAGGTTGTACTAAACCTTAACTGGGTGCCTAGTGCCCTATGTAGCTGTTCCCAAAAATGACTTGTGAACTAAGGACCTCTGTCAGAAACTATGGTGACAGGAACTCCGTGCAAACACACTATCTCTTGAACATATAACTGGGATAACCTTTCAGCAGAATAGGTTGTTTTGACAGGTAAGAAATGTGCTGTCTTAGTCAACCTATCAAAAATTACCCAAATGGAATCATTTCCTTTGTTTGTTCTAGGTAGACCAACAACAAAGTCCATGGTTACATGATCCCACTTCCACTGTGGTATGGGTAAAGGTTGCATTGTTCCTGCAGGCTTCTAGTGTTCAGCTTTAACTTGCTGACACACTGGACACCTCAGAACAAACTCAGCTACGTCCTTCTTCATCCCAGGCCACCAATACATATCTTTCAAGTTTCGATACATTTTGGTGCTTCCTGGATGCATAGCATACATTAAAGAATGAGCTTCCTCCAGGACTAACTTCCTCAGGTTATCTACATCTGGTACTATCATCCTTCCATGATAGCATGCCACTTGATCATCTGATTCATGAAAACCTTCTCGCTTCTCATCACCATACTCAGATCTGATCTGCTGAACTGCAACATCAACTTGTTGTGCCTCCTTAATCTGCTCTCTTAGGGTGGGTTTGATACGCATCTCAGCCAACAACCTGACAATCCATGACACCTTCATCTGTACATTGTCTTGCCTTAAGGAAATAAGCATATCTCTCCTAGGGCATACTAAAGAGTTTAATTGTGTCCTATCAGAGGATGATGTTGCTGATTTCCTACTCAAGGCATCTGCAACTACATTGGCCTTTCCGGGATGGTAATCTATTTTACAATCGTAGTCCTTGATTAACTCCATCCAGCGACGTTGCCTCATGTTAAGTTCATGATGAGAAAAGATATACTTAACGTTCTTGTGATCTGTGAAAATTTGGAATGTCTCTCCGTAGAGATAATGTCTCCAGATCTTCAAGGCATGAACCACAGAAGCTAACTCCAGATCGTGTGTCGGATAATTCTCTTCGTGTTTCTTAAGCTGTCGGGAAGCAAAAGAAATCACTTGCTTATCCTGCATCAACACGCATCCGAGTCCATTCTTGGAGGCATCACAGAAAACTATGCATCCTTTTCCTTGCTTAGGTAACACAAGCACAGGTGCACTTGTCAACCTCTCCATCAACAGCTAAAAAGACTATTGACACTTATCACTCCAGGTAAAAGGAACATCTTTCCAGGTTAACTTGGTTAATGGTAAGGCTATAGAATTGAATTCTAAATAAACCTTTGATAATAACTAGCTAATCCCAAGAAACTTTGAATCTCCGTTGGTGTCTTCGGTTGTTCCCACTGTAAAACAGATTCTACCTTTGTAGGGTCAACATGAATACCCGAGGCAGATATCACATGTCCAAGAAAAGATACTTCCGACAACCAGAACTCACACTTGCTAAACTTAGCATATAGCTTATGTTTTCTTAGCAGAGTTAGAGCATGTCAGAGATGTTGTTCATGTTGCTGAGCATTCTTACTAAAGATCAGAATGTCATCTATGAAGACAATAGCACACTGATCGAGGAAAGGTCAGAAGATTCTATTCATAAGTTCCATAAATGCAGTCGGTGCATTAGTTAGTCCAAACGACATAACTGTGAACTCATAGTGACCATACCTTGTTCTGAAGGCAGACTTGAATATGTCACTATCCTTAATACGGAGTTGATGATATGCATACCTCAAGTCTATCTTTGAGAAGACAGTTGCACCACGCAACTGGTCAAAGAGATCATCAATCCTCGGCAAAGGGTACTTATTCTTTATCGTTACTTTATTTAATTGTCAATAATAGATGCATAATCGCATTGATCCATCCTTCTTTTTAACAAACAAGACCAGAGCACCCCAAGGTGAAGTACTTGGTCGGATAAAACCTTTCTCAAGCAACTCTTGAAGCTGTTTCTTGAGTTCTACCATCTCAGCAGGTGCCATCCTATACGGTGTTTGTGCTATAGGTTGGGTTTCTGGGATCAAATTGATTTCAAAATCAATTTCCCGAGGCGGTGGCATACCTGGAAGTTCTTCAGGAAATACATCTTCAAATTCCCTGACTATAGGAACTTTAGCAAGGTTAGGACTCTTCATGGTGGTATCTATCACATGGGCCAAAAATGCATAACATCCTTGCCTCATCAGCTTATCAGCAACCATAGAAGACACAAGATAGGTGGGTAGAATCTTTCTCTTTCCTTGAAAGATCCATGTGTTGCTCTCATCAGCAAACACAGCCTGCTTGGATTCACAACCCAAGACAACTCTATACCTTTCCAAGGTATCCATCCCCAGGATTATATCAAATCCTTGCATATCAAGTGGTATAAGATCCACTTGAATGCGATGATCAGAAAAGAAGAGGATGCAGGGAGAGCATACCTCTTGCAAAACAGCAGATCCTCTCAATGGAGTTTCAAGCAACAAGCTATCTGCCCTATGACTAACTGTCATATTGCAGTTACGAATCACTCTTCGAGTAACAAAAGAGTGTGTAGCACCCGGGTCAATCAAAACAGATACCACACAAGATTTAGACATATCAGAATATAAAAGTTCCATCTGACCTGCCACAACCCGTGGATTTACCACTGCTTCTGGTGGGTTCATAGCATAGAACCTTGCTGTCGCCTGGTGTTGAGGTGGTGATGATGATCCATCTTGAGACGCTTGTCCACGTCCTCGAGCTGCTCCTTGAGATTTCCTTCTCTGTGATCCATGTTGACTCTGTCTCGGAGGATGTGTCACACTGACAGGCCTAGATCGACAGTCCTTCATCAAATGTCCCACCTTTCCATAGTTGTAATAGCTCTTCTCCAGTTGTTGTGGTCTGGGTGGTCCTGTAACTAACATTGATGCTGAACTGTGAGTCTCTTGTAGTGGTAGGCTTCGTCCCCTGCCTCTACTCGGTGTCCACTGTGTATGAGCACTAGTTCTGGGTGGTGGAGGTGTAGGTGCAGAGAATCTAGGCTTCTTAAAGTCTCAAGATGAAGATCCCTGGAACTGTGGATATCTCTTTTGGGTTTGTCTTTTCTCGACTACGGATCTCTCTATCCTTCGGACTGACTCAAAAAAGGTAGAGAATCTCTCCCGGTTTTCTAGTGCAGACACGGGAGTAGTCATGTCAGCATTCAAACCCTTCTCAAACCTCCTAATCCTTTCTTCATCTGTGGTAGGCATATGCGGACAGAATCGCAACAACTCCATGAACTTAGCCTCATACTTGCTAATGTTCATCATGCCTTGCCTCAATCTCTCAAACTGAGAGATCTTCTCGTCTAGGAAGGTCTTTGGAAAATATCTATTGATAAATTCCCGACGAAAATCTTCCCACGAGATCTCCACTCCAGGCCTCTTCTGCTCTTCCATGGTCCACCAGTGACCAGTACTTCCCTTGAGAAGATAGACAGCATGTCTAACCTTCTGAGCTTCTGGGATGTTGAGGATTCTAAAAGCTTTCTCCAACTCGGTTAACCACAGATTGACATCTGCAGGATCAGCTGTTCCAAAGTATTCGGTTGCTCCGACACGACGAAGTCGCTCGAACATCTTACCGATACCTTGTCCTTCAGGCTGGGCAGGTGCCCTAGGTGCAGGCATGGGCATCCTGTCGGTGATGTGTGTCATAGCAGTCATAAACTGCCCAAACATAGTTTGAATAGCTGGGTTTCCCATGTCAGCTGGGTCAAACTGAGGTGGTTCTCTGGGTGGCTCAGGTACAGGTTGTTCTATCTCCGGGTTCCTTGCACCTCCTTGGGGTGCAGAAACACTACTTTCTGCCACGTACTGCTCATGTTGTTCAGACATCCTTAATTATCTTCTTCTCCTGAGGAGCAGAAGACTCTATTAGATAAGAAAGAAGTACTAAGGATAGACTTGACACTCTAAGTCCTATGTCTCTGTAGACTCAGCAAACCTAGAGCTCTGATACCACTAATTGTGGGCTCTGATCTCCAAAACCACGATATAAACTTAGCGGAAGCGATTCGATTAACAGCGGAAGACAAAAATCATGGGAAATTAAAACTTTTCGAGATAAGAACTTGAATCTATAAAAACTTCTTTCATAAAAGGAGATAAATTGTTTACATCTCAGATAATTACTTCTTGAGTAATTATATACAACACGATACAAAATATCAAGAACTCAAAACCAAAATCTCAGACCAAAAGACTCCAAGGACCTGAGAGTACCGAGAACACATAGGACTGACTATCTAACTATACAACTCAGCAGTCTGAATCTCCACCTGAGATTTACTGCTGCTCCTGATGCTACTGCTTCTGATATTGGTCACCTGAAGATTGATTCATTCGCCCTCGACGACCACCTAAAAAGTTGAAATCTACGGGGTGAGACAATTTTAAATAATTGTCCCAGCGAGAGTTATAACTCTCCGCCAGAAGCTTTATTATAGCAACCAAGAATAACATAGGCAATAAAAGCTTTAAGGTAATCAGCAGCAGATTGTTATCAATTAGAACAACAACATTTAAGGAATATGAAGAACATGTATACTAAGTAATGTATCTTCAACCAATGTATCTCATAGTTCAACCTAAGTAGATATGCTACGCGGTTGATTATGTTTTACAAACATCATTATTCCTTGCGGAGATGAGGTATACCGCTCATACTCCAACCAATCACTATTAAGTCACATTGGTATCATACATAGGTCATCAAAAGAGCCGGATTCTTATGACCTCATCTTCCTTAGTCAGTAAGAGGATCAACATGGAGGACATCTAGTGTCTCTACTACTATAGCTTACCAGGGTATTCTGGTACTTCGATATTAGAGTCACAGTGGCATTCTGTACTCTCTTCACTACCGAAAGATTTCTTGTTTATCTCTCATCGATGCGGTATAAAAGATTTCCTCGGGAGATTAGTGTTACATCACCCCGGCATAAAACATAGTGAAGGATTGATGGATTAAGATACATCTAAATCAATTCCTACACTAGGATGTAAGGAAATTCACATCCATATTACCCCACATATTCAAAAGTATGTGCTCCAGGAATCCCCTTAGGAAAACCTGTTTCACCATCATTTAACTCCTGACAATGATGGATCTATGATCAGGGCTCTACATGATATGATTAAACTTGGTTATTAGGTACATTTCAGTATTCTTTTAGCAGCATACATGTTTTCAAACATTAATTATTAGCATAGCAGCTATGAAAGTAGAATACTAAATGTATCAAGTCTAACTCACATCAATTATCATTTCTCAATCGTCCAATCACAAGTCATTTGACAAGCATGACCTTGATGATATTCATGGCTCTTACAGCCTATCATTCTCATAAGATGCCACTTACTAGGCATCAACATATGTCATTACTCATTAAGCTAAAAACATACTTCCAATGAATATGAAATCATAATCCTTACCTGGATATGATCACCATCATGTATAGAAACCTGCATGGTTAAATCAATTGATAATAGTAAGCATTTCATATCAAGAGTGGTACCCTTATATTCTTACAAGGGTTAGATTCCCTGATTTTCATCAATTAGGGTTTACTATTCACATTACATGTCATCACCCTAGAATTAGGGTTTACTTTTCACCTCATGGTGAAATGATCTCATAACATACTCATGTATGAGAAACATCATCATTAAAGACCTCAGATAAGATTAAGATTCATCAATTATCATAATTAGGGTTTCCATGATCTCACATAAGTGGATCATACCTAAACTTGCACATTCATGTATATTGAAGGTATTTTACCTGAGTTTCCATTATAATTGGTACTTTCTCTCTCCTCTAACTAGTATATAGTGATTACACCACTCTAGATTAGGTTGGGTTAAGTCCTCATTGATTAACACCAGCCAACTCATCACTATCATGTGATTAGGGTTTGATTAAAACAAGGTATCACTCAATTGAACCTTTCAGGGGCATTTTGGTAATTTACCCATTGACCATCATCATGGGTCAATTCATTAGCCACTTAGTCCCTTAACATCTTAGGTTACCATTAGGGTTTAGATTAGATCATCATTGAACCATTTACACCTTCAAGTGATTAAGTATAATCAACCTTGAAGGTCTCCAATTGGTTTAGGTTTTAACCTTCAACCCTCAACCCATTTGATTCTTAAACGACATTGAAATTATTTAATCTCAAATGACCTTGAATCCATTTGAACCTTAAATGAGTGTTGACCCACTTAATCTTAAACGGGTGTGGACCCATTTAAGTCCAAACGCGTGTGAACCCGTTTGAGCCTAAACGAGTGTGGGAACCCGTTTGGACTCAAACGAGTGTGAACTCGTTTGGGCTCAAACGAGTGTGGACTCGTTTGGACTCAAACGAGTGTGAACTCATTTGGGCTTAAATGGGAGTGAACTCGTTTGTTCTAAAACGAGTGTGAACTCGTTTGGACTCAAACGAGTGTAAACTTTCTTGGGTCCAAACTGCATGAACATAAAAGGTGACACATAGGTTATGTTTGAATAGGGTTTCCTATGTTGAAGCCTTTAATTGGCCAAAGACATGTTAACCACTTACAGATTGAGTCAAATAGGATGAGCCTCAATCAATTGGACTCCAAATTGACCCTTAATTGAAAGCCAATTAGGGTTAAGTCTTACTCAATTAGGGTTTCCAATCGGCTAATCATCAATTCTCAACAATGTGAAACAAATTGTAATTGAACCCATCAATTGAACTCCAATTGGGCACAAACTTGGCCCAAACGGTCTTGAGATCGATTGGATGACCTCCAAATGGTCTTGAGACCGTTTGCCCAAAGTTTGACCAAAATCTAAGTTGATTTGATTAGGATTGAACCCTAATTAGGTCTAAAATCAGCACTTTTATCAATTCTTCAACCTATTGATATTGGACCTACAATGAATCAATTTTCCTTAACCCTAGACCTCCAAACGTTCTTGGGGTGTCACTAAACGAGTGTGAGACCGTTTGGGTGAACCCCAAACAGGTTTGAACCTGTTTGGATCCTCCAACCCAAAACTCAACAAGATCTATAATTAAAATCAGTAATTTCAACCTGATTAGGGTTAGGGTGTTGAAGTGCCTTCAACTCTCAATTGGTTAGGAATTAGATTATAATTCATTGTAGGAAAGAAATTCAATACATTATGAACAGTCCCTCAAATGGTCGTACCTTGGTCAACCCTATGAAACGGTATTGGGGTCATTTTGATCCAAACGATCTTGCAGGATCGTTTGAGATCGAACGGGTTGAACCCGTTTGACCTTAAACGAGTTGCACCCGTTTGGACCAAAAGGGTCCAAGGTCGTTTCATAAAGTGACCTAGGAATCCACGCCCATCATCCTCAACCTCTGTTCAGGTCGGTTCCTCCACCGTTTTGCTTGCAAAAGAGCAAGGAAGAAGGGAGGTAGAAGAAGAACTAATCATAGAAAACAAGAACAAAGATATGCATAACAAAGCTAAGAGTTAGATTTATAAAACCCGCCTCAAACGTGGTTTCCCAGAGCTTCCAAGCTTCCAAGCTTCAAGCCTTTAATGGCATCTTGAGCTCCACAGGTCGTCCAAGGTCAATTCTTTAAGAAAAAGATGAGGATGGTCGGCTAGAACAAGGAACCTAAGTAAGAAAACTAGCAATTCAACCTTGTAATACGATTTCCTCCATGAATCCAAGCTAGAAGGTGGTGTTCTCTTACCTAGAACAGGTTGGTCGTCCCCTTGAGCTCCTGAGCTTTGCTTTGGCCGGTTGAGAAAGATAAGAAGTGAGGAAATGAAGGAAAATGTTTGCTTGGTTTGGAAAGAAAGGTGCTTATATAGCTTAGGCTGATTTTCACCATAAGGACCTCTAAAGCATGTAATTCTCATCCAAGTCCCTCCTTATTTCTAAGGCACGTTCAAGATATCAAAACTTAATCAAAGCCCATCAAAACTCAAGAACTAAGGGTAAAGAAAACCAATATGCACACTAAGGTATATATATATGAAGGGTCTTCTTACTCATACTAGGTGTTTTCACTACAAAGGTCATCCTTCTTATCCAATTATTTAATAGAAGTGTCCCTATCATCCTTTCTTCTCTAAATGATGTCAAGAGTCATAAAAGATATTCTAGAAAGTGTATAGCACAAGTTGCACCCCACATTTTGGGTAAATTGCACTTTACACCAAAATTAGGGTTTAAGCATCAAGGATTGCTCCACAAGCTACTCCTTGGTGCCCAAACTTGGGAAATCCATCATACCTCATCATATTCCTTCATATGATGTCTCTTTATTAGAGGAACATCTTAACCTGTGTTATTTTCAAGTTAACCCCTCTAATTGGGTAATTTGCACATAGGTCCCTGTATTACCAAACAATACTACAATCATTGTTTAAAAGGGACATAAATGAAAATGTATGTTCCTTAAGAACTTAATTACATGCCAAAAGATAATCACAAGGATTTAATTACATTTCTTAGGCAAAACACCTAGGGTTAATTCGTAACCCAGGTCAGGGATGTTACATCAAGAACTTTGCGAAGGTGAATGCGGTGTGATTCAGTATCAGTCGAATATACCAATATGTCATCAATGAAGACCACTACAAACTCATCGAGGAAAGGTTGGAAGACACTATTCATCAAGTTCATAAACACACCAGGGGCATTAGTCAACCCAAAAGGCATGACAAGGAATTCATAATGCCCATATCGGGTTCGAAAGGCTGTTTTAGGGATGTCTTCATCCTTAACTTTGAGTTGGTTGTAACCAGAACGAAGATCAATTTTTGAAAAGACATGGGCAGAACGGAGTTGATCGAAAAGGTCATCAATTCTGGGTAGTGGATACTTGTTTTTCACAGTAGCTTGATTGATCATACGATAGTCAATACACATGCGAAGGGAACCATCCTTTTTCTTTACAAATAAAACGGGGGTTCCCCAAGGAGAGGTACTAGGGCGGATGAAACCCTTATCAAGCAATTCCTGCAACTGCTTTTTAGCTCAGTCAATTTAGCAGGAGCCATCCGATAGGGTGCCTGAGAAATAGGTGCGGTACCAGGTGCTAAATCAATAGAAAACTCGACATCACGATCTGGTGGTAGCCCAGGGAGCTCCTCAGGAAATACACTCAGGTACTCACGCACTATATCAATGTTTTCTAGGGCACTTGTATCAGGATTGACTGTGGTTACAGTTGCTAGGTATGCTTTGCACCCTTTAGCTATCAAGTTTTGGGCTTTAATCAGAGAAATGACAAAATTTTGATTTCGATCTTTCCTTCTAGGAATTACAAGAATAGGGAGATTGGGTTTGGAAATAATGACTTTCTTGGCACGACAGTCGATTAGAGCATGATTTTTATGGAGCCAATCCATCCCTAAAATAAGGTCAAAGTCTTCCATGTCTAAGATTACGAAATATGACTCAAAACTACGTCCAACATAAGATAGAGGGACTTTCTTGACAATATAGTAGGATACTTTCATCTTCCCACTTGGGGTAGTTACATCAAGTACGTACCCTAAGTCCCTTGTTTCAAGATTCAACATAAAGGCAAGATTCTTAGACATGAAAGTGTTTGTTGACCCTGAGTCAAAACGAGTAACAACAAAATGGTCATAGATTTGCATCATACCTACGTATACATATATTTTGTGTAAGGACTATGTACAAGATAATCATGATATAAAGTTCTGGAAATAATCTTGAATTAAAAAGGTACCTTCCATGAGTTTGTTTTCATTGGCCTTCACCTCATCTGCATTCACAGCAAAGACATGAGCCTATCTATGTTCAGCTTGCCTGGCCCATGCTGGAGGAGGGTGGGACCAACTATCTCTAAAGTGACACTCCTATTTGCAGTAATGGCAGATCGGGGACGGATACTTGCATTGGCCAGGGTGGAAATTACCACAGTTACGGCAACGAGGAATATTGGCGTTCCAGCCAGGACCCCTGTTTTGGCCATGATTCTGGTTTTGTGCAGGACCACGATTGTAATTCTGGTTCTGGCCTTAGGCAGGAGGATTCCTCTGGTTCCTTAGTCGGTTCTTGTTCTTATTCCCACCAATATGGGGTTTTCCCTTCATTTCAGGTTTTACAGGTACAACTTCAGTCAGGCCTAGATAGGCAAGGGTAGGTAAAGGTTTCCCGTGTCCCATCCCCAGGGTTCTTCCATGGACAAGGCATGGTCATAGGCATCTTGAAAATTGGTGGGTTTGGATGAGGATACAAACGCTTTTAGGGTAAGGAAAAGCCCATCAATGTAGCGGTCAAGTTTTTGTTATTCGGTAAGGTTGGTGACATCCCTCTCCAACAGGCAGAACTGTCGGCTGTATTCAACCACTGTGTTAGTTCCTTGGGTAAGGGTGAGGAATTGTTTTTGTTTCTCCTTTACCTCAGATGTGGGTTGGAAACGGTTGGTGAAAATGGGTTTGAAGGCTTCCCAGTTGACAGGGATGACCTGTTGTGACCGGATATAATTCTCCCACCACAATTTGGCCACTCCCTTCAACTGGTAGGTGGCAAAACCAACCTTGTCTTGTTCAGGGAACCTCAAAACCCTAAAAGTGTTTTCCATAGACACTAACCAGGCATCAGCCTTGTCTAGGACATCATCTTTGTCTTCCCCATAGAAGGTTTCAGGGATGAGTTTCAGAAAATCCTAGATAGTGGTGGGTTTTGGGTTATGGGTTGGTACAAGGGATGCAGTACGGACAGCTAGGTCATGGAGGGCATCCATAATGGCCTTTTTTTTTAGTTCCCATTCCCCCATGTTGTTGGTCTTATTGGCAGAACCGACTTCTTCATCATCATCCATGCAGGGCTTCTTCCCCTTGTCTTTAGTACCAGAGGTCCCTTCACCATCCCTATTGTTCCTGGTTTTTGGGGCCATCTACAAGAGTTCAACTGATATAAGTTTCCTTGTTTATAACCTTCAAAGAAAGAATATGACAGATCATTGCAAAAAGTTTTCTCAATTTATTTTCGGATTTTAGTTGTTCCCGTCCTTAATTTACCCAAAATAGAGAGAGTATATAGATCAAGTCATGACACCTTAAGGAGAACGAGAAGATGAGGAGTCATCCTATTTCCTTCTAATAGGTGGCTTGGGTAATCCTTAAAGAAGAGATAAGATGCTAGAAGACTCTCTAGGGTTATAGGAAGTCTTTCCATCCATTTCTGGATCAACTAAGTCCAGGTGGAGCAGGAGGAACCTCAACCACCATGAAGACGGATAGGAGGAATTATGCCAGAACCCCTTTGTGCTCTTTCTAGACACCTCAGTTTTCACCATAGTGAATTTTAGGGCTTCCTTGGTTCAGCGATTAAGAACATCATTTCACTAATGCATATGAAGTGTGTTATGGCTCTGATACCAACTGTCACAGATCCGTTCTTACCCTAATCCCAATCCCACTGTCCAAAAGGGCAGTGTTAAAGGGATTAGAGCGCCCGTCCCTGAGTGGCCCGAAAATCACACACAAATAATATGCAAAAATGAAATAACATCCTTCTTTATTAAAATGAACCAAAAATGTTTAGTACATAAGGCACGTAGGCAACAGGAAAGAGAAAAAGATAAGAACTAGCCTACATCTACATCCCTTTTACAATTAGCTCCCATGTAGAGTCCATAAGATGTAGCAGTCTTTATTGTTGTAGATGAATGAGTAGATGAATCTAGTTCCTTGCATTACCTAAAATCGAGAAAATCAAGACACAATGTCAATGCAAATTGCACGGTACGCTATATAAAAAACAAGTAAAGCAGTTTATAAGAAAACTAGTATGCTTGGCAGGACTTATGTTTCAAAACATTATGGAATGATTATCCAAAAAACCAAAATGTTATTCAACACAAATTTTATTACGAATTTCCCATTATGCTATAATTCAAGAAGCATGCTTATATTAGTTTAGGTGACTCTACTACCCCAACGCGATGGGGAGGTCACCAAGCTCCTTCTCACCATAGGAGATAGGAGATCAAGTGCAAAATCCCACCTTCCAATAAGGGAGTTTTGCCTATATTCAATATCAACATTATCAACTTTTCCAACATCATTATCAACATCAATATATGGGAAATCATAATGGGTATTGTGATTTAGGTTTTCATGTTTCTCAAAATATAATATAGAAGAAAAACGGAAGACTATTCATAGGGAACAATATTTCATCCAAATAACTAGCAAAAAATATTTCAAGAGATACCTAAAAGTATCATCATTACAACCAAGGAGAAGTAGTATAATAGCATACCTTTTTGGATGCTAAAATGAGTAAAGGTCCAAGAGTGAAAGGTCAAGGTCTCAAGTAGATCCTAGTTTAAACAAGATGTAGACTTGAGGGTCAAGATCATATTATGCAAGAACCATGTATGCAAGATTAGTTTTTTGCATTCCTATTACAACCCTAGGGTAGATCATCCATTATATCTATATTTCCAACATTAATCAAGTATCAAGCATGTATCCAGAATGAATGATCCACTTGGGTGCTTTTTAGGAATCATATTAACTAACCCTAATTACATCATCAACATTTGAGACAAAATATCAGAGTACGATTGCATGATTGATCATGAACTAGATTAGGATCATAGATTCAAGAAAGTTGTTCATTTTATGATCAAGAGAGTTATTCAAAGGTATTTGCATCAAAATATAGAACAGAGATATGAAACAGGTTCTGAATCTATTTTTATTAAATCGGGCTAATATTTCTGATAAAAATGGACTATAATTTCGATATATTTGGAGCTAGGGATCTCAAGATATCATTTTTGCAAGTTTAGGCTATTTTCTGGAATTTTGGGCAGAGAGGGAAGAATTACCAAGAAGCGGGGGCCGTCGATCTGTTGTCCATCGTGGTCTCATGAGCAGATCAGCAGAGGAGAGGATCCGTGCTTTTAGGCACGTGCCCAAGGAAAAGGAGCAAGAGAGGAGCTTGCACATGGATCTCTGACCGTTGATCGTTGACTGAGATCACCGTGGGCTCCGATCTAGCGGTTGTTGCTGCTCGCCCCAACACCAAAACTTACCCGCGAGCAAGCCTTGCTCCACGGCGGTGCACAGATCAGAGAAAGGAGGGAAGCGCAGGTGAGGGAGAGATAAGGAGGGGTGAGGTGTCAGCTAGGGTCTAAGGGCCTCACTGAGGGTGATGGCCCAACTTTTATAGCTTAAGGGAGCTAGGGTTAGCTTGCTTGCTTGACCCCTAAGCAGCGATTCTACCCTACCAAGCCATTTGGAAGCTTCGATATAGAGGTGCGGACTCGTTGGTTGAGTCACCGGGCGCAACAGATGCGGATTGATCGATCGGGGTCGGGAGCCATGGTGGCTTGTCCACCGTGGACTTGCCTTACCAGGCGCAAGGTAAGGGATGACCCCAGCACCGTTGGATTAAGATCCAAGGCTTCCGGGTCAATCTGCCTTGCCCATCGGTGCCCCATGCAATGGATGGGCCGGGCCCAGCAAGGAAAAACGAAGAAAAAGGTGGAAAAAAGGCAAGGAAAACTAGGAAAAGGTTAAATTCTTAGAAAAATCGTATAAAATCATAGGAAGGTCCAAATGATCTCAAATTTGGACCATATCTTCAACATGAAGAGTAGAATAATGTGTACAAGTTTGGAAACCAAAATATAAGGTTAACTAGTCAAACTCAAGTATTTGATCAAAGAGGTGTATTAAGTTAATTAAGGTGCCCAAAAGTGCATGAAATTCATAGAATACAAAAGAATTTGATTTTGGGTATCTATATTGATCAAGGAGTCAAATGAGATTATGAATGATCATTATAAAGGTGAAAAATAAATTAATTAATAGAAAAGAGGAAAAACTCACATTGTCACAACTATAGTGGCCACTAGAGTCAACATAGAGGGTGGCGGTGGCTAAGGTTGGGGCTGAGATAGCAGTGCAAGGTTCCTGGAAGTACTCAGCACTGGCGGAGGCCCCATGGCACCTCCTGCCACTACTGGGCATAGGCGGGAGAGGATCAAATGAAGGAGAGGCCAGGAAAAAGAGTTGCAGTGCTACCAGCAACACAAGAGGATGTTACAGACTTGCATCTTGGAGCAGGCTAGAGCCAGAGATGGCGGAAGGGGTAAGACAATGATGGTTGCTGATTCGAGTGGTGGCGGCTAACCTGATGGTAGAGCATAGAGGCATCTCATGGGGCGACTACAGGTGGGAACGAGGAGATGACCTACGGTGGTCCCTGTAGGTGGCAGCAAGGGAGAAGAGGAAGGAGAAGAAGAAAGGAAGGAGGCAACTGGGTTTAGCATGTGGAGCGGATGCGAAGGAAATACGGAGGAGGACTAAGCGGAAGAGGAAGGAGCGGAAGAGAGGGTGATGGTAGTTTACTTCCATCGTCGCCGCTGGGAAACGCATGAAGCACGGCTAGGGGAGACGGCTGGACAGTGTTGGGGGATTAACTTCCATCAATGGCATGCAAATGTAATTAAAGTGAATTAAAGAAAAATATTCCAACAATTAATTGAGTGGGTAAATGACATCAGATAGTTCCTCAAATTTTTTGTGGTGGTAGAATAAGTAAAAAATTACACCTAAAAAATATTAATGTTGTGTTTTGAATCATTTAAGACCACCAATTATGCTAGTGGCATATTTGTCATCTTAGAGCTTTAGATGGGTGAAATAAGTAATTTCCTTTTTTCATATTTTTATTGAAACTATAATATGCAATGTATTATCCATATAAAGTGTTTTTACTAAATTTTATATAGTGAATGGATTTTCGTATCATGATTTATGAAAACGTACTAATTGACTCATTTCTTGCATTTTTAATTATTAACCAATGATTTGGCCATAAAAATTGATATGAGGGCATGTTAGACTTTATATTTTATGCAAAATAAAGTATTTAATTATACTAGGTGTAAAATGGTCATTTTGCAACTAGTTGAGATTTTTGTGCAAAAACCCATTCATTGACATGAATGTGGGTAAAATAGGAATTACACCATCAAGTAATGCTCAAATTCAACATTGAGGCCAAAAAGATAAAAAAAGATAGGGAAATTTATGAAAAAGGTCCATAAGGACTTGAAAGCAAGTAAAAGCTTGAAAGTGGGTAAATTGCTGGATAGACATATTAAATGGCACATTAACATAATACCATGTATATGTTCTAATAAGTCAATAAGTTCATGAAATAAGTCACTTATGTTTCCCTTTATAATAAATACTCACATAATGGCTAAAAATGTTTAATAAGAGGCACAATATGCTTACACGTGAATAAGAATTACAACTAGTGTTGCGATGTCCATAGATATGAATAACAAACCATTCTCTAATAAGATTGAATTAATGGACTAATACGTTTAACAAGTAAAATATGGAATTTTGTAAAAAATAATACAAGGAAACTCTTTTGGAAGTGAATTGAAGATAATAGTACTCAAGTAATAGAATATTGATTATAAATTTATAATATTTTGATAAATATAAGGGTAATGAGAAAAAAATACTAATGTTGTTAGAAATCCTAAAATGAAATCTTAAAAGCCAAATATAATGTGAAAATCATGTTCCTTAGGTCCCAATTTGCTTGGGTGCCAAGTGTCACATTATTTGAACAATAATAACTATCCTAAATTCATTTAGAAAAGAAAACATGAAATAAAGCCACAAATATTTGATAAATTATTAAATGACTTCAAATAGTGGAAACAAATCCAAAATCATATTCTACATACCAAAATTAGTCTGTGTTAATTTTCAAATTAATTGAGCAATCTTATCTATCCTAGTTTTATTTAATTTAAGGTAAAAAAAATTAAATATAATGAAACAACTGTGAAAGTAAAAATTGATGGTAAGATTGGGTTCTGCAAGTCTTGTTTAGTCGAGGTGAAAAATTTTATGTTAATTGAACTTTGTTTTAACCCTCAAATAAATGAAGGAAAAATAATAACTAAAATGTTCAATTTTAAACGTTGATTATTAAGTAGAATTCAGTTTTTTCTAAGTTTTAGGATGGTTTCAATGGAACACTCTTTTTTTATCACAGATTATTGTTGGACCGTCAGATTTCCATCCAATGGCCTGAGGACTTCCTTCTACCTCTGACTTTCTTTCCTATTTTAATGTCAATAGTAGCTTAGATCTTAGCTCTTATGTTTATCTCACCTCATTTAATGTTTTCTCATGATTCTTTCTCCAATGGGTTGCTCATTCCTCCCCAATTCAGTTAAGGCCTAATTTTCCTTCCCTATGTACCATATAAGAAACCCCAAATTTCTCTCCCATGAGCAATTCAATACCCAAGTTACAGACTCCCTCTCATTGAATTCCATCTAAACTTGATATCGCAAAATGATTCGCAACACCTCCAATACCTCTCATTTGTGCAAAATTGGAACTGTATGAGCTTTGATCGTCATCACGATCGTGATTTGCTTTTCTGATCACCATGATTTCTGTCTATAGAATTTGATGATGTACTTTTAATTCAAGACACAAGAAGCATCCATGTACCCTACTCAATCTTCTCCTTCAACCAGATGACCTTGTCTTTCATCAGGATGTAAACCCTTGCAAGTCATTTCACTGTCATCGCCGACCTTCATTAATGGGTCTTGTGTATTTGTTTCCTGCCTTCGGTAAGACCTCTGATGACCTTGTTTTTCTTTGTCAATGTCTTCCATTGTAATGAATCGCTCCCCTATTATCTCCTATTCAGGAGGACCAAGAGGATAGGGGCCATTACCTTAATTAAAGGACCGATTATTTAGCAAAAACCCAGTAATAACTAGGAAATTCCCACTGTATCAAAAGGAGTTTCGTACGTAATAACTTTCCATGAAGGAATTACATTCTATGATTTTCTAGAGTTGCAACATGAAAGTGAAAACTATATATAACCTCCAGGATTACATTAATGTATGTTCTTGTTGGTTCCTTCTTTTCTTGGATGTTCATTTCCATCATATTTGTAGAATAATAGAATATTATTCTAAAACATTGACAAACAAAAGATGCATCAGTATAACAAGTTATATTGGTATGTGGGGAAACAAAATATTTGCATCTAATTGTAACAACATAATCACAACAATTATGTTTACAGAATCCAAATTTAGATTTTAATCTTGACTACTCGACCTTGATCTATCCAACCTCTATCAAACCCCTCTGGGGTATTGTCCCTACAATGGACATAGGCCACCTTCTTGGTGCCATATCATCCTTCCCCTTATTCAGTCGGATGGCTTTGGATGTTCCCCTATTTAGGAGTACGACCTTTAAAGATCCTTTGCCCCATGGGCTTATCCATCACTTTTCTTATATATCATAGATCTAGAGGTGGTTTAGGATTTGAGCTAGTCATGTCCTCAAATGTGATAGCCATAAGGACTTTATAGTTTACGAGAACAAGTAAACAAGCAAGCATTTATTTGAAATCCATTTTAGAAAAACCCCAAGAAAGCCACGGGAAACTAAAATGGTTATTGTTAATCATAGCCACATATCTTTCTTTGAAGTAACTTGAGGTCCAAGAAAGAAGGCAACAAAGTAACCAATCAAGTCAACTATCTTGAAAATAAAGCATAACACACAAATATCACTAACTTATCCATGAACCATTATTAAGACTGACTTGAGTTTCAAGATATTTTTCTTAGGCTCAACTTAGGGTTCTATTAATATTTTGGCTTCCTAAACCTCAATTTTCACTCTTCATGCTCTTTTAGGTTACAAACCCCACTCTGATCATCATATGTGTGTATAATCGCAAGAAAGCTTTAATTACAAAATTAATGGGTTATTAATCTCAAACTAGATCCTAGTTGTCTTATTTATCTAAAACATACCAATCTTTGGTTATCAAGATCCATTGCACATATTGAGATAATCAAAACCTAGAAATTAACATTCTTATAAATTAAAAGCATTATAGATGGAATCTTTAGGTACTTTTTGAACTAGAGGCAGAACTAGATCCTGTTTATATTTTTCTCGAAATCCTTGCATTCTCGGAATTAATTTTCATACATAATTTGTCATAATACTAGCTACCAATTATTTACTACATTTCTTATAATCTATAAATAAGAGGGCCAACAAGCATCTGCCACGTCAGCAATAAATACCTGGGTTTAACATGTTTTTGTCAGTTTGCAAATCCTTCCTCGGATCCTTTTATCTGATTACCTGATTTTGGCCCCCTCTTCTTTCACATCCATGGAAACACACATGCGGGACTCTGTTTCTCTGCAGGAGACAGAGCACCACCACACAAATGCTCCCCGATGACCCTCCATCCTCCATGTGATATCGTAGCTTTGCGACCCGCTCCCAGGTTTTCCACTGTTTGCTCTAGCCGTGACATGGCCTACATGCAGAGCTGCAAATCCATCCGCCGACTCCATCCGTATGGTTCTTCCTGCACCACTATGGCTGCCTTCCGCACATGAAAGGAATAAGGTCGAGGCCCCTTTGTTCTTAAGACTATGTGTAGTCTTGTCCATTTTGTGGAGAGGTTTATGTGCCTAATATAGGCATATGGGTGGGGGGTTACAGCTCTTTCCACTGTCTATTGGTCATGGAGACATGGATCTTCAGAGATCCTGGTTGGAAGGAAAGGGAATTCCTTTATCAAAAGGCAACTTTCTTTTTTAATAAAAATCTAATTTTGTAAAATATTTATATCTCTTTATTAAACTTTTCCCCCGCGGTCTCCCCCTAGCGCTGCGATACGACGACTAGGGTTTATGTGAGGTGGAAACTTCTCTACCCTAGGGTCTTCTTCTCTTGCAGGTTCAAGGAATGGACGATCTTCCTGGTACTTTCTCCATCATGGTAGAAGAGTTAGCCAAGGCATACTCCAAGTTGCAGTTAACAACAGAAGAAGAGGAACCGATAGAGATCATCCGGCAATCTGAGGAAGGGGAGACGGGACATCTGAGGCTAGCGCTGGTGGTGCACATATTATCTGACATAGCGACTAATTTATGGGCAATGCGATTCACACTAACACAGGGATGGGGCCTCGCCAACAAGGTGGTCTTTAAACAGTTAGATGGTGACATCTTCGTAATCCAATTCTTGGATTGACGAGACAAGTAGAAGGTGATGGATGGGGCACCCTGGAATTTTGACAACAAACACCTTCTGTTCAAGGAGACAAACTTACACACAGTCCTTTCTGGGTTAGGATTTACGGTCTCCCGCTAGGGTTCCGCTCAAGACAAGCCATTGAAGAGGTCGCGAGCAGGCTGGGGAAGGTGATAGACATGGATGTCGATGAACTGGGGTGGGAGTCCTCAGTGAGGGTTCAAATCAGCCTGGAAGTAGTGAAGCCTTTAAAGAGAATCGTACGCGTAAGGGAGAGCCATACTAAGATCATTTATCTTGATATCAAATAAAAGAGATTAGCAAATTTCTATCATTACTGTGGAAGGTTGGGCCATGTTGAAAAAGACTATGGTGAATGTGATGAAGAGGATGACTGGGGACCCCAGTGGGGTGCTTGGTTGAAAGTGTCGCAAAGGAAACAATGAGTCTCACTTTAGGAAGAGATCCATGGAAATAGAAGGATCAAGAAGACAATCATCTTCAACAACAAACCAATTCAAGGTCAATCGAAGAGCAATGCAAAGACGAACAGTGTTGAGTCGACAACCAGATCGGGGCACAAGGATAAAAAACACACTGAGAACCAGAATGATGGTGACAAGGGAGTTTGAAGCCATTCAAAGGACAACGGCAGAGAGAGCGATGAGTCTGAGTATAATCTGGGAAAACTATTTCCAGAATTGCTAGAGGCACAAACCCAACTTCTTCAAAGAGAGGAAAGAGAAGGTGAGGAAGAGGTTTCGTCGAGCATCAGGGGAAAAGACACGACAACATAGTAGATAGAAGAGGCAAGCTGAAAGAAGAAAATCATGCATATGAGGGAGGATCTCCTGATGAAAAGGGGACTTGATTCGCGTACCCAAAACCTACAAACTGACACTGGGAGGGCGGTTCAAAGTGACAGTCACGAGGAAGGGGTAGAATGCAGACCAAGCAAGAATACAACTGATGAATTAGACTCGGGCACTCTTTAGGACCATCGAGTGGTCAGAATGAGGGCACACCGAGAGAAGGAAGCGAAAACGAAAATTACAAAGAAAGCTAAGGAAGACCAGAGGAAAAAGAAGGAGCCACTGTGGGTATATAAGATGAGTAGAGCTCAGTGTCTAGGAGTGCACGAATCTGAGGTAGAATGGAACACTGTGGCAGGGAAATGAAATAGACATTCCGACCTTTGTGACATGGATTTGGACGAGATGGTACCTTCTTGAGACGTGGGAAAGAAAGCCAAAAGTATGAGTACGGCAACAAAACTTCTAAGGAATGATACAGTTCAAATAGCGGAGGCTGGGATGGACCAGCCCCGTGAACAACAATGAAAATCATGAGCTGGAACTGTCAGGGGTTGGGCCACCCTGACACGGTGAATGCCCTCCGATCTTGGTGTTGGAGGGAGAGCCTTGATATAGTCTTCCTTATGGAGACTATGTTGGTGAGTGCTGATATTGAAGTTGTCAAAAGAAAATGTGGTTTCACACAAGGAATCTGTATTGCAAGCGAGGGGAGAGCGGGAGGTATGGGGATGTGGTGGAAAGATGTAAGTTTAATGTTGTATCTATTTCCCAGCATCATTGCAGCTACGAAGTGACGATTACAAGTACAAATGACATCTGGAGAGCAGTGGGGATATATGGCTTGGAGGACCAACAACAGAAGCACAAAACATGGGATTTAATGAGAGAATTAAAAACGGTGTCTACTCACCCAACATTGTTCTTTGGTGATTTCAATGAGATAGCCTCACATTCTAAAAAACTGGGGGTCCACCGAAACCGCTGAGGTATATATAAGATTTTAGAGACATGATTGATGACTGTGATCTGATGGACTTGGGGTACATCGGAAATATGTTCACTTGGCAGAGGGGTTTAACACCAGAAACCCTTATTCGGGAAAGACTGGACAGAGGCTTAGCTTGTCCAGCTTGGACGATAACATTTCACGAGGCTAGGGTGGTACATCTTGCAAAATTTGAGTCTGATCATGTCCCTATCATTATCCACATTCAACAGAGAGTGAAAAAGCAGAGGAGAACGCAGCAATATTTCTTATTTGAACCCATGTGGATAGAAGATGAGAACTGTGAACAGATTGTTAAACAGGTGTAGGAGGAGCATCACTCATCTAGTTTAGAGGAAAAGGTGAACTTCTGTGGTAGTAAACGTAAAGCTTGGGCTAATGATTAATTTGGAGAAATGAAAAAAAGAATCAAAGAGTTGTAAGGTCAATTGAGGGAGGTTCAGGGCTTACCACCTGATAGGGGAAATCTTGACAGGTGTACGTTCCTTGTCGGGGAAATACAAAAGTGGCACAGACGTGATGAAGCTTTCTAGCATGCAAGAGCCCAAGTTAATGAGCTGAAATCGGGTGATAGAAACACAGCTTATTTCCATCATAAAGCATCTCAAAGGAAAAAAAGAAATAAAATATAAGGCCTTAATAATGCAGAGGGACAATGGATGACTAATGATGGGGATATAGAGAAGATCATCTTGAGTTTCATTGAAGATCTTTTTCAGACTTCTAACCTGGTAGGATGGCAGGAGGCGACGAAGGGTTTGAGGTGTAAAATTGATGTGAATGATCAGGAAAAGCTTGAAAGGGAAATAGACACTATTGAGATATTGACAGCCATTAAAAGCATGCATCCAAACAAAGCTCCGGGTCCAGACATTATGAAAGCTCTCTTTTTTCAGAACTTCTGGCATATTGTTGGGGAAGATGTGGCAAGCTACATTAAAGGGTGGTGGAAATCTGATACAACCATTGCTGAAGTAAACTCTACCCTGGTGGTGATGATACCAAAAGTTCAAAAACCTACCGAGACCGAAGATTTCAGACCCATCAGCTTATGCAATGTGATTTATAAAATTGCATCGAAAGTAGTTGCTAATAGACTGAGACCACTGATGGATAAGATAGTGTTAGAGCAGCAAAAGTGCCTTCATTCCTGGGAGACTTATTACAGACAATGCACTTATCGCCTACGAGTTGTTTCACACAATGAAGGGGAACAAAGGAATCCAACAGGGACAGATTGCCTTAAAGCTGGACATGTCAAAAGCTTATGATAGAGTAGAGTGGAACTTTGTGGATTACATTCAGGAAAAGCTGGGTTTTGGGGAGAGATCGAGGAAAAAGATGATGGATTGCATGTCTTCGGTGACTCACTCTTTCACTATAAACTGAGATCGTACTAGGAAGACTCAACCGACCAGAGGACTTCGCCAAGGAGACCCACTTTCCCCTTATCTTGTTATTCTTTGTGCATAAGCTTTTACCACTTCCCTTACACTAGCCACACAGCAAAATCTTATTCACGGAGTAAGGGCAAGCAAACACAGCCCGCGAATCTCCCATCTTTTTTGCGCAGATGATTCCATTCTTTTTGTAAGGGCTACCAAAGAAGAATGCCTGAAAATAGCTGAAATAATCAGCCAATATGAACGGGCATCCAGACAGAAAATTAACTTATCCAAGACTGAGGTGACGTTTAGCAAAGGAGTCCACAGAGAAAAGAAGGAAGAGATAGTCAGAATGTTACAAGTAAAGGAGGTGGATAGACATGGAAAATATCTGGGTCTCCCAACGGCGGTGGGAAGGTCTAAGGAACAAGTGTTCGCATACATTCAAGAACGAGTGTGAAGAATGCTTCAAGGATGGAAAGATAAATTATTTTCTAAAGCGGGAAAGGAAGTACTTATTAAAGCAGTTTCTCATGCTATTCTGTCCTACATTATGAGCATATTCCAACTCCCATCATATCTCCTTGATGACATCAATAGCACTATATCTAGATTCTGGTGGGGAGCAAAAGGGACTGAAAGAAAAATTGCATGGATCAGCTAGGAAAACCTATGTATGCCAAAAAAAACATGGGAGGGATGGGGTTCAGAAATATACATATTTTTAACCAAGCACTTTTGGAAAAGCAAGTATGGAGGCTCTTCCATAAACATGATGCGCTAGTATACAAGGTCCTCAAGGCCAAATATTTTCCTTCAGACACGATCCTAAAGGTAAGGAGGGGTTATAATCCAAGTTTCACATGGAGAAGTATATGGAACTCAAAGAATCTCATCATGGAAGGAATGCAGTGGAGAGTTGGAGATGGAACAAATATTAACATCTGGTCAGACAATTGGATACCAAATATTAACGGAAGCCTGGAAGCAACGTTCGGGATATCCAGCCCAACCATCTAGTGGGTCGAACAGCTTATCAACCCAGCAGCTCTAACGTGGGACAGTGCCCAAGTTAAGAGCATGTTCACACCAGAGATCGCTAGCAGAGTCTTGGCGATACCACTAGGCAAATTAAGGCAAGATGACTGCATTTTTTGGAGACCGAGCAGGAGTGGAGAATACATGGTGCGATCTGCTTACTGGCTTGCATGCAGGCCAGCAAATGCATGCGGTGATGGTGGTAGTAGAGAAGGCGACGCCATATGGAAAGCTATCTGGAAAAGAGGCATGCTCCCAAAGGCAACACATTTTCTATGGCGTTGTACGACGGGAGCAGTGGCCACTCTGGGCAGACTTTTTGACCGGCACTGCCATGAGACAGGAATATGCAACATTTGCCATACAAAGAAGGAGGATGTAAACCATCTGCTTTTTAAATGTCCGCAAGCATGGGACATCTGGAAAGAATTTCTGTTGGAGCAGAAAGCGAGGGTCAGGCATGCCAGAAGCACAAGGATTGACGAAGCCATCCTATCCCTCATGTGGACATGGGAAGAGGAAAGTGATGAACTGATGATAGCATCAATGTGGACGATTTGGACCAGAAGAAATGAGATGACCTTTAACAGGAAAACACGACCACCAACTATAGTATTGAGGTCCCTCCTACAGCTGATCATAGGACATAGAGAGGCCACCAGACCGAGCATAAGGCATTCACCGAAGACGCCTGTAGCACGGTGGTTACCCCCGCCGCCAGGAGTGTGGCAACACATCCCACTATCACACAGACAGTGAGGTGTTACGCAAAAACATGCGGAAATCACCATAACCACAGATTATCAAAAACACAGGTTAATTAAAATCGATTGCGGAAAGCTGATAAACTGAGGAACTATTACATTTCATTCCACATCCTGCAAGAAACATGTTATATATATACAAGCCTTGATACATGTTCACAACTTAGAGAAACAGCTGTCTTGTCGTCACATGAGTTCATCACCTGTTTATACATACATAGAGGCCCACATCTGGCCAACAGCAGGATATACAAAACATCAACGATCGTACATCGTGAAACCACGTCAAAACACTTCCAAGGACCTGAGAGTACAGGGATGACTCTAGAATCTATTGCAAAACATCCAAAACAGTAGCATATCCATCACTTGCCTTCTACTGTTCTTCTTGCTGCTCGGCTGCAACTCTCGACCACCACCACGTCTAGCTCGACCACCTAAAAAGGGTGTAAACCAGCGGGGTGAGACACACAGTCCCAACGAGAAACATAACTCCCCGCCGAAACTACAAAACCTCAGATACATAAGGCAGCTAACTGATAAGAACATAATGAGATAGTTATAAGATAAAGTTGTTCATACTTAGCAAACTTACCAGATGTACTCAAACATATATCCAACCATTTCTTTATGAAACATGATTAACAAGATAAGATATATAAGTCTTACCACATATGAGGAACATGTAGGCAACAACAAGATATGATAAGATTAACTACACAAGAAAGACCTCAACCAATGTTTCATGTTTGTCTTAAGCAGTAAATACTAAACAGCTGAATTACGTATTATTATGCCCTGAGGAAGTGAGCCGTACCGCTCAAATCCAACCTTCGGTTGTGAAACCCAAGCCGGTGCCATACAAGGTCAATGGAAGAGCCGAACTCCACGACCTCTCCGCCTCATGGTCAGTGCATGAGTACAACACAAGAAGGACTGCAGTCTCATGCTGAAGTGGTCTTATCCACTGGGTCAGCTCCATAGGCTACCCTTTCCTCTAGCCTGCCATGGTACAGGTCTCGACGCTAGTATATCTGAGCCATGGGCCAGTTCACCGTGCTCTGAGCCATGAATGCATTCATGCTATATCAACTCTGAGCCATGGGCCTATTCACCATGATCCGTACATATATATATATCTGAGTCTGCAATGGTAGATGCACTCGATTCCCTCTCTATTTAAGGCTAGGAGAAACCACACATATTCAACAATATGCGCTTCCAGGTTAACCCGCAGGAGAACCTATTTCACCATCACCAATTCCTGACGATCATGGATCTATGGCTAGGGAAAACTACATGATATGTTCCACTGTGATTAATTAGTATCTTTTATATGGATTGCAAGATTCAACCAAGTTGTATAACATGCAATAGTAACAAAAGTAAACAATATAAAACTCAACATTGTGCTTTTTCTACAATTCTCATAATATTGATCTATCACAAGGTTTCCACGTTACATGTTATCACTTGGATTCTAGCCAATCAATCTAGATCCATCACAAGGATCATCATATACCATGGGATCTCAATCCCTCATCATATAGTGCCACTACCTCTCAAGGCTTACATCATCATCATCATCATGGAATAGCAATCATATTGTACTTGTTACCATATAATCCTCATAGCCTTTTTCTCGGCTATGCATCACCTACATGGTTAGTACTATTCAATAATCATCATGAATAACTTAGAACTCATATTATCAACATAGGGTGACATTTATGATTAAGTGCTTTATCAATATAAAGTGACATTAACGATTATATACTTTCTTAATCATGCCTCACTTATGATCACATGCATAGGGTTCATCATTAAACAATCAACATTACATACTCATCATTTCCCTTAGCCTCATACGGATAATCATGATGATCAAGTTCATGTATATAGTCATGTTAGGTAAAAGAACTAGCGTTACCATAACCATTATCATTAAAACATAGCAAGGATCACCATCATGGTAAATGTGATATAAGATCAGCACCCCAGTTTCTATGACTGACGGAACCCTCACTAAAAGCATCCTCTACCCTCACCACAAGTGGTATCGGGCAGGGTACTCACCCTATTGCCCAGCTCATGTCGGTCACCTCATAACGACCAAACATGATGTGTGACACAACATTCCAGGGTGTGTTGTGCACATCATGTGTCGGGCGACACAGCGTCACTACCAAGTGCAACGGCAGCTAAGCATGCAACTCAGCAAGGATAGTATGATGCTTGATGGGGTGTCGGGCTGGTAGGGGCATCGAGCAACAACCTGCGTCGTGCAACGCCTGCCACAGAGCTACTAGCAACGCTCGTTACAAGGGCCACTTAGCAATGTCCACTCCAGGGGGTATCGTCCAAGGGTGCAACACAACTACCCTCAAAGGACATATCGTCCAACCATCTAACCCATGGCCTCACTACTACAGAAACAACCTTTGGTGTCGGTTGTTTAACCCCCTTTGGCGACGGTTGTTTAACCCCCTTTGGCGACGGTTTTCAAGTGATGCCTATGTGGGCGCCGCTAAAGGTCGAACTCTTCGACATCAGTTTTCTAACCAACACCTATATGATCTATAGCCGTCGGTTATATTTAATTGACCGATGTCTATAGGGTTCACGCCACAAAGAAGGGCACCACCTAGGACACTTTTTGCGTCGGTTAACAACTGAACAACCGACGCCATACTCCCAGACGACACGGCCATGTTTAATACTATAGGTGTCGGTTTTATACGAATAAGAGATGCCTTTTCCACCACGGCCATGCTCTCCTGCACGGTCGGGTTGTTTGTCATATTAGGCATCAATTTTTATCTAACAACCGACGTTGTAGGCCTTTGATGATGGTGTTTAATAAATAATTGACGCCTATACTTTAATTTTTTTTCTTATCAGTTTGCAAGCCTACTGTGGCTGGTCAGCAGGATGAGAACCTACAGTTCAATTTTTTGAACTGCAGGTTTACGACATCCATTGATATCAGCCTACAAACAGGCCACAAACCTGCAAAATCAACCAATATTTTTTCACACAATTAGATACATTCAAACATCAATTCAGTTCTCACATTCACACATGTAGAAACATTCAAATACACACAGAAACATTCAGACATGTATAAACATTGAGAAATATTCATTTACAAAATATCATTCAGCATCGCTATCAGCATCCCAATTATATCTTCCAATCGCCACTGCTTGTATGGCTTTTGCCCATTCTTCTCTTATTTAATTTGATGCTTCCATCGTATATGGAGCATGTACATTTTTTAAGCGTTTACCTATAGTGTGGTCAGTTTTAAACACCTGCAAAGAGAATGATGTATATATATAAGTAATAATATAAAAATAAGATTGATATATTTCATACTAACTAATGAGACTATATATAATACCTCATGTATGGTATTAATATCCAATGCGGCATGTCGGATAATCATCTGCATAATCGCATCACATAGTATGTGCATGCCCAGCTGTTGTCTTGTGTAGCGCACTATAAATTGAAACATACAAAATATTAAAAAATACAACTAAGCACAGTTCACATAAATAATATATACATTGAAGTCGGGAACTTACTTTTACGTTCTCCCAAATTATTGGCTAGTTCTTTCTCCTTGGGACATTTCCTCCAGCATTTTTGAATGCATCTAAACACCTACATGTTAATGTAACACAGTAAATTGCATAATTAAATAGTAATGTAATAACAGATGTTAACGGATATAAAAATGAAATATTTCTCACCAGAATAATGGCATTCTCAATATGTGTCCAATTTTAGTGTTCAATGTACTTCCCGCAGGATCTAGATAATAAACAGTGAACGTCCCGGGGACAATAACTGGTAACTCCCAATGTCTACCGCTAGAGGTAAAAAAGTTAAAAATTAATAACTCAAAATGCACAATAGAAATGGAATTTTCTTAAGTCCAAATTATAAATACAGTAAACTTACTTGACATTGAATGGAGCAATTATTATCGTCTTCTTTTGCTGACCGAAAACTGTAAAAGCATCTATACAGTATTGTTGAACACTATCAGGGTCTTTAGCTACCATACTAATCAATGATGGAATCAAAAATCCCAAATGATCAAATGCAAATTGTTTGCATTGATCTTTGACTAAGTAGCTGTAAAACATGTATTACGTATGCATTAATATATAAGAAACCAGATCACCGGATCTTACACAAGGTATATGGATGTATAAACAAGATCTCACCTTATCCATGTCTCTATCATTGATGTATTCAGCCAATCATACATAAACATCTCAATAATATCTTGTATAAATAAAGAGCTACCGTATGATTGACCTGCATAATCTGCTTCTAAAGAAATAATTATAGGGCAATGTATATTATGTGCCCGTAGCCAACATGCCATTCCCCTACAAGCAGGACCTAACGTGTATTTTAGGTCAGTTGGAACCCAACTTGGTAATGCAGGAAGTGGAGGTGGAGGCCTAGGTGCTCTGGGGGTCTTCTTTTTAACCTGTATATATAATTTCAGATAAGTTGACCTCATATATACACATTAACAATCTAAAGTAATGTAAATTTATATTACAATTTTAGTAGTGTAGACGACATCTGCTTTGGGCCACAATATCACCCCGCCTTATGCCTCACCAAGTGTATCAATATCTGGGTGGGCATATGGCAATGCAGCTTCCCTCCAATCGGGTAATACACATATCGGGCTCACACGAACGTAGCCCTACGGCATTGGAGTCCCATGAAATGTTGCCCTAGGAAGGGACTGGTAAGCATTCGCCTCTGCAACAACATAGTCTTGCATTCTTAAGCAGCATGGCTTCAATGCCTACAAATTTACGTAAATAATGCTATACATATATACATATCACCTTTCAAACATATCATCTTGAAAAGACTAGCTACAATATCATAAACAATACTTACAGTAGACGTGCTAGGCGATGGGTCTCCAGGATTACTCGTAGTCTGTGCATTAGGAGAAGAGTGGGTCGCCATAGGCTGATTGGAAGCCTGAGATGCCTGCCACCGTACTATTTCTTCCTTGACCTTCTCACCAACTATATCATTGACCTTCTTAGCAACTATATCCTTGACTCTCTTATTCTCCTATACATGGATAAAAGAAACATTAGCTTCTTATTATTGAATTCCCTTTTGCAGTAACATTCTAAAAAAAGAATAGGTTACCTCTTCTTGTGAAAGTCTCGCTCTGGGTTTGTGCTGGGATGGCCCAAAGAATGCTTTGATGCCCACACCAGTGCATGCACCCCTAACACATCCAGGATGCTCTGGGTTACCCAGAGCAATTGTCAATTCATCCCTTGTGCCCTGAGGGATGAATGTGCCTTGTTTCCTATGCTCGTGCAGCTCCCGCTAATCACCATCAATAGAAATTGGTAAGTTAACACCACAAATAATCAATATTCAAATGATTGCTCT
The DNA here is from genome assembly GCA_963693085.1 of Alisma plantago-aquatica. Taxonomy (NCBI): domain Eukaryota; kingdom Viridiplantae; phylum Streptophyta; class Magnoliopsida; order Alismatales; family Alismataceae; genus Alisma; species Alisma plantago-aquatica. The sequence continues at coordinate 1,490,112,867 of OY856409.1, forward strand.
AAGAGTTGTATTTTACCATTTTCGCAGCCGCCTCAGCAGTTAGGGGCTTCTTTATTTCACCCTTCTTGTTTTTCCTCCCAACTATCCAGATATCATGGCGAGGCATGGGTGTGACAGACTCCTGAGTAGCCGCACACTCCGCCTGTAGTCTTTGGCGAACGCTTGCATAGCCCTTTGGACCCATAGTGTGGTCATGCACATTCAGTGCACGCCTTCCTTTTTGCACGTCACTGAGGGCCTAGTTAGTATGCACATTAATGATTTGGTTAGTAGCACTAAATGTTAATCTTGAATAGGTGAATACAACATATATTAATTAAACTGGGAGTGATGCCTAATACCTTGAATTCTTCAGATTTTCTTGAAGCAACAAAATTGTCCCAATCTTCTTTGTCCAAGAAGTTCCACTGCTCAAGGGCTGACTTCTTCTTCTTATCACCATCTTTTATGTATTCTATATTCAGATTTGTCCTGTAGTTCCTAAGCATCTTTCCAGCGCGTTGCATCACGCTTTTACGATGCAGCTTCTCATCCAATGCAAATAGATTCTGTAAAATAGAATTCTTATTAACTAGTATCCAAAAATAGAATTGCAAATAATATAATTTGTAATCTACAAAATAGAATTGCAAATAATAATAACTCACGCATAAATCCTTTCATATCAAGTCTTTCTTCCTGTGAGGAACTTTATGACAATTATCATACTTAACACCACAATGGCTTCGAGTGACACGCCCAAGATAGTTTACAAAATTATTGCGGTTCACTCCAATTGCATTTCCTCCATTATCAAACTCCACAACCAATTTGGATCCACTACCACTCAGCGCTATTAACTTCTTCAACAGAGTGATGCCCCTTTTCTTGTTAAGTGTTTGGTGTTGTGCATCAAGTTGCTCCAGTGCTTCAGTGGGTACATGTGCATCATCAACCTAAAATTTGACAAAAATAAACCCATTGAATTAGGGCAATATAGAAATATGGGATATATGACATAACTAGAAGATAATGAATTTTATAGAAATACAGGATATGTTTTTAGAACTTACATTGGTATCTTTGCCATGCTCGTCATGGACAACATGCTCATCATGGACTTCATGCTCATCATGGACATCATGCTCATCATGGTCAACCATCTGAAAATGTCTTTAAAAAGGCAAACATTGAGCATTTGTATTAACTAGAAAAAGGCAAACATTTAGCATTTGTATTAACCAGAAAAAGGCAAGCATTTAGCATTTGTATTAACTAGCATTTGTAAAAAAATATAAACATACATGTCTCTAAAATTGTGATCTTTTATCAATTAACAATCCTTCATTGTGATCTCCGCGCACATATAAGTCATCATTAGCTTCAATATTTTGTGGAGTTGGCAACCCAACTGAGAATGGACTGGAGTCATCATACTTATCATAGTACTCTTCTTCATCTATAGGATCTTCAATGAACTGTCTTTTACCATGAAGAACAACCGACCATTTATCATTTGTAGGATCATCGATATAGAATATTTGTTTCTCCTGTGATGCCAATATGAATGGTTCACCCTTCTCGCCAATCTTTTCAAAATTCACCAAAGTGAAACCCAATTTATCCACTATAACTCCTTTGGTGTTATCAACCCAATTACATTTAAAGAGCGGAATTCTGAAATATATGTAGTCAAACTCCCATATGTCTTCAATGAAACCGTAATATGACATTTTAGCTTCACGTGGACTCTTATCCTTTGCACTTGCAAAATACATAGTCGACGCTTGAAGAGTGCCCCACTATTTTGGATGACACTCTTATCATCTTGGTGGTTTGTGTAATATGTGAACTCATTAATGTCAAACCCTTCATAAGACATAACATTCGGTTTTGGTTTAAAGGTGAGGCATTTGATAGTTTCTGTAATATCATATGGTGTTTGACATAGTTGATGTAAGACTTTATCTTCAAACCACTTAGTAAAATTCATATTATGCTCTCTAGCAAGACACATTGAACTTGCTCGAGGATGTTGTCTCTTGATGAAATTGGTATGTTCCTCGATATAAACACTCACTTCGTCCATGTTGTGTAAAATATACAAGTGAGCTTGTTCCAACTGCTCACGGCTGATTACTTTCACCCGTGATCTCAAAATTCCTTTGCCCTCCTCAATATTCTTGTCATTAACAGGAGTGTTATTACCACTCAAAAAGTCATTGCAAAAATCCATAACCTCTCTCGCCACATAACCTTCAATAATACTCCCTTCAGGCCGATAACGGTTTCGAACATCACCTTTAAAAATGCTCATGTATCGTTCAAAGGGATACATCCAATGCAAGAAAACTAGTCCCAACATTTTAACTTCCCTAGTCAAGTGGACAACAAGATGTACCATGATATCAAAGAACGAAGGAGGGAAATACATCTCAAGCTGACATAGGGTAACAACCACTTCTCTTTGCAAATTATTGAGAGTATCAGGGTCAATAACTTTGCTGCATACACTGTTGAAAAAGAAACAAAGTCTGGTGATTGCAAACCTTACATGCTTCGGCAATATAGATCGAATTGCCACGGGCAATATTTGTTGCATTAGAGTGTGACAATCATGAGATTTAAGACCTATCAACTTCATATCTTTCATTGATACCAATCTACAGATGTTGGATGAGTAACCATGTGGCACCTTAACATTTACCAAGCATTCACAAAAAGCTTTCTTCTCCTTTCTAGACAACGTGTAACAAGCGGGAGGTAAGTATGTTCTTTTATTACCCATTTCACGTAATCTTGTTAATTCTGACCTTATTCCCATTTCACGTAGGTCCAGTCTGGATTTTATCCCATCTTTAGTCTTACCTGGTATATTTTACAGAGTACCAATGATGCTATCACAGACATTTTTCTCAACGTGCATTACATCGATACAATGCCTGACTGTCAAAGAACTCCAATAAGGAAGATCCCAAAATATTGACTTCTTCTTGAATGAACAATTGTCACTCCGTGTGGCCATACTACATTGTGATTTCTTACCAAATTCATTGACAACGTCTTTTACTCTTTCATAAACAACATCCCCTGGTATAGGTTTAGGTGCACTCCGTTCATCATTCCATCCATTGAATGCTTTGCGCTTCCTACGATACAGATGGAATTTTGAAAGAAACCTTCGATGACCAAGATATACAGTCTTGCCGCCATGTTTTAGTCTTATTGAACACCTAATCTCACTAGTAAGTGTATAATGTGTATTGGGTTTTCAAGAAAATTTCGGCAGCATTTCCCCACTGTTCTCTAAGTACATATGTACTTAGAGAACAAACGGGGAAATGCTACTGAAATTTTCTCGAAAACCCAATACACATTATACACTTACATCCTAAGTGAGATTAGGTGTTCAAGAACAATCCCAAACCGGGGACTATCCAAGATTTACTCCTAATGAGTAAATCTTGGACGGGTTTCTAGGCCAACAAACACATGTGATGTCATTCTTATATATAATAAATGTGTACCACCTATCCCATCCTTGAACACCTAATCTCACTAGTAAGTGTATAATGTGTATTGGGTTTTCAATCGGCAGTATTTCCCCACTGTTATCTAAGTACATATGTACTTAGAGAACAAATGGGGAAATGCTACTGAAATTTTCTCGAAAACCCAATACACATTATACACTTACATCCTAAGTGAGATTAGGTGTTCAAGAACAGTCCCAAATCAGGGACTATCCAAGAATTACACCTAATGAGTAAATCTTGGACGGGTTTCTAGGCCAACAAACACATGTGATGTCATTCTTATATATAATAAATGTGTACCACCTATCCCATCCTTGAACACCTAATCTCACTAGTAAGTGTATAATGTGTATTGGGTTTTCAAGAAAATTTCTGCAGCATTTCCCCGTTGTTCTCTAAGTACATATGTACTTAGAGAACAAACGACTAAATGCTACTGAAATTTTCTCAAAAACCCAATACACATTATACACTTACATCCTAAGTGAGATTAGGTGTTCAAGAACAGTCCCAAACCGGGGACTGTCCAAGATTTACTCCTAATGAGTAAATCTTGGATGGGTTTCTAGGCCAACAAACAATATAATATATATGTACATGTTAGGGTTTCATCACAATTAATGTTAGGGTTTCATCACAATTGATGTTAGTGTTTCATCAATGTTAGGTTTAATCAAATCAAATTAGGATGCTAGAATTGACAAGTTTAAATCTTATTTAAACATGCATCAAAATTTACTAAATTAAGTCAAACATTAGGATTAGAAGCACAAATATATGCAAGAAAAAAATTTGTTCATATCCTAGGATTTACATAAAGCATTACATAAAAATTTGTTCATATCCTTACCAAAAGCAAGCACGGTCGTGGCTGTGTTGGCCTACCACGGCCGTACTGGACATCACGGCCGTGGTAGGCCAACACAGCCATGGTCGTGCTTGCATGTTGGTAAATAGATAGGGAGAAGGAAGCAAAGAGGTAGTGCTACCTGGAGCTAGCGTGGAAAGCACGGCGGCGAGCGGCGGCAGCAGTGGCGGCGAGCAGGCGAAGAAGAAGAGGGGCAGGCGGCAGGCAGAAGCAACTGACGGCCGGAGAAGCAGCAGGCGGCATCCGGAGAAGCAGTAAGAGAAGAAGCAGCAGCGGCGGGCAGTGGCGCCGGCGAGCAGAAGAGCACCAGAGCAGCGGCGGCGAGCAGCAGCAATCGACGACGGGCGATTTTGGGAGAACAACGGCGAGCAGCAGCACAGAAGAGAAGTCGCGATGAAACAAGAAGAAAGGGGGAAGAGCCGGGTGTGATCAGGTCTATTAAGTTGGTCAACGGCGTCGGTTATCTACAAAACCGACGCCTATTATGCTTTAGCATCGGTTAATAGTAAAACACCGACGCCCAACTAGACAACCTTTACTCTAAATTATTTGGCGGGAACCATTATTAGCGTCGGTTATCGAAGGATAACAGACACTGAAAGTAGGACTTTTCGCACAAATTTTCATTTTCAATAGGCGTCAGTGAATAGTTAAAAAACCGACATTGTAGGTGACCTAAAATGTTTTCGCTCAAAAATTGGATTTCGCGGGCGATTTTAGGCGTCAGTCTGTTATAACCAGCCGACACTCAATACAAAGTGGTACTCGTGTCTGGCTGGTCTTCGAATATAGACGTCAGTTTGCATAAATAACCGACATTTAATATTATAGGCGTCGGTTTTCCTTAATAATCAACGCCCAGAAAAGTGACACTGAATGCTATTTCTGTAGTAGTGCCTATCAGCTGACACAGGGCAGAGTGTCAACGTGACGTCCGTCATAGGAACCATGGATATCACCCGTCACAACTACCCCAGATTGACGTCCAAGGTTTAGGGTCAAGAGGGTTGTCGGGTAGCACCTCCCCAAGCTCATAACGACTAAGGTATCACTTACAAGGTCATCCTCCATCTGAAAAATAAGGACACCCAAAACCCTAGGATGATGGCTCACCCAATCAACTAAGAAAGAGGGGTCTTTCACATCAACTAACACCAAATGTGCCACAAGGAAAAACCCTAGAAAGAGTCACCACCATAACCAAGATCACCCTTCTAGTCCATGGTGAGAGGAGAGTATTGCTCAAACAACTAGAACACAGGCTCACCTGAATCGTCTAGGAGAAAAAGGAGTATTGATCAGGATACTAGGAGCTCAAGCTCACTCCTCTAGACCAAGGGGAGAAAGGAGTATCGCTCACCAAGAAATCCTAGATCATAGGTTCGGCCAACAAGGAGAAACTAAACAAGAACTAAACTACTAACACGCACAGCCGATCATGGACATATGAACATAGGAGAACATGGAAAGAGAGTAGTGTAGTTAGGGTTAGAAGTTATCTAACTCGCCTTAAGCAAGCTCCAGGCTCCTAGCTCCAAGCACCACCAAGTAAGGAAGAAGGAGTCTCCAAGGATCTTGGCCACCAAACTTGCTCCTCCAAGGGGTATCGGCCACCAACTTGCAAAGGAGAAGGGGTGTCGTGCACCAAGGTGGAGAAGGAACTAAGGATCCAAAGGGACTCCTAGCAAAGGAAAGGAACCACCTATATAGAGGGAAAGGGAGGAGAAAATAAGGTAGATCCAAGCAAGGTTTCGCCTACCTAGGGACACTTGTCCTAGTGCACGAGCCACCACTCTAGCAAGCTCTATACACATTTCCAAGGTCATTGCCATATGCAAGAATCATGCACCAAGTGTCCACTAGTGGTGACACAAACAAGGTCAAAGCTAGGTCAAAGATCATGGGTGATACACTAGGGAGACACACCTCCATCATGGGTGACACAGGTGGGCGATACACCCCTAGGGCGACACAAACCCTGGGCATCACAAGCTCAGGCCGATACAAACACCTCTTGCCTGACACATGGCACAAAGAAGCTAAGGCAACACTCAACAAGGCCCAACTAGCTCAACTAGGCCCAAAAGAACTCAAGAAACGAGCCCAAACCTTCCTCTCTACTCTAGAGGAAGCAAGGAGAGAGAGGAACACCTCACAAGGTGGAAAACTTGCCCACGAACCCTGGACTTGGGTTATTTGCAAGTAGCCCCTCCAACCCTCAACAAAGCACAACCAAACCCTAATCACCACCAAAGGTGATTAGCAAGAACCAAAGCAACAAGGTTAAGCAAAGCAGACAGGGTAAACCGTAAACGAAGGTCAGGGTCCTTACAAGCTAACCCCCTTCAAGGGATTTCATCCCCAAAATCCAAAGAGAAAAGCGAGGGATACTTCCTCCTCATCTCTTCCTCAAGCTCCCACGTGGCTTCCTCAACGCCACGGTGATGCCAAAGAACCTTTACCAGAACCAGGTCCTTCCTTTTCAACTTCTTAACTCTTCTGTCAAGGATCGCCACAGGACCTTCCTCGTAGGTCATATCTTCATTAAGCTCAACCTCTACTGGTTGTATCACTGTTCCTGAATCTGGATGGCTTTTCTTTAGCATACTGGCATGGAACACTGGATGTAACCTATGCAATTCTAGAGGAAACTGTATCTCATAGGCTACCTTACCAACTTGTGCTGTGACTGGGTAAGGCCCCATATACCTAGGTGCCAACTTACCCTTCCGACCAAACCTTAGCACACCTTTCCATGGCAAGACTTTAAGATACACTTTGTCTCCCACATGGAACTCTAAAGGTCTTCGGTGATTGTCTGCATAAGACTTCTTCCTGTCCTGTGCCACTTTCAACTGTTGTTGTATCACCTTGATCTTTTCTGTCATCTGCTGCACTAATTCAGGACCCAACAAACGATGCTCACCAGACTCATACCAACACAAAGGAGATCTACACTTCCTCCCATAAAAAGCCTCATAAGGAGCCATGTCAATGCTCTGCTGATAACTGTTGTTGTAAGCAAACTCTATCAAACTGAGATGTACATCCCAACTGCCTAGAAACTGCAAAACACAAGCTCGAAGGAAATCCTACAGAATCTAAATAGTCCTCTTAGACTGTCCATCTGTCTTCGGGTGGAAAGAAGTATTGAATCTCAACTGTGTTCCCAACGCCTTGTGCAACTGTTCCTAGAAACGACTCGTGAACTGAGGACCTCTGTCAGATACTATTGTTGCTGGTACTCCATGTAAACGTACTATCTCGTCCACATATACTCGAGTGAGTTTCTCCGCGGTATACGTCATCTTTACCGGTAGGAAGTGGGAAGACTTTGTCAATCTGTCCACTATCACCCAAATGAAATCATGATTCCTAGTTGTCTTGGGTAGACCAACTACAAAATCCATGGTTATATGATCCCATTTCCACTACAGTATCGGCAAGGGTTGCAACGTACCTGCCAACTTTTGATGTTCAGCCTTGACTTGTTGACATACCGCACACCTTGCCACGAACTCCGCTACATCTTTCTTCAAACCGGGCCACCAATATAAGTCCTTCATACTATGATACATCTTGTTGACACCTAGATGCATAGCATACATCGATGTGTGTGCTTCCTCAAGCACTAACTTCCTCAGCTCATCAACATCAGGAACCACCATCCTATTATGATAGCAAACTAGCCTGTCTTCAGACTCATGAAACCCATCACACTTTTCGCTGCCAAACTCTGATTTGATCAACTGTACTGCATCATCTGTCTATTGGGCATCTTTGATCTACTGTCTCAATGTAGGCTTGACTTACATCTGTGCTAAAATTCTAGCTAACCAGGAAACCTCCATCTTCACATTCATCTGCCACAAGAAAACAAACATATCCCACCTATGGCATACCCGAGAACTCAACCGTGCCTTCTTTGAAGAAAGAGAAGAAGACTTTCGGCTAAGCGCATCAGCTACCACATTCGCCTTACCAGGATGATACTCAATAGTGCAGTCGTAATCATTGATCAACTCCATCCATCGCCATTGTCACATGTTCAACTCGTGTTGCATAAAGATGTACTTCAGATTCTTATGATCTGTAAAGATCTGACACACTTCCCCATAAAGACAGTGTCTCCAAATCATTAACGCATGAACTACTGTTGCCAGCTCCAAGTCAGGAGTTGGATAATTCTCCTCATGTTTCTTAAGTTGTCGCGAATCAAAAGAAACCACATGATCATCCTGCATCAGCACACAACCTAAATCTTTCTTGGAAGCATCACAGAAAACAACATAGCCCTTCCCAGGCTCTGGCAGGATTAACACTGGAGCACTGGTTAGCTTCTACTTCAAACTGTAGAAAGCTTGCTGACATCGATCATCCCAGACAAAAGGCACATCCTTTCTTGTCAACTTTGTCATCGGCAGCGCAATTTTACTTAAGTCCTTGATAAACCTCTGATAGTATCCTGCTAATCCCAAAAAATTGTGAACTTTTGTCGGCGTCTTCGGTTGTTCCCATTCTGCAACAGATTCCATCTTCATTGGGTCTACTTTGACTCCTTCAACAGATATCACATGACCCAAGAAAGTCACTTCTTCCAACTAGAACTCACACTTACTGAACTTGGCATACAACTGATGTTGATGAAGAAGAGTCAACGCTTGACGAAGATGTTGCTCATGCTCTTGCCTGTCCCGACTATAGATCAAGATGTCATCTATGAAGACTACCACAAACTGATCTAAGAACGGATGGAACACTCTGTTCATCAGGTCCATGAAAGCAGCAGGTGCATTGGTTAGCCCAAACGGCATAACCACGTACTCAAAATGATCATACCTCATCCTAAAGGCTGACTTTGGTATGTCATCCGCCTTAATCCTTAACTGATGATATCCGGACCGTAGATCGATCTTCGAAAACATTGTAGCACCAGGCAACTGATCGAACAGATCATCTATCCTCAGCAATGGGTACTTGTTCTTGATCGTGACTTTGTTCAACTGCCGGTAATCTATACACAACCTCATCGAACCATCCTTCTTCTTGACGAACAACACGGGAGCACCCCAAGGTGACGTACTCGGTTGGATGAAACCTTTGTCCAGCAACTCTTGCAACTGCTTCTTAAGCTATGCCATCTCTACTGGAGCCATCCTATACGGTGTCTGTGCAACTGGTTGTGTTCCTGGCACTAGATTGATCTCGAAATCAATCTCTCGGGGCGATAGAACACCAGGGAACTCATCAGGAAACATATCTGTGAACTCTCAGACAACTGCAACCTCTTCGAGACTAGGACCTTTTGCCTTGGTAGCTACTACAGTATCCACCACATGAGCTAAGAACGCCTCACATCCCTGTCGTAATAACTTATCTGCCACCATAGATGATACTAGACACGTTGGAAGAATCTTCATATCTCCCTGGAAGATCCACTTCTCTCCGGCATCATCAAACACCGCCTGCTTGGAACCACAGTCCAAAACCACCTTAAACTTCTCTAAGGTATCCATCCCAAGGATAACATCAAAACCATGCAGATCAAGTGGTATAAGATCCACTCAAATGTGGTGTCCCGAGAAAGACAAGACACAAGATGGACACTCTTCTTGAAGCAACGAAGAACCATCAAGAGGGGTTTCTAACAACAAACTATCCTTCTTATGACTAATAGGTAAACGACAATTTTCAAGCATACTATAGGCGATAAAAGAGTGTGTAGCACCCGGATCAACCAGAACAGATATAAAGCAAGAAGAAGACATATCAGAATGAAATAACTCCATCTGACCTGTCACCACTCGCGGGTTGACTATCGCCTCTGGCTGACTCATAGCATAGAATCGAGTCGTTGCTTGCTGTCCACGACCCCTGCTCCCTTGAGAAGACGATCTTGCTTGAGACGCTTGACCACGCCCTTGCCCTCTGCTACCACTGGGCTGCTGTCTATCTGATCCTTGCTGATTCTGTCTCGGCAGCTGCGTCACTTCAACATCTCTACTTGGGCAATTTGACTTGAAATGCCCTGTCTGGCCGCAGATATAGCATGTCTTAACTTCAAACTGTGGCCTGGATGACCCTGTCACTTCCACTGAAGTTGTACTATATGCCTTCGACGGTGAAGAAACATAACTTCTTCCCTTACTTAGAGACCACTGAGACGGTCCACTAGAACCTCTTATTGCTGACGGTGCTGTAAACCTAGGCCTCTTGAAGCCACCAAACCTCTACCCCTGGAACTCAGCAGGTCTCTTCTTAGCCATAAACTCTCTCTTCTCCCTTACTGATCGTTCGATCCTTCGAATGAATTCCACAAACATAGCAAACCACTCTCGGTTCTCCAACACAGATACATGTGTTGACAACTCAGAACTCAGACCCTTCTCAAAACGTCTGATCCGCTCCTCATCTGTCACTGCCATGTGAGGACAGAACCTCAATAGAACCATGAACTTGTCCTCGTACTCGATGATGTTCATAGTTCCTTGGCATAGGTTCTCAAACTGACTGATCTTCTCATCCATATACGTCTTTGGGAAGTATTTGCTGACGAACTTGCGCTGGAACACTTCCCAACAGATCTCCTCACTAGGCTGCTTCTCTTCCTCGATGGTCCACCAGTGACCAGCACTACCCTTCAGAAGGTAGACACCGTGCTTTACTTTGTCTTCTTCGGGGATGTCGAGGATCTGGAAAGCCTTCTCAAGACATGTCAGCCACAGATCTGCATCCGCTGGATCAGCCGTACCAGCATAATCCGAAGCTCCGACTCGGCGAAGCCGCTCGAAGGTCTTCCCAATACCCGATGTTTCACCATGGGGAGCCTGTGTTCTCGGAGGAGGCATTGTCAATTGCTCAACCATGAGATTCATTATAGAAATCATCTGCCTCATAAGCTGTTGGTAGGCATGATGCTCAAGAATGGTTGGGTTAGGTTGGGGGACCTCAGGCACCCGATCTTCATGTGCCGGTCTGATAGCTCCATCAACTGATGCAGCATCACTATGCTCAGGAGCATGTTCTTCATGGTTTTCAGACATCTCCACTGAAGGCAGAAGATGTTTGTAAGAAAACCTAGAAAACACATAAGAACAGACTCAACCTAGTCTTAAATCCCTATAGACTCAACGAACCTAGAGCTCTGATACCAAAAACTATGGCAACACATCCCACTATCACACAGACAACAAGGTGTTACGTGAAAACATGCGGAAATCACCATAACCACAGATTATCAAAAACACGAGTTACTTAAAATCGATTGCAGAAAGCTGATAAACTACAGAACTATTACATTCCAGTCCACATCCTGCAAGAAACAGGTTATATATATACAAGCCTTGATACATGTTCACAGCTTAGAGCAACAGCTGTCGGAACATGTTTCACCATCACCAATTCCTGACGATGATGGATCTATGGCCAGGGAAAACTACATGATATGTTCCACTGCGATTAATTAGTATCTTTTATATGGATTGCAAGATTCAACCAAGTTGTATAACATGCAATAGTAACAAAAGTAAACAATATAAAACTCAACATTGTGCTTTTACTACAATTCTCATCATACTGATCTATCACAAGGTTTCCACGTTACATGTTATCACTTGGCTTCTTTCCAATCAATCTAGATCCATCACAAGGATCATCATATACCATGGGATCTCAATCCCTCATCATATAGTGCCACTGCCTCTCAAGGCTTACATCATCATCATCATCATGGAATAGCAATCATATTGTACCTATTACCATATATTCCTCACATCCTTTTTCTCAGCTATTTATCACCTGCATGGTTAGTACTATTCAATAATCATCATGAATAACTTAGAACACATATTATCAACACAGGGTGACATTTATGATTAAGTGCTTTATCAATATAAAGTGACATTAACGATTATATACTTTCTTAATCATGCCTCACTTATGATCACATGCATAGGGTTCATCATTAAGCAATCAACATTACATACTCATCATTTCCCTTAGCCTCATACGGATAATCATGATGATCAAGTTCATGTATATATTCATGTTAGGTAAAAGAACTAGCATTACCATAACCATTATCATTTAAACATAGCAAGGATCACCATCATGGTAAATGTGATATAAGATCATCACCCCGGTTTCTATGACTGACGGAACCCTCACTAAAAGAATCCTCTACCCTCACCACAAGTGGTATCGGTCAGGGTACTCACCCTATTTCCCAGCTCATGTCAGTCACCTCATAACGGCCAAACGTAATGCGCGATGCAGCGTTCCAGGGTGTGTCGTGCACATCATGTGTCGGGTGACACGGCGTCACCACCAAGTGCAATGGTAGCTAAGCATGCAACTCAACAAGGATATTATGATGCTTGATGGGGTTTCGGGCTAGTAGGGGCATCGAGCAACAACCTGCGTCGTGCAACGCCTACCACAGAGCTACTAGCAACTCTCCTTACAAGGGCCATTTAGCAACGTCCACTCCAAGGGGTATCGTCCAAGGGTGAAACACAACTACCCTCAAAGGACATATCGTCCATCCATCTAACCCATGGCCTATTGGCCAACACAGGGCAGAGTGTCAACGTGACGCCCATCATAGGAACCATGGATATCGCCCGTCACAACTACCCCAGCATGACGTCCAAGGTTTAGGGTCAAGAGGGTTGTCGGCCAGCACCTCCCCAAGCTCCTAACGACCAAGGTATCACTTACAAGGTCATCGTCCATCTCAAACATAAGGACACCCGAAACCCTAGGAAGATGGCTCACCTCAATCAACTAAGAAAGAGGGGTCTTGCACATCAACTAACACCAAACCTGCCACAAGGAAAAACCCTTGAAAGAGTCACCACCATAACCAAGCTCACCCTTCTAGTCCATGGTGAGAGGAGAGTATTGCTCAAACAACTAGAACACAAGCTCACCTCAATCGTCTCGGATAAAGAGGAGTATTTCTCATGATACTAGGAGCTCAAGCTCACTCCTCTAGACCAAGGGGAGAAAGGAATATTGCTCACCAAGAAACCCTAGATCATAGGTTCGTCCAACAAGGAGAAACTAAACAAGAACTAAATTGCTAACACGCATAGCCGATCATGGACATATCAACATAGGAGAACATGGAAAGAGAGTAGTGTAGTTAGGGTTAGAAGTTATGTAACCCACCTCAAGCAAGCTCCAGGCTCCTAGCTCCAAGCACCACCAAGCAAGGTAGAAGGAGACTCCAAGGATCTCAGCCACCAAACTTGCTCCTCCAAGGGGTATCGGCCACCAACTTGCAAAGGAGAAGGTGTGTCGTGCACCAAGGTGGAGAAGGAACTAAGGATCCAAGGGACTCCTAGCAAAGGAAAAGAACCACCTATATAGAGGGAAAGGGAGGAGAAAAAAAGGTAGATCCAAGCAAGGTGTCTCCTATCTAGGGACACTTGTCCTAGTGCATGAGCCACCACTCTAGCAAGCTCTATACACATGTCCAAGGTCATTGCCATATGCAAGCATCATGCACCAAGTGTCCACTAGTGGTGACACAAACAAGGTCAAAACTAGGTCAAAGATCATGGGCAATACACTAGGGTGACACACCTCCATCATGGGCGACCCAGGTGGGCGATACACCCCTAGGGCGACACAAACCCTGGGCATCACAAGCTCAGGCCGATACAAACACCTCTTGCCCGACACATGGCACAAAGAAGCTAAGGCAACACTCAACAAGGCCCAACTAGCTCAACCAGGCCCAAAAGAACTCATGGCAAGGTCTGCAGGATTGCGGGGAAGTGGAGACCATCCCTCCTTGACCCACGATGTGCAGAAGCATGGGCCATATGTGAAGGCCTCAAAAGAGCAAAAGAGATGGACATCAGCACATTAATTGTTGAAACTAATGTGGCGGCAGTGGTAGATCTAATCAAGTCTTCATCGAGGCACAAGGATTTGCTGGGAACCATCCTAAAAAACATTTTTCTTTTAGTTCTTATTTTCCTAGTATCTCTTTCTATTTTTGTAAGAGACAAGCTAATGGCTTAGCACACCATCTAGCTCGGAGGGCTATCTCGAGTAGAGAACAGTTCAGTTCCACCTCTTCTTTCCCAGTGTATGTTATCAGCCATGCTGAGAAGGACTTGTTTGATTAATGAAAAGTGGCACTGCTTTACCTAAAAAAAACTCCATTTTCATGAAATTTTAGGGAAACTTTTTATTTGACATTATCCCTTTCTTGATAGAAAATTAGATTCAAAACAAATGGTTATTAACCCCAAACTAGCCTTTTTACCAAACTTTAAATAAGTACATCTTTACTTTCATAGATCACAAGACATCTTGGAATGTTCTGATTTTTCTCCTATAGTGTCATATTTGAATTATATTTCATTTAAAAATTGTATTAGATAATTTCCATGGACACAAAAAAACCCATCTTTGTATTGTATTTGGTAATTGTCATGGACACAAAAAAATCCATCTTTCTATTTTGTTTCACAAGAACTATATGTAAACTTTTGATTAAGTAAATATATCTCTTTCTCTCTCCCTCTATTTAGCCTTTTTCTCTCAAAATTGAAGGAAAAGTCTATAATGAGTTTATCTAATTGTGGCGACTGAATTGCCAAAATGAGATCAACGAATGCGGAAGCAATTAACAAGCAGCGGAAGTATTAAAAATCACTAAAAATTAAAACTTTTTGGAAAGAGATCTTAAAACAATAAAACTCTTTCATAAAGCAACAAGATAAGTTGTTTACAAAATGATTCATCATTAAATCTCCGCAAAATCACATCTCGAGTGATTACCACATCAATAGCTCTATTATCTGTACAAAGCAAGATACAAAAATCTTGAGGCATTAAGCCAACATCTCAGATCTACTTTAAACATCTACTGACTCCTAGGACCTGAGAGTACATAGAGGACACATAGGACATACTATCTACAAGACTGGACAGACAGTGTCTCCACCTGAGAATCACTGATGTCCCTGATATTGCTGTTGTTGTTGTTGTTGCTCACCCTCAGATGGGTTCCTCCATCCTCTTCGTCCACCTAAAAAGTCGAATCCCACGGGGGTGAGCCAATTTAAATAATTATCCCAGCGAGAGTTATAACTCTCCTCCAGAATCTTTGTTATTGCAATAAAGGAATAACAATAAGCAGTATAACTATAAACATTCAACATCAGGTTTAATGTTAAGTAACGCAACATTCTCTTAAGCAATCATTTCAATTATAACTTAATTGAATATCAAAGCATATCTCAATAAGGAATATGAAGGACATGTATACTAGTTATTTAACTAGAACTGTGACGTCCCCAGATTTTCTAAAACTTAATCTAATGTGTGACATCCAAATCGAAACCCTCACCTCAGCGAGAATCCTAATTTAAACATCCCACATGAGGCTAAGAAGAAGAAAATCAAGGGAGTCAGAAGGAAACAATCAGTAGCACACATACATGAACAATAATAAAACCATACACACATGTTCACCATTCAACATATAATTACAACATGAATTGTTACAACATTTGATATTACACATTGAAAGGTAAACTTAAACATATACATGTACTACATCTAAACTACATGATCTTAAGACAACAGGTCCACCTGTACATCAGCTCGCCACACAACTCTCACTATCTTAAATCTTCAAGATCATAACCACAACCTAAACAAAAGATTACATGTGGTACACGTCAGCACAATATTCAAGAATATTGTACTGAGTACGCCTACGTGTCTTTTATATACCTCTAATCATATCTTGGCAATAAGATAAAACTAATACTTGGCAGTAATAGAAGAATATAAGAAAAGTGTATACTTGCACAAAGATATTCATCAACAAAACAGAACACACATTTTAAGCACATTTTCCATTATATATCCATGCATTTGCCACCTGAGGGAATAATGCATCATCTCTGCTACCAAAGAGAATGAGATGTAAGGCCTTATGATCCACTACCAAAGAGTTATATCATTGTACAATGTGATCTGCTACCAAAGAGAATGATCACTTTCAAGCACTATGCTACCAAAGAGAATTAGTGCTTTCATATAATGGAACAAATATATTATGTTTGATGTGTTCATAACAATAAGTATGAAAAGCTCAAACAACATAGTATATAAGAACAATCATTTCAATCAATACAATATGCCAAGTCTTTACTACTATATAACACAAGAATATTGTATAATAACCCAAGCAAGAGGTAATGGCGTACCGTGATCAAGAGAAACCTAATCATCATATCCTCATGTCATCTATATCCTTGGTCAACCCTGATTAAGACAAAATTACATATCACCATCAGGTTCTCATCTTATTATATCTCATCTTAACCCTAATTATGTCCATTAGGGTTTAGCTTAATTCATTAGGATGTGTACATCATTACTTGTATTCTTGTCTTAGAATTATCATACTGATGTCATATTCCGGGTTATGATTCATTATATGAATATTATCTTCCATAGCATTTTTGTGCACAAATTAACCCTAGGTTACATCATTAACCGAGATAAGGGTTTTATAACATGCATTAAGATCCATCTTCATATAACATAGATTATGTTCATCATGATGATTTCATACTTAAAACTGAGGTTCCATATACTGATATGAGATTACTTTGTACATTTCATCATTTATTGATCATTAATGTATTTAATACATTTTATTTAGGATTATTAGCCCTAATTAGACATATTAAGCAAATTACATGATTTCGTACTTCATCATGACCATAACTGACATCATATGCATTATAAACATGAAATATGATTTACATGTATTTTCTCATAATTTTAGGGAATCGTTTGATATTTATTATCCATCATATGAGCATTACACAACTAACAAGATATCACTGATATTAGTGCAACAAAAGACTAATATTATTATTCCATCTTGTGCTAAGCATTTTTCTGAGAATTTCGGTACCTTGTTTGTATTTTTCTGACGAACATGCTAATTACTATGATTTAATGAAGATCTGAGAATTTGCTAAATATTTACCTTCTGCGGCCAATCCGATACCTCCACGTGGCTACCAAGGGGTGCTTCCTTCTTTGGCCAGTGACCCGATTCATTTAGTTGAGTGGGAGTCGGACCCGGTCCACTCCCTTTGTTGCGTGCTTATCAATAGAGTCCCCTAGCGGGACTTCTGTTTCTCTCTGCTCGTCAGTTCCTCCATCCACCTGCGATCGTCGGCGCTTGACTAGAGCTCAAGCGAGAGATCAGTCATCTCCTCCTCCCGTGCATTAGTCTCATCCAAGACAAGTGGTCCTTCTCCGCAATGCAGGATCATAGAGCTGCAACTTTGGCTCCTCCTCGTGGTCTGGGAGCCCAACGCTCTGTTCTCTCGTTCTCGCACGACGGGGAGTCTGCGTTCTCCTCTCCTTCATCCAGTGAGCATCGTTGTTCTTGGACCTCCGGTGACCAAGCAAGTGACACCGCCCTGCTCCTTTGGTATTGCTGCAGATCTCCAGCACGCAGACATTTTTCGAGCGCCTCCCGGCACCAGCCGCCGCCTCCGCACAGCTGATCCCCAGCCTGCACGACATCTGCGTGAGGTCTACAAAGCCGCCGCCGCTGGCTCTGCTCCACGCGGCTAGCCTTTTAGGTGGATGGCAACTGAACGGTCGTCATTGTGGTTGTGATAACCCCGTTGCTGGTTAGCATCGTCGAGAGGTTCACCTACTGAGAGTGCCTTGACCCGGCCTCCATGTTGTGTGGCTCCCTTGTGCCAGTGCTGCTACTGGGTTGGGGTTTGACACCAGACCTGCCTCTCTCTCTCCCTGCTCTCACGTCGAGTCCACACCACTGCCCAAGCCGCCACCGCCTAGCTTGCTGGTTCGCCGCTCCTCACACCGGTCTGCGTTCTCTCCTATATGCGTGAGGTCGCCAGCACCAGCCGCTGCTATAGAGCTTCAACTCCATGGATGCCCCATCTCCAAACGCTACCACGATGGTGGATTTGGGGGTTGCGCTCCTCCAACCCATCCTATCTGTGCTAAGGGGAGATGAGAAGGAGGTTGGCTCCCACAGGTCTATAATGAGCGGGGGAGGAAGTGTGGGGGAAGGGAAGTGTAACTTCCTCGTTCCTCACCCTCTATCATGAAGTGAGCAGTTGTAGGGAGGCCACGATCAAGTCGAAGCCAACTGCTGGGTTCCCGCATACCCATGACCCACGATGCACTATCTTGGTAGTGTGGGAGCTTGATGTACCAGAATGAAGGGTTCCCACTAGGTCGATCCACGACACAAACCAGTGGAGCGTGTGGTCGGGGCTTATATCAAACTTAGAGCTAAGCACAATTAAAACATGTTTCTTTCATGCCTAAATATATGTATATTAATATATCATTTGCATACCTCAAAATCTTCTTCTAGGAACATAGAAGTACTATGAAACTTTATCCATAGATTCATCGCTATCCAACTTATGTCTAATCCAAGGTGGTTCATAATTAGGGTCATTAATCATAATACTAACATCAAACATATATACATCATCATCATCGTCACTTTACATATTGACACATGTTCATTATTCTAATATCCAACTCATGATTCAAATATCCAATTAGGTATTTAAGAACATCAAAAGTTCACTCCATCACATCCTACACATCTTAAAAGAAATTTCGTCCTCGAAATTAAGCCAAAATCCACTTTGTCACATCATATACATCTTAAAAGAACTTTCGTCCTCGAAA
Organism: Alisma plantago-aquatica; assembly: GCA_963693085.1. NCBI lineage: Eukaryota > Viridiplantae > Streptophyta > Magnoliopsida > Alismatales > Alismataceae > Alisma > Alisma plantago-aquatica. The sequence continues at coordinate 1,490,131,983 of OY856409.1, forward strand.
GTAAGACTTACATTATTTTACACAGAACCAAAGACATTCATTCATATTTTAGAATTTACATCCTCATATTTACCCTTGCATTAGGGTTTCCACATCATATTACCATGTTCTAAATGATTTAACTAAAGTTAACCCACTTTATATCAAGGCGCCATCAACATTTTATTTAGCTCATTGTTAGAACATATTCATCATTGACATATGCCTTTTAGGAGGGAGTTAACTATAAGTAACTCTCTTTATCCGTCTATATCATATCAAGGTGTCATAATCATTCTGTTGTGCTAGATGTTCAAACTACATTTTTCGTCTTTATTAAGCACTAAGATTAACACCTCATGTAACATGCTTCATTCATGTGATCTTATTTCATTGTTCATAATAAACTGTAACCTTTATTGGTGATTTCATCACAAGATTAACCAATAGTTTCGCATTATCATCATTATTTATGTATATGGCTAACCATTTACGTATCGATATGTATTTAACCATCTCTAGGTTTATAGCATATCATATTTATATATCACATCTTGAGATTAGATCACATGCTTACATATATTATATCATGGTTGTGCTAACAAACTTATACAAGTGGCTCGTGAAACATGTATCAAAACTTTATGTAGTCCCAACTGAGGTTCCCCTGAACCATATCATGAGGGTAGTGTCATGCTCAGTCTCTCTGAGCTAACTCAACTCTATGAGTATCTCATATGCACATACTTTATCTTTCTTCTCTTAGTCTAGGGTTCTCGGATTACCTCGTTGGCACTAGTGTTAGCTTTATAAGCTCCAGCCACATAAGCACAAACAAAACCATTCTATGACATACTCTTATCATGAAAATATATATATATATATATATATATATATATATAAATATATATATATATATATATATATATCAACTCTCTCTTCCTCTTATATACACACCACTAGATTCCTATATGGGAAACCACCAACCCGAGCATGAGGCTGTACAAAACTAACATAGCTACCTCCTCCAGGGTCTTGGGCTCTCTCCCTCACCCAGATGGCAGGTTCTCATATTCGTGTTTGCACATACACACATAACAAGCATCTCTTTGTCTCTAGGGTTTGGTCTTCCCAAGGACATCTAGGGTTCAACAAGACTATAGGAATCATACATAAAGCAACTCATCTCAATCACTCAGGAGTAGTCTAGTTTAGGACATATCATATCACATATCTCATATTTCTCATATCGTGGAGTCTAGGTTCTCTGACCTACTCCGTGTGGGTCTTGCTCTCTCTTGAGCTAACCCCAAAACTGGTCCTAACACTAGAGGTCCTCCTTTGTAAAAGAGCTTCAGGCTCATGCTGACTCACAACCTGGTCTCATCTTAACATATCTTATCTCATAAAAGCCTAGTTACTTACATCATCAAAACTTATCTTGCATCCTTAAGATGAACTTAAGTCCTCAAAGACAAACACGTATCATCATAAACCATCTTATGTCATCTATATGAAACTTACATCATATCACAAAAACTTATTTCATCTATTCCATCTATCATATATATATCAAAAAGGCTCTAGACATCTAATATAGAACTACACTCTCTTCTAGACTGATGTCATTCACTTTCACTTAGGTTGCATGACCACCTCCTACTCGTACATGTGTGGGGGCACATTTTGTAATACATATACATATTAAAATATTATATAGTTTTTCTCCGATAAAACAAGCGTCAGAGAAAACTATCGAGGTTCGATCCATCTGGAATCAAAAATCAAATCCTGAAAACGAGTGTCCCACACATAGTAGAGAGTACAGTGTCATGAAAACTAGTGAAAAGGGTGAGAATAAGGGGTAGACTAGTGTAGATACTCTAGACAACGAGCGCCATATGTCTAGGGTTTCTCTTCCCTCGATGCATGTCATTTCCAAATAGTGCAACGTCCCATACCACTGCACTACAAGGAAAGAATGACATCTAAGGACTTGCTACTCAACAAGCACTAGTCTAGACCTAGTTCTCGGACATCTAGGTGCTAACCTAGAGGCCAGGTCAGATCTAGTCTCTAAAAGACAACTAATCTAACCCTAAAGATTATTATGGTTCAAGGTTCTTTAGTTTTTGAGTTGCATAATGAGCAAATGTTAGGCTTTGCTATTGTTCATGCTCTGATACCACCTGTGACGTCCCCAGATTTTCTAAAACTTAATCTAATGTGTGACGTCCAAATTGAAACCCTCACCTCAGCGAGAATCCTAATTTAAACATCCCACATGAGGCTAAGAAGAAGAAAATCAAGGGAGTCAGAAGGAAACAATCAGTAGCACACGTACATGAACAATAATAAAACCATACACACATGTTCACCATTCAACATATAATTACAACATGAATTGTTACAACATTTGATATTACACATTGAAAGGTAAACTTAAACATATACATGTACTACATCTAAACTACATGATCTTAAGACAACAGGTCCACCTATACATCAGCTCGCCACACAACTCTCACTATCTTGGATCTTCAAGAGCATAACCAAAACCTAAACAAAAGATTACATGCGGTACACGTCAGCACAATATTCAAGAATATTGTACTGAGTACGCCTACATGTCTTTTATATACCTCTCATCATATCTTGGCAATAAGATAAAACTAATACTTGGCAGTAATAGAAGAATATAAGAAAAGTGTATACTTGCACAAAGATATTCATCAACAAAAGAGAACACATATTTTAAGCACATTTTCCATTATATATCCATGCATTTGCCACCTGAGGGAATAATGCATCATCTCTGCTACCAAAGAGAATGAGATGTAAGGCCTTATGATCCACTACCAAAGAGTTAGATCATTGTACAATGTGATCTGCTACCAAAGAGAATGATCACTTTCAAGCACTATGCTACCAAAGAGAATTAGTGCTTTCATATAATGGAACAAATATATTATGTTTGATGTGTTCATAACAATAAGTATGAAAAGCTCAAACAACATAGTATATAATAACAATCATTTCAATCAACACCATATGCCAAGTCTTTACTACTATATAACACAAGCATATTATATAATAAGCCAAGCAAGAGGTAATGGCGTACCTTGATCAAGAGAAACCTAATCATCATATCCTCATGTCATCTATATCCTTGGTCAACCCTAATTAAGACAAGAGTACATATCACCATCAGGTTCTCATCTTATTATATCTCATCTTAACCCTAATTATGTCCATTAGGGTTTAGCTTAGTTCATAAGGATGTGTACATCATTACTTGTATTCTTGTCTTAGAATTATCATACTGATGTCATATTCGGGGTTATGATTCATTATATGAATATTATCTTCCATAGCATTTTTGTGCACAAATTAACCCTAGGTTACATCATTAACCTAGATAAGGGTTTTATAACATGCATTAAGATCCATCTTCATATAACATAGATTATGTTCATCATGATGATCTCATACTCAAAATTGAGGTTCCATATACTGATATGAGATTACTCTGTACATTTCATCATTTATTGATCATTAATGTATTTAATACATTTTATTTAGGATTATTATCCCTAATTAGACATATTAAGCAAATTACATGATTTCGTACTTCATCATGACCATAACTGACATCATATGCATTATAAACATGAAATATGATTTACAGGTATTTTCTCATAATTTTAGGGAATCGTTTGATATTTATTATCCATCATATGAGCATTAAACAACTAACAAGATATCACTGATATTAGTGCAACAAAAGACTGATATTATTATCCATCTTGTGCTAAGCATTTTTCTAAGAATTTCGGTACCTTGTTTGTATTTTTCTGACGAACATGCTAATTACTATGATTTAATGAAGATCTGAGAATTTGCTAAATATTTACCTTCTGTGGCCAATCCGATACCGCCATGTGGCTACCAAGGGGCGCTTCCTTCTTTGGCCAGTGACCCGATTCATTTAGTTGAGTGGGAGTCGGACCCGGTCCACTCCCTTCGTTGCGTGCTTATCAACAGAGTCCCCTAGCGGGACTTCTGTTTCTCTCTGCTCGTCAGTTCCTCCATCCACCTGCGATCGTCGGCGCTTGACTAGAGCTCAAGCGAGAGATCGGCCGTCTCCTCCTCCTGTGCATTAGTCTCATCCAAGACAAGTGGTCCTTCTCCGCAACGTAGGATCATAGAGCTGCAACTCTGGCTCCTCCTTGCGGTCTGGGAGCCCAACGCTCTGTTCTCTCGTTCTCGCACGACGGGGAGTCTGCATTCTCCTCTCCTTCATCCAGCGAGTGTCGCCGTTCTTGGACCTCCGGTGACCAAGGAAGTGACATTGCCCTGCTCCTTTGGTATTGTTGCAGATCTCCAACACGCAAACATTTTGCGAGCGCCTCCCGGCACCTGTCGCTGCCTCCGCACGGATGATCCCCAGCCTGCACGACATCTGCGTGAGGTCTACAAAGCCGCCGCCGCTGGCTCTGCTCCATGTGGCTAGCCTTTTAGGTGGATCGCAACTGAACGGTCGTCATCGTGGTTGTGATAACCCCGGTGCTGGTTAGCATCGTCGAGAGGTTCAACTACTAAGAGTGCCTTGACCCGGCCTAATGTTGCGCGGCTCCCTTGTGCCAGTGCTGCTACTGGGTTGGGGTTTGACGCCAGACCTGCCTCTCTCTCTCCCTGCTCTCACGTCGAGTCCGCACCACTGCCCAAGCCGCCGCCGCCTAGCTTGCTGGTTCGCCACTCCTCACACCGGTCTGCGTTCTCTCCTATATGCGTGAGGTCGCCAGCACCAGCCGCTGCTATAGAGCTTCAACTCCATGGATGCCCCATCTCCAAACGCTACCACGATGGTGGATTTGGGGGTTGCGCTCCTCCAACCCATCCTATCTGTGCTAAGGGGAGATGAGAAGGAGGTTGGCTCCCACAGGTCTGTAATGAGCGGGGGAGGAAGTGTGGGGGAAGGGAAGTGTAACTTCCTCGTTCCTCCCCCTCTATCGTGAAGTGAGCAGTTGTAGGGAGGCCACGATCAAGTCGAAGCCAACTGCTGGGTTCCCGCATACCCATGACCCACGATGCACTATCTTGGTAGTATGGGATCTTGATGTACCAGAATGAAGGGTTCCCACTAGGTCGATCCACGGCACAAACCAGTGGAGCTTGTGGTCGGGGCTTATATCAAACTTAGAGCTAAGCACAATTAAAACATGTTTCTTTCATGCCTAAATATATGTATATTAATATATCATTTCCATACCTCAAAATCTTCTTCTAGGAACATAGAAGTACTATGAAACTTTATCCATAGATTCATCGCTATCCAACTTATGTCTAAACCAAGGTGGTTCATAATTAGGGTCATTAATCATAATACTAACATCAAACATATATACATCATCATCATCGTCACATTACATATTGACACATGTTCATTATTCTAATATCCAACTCATGATTCAAATATCCAATTAGGTATTTAAGAACATCAAAAGTTCACTCCATCACATCCTACACATCTTAAAAGAAATTTCGTCCTCGAAATTAAGCCAAAATCCACTTTGTCACAAGAACATTATAAACAATGTATCATCAATCATTGTTTCTCGTAGATCAACCTAAGCAGTTAGGCTACACGGCTGATTATGTTTTTCAAAAATTATTATTCCCTGAGGAGATGAGGTATACCACTCATTCTCCAATCGACCATTATGAAATCGCATCGATACCATACATAGGTCATCAAAAGATTCAAATTCTTATGACCTCATCTTCCTCAGTCAGTGTGAGGATCAACATGCAGGGCATCTCGTGTCTCTGCTATAATAGCTTTCCAGGGTATTCTGGCAACTTCGCTATTAGAGCTACAGTGGCATTCTGCACTCTCTTCGCCATCGAGGGATTTCTTGTTTATCTCACACCGATGTGGCATTAACAACATCATCTGGAGATTAGTGATGCATCATCCTGGCATAAACATATAATGAAGGATTGATGGATTAAAGGTACATCTTACATCAATTCCTACATTAGGATGTAAGGATATTCACGTCCATAACCCCAACGTACTCAAAAGTATGTTCTCTAGGAGTTCCCTTAGGAAAACCTATTTCACCATCATTAAACTACTGACAATGATGGATCTATGGTCGGGACTCTACATGATATGATTATACTTGATTATTTAAGTACATTATAGCATTCTTTTAGCATCAGGCATGTTTTCAAACATAAACCATTAAAACAACTGCTATAAAAGAAGAACACTAAATGTATCAACTTCATTTCACATCAGTTATCATTGGGATATCAATCCTTAACTATCTCACCATTGTGATTCAAAAATAGGGGTGTTCAAACCCTTAGATCATCATAAGTCATCTAACAACATGACCTTGATTATAACAATGTATATATTGCTCATGGCTCTTACAACCCATCAATCTCACATGTAACCTCTTAAACCAGGCAACATAGTATATCATTATCCATAAAGCTTATAAAATGCTTTCAATGAATATGACATCATAACCCTTACCTGGCTATGATCACTTTTATACAAAAACCTGCATGGTTAATACATTTGATAATAGGCAACTTATCTCTATATAAGCATATTACAAAATAGTGATAATCTTTCAATTCAAGGGTTGTACAATTATGCCTTCAATAAGGTTAGGTTTTCCCTATTCATTTCAATTAGGGTTATTCAACCCCTTTATCTTAATTAGGAAAAGTGATTCCCTATTTTATACTTCCATCATGAAGTTTCATGCTTAAAAGCATAACCTAGAATTAGGGTTTACTGTTCATTTCATCATATCACCCTAGATTAGGGTTTACCATTCACATTACATAATATTACCCTAGAATTAGGGTTTACTATTCACACTACATGATATTACCCTAGAATTAGGGTTTACTATTCACATTACAGTGAATTGAGGTCATTAGGTTAAGATTCATTAATCACCATAATTAGTGTTTCCATGATCTCACTATGAAGGATCATACCCTAATTATGTGTATTCATACATATTAGAGGTATTTTACTTAATTCTCATTCATATTAGGTGTGACAACACATCCCACTATCACACACACAGTGAGGTATTATGCGAAAACGTGCGGAAATCACCATAACCACAGATTATCAATAACACGGGTTAATTAAAACCGATTGCGGAAAGCTGATAAACTGAGGAACTATTACATTCCAGTCCACATCCTGCAAGAAACAGGTTATATATATACAAGCCTTGATACATGTTCACAGCTTAGAGCAACAACTGTCTTGTCGTCACATGAGTTCATCACCTATTTATACATACATAGAGGCCCACATCCGGCCAACAGTAGGATATACAAAACATCAACGATCGTACATCATGAAACCACGTCAAAACACTTCCAAGGACCTGAGAGTACAGGGATGACTCTAGACTCTATTGCAAAACATCCAAAACAGCAGCATATCCATCACTTGCCTTCTACTATTCTTCTTACTGCTCGGCCGCAACTCCACGACCACCACCACGTCTAGCTTGACCACCTAAAAAGGGTGTAAACCAGCATGGTGAGACACAGTCCCAGCAAGAAACATAACTCCCCGCCAAAACTACAAAACCTCATATATATAAGGAAGCTAACTGATAAGAACACAATGAGACAGTTATAAGATAAAGTTGTTCATACTTAGCAAACTTACCAGATGTAGTCAAGCATATATCCAATCATTTCTTTATGAGACATGATTAACAAGATAAGATATATAAGTCTTACCACATATGAGGAACATGTAGGCAACAACAAGATATGATAAGATTAACTACACAAGCAAGGCCTCAACCAATGTTTCACGATTGTCTTAAGTAGTAAATACTAAATGTCTGAATTACATATTATTATGCCCTGAGGAAGTGAGCCGTACCGCTCAAATCCAACCTTCGGTTGCGAAACCCAAGCCGGTGCCATACAAGCTCAATGGAAGAGCCGGACTCCACGACCTCTCCGCCTCATGGTCAGTGCATGAGTAAAACACAAGCAGGACTGCAGTCTCGTGCTGAAGTGGTCTTAGCCACCGGGTCAGCTCCATTGGCTACCCTTTCCTCTAACCCGCCTTGGTATAGGTCTCGGCGCTAGTATATCTGAGCCACGGGCCAGTTCATCGTGCTATGAGCCATGAACGCATTCCTGCTCTATCAACTCTGAACCATGGGCCTGTTCACCATGCTCCATACATATATATATATATATATATATATATATATATATATTCGAGTCTGCAACCGTAGCTGCACTCGATTCCCTCTCTATTTAAGGCTAGGAGAAACCACACATATTCAACAATATGCGCTTCCAGGTTAACCCGCAGGAGAACCTATTTCACCATCACCAATTCCTGACGATGATGGATCTATGGCCAGGGCAAACTACATGATATGTTCCACTGTGATTAATTAGTATCTTTTATATGGATTGCAGATTCAACCAAGTTGTATAACATGCAATAGTAACAAAAGTAAACAATATAAAACTCAACATTGTGCTTTTACTACAATTCTCATCATACAGATCTATCACAAGGTTTCCATGTTACATGTTATCACTTGGCTTCTTGCCAATCAATCTAGATCCATCACAAGGATCATCATATACCATGGGATTTCAATCCATCATCATATAGTGCCACTGCCTCTCAAGGCTTACATCATCATCATCACCATGGAATAGCAATCATATTGTACCTGTTACCATATATTCCTCATAGCCTTTTTCTCAGCTATGCATCACCTGCATGGTTAGTACTATTTAATAATCATCATGAATAACTTAGAATTCATATTATCAACACAGGGTGATATTTATGATTAAGTGCTTTATTAATATAAAGTGACATTAATGATTATATACTTTCTTAATCATGCCTCACTTATGATCACATGCATAGGGTTCATCATTAAGCAATCCACATTACATTCTCATCATTTCCCTTAGCCTCATACGGATAATCATGATGATCAAGTTCAAGTATATAGTCATGTTAGGTAAAAGAACTAGCGTTACCATAACCATTATCATTGAAACATAGCAAGGATCACCATCATGGTAAATGTGATATAAGATCAGCACCCCAGTTTCTATGACTGATGGAACCCTCTCTAAAAGCATCCTCCACCCTCACCACAAGTGGTATCGGGAAGGGTATTCACCCTATTTCCCAGCTCATGTCGGTCACCTCATAACGGCCAAACGTGATGCGCGACGCATTGTTGTAGGGTGTGTCATGCACATCATGTGTCGGGCAACACAGCGTCACCACCAAGTGCAACGGCAGCTAAGCATGCAACTCAACAAGGATAGTATGACACTTGACGAGGTGTCGGGTTGGTAGGGGCATCGAGCAACAACCTGCGTCGTGCAACGCCTGCCACAGAGCTACTAGCAACGCTCGTTACAGGGGCCACTTAGCAACGTCCACTCCAGGGGGTATCGTCCAAGGGTGCAACAAAAATACCCTCAAAGGACATATCGTCCAGCCATCTAACCCATGGCCTATCGGCCAACACAGAGCAGAGTGTCAATGTGACACCCGTCATAGGAACCATGGATATCTCCCGTCACAACTACCCCAACATGACGTCCAAGGTTTAGGGTCAAGAGGGTTGTCGGACAACACCTCCACAAGCTCATAATGACCAAGGTATCACTTACAAGGTCATCGTCCATCTCAAACATAAGGACACCCGAAACCCTAGGAAGATGGCTCACCTCAATCAGCTAAGAAAGAGGGGTCTTGTACATCAACTAACACCAAACGTGCCACAAGGAAAAACCCCAGAAAGAGTCACCACCATAACCAAGCTCACCCTTCTAGTCCATGGTGATAGGAGAGTATTTCTCAAACAACTAGAACACAAGCTCACCTCAATCATCTAGGACAAAGAGGAGTATTGCTCATGATACTAGGAGCACAAGCTCACTCCTCTAGACCAAGGGGAGAAAGGAGTATTGCTCACCAAGAAACCCTAGATCATAGGTTCGGCCAACAAGGAGAAACTAAACAAGAACTAAACTACTAACATGCATAGCTGATCATGGACATATCAACATAGGAGAACATGGAAAGAGAGTAGTGTAGTTAGGGTTAGAAGTTATGTAACCCACCTTAAGCAAGCTCTAGGCTCCTAGCTCCAAGCACCACCAAGCAAGGAAGAAGGAGACTCCAAGTATCTCGGCCACCAAACTTGCTCCTCCAAGGGGTATCGGCCACCAACTTGCAAAGGAGAAGGAGTGTTGTGCACCAAGGTGGAGAAGGAACTAAGGATCCAAAGGGACTCCTATTAAAGGAAAGGAACCACCTATATAGAGGGAAAGGGAGGAGAAAAAAAGGTAGATCCAAGCAAGGTGTCGCCTACCTAGGGACACTTGTCCTAGTGCACGAGCCACCACTCTAACAAGCTATATACACATGTACAACGTCATTTCCATATGCAAGCATCATGCACCAAGTGTCCACTAGTGGTGACACAAACAAGGTCAAAGCTAGGTCAAAGATCATGGGCGATACACTAGGGTGACACACCTCCACCATCGGCTACACAGGTGGGCGATACACCCCTAGGGCGACACAAACCCTGGGCATCACAAGCTCAGGCCGATACAAACACCTCTTGCCCGACACAGGGCACAAAGAAGCTAAGGAAACACTCGACAAGGCCCAACAAGCTTGACCAGGCCCAAAAGAACTCAAGCAACGAGCCCAAACCTTCCTCTCTACTCTAGAGGAAGCAAGGAGAGAGAGGAACACCTCACAAGGTGGCAAACTTGCCCACAAACCCTAGACTTGGGTTATTTGCAAGTAGCCCCTCCAACCCTGAACAAAGCACAACCAAACTCTAATCACCACCAAAGGTGATTAGCAAGCATCAAAGCATCAAGGTTAAGCAAAGCAAATAGGGTAAACCCTAAACGAAGGTCAGGGTACTTACAATAACCCATGTCAGGGATGTTACAAATTATCCACCCCTTACAAGGATTTCGTCCCCGAAATTAACAAAACATATATTAAGAGAAAGGAGCAGGGTATTTCCTCCTCATCTCTTCCTCTAATTCCCATGTGGATATTGGTATGTATGCCCTGAGATCGAATCATGGGATGATTGTTGGTATACATAGAGATTGATTTGATAAACATCAAAGGCGAGCTTCCAATTCTTTCTGGTTCAGTCATATGAGATAGTGATAGAACAGATTGAATGTCTAAAGAATGACAGAACTCAATGACGTATGCTTTTAGGTTGAGGACCTGAACGATGAGATCATACGGATGCTAAGAGTTTGTACATTCTTGTTATGTCCCTAGTCGGATGTCATTGTGGAAGGTAGATAGACAACAATGACACACAAGACTAGATTGTGGTGTTGGTTGATGACAGAATCTCATTAGTCATGATATAGAGATATCAAACCAAACACATAGGTACTTGTTAGAGAACAAGTGTACCGGACAGACCCACCGTGAGTTTGACACATGGAACCATGAGATGGTAGTCACAGTCAGTACTCACAGTGATGGTGGTGAATGTGATTCTTAGACCTGAAATCACTGCACTCACACAAGCCGTTGGGCACACTTTGACATCATCAAACGCAGTCCTGAAACATGGGTTGTTATAAAGGTGATGATTGGGTGGCTTTGACACATGGGGCTTTTGAGGGGTGAGTGATAGATATGGGATTTGTCCCTCCTGAGGGAGTTTGATATCCATGGCCACTTGATGAGTAGGATTGAGAAAGGCGTGCACGCATGTGTGAATCAGTATGTGATACTGATGTCATACATATCTCTTCCAGTCTACTCTGAGATCAAGGAATTGAATGAACGTTGACAGAATGACTGTTCCATGCCTCGAGTTCCATTCGGGATATCAGTGACAAAGGAATTATACATTCGCTGTAACACCATTCACGGATTGTAGGATGAAAGTTGTTCTCCAACTTTCTACTTTCACTTGGGTAGCACTGATGTGTGACTAGGCACCTCTCTTTGCTTGTGAAGTCATAAGTGTTATGGACTTTCACTGCCAACGTGAAATGGACCTGCAGGGTCACACACATAGGATTTAACCTGGAAGAGGAGTTTTGTCCACAAAGCAATGTTTAGATTGATTACTAAAGGAGTTTAGTAGTTCAATTAAACACTCAATCAGTCGATAGCTCAATATCGTATGGTTCAAGGTGTTGGACGCATTGATTGGAGTATCGGATTGATTGAAATCGCATTTGACTGATTTTGCCCAACCTATGCTCCCAACCGATCGGCTCATGTGATGAACCGGTCGGCTGAGGTTGCTGAACCGGTCGGCTGGAGTGTCCAGGCCGATCGGCTCATGCCCAGGTTGAAACGACCAGTTCAAGGGTTGAACCGATCGGCTCAACTGGTGCAACCGACTAGTTGGGAAAGTCATGTCGGCAAGAATTTTCCTTTCGTTTCAAATTGCCCAATTCGATTGGGAATAATATTGGTATTCGATACCATTTGGGAAAGAAACAAGGAAAGTCTTTTTGAGCCGGATTAGGACCATGAACCGATCGGTTCAGGGCACCAACCGATCGGTTGGAGTGCCCCAAATGGTCGGCTCAGGTCCAACCGATCGGCTCAATGGCCGAACCGATCGGTTCAGTTATGAACCGATCATTTCAAGTTGCGAACCGGTTGCTTTTTGTGGAAAATTCTCGAACCCTTCTACTCCTGCATTAGTCCCGCATTGCCCGTGATGGAGAACCCTGTCCCATGACTCTCCTATATATATAGGGGTATTGGGGGCTTCTCAAAGTATAGCTCAGTGCAACCAGTTGCTCTGCAAGATGTCGTTCTCTCTGGTTTTGGTAACCGTGAGAGAGCCCGAGCAAGTGCTTCCCGCAAAAGAGAGGTGCAGCAAGGGAAGGACAACTGCAGTTGCAACAGGAGGCAGGAGAGCGTGTTGGAGACTAGTACGTCAACAGGAGGGTGTGACTCCTTCCACTTCCTTGTGGGACAAGGAGAGTGGAGTTCCAGGTGGTCCGTGTGGACTACTACAGAGGCGGGAGGACACTGCCGCTTAGGAGGACAACTGTCATCCGACAGTCCGGTTCGAGTAGGAGTTGTCAGTCCCGGTGCGACCAGGAGCTGCACAGACACCGTCAAAGTCCGGAGTTGAACACCGCGCATTGCACGAGGTATTGTCGCCGAGCAAGGCTCGGGACAAGGTATGATTCCGCAAACCATCCTTTCCTATTATATAGACATTGACGCGTTTCCTCGGTATGGGTTGGGGAGAAAATTTTTTGTTTCCGCTGCCTTCTCTGTCTCCCCTAAAACCCAACAGTGGTATCAAAGCCACGTCAGCTGTTCTATATTTTAGGAATATCGATATGATCGATTTTGGTTTGTCGCCTTTAATTATTGCATACGATGTGAATAATATCGGCTTTATGCATGTCCAATCCTAAATCCACAAATCCCTAATTACATATATGTAATGTATTATTAATGCACTCGATACGCGTCGCCCTTAAATGAGTTTTGTGGTGGATGTATGTAGCATGATTATGACCTATAAACCCCTATCTGTGTGTGGTTGTTTGTGGTTGCTTGCATCTCGGTCTGCGCACCGATCCGTCCTCTCTTATTCCCGATGTAACTCGAAATAATTCGAGATTCTTTCCTACCTTTACTCCCCCCGAATGTAAATCGGGGTTTCCCTTTTAAAGCAATGTAATAAATAGGATAGAATTTTATTTCCTGTTATGTCAAAGACCGGCGGACATCAAGACGACTGCTCAGACGGTCGGTTCAAGGAGTGAACCGATCGGTTGATGACCGGTTCGAGGAGCGAGACGAGCGGGTGGTGGACATGATGAGATGCACGACGACCAGGCGAACCGATCGGTTGGAGGAGCCAACCGATCGGCTAGTGGCACCCAGACGACCGGCTGAAGAGTACAGATCATTCATGTGATGAGTTGATCTACTCGGATAGCAAGGCACAAAGTTCATCTTGTACAGGTTGCATGTGATGTAGATCTAGATGACCGTGATTCCTCTTGGCTCGAGGAATCACATTAGTATGGCCATAATCATCGCTTTTTATCGTTTGTGCATGTTTTCCGTGGGATATAGCATGTATATGATACATACTATGTATTGTGGTGATTGTATATGTATATGTATATAAAACCAAATCCCTCATTAAAATATTAAGTTTTAGATGCCTTCCAAATGCGACATACGTGAAAAGCTTGATCGACCAAGTGTGGGCATGCCCAAGCGTGGTGCACCGTCTATCTCGTGGAAGCGTGAAGGATGAATGTGTGGGTCTGCCCAAGCAGGGTGCATGTTCATCGTGTTTGCTTTGGGTCGGACTTAACAAGGTGACCTAGATAGGATCTAGCGCCTTGAGGCATGGAGATGATCATTGCAAGGAGTTGTAGGTGACATCTTATCAAGAGTTGCATATGATGCAATTGGCAAAAGTTGCCTACCTGAGAGATCTATGTTGTGGGTGACAGCCCAAGCTGGTCCATGACTTAGAGGATTTCAGGATCTTGCCCACTAGAAGGTTGTATGCTGCAATCTTCTGAATTGATGGTGAGGGCTATCAATTTGAAGTAAAATAGTGGGAGCGATAATTAATTAAAGGCCTAATTATATCATCAAACTTTCAAATCAATCAAATAAGTCAAAAATGAGTTTTGGACTAAAATTGCATATTTTCCTTTTGTAGTTCAAATGGAAACAAACAACAAAAACTTTTCTTTGTGATCAGTCCTTGACAAGGACAAGCTAAATGGGACGAACTTCCACGACTGGTATCGGACATTGAGAATTGTTCTCACTCAAGAGCGCAAGCTCTATGTCCTGGATACTCCAATTCTAGAGGAACCCGCTCCTAATGCACCAAGGACAGAAAGGGATGCTTACAAGAAGCATTCTGATGATGCCATTGATGCAAAGTGCTTGATGCTATGTTCAATGAACCATGAGTTGCAGAGGCAACATGAGAACATGGGCGTCATTGAGATGATTCTGCATCTCAGGAACATGTATAAAGATCAGGCACGGCAAGAGAGGTACAATGTTTCTAGGGCGTTGTTCAAGTGTGTCATGACAGAAGGAGATCCAGTTGGTCCTCACACACTCAAGATGATTGAGTATGTGGAGAACCTGCAGATACTGGGATTTCCACTGAGCCAAGAGTTGGCTACTGACGTGATACTGCAATCGTTGCTAGAATCTTACAGTCAGTTTGTGATGAACTACAACATGAACAACTTTGATAGGCCACTGTCAGAGTTGTTGGGCATGTTGAGGACAGCCGAGTTACAGATGAAGAAGGACAAGCCTAAAGCTGTGATGGTGATCACGAGCAAGAAAGGCAAGTCCAAGCACAAGGGCAAGGGCAAAGCTAAGAAAGGTTCTGAAGCTAGCCAGGAGTCCAAGCCATCTTCAGCTCTCAAGGCCAAGGGAGGCATAACCAAGAAAGGAAATTGCCACCATTGTCAAAAGCCAGGACATTGGAAAAGGAATTGTCCTCTCTACCTGGAAGAACAAAAGAAGGAGGCGACTGAAGCCTCTACTTGAAGGTGTCATGTAAATAAACTTGTAACACTTTTTGAGATATATGATATCAAGATGTAAAGTGTAAAGCATTCTTACTTGGGGCAAGTGTTGCCTTTATAGATAGGAATACTTTAGTTTATTTTCAGCCAATAAGGCATGTAATACAGTTATGAACTGCTATTTCATACATGCCAATAGATAGAAACACTTTATTTTTGCATATTGTATGACAATGATGGCAATTAATAAAGAGATGTTTCAATTTATAAAGATGTGATCTTTGTGGCAATGCCTTATTTATCTTGTGATATTTGATATGCATAAGATAAGACGATACCTAAAAGTTATAGAAAACTCAAACAATTTAATTAGCATTAATCATGAGAAATTCATTTCTAGTTTCCATGTTATGGATAAAACTAGACTCTTTTGGTTAGAGAACTAGTAAGAGACATGAATATCTTGGACATGATTAATCAATCTTCACTAATGTAGCGGGAGAGTGATTATCCTATTAGGTATAATACATGTGATGTATTTACATACCTATTGGAATAAATGCTAATACTTCAAATGGTGTTTAGAGAAATACCAATATGAATATCTTGAAGTGTTCAAGATTATCATAAATGAAGTACAAATTTGGTAAAGTATTAATTCTTGATGAGATCAATGAATGAAATACTTGGACCAAATGTTTGAGATCCTTATGAGTGATTATGATAGTGTATCATAGTGAACTCATGATTAAGGCATGGTGATGTCTGAATCAAGAAGGAATCATACTCTAAGGAGTTAGAGAATGATTATCAAATAACTGAATTCTTCTTAATAAATGAATACCCCACACTAATAAAAGAAATTAAGAATCACAAGGGTTGTGAGTTCTTATATCTTTAACAGATACACCTCAATTATCTATGTGATGAGTTGTTCATGATATGAGTCAACTATCAAGATGAATATGAGGAACCGAATCTTGAGTTATGGTTTAAAACCATCACATCCTAAATGACTTCCATGTGAACCATAAGGTATGACCTTGATGGTAGCACTCATTGGATCATATCCATAAGTGCAGATGAGTCTTAAGTGTTAAGACACATGGATAACATTTTGAGAAGGATGATGCTTGTTGCAACTTAATGACTAAGACATTTGGCATATGGATACTAAAACCGCATTCCTATGAGGAATAAAACCAGGATGTGTACGTGACACAGCCTATAAGGTTTATAAATCCACTAATTCAAATGAAGTCTATAAGTTACAATGGACTAATCAATGTGATTGATTGAGTTCAAGCAACTCAAAATTGAATCTTTATTTTGATGATATAGTCAAAGGGTTTGACTGATATGACAAAGATAAAGAAGGGATCTGTGATTTAGTGGGAGCGTGTTCACATTCCACATATTGATGTGAAATGGAAATGTTCTAGATTGGAAATCTGAATGTGGAAATTATCTTTTAGGAAGACAGAGATGTTTCCTATGTGATAGGAATAGAGATCTATAGAGATAGTTCTCGAAAATCTCTTGACCTGGAAAGAGAAAGCATACATTGGCAATCTGTACTGAAGTGTTCAGTATGCACATATTCAGTGGTACAAAACTTGTCCATGTTACATGGATATTAGTATCCCAAGGCCAAGTGTCCAATTCTTATGAAGAATGGGAACACTAAGAATAGATATGGATCTATCATGTATGTAATCATCCCATTATCTTGCATGTATGACATGGCAAGAATAAAATGCATTCATCATCTTGTATGTAGGACATGGCAATATGATGTGCTCATCCTGATAACTCGTATGTAGGACATGACGAGTGGATGTCTGTCTACTTCTAGTAAGGGTTACTGGAATACCATGAGAACTTGATAAGTGCTTGTGAAGTACTAGTTCTATGAAGATAAGGAAGAGTTTAATGTAAAGAGTTACATTGATGCGAACTTCCGAAAGGACAGAAAATTAATCGCAATATATACATAAGATGTATAAAAGTGAAAGTTTGTTGATAAAATGGAAATGTTCCAATAAAGCCATTTGAAAAAGGGAAATGTTGAGTATCTATGTATTAGTAAACAGTAGTGGATACTATATGGATCTGAAAGTTCATAGGATGAGCTTATATTCCACTCATTGATGATAAGTTTGGAATCCTTGATCATGCAATGTGGCTAAAGGTTAGCAATGGAATACTAGATCGCATATTACGGCAACTCCATCTCATACGTGTGACGTACAACGAAGATATGTGAGACATGCAATTGGTACATACTTTGGCAAGGTGTTGCCATTACTCACTATGTTTGCACTAAGAGCACAGTAACATGTGGGACATGTTTGAAGATCACTATGAATATGATTCATGGGTGATTGGCTCGCAGTGCAAGTGGGAGTCTGTTGGTATGTATGCCCTGAGAGCCAATCATGGGATGATTGGTGGGATACATTGAGATTGATTTGATAAACATCAAAGGCGAGCTTCCAATTCTTTCTGGTTCAGTCATATGAGATAGTGATAGAACAGATTGAATGTCTAAAGAATGACAAAACTCAATGACGTATGCTTTCAAGTTGAGGACCTGAACGATGAGATCACACAGATGCTAAGAGTTTGTACATTCTTGTTATGTCCCTAGTCGGATATCATTGTGGAAGGTAGATAGACAACAATGACACACAAGACTAGATTGTGGTATTGGTTGATGACAGAATCTCATTAGTCATGATATAGAGATATCAAACCAAACACATAGGTACTTGTTAGAGAACAAGTGTACCGGACAGACCCACCGTGAGTTTGACACATGGAACCATGAGATGGTAGTCACAGTCAGTACTCACAGTGATGGTGATGAGTGTGATTCTTAGACCTGAAATCACTACACTCAACACATGTCGTTGGGCACACTTTGACATCATCAAACGCAGTCCTGAAACATGGGTTGTTATAAAGGTGATGATTGGGTGGCTTTGACACATGGGGCTTTTGAGGGGTGAGTGATAGATATGGGATTTGTCCCTCCTGAGGGAGTTTGATATCCATGGCCACTTGATGAGTAGGATTGAGAAAAGCGTGCACGCATGTGTGAATCAGTATGTGATATTGATGTCATACATATCTCTTCCAGTCTACTCTGAGATCAAGGAATTGAATGAACGTTGACAGGATGACTGTTCCATGCCTCGAGTTCCATTCGGGATATCAGCGACAAAGGAATTATACATTCGCTGTAACACCATTCACGGATTGTAGGATGAAAGTTGTTCTCCAACTTTCTACTTTCACTTGGGTAGCACTGATGTGTGACTAGGCACCGCTCTTTGCTTGTGAAGTCATAAGTGTTATGGACTTTCACTGCCAACGTGAAATGGACCTGTAGGGTCACACACATAGGATTTAACCTAGAAGAGGAGTTTTGTCCACAAAGCAATGTTTAGATTGATTACTAAAGGAGTTTAGTAGTTCAATTAAACACTCAATCAGTCGATAACTCAATATTGTATGGTTCAAGGTGTTGGACGCATTGATTGGAGTATCGGATTGATTGAAATTGCATTTGACTGATTTTGCCCAACATGTGCTCCCAAACGATCGGCTCATGTGATGAACCGGTCGGCTGAGGTTGCTGAACCGGTCGGCTGGAGTGTCCAGGCCGATCGGCTCATGCCCAGGTTGAAACGACCGGTTCAAGGGTTGAACCGATCGGCTCAACTGGTGCAACCGACCAGTTGGGAAAGTCATGTCAGCAAGAATTTTCCTTTCGTTTCAAATTGCCCAATTCGATTGGGAATAATATTGGTATTCGATACCAATTGGGAAAGAAACAAGGAAAGTCTTTTTGAGTCGGATTAGGACCATGAACCCATCGGTTCAGGGCACCAACCGATCGGTTGGAGTGCCCCAAACGGTCGGCTCAGGTCCAACTGATCGGCTCAATGGCCGAACCGATCGGTTCAGTTATGAACCGATCATTTCAAGTTGCGAACCGGTTGCTTTTTGTGGAAAATTCTGGAACCCTTCTACTCCTGCATTAGTCTTGCATTGCCCGGGATGGAGAACCCTGTCCCATGACTCTCTTATATATAGGGGTATTGGGGGCTTCTCAAAGTACAGCTCAGTGCAACCAGTTGCTCTGCAAGTAGTCGTTCTCTCTGGTTTTGGTAACCGTGAGAGAGCCCGAGTAAGTGCTTCCCGCAAAAGGGAGGTACAGCAAGGGAAGGACAATTGCAGTTGCAACAGGAGGCAGGAGAGTGTGTTGGCGACTAGTACGTCAATAGGAGGGTGTGACTCCTTCCACTTCTTTGTGGGACAAGGAGAGTGGAGTCCCAGGTGGTCCATGTGGACTACTACAGAGGCGGGAGGACACTGCCACTTAGGAGGACAACTGTCATCCGACAGTCCGGTTCGAGTAGGAGTTTTCAGTCCCGGTGCGACCAGGAGCTGCACAGACACTGTTGAAGTCTGGAGTTGAAGACCGCGCATTGCTCGAGGTATTGTTGTCGAGCAAGCCTCGGGACAAGGTATGATTCTGCAAACCATCCTTTCATATTATATAGACGTTGACGCGTTTCCTCGGTATGGGTTGGGGAGAAAATTTTTTGTTTTTGCTGCCTTCTCTGTCTCCCCTAAAACCCAACAGTGGCTTCTTCAACACCACGGTGATTCCAGAGGACTTTCACAAGACTTATGTTTTTCTTTTTCAACTTTTTAATTCTTTTATCAAGGATTGACACTGGTCCTTCCTCATAAGATACATCTTCATTCAATTCTACTTCCATAGGTTGTAGAACTGATTCTGTATCAGGGTGACATTTCCTCAACATAGAAATGTGAAACATAGGGTGTAACCTCTGTAACTCTGGTGGTAACTCTAGCTTATAGGCTACTTTTCCAATCCGTTCAATGATTGGATAAGGCCTCATAAACCTAGGAGCTAACTTCCCTTTCCTTCCAAATCTCACAACTCCTTTCCAAGGTGAGACTTTGAGTTACACTCTGTCTCCAACCTGGAATTCTAAGGGTCTACGACGCTTATCAGCGTAAGACTTCTGCCTATCCTATGCAGTCTTAATCTGTTGTTGTATTACTTTAATCTTCTCTGTGGTTTGTTGCACAAGATCAGGACCTAACAACTGATATTCATCGGTTTCATACCAACACAGGGGTGATCTACAACGTCTACCATACAAAGCTTCATAAGGTGCCTTGTCAATGCTATGTTGATAGCTATTGTTGTAGGCAAACTCTATCAAGCTTAGGTGCAGATCCCAACTCCCCATAAACTGAAGAACACACGCTCTAAGCAAGTCTTCCAAGGTCTGTATAGTCCTTTCTGACTGTCCATCAGTTTGAGGATGAAAGGCTATACTAAACCTTAACTGTGTGCCTAAATCTTTGGGTATTCGCTCCCAAAAACAACTCGTAAACTGGGGACCTCTGTCAGAAACAATGGTGAATGGGACTTCGTGCAGCCCTACTATATCTTCAACATACAACTGTGCTAACTTCTCAGCAGAATAGGTCGTTTTGACAGGCAAGAAATGTGTTGTCTTTGTCAACCTATCAGTTGTTAACCAAATGGAATCATGCCCTTTTCTTGTCCTGGGTAGGCCAACAACAAAGTCCATGGTTACATGATCCCACTTTCATTATGGTATGGGTAAAGGTTGCATTGTTCCTGTAGGTTTCTAGTGTTCAGCTTTCACCTGCTGACACACAGAACACCACATAACAAACTCAGCAACATCCTTCTTCATTCCAGGCCACCAATACATATCTTTCAAGTTTTGATACATCTTGGTGCTCCCTGGATGCATAGAATACATCGAAGAATGAGCTTCTTCCAGGACTAACCTCCTCAAGTTATCCACATCCGGCACTATTATCCTACCATGATAACAGGCTACTTGGTCATTTGAGTCATGGAGACCATCTCGTTTCTCATCACCATACTCTGATCTGATCTGTTGAACTGCAACATCAACTTGCTGGGCCTCCTTGATCTGCTCCCTCAGAGTAGGTTTTATATCCATCTCAGCTAACCACCCGGCTAATAATGACACTTTCAACTGTACATTGTCTTGCCTTAAGGAGATAAGCATATCTCTCCTAGATCATACCAAAGAGTTCAGTTGTGTTCTATCTAAGGTTGGTGTTGTTGATTTCCTACTCAAAGCATCGGCAACCACATTGGCTTTCCCTAGATGGTAATCAATTATACAATCGTAATCCTTGATTAACTCCATCCAGCGGCATTGCCTCATGTTAAGCTCATGCTGAGAAAAGATGTACTTAAGGTTCTTATGATCGGTGAAAATATGGAATGTCTCTCCATAGAGATAGTGTCTCCAGA
This sequence comes from Alisma plantago-aquatica, assembly GCA_963693085.1. Lineage (NCBI taxonomy): Eukaryota > Viridiplantae > Streptophyta > Magnoliopsida > Alismatales > Alismataceae > Alisma > Alisma plantago-aquatica. The sequence continues at coordinate 1,490,153,944 of OY856409.1, forward strand.
TCTTTAAAGCATGAACCACAACAGCTAGTTCTAGGTCATGTGTCGGATAATTTTCCTCGTGTTTCTTAAGCTGTCGGGAAGCGAAAGAAATCACTTGTTTATCCTGCATCAACACACATCCAAGTCCATTCTTGGAGGCATCACAGAAAACTATATATCCTTTTCCTTGCTCAGGTAATACAAGCACAGGTGCACTTGTCAGTCTCTCCTTCAGCAACTGGAAAGATTGCTGACACTTATCACTCCAAACAAAAGAAACATCCTTTCTGGTCAACTTGGTCAAGGGTAAGGCTATGGAACTGAAGTTCTTAATGAACCTTCGGTAATATCCAGCCAACCCTAAGAAACTATGGATTTCCGTCGGTGTCTTCGACTGCTCCCATTGTAGAACAGATTCTACCTTTTTAGGGTCAACACGAATACCCGAAGCATATATCACATGTCCAAGGAAAGATACTTCCGATAACCAGAACTCACACTTGTTAAACTTAGCATATAGCTTATATTCTCTTAGCAAAGTTAGAGCCTGACGAAGATGTTGTTCGTGTTGTTGGGCATCTCTACTATAGATCAGAATGTCATCTATGATGACAACCACACACTGATCAAGAAAATGTTGGAAGATTCTATTCATGAGTTCCATAAATGCAGTTGGTGCATTTGTTAGTCCAAACGACATAACCGTGAACTCATAGTGACCATACCTTGTCCTGAAGGCAGATTTGGGTATGTCACTATCCTTAATATGGAGTTGATGATATCCCGATCTCAAATCTATCTTTGAGAAGACGGTTGCACCACGCAATTGATCGATGAGATCATCAATCCTCGGTAGAGGATACTTGTTCTTTATTGTTACTTTAAGAGGACTGGAGCACCCCAAGGTGAAGTACTTGGTCGGATGAAACCCTTCTCAAGCAACTCTTGCAGCTGTTTCTTGAGTTCTGCCATCTCAGCAGGCACCATCCTATATGGTGTTTGTTCTATAGGTTGCGTGTCTGGAATCAAATTGATCTCAAAATCAATTTCCTGAGGTAGTGGCACACTTGGAAGTTCTTCAGGAAATACATCTTCAAATTCCCTGACTACAGGAACTTCGGCAGGGTTAGGACTATCCATGGTAGTATCTACCACATGGTCCAAGAATGCATAACATCCTTGTCTCATTAGCTTCTCAGCCACCATAGCTGACACAAGACAGGTGGGTAGAATATTTCTCTCTCCTTGAAAGATCCATGTGTCACTACCATCAGAAAACACATCTTTCTTGGATTCGCAATCCAAAACAACCTTATACCTTTCCAAGGTATCCATCCCAATGATTATATCAAATCCATGCATTCCAAGTGACATAAGGTCCACTTAAATGTGATGTTCAGAAAAGAAAAGGATGCAGGGAGAACATACCTCCTACAACACAACAGACCCCATCAACGGAGTTTCTAGCAACAAACTATCTGCTTTATGACTTATATTCAAGTTGCAGTCAAGAATCACTCTTCGAGTGATAAAGGAGTGTGTAGCACCTAGATCAATCAAAATAGATACAATGCAAGATGTATACATATCAGAATATAACAATTCCATCTGACCTGCCACAACCTGAGGGTTGATCACTGCATCAGGTGGGTTCATTGCATAAAACCTTGTTGTTGCCTGTGGTTGATTCGGTGCCGACGATCTAGCTTGGGACACTTGTCTACGTCCTCTAGCTCCTCCTATAAATTGTCTTCTTTGCGATCCTTGCTGACTCTGCCTCTGTGGTTGAGTTACACTCACTTCTCTGGCTCTACAGTCTTTCATCAGATGTCCCATCTTCCCACATATATAACAACTTTTATTCAGTTGTTGTGGTCTGGGTGGTCCTATAACCGACATAGATGCTGAACTGCGAGCTCGTTCTAGTGGTAGGCTTCATCCTCTACCCCTATTCGACGTCCACTATGTCTGAGTACTGGGTCTAGGTGGTGGTGTAGGTGCAGAAAACCTAGGTTTCTTGAAATCTCTGGATGAAGATCCTTGGAACTAGGGATACATTCTCTTATTCTGGGTTTGTATCTTCTCTGTTACAGACCTATCTATCCTTCTATAAGACTCTACAAAGGTAGCAAACCTCTCTTTGTTCTCTAGGGCAGACACGGGAGTAGTCAACTCAGCGTTTAATCCTTTCTCAAAATGCCTAATCCTTTCTTCATCTATAGCTGCCATGTGCGGACAGAACCGCAACAACTCCATGAACTTATCCTCGTACTCGCTAATGTGCATCGGACCTTGCCTTCACCTCTCAAACTGAGAGATTTTCTCGTCCAGAAACATCTTGGGGAAATATATGTTGATGAATTCCCATCGGAAAGCTTCCCATGCAATCTCTACACCAGGCCTCTTTTGTTCTTCCATGGTCCACCAATGACCAGCACTCCCCTTGATAAGGTATACAACATGTTTAACCTTCTCAGCTTCTGGGATGTTCAAGATTCTAAAGGCCTTCTCTAGTTCAGTTAACCACAAGTTAGCATATGTTGGGTCAGCCGTTCCAGCATACTCTGTGGCTCCAACTCGGTGAAGTCATTCAAACATCTTGTCGATTCCTTGTCCTTCAGGAGGGGTAGATGCCCTAGGTGCTGGTATAGGCATCCTATCAGTTATGTGTGTCATGGCAGTCATAAACTGCCCAAACATAGTTTGGATGGCTGGGTTCCCCATGTCAGTTGTATTGAACTAGGGTGGTTCAGGTACAGGTTCTTCTCTATCTAGTTCTCTTGCACCTCTTCTTGGTGCAGCAGCACTACTCTCCGCAACGTGTTCTTTGTGAGGTCTAGACATATTTAGTTTTATCTTCTTCTCCTGAGGAGCAGAAGACACTATTAGATATACTGGAAGACACTAGAACAGACTCGACATCCTAAATCCTATGTCTCTGTACACTTAGCAAACCTAGAGCTCTGATACCACTTAAAATGTAGTGACCGAATCGCCAAAACAAGATCAACGAATGTGGAAGCGATTAACTAGCAGTGGAAGTATTAAAAATCACTAAAAATTAAAACTTTTTGGAAAGAGATCTTAAAACAATAAAACTCTTTCATAAAGCAACAAGATAAGTTGTTTACAACATGATTCATCATTACATCTCTGCAAAATCACATCTCGAGAGCTTACCACATCAATTGCTCTGTTATCTGTACAAAGCAAGATACAAAAATCTCGAGGCATTAAGCCAAAATCTTAGATCTACTTTAAGTGTCTACTGACTCCTAGGACCTGAGAGTACAGAGATGACACATAGGACATACTATCTACAAGACTTGACAGACAGTGTCTCCACCTGAGAATCACGGTTATCCCTAATGTTGTTGTTATTGTTGTTGTTGCTCACCCTCAGATGGGTTCCTACATCCTCGGTGTCCACCTAAAAAGTCGAATCCCACGGGGGTGAGACAATTTAAATAATTGTCTCAATGAGAGTTATAACTCTCCACCAGAAGCTTTGTTATTGCAATAAAGGAATAACAATAAGCAGTATAACTATAAACATTCAACAGCAAGTTTAATGTTAAGTAAAGCAACATTCTCTTAAGCAATCATTTCAATTATAACTTAATTGAATATCAAAGCATATCTCAAAAAGGAATATGAAGGACATGTATACTAGTTATTTAACTAGAACATTCTAAACAATGTATCATCAATCATTGTTTCTCATAGATCAACCTAAGCAGTTATGCTACACAGCCAATTATGTTTTTCAAACATTATTATGCCCTGAGGAGATGAGGTATACTGCTCATTCTCCAATCGACCATTATGAAATCGCATCAATACCATACATAGGTCATTAAAAGAGTCGGATTCTTATGACCTCATCTTCCTCAGTCAGTGTGAGGATCAACATGCAGGACACCTCGTATCTCTGCTATAATAGCTTTCTAAGGTATTCTGGCAACTTCACTATTAGAGCTACAGTGGCATTCTGCACTCTCTTCGCCATCGAGGGATTTCTTTTTTATCTCACATCGATGCGGCATTAACAACATCATCAGGAGATTAGTAATGCATCATCCCGAAATAAACATATAATGAAGGATTGATGGATTAATGGTACATCTTACATCAATTCCTACATTAGGACGTAAGGATATTCACGTCCATAACCCCAACATACTCAAAAGTATGTTCTCCAGGAGTTCCCTTGGGAAAACCTATTTCACCATCATTAATCTACATGATATGATTATACTTGATTATTTAAGTACATTATAGCATTCTTTTAGCATCCGGCATTTTTTCAAACATAAACCATGAAAACAACTTCTATAAAAGAAGAACACTAAATGTATCAAGTTCATTTCACATCAGTTATCATTGGGATATCAATCCTTAACCATCTCAACATTGTGATTCAAAAATAGGGGTGTTCAAACCCTTAGATCATCATAATTTATCTAACAGCATGACCTTGATTATAACAATGTATATATTGCACATGGCTCTTACATCCCATCAATCTCACATGTTACCTCTTAAACCAGGCAACATAGTATATCATTATTCATAAATCTTATAACATGCTTTCAATGAATATGACATCATAACCCTTACATGGATATGATCTCTTCTTTATAAAAACCTGCATGGTTAATACATTTGATAATAGGCAACTTATCTCTATATCATCATATTACAAAACAGAGATAATCTTTCAATTCAAGGGTTGTACCATTATGCCTTCAATAAGGTTAGGTTTTCCCTATTCATTTCAATTAGGGTTATTCAACCCCTTTATCTTAATTAGGAAAAGTGATTCCCTATTTTATACTTCAATCATGAAGTTTCATGCTTAAAAGCATAACCCAGAATTAGGGTTTACTGTTCATTTCATCATATCACCCTAGATTAGGGTTTACCATTCACATTACATGATATTACCCTAGAATTAGGGTTTACTATTCACATTACATGATATTACCCTAGAATTAGGGTTTACTATTCACATTACAGTGAATTGAGTTCATACCATCATCATGTATGAAGATTACTTTCATTAATGCCATCAAATTAGGTTAAGATTCATTAATCACCATAATTAGGGTTTCCATGATCTCACTATGAAGAATCATACCCTAATTATGTGTATTCATACATATTAGAGGTATTTTACTTAATTCTCATTCATATTAGGAGTCTTCTCTCTCCTCTTACTACTAGATGATGTTTACATCTCTCATGATTAGGTTAGGTCAAATCAACCTTGATAACATAAGTCATGTCATCACCATTATGGTCATCAGGTTTTGCTTGATCAAGGGGTACTAGTCACACTAACCCACTAAGGGTACTTTTGTAATGTTCACCATTGACCATAACATGCATCAACCAACTGATTACTTGTTCCCTTAATCACTTTAGGTATCTTTAGGGTTTAGGTTAATCAACTACTAAACCATCCTGACCACGAAGGCATCAAACATCCTTGACCTTAATAGACCCCAAACGGTTTTGTACTTTCAACCGCCAAATGGTTTTAAAACCGCATGGAGTTGTTGATTGTTTGGTCCCTTTGACTTTCAAACTGCATGGCAAACTACACCATCAAGACCGTTTGCCCTAGGTGAGGTGAAGACTATTTGGTCTCGTTGACCGTTTGGCCAACTTTGACTTTTGAAACCGCATGGACAAATCAATATTGAAACCACATGGCCACCAAACGGTTTGGGATCGTTTGGTCCCAAACGGTCTTGAGACTATTTGGTCGCAAACGTTCTTGAGACTGTTTGGTCCAAACACCCTCAAAATCGCATGGACCAAAAAGTGCCTCAACCTATCCAATTGAGTTAGGGTTTCTAAGGTTGAACCCGTCAATCGATCATGCTAAGGTTAGCCACTCATCAATTGAGTCAATTAGGTCAATCCTTACCGATTTGACCATCAATTGATCCTCAATTGGTCACCAATTAGGGTTTAGATTGATTGGATTAGGGTTTGGAATTGATCACCCTTCAACATGCATCAACATGAGTCTAATTGATGTTGAACCCATTGAACCATCATTCAATTTGGTCATGACCTGACCCCAAACGGTCTTGGGATCGTTTGGACATCTTCCAAACTGTCTTGAGACCGTTTGCCCATTATCTAATCTAAAACCAAGTTTTTCACTCAAGGGTCGAACCCTAGATTTAGTCACAAAATCAGCATTTGATTATTCAACAACATGATATGATTGGACCCTCAATTGATCAACCCCACTTAACCCTAGACCTCCAAATGGTCTTGCGTGATCACCAAACAGTCTTGAGACTGTTTGCATGATCCCCAAATGGTTTTGAAACCATTTGGGCCACTCAACCCAAACTTCAACATGAATGCACCATTGAAATCAGCAATAAACTCGATTAGGGTTTAGGTGACTAATGTGCCTTCAATTGATGATTTACTTGGAATTAGATGATGATTTTTGGTGAGTGATTAGTCCATCATGTCTACAGCAGATCTCCAAACAGTCAATGCTTGGTCAACTCATCCAAACGGTCTTGGACCGGTTGCTCCCAAACGTTCTTGTGAAACCGTTTTCCCTCAAACAGTTTTGAAACTGTTTGCCTCCAAACGGTTTTGCAAACCGTTTGGGCAAGAGGTGGAGGACCGTTTGCTAAAGCAAGATTAGGATGAACTTTAGAAATAATGTCATCTTCTTCTACCTCAAGAACATGGACTGTTCTTCACGGATTTGGTTGCAAGAACACATAGAAGTGTCTAAGAAAGGAGATTAAGCAACGTTTTCATAGAAAGAAGATGCATAAGCAAAACTTTAAGGTTTATAGTTATAAAACCCACCTCTAGGACTGATCCATAGCTCCAAGCTTCATAGCTTTAATGGTGGCTTGAGCTCCATAGGTCGTCCAAGGTCCGTTCCTCAAGATATGGATGGAGAAGATGGCTAGAAAGAAGATTTGTGTAAGAAAGACTAACAAACCAACCTTGTAGCAAGATTTCCTCCATGAATACGAGCTAGATGGTGATCAAAACTTACCTAAATCAGTTTGGTCGTTCTCCTCTGCTCTTGAGCTCCTCCTTAGTCGGCCAAAGCAAAGAGATAAGAAGAGGAATGAAGGGAAACGATCCCTTGCTTTGTGAAAAAGATGTACTTATATATTTTGGGCACATTTTCAAGGTAAAGAGGATTGTTTCCTTATTTCTCAAATAAGTCCCTCTCCCCTCCTTGTCCACGTTTCTCCCTTCTTCCCTTAAGAAAAAATCCTCCTTTATCCAAGGTTTTAGCGGAAAAGAAGCCAAACACCTTACTAAGTTTGTACATATACAAGGGCCATTTTACATACATCTGGGTTATTTAATTATAATGGTTATCTTTCTTATTTGATCATTCAAATGAGCCGCCCTCCCCATTATCTTTTCTCTACTTGATGCCAAGAGTCATGAGAGATACTATAGATGGTATATTTTACATGTTGCACCCTATGTTTTGGGTAAATTGCACTTTACACCAAAATTAGGTTTTAAAGCACAAGGATTGCTCTACAAGCTATATTTTGATGCCCAAGCTTGGAGAATCCATACTACTTCATCATATTCATTCTCATAATGTCTTGACATCAGAGGAACATCTTAACATGTGCAATTTGCAAGTTAACCCCTCTAATTGGGTAATTTGCACATTAGTCCATGTTTATCAAAACAGTATTACAACATTGTTCAAAAAGGACAGAAATGGAAATATATGTTCCTCTGGAGCTTTAATTACATATCCACAGATAACCACAAACATCTAATCACATATTTAAGCAAAACACCTAGGGTTAGTTCATAACCCAGGTCAGGGATGTTACACTAACCATCGACAAGGTTTCTGACTAAAACTCAAAAGGAAAATGTACATTCTTAATATCTAAGTCTACTCCTTATAAGACATATTTTAAACATCAATTCAATCCTTTTCTCTTTCTTATCTTTTATATATCCTTTATTTTTATAACCTTTCTTATTAGAAACTATGTGAAACCTAAATCAGACCATTATTGGTCATCCATATCAGATTCAAAGAATTCCACACAATTCTCTTAAGTACATTACTTATTATCCATTATCTTTTTCATTTTTCTTAATATTGTCTTTTCTTATTTTCTTTTTTCCCTTATATCCATAATTGGATTAACAAAACAATGGGAACCACAAATTTCACAATAAAAGGAAATTCATAAGTGAAAACCATTCTTTTATAGAAAAGCATACAATTTTCTAATATGTCCCTTCAGTTGAAATAATTGCATTTCGATTATATAAATACATGTGAAAAACCATGCTATTAACTAGTGTCTTTATCTATATTCATTATTTTCAATCGTTGTTCTTGTTGCTCTGTTTTATGGAAATGATCTTGTCAAGACAAGGGTACTCCTCCTCCCTATTTGATCCATATAACTTGAGAAATAGCTCATCGAGGTTGTTGATGCTTCACGAACTCATCTGACTAGTTCCCCGATAGTGAGATGGAGTGAAGCCCTAATTCTTCTTGTTGGACTTGGATCATGGAGATGACCATGGCGTGAAAGGTGGAGGGAGAGACAATCACCCTCATGTATTTTCGACTCTGCCCCACTATGTAAACCCTGGGCTCACTGCCCAAGGTTCTAGTTGAGTTTCAAGAATGACGGCTGGCACCACAGACCACCACTAGCATTAACAATGTGCTTTGTCCTCATACACACACAGTCTAGGATAAACTTCTCGACTTGTCACCCATTCTAGTACTACTCTAGGCTAAGCATGCTTTACCACATAGTTCTTTAGTGATGGTCTCCCTGAAAAGGAGGTGCACCTTGGTGACATGGATAGTTCAATCATTCCATATATGATCATTTTATCCAAGGCCTCAAATCCTAGAACGTGACAATCTTTCCCACTTCAACTCCTGGCATCCTTGTTAAGGCTAAACTACATGGCCTCATAATTTATCCACATTTCACTACAAACCCAAATGGCCCATGTACACCCAACTCCCGGCCATGCCTACCAGTGCAATGGTCGATCCATCAACTAGAATATCCCTTTCCCACAAGCTTAGATCGCACAACTCAAAGACTGGCATGCCACAGACCCAAGTGGGCCTACCTACTAGAAGGGAATTAGCTCTGATACCATTTGTAAATCTTGGGATCACTTCCCAAGGCTCCTGTAGAGTTTTAGGAATGACGAATGGACCCACAAGCCACCACTAACCTTAACAATGTGCTTTGTCCTCACTCACACAGAAGCTAGGATAAAATTCCTAAATGGTCACCCATCCTAGTACTACTCTGGGCTGAGTAATCTTAAACACAAAGTTCTTTTGTAATGGCTCCCTAAAAAGGATGTGAACCTTGGTAATATGGGTAGTTACATCATTCCTTCTAATATTATTTAATCCAAGGCCTCAAATCATGGGACGTTACACACTCGTGTTCACTTTCAATTTGTTTTGTCACAAAGGTAAACATGGAATTTTAGGTTTTTTGATTTTGTTCAGCCACTCTGAACTTTGGGTAGTATTTTGTCAATATGACCATCTAACATTGCCTTGTTTTGGTAACAAATTGTGAGGGCTTTCTCATCCTTTTGAATATCAATTTTTATCATAAATCATTAAATGTATTAATTTTCAAAAATTCATATTGAATTACATATAACACAAAAACATTAAAGAAAATATGTTTTGGAATCAGTGTTTTACTTTCTATATAATTGTATGATTTTTTGCACATGTTTTCAATTTAATGAATTAAGGACTTTCCTAATTTACTAGTTCTTCTAAAATTCATAATTAAGAATATATAAGCCAAAAAATAAAATAAATTATGCAATGAACTCAAAAAATTATGATCTAAAATATGGTATGATTTTGATAACCTAATTCAAAAATACAAAAAAGAAAGTTTTAGGGTTTATATAATTGATGAAAATGTAACCCTAATTTCATGTGTGCTTTCAATAGGTGGCTTGAGACCCTGGTTTGAACCCTGGTTAGCTTTGCACTCATGTAGACTCAATTTGAGGTATGTTTCATATGAGTTATATTGATAAAATGATCTAATTTTTTCCCTCTTTTCATTTTTTGCATTACCGTAATTAAATTGAGTAATGAACCTAATTTATCCATCTCATGTTGTATATTACATCCCTATAATTAATATGATCCATCAACTATATTTTCTCCCTTTTGGTGCTTTAGACATGTTTCCCTACACACTTTTCTCTTTCTCTTATGAGCTTGACTCATTTGAGTACTTATATGCTTTGATTGATGTTGTCTACTTAGTTTGATGGATATTTTTATGGTACTTTTTTTTATTTGCGAGAGAACCACCCCCGCACGAGCGCCACTTAGTGACCCCCGTAGGCGGTGTAAACTCTCGGGGATCCCTGCCGCCCATACCGGGGCCCCAATTCAGTTGCATCGTTGGCCGGCCGACGCGTCGGCTAAATCATTTCGATGGAATGCTGGGAGTCGAACCCGTGCCCCCTCGCGGGGAGCTTGCGAGCCGCACCACCCGAGCTATTCCACCCCGGCTTTTTTATGGTACTTATATATATATATATATATGTATTCATATTATTCCATGTTAACAAAACTAATTTCTCTAGTTCTGAACTTTTTGATCATGTGCAGTATCTTACTTGTAGAATTGACTGAATATTTGATATTGGGTCCACAAACCCCATTAATATCAGTTGAATTATCTCATCCCTTATTTGAGCATGACTATATGTCATCTTGACTACTCTATTTGCATGTGTGATTGTCTAGTCACAAATATAAGTAGTGTCACCATATAGGCGCTAGGTTTTATACCCCTACTAATAATATTTATGTGCACTAGGTTTTATTCCCCAACCAAGCACTAGGTTTTATTCCCATTCCACATATCATATTAGGCATTGGGTTTTATTCCCCTACGAAATGCTTTATTTATTTGGCAATGAGGTTTTAGTTCTCCTGCTTTTGGTATGGAATAGATATGGATTCCTACCCTTCTTTTTAGGGTATGCTAGTCCTTTTATTACTCACAATGCTATTGTTTATGAATTTTGTTATTATTATTATGACATTGCTTTATGATAAGAAACCTCTTTTGTTTACCATCTAATTGGTAATCATATTCTCTTGATGTCCATTTGGATAGTACTTTTACTTTTCTATGGAAAGACTTGTTATATTTGATCTCCTTCTTCTTAATTTTGCTCAATCCCAAACGAATATGCACATACTATCCTTTATACTGACAACTTCCATTTTGTACTCTCTTATGGGGTGTGCTTCCAACCCCAGGTGTAGGACATGGTGGGCATGACAAGCAGACATGGACCTAAGTTGTGGAGTTGACTCTTAAAGTGATGGACTTGAGATAGTATAGATATCCCTCTACTTATATTATGATGTTGTTCTTTCATTAAGCCCGTTAATGGGAGATTTTTGCATAATCTTGATAAATTGAATATAGTCATGATTTATTATTCTACTGCTATACTTTGGTTTTTTATACCACTATTTAAGAAATGAAAAATTACACCTATTTTGACATACCATTTTAGTATCTTTATATTATATGGGTTTATTCCTCAAATTAAGTAGGGAGTGGATCCCCTTATCGGGTAGCACTCTGTACACTGTTCCTCTTATTTCAAGTAAAAAGGAATACGTATGATCAAATTAGTTCCACCGACATCCTATAGGGAAATATGGTGATAGAGTAGGCTGCAAAAACAAAACTTTACTACCATATTCCCCATTAATACAATAGATCACATCAACAACTATAAGATGGGATGTACGGTTTTAAGGATATACATGGTCTTGGAGAAAATATAGCAACATCTCCTCATCGGTTCAGGGCACCAACCGATCGGTTGGGGGTCCCAAACGATCGGCTCAGGTCCCAGCCGATCGGTTCAAGCTGCGAATTGGTTGCTTTTGTGGAAAATCTCGAACCCTTCTACTCCTGCTTTTAGTCCCGCATTGCCCGGGATAGAGAACCCTATCCCATGACCCTCCTATATATAGGGGTATTGGGGGCTTCTCAAACAACAACTCAGTGCAGTCAGTTGCTCTGCAAAGTTGTCATTCTCTCTGGTTTTGGTAACCGAGAGAGAGCCCGAGCAAGTGCTTCCCGCAAAGGGAGGTGCAGTAAGGGAAGTACAACTGCAGTTGCAACTGGAGGCAGGAGAGTGTGTTGGCGACTAGTACGTCAATAGGAGGGTGCAACTCCTTCCACTTCCTTGTGGGACAAGGACTGTGGAGTTCCAGGTGGTCCGTGTGGACTACTTCAGAGGTGGGAGGTTTCTGCCGCTCAGGAGGACAACTGTCATCCGACAGTCCGGTACGAGTAGGAGTCGTCAGTCCCGGTGCGACCAGGAGTTGCACAGACACCGTCGAAGACCGGATTTGAAGGCCGCACAAGGCGCGAGGTATTGTCGCCGAGCAAGCCTCGGGACAAGGTATGATTCCACAAACCATCCTTTCCTATTATATAGACATTGACGCGTTTCCTTGTTGCGGGTTTGGGGGAGAAAATTTTTGTTTCCGCTGCCTTCTCTGTCTCCCCTAAAACCCAACAGTGGTATCAGAGCAGCGCCAACTGCTCTATCTTTTAGGAATATCGATATGATCGATTTTGGTTTGCCGCCTTTAATTATTGCATATGATGCGAATAAAATTGGCTTTATGCATGTCCAATCCTAAATCCACAAATCCCAAATACATATATGATATGTATTATTAATGCACTCGATATGCGTCGCCCTTAAATGAGTTTTGTGGTGGATGTATAGCGTGATTATGGCCAATAAACCCTATCTGTGATTGGTTGTGTGTGGTTTCTTGCATCTCGGTCTATGCACCGATCTTCCTTCTCCTATTCCTGATGTAACTCAAAATAATTCGATATTCTTTCCTACCTTTGCTCCCCCCAAATGTAACTCGGGGTTTCCCTTTTAAAGCAATGTAATATTAGAATAGATTTTATTTCCTGTTATGTCAAAGACCGGAGGACATCGAGATGACAGATGAAACGATCGGTTCAAGGCATGAACCGATCGGTTGACATTCCAGACAGTCAGTTCAAGGAGTGAACCGATCGGTTGATGACCGGTTCGAGGAGCAAGACGAGTGGGTGGCGGCCATGAAGAGATGCACGACGACCAGGCGAACCGATCGGTTGGAGGAGCCAACCGATCGGCTGGTGGCACCAGACGACCGGCCAGAGAGAGCAAATCATTCATATGATGAGTTGATCAACTCGGATGGCAAGGCACAGAGTTCATCTTGTACATGTTGCATATGATGTAGACCTAGATGACTGTGATTCCTCTTGGCTCGAGGAATCACATTAGGATGGCCATAATCATCACTTTTTATCGTTTGTGCATGTTTTCTATGGGATATAGCATGTATATGATACATACTATGTATTGTGGTGATTGGATATGTATATGTATATAAAACCAAATCCCTCATTAAAATATTAAGTTTTAGATGCCTTCCAAATGTGACACACGTGAAAAGCTTGATCGACCAAGTGTGGGCACGCCCTAGTGTGGTGCACCGTCTATCTCGTGGAAGCGTGAAGGATGAATGTGTGGGTCTGCCCAAGCAGGGTGCATATTCATCGTGTTTGCCTTGGGTCGGACATAATAAGGTGACCTAGATAGGATCTAGCACCTTGAGGCATGGAGATGATCATGGCAAGGTGTTTCATATGACATCTTATCAAGAGTTGCATATGATGCAATTGGCAAAAGTTTCCTACCTGAGAGATCTATGTTGTGGGTGACAGCCCTAGCTGGTCCATGACTTAGAGGATTTCAGGATCTTGCCCACTAGAAGGTTGTATGCTGCAATCTTCTGAATTGATGGTGAGGGCTATCAATTTGAAGTAAAATAGTGGGAGCGATAATTAATTAAAGGCCTAATTATATCGTCAAACTTTCAAATCAATCAAATAAGTCAAAATGAGTTTTTGGACTAAAATTGCATATTTCCTTTTGTAGTTTAAATGGCAACAAACAACAACAACTTTTCTTTGCGATCGGTCCTTGACAAGGACAAGCTGAATGGGACAAACTTCCACGACTGGTATCAGACATTGAGAATTGTTCTCACTCAAGAGCGCAAGCTCTATGTCCTGGATACTCCCATTCCAGAGGAACCCGCTCCAAATGCACCAAAGGTAGAAAGGGATGCTTACAAGAAGCATGCTGATGATGCCATTGATGCAAAGTGCTTAATGTTATGTTCAATGAACCATGAGTTGCAGAGACAACATGAGAACATGGGTGTCATAGAGATGATTCATCATCTCAGGAACATGTATGAAGATCTGGCACGGCAAGAGAGATACAATGTTTCTAGGGTGTTTTTCAAGTGTGTCATTACAGAAGGAGATCCAATTGGTCCTCACACACTCAAGATGATTGGGTATGTGGAGAACCTGCAGAGACTCAGATTTCTACTGAGCCAAGAGTTGGCTACTGACGTGATACTGCAATTGTTGCCAGAATCTTATAGTCAGTTTGTGATGAACTACAACATGAACAACTTTGATAGGCCACTTTCAGAGTTGTTGGGCATGTTGAGGACAGCCGAGATACAGATGAAGAAGGACAAGCCTAAGCCTGTGATGGTGATCACAGGCAAGAAAGGCAATTCCAAGCGCAAGGGCAAGGGCAAAGCTAAGAAAGGTTCTGAAGCTAGCCAGGAGTCCAAGCCATCTTCAGCTCTCAAGTCCAAGGGAGGCGTGACCAAGAAAGGAAATTGCCACCATTGTCAAAAGCCAGGACATTGGAAAAGGAATTGTCCTCTCTATCTGGAAGAACAAAAGAAGAAGGAGGAGACTGATGTCTCTGCTTAAAGGTGTCATGAAAGTAAACTTGTAACACTTTTTGAGGTATATGATACCAAGATGTAAAGTGTAAAGCACTCATAATTGGGGCAAGTGTTGCCGCCATAGATAGGAGTACTTTAGTTTATTTTCAGCCTATAAGGCATGCAATACAGTTATGAACTGCTATTTCATATTTGCCAATAGATAGAAACACTTTATTCTTGCATATTGTATGACAATGATGGCAATTAATAAAGTTGAGTTTTCAATCTTAAAGATATGATCTTTGTGGAAATGCCTTTTTTATCTTGTGGTATTTGATATGCATAAGATAAAATGATACCTAAAAGTTATAGATAACTCAAACAATCAAATTAGCATCAATCATGAGAAATTCATTTCTAGTTTCCATATGATGGATAAATCTAGACTCTTTTGGTTAGAGAACAAGTAAGAGACATGAATATCTTGGACATGATTAATCAATCTTCACTAATGGTAGTGGGAGAATGATTACCCTATTAGGTATAATGCATGTGATGTATTTACATACCTATTGGGATGGATGCTAATACTTCTAATGGTGTTTAGAGAAATACCAATATGAATATCTTGAAGTGTTCAAGATTATCATAGATGAAGTACAAATTTGGCAAAGTGTTAATTCTTGATGAGATCAATGAATGAAATACTTGGACCAAATGTTTGAGATCCTAATGAGTGGTTATGATAGTGTATCATAGTGAACTCATGATTAAGCATAGTGATGTCTAAATCAAGAAGGAATCATACTCTAAGGAGTTAGAGAATGATTATCGAATAACTAAATTCTTCTTAATAAATGAATACCCCACACTAATAAAAGAAATTAAGAATCACAAGAGTTGTGAGTTCTTGTATACTTAACATATACACCTCAATTATCTATGTGATGAGTTGTTCATGTGATGAGTCAACTATCTAGATGAATATGAGGAATCAAATTTTGAGATATGGTTTATGACCATTACATCCTAAATGACATCCATGTCAACCATAAGGTATGACCTTGATGGTAGCACCCATTGGATAAAATCCATAAGTGCAAATGAATCTTAAGTGTTAAGACACATGGATAACATTTTGAGAAGGATGATGCTTGTTGATTGCAACTTAATGACTAAGACATTTGGCATATGGATACTAAAAACACATTCCTATGAGGAATAAAACAAGGATGTGTACGTGACACAACCTATAAGGTTTATGAATCCACTAATGCAAATGAAGTCTAGAAGTTACAATGGACTAATCAAAGTGATTGATTGAGTACAAGCAACTCAAAATTGGATCTTTACTTTGATTATATAGTCAAAGGGTTTGACTGATATGTCAAAGATAAAGAAGGGATCTGTGATTTAGTGGGAGCGTGTTTACATTCCACATGTTGATGTGAAATGGAAATGTTCTAAAATGGAAATGTTCTAAAATGGAAATCCAAAAGTGGAAATTATCTTTAAGGAAGATAGAGATGTTTCCTATGTGATAGGAATAGAGATCTATAGAAATAGTTCTCGAAAATCTCTTGACCTGAAAAGAGAATGCATACATTGGCAATCTGTACTGAAGTGTTCAGTATGCACAGATTCAGTGGGAGAAAACTTGTCCATGATACATGGAGTTAGTATCCCAAGGCCAAGTGTCCAATTATTATGAAGAATGTGAACACTAAGAATAGATATGGATCTATCATGTATGTAATCATCCCATTATCTTGCATGGCTAGAATAAAATGCATTCATCATCTTGTATGTACGACATGACAATATGATATGCTCATCCTGATAACTCATATGTGGGACATGACGAGTGGATGTCTGTCTACTTCCAGTAAGGGTTACTGGAATACCATGAGAACTTGATAAGTACTTGTGAAGTACTAGTTCTATGGAGATAAGGAAGAGTTTGATGTAAAGAGTTACATTGATGCGAACTTCCGAAAGGACAGAAAATTAATCGCAAAATATACATAGGATGTATAAAAGTGAAAGTTTGTTGATAATTGGAAATGTTCCAATAAAACCATTTAAAAGGAAATGTCGAGTATCTATGTGTTAGAGAACATCAGTAGATACTATATGGATCTGGAAGTTCATGAGATGAACTTATAGATATTCCGCTCATTGATGACAAGTGTGGAATCCTCGATCATGTAATGTGGCTAAAGGTTAGCAAAGGAATATAAGATCGCATATTACGGTAACTCCATCTCATACATGTGACATATAGCGAAGATATGTGAGACATGCAATTTATGACTGACTTTGGCAAGGTGTTGCCATTACTCACTATGTTAGCACAAGAGCACAGAAACATGTGGGACATGTTTGAAGATCACTATGAATATGATTCAAGGGTGATTGGCTCATAGTGCAAGTGGGAGTCTGTTGGTATGTATGCCCTGAGAGCCAATCATGGGATGATTGGTGGGATACATTAAGATTGATTTGATAAACAACAAAGGCAAGCTTCCAATTCTTTCTGGTTCAATCATATGAGATAGTGATAGAACAGAATGAATGTCTAGAGAATGACAGCACTCAATGACGTATGCTTTCATGTTGAGGACCTGAACGATGAGATCATACGGATGCTAAGAGTTTGTACATTCTTGTTTTGTCCCTAGTCAGATGTCATTGTGGAAGGTAGATAGACAGCAATGACACAGAAGACTAGATTGTGGTGTTGGTTGATGACATAATCTCAGTAGTCATGATATAGAGATATCAAACCAAACACATAGGTACTTGTTGGAGAACAAGTGTACCGGACAGACCCACCGTGAGTTTGACACATGGAACCATGACATGGTAGTCACAGTCAGTACTCACAGTGATGGTGGTGAGTGTGATTCTTAGAACTGAAATCACTGCACTCAACACATGTCGTTGGGCACACTTTGACATCATCAAACGCAGTCCTGAAACATGGGTTGTTATAAAGGTGATGATTGGGTGGCTTTGACACATGGGGCTTTTGAGGGGTGAGTGATAGATATGGGATTTGTCCCTCCTGAGGGAGTTTGATATCCAAGGCCACTTGATGAGTAGGATTGAGAAAGGTGTGCATGCATGTGTGAATCAATATGTGATATTGATGTCATACATATCTCTTCCAGTCTACTCTGAGATCAAGAAAGTGAATGAACGTTGACAGGATGACTGTTCCATGCCTCGAGTTCATTCGGGATATCAGTGAAAAAGGAATGATACATTCACTATAACACCATTCACGGATTGTAGGATGGAAAGTTGTTCTCCAACTTTCGACTTTCACTTGGGTAGAACTGATGTGTGACTAGGCACCGCTCTTTGCTTGTAAAGTCATAAGTGTTATGGACTTTCACTGCCAACGTGAAATGGACCTGCAGGGTCACACACATAGGATTTAACCTGGATGAGGAGTTTTGTCCACAAGCAACATTTAGATTGATTAATAAAGGAGTTTAGTATTTCAATTAAACACTCAATTAATTGATAGCTTAATATCATAATGTTCAAGGTGTTGGACATATTGATTGGAGTATCGGATTGATTGAAATCGCAATTGACTGATTCTGCACAACCTGCACTCCCAACCGATAGGTTCAAGTGTTGAACCGGTTGGCTGAGGTTGCTGAATCGGTCGGCTCAAATGTTGAACCGATCGGCTCATGTACAGGGTGAAATGAGCAGTTCAAGTGTTGAACCGATCGGTTCAACTGGTGCAACCGAGCAATTTGGGAAAGTCAGGTCGGTGAGAATTTTCCTTTCATTTCACTTGCCCAATTTAATTGGGAATAGGATTGGTATTCGATACCAATTAGAAACAAAAAGAAGGAAAGTCATTTTGAGTTGGATCAGGACCGTGAATCGATCGGTTTAGGGCACCAACCGATCGGTTGGGGGTCCCAAACGATCAGCTCAGGTCCCAGCCGATCGGTTCAGGCTGCAAATTGGTTGCTTTTGTGGAAAATCTCGAACCCTTCTACTCCTACTTTTAGTCCCGCATTGCTCGGGATAGAGAACCTTGTCCCATGACCCTCCTATATATATAGGGTTATTGGGGGCTTCTCAAACAACAACTCAGTGCAGTCAGTTGCTCTACAAAGTTGTCATTCTCTCTGGTTTTGGTAACTGAGAGAGAGCCCGAGCAAGTGCTTCCCGTAAAGGGAGGTGCAACAAGGGAAGGACAAGTGCAGTTGCAATTAGAGGTAGGAGAGTGTGTTGACGAGTAGTACGTCAATAGGAGGGTGCGACTCCTTCCACTTCCTTGTGGGACAAGGAGTGTGGAGTTCCAGGTGGTCCGTGTGGACTACTTCAGAGGCGGGAGGTTTCTTCCGCTCAGGAGGACAACTGTCATCTGACAGTCCGGTATGAGTAGGAGTCGTCAGTCCCGGTGCGACCAGGAGCTGCACAGACACCGTCGAAGACCGGATTTAAAGACTGCACAAGGCACGAGGTATTGTCGCCGAGAAAGCCTCAGGACAAGGTATGATTCCACAAACCATCCTTTCCTATTATATAGACGTTGACGCGTTTCCTTGTTCTGGGTTTGGGGGAGAAAATTTTTGTTTCCGCTGCCTTCTCTGTCTCCCCTAAAACCCAACACTCCTAGTCTGCACCATAGACAATAGGTTGACATTGTCCTCCTAGTGACAAACAATGGCCTCCATGCCTCTATGGAAGTATACACGGACCGCCTAGAAATCATGTCATTCTAGTATAATAGATAGGAATGAGTTGTCCTTCCCGTTGGTGTACTACTCACCAACTTGCTCTCCCACAATTGCTCTCAGTTCTTCTCTCCCTCATTGTCCCTCCCTAGCAGGGTATGACTTTCTTGGGCTCTCTTGATTACCACAACCATATATGACCAAAATTGTTAGAGCAACTGATTCTCAATTGTGACTCTTGGGAAGCCCCTAATTCCCCTCTGTTTATAGTAGAGGATAGGGTCAAGGTTCCCAGTCTGTGTGGGAGTGGAAGGGACCGAAAGATTATGAATTTTTGCAAACTAAAAAACTTGAAATGGTCATTTCACACACAAAACAGTCATCTCGTGTGAGAGACAGTCATCTCTTATATAGATATGATCGACTCGTGTAGTTTGTTGTTTTGAATCAAATTGGAAATTTGAGTCCAATTAACACACAACATGATGTTGACACCAATCCTTGATGCAACTGAATTTCCCCACAAACTAGCTGACTCCCTAACTCAAGTCGTACATCTCACGACCTCGAGACAGTCATATCACACATGAAAGATAGACATCTCACACATGTGAGATGGTCATTATGTGCCATAGTCCTAGAAAATTCAGCCAATTCAATTTCTAATCAACGTGATACTCCAAACGGCTATCACAACACTTGAGACAATCATTTGGCACTCTAAATCACCATCTCACCCTGTGAGTCAATTGTTTCTCAGTGCATTCAACTGATCTATTATGTGAATTGAGTACCTAAATAGTTTAGTAATCAATCAAATCCCCATTCATGATTAATGAAATTTTCTAGATGAGTTCCTATGTGTATGACTCTATAGGTCCCACACCATGTTGGAAATAAATGTCCATAACTAACTTATGACATCACAAGTAAAGAGTGGTTCCTAGTCACACATCAGTGTTATCCAAGTGAATGGAAGGTTGGAGAACATCTTCAACCTACAATATGTGTATGGTGTTGCAATGTTTGTATAGTTCCTTTATCTCTAATATCCAGATTGAACTCAAGGCATGGAGTAGTCACCCTCATCAATGTTCAATCTTTTTTCATTGAACCAGAGAAGACTGTCTCAGATATATGTAAGCTCAATATCATATATTGACTCACATGTGCATTGTCATGCATTTCTCAGTCTCTGTAATCAAGAGGCTTTGGATGTCATACTCCTATAGGAGGGACAAATCCCATCTACATCACTAACAGTCACCCAATCATCACCATTATAGTAAACAATGTTTTAGGATTGTGTTTGATGATGCCAAAATGTACCAAACATCATGTGTTGAGTGTACTAGTTTTAGGTCTAAGTACTACACCACCATCACTGTGAAAGATGACTATGACTACCATGGTAATGGTTTCCATGTGTCAGTCCCATGGTGGGTCTTCTTGATACACTGTACTGTGACATGTATCTATGTGCTTGGTTTGATATTGCCATATTGTGACTAATCAAACTCTATCATAAACCCACTCACACTCTGATCTTATGTGTTATTTCCTTCTATTTACCTTCAACAATAACAACCAAACAGGGACATAATGAGAATGCAAATATTCTTAACAAATGTATGATCTTATTCTTCCAAGTCACGTACTTGAAGACATATGTCATTGACTTATATCATTATATAGACACTTACTATGTTATATCGTTATCTCATAATTGATTTAAACAAAATAACTTGGAAGCTTGCCCTTTATTAATAATCAAATCATTTAAAATCATGCCATTACAATCATCATATGATTGGCTCGTTGGGCATACATACCAACAGACTGCCACATTCACTTAGATCCAATCACCCACGAATCATATCTCGAGTGATCTAACATGACCAACATGCTTCTTCTAAAAAAGTGCCTTTGTCAAGGGGTCGGTAATATTGTTCTCAATTAGTTCTCTACAAATCATTACATCTCCTTGTTGTACGATCTCTCATATTAGACAGAATCACATTTGTATATGCTTTGAGTGCTGATGTGATCTGGGTTCCTTAACTTATACAATAGTTGCATTGTTGTCACAATATAGCTCAATTGCGTTGTTGATGCTTGGAACAACCCCAAGTTCAGAGATTAACATCTTGATGTATACAACCTCCTTTTTTGCATTCGATGAAACAACATACTCGGCCTCTGTTGTAGAATTGGCAAATATTTCTTGCTTGGAACTCTTCCAGCTTACAACTCTATTGTTTAGGCAAAATATGAATCCTGATTGCAATTTGTAATCAACATGATCAGTCTGGAAGCTTGCATCATTGTAACCCTTTACCACCAACTCTTCCTCTCCACCATTGACCAAGAACTAATCATTAGTCCTTATCAAGTACTTGAGGATGTTCTTCATGGCTATCAAATGAGCATCACTAGGATCTTATTGATATCTACTCACCATGCTTAATGCGTATGAGATGTCTAGATGTGTACATAACATTGCATACATGATTGATCCAATTGCAGAGGCATATGGAATCAAACTCATGTGTTCTCTTTATTCACAAGAACTAGGACATTAAGATCTATATATGGGAGCTTCGTGACACATGGGTAGGTTTTGTCTCTTTGAGTTCTCCATGTGAACTGCTTCAACACTCTGTCAATGTATGTTCTTTGACTTAGACCAAGAACACTTTTGGATCTACCTCTATAGATATTTATCTAAAAGATGTAGGATTCTTCTCCTAAGTCATTAATTAAAAACATATTTCCCAATCATATCTTTACCTTTTGTAAAGTATGGATTTCATTCCCCATAAATAGTATGTCATCTACATACAATATGAGGAATGTTACTATGCTCCCAATAACCTTCTTGTACACACATGGTTCATCTTCATTTTTAATAAGGCAGACTCTTTGATTATCTCATCAAAATTAAGATTCTTGATCAAGATGTTTGGTTCAATCCATTGATTGACCTTTATAACTTAAAGACTTTATTTGCAATCTTTGGAATCATAAAACCATCATATTATATTATATACACATCCTAAAGAATATTTTCATTAAGAAATGTAATTTTAACATCCATCTACCAAATCTGATTGTCATGATAAGCTAGAATAGCAAGCATGATCCTAATGTACTTAACCATGGCCACTAGAGAAAAGGTTTTGTCATGGTCAACACCTTGAACTTGTCTGAAACCCTTTGCAACCAATATTCCCTTATAGGTTTGTACTTTTCCATCCATGTATGTCTTCTTCTTGAAGACCCACTGGCACACTATGGGTTTTAATCCTTCAGGTGGATACACCAAGGTCCATACCTTGTTGGTACACATGGATTCCATCTCAGATCTCATGTCTTCAAGCCATTTATAAGACTATGTTCCCCAAATATCATCTTTATAGGTTATTCTCTCATCATCTATGACCAATTCACTTCCTTCCTGAGTCACAAGATATCTAAATCTCTCTGGTTCAAGGTGTGTCCTATCATATCTATGAGGTTCCCATGTTACTTGAGGAATTTTAAATTCTACAACACTTTGTGATTCTCTTTGTTCCTCTTGCACATGTATTGGTTCAAAATTTTCTTATTGGCCTAGAACCGCTTCAAGTTCCACTTGTCTCCCACTGATTCCTTTGGAAATAAATTCCTTTTCTATGAATACAACATCTCTAGAAATAAACACTTTTTTGTCAGTTGGGTTATATAAGTAGTATCCCTTGGTTTCCTTAGGGTATCCAACAAAGTAACATTTATTAGATCTAGGGCCAAGCTTTTCAGAAAACATTTTCTTGACATAAGAGTTACACCCACAAACCCTCATAAAAGACATTTTCAAACACTTTCCATTCCATATTTCATATGGAGTCTTTTAGACCGATTTAGATGGTACTCGATTTAGTGTAAAAATGATAGTTTCTAAAGGATAACCCCAGAAGGTAGTCATAAGCTTGGCTAAACTTATCATTGATTACACTATATCAACAATATGTGTTTCCTTCTGTTTGACACACCATTGTGTCGTGGTGTTCCCGGTAGAGTCCATTGGGCTATAATCGCATGGGCTCAAAGAAGGTCCTCAAACTCTTTTCTTAAGTAATATCGACCTCAATTAGAATGAAGTGTCTTAATACTTTTGCCGAGCAGGTTCTATACTTCATTCATTAATTCCTTGAACCTGTCAAGAATTTTTTTACTTATGTTTCATTCAATAAACATAACCATACCTAGTGAAGTCATCAACGAAGGTAATGAAGTACTGATAACCACCTCTAGTATTTGTTCTAAAAGGGATAACCAAATTAGTATGTATGAGTCCTAATAGATCACTATCCCTCTTACTATTTCCAGTGAAGGGAGTTTTTATCATCTTTCCGAATAAAAAGGACTCACATATATCTATGATTTGAAATCAAAAGAGTCCAGATAACCATCTTTATGGAGTCTAGATATGCGTTCTCATTTATGTTCCCTAAATGACAATGCCAAAGGTATGTCTAGTTTGATTTGTTGAGTTTTAGTCTTTTGGTATTTACGTTATATACATTTTTCTTTAGATCTAACAAATAAAGACAATTAAACATTGGGGCATTGCCACAAAAGATCCCAACTTTAGAAATAAAACATCGACCACTTTTAATATGAAATTCAAATGCATCCTTATCCATACAAGATGCAAAAATGATGTTTCTATTTATAGTAGGTATGTAATAGTAGTTGTTTAACTCTATTAAAAGCATGTGGGAAGAGATAAACTAAAGGTTCCAACTGTATTGGCTGCAACTCTTGCACCATTTGCAACTCACAATTCCACCTAGCCTTTTCCCAAAGGTCTACTTTTCTTTAGATCTTGCATATGAGAACATATTTGAGATCAACATATGGTATCTAGTACCCATGATGAAAAAGTAGATAGGTTTATCACAATAACGTATATTCCTGGAGTGGAGATTACCATCCCCATCCCCATCTTCTTCTTCCTGAATGGCTTCAAGTAAAAAGGATGAGTTCCTCTTGTACATTTCTTTCTCCTTATCTTGAGTGTTGAAGATTTGGATATGAGTTTGACCTTAGAACTATTCTCAGTCTTGCCTTGATCCTTGGACTCAACTCCACTTATCATCATCACAGGCTTGTCCTTCTTCAATCTTGCTTCAGCATGAATCAACATGGCAAGCAAGTCTGACATCTGACCAGTCATATTATTCACATGATAACATGCAATAAAGCGGCTATATGATTTTGGCATTGTCTTTAGAATCATATCAACGTCCAACATGAGGCTCAAGATGAATCCCAATTCTTCAAGATGATACACATGTCCAATCATATTGATCACATGCTCTTCTACTCAGGTTCCCTTTCTCAGCTTATACTCAAGCAACACCTGCATGATATGGTCCCTTTCTTTGTTTGTAAAGATAACCGTTACCTTCTTAAGATGTGTTACCATATCAAGAACACTCACATCCTCACACTTCTCATGCAACTAAGTATAATGTACTTTATCTCTAAGGCATCATTGGCATGCTTCTAGTAAGCATCCATTTGTTCCCTTGCCACATCATGAGTAGGTAATTCTGGCACTAGTTTGTCAAAGACATAGAGCTTACACTCTTCATTGAGAACCATTCTGAAAGTCCAAAACTAGTCGTGAAAATTTGTCCCATCAAGTTTATCCTTCTTATGAACTGATCACAATACAAATCTATTCTTCATTTTATCTATAAGAGAAAATTTGCATATTTTTAGAAACCCTTTTTGATTTGATTTGATTTAAAAATTTGACGATATCAATTAGGTCTTTAATTAACTATCACTCCCACTATTTTATTCAAACTAATAATCCTAATATATCAATATGGAATATTGCAGCATACAATATTATATAGGGTCATTATCCGTATTTCATCAAATCATGAGTCAACTTTGGATTATCGCACACAACTTGAATACTTAGGTAGGAAACTTTTGCCAATGCTTCAGGTAAGCTTTTCATGTGTGCTACTATTAGAAAGCATCTAATAATTAATATTTCATTGAGGGAGTTTGTATTTATAGATACACATACTTTATCTAATCACCGCATATATAGTACATATCATATACATGCTATATCCCATAACAAAACCATGCAATAAATAAAAGTGATGGTTATGTCCAACCTAATGTAATTCCTTGGAGCCACAAGGAATTACCACATCATATGGTCCACATCATATGCAGAAACCTATTATTGATGAAGATTCATACTTGCCAATCTAAGTTGATTGGTTCAACCCTTGAACCACTTAGCTCGCCTCTTGGACAGTTAGTTTGTCACGTCCAGTCAGTTCTTTGGCTCCTCCAAAAGACTGGTTGGTCATCCTATTACTGATCATTTGGCTCCTTGAAATGATTGGTTCATCTGATCCTCTGGGCTCCTTATCAACTAACCATCCAGCCAGTTTATCTCCTCAGAGCAGTCAATTGGCATCTTCATCAAAATAGGAAAGTAAACTATCCTACTATTACAAGATTATGATAAACCTCAAGCTACATTCAAGGGGATAAAAGGTAGGAAATTATTAATTTTATATTGGGAAGATAAGATAGAGGCTCAATACACAAACCTAGACAAGAACAACCAATCCCATGACCATGCAAAAATAAAAAGGTTTATTGGCCATAACCATGCTACACATCCACCATCAAAACTCACTTTTAGAGCGACGTATATATATATATATATATATATATATATATATATATTAGTTTGCAATTTTGTGTGGTATTTGATTGGACAAGAAAATATTTGCATCGCATGAAATAATGAAACAAAAAAAACCAAAATCTGATCATATCGATTATCCCATAATATAGTGGATTGATGGTGTCTTAGATACCACTATAGGTAAATATGAAGACACAATAGGTAGTGGAAATGAAACTTTACTACCATTTTGTAACGACCCCGCCTCCTGGTAACCCCCAATTAAGGGAGACCCGGAGGTCAAAGTCGTTACTCAATTAACAGGATCAAAGGTTCGACAAATAATCAATAATAATTATGAAATTCTCTATCTAACTGGAATTTGGTATAAAATAAACACTTTTAATTACCTTTATAAAACTGGGAAATATAACTATCCACAGCTTGAAATACTCTATCTAATCCTCCTTGCACTTTATTTCTTAATTTCACGAGGTGCCACTTTACTATTTGTGATTTTCTAGATATTACCTAAAACGCCGACAAACAAAACGTCAATCAGCAATTGCTGGTATGTGGAGGCAACCAAAATTTCACAATTAGGTCTAACAATTTAAGTATTGCAATCAAGGTAATTAACAAGTCAATTTACATTTTCCATGTGACAATCCCCACCACTTTTGCCTTAACCCTGGATTTGACTTCAGGCCACCTTCTCAATCCCGAGCTTGGTGCCTGGGAGTCACCTCTCATGGTGCTCCTTAGTCTTGCCTCATCAATCACCTTCTCATTCCCGAGCTTGGTGTCTAGGGTCACCTCTCATGGTGCCCATTGGTCTACACTCCTGGGCCTCACCTTAATGGCATCTTCCATCAGGGTGGCATGTAGGTGCAGGATTTACACATTTGTATTAAATGGTGATAATCATAGTCACTTTATAATTGCAATATGAACATCCAAATAGTTTAGTTGCATTCAATGCGATTAAACATCCGGGAATCCATCGGGGAACTAAAGCGGTTATTCATATTTTAACCACATACATGTTAATGAAGACTTGAATGCAGAAGTAACTTAATCAATCGGGAAATCAAGCAAGTACACACACAAGCTCCTGAAAAAGGCATTTAATTCCTCTATTATTAATCATGTCATTATGATTCAATAATTCTAAGGGTTTCCTAGGTTATTTGCCCTTTTTAGGGTTTTGACCATAATTAGGGTTTTATTCCTTTTTATTGCCTTTACCTTACTTTTATCAAATTATACATCAAACCCTAATTTTCTTGCTTAATCATCCATTAAGATTCCTAAGATCAGACTTAGTCCATTAAACCATAATGTCGAATTACTTTATCATTTCTTTTCTAAATTAGGGTTTCCAAACATTTTAAATCCACATATGGAGTTACAAACCCTAAACTTGTAATTCTATCATCAAAACAGGTTAATAACCATCTAAAATAGAAAATTAGTTAACTATACTCGAATTAACTTAATTGCAAGACCAATTTTATTTTTTATCAACAATTAGGGTTTTTATCCACAAATTAACCCTTTTTCTATTCTAGAAATATACCTTTACCAAAAAGAGTCAGATTCAGGGTCTCAAACCATTTTTATTAAATCCCTCATATTATTCTGGTCATTTTTCATGTATTCAGTTTTCCCATCCGAGCTTCCTAGCTCCAGATATAAATTTTCTAAGATAAATCATTTCTATCAAATTATTAACTAATTAGGAAAATCGTGGATCGCACGATCAATGGTCCGGTGGTCCACTTAGGATCCAGTGGCCATGATCACGTGCGTCCCTACACAGTGCTCAAAAGAAGTAAAGGATAGGAGTGTCCTTACCTGTTTAAGAGGACACAGAGGGCAGATTAGTAAAACACCACTTCGTCTTCTTCCTCGACCTCGCGCGAGAGAGGGAGCTCTGGTGGTCAACCTAGGAGT
Organism: Alisma plantago-aquatica; assembly: GCA_963693085.1. Lineage (NCBI taxonomy): Eukaryota > Viridiplantae > Streptophyta > Magnoliopsida > Alismatales > Alismataceae > Alisma > Alisma plantago-aquatica. Next base: position 1,490,182,169 of record OY856409.1, read on the forward strand.
TGACTTCGGGCTCCTTCGCTCCTTTGCTCGAGCTGGTGGTCCAGCAGGCTTTGTCTCCTTTGGCCGAACACGAGGACGTCTTTAATTGGTCACCGAAACCGCTCCACGCCCACTCCCTTGCTCGCCGGATTCCGGCAGAGTCCCCTACGTCGACGAAGGTCAAGATCGAGATGGATGGAGCAATTGGATGCACAGAAGCACTCCTTGCTCCTTCCACAGAGCTTGGGTGAGAGAAAAGAGATACTGGTGCCCTCTATCATCCTCCCCTATTTATAGGGTCGAGGTAGAGACCTGCCTAGTTGGGCGTTTCCTAGTTTGGAGACGAAACCTACTCGAATCAGGGGTGAAACCCTTCGGCTTTGTCTCCTGAATCCAACATGATGGTTTCCAAATTTGCTTAAACACTGGATTCTCCAGAAAATAGGATTGAAAAATCAACCTGCAAGCCACAGAGTCCTAGTCCCAGTGGGACTTAGACGATGAGCGATCGTCGTTGGATCAAGATCCAACGGGCTGGATTGCTCACGTTCAAAGGAAAGCAAATTCATTTATCATTTAATTTAGGAAAATTCCCTAATCCAAGATAATCTTGCAAAAATGATATCTCCCAAACCATAACTCTGATTTATCTCAAATTTTAAAGGAATGTTCTTTTTAATATTTCCTAGTCTGTACGAAAATTGGGAAGCAAAAAGAAATGTATGAAAATGATTTCTTCTCTCCCAAGTTTTCTTATTAATTACTCCCAATTAAAATGTATCCTTATTCCTTTTGCCTTTATCTCATTATTTTGGGTCCCTTGGACCTCAAGGAAACCCAAAGGCACGGATTCCCATATTGGGGAATATTATTTCACCTTTATATCCTTTTAATTATCAATTTCTCATATTTCTCCTTTTATAAAACAATTTCTTTTCATTTTTAATTCTTTTTTTAAAGGATTTCTCTTTATCTCTCCTCTATATTCCTATTGGAATTCCTTTTAGCATTAGGAATCCTTGTAATACGAAATTCCACCAAGGATTATTCCATTATACCTCTTTTCACTTATTTTCCACGTTTCATCAATATTTTCAATTTCTTTCTTAATAAAGAAATACTTAATTGATCTTTTCTTTTCTTATTGCTCTCTTTATGAAACTTTAGACTCCTTGGAACCCAAGGAACCAAAGAGGCATGAAATCCCTCCTTGGATTTGTCTTCTAGAGGTTTCTACCTCTTTCTTTTCTCAAATAATCAATTATTCATTAATTAATTGAATTTCCTTATTATTGGGCCCAATAGCCAATAAATCTCACAAATCAAACAACAAGGCTATTTTAAAAAAAATCCATTTATTCAGACAACAAATTATATCATTATTTGTCCAAATATCTTTAATTTGAGAAATTACATTTCTCACCAAATGAACCCAAAATTTGGGGTTTTAACATCCTTCCCCTCTTATGAGAATTTTCCCCCCAAAATTCCAACAAGCAAACAAACATGATGTCTTATTAGGTCCATCAGGGCTCCCATGTGGCTTCACCCTGTCCATGGTGTTTCCCAAGAACCTTCATTATCTCATTTTCTTCCATCTGAGTTCTTTCTTACCTTGGTATATCGTACCCTCATAGGTGACTCAGGACTTTTCAGCCTTTCAAAAGCTAAATAGGTTCAGGGCACAACACCTGTCTTGGGTACCTCACAGAGTGCTCTAGATTGGACTCATGCAACACATCATTTTATCCTGAGGGTAAGGTTAAGACAACCATCTCCACCAATCCATCTCAAATGGACCCATATATCGGGGGACTCAACTTTCTCAGTTGTAGCTTAGAGGGGTCGGATTTTCACATCACATTCCCACAGTAAACTGCATGTCAGTCTGCTTTGCATCAACTCGTGACTCATGTCACAATTGGGCTCTCTCTCAGCCATTGCATGATCAAATCGACTTCATCTGCACACACTTGTGGTTCTTTTCTGACCTTCACGAGGCCTTCTTCACCATCATCATCATAATGAAGTGGTGACCGACACAACCTCCCTATAGAACTTTTTGCATCCCAATAAAGGCTATGGTGGTTGACATCACATCTTATGAACTATCTCTTTGTATCACCCTGAACAAGCACACTTGCTCTCATCAGGCCCTCTGGTCTGGATCATACTAACCATTAGTTAGGGGTAATAAACTATACTACCATCGAGTTCTTCACATATCTACTTCCACCTCATGGAAGTGAACCTTTAGGTCACATCAAGGACTCTTGAATTTGCATCATGGGGTAGTTGAACCATCTCTTTTCATATGTAGTTCAACCAGATCTATCCCTTGACAGAACTCTTCCTTTCTCATGTCATCTAGGTAAGGCGATCCACCATAACCCATATTGTATCTTGACCTTCTTGGTCTAGGATAGACTCAAAAAATCCATAGTGATGAACTCCCATTCCCTCTTGGGAACTCTTTATACTTTATATCCATGCACTGGGTTAATGGTGTTCATCCTTCACCTCCTGGCTTGCATGGCCACATGCTACATGAAACTTTGTTTTAAGCAACCAGAATGCTACCATCACTTACTATCTTTGTAGTATCAAGGTATATCATGACCTCCTGTATTGTTATGATTCCTCAAGCTTGATACCTCGGAAACCCCAAACCACTATCAAAAGGGTTTTATTACCTTCCTATCCAAAGAAGGGTATCTGAGGTTCTATCACCATCCTTTTACTACATCAAGGACTAAACTGGCTACCCAAACAACCATTAACTTATTCAACTTATCTTATTACATCCAAGTGTTAGCCAAAATACATCTTCTTCTCAAACTTAGTGTTAGCCAAACAACCTCAACTTCTTCTAGCTTCCAGCTAAACTAGGCAACTATATCTCAACCTGAGTATTCATTACCCCTTCTTATCCTTAGGTGTTAAGTAATGTCGAAGACATACAACTCCATGTATTATACTTATCATCTCATCTCCAACTCTAAGTTTGTCTTCATCAAGAAACTCTGAGCTCATCCTCACTGTGATCGAACTCAACCTTGGTTAACTTGCAAATTCCACATAGTTCCTGATAAAACATCCTCATAAGTTGACTACACTATTCTCTCTTAATGTTTGCAAACCATCCATGTATCATTCACTTCACCAGGGTATGGTATCATCTCTATCATCATACCTTTTAGCTACGTTCCAACTTACATCATCTTTATCCTTGGTGTAAGGCATGCGTACTGTCCTATCTCTCACTCCCATAACAAGAAGAAATAAGCACTTGGCTGCAGTCCAAATACAAAGTTCTTCCTGTTCCGGGAGTAGAGATGGTACATCCCGCCTTGCCAGTACACCTTCAAATCTAAGTTGAAATGTGCAACTCATGTCTCCACATCACAAGCATCATGATATCAAAAACTTCCATGGAAACTGATCTGAAACCTACTTTGGTCTCCACACAATCCTTGGTCATCTCCTCTAGGTCTATAGGGTGCCGACACTTTTGGGTCATCCCTCTTCCCTTATGCATCCAGAGAGTGCCCTACTCAACTGCCCTTTGGGTCCCATGAGTCCATGAAGGTGATCAATCTCCTAACCCATGGCCCTCAGACAATGATAGTTGTTACCTCCTGACCCTATGGTCATGTGCATCTAGGGAATTAGGCAACTCCTTCTTCCATCGGTCTTATCCCTACCTGACCCTAGGATAGACTTAGGATTCTATTATTGTACATGTCCAACATAGAACCTTACCAAAACATTCATCATCTCTCTTCTTGCATTCATGGGCTGACTCTCGTCCTTTCATAAGGGTCATGGCGACCTTTCTACCTTGGTCGAACCCCATACTGGTTACCCCCATGGTAACACATCCACACACACATAGAGATGGTTATCTATGGGTCTATAGGTTCATCCTCATGCCATGTACTCTTCACTTAGCTTATAAAGATCCTACAAAACCTCCTTAGGTTGCCTCAAAACTAACCAAACTGGGCTCTCCCAGGATGGGGGGAAACTACACCTTTATAACAAAGGTCACAGACATCCTTAGGGTTTACATCCATATGAGCATGCTTAAACCAACAACTACTAAGGCACAAGCGTACCTACAGAACAATGATAGGTCACACTTGTTCTCATCCCCAACATTACATCAACTTAGTTGTGAGGGGTTCATCAAACATACCCTTAACTTAAGGGGTTTCCTTTTCCTCTATGAGGAGTACCATGCTCGAAACTATAGAGACTCAAATCTCATCATGTGCATCGGATACATTGCTTCCCCTCTTAGGCTTAGGAACCCTAGGTTCTTCTTTGGGTATCCAACTACGTGCTCAACCTCTTAACCACGAATCAAGCATGTCCAAGGTATGCCATGTACCTCCATGATCTTTCCACTCGAGCCACGCTTCGGAGTTGAGTCCTCTTCTAGGGAAACCAACTAGGTATAAAGCCTCACCACTGGTTACTTAAACCTCCTCAGGGTCGAAAGCACCCTTTATCTCATCCAGTAGGTAACCACTTATACCATGGGTACTAGAAGCATCGTCCCGTTTGGTTCCTCTAAAGGAAACTAAGATATCATCAACCTCTAGGGATCATGCGTGAGGCAACCACTATCATCCCCATTGTTCCTTATACTCGGGGTGTTAGGCTTCCAACCTTCTTGCTTGTTTCCTTCTCACTCTCCCTCCAAAGCGAACTCCACATCCAGGCATACTACTAAAGGTCATCTCTCCATGAAGGATCAATCTCATAGGTATACCTCTATGTGGGTGAAGCCTATGCCCAACTCATGTTTGGCTCAAGATTATACCTAGCCCTTTATGCTCATCCCATAAGCCATCCATCATGCATATTGTACATGGTTTCAACCTACTTCTGTCCATTGACGTACTCTGGGCGCAAGCTATACCCTACCTGCAACAACCCATAAGGTTTCTATAGGTTCTTCTCTAACCTCATCCATGAAGGATCTATCTTTAAACATGCACAAACCTCCCCAGGGTTGGGTTGCCATAGGTACTTGATCGTCTAACCTCTCAGGGCTCATATGGCAACCAAGGCATGTATGTCCAAACATCTGGTCTACCATGACATCTAACTCATCATGTCGTATCCCTCTCTAACCTTTACTTAGGGTTAGGTTTAACATCATCCACAAAGGATGTGCAAGGTCTCTACTTCTAATGGTGGCCTCTACCTCCACGACTAACTCTCTCTACTCATCCTCCTACCAAGGAGGTCTATCCTCGGGCCTCTTCTGACAACTTATGTCATGCGAACTAAGCATGTATCTAATCTTTTACGCTTACTCTATTAAGCTTATGTCCATGACATCTTATTTACATGCTTTTTATTAATTTGATGGAGGATCCCTTCATCCTTATCAACCTTACCCATACCTCAAGAGGGTGAGGAGAAGAGATAAAACCCCAATCCTTAAGGTCCTTAACAGAATTTGAGTTGAGAAGGGATGAACAAGATGAGAGAATCCTAAAGGTATCTTATTTCGAGTCATATCCTAAGACATCGGCCAGGCAGTCACACAATCTGAGAGTCCTCGTATTCCAACTAGCGTTGTGGAGGAAAATATTGCCAGCCCCTGGAGGTGATCCTTTTCTAGACACCTCAGTCTTTCAGACAATCCTCTAATAACTCCCTTGGTTATATGGAATTTGTAAAATTTAATAATTATTAAAGATTAAATGAGGAACCTATGCTCTGATACCAATTGTAACGACCCCGCCTCCCGGTAACCCCCAATTAAGGGAGACTCGGAGGTCAAAGCCGTTACTCAATTAACAGGATCAAAGGTTCGACAAATAATCAATAATAATTATGAAATTCTACTATCTAACTGGAATTTGGTATAAAATAAAAACTTTTACTTACCTTTATAAAACTGGGAAATCTAACTATCCACAGCTTGAAATACTGTATCTAATCCTCCTTGCACTTTATTTCTTAATTTCACGACGTGCCACTTTACTATTTGTGATTTTCTAGATATTACCTAAAACGTCGACAAACAAAACGTCGATCAGCAATTGCTGGTATGTGGAGGCTACCTAAATTTCACAATTAGGTCTAACAATTTAAGTATTGCAATCAAGGTAATTAACAAGTCAATTTACATTTTCCATGTGACAATCCCCACCGCTTTTGCCTTAACCCTGGATTTGACTTAAGGCCACCTTCTCAATCCCGAGCTTGGTGCCTGGGAGTCACCTCTCATGGTGCTCCTTTGTCTTGCCTCATCAATCACCTTCTCATTCCCGAGCTTGGTGTCTAGGGTCACCTCTCATGGTGCCCATTGGTCTACCCTCTTGGGCCTGACCTTTATGGCATCTTCCATCAGGGTGGCATGTAGGTGTAGGATTTACACATTTATATTAAATGGTGATAGTCATAGTCACTTTATAATTGCAATATGAACATCCAAACAGTTTAGTTGCATTCAATGCGATTAAACATCCGGGAATCCATCGGGAAACTAAAGCGGTTATTCATATTTTAACCACATACCTGTTAATGAAGACTTGAATGCTGAAGTAACTTAATCAATCGGGAAACCAAGCAAGTACACACACAAGCTCCTGAAAAAGGCATTTAATTCCTCTATTATTAATCATGTCATTATGATTCAATAATTCTAAGGGTTTCCTAGGTTATTTTCCCTTTTTAGGGTTTTGACCATAATTAGGGTTTTATTCCTTTTTATCTCCTTTACCTTACTTTTATCAAATTATACATCAAACCCTAATTTTCTTGCTTAATCATCCATTAATATTCCTAAGATCAGACTTAGTCCATTAAATCCTAATTTCGAATTACTTTATCATTTCTTTTCTAAATTTAGGTTTCCAAACATTTTAAATCCACATATGGAGTTACAAACCCTAAACTTGTAATTCTATCATCAAAATAGGTTAATAACCATCTAAAACAGAAAATTAGTTAACTATACTCGAATTAACTTAATTGCAAGACCAATTATAGTTTTTATCAACAATTAGGGTTTTTATCCACAAATTAACCCTTTTTCTATTCTAGAAATATACCTTTACCAAAAAGAGTCAGATTCAGGGTCTCAAACCATTTTTATTAAATCCCTCATATTATTCTGGTCATTTTTCATGTATTAAGTTTTTCCATATGAGCTTCCTAGCTCCAGATATAAATTTTCTAAGATAAATCATTTCTATGAAATTATTAACTAATTAGGAAAATCGTGGATCACACGATCAATGGTCCGGTGGTCCACTTAGGATCCAGCGGCCATGATCACGCACGCCCCTACACAATGCTCAAAAGAAGTAAAGGACAGGAGTTTCCTTACCTGTTTAAGAGGACACAGAGGGCAGATTAGTAAAACACCACTCCATCTTCTTCCTCGACCTCACGCGAGAGAGGGAGCGCTGGTGGTCAACCTAGGAGTTGACTTCGGGCTCCTTTGCTCCTTTGCTTGCGCTGGTGGTCCAGGAGGCTTTGTCTCCTTCGGCCGAACATGACGACGTCTTTAATTGGTCACCGAAACCGCTCCACGCCCACTCCCTTGCTCGCCGAATTCCGGCAGAGTCCCCTATGTCGACGAAGGTCAAGATCGAGATGAATGGAGCAATTGGATGCACGGAAGCACTCCTTGCTTCCATCCGCAGAGCTTGGGTGAGAGAAAAGAGATATCAATGCCCTCTATCATCCTCCCCTATTTATAGGGTCGAGGTAGAGACCTGCCCAGTTGGGTGTTTCCTAGTTTGGGGATGAAACCTACTCGAATCAGGGGTGAAACCCTTCAACTTGCTCTCCCAAATCCAACGGGATGGTTTCCATATTTGCTTTAACACTGGATTCTTAAGAAAATAGGATTGAAAAATCAACCTGCAAGCCACATAGTCCTAGTCCCAGCGGGACTTAGACGATGAGCGATCGTCGTTGGATCAAGATCCAACGGGCTGGATTGCTCGCGTTCAAAGGAAAGCAAATTCATTTATCATTTAATTTAGGAAAATTCCCAAATCCAAGATAATCTTGCAAAAATGATATCTCCTAAACCATAACTCTAATTTATCTCAAATTTTAAAGGAATGTTCTTTTTAACATTTCCTAGCTCTGTACGAAAATTGGGAAGCAAAAAGCAATGTATGAAAAGGATTTCTTCTCTCCCAAGTTTTCTTATTAATTACTCCCAATTAAAATATATCCTTATTCCTTTTGCCTTTATCTCATTATTTTGGGTCCCTTGGACCTCAAGGAAACCCAAAGGCACGGATTCCCATATTGGGGAATATTAGTTTACCTTTATCTCCTTTTAATTATCAATTTCTCATATTTCTCCTTTTATAAAACAATTTCTTTTCCTTTTTAATTCTTTTTTTAAAGGATTTCTCTTTATCTCTCCTCTATATTCCTATTGGAATTCCTTTTAGCATTAGGAATCCTTGGAATATGAAATTCCACCAAGGATTATTCCATTATACCTCTTTTCACTTATTTTCCACGTTTCATCAATATTTTCAATTTCTTTCTTAATAAATAAATACTTAATTGATCTTTTCTTTTCTTATTGCTCTCTTTATGCAACTTTAGACTCCTTGGAACCCAAGGAACCCAAGAGGCACGAAATACCTCCTTGGATTTGTCTTATAGAGGTTTCTACCTCTTTCTTTTCTCAAATAATCAATTATTCATTAATTAATTGAATTTCCTTGTTATTGGGCCCAATAGCCAATAAAGCCCACAAATTAAACAACAAGGCTATTTTAAACGAAATCCATTTATTCAGACAAAAAATTATATCATTATTTGTCCAAATATCTTTAATAGGAGAAATTACATTTCTCACCAAATGAACCCAAAATTTGGGGTGTAACAATATTCCCCATTAATCAAGTAGATGTTGTGAATAACTATAAGATGTGAAGGATGGTTTCAAGGATATACTCAGTCCTGGAGCAAGTCCAATGGCATCTCCTTGTCATTATAGATGGGAAACTATCTTCTAGTTGCGTTGGGAATCATCTCACTATTGCGCCTCCTGGTTTGCACCACATACAATAGATTGATGTTATCCTTTTAGAGGTAGACAATGACCTCCATGCCTCTATGGAAGTCGACACAGACTGCCTAGAACTCATGTTGTTCTAGTAGAACAAATAGGAAGGAGTAGTCCCTCCTATTGGTGTAGCAGTCACCAACTTGCTCTCCCACAATTTCTCTCAGTTATTCTCTCCATCATTGTCCCTCTCTAATCAGGTAGGACTTGCTTGAGCTCTATTGGTTATGACAACCATAGAGGACACAAATTTTCTGAGCAACTAATTCTCATTTGTGCATCTTAGGAATCCCCCAGTACCCCTCTATTTATAGTAGAGGCTAGGGTTCCCAGTCTGTAAGGGAGTGGAAGGCACCGTAAGATCTTGAATTTTCACAACCTACAAAACTAAAAATGGTCATTTCACACACAAAGCAATCATCTCGTAAGAGAGACATTTTTCTCGCTTTGCGATATGTTCGTCTCACGTAATTTCCTATTCTAAATCAAATTGGAAAATTGAATCCAAATAATGCACAACATGACATCATCACTAATCCTTAAAGCAATTGAATTTCCCCATGAATTGGGTGTCTCTCTCATTTGAGACAGTCGTCTCACGACCACAAGATGGTCATCTCACACATGCAAGATGGCCATTTCATGTCCCAGACCTAGAATAACTCAGCCAATTCAATTTTTATTCAACCTGACACTCCAAACAGTCATCTCAACACTTGAGTCAATCGTTTGGCACTCCAAATAGCCCTCTCACCCTTTAATTCAATCGTTTGACAGTGCAATCAACTGATCTATTGTGTTAATTGAGTACCTAAACACTTTCGTAATCAATCCAATCATCATTCATGATTAAACTCCTCTTCTACATGAGTTCCTATGTGTATAACCCAATAGGTCCATATCACATTGACAGTGAATGTCCATAACTAGCTTATAATATAACCAGCAAAGAGTGGTTCCCAGTCATACATTAGTGCTACTCAAGTAAATGAAAAGTCGGAGAACAACTTCAAGCTACAAACTATGTATGGTGTGGTAGTGTTTGTATAGTTCCTTTGTCTCTGATATCTAGACTGAAATCGAGGCATGGAGTAGTCACTCCTCATCAACATTCAATCTTTGTTCCTTGAACCATAGGAGACTGTCAGAGATATATGTAAGCTTAATATTATATGTTGACTCACATGTGCATGGCCAAACATTTCTCAGTCTCTCTAATCAAGATTCCTTTGATATCATGCTCCTACAGGAGGGGAAATCCCATCTACACCACTCACAATCAATCCCATGTGTCATAGTCACCCAATCATCACCATTATAACAACCCTTGTTTCATGATTGTGTTTGATGATGTCAAAGAATACTAAATTACATGCGGTGAGTGTAGTGATTTCAGGTCTAAGAACCATAAACACCACCGTCACTATGAGAGATAACTATGATTACCATGGTAATGGTTTCCATGTGTTAGTCCCACGGTGGGTCTGTCAGATACACTATTCTCTAAGATGTATCTATGTGCTTGGTTTGATATTTCCATATGATGACTAATGAGACTCTTTCACCAACCAAATCACACTTTTATCTTATGTATTATTTCTATCTATCAACCTCTCATAATAACAATTGATTAGGGACATAATGAGAATTTATATACTCGTAACATATGTATGATCTCATTCTTCGAAGTCATGTACTTGAACACATATGTCATTGAGTAATATCATTCTCCAAACATTTATTATGTTATATCATTATATCATAATTGATTTAAACAAAATGAATTGGAAGCTTGACTTTTATTAATAATGAAATCATATACATTAATTCCATTACAATCGTTACATGATTGGCTCTGTAGGAATACATACCAACGTGCCCTTCTCCCAAGAGTAGAGAAAAGATTAAGAATATGTTATACTGAGGTGCTATTCGGTGCTACTAATGAAAAGATTGATGCATCCAAGAGACAAACTCAGTGGTATCGACTTATGGTCTAGAGAAAATTAGGGATATAATATAACTACCTAGGTGCTACCACAAGAATTTTTGGTCTTACCAACTTCATCATCCAAACACTCATGAGAATTAACTTGGTGTTGTTGATGTGTCTATACATAGTATTGATGTTGTATGACAAAGCAAAAAGGCCTACTGACTTGGTTCATATGACACAATATTAGTAGTCCTTAGCCATCATGATTAATGCAAATCTAAAGTGAGTCAAATTTAATGGCTTCAATTTATGTGAGGGTTAGGCATTACTTATGACCTAAGAAGGGAAACTAGAGGAAGATTGTCACATACATTTTGGATGTAGAGCCCTAGGGAATGGAGAGGAAGGATATTGTTGCAATTGGACAATTGAGGCACTTTTAGAGGAGGATTTGCAACTAGGAAGTTCACTATTGTGAGGTTCATCTAAAGGGACCGCTGAGTCGACTTCAGTATGAGTTTTCTTTAGTTTTCTAATTCTTTACTTCTCATTCTTTTTTCAATGTGATCTCATGATGAATATTCCAGGTTAAACCCCTCTTTTTCCTAGGACCCAGTATTAGACAGGGGCATTGTTGTACCTGAATTGGATGATTCTAAAATATAGTTTCCTCTATTTTGAACTTGAAATTTTAATCTCGTCATTGATTTGTTTATGTCTGATCAACATAACCAAAGTATTAGGCCTCTAATCCCTTTGGGAGAGGGAATATAAGTTAGAAAATTCATAAATTCACAAACCTAATAACATTCCTTGGGAGAGAGCTTAAAACTATGAAACAATAACCTGAGGAAATTTCTATTTGCTTAGACCAAATACCTAAACTAATATGCAGATGGGGTTTGTCTTAATATGAGAAGTGTACTGTGTTATGGGAGTGGGTAAATCTATCTACTGGTCTTTACTTTAAATACATGGCTATTAATTATAGATGACCAAAATTTAGTTATAGTATGTGTTGCGGTGAAACAACAATATCTAGGGTCTCCTTTAGATCTTTCTTACTATCATTCATAATTTAGCTTTCTAAATTAATGTCTTTAGTTAAGAACCACAAATCAACTATTTATTTCAGCCTAGGTGATTCATTCTGAGTTAGTAGTATTCTCTAGTGAATAATTCCTTCAATTCAACAACTTGGACCTCTTTGGCCTATATTACATGGCACAAGCACTTGTGTTTTACATGGAAGTGATACACATGTCATTTTTTTGGTACCGTTGTTGTGGAATCGGCAACACTAACACTACGAGTGTTTATGCTTTATGACATTTTTATTTAATTCCTTTTATTTATTTTTTTAGTATAAAATCATTGATAAATCATTTTTGTCATGTCATCAGTATTTTGTGTTCTTACGATGAACTATTTCATTTTTAGGTACTAGTGCATGGTCCATACTCAGTTTACAAACTACTAATGCGCAAATCCACCTTGTGTACATTGGGAGGACGTCTTGTGTAAAGCTTGTGAGTTTGGGGCATCATTTGAGAAGATCATCCAAACCCCTTCACTATACTCAAAACAAGAACAAGTAGTAGATAGATTGTAGAATGGAGATGGCTTGTAGAATGCAAATTATTTACAAGATTCTAATGTGGAACAAACAATTTGGGAGAGGATAAAAGTGTCTTTGGTGACAACTCAACTTGGACCTATCAAATTCCAAATTATTAATGTGTACAGTTAAAAAATTGATCGAAGACTTGTGGCATCGATTAATTCAAGGTTTTCCATGGTCACAACAATGAGGATCCAAAAATTCATATTAACAACTTTTTGGAGAGGTATAGCATGTTAAAGCTGGACAGGGTGCCAACAACAATTATTTTTCTAAAGTTTTTCTCATACTCTCTGAAAAATAAAGAAAAATCTCAGTTCCTCAGTATACCTCTTAAGTTAGATGAAACATGGGATAACATCATAGATGCCTTTTCTAAGAGATATTTCCCACAACTTAAGACAAATTAGTTAGTAGGAAAGATGTACAATTACAAATAATAAGTAAATTAATCCTACTCTAATGCATGGTAAAGGTTCCACAATATGCTAGGGAAAGTACCCCATAGCAGGATAGACTTATTTGTTCATGCAATGACATTTTACTATGGCTTGCATAATGGGGAGAGAATTACTCTGGACTAGCAGGAGAAGGATTCTTCCTCAATAAGGCAACCGGATGTTAAAATAATTTAAATAACATGGCCAAGAATCAGACATGGAGGGAGGGACTTGAACTACCAGCATTAGTAAAAAGTATCATGGAGCCCTAAAAATTCATGGAACTTAAATCTTAGATGGCACAACAAACAAAAAAGGTAGACTAGTAGGTTGACACTTCACTTGGATTTGAGGAAGAGGAGTTTATGTACTTATGGGAGCACAATAATGGGGTATTAGATGAATAACTATGGCACAAGAATCCCAAATTATCTTGGAATGACCCAAACAATTTTTACCAAGATCCGACATAGGTACAACTACCTCCATAGCAGCATGAAAACTTTCCACAACAAAATAAGCAATGAATTGGCCCTAGAAGGATGGACAAGTTAGCGGATATGTTTTACAAATTCATGACCAAGAATGAAGCACACGTAGACCACTCACATGAGATCATAAAAATCAATGAGTCCAAATATGTAGTCCGGAAAATTAGACATCTCATATAGTATCAGAACATGGCAGCACATCAAGAATTTTCTGGGAATAATAGATATTTCACATAATAACCAAAAAGATAGAGAAGTCATTCTACATAGTGGTACAGTGTTGGATAAAGATTAGGCAGTGAAACCATAGTCAAATATACCACCATGTGAGACTAAAATTTTGAAAGACATGGCATCTTCTGAGCAGGAAATAGATACATAACCACATTAAGAAATTGTAGAATAGGACATGGGGGAAGACAAAACTCTAAAGGATCCATATGTTATGCTATACAAATGCAAGAGTGTGATCCCCATGCTTGTTTCTAATAGCTTGAAGGCTAAGAAGGTTGATAACTAGTTTAATAAATTCCTTGATGTTTTCAACAAACTACATATCAACTTAGTTGTGGTATATTCCATTGAACACATTCCTTCTTATGACAAGTTCTTGAAAAGAAACCATCAACAATAAGAGGAGGATAGATTATTCAAATTTTGAAGTACTTTGTAAATTGGTCAGTGCATTGATCTAGAGGAAGTTGTCAAGAAAATAGATAGGACCTTGGGTACTTCAATATACCTGTTTCATTGGAAGTTTCATGTTTGGAGAAAAATATGTGATTCAGGAGCAAGTATAAATACAATTTCGTTGACCATTAAAGAATCTTGCGATCAAGGAATTATGTAAAAGTAATATGACATTTTAGTTGGAACATAATTATGTTGTTAGGCCATTAGGCATATGCGAAGATGTCCCAATGAAGATGGGTAAATTCCTTTTTCCAATATATTGTGTAGTCATAGAAATGCAAGATGACTATGGCAAAACATTTATTGATGGGCAGGTGCCACAATTGATATTATCCTGGAAATGTGAAGAGGCCATTTGATTTTGGAAATTCAAGATGATCAATTTGAAATAAAGATTCTAGACAAACAATAAAAAATCAATAAGCATAGTGTCATGTCATTCAACATATTGAGAATGAGGTGTCTCTTCTCTTAGGGAAATGATTTCTAGATGTGTCAAACGTCATATCACAAGTGGACTAGGGCAACTTGGAGGTGCACATAATGGAAGATGCATAGTTCATTGGAAAAGGCATCAAATGTCCCAAAGAACTGAAGGATGATGTTTACCCAATAAAAGTTATTGAGGCTTTTCTTTTGCCATTGATTATGCATATTCTCAATTACCATTGGAAGCCTATATTCTAGAAACACAAGATTTGCACTGAAGAAGGAGAAAAACTGATAGCACAACCTCAAAGGAGACTAAATCTTATCACGACAGAGGTGATAAAGAAAGAGGTAGTGTGACGTCCCCCAATTTCTATATACTTTCCATAGTGAAATTCATAGATATGCGTGCACTCATATCTATAGATGTCAAAAGGGAAAATATAAGAGATTAAGGTAGTCAACTAAAACCAGAGATTGAGCCAAGATCTAGTCCACGTCATCATATAATGCCACACAAACATTCATTCATATAGATAAAATAAAGTCATTACATATGAAGAGAAAATATGGTTCTAAAGAAAGTTAACTTATTACATAGGATTTAAATCATCCTCAAGATCAATAAGGAAAGAAATAAACTAACATCTAGCAAGAAATGAGATAAGAGGAAAAGAATCCATCTATTACATCCTCCAAGTTTATTATTTGTGTCTTCAGGTACTTTGAGCATGCATTTCATTTTGTAGTCAAATGTTCCTTGCACCTAGAAAATACTAGAAACAAAACATCAGCAAGGCTAGTACGTGGTAAAAGTTACACTTAATAAGGTTGCATAAAGGAAAATATTTGAACAAGAAGAAAGGAGAACCAAAACCATTTCTTAAGGCGAAAATCAGGTAAACATCCTTTTTATTACAATCATTTTGATGCGGTTGTACTACACACATTGCACTTATCTTACATCTAGTGTGGGCAAAATATTATCATCATACATCTAACAAGGGCCAAGGAAAACATACATCCATGTTAGGAAACATACATCCACACCAGGCTATGTGCTCTAGTAGCTACAACCCATCATAACCATTTATGTTTCATTAGGTTTGGCAAAATATATCTCATACTAGTCAACCAAGCAATAATATTTAAATATAAGAATTCAAGGTATACATATCATAGGAAACCAGAAATCTAGTCATATACTTATATGACCACGTACCTGCTTGTTCAATCAAAAGTCCACAGATCTAGATTCAAATAGGAATTTAGTCACCCTGCAAAGAAAGCAAGGGTACGACATTATTATTGGTCCATGAGACCAGGACTAAGTTATGTTCTTAATTATTATTCCTTTTTATGTTATCTTAATTTAGATCAGGGATTTCCCCATATTCTAATTAGGTTCATAATTATTATCAGGTCTGATTCGTTATAAACTATTTGGATAGTATTTAATTGATTAATTAGAAGATTTCCCAAAATTAGGGTTTCTAGGATGGTTAAAGAAAAAGGGAGGGTAATCCTTAACATGTTAACCATTCATAAAATCATGGTTCGTTTTAAAGATTCAGACCAATTAATAAATACTAATTGTCATCTAATGATATTAACTTTGACATAAGAAATATATCTTTAAATTCATGTAGAAAGAGGAAGCTAAAATTAGGGTTTCTTCTAATCCTTTGATCACTTATCAACTTAGTATAGTATTTCGAGTTATTCTAAAATAAGGGTTTCATCTAATGGTTACAAACATTTTAGAAGTCATATATCATCAAGAAAGCCATTTTTAATAATTAATTATGATTAAGGATGTCCTTTAGGCCTTAGACAGTTATTTTTGAAATAGGGAACGGATTCAGGTAGTGCTAATATTTTATATGGCTAGAGAATATTTTTCTGATCAAAATAGTATATTGGTTTGCTATATTCTGATAATCCTAGCATTTATTATGATTTTTCTAAGAAAATGTATTTTCTTGAGTACTAAAAGATTAACAAAAATAAAAGAAAAGGAAAAATACCCCCGATCGACGACCGGATCCGACTGGATCACGGCTCAAATCGATCAAGTTGATCGGGCGCTCAGGATCGGTCTGCACCTGATCTGACTCGTCGGGATTGGTCTTCAGACGATCGGACGGCTTGGCCTAGCTCCGCAGGCCTGCAGCTCGCTCCAGTAGAGGAGGAGGATCTCCGACGAGGTCCCGTTCACTCCTGAGTCTCGCTGGAGGGAAGGTGAAGTGGAGAGTACCTTCACGTGCTCGTTCTGAACGCAGACAGCCAAGCCACTGATCGTGGCTCCCTGTGGATTGGTGCGCCGCCGTAGCAGGGGCGAGAGCTCACCGGAGCTGAGTCGGAGAAGGATCAGCAGGCTCTCCCAAAGGTGGAAAATATGCCGCCCAAGGTCCTCGTGACCTCACGATAACAGGGGAGGCAAGAGTGTGGAGGAAGAGAGCGAGGCTGGGGAGATCGGGCCCAATGTCAGGGTGGCGGCGCCGCAAGGCTTCAGGAGGTCGAGTGGAGATCTCGGTGGCAACCAGGGTCGGAAAGAATAGGGTTAAAGGCAAAGGAAGGCGGGGGCGACATCGAGGGGTGGTTTTATAGGCTATCGGGGTAGGTTTAGGGTAGATTGGGGGTCATGGGTGTTGCAGCCGCCGCCGGAGTGGGAGCAACGAGAAAAGGGGAGTTCGTTCTCCCAAATCTGAGCGGGAGGGGCGTCAAGCGAGGGTTCGTTAGCTTCGGTTTCAAGAGTAGAATCGGTCCTCCAACGATCTCACACGATCGTTGTGGGAGTTGGGCGCACGAGGAAGTCTTTGTGCTCAGCGCACTGTTGGGGTCCAAACCGCAGAAGGCGGAAGGTAGAAGACAAGGTCCTGGCCTTTAGATCCCGGAGTGGATCCGTGTCCCACTCATCGGACGGCTGGGGCGAGCCCCATTTAAGTGGTCCGTGCCCAAGCATCTAAAGGGCCGTGTGACATTTAAATCAACTCGATTTAATAGGAAAACTTAGGTCTAGGACATATATCTAGTTTGATTTATTAAATTGGCCATATCTCATGATTGGTAACTCCAATTCAAATGAAATTTGAGGTGTAGCTTCACAAGATCATTATGCTACTACGATAAAAAATTTGAAACTCAAATTCGAAGGTTTGATGTGTTTATTCACTAAAAACATTATCATATGTATTCTATCATAAAGCATACTAGGGTTTGCATATTTTTGAAATTTGTGACACATATTTGTCCAATTAAGTGAGGGAAGTATATGAGGGTAATTTGGTCCATAAATTTGATAATAAACTTTTAAGAGAGAGAAAAAAAATACTATAAAAACTCACTTTGTCACATTCTCCCCTCCTTTTTAAGAATTTTGCCCTCAAAATTCAAGCAGCCTGAAAGAGATGTGGATATTTCCGCTCGACTTCAGACTTGAGCTCCCATGTAGCATCAGTTTGATCATGGTAGCTCCAGAGAACTTTCACCATATCTATACGCCGATTATTGCGAAGCTCCTTTGCCTTGAAATCAAGAATTCTAACTGGTGACTCAGCATATGTCAAATCATCATTCAGCTCAAGAGGCTCATGATTCAGAATGTGACTGGGGTCTTTGACATAGGGCTTCAGATTGGATGCATCAAAAACATTATGCATGGCACTATACTGTGGTGGCAGAGCAAGACGATAGGCACATTCTCCAACCCTTTCAAGAATCTCGAAGGGTCCCACATAACGAGGACTGAGCCTTTCCTTATTCTTGGCCAAAGCTCGAATTGGTCGGATCTTCAGAAAGACATGATCGCCTTCTTTGAACTGACGTTCCTGCCGGTGAGCATCTGCATATGATTTCTGCCTATCCTGTGCTCGCTTCATTCTTTGTCGGATCAGTGCAACTTTATCTGCATACAGCTGCATCTCCTCAGATTTCATCAAGGTGTTTTCCCCGACATCGTCCCAATGTAATGGAGATCTACACGGTCAGCCATAGAGAGCTTCGTATGGTGGCATCCCAATGCTCACCTGATAACTATTATTATAGGCGAACTCAGGTAAGGGCAGGTAATGGTCCCATGAGCCTTCCCAGTCAAGCACGCAAGCTCGTAGAAGATCCTCCAGAATCTGTATTGTTCGTTCTGATTGTCCATCAGTCTTTGGATGATAAGCTGTATTGAAATTCAGTTTAGTGCCCAATTCTTCTTGAACCTGCTTCCATAGCTTTGAGGTGAACTTCGGGTCCCAGTCCGAGACAATGGATGCTGGAAACCCATGCAGACGTACAATCTCCCGTATATAAAGGTCGGCCAACCCAGAAACTTTCGCAGTAGTCTTCACAGGTAGAAAATGAGCTGACTTGGTGAGACGATCCACGATGACCCAAGCAGTGTCGTACCCCTTCCTGGTCCTGGGTAATCCCACTATGAAATCCATAGTGATATGTTCCCATTTCCATTCCGGAATCTCGAGGGGTTGCAGTAGACCACCTGGTCTTTGATGCTCGGCCTTGATTCGTTGACATGTCAGACACCTGGATACAAAATCTGCAATGTCGTGCTTCATGCCTCTCCACCAGAACGGTCGTTGTAGGTCTTTGTACATCTTGGTCATGCCATGATGAACTGTGTACTTGGACCCATGTGCCTCGCTAAGAATGGTTGTCTTTACAGCTGACTGCTCAGGGACCCACATACGGTTCTTGTATCGAAGGCCATCATCAAGACCCACTGACAGATGTGTATGAGGTTTAGCCAGGTGAGAGGAGAGCTCTGCAAGCTCGGGACTAACTTTCTATGCCTCCAGAAGTTCAGAATGTAGGATGGATGTGATAGAGATGTTGTTGACATGCATACGATCAGCCAGGAATTGTGGTCTCCAGCTTGCTAGTTCCTCCATGTTCCTCCATTCCGGTACAGACAGGGATGCATAAGTGGCTCTTTTTCTGCTAAGAGCATCTGCAACCACATTGGCCTTGCCTGGATGGTAGCCAATGGTGAAGTCATAGTCCTTCAGGTACTCTATCCATCGTCGTTGTCGCAGATTCAGATCTTTTTGCGTCAGGATGTACTTGAGGCTTTTGTGGTCGGTGAAGATATCAAATGTTGCCCCATACAAGTAGTGCCTCCAGATTTTGAGAGCATGGATGATAACAGCTAACTCCAAATCATGCGTAGGATAATTCAACTCATTGGGTTTCAGTTGTCTAGAAGTGAAGGCCACTACTTTCCCGTTCTGCTGTAGGACACACCCTAGGCCATGTCGGGAAGCATCGGTGAATATCACAAATCCTTCATTGCCAGATGGTAGAACAAGGACAGGTGCTGATGTCAACTTCTGTTTGAGCTCTTGGAAGCTAGACTCACAAGCAGCTGACCAGATGAAATGCTTGTCCTTCCGAGTAAGCTTAGTGAGAGGAAGTGCTACTTTGGAGAAATTCGGAATAAAACGACGATAATATCCGGCCAGACCTAAGAAACTCCGGATTTCAGAAGGATAGCGAGGAGGTTGCCAATCAAGTACAACAGATACTTTAGCAGGATCAACAAATATGTTACCCCCAGAAATGACATGACCAAGAAACATAACTTTGTCAATCCAGAATTCACATTTAGAAAGCTTTCCATAGAATTTTTGGGCACGAAGAATCTCAATGATGGACTACAAATGCTCTCGATGTTTCTCCATAGAATCAGAATAGATCGGAATATCATCAATGAAGACGACCACAAACTCATCAAGATAAGGTTGGAAGACTTTGTTCATCAAGTTCATGAATACGCCAGGTGCGTTGGTCAACCCGAACGGAATTACCAGAAATTTGTAGTGCCCGTAACGAGTTCGAAAAGCAGTCTTAGATATATCAGAATCTTTGACCTTAAGTTGGTGGTAACCAGAATGAAGATCAATTTTTGAGAAAACTTTAGCAGTACGAAGTTGATCAAAGAGGTCATCAATACGAGGGAGAGGATACTTGTTTTTAATGGTAGCTTGGTTCAACATGCGATAGTCAATACACATCCGCATCGAACCATCTTTCTTTTTAACAAAAAGGACAGGTGCACCCCAAGGGGAAATGCTAGGTCGGATAAAACCCTTATCAAGTAGTTCTTGTAATTGTTTCTTCAGCTCCATAAGTTCAGCAGGTGCCATCCTATACGGTGCCCTAGAAATCGGAGTGGTTCCAAGAAGAAGATCTATGGAGAACTCAATGTCTCGGTTTGGAGGCAACCCAGGAAGCTCCTCCAGAAATATGTCAAGAAAATCACGTACCACCTCCAGTCTTTCTACAGGCCCGTTGTCAGGACTGGACTCTGAGACGAATGCGAGGAAGACTTTACATCCTTTAGATATGAGCTTTTTAGCTTTAAGAGAGGAAATTATTATATTATTACAGAATCTGCTTCCCTGAGGGATCACTACAGGAGAGGAATGAGGTTGAGAGAGAACTACCATCTTGTTTCTACAGTCAATATACGCATGATATGTGTATAGCCAATCCATGCCAAGAATAACATCAAAGTATTCCATGGTTAAGAGAATGAATTCAAAGGGCATGTCATGATTTTCAAATTTTAGAGGGAGAACATCGGTTTTCTGCAATGTAGTGAATATTTTACCACTAGGAGTTGACACATCCAAAATGTATCCCAAGTCCCTGATATGTAAGTGCAACATTGAGGCCAGATTGCGAGAAATAAATGTATTTGTGGATCCAGAATCAAACAATGCTTTAACAGGATGTCCATTCAAGAAAACAATGCCTACACATGATAATTACATTGTAAATAATTGAAGGCATTGAACAAGATATTAGATATATGAAAAAGATTTAAGGTTACCTTCGACAAGCTGGTTCGGATTTACCCTAGCCTCCACTGATGTTACTGTGAACACCCTGGCATTACGGTGTCCCTGAGGGGGTGGAGCACCTAATGGAGGTTTGCCAAAGATAGATGCATTGGGGCATTTGGCGAGGAAATGTCCCTCCTTCTTGCAGTTGTAGAAGACCGACTTGGTGTAGCGACAAGGCCCGTCATGTCCTCATCCACAAGTCTTGCATTTGTTGCGGTAATCCATCAGCTTGCTATTCTTTGGTCCTTTCTTCCCTGAACCTCCTCCTTTCCCTGATCCTTTATTATGGCCGGGGTGGAACTTCTTGAACTTCTCTTCCTCGGTGGTGGTCAACCCTAAATATCCCATGCTAGAAGGCTTCTGTAATCCCTACTCCCTTTCCTACGTAAGGGCCATGTCCAGGGATTCATCAATGTTGTGGGGACGAGAGGCTATAACTAGTGTAACATCCCTGACCTGGGTTATGAGTTAACCCTAGGTGTTTTGCCTAAATATGTAATTAAATCTTTGCGATTAACTCTGAGCATGTAATTATGTTTCTCAGAAACATATATTTTAATATTTGCTCCTTTTTATTTAAAGTTGTAGCATTGTTTTGATATATAGGGACCTATGTGCAATTTGCCCAGTTGAAAGGGTTAGCTTGCAATTTGCACATGATGAGATGTTTCTCTGATGTTGAGACATCATGAGAAATATTTTTGGCAAAGTTTGAGGGATTTCCCAAGCTAGGGCACCAAGGTGCAGCTGTGGAAGCAATCCCGGTGCTTGAAACCTTAATTTGGGGTAAAATGCAATTTACCCAAATTAAGGGATGCAATTTGTAAAATATATCATCTAATGTATCTTTTAGAACTCTTGCCATCATTTAGAGAAGAAATGATGAGGAAGTCACCTCAATTGAATTATCAAGTTATGAAATATACCTTGTGATTGAATAATCAGGGTATATGTACAATATCCCTTTTATGTATGTACCTTAGTATTAGATTGATCTTCTTTGCACTCTTTTTCTAGACCTTAAGAGAAGTTTTGTCCTTAGAATAAATAGGAAGGGACGAGCAAGTAATGAAGGAAGGACCTAGTTGGAATTAGGGGAAACTTATGGGCCTTTAATGAAACCTCACCCATGTATATATACACTTTACCTCTCAAGCAAAGGAACCTTTCCTTCGTGCATATCACTGTTTCCCTTGCTTGGCCGACTAAGGACTGTCTTGGAGCTCAAAGAGGAACGACCAAGGGTGCAAGGTAGGTTTGAATCTCTCTTCTTGCCTAATTCCATGGTTAGAACTCGAATTCAAGGTCAATTTGGTGACTAACTCATGAAACCCTATCTTTCTAGCCATCCTTTCTCGTTTTTCCTTGGAGTTTTCACCTTGTACAACCTGTGGGAACTCAAGGACGCCATTAGAGCTTGGAGCTTGAAAGCTTGGAGCTCGAGGAGCAAGCTTTAGGCGGGTTTTATAACTCTAAACCCATGCTTTACTATGTACATCTCTTATATGCGGTTAGATGATAGCTCTTCATGTTTCCCTACTTTCCTTTGCTATTTTGCAAGCAAATCCATGGGATATCGGTACTGTTCTTGAGCTAGGAGATGAAGGCGTGATTTCCAACAAAAACCCACCGCTTTTCACTTTCTTAAATGGTCCCAACAGTTTGCTCTCTCGGTCTCAGGACCGCGAGGTGAGAAAACGGTCTCTGGACCGCGAAAGGGCAAACGGTCTTCACGACCGTTTGGACCCGTTGACCGAGCATGGATCGTATAGGAAATCTGTTCCTAATTATATAGGCTAATCACCCTCAAAATTTTAGATGTTAACTCCAACGGAATCGGGAGATATGACCTTTTCAAGTAACAACTTTAATTGCATTTATTCCTGATTTTCAAACGGTCTGAAATTGCCTTTTTGGGCAAACGGTCTCAAGACCGTGTAAGGTCGTTGACCAAGCGTTGACCATATGAAATTACTGTTAAAAATTATGTTAATTAACAACTCACCAAGTTTAATGGTCTAATTCCAAATGAGCTTAGAGTTGAAGGGTGATTACTAGGGCTAACCCTAGATGAAATGAGTACTGAAATTATGGTGACCTAATTAGGGTTTTTAGGGTTGATGGACCTAAACGGTCTCAAGACCATTTGGGGGTTATCCAAACGGTCTCAATACCGCGAGGGAAATCAACCATGACCGTTTGGAGGTCTGGGGTCAAGAATAATTGACCAATTGAGGACCCAATTTCAATAAGTTATCAAATTAATCAAAATTCTGATTTTGTGACTCAATCATGGTTCAACCCCTATCAAATCATATTAGATCTTGATGAAATCTTGGGAAAACGGTCTCAAGACCATGTGGGGTCCATCCACATGATCTCAAGACCGTTTGGACCAAGTTTGGGCCCAATTGGAGCTCAATTGAAGGGTTCAACCTTGTGTTGATGCACATTGTTGAGTGTTGATGGGTGAACATTAATAGACTCTAATTGAATCGATTTCAACCCTAATTGGTCAACAATTAAGGGTCAATTGAATGACCAATTGGTTAAGAATAATCTTAATTGACCCAATCCATAAGTGGTCAACATGGCTTTGACCTTTTGAGGGCTTCAACATGAGCTGACATTATCAGTTGTATCATTGAATCTTGTTGATGGTCCAAGCGGTTGAGACCATGTGAGCTCGCGGTCTCAAGGTCGTGAGGAGGCTCGCGGTCTCAAGGTCGTGAGGAGGCTCGTGGTCTCAAGGTCATGAGGAGGCTCACGGTCTCAAGGTCGTGAGAGGGCTCACGGTCTCAAGACCGTGAGGGGCCTTGCGGTCCTGAGGTCAAAGGTGGGCAAACGGTCCACACCATCCTCGCGGTCTTGAAATCAAATGAAGGCTCGCGGTCTTGAAGAAGGTTGAGAGGGCTCGCGGTCTTGGAAGAGGTTGAGGGCTCGCGGTCTTAAGGTCAAAGGTGGCTAAACGGTCAACTCACCCTCACGGTCCTGAAAGTCACATTGGTTAAAAGGTCAATTCAACCAATGGGTCTCAAATCGATTGAGGGTTGATGGTTGAGATCGATCAAGATAATTCAAGGTTGACTTCATTCAATCCAATGATAATATAAATGATTCAATGATGCCCTAATCTAAAACCCTAATGATAACCTAGGATATTAAGGGGTTAATTGACTAAGGTTTTGACCATGATGATGATCAATTGGGTGAATTACCAAAATACCCCTGAAGGGTCAATTGAGTAATACCTTGCTCGATTCAAACCCTAATTACATGAGAATGATGTTTTTAACCATAATGATTCCATCCAACTTGATTTAGTCTAATGTTATCATCAATCACTAATATGAAGAAAGAGAAAGTATTCTAGAGAGAGAAAGTACTCTAGAGAGAGAAAGTACCCTAGAGAGAGAAAGTAACCCTAATTGGATGGAAACTTAGGTGAAGCATCTTCAATGCACATGAATGTGTATAATTAGGGTATGATTCACCTGTGTGAAGTCATAGAAACCCTAATTATGATAAATGATGAACCTTTAACTAATCTAAGAGCATCAATGATGATGTTACTCATACATGATGATGATATGAGATCAACTCACCTTAATGTGAATAGTAAACCCTAATTCAAGGGTGATGATATGTAATGTGAATAGTAAACCCTAATTCAAGGGTAAAGGCATGTAAATAAGTATTAAACTCCAATTCATGATAATCGGAGGATTTAACTCTTATGACAAGAGTGGAAAGTATATTCCTTATTTTGTATTACCTTTATCAAGTTGAATTAACCATGCAGGTTCTGATATGAAGGTGATCATATCCAGGTATGGATGTTGATGTAATATTCATTGAAGGCATGTTGTTAGCCTTATGAATAAGAAAAGTAACTTGATGCCTTGTCAATGGCATCCCATAATGATAATGGGCTGTGAGAGCCATGAATACCATCAAAGTCATGCTTTGGAGATGACTTGTGATGAGTATGATGAGAAATTATGATTGATATGAGTTAGGCCTGTTACATTTAGTATTCTCTTGTTTTAGCTATTATTCTACTAATTATTGTTTGAAGAACAATGTATGTTGTTAAAGAATAATGAATGTACCTAACTAATTAATCAAGTATAATGTAGAGCCCTGATCATAGATCCATCATTGTCAGAGATTAAGTGATGGTGAAACAGGTTTTCCTCAGGGAACTCCTGGAGCACATACTTTTGAGTATGTGGGGTACATGGATGTGTAGAACCTTACATCCTAGTGTAGGAAAGTGATGTAGATGTGTAATCCATCCATCTTCCACTATAATTACATAACGTATCAGTGGTAGGTAAACATGAAACCTCCTGAAGATGAAGAAAACACAGATATCCGTATCAGTGGAAATAAACATGAAATCTCCTGATGACGAAGAGAGTACAGAATGCCACTGTGACTCTAGAATAGCGAAGGACCAGTTTACCCTGGTGAGCTATATTAGTAGAGACACGAGATGTCCTACAAGTGATCCTCTTACTGACTGAGGAAGGTGAAGGTCATGAGAATCCGGCTCTCTTAATGACCTATGTATGATACTGATGTGACTTCGCAGCGATCAGTTGGAGTATGAGTGGTATACCTCATCTCCACAGGGCATAATGTTGTTTGAAAAACATAATCAACCACGTAGTATACTTGTTAGAGATAACTCCAAGTTAGTTGATTGATGTTACACTGTAATAGTGCTTATATTTCTTCATATCTCATAAATGTTGAGATCTTGTTATAGTTGCAACTGTTATCTAATACTTTGAAGGCTTTACTGCTTAAGATATTCTTTGATGGTATATTAAAGCTTCTGGCTGAGAGTTATAACTCTCGCTGGGACAATTATGTAAAATTGTCTCACCCCGTAGACTTCAACTTTTTAGGTGGACGTCGGAGACGAAGGAACCAGCCTACAGGTGACCAGTCTCAGCAGCAGCAGCACCAGGAGCAGCAGTAATCTCAGGTGGAGATTTAGTCTGCCATGTGGTGTAGTTAGAGTCAGTCCTATGTGTCCTCTGTACTCTCAGGTCTTGGAGTCTTGTGTTAGGTGATCTTGAGATTTTGTATCTTGATGTATATAATTACTCAAGAAGTAATTATCCTGAGATGTAAACCAGTTTATCTCACTTTATGAAAGAAGTTTTTATGGATCCAAGCTCTTGTCTCGAAAAGTTTTAATTTCCCGTGATTTTTGTCTTCAGTTGATTATCGAATCGCTTCCGCTAAGTTTTAATCGTGTTTATGTCTTGGTTTGGAGAGCAGAGCCCACAACTAGGGTTTTCAGGTGTGTGGAGAGACAGTCTACATAGTGCTCAATGAGGTGGTCCTCAGTCCGGATAGGGGCATAGCGTTCCAGAAGTCTGAACTTTTGGGTATAATCGGCCACTTAGAGACTTCCCTGCCTAAGCTCCATGTACATCTTCTCTTTCCTCTTCCTCTCAGCTATGGGCATGAAACGGTCGGTGAAGAGGGTCTTGAAGGCTTCCCATCCCAAGTTGTCTACTTCCTCTCCCCGATTCCCACCATAATTCTCCCACCAGATTTTCGCCCCTCCCTTAAGAGAATGGGTGGCAAATTTAACCTTCTTTTCTTCGGGTACTTCTAGGGTACGGAAGGCATTCTCTATGGAAAGGACCCAGGCCTCAGCCTTGTCCATGACTTCGGGTTGGTCTTCCCCCCAAAAGCTATCAGGGTTGAGCTTAATAAAGTCTATCACTGTCACTTCCTTTTTCTTAGAGGAGCTAGATTCAGGGGTTCCTTTGGTGGCGAGGGTTTCCATAAAGTCTAGAAGGATTTTCTTCTGTTCCTCCGATCTTTCATTGGCCTCAGCATCAGGATCAGGTACTTCGAAGGTTTCATGTTCTTTTCTTTTCGTAGAGGATGATTCCCCTGAGATGCGAGTCTTAGGAGGCATCCTGTAATTAATTTGAACGCATTAGATTTATTACTTCAACAATTATTCTCATCATTATCATTATTATTATCACATGATATTTCATTATTCTCATTATTTAATAATTAATGTTCTTAATGTTATGATTAATGGAGGATATCCTAGAATCCTTATCATTCAATCCTTAGGACTTTCTAAATAGAGAGACTCCTTCCTAACCTTATAACAGAGGTAAGAGGGAAAATTTAATTTATTTTAAAACATAGATGAGAGGGAGAAATTTTTCCTATAAAAGAGACGAGAGGGAGAATCTATATATGAGAAGGTTCCTAAATTAAGGTACGCCCAAGAATAGGGGACACTTAGGATATTGGCCAGGTAGACTTATACTGCCATAAAGGTAGCCTCGTGATTGCCAAGCTAAGTGGCTCGGAGACTTTAGTCAGACCCATGGTAGATGCTATCCTAGACAACTCAACCCTTCACATCCCAAACTCAAGGACTACCCTAGACTCAAAATAGGGCGAATGAAGTTCATGTGACTTGATGTGTGAACATTGGCTCTGATACCAACTGTGACGTCCCCCAATTTCTATATACTTTCCATATTGACATTCATAGATATGCGTGCACTAATATCTATAGATGACAAAAGGGAAAATATAAGAGATTAAGGTAGTCAACTAAAACCAGAGATTGAGCCAAGATCTAGTCCACATCATCATATAATGCCACACAAACATTCATTCATATAGATAAAATAAAGTCATTACATATGAAGAGAAAATATGGTTCTAAAGAAAGTTAACTTATTACATAGGATTTAAATCATCCTCAAGATCAATAAGGAAAGAAATAAACTAACATCTAGCAAGAAATGAGATAAGAGGAAAAGAATCTATCTATTACATCCTCCAAGTTTATTATTTGTGTCTTCAGGTACTTTGAGCATGCATTTCATTTTGTAGTCAAATGTTCCTTGCACCTAGAAAATACGAGAAACAAAACATCAGCAAGGCTGGTACGTGGTAAAAGTTACACTTAATAAGGTTGCATAAAGGAAAATATTTGAACAAGAAGAAAGGAGAACCAAAACCATTTCTTAAGGCGAAAATCAAGTAAACAACCTTTTTATTACAATCATTTTGATGCGGTTGTACTACACACATTGCACTTATCTTACATCTAGTGTGGGCAACATATTATCATCATACATCTAACATGGGCCAAGGAAAACATACATCCATGTTAGGCAACATACATCCACACCAGGCTATGTGCTCTAGTAGCTACAACCTATCATAACCATTTATGTTTCATTAGATTTGGCGAAATATATCTCATACTAGTCAACCAAGCAATAATATTCAAATATGAGCAGTCAAGGTATACATATCATAGGAAACCAGAAATCTAGTCATATACTTATATGACCATGTACCTGCTTATTCAATCAAAAGTCCACAGATCTAGATTCAAACAGGAATTTAGTCACCCTGCAAAGAAAGCAAGGGTACGACATTATTATTGGTCCATGAGACCAGGACTAAGTTATGTTCTTAATTATTATTCCTTTTTATGTTATCTTAATTTAGATCAGGGATTTCCCCATATTCTAATTAGGTTCATAATTATTATCAGGTCTGATTCGTTATAAACTTTTTGGATAATATTTAATTGATTAATTAGAAGATTTCCCAAAATTAGGGTTTCTAGGATGGTTAAAGAAAAAGGGAGGGTAATCCTTAACATGTTAACCATTCATAACATCATGGTTCATTTTAAAGATTCAGACCAATTAATAAATACTAATTGTCATCTAATGATATTAACTTTGACATAAGAAATATATCTTTAAATTCATGTAGAAAGAGGAAGATAAAATTAGGGTTTCTTCTAATCCTTTGATCACTTATCAACTTAGTATAGGATTTCGAGTTATTCTGAAATCAGGGTTTCATCTAATGGTTACAAACATTTTAGAAGTCATATATCATCAAGAAAGCCATTTTTAATAATTAATTATGAATAAGGATGTCCTTTAGGCCTTAGACAGTTATTTTTGAAATAGGGAACGGATTCAGGTATTGCTAATATTTTATATGGCTAGAGCATATTTTTCTGATCAAAATAGTATATTGGTTTGCTATATTCTGATAATCCTAGCATTTATTATGATTTTTCTAAGAAAATGTATTTTCTTGAGTACTAAAAGATTAACAAAAATAAAAGAAAAGAAAAAATACCCCCGATCGACGGCTGGATCTGACTGGATCACGGCTCAAATCAATCAAGTTGATCGGGCGGTCAGGATCGGTTTGCACCTGATCTGACGGTCGGGATTGGTCTTCACACGATCGGATGGCTCGACCTACCTCCGCAGGCCTGCTGCTCGCTCCAGCAGAGGAGGAGGATCTCCGGCGAGGTCTCGTTCACTCCTGAGTGTCGCTGGAGGGAAGGTGAAGTGGAGAGTGCCTTCGCGTGCTCGTTCCAAACGTAGATAGCCAAGCCACTGATCGTGGCTCCCTGTGGATTGGTGTGCCGCCGCAACAGGGGGGAGAGCTCACCAGAGCTGAGTCGGAGAAGGGTCAGCAGGCTCTCCCAAAGGCGGAAAAGATGCCGCCCAAGGTCCTCGTGACCTCGCGATAAGAGGGGAGGCAAGAGTGTGGAGGAAGAGAGCGAGGCGGGGGAGATCGGGCCCAATGTCAGGGTGGCAGCGCCGCAAGGCTTTAGGAGGTCGAGTGGAGATCTCGGTGGCAACCAGGGTCGGAAAGAATAGGGTTAAATGCAAAGGAAGGCGGGGGCGACATCGAGGGGTGGTTTTATAGGCTATCGGGGGTAGGTTTAGGGTAGATTGGGGGTAATGGGTGTTGCAGCCGCCGCCGGAGTGGGAGCAACGAGAAAAGGGGAGTTTGTTCTCCCAAATCTAAGCATGAGGGGCATCAAGCGAGGGTTCGTTAGCTTCGGTTTTGGGAGTAGAATCGGTCCTCCAACGATCTCGCACGATCGTTGTGGGAGTTGGGCGCACGAGGCAGTCTTTGTGCTCAGTGCACTGTTGGGGTCCAAACCGCAGAAGGCGGAAGGTATAAGACAAGGTCCTGGCCTTTGGATCCTGGAGTGGATCTGTGTCCCACTCATTAGACGGCTGGGGTGAGCCCCAGTTAAGTGGTCCGTGCCCAAGCATCTAAAGGGTCGTGTGACATTTAAATCAACTCGATTTAATAGGAAAACTTAGGTCTAGGACATATATCTAGATTGATTTATTAAATTGGCCATATCTCATGATTGGTAACTCCAATTCAAATGAAATTTGAGGTGTAGCTTCACAAGGTCATTATGCTACTATGATAAAAAATTTGAAACCCAAATTCAAAGGTTTGATGTGTTTATTCACTAAAAACATTATCATATGTATTCTATCATAAAGCATACTAGGGTTTGCATATTTTTGAAATTGGTGACACATATTTGTCCAATTAAGTGAGGGAAGTATATGAGGGTAATTTGGTCCATAAATTTGATAATAAACTTTTAAGAGAGAGAAAAAAAATACTATAAAAACTCACTTTGTCACAGGTAGCAAAACTCTTATTGGAAGGTATAATCTATGCTATATTAGATTCAAAATTAGTTAGTCTAACTCAAGTAATTCCAAAGAAGAGGGGCACAACTATCACTACTAATGCTACAAACAAACTATTTTCTATGAGGTTATTGATAGGATATAATCTTTACATTAATTGAGATTATTGATAGGATATAATCTTTGCATTAATTACTATCTTTTGAATGCCTCCATACTCAAAAACAATTTCTACCTACACTTTATTGACTAGATCCTTGAGAGGCTTTCTGGATGCTCTTATTTTTGCTTTTTAGACAGGTATTTAGGGTATAACTAGATTTTCATAGAACCACGGGATCAAGAGAAGTCAACCTTCACTTGACCCTCTGCCATGCTTTCTTATTTGGTGTTTTTAATGCCCATACAACCTTTCAACTATGTATGCTCACTATTTCTCTAACATTGTTGAAAAATGTCTCAAAATTTTCATAGAAGACCTTTCAGTATACAGAGAGTCTTTTTGATGACTACTTTTACCATATTGATAGGGCATTATAGATATGTGAGGACACTCATTTGGTTTCAAAGCGTGAGAATTGTTACATGATGGTGAGTGAAGGGACAAAGTTTGACATAATATGTCCAATAAGGGGATGGAAGTTAACATGGTGAAAATTGAGGTGATTTCCAAAGTACCCCACCATCTTTAGAGAAGCCAGTTAAGAGTTGTCATAGGTATGCATATTTTAATGAAATATTCATAAATGATTTCTCTAAGATTGCAAAACTATTTTTTGAGTTGTAAAAAAGGATGCCAAAGTTAATTCTGATGATTGTTGTTTGCAAGCATTGTTGGTTTTGAAGGAGAAGCTGATCTCTGCACATGTGGTGGTGGCTATAGATTGAAACCATGCATTTGAGCCCATGTGTGACACATTAGATTATGCAATTGCATCTCTTTAGCGACATTGAAAGGATCACACTTTTCCAGTCGTATATCATTAGTCACATGCTTTTATTGATGCTCAGATTAGCTGCACCACCACCAAAAAAAAATTGGTTGTTGTCTTTGTGTTTGAAAAATTTAGGCAATATTTACTAGGAGATAAAGTGATAGTATGAACTGACATTGCATTTATTAAATTTTTCTTACTGAAGAAGATGTGAAAACTAAATTGATATTGGATTCTACAGCTTCATGAATTTGACAAGAAGTTAGAGATTAATATATA
Organism: Alisma plantago-aquatica; assembly: GCA_963693085.1. Lineage (NCBI taxonomy): Eukaryota > Viridiplantae > Streptophyta > Magnoliopsida > Alismatales > Alismataceae > Alisma > Alisma plantago-aquatica. The sequence goes on from OY856409.1 coordinate 1,490,214,402, forward strand.
CCAAAAAATGTAGTAGAAAATCACATATCTTGTCTAGAGAGGGTAAATGAATTTGGTTTAGAGATACTTCTTTGAGAAGATTTTCCCAATGAACATACTCAAAAGTTGTTAGTTACCTAGCATGTGAGGAATTACTGAATGATTTAGGATATTAGTAAAAGAAGATTTATTTTCACTCTATCAAGTATTTCATTCGGGATAACCCCAGATTATATAGGCAGTGTTGTGATGGTAGTTTTAGGAAATGTGTTCCTGAGTGTGAACTTGAGAGCATCCTTGCTCACAGATCACTCCATGCCCACTGGGAGACACTTTAATAGCTCTGGAATGGCCTCTAACATCTCGAAGACTAGATTATATTGTTCCTCATCATTAAGTACACTTACAACTATGAGAGGAGGTGTGATGTGTGTCAATGCATGAGCAATATTTCTAGGAGATATGAAAAGCTTCGTAGTACCTTTCTAGAAGTAGAGTTTTTTTATCAATGGGACATTGATTTTCTGGGGTTGTTTATGCCTTTGATTTCTAATATATATATTTTCTAGTCATCATTTATGAGTCAAAATGGGTTGAAGAAATTTCAGCCCACAGTAATGGTTTGTTGGTTGATAGCATATTTGTGAAGGAGCACATATTTTATAGGTTTGTATTGTCTCGAATGATAATCAGTGATGGGTGTTTGATCTATCTATTGCAATGGATAAGCATAAGTTATATAATAATGAACATGATGAGGTTAGACTTTATGATATGAAAATTCAAGAATATAAAGGATATATCCAATAAAGTCCACGTTTTCCACACTATACATAGTACTTTCCCACCATGGAAGAGGGTGTTAACTTACAATTCTAGGTTGAAACTACATCCGAGTAAATTGAGGTCGAGATGGAGTCAACCATATGTGGTGGTTAAGGAATTCTCCCATGGGACATTAGAGATAAGTGATGGCGCAAAAATTTCAAAACCAATGGACATCACCTTAAGCAATACTTTGGTAGAGAGTTGGTCCACGAGAAGGAAGAATGGAACTCTTTGGATCTTCCTTAAGTTGATATTAAAAATGGATCCTATTACTTTAAACAATGGCACTTATTTGAGGAAACCCATATTTTTTTGTTTTTTATTTCCTATTTAGATAGTTTGTTTGATTCTTTCCTTTATTTTGTATTTTTACTTAATTGTTTGATACAAAGAAAAAGGTTCCATCATGTGTGTGTTAAGTGTACAAGAGCATGTAGTGTTGTTATTAATGACAACACATTCAGTAAAACCAACAATTGTTCTATAGAGAGACAATAAATTTCAAAAAAGCTATTGATACCTTTGATAGGCATGCTAGTGGAACCAGACCCTTATTAGTAAAAGAATTCAAGGATCCACCTACTTCAGTAGTATTGACGACAACATAGTTAGCATTGACAATTTAATAAATTCCAACACAGCTATAGGAAAAGTTCACCAGTAGCACCGAGAGGTGTCTTGGTAGTACTAAGTCAATGGCTCAAAGGTAACCATCGATACTTTAGGTAGGTGCCCCTGACATATTTGTTGTAGGTGCTAACACTTATCTATCAATTAACTAAAGTTCCAATAACATCATCTTGGTACTACTTAGAGTATTATCATCAGTGGCACCAACAATGACCTAGATAGCATCGAAGATGGCAGTTGTCATAATGTAAGCGGTGAATGTTAGTAACAATGACACAAAAGGACAAAATAAATGTCATTACATCCAAAGGCCAGACACCAAAAGATCTAACAATAGATAACAATGATATGTATCTCTATGTATGCATTGATACCACTGACATCTTTCAATACCACCAATGCTTGGGCATCAGTAGGTTGGTTCATCGATAATCCATGCATCTCGATATTAATGGGATGATCACACAGATCAACTTTGTTGTTGGGACCACAAACACAAATTAGATATCACCAACCCTGTGTGACTAGGGAACCCTCAAATACAAAAGGGGGAAGTGTGGGTGATATCAAATCACACCCAAGCACATCCCTTCAACTCCAATGGGCATACAACTTCTCTAAGAAGTGAAGATGCCAACTTGACTAGAAAAAATATACTACAAGAATCTACATTGAGCTTCTCTCTCTGCATTCCTCCTTCTATCCATCAAATTTGTAGAAATGGTAGTCTAATGTGTAGGCCCCTCCTCCACACTCATTCCAAATTAGTTGATTCTGAAGCCAACAAGGGTGGTATTCCCAGATGAAGGATAGAAGAAGATCTATGTGGTGCTATAAAAGAGTGAAGTCGTGGCTACTTAATATGAATCTCCTATGAATCCATACTAACATTGTATGGATGGATGACCAGCCTTACTTTGGTGATTGGCCAACCTACCCTGACATAGTCCATGAGTTCTTTTCCATGTTGGAGGTGTATTTCATCCCCATATATGGCGAATGATGGAATCTTGGATTGATAAAATTTTAGTTGTTCAGCACTGAGAACCATCTAACACTAAGTGATTTTAATTCCATTTGTGGATGGCTCATGGATGGTGAGTGGTTCATCCCCAATAACATTGACTATTCCAAGATGTAGAGGAAAATGACAACACTTCCATAAGGTTTTATCATTTTTAGGCATCTTTCCTGTGTGATGGATATTGAGCATCCCTTCACCCGCATATTGTATCACTACCAAAGGAATATCATATTTTCCAAGTCCACTCAACAACATGGGAAGGTACAGAATGACACTCTTGACCATTAGAAAGAAGAAAGACAACTTCGACACATACAATTTCCTTCACATGGTGGCTGTGAAAAATCCAACTCAGAGAGACACTCCTAGTCATTTTGGGGGATTTCTCAAACCCATCAATATGCATCACACTCTTGGTCCATCGAAGGCTAATGCCCTCACCATGAAGTTCAAGCTTCACTTTTAACATGTAAAAAGGGTTCACCTAGGCTCTAAATGGAAAGGGAGGTTGTATGCATGGTGCACGTAGGACATACAGGTCCATAAGAGGGTTCTTCCAGATCCCATCTTCGGTTTGAGAAGATTACACCATCTTCTTTGGCCAACAGATGGCAAGGAATAAGTAACCTACAAAGAGGATGAAGATGACGTCGGAGATGAATAAGAAGAATAATAATCCAAAGAGGATGAGGAAGTGGAATCCTATATTCCCTTTTTGGCATGTAGAGGCATGGACCACATCCCTAGCCTACATGCCACTTTGAGCTCATCTACACCAACACCTCCACTACCAAGAGACTCCTTCTCCATCTAGGGCATATATGGGATGTTTCAGTCCATACAGTAGGGTTTGCAACAATTGTACACTATCGTCACTTAGGTCAAGGAAATTCAAGAGTAGTTTCTTTGTCTGGAGAAGGCAATCTTCAACAATGAAATCCTTCTCTATGTCCTCACATGCCTACAACACGTATTATTGGAGCCAAGGAAATTTTCCAGTATCCTCAACCACTAGACATCTCTTCTTAGCCTCACCAATTCAATGACACCTACTACTCACCAAATCCATAGATTCCAATAGGAACTTTCCTCCACTGCACTAGTGACTATATGGTACCCCCATTCCACCTCTTTGATTGATTCTTGCCAACGAGGACATAGTTGAATTCAATATTTGGGGAGGGGGTAATGGAATGAGTTTCTCTTGCATCACTTTTATCTATCTTAGTTATGAATGATTCCTTTCTTTTTGCTTTCATCATGTTACTAGAATCCACATCTATCTAGTGTACTTATGAAATTTTATCAAGCATGATCTATATACTCCTATAACATTAGTATGCTTAATTCTTTTGAAGTGAATCAAAAAATTTGAAAGATTTAATATTTCTTGATGCCCTATCCTTTAATCTAATTTTCTATATCTAAGATGGCATCATTTGGGGAACTTATTTGTATTGGTCATCTTGAAGACATATTGAATGAATGAAAAACCTAACTTAACCATAAGGCTTGTTTTGTGACAAGGATGTTTCAATTCAAACCAAATAAACCATAAAATGATCTTCAATGTATTTTTTTAAAATATACTCTAAGGTTGCCCTAATACCAGGTTTATAGGAGTGAGATATATGATGTGCGTCGTTGTACATGCAACAATCACTAGGAAAAGTCCTAGAGTTTAACCTTCTAACCCAATTGTTGACTTGTTGCGAACAACAAGTCAACTTAGTATAGATTGGTATCGATCCAAGGGACGATGGAAAAGAAAAGTTGAATCCAAATCTGATAGCAAGTACAAGAATTAAATCCCAATTCGAAAGAGTTGTTAATACAAAAAACAAAAATAAAAGTGTTGAAATAAAGTTTAACTAATAAAGAAATAAAGATCCGGGGTTCAGAAGATCACCACCAAAACCACGTTCCTATTCAACTAATCAAATTCTAAACTCCAAGGATCAAAGCAGGACCTTGTGGTTACATGTTCTTATGGACAAACTCAGAAGGGTCAGACTTCCCGTGAACCCGTTGGTCCCGGCATTCACGGATCATTGCCCAACCGTCCAACATGCCATTATCTACGGTCATATCAAAAAGCATGTGAATTCAAACTGGCATTCAAACCCAAGGCTCAGGTGGTCGTGTCACCAAGGATTATAACAAGAATAAGATTAAAAAGACGAAAATATGATAATCGCAATTAAGTGACTATTGTTTTGTTCTTACAGAGATCCACGATCATATCACTCCATAAGAATATATCAGATTATCCAAATAACCACACATAAACAGAGATAAGACATTTGTTTGATGGAGGAATATAGTTGATTATATTGAATAGAACCGGGCTAAGGGGCTACTCCCATGCCCCAGAGAGATTTACTCAGACATTATAAGACTAGAAGAAATGTAAACTAAAATAAGATCCAACATTATACAAGATGTGGTCTACAACTACAAATTAGATGAAATAGAATGAAGAATAGAATGCTTTTACAAGTGAAGAGTCCCTCCTTTTATATAAGGGGAAGGGGGTAGGTTGCCCTCAAAAGAGAGGGAAAAAAAAAAGATGATCATTTTTTTGAATTTTCTAGATCTGGTCAAATCGAAAGTTGATTGTCTTTGATTATCTTGACCATGTAACTCTATGTAATGCAGATTCTCACAGCAGCGATTTCGATCATATTTATCTCCCATAAAAAGCATAAAAACGGTCCAAATAATAGGATTTTATTTTAGGAAATTAAACTCCCTTTCCAATGAATACTTGTACACGCAATTTGGAGTTTGAATGTAAGAGTTATGTCACTTTTGGTGGCGGTTATATATGAATTTTAGGACTGATGCAAATTGTATAATTTTCCTACAAAACCCAATAAAATATAATTAAATCTCCAATTATAGAGAAAAATATAAAATAAAACAATTAATTATGAAACTAATAGAATGAATAACAAAAACATCCTAAAAATATCAAAAATATGTAAATAAAAGGGATAAATATACATTTATCAAAATACCCCAGACATGAATCTTTGTTTGTCCTCAAACAAATAAAATGACAAATTATTTCAATTTATACTAACAATGTGTCTATCCTCACCCTTGTAACATAACTTTATTCCTTACCTCCAAATTTGGCCAATCAACCCAATCTTCTAAAACCACAAAACACAAAATTATATATTCCCTATTAAAAACAAATATCATATCTTGTTTCTAAATCAAGATTTTGTCGAAAAACATGCTTCATCTTACTTTTTCTTTGACACTCTCATTTTATTATTATATTTTTTTATGAAAGTTGTTGCACAATAACAAGATGAAATTAGGGCGTGTGAAAACAAAGAAGGAAGTGATGAAATTTTTTTTATCCCTCCTCTATTCGGCTTGGGATTTAAATTTGTGGAGTTGTGGCTACATTGGTCACAATTTTTTTTCATGTGCACTTTTGGCATCTTTTGATGGTACGCCCCTTTATGGAGTATGGAATTTTTTTTTATGGGAAGCATGCCACCCCAGAATTGATTTTTTCTGGTGGTGATTCTTTGCTTCTCTTTTGTTTAGAAAGAAAATAAGGGGGAAAAGGTGTCCTTGTGCTTATAACTTCACACATTTATTTTCTCCTTTTTTTTAAAAGTGTCATTACATAAGAAAGAGCATTCATGTCAATCACATTATAAAAGATTTATATCAAGTTAATCAACAGTTTAAAAATAGAGAAAATTTGTGTTTGGTTTTGATTGATTCCATACGGCTTGCCAACTTTTTCAAGGAGTGATGCTATTTTGGGATCCTAGGTGACATGGCGGTTTCAGACATGGCATTTTGTAACAATTTTTGCAAAAGATTTACTAAATTCAAAGGGGTACAATGATAAATATATATTCATATTGGCCGACTAGATAAAGGTCATTTTGTAACAAAAGAAATAAAAACATGGCCGACTAGATAATGGCCATGAACAAAGCAACTATATGCAAAACAAAAAAGGTAGAAATAATGCAAGAATAAAAAAGATAAGGGGGTGGAATAGAAACATACAACCCACCTCCATCCCGGACTCATATTTTTGCTCGTCCCGAGCAAAATTGAAACCCGAGATGGAGGGAAGAGAAGAGCGAGGATTTCCATGTGGCCTAGGTAGCTCAAAAAACGTCCAGTTGAAGGGGATGTGTATGAGGGTTGGGACCTTCATCTGAGGAGCTTCATAGTGTACCCGATGATAGTTCAGTCGTGGAAGATCAGTGGGATGTTCATATTTTCTTTCACCTCGCATTCCCTCCAATAATATCCATAGATCTTCCTTTGATAGCAAGGGAAGTGTTGAAGATGGATGTGGAATGGGGGAGGTTGGCGGGTACCCGACCAGTAATGTCAGTGGAGCATGATGAACTGAGTCAGGTGGAGGATTTGGTTCAAGTTTTCCACCATCATGATGACATGTATATGGGAGAGGTGATGCTAATACAAAAGATTTAAATTCATTTACAAAAGTGTTTTGTTTCTCCTTAAAATTAATGTCATCAACATTGGGTTTGGTAAGTTTCATTGTTGATATAACATATGTCTCTAATGCTTTTGTACAAGGGTTCCCCAAGTATTTAGGAGGTATGATGATGTCTTCCTTGCAAACAACAGAATGGGGTGTGTGGGCTTCTTCCAATGGTGCTATATCCCCTTCTAGATCAGCCATGTGTGAGATGAAAATTGGTTGTGATGGCTTGGTAAGAATCATAAAGGGGGTTAGATTCTCATTATCCAAAATAGACTCAAAACAAGGGTATTGGTCTATGGTATCATTCAGATTTATGTTGAGGATGGGAGGAGTTGTTGGATCTTCAGAATGACTCTCTTCCTTTGACATTTCATATTCAAGTAATAGAGTCTCTAAAGGAAAGATAGGGATACCAACGTCCTCATCACACGCAAAATATGGCTCCATGGTTTGTTCTATTTCTTCAGGATCTGACATATATGACACAAAATAAGGATCATCATCGTCGTCGTCAGGAAGAACCATCTAGGGTTGCTCAAGCTCTATAGGGGGAGTTTGTGATTGATCCTCTAGTAAGGTAGGTAACATGGCTTGACTGGATTCAAGTTTTGCTTGTCCTTCTGCTACCATCTTTTCTAAGGCCTTAAGTCTCTCTTCCAGTTCAAGATTAATTTGCATTTCACCATAGGATTTATATACCCCAAAATTTTGGTCATTCTCGCCACACTCCCCATAGTATCCTTGGCCATAGTACTCCTCATATTGTTTTGGGTGGCATTGCTCCTCATAATAATCTCCAAAAGATGGTGGATTGTAATTTGCATTGCGTCCATCTTGGTAGGAAGATTCAATATTATAAGGTGTCACCAATTCATGAGGAAACATATTTGAACAATCTATATTTTGGGTTGGGCTTCTAGCAGGACGGTTAATAAGGTTTGGCTGGTTTTTAGTTTTGTTTCTCCTTCTACTGCTATCTTCTCTAAGGCCCTAAATCTCTCTTCTTGTTGAGGATTGCATTGGGTTTCATAAACATGTTCATAACCCCCAAGGTTTTGTTGGTTACACCCCACAAAATAGTGTTGATCATATCCCTCATTAGAATATGGATAGCAAGGTTCCCCATAATGGTTCTCAAAAAAATGTGGATTCACATTGTACCCACCAGGATGAAAGGGATCACAATTAAAAGGTGTGTTATCATAAGAATGGGTAGAGTCGAGCAGGAAAGAGATGCATGGTGGTAAAGACCACAGTAATAACATTGTGGGGGATATTAGGATGCCCACTCCATTTAAAAAGAAAAGTTCCTAAAAGATATGTCAATCAACGAATGAGAGAAGAAAGATTACAAGATAAGAGGTTAGTCAAAAATTACAAAGAGAACTAAAATTTATAAATCTAAGAAATTTTGAAATAAACTAAAATTACTAAAAAAAAGTAACTAGAAAGCAGTATTGCTGGAATGAAAACTCGACAGAAAGAGGAGATACACTTCCAGAATTGTGCTCGGAAGGCAAAAAGAAATTACAAAAATCTAAAAGAAATTATAAAAAAAACTAAGTTATGAAAGTAAGAGAATATGGACAAGGATTATACAAGATATACAGGCAACCAGATCTGAAAAAGAACTGTGTCGTCCCCGACAACGGCGCCAAATAGATCTGTGTTGTTGTACACGCAACAATCACTAGGAAAAGTCCTAGAGTTTAACCTTCTAACCTGGTTGTCGACTTGTTGCGAACAACAAGTCAACTTAATATAGATAGGTATCAATCCAAGGGACGGCGGAAAAGAAAAGTTGAAATCCAAATCTGATCGCAAGTATAAGAATTAAATCCCAATTTGAAAGAGTTGTTAATACTAAAAACAAAAATAAAAGTGTTGAAACAATGTTTAACTAATCAAGAAATAAAGATCTGAGGTCTGAAAGTTCACCACTAAAACCACGTTCCTATTCAATTAATCAAATTATAAACTCCAAGGATCAAATCAGGACCTTGTGGTTACATGTCCTTACGGACAAACTCACAAGGGTCAGACTTCTCATGAACCCGTTGGTCCCGGCATTCACGGATCATTTCCAAACCATCCAACATGCCATTATCCACGGTCATATCAAAAAGCATGTGAATTCAAACTAGCGTTCAAACCCAAGGCTCAAGTGGCCGCATCACCAAGGATTATAACAAGAATAAGATTAAAAAGAAGAAAGGATGATAATCACAATTAAGGGACTATTTTTCGTTCTTATAGAGATCCACGGTCATATCACTTCATAAGAATATATCATATCAACCAAATAACCACACATAAATAGAGAGAAGACATTTGTTCGATGGAGGAATGTAATCGATTATATTGAATAGAACCGGGCTAAGGGGTTACTCCCATGCCCCAGAGAGATTTACTCAGACATAATAAGACCAGAAGAAATGCAAACTACAATAAGATCCAACATTATACAAGATGTGGTCTACAACTAAAAATTTTTGTACAAGAGGATATGGGGTGGCGCCTCCAATGCTTCTCTATGCTGATGATCGTTTGATGTTCTTCAATGCGGACCACTGGACAATTGATACAGTTAGAAGCACATTCGAGTTATATGAAAAGGCAACTGGCCAGATAATCAACAGATAGAAATTTGTTTGTGTGATTGGGGGGTATGATCAAGCAAAGGCAGATGACATAGCAAAGGGCTTTGGAGTGGAGAAGGCGACCCACTCTTTTACTTACATGGGCATACCGATTTCTAAAGGAAGGACAAAGTTAATTGACTATGAGTTTCTTGTTAGAAAAGTGAACTCTAAAGTGGCTGCATGGAAATCTAGATTGCTATCTTTTGCAGGACGAAGACTACTGGTTGCTCATGTGTTGTCGTCCATTACTGTCTACACGGCAGCGGCGGTGGGAATCCCAGCAGGTATCATCCAGCGTATAGAGAAAAACTTTTCGAGTTTTCTATGGGCGGACAGGGAGAATCACCAGAGAAAAGCATGGATTGGATGGGAAAGAGTTGCTACGCTACTGATAGATGGGGTTCTTGGTCTCACTTCCTTGAAGATGATTAATAATGCCTTTGTTGCTAAGGTGTGCTGGGAAATTCTCAATACTGAGACTTTGTGGGCATCTTTTTGCAGAGATAAGTATGCTAACCTTGCAATAGGAAGGTCGGGAAATTATCCTAATCACTTAAAGATTAGTAGTTGTCCGTCCCCTTTCTAGAAGAAGATATGGGACATGTTCCCTAGACTATTTCCTTTTTGTAGATGGTCGATTGGGAGAGGTAATATTCCTTTCTGGGACTCATGGTGGTGTGATGAGAGACTCACTCACCATGCCATCTTTGCTAGTGATAGAAGGCATCTGATCTTGGTTATATATTTCTAGAATGAAGAATATGGAAGGGATTGGGAGACGATCCAACAAGTGGTTGATGACCAGGGTGTGGAGCTGATAAAAAAGGCAGGTGCTTGGATAACGAACGCAGATGATGAATTGGTGTGGGGTGTTGACCAGAAGGGTCGCTTCACTATGAAATCAGTGAAAAAAGATTCTGATGCAACCAAGAGCAGGAGGAATGGATTCTCTAGGAAAAATATGGGGCCTGGACACCCCTAAGGCGAGTGCTATCATATGGAAGATGACTAAAAAAGCTATTCCTATGGATGATAATGTTCAACATAGATGTTGCGTCCCCCTTGTATCGAGGTGTAACTGTTGTGATGATCTGAGAGTAGAAGATGTTGAGCACCTTTTCTTCCATGGATAGGTTGCCATGTTCTTCTGGAATAGATTCTCCCATTTGATGCAGATGCAGGCACCTCATGATATACAATCACTGCTTGATACTTGTGAGAAAGGTTACTCCAGGAGGATCTCAGATTGGATTGCAGGAAGGTTAGCAGTTAACATACCCCACAGCATTTGGAGGATATGTTGTGCATCTAGATTTGGGGACAAACTGCGAGGTTGGGAGTTTGAATGGAATCAAATCATCTCTTCTGTGAACAACATGATTCATCATAGATCCTTCTCCGTTGAACATGGATCGAGCATTTACAATAGGATGAGAGATGGCAGGATTACTGAGCCTAAGATGAGAATGAGAGAGATTCAACTGATAAGGTGGATGAAGCTAGACTTGCATAACTTGAAAATGAACTTGACTATAGGAAGAAATAGGGGAGAATATGGGGTATGTAGGAGGTGGGCGGCAGGCCTGATATGAAATCAAAATGTGGATATATGCATGGTGTTCCATGCCTGGCTCAAGGCATCGGACTTCGTCCTGGCATATGTACAGGCAGGCATTGTTGGACTGAAACTGGCAGATGATCATATGCTACGAGTTTCATGTATTGAGATTGATGACCAGGAAGTCTACGATATTCTGTGGAAGGATGTTACAGAACCATGGAGGACCAAGCCATTTGTTAGAGAGTTGAGGTCCGAGTTGGTTAGATCTAGTATTACTGGTTCAATGGTTCACAAAGTTTCTAACTCCATACCCAGAGAGATTGGGAGATGGGGAAAAGATTTTCAGAGATGACAGTTATTACAGATAGAAGGATGATATTGAATAGAATTCGAGGCATGGCAGCTTTGGAGAAAAGGTGCATTCCCTACGTGCACCTGCAGAGGATCGACGCTTAATGAATCATGGATGTTTTTTTAGTTGTTTCTTTGTCTGGGTTGTGAGATTTTTTTATCTGGTCTTCTGGGGGGAACAAACCTTCGGACACATAAGAAGGAGGTATATTTTGTTGATGGTTTCGCCCACAAGAGAGGGGTGGGATGAATAGAGAACCCTCTGGCTTAATTTAAAAAAAAAACTAAAAATTAGATGAAATAGAATGAAGAATGGAATGCTTTTACAAGTGAAGAGTACCTCCTTATATAGGAGTGGGAGGGGGTAGGCTGCCCTCAAAAAGAGGGAAAAAAAGAGAGGGATATCATTTTTTGAATTTTCTAGATCTGATCAAATCGAAAGTTGATTGTCTTTAATTATCTTGACCATGTAACTCTCTTTAATGCAGATTCTCACAGCCTCGATTTAGATCATATTTATCTCCCGTCAAAAGTATAAAACCAGTCCAAATAATAGGATTTTCTTTAAGGAAATTAAATTATGTTTCCAATGAATACTTGTACACGCAATTTGGAGTTTGAATGCAAGAGTTATGTCACTTTTGGTGGTGGGTATATATGAATTTCAGGACTTCTGCAAATTGTATAATTTTCCTACAAACCCCAATAAAATATAATTAAAACTCCAATTATAGAGAAAAATATAAAATAACACAATTAATTATGAAACTAAGAGAATAAATAACAAAAAAATCCTAAACAAATATCAAAAATATGTAAATAAAAGTGATAAATATACATTTATCAATATATCATGGTCAATATGGCATTGTCTCTGAGTCATGTGAACTCATCTACCTTCATTCATTTTCATTTACCACCATATGATAATCAAGTTTAATCCAACTTTTTTTCTTCTTGATTAATTGCATGGCATGATAGGAACCATAAAGTTAGTCATTTTATACTTTGCATTAGGAAATAAAATTTTGTGCAAATCATATCCTTTGAGCATCTTAGTCTAGTAAATTAAAGATGCATATAGATTGTTCTTGTTATTGCAATTTTGCATAAGATGTTTCTTTATTATCCAATTTTATTTTTATCAATTGAGGAGGAGAGAAGTAAGATGTTCACCTTTACTCTTTCTCCAATGAAAAAAATATAGTGAAAATCCTAAGAATGCATTATTTATCTTGGTAGAATAAAAGGGTAGAAAAAAAAAGAGTATTTGGAAAAGGAACAAAAGAGGAGAAAAGGAGGATTCCTAAGCTCAAAAATTTTAGTTTCTCTCTATGTAATAAATAAGGAGAAAGTGAGAATGTTCTTCAAGTACACGCCTTTTCTCTTTCTCATCATTAGGATGATAACGTTTTTTTGGTGAACCCAGCTCATGTATAACGTTTTTTGAATTTTTGTGTATGAAGAAGTGAATACGTATGACCTTAGGGAATATCCTCCCGTAAGGGTACAATAAACAGAAGATAAAAGAAAAGTAAACTATACATACTGACAAAGAAACACAAAATTATATGTATATGTAAAGATCAAAATTGTTCAGGATGAACTCCCATAGCTGAAGAACCTCCCTTGCAAAACATCAATGAACTTGATCATTTCTCTCTTTCCACTCCTTGTCGAATATGCACAGGAAGATCAAATGAAGCTTCTTATTTCAAAGATTGTAGATATCCTCCAAAGAACTTGGCCTTTTAAAATCAAGATGATCACAAGCGTGCCTCAAAATATTCTTGGTATAAACATAGTTAAAGAAGACATGATCCACCTCCCCTTTGTTAGTCTTGTAAAGAGAAAACATAGACACCATACTAATAGCAAGGTGTTTGATATAACCAAAAGTTGGGAGTCTATGGTGACCAATATTCCAACCCAGAATCTTGAAACAAGATGCTATCTCCATTATCCTTAGGTCTAGGTAGGATTTTGAGAATATCATTCAACCTTTTGTGAAGTCTACAATTCTCAAAGAACCAGTTACCATCTTTTATTAGGAAACTCACCTTAACATCACTGGATAGACCTAGATGAATAACACTTTGATGTCCCAGAATATCAATAAGGAATTTGGCATCATGAACCCATGGATTGTTCTAAATGGAAATACAACAGCCATCATCAATGATGAAGACAACAAATTTTCTCAAACAACTCCTTTCTAAAAGAATTCTTTTGAAGATCCAAGAATAAGAGTTGTTAATGGATAATGACCAAAAGGAATTTCTGATTAAGTACTTGTCATGAATCCACTTGACCAAATTCTATCTTTCTTTCTATATAGATTCCATCCATTCACCAAAATAGATGCTCTGATGACCTCCTTAATGCTCTTCATACCAAGACCACCTACCTCTTTAGGCTTCACAATATCATTACATTTAATAAAATGAATAGGGTTCTTAGTATCAGTCCTTCCCCAAATAAAATTACAAAACAATCTCTCAATGTTATCACAAATATAGGAGGGAAGAGGGAAAATAAAATTCCAGTGATGATACATGGTAGTGAGGGTAGACTGTGCAATCTCAACCCTTCCAGCCATGAAAAAATTGCTAGATTTCCAACCATCCAACATTCCTTTAAATCTATAAAATAAAGGATTCCAATAATAAGAGGGATATTATGGTATCTTTTAGGGAGAGACCCTTCATTGATGCCAAAAATACCTCCAATTCTCTCTCTATTGACATCTTGACTATAAAAAAACAACATTTTCTCAATATTAAACTTCAAACTTGTCACACAAAAAATATTTTCAAGCATCCTTTTAATTGTCAAAGCACTTTGACCATGTGCTTTAGAAAAGTCCATAACGTCATCAACGAAGATCAAATGTGACACAATGTTGTGTGGTTTCCACATCAACTTTTCACATGTTTTCACACACAAATTCAGTTCATTTTTTTCTCATTTAGCCTCTATTCATATTACTCTTGCCACCTTTTTTGTTATTTTGCTTATAACATGATGTGTATTGCATATTTGCATCAAAGGGATCAAATTAGAGATATCACAACTCAATCTCACCATTATCCGGACTTCTCCATGCCTTGCAAACGATCAGAACTTTAATTCTATTGAAACAGCATTGCACATGATGTGTCTCATTTAAGACACAACATCTGTAATTATAGACAGCCTTTACATCAGACTCTGAAGAAAAGTACACGGTGTGTCCACAAAAGACACGACGTGTACCTGGGAATTCAGAAATGAGTCTAGCCTTTCGGGTAAAGTACATGTCGTGTATTAAATCAAATACGATGTGTGCTTCACACTCAAAAGCAACTTCCAGAGATACGACACGCCGTGTCTGGAGAAAGACACGGCATGTGCTTGTCAATTTTAGAAATTTTCAAATACCACTCCTTTCATTTTAAAAGACGAAACCACTCTATGGAGCAGTTATCTTCGATCATAATTTGAAACTCTTTCGTCCCAGAGAAAGGCTAGAGCAAGGAGGGCAATTTTGGATGTGGAAGAAGGTGGTGTCTTGCTAAATAACCCCATTCTTCTTCTTTTCTTCTCCAAGCTTCTTCTCCAAGGTGTAGCAAAGCTTCCCCACTCCACCAAGATTCTTGGGAGAGAGGTTTGTTCAGTTTGGAGTAGCTGTAGGAGTGGGATTTTGTGCTAACACTGGAATTCTACTCCTCTTGGGTTACACCTTGGGTTTTCTTAGCTTTTCCTTCTCTAAATCATGTTAAACTCTAAAATTTATGTGCATTTTTTGTTGTACACTATTATGGGCGAGTAGTTTCCTTTTCTTGGACATGGGAGAGTAGCTCCCATGTCATAGCATGTATGGAACATGACAATTTCGTACTAAATGATATGCTTCTTATTTTTCCACCTTGTGAGTATCACTTTCTTCTTTTCTCAAATATTGGGTAATTTTATTTCGAGAAGGGCTTAGGAAAACCCCATCCCTTAGCACTAAGTGCTCATACAAAGACTTGTTTACAGAATGGAAACAAACCCAAAAAAAATTGTCCTAATGCCAACCCTCACCCCCGTTTACCAAATGTGTCTGTCCAACCTAGGGTTGTTCAGGGCAAACAACAAGTACGGGAGGTGAGTTGTACAAAGTACCTAATAAGACTGTATCACAGTCACTCCTCCGGGTCAGTCTAAAGAGGTTGCTCAGTCAAAAATGAATAGAATGAGCATATTGCTAAGATGGACATAACTGATCTCAGTTGTACCCCTCATGCATGTGAGCATGTTCACGTCCAAAACAACCCGAGCCAGATACAAAGAGTAGGATGTGTGTGTGTCGCACCACTTGGCCTCATCCAGCGTCTTCACTTCAGTGGACGTCCCACACAATGGCAAGCCCGCGTGGTAGTTGTTCCTTCCATGATGGGTGTGCAAACAGTATGTTCCTCACCGACCTCCTAACTTGTACTGCTAGCGTAGCACAAGGTTGTCCCTTCTCTCTATGTCTTCTTCTATTTCTTTCCATCCACACAAAGTACATAGCTATAGAAAGTGCAAGGAACACAAGGTCCCTTGTGTGTACATCGCTCCAACGAGTGGTTGTATCATGTTGCAAGCAAGGATTCAAATCCATCACCCCCTGATGGCCCCTCATGAGTGTGAACCGTACAACAGATGTATATGGGCATTGAAAGAATAGGTACAACGTTGATTCTTCACCACTGTTACATAGTGAGCATGATGTGCCATAGTCCTCACTCCATCTCACAATTCGATCTGCCGTGAGTAGTCCATTGTTCCGCACCTTGTGGACTGTTGATGCCCATCGGGGAATGCAACATGTATGCCAGAGTGCTTTGGCAAACTTACACTCAGGCCTGCGAGGGCGAACATCTTGCCAAAATTTAGGGAATGTCTCATTGCGCAAGTGTTCATCTCTATCATTGAGTGAATATAGGACTTGGCAATTTATATATTCCTCTACCATTCTTCTCCATGTGCATGAGAAGTCATGTCTCATAGGGTGTTGTACATCTAGCGAGTGCCCATAACGTCTCCTCATCCATCGTGTCCAGACTGAGTCGGTGTTAGTGAGAAACATATCCACTTTCTTTCTCATTTCCCACTTTGCCAAGTCTTGAAAATTTTTAAGCCCAAGTCCGCCTTTGTCGATTGGGTAGGCCATCTTCTTCCAAGCTATAGTGTGCGCTTTACCACCCCATTGAAAATGGACAAAAATTGTCTAGAGTGTGTCTAAAATAGCATTGGGTACGTGGCCTTGCATGACCCAGAAGGTGATAAGTCCCATGATGTTGGCTCTCGTAAGAGCCACTCTACTCGCGAAGGACATTCAATGGAGTGGCCATCGATCAATCATCGCCCTCAATCCATCCATGCATGCACCATAGTGTCTAGCATAGACCCTCCCAACAGTGAGAGGAAATCCCAAATAAGTACACGGGAGCTCATGGATGGGCATGACAATGGCTGAAGATAGTAGCTCACCCGTATGCCTGGCCATTTTTGAAAGAAACACCATAGATTTGGTTTGGTTGGCTTGTAACCTGGTGATGGTAGAAAATTTCTCAAGTCCTTCCTTTGCTGCTCGCAGGTTCACAATAGTCCCATCTAAGAACATGAGGACATCATCGGCGAATATTAAGTGGCAAAGCATCGGTGTTCGTCTCACTTTAAAAGATTTGAGGTTGTCCCTTCTTTCCATATCTTCTAGAATGAGTGTGAGTTGTTCCATAACAAGGGTGAAGAGAAACGGTGATAGCGGGTCATCTTGCCTTAGACCCCTATTTCTTGTGAATAGGCCGCTTGGTTGTCCATTGACCAACACCAAAAAGGAGGCAGATTGGGTACACTCCTTTATCCATCGTATCCATGTGTGTGGGAAGTCATAGTCCTCCAACAGTGCCCATAGGCTTGCCAAAATGACATGATCATAAGCTTTGGAGATGTCGAGCTTGATGCACACCTTCGGTTTGTTCCTCTTCAACTCAAACCCATGGAGAAACTCCCCAGCAAGTTGAGCACAGTCGCTGATGTTACGACCTGGAATAAAAGCTCCTTGGTTTTGTGAAACAAGTGTGGGCAGCACCACCTTGAGCCTAGAAGCAAGAAATTTCACCCAAATCTTATATAAAACACCACAACAAGCTATGGGGAAAAAATCCCTCATAGAGGAGGCCATCATCATTTTAGGAATGAGGGTTAGGAATGCATGGTTACATTCACTCAGCATGCTTCCTCCTTTTATGAGCCAAACTATTTCCTTGTATACATTGTTTCCTATGACCGGCCATGCATTTCTATACCATTTGGCGTTGAAACCATTTGGGCCCGGGGACGTGTCCACTCCTATGGACCATAATGCCTCCTTCACTTCAAGAGGTGAGACCTTGGCACAAAGACTCACCTTTTGTGTCTCATTTATAATGTGTTCCGGCTTCATCGTGGTTTGGTTGTATGTGTCTCCCTGTCCATTGTAAAGGTTGGTGAGGAATTGTACCACCTCTGTGCACAGGTCCTCATGCATGCTCACTTTCCGTCCGTCATCAGATATAAGTTTGTGGATGGTGTCCTTGATTATCTTCCTCTTCATCGTGCCTTGGTAAAAGGAAGTGTTGCGATCTGCATCAGTAATCCACCTCGTGCGACTCCTTTGGTAGAAGTAGCCTTCTTTTGCTTTAGCTAGCGCCTCCAATCGAGCACGTAGGTCCCTTTCCACTTCAATCAACCTTGGTTCATAGGTTGATGTTGAAGTTCTTTGCTAACACTCTCAAACTCACAGAGAGCATCACGTTTGAGTTTGACTATGTTGCACTTTTCAGCAGCCCATCTCTTAATGCACTTGTTTGTGTTTTGGAGCTTCTTAGCCATAACAAACATAGGATTACCTTCTGCTTGGAGGTCCCATCCTTCCTTGAGCACTTGGTCATAACCATCCCACTCTAACCAGTAGTTGAGAGATCAGAATGGTTTCTTCTTGTGAGTGGTCGCCGGTGTGCCAAGCAGTCGTGTCACCAGTGCAGTGTGGTCACTGATCGCTGTAGAGAAGGTCAAGCTTATCGCCACATTCCCAAATAGTTGCGTGAATGGGTCATTGTCCAACACATGGTCAAGCTTGCATGCTACCCTCGTGTCTTTGTCTTGTAGGTTGGTCCACGTGATGTCCCCTCCTTGCATAGGGAGTTCCATTAGGCTAGAAGTGGCCAAGACATCGTTGAAGTCCAAGATAGCTCATAGGCCATGTTCACGATGTCCTTTCTTCTCCCATGTGAATCGTGTGGCATTGAAATTCCCCATCAGTAACCATGGCCCACTCACCATGTTGGAAATGTCGTTGATGTTGTACTAATGTTGTCTCCGCTCACTTGTTGTCGTGTGTCCATACATTGCAGTGATGGATAAGTCCGCCCCTCCTTTATTGTGGCAGCGTGCAGTGATTGTCTGGGGAGTAGAGTAGATAACTTCCACCTCTCAAATCCTAGGGTCAAAGCCCCAGAAGATTTGTCCACCTTCCACCTATTCATGGTTAGAGAGAAAGCTCCAACCAACTAGGAAATTTCATTCTCACCTTGGCAATGTTTCCCCTCATGATGTGAGTCTCTGTGATGGTAGCAAGAGAGGAATTTTCTTCATAGATGACTCTTCGAATCTCACATTGATGGTAAGATTCCACCCCTCCTCTCACATTCCATGCAAGAAGAGTTATTTAGTACCCTTTTCCGCATTGTGTTCCATTACGTGGTACCGGTACGTTGAAAGTTTACGCATCTCGTGCTCAGGCACCTTCCTCCTTTTTTCCATTCTAGTCTCCCTGCTTGCATGCTCGATGCCCCTGGCGGTGTCTTTGCATGCATGGTTCTTATTTGGAGGTCCCATCTTTGATTTTATTCCCACCATCTTATTCTTGGGATTTTTGTGGGTCTTTTGTGGTCTTTCCTCTGCCTCAGCAGTCTCATTACACTTGTATGTCGGGCGAGCCTCCTATGTATCCGCCTCAAGTAGGTGATCTGAGGGATCATCCAAAATCCCTCCATTACTAGCATCATTGCCTTCCATGTCACCGACAACTGAAGATGGAGTGATAACCGCACCTGGTCTGTAGGGGCAGACGTTGTTGAGCAATTGCTCCTCCTAGAAAAAAAGGTCGTCCTCCTCCTCACTATCTACGTTTACACCTCTAGGGGTCTTTGGATTGGGTCCTCCATACCCCTCATTAATGACCTCCATAGGCCCCGTATCATTGGTGATAGAGTTACTAGCTCTTGCCTCATTATCAATGATAATGATTTGCCATGTGACGATCGACATAACAGTGTGATCAGCACAGGGTGGGTCAAGATCCACGTAGTGTGCTGGTATGTCTTTAATCATCCATTTGTCTTGCAAGGCGTCGTTACCATTCTCCGCTTCAACTTCTTGAAGCGTTTCGGGTAGGTATTGATTCAGATCTCCCCTTAATTGCTCCACACTTAAAGTATTTCCCACATTAACATTTGACCCAAAAGAAGAATCAATGACCTCCACATTCAATGTGGTCTCCGTGGAAAGAGGAATGATGTTTGACTTGTATGTCTCCCTGACATCGCATCCCTTCTGGTTTGATGGCACTGCCAGCTCCACCGGAACCCTAAAGGCATCATCGAACTCCTCCGTCGTCATCACTGGATGATCCTTCTCCAACGGGTTGTCGTTGGCATCCTCTGTCCCCTCATGTTGTTGTCGCACCAAAGGAGGTCTTCTTGATCATGAACGACCAGTTCTTCTTGCCACCTCGTCATATGCCATCGTCGTTGCACATTGGTCCTCCGTGTGTCCAAAAGCTACACACTTCTTGCAACGTCGTGGGTAGTACTCATACTCCACTAGACATGGAGTTGTGTCTCCTCCTTCCACCCGCAGGTCTACTTCATGTGGTGGGTCTCTGTCTGCCAAGAACTCGATGATCACCCTCACGTAATCGGGGTTTCTCCCTCTCTCCGTTCTGAGGTCCATGCGGAAGGGGTTGCCCAGGATGCTGGCCGTAATACTTAGAATCTCAACTAAGTTCAGTAGCCCTAGAGAAGGGAACTTAACCCAGCAGGGTACAGTGCACAGGAGGTCCCTTTCCAGCGTCACCATCGGTCTCCATTGTTGCATGAGCACAACCCGTCCGTCATAAAACTAGGGTCTCGCCGTCATCACACGATCACTGTCAGTAACATCCTCAAATGAGGAAAAGAAAAAACCATTCTCTTTCTTGGTCACCTCCATGCCACCCTTCGGCCGCCATGAGCGTTGGACCCAAGCTTTCATAGGGATAAGATGAGGGTTATCATCAATGACATGAAAATGAGGGTGTTCTCCCACCATCTCTGGATCTATTCAAGATGTATCTTATGGATCATCGCCACCATCTTATCACCCTCTGAATGGATTAAAGGGATCTTCTTCAGTGCAAGATGTGGTAGTGCCTCAAGTGCATCCTCCCGGGCGCCCCCATGTAACTAAGAGTTGGGATTAGGATTGAACGTCCAATCCCGTTCCTACCCCCAAGATGACATTCTTGCCATCTCGCCTCCTGCGTGCATGGCTTCCGATGTCGCTGTCGATGCATCCTGCAGCCCTCTCGACGCATAACCCAAGCTGCCACCTCTACTCCAAACATCACCAGTTTGGTGGCCTCCTCCTTCTCCCTCCTTATCCTGCGTATCTCCCCTACTGGTAGAATCAGCCACAAGGCCTTTACCTTTCTCCATCCTCCTCACCTCATCATTCTGTCTATCCATCCCCTACAAAAAACATTGACTTCTAGAGCGGCCCCCTCCTCCTCGCGACCCTCCTCTACACCCTCCTCTCCCTGATCGTCCTCATCCTCCTAGGCGGGCCGCCTGCCCGTTCTTCTCCAACTCTTGCTGCTTCTCCATCGCCAGCGTCAAAAGGAACCCCATCGAGCCTTTTTTTTTCCTTCTCACCATGATGGTAGCAACCACATAGCGGAGACTAGGTGACCGGAGAAGGTAGCAACCCGCTAGTAGGTTCTAGGAGGTCGAGAAGGTTGGGCACCGACCAGCAAGGGCACTGGCCGACAGGCGCCGCCGGGGGCACCCTCGGTTCTAGAGAGAAGGTCCCGTCACAGAACCCATCGACATACGCACGTAGGCAATGCCTGGATGTAATTAGCAAGAACATGGGCTAGTCTTCTTGGAGTGAAGTTGATCCTAAGATTGTCTCTCTAATCTTTCAGGCGTCTTCTGGATGTGAGTTGAAAGAACATAGGCTAGTGTGTTTTTCCCAGTTTCTTCTTTTCTACATGTATGGTTGGCTACCTTATGTATGTCTTATGCTCTTTTTCTTGATCTGAGAAGATAGGTAGGAGAGTAAGGAGGTACTCTCTTGGCAACTCCTTCTTTACCAAGAGAGTGGAAATTATGGAGTTGAGGAGTAGGTTAGTGATCCAAAATGAAATTCATACATGGGAATGTTGAATTGAGATAGGATCGCTGTACTTACATCGAGAGGTGAAGTGCAACATACAACTTTCCTTTAAAATAAGTGGTTAGTATGTTTAAATTTCATTCTCTTGTTGTATGCTATGATATGTGGATGAAACCCTAAGTCCAAGATACTTCCATATCTGATTTTTAATCTCTTTTCGTAATCCATTTACTATTTGTCTAATTCTGAAATTCTAGTCTAATCAACCAAATCACCTTTAAAACGGTCTAGATTGTTAAACCTTAGCACTATTGCATTTAATTGGTTTGCTAAAGCTCCTTGTGTTCAACCTCGACTACAACTACTTCTGTATACTTGCGGGAATTGGTTAGTTGAGTAAAAGATCTTCCCTAAGATTGAAACTCGTTAGTGTAATAAACCAACAAGTTTTTGGCACCGTTGCCAGGGAGCTACAATTTGATCTAATTAGAGTAACAAGTGCTAACTAGTATTTGAGACTAGATCATCATTTCCATTTTCAAATTTCCATATATCTTTTAGTTGTGTTCTCAATTTTTCTTGCTATTTTTCAGGTTGTATGTGTTGCTCGCAAAGAGGTCTTCAAACATCTGCATTGCTAGACCTTGAGATCGAGCGAACTCTTTCAAGCTTAAGAAGAGCAAGAAAAGTAGAACAACCATTGCTAAGAGGTGTTCCATCATCATCACCGTCACCGTCTTCTTTGACTTTTAAAGAAGCTACACCAAGGGATCCAACCATGGAGGATGACTGTCCTTTGAAGGATTTTGCAATGTCAGTTGCCATAAATATTTGTGGAGCCATTGACCTGCTTGTAGTTGAAGAAAACAATTTCTCTATTGATCCTTCTATAATGCAGATGATACAATAGAACCACTTTAGAGGTACAGTCAATGAAGATTTGAATCTTCATGTGGTTGAGTTCTTGGAGTATATGAATACTTTCAAAATCAATGGTGTATCCGTCAAAGGAGTGAGGCTAATGATGTTTCCTTTCACACTAAGAGATAGAGCCAAGACATGGGTTTTGTCTCTTCCAAAGAAGTCAATCCAAAGCTGGGACCAACTTCTAAATGCCTTCCCTACAAAGTATTTCCCTCCGAGCAAGACAGCCCAGCTAAGGAATCAGCTCACCAAATTCTCTCAAAATGATGGAGACACTCTGTATGATACATGGGAGTGGTTTAAAGACCTTCAACATCTTTGCCCTCATAATGGGTTGACCATTGGCTACTACTCCAAACATTCTATAATGGTATGTTCTACAACACCTGGATGGCACTGGATGCTACAACTAATGGAACATTGATGACTAAGTGCTACAGCTAATGGAGCATTGATGATTAAGCCTTATAGAGAGGCTTATGACATCTTTGAAGAATAACCCTCAACCATTGCCAATGGGGATCAGATAGGAGATCACAATCATCCTATACAACTAGTTCTTCATCCGGAAAACAAGGAGGGAAGAATACGGTTGATGTCGTTGACTTAATTACTGCTAAACTTGATATTCTTACACAGACGTTTGAGAAGATGACTACATTGCAAATCCAATCAGCTGAAGAGATATGTGACGCTTTTGGTAATTTGAGACAAACTTCTTCTTCATGCTTTGCTCCTAATTTGAACGAAGGGAGCCTAGAACAAGCCAATGGTGTTGGGATGTAGGGGAACAAGCAACACAATCCCTATTCCAACACCTACAATCCAGGATGGAGAGATCATCCTAATTTCTCCTACCATAACACAAGCAATACTCAGAACTTCCAACATGGACACCAGCAACCGCAACAACAACAAAACTTCAATAGGCAAAACAATGGGAATTCGCTGGGTTTCAACAACAATAGGGGTTACCAACAGCAACAACAACCCCAATGTTCTTCCGTGGAGGCCATGATGGAGAAATTTATCTCCGCACAGATGCAAAAGAATGAAGTGTTAAGGGGCAACGACAAGCTCTTGAAGGATGCGATGGCCCAACTCTCCGCCAAAGTGGATGACATTTCCACTCACACGAGGATTTCGGAAAACCAAATTGCCCAACAAGCCTTGACGCAGCAAAAGAACACCCAATCTGGTTCTCTTCTAAGCCAACCAAAGGTGCATCCGAGATAGTTAGCAAATGCAATCACCTTGAGAAGTGGAGCTGAAATCCACATACCTTCTCCACCCAAGGAGAAGAGTGTAGATATCGCCGATGAAGACAAGCTTGACACCCCTATGGGTGACAAAGGTAAAGGCACAACTGAGGTACCATCTTCTGTTAAAGTTAATGCACCATTTCCGCAGAGGCTTGCAAACACAAAGGAGGACTCAAAGGTTAGAAAGTTCATGGACATTCTAAACAAACTCCATGTCAATCTTCCACTAGATGTGGTTATTGCAGAGATGTCATCATATTCTAAGTTCCTTAAAGACATCCTCACCAAAAGGAGGAAGTTGGACCAAGTGGAGAATGTGATGCTTTCTGAAAGAATCAGTTCTATCATTCAAAATCAACTTCTTGAGAAGTTGGATGACTTGGAACCTTCACCCTACCATGCAAGATCAACAATACCACATTCGACAAAGGTCTTGTAGATCTCAGAACTAGTATTCATCTCATCTCATCTACTCTATTGCAAGAGCTAGATCTTGGAGATCTAAACCCTACAAAGATGGCCATTGAGCTGGCTGATCATTCCATCAAATACCCCAAAGGTATCGTGGAAGATGTGCTAGTGCAGATTGGTAAACTTTATATTCCTTGTGATTTTGTATTGGTAGACATGGTAGAAGTTTCTTCCAACCCCATTCTTTTTGGGAGGCCCTTTCGAAGAATTGTTGGATGCCTATTTGATGTTCGCAAACACAAACTCACACTCCAAGTTGGTGATGAAGCCATGGAGTTTTCTATATATATGATGCTATGAAAGCACCCTCTCGTGTTGAAAAAATCTATTTTATGGACTCTGTTGATTTTGTTGTAGAAGAAGATCATGATAATGACAATTTGATACTGAACTACTGTGATGATGATGAAAGTATGAATAATGGATCTGAAAATTCTGGGGTATTTTCTATTGCCCACTCAGATGCTACTTAAAAAGACACTCCAATTGTTGATGACAAACCAAAGATGATGCAGCAAGAAGAAAGGTAGAACTTAAAGTCCTTCCACCAGGGCTGAGGTATGCATTCCTTGATTTTGACTCTACTTCTCCTATAATAATTAATAATGAGTTAACCAATGAATAAGAAAGTAAATTGCTTGTCAATTTATGTTTGTATAAAGACATTATTGGTTACTCTATTGATGATTTGAAAGGCATTCATCCCTCTATTTGTATGCACCAAATAAATATGGAGGATGATGCTAAAACCACCATTGAACCACCTAGATGTGAATCTTCACAAGGGAGCAGAACCCTAGGCAGTTTTGATCTGCCTTGGCAGCGGCCACCGTCAGCACCCCTCCGGGGTGACACCCCGTCCACCGGAGTCCACCCAGATCATCAGCTCCCTTCCTTTTTCCATCCTAGTCGGTGTCTGGGTAGAGATGCTACCTTCACTGTTCCTAAGGAGGGTTACGTGTCAGAGCGTTAAATATAGGCGGGCGCAGAGCGCGGTGGTTGAACGGCATAACAACTTCGCTTCCTCTTCTACACCAACGGATGTTGTGATTCCTGATATCAGAAACATCCTCAGATCTCCCACGCGGCAGACATCGATCGAGGAGACGCAGCCCATGGATAACACGATGGTGCATGATCATTTGACGAACCCTTCCCTTTCTCAGTCGGTGAATGAAGATCACACGTCGACAGTGCAACAGTCGTCTACGAGGATGGAGCAGTCTCGAGGAGACATGAGACCGACGGAGGGGAACGTAGAGAGAGAGACTGATCATTCTATGAACCCACCTAGTGGTCTAGGATCTCCCGCTGATGTTCCTATAGACACACAAACCGGTAATGGGACCCCACCGGCGCCGCGCGGGGATGAACAGGTGGCCGATGAAAGTAGGATGAACCCACTGCGGATCACCGTTGCTGGAGAGCAGGATAGCATGAAGAAGAAAGGATCTGTTTATGGTATACCTAAGGATACTTGTTATAACTGCATGTCCAAAGGACATTGGCAATCGCAATGCACACGCCGACGGGTATGTTACAGATGTCAACAACCTGGACATGAATCAAGATGTTGCCGAGCAATCATCAACAACAAACCGCCAGACTTATCATCATATCAGGTGTTTCCTCCTTTACCTGTCGGTTTACCAGCTCGAGGCGGTAATCAACATGTGGCCAGAAGGATCGAGGTTGATCTAGGTCCGGATGATGAGATGCGGAAGAGGAGAGAGTCATCTCTATCTACAGAAATGGAGATTTCGTGGCACCCGAAGGTTCGGTGGGATGACTTGGTGAATCCAGTCAAGAGGAGATGGCCGCAAGCCCTTGATTTCTATAGATTTGCACATATAAAAGCAATCATTTTCTTTAACTTAATAGAAGAAGCGAGATCGGCTGTCTCTGAAGGTCTTTTGGACCCATGGGGAGTGCCCTTAGCCTTGAAAATGATGGAAGGTGGACAAGATTGTCAGATTCGTGAACATTTCTGGTTTTGGGTTTCTGGGATACCTATTATATGCAGGGATAGAGACTCGATTGAAAAGATGATGGCAGCTTTTGAGGATATGAGGAGTGTTTCTACTTGGAAGAAGCAGGAGAATGATGTCTCTGGAGTGTTGGTTGAGATGGAAGCATTCGCGGAGGATGTCCTACAGTTCATCAACCTGAACTATGGTCATAGAAGATCATTGATCAAGATACAGATGGTGGCGCGAGGGAAACTTTCATTCCCGGAAGTGGTTCTGACTGAAGAAGGAAAGGAGATTTGCATACCGATGGAGATAGTATCGGAACACATCTTACATTATCACTGGCAGGATCCTAGCAGGGACACACACATTGTGGAAGATCAGACAACATAGAGAAATGAGGAACCTGAAGTGGAGAACCAGACACATGAGCATAGATCGTCTATTTTTGAAGATAGTAGATTGGTTATGAACCAGGAAGGATATAGAATGACACTCAGACACCGTAGCTTGGAGGACTACCTAGGTTTTGAACCAAGGGATGTACCGAACCGTAGAAGAGGAAGATCTAGAGCTGAACATACACAAAGATATAGATCGGGGCATGACCATATGGACAAAACTAAACCGCGTCGACCTACGAGAAGGAGGTCTGTAGATGATGCGCGTTGGATCTCAGATGATGGTTACAGTAATGGGGAACGTCATACGTTCTGAAGGGTTTCTTTCGGACGCTTGGGGCACTCTTTATAAATTTATGGAATTGAAGGCCTTATTTTGGAACATTAGAGGGGCTGCGAATAATCCTACACGTAGAGTCCTTGGTAACATATGCAGGAGGCATAAACCGGAGATTATTTGTTTGATGGAACCTTTTATCCAAGCTGAAAGGGCGGAGGAGCTTCTTGATATAGTCCGTTTGGACTGGTTTACTGATAACGCTTCGGAAAGAGGCAAGATATGGATGTTTGTTGATCGTAGCTTTGATCCTCGGGTGGTTTTCTCTCATCGCCAACATATAACTATCCACATTACTGATCTGAATGGCATACATGCTTTCTACACAGGTGTGTATGCCAGCTGCGACACTTACAGAAGGAGGGAGTTGTGGGAGTCCCTCAGGATTTTATCAGCTGACATTGGTGACAGCAGATGGCAGATTGGAGGTGATTTCAATGTGGTGCGGAAGATAGAAGAGAAGAGAGGTGATACACCTCCTGGTGAGGTGGATATGTCGGACTTCAACAACTTCATTGCAGACGCAAATTTGACTGAGGCAACTTTTGATGGCAGTAAATTCACTTGGGTTAATAAACAATATCTCACTCCGACGACATGGGAGCGTTTGGATAGAATTATGCTCAATGCAGCTTGGTGTGAGGTTCATCCTGCGTCAAGTTCATCCCACCTCACGCGTTTTAGGGTTTCCGATCACTGCCCGATTCTATCATGGGCTAGATCGATGGTGACACAAAAACAACCCTCTCCCTTTGCTTTCCAATCCGCATGGCTGCTAGACCAGAGGTGTCGACCTATTGTTGAAGAAGCTTGGGCCTCAGAGGTGGCGGGACATCCTTCCTATGTGTTCTATGAGAATCTTAAAATGACAAGAAGAGCCTTGAAGAGGTGGAACAAGGAGGTTTTCGGGGACATTCACCAAAAGAAACAGGACATGGAGGACATGGTTCATATTACTCAGATGGCGTTCGATGAGAATCCTAATAGCATTAACGAACATAATCTTCTACAGGCAGAAAAGGAGCTCCAAATGATCCTAGATCAGGAGGAGATGCTTTGGAAGGATAAGGCGAGAGTTTCGTGGCTGGAAGATGGTGAGAGGAACACTAGATTCTACCATTCCACGGTCAAGTATAGAAGAAAGAAAAGAAAAGTTCTGCATGTTATCAAACCAGACGGGCATACCATTGATGATCCTTTAGAGATTGCCAAAGAAGCTGCTTATCAAATGAAATCTTTACAGGATGAAGATGTGGATATAGATTTATCCAAGTTGGATCAGTTCACGCAGTTGATTCCTGAGCTGATATCTTTAGAAGATAATTTTCTTATTTCTGCAATTCCTTCGGCGGAGGAGGTTTGGGAGTGTATGAAAGGAATGGACCCTTATACTGCCCCTGGACCGGATGGTTTTACTCTCCCTTTCTACACTCACATGTGGGAGTGTATACAGGCTGATTTCATCTCCCTGGTCAGAGAATTCTTCAGAGGACAGCAGTGTCATAGAAGTCTTTTTTGCTGCTGCACGATTTTAATACCGAAGAATGACTCGCCCGTGGATTTACAGAAAGACTTTCGACCGATTTCCATTGAGAACTTGGCGCTGCGAATTATAGCCAAGATTGTTAATAACAGGATGGCTGAGCTCCTCTCTAAGATAATTTCGCCTTTTCAGGGGGAGTTTGTAAAGAACAGGGACATATCTCATCATATCCGTCTTCTTCAAGAACTCGCTCATGATCTTAAACAGGGTCCTCAACAGCAGAATATGATTATCAAATTAGATATGTCGAAAGCATATGACAGGGTTTCTTGGGTCGTGTTGGAGAAGATCATGGAGAAATTTGGCTTTATCAAAGACACCATAGCCCTTTGTTCCAGGTTCTTCAAAGAAGCATGGACGACGGTATCAGTTGGTGATTTCACTGATGGTTTTTTTCTCTTTGAAGAAAGGTCTCAAGCAAGGAAACGCGTTATCTCCATCGTTGTTCATTATTTTTGAAGATATGTTAGCTAGAAGACTTATCCATTTACAGGAAGAAGCTGTCATTGATACTTACTTCACGAGGGGTCCCGGAACCGCACCCCCGATTCTCATGTATGCAGACGACCTGGTGATGCTTTTAGCCACGTCGAATGGATCAGTTGAGATCCTTAGACAGGTGATATATGATTATGAAAGGGCGACCGGTCAGAAGATTAATAGAACAAAGTCTGTCTGTGTTTTAGGTAGCTCAGATGATTCGGTGAGGGATCGCATCAAAGATGAGATTGGGATAGATCATATTGCTGACTCGTTGTCATACCTTGGGGTTCCTATTTCAATGGGGAGGACCTTGAAGAGAGATTTTGAATACCTGACTGTTAGAATCCAACACAGGGTGGCATCTTGGAAGGCGGGGATTCTATCGTTTGCTGGTAGAAGACTGTTGATCAAGCACATTCTGGCAAGTACTTCCATTCATACTGCATCGGCAGCAGGTATCCCTATTTCTACTTGCAACAAGTTAGAGATGATGATGTCTCGTTTCTTATGGGCTGACAGAGACAACCATGACAGAAGAGCGTGGGTGGCTTGGAACAGGCTGTCCATACCCACGAATGTTGGAGGATTGGGTTTTCATTCTCTTCGGATTACTAACCAAGCTTTCATTGCCCCACAGAATTTAGCACATCTCGTGGTTGTATGCAGTAACATATACACCCGATCTGCAAGAACTTGGTTAGCGAGCAGGTTGGCTGCCATCATTGTGGAGAGCATATGGAGGATTCGATGTCGAAGTAGGTTTGAGAATGATAGAAGAAACTTACTCATTGAATGGGAGTATATAACTATGAGAATGAACATTATGATGAAGAAGAAGTGCTTTGTGATCGAAGAAGGACCTAATTTTTTTCAGGCGTTAGCTGATAACAGGTTGATTGAACCTTCATGGAGAGTCAGGAATATTATGTTGATGAGATGGACTCCACCGGACATACATAGTCTCAAGATGAACCTCACCATTGGAAGAGAAGCCGACCCAGAAGGATATCGTCGAAGATGGGCGGCGGGGATAGTGAGAAACAGAAGAGGTCAGGTGTTGATGGCCTTCAGAACCTGGTTGCAGGCAGAAGACTATACGCTTGCATACTTACAAGCGTGTGTTGTGGGCCTTAAGATTCTTGAAGATAAATGTTTGAAGATTGCCTATATGGAGATAGATGATCAACGCACCTTTGATATTCTATGGGGGTCTACTGATGCACCTTGGAAAGCTATGTCGATATTCAGAGAACTGAAAAGAAAGATCATCACGGATGCTATTAATGGTTCCAAGGTTCACAAAGTAATAAACTCTATTCCTAAAGAACTAGGAATATGGGGGTCGTACATGGAGGACATATACATCAGTTCTATTCCAGAAAATCTGCCACAAAAGATTAAGGGTATGTTGATTATGGAGAGGCGCAATATTCCTTATGTTCATGTGCATAAGGGGTGATTTTGTTTTTAGTTGGGAGTGGTCTATGTATAGAGATGTGTTATATCTTTGGCTGGGGTGAATACCTACACTTTATAAGCAGGAGTTGTACATGTTTCTTCGGTGATTTAGCCTACACGAGGAGGGTAGGATGAATAAAAGCACCTCCTGGCTTAAAAAAAAAAAAAAAAAAACCACCTAGATGCTTACATCAAAATATGTTTGAGGTGGTTAAAAAGGAAATCTTTAAGTTGGTTGATGCCGGTATCATCTATCCTATAAGTGACAGCCCTTGCGTTAGTGCCATCCACATGGTACCTAAGAAGGGGGGTGCAACTGTCATCAAGGGAGACAACGATAAGTTGATTTAAACACATATTATCACGAGTTGGCATATGTTTATTGACTACCGGCGTTTGAACAAAGTGACCTGAAAAGACCATTTTCCGTTGTCATTTATCGACTTAATGCATGAACTCCTTGCAAAACACTCTTATTTTTGTTACTTGGACGGGTATTCCAGGTTTTTCCAGATTCCTATCTACCCTCCTGACCAAGAGAAAACCACTTTCACATGCACGTATGGAACTTATGCTTATTGTCCTATGCCCTTTTGCCTTTGCAACGCTCCTGTGACGTTCCAACGATGCATGATGGCTATTTTTTCTAATTTCATTGAAAACATAATGGAAATATTTATGGATGATTTTAGTGTTAATGGAGATTCATTTGATCAATGTTTATACAACTTTTCATTAGTCTTAGCCTGCTATAAAGAGGAAAACCTAGTACTAAATTGGGAAAAGTTCCATTTCATGGTTCAATCCGGTGTAGTATTAGGTCATGTTGTATGTAAGAAGGGTATTGAGCACTACTACAGAAATAGCTTATAACGTCACATTTAGAGACGTCGGTTATTACTGAAAACTGATGCCTAAACCCTACAACATTGGCTAATTATAGAGAACAACATCTATATTTGAAGACCAGCCAAACACGGGTATCGTTTTTTATTTAGCGTTAGTTCCCTAAAATGAACAGATGCCTAAAATAGCCAGCCAAATCCAATTTTTTGAGTGAAAAAAAATTAACCCCAAAGTTTCACATATGATGAAAAAATTACCTCCAAAGGTCGTCAGTTTTGGTGGAAAAATCGGCGCAGATAAGGTTTTACGCGTCGTCCCCGCGAAAATTTTTAGGGTTAAGATTGTCCAATGGACGTCAGTTTTTTCTGGCAACTGACGCTGATGGATATTAGGTGTCAGTTTCTTATATAATCAACACCTTTGTTAACTTAATAACCTCCGTGAGAAATAGACGTGATCCCCATTCTTAGTTACATCGCAAAATTAGCCCCTGTTGTTCCCCTCTCGATGTCGTCGGAGCTACTATGGTCGACGCTGCCGCCACCGCCGGAGCTCTTGTGGTCGAAATTAGTCCCAAATCTCCTGTGGTCAACGCTGCCACTGCCGTCGAAGCTCATGTGCTCTCTTCTTCTTCCCGCACGGTCATGATCAAGCCGCCTCCCCCTGCTCTCTTCTTCCTCCCACACGGCCATGGTCAGGCCGCCGCCGCCTGATCAAGCCGCCTGATCAAGCCGTCGCCCGTGCTCCTCACACTGTCAGAGCTGAAGCCTGAGGTCGCCAGAGAAGCTGCTACAATGTCAGAGCTCGAGCCTGAGGTCTCCGGAGCTAGCCTCTGCTTCCCCTACTGCTAGGTAGGTTACATATCTTGATTTTATTGATTTCCATCAACTGATTAGTATTTACTTATCTACTGATTTGTGTTTACTTATCTATTGATTTGTATTTATTATCTACTAGTTTTTATTCATTTATCTACTTATTAGTATTAATGTAATTTTTTAACTTGTCTAATTCTCATGCTTGACCTAATTCAATAAATTTTGATGCATGTTAAAATAAGATTCAAACTTGTCCATTCTAGCATCCTAATTGGATTTGATTATGTGCTTTGAACCTTGAAACATGTGTGTTAAAGATAAATTGATGTTGAATGTCAAAATTAACTCACATGTGGGACTTCTATTTCTAAAATGATTATGTGAACTCCTAAATCAGTAACGTATATTATTCTTTGTGCACCCAAATACCTTGTGAATGATGTATGCGCCCTAAGGTGATTAAATGCCTAAATCTTGACTTGAAATATGACCTAGTATGTGTGTTGATATATGAAGCTCTAGTTAAAATTTCAAGACTGACCCCTGATTCAAATCTTTGATATATGGAATCATGGTTTATTTACATCTTAGTATTTACTGACAAGCATGGTTAAATGGTGTTACATAAACTTAGGATATGAATGATGAAAATAAGATTGTAGGTATAAGAATGACAACATACATGTATTTTTTGGCCTAGAAACCCATCCAAGATTTACTCAATAGGAGTAAATCTTGGATAGTCCCCCGTTTGGGGTTGTTCTTGAACACCTAATCTCACTTAGAATGTAAGTGTATAATGTGTATTGGATTTCAAGAAAATTTTGGTAGCATTTCCCCATTTGTTCTCTAAGTACATATGTACTTGGAGAACAGTGGGGAAATGCTTCCAAAATTTTCTTGAAAACTCAATACACATTATACACTTACTAGTGAGATTAGGTGTTCAAGAATGGGATAGGTGGTACTCATTTATTATACATAAGAATGACAGTACATGTATTTGTTGGCCTAGAAACCCGTCCAACATTTACTCAATAGGAGTAAATCTTGGATAGTCCCCGATTTCGGACTGTTCTTGAACACCTAATCTCACTTAGGATATTTTAACCATTAATTATATAAAAGACCTTAAACCATAAAGTTTTAACCATGCTTAAACTCTAATCTTTTAACCCTAGACCCTAATCTTGTTGTAATATATACTTGTTTTCTCTTTGATCATAGAATTGATAGATCATGGATGTCCATTCGCAATCGTTGCACCCAAGAGTTTATTTCTGGTCTTGATCAGTTTATTAGATTTGCCGAGGAACATAGAAACAACCTGGAGATAGGTTCTACTATCCATGTAGGCATTACGGTAACAACTTGAAAGTCAGCACTGGTGACGAAATCAAAAGTCATGTCATGTGCAGTGGGATTGTACAAGGCTATACAGAATGGCACTGGCATGGAGAGATTTCAAACTCGAAACTAGTGGATGTCGATAGCAGTGCTTGTGTGGAAGAATTTATTGCCTCTAATGACATAGATGTGAACGAACCAGTTCCAGTAGACATCGTTGATGCGATGCTGGATAGTTGTGGGGTAGAGCACACTGAAACCGATCCACCTCCCACGTTTAGAAACACTGTGCATGATGCTGAGATATCGTTATACACAGGTTGTACTAAGTTTATGAAGCTTCACTATGTTTAGATTGTACAAGATGAAAGCTAACAATAGATGGAGCGATAAAAGCTTCACGTCATTGTTGTCTTTGTTGAAAGAAATGCTTCCTAAAGGAAATGATCTGCCAATCTCCACAGGGTTACTCATCTAACATTCGTAGATTGGTATCAATGAAAGATCTGAAGTTGATAGGTCTTAAATCTCATGATAGTCACACTCTAATGCAACAAATATTGCATGTGGAAATTTGATCTATATTGCCGAAGCATGTAAGGTTTGCAATCACCAGACTTTGTTTCTTTTTCAACAGTCTCTGCAGCAAAGTTATTGACCCTAATACTCTCAATACTTTGCAAAGAGAAGTGGTTGTTACCCTATGTCAGCTTGAGATGTATTTCCCTCCTTCGTTCTTTGATATCATGGTACATCTTGTTTCCCACATGACTAGGGAAGTGAAAATGTTGGGACCAATTTTCTTGCATTGGATGTATCCCTTTGAACGATACATGAGCATTTTTAAAAGTGATGTTCGAAACTGTTATCGGCCTAAAGGGAGTATAATTGAGGGTTATGTGGAGAGAGAGGTTATGGATTTTTGCAATGACTTTTTGAGTGGTAATGACACTCCTGGTAATGATAAGAATATTGAGGAGCAATTTGGCAAAGGAATTTTGGGATAATGGGTGAAAGTAATCAATCGTGAGAAGTTGGAACAAGGTCACTTGTATATTTTACACAACATGAACGAAGTGAGTGTTTATATCAAGGAACATACCAATTTCATCAAGAGACAATATCCTCAAGCCAATTCAATGTGGCTTGCTAGATTGCATAACAAGACATTTATTAAATGGTTTGAAGATAAAGTCTAACATCAACTATCTTAAACACCAGATGATATTACTGAAACTATCAAATTCCTCACCTTTAAACCAAAATTGAATGTTATGTCTTATGAAGGGTATGACATTAATGGATTCACATATTACACAAAGTGCCAAGATGATAAGAGTGTCATCCAAAAGAGTGGGGTCACCCTTCAAGTGTCGACTATGTTTTTTGCAAGTGCAAAGCATAAGAGTCCACATGAAGTGAAAATGTCATATTATGGTGTCATTGAAGACATATGGGAGTTTGACTACATAGATTTCAGAATTCCGCTCTTCAAATGTAATTGGGTTGATAACACCAAAGGAGTTATAGTGGATGAATTGGGATTCACTTTAGTGAACTTTGAAAAGATTGGCAAGAAGGGTGAAGCATTCATATTGGCATTACAGGAGAAACAAGTATTTTATATCGATGATCCTACAAATGATAAATGGTCGATTGTTCTTCATGGTAAATGACAGTTCAATTAAGATCATATAGATGAAGAAGAGTACTATGATAAGTATGATGACTCTAGTCCATTCTCAGTTGGGTTGCCAACACAACAAAATATTGAAGCTAATGATTACTTGTATGTGCACGGAGATCACAATGAAGGATTGTTAATTGATAAACGATCGCAATATTAGAGGCATGCATGTTTATATTTTTTATATGTTTCATTTTTCAATGTTTCATTTGTATATGTGAACTATACAATGTTTCATTATCTTCTAGTTATGTCAAATGCTAAATGTTTGATTTTTTAATGAAATTGTCATATGGCTGAGCATGGGCATGATGACCATGATGTCCATGATGAGCATGTTGAGGATACCAATGCACCGCCTCACAATGTATGTTTTAAAAATATATCATATATTTCTATCTATATGTCCATTTATAGTTATATCCTGTAAGTGTGTTTATTTTGTTAAATTTTAGGTTGATGATGCACATGTACCCTCTGAAGCACTTGCGGCACTTGATGAGCAGTACCAAAAAGTTGACAAGAGAAGGGGCATCACTATGATGAAGAAGTTAACAGCGCTAAGGGGCAATGGACCCAAACTGGTTGTGGATTTTGATAATGTAGGAAATGCAATTGGAGTGAATCGCAATTTGTTTGTTTCATATAATGGGTTTGTTACTCGTAACCATTATGGTTGTAAGATAGATTTTTGTCATAAAGTTCCTAAGGGGAATAAAGATTTAATATGGAATGATTTATGCATGAGTTATTATTATTTGCAATTCTATTTTGTAGATTACTAATTTTTTGGATACTAGTTAATAGCAATTCTATTTTGCAGAGTATATTTGTGTTGGATGAAAAGTTGCATCGTAAATGTGTGATGCAACGCTGTGGGAGGGTCCTAAGGAACTATAGGACAAATCTCACCCGAGAATACATAAAAGATGGTGTGAAGAGGAAGAAGTCAGCCACTAAACAGTGGAACTGCCTCGACCGAGAAGAATGGGATGCGTTTGTTGCTTCAAGAAAAAATGATGAATTCAAGGTACTAGGTGTTACTCCCTATTTAATTAATATATGTTGTATTCACCTATTCAAGATTAACCTTTAGTGTTACTAACCAAATCAATGTGCATACTAACTAGGCTATCAGTGAGGCGCAAAGAGCAAGGCGTGCACTGAATGTGCATGACCACACAATGGGTCCAAAGGGTTATGCAGGCATTCTCCAAAGACTACAGGCTGAGTGTACTACTCAGTCTACTACTATTCAGGAGTCCTCTACTATAGGCACCACACCTCTACCTCACCATGATGTGTGGATAGCTTGGAGGCAAAACAAGAAGGGAGAAATAAAGAAGCCCGCAACTCCTGAGGCAGCTGCAAAAATGGTATAATACAACTCTTAGAGCAATCGTTCAAATATTAATTATTTGTTGTGTTTACTTACTTACCAATTTCTATTTATGGCGATTAGCGGGAGCTGCATGAGCTGAAAAAACAAGGTAATTTCATCCCTGAGGACACAAGGGATGAATTGACAGTTGCTCTGGGTAACCCTGAGTATCCTGGACGTGTTAGGGGTGCAGGCGCTGGTGTGGGAATCAAAGCGTTCTTTGGGCCATCCCAGGGCAAACATGTCCCAAAAGTGGAAATTTCACACGAAAAGGTAAGCTATTCTTTTTTTAGAATGTTATTGTAAAAGGGCATTCAATTATCAGAAGCTAACGTTTCTTTTATCCATGTATAGGTAGATACGATAGTTGATAGGAGAGTCGATGAAGTAGTTGAGAAGAGAGTCAAGGAAGCAGTTCATAAGACACTCCATGAAGCAATGAGCAAGTGGCAGGAATCTCTGACTGCCACTCAGACAGTACCTATGGCATCTGATCTACTCCTACTGTAGAGGTTGGGAGTAATCTTGTAGACCCACCACCTAGCACATCCGTTGTAAGTATTTTTATGACATAGTAGCTAGTCTTTTCAAGATGATATGTTTTCAAGAGGATATGTATATACGTATATAACATTTTTACATAAATTTGTAGGTGTTGAAGCCATGCCGTTGAAAAAGTAAAGAATATGTCATTGTAGAGGCGTCGGCTTACCCACCCCTTCCAAGGGAAATGTTTCATGGGTCTCCATTACCATATGGTTGGGTTTGTGTGAGCCCGCTACATATATTCCCCAATTGGATAGATCTTCTATTGCCATATGCCCACCCAGATTGTGAAACGCTTGGTGAGGCAGAAGACGGAGTGATATTGTGGCCAAAAGTGGATGTCATCTATACTAAAATTGTATTGTAAATTTACATTACGTTAAATTGTTAGTGTGTATATATGAGGTCAATTGATCTAAAATTATATATACAGGTTAAAACAAAGACACCCAGAGCATCTAGGCCTCCACCTCCACCTCCTTCATTACCAAGTTAGGTTCCACAGGACCTACCTGCCCCGTTAGGTCCTAATTATAGGGGTATGGCAGTATGGTTAGGCGAACATGATATAAATTACCCTATAACTATTTGTATAGATGTGGATGATGGAGGTCAATCATACAAAAACAATTATACAAGATATTTCGGAGTTGTTTGGCTATGATTGGCTGAATACATCTTTGATAGAGCTATGGATAAGGTGAGATCTTATTTATACATCCATATACCTTATGTAGGATCCAGTGATCTGGTTTCTTATATATTAATGCATACGTAATACATGTTTTGCAGCTACTTAGACAAGATATGTGTAGATTTTTCATTTGAACATGTGGGATATTTTATTCCATCTTTGATTAGTCTAGTAGCTAAAGACCCTTCGTCAGTCCAACAATACTATTGTGATGCTTTTACAAATTTTAGTCAAAATAAGAAGACGGTGATAATAGCTCCATTCAATGTGGAGTAAGTTTACTTTGCTTATAATTTGGACTTAAGAAAATTACATTTTTATTGTGGATTTTGAGTTATTAATTTTTAATTTTTTTACCTCTAGGGGTACGCATTAGGAGTTACTAGTTATTGTCCCCAGGACGTTCACTGTCTATTATCTAGATCCTAAGGGGACTAAATTGAATCCAACATATGGACACACAATGAAAATGGCATTATTCTGGTGAGAAATGTTTCATTTTTATATCTGTTAACATATATTATTATATTACTATTTAATTATGCAATTTATTGTGTTACATTAACATGTAGGGGTTTACATGAGTTCAAAAAGGCTAGAGGAAAGGTCCCCAGGAAAAAGAACCAACCAATAATTTGGGAGAATGTGGAAGTAAGTTCCAGACTCCAATGTATATATTATTTATGTGAACTGTGTTTAGTTGTATTTTTTTATATTTTGTATGTTTCAATATATAGTGTGCTACACAAGATAACGGTTGGGCATGTGCATACTATGTGATGTGATTTATGCACATGATTATCAAACATGTCATAGTGGACATCGATACCATACATGAGGTATTATTATATATAGTTTCATTAGATAATATGAAATATATCAATCTTACTTATATATTATTAATTATACATCATTCTCTTTGCAGATGTTTAAAACTGACCCCACTACAGGTAAGGCCATATCAGATGTACATGCTCCCTATATGATGGACGAATTAAATGATGTAAGAGAAGAATGGGCAAAAGCCATACAAGTAGTGGGGGTTTTAAAATATAATTGGGATGTTGATAGCGATAATGACTAAAGAATGTTTATACATGTGTGAATGTGAAAATGAATGGAACAGCAAGTTGTTACATGAATGTTTCTACATGTGTTTGAATGTTTCTACATGTGTCTGAATGTTTCTACATGTGTTAATGTGAAAATGAAAGGAACTATAGGTTCCTACATGAATTTTCCTATATGGGTGAATGTGAAAATTGAATGGAACTACATGTTGCTAAATGTGTGAAAATGAATTTTGTTAATTTTGCAAGTTTGTGGCCTGTTGTTAGCTGATATCAATGGATGATGTAAACCTGCAGTTTAGAACTGAACTCTAGGTTCTGCATCCTGTGACCAGCCATACATCAGGCCTGCAAACTGATAAGAAAAAAAATCAAAACATAGGCGTCGGTTATTAGTATTAAATCGACAAAAAAGACATACACCGTCAGTTATTAGCAAAAAACCGACGTCTATATGGCTAGGTACTATGGCCGTGCTGGGAAGCATAAACGTGGGCGATATGGTGTTGGTTAATAAAAAACAAACCACCGCCTAATGTGGCCAGACAACATGGGCATCGGTTTCCCTACTAATAACTGACACATGTAGTGTCCCTGTTGGCACCCTTTTTGTGGCGTGAAGGGTTCTGGTGTCAGTTTCCCCACTAATAACCGACGCCTATAGTGCCCCTGCTAGCACATTTTGGGTGGCGTGAAGGGTTCTGGTGTCGGTTTTCAAACCGACGTCTAAGGGTTCACCATTTAGTGGCACCCACATATGTGTCACTTTTTAACTGTCGCCAAATGCCTTAAATAACTGACACCAAAGGTCGGTTCTATACTAGCGGAGGTTGAAATGGACAAGGTGGAAGCTATTGAAAAGATGTCTACTCCTTGTTCAGTCAAAGACATCTACAGTTTCCTTGGTTATGCAGGTTTCTATAGAAGATTTATTAAAGATTTCTCCAAAATTGCAAAGCCATTTTGTTCCTTACTTGCCAAAGATGCTTAATTCATATTCAATGATTTTGCCATACCACCTTCACCAAGCTAAAGGAATCTCTTATTTTTGTACCAATCATTCAACCACCGGACTGGAATGCTCCATTTGAACTGACGTGTGACACAAGCGACTATGTAGTGGGGGCAGTTCTAGGACATAGGAAAGATAAGAAGCTTCATGCCATATATTATGCAAGCAAGACCCTAGACAAAGCACAAATAAATTACACAACCATAGAAAAGGAGATGTTTTCTATATTGTATGACTTTGACAAATTTCGATAGTATTTGGTGGATCTAAGGTGATTGTATATACATATCATGCTGCCATAAAGTATTTTCTCAACAAGAAGGATGCAAAACCTCATCTCATCCACTAGATACTACTTCTGCAAGAGTTTGATCTTAACATCTGCAATAAGAAAGGTACATAGAACGATGTTGCTAACCATCTTTCTAGATTGACTATAGATGCTGGAGATTGTTTGCCTATTGAGGATCATTTGTCTATTTGAGAAACTTTATGCACTATCATCCACACAGCTACCATGGTTTGCAGACATTGCAAACTTTCTTGCTACAGGACAGCTGCCATCGGGCTTGACATATCAACAAAAGAAGAAGTCCTTCCATGACGTGAAGTTTTACTATTGGGATGATCGCTTGTTGTTCAAACATGAGAGTGATGGACTTATTCGAAGGTGTGTCGCTGAAGAAGAGATAGCTACCATTATTTCTAAATGTCATGCCTCTCCTTATGGAGGTCACTTTGGAGGAGAGAAGACTGCAGCAAAGATCCTACAGGCTAGTGTCTATTGGCCAATGTTGTTTAAAGATGTCAATCTATTTGTAAAAGCTTGTGATAAATGTCAAAGAACCAGAAGAATTTCTAGACATGATGATATGCATCTTAACTCTATCTTGGAGATTGAGGTATTTGACGTATGGGGATTTGATTACATGGGACCATTCTCATCTTCATGTGGCTACCAATATATTCTAGTCATTGTTGAGTACATCTCTAAATGGGTTGAGGCCATCCCAACCCAAGCACCAGATGCAAAATCAGTAGTCAAGCTATTTCAAAAAATCATCTTCCCTTGCTTTGGTGTTCCTAGAGATGTAATCTCTGATGGTGGCATGCATTTTGTTGAGAAGCAATTCAACAACCTTCTTTCTAAGTATGGAGACACACACAAAGTATCTACGCCCTACCATCCTCAAACTTCTGGGCAAGTAGAACTCTCCAATCGACAGCTAAAACGTATTCTAGAGAAGATAGTGTCTAGCTCAAGGAAATATTGGTCATTAATGATAGATAATGCACTATGGGCATACCGCACGGCTTACAAGACCATCATAGGCAAAACCCCATTTAAGTTGATATATGGTAAATCTTGTCATCTTCCGCTGGAACTAGAGCACTATGCACTATGGGCTATAAAGTTCTTAAACTTTAACATGAAGAAAGCAGGTGAAAAGAAACTACTACAGCTGCAAGAATTGGAGATGCTACAGCTTGATGCATATGAAAATGCAAGGCTCTACAAAGAAAGAACCAAGATATGGCACGACAAGAGAATCCAGAGGAAGGATTTCAAAGAGGGAGACAAAGTGTTGTTGTTCACCTCAAGACTTAAGCTATTTCTTGGAAAAATAAAGTCAAAGTGGTTTGGCCCTTTTCTCGTATTGAAGATTTTTCCTTATGGAGTTATTGAATTACAAGATAAGGATGGAGCATTCAAAGTAAATGGGCAACGTTGCAAGCTGTATACCTCAGGGGACAAAGTTTACAAGGGAGTTTCCTGCTCCCTTCAAGATACATGAAGGACGACTGAAGAGTCTCACTCCAGAACCTAAATGGAGGACCTCATGGGAGTTTAACCCACATTAGGATAGATTTCTTTTCTAGTCATTTGAGTGAAAAAGACACTTTAGTTTTGTAAATAAGCTTGTCATGGATAAATGTAATAATTTAGACAATTCCATTGCATATCTGTTATTAATTTTGTACTGACACACGTTGTTTTCTACAGAAACTACAGAAGACATGGTGTATCTTAATTAAGACACGACATGTCTCTACTTCCAAAAACACATCAAATGAGTTAGATCTCCAGGTACACGATGTGTCTTTATTTGACACGTTGTGTCACTGATCAGTAGATACAAGTTCTCCTCAACCTGGAAAAGTACACGGTGTGTTCTAATTTAGACACGACGTGTCCCCAAGAAGCAAATGGAGGCAAAAGGAATTCTG
This sequence comes from Alisma plantago-aquatica, assembly GCA_963693085.1. Lineage (NCBI taxonomy): Eukaryota > Viridiplantae > Streptophyta > Magnoliopsida > Alismatales > Alismataceae > Alisma > Alisma plantago-aquatica. The sequence goes on from OY856409.1 coordinate 1,490,256,819, forward strand.
GAAAAACACACGTCGTGTCTCTATTTGCATGCTTTGTGTTCCGAACTAGAAAAGGAAATGCCAAGTATTCTAAAATAGTACACGACGTGTCTTAAATCAGACACAATGTGTATCACAGTATAAGGAGAAGGCATAAGCTGCCTAGAAAAATTACACAATGTGACTTTATTCGTACATGCCGTGTAGTTATCAGTGAAAATGGGAAATTTGAAATTCTGGAAAGTCACACGATGTGTTCAAATAAGAACATGTCGTGTCTTTTATTACAGAAAGGGAGTTCTAAAAAGACACACTATGTGTCTTTATTTGAACATGTCGTGTCTTTTGATGAAAAAGAGGGTTTTAACCCACCACACAGACGCCCCTCTCACTTACAATTTCATTCAAGCCAAAGCAATCGTGTGCCCTAATCCTCTTCTTCCCAGAATAGTCGTGTGCCCTAGCACACCCGAGAGTCACCTTCGTGTGATGTTCGTCATCTGTGTCTCCTTCTTCCTCAAGCTTGCAGCCAAGAAGTCGTGTTCCTTGCTCACAGTGTATCTACCACGAGCTACAGGCACCGCCACCATCTTTCTCTTACTCATAGTGTTCCCTAGCATAAGGGACTACTCTCAGTCAAGCTTCCACCACTGTCGGCCCCAAAGCAACGATGAGCTACAAGCATCGTCGCCATCATCTTCTACCTCAAGCCACCATCATCTTCTCTAGCAAGGGCAACAAAGAAATCCACCATCCTCCTCTCCAAATGCCTCCTCGACACCAAGGACGTCAACAACCCTCTCTGACCTCCATCACCGCAACCACATGAGGGACAACTCCAAGCCGTCACCACTGTCGTCCTCTTTTCTTCCCCAAAATCCCAGTCGTCATGACCTGTAGATTTTCGTAGATCTCCAAGCACACAGCTTGTACCCTTTCGCACATGGCATGTGCATTGTAGTTTCAGTCAATCTTCTGATTCAGACACACTCCGTGTTCATCCTAACACATGATGTGTGTTTGTCTGTCAGCAGCACATATGGCTCCATTCAAGCAAACTACCAACTGCAAGCACGGCGCCAGCTCCTCCCAAGTGTCGAGATACATCTCAACTGTGCAGTTTCGGGTCACCCCTGAAGAAGACCTGACATACCAGTTCCTGATTGCAAGGATAGTTCTTCCTTCTAGGTTTGCTTGCCAGCAAACGATGATGACTCTGGGCTTCAAAGATGAAGTCATCATGTGCCCACAGGTCTTGGGGTTAAGCTACATCTTCCTCACAGTATCAAACACTTACCCTCATCTTGTATATGAGTTTTTTACAACACTCGTCACTGAGAAAGACCCACATAAGAAGCTCAAACCCTTTGGTATTATACATTTTAGGCTTTTGGTTCGTGCTTTCAAACTCACATTTCGGCATTTTTGTGAGTTACTGGAGTGTCACTATGATGGCGTAATTGCTTACCCATCTACTTTTCATAGCGACGAGTTTTGGTTTGAGATTACAGATGAGGAACACCACGAAGCCAAGCAAGCTAGGGCATCTACCATTCACAACCCTATTTTCTGGTATATTCATCGCCTTCTTAACATCGGGGTTTTTTCCAAGAAGGAAACCCAAGGGGTTGTGGGGAAGCAGGATCTTTTCTTCTTATGGGGCATGATGTATGAGCATGAAATTAATGTTGCTCTTTATATTCTTCAATGTTTCTTTGACATCAAGAAGGTGAAGAAGAGGGATGTTAGTGACATCATGTGTGGTGGATCGATTACTTTGATTGCACAAAAGCTAGATGTTGATTTGACAAGTTTAGAGGTAGCACTAGGTGGAAACCTGGTAGACATCCAGTACCTTCTCTCTGCAGGGTTGCTATCAAAATTTGCCAACAGTTATACCAAGTTTAGGAAATTCTTCGATGATGATTAGTTCATTGACATCCTAGTTCCTGAGAATATCACAATGGAGAACAAGGATAATTGGAAATGCGTGCTCAACACTGATGAGGAAGGAGATGTAGCTGCAATTGCTGATGATACCGGGGTAGGTCCTTCAGCCTCTTCTACTTCTTTTGTTCCACCGCCTCCCTCCAACAGCACCTAGACAGAGTATTCCTAGGCAATTCCTGATGGCAGGCATCTATACGGCTACATGCAGCAGAGGTTCGATCACATCGACGGCCACCTAGATCAGATGGGCATGCAGTATACTGAAATGCATGACATGGTCCACCTCATGGATTCATGGCACATCTCAAAGGGATACTACTCCATTCCACATCTATATTAGCTGCCACCGCAGTAGCCAGAGTCCACCCCACAACCCACTCTGATGGATGTTTTGGAGGATGATCTTGTCAATCTGTTCTTTCAGAACGACCACGGGGGTGTTGGGCCCTCTTATTGATTTTCACCCATGACAGGTATCTGGTTGTTACCTTCATGAGCTCGATTGATGCAGTGAGGACACTGTAGATTTCAAGCGTAGGGGGGTGCAACTGACCCTTAATGTAGTTTCTATTTCATTTGCTTTTGTAATTTGTTTTTGTCATTTGCTTTTTTTGGTCATGTCAGTTCTTTATTTCAGTCTTTTATGTTCATGTTATGTATTTCCCTTCATGGCAAGTTTAGTATGAAATGAGGCTATTGTGATAAAATGAACTTTTTCACCTTGTATGCTTGAACTACCTTGTACCTTGTATTTCATTTTGCCAAATGAAATAATTAGTAAAGATCATGCATGAATCCAACGGAAAATGAAATTCCCCATGTACATGATATTGGTTTGTCATTGTAGCTTGAACTCTCAATTTTCACATCTTTGATTGCTTAATACATGTAACGGTCTCAAATTTTAGCAAATAAACCAACACTACAACACTGTTTAGTATACAGGATACTCTGGTCAAACCTTTAGTGCATATACAATTGATTTTTCAGTGAAAAATTTGCAAACATTATGAATGGAATCTTGTGAACTTAACTTTCTCATTGACTCCCTTGTGTTGTGCAAAAATCTCTTTTATCTTTTTCTCACTTTACCCAATAAAAGATGGCAAACATCCCACATATCACGCTAGCCTAGTGTGAGTTCCATCCAGCAATGATGGTTAGGTGGTATGAAAATCAAAAGAGGGTAAAGATAACAACACCCCAATCGACACTCCAAGTGTTCATAAGCCTAAATTAGTAGTTGAGTGCCATAATGCCAAAAATTAATTGCCATATATTTTGAGAAGATAGCTCAACTGATATTGTTAAAGTTAACTAAGATTCCATCATAACATCCACAATAGCTAAAAAAATTGTGTTGCAGATCCACTAGTTGTTTGGCTTGACTATATAAATCCTATTTAGTGTTTTTTAGTTGATTGTTTCACTTAGTTTGTGACCACCATTGCTAAACTAAAACTTCTCTATCTTGGATGTTTAAATTGAGATGATGGATATGAAAATAAACCTAATGTACATGACTAATTGAGTTTATTGAATATCTTCATTTCACTTGATCCATGCACGAGCTTGAACATTCCTTCATTTGTGTGGTTATGCTATTTTTGCTTGAGGACAAGCAATGGTTCAAGCTTAGGGGAATTTTTTGTGTGGTTGCCACATCAACTTTTCACATGTTTTCACACACAAATTCAATTCATTTTGTTCTCATTTAGCCTCTATTCATATTTCTCTTGCCACCTTTTTTTGTTATTTTGCTTATAACATGATGTGTATTGTAGATTTACATCAAAGGGATCAAATTGGAGATATCCCAACTCAATCTCACCATTATCAGGACTTTTCCACGCCTTGCAGATGATCAAAACTTTAGTTTTGCTGAAACAACAATGCACACGGCATGTCTCATTTAAGACAAGGTGTATGTATTTCTAGACAGCCTATTACTTCAGACTCTGAAGAAAAGTACACAGCGTGTCCACAAAAGACACGACGTGTACCTGAGAATTCTGAACCGAGTCTAGCCTTTCTGGTAAAGGAAACATCATGTATTAAATCAAACACGACGTGTGCATCACACTCGGAAACAACTGCTGGAGACAGGACACGTCGTGTCCAGAGAAAGACGCAGTGTGTTCCTATTAGTTTTAGCAATTTTCAAACATGACTCCTTTCATTTTAATAGACGAAACCACTTTGTGGAGCAGTTATCTTCACTCATAATTTGAAACTCTTTCGTCCCAGAGTAAGGCTAGAGCAAGGAGAGTGATTTTGGAGGTGGAAGAAGTTGGTTTCTTGCTAAAGAACCTCATTCTTCTTCTTTTCTTCTCCAAGCTTCTTCTCCAAGGTGCAGTAGAGCTTCTCCACTCCACAAAGCTTCTTGGGAGAGAGGTTTTTCCAATTTGGAGCAGCTGTAGGAGTGGGATTTCATGCTAAATCTAGAATTCTATCCTCTTGGGTTACACCTTGGGTTTTCTTAGCTTTTCCTTCTCTAAATCATGTTAAACTCTAAAATTTATATGCATTTTCTATTGTGCACTATTATGGACCAGTAGTTTCCTTTTCTTGAACATGGGAGAGTAGTTCCCATGTCATAGCATGTATGGAACATGAAAATTTCGTACTAAATTCTATGTTGCTTACTTTTCTACCTTGTGAGTACCAGTTTCTTCTTTTCTGCATGTATGGATCGCCACCTTATGTGTATGTTTTATGCTCTTTTGCTTGATTTGAGAAGATAGGAAGGAGAGTAAGGAGGTACTCTCTTAAAAACTCCTTGTTTACCACAAGAGTGGAAATTATGGAGTTGAGGAGTAGGTTTGTGATCCAAAATGAAATTCATACATGGGAATGTTGAATTGAGTTAGGATCATTTTACTTACACCGAGAGGTGAAGTGAAACATACAATTCTCCTTTGAAATAAGTGCTTAGTATGTTTAAATTTCATGCTCCTGTTGTATGCTATGATATGTGGATGAAATCATAAGTCCAAGATACTTCCATATCTGATTTTTAATCTCTTCTAGTAATCCATTTATTGTTTGTCTAATTCTGAAATTCTAGTCTAATCAACCAAATCACCTTTAAAATAGTCTAGATTGTTGAACCTTAGCACTATTGTATTTAATTGGTTTGCTAAAGCTCCTTGTGTTCGACCTTGACTACAACTACTTATGTATACTTGCAGGAATTGATTAGTTGAGTAAAAGGTCTTCCCTAAGATTTAAACTCGTTAGTGTAATAGGCCAACACACAACAAAATTAGAGGAAAATCTCATTAGTTTAAGCTTGCCCTCATCATCTTCTTCGTCAAATAAGAGAGTTACGACCTACATCACCAAAACAAATATATTTGGACTAAGGGGTCACCCTGACGTAATTAGTTGTTGGGTTTAAATGCCTTAATAGACTCACCATTGATCAACAGTTCATAAGTCATCTTATTGAATATCTCTTTGAGCCAAGTAATCCAATAGTGGGGGGAATTCATAAGATGGAGAATAGGAAAAATTGCATTGCTAGACACAAAGTTGTATGCCTTTGAGATATCTATCTTGAGACATAACTTAGGTTTCCCACCCTTATTATTGAAGTCATGAATAAGTTCATTGGAGAGAAGGACATAATCTTTAATAGACATGTGATGCATGGCTTTTTAGTCATTTTCACAAGCATATTTTCCTTAATTTTATGCGTTGTTTTATCATTTATCTTATTAATAATGCATGAAATTCTATTATGTCTTGTTCTAGTTAAATGCATCAAATTATCTGATTTTTACTATTTAATATGGTTTAGTATTTACCCCAAGCACTTCTCCATGTTCTTGTGCATTTTGAGGTACAATTGAACTTTATAGAGTCGATACTACTGATACTAGAAGTCAGTGGTACCGACTTCACATCAGTACTTGCCAAAAAAGACTCACACAGACTCGATACTACTGACACTCAAAGTCAGTAGTACCAAACTCGCGTCAGTAAAGCACAAGCATGAATCGCAAAAAGTCGGTACTACTGAGTTTACAAACTCAGTACTACCGAGATGGTGTCAGTAAGGCAGTGCTCGGGTGACCTAAAGACTGAGTGCTATCAAGACAAGTTGATAGTACCACCGTTGTCATGAATTGTGGCTACTCTAGGATCTCGGTACTACCGACTACCAAGTAGGTACTACCGAGTCTACCCAATTTGGCAAATTTGAAGATGACAATCTAATCCAATGGTTGACATTATTTTGTGTCGTAAGTGATTCCTATGACCTAAGGGGAGTTTGTCCAGATGGGAGAGAGCACCCATACTCCATTGCACGACACTTGAGAGAGAGGAGGGAAGGGAAAGGAACTGAAGGCTTCATCTGGGATGATCTGAGCACCTTTGAAAGGCGAATCGGCAGGGGGAAGATAGTTAATTGCATGCACAACATCGGGGATCATCCATATCATCTATTCACCAGCGGTTACTTAGTTTTTCTAATGTTTCCTATGTTTTTCTCTATATACCATTTATTCATTAATGAAAACCATGTGGTGATAAACCATTTGAGTCCTTAGGACCTGGGAGTAGCCCAGATATGCATTGTAATTTATTTCCATACATTAATATCATCTTTGTTCCTATTTTTTGATATAAATCTATGAAGTTATAATGTAAAGTGTATGCCTGATCAACATAGATAGATTCTTAGACTCTTAATCATTTTGAGAGAGAAGTTAAGGGATGGAAAGCATAGATTTACCTATTTATCGCACCCCTTGGGAAAGACGGAGGATAAATGGGAGGAAAAACCCAGAGTTTAATCATAAAGCACCTAACTAATTAACTAATTTCCTTGGAAATAGGGTTGGCATTAGAATAGGTAGTGAACTTGCGGGTATGGGTAGTTCTAACTATAGGCTCTTTATGTAGGGATAGGGGTAATAGATATTGGTGTATGGAATGAATTGCAATGTCATCTGTTGTGAAACCATAATCCTAAGGGATTTCCTAAATCTGAGTAATTTAAGTGTTAAATTTGATTCATTCTATTTTTGCTTTTGTTCAATAAAACCCATTCAATTACGAAGGCCTAGATGATTAGACCATAGTTAGTAGTAGTCTTCTAGAGAACGTTTCCCTGTGTTTGACTGGGGCCTCAAAAGGGCCTATATTACTTTGATACTTTCACTTGTGTATAACGCATGGTAAACACATGTTACGTTTTTGACACTGTTGCTGAGGAAATGACAACATTTAGCACTATGAGTGTTTTTGTCGGCCACTCTAGGCAAACCTTTTTATTTTTATTATATTTATTTATTTTATTCTCCATTTCACTTAGAGTTGAATCATAAAATCATTTTTGCTTCTATCTTCACTACTATACTATGACAATCAATTTGCTACTTTTAGGTACTGGTGTATGGTGCATACTTGAGTCTATGATTACAGATTGCCATCTTCCTTGGGGTTTGGGCAAGAAGAACTCATTCATAGAGAGAGGAAAATTAGAAGGTTTGTGGATAGATCCAATTGAACTCCATCATCGACACCTCTACCTCAGAGACTTGTAACACCAAAAGAACCTAAGTCAGTACAAATGGGGGATGGAGTAGAAGAACAAATGATATGGGAGAGGATCAGAGCCTCTACCTTAACAACTCAAAAAGGACCAATCAGAAGACAAGCCATCAACGTGGGTAGCTACAAGATTGACCCAGGGTTGATCTCTTTAGCCAAATCCCAAGCTTTCCATAGCCATAGTTTTGAAGACCCTATGGTGCACATCATTAACTTTGTGGAGAACTATGATATGGTGTCATCATTGGTAGACAACGCAAAGTCAAGGTTTCATAACCTTGATGATGAATTCATTGAAATGTGGGATCATATGATTGGAGCCTTCTATGAGCACTATTTCCCCCCCCACAAAAGACCAATGACTTGGTAAAGAAGAACCATAATTTTAGACAAAAAGTCAATGAATACTATTCTGAAGCATGGGAGAAGTTCCATAATATGATGCGGAAAGTACCTCATCATGGTATCGATCTTCTGGGATAGGCAAAGATCTTCTATTATGGTCTGCACAAGGGATAAAGGACTACACTTTATAGTATGGGAGTAGGGTTCTTCCTCAACAACAAACATGCCGTTGTCATGAGATATTGAAGAATATGTCCCAGAATTAATGATGGGGCGATGAGAGAGAGCTTTCGAAAACTGTCAAAAGCATCGACGAGTCCAAAGTCATCTCTGCATTAAATGACAAGTTGGACTTGATTGCTAAAAAGCTATGAGCCAACAATGGATCACCTTTAGAAGAAGAGGATGAAGAGTGTAAATTTGTGCGGAAACAACATCAATATAGGAGAAACGACTATGCATGGAGAAAGGATCCTAGGTTTTCATGGAAGGATACTAACAACTTCCAACAGGACCCATCACAGGAGCAACAATCCAAGCCACAATAGTTCATTCGTTGGGCACAATATCAACAAGAACAAAAGAAGATTGACCATATTGAAGAAATGTTTGGAAAGTTGGTTAGTTAGAATGAAGTGCTGATAAGACAAACTCAAAGGGAACTCCAGAGCCAAGGGGTGAGGATCCATAATATAGAAACTTCAATTTCTCAAATAGCAGCGGATGTTGGTACTTTGAAGTCACCAATTCAATAGGGATTCCCATCAAATACCAACGTACCTTTTGGAAATCAATACATCAAGGAAGTCCTACTCCACAGAGGTAAGACACTATTGTATAAGTCACCAGCAACCATAGATGTAGGTGAAGCTACAGGAACAACAACTCAAACTGTGACAGCAGAGGCATATGAACCAAATAATTTGGAATAGGAGAAAACATATGAAGAGCACACTGATGAGGTGGAGGATACCAGATCAAAGGCATATGTCCCACCTCACTAGAGGACACTAGTGACTCCAATACCCTTTCAAAACAGCTTGAGGGAAACCAAAGTAGACCAGTAGTTCTAGAAACTTTTAGAAGGTTTTAAAAAGTTATCTATAAATATTCCACTAATTGATGCAATTAAGTAGATACCATCATATTGAAAGTTCTTGAAAGACATCATCAATAAGAAGAGATGTATACCTGAGGATAATGTGGTAGTGTTAAAGGAGCAGGTGAGTGCTTTTATTTTGGGAACACTACCTCCTAAAAGACAAGATCCTGGTTGTTTCAATATCATGTGCTTCATCGGAAAGACCAAGTTTGGTGAGGCTCTATGTGACTCAGGGGCCAGTATCAACCTCATGCCTTTTTCAACCTTTAACAAGCTTGTTCTTAAGGATACGAGAAAAATTTCTATGACTATTGAATTGGCTGACAACTCTGAGGTCAGGCCATATGGCATTTGTGAAGATGTCCTAGTAAAAGTGGATATATTTGTTTTCCCTACAGATTTTGTGGTGATGGAAATGTAGGAGGACAAAGGCAACAAACTTTCACTAGGTCGGACATTCCAAGCCATAGCTAACATGATCCTAGAAATGGGAAGAGGACGTCTGACAATGGGCACTTATGATGACCAATTTGAAATAAATATGCATGAACATTCAAAAGAAAGAGGAGATACATCACAGTGTAACATGTTGCAACACATGGAGGGTAAGATTTCTCTGTGTCTGGGGAAGACATTTCTTGAAATGGCTCATGTGATGACAAATGTGGAAAAAGATAGTCTTACAGGTGATATAATTGAAAACAACAAGATGATCTCATTGAAAAAATCAATATGTTACCCAGATGACATAGAAGAAAACTACGGCTCAGCTACCATAGAGGAGGTCACTGATGATTCCCTAATGCAAACATATCCACAGTTACCCTTGCAAGCATGTATGATGAATAGAGTAGATGTCAGCACACGCAGTTGCTCTCTGGAGGAATGTGTATTGATGTTGAAGGCGGTAGCCTTCTATTACACGAGATATTTTGAAGATTTGGGACCACCTCCCCCACCACTAGTTCCATCACTACTGAGCCCTCCTGAATTGGAATTGAAACTGTTTCCACCACATCTAAAGTACATCTTCCTAGATGTAGAAGAAAATATTTCGGTGATCATATCATTGTCCTTGAGTGGTGAAGAAGAGGGGCAGCTATTTGCCGTATTGAAGAATCACCGAGCTACATTTGGGTGGTCTATATAGGACATCAAAGGAATCTCCCCAACTTGGTGCCAACACAAGATCTGACTGGAAGAAGGAGCTAAAGCAATAGTTCAACCTTAGTGGTGGATCAACCCGATCATGACTGGGGTAGTGAAGAAAGAAGTAGGCAAGCTCTTATCGGCATGTATCATTTATTCAATTTCTGGTTCTTTGTGGGTTAGCCCAACTCAGGTAGTTTCTAAGAAAGGGGGGATCACTGTGACGACCAATGCAGCTAATGAGTTGATTTCAACTAGGTTGGTGACAGGGTGGTATGTTTGCATAGATTATCGTCATTTGAATGTCGTCACTTTAAAAGATCATTTTCCTCTACCATTCATTGATAAGATTTTGGAACAACCACTGGTCATTCACACTAGCTTTCATGACGGGTATTTCAGTTATAATCATATCTCGATCGAGCCAAAGTATCAAGAGAAATCTATTTTCACATGTCCTTGTGGTACGTTTGCATATAGAAGGATTCCATTCCGCCTTTGTAATGCCCCTGCCACCTTCCAACGTTGTATGCTTTCCATCTTCTCTAATATGATAGAGTGGTGCTTGGAAGTGTTTATGGATGATTTGTCAGTGTATAGGGAGTCATTTCGTGATTGCATGTACAATCTGGATAAGGTTATACAAAGGTGTGAGGACACTCATTTATTCTTGAATTGGGAGAAGTGCCATATGATGGTGAGTGAGGGCATAGTACTTGGACACAAGGTGTCCAACAAGGGTATGGCAGTAGACCCAGTTAAGATAGTAGTTATCTCCACGATACCTCCATCAACATCAGTGAAAGGAGTAAGGAGCTTTCTGGGACATGTTGGGTTTTACTACCTATTTATCAAGGATTTTTCAAAAATTGCTAAATCCTTGTAAGAACTTTTAGAAAAATATAATGAATTTTCCTTTGATGATCAATGTTTGAATTCTTTTGAAATATTAAAGGAGAATCTAAGTTTTGTGCATATTGTGCAGGCTCCTGATTGGAGCCTACAGTTTGAATTGATGTGTGACACATCAGACTATGTTGTGGGATCTATGTTGTGTCAACACAAAGATAAATCTCTTACTATCATATATTATGCGTCCAAAGCTTTGAATGATATGCAACTTAATTATACAACTATAGAAAAAGAACTCTTAGCGGTTGTTTTTGCATTTGAGAAGTTTCACCAATACCTAGTGGGGGCGAGGGTGATTGTTTGGACTGACCACACTGCCATCAAATATCTTTTACAAAACAAAGATGCAAAACCTAGATTAATTAGGTGGATTTTATTGCTACAAGAATTTGACATAGAAATTAAAGGGAAGGTAGGGGTGGAAATTGTGGTAGTAGATCACCTATCTAGGCTAGAAAGAGTGAATGAAACAGATGTAGATTCCCATTATTGAGAGTTTTCCAGATGAAAAAATCTTTTCTATTAAGGCTAAGGATCCATGGTTTGTAGATATTGTTAATTATTTATCCTGCAAAGATATGCCTATAGATTGGGTACATTAAGAAAAGAAGAAATGTTTTCACTCATTGAGGTTTTACATTTGACATGACCCTTTTCTTCTTAAACAATGTAGGGATGGACTTTTGCAGAAGTGTGTACCTGAGTATGAGGTAGAGAGCATTTTATGACTCTACCATTCTTTACCTATGGGAGGGCATCGTGCTAGTTCTAGGACAACGGCCAAAGTTTCAGAGAGTGGATTTTATTGGCAAACATTGTTTAAAGATGCATATGATTTCGTTTGTCATTGTGATGCATGTCAACATGCATGTAATATTTCCAAGCGACATGAGATGTCATTGAACGTGTTCTCAGAGGTTGAGGTTTTTGATCTTTGGGGTATTAATTTCACGATTCCATTTGTTTCGTCTAATTTTAACCTTTATATTTTACTTTTGGTTGACTATGTATCTAAGTGGGTGGAAGCAATTCCAACATACACCAATGACGCTCAAGTGGTGTGCAAATTTGTGAAGGATAACACTTTCTGCAGGTTTGGTGTCCCCTGACTGATCATTAGTGATGGTGGATCACATTTCACCAATAGGCATTTCAGATCCTTACTTAGCAAATATGGGGTTAAACACTGAGTGGGTACTCCTTACCACCCACAAACTCAAGGCCAAGTGGAGGTGTCCAACAGAGAACTGAAGAAGATTTTAGAAAGGACACTTTCCACTAATAGGACAAATTGAAATTTTGTTCTTAATGATGCTCTTTGGGCATATAGCATGGCTTACAAATCACCTATAGGGACGACCCCTTTTATGTTAGTTTACGATTGTTGTTGTCATTTACCAGTAGAGCTTGAGCATAAGGTGAAATGGGCATTGAGAAAGTTAAACTTTGGATTGGATGAAGCAGGTAGGAAAAGACTATTAGAGTTGAATGAACTACATGAGCTTAGAATGGATGCTTATGAAAGTTCTAGGATTTATAAGGAGAGGACAAAAAATATTCATGATAAGCATATCGTGAATAGGGTGTTTCTTCCAAACCAAAATATTCTCCGTTTTAATTCCCGACTTAAATTACATTCGGGCAAACTTAGGTCGAAATAGGGTGGACCATTTGTGATTGAGCAAGTTTTTCCCCATGGTGCAGTGAAGATTTTAGATGGGACTAGGTCATTATTTGTTAATGGCCAAAGATTGAAGGTCTACTAAGGTGGGGAAGTGGAGAAGAATAGAAGAGGTACAACTTATGGAGATCCATTAGATTCTTGCTCTGAAGAACGTCTAGTCTAGGATGTTAAACAATGGCACTTGTTGGGAGGCAATCCAACCTTCATTTTCCTTTTATTCATGTTCATTTTCACATTTTTGTTGTCATTATATTTTTATTTCTCTTTAAAAAGGTACCTTGACTGGTGTGTGGAGTGTGCAGATTTTTCTCTAGGTCGGTAGTACTAAGACACTCAATCGGTAGTACCGAGATTACATCAGCAAGCCACCCACACAAGCAAGACAAAATTGATACTATTAACTCTCCAAGTCGGTACTACCGAGCCTCTAATGATTTTCGAGCACTGACTGATAATCTCTCGGTAGTATCGACACCTGAGTCGGTACTATCGACTTTTTGGCATGCCCAAAATTGAAACATCGAGATGAAAAAATTCAGAAGTACTGAGTCTTCACTGCCAACTCAGTACTACCAACATTCTAGTCGGTAGTACCGATTCATGACATCAAAAATTCGTGGATGCTTGATTCAACATCAAATGCAGTCTTCATCGCATGGTCAGTAGCACTAATCCGCAACTCAAGTCGATATTAATGACTTGGACTCGATACTACTGACTGCAAGCGATTTGCACTTGGGACATCATCAAATGTCATCCATTGAAACATTCGAGCCACAAATTTGTGTTTTCATCTTGGTAAAAGTCGGTAGTACCAACTCTTCCTTACTCATCTATATAAGGAGGGGTGGTGAACCCATTTCCTTCATACCACTTCCTCCACCATTCCTGTCACTTAGAGCAGAGTTGCATCAGGCACCGACGATCTTCATGGAGATGATGATCTTCACCGAGCTACTCTTTCATAATCCTCTTTCTAGCATTAGCATCATGGCATCAAGGAGAGGCCCTTCTCCATTGACGGATCAAGGTGAGTTGGTCCCTCAACCAACCTGCATCCAACATCCATCCTCAGAGATCAAGAAAGTCTATGAAGAGCTATAGACGAGGTTGATGGTGCCAACATGATATGGAGATTGCACCATGATCGAGAGGGTGGGCTTCATCAAGAACATGTGATGGGTGTGTCAGAAGCAGCTCATGGAGGGAGACAATCCCTTCTTTAGCAACTGGCAGACTTACCCAAAACTCATCCTTGAGTTCTTGGTGTTGATAGATGTTCTTTTTGACCCCGAGCAGTAGTTAGGATGTGAATGGCGGGAAGGTAGAGTCATCTTCCTCCACTTCAACAAAAACTACTCCAACACCTCTACGGACCTTCAACCACATCTTCAACTGGACTCACATCCCAAAACGCTTGGCCCCTTCTGATTTTGACTTCGACTTGGCTTGGTAGTAGCTGACCGAGGTGCCAGAGGGCTTTTGCATAAGCTAGCATGACAACTCTGTTACTGACATCGAGCACCCCTTTGCTTGAATCCTTCACCGCCTCTAAACCAACATCATATTTGCTCGTTCTGATCAAGCTCAAGGACAGGTTCAATAGGCAGACCTCTACTTCATCTAAAGACTACTAGAAGGAGAAATCAACAACTTTGGATCCTTCCTTCTCCTCCACATGATATATGTTTGGCGCAACATGAGAAGGAAGTTTTTGGTTTTATTTGGGGGTCTCATGAACCCCATTGCACTACACTTTCTCCTTGACTTGTCTACCTTCGCGTTAATGGAAAATACAAAGAAGTTGGACCTCATCTAGTTCAGCAAGGCAACCATCCTCAACTTCCACCACAACTATCTATATGTGCATTGCACACGTCAAGGAACATTTCGAGAGTGAAGCCTCCCTGACCTCATCTTCAACTTGCGTGGAGTGAACCATCTTTGGTGGCCACTAGATGAGGGGGATGTAGAAGATCCACCCAGGGTAGAAGCTTAGGATGATGATGAGAAGCAAGGCAACGACGAGTCTAATGGTGTTGAGGAGGTGGAGCCCACATCCCATTCACTTAGAGAGAGGCCCCATGCAAATGGCCCACACCTACATTGTCTCGACTTCTTCTACCGCGTCCCATTCCCAAGAAGTGCAAGACATGTACAACATGGTGGGTATGTATACCATGCTTCTTGGAAATCTAGATTGGACAGCAGTAGCATCAGGCTACGTTGGCTGGTGTGCAAGACATACATGGAAGGCTAAACCAAAATCAGCAGGCAATATACGAGAATGAATGCCTTGTCATGGCCAACCAAGAGAATGTTCACATGCGCCCATAGTAGATGGAGTAGTACCAACATCCCTTCTTCAACCACTATTGGAACCAGTGGTACATTGGAGGTACCTATAGCCAAAACAGATGCCACTACCTAATCTATCTTTTTAGGGGATGTTTCCCCCTTGTGACCCCAACATGCCTCAGCTGCCTCCATTTTGATAAATGGTATCATTGTTCCACCTCTTGAGTTCAATTATTGACTATGTGGACATAGTCATATTCAACCTTAGGGGGTGCTGGAACAACATTCTATGTTAGGTTTTATAGTTTTTCTTGCATTTTTATCTTAGTTGTTTTATTCTTAGCTTGAGTTATGCATTTTTAGGATCCACACCCATCTTGTGTAATTGTGGAGCAGTAATGCATGGTTGCATTTGTGGATTCATAGGTGTTAGTGCAATGAAATGGTTGTGGTCTCATAGCTTAATTTGTGACATCTTTTTGCATCACCACTTGATGAAGTGTTTGGCTAAGTCATCTCTAGGATATATGATATGAATGAACATCTAATCAAAAATGGGAAAGTTAATGGAGATGTTGTTGAGCCTAAGCTGATCAAACCTTTAAGGAGATATTAAATTCAAATCTAACAAAGAAACCTTAATATTACCCTATGCACAGGTCATTAAAAGGGGACATGTCATAATTCAATGAAAGGCATTGTCTCTTGGTTATGTGATTCCATCCATTGTTGTCATCTAATTTTGAATCACCACCTCAAGTTGAATGAATTCTCCAACTTATTTATTTTGATTGAATTGCATGGCATGATAGGTGACATGGTAGATTATCTCTTATAGTTATGTGCATTTGAACAAAAAAACAAAAGTTGCATTTGTATGCACGGGCACAAACAATCTTAGTGCACACCATCATAGTTTCATTGAAATTGCATGTAGTGTACATACATTTCATTGCATTCATTCCTTTTTGTCAAGTGGATTGTATTATCTATTTGGGAAGATTGAAGTAGGGGCATACCTCAACATAAAAATAAAAAATAAAAAAATATGAATTGAAAGCTCGGGCATAACTCAATCATGCCAAAGATAAGAAAAATTATGGGCTACAAAAATTTGATCTCAATATTTCTTAAGGAGAAAGTATGTCCATGAGTCTTCTTCAAGGGATGCATTAAATCACATGATGCATTTTTTTATCTTTGACAGTCTCATTTTTTGTTATGAGATAGCTTCATACATGCATTATGTGTCAAAAAAAAAGAAAGAGAACAAGTTAGCAGGCATTAGGTCTCAGGCATAACATTCTTTTCACTCATGTAGGTCATCATACTTTTTGCATAAATAAGTTGGATGTACCTATGATTCTTCAATTGCCATGCATCTCGTGTCATTAGTGGCTCTCATTGGAGGCCACTAAAATGATTTATCTCCTCATCCATTATTATAAGGAGATCTGCTTCCAAGTAGTTGGTAGTTAGGTGAGAGAAATTTAGATTAGGAAATCACATAGTGCACCAAGAAAATGCCTGAATTATTATGATATTAATTTCATTCTTGATAGTGTTCATTGATCAAAAGGTAGACGTCTTCTAAGGAAATTTTTGGTCACTATAGAGCAGTTATTGGTTCAATGGTCATTGGAGGCCAGTTTAGGGATTGTCCAGTGGACATGATTAAGAAAAGAGTTCATGTGTTGTATCCTTTTTCTAACTTACATCAAACATATCCAAGAGTAGCGTTGCTCGAGGATGAGCAACATTTAAGCTTAGGGGAATTTGATGCATGGTTTTTTAGTCATTTTCACAGGCATATTTTTCTTGATTTTATGTGTATTTTTGTCATTTAGCTGATTAATCATGCATGAAATGCTATTAATGGCATGTGCTAGTTAAATGCATCAAATTATCTAATTTTTTACTGTTTAAGATGGTTTAATATTTACCTCGAGCATTTATCCACGTTCTTGTGCATTTTTAGGAACAATTGAACTTTATAGAGTCGATACTATCGACACCAGAAGTCGGTGGTACTGACTTCACATCAGTACTTACCAGAAAAGACTCGCACAGACTTGATACTATCGACACACAAAGTTGGTACCGAGTTTACAAACTCAATGCTGCCGAGATGGCGTCAGTAAGACAGTGCTCAGGCTACCAAAAGACTCAATGATATTGAGACAAGTTGATAGTACCGACATTGTCATGAGTCATGGTTATCCTAGGATCTCGGTACTACCGACTACCAAGTCAGTATTACCAAGTCTGCCCGATTTGGTAAATCTAAAGATGGCAATCTAATCCAACGATTGATGTTATTTCGTACCGTAAGTGATTCCTATGACCTAAGGGGAGTTTGGCCAGACATAAGAGAGCAGTCATATTCAACTGCATAACATCAGAGAGAGAAGAGAGAAGAGAAAGGACCAAAGGCTTCATCCAGGATGATCTGAGCACATCTGAAAGGCAAATTGCCAGGGGAAGACAAACGATTACACACCGACGTAGGGGATCATCCGGATCAGCTATTCCCCTGGAGTTACTTAGTTTTTCTAATGTTTTTCATGTTTTTCTCTCTCTCTATCATGTATTCATCAATGAAAATCATGTGGGGTTAAACCCCTAGATTCTTGAGGACCCAAGAGTATCCCGGATTTGCATTCTAACTGATTTCCATGTATTAATATCATCCTTCTTCCTACTTTTTGGATATAAATATATGAAATTTCATTGTTCTATTTATGTTTGATCAACACAAATAGATTATTAGACTCTTAATCATTTTAGAAGAGAGGTAAAGTGTTGGAAAGCATATATTTACCTATTTATCGCACCCCTTAGGAAAGGTGGCCGATAAATGGGAGGAGAATCCCAGAGTTTAATCATAAAGCACCTAACTAATTAACCAATTGCTATGGAAATGGGGCTAGCATTAGAATAGATAGTGAACTACACTATGGGAGTGAGTAGTTCTGACTACACGCTCGCTATCCATGGATAGGGGTAATAGATATTGGTGTATGGAATGAATTGCAATGTTATCTATGGTGAAACCATAATCCAAAGGAATTCCCTAAATTTGAGTAATTTATGTGTTAAGATCATTTCATTCTATTTTTTCTTCTGTTCAATCAAACCTATTCAATTATACTGGCATAGCTGATTAGACCATAGTTAGTAGTAGTCTTCTGGAGAATGTTTCCCAGTGTTTGACTCGAGCCTCAAAAGGGCCTATATTACTTCGATATGTTCACTTGCATATAATGCACAGTAAACATGTGTCAACATGCTTTTCAAAAAAGAAAATTGATTACTAATGATAATAGATGATAAAACACCTTACATCTTGTTAGTCAAAAATTTGTAAATAATCCTACAAAAAATATTGCAAAGAGCAAATGCTCTGAGATTTTTCAGGTGATTAGATTCCTTGACTTTAGGAATAAGAGTAATGAAAGTACATTTAGATTCTTTAAGTAACCTGCCAAAATTGAAGAAACTAAAACTATCTTCTACAATATCAGAGCAAATTATACTCCAAAAACTCTTGAAGAACTTTCCATTTACCCATCAGGCCCTAGGAGCTTATCAGTATTCATATTGTTGATGATGTCAACAATATCATTCAAGAAGCATATGATCAACATCATTAAGCCTTGGGAATATAAGGAAATTGTGGATATCTAAATCAACAATGTGATGATTATTGAAGGTGCAAGAATAGAACTCCACTATATGCTTCTATATAATAGCATTATCCCAGCAAATAGAGCCATTGATATATAGGGACCTAATATGATTCATGTTTCTTCTAACATTGATTGATGCATAAAAGAACTTTGAATTAGAATCCCCTTCTTTTAGCCATCTCACTCTGGATTTCTATCTAAGTAGAGACTCTTCATGAAGTCTTTCCAGGAAGTCTTCTTTTATTTTCTCACTAGCATCATATTGAAAAGAAACATTAGAAGGGTCAAAATCTAATTTTTTTCTAGTCATTCACTGCAAGGAACTACTTCCTTTTATCTACATCAGTATGGTTACCCACAGAGGTCATGTTGCATTTTGATTGATCATTTCATAGTGTAACATCCCTGACCTGGGTAATGAGTTAACCCTAGGTGTTTTGCTTAAATGATGTAATTAAATGCTTGATATTATCTTTTGGTATGTAATTAAAACTCCTGAGGAACATATATCTTAATTTCTGCCCTTTTTAAACAATGTTGTAGTATTGTTTTGTAATACAGGGACCTATGTGCAAATTACCCAATTGGAGGGGTTAACTTGCAAATTTCACATGTTAATATGTTCCTATGGTTTTGATACATCATAAGAATTAATATGATGAAGTATAATGGATTCTCCAAGCTTGGGCATCAAGATGCAGCTTGTGGAGCAATCCTTGTGCTTAAAACCCTAATTTTGGTGTAAATTGCAAATTACCCAAAACAAGGGGTGCAACTTGTAAAATACACCTTCTAGAGTATCTTATATGACTCTTGGCATCATTTAGAGTAATAATTATGAAGAGGGCACTTCAATTAAATAATCAGATAAGAATGATAACTTTTTTAATTGAATCACCAAGTCGTAAGTAAAGAGACCCTCTTATATGTGCAACTTAGTAAGAAGTTGGCTTTCTTTGCCTTTAGATCTTGGGGCAAAGAGGAGCTTTGCTTAGCTATGATGAGGAGAAACGTGCTTAGAAGGAGAGAGAGGGACCTAGATGAGAAATCAAGAATATAGAGTCCTTATGTTGAAAGTTTACCCAAACTATATAGGCTTCTTTCCTTGCAAGCCAAAGAATCGTTTCCTTACTTCCTCACTTATCCCCCTTGCTAAACCGACTGAAGGTAGAGCTTTGGAGCAGAGGAGAATGGATAAGGAATTCTACGTAAGAATTGACCATCTTCTTGCTCGAATTTGTGGAGGAAACCATGAAGCAAGGTTGGTTTGTTAATATTCCATACTTGGTTCTTCTTTCTAGCCGATCTCTCCCAACCAATTCTTGAAGAAACAACCTTGGCTGACCTATGGAGCTTTATACGCCACTAAAGGCTTGAAATATTGGAATTTTGGAGCTCTAGGGATGACTTTAAGGTGGGTTTTATAACTCTAAACCCTTTGCTTTGTTATGCATATCTTCTTTCTTACAATTTAGTAGTTGTTCTTCTTTCCCCTACCTTCCCTTGCAATCTTGCAAGCAAATCCGTGAAGAACAGACCTTGGTCTCAAGTTAGATGATTATGGGCGTGAATATCTAGGCAACTTTATCAAATGGTCTCCCACCTATGGTCCAAACGGTTTGCAAAATTGTTTGGGACCAAACGGTTTCAAAACCGTTTGATCTCATGCGGTTTGCAAAACCGTTTAGATTCAAACGGTTTCAAAACCATTTGAGGGGTTTGACCAAGCATTGACCATTTGAGGGTCTGCTAGACACACCATGAATTAACCACCTACAAAGAATCATCATCTAATTGCTAGTAATTTTCAAGTTGAAGGCACTTTAATCACCTAAACCCTAATCGGGTTCAATTGCTGATTTTAAGGACCAACCATGTTGAAGTTTGGGTTGAGTGGCCCAAACGGTTTCAAAACCGTTTGGGGATCACCCAAACGGTCTCAAGACCGTTTGGTGGTCACCCAAGACCTTTTGGAGGTCTAGGGTTAAGGTAATTTGATCAATTGAGGGTCCAATCACAATAGGTTGTTGAATTAATCAAAAGTGCTGATTTGTGACTTAATTAGGGTTCAACCCTTAACAAATGGACTTAGATTTTGATGAGACTTTGGGAAAACGGTCTCAAGACCATTTGCAGGATTTCCAAACGATCTCAAGACCTTTTGGGTCAAGTCATGGCCTAATTGTATGACAATTGATGGGTTCAACTTCAATTAGACTCATGTTGATGGATGATTGATGGTTGATCGATTATAAACCCTAATTCAATTATTTTCAACCCTAATTGGCTATCACTTGAGGGTCAATTGAGTGTCAAATTGGTTAAGGAAAACCCTAATTTGCTCAATTGATAAGTGGTTAACATGTATGAGGTCAATTGAGGGGTTCAACATTGAAAACCCTAATTTATTACAAATGTTGATGCACTTTTTAGATCCATGCGGTTTTGAGACATTTGGACCACACGGTCTCAAAACCGTTTGAGTCCAAACGCTCTCAAGACTGTTTGGGGTCAAACAGTCTCCAGACCATTTGGGCTCAAATGGTTTCAAAACCATTTCAACTCATGCGGTTTGGTCATGCGGTTTGATCAAACGGTTTCAAAGTCAACCATGTCCAAACGGTCAACATGATCAACAGTTTCAAGACCATTTAAGGTCAAACGGTCTTCAGTGTCATGTGGTCTTGAAGGTCAAACATACCAAATGGTCAACCCCTCCATGCAGTTTCAAAATCATTTGGAGATTGAAGTGTGAAACCGTTTGGGGACTTTTAAGGTTAAGAATTCCTAATGTCGTGAAGGCTTAGATGGTTCAATGGTTGATTAACTCAAACCCTAATGATACCTAAAGACATTAAGGGGTTAGGTTCTTAGTAGATTAACCCATGCTATGATCAATGGTGACTTTACTAATGTACCCTTGAAGGGTTCATGTAGACAACACCCCCTTGATTAAGCAAACCCTAATGACATGATAGTGGTGACTTGACTTATGTTAATCAAAGTTGACTTGACCTAACCTAATCTAGAGTGATGTAATCACCATATATTAGTGAGAGGAGAGAGAAGACTCCTAATATGAATGAAAGTCAGATAAAATACCTTCAATATGAATGAATACACATGATTAGGGAATGATCCATCAAGGGCTTGAAACAGCTTCTTCCTCCGTTTTATTCTCTTCATCTGGTGCTTCTGTCTTCTCTTCTTCTTGTTGCTTTTGACATTCATCTATTCCTCCCTTGTTCTGCTCAGATGGACCTTCTTTGATGGCTTCATTGTTATCTTTTTGATGTGCTTGTACAGGTTGCAACTCCCCCCTCACCATCATTCTCTGAAAAATATTAGCCCTTATGGCCGGCATGTCCTCGCAGGTGAAGTCCATTTGTTTTCCATTTACCAGGCATTCTAGGTACTTCATGACGAAGATCCCACAGTCATGTGAGTCTTCTGCCTGTTGTGGACATAGCAGGTACTCCTATCCCCATTGTGACAGTTGGTCACCTTTTTCTGCCCCCCTGAAGAATTCGTGGACAATACCCACCTGCATTAAAAATTTACAACTCTTATTAATCATCTATCAACAAACAGTAATCCTGTCAATCCACTACAAATAGAGTTTCTTTTTATAGATTGCTTACCCATCTAATGAATTCCTTTTTCGACTTGCTATTTCCACTCATTGAGTTATAAGACCGGTGTACTCCTTCCCTGAAACTTGCCTCGTACAAGTACCAGTGGTTGTTATTGTTCAATATGGTGAACACCGAGTCCATTGTGTCCCAATCTTTCATCGGGACGTTGAATAGTGGAGATAGCATGTCAATCTACTCCAAGGTTATGTTTTCAACATCAAACGCCAGCTTCTACTGCAAATGCAAATTCACATCTATTAGTTTCAGTTTTGTGTATATAGTTTTGTATTTTTGATGTAATTTTGTATACCAATTTTGTTCTTCTTACCGGAGCATATGTGCTTAAGCAGTGCCATGACAGACCCTTCTTTCTCCTTTTACTTATGGTAGCTTTGAGCATCTGTACAAAGCAGTCCATAACTTGAAAAAATAACCACAAGATTTATTTGTTTAGAAGAAAACGACAAGTTCTCAAAGAGTTACACTACTATTTATTAGTTTCTTACTGGTGATTGCATCATTTGATCTTTGTACAGTAGGGTGGTGAGGTCCTTCCCCGTGCACCAAGTGTCATCACTGAATCTCCATTCTTGTTTTGACCTGTCAATCGTTTGTATAGATGTTATACATATTAGTTTTGTATATTGAATAAGCGATGTTTTATATGTGTACACTTGTCAAATTAACAAATTCTCTTACATTTCTTCTATATTGTCCATGAAGTGGTGGACAATTTCCCTGGATTGTTTTGTTTTGAAATGCTCGAAACCAATGAAGTTTGACAACTTGTGCTGTCAACAACAAAAGAGCACTTCATGTTAGAATCAATATTCATTTTCTACTAGTTATACTATGTTGATATGTCATACGGTTACTATAGTCCATCATATAGTTACTCTTTATGTTCTTACAGTTACTCTCAGTGTTATCATAGTTACTCTCAATGCGTATCAGAGTTACTCTTAGTGTTCTCTCCGTTACTCCTAGTGTTCTATCAGTTACTCTCAGTGCTATCAGAGTTACTCTAAGTGCTATTTGAGTTACTCTCAGTGTTCTACCAGTTACTCTCGGTGCCCATGGAAACCCTAATTATGATAATTGATGAATCTTAACCTAATTTTAAGGCATCAATGATGATAATTTCATACATGGTGATGCTATGAGCTCAATTCTCTATGAAGTGAATAGTAAACCCAAATTTCAGGGCAATAACATGTAATGTGAATAGTAAACCCTAATTGAGGGTGATGTGATGAAATGTACAATAAACCCTAATTTCAGGTTATGCATTAAGCATGAACCTTCATGATTAAAGTATGAGAAGAGGTATCATTATTCCTAATCATAATGAAAGAGATTGAATAACCCTAATTGATGTTAATAAGGGAACCTAGCCTTAAGTGAAGGCATGAAGATACAACCCTTGATTTGAAAAGGTTATTCTTGCTTTATAAATTGCTGATCTGGAAATGAATTGTTTATTATTATCGGTTGAATTGATCATGAAGGTCCTTATAAGAGAATAATCATAACCATGTAAGGGTTATGATATTATATTCATTGAAAGCATGATGTGGGCTTTATGAATAGTGATGTATGCTATGTTGCCTAAGTTAAGTGACAACATATGAGATTAATGGGCTGTAAGAGCCATGAGTAACATCAAGGTAATGCTGATTAGACGACTTATGATGAATTGATATCCATTTGATAACTGATGTGAGTTAAACTTGATACATTTAGTATTCTTCTGTTATAGCAATGTTTAATAGTTAAATGCTTGGAAACATGCTTGATGTTAAAAGAATGCTGAAATGTACCTAATTAATCAAGTATAATCATACCATGAAGAGCCCTGATCATAGATCCATTATTGTCAAAAGATAAATGATGGTGAAACAGGTTTTCCTAACACTACGTTTGGATGAAGTAATTATAAGTCCTGGTAGTTAATGTATTAAATAGTAGAAACTCTGTATAGACTTGGTACTTGTAACAACCGTCTGCTGACTGACGCAACGTAAATCGTGGCCTTCGTCAATCACCCCAAAATCAGGAGGAGTGGCAACTGCCGCCATGGTCCGCCGTTCCTTCCCATTTCCATAACAGCTGGCAAGGCTGATAGCACAGCGCACCCTCCGGCTTCGGTGAATTTTGCATAGACGACGCAGTGTCGATACCTAACGATACATTATCCGATGGTGACTATCGGAATTTAGAATGTAAGCGGACAAACTAGGCCTAAGGGAACTCCTGGATCACATACTTTTGAGTATGTGGGTGTTTATGGACAAGAATATCCTTACGTCCTAGTGTAGGAATTGATGTAGATATACCTTAATCTATCAATCCTTCACTATATGCTTATGCCGGGATGACGTATCACTAATCACCTGAGGAATCTTTAATGTCACATAGATGAGAGATAAACAAGAGATCTTTCGATAGCAAAGAGAGTATAGAATGCCACTGTGAGTCTAATAGTGAAGTGCCAGAATACCCTGGTAAGCTATAGTAGCAGAGACATGAGATGTCCTGCATGTTGATCCTCATACTGACAGAGGAAGATGAGGTCATAAGAATCCGGCTCTTTTGATGACCTAGGTATGATACTGATGCGACTTAGTAGTGATCGGTTGGAGTATGAGCGGTATACCTCATCTCCGCAGGGCATAATAATGTTTGTAAAACATAATCATCCGTGTAGCATATATGCTAGGGTTGAACTGCGAGAAACAATGATTGATGTTACATCGTTTATAGTAAATAATCTGTTCAAGTATCTAGCATACGTGTTCTTCATATTCCTTAATGAAGTTGCTTTACTTGTTATTAAACCTGCTGATGAATGTTTTTAAGTTAGTCTGCTTATGTTATTCATTCCCTACTATAATAAAGCTTCTGGCAGAGAGTTATAACTCTCGCTAGGACAATTATTTAAAATTGTCTCACTCCGTAGATTTCAACTTTTTAGGTGGTCGCTGAGGACGAAGGTACCAGTCTGCGGGTGAGCAGTATCAGCAGCAGAAACACCAAGGGCAGTAGTGAATCTGAGGTGGAGATATTGACTTTCGAGTCCTGTAGATATTTGGTCTTATGTCGTCTCTGTACTCTCAGGTCCTAGGAGTCAGTAGGTCTGAGATTTTGTCTTTAAGCCTCAAGATTTTGTATCTGCATGTATATAATCACTCAAGAGGTGATTTAACAGAGATGTGATGTTAAAACATGATGTAAACTGCTTATCTTGTTTCTTATAAAGGAGTTTTATGAGTTAAAGATCTTTTCTTAAAATTTTTTAATTTTTAGTGATTTTTCATAATTCCGCTGCCAGTTAATCAAATCGCTTCCGCTGAGTTTACTTCATGATTTGCGGTTCGGAGCCCATAATTAAGTGGTATCAGAGCTCTAGGTTCGCTGAGTCTACAGAGACATAGGACTTAGGATGTTGAGTCTATTCTTAGTGTTTTCCAGTATATCTAATAGTGTCTTATGCTCCTCAGGAGAAGAAGATAAGTAAGGATGTCTGGACCACATGAGGAGTATGTGGCAGAAAGTAGTGTCGTTGCACCCCGAGAAGGTGCAAGGAACCCGAAAATAGAACAGCCTGTACCTGAGCCACCCATGGAGCCACCTCAGTTTGACCCAGATAACATGGGAAACCTAGTTGTCCAGACCATGTTCGGGCAGTTTATGACTGCCATGACACATATCACAGATAGGATGCATATGCCTGCACCTAGGGCACCTGCCCAGTCTGAAGGACAAGGTATCGGTAAGACATTCGAACGACTTCACCGAGTGGGAGCAACCGAATACTTTGGAACGGATGACCCTGCAGATGTCGATCTGTGGTTTACCGAGCTCGAGAAAGCTTTTAGGATCCTAAACATCCCAGAAGCTGAGAAGGTTAGACACGTTGTCTATCTTCTCAAGGGGAGCACTGGTCATTGGTGGACCATGGAAGAGAAAAAGAGGCCAGATGTAGAGGCTACGTGGGAAGTCTTTCGTCGGGAATTTGTCGATAGATATTTCCCAAAGACATTCCTGGATGAGAAGATCTCTCAGTTCAAGAGATTGAGGAAAGGTTTGATGAACATTAGCAAATATGAAGCTAAGTTCCTGGAGTTGTTGCGGTTTTGTCCGCACATGGCTACTACCGATGAAGAAAGGATCAGGAGGTTTGAGAAAGGGTTGAACGCCGAGTTGACTACTCCCGTGTCTGCCTTAGAGAACCGGGAAAGGTTTGCTACCTTCGTTGAGTTAGTCTAAAGGATAGAGTGGTCCATAGTTGAGAAGAGGAAAACCCATAAGAGATATCCTCAGTTCCAGCGGTCTTCATCTAGAGACTTCAAGAAGCCTATATTTTCTGCACCTACACCTCCACCACCCAGACCTAGTGCTCAGATACAGTGGACACTAAGTAGAGGTAGAGGATGAAGCCTACCACTACAAGAGACCCATAGTTCATCATCGATGTCAGTCACAGGACCACCTAGACCACAGCAACAAGACAAAAGTTGTTACATATGTGGGAAAGTGGGACATCTGATGAAGGACTGCAGAGCTAGACCAGCAAGTGTGACACAGCCACAGAGGCAGAGTCAGCAAGGGTCCCAGAGGAGGCAGTTTCAAGGAGTAGCTAGAGGACGTGGACAAGCATCCCAAGCTGGATCGTCAGCACTGAATCAACCTCAGGCGACATCAAGGTTCTATGCAATGAACCCACCTGATGCAGTGATCAACCCTCGGGTTGTGGCAGGTCAGATGGAGTTGTTATATTCTGATATGTCTACATCATGTGTTGTATCTGTTTTGATTGACTCGGGTCCTACGCACTCCTTTATCACTCGAAGAGTGATTCGTAACTGCGATATGACAGTCAGTCATAGGGCAGATAGTTTGTTGCTTGAGACTCAGTTGAGAGGGTCTGCAGTGTTGCAGGAGGTATGCTCTCCCTGCATCCTCTTCTTTTCTGATCATCGCATTCAAGTGGATCTTATACCACTTGAGATGAAAGGATTTGATATAATCCTTGGGATGGATACCTTGGAAAGGTATAGGGTTGTCTTGGATTGTGATTCCAAGCAAGCTGCGTTTGCTGATGAAAGCGACACATGGATCTTCAAGGAGAGAGAAAGGTTCTACCCACCTGTCTTGTGTCATCTATGGTTGCTGAAAAGCTGATGAGGCAAGGATGTTATGCATTCTTACCCCATGTGGTAGATACTACCATGGAAAGTCCTAACCCTACTGAAGTTCCTATAGTTAGGGAATTTGAAGATGTATTTCCTGAAGAACTTCCAGGTGTGCCACCGCCTTGGGAAATTGATTTTGAAATCATAGCACAAACATCGTATAGGATGGTGCCTGCTGAGATGACAGAACTCAAGAAACAACTTCAAGAGTTGCTTGAGAAGGGTTTCATACGACCGCGCACTTCACCCTGGGGCGCTCCGGTCCTTTTTGTTAAAAAGAAAGATGGATCAATGTGGTTGTGCATTGATTACAGACAACTAAACAAAGTAACTATAAAGAACAAGTATCCTCTGCCGAGATTGATGATCTCTTTGACCAGTTGCGTGGTGCAACTGTCTTCTCGAAGATAGACTTGAGGTCAGGATATCATCAACTTCGTATTAAGGACAGTGACATACCCAAGTCTACCTTGAGGACAAGGTATGGTCACTATGAGTTCACAGTTATGTCGTTTGGACTAACTAATGCACCAACTGCATTCATGGAACTCATGAATAGAATCTTTCGACCTTTCCTCAATCAATGTGTTGTTGTCTTCATAGATTACATTCTGATCTATAGTAGAGATGCTCAGTAGCATGAACAGCATCTTTGTCAGGCTCTAACCTTGCTAAGAACACAAGCTATACGCTAAGTTTAGCAAGTGTGAGTTCTGGTTGCCGGAAGTATCTTTTCTTGGACACGTGATATCTGCCTCGGGAATTTGTGTTGACCCTAAAAAGGTAGAATCTGTTCTATAGTGGGAACAGCTGAAGACACTGATGGAGATCCGTAGTTTCTTAGGGTCGGATGACTATTACCGAAGGTTCATTAAGAACTTCAGTTCCATAGCCTTACCCTTGACGAAGTTGTCCCGAAAGGATGTTCCTTTTGTTTGGAATGATAAGTGTCAGCAGTCTTTCCAGTTGTTAAAGGAGAGGTTGACAAGTGCACTTGTACTTGTGCTACCTGAGCAAGGCAAATGATACGTGGTTTTCTGTGATGCCTCCAAGAATGGACTCGGATGTGTGTTGATGCAGGATAAGCAAGTGATTTCTTTTGCTTAAAGACAGATTAAGAAACACGAGGAGAATTATCTAACACACGATCTGGAGTTAGCTGTTGTGGTTCATGCCTTAAAGATCTGGAGACATTATCTCTAGGGAGAGACATTCTAGATTTTCACTGATCATAGGAAGCTTAAGTATATCTTCTCTCAGCATGAACTTAACATGAGGCAACGTCGCTGGATGGAGTTAATAAAGGACTATGATTTTACAATTGATTACCATCCAGGGAAGGCCAATGTGGTTGCAGATGCTCTGAGTAGGAAATCAACAACACCAACGGTAGATAGAGAACAACTAAACTCTTTAGTATGCTCTAGGAGAGACATGCTTATCTCCTTAAGACAAGACAATGTACAGTTGAAGGTGTCATTGTTAGTCGGGTTGTTAGTTGAGATGCATATAAAACCTACCCTAAGAGAGCAGATCAAGGAGGCACAGCAAGTTGATGCTACAGTTTAGCAGATCAGATCAGAGTATGGTGATGAGAAGTGAGATGGTTTCCATGATTCAGATGATCAAGTAGCATGTTATCATGGGAGGATGATAGTGCCAGATGTGGACAACTTAAGGAAGTTATTCCTGGAAGAAGTGCATTCTTCGATGTATGCTATGCATCCAGGAAGCACCAAGATGAACTGAAACTTGAAAGATATGTATTGGTTTCCTGGGATGAAGAAGGATGTTGTTGAGTTTGTTCTGAGGTGCCATGTGTGTCAGCAGGTTAAAGTTGAACACCAGAAACCTGCAGGGACATTGCAACCTTTACCCATACCACAATGGAAGTGGAATCATGTAACCATGGACTTTGTTGTTGGCCTACCCAGGACAAGCAAAGGACATGATTCCATCTGGGTAATAGTTGATAGGTTGACAAAGACAACGCATTTCTTACCTGTCAAAACAACCTATTCTACTGAGAGGTTAGCACAGTTATATGCTCAGGAGATAGTGCGACTGCAAGGAGTTCCAGTCACTATTGTTTCAGACAGAGGTCCCCCGTTTACGAGTCGTTTTTGGGAGTGACTCCACAAAGCTTTAGGCACCCAGTTAAGGTTTAGTACAGCCTTTCATCCACATACTGATGGATAGTCGGAAAGTAGTATATAGACCTTGGAAGACTTGTTGAGAGCATGTGTTCTCTAGTTTACAGGAAGTTGGGATCTGCACCTAAGCTTGATAGAGTTTGCCTATAACAATAGCTATCAACATAGCATTGACATGGCACCTTATGAAGCTTTATACAGTAGACGTTGTAGATCACCCTTGTGTTGGTATGAAACTGGTGAATACCAGTTGTTAGGACCTGATCTTGTGCAGCAGACTACAGAGAAGATTAAAGTGATACAACAACAGATTAAGACTACATAGGATAGGCAGAAATCTTATGCTGACAGACGTCGTAGACCCTTAGAATTCTAGGTTGGAGACAGAGCGTATCTCAAGGTCTCGCCTTGGAAGGGAATTCTGAGATTTGGAAAGAAAGGGAAGTTAGCTCCTAGATTTATGGGACCTTATCCAATCATTGAGCGAGTTGGAAAGGTAGCCTATAAACTAGAGTTACCACCAGAGATACAGAGGTTACATCCTGTGTTTCACATTTCTATGTTGAGGAAATGTCACCCTGATACCGAGTCAGTTCTACAACCTATGGAGGTAGAATTGAATGATGATATAACTTATGAGGAAGGACTAGTGTCGATCCTTGATAAAAGAATTAAAAAGTTGAAAAAGAAAGATATAAGTCTTGTGAAAGTCCTCTGGAATCATCTTGGTGTCGAAGAAGCCACATGGGAACTAGAGGAAGAGATGAGAAGGAAATACCCTGCTCTTTTCTCTTAATATGTTTTGTTGATTTCAGGGATGAAATCCTTGTAAGGGGTGGATAATTTGTAACATCCCTGACCTAGGTTATGAGTTAACCCTAGGTGTTTTTCTTAAATGATGTAATTAAATGCTTGAGATTATCTATTGGTATGTAATTAAACTCCTGAGGAACATATATCTTAATTTCTGCCCTTTTTAAACAATGTTGTAGTATTGTTTTGTAATATAGGGACATATGTGCAAATTACCCAATTGGAGGAGTTAACTTGCAAATTTCACATATTAAGATGTTCCTCTAGTTTTGAGACATCATAATAATGAATATGATGAAGTATTATGGATTCTCCAAGCTTGGGCATCAAGATGCAGCTTGTAGAGCAATCCTTATGCTTAAAACCCTAATTTTGGTGTAAAGTGCAAATTACCCAAAACATGGGGTGCAACTTGTAAAATACACCTTCTAGAGTATCTTATATGACTCTTGGAATCATTTAGAGTAAGAATGATGAAGAGGGCACTTCAATTAAATAATCAGATAAGAATGATAACCTTTGTAATTGATTCACCAAGTCGTAAGTAAAGAGGCCCTCTTATATGTGCAACTTAGTAAGAAGTTGGCTTTCTTTGCCTTTAGATCTTGGGGCTAGGAGGATCTTTGCTTAGCTATGATGAGGAGAAATGTGCTTAGAAGGAGAGAGAGGGACCTAGATGAGGAATCAAGAATATAGAGTCCTTATGTTGAAAGTTTACCCAAACTATATAGGCTTCTTTCCTTGCAAGCCAAAGAATCATTTCCTTACTTCCTCACTTATCCCCCTTGCTAAACCGACTGAAGGCAGAGCTTTGGAGCAGAGGAGAACGGCTAAGGAGTTCTAGGTAAGAATTGACCATCTTCTTGCTTGAATTTGTGGAGGAAACCATGAAGCAAGGTTGGTTTGTTAGTATTCCTTACTTGGTTCTTCCTAGCCGATCTCTCCCAACCAATTCTTGAAGAAACAACCTTGGCTGACCTGTGGAGCTCTAGACGCCATTAAAGGCTTGAAATCTTGGAAGCTTTGAGCTCTAGGGATGACTTTAAGGCGGGTTTTATAACTCTAAACCCTTTGCTTTGTTATGCATATCCTCTTTCTTGCAATTTAGTAGTTGTTCTTCTTTCCCCTACCTTCCCTTGCAATCTTGCAAGCAAATCCGTGAAGAACAGACCTTAGTATAAAGGTAGATGATGATGGGCGTGAATACCTAGGCAACTTTATCAAATGGTCTCCCACCTATGGTCCAAACGGTTTCAAAACTGTTTGATCTCATGCGGTTTGCCAAACCATTTAGACTCAAATGGTTTCAAAACCGTTTGAGGGGTTTGACCAAGTGTTGACCATTTGAGGGTCTTCTGGATACACCATGAATTAACCACCTACAAAGAATCATCATCTAATTGCAAGTAATTTTCAAGTTGAAGGCACTTTAATCACTTAAACCCTAATCGGGTTCAATTGCTGATTTTAAGGACCAACCATGTTGAAGTTTGGGTTGAGTGGCCCAAACGGTTTCAAAACCATTTGGGGATCACCCAAACGGTCTCAAGACCGTTTGGTGGTCACCCAAGACCATTTGGAGGTCTAGGGTTAAGGTAATTTGATCAATTGAGGGTCCAATCATAATAGGTTATTGAATTAATCAAAAGTGTTGATTTGTGACTTAATTAGGGTTCAACCCTTAACAAATGGACTTAGATTTTGATGAGACTTTGGGAAAACGGTATCAAGACCATTTGGAGGATGTCCAAACGATCTCAATACCGTTTGGGTCAAGTCATGGCCCAATTGGATGACAATTGATGGGTTCAACTTCAATTAGACTCATGTTGATGGATGATTGATGGTTGATCGATTATAAACCCTAATTCAATTGGTTTCAACCCTAATTGGCTATCAATTGAGGGTCAATTGAGTGTCAAATTGGTTAAGGATAACCCTAATTGGCTCAATTGATAAGTGGTTAACATGTATGAGGTCAATTGAGGGGTTCAACATTGAAAACCCTAATTGATTACAAATGTTGATGCACTTTTTAGATCCATGCGGTTTTGAGACATTTGGACCAAACGGTCTCAAAACCGTTTGAGTCCAAACGGTCTCAAGACCATTTGGGGTCAAACGGTCTCAAGACCATTTGGGGTCAAATGGTTTCATAACCGTTTCAACTCATGCGGTTTGGTCATGCGGTTTGGTCATGCGGTTTGATCAAACGGTTTCAAAGTCAACCATGTCCAAACGATCAACATGATCAAAAGGTTTCAAGACCGTTTAAGGTCAAACGGTCTTGAGTGTCATGCAGTCTTGAAGGTCAAAGATACCAAATGGTCAACCCCTCCATGCGGTTTCAAAACCATTTGGAGGTTGAACTGTGAAACCGTTTGGGGACTTTTAGGGTTAAGAATGCCTAATGCCTTGAAGGCTTAGATGGTTCAATGGTTGAGTAACTCAAACCCTAATGATACCTAAAGACATTAAGGGGTTAGGTTCTTAGTAGATTAACCCATTCTATGATCAATGGTGAACTTTACCAATGTACCCTTGAAGAGTTCAAGTAGACAGCACCCCCTTGATTAAGCAAACCCTAATGACATGATAGTGGTGACTTGACTTATGTTAATCAAAGTTGACTTGACCTATCCTAATCTAGAGTGATGTAATCACCATCTATTAGTGAGAGGAGAGAGAAGACTCCTAATATAAATGAAAGTCAAATAAAATACCTTCAATATGAATGAATACACATGATTAGGGAATGATCCATCAAGGTGAGATCATGGAAACCCTAATTATGATAATTGATGAATCTTAACCTAATTTGAAGGCATCAATTATGATAATTTCATACATGGTGATGCTATGAGCTCAATTCTCTATGAAGTGAATAGTAAACCCTAATTTCAGGGCAATAACATGTAATGTGAATAGTAAACTCTAATTGAGGGTGATGTGATGAAATGTACAATAAACCCTAATTTCAGGTTATGCATTAAGCATGAACCTTCATGATTAAAGTATGAGAAGAGGAATCATTATTCCTAATCATAATGAAAGAGATTGAATAACCCTAATTGATGTTAATAAGGGAACCTAGCCTTAAGTGAAGGCATGAAGATACAACCCTTGATTTGAAAAGGTTATTCCTGCTTTATAAACTGCTGATCTGGAAATGAATTGTTTATTATTATCGGTTGAATTGATCATGCAGGTCCTTATAAGAGAATAATCATAACCAGGTAAGGGTTATGATATTATATTCATTGATAGCATGTTGTGGGCTTTATGAATAGTGATGTATGCTATGTTTCCTAAGTTAAGTGACAACATATGAGATTAATGGGCTGTAAGAGCCATGAGTAACATCAAGGTCATGCTGATTAGATGACTTATGATGAATTGATATCCATTTGATAACTGATGTGAGTTAAACTTGATACATTTAGTATTCTTCTATTATAGCAATGTTTAATAGTTAAATGCTTGGAAACATGCTTGATGTTAAAAGAATGTTGAAATGTACCTAATTAATCAAGTATAATAATACCATGTAGAGCCCTGATCGTAGACCCATCATTGTCAGAAGCTAAATGATGGTGAAACAGGTTTTCCTAAGGGAACTCCTGGATCACATACTTTTGAGTATGTGGGGTTTATGGACGCGAATATCCTTACGTCCTAGTATAGGAATTGATGTAAATTTACCTTAATCTATCAATCCTTCACTATATGTTTATGCCGGGATGATTTATCACTAATCACCCGAGGAATCTTTAATGTCGCATCGATGAGAGATAAACAAGAGATCTTTCGATAGCGAAGAGAGTACAGAATGACACTGTGACTCTAATAGCGAAGTGCCAGAATACCCTGTAAGCTATAGTAATAGAGACACGAGATGTCCTACATGTTGATCCTCATACTGACTGAGGAAGATGAGGTCATAAGAATCTGGCTCTTTTGATGACCTAGGTACGATACCGATGCGACTTAGTAGTGATCGATTGGAGTATGAGCGGTATACCTCATCTCCATAGGGCATAATAATGTTTGTAAAACATAATCAGCCGTGTATCATATCTGCTAGGGTTGAACTGGGAGAAACAATGATTGATGTCACATCATTTATAGTAAATAATATGTTCAAGTATCTAGCATACGTGTTCTTCATATTCCTTAATGAAGCTGCTTTACTTGTTATTAAACCTGCTGATGAATGTTTTTAAGTTACTCTGCTTATGTTATTCATTCCCTGCTATAATAAAGCTTCTGGCGGAGAGTTATAACTCTCGTTGGGACATTTATTTAAAATTGTCTCACCCCGTAGATTTCAACTTTTTATGTGGTCACCGAGGATGAAGGAACCAATCTGCGGATGAGCAGTATCAGCAGCAGCAACACCAAGGGTAGCAGTGAATCTCAGGTGGAGATACTGACTGTCGAGTCCTGTAGATAGTTGGTCTTATGTCGTCTCTGTACTCTCAGGTCCTAGGAGTCAGTAGGTCTGAGATTTTGGCTTTAAGCCTCGAGATTTTTTACCTGCATGTATATAATCACTCAAGAGGTGATTTAACAGAGATGTGATGTTAAAACATGATGTAAACTTCTTATCTTGTTTCTTATAAAGGAGTTTTATGAGTTAAAGATCTTTTCTTAAAAAAATTTTATTTTTAGTGATTTTTCATAATTCCGCTGCCAGTTAATCAAATCACTTCCGCTAAGTTTACTTTGTGATTTACAGTTCAGAGCCCACACATAGTCTCTTGAATTTTGAGTAAATTTTGAAAATAGGGAAACCAAAATCGTTATCATCTCTCTCTTACCACACATTAAAAAATCTAAAGGGGTGCAATACCTTTCCCATGTAGCCAATAACAAGAGTTAAGATCTTATGATCACTAATAATGTTGTAATGCAAGATACCTTTACAATCGGAAAACTTAGTCATGAACTTATCATTATAGAGAATCTTGTCAATGTAAGAAGTAACAAATTTGTCCCCAAACTGATATTATCCCAAGAAAAAAATGGACCATTAAGCTTGAGTTTGAAAAGACCACAATTAAGCATGCATTTATTGTTGTCGTCCATAGATTTCATTGAAGACGGGTTCTTATCCATTTTCTCATCCTCCTTCCTAAAAGCATTGAAGTCACCAAGAATGACCCAAGATGATAGCATATTGGAATAAATAAGATAAATTTCATACCAAAGACGAACCCTATCAACATCAGGGTTATGACCGTACACAACTATAAGAAAAAAGTTCCTATTAGCATGAGAAACATGAATATGAACAAATTGATTATACTCTTGAATATTCCTCTCAACAAAATCACAATCCTTCCTGAGAAAAACCACTCTTCCCCAGAGCATGATACATATCGTTGGACACCCAGTTGTAATATGGAAAACTTTACTAACCAACTTTCTCATCTTCTTTTCTCTAACTTTAGTCTCATTTAAAAGGACAACATGGGGTTTAAACTCCCTTATTTCATCCCAGACTAAAGAGGTCTTAAGGTTAAAACCACTCACATTATAGTAAAAAATGTTAATATTGGATCTATCCATTTAAACCAATCGAAAGCAATAATTCACTGGCTTGAGCATCTTCCAGACTAAAGGAATCATAAAATGCAATCTTCAGGTTGTCGAACTTGTTGGACAAAGATGTTTGACTGATATGATATGAATCTTTATTGATAGTAGACGCCTTCCTACCTTTCCCTTTAGCTTTCTTCTTCCTATTACCATTCTAAACCTCAAAGCCAATGTTTTAAATTACTGGAGAGATAGAAGTTGGTGGAGTAGACAAATCCAAAACCAGCCCAACCATCCCTTGTGAACCAAAACCATCCTCCTCAGAATTAGTCGAAGCAATGTCTTCAAATTAATCATTAGGAGAATGAAATTTTCCTCCTCATTACTCCCTACTGTAATATCATTAGCATTGACCTAATCAGACAAGATCAATTTCTCAAGACTTTTCTCAGTAACCTCTGGGACTTCTTAAATAGATATGGGAGTAATTTTCTTTACCTAAACCTACTTTGCAATTGGACCATTGATATCTTCATTACATTGATTTTGGCCAAACAAGTTGCACAAAGCACAAGCCTTTGGCATCCATTCATACTTGAAGTTGATCAGATGAGTGACACCCTAATCACTAGACACCTCCAATTCCATCTAGAATTCAAAAGAAAAAGGCATAAGGATTTGTAGTCTAGCGAACTCAAGGTTCCTCAGTTCAAATGTAGATCTATCAGCACAAAGAGGATTGCCCAGGAATGAACCAATGCTAGTGAACATCTTCATGTCCCATAATTAAAGTGGTAAATTGTGAACTTTGACCTAGATAGGCATGTCTGTCAATCTGAACCTCTTCAGGGATTCACCTAGCTTCCATTTCATTAGGATGACACATTTTTCTTGCATGATTCCACATATTTTTGTTAGTATGCATAAGAAGGCATTTCTATTTCATCCATCGTGTAGGTGCATACTATTATATTTTGTGTATAAATAATCAAGAATTTTCTATTGGTTCCTATTTTAATAAGCACCCACTTTTCCACCCTTTGCTCTGTATGGTAGGCCACCAAAATAATTATCCCTCTTCATTCATGTTTATATGAGGAACTACTTACAATGTTAATTACTTTTGAAATATTAAAGCAATGTAGATAGGGAAATCAAATGGTGCACCAA
Organism: Alisma plantago-aquatica; assembly: GCA_963693085.1. Taxonomy (NCBI): domain Eukaryota; kingdom Viridiplantae; phylum Streptophyta; class Magnoliopsida; order Alismatales; family Alismataceae; genus Alisma; species Alisma plantago-aquatica. The sequence continues at coordinate 1,490,293,996 of OY856409.1, forward strand.
GCATGTGCCCTACTCACCATGATATTAATTAATTCATATTGATAGTTTTCTCATTGTGGATGTATTCTATGAGAAAGTTTGATTGCTAAAGAGTAGTTACTTGTTGCATGGGTGGTGAGAGTGGGTACAGGACTAGCGGGTGGAGGGTGGTTTGGAATGTAAAATCGTAGGTACTTCTCTTCTTGTGGACTCTTTCAAAAAAAATTGAGAGTGGTGTTACTGAAGGATGATAAACATTCTAGCTTAGGGGATTTTGGTGCATTGATTTATGTCCCTTTTTAGAAACCATTTATTAGCTCTTTAAGCATTGACATACTCATTTAGATGTTTTTTTTTATTTTTTTCTACTTATTGGCATGTAAATCACTTACGCGTCAATTCTTACTTATTGCGATCAAAATACATGATTACATCATTTCTTTTCCCTAGGATCTTAAATTAAGCTGCACATTCCTATAATTGAATTTAATCATTATAAAATATCGTTTATTTTATTCTAAAACTTGTACTTTTTGGTCTCATTGTCTATTTATTTATGTTTGATCAACATAATAAAAATATTATATCTCTAGTTGCTTTAGAATAGGGATTAGAAGATAGAAATCATCAATTGACATAGCCAATAACATGCTTTGTGAGTGGGCTCACAACTATGAGAGAATAACCACGATGTAACTACTATTCACTTATATAAAGTTCCAAAATTACTAAAAGGTTGGGGTTTGGCTTAACTTGAATAGTGTATTATGTTGCACGAGCAGTAATGTTAGCTATGAGTCTTTAGTTCATACTACTGGCAATTAGTTATTGATGTAGAGAATTTGATTGTAGTATGTACCATGTTAAAACCACAAGTTCTAGGGATCCTCTAAATATTTCTTACAACCATTCATAAATTAATTTTCTCAATTCCTATCTTTAGTTAACAACCACAAATAAACTCTTTCTTTTGGCCTGGTAGATTGGTTCTTAGTTAGTAGTAGTCTTTGGTGAAAGATTACATATGTTTGACTACTTGTACCTCTTTGTCTTACATTACATGGCATGTTCACTTGTTCTTTACGCACATGTTCGACATGTGTCATTTGTCAACATAGTATAAATCAAACATGAAAGTATTAGTCATAGTAACAATACCTCAAACAAGTAAGTAAATATCCAAGAATTCATTAGTGAATGCATAAAAACAAGCTAATATCCTATTACGGTCAAGAGAGTAAGCATACCTTGTGAGGAGTGAATAATTTATGATCCTTGTAAAAGATTCCTATAGAAGGCCCAATCCAAACAGGACCTAAGATGTAAAAATATATAACATGGGGTTTAGATCAGTAGGGTTCTAAAGATTAAAATCATATGTGTCATACGGATTTTTCCTCTTGGACTAGGTATGAACTAGTTCAACTATATTTTTGTCAAGTCGGCATGCATGTATCTAATCAGCATAGTCCAAGTATCAAAACTATCCCTTAGGTCTAGGTGAAACATACACATTATAAGAGATAAAAGATAAATATATTCACATATTTGTAAATAGGGGTAGGATGAGATTTGGATATTATCATAATTAGCTTGGAAGATCATATTCAAGTCATATTAATCAGTTCATACAATAGTGTCATATTTCCAAGTCATAAGATCATAAAGTACATGAAGTTGATTGGTTTTAGAAATAGATCTACGAGTATGATTAATCTACTAATTTGATGTCTTAAGTACATATGTAACACTAGATCATGATTCTTGCAAGATTAGGGTCCAAAATCAACATATGTATTTAGATCATGTTAGGTATCAAATGGATATCACATGTAGTTAAAAGTGTATATGTGTGTTACATGTAATTTCAAGTCAAAATTCATATTAAGGACTGATTCAAAGGTTAACCTAGAGTTTTAAACATTTATCATCAAATTTTCATTAGGTTCAAAGATTCAATCCTATATGTAATTCAACATCACATTTTAGGGAATATTAAGGTATGAAAGTAGGTCTGTGAAATTGTGGAAGTTCTGATTGTTTTCAACCTGTTAACCTCACAATGAAGGTGGTGTAGGAGGAGGATTTATTAAATCACATAGTTTGGGCTCTGAGAATATGGCGCCCTTGTGTACATAAAAGGGTCATTTTATGGTCAAGGTGATCATTATAGTCACATCAGGATGAACCAAAGTATAAAGAACGTTTGATGTGGAATGAAGTTACTGATTTAGGAATTTAGGACAACATTTGATCATATTAGAGACTAAAGGGAAACATAATTAGGCATAAATATCATTAAAGATAACATTTTTAGTGAAACAATGATGATACTAGAAAAATTAGGGCCTAATAGTATATCCATTGTCTTTCTCTCATTGAGTTTATTAATTTGGTATATAGAATCATTAAATTTGAACAAGGAGATTAGGAGATATGTATTTTCCAAGATATTTTATTGAAACCATAGGAGAGAGGAAGGTGTTTTTAGAAATTTGATGAATATTGTTTCTTGTAGAGTGAGCCTCTGACGGCCGCTCTGATGTGCCCTTTTAGGGCTAGAACAAAGGCGATATTGACTTGGATGATCGCTCCCTTGTTGACACATGGGACCTGTTCAACCGATGAGTTGACCAACTCTAATTTGCACCTGCACAACCTTCACGTGCAGTGTGACCCAGTCAGACGGCACCCATGGTCGAGCTCACGAGAGTTTCTCAACAATGCTAGCTTAGGCCATGAGGGAGTGTAGGATGGTTCCGCACAGTCTTACTTTTAGTTCTGAGTTAAAAGGTGATGAAAAAGGATTGATGGAGGGTCCATAGGTGGGATCCCTACTCACATGATGGCGATGGTGTCCATGAATTTGAAGCATGGTTTGGAGGAAGAATGCATGTAGGGGTTTTTAGGGTGCACGAAATACAAAGTAAAAGGTTCGAATGAAATAGGGGCAATAAGTAGGAAGATATGAGTGATTGTAAGTGTAAAAACAATGTGTAAAGGTAGTGGTGTCATTGCTCCACCTTGCACAAGCATAAGCTTGTATGAATGTAGCAGAAGACACCATATACGTTAGATCTAGACCTTAATTTGTGGTTGTAGAATTGGAGGGTTGAGGTCGGTCAAAAAACTAGTGAATGGAAAAATGACTTGATAAGTGAGGAAGTAAAATTGTGGATGGTCTGCATCCATGTATCTGGCCAAAGAGGGATGGACCACAATGAATACAATTCAAGTTCAATACATGATGAAATATATTTTTTTCAAATGGGCATATCTCTCTCATCCAATCTCAAACTTGAGAAATTAGTAAGTTTGAAACATGAGAGTGTCCCCTACACAATTAAATTAATTTGAGGTTAGTAAGAGACCAATAAATGGTATCAAAAGGGAATGATAGATGATGACTGTGGCGACCGACTCGCAAAAACAAGATTAACTAATGCAGAAGTGATTCATTTGCAGCGAATTATTGAAAATCACTAAAAATTAAAACTTTTTGCACTGAGAGTCACAAACTGTAAAATTCTTTCATAAAGAACCAAAGTAAGATATTTACATTCTGATACATCAGTACATCTCTGTATCATCTCATCTCGAGAGTCATAAATATTGACTGCCCTATTAAACTGTACATGAGCAGTATACAAAATCTCGAGGCATCAAGCCAAAAATCTCAGATCTATATCAAACCATCTACTGACTCCTAGGACCTGAGAATACAGAGATGACACATAGGACTCTCTATATATAGAACCTAACAGACAGTGTCTCCACCTAAAGATCACTATTGTCCTTGTTGTTGTTGTTGCTGTTGTGGCTGTTGTTGCTGCTCACCCACTAAAGAGTTTCTTCTTCCTCGGCATCTACCTAAAAAGTTAAATCCCAAGGGGGTGATACAATTGAAAATTGTTCCAGCAAGAGATATAACTCTCCACCAGAAACATTGTTATTGTAGATAATAGAATAACACAGAGCAATAGAATCATAATATTCGGCAGCAGGTAAATCATTGATTAAACTATGTAGAGTAGTATTCTCTATATAGTTCATTCTAGTTATAACTTGATAAAGCAGCAAGTTATTAATTCAATAAGGAATATGAAGAACATGTATATTATTTATCCAACTAGGACATAATAAACAATGTATCATCAATCATTGATTCTCGTAATTCAACCCTAAGCAAATATGCTACACAACTGATTACATTTTACAATCATACTTATGCTCTGAGGAGATGAGGTATACCGTTCATACTCCAACCGACCATTGCGAAATCAAAATAGGTACTATAAATAGGTCAATAGAAGAGTCGGGTTTCTATGACCTCATCCTCCTCAGTCAGTGTGAGGAACAACATGCAAGATATCTTGTGTCTCTACCAAATAGCTTTCTAGAGTATACTGGAAACTTCACTATTATAGTTACAGTGGCATGATGTACTCTCTTTGCAATCGAGGGACTTCTTGCTTATCTCACATCGATTTGGCATTAACATCATCATCGGGAGATTAATGATACATCATCCCGGCATATACATATAATGAAGGATTGCGAGATTTAATGTTTATCTCACATCAATTCCTCCATTAAGGTGTAAGGATATTCGCGCCCATTACCCCTGCATACTCAAAAGTATGCTCTCTAGGAGTTCCCTTAGGAAAACCTATTTCACCATCACCAAACTACTGACAATGATGGATCTATGGTCAGGGCTCTACATGATATCATTTCACTTGATAAGTTAAATATATTACAGCATTCTTTTAGCATCAGACATGTTTTCAACATAAACCTTTATAACAATTACTATAAAGAATGAGTAATATATCCATCAAGTTCATTTCACAGCTTTAATAACATTGGGATCTCAGTCCATTATGATCTCATCATCATGAATCAAGAATATGGGTATTCAAACCCTTAGATCATCAATATACTTGTTACCACATTATTAGGTAACATAATGCCATCAATTCATTTGACAGTGTAATGAAAAACAATATAACATCACTATTCATGGGGTTACACTACTATGCCCTTACTAAGGTTACAGTTTCCCTTTTAAATTCAATTAGGGTTAATCATCCCCTTTAGCTCAAATAGGATTAATGACTCATCATGTCATTATCCAACCGAGAGCTTCATGCTATAAAGTATAACCTAGAGTTAGGGTTTCACAATTTCATTTACCTTATTAGGAATTAGGGTTTACTATTCACATCACATCACCCTTGATTAGGGTTTATAACCAACAACCCATAATTAGGGTTTACAATTCCTATTACATCACCCAAGATTAGGGTTTACTATTCACATCACATCACCCTAGATTAGGGTTTACTATTCACATCACATCACCCTTGATTAGGGTTAACTATTCACATCACATCACCCTAGATTAGGGTTTATATTCACATTAAGTAGGAGTGAACATCAAAGTACCCTGAATTAGGGTTTCTCATGTCATTACCATGAATTAAGATCATGTCATCATCATATATTAGAATTTCACCTATTAATGCCCTCAATTAGGGTTATGATTCATTAACCTTCATAATTAGGGTTTCATGATCTCACTATGAAGGATCATACCCTAATTAGACATTCATCCTTAATGAGAGTCCATTACATAATTAACATTCATGTAGGGGATCTTCTCTCTCATCTTCTCTAAGATGATGCTTATATCAGCCTTGATTAAGCTAAGTCAACTCAATCTTGAAGAAGAATTGACATCATGGATTATTTCATTATCACCATGATCATTAAAGCTTAATTATTCAAAGGGTAATAATCACCTTGTCTCATTAAGATTCAATTACTATAATCATCCTTGATTACATCTTGTATTGATCATTTAATAAATTTGTCCTTTAACCACTTTAAGCACCCATGCGGTTTTGCTTAGTTATCTACCAAATGGTCTTGGCCACTTAAACCCCAAACGGTCTTGACCAAATCAGACCTCAAACGGTCTTGCTCAATAAACCTCCAAATGGTCTTGGTTACATATTTGAAACTATTTGGTAAAGTTGAGGTCGAAACCGTTTGACAAAGGTGACCCTTGAAACTCTTTGCTAAAGGTGACCCTCAAGATCGTTTGCTAAAGGTGACCTTCAAGATCGTTTGCTAAAGTGACCTTCAAGATAATTTGCTAAAGGTGACCTTCAAGATCATTTGCTAAAGTTGGTCACTTGAAACCGTTTGCTCAAGTACCTTTTTGAAACCGCATGAACTCAACCGGTTTGGGATCGTTTGGTCCCAAATGGTCTTGATACCATTTGGTCCCAAACGGTCTTGAGACCATTTGGACTCAAATGGTCTTGAGACCGTTTGGTCCAAACCTCCTCCAAACTGCATGGACCAAATATGGTCTCAACCAATCAAATTGATTTAGGGTTTCCAAGGTTAACTCCCTCATTACTTGAATCTATGGAACTACTCATGAATTGGACCTATCTCCATACTTCAATTGAGTTAAATAGGTCAACCTTCAACTGATTTGACCCTCAATTGACCCTCATTTGGTCATCAATTAGGGTTTAAATCAATTGGATTAGGGTTTGGAATCGATGATCCTTCAACATTAATCAATGTAAGATTAGTTACTTTGAAACCATTGAACCATCATCCAAATTGAACATGACCTGACCCCAAATGGTCTTTAGGTCGTTTGTATGACCTCCAAACGGTCTTGAGACCGTTTGACCATGTCAACATCAAAATCCAAGTCAACCAATTAGGGTTTGGATCGTTGGATTGATCAACAAATCAGCAATTGATTACACTTCAACTTAGTATCTTTGGATCTTCAATTGCTCAACCATACCTAACCCTAGAACTCCAAATGGTCTTGGATGACCACCAAACGGTCTTGAGACCATTTGGGTGATCCCCAAATGGTTTTGAAACCGTTTGGGTCAATAAACCCAAGTTTCCAACTTAAACACTTATGAAAGCAGCACTCAACCCGATTAGGGTTTTGGTGATTTTTGGACCTTCAACTCATGAACCAAATAGAGTTAATCAATTATAATTGATGGGTCATTAACCTAGATCATTTTGGACAAATCCCCAAATGGTCAACCCTGGTCAACATCACCAAATGGTTTGAAACCGTTTCCCTCCATGCGGTTTGATGAAACTGTTTCATTCCAAACGGTTTGGGAAACCGTTTGAGAAACTAAGGAGACCGTTTGACCTGGGATTTTTCTTAGATAAACATCTAAGATTATGTAATCATCCTCCTCCTTAGAACAACCAAGAACAGAAACCGTTTTTTATGGGAATTTCAGCAATGATCCAAAAGAGTATCAAATAGAAAAGAATAACCAACGATTATTATAGGAATGGATGCAATAGCAATGATTAAGGGTTTGAGTTATAAAACCCGCCTCTAGAACTGATACCAAGATCCAAGTTCCACAGCTATAATGGTGTATGGAGTTCCAGCAACTATCCAAGCTCCGTCCTTGAACTTTTGGGTGAACAAGATGGCTAGGATTGGAAATCGGGTGAAGAAAATTAATAATAATACATTGCTTTAGGGTTTTCACCATGAATCTGAGGTAGAAGATGATCAAAACTTACCAAAAGGTTATGGTCATCTTTCTCCTGCTCCTTAGCTCTTCCATGGTCGGCCCAAACAAAGATGGGATGAGGAAACTAAGGAAACGATCCTTATGTGTATTGGAAAAAAAAGACATGTATAAGGGATTTTCAAGGAAAGAGAAAAAGGGTCATTTTCCTTTACTTCAAAAATAATTTCCATCAAATCCCCATACATTTCTTGGTCACGAAACCATCTTCATTATCTTGCAAAACCTCTCCATTATCCAAGAATTAATGGAAAAGAAATTAAGCACCTTAAAGAGTTTTATATTAATATCCATACTTTTAGTGGATATTACTTTTTATTATGATATTGTGAGTGGGCTTCCACTCAACCAAGATCATTTTGTGCCATGGAAAGGCACAAGCTCATCCAACACTATTGCAAACACATCCTTCAACTTTTTTTTAAAGGGCTCCTCAATTAATTTATTTCTTTTTGCATTAAATTAAATTAAAGTCCCATTTATGCTTAAATCTTGATTATTTTAATGTCAAGATTCTCTCTCCTTTAAGATTATCCAAATGAGGCGCCCCTATAATTTTATTTTCTCTACATAATTCCAAGAAACATGAGAGACCCTCTAGAGGTGTTATTTTGCATATGGAACCCTAGGTTTTGGGTAAATTGCACATTACAAGGATTGCTCTACAAGCTTTATCTTACTGCTCAAGCTTGTGGAAACCATACCACTATATCATATTCATTCTCATGATGTCTAAACATCATTGGAACATCTTATCATGTGAAATTCCCAAGTTAACCCCTCAACTTGGGTAATTTGCACTTTAGTCCAATTTTAACAAAACAATGTTTTAACATTATTCAAAATGGTTTGAAATTGAAATATAAGTTTCTCAAGAGCCTTAATTACTTTTCAAAGTATAAGAGCAAGCATCTAATCAACTTAATTGGGAAAAACACCTAGGGGTTAGTACATAACCCAGGTCAGGGATGTTACAATGACGTATAACTCGGTGCAACCTTGGTTTTATATCAAGTTGAATGCCACCACTTATTGTGTGAACATAAGATAAACTCAAAGAGCAGAATCATAAAATTGATGGAAAGAGTCATGAATTAGTGAAAAGGAGACGTATATATCACATACATGAGGAGAGATAAAAGTCCAGGTTATCGAGATTGGGACTATCATACTCACAATTGTGAGGGTATTCCTTCAATATCCGCACTATTTTAAAATGTAGCAATCAAGTACCAAGATCAAACCATAGACAAATGGATTATCAAATTTAAAAAAAAAATCACATAGATCTCCGTACCTAGAGAGATCCTCATATAGATCATAAATTTGGGGATATCACTAGCTAGGTCAAGCGATTAGAGTCATTTTGAATATGATTAAAGAATGACTTTCAATCCCATCATTTATGGTTATAGCTTCAACATTGGCCTATACATTCATGATTGAGATTTTGTATTTCAACAATTTGAGAAAAGAACCATAATTCAATATCTTGATTCCATATTAAAGTTCCACAGAAGGTCCCACCCTTGACCACATGAGAGCTAAAACCAAATTCATAAATCAAGAGAATCAATATAAATCATGACTCCATGATTGGGGTTATGAAAGCCATATCCATCATGTATAAAGGATGATCTCAATATCCTAATAGGGTTATCATATAAGTCGTACCATTAACGGGAGAGAAAAATCACGAGTTGATATTTAATGAATCAATATCAAGAGTCATTAAGATTCATATGTCCATTTTTCTTAGGCTAGGGTATAGGTTCCTACCTAGACTATAGGTGTGATCATTCATCCATAAACAACAATCGAGCAACATCTTGTGATATCAACATTAATTTCATTATTGTAGTGTTTAGGGTTGATGAGTGATCAAGACCTAGGGCCTTCTAGAAGCCTTAAACACGAGCTATAGTCAATATTATAATGGAAAAGTTTATCTTCATATTGATATTAATATCAAGTATCAATAGATGTGACCTATTTTTCATTTAAACCAGTAAATAAAAATTGGAGGAATTGGGATACATTTCAAAGCTCTAAATAAATAAAAGGTTCATATTTAGAGAAAATTATAATAAGGGATGTGTCCTAGTTTAGGTATATCATGTATTAGAATACCACTCTAACCTAGCACATTTATCCTTTTTAGTCATGAGACATTGAACATAGAAAAATAGGGCGAGTAACAATGGTTGATTGATATTACATAACAAGAGTAAGGATCATTCATCCATGTTTCAAGATTTTTTCTAGAAAATTTGGGTCATAATATTGTTCCCTACCTTTCATACATCTAGGAGAGTAGATATACTCAGAAATAGGGGAGTGAAAATGTGGCATTATAAGAGTTAAAGTATCATAGACCACGGTTAAGATTTCATATGATTCATATCATAGAAAATTCAGCCTTAAATAAAGGTGCCCCTTGTAGCAAGCCTTATTATCATAATCTAGGGATCCAATGGCATATTGAAGTATGGGGCATGATACATATCAATAGGGAGAGATTTTCTAGTTATGATTGGGGTTTGATAAAATAGGGGACAACATAGGTTTGGCATATTGGAACCACATCAACCATGAGGTATAAAACATGAGTTCCACCTTATTTCATCATATAAAGGATTTTTTTTTATTTACCTCAAACATAGTAAGAATATATGTGAGATTTAATAAGCATGAGTTTGGATGACTTGGGATTTTACACATGAGTACATCACTCCGTGAGTACTTATATTAATAAAAATATGGTTTACAATTTATGATCAGAACATGGCATTCCATCTAATCAACTTCATGATTTCAGATGAATTTTAGTATTCCCATGCATAATCTACCCATAATTGATGAATCATGTGAATGGCCGTGAGATACGAATCACATGAGGAGATGAGAAAAGTAACTAATCATCATATACTTGGGTACCTTAGGTAGTCCTTAAAGAATATATGAGATTCTAGAAGACTCTCTAGGCCTTAACAAAAGAAACCTAATCCAATCTTGGATCCACTTTGGGTATGCATGTTTGCAAAGGAACCTCATCCACTACAACTTGATAGATAAGAGGTGATAACTAGCCCAAACCTCCACATTTAGCACCATGTCTATTCTATAAATTTCATCGTAATGAATTTTGGTTCTCCACATGTTCATATGGTGCATTATGTCTAAAAAGTACATAGAGGATTGTGTTTATGTCTCTAAAACCACTGGAAACATCTGTTTATTACCCATTTTCTCACTCTAAATGGCAATACAACTAAAGCCAAGAGGACTCGAGCATCCATACCTAAAATGGTACATAGTTTCAAACAAGAAATATATATTCTAAGGCAATAACATACCTAAAAGAGATAACAAGATACGTAATGGAAATGAAGAGATGTACTCATATTCATTTCAAGGATATCCTATTGGTATTATATCTCAAACTTAGTTAACCCGAGTGTATCTAATCTTCATTTGACATCTAAACATTCAATAAACAAAATAAATTAACACGAGTGCATTGAGTACGCTATAAAAGGGCAAACATAGTTTATAAGTAATATAAAAGTTTCTTGTATAGAAACATTATAATAATAAAGAAGTAAAAAGAAGGTGAGAACACTTTAAACAACATTCTTTTATACAAAAGTATATTTTAGGTTTAATTATCCATAGTATCAACATTAGGCCTTGGACCAATTCCATAGGAAGATTTTTATGAGGGGTTTTTGATGCTAAAACCCTAATATCATCCTATTTCTATGTTAGCAACCTCAAGACAAAAGTCAATGAGCTAACCATGTTTCAACATCCATTATTTCCTTTTTCAGTGCAGGTGTAAAAGGTTATATAATAAATTTTTGAATTATGTTCAAGTGTTTTAAACATAGTATGAATCAAATGTATAAGTAGTATTCATTGGAATAATACTTCAAATAAGTAATTAAGTATACAAGAATTCATAATTTAATACCTACAAAGAAGCCAATAGATAAATGTGTATTTATCCTTTTTATTTACATCTTTTAGATATCTTTTTATGATTTTTGGTTGTTTATTTCCGTAGTTCAATAATTAATTGTATTAGATTATATTTTATCTCTTTATTTGGAGTTTTAATTATATTTTCTTGAAATTTTGTAGGAAAATGGTCTAGCCACTTCAATGAATAAAAACTCTTAGAATATAATTGTACAATTTCCAACAGTCCTGAAATTTATGTATAACTAGCACCAAAAGAGCCATAACTCTTGCCTCCAAACTCCAAATTGAGTCTAAAAATACTCGTTGGAAAGGAAATTTAATCTCCTAAAAGACAGTCTTATTTTTAGGATAGATTTTTAGTATTTAAAAGGATATAAATTTCTACTGTAGAAATTTGAATTGAAGAAGTCACATGGTCCGATACTAAAGAGGACAACTCATTAAACCCCTCAATTTTGTGAGAAAGCAATTATTATTATAAAAGTTATCTCCCTTGGCTAGGAGTTTGACAATTTCATATATTTTTGTTGTGGAAGAGTTTAAATAAAGACCATTCAAATGTGGAAAATCATTTATGTGGTAAAGTTTGAATTTTATTTTTGGATGAAGCAAGAAGCTATTCCAGTCAAAGTGGTTCCACCACAACAAAGTCATATTTCAAGGTTTGCCCCCTCCTCATTTCCATATAAATGGAGAGAGGACCCACAAGAAAAATTATCCAGTTCTTAGCTAGTTATACATCTAGTTTTAGTTTTGTGCTTAACATCATGTCCGAGTAGTCGTTTTCTGGGGCACAAGGACTAACCGCACAACCCATTTCTATGTTCTTTGTATCAACTCTATTTTCTTAGTGAATGAATATATTTCAATATGTTTCCTTCTGAGAAAATGATAGATATGTTCATGCAGGAACACCAAAACCCAAGGACCCAATTGAATGAAATTCATGAATTTTTGACAAGCTTTTATGATGTTTCATCCTTTGATCTGTACTTGATCTTAGATAGGTAAAGTTACTTTACTAAAAGAATGTCGAGACCTCAAATTTTAATAGCAAGAATGATTTTTATCTTTCTAATTTCATGTCCATTATAACCCATAGTGGTGAGACATGTTGATCTATGGATTAGACCCTCATATCAACATTTACATTATTTCTTGATATGACCATGGATAGAAGTATGTTGGGCGGTTGGGCTTTGATCCGTATGTGATAGAACCAACATGTGTATATGAACTCCAACCCTTGTGAGATGTCTATTAGGACATGCAACCACAAGGTCCTAATTTAATAATTAAAAAATGAAGTTGAATCAATTTATATAGGAGTGTGGCTTTAATTATGAAACCTTTAAATTCAACTTTTAGTTTTAGTTCAAACTCTCTCAAGAAATTTTTATTTCTTTCTCTCAAAATCAATACATCTCTATACTTAGTTGATTTGTTGTTCGCACCATGTAGCCAACCTAGTTAGAAGATTAAACTTTTGGACTTGCCCTAGTGATTGTTGTGTGAAAATGACGTGCACCAATTTGGTGTCATTGTTGGGGACAACACATGTTTCTATTCAAATCTAATTGCTTGTGTATATTTAGGATTTATTCTTTTCATAATTTCTAGTTTTATTTTATAATTTTAGCTTGTTTTATAATTTCTTTAGCTTCTTCCATAATTTTTCTCCTTCTTTCTCGATTGTTTTGTAATTTTTAGTTTTGTTCTATAATTATTAGTCTTGATAGTCTTGTTTCATATTTTTATTGTTTAAATTTTTGTAATTTTTTAAGCCTTCTGACCACCATTCTAAAAGTGTAACTCCTATTGAGTTTCCATTCCAGCAGTACTTCTTTCCTAGCTTATTTTTGTAATTTTTAATTTTTCCCATAATTTCTTAGCTTTTTAATTTTTAGTTCTCTTTGTAATTTTTTACTAAACTCTTTGTCTTATAATTCCTTGTTATACTTCTTCTCGTGGGTGTTAATTGACATGTCTTTTAGTAATATATTTAAATGGAGTGGCCATTGCAATATCTTTGACATTTTTATTATTTTGGCCTTTAGCACAATTCATCTCTAGGTTGCCTGACTGTACCCCACAATTATGGTAGTACCTTTTTTAATCTAGAACCCTTTCATCATGGTTGGTACAATGTGAATACTCATTTTTATGAGAATAGTAATGGGGGAACCTTGCTATCCATATGAGGGTTATGAACAACAAATGGTAGGGAGTATTATTTTTTTTTAAAGCAAGTCAGAGGGTTTTTATTCATCTCGCCCCTCTCATGCAAGCAAACGTAGGTTAAACATTACAAACTGACAATGAATGGCTAACTATAAATGTGGTAGTACTACTACCATTACAACCATTACACCGATCATTGTCCAACCACTTATGAATTGCCTCAGGCGGCCTAATGTAGTGAAAAGTTCCTTACATATTACAAATGTGATGCTTTGCTAGGCCATCTGCAGCTGCATTGCTCATCCTATGGGTAAACGATAGGGTCCAATGACCATGTCTGGCCAGAATCTGTCGGCATCCATGTATGAGCCTCATGTGCCGTGGATGATTAACAGTTTGTTGCTGCACTGCGTCGATCACCAACTTGCAATCAGATTCTATGTCGAGCTCTTCCAATAACAACTCCTCTGCCTTTTGTAAGGCATACAACAAATCCAAAAGCTCTTCGTGGAACATCGAACGAACGTTAGAATAAAGAGTGCCATACCCTCCCTTCCAGTCACCGGCGGCGTCCCTAACTATCAAAGCTGTTGCACTCTTCTACCTAAGGATGGTGGCGTCGACGTTCAGTTTGAATCTCCCCACGGTCGGCCTCCTCCAGCCAGCCTCAGATGTCCTGACAGAGTGTTCTACCCAGCCTTCATCACTCTTTTGCCAAGCCTTCTCCGTCGCCAACACCTCAGACCTAATGAATCTGCACACTTGCTCATTGGGTTTGGTAACCTTCTCAAAGACATGGTGGTTTTTGCAGTTCCAGATGTACCAACACGAGATCATGAATAAGGTCTTTGTGTCTCCCGCTGACTGTAAGCCTTGCTTGATCCACGTGCGAGCTTCAACCGTGAAGAAGGATGTAGGTTGAACCCCTCGAAGCAGTTGTTCCCATATCGGTTTGACTTGCTTACAGTCTCGGATTGCATGGATATCAGTTTCCTCCTGCTCTTTACACCTTTCACATCTAACATATGTTTCCATATGGCGTTGTACACGCTTGTGATTAGTAAGGAGATCTCCATGCATAAACAACCACATGAAGTGTTTAACCTTTACCGCCACTTTGGATTTCCAAACAGCATCCCAATCTCCTTCGACATGCAGATCACGTGGTTTCCTCAGGAGTGTATAGGCAGATTTTGTAGAATATAGCCCGTCTGTGGTGGCTTTCCAAACCGGCATATCATTTTCTGCCTGGGGGGAAGGTGTTGGAATAGCCAAGACCAGGTCGACTCCCTCCTTGGGAAGCCAGTCCTGTAGAAAGTTTATATCCCAACCTCCATTTCCCAAGCTCACACTTGCGACTTGCAAGTCAGCAATCTCCTCCGGTATAGGTCGGGTAGCAATATCAGATAGTTTTATCGCCTCAGAGCACCAATAATCAGTACAAAACTTAGTACCGGTTCCATTCAGCACTTCCGTAAAAGTGTTTTCCTCAATGAAGATTTTTCCTTTGAGGACAGCCTTCACTAACCTGGACACATTAGGAAGGTTACCCCCTGAATATTTCTCATACTTGGGTCTAATATACCGACACCATGTGGTGTCTCTACCCACAGATACTTCCCAAGCATTCTTCATGATAAGGGCTGAATTCCATTCTCTCATAGATTTATAACCAACAAAACCTTGGGAAAAATGGACCTATTTGTGAACACCATTATATTCCTCAACAAGAAGAAAGACTTAGATCCTTAGAAAACATAGTAATAGAAGGACGGGAAAATCTTAAAACCAATCAAGACTTGTTAGATACCTTACTAGAGGAAAAACGTAGGACCCTAGAAAAGATAGCAACAGAAGGATAGGCAAAACTTGAAACCTATCAAGCATTGTTAGTTACCTTACTAGAGGATCAATTGCAGACTCCTCCAAAAGATCATGATCAACCCAAGATTATCATTGTCGATGATGATGATGATACCATCCATATATCATTTATACCAGCACAACCTGAAGCCCAACCCAACAAATTTTATCTTTCATATGAGGAATACACGACCTCTCCTGGTGAGGCTTTAGTACTTCAAAACAAAAAATCACTACAAGAAGTTCATCCATCTATGATTCTTACTCTTGAAGCTTCACCTTTTGAAGAAAGACTTCTTTAACGTGAATGTTACACTTCTTCACAACCAACCCTTGCTCTACATCTGATTGAACTGGATGAGGCAATTATATGTCTAAATGAAGTCTATAGGTCAACTGACTATCTAGCTCTTCCCATACTGGAACCACACCCTATACATGTAGTTCTAGGTAATTAATACAATCCCATACCAAGATTCCCACCAGATCTAGAACCGTCGGAACCCACAAAGTGGATTCATCTTCACCCATATTTTTCTCCACGATAGATGATGAACCATGGGTCCTTGAAGAAAGTTCTCTCTTAAGGATAATTCACTAGCACTGCCATGGCCCCTAACCACTCACATCAATGACACTTCCCTTGATACTAAAGGAATATATGTGGATCCTTCTAGAAGGCCTGTGGGGCAAAAAGCAACATGGAAGCCCCTTGGATCTTCAACGACCACCCTACTATGAAGTTCCACTAATAAAAGTCCCAACCCTCATAAACATCCTCTTCAGTTGGACATTTTTTGAGCTACTAGGGCCACCTGAACGCCCTCTTCTTCCCTTCATCCTAGATTTTAGTTTTTCTCAGGATGAGAAAACTTTTAAGTCTGGGGTGGAGGTGGGTGGTACGTACTCCTTCCACCCATTGTATCTTAATTTTTTGCAAATTTTGATTATGTTATATAGTTTAGTTTTAATTTTATAAAATGTGAACTTTAAAAAAAAATAAGATTGGCTCTTATCTAGTCGGCCATGTTGAATAGACGTTATCATTGTACCCCTTCTGAATTTAGTAAAATATTTGCAAAAACTTTTACAAATTGTCATGTCTGAAACCACCATGTCACCTAGAACCCCACAATAGCATCACTCCTTGGAAAAGTTGACAAGTTGTATGGAATCAATAAAAACCAAACACAATTTTTATCTATTTCAAAATATATAAATCTCATATAATGTGATTAATAGGAATATTATAGCTGATGCAATGACACTTTCATATAAAAACGGTTGAATTTATAAGCACAAGGACACATTTTCTTCCCTCCTTATTTTATTTCTCAATAAGAGAAGAAAAGAATCACCTTTGGACAAAAATTAGGTTCGGGGTGGCATGCTTCCCATATTAAAATTGCATACCTCTCAAAGGCATGTACCATCTAAAGATGCTAAAGAGCACACACAAAAAAATTGTGACCAATATAGCCACAACTTTATAAATTAAATATAACCTGAGTCGAATAGAGGGAGGATCACCATCTTCCACACCCCTCGTCCTGTTCTTATACAACAAATCACAAAAAAATGAGAGTGTCAAAGAAGAAGTATGTTGAAGCTCATTTTTTCTACAAAGTCTTAACTTAGAAATAAGACGTGATTATTGCTTTTGATAGGGAACATAAAATTTTATGTTTTGTGGCTTTAGGAGATTGGGTTTCTTGGCTAAATTTGGAGGTAAGGAATAAATTAATGTTACAAGGGTGATGATAGACATGTTTTTAGTATAAATAAGAACTATTTATGATTTTATTTATTTGAGGTCAAACAAAGATTGAAGTCTGGGGTATTTTGATAAATGTGTATTTATTCTTTTTTTTATTCTTTTAAATAATTTTTAGATTGTTTTGTTGTTTATTTCCTTATTTTATTATTAATAGTATTAGTTTACATTTTCAATATTTATTTGGATTTATAATTATATTTTCTAGAATTTTTGAAGGAAAATGTCCTAATCACTCCAATGAAAACTCTTGGAATATAATAGCACAATTTCCTAACGGTCCTAAAATTTATGTATAGTTGGTACCAAAAGTACCATAACTCTTGTGTCTGAACTCAAAATTGAGTGCATAAGTACTAGTTGGAGGAAAATATGATTTCCTAAAATAAAATCTTATATTTCAAACCGCTTTCTAGAATTTTAAGGAAGAAAAATTCGTTCGAAGTTACTACTATGGAAATCTGCATTGAAGAAGTCACATGGTCAAATAATAAAGAGGACAACTCATTAAACCCCTCAATTTTGTGGACAAGAAATTAATATTATAAAAGTTCTCTCCCTTGACTAGGAGTTGACAAATTTTATATATTTTTATGGTGGAAGAATTCAAATAAAGACCAATCAAATGTTGAAAATTATCAATGCGGTAAGAGTCTGAACGTCACTTTTGGATGAAGCAAGAAGTTATTCCAGTAAATGCAGCCACCACCCCAACAAAGCCATATCTCAAAGGTTTTGCCCCTCAACATATCCCTATAATGTAAGGGGGGACTCTATAAGAATAATCATCCAGTTCTTAGCAAGTTTTACATCCAATTCTAATTTTTTTCTTAGCATCATGTTTGAGTAGTCTTTTCTAGGCACAGAGACTAACCCCACAACCTATTTCTACATTATTTGTATCAACTCATTTTCTTAGTGAATGAATATTTCTCAATTTGTTTTCTTCCGAGCAATGGATATTTTCATGCGGAAGCACCAAAACCCAGGGCCAATGAAATGCAGGGATTCTTGACAAGTTTTATGATATTTAATCCTTTGATTTGTACTTGATCTTAGACAGATACAGTTATTTAGTTACATGAATGTCAAGACGTCAGATTTTAATATCAAGAATGATTTTCTCTTTCTATTTCCTATTTGTTATAATCTATAGTGATGAGACCAACTGACCTATGGATTAGAACCTCAGATGAGATCATATTATTTCAAGATATGACCATTGATAGAAGTATGTTGGATAGTTGGGCTATGATCTATATACATCGGGATCAACAGGTGTATGGAATATCTGACCCTTTTGAGATGTCTGTAAGGGCATGTAATGACAAGATCCTAATTCAATAATTAAGAAATGGAATGAATCAATTTATATAGGAGTGTGGCTTTGGTGGTGAATCTTTAGACCCCTAGATCTTTATTTTATAATCTAGATACATTTTAATTTTGCAACCTCTAAAGTCAATTTTTAGTTTTAATTCAAACTCTCTAAATGTATTTTCATTTCTTGTTCTCATAATTGGATTTTGTATCTCGACCATTCCATTTTGCCATATCTAGGGATTGATATCTCTTTATACTTAGATGATTTGTTGTTCGTAGCAATTTGACAACCTGGTTGGAAGGTTAAACTCTAGGACTTGTCCTAGTAATTGTTTTGTTAAAATGGCATGCATCACCAATCTCCTAGTAGGCTCAAGAAAGTAAGTGTACCTTGTGAGGAGTTAATCTTCTTTAGGAGTTATTACTTATTTAGTCGCTCAATATATTATGATCCTTCCAAAAGATTCCTGGAGAAGGCCTAACCTGAAGGGGACCTAAGATGTAACAACATATAACATGGGGTGTGATGCTAGTACTATTTTTATAAGATAAACATCATATTTTCCATTTTTATGTTTCCCCTAGGACTAGGTTTCAATTAGTTGAAGAATCTTTCCATCATGTCAACATGCATGTATTTATGAAACATAGTCCAAGTCTTACAATAATCCCTTCATTCTAGGTGAAACATTCACATTGACACAACATAAAGTTAATCTCTTATTTTTAAATTTTGGGAGCATGAGATTAGGATATTATCATATTTCACTTGCAAGATCATAGTCAAGTAATATTAGATAAATTCATACAATAGTGTCATATTTGCAAGTCATAACATCATAAGAGTGCATTAAGATGATTTATTTGAGAAATAGAGCTACAAGTACGATAAATCTACTTATTTGAAGACTTAAGTTACATGTGTAACATTAGAGCATGTTATTTGAAAGATTAGAGTCCAATAATTAACATACACCTTTAGTCCGTGTTAGGTATCAACTGATGCTACATGTAGTCAAAAGTGCATATGAGAGTGTTACATGACATTTTGTATCACAAGACATCTTCAAGACTTATTTGAGGGTTAACATAGAGGTTTGAACATTTAGGATCAACTTTTGCATAAGACTTAAAGATACAACACAATAAGTACTTGAACATCACATTTTAGAGCATATTAGGGTACATAAGTAGGTATTTGAGTCGTATTGACTATTCATGCCAAAATGGCATAAGATCTTTATCAAACATATCACAATTAACGTAAGGTTTATGAATTTCAAAGTGGGATAGTCATATGATAATAAAATAGGCCAAAGATCTTGTCTTGATTAAGACACATCATGCATGTACCTAAAAGGGTAACTTTTATGGTCAAGGTGATCATTATAGTCACATCAAGATGATATAATGTACTAAACAAGTCTAAAGTGGAGTAATCTATTGATTTAGGGATTTAGGACAACATTTGATCCTTAGTGACCAATGAAATCATAATAGGGAATATTGATCATTGAAGATAGAATTTTGTATAAATGATACATGATACTAGAAAAATTAGGACATCAAAGAATATTCAATGCGTAGGTCTGGTCAAGATGATTGATTAGGTATATAGGTATTTTAGATTAGGATAAGGGAGTTAGGAGATATGATTTTCTAAGTTACTGCATTGAAACCAAAGGAAATCAAGAAGGTTATTACTAGATATTTGATGAAGATAGTAGACCACATATTGAGCATCTAACAGCTGCACATGTGCTCCCTTTTACTGTCAACACAAAGGTGTTTTTTTCGGGCTAGCTAGGTCATTCCTGCACTTGTTGGTCCCAGGGACCCACTCATCCAATAGTCGGTCGACTCCCTTCTCCATTTGTGTGACTTGTATATGCAGTGTGACCCACGCATGCAGCGCGTCCCAGCGGTGGTGTCGCCCTTAATATTTGCCTGACTGTGCTAGCTCAGGCCACAAGGGAGGTCGTGATGGTGCTGCCCAGCCTCACTTTGGGGTGAAGAGATGAAATATGGTCAATAAGGGTTGAAGGAGGGTCTAAAGGTGGGATCTTGACTCCCATGTTGGAGGTGACATCCATAGAGGTGAAGCTAGGGTATGTAGGAAGAAGAAGAAATTAAGGGGTGCCAGGGTTCATGTCAATACAAAGGAAGAGGTGCATATGAAAGAGGGGGAGAAATAAGAATATTTGGGTGCTCAAAAGGGTCAAAAGGATGTGTAAAGGGGGTGGTGCCTTTACTTCACCTTGCACAAGCACAATTTTAGAAGAAGACATCACAATCATTAGAACTAAATCCCCATTTGAGGCTATCACATTTGTGGGCCGAGATTGGATAAAAAACAAGTTAAAGATAGCTGATTTGGCAAATTAGAAGGGGGAAATGTGGTTGGGATTCACCCATGTATTGGGCCCAAGAGTGTTGGCCGAAAATGGATAAAATTCGAGTCAAAACATGTTCAAATGAAATAAATATTAAATGAGCATATCTCTCTCATCCTAGCTTGGAATTGAGCAAAATTTGGTGTGATGGAAATGTGGGATGTCGTATACAAGACTATAATAAGTTGAGCGTAATAACAGACCCATAGATGGTATTAAAATGGAATGAGAATGATATATAATTTCGGTGACACCTTGGTTTTTTATTGAATTGAACATCATCACTTATCATGTGAACATATTATAAACTCAAAAAGCATAAAAATAACTCATTTCATGAATGTAAGGGCAAGAGTGAGGTATTGGTGCAAAGATGAAGCCAATATAACATGCATAAGGAGAGAGTACATGTTATTATAGAAAGTCATCATACTATCTAGAGGATGGCATACTTTATGAAGGGGATGGGTTCTTTATCCTGATCAACCAAGGCTTAGGCACCCTCACTAGTTCCAATAGACACTCTGAGTGGATTGAGTTGACCAAAATGCACCATATTTCTTGTCCCCAAAATCTCACCCCACATAAGAAGATGGGGTCGGGACACAAAATAGAGAAACAAGGCTTTAAACTGTGGTGAGGAGGGGTCATGAACATAACTAGTGATGGGTTGTACGGGGTTGTCATATGTAATGGGACCCTGAGTTGTAGTTTATGTTACGATTGGGAATAATCCCAATTGCATGCACTAGTGGAGAGCTTAAGGTCTGCTGGAAACCTATCAGCCTATGAAACTTGTTGGGTGTGTTTTTGCAAGATTTAGCATCCAAATAAGATAAGTTGAGGGAAGAGGTGAAAATACACACCTATTTGTATTACTATCTTTTAGGGCCCAAGAGAAGGAGGCAATCTCCTTAATCAAGGCTCTACTCAGATTTGAGGTCTGAACAAACTCCTATCCACTCAAGCATATAACTAGTTTTCATTAGTTAAAAGAATGATTTCATTATTTAATTTCCTAAGTTAGATCTTATATCTAAAACTATATGAATTATATGATCATTTTGTATCTTGATTACCTAGTTTTATAAGAAAATCTAGGGTCAAAATGATTCGCTACTATGTGGTATTAGCCATCATCCTAACATATGATAGTTTATTAAATAGTTTGCATAGGTGATATAGTTCATTAAAATTTCCACAAATTCGCATAGCATCCTAGTTCGACTTCATTTACACTTTATAATTATTTGGGTTATGTTTTCCACATAGTAATGCTAATGGTCATTGTTATAATCTAAGAACCTAATAGACGTAAAGCTTAAATATTAATTAAATGTCATGCAGTCCATGTAGGTCATGTAATATTTCAAGCGACTACCTTATTTTCAAATTACCATATGTAGATATAATAATTATAGTTTATCTCACAACTTAGTTTTGTATTAGACTAAACTTGGTCATTACTTAGATCAAGATCAATACAAACATTACTAGAACATTTAATTTGTCTTCAGATATTTTATCCAGCATAGTTGTTTATTCAAATCTTTAAGAATTAATTACATAATATTCTGAATGTATAAAATCAACTCTAAGTGGGCCTCAATATTTGTTCTGAAAAAATCATCGAGTTAATCATTAATAAAGATACCAATGCTTTAGAGCATCACATGAGAAGCATTTATGGACATTATCAACTAAGTATTCAAGAAGTTTGTAGGTAAGTATATATCTATACACATATGATATTTTGGTTGATTCTAGAGATGAAAAGAAACATGAATTACATCACGAATGACTTCATGCTCCTTAGTTAACACTATTTTTACTCTATATTAGACAGTGCAAGCTTGATGTGGCATAAGTTTCTTTCTTTGGTCATCAAAATTTAAGAAAGGGAATTAGTATTCATCCAAAAAAGTGGACTCTATATATTACTGGGAACAAAAAAATAATCAATATGGGGGAGCACCCGCTTCTCTCTAGGGCTTCTTCCGCTGGGGGGAGGGGCGCCGCTTCCCTTCTGGCGTGCCCTCCCCTTGGCCTTTTCAAGAAGCGCAGTCAGAAGATGGTGGATTTCGCTGGAGAAAAGGGAGCTGGGCTCACGTGGCTGCTCTGGCGCTCTGTTGGATCGTAGGGTCCCCTCAGCTGGCTGGAGTGGAAGGAGGAGGGTCGCGCCGCCTAGTCGAGATCTGGATCACGGGGCCGCTCGGCTTATGGTCGACTTCAATCGTTCAAGAGAGATGGTTGGAGGGAATCCGTCCTCGCCATGGTCTGTGACGGCAACGTGTGGATCCGGTTTTGCAGGTGAAGAACAGGCTGGTCACTCGTTCTTCTCAGGCGCCTACTTCTCCAACGTCCGAGGTGTGGTTGGCTGGCTAGGCCGACAGTTCGGGTACCGCGACGCTCAAGGATGCGACGTCGGAGGCTATCAGGGACTGGATCACCAACGTCGAGTCGACGCACTACATCCTGGGCTCCGTCGCCGGACCGCACCCGTACCCGATGATGGTCAGGGAGTTCCACGCCGTCATCGGTCTGGAGATAAGGCAGCAAGCGATGGAGAAATGGAACGGGAAGCCTGACGTCCTCGTAGCTTGCGTTGGCGGAGGGTCAAATGTTATGGGCCTGTTCCATGAGTTCGTCGACGATCTCGAGGTCAAGATGATCAGTGTCGAGGCAGCCGGGTTTGGCCTTGACAGCGGGAAACACGCCGCGACTTTAACCAAAGGCGAGGTCGGCGTCTTCCACGGGTCTCTGAGCTACCTGCTCCAGGACGACGACGGGCAAGTGATCGAGCCTCATTCCATCAGTGCTGGACTCGATTACCCTGGCGTTGGACCTGAACACAATTTCCTCAAGGACGTTGGGCGTGCGGAGTACTTCAGCGTCACGGATCAAGAAGCTCTGGACGCTTTCAAGCGGCTGTCGAGGCTGGGGCCTTCTACAGTTGTATGTTGGAACACCCCCAAGGGTGCAAAGTTTTGACAGTTTGCATCGACTGATCCAGTCTGCTCTCCTTAGCTGTGTGAAGGAACACCTTTAAGGTGTTTTACGTTCTGCCTCTGTGAAAGCAGAAGCTACTGATCTTTTAGATAACGAGTGTTTGAGGATTCATGGTCCAAAAAGGAGAAGAGAAAGTAGCAAGGGAGAGTAGGGAAACGGGCTGTATTCAACTATTTCTTCTGTTCGCCTCCTTGCCTTTTGGCTTCTGGTGCACATAAAGGATTGACCACTTGGACCCTAAATGGTGGCTTCATAAGCAGGTTGTCTTCTGCTAGCTCTCTTTTCTGCACAACTTCAATGATTGAGCTTATTGCCTGTGTGTGAATGGATGGCTCGCTGTGATAATTTGGTATAATGCATCCATCGCTTAAAGGCCATGTTTGGTTTTTCCTTTTGACTGCTGGATGATCCAAGGTCTGGGTTTGGTTGAAATATGCCCAGCTGTGCTGTTCTTGTGATTCCAGAAGTGCTGAAGTTTTTTCGGCTGCCCATGTTGTCACATCTTCAGAGAATGTTTTAATGTCAGTGGCGGTCTGTGTAGTCTGGGATTTTCTTCGGCTTTCTTTTGTTTCTTCTAGTCTAGTGTGGCTGGATAACATTCTTCTGTTACCTAGTTTTGAAGGCTATTGGGGTCTCTTAGCCTACAGATATAGTCTTTGTTTTTGTTTTTCTTTTGTTCTCTGGGTGTTCTTACATCCTGGTTGTAATGAGTTTTTTTAGCTCATGTTGATGTAATGGGGTACTTAGTGCCCAAAGTTTTTTGGTATTAATAGTAACACGCTTTTTGGACCGACCAAAAAAATAATCAATATGATGACTCTATTTTTGTAGACTTCATTGGATATTATGGAAGATTGATGAATAATTTTAATGCTATCACAAACCCGCTTAACTATATGACAAGGAAACAAGTTCCTTTTGTATTATCCATTTCTTGTGAAATAAGTGTTTGTTTGTCTATAAAAGGAAGAAGTAATCTTTCATTTTTGGCTAAAAATAATGTCAATACCTATATATACTTAAAAAGCTGATAAAGTCTACAATAATTATCTATGATGCATCTCAGTAAATCTTGGGATGCATTTTTATGAACGATGGTAAAGTTATAGCCTATGGTATTATTCAACTCTTGAAAAACTAAGAAGCTACCCACCTATATTTTTGAGTTTGATGAAGTTTTACATGCTCTGAAACTTCGTTTCATTATTTATATGCTATACATGTTATATCTTCACTAAAAATCAGTAATGTATATCTTTACCTAGAAAAGCCTTAATCTGAGACAATGTATATACTTAAAATTGATCGTAGATTATGAATGTTCAAGTGGTTACCATTTCAAAAAGGCGATTGTGGTAGTTGATTCTTTGAGTAAGAACTATGCATCATCCAAGATTATTTCAATAGTAAATGAAGAATGAGATATTATGTTGAGTCTCAAAGAGTAGAGTATAGACTTGGATGTCTATCTATATGGAGGTTTAATTGCAAAGATGCAACTAAAAATAGTCTTTATGATAAACACATGAATCATAGTTTGAGTATGATTATATCAAGAACATTTTATATAAGAAGAGTAAGGTAAGTAGGCATATTTCCATTTTTTAGGATGGTATGTTCATCATATCCCATTTGAGTTAATACTAGTTGGAAATTGAAATTCAGTATTTAGGATGATGCCCCGTAATTAAGAGAAATGGTCTAGAGGCATAATAGTTGGCGTTACCACCAGTATTGGCTAATATAAATGGTGTCTTTCACAATTCTACTAAAAGAAGTGACATTTAGATTAAAGGATACTCCTGATGAGAAATTAGTTTGAGTGTATGATTGTGTTTTTTATTTTTGGAGTCTATCCCATATTTTAGATCACACAACATAGAATTGCTAGCATATGGTAATACCATCATAAAAAGCTTGTGGAGTAATCAAAATGTCATTGAAGAAACATGGAAGTTAGAGCATGAGATGTTTAACAATTATACTTGCATGTAATGAAAAATTTTAGACCAAATATTTATTAGACGATGAATTTTATATAGTTTAATATTTGAAAGAGAATAAGTATTGTTGAATATCCTATATCAATGATTAAGTACATAAGAACATGGATTGTTGAATAAATATTGAATTCAATGATTCTGGTGATGCCCATCACCACACAAAAATCCTGTCGAGTGCTTTAGTATTCTTGCCAAGTTGGTTTTGTACTTCATTCATGAATTCCTTGAACGTTTCAAAATATTATTATTTGTGTTTTTAAAAGATACATATATATATATTGAATTCATTAGTAAATGTGATGAAATATTGATATCCTCCTCTAACACTTAAGCTAAAAGGCCCACACATCAGTATGTATGACTCATAATAAATCACTTGCCCTCTCACTATTACCAATGAAGGGTTCTTTTGACATCATTCCCAATAAACAAGGCTCACATGATTCTATTGATTCAAAATTAAAAGAGTCTAGATAACATTCTTTATGGAGTCTGGAAATGTGTTTCTCATTTATGTATCCTAGATGATAGTGCCATAGATAAGTTTTGTTTGAATCATAAATTTACAACTTCATGGTATGAATGTAATATAAATTTCTATATAGTTATAATATATAGATACATAAGACATTGGGACACTTCCATAAAATACCACATCCCTTGAAATAAAAATGTTGACAATTATTTATTAAAAATACAAAATCATTGTTCTCCAAACAACAAACTAAAATAAAATTTCTATTTATGGTTTCTATGTAATAGAAGTTCTCTAACTCTATTACTAAATCACTGGAATGAGACAAAATATAGGTACATACAATTATGGAGGAAACCCTTGCTCCATTAGCTACTCATAGATCCACCTTTCCCTTCAGTAAGGGCTTACTTCTATTAAGATCCTATGAATATGTAGATAAGTTATCTCTATAACATGTATACCTAAAGTGGATATCTCCATCCCCTCCTTGTTCTTCTTTATTTCCTCAGTGTATAGTGTGTATTTTTTTATGATGAATATAGTATAGAAGATTTGGGCTTTTGGCTAGCTTTATGACTCTTCATAGCTTTGCCTTTTATCTTTAATTTTCCTTTCCCTTTTTGACCATCAAAACTAAATTTAGTTTGTCTTTCTTCATCAGAGTCTTAATAGTTCTTAACATGCCAAGAAACTAGGACCGATCAAACAAAATTGTTGATTTTGTAGTTCATCACTACTAGACTATAACATTCTGATAACAATTGCAAGATTACGTCAATGGACAAATCTTGGCCTAAGGGGAATGTCATTCTTTCAAGTCTTCCCATATATCGAATCAACTTGAGTATGTGTGGCCCTACTAGATCTCTGTCAATGATATTGCACTTAAATATTGAGACATCAAAACCTCTCTTTCCTTGCTTGTTCTTGGATCATGTTCCTGAGATGTGTGGTCATCTTCAGAAGTCCCATGTTCTCATGTTGCTTCTCAAGCTCATGATTCATGGAACATAGCACGAGGCATGTTATCAGTCACATCATTAGTATGCTTACGATAAGCTTCCCTTTCTACTCTAGACACATTTGGAGTTGATTCTTCTAGTTCTAGTGTTTCCATGACATAGGCTTACTCTCATGAGTGAGAATAGTTCTGAGAGTTAATTCCATTCAACATTTTTGGTGCAAATACGGTGGGGTGCCTTTTACTAAAACTTGGAAAAAAAGGTAGTTACATAGTATAACCATCGGACAAAGAAATGAAAACTATACAGACTATAAGGGATATCTATACATGGTTAACTAAATAAAAAGATAAAAATCACTATTGCATATACTCTAAAACTCTTCAGGTTCCATTCTTGAGATAGAAAAATTTCTTCAGTTCCTCTCCCTCCAAAGAAGATACAAAACCCACATAGCTAACAACTTCTTCTCACCTTTCAAATTGATTAAGTCATTCATATTTCTAAGGAGAACTTGATGCTTTCTAAAGACCAAATCCCAAATGTTCACAACATAGAAACAGTCAAAGAAAATGTGCTCCATATCCACCACATACTCCTCACATATACAACATCAAGAAGCCAACTGATAACCCTTTCTACTACATATAAACGGTCATGGGTATCTTGCTAAGAAAAACATTCCAAAGAAAAATACAACACCTTCTTGGAATCTTATCATCCCAGATCCATCTTCTCCAAGACATACTCAACCATTTCTTTCTAGAAATATTCCATCCATCCTTCATATTGAAAGAGGTGTTGCCTATGAAAGAATACAATCATCACCGTTAGATGGATTAGTTTGACTTTCCAAGATGCCTAACAGTTTTTCACTACCCCTAAAATTAGGAAGATTCCACTCACCATAATTCTAATAGCAATTGTTATTCAAGTTTTTCAGTAGATCTACAAAGAAAATATTTGCACTATTCCACAATTTGATTTTACAATATATATTAGCCTTTAGTTAATTAGAATCCCACTATTTGGAACAAATTAATAGCCCTCACTATTAATTTTGAAGATCACATTGGAAAACTTTCTAGTGAGCCAAGAACCATAATGCATTAAGTTATAAGTCAATTTGGCTGACTTCTCAAAAAAAATAACTATTTAGGTAGGTACCAATTACCAATTACATCTAATGCAACTCATGGATAAATGGTTTCGCTACTCCTTGTCATAACCTTTGTATAAAGAGCATTCCATCTTGATGGCTATAGGTTGTAATCCTATTAAGTTCTCCTAGTCAAGTCTAGCCCAAAGGACAATATAATAAGCTATGCATCCTTCTTTGACAAACCCACATACTTAGTATCACATTTCCTCAAGATAGATGGTGTAGTATGCTTTTTTGTGCCCACACTTAGATGACCAAGGTTTTCATGTGTATAGTAGAATGGAAGACATCTTATCCAATTGACTTATAACAATCATATGTATCCAATCAGAATTGTGTATTTCTTATCATATGTATTATATAGTATAATAATGAACACAAGCGATAAAACACAATATGGAAACTAGTTGACATGCATAGAATGTGCATGTAAAACACAAGTGCACGTGTGATGTAATATAGGCAAAGAGGCCCGAGTTGTCAAACTCTGAGAATCATACACTGGAGACTACTACAAATTGAGAACCAATCAGCTAACCCAAACAAAAGTATTATTTTAGAATAATTAAGATAATGAGAAGAATTGAGAAAAATAAATTATAAGTGGTTATAAATAAGATTTAAGGATTCTTAAAAACTTACAATTTCACCATGACACACGTTTCAAATGGATTTTCTTTATTTATAATGAATTATCATCATTCCAGAACTAGAGGTCCATATCAAACATCACCCATATCTCCAAAATAATGAAGTACCAAAAGTAAGCCAAACCCCATTCCTAAAGTAGTGTAGGATCATAATGTATGTGAATAATAACTCTCTTTAGATTATTCTCTCATACCTATTAGCCCTCTTCAAATCACATTATTATCTATGTAGAATTTTGAATTTTCTAAATTCTAACCTCTTTCCTAAAGTAATTAGAATTCTAACATTTTGATTATAGTGATCAAGCATAAACAAATAAACTTCAAGTTTAAGATACTAAAATCATATGAAAAGTTCATAAATCTAGTTACAGTAATGTGTGGGCTAATCTCGGGTCTTGGGAAAAAGGAATTTAGCCAAAAATGTAATGTAAGGACCCTGACCTTCATTTAGGGTTTACCCTGTTTGCTTTGCCTAACCCTGGTGTTTTGGTGCTTGCTAGTCACCTTTGGTGGTGATTAGGGTTTAGGTTGTGCTTTGTCGAGAGTTGGAGGTGCTACTTGCAAATGACCCAAGTCTAGGGTTTTATGGGCAAGTTTTCCACCTTGTGAGGTGTTCCTCTCTCTCTTTACTTCCTCTAGGGTTGAGAGGAAGTCTTGGGCTCGTTTCTTGAGTTCTTTTGGGCCTGATTGAGCTTGTTTGGGCCTTGAGGTGCCTTGTTTTAGCTTGGCTGAGCCTTGTGTCACCCGAGAGATGTTTGTGTAGCCCAAGATGGAGAGTGTATCGACCTAGGAGTGTTTGTGTCGGCCAACATGGATGTGTGTCGCCCATAGTGCAAGTGGTTGTGTCACCCATGGTTCTTGACCTAGCCTTGACCTTGTTTAGTGGACACTTGGTGCATATCTTGGACATGTGTAAGAAGCTTGCTAGAGTTGTGGCTCGTGCACTAGGACAAGTCTCCCTAGGCAAGTGACACATTGCTTTGACCAACCTTGTTTTCTCCTCCCTTTCCTTCTATATAGGTCGTTCCTTTCCTTAGCTTAGGATCCCTTTGGTTCCTCTCCACCTTGTTGCACGACACAACCCTCTTCCTTGCTTGTGGTGGCCGATACCCCCCCTTGAAGGAGCAAGTTTCGAGGCCGACACACCTTGAGGAGCAAGTGGTGGCCGATATCCCTTGGAGCTCTTCTTCTTCCTTTCTTGGTGGTGCTTGGAGCTAGGAGTTTGGAGTTTCTTAAGGCGGGTTGCATAACTTCTAACCCTAGCTACACTATCTCTTTTCTTTGTTCTTTCTTATATGTTGATGTTAGTTTTGCATCTTGCTTTAGTATCCTTGTTGACCGATCACCTATGTGGTTTGGTGTTTCTTGGTGAGTAAGACTCCTTTCTCTCTTTGGTCTAGAGGAGTGAGTTTAAGCTTCTAGTGTCATGAGCAACACCCCTCTTTCTTAGTCGATTGAGGTGAGCTTGTGTTCTAGTTGCTTGAGCAACACTCTCCTCTCACCATGGACTAGAAGGGTGAGCTCGGTTGTAGTGGACCTTGTTTAGGGTTGGTGTTGTGTTGCCTGATGGGTGATAGGTGGTGTGCAAGACTCCTCTTTCTTAGTAGATTGAGGTGAGCCATCTCCTTGATCCTCTAGGGTTGTTGGGTATCATGTGCTTGAGGTAAAAGACAACCTTGTGAGATGTATCTTGGTCGAGATGAGGATGGTGAGGTGTTGTCCGATAGCCCTCTAGTCTGTCTTGCATGACATGAGTATGTGTTGGGTGAGAAGCCTTGAGTGTGTGTGCTGGCCGACAGGCCTGTGTTGGGCGATATGTTGTGGTGTCGGGCGACACCCTTGGTTCTTATGATGGGCGTCACAACTCTTCCCTTGTCGTGTATCGACCGTTGTGCGTTATGCTTGGGTGAGGGCTTGTGGCCGACACAGTCTTTTAGTGAGGGTTCATGGTGACCTATAGTGAGGGTCCCTGGTACTTTAATGATGATTCATCTCGTTATGCAAGCAGCCTTGTGGTTATGTGCTTAGTAAAACGATGATAACTCCTGGTACAGATAATGATGCTCGTTATCATAAGATTTCTCATTTATCTTAGCCTGGCTACACATGTGGAAGTGATTATCTATTAATGCTAAGAATGATAGTGGTAATGGTAATGACAATGCTTGTTCTCTATATCCAACTTGACTATATGCATAAAGTGATCACCTTGCTTATTTGAATAAATGGTTTGCTTAATAATGTGCTTGATGCACTTGATCACCTAATAATGTAAGATTGATAAGTATAGAATCTTGAATGTCATCTCATGATAGTAAGCATAGTTCTTATGTTGAAACTATGATTATTGTATACCCTAACCATGCAGGTGATGTTTAGCCATGAAAAGGTTATAAGAAATATGTGATGAGTAACATCACTTTGATAATTACTCTTGTGGACGAGATTGCATATATGATGTGTTTCTCCCGTGATGATGATGATGTAAGCCCTGAGAGGCAGTGGCAACATGTGATGAGGGATTGAGATCCCATGATATATGATGATCCTTGTGATGGATCTAGATTGATTGGCAAGAGGCCAAGTGATAACATGTGATGCGAATCCTTGTGATGAATCAGTATGATGTGAATGGTAGTATAAGCATAATGTTGAGTTTATGTTGTTTATTTCATGTCATAATTGCATGTTATACAACTTGGTTGAATCTTGCAATCCATCCAAAAGATACTAATTAATCACATTGAAATCTATCATGTAGTTGCCCTGGCCATAGATCCATCATCGTCTAGAATTGGTGATGGTGAAACGGGTTCTCCTGTGGGTTAACCCGGAGCACATATTATTGAATATGCGAGGTTTCTCCTAGCCTAAAGTGAGGAGGTAAGAGTGAAACTGTGGTTGTAGACTCAAGGGTGCAGATTCAGGCCCGTAGCCCGATTGTGATGAAGAGCATGGTGAATAGGCCCATGGCTCAGGATATGTGATATGAGGAGCATGAATGCGTTCATGGCTCAGAGCACGGTGAACAGGCCCTTGGTTTAGTTTTACTAGTGCTGAGACCTATACCGAGGTGGGCTAGGCAGAGGATAGCCTAACCATGTGGCTAAGACCACTTCAGCATGAGACTGCGGTCCTGCTTGTGTTGTACTCGTGCACTGACCACGAGGGGCGAGGTTGTGGAGTCCGGCTCTTCCATTGACCTTGTATGGCACAGGCTTGGGTTTTGCAACCGAAGGTTGGATTTGAGTGGTACAGCTCACTTCCTCAGGGCATAATAATATGTAATTCAGCTGAATAGTATTACTGCTTAAGACAAACACGAAACATTAGTTGAGGCCTTGTTTGTAGTTAACTCTATTATATCTTGCAGTTGTTTATATGTTTCTCATATGTGGTAGATCCTTACAAATATTATCTTATTAATCATGTTCCGATAGTTGAATATATGTTGGAATACATCTAGTGGACTTGATAAGTAATAGACAACTTTATTTCATAATTGTTCTTACTATACTTTTTATCTGTTAGCTGCTTTATTTATACCTGAGGTTTTGTAGTTGTGGCGGGGGAATTATGTTTCCCGCTGGGACAATGTTCAATTGTCTCACCCCGCTGGTTTACACCCCTTTTTAGGTAGTCAAGCTAGACGTGGTGGTGGTCGTGGAGTTGCGGCCGAGCAGCAAGAAGATCAATAGAAGGCAAGCGATGGATATGCTGATGTTTTGATGTTTTGTGATAGAGTCTAGAGTCATCCCTGTACTCTCAGGTCCTTGGCGGTGTTTTGACGATTGTTTCACGATGTACATCTGTAGATGTTTTGTATATCCTGCTGCTGGCCGGATGTGGGCCTTTATGTATGTATAAAGAGGTGTTGAACTCATGAGATGATATGACAGGACAGATGTTGCTCTAAGCTGTGGACATGTATCAAGGCTTGCATAAATGTATATAACCTATTTTCTTCCAGGATGTGGATTGGAATGTAATAGTTTATCAGTTTATCAGCTTTCCGCAATCGGTTTTAATTAACCTGTGTTTTCAATAATCTGTGGTTATGGTGATTTCCGCACGTTTTTGTGTAACACCTCATTGTCGGTGTGATAGTGGGATGTGTGGCCACAAGTTTTGGTATCAGAGCTTTAGGTTCGCTGAGTCTACAGGGATTTAGGACTAGGTTGAGTCTGTTCTTATGAGTTTTCCAGATTTTCTCACAATCATCTTCTGCCCTCAGCAGAAGAAAAGCTAAGATGTCTGGAAACCATGAAGAACACGCTGCTGACCACAGTGATGTTGCATCTGTTGATGGAGCTGTAGGTCAGGCACATGAAGATCGGGTGCCTGAGGTCCCCCATCCTAACCCACCCATTCTTGAACATCCTGCCTACCAATAGCTTATGGCACAGATGATGTCTATGATGAATCTCATGGTTGAGAGATTTCTAGTGCCTCCTCCGAGAGCACAGGCTCCCCATGGTGAAACATCGGGTATTGGGAAGACCTTCGAGCAACTTCGCCGAGTCGGAGCTTCGGATTATGCTGGAACGGCTGATCCAGTAGATGCGGATTTGTGGCTGACAAGTCTTGAGAAGGCTTTCCAGATCCTCGACATCCCCGAAGAAGGCAAAGTAAAGCACGTTGTCTACCTTCTGAAAGGTAGTGTTGGTCACTGGTGGACCATCGAGGAAGAGAAGCGGCCTGGTGAGGTGATCTGTTGGGAAGTGTTCCGGCATGAGTTCGTCACCAGATACTTCCCGAAGACGTATCTGGACGAGAAGATCAGTCAGTTTGAGAGCATGCGACAAGGAACGATGAACATCACTGAGTATGAGGCCAAGTTCATGGATCTGTTGAGGTTTTGTCCTCACATGGCAGTGACAGATGAGGTACAGATTAGACGTTTTGAGAAGGGCTTGAGTGCTGAGTTGACAACACCTGTGTCCGCGTTGGAGAATTGAGAAAGGTTTGCGCCGTTTGTGGAATTTGTCTGAAGAATCGAACGATTAGTTAGGGAGAAGAGAGAATCTATGGCTAAGAAGAGACCTGCTCAGTTCCAGGGTCAGAGGTTTGGTGGCTTCAAGAAGCCCAGGTTTTCAGCACCGTTAGTGATGAGAGGTTCTGGTGGATCTTCTCAGTAGTCTCTGAGTAGAGGAAGAGGTTATGTTTCTTCACCATCTAAGGCACACAGTACAGATTCCGTGGCAGTGACAGGGCCATCTAGGCCACAAGTTGATGATAGAGCATGCCATCTGTGTGGTCAGATCAGGCATTGGAGGTTCAACTGCCTGAATAGAGACGTTGAAGTGACGTAGCAGCCGAGGCAGGGTCATCAAGGATCAGATCAACAGTAGCCTAGTGGTAGCATAGGATGAGGACGCGGTCAAGCGTCCCAAGCTGGATCGTCTTCTCAAGGAAGTAGAGGACGTGGACAGTAAGCAACGGCTCGATTCTATGCTATGAGTCAGTCGGAGGCGATAGTCAACCCGCGAGTAGTGACAGGTCAGATGGAGTTATTTCATTCTGATATGTCTTCTTCTTGCTTTATATCTGTTCTGGTTGACCCGGGTGCTACACACTCTTTTATCGCCTATAGTATGCTTGAGAACTGTCGTTTACCTATTAGTCGTAAGAAGGATAGCTTGTTGTTAGAAACCCCTCTTGATGGTTCCTCGCTGCTTCGAGAAGAGTGTCCATCTTGTGTTTTGTCTTTCTCGGGACACCGCATTCGAGTGGATCTCATACCACTTGATATGCACGGGTTTGATGTTATCCTTGGGTTGGATACCTTAGAGAGGTATAAGGTTGTCTTGGACTTTGGATCCAAGCAGGCGGTGTTTGATGATGCTGGAGAGAAGTGGATCTTCCAAGGAGATAGGAAGATTCTTTCGACGTGTCTGGTATCAGCTATGGTGACAGATAGGTTGCTACGACAAGGATGTGAGGCATTCTTAGCTCATGTGGTGGATATCGTCGTGGCTACCAAGACGAAAGGTCCTAGTCTCAAGGAGGTGACCATTGTTCGAGAGTTTGCAGATGTGTTTCCTGAGGAGTTTCCTGGTGTTCCCCCACCCCGAGAGATTGATTTTGAGATCAATCTGGTCCCAGGGACGCAGCCAGTGGAACAGACACCGTACAGGATGGCTCCGGTAGAGATGGCAGAGCTTAAGAAGCAGTTACAAGAGTTGCTGGACAAAGGTTTCATCTGACCGAGCACGTCGCCTTGGGGTGCTCCCGTGTTGTTTGTTAAGAAGAAGGATGGTTCGATGTGGTTGTGTATAGACTACCGACAGTTGAACAATGTCACGATCAAGAACAAATACCCGTTGCCGAGGATAGATGATCTGTTTGACCAGTTGAGTGGTGCTATAGTGTTTTCGAAGATCGATCTACGATCCGGATATCATCAGTTGAGGATAAAGGCGAATGACATACCAAAGTCAGCTTTCAAGACGAGGTATGGTTACTTTGAGTTCGTGGTTATGCCATTTGGGTTAACCAATGCACCTGCTGCTTTCATGGACCTGATGAATAGAGTGTTCTGTCTGTTCTTAGATCAGTTTGTTGTAGTCTTTATAGATGGCATCTTGATCTACAGTCGGGACAGGCTAGAGCATGAGCAACATCTTCGTCGAGCGTTGACTCTTCTTCACCAACATCAGTTGTATGCCAAGTTCAGTAAGTGTGAGTTCTGGTTGGAAGAAGTGACTTTCTTGGGTCACGTGATATCTGCTGAAGGAGTCAAAGTAGATCCAAAGAAGGTGGAATCTGTTGCATATTGGGAACAGCCGAAGACGCCGACAGAAGTTCATAGTTTTCTGGGTTTAGCAGGATACTACAGGAGGTTTATCAAGGACTTTAGTGTGATTACGTTGCCAATAACAAAGTTGACGAGAAAAGATGTGCCTTTTGTCTGGGATGATCGATGTCAGCAAGCTTTCTAGAGTTTGAAGGAGAAGCTGACTAGTGCTCCAGTGTTAACACTTCCAGAGCCTGGGAAGGGCTATATGGTTTTCTGTGATGCTTCCAAGAAAGGCTTAGGTTGTGTGCTGATGCAGGAGGATCATGTGGTTTCTTTTGCTTCGCAACAGCTTAAGAAACACGAGGAGAACTATCTGACTCATGATTTAGAGCTGGAGGCAGTGGTTCATGCGCTAAAGATTTGGAGACACTATCTGTATGGAGAAGTGTGTCAGATCTTTACGGATCATAAGAACCTGAAGTACATCTTTACGCAGCAAGAGTTGAACATGCAACATCGGTGATGGATGGAGTTGATCAATGACTACGACTGCACTATCAAGTATCATCCTGGTAAGGCAAATGTGGTAGCTGATGCGCTTAGCAGAAAGTCATCTTTTTCTTCCAAGAAGGCACAGTTGAGTTCCCTGGTATGCCCTAGGCAGGATATGTTTGTCTCTTTGTGGCGGATGAATGTGCAGATGGAGGATTCCTTGTTAGCTAGACTTTTAGCACAGATGCAAGTCAAGCCTACGTTGAGACAGCAGATTAAAGATGCACAACTGACAGATGATGCGGTACAGTTGATCAGATCAGAGTTCGGCAGCGAAAAGCGTGATGGGTTTCATGAGTCCGAGGATGGGCTAGTCTGCTATCGAAATAGGATGGTGGTTCCTGACATTGATGAGCTGAGGAAGTTAGTGCTTGAGGAAGCACACACGTCGATGTATGCTATGCATCCAGGTGTCACCAAGATGTACCATAGTCTGAAGGACTTGTACTGGTGGCCAGACTTGAAGAAAGATGTAGCTGAGTTTGTGGCTAGATGTGCAGTTTGTCAACAAGTGAAGGTTGAGCATCAGAAGCCGACAGGTACGTTGCAAACTTTGATGATACCGTAGTGGAAATGGGATCATATAACCATGGATTTCGTAGTTGGTCTACCCAGGACAACTAGAAATTATGATTCCATTTGGGTGATAGTGGACAGATTGATGAAGTCTGTCCATTTCCTACCTATAAAGACGACATATACAGCCGAGAAACTCGCTCGAGTATATGTGGATGAGATAGTACGTTTGCATGGTGTGCCAGCGAAGATAATTTCTGACAGAGGTCCTCAGTTCACGAGTCATTTTTGGGAACAGTTGCCCAAAGCGTTGGGAACGCAGTTGAAGTTCAGTACCACTTTCCACCCGCAGACAGATGGACAGTCTGAAAGGACTATTCAAATTCTGGAGGATCTCCTTCGAGCTTGTGTTTTGCAGTTTCTAGGCAGTTGGGATGTACATCTGAGTTTGATAGAGT
Source organism: Alisma plantago-aquatica (assembly GCA_963693085.1). NCBI lineage: Eukaryota > Viridiplantae > Streptophyta > Magnoliopsida > Alismatales > Alismataceae > Alisma > Alisma plantago-aquatica. The sequence continues at coordinate 1,490,331,629 of OY856409.1, forward strand.
TTGCCTACAACAATAGTTATCAACGGAGCATTGACATGGCTCCTTATGAGGCCTTGTATGGGAGGAAGTGTAGATCTCCTTTGTGTTGGTACGAGTCTGGTGAGCATCAGTTGTTGGGTCCTGAGTTAGTGCAGCAGACAACTGAAAAGATCAAAGTGATACAGCAACAATTGAAAGTGGCACAAGACAGACAGAAGTCTTATGCAGACAATCGTCGACGACCTTTGGAGTTCCAGGTAGGAGACAATGTATACCTCAAAGTCTCGCCGTGGAAGGGAGTGCTAAGGTTTGGTCGGAAGGGTAAGTTGGCACCCAGGTATATGGGGCCTTACCCACTCATAGCACGTGTTGGTAAGGTAGCTTATGAGATAGAGTTACCTCCAGAGTTGCATAGGTTACATCCAGTGTTCCATGTCAGTATGCTGAAGAAAAGCCATCCGGATTCAGGAACAGTGATACAGCCAGTTGAAGTTGAGCTTGATGAAGATGTGACCTACGAGGAAGGTCCTGTGGTGATCCTTGACAGAAGGGTTAAGAAGCTGAAGAGGAAGGACCTGGTTCTTGTGAAGGTTCATTGGCATCATCGTGGTGTTGAGGAAGCCACGTGGGAGCTTGAGGAAGAGATGAGGAGGAAGTATCCCTCGCTTTTCTCTTTGGATTTTGGGGACGAAATCCCTTAAAGGGGGTTAGCTTGTAAGGACCCTGACCTTCGTTTAGGGTTTACCCTATTTGCTTTGCCTAACCCTGGTGCTTTGGTGCTTGTTAATCACCTTTGGTGGTGATTAGGGTTTAGGTTGTGCTTTGTCGAGAGTTGGAGGTGCTACTTGCAAATGACCCAAGTCTAGGGTTTTATGGGAAAGTTTGCCACCTTGTGAGGTGTTCCTCTCTCTCTTTGCTTCCTGTAGGGTTGAGAGGAAGGCTTGGGCTCATTGCTTGAGTTCTTTTGGGCCTGGTTGAGCTTGTTTGGGCCTTGAGGTGTCTTGTTTTATCTTGGTTGAGCCTTGTGTCGCCCAAGAGATGTTTGTGTCACCCAATATGGAGAGTGTATCGGCCTCGGAGTGTTTGTGTCGGCCAACATGGATGTGTGTCACCCATAGTGCAAGTGGTTGTGTCACCCATGGTGCTTGACCTAGCCTTGACCTTGTTTAGTGGACACTTGGTGCATATCTTGGACATGTGTAAGAAGCTTGCTAGAGTGGTGGCTCGTGCACTAGGACAAGTGTCCCTAGGCAAGTGACACCTTGCTTGGACCAACCTTGTTTTCTCCTCCCTTTCCTTCTATATAGGTGGTTCCTTTCCTTAGCTTAGGATCCCTTTGGTTCCTCTCCACCTTGTTGCACGACACAACCCTCTTCCTTGCGTGTGGTGGCCGATGCCCCCCCTTGAAGGAGAAAGTTTGGAGGCTGAAACACCTTGAGGAGAAAGTGGTGGCCGATATCCCTTGGAGCTCTTCTTCTTCTTTTCTTGGTGGTGCTTGGAGCTAGGAGTTTGGAGTTGCTTAAGGCGGGTTGCATAACTTCTAACCCTAGCTACACTATCTATTTTCTTTGTTCTTGCTTATATGTTGATGTTACTTTTACATCTTGCTTTAGTATCCTTGTTGACTGATCACCTATGCGGTTTGGTGTTTCTTGGTGAGTAATACTCCTTTCTCTCTTTGGTCTATAGGAGTGAGTTTAAGCTTCTAGTGTCATGAGCAACACCCCTCTTTCTTAGTCGATTGAGGTGAGCTTGTATTCTAGTTTCTTGAGAAACACTCTCCTCTCACCATGGACTAGAAGGGTGAGCTCAGTTGTCGTGGACCTTGTTTAGGGTTGGTGTTGTGTTGCCCGATGGGTGATAGGTGGTGTGCAAGACTCCTCTTTCTTAGTTGATTGAGGTGAGCCATCTCCTTGATCCTCTAGGGTTTTTGGGTATCATGTGCTTGAGGTAAAAGACGACCTTGTGAGATGTATCTTGGTTCAGATGAGGATGGTGAGGTGCTACCCGACAACCCTCTAGTCTGTCTTGCACGACATGAGTATGTGTTGGGTGAGAAGCCTTGAGTGTGTGTGTTGGCCGACAGGCCTGTGTTGGGTGATATGTTGTGGTGTCGGGCGACACCCTTGGTTCTTATGATGGGCGTCACAACTCTTCCCTTGCCATGTATCGACCGTTGTGCGTTATGCTTGGGTGAGGGATGGTGGCCGACACAGTCTTTTAGTGAGGGTTCATGGTGACCTATAGTGAGGGTCCCTGGTACTTTAATGATGGTTCATCTTGTTATGCAAATAGCCTTGTGGTTATGTGCTTAGTAAAATGATGATAACTCCTGGTATAGATAATGATGCTCGTTATCATAAGATTGCTCATTTATCTTAGCCTAGCTACACATGTGGAAGTGATTATCTATTAATGCTAAGAATGATTGTGGTAATAGTAATGACAATGCTTGTTCTCTATATCCAACTTGACTATATGCATGAAGTGATCACCTTGCTTATTTGAATAAATGGTTTGCTTAATAATGTGCTTGATGCACTTGATCACCTAATAATGTAAGATTGATAAGTATAGAATCTTTAATGTCATCTCATGATAGTAAGCATAGTTCTTATGTTGAAACTATGATTATTGTATACCCTAACCATGCAGGTGATGTTTAGCCATGAAAAGGTTATAAGAAATATGTGATGAGTAACATCACTTTGATAATTACTCTTGTGGATGAGATTGCATATATGATGTGTTTGTCCCGTGATGATGATGATGTAAGCCCTGAGAGGTAGTGGAAACATGTGATGAGGGATTGAGATCCCAGGATATATGATGATCCTTGTGATGGATCTAGATTGATTGGCAAGAGGCCAAGTGATAACATGTGATGCGAATCCTTATGATGAATCAGTATGATGTGAATGGTAGTATAAGCATAATGTTGATTTTATGTTGTTTATTTCCTGTCATAATTGCATGTTATACAACTTGGTTGAATCTTGCAATCCATCTAAAAGATACTAATTAATCACAGTGAAATCTATCATGTAGTTTCCCTGGCCATAGATCCATCATCGTAAGGAATTGGTGATGGTGAAATGGGTTCTCCTGTGGGTTAACCCAGAGCGCATATTGTTGAATATGCAAGGTTTCTCCTAGCCTAAAGTGAGGAGGTAAGAGTGCAACTGTGGTTGTAGACTCAAGGGTGCAGATTCATGCACGTATCCCGATTGTGATGAAGAGCATGGTGAAGAGGCCCATGGCTCAGGATATGTTATATGAGGAGCATGAATGCATTCATGGCTCAGAGCACGGTGAACAGGCCTGTGGCTCAATTTCACTAGCGACGAGACATGTACCGAGGCAGGCTGGGCAGAGGGTAGCCTGACTCTGTGGCTAAGACCACTTCAGCATGAGACTGCGGTCCTGCTTGTGTTGTACTCGTGCACTGACCACAAAGGGCGAGGTTGTGGAGTCCGGCTCTTCCATTGACCTTGTATGGCACCAGCTTGGGTTTCGCAACTGAAGGTTGGATTTGAGCGGTACAGCTCACTTCCTCAGGGCATAATAATGCGTAATTCAGCCGAATAGTATTACTGCTTAAGACAAACACAAAACATTGGTTGAGGCCTTATTTGTAGTTAACTTTGTTATATCTTGTAGTTATTTATATGTTTCTCATATGTGGTAGATCCTTACAAATCTTATCTTGTTAATCATGTTCCGATAGTTGAATATATGTTGGAATACATCTAGTGGACTTGATAAGTAATAGATAGCTTTATTTCATAACTGTTCTTACTATACTTTTTATCAGTTAGCTGCTTTATTTATACCTGAGGTTTTGTAGTTGCGGCGGGGGAGTTATGTTTCCCACTGGGACAATGTTCAATTGTCTCACCCCACTGGTTTACACCCCTTTTTAGGTAGTCGATCTAGACATGGTGGTGGTCGCGGAGTTGCGGCCGAGTAGCAAGAAGATCAGTAGAAGGCAAGCGATGGATATGATGTTGTTTTGATGTTTTGTGATAGAGTCGAGAGTCATCCCTATACTCTCAGGTCCTTAGCGGTGTTTTGACGATTGTTTCACGATGTACATCTATAGATGTTTTGTATATCCTGCTGTTGGCCGGATGTGGGCCTTTATGTATGTATAAACAGGTGTTGAACTCATGAGATGATATGATAGGACAGATGTTGCTCTAAGTTGTGGACATGTATCAAGGCTTGCATAAATGTATATAACCTGTTTTCTTGCAGGATGTGGACTGGAATGTAATAGTTTCTCATTTTATCAGCTTTCCGCAATCGGTTTTAATTAACCCGTGTTTTCGATAATCTGTAGTTATGGTGATTTCCACATGTTTTCACATAACACCTCGTTGTCGGTGTGATAGTGGGATGTGTTGCCACATGTATGGTGTGGTATCGTAGTAAATTAAAAACATTAAAAGTATGAGTTTTGAGATACAATACATAGGATATAGATTTAAATAAGGGATATGGAGAATATAGAGAAGATTTTTCATTGCTTCTGCCACCAAAATGCCTCTAAAAGTCTGTTAGGTTTGGTTTCTTCGCTTTCCTCCCTATTTTCTCCTTTGTCATCATTCCCATGTGCCTTTTATGTCTCTTCATATTTCCATTCTAATGGTGTCTTTTATATATCTCACACAATTCTTTTTCAGAACATAGAGCTTATTTTTTATTCATCATGCGCTCTAGTGCAGGCCAAAAAATACTAAAGGAGATGTTGACATTTGACTCTAGAAAGGGTGGAGTGTAACTGCTGAAAGAAATAGGCAGAAAAGTAGACGTGGTTTATTTTGTGATGGAGTCTGACTCAATGTTCATCTCTCTAGGTATGAATATGAGGGCTAGGACGCTGACACTAGCTCTCATGCCATGATAAGCTCTCCAAAGGGGCTATGTTTGGGGTACAATAGAAGATAGGGAAGATACAACATGTTGTGATTCAAAGAAGATCACATTGTTCTCCCAATGCCTTTCCTTGCTCAGACAAATTGCCTAGATGATGGCTTTAATCTCATCTTCAAGAGGGGATGAAGTCATCAGTGGGGACCTAGTTCCCATGACATTGGTGTTGGAGTTTGTTATGCAATGGAATTTGATGTCTGCCTCCTTGGTAGAGTATTGAAATGCAGCATCAACGAAGATGTACCATTCTCCCATAATTCATTGAGTATGTGACTCTGGTGGTCTATGCTTAGTATAGTAGAACACTTGAGCTATCAGTGTGGTGATGATTGCCATGCGCCCCTTGATAAATTCATGGAAGCCAGTGGCCAATTCTTGTTTTTATGTATTAAATCATTTCGAATCATCCAAATGTGCTAGAAAGCAACTAGGAGAATGTGAGCACCTAAGTTCCCAGAGGGGGAGAGAATGGTTGAGATTCAACCATCTTCATCAAGGAGAAAGGAGGCATCACTGACTAAGAGGTGCTAGATTGGCAGAGTAGTGTTGTAGTCTCTTAGGATGTGTAGCAATGTGTCATCTATATTGTTTCATGTGGGGAAAGTAATGTTGACATTGATATGTCACCGACTCTTTTCTGCGTTGTTAAGAAGAGCTTTGTGTTGGAAGATCCAAGTGAAAATCTGAATTTGCTTGGGTACCTGCATACATTGGATACCTTTCCAGTCACATGGTATTGTGATATCTTTAGACTCGCATATCCAAGCATACTCAGATTTGGCAAACAATTCCCCATGGTCTTCATGAGGCCATGTCCATGTGTTCATGCCAGTAGATGGGTTACGGGGTGGAATGAATGGAATGACTTTTATAGCTTTTTCAGGTAGGAAGCTGTTTACAAACTCCATGTCCCATTCTCCAGAGTCAAATTTCACACTTTGGGCTTTCAGATCTTCCAACGTGGGGGGATATGGAATGCGAGATCGATCTTTGTGATTTACATACCACATATCCACCTATCTTTCCATACTTTGGTTGATGAATCAGAATTGATAGCAAGAGAACATTCTCCAGTATAGAGGCCATATTATTTTTTATGAACGACCAGACTGATTAGCATAGTCTATTTTAGGGGCATCCTTGACGCATATACTTCTCAGCCATCATGTGAACCCATAGTAGGTTAGGCGTGTTTAGAAATTTCCATACATTCTTCATCATGAGGGTTTGTTTTTTATCTCAAGCATCCTTGATGTCCATGCCACCTTTGTCTTTGGTTGTGTTCAGCTTTTTCCATGAGACAAGGGACATTTTATTCTTCTCCCTTCCCCCTAACCAAATGAAATCCTTGACTTGCTTATTAATATTGTCATAGAGGCTTGGGGACAGCCTAGCCGTATGCATAGCAAAGGTAGGGATTCTTTGTAGTGTGGATTTGGCCAGGGTGATACAGCCTGCTAGAGAGAGTTGCTTTGATGACCAGCTACTCATTCTTTCCTACATGGCCACTACTATAGAAATAGCGTTCAGTGTCGCTTTTCTGGGCGTCGGTTATTTCGGACAACCGACGCCTATAATATTCGGCATCGATTATTTATACAAACCGACGTCTATATTCGAAGACCAGCCAAACATGGGTACCGCTTTGTATTCAGCGTCGACTGAGTGTAACCAACCGACGTCTAAAGGCACCCGCGAAATCCAATTTTTGAGTGAAACAAATCTGGGTCACATACAGCGTCGGTTGTTTAACAATTCACCGACGTCTATGTGAAATGAAATTTTGCGCGAAAAGTTCCACTTTCGGTGTCGGTTATCCTTGGATAACCGACGCTGATAATAGTTCCCGCCAATTAATTTGGGGTAAAGATTATCTAATTGGACGTCGGTTATTACGATCAACCGACGCTGAAGATAATAGGTGTTGGTTGTCCTAGATAACCGACGTCGTTGACCAACTTAATAGAGGCCCGATCACCCGACTCTTCCCCCTTTCTTCCTGTTTCATCGATTCTCCTATGCGCTCTCCCAAAATCGCCGCCTGGTGCCTGGTGCCTGCTGCTTCTTGCTCGCCGCCGACGATCCCTCCTGCTGCTCTACGTCGCCGCCGCCGCCCACCGCCTTCCTCCTTGCGCCGCCGCCGCCCTCTCCTTCCTCCCTGCTCACGCCCTACTGCGGCGTTGTCTTCTTGCTTGCCTCCGCTGCTCACAAGGTATTAGTCGTAGCACCTTCTTCCTTGTCTTCTTCCTTGCCACCCGCTGCTCTGCTCTGCTTGCTGCTCTGCTCTGCTTGCTGTTCTACTTCTTTCACTGAGAATTGAGAAGAATGGCCTACCACGGCCGTGTTTGATTTGATTTAAACCCTAATTTGATTTAAACTTGTCCATTCTAGCATCCTAATTTGATTTGATTAAACACTAACATTGATGAAACCCTAACATCAATTGTGATGAAAGCCTAACATGTACATATCTATTATTGTGTTTGTTGGCCTAGAAACCCATCTAAGATTGACTCATTAGGAGTAAATATTGGATAGTCCCCGGTTTGGGACTGTTCTTGAACACCTAATCTCACTTAGGATGTAAGTGTACAATGTGTATTGGGTTTTTGAGAAAATTGCAGTAGCATTTCCCCGTTTGTTCTCTAAGTACATATGTACTTAGAGAATAGCGAGGAAATGCTGCCGAAAGTTTTTCGAAAACCCAATACACATTATACACTTACTAGTGAGATTAGGTGTTCAAGGATGGGATAGGTGGTACACATTTATTATATATAAGAATGACATCACATGTGTTTGTTGGCCTAGAAAGTGAACAATCATTGTTCTTTATATTACTTGTACATTGGTATAAATTAGAATGAACAATCACTAAATTATATACTATTTGTATGGAGTCCGGCTTCATTGTAGATATCTATTATTGTGTTTGTTGGCCTAGAAACCCGTCCAAGATTGACTCATTAGGAGTAAATCTTAGATAGTCCCCGGTTTGGGACTGTTCTTGAACACCTAATCTCACTTAGGATGTAAGTGTATAATGTGTATCGGGTTTTCGAGAAAATTTCGGTAGCATTTCCCCGTTTGTTCTCTAAGTACATATGTACTTAGAGAACAACGGGGAAATGCTACCGAAATTTTCTTGAAAACCCAATACACATTATACACTTACTAGTGAGATTAGGTGTTCAAGGATGGGATAGGTGGTATACATTAATTATATATAAGAATGACATCACATGTGTTTGTTGGCCTAGAAAGTGAACAATCATTGTTGTTTATATTACTTGTACATTGGTATAAATTAGAATGAACAATCACTAAATTATATACTGTTTGTATGGAGTCCGGCTTCATTGTAGATATCTATTATTGTGTTTGTTGGCCTAGAAACCCGTCCAAGATTGACTCATTAGGAGTAAATCTTGGATAGTCCCCTGTTTGGGACTGTTCTTGAACACCTAATCTCACTTAGGATGTAAGTGTATAATGTGTATTGGGTTTTCGAGAAAATTTCGGCAGCATTTCCCCGTTTGTTCTCTAAGTACATATGTACTTAGAGAACAGCGGGGAAATGCTGCCGAAATTTTCTCGAAAACCCAATACACATTATACACTTACTAGTGAGATTAGGTGTTCAAGGATGGGATAGGTGGTACACATTTATTATATATAAGAATGACATCACATTATACACTTAGGATGTAAGTGTATACCCTAATCTTTTCCTAATATATACTTGTTTCCTAATATATACTTGTTTTCTCTGATCATAGAATGGATAGATCATGGATGTCCATTCGTAATCGTTGCACCCCAGAGTTTATATCTGGTCTTGATCAGTTTATTAGATTTGCCGAGGAACATAGGAAAAACCCTACAGATAGGTTCTACTGTCCATGTAGGCATTGCGGTAACAACTTGAAAGTCAACACTGGTGAGGAAATCAAAACTCATGTCATGTGCAACGGGATTGTACAAGGCTATACAGAATGGCACTGGCATGGAGTGATTTCAAAATCGAAACCAGTAGATGTCGATAGCAGTGCTTGGGTGGAAGAAGAAATTGCCTCCGATGACGTAAATGTGAACGAACCAGTTCCAGTAGACATCATTGATGCGATGCTGGATAGTTGTAGGGTAGAGCACACCGATCCACCTCCTATCTTTAGAAACATTGTGCATGATGCTGAGATACCGTTATACACAGGCTGTGCTAAGTTTACGAAGCTTAGCGCTGTGTTGAGATTGTATAAGTTGAAAGCTAACAATAGATGGAGTGACAAAAGCTTCACTTCATTGTTGACTTTGTTGAAAGAAATGCTTCCTGAAGGAAATGAGCTGCCAATCTCAACATACCAGGTAAAGAAAATGTTGTGCCCAATGGGAATGGAGGCCAAGAAGATACACGCATGCCCGAATGATTGTGTATTATTTCAAAAGGACTATGTAGATTTGAAAGATTGTCCAAAATGTGGTGCGTCAAGGTATAAATTGACGACTTCGGGGGAGTCCAAAACTGGTTCTCCTGCCAAGGTGTTGTGGTATCTACCTATAATATCACTGTTTCAACGCTTGTTTGCAAATCCGAAAGATGCGAAGAATTTGAGGTGGCATGCAGATGTTAAGAAAAATAATGATGGGATCCTACGACATGCGTCTGATTCCCCACAGTGGAAGAAGATTCATCTATTGTACCCCAAATTTGGTGAAGAAGATAGGAATCTAAGACTTGGGCTTTGTACAGATGGGATGAATCTGTATGGGACATTGAGCAGCCAACATAGCACTTGGCCAGTCATGCTTGTTATATACAATCTTCCTCCCTGGATGTGTATGAAAAATAAGTACGTTATGTTGTCGTTGTTGATATCGGGCCCTAAACAACCCGGAAATGATATCGATGTTTATCTTGAACCTTTGATTGATGACTTAAAGAAACTTTGGGCTGAAGGTGTGATGACCTATGATGCTTCAGCAAGAGAGACATTTCGTTTGCACGCTATGTTGTTTTGCACTGTTAATGACTTTCCAGCATATGGGAATTTTTCTGGATATAGTGTCAAAGGAGCTAAAGCGTGTCCTATATGTGAAGAAAACATTGATTCAATAAGACTAAAACATGGCGGCAAGACTGTATATCTTGGTCATCGAAGGTTTCTTTCAAAATTCCATCTGTATCGTAGGAAGCGCAAAACATTCAATGGATGGAATGATGAACGGAGTGCACCTAAACCTATACCAGGGGATGTTGTTTATGCAAGAGTAAAAGACATTGTCAATGAATTTGGTAAGAAATCACAATGTAGTATGGCCACACGGAGTGACAATTCTTCATTCAAGAAGAAGTCAATATTTTGGGATCTTCCTTATTGGAGTTCTTTGACAGTCAGGCATTGTATCGATGTAATGCACGTTGAGAAAAATGTCTGTGATAGCATCATTGGTACTCTGTTAAATATACCAGGTAAGACTAAAGATGGGATAAAATCTAGACTGGACCTACGTGAAATGGGAATAAGGTCAGAATTAACAGAATTATGTGAAATGGGTAATAAAAGAACATACTTACCTCCCGCTTGTTACACGTTGTCTAGAAAGGAGAAGAAAACTTTTTTTGAATGCTTGGTAAATGTTAAGGTGCCACATGGTTACTCATCCAACATCCGTAGATTGGTATCAATGAAAGATCTAAAGTTGATAGGTCTTAAATCTCATGATTGTCACACTCTAATGCAACAAATATTGCCCGTGGCAATTCGATCTATATTGCCGAAGCATGTAAGGTTTGCAATTACCATACTTTGTTTCTTTTTCAACAGTCTATGCAACAAAGTTATTGACCCTGATACTCTCAATAATTTGCAAAGAGAAGTGGTTGTTACCCTATGTCAGCTTGAGATGTATTTCCCTCCTTCATTCTTTGATATCATGGTACATCTTGTTGTCCACTTGACTAGGGAAGTGAAAATGTTTGGACCAGTTTTCTTGCATTGGATGTATCCCTTTGAACGATACATGAGCGTTTTTAAAGGTGATGTTCGAAACCGTTATCGGCCTGAAGGGAGTATTATTGAAGGTTATGTGGCGAGAGAGGTTATGGATTTTTGCAATGACTTTCTCAGTGGTAATGACACTCCTGATAATGACAAGAATATTGAGGAGGGCAAAGGAATTTTGGGATCACGGGTGAAAGTAATCAGTCGTGAGCAGTTGGAACAAGCTCACTTGTATATTTTACACAATATGGACGAAGTGAGTGTTTATATCGAGGAACATACCAATTTCATAAAGAGACAACATCCTCTAGCAAGTTCAATGTGGCTTGCTAGAGAGCATAATAAGACTTTTACTAAGTGGTTTGAAGATAAAGTCTTACATCAACTATCTCAAACACCAAATGATCTTACAGAAACTATCAAATGCCTCACCTTTAAACCAAAACCGAATGTTATGTCTTATGAAGGGTCTGACATTAATGGATTCACATATTACACAAAGCGCCAAGATGATAAGAGTGTCGTCCAAAATAGTGGGGTCACTCTTCAAGCGTCGACTATGTACTTTGCAAGTGCAAAGGATAAGAGTCCACGTGAAGCTAAAATGTCATATTACGGTGTCATTGAAGACATTTGGGAGTTTGACTACATAGATTTCAAAATTCCGCTCTTTAAATGTAATTGGGTTGATAACACCAAAGGAGTTATAGTGGATGAATTGGGTTTCACTTTGTTGAACTTTGAAAAGATTGGCGAGAAGGGTGAACCATTCATATTGGCATCACAGGCGAAACAAATATTCTATATCGATGATCCTGCAAATGATAAATGGTTGGTTGTTCTTCATGGTAAAAGACAGTTCATTGAAGATCCTATAGATGAAGAAGAGTACTATGATAAGTATGATGACTCCAGTCCATTCTCAGTTGGGTTGCCAACTCCACAAAATATTGAAGCTAATGATGACTTGTATGTGCGCGGAGATCACAATGAAGGATTGTTAATTGATAAAAGAGCACAATTTTAGAGACATATATGTTTATACAAATGCTAAATGTTTGCCTTTTTCTAGTTAATACAAATGCTAAATGTTTGCCTTTTTAATGACATTTTCAGATGGCTGACCATGATGAGCATGATGTCCATGATGAGCATGAAGTCCATGATGAGCATGCTGTCCATGACGAGCATGGCGAGGATACCAATGTAAGTTCTAAAAACATATCCTGTATTTCTATAAAATTAATTATCTTCTAGTTATGTCATATATCTTATATTTCTATATTGGGCTAATTCAGTGTGTTTATTTTTGTCAAATTTTAGGTTGATGATGCACATGTACGTACTGAAGCACTGGAGCAACTTGATGCGCAGCACCAAACACTTAACAAGAAAAGGGGCATCACTCTGTTGAAGAAGTTAATAGCGCTTAGTGGCAGTGGGTCCAAATTGGTTGTGGAGTTTGATAATGTAGGAAATGCAATTGGAGTGAACCGCAATAATTTTGTAAACTATCTTGGGTGTACCACTCGGAGCCATTGTGGTGTTAAGTATGATAATTGGCATAAAGTTCCTCAGGGGAAAAAAGACTTGATATGGAAGGATTTATGCATGAGTTATTATTATTTGCAATTCTATTTTGTAGATTACAAATTCTATTATTTGCAATTCTATTTTGGATACTAGTTAATAACATTTCTATTTTACAGAATCTGTTTGCATTGGATGAGAAGTTGCATCGTAAAAGTGTGATGCAACGCGCTGGAAAGATGCTTAGGTATTATAGGACAAATATGAACAGAGAATACATAAAAGAGGGTGATAAGAAAAAGAAGTCAACCCTTGAACAATGGAACTTCTTGGACAAAGAAGATTGGGACAATTTTGTTGCTTCTAGAAAATCTGAAGAATTCAAGGTATTAGGTGTCACTCCCAATTTAATTAATATACATTGTATTCACCTATTCAAGATTAACATTTAGTGATACTAACCAAATCATTAATGTGCATACTAACTAGGCCCTCAGTGATGCACAAAAAGCAAGGCGTGCACTGAATGTGCATGACCACACTATGGGTCCAAAAGGCTATGCAAGCGTTCGCCAAAGACTACATGCGGAGTCTGCGGCTACTCAGGAGTCTGCTCCTACTCAGGAGTCTTCCACACCCATGCCTCGCCATGATATCTGGATAGCTGGGAGGCAAAACAAGAAGGGTGAAATAAAGAAGCCCGTAACTGCTGAGGCGGCTGCGAAAATGGTAAAATACAACTCTTAGAGCAATCGTTTGAATATTGATTATTTGTGGTGTTAACTTACCAATTTCTATTGATGGTGATTAGCGGGAGTTGCACGAGCAGCGAAAACAAGGCACGTTCATCCCTCAGGGCAGAAGGGATGAATTGACAGTTTCTCTGGGTAACCCAGAGCATCCTGGATGTGTTAGGGGTGCAGGCGCTGGTGTGGGCATCAATGCATTCTTTGGGCCATCCCAGCGCAAACCCAGAGCGAGACTTTCTCAAGAAGAGGTAACCTATTCTTTTTTTAGAATGTTACTGCAAAAGGAAATTCAATAATAAGAAGCTAATGTTTCTTTTATCCATGTATAGGAGAATAAGAGAGTCGAGGATATAGTTGCTAAGAAGGTCAACGATGTAGTTGCTGAGAAGGTCAAGGAAGAATTGCTGCGGTGGCAGGCATCTCAGGCTTCCAATCAGCCTATGGCGACCCACTCTTCTCCTGATGTACAGACTGCGAGTAATCCTGGAGACCCATCGCCTAACACGTATGCTGTAAGTATTGTTTATGACATTGTAGCTAGTCTTTTCAAGATGATATGTTTTCAAGATGATATGTATATATGTATAACATTCTTTACGTAAATTTGTAGGCATTGAAGCCATGACGCTTAAGAATACAAGACTATGTTGTTGCAGAGGCGCAGGCTTACCCGTCCCTTCCTGGGGAAAGGTTTCACGGGACTCCAATGCTACAGGGCTACGTTCGTGTGGGCCCATTACGTGTGTTACCCGATTGGAGGGAAGCTACATTGCCATATCCCCACCCGGTTATTGATACACTTGCTGAGGCAGAAGGCGGGGTCATATTGTGGCCCAAAGCAGATGTCGTCTACACTACTGAAATTGTAAGATAAATTTACATTGATTTAGACTGTTAATATGTATATATGATGTCAACTGATCTGAAATTATATATACAGGTTAAAAAGAAGACACCAGGAGCACCTAGGCCTCCACCTCCACTTCCCGCATTACCAACTTGGGTTCCAACTGACCTAACATACCCGTTAGGTCCTGCTTGTAGGGGAATGGCATGTTGGCTACGGGCACATAATATACATTGCCCGATAATTGTTTCTTTAGATGCAGATTATGCAGGTCAATCATACGATAGCTCTTTATTTATACAAGATATTATTGAGTTGTTTATGTATGATTGGCTGAATACATCAATGATAGAGACATGGATAAGGTGAGATCTTATTTATACATCCATATACCTTGTGTAATATCCAGTGATCTGGTTTCTTATATATTAATGCATACGTAATACATGTTTTGCAGCTACTTAGTCGAAGATCATTGCAAACAATTTGCATTTGATCATGTGGGATTTTTGATTCCATCATTGATTATTATGGTAGCTAAAGACCCTGATAATGTTCAACAATACTGTATAGATGCTTTTACAATTTTTGGTCAGCAAAAGAAGACGATAATAATAGCTCCATTCAATGTCAAGTAAGGTTACTTTATTTATAATTTGGACTTAAGAAAATTCCATTTTTATTTTGCATTTTGAGTTATTAATTGTTAACTTTTTACCTCTAGCGGTAAACATTGGGAGTTACTAGTTATTGTCCCCGGGACGTTCACTGTTTATTATCTAGATCCCGCGGGAAGTACATTAAACACTAAAATTGGACACGTAATGAGAATGTCATTATTCTGGTAAGAAATATTTCATTTTTGTATCTATTAACATATGTTATTACATTACTATTTACTTATGTAATTTACTGTGTTATATTAACATGTAGGGGTTTAGATGCATTCAAAAAGGCTGGAGGAACGGTCCCAAGGAAAAAGAACCAGCCAATAAATTGGGAGAACGTACAAGTAAGTTCCCGACTCCAATGTATATATTATTGATGTGAATTGTGCTTAGTTGTATTATTTTGTATGTTTCAATTTATAGTGCGCTACACAAGACAATGGCTGGGCATGCGCATACTATGTGATGCGATTTATGCAGATGATTATCAAACATGCCGCATTGGACATCGATACCATACATGAGGTATTATATATAGTCTCATTAGTTAGTATGAAATATATCAATCTTATTTTTATATTATTACTTATATATATATACATCATTCTCTTTGCAGGTGTTCAAAACTGACAACACTACAGGTAAACGCTTAAAAAATATACATACTCCATATACGATGGAAGCATTAAATGAAATAAGAGAAGAATGGGAAAAAGCCATACAAGCAGTGGCAACTGTAAGATATAATTGGGATGTTGATAGTGATAATGAATGATACTTTGTAAATGAATATTTCTGAATGTTAATACATGTATTTGAATGTTTCTATATGTGTGAATGTGAGAATTGAATTGATGTCTGAATGTATCTACTTGTGTGAAATTTTCCTTGGGACTTTTGTAGGTTTGTGGCCTGTTTGTAGGTTGATATCAATGGATGTCGTAAACTTGCAGTTCAGAAAACTGAACTGCAGGTTCTCATCCTGCTGACCAGCCACAGAAGGCCTGCAAACTGATATGAAAAAAAAAATAGATATAGGCGTCGGTTATTTACAGAAAACCATCAGCAAAGACCTACAGCGTCGGTTATTAGATAAAAACCGACGCCTAATAGTACAAACAACCCGACCGTGCAGGAAAGCACGGCCGTGGTGGAAAAGGCGTCGGTTATTCATATAAAACCGACGCCTATAGTACTAAACACGGCCGTGTAGGGAAGTACGGCCATGTCGTCTTGAAGTATGGCGTCGATTTTTTATAGATAACCGACGCCAAACGGGTTCGTGCCACAGAAAACAGCGTCATCTAGGACTCTTTCTGCGCCGGTTACCAAGTAAACACCGACGCTATAGTCCATATAGGCGTCGGTCTTTTAGTAGATAACCGACGCAGAATGTATCCTAGATGACGCCGTTTTCTGTGGCGCGAACTCTTTTGGCGTCGGTTATCTACTAAAAGACCGACGCCTATATGTTAAATAGGCGTCGGTTAAAAAACCGACGCCGAAGTGTTCGACCTTTAGCGGTGCCCACATAGGCATCGCTCAGAAACCGACGCCAAAGGGGGTTAAACAACCGACACCAAAGGCTGTTTCTGTAGTGGTGGGCGGTGATGAGTCCTTTATGCGTGTTCTTGTTTAGCCTGTGATGGAGGACATGGATCCCGAGATAACGTCCTAGATGTTGGTTTTCTGAGTACCCAATTCTTGACAAAAGACATTCTTCACCAACTGTGGTATATTCAGGGAGAAAAAACACTGAGACTTTTCATTAGATATCGATTGGCCAGAGGTTATTACAAAGCAGTTGAGCACACAAAGTGTGTATTATCCTGGGTTATTGTTGCTTCTACCATTAACATGATGTCATCAACAAAGAAAATATGAGAGAGCATTGTGTCATTGCGGGCTAATCGTATGAGGTTCTAGTTGCCATTTGTGAATCATGAGAAATGGCTTGACTCAGACGCTCCATGCACAAAACAAAAACTTAAGGGCTAGTTGGGTCACCCCGGTGAACTCCTTGGGTGGCCCTGAAGGCTGGAACAGGCGTACCTTCCCACAGGATTGATGTGTTATCACTAGAAATGATGACCATGATCAAGACCACTATATCACTCAGAGTCTGATTTGATGTAAGGTGTCCACAATGAATGGCTATTGCATTCTATTAAAGGCTTTGGAGAGGTCTAGTTTGATACAAACCCAGTTCTTCCACTTAACCTTCATCTTCATGGAGTGGATGACCTACTCTTTCACTCATATTTATGTTAAAAGAAAACTAAAATGTATTAAAATATAATAATAACTATTGGATTTAAGATATTTGATCTAGTTTGTCAGACTCAACGTCGGTACCACCAACATGAAAGTCGGTGCTACCGACTTTTTATAGTAAAACTTCTTTTTCTTGTCGATCTGGAACAATAAAATAATTGTACTCTGATGTTAAGTTGGTATCACTGAGTCAAAATCGGTGGTATTAACTTTTCTCTAATAAACAATAATTATCTGTAATAAAATAAGCAACAAATTAGACTAAATATTTATCAAAATTATTAAAATATGTAAAATACATGAAAAAATATAACAACTAATGCATAAATAATTTTATATTGATTTGGTAATTTATGCATCAAAAATTTTCAAATAAGAATAATTAACAATCAAAATAACCAGAATATGATACGAAATAATGATAATTTATGCATGCATCAAAGCCCCTTAGTTTGAATATTGATCATCGTCGAGCAACACTACTCTTATATTTGTATGAAGAAGTCAGCAAGAAGAAATTACAAATAAATTTAGTTTTCTTGACTTCCCCCCACTGGTCGATCCCAAACTGTCCCTCGCCAACCATGAGAAAATAATCATGTTTGTTGAAAATAACTAAAAGATCAATAAAAAACACTATTAATATGAACAAGTTAATATAATGGTCATTGGGAACATCCTTGATGCATCATGTGATCTCAATATCTACATAGATCTAGTCTATAACAATAAATACACCGGAAGTAGTTTGTCATATAAACATAATTTAGAGGAAAAGTCATTTTGGTTGTCTATCATGCAGATGGGTGGAAACGTTAGGTGGCTATAAAAATAGGAGTCACAAGAGCAATCCAAATTATATATTCATTAAATAAAATACGATGTACCTACAAGAAGGATGAAATTAAAATGAATGCCTTCTAATGCCTACTATAATGGGTGGAAGCATGTATGCAAAAGATGGCTCGTCCTAATGATGAGTAAGAGAAAAGGTGTGTGCATGAAGAAAATTCCCACTTTATCCTATATTTCATAGAAAGAATACAAAAGTTTGAACTTAGGTATGCTTCTCCTCATTTTCTTCTCTCTTTTTCTCAAATACTCTTTTTTTCTTCCCCTTATTTTAGCAAGACAAATAGTTCATGCTTGGTCTTTTCCACTGGTTTTTTTTTTTTTTTTGGAGCAAGGATTTACATTTTTCTTCTACCTTTCTAAGTAAAGAAACTAAAGTGGAGAATAAAGATACACCTTATGCACAAATGTAGAAATGAACACAATCTATATGAACAATTTTTATGCAAGACTAAATATTCTCAGATGAGATGGTATGCCAAAAAAAAATCAAATGCAAAAGAAGATGAACTAACTATATATTAGCTATCATGACATGCAATTCATTCAATAAGGAAATAATTTGGATTAAACTTGATCATCTAATGGAGATGAATGAAAGTGAATTGAAGTGTCTAAGATCGCATGACTAAGAGATAGTGCTTTTGTCAACCATGATATGTACCTCTCCTCTCAACTTTTGTAACAAGGTAACCTTAGAGTTTATTTCTAAAATTCACTAAAAAGGTCATGTTACTATTTAGTATATTTGGACTAAAACATAATTTTCATGTATCAATTTATAGGTTGAGTTATATTTTCATTTATTAAGTATGTCTTCGAGTTGACTAAACCAAACAACTCCCTCCAGGTATGCATTCTTAAACATAGTAAGTTTAGCTTAAAGAGAAAAGTACGAGAGCACATGCAGACTTAAAATTATTAAAAGCAAAACTATACCACAACAAACTAGTGACCCTAAATTAAATTTTAAGTTTCATCTGCAGTTACACTAGATAGAAGTGTAGCCTAAAAATGAGAAGGGAAGTCTGATTTTTCTAAAAACAAAAACATGAAGATATATGATAAAAGGTAAAGATTCAAAAGATGAAGATAGAAGCACTATTCCATTCCTCACACTATGCTTGAATGTGACATTGTCCCCAAATGTCAAAATCAAAGGAAGACAAATGGAGTGATCTTACCAATGTATCTAGAGTTAAAGATGGGTGGGTGGGATCCACATTAAAATATGTTCTCCAATAAGCACTCGATCTCAGTGAAGTGTCTGATATCATCTATGAGATTGTTTTTTAGGAGTGTAGGTGGGGACGAATAAACACCTCCTCAAACTCTCCATGTTATAATATTCACATTGATCAACCAGCCTATTCGGTGCTACTGACACTAAAGTCTTGGTATCGAGATTTCTTTTGGTAGATGTTATCGGTGCACATTGTTGATGTTTATAGTTGCTTAGTGTGATTTATGTTAGTTCCACTGACTATATGGTTGGTGGTATCGAATTAAACTCTATCACTCTCTATTAAAAATCACCTCGTAAGTCGGTGCTATCGAAAAGTTCTCCAGTGCCACCTACAATGGATGGGAGTTTTACCTAATTGGTGATAATGACCATTTAGTTGATGTCATTGAGATGAACTTGTATCCTCCTATATCAAATGTCAATGCAACTGACAATGGGGGTAGTGGTACCAAATCAGTGAGATCTTGCACACTTAATACACATATCAAGGCATCAAGGAATCTTTTATACTTACATCAAAACCAGATATTAAAAAACTACAAACTAAAACATAAAAAAAAGAAATGAAAAATTGACAAAATAAACATGAATGGTGGGTTCCCTCCCACAACAGCCTGACATCCTAGGTTGGACACATTTCAATCAAAAATAATCAAACCATCATGAAGGAGGGTGGTTCTCTCTCTGCCTCTTGCTGCTAAAGATTTAGTTTCTTGCAAAAATGAAAAAAATATAATAATCAAGACACCAGTGTGTATGGTTAAATTTCCATTTTAAAAGTAAATTTTATTGAAATTATCATGAGAATGAATGAAAATCAAGTCTTGATGTGGGATCACACGCTTAAATAGGTAGCTATGAGGTGAAAGATATAATGATGATTTCTCTTTAATTTAAATAACCACCCCTAGTGGATCACTCTTGTCCGCACATAATGGAGGGGTTATATGGAAGGTAAATTCATGTGCCTCCTCTTCTAATAATTATGTTACCCCACATTCATTAATATTGTCACACAAAAAAATCAAACTTACCATTCAAATGTATATCCCTTATAGGGTCCTCAACAACGAGCTGAAGAGATGGACTTGTGGTGAAGGAATTATGTAATGGCTAATGGGAAATTCCTCCACCTTTTCACTATGAATATCCTCTTCCTTAATCTCTTACTCATCTCTAAGATGAATATCACATAAACCAAATTGTGGATCCTCCTCTCATTCATTTATATCCCAAGAACATGAATCAAACTTGTCTTCCACCATATTAGAATCTTTCTTCTCATCTTCTTCATCAGATCCCCAATAATATTCAAAGTTAATCCTAGTATGTGAGGGTATGGGTACATGCACAATGGTAGGTTGTGGTACAAGTGGTTCAAAAATGTCCACCATTGTGTTCTATTTACTATCTAAATGCTCATCCTCAACCTCAACTTGTTCAAATTACTCCACTCTACCCCAAACTTGATTAGAAATAGGACTTTGGAGATTTAAAACATATTGACCCATTGTTCTAATATGCTCATGGTGATATTAATGAAGGTTTTCTAATTATGTGATGGAGGAGGAATACAGAATCTATAACCTAGTTGTGAATTTTCATAATCAAGATAGGTAGGATCTATGTGCCCTTTTAACTTTTTTTAAATAGGAAAAAAGAATAATTATAAAGGAATATCTAAATGAAATACAAACAATGTATAAATTAGCAGTGCAATTCTATTTGTTGAAAAATGAAAAAATGAAAAATAAATACAATGGCCTAGAGTGTTTAGTATCAACACTCATAGTGTTGGTATTGCAAATATGTGGCAAGGGTGCTGAGAACTTGACACACATAGAGTGAGGGTATAAAATCCAAGCTCCCATGACGTATAATACAGGGAAAAGAAGCATGAGTTGTCTAACTCCGGGAATCTTACACTAGAGACTACAACTAATTGAGAGTCAATCAGCTAAGTTGAATGGAATTATTCATTAAGACTGATGACACTAATGAAATAACTGATAAAAATATATAATGAGTGGATACAAACAAGATATAAGGATTAAGAAAAAATACAGTTTCACCACGACACATGTTGCACTTTGATTTTCTTTATTTGTATGAATTATCATTGTTCTTGAACTAGAGCTCCATAGCTACCATTATCTACTATAGAAGCATAATGTACTACCTTAATTAAGCCAAACCCCACTCTTGTAATAATTTATGAGCATAATCTAGGTAAATATAATTCTCTCTAGATTATTATATCATAGATGTTATCTCTCTTCCAAAGTACTTTATTATTGATATGAAGTTTTTGATTCTTTTATCTTCTAACCCCTCTTATAAAGTAATTAGAAATATAACACTTTGATTATGGTGATAAAGCATAAACAAATCGGTATTGAGATTATAACTTTAGTTCAGCTTGACAACATTATATTATAAATTCTTGAATCCAGTTAGAGTCATACCTCGGGCTAACCTCGAGTCTTAGGAAAAAGGAATTTAGCCGAAAATGTACGGGAAGATATCATAGTTAGAAGAAGACATGCAATGAATTTAATAAGAAACTAAGTTAAATAAAGGATCCGGAGTAGATGGAGACAATTTATCATCATTTCTACCATTAAAACACCTCTAAAGTCTGTTAGGTAGGGTTATTTCACTTTCCTCCCTTTTTTAACCTCTGGCGTCATTCCCATGTGATAGATATTCATAGTGCACTTTTAATGGTTCCTTTTATATCTGTCATACATATTTAGGTTAATGATATCCTTAATGTATTAAATAATAACAATAACTATTGGATTTAAGACATCCAATCCAGGCCGTCAGAGTCAAAGTCGGTATCACTAACTTGGAAAGTTTGTGCTATTGACTTTTATACTAAAAGTCCTCTTTTGTTGTTGGATCAATAATATAATTTTACTCCGATTTCATGGTGGTATCACCTAGTTAAAGTTGGTGGTATTGAATTTTCTCTAGTAAACAATAATTATATGCAATAAAATAAGAAATAAACAATTATTGAAATGATTAAAATATATAAATACATGCAAATTACAATAAACAATAGAAAATTAATTCACGTGTGATTTTATACTAATTTGATAAAATATGTTTGAAAATATATTCAATTAAGAGAAATTAACAATATAAACAACCAAATTAGGATATGAAATAATGATAATTTATTTCATGCATCTCTAATACAAAATCTTGATCAAATAAGAATTCTAAAAAATAACCAAGCAATTCACACCTAATGTAAACTTATTTCTTCTTTGCTAGGGCTTCCACTCACACAGTTGATATTCCCTATTTTGGTTGTTCTTTAATTGTTGGTTTAATCATGACTTTGTCTTCATCACAAGCACTCCAAGGACCTTCTTGTTGGCGTGGGCATCTGGTCTACTCATCCTCTCCAACATTGTGTATTGGTGATGTCAATAAAGATTCTATCATAATTGCAAGAAAAAAATTCTAATATGGAGAGTGTAGGGAGAGAGGCATGGCATGAAAGCCATATGCATGTCACATTATTTTGGGATGAATTAAAAATCACATATTATAATGTATAGATCATAATCTTTCATCACAAAAACCTAATTGCCATATCGACATTTACCAAACAAAACAATGTCAGAGGCGTGACATTGGTTGATATAATACACATATATCATATTATATATGATAATCAACGATTAATTCAAATACACATTGTACAATATTCTTTCAATGAATAATTTCTAGTTAAAAACCAAAACAAGCATCAAAGGTTAGAGACACGGTCTTTAAAACCACTAAGGGTTTTGAGGAGAGGATAGTAGTGGAAATGCATCATGACAAATCCCAAGTCAATAGATCTATCATGCCATAAAATTTAGGTATATTAAAGACATAGAGGGGACATTGAATATATGTTGGCGCACACTAGTTGTCTAATAACTAGACACATCTTATGTTCGTGTAGAACTAGCACTTTCAGATCTCAAGTGGTTGTTTAATGTTGACCCCTCATCTTTGTAGCATAATCGTGTGTTCTTATTGAAGAAGATGCTTGATCAAAAGCATCTTCCTAGTGGGATTAGCGTCTTTGTTATTCAAGTAGATGCAATCACTTTTTATGCACCACCTTGGTCACTGATGCGTTTCTCCCAAGATCACACACTAATCAACTAGATGGTGACTAGATACAACCAAAGGAAATACATAGTTGTGATCACTTTCAAATTGATAGTCAACCTAGTCTGACACACCTACTTAAACTAATCACGTGTACCCGCAAGCACACGGGGTCGTGTTGTAGTATAGGAAAGCGGTAAGAAAAGGGTCAATCCTCAGGGAGATATGGGGCACTAGAGCTAAGTTAAGGTAGATATATTCCTAAGGTGGAGTGTAGGGTTTCACGGTTTAAAGGGGTTTTTGGTTGATTACACTAAGATTGAAAGAAATTGACAATAAGAAGGAAACAAGATTACCAAAATCTCTAAATTACTCTAAGAAAGTTAGAACTAAGAATCTAGGAAAAACAATTAAATGATCAAGTGCAAGGAATTACAACTAAGCTACACTAGACTAGCAATTCAAATTAACAACTAACAGACAAGTTAAGAACTAGAGCAAGCAAGAACCTATGTTATCACTAGCTAACAAGATTAACACAAGCAAGGTCAAAAAAGCACTAACTACTTAAGCAAAACCTAGATATCAAGAACTAAGCAATTAACTAAGAAGAAACAAAGGCAATTAACTAAACTATCATTAACAAGCTAAGAGGACAAGGTGGGTTTTAAGCAATTCTATGGATAGGTGGGCCATTTGGGAATGATACTATGATATTCGTTGAGGGTTTAACAAAGTGTGCAAGTCTTATATCTTCAATCTAGATTGCCAAAGCAAACAACAAGGCAAGTGCTATTTGAATCTATCCTATGATACTAGTTGGGAAACTAGGTCTAGGTGTAATTCTCATAGGACTTGGAAAGTCTAGGTTTCTAGGGTAAGTGGTAATTGGGAGATTGAGCGCCAAGGGTGTTGGCTAAATTGGACATTAATATACCCTTTTTTATGATGACAAACATTTCACACTTGTTGATCTAACATGTTATTTGTGTATATCAGGGATCAAAGGAATAAGGAAATCCTACTAAGTGGGAAGATAAAGATCAATGCAAATTGAAGATCAAATGTGCTATATTGTTTAAATGTTCATGATTGTACTCAAATGTAAACACATGTACAAAAATATAATTTACAAGTACTTAGACATCATGTAAACCCAGTGTTAGATATTCCCTACCCACTCATAACCCTTAGATAGGTTTTCCCTCAAAGATAGAGTCACCAACACACATTGAAACACACACTTAGTAGGTGATTCAAAAGTCTAAATCAGGGACACCCTCAGTCGAAGAACTTATCGACCAAGACACACTCGGTTGAATTTCTTGTCAACTGAGAATCACCTCGATCGAATTTGTGAGCATTTGTTCAACAACTTACACAATTGTGCTCTAAAATAGTCTTTGGTCAAAAATAGTCTCGACCTAGTGAGCTTCGGTCTAAAGCTTGTGACCGTTGGACTAATTGGTTGGTAGTTGGGAGTTGAAAATAGATGTTGCAACACCTTTGTCTTAAACCCAGGCTCGATCGAAGAGAACCTTGACCTAGACACAATTCGGTCAACCAAATTTTTGACCGAGCAGAGTTCTGGATTGTTCTTTTCAAGCACAAACAAATTAGCAATTACTAGCCAACTAAAGTACACCTAACGGCTAGTTAAGCACTAAGAACACTGTAGACACTCCTTAGAATGTCCCTAGACACTTAAAACCATTCCTATGAATAGGAGAGGCCTTAGGACACCTAAAGCATCCAAGCTACACTTGAGCATTCACTATTGAGAGCAACAAAGCTAGAATTCACTTGGCATCTTCATCCTTGTGCTCTCGAGTTGTGTCCTATAGTTACAATCTCCTAGCCACCACATATAGCCACGTACATATTAAGTGGATAGGTGATCTAAATGCTTGATATAGGATCAAAGTGTTGTACTTCATTATATAAGTATTTTCTTTCCTCCAGTCTAATTCTTCTATATTGAACTTTGTTTTCCTTGACTACTCCTAGGGTTGGAGGCTTTTTAAAGGAGGTTGCTTGGTGCTAATTCAACAAAGTGAAGGCTTCTCCAAGGTGTTCTTGAGATTACTTCACGAAGGCTACTTAAAAGGAGGTTGAAGCTACTTCTAGGTGAAGCCTATCTCAAGGTGGTGGAGCTACTTCAAGGTGGTGAAGGCTACTCTAAGGATTTCTCATGGTTACTTCAAGAAGGTTGCTTCAAGGGGGTTGAGGCTACTTTAATTTGAAGGATACTTTGAGTGGAAGGTGATTGAATTTCATGTAACATTCTTACAAGATAATAAAATGAATCACTTTCAAAATTCCAATTGAAAACTAAGAAGTAGCGTTAAGAAAAACCTAGCTATCAAGAACTAAGCAATTAACTAAGAAGCAACAAAGGCAATAAACTAAACTATTGTTAATAAGATAAAAGGACAAGGTTGGTTTTAAGCAATTATATGGATAGGTGGGCCATTTGGGAATGATACTATGATATTAGTTGAGGGTTTAACAAAGTGTAAGTATTATATCTTCAATCTAGATTGCCAGAGCAAACAACAAGGCAAGTGCTATTTGAATCTATCCTATGCTACAAGTTGGGAAACTAGGTCTAGGTGTAATTCTCAAAGGACTTGGAAAGTCTAGGTTTCTAGGGTAAGTGGTAATTGGGAAATTGAGAGTCGAGGGTAGGAATGGGGGTAGATATGAGGGTGTTTCACCTCATGTTACTCCCCATCTAGCCTTTAGAAAACTCTAGGTGATTGCACTACTCACTCTTACACTGGATACTTAGATCTCACACCTACTTGTAGGATAAGGGAGTTGTATGTAGGAACATGGGGTTCCAGCTAGGGATCCACTAATTGACCTAAGAGCAATTACTAAGATAGCCACATACAATTCATTTTCTCCTAGAAGCTAGGTGTTTTCAAGCATCATACAACAAGTAATCAATTTTAAAAGCACAAATGACAAGTAAGATAATGGAAAATGAGATAGAAATAAGAGATAATCATCATAGAATGAAAATATGTTCATTACAAGTTATTTTCGCCCAACATGGTGTCAAAGTAACATTTTAACCCCAAACAGCCCACCACTAGGAGCTTAGCTACACATGACTAAACAAAAGAGCAAGGAAAAGAGAAGAACAAGGTAGAAATCCATGGAACTCATGGTAGATATTCCTCCTTCACCTCTTAGAAGATGTAGAACATCATGCCTCCTACAAGATGGATGAATAACATGGAAATGTAGGAGATTATGGTGGAAAACCCTAGAAACTAGGGTTTTTGTGTGGAAATGGAGTGGAAATGGAAGGTGAGAGGTTGGTAAAAGGGTTGAATGCAAGGAAATGGTTAATGAGTAGCTAGAGAAGTTGTAGGGGTGATAACCTAGTGATGTGGCCTCCACCCATGTATATATAGTTGGCGGTGGAAGCATTAGGGTAAGTGGGGCTATTGTTGAAAATTCAGCCTAGAAAAGCTAGGTTTTAGGTGGCAGAATGGTCATTCTAGGTAGAACGGCCGTGGTGGGTGGAGGTCAGAATGACCATGGTGGAGGAGAAAGGATGTGGTGGGAAGTGAAACTTGTCTTGTTGGAAGTAGTGAAATGAAGGTTGGCAGCACAGCCGTGCTGGGTAGCACGGTCGTGCTGGGGGCTAGCTAAAACAGCCGTACTGGGTAGCACGGTTGTTGTGGGTGAGGTGGAGTGGAGGCCATTCTCTTCAATACGTCTTTGGCGGCACAACCGTGTTGGATGGAATGGTCATTTTGGGGGCTTCTCAGCACGACTGTGCTGGATAGCATGGCCATTTTAGAGGGATTGTTGTAGCATGTCAAAATGGGACATCAACCTGTGATTTATACATTGGCGAGCATAGCCGTTCCTATGAACCATGACCATGTTGGGGTCTTCAGTAAAAATTTGAGCTCCATTCTTTGAAATACATGGAATTTTTATGTGGTTTTTTTGTGCCACCAAGGGTAGGTTGGGGATTCTTTGGAGTCTTCTCTAGACCCCACAATCTCAGTCATCCATCCAACGTGGTCCAGTACATGAAAAACATGCAAAGAATGTCCATAAGTATATTTGACAATAATATGTCCTTTGAGGGAATTAATTTGCTTTATAACATGTTTAGATGTGATTAAGATGCAAAAAGACACAAGATGAAGCACTAAAATAAGACTACATCACCACCCCAAACTTAAAACATACTTGTCCTCAAGTATGCTCCAACTTAATCTGTCTTTCAATTCAATGAAGGAGTTCAAGGATAATGCTATAATTGTGATGTTTGTTGGCTAAAATGAGTTCATGTGAAGAATTAGGCATGAAATCCACTATTCTCTACTCATTTTCATTTTTTCAAGTGTGAATCAAGCACAGAGCACAAGAACTTAGAATATGGGTCACCATTCACATATGCGAGTGATGAAATTTTCATAATGCTCTAGGTAAACCGTATTATGCATGAAATACATTCAAAAGGTTAGAATTAGTATTTCACTTCCTAAAGATACCTCATACACTTAAATTTCACTACTCATGACCCACTTGGCTTGTATAGGGGGATGATAGATAGATTTGATTTACCCTAGCCCTACTAGGCATGCAAAGGGAGGAAATGGTTATGGAAGGGAATGGAGTGCTATGACGCTCATATTTTCTTTATTTGGATGCTCTTAAATAGGAGCACCCTTTATTTTCTTTTTGCTTTTTCTTTTATTTTTTTTCCCTTGGTGTAGGTAGGGCATATGATGAAAAGAGTGAAGCAGATATGTAAAGGTATGGTCACCCCAAATTTTTGGGAGTGGCAAAGGCTGATATGTGCACTTCGGCATTCTTTCATGAGGCATAGAGGTAAGAAGATGGTGAAATAATTGTTATGTCTAAGAGGGGTCACAAGTAGTAGAAATTCATGTATAATCTCACCCAAGCAAGTTAGTCCATGTAACATTGACCAATCAAACAATCCATGCATAAAATGAATAGTATAGTAGATTGTATCCTTTTCATATAGAACAAATAAATCCCAAACGTTCAAGACCTACAAGACTCACCCTTTTATTCAAAATAGAAAATTATTTCAAGAGGTTGCACATGCAAAATTCCTACATAGGACATATTCTAGCCAAAAACAACAAAAACAAGATACATTATCAAAGATTTAATCATTCTCATCAGAGATTCAATTGAAACATATTATTGAGAAAGAATATTAAAGTTTGGTCAAAATTTTGCCAAAATGGTGCAAATTTTCATTTTAATCACATTTGAATCTACTTTAGGGAAATTTAAACATAAAATAGAAAATCCTAATTAAAACACACAAAAATTAGCAGCAACTACATGAAAATGCAATGCATGACATGGAGAAACAAAAAGAACAAAATTTTGAAAAATAAAAAAATGCATGAAAAGAACTACATGTATGCGTGAATGCAAACACAAGGAAATATACACTAGATAGAAAGAAGTTAATAAAACAAAGATCAGGTGAGATAGACATAAATAAAATAATTTGAGCAAAGAGGGCATACCACCCTACCACCCCAAACTTTTGAATCATGTTTTCCTCAGCATGAAACTAAAGCTTAGGAATGATAGGGTAGGTGTCACTACTCTGTTGGTGATGGATCATGTAGTGGGCCAGCTTATGGAGGTGGGTGTTGGTAGTAGTGGCCCCAGTAGTCTGTCTATGGAGTTGGGTATGTCTCCAGATATCCAGAAAGGGCTCCCCAACTCCCCCCCTAGTGGGGGATTCTCTACACCTGTGCATGATAATACTGGTACATATGGTTGATCTGATAGTGCATTTGCTACTTATCCAACCACATGACATGTTGTGTTTGATGAATCGCCTCCAACTATAAATGAATGGCTGACATGTCATGTGCATTTGTTGGAGGTGGTTTCACATCAAAATCCTCATGTCTATGTCTCGTGTGACAGGGCTGCTCAAGAATGCATTTCTGCTCTGGTACATTCGTCTCTCCTCATCCCTTGGGTAAGTCCACTAGTACGGGTTTGTTGTCCTCCCTAGGATACTAGCTTTCCCATTAGGAAATCCACGATGGAAAATTTTCCAATGGCATGATATCATCAAGAAGAATAGCAGCATGGTAAGCCAACTCTAAAGTGATGCCATGGTACCCAGGGTTCATATTGTATATGATCTTCTTGTCTCTTATAAAGGACATCTGGGACCTTGCAAGATAATTCAAGTCAACCAAGTTGGTCCCTTTTGTCTTTTTGAGGTTCTGGAGATCACAATTGAGTGCCTTTGTTATGATTCTCACACTTCCCCCATTATTAAAGGATTCTTTCTCTTAGAGGGGATTGTTTTTAGGTGATCAATCATCATAATACCCAAATTCACATGACCACGACTTACCATTACTGACATCACAAATAAGTCTTTTTGTGAGAAGCAACCTTGGTTATTGTACTAGCCAAAGACAGTGTTGGCTAGAACCTTCAAAATACATCTCAAGGTGGGGTTGAATATTTTTCTTTTTTGTACTTTCCTGCTGTGAAGTTGACTTGTCCAGTGAATATTTCCCACATCTTACAGTAGGTGCATTTCCATTCTTATCATACTTGCCCTAATCAAGTTTTTGCACCATCTCTGGTGTTGGTGCAAGATCTTGTTGAGTATGGAAGACTTTTGTACACACATGGAGTCATTGAGCTTGAAGAAGATTGCATCCTCCCCTTGGTATTGTACCTTCTTCAACGATCTGAAGAATGCATGGGTTGTCTCTAAGTATGTTTCTTCTATATTGGTTAGCAAATGATACAACCCATATGATGTTAAGAAATCTTTGATAATAGTACACATCCCTAGGGCCTGCATGGTGTTGGGGCAAGCATATCTTGTAGGGATCACCCTCCCGGTAGTGCAATCAGGGTGGAGGGGTCTTGTAAACACTCTTCTTGATGTGCCTCTTCCATATGTTGTTTCCTCAGGCTACTTTCCCACCCACTTCATTCTATCCTCTTCTAGTTTGGACAAGAAGTCCACAGGTTCATCTTCCATCTTCTCACTATCAATACCATCTACCTCCTCCTCCTCATAGGTAAGTGACCCCAAACTTGTGTCCAAGTTCAAGGGAACAATCTCAATGGGTGCATCAACAACTTCTTCTTTAATAAAAAACCAACATCTAGTGGGTTGTTGAGTTGTGTGAGTCTAGGTTGATGAAGAAGAATGCCTTGTCAGAGTGGTTGTGGAGGTAGGCATGAAGACGATGCGACAACCACTTTCTTGGCCCTCCTTTCTCATGTCAGTGCATCAACATCGACTGAATCAACAATATCTTTCAATTCCTCTTCCTCCTCCTCCTCAGGGTTGCTATAGTTTGGATCTTAGGTGTGGTGGCTTGAGGAGGATTAGAGTCAGGAACCACTTGTCGATGTCGACCTTTGAAAAGATTGAGAAATTGAGTTAGATGGTGACTTATGGTTGTATGATGACAACGTGATGTTGGATGCCCTTTGGTGTAGCTTTTGCCTCTGGTGAGCATACTCATAGTCTTCTCTACCCCATTCTTGATTGCCTTTCCTGTGCTCTTCATTGTTGTAAGGATTTAGTAGACAAATGAAGAACTTAAATGATTTTCACGCTTCTGGGAGGCAAGGTAGAATCGCCTTGGAGATGGAGAAATGGAGGTTGGAAAGTGGAGTTGGAGGTAGAGGAAGGTGAGTGGGAGCCAAAAGGAACTCGAATCTAGTGTTTCGGAGGAAGAGGAGGCAATTTGGGCATGAATGGGGGTCGACCTAGTCGACTGTGGCCATAGAACGGACTTGAAGGGGGTTGTGTTGTGTAAAGAAGAATCCGGTTACTTAAGTGATGGGCACAAGCCAACACAGCCGTTCTGGCCAGCACAACCATTCTGGCAGAATGCCAGCACAGCCGTGTTGGTCAAAGTGGTCATGATGACCGGGCCCAAAACTTGAGTTTTCTCTATTAAAAATGATTGTGCCAGCACAGTTGTTCCATGCTAGCACGGACGTGCTGGTACTTCCAAGTTGACAAATCTTCAAAAATTCTCAAATCACTTAATCATTCATAATCCAATCATCAAATTCGATCCAATTGATGTTCCATCAGGACTTTTCACTGAGATGTACATCATTCTCAAACTTTCACTTGTTTTACCTATCTCATCATCAAAACTAAAACAAAATTATTAAACACAAGAGTGTGTGTTTATTCTTGGAATGACATAAAAATAAAGTAAAAGTTTCAAAAAGTGAAGGTTGGGTGCAAAAGTTCCCAAACCTAGGTGGGTTGCCTCCCACTAGCACTAAACTTTATGCCTTCAATTGAGCTTATTGATTATAGACTAGATCATCCTCGTGGAACTTTCCAAACATCCTTGTAGTAGATGTCTCTCTCATGTGCATTTAACCACATCTCTTCATCAAGCGGGCGTTCCTCTACTAGCATCACAATGTCAAAACTTTGGGTGTTCCTCCACTAGCATCACAATGTCAAAACTTTGGTTGGCTTTGTCCAGACCTACTTCAACAATGACTTTCAATCTATGCCTATTGACTGTGAACTCTTTTGCTCCATCCTTTTCACATATCACAACAGCCCCATATGGATATATATTTTTTATTAGATAAGGCCCTTCTCATCTAGATTGAAGCTTTCTAGGAAAGAACATCATACTAGAATCATACATCCAAACCTATTGTCTGAGCTCAAAGTCCTTCTTGATTAGCTTATCATTTAAAAACTTGATCCTTTCCTTGTAACTTTTTGATAATTCATATGCCTTGTGTCTCATTTCTTCTATCTTATGTAGCTGCAATTTTCTTCTCAATCCGACAATGTCTCCATCCATGCCCATAGCTTTCAATGCCCATAGTTCCTTGTGTTGTATTTCCACCGGTAGATGGCAGCTTTTACCATACACGAGCTTGAATGGTGTGGTACCAATTGAGGCCTTGAATGCATTCCTATATGCCCACCAAGCTTCACTGAGATGTAAAGACAAATCCTTGCAGTCTGGCCTCACCGTCTTCTAAAGAATAAGCTTATCTCCTGATTAGCTAACTCAACTTGATCATTTGTTTGAAGGAGGTAAGGAGTAGCCATGCCGTCATTCACCCCATGCCTTTTTAGCAATCCTTGAAAGGTCCTATGGATGAAATGGTTACCTCCATCACTAATCATTGTTCGTGGTACACTGAATTGACTGAAGATGTTTGACATTACAAAATCACAAACCATTTTGTGATCATTCATTCTTGTGTAAATTTCTTCAATCTACTAGGATACATAATCAACGGCCACCAAGATGTACACATATACAAAGGAGGGAGGAAATGGACCTATGAAGTCAATTCCCCAAACATCAAACACCTCAACTACTAGAATGGGTGATAGAGGCAACATGTCCCTCTTGGAGATAATGCCCAATTTTGTCACTTCAAACAACAATTGTCATATTCATTAGCATCTTCGAACAAGGTGGGCCAAAAGAATCCACTTTGAAGAATTTTGGTGGCTGTGCATTTTTTGCCAAAATGACCTCCACACACACCAGCGTGGCACATGTATAGGATCTCTTGCTACTCGGTTTTTAGGACAAACCTTCTAATGAGTTGATCGGGAAAATATTTGAATAGATGTGGGTCATCCCAAGCATAGTTTTTCACCATAGAAAATAACCTCTTTCTATCTTCTCTTGTCCAAGTACTTGTTATCCTCCCACTATCTAAGAAGTTAGCTATGTGCTTGTACCATGGTCTTTGGGTGCATGGAAGTAAGAAAAGCTTCTCATGTGGCATTGTTTCCTTGATTTGATTCATATCAACATAAGGTGTCTCAATGTAGGAGATTTGGTCGGTTGCAGAATTTTTGACTCCCTTCTTGTCAACAATCTCCAAATCAAGTTCTTGAAGCGGCAGAATCTAGTGGATCAACCTTACCTTATAATCTTTCTTTTCCATGAGATATTTTAAGGATGCATGATTTGTGTATACCACCACCTTGTTTTGCAAGAGATAAGAATGGAACTCATCGAGAGAAAAGATGACAGTGAGCAGCTGCTTCTCAGTAGTGGTGTAGTTTCTTTGGACTTCATCAAGGGTTTTGCTTGCATAATAGATAGCATGCAAAACCCAACCAATCCTTTGACCCAGCATAGCCTCCACTGCCATATATGATGCATCAGTCATGATTTTGAATGGCAAGGAGAAATCCAAGGGCTTCATAATAGAAGTCGAGATGAGCTTATGCTTTAGGTGGTTGAAGGTTTCAACACACTTGTCATCAATGTTGAATTCCACGTCCTTTTCAAGCAAGTAGCAAAGCGGCCTTGAAATTTTTCTGAAGTCTTTGATGAATCAGCAGTGGAAACATACATGCCCCAAGAAAGATCAGACATGTCTTATGGTGGAAGGAATAGTTAGAGTGGAAATTAGGCCCACTTTGGCCTTATCAACTTCAATGTCAGCCTTAAAAACTCGATAACCCAGAACAATGCCTTAGGGAACCATGAAGTGACTATTTTCCCAAGATAACACCAAACGAACCTTGACACATCTTTCAAGCATAGTTGCTAGATGTAGAAAATAGTCATCAAATTTCTTTCCAAACACTAAAAAATCATCCATGAAGAACTCCAGAGATGAATCAAGCATGTCAGCAAAGATGGATATCACACATATTAGAAATGTAGAAGGAGCATTGCACAGCCCAAATGGCATCCTTCTGTAAGAAAAAGTACCACTTGGACAAGTGAATCTCATCTTTTCTTGATCCACAGGATGAACTTCTATCTCGAAGTAACCTGTCTAGCCATCAAGAAATTGTAGAAACTCTGCCCTGCAAGTCTTTCCAAGATCTGATCAATGAACAGGAGGGGAAAGAAGTCCTTCATGGTCTTCTCATTCAGATTTCTATAATCTACACACATCATCAACTTTGATTTCTCTCACTGGAATCAACTCTCCATCCTCATTCTCTTCTATGGTGATCCCACCCTTCTTGAGCACAACCTGGATGGGACTCACCCAAAGGATATCAGAAATGGGGTAGGTAACCCCAACATCTAGAGACTTCACTACTTGTGACACAACCACTTTCAGTTTTGGATTCAACCTTCTTTGCATTTGCCTTGTTGGCCTGGCATCATCTTCAAGGTAAATCTTATGAACACAACTGGAAGGGTCAACGCCAATCAAATCAGCAATGGACCATCCAACGGCATGGATGTTTTTCTTCAAAACCACCATCAAGGTATCTTCTTGTTCCAGAGAAAGGATAGAGGAAATGATCACTGGGAGGGTGTCATTTGAACCTAGGAAAGCATACTTCAGTCCTTCTGGAAGAGACTTGAGCTCAAGGATTGGAGGCTCTTCAAGGGAATTTTCAACATTTCACAAATAGAAGGGAGGTTGTCACTTGCATCCACTAAGGCTAGCTCATCTTCCTTATCCTTATCATCAACATCATCTGGGAATTCCACAATAGGCTCTAGACCTTAACCCTGAGTGGAAATATGAATCCACGCAGGTAGGCATTCCTCTAAAATCTCATCAAGATAGTCAATAAGATAGCAATCCTCCTCTGTAGCACCTATCACCTCAGCCTTAATAGAAGACTTGAAAAAGTTCAAATAGATCTTCATGTGCATGAAGGTTACATACATTGTACTAGTCCTCACATGAATCATCGCATCGGATGTAGACAAGAAGGGTCTCCCCAAGATAATAGGCACCTTTCTTCAGTCTTCTTCCATATCCAACACAATGAAGTTAGCAGGAAAGAATGCAAAGGTCTCATCATCAAGTCTCACCAACACATCATCAACACACCCTCTAGGCATTTCCTCGAAAGACGTTTTTACAGGGATAGGGTATCTTATTGAACAAAAAAGGTAATATTGTTCCTCCATTGATCAAGAATTTCGGTCTTTGGGAAGTATCAGGATCATCTAATAATAAGGGTTTCAATTTATTCAAATGAACAATTTGAACACCTATTGATTCTAATAACTGATTGTGGGGTTGATCATTCGGTTCTTTCAATTCATAGATGTGAATCTCGGACCTATGAATGGGGATATTCCCGATACTCACAAAGAAAAAAGGAAGTGACTTGGACAAAAAGAGAAGTGACTTGGACAAAAAGAGTCACAAATTAGTTAGCCAATTGCATAGTGCAATGAGTTGGACCCAGTTGTCCCATTTGTAGTTCAACAAACACATCATACGGTATTAGATTCACACTAGAACCTAAGTCAAGAATAGCTTGGTCTATGCAGTGTGCTCCAATGTCGCTAGAGATGGTGGGAGCACTGAGATCTTTCCTTTTCCTTGGCACGATGTGTTGTAGAATTGATCTCACTTGCTCAGTGAGTTTGACCTTCCTTGGTGTTCTTCGTATCATTCTCCTCTTGGACGTGCACAAAATATTTCAAGAACTTGGCATAAGACAAAATTTGCTTGATTGCATCATGCAATGGAATATTGATCTACACCTGCTTAACAGTTTCCAAAATTTCTTCAGTGTGCTTCTTCTTCCTCTTTTCAATGGGTGGTTCCTTAAGTGCATATGGGAAAGGAGGGAGTTGTGCTCCAGAAAAACTCAAATCAATAGAATCATTAGTTTATATCACAAGAATCACAGTATCATCTCTCTGCATCACAGTATCAACCCGGGTGCATGTCACAATATCCTCAACATGAATCTCAGTATCACCATCTCTAATCATAGTATCAACTCTTTCATCACTTGTTTCACTATCAACAGAAGTGTCCCGTGGTTGCTCTAAAGTCCTACCACTCTTCAACACTGTCACTACATTCGCGTGCTCATGGGTGGTAGAAGAAGAAGCTTCTGGTGGCAGTTGTGGTTGTTGAGGTGGTGGTGGTCTTGGATGTGGAGGATTTGGGTTTTAGAGAATAAATTTTAGTTGAGATTATGGCTTTGGTGGTTGTGGTGGGTGGGGTGATATTGTGGAGGGGTTCTTGGTATGAGTGAGGTGGAGATGGAGTGTATTGGTAGTTAACTATGGGTTGTGGAGGTGGAGGAGCATAAGGGTTGGGTGGTGGTTGATATTATGGTAGAACATAGGCACTTTGGGGGTGCCCATAAAACCACCATCATTCTTAGTGTTAGTCATAGGCTGAGAAGGGAGTCATCCTTGAAAGAGAAATCTAATCTAGCCTTTCCTGAAGGTGGCTAATTCTTTACCCATGGGAGGACACATCTTTCTTCACTTCATCATGGATCCTTAGACTCCCAAGTGCCTCCTCTTCAAAATTAGAGTTGTACTTAGGGCCTTGATGTTGCCTTGTCTGTCCTTGCCCCTCTTCACTTTGTTGTTTCCAAGAGAAGTTAGGATGGTTTCTTCATTCTGGAGTATAAGAGTTGGACATAGGACCTTGATTGTTCTGATTTCCAAAAGCATGCAAAGCATTCACTTCTTCATCAATGGCCTCAACTACAATTTTAGATTGGCTAGCAGAACCCCCAACTTGGTTTTCATCATGCACATCATACTCACCATAATCTTCATCTTTTGGGGGTTGGCTTATGTTCTGATTAGATCTGCATAATGGGGAGGAGGAATGTAGTTCTAGCTACAATGCTCCCATGTACTTGAAGCTCAGTGGTGAGAGTTCTCAGCAACATGCTCAAATAGGGGCCAAGACTCCTCCGATTTCTTTGCCATGAATTTACCTCCATAGGAGGAATCGACTATAGTCTGACTCAGCTCAACCAACCCAGTGTAGAACATTTGTATAAGCTACCATAGAGGGACTTCATGGTGATGGAAGTCTCACAAAATATTTTAGAACCTTACCCAAGATTCTTGGAAGGGTTCATTTTTTGTGTGTGAAGGAGGTAATGCATCTCATCATCTGAGTCAACTTGGCAATTGGGTAGAACTTCTTGAGCAATTTATTTTTCACCGCATTCCAGATTACTAACTCAGGCTAGGACATGTACCACTCCTTAGCTTTTTCTTTCAGGGAAAAGTGGAAGAGTGTTCTTCAGATTGAGTCATCAGTGGCAGCAAGTGGAATGGATCTATGTCATGGTAGGGATTCACATTCTCCACCATGTATTAAGTGGGAAGGAGTCTGAGAAGGGCAGGTGGAATGGAGAATTGTTGACCCAACATTTGGTTGATAAGGGTGGCGATTGGGAAATTGTAGTTTTGTGGGGTGAAGTACTCGTGGAGAGGGAAGTTAGGTTGTGGTTGAGCTTCACCATTATGACCATGGTTCTCCATTTTAGCTGATCAATGTTGTTTGCAATGGTGTTGGCATCTTCATCTACCTATCTTGGGGTCATAAGGAACCAAGTCAGTACAAGCTGAATGCGTACTACTCATGTATATCTGTCACTTGCACAATACACAAGCAAACAATAAGAGTCAGGTTAGAAGGCAAGTATGCAAGAGTTAAAAAAGAATAAAGAATAGAAATGGTGAGGGCAGTAGGAAAAGCTAAGCTACACTAACTAGCTAGGCTGAGTGCCTCTAATTTCTAGCAATGGTGCCAGATTTCTTGATGTGTTTATCCCAAGGTCGTACACTAATCAACTAGATGGTGACTAGATGTAATAAAAGGAAACACACGATTGGGATCACTTTCAAATTTATAATGGAACTAGTCTGACACACTGACTTAAACTAATCACTCATACCCACAAGCACACGGGGTCGTGTTGTAGTATAGGCAAGCGGTAAGAAAAGGGTCGATTCTCAGGGAGAGGGGGTACTAAACCTAAGTTATGGTAGCAACATTCCTAAAGTAGAGTTTAGGGTTTTTTAGGGTTTAAAGGTGATTTTGGTTTATTGCACTAAGATTCCAAGAAATTGACGACAAGAAGGAAACTAGATTACCAAATATCATAAATTGCCCTAAGCAAGTTAAGACTAAGAAGTTAGGAAAAATGATTAACTAAGCAAGAGAAAGGAATTACAACTAAGCTACTCTAGATTAGCAATTCAAATTAACAACGAAGAGACAAGTTCAGCACTAGAGAAAGCAAGAACCTAGGTTATCAATAGGTAATAAGATTAACACAAGAAAGCTCAAAAGAGCACTAACTACTTAAGCAAAACCTATATATCAAGAAATAACCAATTAACTAAGAAGCAACAAAGGAAATTAACTAAACTAGCATTACAAGTTAGGAGGACAAGGTGCGTTTTAAGAAATGATATGGATAGGTGGGCCATTTGGGAGTGATACTATGATATTAGTTGGGGAGTTAATAAAGCGTGCAAGTCTTACATCTTCACTCTAGATTACTAAACCAAACATCAAGGAAAGTTTTGTTTGAATCTACCCTTTGCTACCGGTTCAAAAACTAGGGCTAGGTGTAATTCTCATAGTATTTGGCAAGTATAGGATTCTAGGGTAAGTTGTATTAGGGAAATTGAGAGCCAAGGGTAGGAATGGGGGTAGAGATGAGGGTATTTCACCTCATGTTACTCACCAACTAGCCTTTAGAAAACTCTAGGCAATTGCACTAATCACTCTTACACTAGCTACATAGATCTCACACCTACTTGTAGAAGGGAGTTGTATGTAGGAACATGGGATTCTATCTAGGGATCCACTAATTGGACCTAGGAGCAACCCCTAAGATAAAAACATACAATCCATTTTCTCCTAGAAGTAGGTGTTTTCAAGCATCATACAACAAGCAATCCATGTTTAAAATCACAAATCATAAGTAAGATAATGGGAAATGAGATATAAGTAAGATACAATCATCATAGAATGGAAATATGTTCATTACAGGTTATTTTCCCCCAACATGGTATTAAAATAACATTTTAACCCCAAACAAAAAACCACTGGCGTCTTACCTGCAGATGATTAAATAAAAGGGTAAAGAAAAGAGATCTTCCTCCGTCACCTCGTAGCAGTTGTAGAACGTCCTGCCTCATCCATGATGGATGAATGGCATGGAAATGTAGGGGATTATGGTGGAAAACCCTAGAAACTAGGGTTTTTTGGTGGAAATGGAAGGTGAGAGGTAGGTGATTGGCTTGAATGAAAGGAAATGGATAAGGAGTAGCTACAGTAGTTTTAGGGGTGCTAACCCAGTGTTGTGGCCGCCACTCATGTATATATAGGTGGTGGTGGAAGCACTAGGGTAAGTGGGGGTATTGTTTGAAATTTAGTGCAGAAAAGCTAGGTTTTAGGTGGCGGAACGGTCGTTCTGGGAAGAATGGCCATGGTGGGTGGAGGTCAGAACGTCCATGGTGGAGGAAAATGGCTGTGCTGGGAAGTAAAAAATGTTAGGTTGGAAGTGGTGAAATGAAGGTTGGTAGAATGGACGTGGTGGGAGCTAGGTAGAATGGTCATGTTGGGTAGCACAGCCGTTGTGGGTGAGGTGGAGTTGAGGTCGTTTTCTTCAATATGTTCATTCTGGTCTTTGGCAGCACGGCTATTTTGGGGGCTTTTCGGCACAAACATGCTGGGTAACACAGCCATTTTGGAGGAACTATTGTAGAATGTTAAAATAGGACATCAACCTATCATTTTTGCATTGGTGAGCATGGTCGTTCCTTGGCACCACGGTCATGATGGGGTCTTCAGTAGCACTTTGAGCTCCATTATTTGAAATTCATCAATTTCTTTGCTTGGGTTGATTTTTGGCCACCAATGGTAGGTTGGGGAATCTTTGTGGTCTTCTTTGGACCCCTCTATCTCACTCATCCATCCAACATGGTCCAGGTACCTAAAAAATATGTAAATAACATCCATAAGTACATTTGACAGTATTATGCATATTGAGGGAATTAACTTTCATTCTAACATGTTTAGATGTGATTAAGATGCAAAAAGAAACAAGATAAAGCCCCAAAATAGGACTGCATCAATCACTAAGAGGAAGAGGAAGAGGAACTCTGGGTCATCGACGTGCTAGTCTTCGCTAAAACTCCTTCTCTTCCTATTGTTAGTTTCTATCCTTGGGGTGATTTTTTCTCTCTCTAAGAAGAATTCTTAAACAACTTGTCTCACAATGTTGTGTTGGTGTGTCTCAACCCCATGGATGTCCACCCCCATATATAGGAGAGACATGGGCTTGGAATTTCTAAAATCCAATCACATTCCGTATCCCAACAAAAAATAGACTAGAATTTGGAAAACTTATATTGTCATCTCATTTGCCAAACTTAAATATTGAGTTACCCAACTAGGACCAATTTGGGATACAATTCACCAGACTCACTTAGTGAGTAGCCCGACTCACTAGTCCAAATCAGATTTCGTTTGCCAATTCGATTCCAAATCAAACAGGGCAACTTTTTGTCCTTCCCCTGATTTGGTTCAGTTGATCGACTTACTTAATGAGTCACCTAACATGTCACTTCCTTTGAAGTGATAATAAGTCGATCAATTGACAATCAATCAGTCCACATAACCAGAACATCCAATTGACCAACTAGACCTTGTAGTCCCCTGACTGGGTTGTTTACATGATTCAGATTCATTCTAATCATATGTTTGAGTGAAAACATCAATTTCCTTATGCAACATTATTCTGTGACCCTATAGGTTGCACATTATGTTTGTAGTGATTTCTGTAATCTCATAAGCAAAGATTCTTATCTAGAAACACCTCATTTCTACCTATGTAATTGGAATAAGTTGATAATAACTTGAACTTATAAAGTGCCTGATGTTACTATGACTTTATAATCCCTTTGTCACAAATATTCAGATTGAAACTGAGGCATGGAGTTGTAATCCTATTAATATCCAAACAATGTTCCTTAAACTAGAGCACACTCTTGAGATTGTGTAAGCTCAACATCATGACTTACATGAACAGAGTCATGCATTTTATAGTGTCACTTATCAAGTGGCCATGATATCAATTCAATGGATGTACAAGTTCCATCTACATCACTTACATTAATCCACAAGTGTCACAACGCACCCAATCACCACATGTATGGCAACCCTTATATAGATTCGTGTTGGGATGGTGTTAAACTATATAAAATAACATGTGATTAGTGTAGTAACCTCAGGTCTAAGGATCACAGTCACCACTATCATGTTGATATATGACTCTGACTACCATGATGTTGCTTCCATGTGTCAATATCAAAGTGTTATGTCTAGTATAACATGTTCTCTAACAAGTACCCATGTATCTAATTTGATGTCCAGTATCAGTATTAAAGATACATAGTCATCACTCAGTATACACACTAGTCTTACATATTATTGTTATCTCAAAGTATCCACAACAATGGCGGACAACGTACATTACAAGAATGCATACTCTTAGGTATATATATGATCTCATTTTTAGGTCCTAAATCAAAATTATATGTCATAAAGTCAAAACTTTTTAGGACATTATTATATTTATTCATTATATCAATACTAAATAAAAATAATAAGAGGAATTACCTTTGTCCATAATAAAATCATATGCAATATATTTCAATTATGATCACCAAATCATTGCTATGAGGACATACAATTAACATTTATAACCCCCTTGGTATCCTAAAGGGTGGTGAAAAATCCTCAAATGTCACTGGTTAGTCATGGCGACAAGGATAGGATGTATTTCTAGCTTCCCCATTTGAGGTTGTGCCTACCCACACCATACCTTCCCAAACCCAAGGTAGGTTAGTACAAGAATGAGGAGTGGCCCAAGACACCGAAGTGAATGTGTGCAACCAATTGTAGAGCCAAAAAGCAAGAATGAGGAGCGGCCCAAGCCACGGAAGTGAATGTCTACAACTAATGGTAGAGCCAACAAAATGCTAATAGTTATACACCACTTGAGAACGTTACAAATAGAGAAAATAAGTTAGGATGGGGAAAAAGGTAATAGTCTGAGCCAAAAAAATCATAAAACATAGTTCAATAGTTTATATTAATGTGTATTTCAAAATGTAGGGTGTACATGCCCCCTTTCGTAAGCATGTGGATTTGTCATTGTCAACCATTCCCCTTAGCTACCTATTTTGACCAGTGGAGACATAGTGTTGTCGAGCAATATGTGTGGTTGTTGCATTATATCCAGGACTCTCGAAGAATGGTAGTATAGGAGGCATCCAATACTTATTCAATAGGATAACTAATAAGAATCTAGAATTGACATCCAAAACCCAACTCCTAAAATAGTACTTGAGAAAGAAATATTTGTTTTTTCACACTAAAATGAATTCTTTTATACAAAAATGAGTTCTGCTTGATCTCCTACCATATTTTTATAGGAGAAATATTGCAAAAAAGGTGCCCCAAGCCTCACCCGTAACCTATGAGTGATGGAAGACAACCTGGTATATTCTAAAGGGTGTAGACCCACACAATTAATGGGTGCCTTTTCCATCATCCAAAACCAAACAACACATTTATCATTCCTCACCTTTTATTTATATATAAACAATTACAATGAGATAGAAGGCAGACGGGAAACAAGGTGCACCTCCAGTCCTTTTTAGATGGAAAATATATTCTACAAAACACTACACCCATAGATCTCGGGTCATAACATTATTGTGCATGATTTTTTGGACCCTCTTAAGTAGATCTACAACCTCGGGTGCTAGGACACCAAAAGTGTCAAACCTAAAAGGTATAAAAACATGATGATTATCGATACATGCTTTCTCATGCTTGGTCACTTTAGATGAGGTAGCTTTCAAGGCATCCTGTCCCACAATAAAATCTCTACCTTTCAAACCCACCAATGGGGAACCCCATGTTAGATCTACAAATACGTGCTTACCTCCAACCCATCCAAAAATCAAGACATCTACTCGTCTCACTGTTGATCTCCCCTCATGGGGATTGGTCAAAAAATTCATGGGCGCCTCTTTCCTAGAAGTCACTCCTTCACGTCTAAGTACATCATAAAGAACATCCCTAACAAGATCATGTTTATACTTGAAACCTAAGAGCTCCCTAAAATGAACCACATGCTCTCTAGAAGTGACTAAGCATGCATATACTTTGTCAATATGGAATAGGGGGATCAAAAGACAATACTGGAGGGTAGTATAGAACCCCACTGGTGAATTATGAGTCCAAATACATTAAGAGGAATAATAAGAAGAAAATTTTGAGCATGCTCTGCTTGGAGACACTACAAAATAGCTTTCTGTTTTATGGTTATGTCAAATTTAACATCCATGTCCTTAACAATTTTGCTAAAAAGGGCATTCATCAAAGCATGTTGGGCTTTAGGGGGTATGGTGCCCTTATTAGAAAAAACAATTAAGAATGAAAGATGGAATCCTGACACAAAAACCATCCAGAGCAGAATAAAAATCTGAGTTCATACTACGCATCCCGCTATCTCATAAAATGTGATCTTCAAGCACCCATGATTGGGCCCTGGAGGCCACAAAAGAGTATGAAGAGACCTTTGTTGCCAAGTGTAACTCTAGGACACTAAGTCTAATGGGTAAAGAAGCAATCCTCCATTGAAGGTCACTAAGGAAAGGACCTCCACACACTACAACATCCTCAATAGCCCCTTGTAGCCCTCTGTCAAACCACAATGATGCCTCCTTCGTGTGTACAGGTTGACATGTCCTTAAGCCAAACATAAGTGTAACATCCCTGACCTGGGTTATGCCTTAACCCTAGATGTTTTTCTTAATAAAGTTAATTATATGATTGCTCTTATCTCTTGAAAAGTAATTAAGGCTCAAGAGGAACTTATGATTCAATTTTAGTCATTTTTGAATAATGTTGAAACATTATTTTGCTTGTTTTGGACTAAAGTGAAAATTACCCAAGTTGAGGGGTTAACTTGCAAATGTTACATGGTAAGATGTTCCTCAAGTGTGGAAGCATCATAAGAATGAAAATGATGTAGAGTTATGGCTGCCACAAGCCTGAGCACTAAGAAAGAGCTTGTTAAGCAATGTTTGTGCATTAAAACCTAGTTTTGGTGTAATGTACAATTTATCCAAAACCTAGGGTTAAATATGTAAAATACCACTTCTAGAGAGTCCATAATATTTCTTGGTATCAATTGGAGACAAGAAAATCATAGGTTCGTCCCATTTGAGCTACTTTGGAGGAGAGAGAATCTTGATATTAAAATAATCAAGATTTAAGCATAATTGGGAACATAAGTCAATTTAATGCAAAAATAATTATATTAATGGAAGTGCCCTTCAACCAAAAATGTGATGGTTGAATTTAGGTAAGTTTGGGAGTCCTTGTTCCTTGCAATGGCACCGAAAATATCTGAAGTGAGTGGAGAGCGCACTCACATTTGTTAACTAAAAAGTAATATCCACAAAATATGGGATATTAGTATTATATGAATTAAGGTGCTTAATTGGTTTTCCTTTAATTTGTGGATAATGGAGAGGAATTTGAAGGTGGGTCTGATGGATCTGTATGCAAGGAAGTGAGGGGGATAAGTGGCACTAAATTGGGGAGTTGAAGGATTATTATAAAACTTTCTCTCACCTTGAAATTTCTTTACATACACTTCATTTTCCACTCACACAAAGACTCCTTTTCGGATTTTCTTTCTCTC
This sequence comes from Alisma plantago-aquatica, assembly GCA_963693085.1. NCBI lineage: Eukaryota > Viridiplantae > Streptophyta > Magnoliopsida > Alismatales > Alismataceae > Alisma > Alisma plantago-aquatica. The sequence continues at coordinate 1,490,376,353 of OY856409.1, forward strand.
CTTGTTTGGGCCGAGCACAAGGGAACTTAGGAGAAACAGGAGGACGTGCCCCAACCTGTAGGTAAGCTCCTTAATCATCTTCAACCTTGATTTCATAGTGGAAATCACAAATCAATGCTTGATTTCTTCTTTTCTCCGTTCAATCTTCAACCCTGGCTAATTCTTTTCACTCAAAGGCTTGAGGACGGACCTTGGGAGGTTGGGAAAGCTTCATTCACCATTAGAGACGTGAAGTTTTAATCTTGGTTTCAACTTTGAAGGTGGGTTATATAACTTAAACCCTTAAATATTATTATTGATTTCCTTTCTCTTACATATGTTGAATCTTTCTTCATTCTCGAAATTCCTTTTGATTGATTGTTAAAACCACCACAAGAATCCCTGAAATTTTTGAAGGTATGAAGCTTGAAGATGATGATGTCATCTTAAGCACACACCTTAATAATATCTTGTGCAAATGGTTTCATAATTGATTCCAGTCAGTCTCAAGACCAATTGAGACCAAACGGTCTCAAGACCGTTTGGGATCAAACAGTCTCAAGACCGTTTGGGACCAAGTGGTCCCAAACTGTTTGAAGGACAAAGGTTGAGGTAGTTGGATGTTGATCCAATGGTTCTAATTAAATGATTTATAATAGTCCCAATGATGGAGAATTCACCAATTGCAAACCCTAATCGGGTAGAGTGGTTGAGACCCTAGTTGATAATTTTATTTTTGGCTTGTTTTGGTCCAAACGGTCTCAAGACCGTTTGGAGGCAAAACGGTCTTCAAACTGTTTGAATACCAAATGGTCTCAAGACCATTTGAATATCAAGGGTTGTGATGGATGGTTGGAGATCCAAGGGCTACAAGTTGAATTACTTTCAATGGTTCAGATGATGGATGGTTCCATGATTGAAATCCCTAAATCGATTGAATTGATTGAAGCCTTAATTGATGGAATTGATCAAGACCAAATGGGTAAGACCAATCAAGATCGAATGGGTAAAATTGATTAAGACTGAATGGGTAAAATCTATCAAGACTGAATGGGTAAAAGTGATCAAGACCGAATGGGTAAAATCAATCAAGATCGAATGGGTAAAGTTGAGCAAGATCGAATGGGTAATTTGATCTTCAAAACTGTTTGGTCATGTTGATCATTTGGGAGAGTTGGCCGAATGGAGGTCAAACACCTCAAGACCAAATGGAGGTCAAGCACCTCAAGACCAAATGGAGGTCAAGCACCTCAAGACTGAATGGAGTTCAAGCACCTCAAGACCGAATGGAAGTCAAATACCTCAAGATTGTTTGAAGGTTCAAAAGTAACAAAATCATTTGGAAATTAATAGTTTTTAAAGTTATGAAAGACCAATTAATCCCTTGATTGTTAAATAGAATATATCCAAGTTAAATCCAGTGGTTGTACCTCCAAAGTACATAGATGATTAGTACCTTTAGAGTGGTTAACCTTTTATGCTTATAGAAGCAATATCTCGATACACTATGTTAACCCTAAATGTGTGTACTTGAATAATGAGTTAACCTAATCTAATCAATCTTGAAGTAATTAACATCCTAGAGAGGATGAGAGAGAGAGGAATTCATACTTGAGTGATAATCATGTAGTGGTGGAGCCTCAACACTTCCACTATGAATAGAATATGTATATAATTAGGGTATGATCCTTGATAAAGAGATCATGAAAGAGGGCCTCTCGAGGCCAACGAGCAAACATTTGTTACCAGCCTCCCACAAGAGATTCTTACGGTGCGGAGGGATATACATACCTTTACACAAAAACCGCCTTAGCAAGGCATGCCACACCTATGGATCAAATTGTGATCCGATTTTTAACCCTTTTGGGGGCTTTTTAATAAAAATAAGGATGTGTCTCGTATACCACTGTGCTAAGTTTAGTTGTCACTCATGAATTTATGGGATATTAACTTTGCGTTAGTTAACTATAGTTCGAAGTAATGACAAATAAACATGGCGGTAAGACGTCTACTATTTGGTAGACAAATAAATAATCGTTTTGTATTTGTACAAAGTATGTTATGTCGAAAGCATAAATATTTTTGGATTTATTGGAGAATCTGTTAGAGGAGTTTTTTGAAAAATAAATATCCGCGACAGATAAATTTGTTTTCTTCGCAAAAATCTCAAACAACACGTTAACTTCAAATTATTTGGTTAACTAAGTCATGTGTCATCTTATCTATCTTGTTAACGGGTATAACAAACAAAGGCAGATATGTCGTGTCTAGATAATTTATCATGCCACCATTCCCCAAGGAAAGAAATGCATCCTAAATCTCAGCCAGTCGCCTTACCCTCACACCAAACAAAATCTTTATTTCAAACAAGTCAATACAGAGGGTATTATAGTATACAAAGATATGGCCCACTAGTGTACACACAACCCAACCGTATATCAACATATATCACACCATAGCAACTACCATCTATAAGAGAAGGAAACATGCTAATTTGGGGGTAGCAACCTTGTTGCATTTCTCGGATCCCTTTGAGGGTGATATTGTTGGTAGTGCCAGAGGGGAGTTGAGTTCCCCAGATCCCCTTGACGGTGATAAACTGGTAGAGCCGGAGGGGAGGGGAAGGATTTCTCTAGTTTTGGATTCCCATCAGTTCAGTGCAAATAGAATAGTAACTTAATACTATAATTGAAACAAAAAGATGATGAAGATCAACAAAGGCACTTGTTGTTGAGCTCAGGGATCTATGGACAAACTTACATTACCAAAATATGATTATTGTTTAGCAGTGAGGATTGTATATCGTCAAAGTCATTATAAGAAATTTTCCTATAAATATTAGAAGAATTCATTGCAATATTTTTTTTGCATACGCTAGACAACATTTGCTTTTGGAATATTAGATGAGAAGTCAGTCTTGCAAGACAATTTTAGAGCACATACAAGGTCCGAAGATTCAGAAAAGAGGCAAGGAAGTCTGGAACTCTCCCCGTGAATGCTACTACGTAAGTAGTAACAATGCTTCAGATCAGCATCGTCTTGCTCACGATTACCTATGGTGGCAACCTGAAGGCTAATAACATAGGATCAGTAATGGATTTCAGGTTGGAGGAAGAAGAAGAAGAAGGAAAGGAAGAAGAAGAAAGGAAGGAAGAAGAAGGAATAGGGATTCACAATGAGAGGTAGTCTTATTTCAGAATCAACTGAGATTACATAATCCCCTCTCAGTGATCCGGCATACAATATTTATAGCTTCCGTAGATCCACTCACAGCCACAAAGGCTTTACAACAACCTAATCCTCGCGGACCTTCTCTACCACCGAGCACTCTCCAGCTCATCTAACAGATTCATAACAGAATCCTAACAATCTCCTCGTTGGCTAGCTAACAACCACGTGGCGTCTAACAACCTCAGCTGGATTATCGGAGCCAATCAGCTCCCCGCAGCTCTGCTGTCCCAGAACTCTCTATAACAAATGCCCGCCTCTAAAAGACATACCTTGTCCTCAAGGTCGAACAAAAACACCTCAGGTGCTCGCAACATCCTCGAATAGAAATGTCACAGTTGGGTATTTCAGTCTAAGCTTGTAGAGATTTTCCCAAGTAGCATCATCTAGGCTTTTATACTTCCACTGGATCAAGACTTCCGTGATGGCTCGCTGCCTCCGTCGATCAGGCACCATTCTTCATTCCAAAATTCTTTCAGGAATAGGAACCCAGGACACTGGAATATCAGGTAGAGATACTCCTCCAGCCGTCGCTTGACCCAGCTTCTTCTTCAAGACTGAGACATGAAATATCGGATGTACTTATGCATGAGGAGGCAAACGGAGTTTGTAGGCCACTGAGCCAATTTTTTCCAAAATTTCAAACGGGCCATAGAACAAGGGGCTGAGTTTCGTCTTCCTTCTCTGTACAATTGACCCTTGTATGTAGAAAGGCAATTTGAGATACACAAATTTCCCCACCTCAAGTGATCTTTCAGAACGTCGAGCATCAGCAAACCTTTTCATCTGATCTTGAGCATGCTTCAAATTATCTTGTAATTGTTGAATGGTATCATCCCGTGAAGACAGACTGGCATCCACAGATGCTACCTTGGATTCTCTAGGGACATAGGATAGAAGAGTTGGTGGGGCTAGACCATAGATGACTTCATATGGGGACTTCTATGTTGAAGAGTGTATTATAGTATTATAACATCATTCCGCCCAGGGTAGATGACGAACCCTATCATGGGGTTTGTAACATCCCTGACCTGGGTTATGAATTAACGCTAGAGGTTTTGCCTAATAAGGTTGAGTATATTCTTAATCTTATCTTGGGAAAATTAAATAGGGCTCACAAGAAACTTATGTTTCAATTTTGGTCCTGTTTGAACAATGTTGAATCAATGTTTTGTTTGTTTTGGACTAAAGTGCAAATTACCCAAGTTGAGGGGTTTATGTGCAAATTGTGCATGATAATACGTTCCTCATGTGTTGAAGCATCATGAGATTGAATATGATGTTAAGGTATGGCTTATGGAAGCCTGAATACCAAGAAAGAGTTGATAAAGCAATGTTGTGTATTAAAACCTAGTTTTGGTGTAATGTGCAATTTACCCAAAACCTAGGGTTTGATATGCAAATTACCACTTCAATAAAGTCCCTAATATTTCTTGGAAACATGTAGAGCAAAGAAAATGAGAGTTATTTCTCATTTTAATTAAGATGGAGGAGAGAGAATCTTGATATTAAAATAATCAAGATTTAATCCTAAGTGAAACCCTAATCCAATTTAGGAAAAAAATGAATGTATTAATTAAAGGGCCTTCAACCAAAATGTTATTGGTTGATTTTGAATAAGGATGGACGTTCTTTTTCCAAGATAAGGAACGAAAATATCTAAAGGAGGTGAAACTCCACTCACCTTATTATAAAGGAAAGCAATTTCCACTCACATATGGGATATTAATATAATAAGCATTAAGGTGCTTATTTTCTTTTCCCTTAATCCATGGATAATGGAAGGGAATTCGGTGGGGATAGAGATGCCCTTGCATGCAAGAAACCAAGGGGGAAGTGGTGGCAACAATTTTGGAATTAAAAGACTTTTATAAAGTATCTTCTCTCTCACCAATTTCCTTATAAAAATGCCCTTTCCAAGCCAAATGAAAGGCTTTTCTCGACCCTTTTCTTTCTCTCCTTGATTTGGCCGACCAAGGGAGCTTAGGAGGAGAAGAAAGACGAAAACCAACCTGTAGGTAAGGTTCTTGATCCATTTCTCCTTGATTTCATGGTGGAAATCAAAAATAAATTATGGATTCCTTCTTACTTTGATCTCCTCTTAAACCCTAGCCAACTTTTACAATCAAAAGCTTGAGGACGAGCCTAGGGGGAGTTGCAAGAGCTTCATCCACCATTAATGGCGTGATCTTGGAGCTTTGGAGCTTAATTGGAGGAGGGTTTTATAACTTAAACCCTTAAACATTGCTATTGCATCAATTCTCTATGCTTTGTTGATTGATTTCTTCAATTTGATACTCTTGTTTCTTTGCTGCAATTTCCATCAAGAACGGTTGCTGTTCTTGGTTGTTCGAAGGAAGGGGATGATGACATCATCCTAGATGCTTATCCAAAGAATAGTACCAAGACAAATGGTTTTGATAGCTATTCCAAATTGTTTTAATTTGATTGGCTATGCGGTTTCAACAAACCGTTTAAAGGCAAACGGTTTGAAACCGTTTGGGAGAAAACGGTTTCAAGACAGTTTGAGATGGTTGACCAAGCATTGACCGTTTGGGAATTTTGTTCCTAATTATTTAGGCTAATGACCCACCAAATTTGAGGGGTTAACTCCAAAGGAATCGTAGGTTGAAGGCTAATCAATTAGGAAAATCGAATTGAATTAAATTCTGATTTTCAACCTGATTAACTTGACATGTTTGGGCAAACGGTTTCAAGACCATTTGAGTGAGATGACCAAGCGTTGACCGTTTGGGATTCCTGTTCATAATTATGTTGGTTGATGACCCTCCAAATTTGAGGGATTAACTCCCAAGGAATCGTGAGTTGAAGGCTAATCAATTAGGGAAACCTAATTGGATTAAGTGTGTTAAGAAAAAAACATATGGATAGTATGGTGGAGAATGTCTCGCACACCTTAACAAGTGTGGAGTGATATGTATTTATACTTAAACAGATTACAAGCATTCTAGATAACCGTTGGCCAATCATTTATGATGACGGCCCATAATGATTATACAATAAATGGCCATTACATTGGAAATACAAACATGCATAATAATGATAATTAATCATATGACTATTGCTATACTCTAACACCCTCCCGCAAGTTGTTCCGGAGAGAATTGGAGGCTCAACTTGGAGAAAGTTTTGTTGAAGCTCTTTGAAGCGATCTGTTCCTTTGCTTTCCATAGTGGATTATCTTCTGGATTTCTTCATTTGATTGAGAGAGAGGGTGATAGAAATTTTAATTTTGTTGTTTGTTGGAGATGACATCCTGTCTTTGGTGCTGAGTTTTAGAGGTTGGAAGGGGAGAATGGTAACAACAAGTTATCTCTTTTTTTGTTTGTGCATCGGAGGTGGTGAAGAGGTACAGGAAAAAGGGCGAGTGGCATGGGATGTAGGAGTGATGATTGGAGTTTGTTGGCGTGGGACATGGTGTCTCACCTGTCAGAGATCGAGCGGGAGGAAGAGTAGACCAAAGCAAGGAGTGTAAGAGAAGTTGGTTGTAAAAGGGTTTCTGCAGGAGCTGTGGAGGAGTCTTAGATGGTCCGTTGTGGGAATCCTGAGGCGAGACGGAACTTGTCGTTGTATGAGGCCCCGGTGGTTGTGTGTGAAGGTGACCTGTTGCATAGAGACAAGGAGTATTGTTGGTGTGGACTTTGATTGGAAGGGGTGGGTAGCTGGATCCACCGGATTTTCGTGAGCGACCAAGAGATTGCATCTGGCCACATCCGAGTGTCGTAACATGGATACGTCGAGCCCGATAGTCTTTGTGAATGGAGACCTTGTACGGACGTATGTGGGTAGGAGGGTGAGGGCGGTGGTGCAGGTTACGTGACCTGACGGTGTAGCCATGGTTGGTCAGTCCACTGATGGCCAACAGATCATGGCTAAAGGGTGTTGCTCCTTCCCGGTCTCCCATTTCGTTGAAGTGATCGGGGTGGCGGATGGCGCACAGTACATACAATCTGAGATTTGCACAGACTTTGGGGACAGATTCGTGTCTCCTCGGATATGCTTGTTTGCAGTTTGCACAACTAATGTCATGGGATTGTCAATGCGGTACTCACGAATGGATTGGGGCCCCAGGAAACTTGGTTGGAGGGTAGGAGCAATTCATGATTGTGGTGCTGCTGTTTCTTGACATGAGATTGTTTGGCACAAGGTTTTCTTAAAACAATCTAGCTATCTCTTTGAACAAGTATTTCTTAATAGATTGGTTGATGCAAATACTGTATAAAGTTCACCATTGACAGTCAGAAGTTGTGTCTGGTGTCTTTTGAAGTACTTGGATTTTAGATTTTGCTATTCTGGCTGAGGGGAACTTCTGTAAAGGAGCATCTTCAAAGGTTGTAGTCATAATGGAGGAAAATGTAAGATTTGACAGCCAGCGAGTCAGTTTAAGCGACATGATGCAGTGGTTAAGAATGTTGTATTGCGGTGGTTTTTGATGGTAATTGGACAGAGTGAAATTGAAAGTTTCTTAAGCATGTATTTCCCCATTAGTTGTTGAGGTAACACTTTCTGAAGCGTTATTGTAGATTGGAAGGGGTGGGTAGCTGGATGTGGGCTACTGCGCCGCGTCGTAGGAAAAACTACCGGGTTAGGAGGAAGGAGACGGCGGCAGGTTCGGGAGCAGGAGCGGGCATGCTTCTAGGTTAGGTAATGGCGGGTGAGGGACTGGGGTTGCGTCTTGCACAATAGGGGGCAGAGGCGTAGTCGCCAGGCAGAGGCATAGTCACTGCTTTCGTGCTGCATCTTCGACGACAGGGGTTGTGTCTTGCACTCGGGTCTTCAAGGCAATCGAGGTGAGTCGGGACCATGGGGTCATGAGAACACAGATTCGTGGTCTGTGGCTGGACCGGAGAGGAGGGGAGATCATTTATTGTTGCCGGAGCTAGCGTCGGAGAAGATGTAGGAGTCGATGGTGATTCTTTGTGGCCATCATGGCCGACCTTATGGAAGAGGAGACCAAGGCGGGCTGCTGGATCAGCAGCGGTGGTGGCGTCGGAGAAGAGGCTGATGGCGGGGGTAGCAGCAAGATACGGAAAATGGTGGTAGATGATGATGTTGGGGATATTGCTGTCTGGTGGAAGCCTCTAATCACAAGGCGAAGCTTGGTGACGCGGGGGTACCATCTAGGGATGAATTGCTCTGTGGTGTCTAGGATGCACATGACAATGTTAACCAATACAGTTCTCTGGAGATTTAATGGAGGAGCTTGCGTTCAGGTGGCTAGGGTTAGGAGTGGAGACAGAGAGGTGGATCGGGCACCCGTTGGGGCTTTGGATGCTCTGATACCATGTTAAGAAATAAACATACGGATAGTATGGTGGAGAATGTCTCGCACACCTTAACAAGTGTGGAGTGATATGTATTTATACTTAAACAGATTACAAGCATTCTAGATAACCATTGTCCAATCATTTATGATGATGGCCCATAATGATTATACAAAAAATGGCCATTACATTGGAAATACAAACATGCATAATAATGATAATTTATCATATGACTATTTGTATACTCTAACAAAGTGCTGATTATCAATCTGATTTAATTGAACTTTTTGGGCAAACGGTCTCAAGGCCGTTTGAGTGCGTTGACCAAGGGTTGACCGTTTGGGATTACTATTCATAATGATGTGTTCTAATGACTCACCAAATTTGAGGGATTAAATCCCAAGGAATTTTGAGTTGAAGGCTATTCAATTGGGCAAACCCTAATTGAAAATAGTGCTGAAATTCCAAGGAGTTAATTGGAGATTTTGGGTTGATTAGCCCAAACGGTTTCAAGACCGTTTGGGGATCACCCAAATGGTCTCATGACCGTTTGGGGGTCACCCCAAGACCGTTTGGAGGTCTGGGGTTAAGTATAGTTTACCAATTGAAGGTGTAAATGTACCAAATCATATTGCAATTAAGTGTTGATTTGTTGATCAACTCGATAGACCAAACCTTGATGAAATTTCACTAGAATCCAAAGGTTGGATGAGCCAAACGGTCTTAAGACCGTTTGGAGCTCATCCAAATGGTCTCAAGACCGTTTGGTGGTCACCCAAGACCGTTTGGAAGTCTAGGGTTGATTATGGTTAGGTGTTTGAAGGTCTAAAGGTACAGAGATGATATACAATGCAATGTTGATTTGGTGATCAATCCCATGATCCAAACCTTAATTGGATGGCTTGGATTTGAGTGATATGATGGGAAAACGGTCTCAAGACCGTTTGGAGGTCATCCAAACGACCTCAAGATCGTTTGGGTTCAGGTCATACCCAATTTGGATGATGGTTCAAAAGTTTCAAAGTAAACAATCTTGCATTGATGAGTGTTGTTGAATCCTCGATTCTAAACCCTAATCCATTTGAATCAAACCCTAATTGATGACCAAGAGAGGGTCAAATCAGTTGAAGGTTGACCTACTAAACTCAATTGAAGTATGAGCATAGGTCCAATTGATGATTGGTTCCATGAATTCAATGGTTGAAGATCCAATGCAATCAATTGAAACATAATTAGTATCTTGATTGATGATCAACTTCAAAGCTCTAATTGGTGTTTATAAACCCTAATTCCATTGATATCAGACCCTAATTGAAGTTCCAATTAAGGGATGAGTTCATGACTCAATTGATGATTGAGTTGATGATCCAATTGGTTGAGATTCCATAGATTGGAATTAAGTCTTGTTGAAGTCTTGATTGACTCTTTGGTCCATGCAGTTTTGAGAGGTTTGGACCAAACAGTCTCAAGACCGTTTGATACCAAACGGTCTCAAACCGTTTGAGACCCATGCAGTTTCAAGTCCATGCATTTTCAAAGCTTTTTTGCTTAAACGGTTTCAAACCGTTTGTGATTCAATTTGGTTAATTCAATTGGATGCCCAATGCAATTGAAGGATCAATTGGTTAATCCAATTGAGTACTTAAAGTAATTGAAGGAACAATGGGTTGATTCAATTGATTACCCAATGATATTAAAGACTCAATTGACTAATACAAATGGATACCCAGTGCAGTTGAAGGTTCCATTGATCAATCTATTTGGATACCTCAAGTTATTGAAGGTCCAATTGATCAAACATTTTTATAAACCTAATATGATTAGGTGGGAGATACCTTTAATGGTACTAATCTTTAATGCATAACAAATGCATGGATCCAATACATGATGTAAACCCTAATTGAGGTTGATTCCATGTATAATCCTATTAAGAGGTTGTCTACATGTGAAATCACTAATTAGGATAAATAGTAAACCCTAGTTGAGGGTGTATCCATGTAAAACCATAGTTGAGGGTGCATCCATGTGAAACCCTAGTTGAGGGAGTATCCATGTGAAACCCTAACTGAGGGTGCATCCATGTGAAACCCTAATTGAGAGTGATTTCATGAGAAACCCTAATGGGGATTGAGTAGTAAATCCTAATTATGGGTAATGTAATATGAAACCCTAATGAAGGGTGGTGCTATATGCAATACCTATTCTAATGAAGGTAAATGGTATGTGAAACCATAATTCCCTAATAAGAGAATATAATTCATGCTTGAATATGATTCAAGAGGTGAACTCCTGTAGCACGACCGTGTTAGGTAGAACGGCCGTGGTATTTTCACTTTGCACGACCGTGCAAGGTAGCACGGCCGTGGTGTCTTCCCTTAGCACGTCCGTTTTTGGTTGCACGGCCGTGGTACTCTATGTTTGACTTAGAGTTTGTTTTGAATAGGACCTAACATGGTCTTTTTATTAATTCCTGACTTATGTATGAATCCATAGTATTGGCAATATTCCAAGTAAGTGACAATTGATCACTACTTTACATGATGAATGTGATAAACTGGTGCATAAAGTATTAGGATGGGTAATACCCTAATACAAGCTAAGTATGTGAACTTAAGAAAGTTAATGGTGTTGAGGGAAGTGAGACATCAAGATATGATAGATATCATATCCAACACCCCAAATATTGGTATACCTTGTTGTGATATAAGTCCAATATGATTGGATGAATGATACATGAGATGTGTGATGGAAATCCTAATCCTGGTAAAGGATTAAGGGTAATACCCTTGAATTATTAATACATTGTTTTTGCATGATGTTGATAGATAATTGATGTGCTGCTATCATATGTGCTAACCATGCAGGTATCATAAGATGATGGGCATAGCCAGGTATGAGTTGTGATATGTTATTAATTTGAATTTGTTTATTGGGCCTTGTGTGCCATAATATATCTTGTTGTCTGATAAGAGGTAGCAAGAGAATTAATAGGCATCAAGTATCATACTTACCTTGGTCAAATGACCTAAAGGTGTTAGTTACCTAAGGAAGTGGTAACAATGCTCAGGTGATGAGCTAAGGGTTTAAACACCCAGAATCACATGGTTAGGGTATTGAAATTGTGAAAGGATGAGAATTTCCAGTGGTGAATTGAGGGATTAAGATCCCAACACTTTATGAAAAGAATATGGCTACAGGCCATGACTCCACAATGATAATACCCGGCTTTAGATATATGATCTAATCCTAAAGAGAGTTAAAGCAGTGGTAATGATTCTGTAGTTTGAATAGATGTTATACATGTTCTTTATTTTCCTTAAAGGATAAATAACATGTTGATTCTATCAAGTTATAGTTGCAATGCTTCTGATATAGAATAATGTTCTAATCTGTTAGACATTAAAATATCTGCTGCTATACAAATATGATTCTTCCATTCATATTTATCTTCTTAAGTTGCCATAACAATGTTACTGGCAGAGAGTTATAACTCTCGCTGGGGCAATTTTTATAATTGTCTCACCCCCGTGGGAACCACATTTTTAGGTGGATGTTGTGCGATTCGTATATCATCTTTTCTACATATATTCACACACAAATTTGGTTCTTTCTAGCATAATTCAGTCTCTTTTGTATTAGTTTTGCCATCTTTTAGTTTCTCTACACGTCCCATAACTTGTATTGCAATATTGCCACAAAAAGGATTAATTTTAGATGGTTTTTCTACAGAAACAGGGAAACGCACGGCGTGCACCTCCAAAGTGCACGGCGTGCACCATTCCAGACGAATCATTTGGCTGAAACAGCAAAGTGCACGGCGTGCAATCTCCAGACGCACGCCGTGCAACACTCCAGAGGAATCCGTTCAGTCCAGAAAAGAGAATGCACGGCGTGCACCTCCAAAATGCACGGCGTGCACCTGGGACGGAATTTACTGAAAACAACCTGTAAGGTTGCACGGCGTGCAACTCCTCAACACATGCCGTGCACAGATCAGCCGGTTACAACTGCCTTGCAGGTGCACGGCGTGCACCTCCAAGGTGCACGGCGTGCGCCTGTCAGTTTCAGAATTCCGAATTTTCAGAACACGATTTTAAAAGAAAGAGGGAAGGAATGGGACGGTTACGTTCGACCATTGAGGAAGTTTTTCTCGTCCCAAAGGCAGAGGAGAGTAGAGCAAGGCGATTTTGGAGGAACTAAGGTGGTTTCTTGAGCAAAGAAGCCATTTCTTCTTCCCCACTTCTCCATTGTCTTCCCCAAGGTGCAGCAAAGCTTCTCCAACTCCGTGCAGCTTCTCGGGAGAGGAGTTGGGCCGTCTTGGAGCAGCTAAAGGAAGGGAGTCTCGTCCTAAAGCCGGATTCCTTACCCCTTGTGGTTACACCTTTGGTTCTTTTTTGCTTTTCCTCCCCAAAACGATGTCTAGCATTGAGAATTCTGTAGAAATCTTGCTGTACACAGTTATGGACGAGTAGATCCTTTTTCTTGGGCATGGGAGAGTAACTCCCATGCCATAGCATGTTTTGAACAAGTAATTTCGTACTAAATGCAATTGTTTCTTGTTTCGTACTAAATATTTCCCTCCAAGCAAGACTGCTCATTTGAGAAATCAGCTCACTAACTTTTCTCAAAATGATGGTGAAACACTTTATGATACATGGGAGAGGTTCAAAGACCTTCAACGTCTTTGCCCTCATCACGGTCTCACTAATTGGCTACTTCTTCAGACCTTCTACAACGGGCTTTTCTATAACACCCGGATGACGCTAGACGCTGCAGCCGGTGGTGCTCTTATGACAAAATCTTATAGGGAGGCCTATGATATAATTGAAGATATATCACTCAATCATTGCCAATGGGGAGGTGACAGAAGAGCCAACTCATCATCAAATGCAAGTTCTTCTAGTGCAAAGCCGGGAGGAAAGTACGCTGTTGACGCCGTCGATCTTATAGCTGCAAAGCTTGATGTTCTCACCCAAAAGTTCGAGAAGTTGACTACATTGCCGGTTCAGTCTGCAGAAGCCACATGTGAAGCTTGTGGTAATCCAGGGCACGTTTCTTCTCAATGTTTTGCTCCCAACACTATGGAGGGAGATCTTGAACAGGTTAATGCGATTGAGATGCAGAGGAACAAACAGTACAACCCTTATTCTAACCAATACAATCCAGGATGGAGAGATCATCCCAACTTCTCCTACAAGAACAATAACCATGCTCAAAATTTTCAGCAAGGGCAACAACAACAACCACCTCAGCAATCACAGTTCAACCGCCAAGGTAATCTGCAAGGTTACAATAATCGGGGTTATCAAGGGCAGCAACAACAGCCCCAAGGATCTTCTCTTGAGGCTTTGATGGAAAAATTTATCAACACACAAACGCAGCAAAATGAAGAGTTTAGGGGGAATGATAAGCTACTTAAAGATGCTATTCTTCAACTTTCAGCCAAGGGAGACAACATAACCACTCATACAAAGATGCTGGAAAATCAAATAGCTCAACAAGCTCTTTCTCAACAAGGACAGAAATTCAGTTCTCTCCCTAGTGTGCCGGAGGTAAATCCAAGACAGCAAGCCAACGCCATCATTCTAAGAAGTGGAGCTGAAATTGAAAGACCTTCACCACCCAAGGAGAAAGACATAGAGGTACTTAATGAGGAAGAGCCTCCTATTCCCCATTGCCACAAAGAGCAAGGTAAATCTGAAAACCCGCCGTCTTACAAAGCCTCAGCACCTTTCCCTCATAGGCTTGTCAATAATAAAGACGATGTCAAGTTCAGAAAATTTATGGACATTCTTAGCAAGTTGCAAGTTAATCTTCCTTTTACTGATGTAATTGCTGAGATGCCTTCTTATGCCAAGTTCTTGAAAGACATCCTGTCTAGAAGGAGAGCAGTCGATCAAGTGGAAACAGTTAAGCTTTCTGAACATGTGAGCTCCATTATTCAAAACCGCATTCCTTCTATTCCGGAAAAGTTGGATGACATGGGACCTTTCACACTGCCGTGCAAAATCAACGATGTCACTTTTGAAAAAGGCTTAGTAGATTTGGGGGCTAGCATTAGCCTCATTCCAACCACCTTATGGCAAGAACTACATCTTGGAGATCTAAAGCCAACAAAGATGGTTATCGAACTAGCTGATCACTCTCTTAAACACCCTAGAGGTGTTTTAGAAGATGTCCTTGTACATATTGGCAAATTCTACATACCATGCGATTTTGTAGTACTTGACATGGTAGAGGCCCCCCGCAATCCTATTCTTTTTGGGAGACCTTTCTTGAGGACTGCCGGTTGTCTAATTGACGTCCGGGAAGGGAAGTTGACCCTACGTGTGGGAAAAGAAGAAATTGAATTCTCCATTTCAGATGCCATGAAAGCACCCGCACAAGTAAAGGAGATTTGTCTATTTGATACTGTTGATCCAATGGATGATTACGTTGATGATATGATAGATTTCATGATAAACTATTGTGATGACGTGACTGCTCAAAATAATTCTGAAAATTCTGGAGCTATTCCTGTTTATAAAGCTCAAGCAAATCAAAAAGAAGCTCCACGTGAGGACGAAAAGGTTGATGAAGAAGCTCCAAAGAAAAAGGTAGAACTTAAAGCCCTTCCACCGGGGCTGAGGTATGCGTTTCTAGACCCAAATTCTTCATCTCCTGTTATAATAAATGATGAATTAACCAAAGAACAAGAAAATAAATTACTTGCTGAATTGCGCATGTATAAAGATGTAATTGGTTATTCAATTGATGACTTGAAAGGCATTCATCCTAAAATCTGCATGCATAGAATAAACATGGAGGATGATGCAAAACCAACCGTTGAACCACCAAGACATTTAAATCAAAACATGCTTGATGTGGTAAAGAAAGAGATTTTAAAATTAATGGATGCCGGAATTATTTATCCCATTAGTGACAGCCCCTGGGTTAGTGCTATTCACGTAGTACCTAAGAAAGGGGGTGCAACTGTTATAAAGGGAGACAATGATGAGTTGATACAGACACGCATGGTCACAGGCTGGCGTATGTGTATTGACTACCGGCGTCTAAATAAAGCAACTCGCAAGGACCATTTCCCTTTACCTTTCATTGATTTAATGTTGGAACGCCTTGCTAAACATTCTTATTTTTGTTATTTGGATGGATATTCCGGGTTTTATCAGATTCCTATCTACCCACCTGATCAAGAAAAAACCACGTTCACTTGCACATATGGCACATATGCTTATCGCCGCATGCCTTTTGGCCTTTGTAATGCACCTGCCACTTTTCAGCGGTGCATGATGGCCATTTTCTCGAATTTCATTGAAAATATTATGGAAGTTTTCATGGATGATTTTAGTGTTTACGGCGATTCGTTTGATCAATGCTTGTCTAATTTGTCTTTAGTCTTAGCCAGATGTAAAGAGGTTAACCTAGTGCTAAATTGGGAGAAGTGCCATTTTATGGTACAATCCGGTGTAGTACTAGGACACGTGATTTCTAACAAGGGCATTGAAGTTGACAGGGCAAAGGTGGAAGCTATTGAGAAAATGTCCACCCCATCTTCAGTCAAAGACATAAGAAGTTTTTTAGGACATGCAGGGTTCTATAGAAGATTTATAAAGGACTTTTCAAAGATTGCAAAACCCTTATGTTCTCTCCTTGCAAAAGATGCAGATTTTGTCTTTGATGAAGAATGTAATAAAGCTTTCACTACGCTCAAGGAAGCTCTCATTTCAGCCCCCATCATTCAACCTCCAGATTGGGATGCTCCCTTCGAATTAATGTGCGATGCAAGTGACTATGCAGTAGGAGCTGTTCTAGGACAGCGAAAAGACAGGAAACTCCACGCCATTCATTATGCAAGTAAGACCCTCAATGATGCGCAAGTCAACTACACAACTACAGAGAAGGAGATGCTTGCTATTGTATATGCCTTTGAGAAGTTCCGACCATATCTTGTGGGTTCCAAAGTGATTGTGTATACTGATCACACTGCAATCAAATACCTCTTGAACAAAAAGGATGCAAAGCCGCGCCTTATTCGTTGGGTGCTGCTCCTACAGGAATTTGACCTAGAAATTCGAGACAAGAAAGGTACTGAAAACAGCGTTGCTGACCATCTTTCTAGATTGTCCACTACAGCGGGAGACTCACTACCTATTGAAGATCATCTTCCCATTGAAAGACTCTGTGCTCTATCATCCGTTCAAGCACCGTGGTTTGCCGACATTGCAAATTTCCTTGCTACAGGGCAGCTTCCACCCGGCTTGACATATCAACAAAAGAAAAAGTTCTTTCACGACGTAAAGTTCTATTATTGGGATGATCCCTTCCTATTCAAACATGGGAGTGATGGATTAATACGCCGCTGTGTGATCGAAGAAGAAATTCCCACCATCATTGCAGAGTGCCATGCTTCTTCTTATGGAGGCCATTTTGGAGGAGAGAAGACTGCTGCAAAAATTCTCCAAGCCGGTTTTTATTGGCCTACGCTCTTCAAGGATGTAAATCTTTTTGTCAAATCCTGTGACAAATGTCAAAGAACTGGCGGTATATCTCGCCGTGATGACATGCCGCTCAACTCTATCCTAGAGGTTGAGGTGTTTGACGTATGGGGTGTTGACTACATGGGACCATTCCCGTCCTCATGTGGGTATCATTTCATTCTTGTTGCTGTTGATTACGTGTCTAAATGGGTTGAGGCCATTCCAACCCAATCACCCGATGCTAAATCGGTAATAAAGCTCTTTCAAAAGATCATCTTTCCTAGGTTCAGTGTTCCACGTGCTGTCATCTCTGATGGAGGGACACATTTTGCCGAGAAGCAATTCAACAACCTTCTCTCCAAGTATGGCGTCACCCACAAGGTCTCTACGCCCTATCATCCTCAAACATCCGGGCAAGTGGAAGTTTCAAATAGGCAGCTGAAAAACATTCTTGAGAAGACCGTCTCCAGTTCAAGAAAAGATTGGGCTTTGAAAATTGATGATGCACTTTGGGCATACCGCACAGCTTACAAGACCATCATAGGAACCACTCCTTTCAAACTTATCTATGGGAAGTCTTGTCATCTTCCGCTTGAACTTGAACACCGGGCGTTGTGGGCTATTAAATTCTTAAACTTTGATATGAAGAAAGCTGGGGAGAAGCGCCTTCTACAACTACAAGAACTTGAAGAGCTGCGCCTCGATGCTTATGAAAATGCAAAGCTGTACAAGGAAAGAACAAAGGCATGGCATGACAAAAGAATCCGCAGGAAAGACATTCAGGAAGGAGATCAAGTTTTATTATTCAATTCAAGGCTGAAGTTATTTCCGGGAAAGCTAAAGTCTAAATGGTCGGGTCCCTTTCTTGTATTGAAAATCTTTCCATATGGAGCTATGGAACTACAAGGAAAAGATGGGAATTTCAAAGTGAATGGACAAAGATGCAAGCTGTATTCATCCTCTGAGATTCTAGACAAGGGAGCCTCTTGCTCCCTCCATGACGCATGAAAAGATTGAAGAGTCTTACTCCGGACTCTAAACGGAGGACCTTGTGGGAGTTGACCCCACGTTAGGATAGATTTGTTTAAGTTGTTTGAGTCAAAAACTCTCTTTAATTTTGTTAATTAGCTCGTCATGGATGAATGTAATAATTTAGACTTGATCTCCATTCATTCCGTCATAATTTTATGCTGACCAATTGAAATTTTCTGCAGAAATAGCAAAGTACACGGCGTGCATTCACAAATGCACGGAGTGCACTCCACTACACAAGTCAGAAATGAAAAGCCTGTAAGCAAACACGCCGTGCATCTTTATGCCGCACGCCGTGCATCTTGAATGAGAATTCTACAGGAAACCTGCACGCCGTGCACATCGGAAACGCACGCCGTGCAGCTGGAGCTATTTGGTCCGAATTTTGTCTGGAACCATGCACGACGTGCACCTAAAAATGCACGCCGTGCACTTTTAAGTGAATTTCGAAATATAAAAGTCCGAATGCACGGCCTAGAACCCTAACCCTAGCAGCCGTGCACTCTCTACCCTAGCAGATCTATCAGCGCCGAGTGCCCGTTCCCTGCTCCGCCGCCAGCCGCCGTGCAACCATCTACCGCTCGGCCGTGCATTTCTGCACGCCGCCGACCTCCACCAACCCACCTCCATTTCCGGCCGTGCATTTCCACCCCAAGCCCCCTACCCCACTCATCTGCTCGCAGCAAGCCGCAGCAAGCGCAGCAAGCAGCAAGCGCAGCAAGCCGCAGCAAGCGCAGCAAGCAGCAAGCTCCGCAAGCAGCCAAGCCGCCCAGCAACCAGCAAGACGCCGCCAAGCAGCCCTTGCAACAGTCCGTCGCACCTCTGCCTCCACGCCGAGCTGAGCAGCCGCAATCGCCCCCTTCTTTTCCACAAACCGTACAGCAGTCGTGCAGATTTCTGGCTTCCCCAAATCTGCAGGTGCACACCGTGCATCTCACAGACACGCCGTGCAACTGCTCGCCAGAGACCAGTTCCTGTGTATTCTTCCTTTCATCTCATGGCACCAACAAAACGCAAAGCTAGCAGCCGTCCGGCATACCACATTGCACCTGAAGCAGGAACTTCTGCAACAAGAACGCCAACGTTTGTACCTTCCACGCAGTTCACAGTCAAGCCTGAGGAGGACGCAGATTATCAGTTTCTAATTACTAGGCGGGTTCTCCCCTCAAGGTACATGTGCAAAGAAGCAGTGACCAAGCTGGGATTCAAAGACGAGGTAGAACGCCATTTAAAATTCTTGGGCCTTGAATACCTCTGCACTCGGGTTACAAAAACCTACCCCCGGTTGGTATACGAGTTTCTTACTACCCTCAAAGCCGAGGGTGATCGTTTTCATATCCCGTTTCAGAAAATCAGTTTCCGTCTGTTGGATAAAGAGTTCTGCATGAGTCTAGAACGATTCTGTACTTTACTTAAATGCAATTTTGGTGGTTACACTGATTATCCTTCATCTTTCAATAGTGATCTGTTTTGGTCTGAAATAACTTCTGATACGATGCATAAGGCACGGAATGCAAGGGCTTCCAGCATACATAACCCCATTTTTTGTGTACTTCATCGTCTCCTCAGCACAGGACCTTTTGCAAAGAATGAAACACAGGGTGTTGTAGGAAAGACTGATCTGTTCTTTCTGTGGTGTGTGGTACAAAACGAGCGCATCAGTTCAGGTTACTACATGATGTGCAAGCTGCTTGAAACAAAGAAGCAAAAGAAGAGGGAAGCTGGTGATATCATGTGTGGCGGGGTCATTAGCCTTCTTGCTATGCAGTTGGGGTTGTAGATAGGTGACCTTGAACCGGCTCCGGGAAAGAATCTCGTGGACATTACCTATCTTATTTCTTGTGGTCTGATCTCCAGACACGGCAACAGCGAGTTACGGTTCAAAGTTCATATCACAAAAACCCAGTTTGTCATTATCCCGGATGCCAGCCGTAATGACATTAGAGACAAAGCAACCTGGAAAGTGCAGCTTCAGCCAGAAAATGAAGAGGGGACACCCGTTGGGGGTGCCAGCAGTTCGACACCAGCACCCACTCCAGCAGCACCCACGCCACAGCCACCGTCCACTGGTACTCAGACTGAGTATGGCTAGACGATGCCAGATGTTCAGCATCTCTTCACATATGTAGAGCGGCGTTTTGATCACTTGGACACCCGCCTGGACCAGATGAGTGCGATTAATGAGACCAGGTTCGACCATTGGAGTACACAGTACTCCGCTGTGTATGATATGGTAAACCGCATGGACGCGTGGCATATCTCACAGGGCCACTACCCAGCGCCCCAATCTTACCAGTCCCCGCCCCGTCAGGAGACGACAGCCCCCGATGCCCCACAACATCCATTTACTGAAGCCCAACAGCGTCAGCACGATCAGCAAGAGATCAACGACATCGTCAACCAGTTCCTCCCAGACCTAGGAGGCGGCGGACCATTCTTATGATATCACTCTTTCCAGGTATCCGGTGTAAACTCCTAAAGTTTGGATAACGCAGTGAGGACACTGCTGATTTCAAGCTTAGGGGGGAGCATCTGGACGGTATCTTAGTTAGCTTTTATTTTCAATGCTATTTGCTTCTTGTCATTTGTTTTTGTACTTTTGTTCTGTTGTCTTCTTAGTTGTTGTCTTTTCTTTCTGTTGGCAAAATCTAATACAAAATGAGATTCATCCTTTTTATGTGGAAAGAACTCCCTTGCTTAACTGTTCGTCCTCTCTTGACGAGAAATTTTCAATTGAAGAAGTGTGAAAAACATGCATCAATCAAATGAAACCTTGAAACCATCAACATGTATTTAACTCCAGTGTATGCTTCTAGCCTGATTATTCACCTTTAACATCCCTGATTGTTTAAAACATGTAATGGTATCATTTTTGTGAATACAGTCAACTGTACAACATCATTTAGAATACGGGATGACCTTGCCAAGCTCTCAGTGCATATGCAAACTTTCTTTCAATGAAAATTTTTTCAAAACAGATGAATGAAATCTAGTTAATGTTGCATTACTGTTGACTCTCCTTGAAAAATAAAAAGAAAAATATATATATATATATTTACCCCATAAAAGATGGCTAAACCGCCCACATACCATGCTAGCCTAGTGTAAGTCCGATCTGGCAATGATGGTTAGGTGGTATGTCTTAAAAGAGGGTAAAATACCCCAACCGTCACTCCTCGTGTGCATAAGCCTACATTAGCAGCCGAGTGCCGGAGCCCCCAATCTTTGATCTTATCTTTTCTGAAAACAAAAGGGGAAAGAGGAAGAGTACAGCAAAAATTGTAATTTTTCAACTATGATTTCATCCTTTGTTATCCTTAATAGTTGAGAGTAAGAGTTGCACATCTACTGATTGTTTGGCTTGGTCATCCAAACTCTACCTAGTGTTGTTTGATTGATTGTTTCATTGAAATTGATGCAAACCCTGCTGAACAAAAATCTTTTTCTGGGGTGTTCGAGTTGAATCGATGGCTGTGAGCATAAACGTGTTGATCATGGTTGGTTTGGTTTTATGCATATCTTTCATTTCATTTGACCTAATCATGTTCTTCGCAATTCTTCTATTGTTTTTCCCGTGCTCTTTTTGCTTGAGGACAAGCAATGGTTTAAGCTTAGGGGGATTTGTTGTGCGATTCGTATATCATCTTTTCTACATATATTCACACACAAATTTGGTTCTTTCTAGCGTAATTCAGTCTCTTTTGTATTAGTTTTGCCATCTTTTAGTTTCTCTACACGTCCCATAACTTGTATTGCAATATTGCCACAAAAAGGATTAATTTTAGATGGTTTTTCTACAGAAACAGGGAAACGCACGGCGTGCACCTCCAAAGTGCACGGTGTGCACCATTCCAGACGAATCATTTGGCTGAAACAGCAAAGTGCACGGCGTGCAATCTCCAGACGCACGTCGTGCAACACTCCAGAGGTATCCGTTCAGTCCAGAAAAGAGAATGCACGGCGTGCACCTCCAAAATGCACGGCGTGCACCTGGGACGGAATTTACTGAAAACAACCTGTAAGGTTGCACGGCGTGCAACTCCTCAACACACGCCGTGCACAGATCAGCCGGTTACAACTGCCTTGCAGGTGCACGGCGTGCACCTCCAAGGTGCACGGCGTGCGCCTGTCAGTTTCAGAATTCCGAATTTTCAGAACACGATTTTAAAAGAAAGAGGGAAGGAATGGGACGGTTACGTTCGACCATTGAGGAAGTTTTTCTCGTCCCAAAGGCAGAGGAGAGTAGAGCAAGGCGATTTTGGAGGAACTAAGGTGGTTTCTTGAGCAAAGAAGCCATTTCTTCTTCCCCACTTCTCCATTGTCTTCCCCAAGGTGCAGCAAAGCTTCTCCAACTCCGTGCAGCTTCTCGGGAGAGGAGTTGGGCCGTCTTGGAGCAGCTAAAGGAAGGGAGTCTCGTCCTAAAGCCGGATTCCTTACCCCTTGTGGTTACACCTTTGGTTCTTTTTTGCTTTTCCTCCCCAAAACGATGTCTAGCATTGAGAATTCTGTAGAAATCTTGCTGTACACAGTTATGGACGAGTAGATCCTTTTTCTTGGGCATGGGAGAGTAACTCCCATGCCATAGCATGTTTTGAACAAGTAATTTCGTACTAAATGCAATTGTTTCTTGTTTCGTACTAAATATTTCCCTCCAAGCAAGACTGCTCATTTGAGAAATCAGCTCACTAACTTTTCTCAAAATGATGGTGAAACACTTTATGATACATGGGAGAGGTTCAAAGACCTTCAACGTCTTTGCCCTCATCACGGTCTCACTAATTGGCTACTTCTTCAGACCTTCTACAACGGGCTTTTCTATAACACCCGGATGACGCTAGACGCTGCAGCCGGTGGTGCTCTTATGACAAAATCTTATAGGGAGGCCTATGATATAATTGAAGATATATCACTCAATCATTGCCAATGGGGAGGTGACAGAAGAGCCAACTCATCATCAAATGCAAGTTCTTCTAGTGCAAAGCCGGGAGGAAAGTACGCTGTTGACGCCGTCGATCTTATAGCTGCAAAGCTTGATGTTCTCACCCAAAAGTTCGAGAAGTTGACTACATTGCCGGTTCAGTCTGCAGAAGCCACATGTGAAGCTTGTGGTAATCCAGGGCACGTTTCTTCTCAATGTTTTGCTCCCAACACTATGGAGGGAGATCTTGAACAGGTTAATGCGATTGAGATGCAGAGGAACAAACAGTACAACCCTTATTCTAACCAATACAATCCAGGATGGAGAGATCATCCCAACTTCTCCTACAAGAACAATAACCATGCTCAAAATTTTCAGCAAGGGCAACAACAACAACCACCTCAGCAATCACAGTTCAACCGCCAAGGTAATCTGCAAGGTTACAATAATCGGGGTTATCAAGGGCAGCAACAACAGCCCCAAGGATCTTCTCTTGAGGCTTTGATGGAAAAATTTATCAACACACAAACGCAGCAAAATGAAGAGTTTAGGGGGAATGATAAGCTACTTAAAGATGCTATTCTTCAACTTTCAGCCAAGGGAGACAACATAACCACTCATACAAAGATGCTGGAAAATCAAATAGCTCAACAAGCTCTTTCTCAACAAGGACAGAAATTCAGTTCTCTCCCTAGTGTGCCGGAGGTAAATCCAAGA
This sequence comes from Alisma plantago-aquatica, assembly GCA_963693085.1. NCBI lineage: Eukaryota > Viridiplantae > Streptophyta > Magnoliopsida > Alismatales > Alismataceae > Alisma > Alisma plantago-aquatica. Next base: position 1,490,399,989 of record OY856409.1, read on the forward strand.
CAGCAAGCCAACGCCATCATTCTAAGAAGTGGAGCTGAAATTGAAAGACCTTCACCACCCAAGGAGAAAGACATAGAGGTACTTAATGAGGAAGAGCCTCCTATTCCCCATTGCCACAAAGAGCAAGGTAAATCTGAAAACCCGCCGTCTTACAAAGCCTCAGCACCTTTCCCTCATAGGCTTGTCAATAATAAAGACGATGTCAAGTTCAGAAAATTTATGGACATTCTTAGCAAGTTGCAAGTTAATCTTCCTTTTACTGATGTAATTGCTGAGATGCCTTCTTATGCCAAGTTCTTGAAAGACATCCTGTCTAGAAGGAGAGCAGTCGATCAAGTGGAAACAGTTAAGCTTTCTGAACATGTGAGCTCCATTATTCAAAACCGCATTCCTTCTATTCCGGAAAAGTTGGATGACATGGGACCTTTCACACTGCCGTGCAAAATCAACGATGTCACTTTTGAAAAAGGCTTAGTAGATTTGGGGGCTAGCATTAGCCTCATTCCAACCACCTTATGGCAAGAACTACATCTTGGAGATCTAAAGCCAACAAAGATGGTTATCGAACTAGCTGATCACTCTCTTAAACACCCTAGAGGTGTTTTAGAAGATGTCCTTGTACATATTGGCAAATTCTACATACCATGCGATTTTGTAGTACTTGACATGGTAGAGGCCCCCCGCAATCCTATTCTTTTTGGGAGACCTTTCTTGAGGACTGCCGGTTGTCTAATTGACGTCCGGGAAGGGAAGTTGACCCTACGTGTGGGAAAAGAAGAAATTGAATTCTCCATTTCAGATGCCATGAAAGCACCCGCACAAGTAAAGGAGATTTGTCTATTTGATACTGTTGATCCAATGGATGATTACGTTGATGATATGATAGATTTCATGATAAACTATTGTGATGACGTGACTGCTCAAAATAATTCTGAAAATTCTGGAGCTATTCCTGTTTATAAAGCTCAAGCAAATCAAAAAGAAGCTCCACGTGAGGACGAAAAGGTTGATGAAGAAGCTCCAAAGAAAAAGGTAGAACTTAAAGCCCTTCCACCGGGGCTGAGGTATGCGTTTCTAGACCCAAATTCTTCATCTCCTGTTATAATAAATGATGAATTAACCAAAGAACAAGAAAATAAATTACTTGCTGAATTGCGCATGTATAAAGATGTAATTGGTTATTCAATTGATGACTTGAAAGGCATTCATCCTAAAATCTGCATGCATAGAATAAACATGGAGGATGATGCAAAACCAACCGTTGAACCACCAAGACATTTAAATCAAAACATGCTTGATGTGGTAAAGAAAGAGATTTTAAAATTAATGGATGCCGGAATTATTTATCCCATTAGTGACAGCCCCTGGGTTAGTGCTATTCACGTAGTACCTAAGAAAGGGGGTGCAACTGTTATAAAGGGAGACAATGATGAGTTGATACAGACACGCATGGTCACAGGCTGGCGTATGTGTATTGACTACCGGCGTCTAAATAAAGCAACTCGCAAGGACCATTTCCCTTTACCTTTCATTGATTTAATGTTGGAACGCCTTGCTAAACATTCTTATTTTTGTTATTTGGATGGATATTCCGGGTTTTATCAGATTCCTATCTACCCACCTGATCAAGAAAAAACCACGTTCACTTGCACATATGGCACATATGCTTATCGCCGCATGCCTTTTGGCCTTTGTAATGCACCTGCCACTTTTCAGCGGTGCATGATGGCCATTTTCTCGAATTTCATTGAAAATATTATGGAAGTTTTCATGGATGATTTTAGTGTTTACGGCGATTCGTTTGATCAATGCTTGTCTAATTTGTCTTTAGTCTTAGCCAGATGTAAAGAGGTTAACCTAGTGCTAAATTGGGAGAAGTGCCATTTTATGGTACAATCCGGTGTAGTACTAGGACACGTGATTTCTAACAAGGGCATTGAAGTTGACAGGGCAAAGGTGGAAGCTATTGAGAAAATGTCCACCCCATCTTCAGTCAAAGACATAAGAAGTTTTTTAGGACATGCAGGGTTCTATAGAAGATTTATAAAGGACTTTTCAAAGATTGCAAAACCCTTATGTTCTCTCCTTGCAAAAGATGCAGATTTTGTCTTTGATGAAGAATGTAATAAAGCTTTCACTACGCTCAAGGAAGCTCTCATTTCAGCCCCCATCATTCAACCTCCAGATTGGGATGCTCCCTTCGAATTAATGTGCGATGCAAGTGACTATGCAGTAGGAGCTGTTCTAGGACAGCGAAAAGACAGGAAACTCCACGCCATTCATTATGCAAGTAAGACCCTCAATGATGCGCAAGTCAACTACACAACTACAGAGAAGGAGATGCTTGCTATTGTATATGCCTTTGAGAAGTTCCGACCATATCTTGTGGGTTCCAAAGTGATTGTGTATACTGATCACACTGCAATCAAATACCTCTTGAACAAAAAGGATGCAAAGCCGCGCCTTATTCGTTGGGTGCTGCTCCTACAGGAATTTGACCTAGAAATTCGAGACAAGAAAGGTACTGAAAACAGCGTTGCTGACCATCTTTCTAGATTGTCCACTACAGCGGGAGACTCACTACCTATTGAAGATCATCTTCCCATTGAAAGACTCTGTGCTCTATCATCCGTTCAAGCACCGTGGTTTGCCGACATTGCAAATTTCCTTGCTACAGGGCAGCTTCCACCCGGCTTGACATATCAACAAAAGAAAAAGTTCTTTCACGACGTAAAGTTCTATTATTGGGATGATCCCTTCCTATTCAAACATGGGAGTGATGGATTAATACGCCGCTGTGTGATCGAAGAAGAAATTCCCACCATCATTGCAGAGTGCCATGCTTCTTCTTATGGAGGCCATTTTGGAGGAGAGAAGACTGCTGCAAAAATTCTCCAAGCCGGTTTTTATTGGCCTACGCTCTTCAAGGATGTAAATCTTTTTGTCAAATCCTGTGACAAATGTCAAAGAACTGGCGGTATATCTCGCCGTGATGACATGCCGCTCAACTCTATCCTAGAGGTTGAGGTGTTTGACGTATGGGGTGTTGACTACATGGGACCATTCCCGTCCTCATGTGGGTATCATTTCATTCTTGTTGCTGTTGATTACGTGTCTAAATGGGTTGAGGCCATTCCAACCCAATCACCCGATGCTAAATCGGTAATAAAGCTCTTTCAAAAGATCATCTTTCCTAGGTTCAGTGTTCCACGTGCTGTCATCTCTGATGGAGGGACACATTTTGCCGAGAAGCAATTCAACAACCTTCTCTCCAAGTATGGCGTCACCCACAAGGTCTCTACGCCCTATCATCCTCAAACATCCGGGCAAGTGGAAGTTTCAAATAGGCAGCTGAAAAACATTCTTGAGAAGACCGTCTCCAGTTCAAGAAAAGATTGGGCTTTGAAAATTGATGATGCACTTTGGGCATACCGCACAGCTTACAAGACCATCATAGGAACCACTCCTTTCAAACTTATCTATGGGAAGTCTTGTCATCTTCCGCTTGAACTTGAACACCGGGCGTTGTGGGCTATTAAATTCTTAAACTTTGATATGAAGAAAGCTGGGGAGAAGCGCCTTCTACAACTACAAGAACTTGAAGAGCTGCGCCTCGATGCTTATGAAAATGCAAAGCTGTACAAGGAAAGAACAAAGGCATGGCATGACAAAAGAATCCGCAGGAAAGACATTCAGGAAGGAGATCAAGTTTTATTATTCAATTCAAGGCTGAAGTTATTTCCGGGAAAGCTAAAGTCTAAATGGTCGGGTCCCTTTCTTGTATTGAAAATCTTTCCATATGGAGCTATGGAACTACAAGGAAAAGATGGGAATTTCAAAGTGAATGGACAAAGATGCAAGCTGTATTCATCCTCTGAGATTCTAGACAAGGAAGCCTCTTGCTCCCTCCATGACGCATGAAAAGATTGAAGAGTCTTACTCCGGACTCTAAACGGAGGACCTTGTGGGAGTTGACCCCACGTTAGGATAGATTTGTTTAAGTTGTTTGAGTCAAAAACTCTCTTTAATTTTGTTAATTAGCTCGTCATGGATGAATGTAATAATTTAGACTTGATCTCCATTCATTCCGTCATAATTTTATGCTGACCAATTGAAATTTTCTGCAGAAATAGCAAAGTACACGGCGTGCATTCACAAATGCACGGAGTGCACTCCACTACACAAGTCAGAAATGAAAAGCCTGTAAGCAAACACGCCGTGCATCTTTATGCCGCACGCCGTGCATCTTGAATGAGAATTCTACAGGAAACCTGCACGCCGTGCACATCGGAAACGCACGCCGTGCAGCTGGAGCTATTTGGTCCGAATTTTGTCTGGAACCATGCACGACGTGCACCTAAAAATGCACGCCGTGCACTTTTAAGTGAATTTCGAAATATAAAAGTCCGAATGCACGGCCTAGAACCCTAACCCTAGCAGCCGTGCACTCTCTACCCTAGCAGATCTATCAGCGCCGAGTGCCCGTTCCCTGCTCCGCCGCCAGCCGCCGTGCAACCATCTACCGCTCGGCCGTGCATTTCTGCACGCCGCCGACCTCCACCAACCCACCTCCATTTCCGGCCGTGCATTTCCACCCCAAGCCCCCTACCCCACTCATCTGCTCGCAGCAAGCCGCAGCAAGCGCAGCAAGCAGCAAGCGCAGCAAGCCGCAGCAAGCGCAGCAAGCAGCAAGCTCCGCAAGCAGCCAAGCCGCCCAGCAACCAGCAAGACGCCGCCAAGCAGCCCTTGCAACAGTCCGTCGCACCTCTGCCTCCACGCCGAGCTGAGCAGCCGCAATCGCCCCCTTCTTTTCCACAAACCGTACAGCAGTCGTGCAGATTTCTGGCTTCCCCAAATCTGCAGGTGCACACCGTGCATCTCACAGACACGCCGTGCAACTGCTCGCCAGAGACCAGTTCCTGTGTATTCTTCCTTTCATCTCATGGCACCAACAAAACGCAAAGCTAGCAGCCGTCCGGCATACCACATTGCACCTGAAGCAGGAACTTCTGCAACAAGAACGCCAACGTTTGTACCTTCCACGCAGTTCACAGTCAAGCCTGAGGAGGACGCAGATTATCAGTTTCTAATTACTAGGCGGGTTCTCCCCTCAAGGTACATGTGCAAAGAAGCAGTGACCAAGCTGGGATTCAAAGACGAGGTAGAACGCCATTTAAAATTCTTGGGCCTTGAATACCTCTGCACTCGGGTTACAAAAACCTACCCCCGGTTGGTATACGAGTTTCTTACTACCCTCAAAGCCGAGGGTGATCGTTTTCATATCCCGTTTCAGAAAATCAGTTTCCGTCTGTTGGATAAAGAGTTCTGCATGAGTCTAGAACGATTCTGTACTTTACTTAAATGCAATTTTGGTGGTTACACTGATTATCCTTCATCTTTCAATAGTGATCTGTTTTGGTCTGAAATAACTTCTGATACGATGCATAAGGCACGGAATGCAAGGGCTTCCAGCATACATAACCCCATTTTTTGTGTACTTCATCGTCTCCTCAGCACAGGACCTTTTGCAAAGAATGAAACACAGGGTGTTGTAGGAAAGACTGATCTGTTCTTTCTGTGGTGTGTGGTACAAAACGAGCGCATCAGTTCAGGTTACTACATGATGTGCAAGCTGCTTGAAACAAAGAAGCAAAAGAAGAGGGAAGCTGGTGATATCATGTGTGGCGGGGTCATTAGCCTTCTTGCTATGCAGTTGGGGTTGTAGATAGGTGACCTTGAACCGGCTCCGGGAAAGAATCTCGTGGACATTACCTATCTTATTTCTTGTGGTCTGATCTCCAGACACGGCAACAGCGAGTTACGGTTCAAAGTTCATATCACAAAAACCCAGTTTGTCATTATCCCGGATGCCAGCCGTAATGACATTAGAGACAAAGCAACCTGGAAAGTGCAGCTTCAGCCAGAAAATGAAGAGGGGACACCCGTTGGGGGTGCCAGCAGTTCGACACCAGCACCCACTCCAGCAGCACCCACGCCACAGCCACCGTCCACTGGTACTCAGACTGAGTATGGCTAGACGATGCCAGATGTTCAGCATCTCTTCACATATGTAGAGCGGCGTTTTGATCACTTGGACACCCGCCTGGACCAGATGAGTGCGATTAATGAGACCAGGTTCGACCATTGGAGTACACAGTACTCCGCTGTGTATGATATGGTAAACCGCATGGACGCGTGGCATATCTCACAGGGCCACTACCCAGCGCCCCAATCTTACCAGTCCCCGCCCCGTCAGGAGACGACAGCCCCCGATGCCCCACAACATCCATTTACTGAAGCCCAACAGCGTCAGCACGATCAGCAAGAGATCAACGACATCGTCAACCAGTTCCTCCCAGACCTAGGAGGCGGCGGACCATTCTTATGATATCACTCTTTCCAGGTATCCGGTGTAAACTCCTAAAGTTTGGATAACGCAGTGAGGACACTGCTGATTTCAAGCTTAGGGGGGAGCATCTGGACGGTATCTTAGTTAGCTTTTATTTTCAATGCTATTTGCTTCTTGTCATTTGTTTTTGTACTTTTGTTCTGTTGTCTTCTTAGTTGTTGTCTTTTCTTTCTGTTGGCAAAATCTAATACAAAATGAGATTCATCCTTTTTATGTGGAAAGAACTCCCTTGCTTAACTGTTCGTCCTCTCTTGACGAGAAATTTTCAATTGAAGAAGTGTGAAAAACATGCATCAATCAAATGAAACCTTGAAACCATCAACATGTATTTAACTCCAGTGTATGCTTCTAGCCTGATTATTCACCTTTAACATCCCTGATTGTTTAAAACATGTAATGGTATCATTTTTGTGAATACAGTCAACTGTACAACATCATTTAGAATACGGGATGACCTTGCCAAGCTCTCAGTGCATATGCAAACTTTCTTTCAATGAAAATTTTTTCAAAACAGATGAATGAAATCTAGTTAATGTTGCATTACTGTTGACTCTCCTTGAAAAATAAAAAGAAAAATATATATATATATATTTACCCCATAAAAGATGGCTAAACCGCCCACATACCATGCTAGCCTAGTGTAAGTCCGATCTGGCAATGATGGTTAGGTGGTATGTCTTAAAAGAGGGTAAAATACCCCAACCGTCACTCCTCGTGTGCATAAGCCTACATTAGCAGCCGAGTGCCGGAGCCCCCAATCTTTGATCTTATCTTTTCTGAAAACAAAAGGGGAAAGAGGAAGAGTACAGCAAAAATTGTAATTTTTCAACTATGATTTCATCCTTTGTTATCCTTAATAGTTGAGAGTAAGAGTTGCACATCTACTGATTGTTTGGCTTGGTCATCCAAACTCTACCTAGTGTTGTTTGATTGATTGTTTCATTGAAATTGATGCAAACCCTGCTGAACAAAAATCTTTTTCTGGGGTGTTCGAGTTGAATCGATGGCTGTGAGCATAAACGTGTTGATCATGGTTGGTTTGGTTTTATGCATATCTTTCATTTCATTTGACCTAATCATGTTCTTCGCAATTCTTCTATTGTTTTTCCCGTGCTCTTTTTGCTTGAGGACAAGCAATGGTTTAAGCTTAGGGGGATTTGTTGTGCGATTCGTATATCATCTTTTCTACATATATTCACACACAAATTTGGTTCTTTCTAGCGTAATTCAGTCTCTTTTGTATTAGTTTTGCCATCTTTTAGTTTCTCTACACGTCCCATAACTTGTATTGCAATATTGCCACAAAAAGGATTAATTTTAGATGGTTTTTCTACAGAAACAGGGAAACGCACGGCGTGCACCTCCAAAGTGCACAGTGTGCACCATTCCAGACGAATCATTTGGCTGAAACAGCAAAGTGCACGGCGTGCAATCTCCAGACGCACGTCGTGCAACACTCCAGAGGTATCCGTTCAGTCCAGAAAAGAGAATGCACGGCGTGCACCTCCAAAATGCACGGCGTGCACCTGGGACGGAATTTACTGAAAACAACCTGTAAGGTTGCACGGCGTGCAACTCCTCAACACACGCCGTGCACAGATCAGCCGGTTACAACTGCCTTGCAGGTGCACGGCGTGCACCTCCAAGGTGCACGGCGTGCGCCTGTCAGTTTCAGAATTCCGAATTTTCAGAACACGATTTTAAAAGAAAGAGGGAAGGAATGGGACGGTTACGTTCGACCATTGAGGAAGTTTTTCTCGTCCCAAAGGCAGAGGAGAGTAGAGCAAGGCGATTTTGGAGGAACTAAGGTGGTTTCTTGAGCAAAGAAGCCATTTCTTCTTCCCCACTTCTCCATTGTCTTCCCCAAGGTGCAGCAAAGCTTCTCCAACTCCGTGCAGCTTCTCGGGAGAGGAGTTGGGCCGTCTTGGAGCAGCTAAAGGAAGGGAGTCTCGTCCTAAAGCCGGATTCCTTACCCCTTGTGGTTACACCTTTGGTTCTTTTTTGCTTTTCCTCCCCAAAACGATGTCTAGCATTGAGAATTCTGTAGAAATCTTGCTGTACACAGTTATGGACGAGTAGATCCTTTTTCTTGGGCATGGGAGAGTAACTCCCATGCCATAGCATGTTTTGAACAAGTAATTTCGTACTAAATGCAATTGTTTCTTGTTTCTCTACCTTAAAGGCGTCGGTAATTTCTTTTTCTTGCATGTATCATTGGCCGCCATATATGCATGATTTCTGCTTTCTTGCTTAGTTCGAGAAAACAAGTAGGTTTGTATGGAGACGTCCTTTTTGGCAACCTTTCTTCTTCTACGAGAGTAGGGAAGAATGAGTTGAGGATCTGTTTGTGATCATATACGAAATTCATGCACGAGAGTGCTGTTTTGAGTTATGGTCGTTGCGGTTACACCGGGAGGTGAGCTGTAACACATCTTTTCCTAGAAACTTGATCTTTTGCATGTTTAAATTGCTTTGTTTTTTGTTTGCTATGGCGTATGAGTGAAATCCTAATGTCCAAGATCCATTAACTCTGAATTCGAACGTTTCTCATAATCTTAGTTCGTTGATAAAAATCTGAAATTTCTTGTAGTTAAAACCAAATCTTTTATGCTTTTGGAACAGATCTTTCTACCCCTCTAAAACCGATCTAGATTGTTGAACTTTAGTACTGCTGCGTTCAATTAAGTTATCATTAGCTCCTCATGTTCGACCTCGACTACAACTACTCTTGTATACTTGCAAGATATAGCTAGTTGAGTAAAAGATCATCTTCATGATTGAAACTCGTTAGTGTAAACGAACCAACAGTGGACGTGGACGAAGAGACAGGAACCCTTCAGTAGGTGAAGGACAGTAGCAGTAGCAGGGACATCAGTGAAGTCTTAGGTGGAGACATTGATTGTTATGTCATGTTCAGATGTATATAGAGTCCTATGTGTCGTCTCTCTACTCTCAGGTCCTCGGAGTAGTAGTAGTTAGTGATTTCGAGATTTCGGCTCAGTGCCTCAAGATTTTTATATTGCCTGTGTTTAGCTTGACAGGACAGTTGATGCTTGTAATTCTCAGAAAGATATGATGCATGATATGTACCTTTGACCCAGAATGTGAATGTGTTATACTTTGGCTCTTGAAGAAAAAGATTTACTATGTGTGGATCTCTTTGCAAAAAGTTTTAATTTTTAGTGATTTTCGCTAATCCGCTGCTTGATGAACACTTCCGCATTAGTTAATCTTGTTTTCATGAATCGGTCGTTACAATAGTGGTATCAGAGCTCTAGGTTCGCCGAGTCTATAGAGACATAGGACTAAGGTTGTAGAGTCTGTTCTAAGTGTCTTCCAGTTTATCTGATAGTATCTTCTGCTCACATAGGAGAAGAAGAACTTGAAAATGACTGGAAAACATGAGGAACACATTGCTAAGGACAATGTTGTTGCACCAGGAGAGGGTGCATGGGACCAGGCAAGAGGAGAACAAATGCTTGAGAATTCCCACCTTGACCTAATCAGGATAGAGAATCCTATGCTATGCTCTTGAAGAGCAGAATAAGATAACTGTAATGCATATAGAAGACTGGATACTAGTATCATAACCTAATTTACCAGTCTTTAATGCATAAACTTTGGGCTTTGAAAGGATTCCTGAGTGATATAATCATGTTAGAACAGTGGAAATGTGGAAAAGATTAACATATGGCAAGAAAGTAGACTCTGCCATAAGATTAGACAAACATTACATTTGTGATGGTAGTTCCCAAGGAGGGGCCATAAGCTATGAATTAAGGTAAGGTCTTTACAATTTTAGAGACATTTTCCTGGATATTCTGAAAAGCCAAAGTGTTTGGTGTTACCAGTGCACTAAATGCCTAGTACGCCAGGGCAGTAGCCACTAAGTAAAGACAAAAACAACAATATGAGATAATTGGACATTATGGGTTGAAATCAACCTAATGTGGTAGGTGACCTTGAAGGGTAATACTTATATAAAATATATTCACCCTGATACTTCATTTCATGTTTCTATGTGATAAAGATATGCAAATAGTTGTTTTTGAACTTCCCTTGACTAGTCCTATAAGGACACAAGGGAAAGGAGAACTTATATCTTACTCAGTATTCCTTAAAATGTTTTATAATCTTCCTTATCTGTGTGTTGAAAGATGAGATATAGAAATGATGCCTGAAGAAAATTCAAGAATGGAAAATCATGTGTGTATAATGATATGAAAAGTGAGGAATATGATAGTAAATAAAGTGCATACTACCTAATCTCAATAATTATATACCCTGGCCAGGTATATGATTATTGAAGATAAGGCAAGTATGGAACTCTTAGATTGTTATCTTTCTGATTACTCTGATCAAGTAGTCATTTTGAAACAATCTAGAGAGTATAATGAAACCAATAGGGGAAAGCTATGTGACATCCCTAACAAAAAGGGAAGAGCTATGTGACATTCCCAACCAATAGGGGAAAGCTATGTGACATCCCCAACAAAAAGGGAAAAGATATGTGACATTCCCAACCAATAGGGGAAAGCTATGTGACATCCCCAACATAAAGGGAAAAGCTATGTTACATTCCCAACCAATAGGGGAAAGCTATGTGACATCCCCAACAAAAAGGGAAAAGCTATGTGACATTCCCAACCAATAGGGGAAAGCTATGTGACATCCCCAACATAAAGGGAAAAGCTATGTGACATTCCCAACCAATAGGGGAAAGCTATGTGACATCCCCAACATAAAGGGAGAAGCTATGTGACATTTCCAACCAATAAGGGAAAAGCTATGTGACATTCCCAACTAATAGGAAGAACTATGTGAATATTCCCAATTACAAAGAGTTTGCTAATAAACGTTATGAATAAAGGATTGCTGAATGAATTATCTCTGTTAGATATATATGTTTCTCTTTTAGTGAATATTTTTGGATTATGATAGAAGTATGTTCTTTTATGCTTCTTCTTTTCAATAATATGGACATCATATGTTAGGGGTTTATGCTCTGCATAAACATAAACAGTGATAAGGTTAAATTAGTAAAAGAAACGTGTGTGAATTATAGATCCAATGTTCTCCATGATATTAATATGATATGTGGAGACTTGAGGGCATGATTAATGAACAATCTGTTCCTCCTTTTCCTGGGATTTTGAGGATGAAATCCTTGTTAGGGGTTTATAATTTGTAACATCTCTAACCTGGGTTACGAATTAACCCTAGAGTTTTTGCCTAATAAGGTTGAGTAGATTCTTAATCTTATCTTGGGCAAAGTAAATAGGGCTCACGAGAAACTTATGTTTCAATTTTGGTCCTGTTTGAACAATGTTGAATCAATGTTTTGTTTGTTTTGGACTAAAGTGCAAATTACCCAAGTTGAGGGGTTTATGTGCAAATTGTGCATGATAATATGTTCCTCATGTGTTGAAGCATCATGAGAGTGAATATGATGTTAAGGTATGGCTAATGGAAGCCTGAATACCAAGAAAGAGCTGATAAAGCAATGTTGTGCATTAAAACCTAGTTTTGGTGTAATGTGCAATTTACCCAAAACCTAGGGTTTGATATGCAAATTACCACTTCAATAAAGTCCCTAATATTTCTTGGAATCATGTAGAGCAAAGAAAATGAGAGTTATTTCTCATTTGAATTAAGATGGAGGAGAGAGAATCTTGATATTAAAATAATCAAGATTTAATCCTAAGTGAAACCCTAATCCAATTTAGGGAAAAAATGAATATATTAATTAAAGGGCCTTCAAACAAAATGTTATTGGTTGATTTTGAATAAGTATGGACGTTCTTTTGCCAAGATAAGGAACGAAAATATCTAAAGGAGGTGAAACTCCACTCACCTTATTATAAAGGAAAGTAATTTCCACTCACATATGGGATATTAATATAATAAGCATTAAGGTGCTTATTTTCTTTTTCCTTAATCCATGGATAATGGAAGGGAGTTCGGTGGGGATAGAGATGCCCTTGCATGCCAGAAGCCAAGGGGGAAGTGGTGGCAACAATTTTGGAATTAAAAGACTTTTATAAAGTATCTTCTCTCTCATCAATTTCCTTATAAAAATGCCCTTTCCAAGCCAAATGAAAGGCTTTTCTCGACCCTTTTCTTTCTCTCCTTGCTTTGGCCGACCAAGGGAGCTTAGGAGGAGAATAAATACGAAACCAAACCTGTAGGTAAGGTTCTTGATCCATTTCTCCTTGATTTCATGGTGGAAATCGAAAATAAATTATGGATTCCTTCTTACTTTGATCTCCTCTTCAACCCTAGCCAACTTTTACAATCAAAAGCTTGAGGACGAGCCTAGGGTGAGTTGCAAGAGCTTCATCCACCATTAATGGCGTGATCGTGGAGCTTTGGAGCTCAATTGGAGGCGGGTTTTATAACTTAAACCCTTAACCATTGCTATTGCATCAATTCTCTATGCTTTGTTGATTGATTTCTTCAATTTGATACACTCTTGTTTCTTTGCTGCAATTTCCATCAAGAACGGTTGCTGTTATTGGTTGTTAGAAGGAAGGGGATGATGACATCAACCTAGATTCTTATACAAAGAATAGTACCAAGCCAAATGGTTTTTATAGCTTTTCCAAATCGTTTTAATTTGATTGGCTATGCGGTTTCAGCAAACCGTTTAAAGGCAAATGGTTTGAAACCGTTTGGGAGAAAACGGTTTCAAGACCGTTTGAGATGGTTGACCAAGCATTGACCGTTTGGTAATTTTGTTCCTAATTATGTAGGCTAATGACCCACCAAATTTTAGGGGTTAACTTCAAAGGAATCGTAGGTTGAAGGCTAATCAATTAGGAAAATCGAATTGAATTAAATGCTGATTTTCAACCTGATTAACTCGACCAGTTTGGGCAAACGGTTTCAAGACCGTTTGCGTGAGTTGACCAAGCGTTGACCGTTTGGGATTCCTGTTCATAATTATGTTGGTTGATGACCCTCCAAATATGAGGGAATAACTCCCAAGGAATCGTGAGTTGAAGGCTAATCAATTAGGGAAACCTAATTGGATTAAGTGCTGATTATCAATCTGATTTAATTGAACGTTTTGGGAAAACGGTCTCAAGGCCGTTTGAGTGCATTGACCAAGGGTTTACAGTTTGGGATTACTGTTCCTAATGATGTGGTCTAATGACTCACCAAATTTGAGGGATTAACTCCCAAGGAATCGTGAGTTGAAGGCTATTCAATTGGGCAAACCCTAATTGAAAACAGTGCTGAAATTCCAATGAGTTAATTGGAGATTTTGGGTTGATTAGCCCAAACGGTTTCAATACCGTTTGGGGATCTCCCAAACGGTCTCAAGACCGTTTGGGGGTCACTCCAAGATAGTTTGGAGGTCTGGGGTCAAGTATAGTTGACAAATTGAAGGTCTAAAGGTACCAAATCATATTGCAATTAAGTGCTGATTTGTTGATCAACTCGATAGACCAAACCTTGATGAAATTTCACTAGAATCCAAAGGTTGGATGAGCCAAACGGTCTCAAGACCGTTTGGAGCTCATCCAAACGGTCTCAAGACCGTTTGGTGGTCACCCAAGACCGTTTGGAGGTCTAGGGTTGTGTATGGTTAGGTGTTTGAAGGTCTAAAGGTACCGAGCTGATATACAATGCAATGCTGATTTGGTGATCAATCCAATGATCCAAACCTTAATTGGATGGCTTGGATTTGAGTGATATGATGGGCAAACGGTCTCAAGACCGTTTGGGTTCAGGTCATACCCAATTTGGATGATGGTTCAAAAGTTTCAAAGTAAACAATCTTGCATTGATGAGTGTTGTTGAATCATCGATTCTAAACCCGAATCCATTTGAATCAAACCCTAATTGATGACCAAGTGAGGGTCAATTGAGGGTCAAATCAGTTGAAGGTTGACCTACTAAACTCAATTGAAGTATGAGCATAGGTGCAATTGATGATTGGTTCTATGAATTCAATGGTTGAAGATCCAATGCAATCAATTGAAACATAATTAGTAGCTTGATTGATGATCAACTTCAAAGCTCTAATTGGTGTTTATAAACCCTAATTTCCATTGAGATCAGATCCTAATTGAAGTTACAATTAAGGGATGAGTTCATGACTCAATTGATGATTGAGTTGATGATCCAATTGGTTGAGATTCCATAGATTGGAATTGAGTGTTGTTGAAGTCTTGATTGACTCTTTGGTCCATGCGGTTTTGAGAGGTTTGGACCAAACGGTCTCAAACCGTTTGAGACGCATGCGGTTTTAAGTCCATGCAGTTTCAAAGCTTTTTTGCTTAAACGGTTTCAAACCGTTTGTGATTCAATTTGTTAATTCAATTGGATGCCCAATGCAATTGAAGGATCAATTGGTTAATCCAATTGAGTACTTAAAGTAATTGAAGGAACAATGGGTTGATTCAATTGAGTACCCAATGATATTAAAGACTCAATTGACTAATCCAAATGGATACCCAGTGCAGTTGAAGGTTCCATTGATCAATCTATTTGGATACCTCAAGTTATTGAAGGTCCAATTGATCAAACATTTTTGTAAACCTAATATGATTAGGTGGGAGATACCTTTAATGGTACTAATCTTTAATGCATAACAAATGCATGGATCCAATACATGATGTAAACCCTAATTGAGGTTGATTCCATGTATAATCCTATTAAGAGGTTGTCTACATGTGAAATCACTAATTAGGATAAATAGTAAACCCTAGTTGAGGGTGTATCCATGTAAAACCATAGTTGAGGGTGCATCCATGTGAAACCCTAGTTGAGGGAGTATCCATGTGAAACCCTAACTGAGGGTGCATCCATGTGAAACCCTAATTGAGAGTGATTTCATGAGAAACCCTAATGGGGATTGAGTAGTAAATCCTAATTATGGGTAATGTAATATGAAACCCTAATGAAGGGTGGTGCTATATGCAATCCCTATTCTAATGAAGGTAAATGGTATGTGAAACCATAATTCCCTAATAAGAGAATATAATTCATGCTTGAATAGGATTCAAGAGGTGAACTCCTATAGCACGACCGTGTTAGGTAGCACGGCCGTGGTATTTTCACTTTGCACGACCGTGCAAGGTAGCACGGCCGTGGTGGCTTCCCTTAGCACGGCCGTTTTTGGTTGCACGGCCGTGGTACTCTATGTTTGACTTAGAGTTTGTTTTGAATAGGACCTAACATGGTATTTTTATTAATTCCTGACTTATGTATGAATCCATAGTATTGGCAATATTCCAAGTAAGTGACAATTGATCACTACTTTACATGATGAATGTGATAAACTGGTGCATAAAGTATTAGGATGGGTAATACCCTAATACAAGCTAAGTATGTGAACTTAAGAAAGTTAATGGTATTGAGGGAAGTGAGACATCAAGATATGATAGATATCATATCCAACACCCCAAATATTGGTATACCTTGTTGTGATATAAGTCCAATATGATTGGATGAATGATACATGAGATGTGTGATGGAAATCCTAATCCTGGTAAAGGATTAAGGGTAATACCCTTGAATTATTAATACATTGTTTTTGCATGATGTTGATAGATAATTGATGTGCTGCTATCATATGTGCTAACCATGCAGGTATCATGAGATGATGGGCATAGCCAGGTATGAGTTGTGATATGTTATTAATTTGAATTTGTTTATTGGGCCTTGTGTGCCATAATATATCTTGTTGTCTGATAAGAGGTAGCAAGAGAGTTAATAGGCATCAAGTATCATACTTACCTTGGTCAAATGACCTAAATGTGTTAGTTACCTAAGGAAGTGGTAACAATGCTCAGGTGATGAGCTAAGGGTTTAAACACCCAGAATCACATGGTTAGGGTATTGAAATTGTGAAAGGATGAGAATTTCCTGTGGTGAATTGAGGGATTAAGATCCCAACACTTTATGAAAAGAATATGGCTACGGGCCATGACTCCACAATGATAATACCAGGCTTTAGATATATGATCTAATCCTGAAGATAGTTAAAGCAGTGGTAATGATTCTGTAGTTTGAATAGATGTTATACATGTTCTTTATATTCCTTAAAGGATAAATGACATGTTGATTCTATCAAGTTATAGTTGCAATGCTTCTGATATAGAATAATATTCTAATCTGTTAGACATTAAACTATCTACTGCTATACAAATATGATTCTTCCATTCATATTTATCTTCTTAAGTTGCAATAACAATGTTACTAGCAGAGAGTTATAACTCTCGCTGGGGAAAATTTTATAATTGGCTCACCCCCGTGGGAACCACATTTTTAGGTGGACGTGGACGAAGAGACAGGAACCCTTCAGTAGGTGAAGGACATCAGCAGCAGCAGGGACAACAGTGAAGTCTTAGGTGGAGACATTGACTGTTATGTCATGTTCAGATGTATATAGAGTCCTATGTGTCATCTCTGTACTCTCAGGTCCTCGGAGTAGTAGCAGTAAGTGATTTCAATATTTTGGCTCAGTGCCTCGAGATTTTTATATTGCCTGTGTTTAGCTTGACAGGACAGTTGATGCTTGTAATTCTTAGAAAGAGATGATGCATGATATGTACCTTTGACCCAGAATGTGAATGTGTTATACTTTGGCTCTTGAAGAAAAAGATTTCCTATGTGTGGATCTCTTTGCAAAAAGTTTTAATTTTTAGTGATTTTCGCTAATCCGCTGCTTGATGAACACTTCCGCATTAGTTAATCTTGTTTTCACGAATTGGTTGTTACAGGGTTGTTGAGCACAAAACCATCGCAAATAACATTGGAGACTTTTATTCAAAACTTCACTCTGGCCGTCTGTTTGCGGGTGATAAGCTATGCTCATCCGCAATTGAGTACCTTGAAGCTTATAAAATTCAGTCCAGAATGTACTGGTAAAAATTGTATCACGATCCGACACAATGGAACGAGGAACGCCATGATGTTTGAAAACGCCATCTATGAATACTTCCAGTACAACCTTAGCAGTATCAGAGTGCTTAATTGAAAAAATATGTGCCGCCTTAGACAACCGATCCACAACCACTAATATCACAGTAAAACCTTTTGACAGTGGCAAAGCATCAATAAAATCGGTTGCTATATCATACCACACCTGTGTCGGAATAGGCAGTGGTTGCAGAAGATCTGGAGGGGGACAGTTTTCAAACTTGTTTTCCTGGCAAACAGAGCACTCTCTAATGTACTTTCGCAGTTGACCTTGTAACCCCTTCCACCAGAAAACCTCACGAATTTTATTCAGAGTCTTCTCAAAACCCAGGTGACCTCCGGTGGATGTGTTATGCATCTCGAAAATTGCTTTTCGACTTAACTCAGAATCCTGACTCAGAACAATCCGCCCATTTTTGAAAAGGATTCCATTCTTCCACTGAAACTTTTGTGGATCCAATTCACCACTATTCCAACGATGTATCCACTTCAACATGATTGGATCTATGGTATTGAATTGATGTACTTCCTCCACCCATTGAGGTACTGGAAGGCATATGCTATACAGTTCAGTAGTTTCCTGGAAATCAGTATCAGATAAACCTTCCCGTCGTGACAATGCATCTGCCACACAATTTGTAGCTCCTTGTTTATATTCAATCACATAGTCATACCCAGTAATTTTGACAACCATTTCTGCTGTGTGGGCGTGTGGATGGCTTGATCCATCATATGCTTAATTCTTTTCTGGTCAGCATGGATCACAAATCGAGAACCAATCAAATAATTTCTTCATTTCAGGACCGCCAACAAAATCGCATGAATTTCTTTTTCATAAGTAGACCAGCCTAGCTGCTTCCCTTTCAATGCCGAACTCAGAAAAGCAATAGGGCATCCCTCCTGCATAAATACTGCCCCTACTGCCAGACCCGAGGTGTCGGATTCAATGACAAAGTCACACCCAAAATTCGGCATGCTAACACTGGAGGCGTAGTCATAATTTGTTTCAGCCTCTCAAAGGCAATGTCTGCATCAACATTCCATTTGAAGCTATTTTTCTTTAATAACGAAGTCAAGGGTTGAGCAATCTGACCATACCCTCTGACAAATTTGTGATAGTAGCCTGTTAACCCCAGAAATCCTTGCAGGGCTTTAATTGTTGTAGGCTTTGGCCATTCCTGTATTCTCCGAATTTTACTAAGATCTGTTGAAACTCCCTTTTCGGAAATAACATGTCCCAAGTACTCCACTGAACTAACACCAAACTGACATTTGCTTCGTTTGACATACAGTCGATTCGTTCGTAGAATTTGTAAGACCAACTACAGATGATGAATATGTGAATCGGAGTCCTTGCTATATATCAACACATCATAAAAAAAAACTAGAATGAACTTCCTCAAATAAGTTTGAAAAATCTCATTCATCAAGGATTGAAAAGTAGCATGTCCATTTGTGAGACCAAACGGCATAACCAGGTACTCATAGTGGCCCTGATGAGTGCGAAATGCAGTTTTGTGTATATCTTCCTCTACTACCCGAACTTGGTGATACCCTGCACGAAGATCCAGCTTAGAAAATAACACTGACCCGTGTAATTCATCCAACAATTCGTCAATCTGAGGAATAGGAAACTTATCTGGTATTGTAAGTTGATTCAATCCTCTATAATCGACCCACATGCGCCATGATTCGTCAGATTTTTTTACTAGCAATACTGGAGATGAATACGGACTGTTACTGTTTCTAATTAACCCGGCCTTCATCTATTCTTCCACTTGTTTCTCTATTTCGTTCTTCTGAAAGTGTGGATAAGGATAAGGTCGTATAGAAACAGGCTTTCTTCCTTCTATTCACGGAATATGATGATCATGATATCGACGAGGAGGAAGACATGTTGGATCATGGAATACATCCTCATACTCCTGTAATAAGTCGTATAGTCCTGCCAAAGAATAATCAGACTTAAGTTGTTCCTCAGTCTGTATGGACTTAAGTTGTTCCACTAAAGATTCCTGCTGAACTCCATGAACTGTATGGATACCCCTAGATGCTCAAATTGCAATACTTGAGTTCAGAAATTCCACCATACCGGACTGACATGGCACAACCATCGAACTCCCAGAACTGCATCACAACTTCCTAATTGCAATACCAGAAAATCTTCATCCATGACTAAATTCGAGATTTTGAACGGTACCGCAGGACATTTTCCTTTGGATTGCAACTTTTCTCCATTAGCCACCGTAACAGTATACTCCTGACCTGTCGGAATCAATGCCGGTATGCGTCTCACTACACGAGTATCCAAGAAGTTGTGTGTGCTCCCGGAGTCTAGCAAGGCAATGATATCGACTCCATGGATAGTTATGCGAACTCGCATTGTCTGAGGAGAGTCTTCTCCTGTCAGGGCCTGCAATGAGATATGAGGATCTTCATCATCATCTGCAGAGTGCTATCAATCTCATCGTCAGAATCACCTCCTTGAATCAGATATAGCTTGCCTTTCATTTTACACTTATGATCAGTGGACCATTTTTCATTACCTCGGAAACACAAGTTGTTCTGTCTTCGAAACTTCTCCTCCTCAAAAGATAAACGCTTCGATCCATTTTTAACAAAGTCAGACCCCCGTTGCTCCTTACTACCTGGTACTTGCTTTGATGCAGAATCAACCTCTTTCTGAGTACTTATTGTCTTGTACCGTTTGGAGAGATATTTTTCCTCATTTACCAAAGCCAGGCTCACGGCATCTGCCATTGTTGTCGGCTTGTGACCTTTCACATGACAACGGATGTTGTCCTTCAAACTACTAACAAAGGTCCCAATGCGGAAAGCTTCGTCTAAACCAGGCAAGTGATTCGACAATTTCTCGAACTTAGCTAAATAACTTCACACAGAATCATCTTGATAGAGTTTAGAAAATTCTCCGGCGGCGTCCTCGTATGGATTACCAAATCCAATATGCAACTCAGATTCGAACTTCGTCCACGAAGAGATAGGTGAGAAATCGTTCAGCCATTCCCACCATTGCAAGGCCTCACCGACGAGATAATACGGAATCAGATCTAATTTCTCCTTATCAGAAGCGATGTTGTAGAACTTGAAAAAATACCGTACATGACTGATCCAGTCCACCGGAGCCGTCGATCCGTCGTACTTTTTGAGCTTGAGATGAAGATTACGAGGTGTTTTCCGGTCGCTGATCGAAGACGAAGAGCTCCTGTCGCTGTCCGCCCGCTCCTTGCCAAACATCGTGCTCAATTGATCTAATCTCGATCGAGCAGATCTGATCCAACTTGTCGCGGAACTCCGTTTTCAACTCTCCGCAGATGCGTTTTGCTGCGCTGGCGTTCTCCAAGCAGAGACGATCGACCGTGCGATTCATCGAATCCAGAAGCTCACAGACTTCCGCACGCGAGATCCCCGCCGGCGGCGGCGTCGCTTCTCCCCCAGGTTGAGGCTGAGGCGCCATCGGACTCGAACTCGGCTCTGATACCACTTTGCTGCTACGTAAGTAGTAACGATGCTTCGGATCAGCACCGTCTTGCTCACGATTACCTATGGTGGCAACCTGAAGGCTAATAACAGAGGATCAGTAATGGATTTCAGGTAGGAGGAAGAAGAAGAAGAAGGAAAGGAAGAAGAGGAAAGGAAGGAAGAAGAAGGAACAGGGATTCACAGCGAGAGGTAGTCTTGTTTCAGAATCAACCGAGATTACATAATCCCCTCTCAGTGGTCCGTCATACAATATTTATAGCTGCCGTAGATCCACTCACAGCCACGAAAGCTTTACAACAATCTGGTCCTGGCGGACCTTCTCTACCACCGAGCACTCTCCAGCTCATCTAACAGATTCGTAACAGAATCCTAACAATCTCCTCGTCGGCTAGCTAACAACCACGTGGCGTCTAACAACCTCACCTGGATTATCGGTCAGCTCCCCGCAGCTCTGCTGTCCCAGAACTCTCTGTATCAGTGAAGTTGTTGCTGCTTAAATCTCTGTCATTCAGGAGGGGAATTTAGAATTACTCAAACTAGCATAATTAGTTTATCTGGTTCGATGATGGAAATATGAACTTACATGAATTCAAGAGCATTGAGGGCACTGAAGTCTGGAATGACTCCGGATAGTTGGTATCCACTGAGAATACTGCACATATGGTGCATAATATAGTTGAGTTGTATGTATATAAGGAGAAAACACATTGGGTACCACAAGCTTTACATCATCTACCAGAATCTATAAAAGGAATCTTACAGATGGTTTATGCGAGGAGTAGTGTCAACTCCGCTGTCACTCCCTACACACTCCCAAATGTAGCAGCCCGTTGGGAGGCAAGGGTCGCCTCTCCAATTTCCAAGAACTTCGAAACTGCTCTGGAGCAAAGATAAGGCATCCACTGCTTCAACATCGTAGGAAAACATAGAACAATCAAAATTGTTTTTTTTTTTCGCGGCCAAGTCAGTTACTCACAAAATCGAAATTTTACCGTCCTTGACGTTCGCGGGAATATCTATATCATTCATAACTAGAACCTCCATCCCGCTAATAGCCGGTGATAGTGTCGATCCGTTAGCAGGAACAAGGTCGAACATGGTTTCACTGGATACTTCGTACTTAGCACTTGATTCTTCTTGCACTAACCCCCATTGAGTCTGAATCAAGCCCGAGTCGAGGGGATTCCCGTCCATGCACACGTGAAATGACCGCTTGCCGAAAACCCCCGCTGCCCCGCACCTGGCACCGTCTCGGTGAAGTACATATATTGCCAGGTAGATCTTCGTAGAGCTAGATGAGAACCAGGAAATCCGGATGGTAAGGTTCCCGGCAGTTCTGCTATCCACCATCGGCGCCGAACAGCAGAGCAGGAGGGGCGTCGTCTAAACTGCTGGTGTTCTACATAACAACACTTCCCCTTTTAACGATAACAGGTTTGCTGCTGCTGCCTCCTCCTTCTATTCCTAGCAGGTTCTGGGGAGTTCATGTGCGATTGTAAACGTCTTGTGGGTACTGGAAGCTCTGGTTGGCGCCGAACGCGAAGCTGCGTTTTATGAAAAGCCCACACGTGGAGAAATCCACGAGCTTTCACATTGTAGGAAGGAGCCACCGGATTTCGATGGTGGAGATGATGGGGGTTTGGTCGGATTCAGTTCCGGACGAGGCGGATATCCGTACCCTGCTTCTTGGTCGTCACATACACAACCTCAGCAGTAGCTACTGGTTTCCAAGTCCGAGCCTGTCGTCACAAAGCAGAACTCGGAGATGTCGAAGTGGATGCTGAACTGTGGAGGCGACTGCAGGCCGACGTACCATACCTAACATATGTTATTTTCCAACCAAGTTGTATAATACGTATGTCATTTTTCATCAATAATATGCTATCGACATATAATATTATAAATATAGTTATATACCTTTGCACACAAGGTTCTTTATTTTTGATAAAGACAAATCTATTGAATGTCTTATCAAAATAAAGATTTCAGTTTCTAGATGTTTTATTTTTACACACTTTATTAGCTTAATATGAAGTGTTAAAACCTTCAGGTTGTATTATATACACATCTTCTAGATGATTCTTATTAAGGAAAGTTGTTTTAACGTCCGTTTGCCCAATCTTATAATCATGACGAGTTGCAATGGCAAGAATGATTTTGATGGATTCAACCATGACACCTGATGAAAATGTTTCATCATAGTGAGCACTTTGAATTTGTCTGAAACCTTTTGTAATAGATCGTCCTATAAGATTGTAAGATATCATCCATGTCAGTCTTCTTGTTGAAGACCAATTTGCATCCTATGGCTCTTGACTTTTGTGATGCATCCATCAAAGTCCATATGTTGTTGGCGTACATGAAATCCATCTCAAATCTCATAATCTCAAGTCATGTATTTGGCATTACAAATCACTAAAATATAATACTCTACTTCATTTATTTTTTATAAAAAAATCATCCTGGTCTATTTTAAATTCAATATATATATATTAGAAAAGCTTGAAAGAGGTTGAGGCTCTGACTCGTTTATTGTAACTGATCCAGAAAATTTATAAATTGGAGTTCTTAAAGTAGTTTACATGATTGGTTTAAAATAAGTGTTGGAACAGGAGTTCCTTGACTTCCAATGAGTTACGAGTTACATTCAAAATAGAGTTCCTGAGTTCCTTCTTAAAAAGAATTCTGGAAACTTGACAATATTTCCTACACAATAATATTTTTCATTCTTCACAAATAACACATAAAATATTTATAACTAGGTATATTAGCGGTGTGGATATGGTTTATTGACAAAATCATAACATAATCTGATAAAATATTGTACACTATAAGCGGCACAATCTAAAATTATTTTACACTACAACTATCATGGTCTATAAAATAAAAAATATATAAACACCATAAAAATAATTACACTACACTATGCGACAAAAATATGATTTATCTAACATATTTTTATACTTCATGTTTAAATAATATTATGTGAAAAATGATAATAAACTATAATTGTACGCAAAAAATACACTAAAAATGAATGTTTTACATATTGTTAAACAATGATAAATCAAAACATATATCTACAAAATCATAAAATGTGCACATAATTACAATAGTTTGCATACAAAGTGAAATAAAATATTATATTGTTATTTAAACTATAATATTTTTATAAAAATGTAATTGTACCAAATTAAAATATTTTTAAAGGAGCAACATCCCCATCATGACCACTTTAAGAGGCTATTATGTTTAAAAAAATATTATGATTATTGAGGGATATGATTTTTTTCTGTCCTTATTTTTTATATGTCACACAGTAAAATTAATATTTTTTTAGTTGATTCTCATATTTACAATTACAACAAACCAATCACATAGAAGTAAATGGAACTAATTAAGTTCCAAAAACTGAATAAGAATTTCCAGAAAAAGAATTGCATATAACTTAAGACGTACATCAAATCAATCGGAGCCTGAAGAATGCCTAATTAGAATACCTAACATATATGTGTCATTACTCGGTGCATTTATGAAAAGTGGGATCATAACATGAAAGAAAATATTGTTGCCATAGTAGTGGGTGATTGAACATCTTTCCACCCCACAGATGTTTGTTGAAATTCATCTCTTCATTTTCAACTAAATCTTCCATGACTCTGTCCCATAAATGAGCAAACACTTCTAACCAGCCTCCAACCTGTGATTCTTTCGTTGGGGAGAGATATATGTACCTTTTAACCAAAACCGCGTTAGCAAGGCATGCGGTACCCTCACACCAAACAAAATGCTTATTTCAAACAAGTCAATATACAGGGTATTATAGTATACAAAGATATGGCGCATAAGTGTACACACAACCCAACCGTATATCAACATGTATCACGCCATAGCAACCGCTATCAATAGGAGAAGGAAACATGCTAATTTGGGGGTAGCAACCTTGTTGTATTCCCCGGATCCCTGTGAGGGTGATATTGCTGGTAGAGCCGGAGAGGATGGGACGGATTGCTCCAGTTTGGGATTCCCATTAATTCTGTGCAAATCAGAATAGTAACTCAATACTTGAATTGAAACTAAAAGATGGCCAAGATAAACAAGCGCACTTGTATCTAAACTCTGGGATCTATATATGAACAAACTTACATTAACTGAAGATTCGTTTTGTTTCGTAGTGAGGATGGTATATTGTCGAAGTCATTAACAGAAATATTCCTGCAAACCCAAGAAGAATTCAGTGTAATAAAATATTTCACATGCGCTACTAGACAATATTTGCTTTCCGAATGTTAGATGAGAAGTCAATCTTGTAGAGCAATTTTGGAGCACATACAAGGTCTGAAGATTAGGAAAAGAGGCAAGGAAGTCTGGAACTTTCCCCATGAAGCTATTGTTGCTTAAATCTCTGTCATTCGTGAGCAGAAATTAAATTACTCAAAATAGCTAGTCACGGAAAACCAAGCATAATTAATTTAATATCTAGCTTGACATTCGCATTATGAACTTACATGATTTCAAGAGCGTCGAGGGCACTGAAGTCTGGAATGACTCCGGATAGTTGGTATCCACTGAGAATACTGCACATACAATGGATAGTGTAGATGAGTTGTATATAAGGAGAAAACACATCGACAGCCCCAAATTTTTGCATCGTCTACCAGATTCTATAAAAGGAATCTTACAGTTGGTTTATGCGAGGAGCAGTGCCACCTCCGCTATCACACCCTACCCATTCCCAACCATAGCCCATTGGAAGGCAAGGGTCGCCTCTCCAGTTTCCAAGAACTTCGAAGGTGCTCTGGAGAAGCGATAAGGCATCCACTGCATCAACAATAAAATTATTTTTTTGCGCGGTCAAATTAGTTAGTCGTGATCTCAGAAGTAAAATCTCACCGTCCTTGCCGTCAGTGGCGATATCTATATCAGTCATAACCAGAACCTCCATCCCGCTAATAGCCGGTGGTAGCGTTGATCCGTTAGCTGGGACAAGGTCGAACTTCGTATCACTGTTTGCTTGAAGCTCAGCACTGGAAAACTGTTGCACTACACCCCATTCCGTCTGAATTAAGGAGGACTCTAGGAGAACGCCGTCCTTGCACACGTGAAATGACCGCTTGGCCGAGATACCCGCACCTGAGACCACTTCGGTGAAGTACATTGCCAGATAGATCTTGATAGGACTGGACATCGTGAACCAGGACGTCAGGATGGTAAGGTTTCCGGGAGTTCTGATGTCCACCATCGGCGCCATAGCGGCGGCCTGGAACAGCCGAGCAGGAGGGACGTTGTCTAAAATGCTCGTGTTCATCGTAACAGAAGCACCTCCCCTGTGAACGATAACAGGTTTTGCGGCGGCGCCGCCTCCTTCGGTTCCTAGTAGGTTCTGAGGAGTCCATTCGCGATTGTAGATGTCATATGGGTACTGGAAGCTCTGGTTGGCGCCGAAAGCGAAGCTGCGTCTTCTGAAAAGCCCGTACATGGAGAAATCCACGAGCTTGTACATTAAGGGAGGGAGCCGCCGGATCTCGATGGAGGAAATGATGGGGTTTTGGTCGGGTTCGGTCCGGACGAGGCAGATATCAGTACCCTGCTTTTTCGTCGTCACGTACACAACCTCGCAGTAGCTAATGGTTTCCAAGTCCGATACTGTCGTCACAAAACAGGACTCCATGGTGTCGAAGCGGATGTTGAACTTTGGGGGCGACCGGAGCCCGTCGTAGTTGCCGTAGTAGATTTGGACACGCACCAGCACTTTCGTTCCCTGCTCCATGGGAACACGGAAGCAGTTCTTCTTCCATCTCTCCGCTGGAAACGCTCTCAGGGTCGAGATCTCTGGGGATAACTTGTTGAGGGCAGCGTTAGGAACTTGCTTGCTCACGCCGGTGTGGATATAGGGGCTGTCGCCCTCGAAGGTCAGGCCGCTATCGGACGACACAATTGGGTCGCTTCCGCCGCAATTGATGTTCCAGAAATCTTGTTTCAGATTTTACAAACAAACCCAAATTAAACATTAATTAATTTTTGTTTTGTTTTCTGTTGACCATGGTATGTGCAACTTGTGTTATAACTAGATAAAATTAATTACATAAATGTCTTTACAGATGTACGAGCAACAAATTGAACTGCGGTATAATAAATCCATCTTCACACGATTAATTGCTTAAGATTGTTAATTCAACATACTACTAACAGCTCCATCTTTTACATTTTGCATATGGATTCAATATTTGAATTTAAATTTTGTAACTTTGGTGCCCCTCACGTTTTATGATTTTAGTCTTGATGTATGGCCGGACGATTGCCCATAATTAGAGTAGACACATCTGTTCCCATTCCCGTTCCTCTCTCACCCGCTCATCCGGACTTGTTGTTTCCGTATAAAATAGTCCACTATCTGTTATATTAATGAGAGTGGTTATGGAAAGAGAGAGAGAGAGAGTGAAAAAGGAAATAAAGAAAAGCACGATTATTGTAGAAAAGTGGAGGAGTCCCTCCCATTATATCTTTTAAGGGAGAGAAATACATCCCACTAAATCTAAAGAGAGAAAATATTTTGATCATTATTTTAATTTTTAATGATTTTTTCTGAAATAAAAGATATTAGATTCCTTAAAAAAGTTATTTTTCAACAAGACTAATCTAGACATACTTTAGAGAGAAAAATAATATGAGAGATATATGCTTCTTTATTCTTTTGTATTGTACAAAATTTTTTAGTATACTACTAATGTTTACTTCTCTTCTCTCTCTATTTTCTACTTTTCTTCTCTCTTTTTCATATATTTTTCTCCTCTTCTTCGTATTATATGAATGTTTATAGTACAATACTAATGTTTATCAATTTTCCTTTTTCTACTTATCTCTTCTATCTTTGATATATCCCCTCCTCTTTTTTATATTGTATACTTTTTTTTAGTACAGTACTAATGTTTACTTCTTTCTTCTCTCTTTTTCTTCTTGCCTCCTCTCTTATTTCTATATTTTCCTCCTCTCTTTTCATATGATATGAATGTTTTTATTAGGATACTAGGAAAGTAGGAAAGAGAGAGGAGAGGAAAGTAGGAAAGAGAGAGAAGAGATGTAAACATTTTTTGTACTAAAAACTACATGAAAGAAGAGAAGTATACATCTATCGTATTATTCTTTCTCTTAAGTATGGCAAAATTAGTCTTGTTGGAAAATATCTTTGATAAGGAATCTAATATTTTTTATTTTGGTAAAAAAAGTTAATGATTTAAAATTATGAGTAAAAAAATTTCTCTCTCCTTTTTTCTATACTTCCCTACTCTCTTTTTACTTCTCACCTCTCTCTTGTCTACTCGTTCTCTGACTTCCCTCCTACTTTTGACTTCTCTCTTCTCTTTTTTCCTTTTTTGCTTATTTTTTCACTTCCCTCATCTTTCTCTAATTTTTTTACCATCCATCATTTATACTTTCCTCATCTCTTTTTTTCTCCTTTATATACATCTCTCCTATTTATTTTTTACATGAAGAAAGTTTGTTGTATATAAGAAATGAGGAAGGTTGTGCCTACATGTCCGGGTGGGCAAATGGGGGTGCCTCTGGGCATACATATAATTTTTCAAATAAAAATGAAAATTTGGGCCACAAATATAACAAGTGAATAACCAACACACCAAACTGGTGTTGGTCAGGCTAATGTCTTGGGGCCAAATGTTTGTGTTGAACCACAAACTATATTAGTACATCTATGAGTAACTTTTCCTGACATGCAAAGTAATTTGCATCCAAATATTCAAACTTATTCTTGAATAAAGAACCTTTATCTATTTGGGAGTCTCGTCATAATTGATCAGAAAAATATCATTTTGATTTTGATTTTCCTCTCATGACATGTTCCACCTTCCACCCTAAGCCTATAAATGGAATCTCACTCTGGCCTCTATGCAGACCTCTCCTCCCATAACATTTAAATGTATACCGGTCACATCTTTCTTACATGTATGAGAACTTCAAAATGTGTCAGGATTTGTGTTACACCTAATTAGAAATTTTATTTCATGTAAATCATGTTGACTTAAGTGTTGAACATTGTCCATGTTTTGATAATAACTTAATCATTCCATTCATATGTATCTAATATGTTTGTTTAAGATTGATTTTAGGAATTAGGTACATGAAAATGATCAAATCGCTCAAGCCCTAGCTTGTCTTAGTCCAGGTCAAAAGCAAGGCAAATGCACTTTTGTGAAAAACACACTAAACCATCTTAGAATATTTTTATAATGTATTGATGATATGACTTGTAGGAACTTACTTGCTCACGCCGGTGTGGATATAGGGGCTGTCGGCCTCGAAGGTCAGGCCGCTGTCGGACGACACAATTGTGTCGCTTCCACCGCAATTGATGTTCCAGAAATCTAGTTTCAGATTTTACAAACAAACCCAAATTAAACATTAATTAATTTTATTTTATTTTCTATTGACCATGGTATGTGCAACTTGTGTTATAACTAGATAAAATTAATTACATAAATGTCTTTACAGATGTACGAGCAACAAATTGAACTGCGGTATAATAAATCCATCTTCACACGATTAATTGCTTAAGATTATTAATTCAACATACTACTAACAGCTCCATCTTTTACATTTTGCATATGGATTCAATATTTGAATTTAAATTTTGTAACTTTGGTGCCCCTCACGTTTTACGATTTTAGTCTTGATTTATGGCCGGACGATTGCCCATAATTAGAGTAGACACATCTATTCCCATTCCGGCTCCTCTCTCACCGGCTCATCCGGACTTGTTGTTTCCGTATAAAATAGTCCACTATCTGTTATATTAATTAGAGAGAGAGAGAGAGGAAAGCACGATTATTGTAGAAAAGTGGAGGAGTCCCTCCCATTATATCTTTTAAGAGAGAGAAATACATCCCACTAAATCTAAAGAGATAAAATATTTTGATCATTATTTTAATTTTTAATGATTTTTTTCTGAAATAAAAGATATTAGATTCCTTAAAAAAGTTATTTTTCAACAAGACTAATCTTGACATACTTTAGAGAAAAAAATAATATGAGAGATGTATGCTTCTCTATTCTTTTGTATTGTATAAATTTTTTTAGTATACTACTAATGTTTACTTCTCTTCTCTCTCTATTTTCTACTTTTCTTCTCTCTTTTTCATATATTTTTCTCCTCTTCTTCGTATTATATGAATGTTTCTAGTACAATACTGATGTCTACTCAATTTTCCTTTTTCTACTTATCTCTTCTATCTTTGCTATATCCCCTCTTCTTTTTTATATTGTATACTTTTTTTCGTACAGTACTAATGTTTACTTCTTTCTTCTCTCTTTTTCTTCTTGCCTCCTCTCTTATTTCTATATTTTCCTCCTCTCTTTTCATATGATATGAATGTTTTTAGTAGGATACTAGGAAAGTAAGAAAGAGAGAGGAGAGGAAAGTAGGAAAGAGAGAGAAGAGATGCAAACATTTATTGTACTTAAAACTACATGAACGCAGAGAAGTATACATCTATCGTATTATTCTTTCTCTTAAGTATGGCAAAATTAGTCTTGTTGGAAAGTATCTTTAATAAGGAATCTAATATTTTTTATTTCGGTAAAAAACTTTAATGATTTAAAATTATGAGTAAACAATTTTCTCTCTCCTTTTTTCTATACTTCCCTACTCTCTTTTTACTTCTCACCTCTCTCTTGTCTACTCGTTCTCTGACTTCCCTCCTATTTTTGACTTCTCTCTTCTATTTTTTCCTTTTTTGCTCATTTTTTTCACTTCCCTCATCTTTCTCTAATTTTTTTACCATCCATCATTTATACTTTCCTCATCTCTTTTTTTCTCCTTTATATACATCTCTCCTATTTATTTTTTACATGAAGGAAGTTTGTTGTATATAAGAAATGAGGAAGGTTGTGCCTACATGTTCGGGTGGGCAAATGGGGGTGCTTCTGGGTATACATATAATTTTTCAAATAAAAATGAAAATTTTGGCCACAAATATAATAAGTGAACAACCAACACACCAAAATGGTGTCGGTCAAGCTAATGCCATTGGGGCCAAATGCTCGTGTTGAACCACAAACTATATTAGTACATCTACGAGTAACTTTTCATGACATGCAAAGTTATTTGCATCCAAACATTCAAACTTATTCTTGAATAAAGAACCTTTATCTATTTGGGAGTCTCATCATAATTGATAAGAAAAATATCATTTTGATTTTCATTTTCCTCTCATGACATGTTCCACCATCCACCCTAAGCCTATAAACGGAATCTCATTCTGGCCTCTATCCAGATCTCTCCTTCCATAGCCTTTAAATTTATACCGGTCACATCTTGTTTACATTTATGAGAACTTGAAAATGTGTCAGGATTTGTGTTACTCCTAATTAGAAATTTTCTTTCATGTAAATCATGTTGACCTAAGTGTTGAACATTTTCCATGTTTAGATAATAACTTAATCATTCCATTCATATGTATTTAATATATTTGTTTAAGATTGATTTCAAGAATTAGGTACAAGAAAAGGATCAAATCACTCAAGCCCTAGTTTGTCTTAGTCTAGGTCAAAAGCAAGGCAAATGCACTTTTGTGGAAAACACACTAAACCAACTTAGAATATTTTTATAATGTATTGATGATATGACTTGTAACTAAGATGAGAAAAAATCAGGGACCCTTAATTTGAATATTTGATGACTCAAAATCATTTTGGAAAACTCATCACATGCACTTTATCGGTCGAGTTTGTAACTCGACCGATCCTTGATGGATTTTGAGAATGGTTTGGATCGGCCGAGTTGTACACTCTCAGAACTTGACCGACTAATTTTGTGTCCAATGTTTATTTTTCTTGATCGGTCGAGCTTTCACTAGGGCAAACTCGAAAGATGGTTTAAAATTTACTTTGTTCGCATAGTGGATTGGTCGAGTTACCTTTATTGAAACTCAACCAAATATACTATATGAAAAATGCAAAAAAAGTAATTCTAACAGTTGGGGAGTTGCTAACATAAAAAATAGATCTGTTGCAACCCTCCAAATGGATATTTTTTGATATTATGTGATCCCACACTCAAATGGACACCCCCATCTATAAATAGGACCTCTAGCAGTTCATTCTAAGGTTGCTCATTCCAAAGTGATAAGGAATAAAGCAAGTTAAGTTGCTCAAGGATAATCAACAAGCAGGTATATATTTTCATGAAACATATGCACCTGTAGATACTCTTGAGTCAATTAGAATGTTTCTTGCTTTTGCCAGTCACAAAAATTTTCTTCTTTATCAAATGGATGTTAAAAGTGTGTTTTTGAATGGTACAATTGAGGAGGAAGTGTATGTTGAACAACCCCCAGGCTTTGAATATAATAACCTGCCTAACCATGTTTATTTGTTACAAAAAACTCTCTATAGTTTCAAACAAGCACCTCAAGCTTGGTATGAGGAACTAAATAACTTTTTGTTAGATCATGGCTATATCATGGGCAAAGTAGATTCTACCTTGTTTCTAAATCACACTTCTAACCATTTTCTTATAATTGAAATCTATATTGATGATATCATCTTTGGCATAACTAATCTTGATCTTTTCAAGGAGTTTAATGATCTTATGCAGAGTGAGTTTGAGATGAGCATGATGGGGGAGCTTACATTCTTCCTTGGCTTTTAAAATCAAACAAACAAAGAATGGGAACTTCATCAACCAAGGCAAGTACACAAGTAATCTACTTAAGAACTTTGGGATGGAGAACACCAAGCCAATGGACACTCCCATGTCAAACACTGCCAAGCTTGATAGAGATGAAGAAGGTGAAAAGGTAGATGAGAATCTCTATAGAGATATGATAGGAAGTTTACTTTATTTAACTGCCTCTAGACCTAATATAATGTTTAGTGTTGGCTTGTGTGCTCATTTTCAATCAAGTCCTAGGAAATCACATCTTATATCTATTAAGAGGACTTTGAGGTGTCTAGACAAAACCCCAAATTGTGTAATATGGTATCCTAAGTCAAAGGACTTTACTCTTATTACTTATAGTGATGTGGATTACACAAGAAACTTGATTGATAGAAAGTGCACAAGTGACACTTGCTTCTTCCTTGGACCTTACATAGTTTCTTGGTTCTCCAAGAAGCAAAGGATTGTGGCTATATCAACTATTGAAGTTGTATACATTGCAACCGGAGGTTGTTGTGCTCAAGTCCTATGGATGAAGCAAATGCTCCAAGACTTTGACATTTATTTTAATGCTTCTCCTATCTTTTTTGATAATACTAGTGCAATTAACCTATCACATAATCCAATATTGCATAGTAGAGATAAACATATAGAGGTCAGTCATCATTTTCTTCATGACCACATTGCCAAGAAGGATATGTGTATCACGCATGTGGATACAGAAAATCAGTTAGCACATATTTTCATTAAACCTCTAGCTAGAGAGTAATTTACTTTCATTAGATCAAAACTACTTATAACTGCTCTAGATGATATTGACATGCCTTCTAACTAGTTGTTATCATGCCTATATGTTTCTTGCTCAATTTTATCATCTCTTGCTTGAATTTGCTATAGTTAACTTAGTTCTTGCCTTGTTTTGCTCATTTTTGGGTAGTTTTCTCAAACACTTGTTTTATTGCAAAATTATACCCTATGATGAGTGAAATGTGCCTAAGTATGTCTAAAATGCAAAATAGAGTAGAAAAATAAATTTAATCAGCACCCAAATGGAGAGAATCTAAAATTTCTAATGTTGGGATAGATTGACCATCGGTCGAGTTGCCATTTTGACCGATCCATGTCCAAGGGCTTATGTAGAAAATCATTCGGTCGAGTTTCTCTCTCAACTAGACCAGGCTGGATGACATCTTAATTAGATTTCTACCGACTATTCTCCCTCTCAACTAGAGAAAAGTTGACTGATTCTTACTCCAGTTCCCATAAACCCTCAACCCTTGCCTCAACCTTCCATCTCCTATCCCTACACAACCTTCGTTTGACCTACCTAGCCCCTTTCCCTCTCCTCCCTAGGTGGTTAGATGACCTTTGGTGGTGGTTTATTCTAGTTTCGGTTTCCTTTCTTCCCCAAATCGCCATCCATGGCTTCCAACTGAAGAAAGAAGGTCGTTTCTACTAGAAAACCCTCATCTCCTCTCACCTCATTTCATTCAATGACACCTTTTTTCTATCCAATGAGGCTCTCAATTGCTACCAGGAGCTCCTCCCAAGGAACCCCTTTCCTTTCTGTGCTTTGTTAGATAAAAGGTGCTAGAGGAGGTAGTTGAGCTGTTCTACAACCATCACCTAACTGCCCTGAGTGTAGAACGCAGGTGCTTTCATAACTCTATAACAAGAACCAAAGCGGTCCATGAATTTTATGTCAATCTTTCATGGAACTAAGACTCTCTTGTACCCCCTCCTAATACTCAAGTTATCCTCTCTTGTATGATTTTCGGTATTAAGTTTAGCATATCTGAAGATTCCCTGAATATGTTTTTCAATGGAACTGAAGTTACCGATACATGGAGGATGGACTATCATGAGTATTTTGACTTGCTAAACCTTGAGTATTTCTACAAGCACTTTGAGGATTACTCTCCCTAATATTCATAAATTCTTGAAGAAGACTCAGGTACCCTATAGGAAGAAATCCAACATACCATCCTCTTCCTTGGATCTCAAAAACCGCATATCTCCGGTAATCAACTGCAATGTTCATCCCCAAAAGAATCAAACTGAAATTGCAGAGAATACTGCAGTGATTATGTATTGTCTTTTGAAAAACATAGGAGTCAAGTGGGCTAGATAAATTCACCACCACATGACATGCTTTTACTCCAGGAAGAACACCTATGGTACCCAACCTTGATCTTTGGTCTCTCACTACTACAGAAATGGCTTATAACGTCACATTTACAGGCGTCGGTTGTATACAAGAAACCGACGCCTAAACCATACAACATCGGTTGAATACAAAAACCGACATCTATATGTGAAGAGGGGCTAGACACGGGTATTGCTTTTTATTTAGTGTCGGTTCCTTAATAAGAAACCGACGCCTAAAATCGACCGCCAAATCTAAATTTTCTAGTGAAAAAAATTACCTCCAAAATTTAACATACGGCGTCGGTTGTAAACAAAGAAACTGACGACTAAAGGTTTTTTGCGAGACAAAAATTTGGCCCATTTTTATCGTCAGTTATCTTACAATAACCGACGTCAATGTGTTTTCGCGCGATGTCCCCGCGAAAATGTCCACCCCCCTTTGGCGTTAGTTTTTCTACGGAAACCGACAAATATGGTCATTATTTGAGAACATTTTTTTTGGAATATGTAGATAGATGTCGGTTTTTCTAGTTGGAACCGACGAGTATCATTGAACATAGGTGTCATTTTTTTGGTGGGAATCGACGCCTATTGTTTTAAGCGTCGGTTGCTTTTAATAACGGATGCCTATGGTTAACTTAATAGGACCCGCACGAGCCAAACTCTTCCCCTTTCTCTGTTTCATTCCTGATATCATCTTCTCTGGCGATTCTGCTCCGCCGCTGCAACCTCCACCACTGCTGCTGCTCTACCGCCGTTGGTCTGTCTCTGTCGCCGCTCCTCCGACACTAGCCTACTGCCGCCCGCCGCTGTTGTCCTTTGCTCCTCTGCCGTTGTTGTCCTTTATGCCGCTGTTGTCCTTTCCTCCTCCTCCACCGACCTGGACCTCGCCCAGGCGGACCAGGCATTCACCTAAGGTCCCAAGCCCAGGTGCCCATCCTAGTTAGGCCTCTGGGCAGCCTGGGCGGATGCTTGAGTGGTGACAAGGCACGCCTAGGCTGCTCCTGGGCATTTTTTATTTTTTATTAAGTTATTTACTAATTTGTGTTTATTTATGTATTGATTTTGTTATGATTTAATCATCTACTTAATTAACTTTATTTATCAACTAATTTAACTTTATTTTTCAATTGATCTGTATGTATTCATCTACTGTTTATATTTATGTATGTACTGATTTGGGAGTTAATTGATCATCTACTGATTTATATTAGTTTATCAACATATTTGTATTTATTCATCTACTTATTTGTATTTTTTGTCAACTATTTTTTATTTAGTTATCTAGTCATTTGAATTTATTTGTGTACTGCTTTTGAAATTATATAATCATATCTAGTGATGTAACTTTATCACATGCTCATTATGAACCATTAGATCTAGATCTTAGGGTATCTCTACTATCCTAACTACGAAGTTGGTAATTAACTTGTTTCCTTGTTCAGTATATTGAGAATCCTAATCACCCTTCTTGCTTAATGATGAACTCTAATGCACTCACGTGACATGCTTGGAATGTAAATGATGAAACTTTGCCCTAGATTGCCAGTCATGCTTCTAAAGACATCAATAATCACCCTAACTTAAAGAACTAGGATATGGATGATGAAACTAGGATTGTAGGTATAAGAATGACAACATATATGTATTTGTTGGCCAAGAAACACGTCCAAGATTTACTCATTAGGAGTAAATCTTGGATAGTCCCCAGTTTGGGACTATTCTTGAACACCTAATCTCACTCAGGATGTAAGTGTATAATGTGTATTTGGTTTTCAAGAAAATTTCGATAGCATTTCCCCATTTGTTCTCTAAGTATGTACTTGGAGAATAGCAGGGAAATGTTGCCGAAATTTTCTTGAAAACCCAATACACATTATACACATACTAGTGAGATTAGGTATTCAAGAATGGGATAGGTGGTACACATTTATTATATATAAGAACTTAAACCCTAAAGTTTTAATCATAAACCCTAATATTTTAACCCTAGACCCTAATCTTGTTCTAAAATATACTTGTTTTCTCTTTGATCATAGAATGGAAAGATCATGGATATCCATTCCAAATCGCTGCACCCCAGAGTTTATTTCTGGTCTTGATCATTTTATTAGATTTGCTGAGGAACATAGGAAATAACCTGGAGATAGGTTCTACTGTCCATGTAGGCATTGCGGTAACAACTTGAAAGTCAGCACTGGTGATGAAATCAAAAGTCATGTCATGTACAACGGGATTGTACAAGGCTATATAGAATGGCACTGGCATGGAGAGATTTCAAACCTGAAATCAATGGATGTCGATAGCAGTGCTTGTATGGAAGAAGAAATTGCCTCAGATGACGTAGATGTGAACGAACCAGTTCCAGTAGACATCGTTGATGCGATGCTAGATAGTTGTGGGGTAGAGCACACCGATCCACCTCCCATATTTAGAAACATTGTGCATGATGTTGAGATACCGCTATACATAGGTTGTAAGTTTACGAAGCTTAGCACTGTGTTGAGATTGTATATGTTGAAAGCTAACAATAGATGGAGCAAAAAAAGCTTCACATCATTGTTGTCTTTTTTGAAAGAAATTCTTCCTGAAGGAAACGAGCTGCCAATCTCAACATACCGGTTAAAGAAATTATTGTGCCCAATGGGAATGGAGGCCAAGAAGATACATGCATGCTCGAATGATTGTGTATTATTTCAAAAGGACTATGTGGATTTGAAAGATTGTCCCAAATGTGGTGCGTCAAGGTATAAATTGACGACTTCGAGAGAGTCCAAAATTGGTTCTCCTGCCAAGGTGATGTGGTATCTACCTATAATAGCACAGTTTCAATGCTTGTTTGCCAATCCGATAGATGTGAAGAATTTGAGGTGGCATGAAGATGTTAAGAAAAATAATGATGGGATCCTATGACATGTGTTTGATTTCCCACAGTGAAAGAAGATTGATTTATTATACCCTAAATTTGGTGAAGAAGTCAGGAATCTAAGACTTGGGCTTTGTACAGATGTGATGAATTCGTACGGGACATTGAGCAGCCAACATAGCACTTGGCCAGTTATGCTTGTTATATACAATCTTCTTCCCTGGTTGTCCATGAAAAATAAGTATGTTATGCTGTCGTTGTTGATATCGGGCCCTAAACAACCTGGAAATGATATCGACGTTTATCTTGAACCTCTAATTGATGACTTGAAGAAACTATGGGGTGAAGGTGTGATGACCTATGATGCTTCACAAAGAGAGACATTTCGTTTGCATGCTATGTTGTTTTGCACTGTGAATGACTTTCCAGCATATGGGAATTTGTCTGGATATAGTGTCGAAGGATCTAAAGCGTGTCCTATATGTGAAGAGAACACTGATTCAATACGACAAAAACACGGAGGCAAGACTGTATATCTTGGTCATCAACAGTTTCTTCCAAAAATCCATATGTATCATAGGTTGTGCAAAGCATTCAATGGACGGAATGAGGAACGAAGTGCACCTAAACCTATACCAGGGGAGGATGTTTACGTTGAGAAAAATGTTTCTGATAGCGTCATCGGTACTCTGTTTAATATACCAGGTAAGACTAAAGATGGGTTAAATCTAGAATGGACCTACGTGAAATGGGAATAAGGACATAATTAACATAAATAGTTAGTAGCGATCAGAGAACATACTTACCTCCCGCTTGTTACACATTGTCGAGAAAGGAGAAGAAAGCTTTTTGTGAATGCTTGGTAAATGTTAAGCTGCCACAGGGTTACTCATCCAACATCTGTACATTGGTATCAATGAAAGATCTGAAGTTGATAGGTCTTAAATCTCATGATTGTCACACTCTAATGCAACAAATATTGCCCGTGGCAATTCAATCTATATTTTCGAAGCATGTAAGGTTTGCAATCACTAGACTTTATTTCTTTTTCAATAGTCTGTGCAGAAAAGTTATTGACCCTGATACTCTCGATAAATTGCAAAGAGAAGTGGTTGTTACCCTATGTTAGCTTGAGATGTATTTTCCTCCTTCATTCTTTGATATCATGGTACATCTTATTGTCCACTTGACTAGGGAAGTGAAAATGTTGGGACCAGTTTTCTTGCATTGGATGTATCCCTTTGAATGATACATGAGCATTTTAAAGGTGATGCTCGAAACTGTTATTGGCCTGAAAGGAGTATTATTGAGGGTTATGTGGTGAGAGAGGTTATGGATTTCTGCAATGACTTTTTGAGTGGTAATGACGCTCCTGTTAATGACAAGAATATTGAGGAGCATTTTGGCAAAGGAATTTTGAGATCACGGATGAAAGTAATCAGTCGTGAGCCGTTGGAACAAGGTCAATTGTATATTTTACACAACATCGACAAAGTGAGTGTTTATATTGAGGAACATACCATTTTCATCAAGAGACAATATCCTCGAGCCAATTCAATGTGGCTTGCTAGAGAGCATAACAAGACATTTATTAAGTGGTTTGAAGATAAAATCTTACATCAACTATCTCAAACACCAGATAATCTTATTGAAACTATCAAATTCCTCACCTTTAAACCAAAATTGAATGTTATGTCTTATGAAGGGTTTGACATAAATGGATTCTCATATTACACAAAGCGCGAAGATGATAAGAGTGTCGTCTAAAATAGTGGGGTCACCCTTCAAGCGTCTTCATTGTTTTTTGCAAGTGCAAAGGATAAGAGTCCACGTGAAGCTAAAATGTCATATTACAGTGTCATTGAAGACAAATGGGAGTTTGACTATGTAGATTTATAGAATTCCGCTCTTTAAATGTAATTGGGTTGATAACACCAAAGGATTTATAGTGGATGAATTGGGTTTCACATTAGTGAACTTTGAAAAGATTAGCGAGACGGGTGAACCATTCATATTGGAATCACAGGCGAAACAAGTATTTTATATTGATGATCCAGCAAATGATAAATGGTCAGTTGTTCTTCATGGTAAAAGACAGTTCATTGAAGATCCTATAGATGAAGAACATTACTATGATAAGTATGATGACTCCAGTCCATTCTCAGTTGGGTTGCCAACACCACCAAATATTGAAGCTAATGATGACTTGTATGTGCGTGAAGATCACAATGAAGGATTGTTAATTAATAAAAGATCGCAATATTAGAGGCATGCATGTTTATATTTTTTATATGTTATATTTTTCTAAATGTGAATTTTACAATGTGAATTACTTTACAATGTGAATTACTTTACAATGTGAACTTTACAATGTGAATGTGAACTTGCAAATGGCTGAGCATTCTCCTGATGACCATGCTGATGATTACTGTGAGGGTGAGGACGTCAATGCGCTGCCTCACAATGTAAGTTTTAAAAATATATCCCTGAGGTTTCTATCTATATGTTCATTTATAGTTATATCATGTAAGTGTGTTTTTTTTAATCAAATTTTAGGTTGGTGATGTACCCCCTGAAGAAATAGGGGCACTTGATGAGCAGCAAAAACAAATTGAGAGAGTGAGGGGCATCACAATGATGAACAAGTTACTACAGCAAAGGGGCAATGGACCCAAACTGGCTGTGGATTTCGATCATGCAGGAAATCCAGTTGGAGTGAACCGCAACTCATTTATTCATATCTTGGGGTTCTTACTCACAGCCATTGTAGTCCTATTTTTGAATCCTGGCATGAAGTTCATAAGGGGAAGAAATACTTAGTATGGAAGGAACTATGCGTGAGTTATTATTATTTGCAAT
Source organism: Alisma plantago-aquatica (assembly GCA_963693085.1). Lineage (NCBI taxonomy): Eukaryota > Viridiplantae > Streptophyta > Magnoliopsida > Alismatales > Alismataceae > Alisma > Alisma plantago-aquatica. Next base: position 1,490,440,378 of record OY856409.1, read on the forward strand.
TCTATTTTTGTAGATTACTAATTTTTAGGATACTAGTTAATAGAAATTCTATTTTGCAGAGTATATTTGATCTTGATGAAAACCTGCATCGTAAATGTGTGATGCAACGCTGTGGGAGGGTCCTAAGGAACTATAGGACAAATCTCACCTGAGATTACATATGTGATGCTGAGAAAAGGTTCTTGATTGATTTCCAATTCTAGACATTGATCACTTTTTGACTAACTCTACACTAATAATTTTTGTTTGTATTCTCTTTAAAAAATAAATTTAGGCAGAAGGAAACCACTGAGCAATGGAACTACCTGGACACCAAAGACTGGGAGGAGTTTGTTACCCAAAGAAAAATAGATGAATTCAAGGTATTAAGAACCACTCCCAATTTAATTAATAAATGTTCTTATGTATTCACCTATTCAAGATTAACCTTTAGTGTTACTAACCAAATCAATGTGCTTACTAACAAGGCTATCAGTGATGCTCAAAGAGCAAGGCGTGCACTGAATGTGCATGACCACACAATGGGTCCAAGAGGCTATGCAGGAATTTGCCAAAGACTACAGACTGAGTCTACTGCTCAGTTTGCTACTACTCAAGAGTCCTCTACTATTGGTCCCACACCTCTACCTCACCATGCTATGTGGATAGCTGGGAGACAAAACAAGAAGGGAGGTATAATGAAGCACGCAACTGCTGAGGCAGCTACAAAATGGTGAAATTCAACTCTTAGAGCAATCGATCGATATTGATTATTGTTATGTTTACTTACCAATTTCTGTTGATGGCGATTAGCGGGAGTTGCACGAGCAGAGAAAGGAAGGCAAGTTCATCCCTGACGGCACAAGGGATGAATTGACAGTTGCTCTGGGTAACCCAGAGCATCCTGGACGTGTTAGGGGTGCAGGCACTGGTGTGGGCATAAAGCATTCTTTGGGCCATCCCAGCACAAACATGTCCCAAAAGAGGGACTTTCATAAGTTGAGGTAACTTATACTTTTTTTAGAATGTTATTGCAAAAGGGAATTCAATAATCGATAGCTACATTTCTTTTATCCATGTATAGGTAGATGAATTAATCGAGAGGAAAGTCCAAGAAGCAATGGTGAAGTGGCAGGTGTCTCATATGGTCACTCAAACGATACATGTGACGTGTCGCACTTCTATTACTCCTACTGTAGAGGTTGGGAGTAATCATGTAGACCCACCACCTAGCACATCCTCTATAAGTATTTTTATAACATAGTAGCTAGTCTTATCAAGATGATATGTTTATGTATATATGTATATAATATTCTTTACATAAATTTGTAGGGGTTGAATCCATGCCATCTAAAAAGTCAAGAATATATCGTTGCAGAGGCACAGGCTTACCCAACCCTTCCAGGGGAGATGTTTCATGGGACTCCAGTACCGCAGATCGTGTGAGCCTGATACATATATTCCCTGATTGGAAGGATCTTTCAACTACCTTATGCCCACCCATATTCTGAAATGCTTGGTGAGGCAGAAGGCGGAGGGATAATGTGGCCCAAAGTGGATGTCGTCTATACTAATATTGTATGGTAAATTTACATTATGTTAATTTGTTAGTGTGTATATATGAGTCAATTGGTCTGAAATTATATATAGAGGTCAAAAAGAAGATACCCGCTACATCTCGGCCTCTACATCCACCTCCTCAACTACCAAGTTGGCTTCCAAGGGACCTACACGCCTCGTTAGGTCCTAATTGTAGGGGTATGGCAGTATGGATCGGCGAACATGATCGAAATTGCCCTATAAATGTTACAATTCCAGAGGATGCTGCAGGTCAATCATACGATAACAATCTATTTATACAAGTTTTGCATACGTGTTAATGCAGGTCAATCATACGAAAACAAGCTATTTATACAAGATAGTTTGGAGTTGTTTCGCTATGATTGGCTAAACACATCTATGATAGAGTTGTGGATATTGTGAGATCTTATTTATACATCTGTATACCTTGTTTTATATACGGTGATCTAGTTTCTTATATATTAATGCATACGTAATACATGTTTTGCAGCCACTTACACACGATATGTACAGATTTTGCATTTTCCCATGTGTGATTTTTGGTTCCATCTTTGATTAGTCTTGTAGATACAGACCCTTCTTTAGTTACTTCATATTGTTGTGCTTCTTTTAAATATTTTGGTAAAAATAAGAAGACGGTGATAATAGCTCCATTCAATGTCGAGTAAGTTTACTTTGGTTATAATTTGGACTTAAGAAAATTACATTTTTATTGTGGATTTTGAGTTATTAATTTTTAACTTTCTTACCTGTAGTGGTAGGCATTGGGAATTACTAGTTATTATCCCCAATACATTCACTGTCTATTATCTAGATCCTGTGGGGAATGAATTGAATACATTATATGGACACACAATGAAAAGGCCATTATTCTTGTGAGAAATATTTCAGATTTTTATATCCGTTAACATATGTTATTACATTACTATTTAATTATGCAATTTAATGTGTTACATTAACATGTAGGGCTTTAAAAGAGTTCAAAAAAGCTGGAGGAAAGGTCCCTAGGAAAAAGAATCTGCCACTAATTTGGGAGAATGTGAAAGTAATTTCCTAACTCCAATGTATATATTATTTATGTGGACTGTGCTTATTTGTATTTTTGAATATTTTGTATGTTTTAATTTATAGTGTGCTACACAAGACAACGGATGTGCATTTGCCTACTATGTGATGCAATTTATGGACCTAATCATTAAATATGCCGTAATGGAAATCGATATTATACAGACGGTATTATATATAGTCTCATTAGATAATATAAGATATATCAATCTTATTATATATTATTAATTATATATATATATGTCATTCTCTTTGTAGGTGTTTAAAACTGACTTCAGCACAGATGGAAGGTTATTAGATGTACATACTCCCTATATGAGGGAGGAATTAGATGTTGTAAGAGAAGAATGGGCAAAAGCCCTACAAGTAGTGGAAATTTTTTAAATATAATTGGGACAATGATGACAATGATGAATAAAGAATGATATTTCTAAACTTTGTTCTCATAATTATTTTTGTGTGAATGTGAATGACTTTTTCTGAATTGTCATATGTGTGAATGTGAATTACTTTTTCTGATCAATACATGAATGTTTGTTTGAATGTCTGAATGTGAAAAGAGATGAAATTAATGGAACTAAATGTGAATGTGAAAAGAGATGAAATGTGGAAAGACAAGTGGTGGAACCAAGACACTTGCTTGATAAATCGTACCAGGAGGCCTATTCCTCCTGATCTAGAGGATTTGCAAGTCGCCAGCCTCGTAAACCTCAATAATGAGTGGGACATCGACTTTCTTAAAAAATGGATCTCAGTCGAGGACGTTAAAAAGATAGCAATGACACCCATTCCTTTGGAACCGCAAGCTGATGATGTGCGGGTCTGGCTACACACTGACAGTGGGCAATTCACCACCAAGAGTGCTTATAACGTTCTCAGAAGCCATAAGGAGATCCATTGTCTGGGAAAATGGGACTTGATATGGAAGCTGAAGGTCTCTGCAAAGATCAAGTTCTTTCTGTGGTTCATCGGGCACAATGCCATCCTTACGAATAGCCGATGTTTCAAACACCAAATGACCAATGATGAGTCGTGCCCAAGGTGTGGTGGAAATGCAGAAACTACCCTTCATGCCCTACGTGATTGTCCCAAAGCTCAGGAGGTATGGAGGTTGGTTTTTGAACAATGGGAATTGACTTCCCTCAACTCTGCGACAGACATTTGGCAATGGTTAACCACCAACCTGTCTGGAGATAAAATACACGTGATCACTTTCTCAGTCTCTTGTTGGATGATTTGGAGAAGCAGAAATGTGGAAATTTTTTAAAAGAAAACCCTTGTGGAAATTTTTTAAAAGAAAACTCTGCCACCGAATCACCTTCATCTCAAGATAGTAGACAAGGCAAAGGCAACTATCCCAGCCTGGCAAAGCGAAGAGGAACCAAATACCCCAAAGCACAAGGAATACTAGAGAAGACCAGAGAGCCCTTCACTCAAACTCAACATTGACGCCACCTATAAGAACAAGGTTGCGAGCATCGTTGTGATATGTAGAGACCATGATGGTTGCTGGAGGGGTGGAACAACCCGTATTTGCAAGGCGGAAAGCTCCTTAGAAGCTGAGATCATGGCCATGGACCTAGATATGGACATGGCGGAGGATATGTCGATCAACCAAGCTTCTGTGGAAATGGATTCTCTGCTTGCATGTAACGCAATAGATATGGCACCTAAAGAAAACCCAAGGCTTTCTAGATGGATCCAGCAAATCCAGAAAAAAAAGGACTAGATGGACTATTAACTATGTCCACAGAGAAGCCAACACTGCAGCTGACATGTTGGACAAACACCATAAAAAAATTGGGTATGGTTTCTATTTTTACAGTAAACCACCCAACCCTATTGAAAGGATCATAAATATCGAGTCTTGTAATGGTAGTAGTACTACCAAGTTTAATTCACTCAATCCTAATGATGTAAGTAATGCTTTCTTCAATTTAGCTTGCACAAGGAGGGCAAGATGAATAAGATAGCCTCCTGATTTCACCAAAAAAAATGTGAATGTAAATGACTTTGCAGGTTTCTACATGTATCTGATCAATACATGTGTCTGAATGTGAATGACTTTGCAGGTTTGTGTCCTGTTGTTGGCTGATATCAATGGATGTTGTAAACCTATAGTTCAGAACTGAACTATAGGTTCTGCATCCTGTTGACCAGTCATACAGCAGGACTACAAACTTATAAGAAAAAAAAATCAAAACATAGGCGTCGGTTATTTGTATAAAACCAACACTAAAGACATACGACGTCGGTTATTAGCAAAAACCTGACGTCACTTTCATGGCTGGCATCGGTTATCTATAAGAACCGACGCCTATTGTGGCCAGGTACCATGACCGTGTTGGGAAGCATGGCTGTGCTGGTAGGGATATGGCATCAGTTATTGTTTAATAACTGACATGTTTAACCGTGATATAGTGTCGGTGTTCTTTACTAATCGACACTTATAGTTCCCTTGCTGGCGCATTTTCGGTGGCAAGAAGGGTTATGGCGTCGATTTTTTTTATTAACCATCATCTATAACCATGATATAGTGTCAGTTTTCTTTAATAACCGATGCCTATAGTTCCCTTACTGGCATGTTTTCAGTGGAGGGAAGGGTTATGGCATCGGTTAGAAACTGACGCTGAAGGTGTCGAATTTTTGTGGCGCCCACTTGGGTGTCTCTTGGAAATCGACGCTAAAGGCTCTAAATAACCGACGCCAAAGGCTTTTTCTATACTTGTTCTTCACTTTTGCTACCCAGAAATCCCTTTTCATGATCTTAATTACAAAGCTTCTCAAAAAGGTGTTTGCATTAGTGAAGACATGATTAAGAAGACCTTCCTGCCTACCTCTTCCACCACACCTAGAGACTCTGCCTCTATCCCTACCCAGGCACCTCCACCTCCACCACCATCCCAACCTGCCTGCACCTCGTTTAATGTATTAAATAAAACCCTTATGGGATATATGATGCATCAGAAGGTGTACAACCTACAGGTTCAGAAGCACCTACATCAGGACCTCTACCAAAACATGTCTACCATGAATGTGTCTTGCAGCCACCCTTACCCAACCTACCAGCCCTACCCATGCAATGACTATGCTTCCTTCGCATATAGTCACTTCTACCTAGCCCCTCCACCTACTACTTCTTCTACCACATCTTCTACTGGTGGACTTGTACCTACCCCTGGTGTGCTTCCTCTTCCTGTTGGCACTCTTTCTACCCTTCTAGCTAGCATTGACACTTCTTCTCCCTCTTTCCCTCACGCTAAGGAGTTACATGGTCTTGGCATGCCTTGGGATGAGCAGAATGCCTTATGGCCCAGTCATGGTTTCGGTCCTCCTGCTAATGATGAGATTCCTGACCAGGCTGCTAATGCGGATGAGGTTGAGGATGATGGGGCTGATGATGATGAGGTTACCGAGGATGATGACTCTAAAGATGGTTCGGTGATGATAGCTTTGTTGGTACCTTTGGAGATGAAGGTGATGCTACTGTCATTGTTGCACCTTCAGACAGTGATGAGGACTATGAGCTTGGGGCTGATGCTACTGATGATGAGCCTTTGGACATAGATAGCCTAGATGTTTACATGTTTTAGTTATTAGTCCTTAGATGTTGATCGTATATATCTTTCTAGACTATTTTTTTAAGGCCCCTAAACTTGCTCAATGAGTTGAATAAGATTAGTTATCATAATTGAATTCTTCTAACTGTAATCTAACCATGTTATATGCTTTTAAATCATAATACAAGCTTAAGTTTCAAATTTGGTCCAATTTGGACACTGTTTGAGCAAGTTCTGCAATTTTATGCACATTTTGGACTTTTATGTGATTTATTCAATTGAGAGGATTTCTTTGCAATTTATCACTTGAATTATGTTCTTTGTATATTCTCTCATCATTCCTGAGCTTGTTGAGCCATGGGGCACCTATTTAATCCTTGGGTTGAAGGTGTTTTATCTAAGGGTATTTTAGGATTTACCCCTTCATGGATGAACTACCTTTAGTAGCTATCAACTAATGAATGATTTGTTTTGCTTGGAAATTTAAGAAAAAAGGGATAAGCATGCCTCTATGGAAGGTGGGGGAGCTTCTTGTGTGTGTTCTTGTATATTCTTAATAGTTTAAGGCCATGGACACTTGGAAAGATACTAGAACTTCAACTTTTTCTTTTTCTTTATCTTAAAGTTACATATACTTATCTCTAAGCACCAAAACGAGACATTTTCTCTCCAACACTTCCCTCCTTTTACAAACCTTGTCCTCCCTCTATGATTCTATGAATTTCCTATCCAAGGAAGAAGAAAGAGGGGTTCTTCTTGGAAAAAGAATCTAGGGTTGCAATTGACTTCCTTTTAGGGTTTGAAAAGCTTCCTTCTAGTGATCTTGACCTGAAAGAGTAAGAATCCCCTTCTTTCCTACATTTATTTCTTTTTTATCCTTCCTGCTACCCTTCTATAGGTTGGAACCTTACTGTTCCATGGTAGAAATTGCTCTAAAGTTCTAAAACCCTACCTTTCTTGCTTCTTAAGCTTAGGGTTTGCTCATTTGATGAAGAAAGGTGCTAGATGGACGAGTTCATAACTTATGCTTGGATTTTCTACCCTACATGATCACGTTTTATTATGTTTGGGGTTTCATCTTCTAATAAGAGGCAAGTTTTATAACTTTCTCTACGTTTATTTCTTACCATAAGCTTTCTAGATCATGTTCTTGCTTGAAAATGATGATCCATGCACTAAAAAGCTACACTGACTTGGATTTTGATTTTTATAATATTCCCTATTCTGATTTCAGTTCTAGATAAACATGTGAGCATGTGTATATTATTCCCAAGGTATAATATGACTTGGATCAGCTTGTTTTGACAACCTATGGTGCTAAACACCTATCAACCAATGGTCAATTTTAGGGTTTTAAGTTGATTTCTTTTAGAAACCCATGACCCGATGATGGTACCATTGCAACAACCTTATGGTGTTATTTTTATGACAACTGATGTGCGGGATAAAAGGTGTCAGATGATGCTGACAACCTATGGTCACCCCCTTAGGTCAGGTTTTGGATCAATTATAAGTTTAATGATCAATCATTAAGTACCCTAATAATATTATCAATCAATGATGACATTAGCTTAATATTTGAAGTTGATTAATGAATATAGTGCCGATCTAACAAACTATGGTGACTTAATGGTCACTAATGATGGTGGATCAAAGATCCAAAACATATGGTGAGTTAATCATATAGTTTTAGCATCAATTAAGCCTTAGACCAATGGTTTCTTGGGTCACTTGATGCAATGGTCGGACCTATACCGTAATTGATGGTTTTAACATATGAACTTGACCCACTGGTCAATATCTAATGTTTATTCCTCCAATAAAGTGGAATGACGGCTAATGTAATATGTTGGTCCTAATAATGTGATTTATATGGTTTCCTTTATATGATCAACTTAAGGAGATTACTTGTTGAAAATAGATGGATTGTTTTAAATGAACATTCGATTGTGGGTTTAACCAACTCTCAATGGAACTTTTTGTGTTGTTAATCAAGGGATGTCTAGGGTTAGATGGTGACTCTTTCTAGAGAACAAATCAAGGACTTCATATGTGATTTATCCAAGGTGTTTACTTATGTAAACAACCCATGGTCTTACCTTTTAAACATCCAATGGTTCTGGGTGACATTGTGGTATGGTGATATAGATTGAATGATGATGGAACAAATGGAGGGGTACCCTAAATAAGATAATCTTACCTATTCACTTGTATGAATAGGATAGATGATAACCATATTGTATTGAAATGTAACCCTAATGAGGTATAGCTTGTTATACCTAGCTTTAATATAACTAAGTGATGGTAATAGGATATGAATAGTCCTTGAATGACGAATACAATCATGGAGTAATATGTTATTATTGTTGAAACCCTAGTATGCTATAACCCGAAGGTTACACCTTGATTTATGTATGGGTTCATACTTGAGAATAGTATGGAATGTTATGGTGATGCTTCACCTTTTGCATCCATGATCCAATGGGGATGCCGTGAGTTAGGGTTTCGGTATAAGTGTTGAATAGTAACATTAATATGATTTATCTTGTTGAACCTAACTCTAATACAAATAAATAAAGATGACTATTCATGTTTAACATTCTTATATGATGGAATGATGGTGGAATAACCTCCTTAATATGATCATAACCTTAACATGTTAACTGGTGGTTATCATAGCCACATGGTTGATACTTTCTTATGCAAAACATGTGCATTATGAATATGATGAGGGTTAATCATATCTAGATTCCTTACATGTTGATGTAATAAAGGAATGTTCTTAATGTTAATATAGCCCTACTATGATTGTTTATGAATATCTCCTAGATCATTAATTCAATATTGTGTTGATCCGGTGTATTATATGTAAGTGATGTTGTTGAGACTCGTTAGAAGGCATGAAAAGATAATGATGATCTTGTAGGGAATAGTATGATGGTCTTAATGACCTTTGGGCATGGTTGAGCCCTGAATGAGGTGTAGTCCTCTTGTGTTGATAAGGGTTGATACCCGGTGATATTGTGAAAAGGATTTCTATCCTGTGATAGTATGATGGTCTTAATGACCTTTGGGCATGATTGAGCGATGAATGAGGTGTACTCCTCTTGTGTTGATAAGGGTTTATACCCTGTGATATTGTGACAGGATTTATATCTTGTGATAGTGTAACATCCCTGACCTAGGTTATGCCTTAACTCTAGGAGTTTTTCTTAAGAAATCTAATTAGATCCTTAATTTTATTTTGTAAAAAGTAATTGGGGCCCAAGAGGAACTTATGTTTCAATTTTGGTCCTGTTTAAATAATATTGAAGCAATGTTTGCTTATTTTGGACTAAAGTGCAAATTACCCAAGTTGAGGGGTTAACTTGCAAATGTTATATGATAAAATGTTCCTCATGTGTTGAAGCATCATGAGAATGAAGATGATGCAGAGGTATGTCTTGAGAAAGCATGAGTACCAAGAAAGAGCTGATAAAGCAATGTTTGTGCATTAAAACCTAGTTTTGGTATAATATGCAATTTACCCAAAACATAGGGTTCAATATGAAAATTACCATTTCAAAATAGTCCCTCATATTTCTTGGCATCATGTAGAGCAAATAAAATGAGAGGGGCATCTCATTTGTATCAATTTGAAGGAGAGAGAATCTTGATATTAAAATAATCAAGATTTAAGCATAATTGAAACCCTAATTCAATTTAATGCAAAAATAAATAAAATAATTGAAGGGCCTTCAACCAAAAGTGAGATGGATGAATTTTCTCAAGTTTGAACACCCTTGTTCCTTTGCTAGGCCACGAAATATCTCAAAGCAAATGGATAACTCATTCACATTAAAATAAAGGATAGTAATATCCACTAACTTATGGATATTATTATTAAATGAATTAAGGTGCTTAATTTGCTTTTCTTTAAAACATGGATAATTGAGATGAATAAGAGGAAAAAAGTTAGCCTCGTATGTAAGGAAGTAAATGGGGCAAGTGGCAAGGAAATGGAGGAGATAATTCCTACTTTCTCTCTCTTAAATGAATTTTCAAACAAAATTCATATATATGCTCCTTTATCCATGAGGTGAAGGGGTAATTTCGAATCCACTTCTTCTCTTTACTTGAAAAACGACCAAGGGAGATTGGAGGATCAGTTGGACGACCCACAACCTGTTGGTAAGATTCTTGACCTCCTTTCACCTCAATTCCATGGTGGAAATCGAAAATCAATGCATAATTCTTCTTATCTCGATCCCATCTTCATTTCTAACCATTTCTTTTCACTCAAAGCTTGAGGACGAGCCTTGGGATAGTGAAAGGAGTTGCATCCACCATTTTTGACGTGAGCTTTAAGCTTTGAAGATCAAGTGGAGGTGGGTTTTATAACTTGAACCCTTACTATTGTTATTGCATTCAATTTCTTATCAATTGTTGATCATTTGTTATTCTTGAAATTCACTTGATCAAATCAATGGAACCACCATGAAAATGACAGAAAAATATGAAGGATCGTAGCTTGATTATGATGACATCATCCTAAGAACACATCTCAAAAATATCCTAGGCAAACAATTTCAAATGTTGGAAACCAATCGATTTCATCAAAAGTGGTTAAACGATTTCAACAAACCGTTAGAAACCAAACAGTTTGCAAACCGTTTGGAGGTTTGGATCCCAAACCATTTGGAAGGGTTGACCATTTGGATGGGTTGACCATTTGAAGTCAGGACCCTAGTACATGTTGGATGATGATCTACTGGATCCAATTGATTGATTCAATATATGGACAATCTTCCAAATAGAAACCCTAATCGGGTTAAGTGTTGAAATTTCAAGTGATTGATTTAATACTTTGGGTTGACTAACCCAAACGGTCTCAAGACCGTTTGGAGGTCACCCAAACGGTCTCAATACCATTTGGAGGTCAACCAATACCGTTTGGAGGTGTAGGGTTGAGTATGGTTGAGTAATTGAAGATTTAGAAATATCAAATCGAAAGGCAATCAATAGCTAATTTGATAATCAATCCAATGATCTAAACCCTAATTGGATTTCACAAATTTTAATGATGGATGGGGAAAACGGTCTCAAGACCATTTGGAGGTCATCCAAACGACCTAAAGACCGTTTGGGGTCAGGTCATGTCATGGTTTGAGTATGATCCAATGATTTCAATTGGACTTGTTCCATAATGTCAACCATTGATGGTTCCTCAATTTCAAAACCCTAATTGATGGTGTCTTGATTATAAACCCTAGTTCAATTGGGTTCAAAACCCTATTTGAAGGTCTAATTGAATGGTGATTCAATGGTCCAATTGAAGAATAAATCAGTGGTCCAATTGATAGATGGTTTAATGATTGAAATCCTAAATTGATAAAGTGATGGAAGACCTTTTAGGCCCATTCGGTTTTGAGAGAGTTTGGACCAAACGGTCTTAAGACCGTTTGAGTCCAAACGGTCTCAATACTATTTGTGATCAAATGGTCTCAAGACTATTTGAGAAAAAATGGTCTCAAATTGTTTGGAGACCCAAGTGGTTTCAAGTATAATTGTCCATATGGTTTCATTATTGTTTTGCTTAAACGATTCCAAACCATTTGGAGCATCAATGGTCATGAACGTTTGGGTGTGAAACCCAAGGTGATGAAAGATAAAATTACCCTATGAGTGTTACTAATTCATCTCAAAGATAATCACTAGGGTTATACCTTTAAGGTACTAAGTTATTGGTAACCCTAAATGAGTTAATCCTTGAAGCTTAAGTAAGCAATATTTCAATACACTACGTCAACCCTAATTGAATGTACTTAATTGAAGGGTTGGTTGACCTAATCTAACCAAGTTTGACATAGTCAATATCCTAGAGAGGATGAGAGAGAGAGAGGAATCCATACATGTAGGATAATCATGTAATGGATAAGCCCTAACACCTTCAACATAGATAATTATGTTGTTAGGGTAAGATCCTTAATAAAGAGATCATGAAACCCTAATCAAGAAGGATTGTTGAGCCCAAATCCTAATTTAGGGTAATGGTATAACCCTAATATAGGGTAATAATATGGGAGATCCCAATTCAGGGAAATATAGTGAAAAATCCTAACTTAAAGAAATGCTTCATGAGAAGCCCTAATTAAGGGTGAATCCATGAGGAACCCTAATTGAGGGTGATTCCATGAGGAACCCTAATTCAGGGTGATTCCATGAGGAACCCTAGTTGAGGGTGATTCCATGAGAAATCCTAACCGAGGATGATACCATGCGAAGCCATAATGTAATGTTGTGATGAGAAACCCTAATAAGGGTGAAGATATGTGGAATCCTACATTGAAGTCATGATACATAAAGCCCTAATCTTGGGAAATATGACAATAAACCATAACCCTACTTTCTAGGTAATGGTATAAGAAAACCCTATTGATTATATAGAAGGAAATATCATATAAAGGTGAAATATCTCAAATGGTTGATCATAGGCAACCTTATAGTAAGCAATGCCTTAACCTGAAATGAGTCTATCTCATTAAAGATAGTTGAACAAATCAATTGTGTAACCTATGCACTACATGATAAAGGTGATAGGTTAGAGGTTAAAATTATTAAGGGGGAAATACCTTAATACCAAATCAGTTGATAAACTCAGGCAAGTTAGAAAATGATGAGAGAAGTGATACATCAAGACATGATAGTTATTACATTTAGCATTTCAAGATAGATATACCTTGATAAACCTCTAATCCAATATTCTTGGATAAGAAACAGATGAAGAGTGTTATGTAAACTGTTACAATAAGATGTAATGAGTTTGATGTATTTTGATAAGCATGGGCTAATACCTTGACAAAAGGATAAGCCAAATTAATGAGTATGATATAATCATACCATGGAAAGGATGAGAAATGATCTCATACCTTGTATTGATAATCATTAATGATATATGATGAAATTAATAAGTTTAAGTGAGTACTTGTGATATCAAAAGATGCTCCTAGAGGAGTGGAGCAATATATTAGGGTTGGATTGATAATATGAACATGAAACCCTAAATAATGTGAAATGGGATATGAGAAACCCGACTTTGATGTGAATAGTAACCCTAACCCTATTAAGGAAACAAAGGTGTTACTCTTGTATTATAAGATGTGCATTGGTCTTATGTGCCAATATGTTATTGTTGCTAAGAAAGTGGTAATAAGATGTGTATTGGCCTTGTGTGCCAATATGTTTTTGTTGCTTAGTAAAAGTAACAAAATGTGCATGGACTTTATAAGCCATATGAATAAGTGGTTTCCTAGTGAAAGGTGACAAAACACTTAATGGGCCTTGTGAGCCATGTGAGATGCTTGTGTAACAAGTATCATGTATACCTTAGTCTGAGGACCTAGAGGTCATAGTTACCTAACAAGTGGTAACAGTGATTAGTGATGAACTGAGGGTATGAATACCCAGATTTGATAAGTATAACAATGATGTTGTTGAGAGGTGTGAACTTTCAAGTAATGAATTGAGGGACTGAGATTCCAATGTCTTTTAAAGACTGAGAAGTAATTGATGATAATAGTACATGTTTCTTTATAGCAATTGTCATAATAATTCTTATTTGAGAACTTGACTGATGCTAAAATAATATGCTAATGTACTTAATTAATCAAGTGAAATCATTTCATGTAGAGCCCTGACCATAGATCCATCAGCGTCAGAATTTGCTGAATGGAGAAACGAGTTGCTCTGCGGCATAACCCGGAGTTCACATATTTTTGAAGATGTGGGGGTCAATGGGAAAAAAATATGCTTACATCCTCTTGGGGGAATTGATGGAAGGTAAACATTAAACCTCTCAATCCTTCATTATATGTACCGGGATGGATGTATGATGAATCTCCCAAAGATTGGGATGGATGTATCACGAATCTCCCAATAATATTAATGCCAGGTCGATGGAGGTAAATATGAAATCTCTCGATTGCGAATAGAGTGCAGGTGACCCTGCCTCTATAGAGAAGTTGCCAGTATACCCTGGAAAGCTATGTAGCAGAGACACAAGATGTCCTGCATGTGATCTCGCACTGATCGAGATGTGGGAGGTCTTGGAAGCCGGCTCTTCCATTGACCTTGTATAGTACCAATTTCGACTTTGCAGTGGTCGGTTGGAGTATGAGCGGTATACCTCATCTCCTCAGGGCATAAGTGTGATTGTTTAAATGTAATCATCCGTATAGCATGATTGCTTAAGGATTGAATACAACAATTTACTGGCTCATGTTACATTTCTTTTATGCATCTCTAGTTGATAGATGTTATTTATATCTCTTTACATTCATTGCAAGTAGATGAATGAATTACAACTCTACCATGGGTATATGCAATGTCCTCCTTAGGAAAGGAGATTACTTTACTTTGTTCAGACAGTGATTCATATGCTGTTAAATATATAAGATTTCCCTACTTAGTTTTATTTTAATAAACTACGATAATAATGTTTTGGCGGATAGTTATATCTCTCGCTGGGACAATTTTCAATTGTCTCACCCCCGGGGGATCCAACATTTTTAGGTGGACGCGGACAAGGAAATATAATCCCCACAGTAGAGAAAAGACAACAACAACAGGGACAGTAGTGAGATCTCAGGTGGAGATATTGTCTGTCAAGTCATATAGATAGTAGTCTTATGTGTCGTCTCTGTACTCTCAGGTCCTAGGAGTCAGTAGATAGTGATTTTATAATCGATCTGAGATTTTGGTTTGATGTTCGAGTATTTTGTTACTTGTGTTGTTTAGCAAAGTAATGATGTATATATATTCCTCAAGGAGAGATGGTACATGAAATGTACAATGTGGACCAGTATGTAAATATAATACTGTGATTCCTGTTTAAAGAGTTTTCCTAAAGAATGGATCTTTTTATAAAATGGTTTTAATTTTAGTGATTTTCTGTAACCCACTGCTAACAATCACTTCCGCTTAGTTAATAACATTTTGTTCGAACGGTGTGTCACAAATTTAGTTGTATCATAGCTCTAGGTTCGCTGAGTCTATAGAGACATAGGACTAAGGTAGTAGAGTCTCATCTAAGTGTCTTCCAGTGTATATGATAGTGTCTTCTGCTCATATAGTAGAAGAAGAACTTGATGATGGCTGGATCACACAAAGAACATGCTGCTGAGAGAAGCATTGCTGCACTAAGAGGAAGTGCAAGAGATCAGGCGAGAGAAGAACGACTGCCTGAGAATCCCCAAAATGATCTAATTTTGATAGGAAATCATTCCTTTGATATCACTTTTGGGCAATTTAGGACAGCTATGATGCATATAGTGGACTGGGTAGCACCAATGCAACCCAGATTACCAGCCCCTAATGATGAAATTCTGGATTTAGACCGAATTTTTGCTCAACCTCAGCCTGCTGAATCAATAAATAGTAATGGAAGGAATAGGATACAACCTGAAATCAGGGTCTGTTACAAGTGTAGGAAACCTAGACACATCAGAAGGTATTGTCCAGAGAAGAAAGATAATGTGAGGATTGAGAAAAGGCCTATCCAAACCCAGGAACAGAGGCCTAGTAGTACCAAAAAGGGAAAGTTCTTGGCACCACCAGTACAGCCAATGTCTAATACACCAAGGCAATGGCTACTTGGAAAGGGTAAATAACCTTCTAGACCACATCTAAAGCCCAGAATTTGCTACCAATGTAGGCAGGTAGGACATCTGGCAAGAAATTTCTCAGCCAGAAATGTTATGGTGAATCAACCTCTGAGGCAGATTCAGCCTGAGGTAGTGGACCATCCACGAATCATGACAGGTCAGACAAAATAATGACATTCTAATATGTCTTTTTATGGTTTCCTGAGTTAAATTGAGAAAGTAATTGATTGAGATTTCCTTGATTAGTCCTATGAGGACTTACATTTTGTACAGTAATATTATAGATGTTTCATATTGTTCTTACCTCTATGAAAGAGGATGAGGTATAGAAGAGATACCTAGATAAAATCCAGGAAAGTTAAATCTTATGCTTGTAATAATATGAAAAGTAAGGAATGTGATAGTATCTAAAGTGCATACTACTTAATCTCAGTATTTATATACCCTGGCTAGGTATACAACTATTGATGATAAAGTGAGTATGGAAACTCTTAGATTGTTATCTTTTTTATTACTCTGATCAAGTAGTCATTTTGAGACAATCTAGTGAGTATCATGAAATTTGAAATATGGTATGGATAAATGTATCATATCCTAAGTACAAGAAAGAGAAATCTGAGATGATCTCAGATCAGTATGTGTGTATGAGGAAGTAAAAAGTATACTCCTCATAAGATGAGAATGAGAACAAGGGAGGTGATCCCTGTTTGATAAAGTTTGTGTAAAGATCTTTTCCCATAATGAGGAAATGGGAAATGTGATGAGATCATAAGATGCTCATGATCATGTTAGATAATAACAAAGAAAGGAATAATGATTATGTAAACATCCTTATAAATTCCATTGCTGAGGGCAAGGAGCCTAGGATGAGACAAAGAGTAAATGATTCTTGAATAGTTGAAAATACATGAAATAATAAAAAGAATATGTTCCCTTGCTTTCTTTCCTTTCGGGGACATGGCACTCAAGTAAGTCTTAAGATACTTGTTTTGCATAAGATAAAAATGTTCATGTGATGGATACTTAGAAAAGTATCAATTTATCTTGGACTTTGGTTCCAAGGTAAAGATATATGTAAGAAGTAATGTCCCAAGGTGAAGGAATGATGCGAATGTGATGTGTTTTGACACATGTGATGGGTACGAAAGTGAGGAATTCTGATATCTGAGAAATACCAGGTAGTGTGGAAGAGTAAAAGCATAACTCTTGATTAAATGATTAAAGTTGGTTACCTAGAATGGTTAATTGTGAAATCAGTCCAATTATATAAAATAGTGTGGACATCACTTGTTAGGGGTTTATGATTTGCATAAACATAACAATTGAAGATATCTTTAAGATAAGTTCTTAATTGATAAAGTAATATCTCTTTATGACAATAAAATATACAACTAATAAGATAGTTAGTACAAGTAATAAGGAAATCTAGTATTGTGTCAACATGTGAGATAGCACAACTGGGGTATGAAAAAGACTTATAGTCCCAAGAGGGTGACAGAAAATAATTGTGACCATGAAAGTGAAATTCTAAATTAAATAAGGAGCATGGGAGACTCCTCAAAAACAAGAATCTGTCACATGAAACTGAAAAATAAGAAAAAGTGTTACCTGACACAGAATTAACTCCACGGTCATTAATGAAAGGATAGTGAAGTATGTGTCATGTGTGTTTGATTCTATAAGAAACTTGTGTTGATCAAAGCTCTATAGTGTCTCCATAACAATGAGATGTGATGTAGAGACTTGATGGTATGATGAATGAATAATCTCTGTCTCCCTTTATCTGGGATTTCGGGGACGAAATCCTTATTAGCGGTTTATAATTTGTAACATCCCTGACCTGGCTTATGCCTTAACTCTAGGATTTTTGCTTAAGAAAGCTAATTAGATCCTTAATTTTATTTTGTGAAAAGTAATTAAGGCCCAAGAGGAATTTATGTTTCAATTTTGGTCATGTTTAAATAATATTGAAGCAATGTTTGCTTATTTTGGACTAAAGTGCAAATTACCCAAGTTGAGGGGTTAACCTGCAAATGTTACATGATAAAATGTTCCTCATGTGTTGAAGCATCATGAAAATTAAGATGATGCAGAGTTATGGCTTGAGAAAGCCTGAGTACCAAGAAAGAGCTGATAAGGTAATGTTTGTGCATTAAAACCTAGTTTTGGTATAATATGCAATTTACCCAAAACCTAGGGTTCAATATGCAAATTACCATTTCAAAATAGTCCCTAATGTTGCTTGTCATCATGTAGAGCAAATAAAATGAGAGGGTCATCTCATTTGTATCACTTTGAAGGAGAGAGAATCTTGATATTAAAATAATCAAGATTTAAGCATAATTGAAACCCTAATTCAATTTAATGCAAAAATAAATAAGATAATTGAAGGGCCTTCAACCAAAAGTGAGATGGCTGAATTTTCACAAGTGTGAACACCCTTGTGCCTTTGATAGGCCACGAAATATCTCAAAGCAAATGGATAACACATTCACATTAAAATAAAGGAAAGTAATATCCATTAACTTATGGATATTATTATTAAATGAATTAAGGTGCTTAATTTGCTTTTCTTTAAAACATGGATAATTGAGATGAGTAAGAGGCAAGTAATGTAGCCTCATATGTAAGGAAGGAAAGGGGTCCAGTGGCAAGGAAATGGAGGAGATAATTCCTACTTTCTCTCTCTTAAATGAATTTTCAAACAAAATTCATATATATGCTCCTTTATCCATGAGGTGAAGGGGTAATTTCGAATACACTTCTTCTCTTTGCTTGAAAAACGACCAAGGGAGCTTGGAGGATCAGGAGGACGACCCCCAACCTGTTGGTAAGCTTCCTGACCTCCTTTCACCTCAATTCCATGGTGGAAAATGAAAATCAATGCATAATTCTTCTTATCTCAACCCCATCTTCATTTCTAACCATTCCTTTTCACTCAAAGCTTGAGGACGAGCATGGGGATAGTGAAAGGAGTTGCATCCACCATTGTTGATGTGATATTGAAGCTTTGAATCTCAAGTGGAGGTGTGTTTTATAACTTGAACCCTTACTATTGTTATTGCATTCAGTTCCTTATCAATTGTTGATCATTTGTTATTCTTGAAATTTACTTGATCAAATCAATGGAACCACCATAAAAATTACAGAAAAATATGAAGAATCATAGCTTGATGATGATGACATCATCCTAAGCACACATCTCAAAAATATCCTAGGAAAACGGTTTCAAAAGTTGGAAACCAATCAGATTCATTGAAAGTGGTTAAACGGTTTCAACAAACCGTTAGAAACCAAACAGTTTGCAAATCGTTTGGAGGTTTGGATCCCAAACCGTTTGGAAGGGTTGACTGTTTGGATGGGTTGACCGTTTGAATTCAGGACCCTAATACATGTTGGATGATGATCTAATGGATCTAATTGATTGATTCAATATATGGACAATCTTCCAATTTGAAACCCTAATCGGGTTAAGTGCTGAAATTTCAAGTGATTATTTAATACTTTGGGTTGACTAACCCAAACAGTCTCAAGACCGTTTGGAGGTCACCCAAACGGTCTCAAGACTGTTTGGAGGTCAAACAAGACCGTTTGTAGGTCTAGGGTTGAGTATGGTTGAGTAATTGAAGATTTAGAAATATCAAATCAAAAGGCAATCAATAGCTAATTTGATAATCAATCCAATGATCTAAACTCTAACTGGATTTCACAAATTTTAATGATGGATGGGGCAAACAGTCTCAAGACCGTTTGGAGGTCATCAAAATGACCTCAAGATCGTTTGGGGTCAGGTCATGTCATGGTTTAAGGATGATCCAATGATTTCAATTGGACTAGTTCCACAATGTCAACCATTGATGGTTCCTCGATTTCAAAACCCTAATTGATGGTGTCTTGATTATAAACCCTAGTTCAATTGGGTTCAAAACCCTAATTGAAGGTCTAATTGAAGGGTGATTCAATGGTACAATTGAAGAATAAATAAGTGGTCTAATTGATAGATGGTTTAATGATTGAAATCTTGAATTGATAAAGTGATGGAAGACCTTTTTGGTATATTTGGTTTTGAGAGAGTTTGGACCAAACGGTCTCAATCATTTGGAGACACAAGTGGTTTCAAATATAATTGTCCATACGGTTTCATTATTGTTTTGCTTAAACAATTCCAAACTGTTTGGATCATCAATGGTCAAGAACATTTGGGTGTGAAACCCAAGGTGATGAAAGATAAAATGACCCTATGATTGTTACTGATTCATCTCAAAGATAATCACTAGGGTTGTACCTTTAAGGTACTAAGTGATTGGTAACCCTAAATGAGTTAATCCTTGAAGCTTAAGTAAGCAATATTTCAATACACTATGTCAACCCTAATTGAATGTACTTAATTGAAGGGTTGGTTGACCTAATATAACCAAGTTTGACATAGTCAGTATCCTAGAGAGGATGAGAGAGAGAGGAATCCATACATGTAGGATATTTTGTAATGGATAAGCCCTAACACCTTCAACATAGAGAATTATGTAGTTAGGGTATGATCCTTAATAAAGAGATCATGAAACCCTAATGAAGAAGGATTGTTGAGCCCTAATCCTAATTTAGCGTAATGGTGTAACCCTAATCTAGGGTAATAATATGGGAGATCCCAATACAAGGAAATATAGTGAAAACCCTAATTTAAAGAAATGCTTCATGAGAAACCATAATTGAGGGTGATTCCATGAGGAACCCTAATTGAGGGTGATTCCATGAGAAACCCTAATTGAGAGTGATTCCATGAGGAACCCTAGGTGAGGGTGATTCCATGAGAAATCCTAACTGAGGATGATGCCATGCGAAGCCATAATGTAATGTTGTGATGAGAAACCCTAATAAAGGTGAAGATATGTGGAATTTTACATTGAAGTCATGATACATAAAGCCCTAATCTTGGGCAATATGACAATAAACCATAACCCTACTTTCTAAGTAATGGTATAAGAAAACCCTAATGATGATATAGAAGGAAATATCATATAAAGGTGAAATATCTCAAATGGTTGATCATAGGCAACCTTATAGTAAGCAATGCCTTAACCTGAAATGAGTCTATATCATTATAGATAGTTGGACAAATCTATTGTGTAACCTATGCACTACATGTTAAGAGGGAAATGCCTTAATACCAAATCAGTTGATAAGCTCAGGCAAGTTAGAAAATGATGAGAGAAGTGATACATCAAGACATGATAGTTATTACATTTAGCATTTCAGGATAGATATACCTTGATAAACCTCTAATCCATTATTCTTGGATAAGAAACACATGAAGAGTGTTATGTGAACTATTACAATAAGATGTAATGAGTTTGATGTATTATGATAAGCATGGGCTATATAACTTGAGAAAAGGATAAGCCAAATTAATGAGTATGATATAATCATACCATGGAAAGGATGAGAAATGATCTCATACCTTGTATTGATAATCATTAATGATATATCATGAAAGTAATAAGTTTAAGTGAATACTTGTGATATCAAAAGATGCTCCTAAAGGAGTGGAGCAATATATTAGGGTTGGATTGATAATATGAACATGAAACCCTAAATCATGTGAAATGGGATATGAGAAACCTGAATTTGATGTGAGTAGTAACCCTAACCCTATTAAGGGAATAAAGGTGTTACTCTTATATTATAAGATGTACATTGGTCTTATGTGCCAATATGTTATTGTTGCTAAGAAAGAGGTAATAAGATGTGTATTGGCCTTGTGTGCTAATATGTTTTTGTTGCTTAGTAAAAGTAACAAAATGTGCATGGACTTTATAAGCCATATGAATAAGTTGTTGCCTAGTGAAAGGTGACAAAACACTTAATGGGCCTTGTGAGCTATGTGAGATGCTTGTGTAACAAGTATCATGTATACCTCGGTCTGAGGACCTAGAGGTAATAGTTACCTAACAAGTGGTAATAGTGATTAGTGATGAACTGAGGGTATGAATACCTAGATTTGATAAGTATAACAATGATGTCGTTGAGAGATGTGAACTTTCAAGTAATGAATTGAGGGACTGAGATCCCAATGTGTTTTAAAGACTGAGAAGTAATTGATGATAATAGTACATGTTTCTTTGTCACAATTGTCATAATAATTCTTGTTTGAGAACTTGACTGATGCTAAAAGAATATGCTAATGTACTTAATTAATCAAGTGAAATCATGTCATGTAGAGCAATGTCCTCCTTAGGAAAGGAGATGAATGAATTACAACTCTACCATGGGTAGATGCAATGTCCTCCTTAGGAAAGGAGATTACTTTACTTTGTTCATACAGTGATTCATATGTTGTTAAATATATAAGATTTCCCTGCTCAATTTTATTTTAATAAACTGCAATAATAATGTTTTGGCGGAGAGTTATATCTCTCGCTGGGGCAATTTTCAATTGTCTCACCCCCGTGGGATCCAACATTTTTAGGTGGACGCAAACAAGGAAACAGAATCCCCACAGTAGAGAAAAGACAACAACAGTAGGGACACCAGTGAGATCTCAGGTGGAGATATTATTTGTCAAGTCATATAGATAGTAGTCTTATGTGTCGTCTCTGTATTCTCACGTCCTAGGAGTCAGTAGATAGTGTTTTTATAATTGATCTAAGACTTTGGTTTGATGTTCGAGGATTTTGTTACTTGTGTTGTTTAGCAAAGTAATGATGTATATATATTCATCGAGGAGAGATGGTACATGAAATGTACAATGTAGACCAATATGTAAATATAATATTGTGGTTCTTGTTTAAAGAGTTTTCCTAAAGAATGTATCTTTTTATAAAATGGTTTTAAATTTTAGTGATTTTTAGTAACCCGCTGCTAACAATCGCTTTCGCTTAGTTAATAACATTTTGTTCGAACGGTGTGTCACAAATAGTATGATGACTAGTGTGGTATCATGAATGGAAAGTGAATAGTACCATGTGATGATGAGATGAGAAATTATGTTTCACACATTTTATATCTTTTAAAAGTTGTGATATTTATATGCTTGCTAGAAGTGAATTAGGGTTTGTATGTCCACTTATTTGATGCAGCATTAATTCACCCAATTGGCATAACTAATCAAGTGCAATTGTAATCATGTAGTGCCCTGTGCCATAGAGCCATCTTCAGTGTGAGAACTTACTGGATGGTGAAATGAGTATTTCTAAGGGAAACTCGGAGCACATACTATTGAGTATGTGGGGGTGGCAGGTTGAGGATATATCCTTGTCATCCACAATGTAGATTGTGGAGAATGGCTATGGTCATGCCTCATACATCTGATGTGATTGAGAACGGTTGCGGTCATATCTCGGTGATTATAACATGATGTGATTAGACGAAAACTGCAGTTGTACCTCAGTGATTGGGTTTGAATACCCTAGATGCTAGCATCGTGACCTGTACTAAGGTGGGCTAGTTACAGGACTATATGTCACTGTAGTGGAAACTTTGACTGATATGTCACTACCTTTTACTTGTATTGACTGAGGGGAAGAGATCTTAGGATACCGACACTCCTAGATCTTATACGGAACTGAATAGCCCTTCGTAGGGGTCAGTTGGACTTTGAATGGAACGATTCAAATTCCCCAGGGTGAATAAAAGATGTAATACATTAGTGTAGCATATTTGTTTAGGGTTATACACGACATTTCACATTGGATGATAACCCTTGTTTGATATCTTTACATAAAGATGATGCTTAGTGAAATTAAGAGATATTATATATACTTAGGTTGTGGATATGCTTAAGATTGTAGATGCATACATACAGTAGTTATGCTTGTGTTGATAACTATACTACTACTGCTGATTATAATCATGATGCTAGCTATCTCATGTTATTATTTATGTTTAGCATGCTAGCCATGCATTTGTAACTAGAGATGCATATACTTCTAATCATGCTTATCCAGATAGTTGTGCTTATGTTGTTAGCTCTTCTTATGATGTTGATATGTTCAACCAATTAGACATGCTCATGTTATTAGCTATGCTATGTTACTAGACTTGCTCATGATGCTAGATATGCATATTCTACTGAATTGCTTATATTGTCAACAAGATAAATGATGATAGTATGGCTAATGATGATAGTTATTATCTGCTCCTTTATGCATTTTGTTAATCATCACTACAATTGATCTTATTTTTTATATATTATTAAACTGCTTAACTATTTAATTACTTTAAAATGTTGTAATCAATAAACGTTGTTGGAGGTTATATCTCTTGTTGGGACATGGGTCTCACCCTTGTGATTCGCCACATTTTTTAGGTAATCGGAAGTGATGAAAATAAACATGTGGCAGCAAAGAGGAGCTATAGTAATGAATCTTTGAGAAAGTTGATTAGATGTCTAGTGTGTCCTAGAGTCATCCCTGTACTCTCAGGTCCGGGCAGGAAAAGTTTGTATATGGTGTTTCAAATGAATCAAACTTTTGTAAGAATATTAATGCTTGTTTGTGTGGCATATACGAATATTGTTCTCCTATTTATATATGTTGTAGATAAGGCATAGAACACTTTGTATCAAATTCTTGGCATAGTATGGATATAATAAAGATGTTGGGCTCTTATGCAAATGTTTCGGAGCGGGTGTTGATGTTGAAATCGGTTTTAATTTACCATATTTTTGGGTATGTGATTAATTAGTGATTGATTGTGTTTTATGTTTTAAATAATCTCGTTTAGTGTAACAGGTTCTCACAAGTTGGTATTAGAGCTTTAGGTTCATCGATTATGCAGGGACACTAGGACTTAGGACTAGGATGATGTCAATATTAGAAATATGACATAAAAATGTGGTGCATACTGCCTAATCTCAGTATTTGGGTGCCCAGGCCAGGTATTCGATTATTGAAGAAAGGTAAGTATGAAACTCTTAGATTGTTATATTTCTTATTACTTTGATCAAGTAGTCATTTTAAGACAATCTGAAGAGCATAACGAATAAGAAATCATGGTATGAATATCTCAATCCTACCTTAAACAAGATGAGAATTGCATCATTATCTATCAAAACTTGAATGTTTGGTAACTATAAGAGAAAGATACAATACCATGAAATCTAAATCTGAATACAAATAAGGAAAAGAGGAGTTTTTAAAGATGTAATTCAAGAATATAATAAAGTAAAAGACAGATAAGTCTATGCTTATAAAGTGATTCAAGGTATGAAATCCAAATAAGATGGAGAGAACTCCAATGATAAGTATAAAATGAGAAGATAAATGAGAACAATGACAAAGGAATAAGGTGGAACCTGAGTTAATCTCAGACCAACATATGTGTGTAAGAAAGTGTTAATGTAAAATAAGCATGGTGTTTGAAAGAAATTAAGGCAAATGATCCATGTTTAATGAAGAAAATGTGGAATATGATGATTTACTTATTGATAAGTGGTTGAAAAGCATAATAAAATAAGAGAACATACCCTAGTGGGATAAATAGTCATCAAGGAAGGAGTAATGAGATATGTTAATCAAGATGATTCATATGCTAATGGCAAGGAACCTGAAATGAAAAAGGTAAAATGACACATAAGAAGTTGTAACCTCCATAATGAAAATCGAATTGGTTACCTTTTTGCTAGTGACCCTTGAGCAATGATGTGATGATGTGGGAAGTGTGTTTCCCTTTGTGTCTTTCCTTTCCAGGGCACAACTTTCAAGTGGATCATTACCACTTGGTATGTGTGGATTCATTGTAAACATGAGGGTGGATAGCTTATTATAGCATAAGGTTGTTTAGACTATGGTTCCAAGATCATAAAGTTTGTGATGAGTTTGCTTTTGAACCTTCCAATAATTAGGAAGACTCCTCTTATATTTCTTGATATTTTTTATGTTGGTAAAAGTGGATGAGATAATGATGTGAGTTCCTTATAGCACATGAGGTGGATACCAAGGTAATGAATCCTAGTATCCAAGATGTATCAACAATATGAGAAATATCTGAAGGTTGGAGATGTATATTAACTGAACATTCCAAGTATTCCTCTCCCGTAGAGAGAGAGAGAGAGAGAGAGAGAGTTGATGATGATCCTATAAATGTTGTTTGGAAGGAAACACAAAAGTGATTCTATAATGTTGTGTATGGTTCCGTGATAGCTGGGAAGACCACTATCAAGGATAGATAGTTGTTGATCAATAGATATGTGATATTTTGTTCCTTTAAGATAAACCTATGATAAAATATCAATGCATAAGAGTTAGATTGGATGGCATAATTCACATGACCATGATGAGTTTAGAGTTATGTCCTATAGACTAACCAATGTACAAATAGAATTTATGAATAGGAGGAACAAAGTGTTCCAGTCATGTCATACAAGTTATATCAAGCTTTGAATGATGACATGTCAAAGTATTTCAAATATGGTAAAAAACATGATCAATATTTCTTAAAAAACCTTAGGGTTTCCGAAGCAACAATAGTTATGAGACAAGTTGAATAAGAGTGAGATGGGGTTGATTAAATGTCTTTATGGGATCATGATATGTCTTCTAAGTAGGTTGTGTAAATCCTTGTAAGGTGAAGATAGTGTTGTTGTTTCACCCATAACAAGGTTGACTAGGAATGATGTCTCCTTATATGGAATGACAAGTGCTAGCATCAACATTTCTTTTGATGCTGAAAAAGAACTGACAAGTGTTCCAGTGTGAGTGTATCTAGCAAAAAAAAGGATGGATACATCACCTTTTTTTATGCTTCAAGGAATGGTATGGGACACATGCCATGATTGGTAAAAAGCTAGAAAGTATGACTTTTGAGTAATGTGCTGATACAATAGATATAATTTCAAGATGATAGCTAGAATTTAAAGTTGAAAGTTACTATTGGATTTGTACAGGCACAACAAGTTTCTATGTTCCATGTTTGCAAATGTCTTCTTATGTGGGGGTTTTTGTGCTGACCTAAGATGAGATATGTATGAATGATGTGACATCACCATGTAATGCAAGTACCATGTGAAGGTAATAGGATGAGGTGCAAAGGAGGTACCCATCTTTGTTTACCTTGGATTTTGGGGGTGAAATCCCTATTAGGGGTTTATAGTTGTAAGGCCCCTAAATTTGCTTAATGAGTTGAATAAGCTTAATTATCATAACTGAATTCTTATAACCCTAATATAACCTTGTGATATGCTTTGAAATCATAATACAAGCTTAAGTTTCAAATTTGTCCAATTTGGACATTGTTTGAGCAAGTTATGCAATTTTATGCACATTTTGGACTTTTATGCAATTTATCCAATTGAGAGGTTTTCTTTGCAATTTATCACTTGCATTATGTTCCCTGGATATTATCTCATCATTTTTGAGCTTGTTGAGCCATGTTTCTCCTATTTAATCCTTGGTTTAAAGGTGTTTTCTCTAAGGGTATTTTAGGGTTTACCCCTTCATGGATGAGCTACCTTTAGTAGCTATCAACTAATGAATGATTTGTTTTGCTTGTAAATTCAAGAAACAAGGGATAAGCATGTCTCTATGGATAGTGGGGGAGATTATTGTGTGTGTTCTTGTATATTCTTAATAGTTTAAGGCCATGGACACTTGGAAAGATACTAGAACTTCAACTTTTTCTTTTTCTTTATCTTAAAGTTTCATATATTTATCCCTAAGCACCAAAATGAGCCATTTACACTCCACCAGTTCCCTCCTACTACAAACATCATCCTCCCTCTGTGCTGATATGGATTTTCTAACCAAGGAAGAAGAAAGAGGGGATCTTCTTGGAAAAAGAATCTAGGGTTGCAATTGACTTCCTTTTAGGGTTTGAAAAGCTTCCTTCTAGTGATCTTGACCTAAAAGAGTAAGAATCCCCTTATTTCCTCCATTTATTTCTTTGTTATCCTTCCTCCTACCTTTCTCTAGGTCGGAACCTTCCTGTTCCATGGTATAAATTGCTCTAAAGCTCTAAAACCCTACCATTCTTGCTCCTTATTCTTAGGGTTTGCTCATTTGATGAAGAAAGGTGCTAGATGGACGAGTTCATAGCTTATGCTTGGATTTTCTACCCTACATGCTCTAGTTTTCTACTATTTGGGGTTTCATCTTCTAATAAGAGGCAAGTTTTATAACTTGCTCCACGTTTATTGCTTACCATAAGCTTTCTAGATCATGTTCTTGCTTGAAAATGATGATCCATGCACTAAAAAGCTATGCTTGACTTGGATTTCGATTTTTATAATACTCCCTATTCTGATTTCAGTTCTAGATAAACATGTTATCATGTGTACGTTATTCCTAAGGTATAATATTACTTGGATAAGGTTGGTTTGATAACCTATGGTGCTCAACACCTATCAACCAATGGTCAATTTTAGGGTTTTAAGTTGATTTCTTTTATAAACCCATGATCCGATGATGGTACCATTGCAACAACCCTATGGTATTGTCACAACTGATGGTAGGGATAAAAGGTGTCAGATGATGGTGACAACCTATGGTCACCCCCATAGGTCAGGTTTTGGATCAATTAGAAGTTTAATGATCAACCATTAAGTACCATAATAATGTTATCAATCAATGATGACATTAGCTTAATATTTGATGTTGATTAATGAATATAGTGTTGATCTAACAACCTATGGTGACTTAATGGTCACTAATGATGGTGGATCAGATCTCCAAAACCTATGGTGAGTTGATCATATAGTTGTAGCATCAATTAAGCCTTAGACCAATGGTTTCTTGGGTCACTTGATTCAATGGTCAAACCTATACTGTAATTGATGGCTTTAACATATGAACTTGACCCAATGGTCAAGATCTAATTTTATTCCACCAATAAAGTGGAATGATGGTTAATGTAATATGTTGATCCTAATAATGTGATTTAGATGGTTTTCTTTATATGATCAACTTAAGGAGCTTACTTGTTGACAATGGATGGCTTGTTTTAAAATGAACAATCGATTGTGGGTTTTACCCTACTCTCAATGGAACTTTTTGTGTTTTTAATCAAGGGATGTCTAGGGTTAGATGGTGACTCTTTCTAGAGAACAAATCAAAGACTTCATAGGTGTTTTATCCAAGGTGTTTACTTATGTAAACAACCCATGGTCTTACCTTTTAAACATCCAATGGTTCTGGGTGACATTATGGTATGGTGATATGGGTTGAATGATGATGGAACAAATGGATGGTTACCCTGAATAAGGTAGTCTTACCTATTCACTCATATGAATATAAGGGATGACAACCATATTGTGTTGATATGTAACCCTAATGAGGTATATCTTGTTATACATAGCTTTAATATAACTAAGTGATCATAATTGGGAATGAATAGTCCTTGAATGACGAATACAATCATGGAGTACTCTGTTACTATTGTTGAAACCCTAGTATGCTATAACCCAATGGTTACACCTTGATTTATGTGTGGGTTCATACTTGATAATAGCATGGAATGTGATGGTGATGCTTCACCTCATGCATCCATGATCCAATGGGGATGCCGTGAGTTAGGGTTTGGGTATAAGTGTTGATTAGTAACATTAATATAATTTATCTTGTTGAACCTAACTCTAATATAAATAAATAAAGATGAGTATTCATGTTTAACATTCTTATATGATGGAATGATGGTGGAATAACCTCCTTAATATGATCATAACCTTAATATGTTAATTGGTGGTTATCATAGCCACATGTATGATACTTTCTGATGCTAAACATGTGCATTATGAATATGATGAGGGTTAATCATATCTAGATTCCTTACATGATGATGTAATAAAGGAATGTTCTTGATTTTAATATAACCCTGCTATGATTTTTTATGAATATCTCCTCTCTCATTAATGCAATATTGTGTTGATCTGGTGTAATATATGTAAGTGATGTTGTTGAGCCTTGTTATAAGGCATGCAAAGATAATGATGATCTTGTAGGGAATAGTATGATGGCCTTAATGACATTTGGTCATGGTTGAACCCTTTTTTTTTTAAATCCAGGAGGTACTCTTATTCATCCCACCTTCCTCATATGGGCAAAACTGCAAACCATCATTACAACTCCTTCTCATAACACGTAGGTATCACCCCTCACACACGAAATAGAAAACCCAGAGAAATAAAAGGCAAGGTCATTTCGTCACACACTCTCAATGGATGATAACATACGACGTCGATCTGCTTTCCATAATCATGCCTCTAATCTTCATTGCCAACATAGACGGTTCAATGCAAATGAAAGGTTCATCTAAGTGGCATCCCCACTCCCCTAGCTCTCTCGAGATGGAGTTAACCACTCTAGCGACCGTACACCCAATAATATCCCATCTGTTCAGTTCATGTCTAAGCTCACTGGCGTGACAACTAATCTGCCCACATCACCTTTTCTACATATTCATTGTAAGTCTCTATTATGGATATCGGGATGTTAAGATCATCTGCGATCTTGAGGCCCACTTCAAACGTGTGGAAATTCACCAATGTGTAATTAACTTCCTTAAGCCAGACTCTAAATGCAAGCCTAACGTAGCCGTGACAGTTCCTGATCACTCCAGCCGCCCAACTGCACATGGTGCCCCTCGCATCGTGATTTCTGCCCGTAGTGAAGTTCATCTTCAGATTAGCGATGTCAGGAGGACTCCATCTAATCGCTTGTACCGTATGTAGTCTCACTGAAGGATCTGCAATATGCACTCTACTAATAGTGTTGTAGAATCCCGATTCTTCAATCTTGGTGAATGACTTCCTTTTGATCATACCATTCAGGATGGAAACCAGGTCATTCCATTCTGATTCAAGCCGGTGGGTCGTGCCGTCAAATATGTCCCTACACCTGACTCGTCAGATCTTCCAAGGAATGAGAGTTGTCATCATGCTGGCAAGCCAAACCCTAGGTGACCATGGGTGTCTAACTTTTCTTTCGGTGATAATATCAGGGATATCTACCGGGTGGGGTTCACCCGTGACTATAGTGAGCCTGCCCCTGAAGAAACTCGCAACCTTGCTCTGAATGAATAGGTGAATCACATCCTTGCATCCATGGGTAGTGCAACACAAGCATTTTGACGCAAACTATAGATGACAACTCTGGATGTTGTCATCAGTTGGGATGGCCCCCCTAGTGATCTTCCACAGAACAACACTAGCTTTGGGGAAACGGATTATCCATATACGTGCGAGGTCGGCATATCGATCAGGAGAGTGGTTGGAGATTAGTCTCTTCGCCGTTCTAGTCAAGCAATTCCTCCTATCTGTTAAGGTCCACACTACACGATCCTCCGCTGGATTAACTGTGGTGTATGAAGCTTTGATGAGGGCTATGCCTTTCTCTTTAACGATGGATCTTAAAGTCTCCCAATCCCACTCGGAGCTATTAGATCAGAAATCTTGAACCCAGAAGTCATACGAGTGATCGGAGTTATGGATCACATACCCATCTAGTTTCTTCTCACACCAGGGTGACTCCTAGAATGACAACTCACCTGTGCCAACAATCCATCTACAATGTGGGTATACAGTCGGGAACATGCACCACACACATTTCCAATAACTCGATGTGAACGAACTCAGCTTAATATACAGTGGGAAACCATCCCTCCTATGTGTATACTGCAATTTATATTTACTATTATAGAGGTGCACCCAAATGGTCTTCGCTTCCATGACCTCCCAACACAATTTAGCTATGAATGCGTCACTCATTAGACAGAGAGAATCAAGGTCCAGTCCATCGTGCTCCACAGGCATGGCTGTTTAGGATCCTTCTACCCGCAAGCCAAGCATGCATATTCTTCCGCTTCCTGCTCGCCCACAAAAACCATGATATGGCCATCTCTAATCTATCGCAATTACCTATCGGGATTCTGATGGCCGTCGTTGCATGCAGAATGGTGGAGGTGAGCACATGCTTGATAAGCATCCTTCTACCCGCAAATGAGAGAAAGTTCTCTTTCCATGATGCTATCTTCGAGATTATCCTTTCTATCATTGATTCAAACATGACCAAAGTAGTCATGCCCACGGCTATAGGGATGCCGAGATATAGATCCCAGCACCATGGCATTGGATGCATCCACTTTCTGTTGGGATTAATCTAGACAACGCACAGTCACAGGATCGGTTCCATAGCTACTGAAGATGATGTGCCTAGTTAGTAGTCCAACTGTCCATCCCTGTAACGGCTGAGTGGGTGTATGTTATGAACTCAAGCCGAGTCTTAGGCTATGATCCGAGATTGTTGGATCTCAGGCTAATCGTGACAATTAGCTAGGCCACATGATTATCTAGTTTCTTTCTGTATTTAAGAACTTAATTGATAGAAACAACAGTATCACTTTCCCTACCATCTTCTTCTCGTTTCTCAAAGGGTCTCTCCGAGTGTGTCTGCTAGTTCCTCTCTCTTAGGATCGTGAGCTAGCTGAGGAAGAAGAAGAAGTCTGAACTGATATGTGGTATCAGAGCTAGCAAGATGCCAAAGTATGAATCTTCTTCAAGTGGATCTCGCAGTACCGAACCTACTGAGACAGCTGCAACGAAAGAGGGGGCTATCACACTCAAGTATCACATGTTAACCAAGTCAAATTACCTGATTTGGGTAATGAAGATGAAGGCTAACATGTGCGCCCAGGGTGTATGGGCGGCAATTGAGCCCACATATGGAAGCGACGAGGTGGAAGAGAGAAAGGATCAAATGGCATTGGTTGTTATATACCAATTTGTACTGGAAGAGATAATGTTACAACTCTCCGACAAGGAAATGGCTCGGGAGGCATGGGAAGCCTTGAAGACGATGCATGTAGGAGTTGAACGAGTAAAGGAAGTCAAGCTCCAAGCGTTGAGGTGGGAATTTGAGAATCTGTGAATGAGTGATTCTCAGCAGGTGGGTGAATTCACAGGTAAGCTAAGTGGATTAGTCAATCATATTTGATCCCTTGGTGAGACCATGGATGAATCCCATGTCGTGAAGAAGATGCTGAGGAGCGTGCCTCCAAAGTTCCTGCAAATAGCCGTGATAATGGAACAATTCAGTGACTTGAAGACAATGCAAGTCAACGAGGTTGTTGGAGCATTGAAGGCTCATGAGGAGCACTACTGGGACTATGAAGGAAGGCACGAACACAAGGTTCTTATGATGAAAAGAGATTCCAAACCTGAGACGAAAGTGCAGCACGAGGAGGACATCAGTCATCATAGCTCTCGTGGGCATGGGCGAGGAGGTCCATGAGGCCGAGGATGAGGCCGAGGATATGGAAGAGGAGGACGATGTGACTCAAATGCACCTCGACAGGTAGCAGAAGGCAATCAAGAACCAAGTCAAGACAAAAGCAAGGTGAGGTGTTTTCACTGTAACAACCTCAGACATTATGCATCTGAGTGTCGAGGGAAGCAGAAGATGGATGAAGCTAATCTAAACTGTGTCCAAGATGAAGAGCCTGCACTACTACTGGCTAAGGAAGATGAGGAAGAGCTGAATATGGTCTTACTGAATGAAGAGAAGATCATACCCGATTAGTACCCAGGTACGTGCAAGCAAACAGGTGCAGACCAATGGTATCTAGACAATGGCGTTAGTAACCATATGATAGGAAATCGAACCAAATTCTAGAATTTGGATGAAACAATCAAAGGTCAGGTGAAATTTGGGGACAATTCGAAGGTGAAGATTGAAGGAAGGGGATCCATCTTATTCCAGTTCAAAGGAGGTGAGCAAAGATTGTTATCTGAAGTCTACTATATCCCCAGCCTAGATAACAACATCATTCGTCTCGGCCAGCTGACTAAACAAGGTAACTCAATCTTGCTTAAAGGAACATTCCTATGGCTCTATGAAAGGAATGACAAGCTGCTCATGAAGGTCAAACGATCTACCAATTGTCTTTACAAGGTAGACATAGAATCGGGAGAACTAGTATGCCTAGCTATTAGATTAGATGAACCAGCTTGGCTGTGGCATGCGAGATTGGGGCATGTCAACTTTTAGGTCCTAAAGATGATGTCGGAGAGAAAGATGGCTCTAGGGATACTGAGGATCAATCATTTAACTCAGGTATGTGAAGGGTGCCTTGTAGCAAAGCAAACACAGTAGCCATTCCCTAGCGAAGTGAGCTTCAGAGCCAGCAGCCGACTTGAGTTGGTGCACGCGGACCTTTATGGTCCAATATCACCACCAACTCCCATCGGAAACAGGTATTTTATCCTCTTTGTCGATGAATTTAGTAGAAAGATGTGGGTCTTTTTCGTCAAGGTGAAATATGAAGCTTTTGAATGCTTTCAAAAGTTCAAAGCGTTGGTAGAGAAGCAGACAACTCAAGTTGAAGATCCTTAGAATGGACAGAGGTATGAATTTACCTCAAATAAATTCACCTAATTCTGTGAGAAGGAGGGAATACAACACCACCTGACAACACCTTACACACCACAACAAAACGGAGTGGTGGATAGGCGCAACAGGACCATCATGGCCACTGCAAGGAGTCTGCTGAAGTGGATGGAGTTACCTACAAGCATGTGGGCAGAAGTTGTGAGACATGGAGTCTATTTACTGAATCGGCAACCAACCAAGGCACTAACTAACATTACACCACAAGAGGCGTGGTCTGGGTACAAACCCCATCTCGATCATCTGAAGGTATTCGAGTGCATAGCACACATGAAGACTCTGACTGTTCACATGAAGAAACTGGACGATGGAAGAAAAACCATGGTCTACCTTGGGGTAGAACCAGGTTGTAAAGCTCACAGACTGTATGATCCTCAACAAAAAAGGATCAACGTCAGCAGAGATGTCATATTTGAAGAAGGTAGGAAATGGAATTGGAAGGAACTTAAGGAAGACAATCTATAGCTGAAAGGCACATTCGCTATGGAGGGATGGAATGATCAGGGAGGGGAGAAACACACAAGTGATGAACAAAAGTCTTATACACCATCACAGATGCATGGAGATATGCCACAGGTATCATCTACTCCTTCACCATCTATCACACCAACCGAGTCAACCTCAATCCATTCCATCCATGGGACATCTCAAACCTCAGAGTCGCCATCATCATCAACTAGGGCACTGAAGTTTTGATCACTTGAGGGTATCTATCAAGAGACAGAAGAAGTCAGTGATGAGTTATTGCTAACATGAGCTGAAGAACCCACAAATTACAACGAAGCGGCCAAGGAAGCAACCTGGCATGAGGCAATGGTTCGGGAGCTAGATGTTATCAACAAGAAAAAAACATGGGAGCTCATAGATTTACCACCTGGATGCAAAGCTATAGAAGTGAAATGGGTGTATAAACTAAAGAAGGACTTAGATGGGAAGATCGTCAAACACAAGGCACGCCTTGTGGAGAAGGGGTACATGCAATAGCAAGGAATAGATTTTGGAGAGGTCTTTGCTCCGGTGGAAAGAATGGAGACAGTGAGACTAATACTGGCAATTGCATCCCATCACATCTGGTGTGTTCACCATCTTGATGTCAAGACTGCGTTCCTAAATGGGGAACTCCAGGAAGAAGTATATGTCTCACAACCTGAGGGATTCGTGGAAAAGGGAGAAGAACATAAGGTGTATAAACTCTTCAAGGCATTTAATGGGCTCCGTCAGGAACCAAGAGCTTGGAATGTCAAGCTAGATGGAAGCATGAAGGCGTTGGGTTTCAAAATATGTGCATAAGAACAAGCTGTTTACACAAGGAATTCAGAAGAACATACACTCATTGTAGGAGTATATGTAGACGACCTGATCGTCACCGGGACAAGCACAACAGACATCAACCAGTTCAAGAATCAGATGAAGAAGGAGTTCGATATGAGTGACTTGGGGCTCTTCTCGCACTACCTAGGGATCGATGTCAAACAACAGAAGGGGTGCATCTCCATAAAACAATCACTATATGCAAAACACATACTAGAACAGGCTGGTTTGAGTGATTGCAATTGTACCAGGTTTCCGATGGAACCTAAGCTGAAGCTGAGAAAGGACATTAATGGAGAAGCAGTAGATGCCCTGGATTACAAAAGTCTGGTCGGAAGTCTGAGGTACCTCACCCATACATGACCTGACCTCTCTTACTCAGTAGGATTGGTCAGTCGATACATGGAGGAACCAAAAGTGGCTCATAAGCAGGCAGTCAATCAGATTCTGAGGTACATAAAAGGTACCACAAACCATGGTCTGATTTATCGAGAGGGAACAGAAGATGCTATAATAGTGGGTTACTCAAATAGTGATTTGGCCGAAGACATGGATGAGAGGAAAAGCAAAAATGGCATGGTGTTCTACCTGAATGATAAACTCATTTCGTGGGCATCTTAGAAGCAGAAGTGCATTGCACTATCTTCCTGTGAGGCGGAGTTCATGGCTGCAACGGCTGCAGCTTGTCAAGCCATATGGCTCAGGAAATTACTTCATGAAATCACAGGACAACAAGTCGAACCAATTCGTTTGTTGGTAGACAATAAGTATGCCATTGCCTTGATGAACAACCCAGTGTTCCACGGGAGAAGCAAGCATATCGACACCAGATTTCACTTCATCAGGAAGAAGGTAGAAGAAGGGCAGATCATGGTTGATTATGTCTGCACAAATGAGCAACGATCTGACATACTCATAAAGGCATTGGGGAAGAACAAGTTCGCTAAAATGAGCCAGCTACTAGGTGTCAAAGATCTAGAAGAACAGAGTCCAGATTAGGGGGGAATATGTTGGGATTAATTTGGACAGCGCACAAATACAAGACCGGTTCCATAGCTATTGAAGATGACATGCCTAGTAAGTTGTCCAGCTGTCCATCCCTGTAACGGCTGAGTGGGTGTCTTTTATGCACTCAAGCCGAGTCTTAGGCTATGATTCGAGATTGTTGGATCTCAGGCTAATCGTGGCAATTATCTAGGCCACACGACTATCTAGTTTCTTTCTGTATTTAAGAACTTAATTGATAGCAATAACAATATCACTTTCCCTGCCATCATCTTCTCATTTCTCAAAGGGTCTCTCCGAGTGTGTCTGCTAGTTCCTCTCTCTTAGGATCGTGAGCTAGCTGAGGAAGAATAAGAAGTCTGAACTGATACTTTCTACATAAGTTTTTATGTTGAACAGACAACGATAGAAGAAGCAGACCTGGAAACATTTTTGGATTTTAGACTGGAATTACTTAATACAGATGACAATATGACACTGATAGCCACTCCTACAGCAGAAGAGATCCTTGCCATTATGATGGAGATAGAGGTACATACAGCACCTGGGCTGGATGGGTTCATTCTGTCCTTCTTCCTTACTTCCTAGGATATCATTGGGGATGACATCATGCAGCTGGTTGAAGCATTCGTTCGAGGTCATCCTTGTCATAGGAGCTTGTTTTATTGCAGGATTGTTCTTCTTCCAAAGAAAGGGTGTCCAGTCAATGCGGCAACAGACTTCAGACCAATTTTGATTGAAAATGTAGCATTACACATTCTAGAAAGGACGTTGAATAATCGGTTACCTAAGTTCCTCCCCATCCTGACTTCCAATCTGCAAGGGGCATTTGTGGCAGGGAGGAACATCTACATGCACATCAAGTTGGTGAAGGAAATGGTCTACAATATCAAGCATGGCGGTGCCTCCCCGAATGCTATCATAAAAGTCGACCTGGCTAAAGTGTATGATAGGACTTATTGGAGAGTCCTTAGGAGGATTATGCTTTGGTTTGGGTTCTCCTCAGATACAATTGACCTATATCTGCATTTTTTCAAATCAACTTGGGCTTCTATTACCCTTAGAGATCACACAGCTAGTTTCTTCCCCATGCACAGGGGCTTGAAACAAGGTAATGCCCTCTCCTCATCGTTATTCATCATTTTTTAGGAGATTCTGTGTAGAAGACTCATGAGGGTAACTATGGATGGGATCATCTCGAGATATCGTACCAGAGGCAGGGCAGAAGCCCCACTGACCGTTATGTATGCAGATGACTTGGTCTTGTTCTTTAATGTTGATGACCACACTTGTGCTACGGTGAATACAATTCTATCTCAGTATGCTAGTGCAACCAGACAGCTGGTAAATAGGTCCAAGTTAGTTTGTATAATTGGAAGCCCAGACTTGGCAACTAATGCCATCATCTTACACTTACTCAGGATAGAGCTAGCCTCGACCACTTTTGAATATATCTATCCATGATGACCCTATGCGGAGACCATCTATCGTGGGTCATGTTCCCTTCACACCATGTGTTGTTTGGCGTATGAGGATGATGAGTGGGTGACGTCGGGGCTGCGGTCACCTGTTGAAGCTTTTGGACCTCTTCTTCTCCCAGTAGATATGTGGTTTGGGACATGTCAGCATTCTATTCATGGACTGAGAGTGTTGTTGCCGGAAAATGAATCTCATGACCAACCTCTGTGAGGCTGAAATAGTACCCTTCCTTCACCTTGCTACGTGCCACCATATGTAGACAGACCGTCGCTCTAGTCGATCCTATTGTAAGAGTAATGAATTGGGGGATGTCCTCACCGAAAGCTTCTGCGAGCACCAGAATGCCTGATATATCGTCAACACTTCTCTGCCAACTAGAGATATAAATCTTAGAAGAAAACTTGTCGAACATGGCTCGAATGGAAGCATCATCCCTACAAATTATAGGTATGTCCATCACCCAAAACCAAAAGGCTTCTTTTTGACTTCCCCATACTCTGGCGTTCAATGGTCGCAGGGTGAACAACGACCCTGGCAGCGACCCTGACGTGGTCTGGATGCCTTGTTCCAACATGTCCATGGCTTCTTCCTGGATGTTGAAGAAGACCACCACCTTTCTCTCTACATGTCTATACAGATCCATCGCTTGAGGACATACGTTCCAAAGCACCGATCCAACCTCTGACCAATGCAGGTTCATTCTCTAAGAAATTTCTAGCCCTCGCTTTAGTGCCTCCACCTTCCGACTGCGTTCTTGGTCCGCTGGTCCCAGATCAACATGGATTCTCTTTGGGGTGTGTCCAACTCCTCCTCGCGTTGGAGCCCTCACTGGTAGAGGAGAAAATGACAATGTAGATGAAATGTCTGGTGGGTGCTATGGGCGGTTATCTACCCTCCTATCCGGGCATCTGCGTGCGATGTGAGTGGAGGATTTGCAAATGTAACATACTCTGGGGTTAGGGCAATGGGCATGCTAGTGCCCCCCTTTTCATGCATCAAAAGCATGCATCATGAGGAGTGTTAAAGAGAGGTACATGCATGTGTGGTGCAATATGGGGATATCTCTGGTCTTCCATCAATCCCAAAGGATTCATGTCTACTAATCGATTTCCATTTTCCTTGGATCCGGGCACTACAACTGCAAATGGTTGAATCTGATCCTCCGTCATCTTAGGAAAGATGGTGCAGATGTCTCCCAGAATGCTATCTGGTGGGATAGTCTATGCTACTGCTCTCACCCATCTCTCAACTATGAAACTACTGGCACGGATCCTGTGAGGACTGGGCACTGGCAGTCTGGGGCCAACCATTCAGCTGTCGCATGACTCCTCCACCACTGGCTTAAGGGACGATGCCTGAGGCGGGAACAAGGACCCGACCGACAGAGCTTCGAGATTGGGAGGGTGGGGAGAGGGAAGGTAGCACCCAACCGATGGAGTGTCAGATTGGAATATGGAGGTGCCTGATGCCTCACCGGAGGGCGATGACCGATGGTTGCGCGTCCCTAAACCCTACACCCTTAACCCTATGTTTGAACTTTGGTGTTGGGTCTTGTGTTGTGGAGGAGGAATGACCTTTAATTTTTTTTTTGCATGGTTGAGCCCTGAATGAGGTGTAATCCCCTTGTGTTGATAAGG
The DNA here is from genome assembly GCA_963693085.1 of Alisma plantago-aquatica. Lineage (NCBI taxonomy): Eukaryota > Viridiplantae > Streptophyta > Magnoliopsida > Alismatales > Alismataceae > Alisma > Alisma plantago-aquatica. The sequence goes on from OY856409.1 coordinate 1,490,480,004, forward strand.
GTTGATACCCTGTGATATTGTAGAAAGGATTTCTACCATGTGATAGCATGATGGTCTTAATGACCTTTGGGCATCGTTGGGCCCTGAATGAGTTGTAATCCTCTGGGGTTGATAAGGGTTGATACCCTGTGATATTGTGAAAAGGATTTATATCTTGTGATAGTATGATGACTAGTGTGGTCTCATGAATGGAAAGTTAATAGTACCATGTGATGATGAGATGAGAAATTATGTTTCACATGTTTTATGTCTTTTAAAAGTTGTGATATTTATATCCTTGTTAGAAGTGAATTAGGGTTTGTATGTCCACTTGTTTGATGCATCTTTAATTCACCCAATTGGCATAACTAATAAAGTGCAACTCTAATCATATAGTGACCTATGCCGTAGATCCATCTTTAGTGTCAGAACTTGCTGGATGGTGAAATGAGTATCCCTAAGGGAAACTCTTATAAGGAATATAATGAGTAGACATCTTAGAAATCCTAGATCTTGACCTCTCTAGGTAATGCACTGACTCTCTACTAGTTTGGAGAGTGGAACCACTATAAAACAACTTGTTATCTTGGTTGCTTCAATCTCTCTCATCATTACTTTGTATGTTTCAATTGCCATCAAAATCACTATTTGCAATTAAGCTTATTTGAAGTAACTTGAAGGTCTAACAAGTTTTAGGTAAGTTTTAAAGCTCTCATTCCCCTCTATAGCCCTTAGATCCAACAACTCTACCCAAAACTCTACCCAATTTTATATGAGATGAACACCAGCTTTATGCAAAATCATGTCTACATTATTTTTTTACTTCGTTATCTCTCATCTTATTATTATTTTTGTGTGTCCTATGGAATGTGCCCTTTATCATCATATTCCTTCTCTCAGTTTCTAGAAAAACTTAAAACTTGTAAACTCTGTTGAAAATTTAATCGTTGTAATTTAAGATGTTGATTGTAGTGTCTTCAAACATTAGACTGAAAAATCATAAAAGCTTCACGTCTAGTAACATCATGTCTAGATTGTTTTTCTTTTTATTCCCATCTTATCTTTATTTTTTGAACTTTTTTCTCGTTTGTCCTCATTTTTCCTCAGAGAAGCAATTTTTTGGTTCCATTTCCATTATCTTCATTTTTCTTGGAAATCAAAACCTATATCATTAAATTTTTTGAATTGATAATTTTACTTTTTTATGTTGTAAACACATGTGACTTGAAATACAATCAAAGGGTTGTTCCGTGGATATATATTTAATAATAAAAATAAATAAAATCTTAAACAATAATACAAATATGATATATGGACCCTCAACTACAAATATTTAGTTTGGTAAAATTGAATAAAATTTGATCCAAGTTGAGTCATGTCGTGTATCAATTTTACAAAATGAAACAATAAATTGGTTTTTCCTAGAAGGCTAGATGTATAGCATCACATTTCAACACAATCACCTTAGGATCTAATATAGAAATATCTCTAATATTACCCTTAGGAGATCATGTTGAACAAGTCCTCTAAGTGGTTGGCAAACCCTATAGTGCAATACATGCATCCATCTATTGTGTTCTCATATATTTTCTTGACAGGTTCAAAAAAATCTCAATTAAGATGACTTCAATCACCAAAAAAACCCTAAATAGTCTTCTTGTATTTATAAATATGACACATCATTGGTCATTCATAGGGGATTTTAAGGCTAAGACCCCAAAAACCCTAAAACAACCCCCCTAACATCTTACTAATCTCTCTCTTTCTTCATACCATAATCCTTTCACTAAAGGTTAGGGGTATACACAAATTCCAAAGTGATAAGTACACATTTTAAAGTCATTGTTCTACTTTCTTTTTAATAAGAGAGTGGGGACATTCTCCTATACCTCTCTAAAGACCAAACAAGGTAGGACTCTCCATAAAAGTTGTGGATGTCCACTTTCACCTCTCCCTCTTTGTGGATGGATCTGTATTTAGATATCCTTCTTGTGTTATTGTTACCCTTATTCACAACAAGATATGTGGAATGGAGCCCATCGTACTGTCCATATTAGAATTGAAGATGCGTCAACACTTTCAATCCTTGCTCCATGGAACATTGAAGTCATTTTTCTCATCATATCATTGGAAAGGCTCTCAAGCTTTAGAAATCTTGGGACAACCCTAACAAACACATTAGGAACGTCCCGGATCACACTGATGTGGATGTAGGAGTTGTTTCCCTCAAATGTCAGGCCAGTTTCGGTCACAAATGAGTCATTTCCTTTGCCGTAGTTGATGTTCCAAAAATATTATATCAGATTATGTGAACGAACTTAAATTAAACATTCATTAATTTATGTAGTCGTTGCCCACTCTTTTATTAATTCTTTGATGACTCTAGCAAATCCATCTGTGCATTCTAATTTCTTAAGATGAATTATACTACAAAACAAATGGCTTCATCTTTTATATTGGGTATATAGATTTAATATATTAGTTTACAGTTATAACTTTGGTCCTCCCACATTTCTAGAGGATTTACCTTAAACAAAATGAGAATTCCTTCCGCACAAAACAAGTCAAAGACGCACACACAAAATTAATATGTCAACCGGGCTAATGTCATTTAGGCCAAATTCTTTATCTGAATTGCAACTCAGTTGGTTCAACTTCAAGCGACTTCCTAACATACAAAGGTTATTTGTGTCCATATTTTCGACTAGTTCTTGAGAAAAGAACCTTTGTTTATTTGGGATACCTTTCATGATTGATAAAAAAGATCATTTTATTTTCACTTGCCCATCACAAAATGTTCCTCCTTCCACGCAAAGACTATAAATAGAATCGCATGCCTACTTTTCCATAGACCTCTTCTGTTACCTTTACAGGTATCATAATCAAATCAAGGTAGGTATGAGAACTTGAGAGTCACATCACGAATTGCGTTGCACCTAACTAGGAAAATTTCTTTCCTAAAAAATCCACCCATAACTCTAACATCTTTGCAATATGATGAACACCAAGTTGGTGCAAAATCTTCTACTGCATTAGTTTTTTACTCTATCCCCCATCTTTGTTTTGTGTGCGCTATGTAATGTACCCTTTACCATCATATTTCTACATTGACAATAATGTCATAAAATAGTAGACTAAGCCATTATAAACCTTTCATACCCAATAAGAGGGTGTTTGGATTATCTTTATTTTTATTCCCATCTTATTATCGTTATCTTTCGGAGTTTTGTCTCTGTTGTCCTCACTTTTTCTTAGAGAAACAATTACGTGACACCATTTCCTTGTCTTCATTTTTTCTTTGAGCCAAAACCTATATGATGGAATCCTAGACCAGAGAATTTCACTTTTCTTCTTTGTTGATAACACATGACATTTAAGTTGCAAATGAGTCTTTAAGAAGAAACATAATGTTATGACCCACTCCAAAGTTAACTAGTAAGTTCAATGATCACATCATCATTAAGATGATTTAGTTAAGTAAGCACAACACTTAGTGAATTATTAAGTTGATTAAGATAAGTTAAGTACTCACATATTCAATTAGTGCTTTGATCAAGTGTTACAGTCTAATTAGCATGATTTCTCACCTTGAGGTTGTAGTAGATTTTGTACTTGAAGTTTTGCAAAAATAATCATTTGAATCGGATATCCGAGGCGAAAGATAAGAGAATTTCATGTTTTGGGTTTTAAACTGCAATTTTTTCAAAATAATTGGTTAATAAACCTTTTTAACCCTTCCCTTATCTTCTCTTCTTCCCGACCTATAGAACAGATCTTCCGTAAGGGCCTGTTTGGTAGGGTGTAGCTATAGTTCCTTACATTTAAAAACATACTTTTTACTTTTATATTTTATTTGGTTGGGTGTATTAGGGTGTAATTGGGAGATTTTCATCTGCATCCAACTTCCTGTTCAGCTACAAATTCACGGAATATGTACCGCGCCCAATCTGGGCGCGGTCGGGTGTGGATGTTCGTATCTTCTGGTTCTTTGGTGGTCTTCTTGCGTAATTACCAGCAACTTACCTCTTCTACCAACCGCCAGTCTCGGGACCAATAAGAAAAACACAAACACTTGGATTAAAGGTTACCGACTGCTACTCTCATATGTTTACCAACCAAACGATTACGACGGAAAACAAGGAGCTCGCATGTCATCATACCAAACGATTTACCATCAGTCCGAAAGACATGGTTTTATTTGGTTGAAGCTCCTTTTCGGCAAACTACACCCGACAACACCGTAGCAAACAGGGCGTAAGCGGTGCACAGTGCGCTCGTTTGAGCAGCAGCTGCGCTGGGTGATCTTGACCCTAGTTCTGTTTCTAGCAGTTCTTGCTACACCGTTCTTCTTCCTCTACCTCCCTTCCTCCTTCCTTCTCCTTTCCTTGCCCTACCCACAGCCCCAACGCCTAGGGCGGCGCCTCCTTACAGGTGCTGCACTGTCCAGCAGCTGGGTAGGGGCCAGGAGCCCTCCTGGGCACGAGGAGCAGCACCAAATTGGTGCCCTTGAGTTCGTCTGAGGTTCCTAAGCACGAATCCGTAGCCGTTAGCCCTCGATCCAGCCCCTAGTCGAGCTCCTCTTCAACCTGTTTGTGGGAAACGACTGTTGTGTGCAGCAGGTCCGAAAAATTGGGTATATTCCGAGGTTGAAGATAACCCCCGCAATTCCAGTCGAATCTGAATGTTTTGAATGGCTGTGAGTAGAATTTCAGCATGATTTAACTCCGATATTAGGAAATTTTTAGGTAAATGTGCATTTTCCGCACATAACAATAGTTATCAGGCGTCGTGCAGTATTTGACATTGCCTGACTTTTTATTTCACAAATCGCTTCTTTAGGCTTTTGTATAACCTAGTTTATCATCCGATCAGTGTGGTTTGGACTAGTAGAATTACATGATTAATCGAAACCTAGTTTACTCAATTAAGTGTCAAAAATAGTAGTACACGACCAGGAATATCGGAAAGTTTGGGTATAAACCCAGACTGCATGATTTTAATAAATTAAATGACGCACGATTACACAGAAACGACGATGATATGAAAAATATTCAAAGAAAACCTAGTTGCACGCTCTAGGTCATATCTAATGAGAATGATTTAATATTTAAATTTTATTTGAGTGATGAGATGCTCAACTCAAGAAATTATTTAAAATTTCAATTAATATCAATAATTCGTGTCATAATGAATAATGATAAATTTAATCAAGTTATGTGATACAAAATTCTAGATTAGGGTTGATGCGCATGTTTATATATTAAATCTTGCCATGACAAGCAAATTAATCTTTACTTGAGTTATGTGATGCACAACTCATAATTTAGGTTGTCATGCACGATTATCAAGGAATTTTAGACAATTTACAAGTGCTACTAATAATTTCATATATATTGAGTAAATAACTCTTGTTAGTGTGTTACAATGATCATTTGTATGATTTCAGCGTATATGTGCCAAGTTGACATGAATTCTATTTATTTAAGAATTTTAGTCTACCTGCATGTATAATAATGTTGATTTCTCAATAAATTATAAGTGGACATGTATTTAGTTTATTTAAGAACTTGAAATCTGCCTGCATGCTTAATATGTTGAATCTCTCAGCATTTGCAATGCTTGAATAAACTGCTCTGTCAAATTTAGAATGATATTCATGTTGTGTTGTAAAGTTCAAGTAAATAGACACGATACCATAGAGATACTAGAGTCGAGTATAAGAGAAATGTACAATCTAGTAAGAGATTTTCTAGGATAATAAAATAATAGATTAAGGGCCCTAACACCGTAGAATCCCTATGAGAGGTATGCACCTTCGGGATGAAATGACCTAACCATGGCAGCGTCCAATATATGAGGGTCAGAATGCATCCACAGAGTGTGTGGGGAGACGAAGCCCTTGAGGAAGTCTCCTAAGAGAAGATAGGTTACCCAACATGAACCAGACGTCCCAGTGGTAACCCCAGAGGTACCCACAGAGCGTCTTAGACCCTCCGCCTGTGTACTCAACCTAGAGGAGTCCATTTTACGGTACCATAGGAGTGACGAGGCCAGAGAGCCAGTTTTCCTGTAGCAGACCAGGACAACAATCAGACTTAGCTATCCCGGGGTGTCAGCTAAGTCTTGTACCGTGGGATCATAGTTCGATACAAGTCTTCATATGTAGAGTACTCTACATATGATCAGGGCATAAGATAAAATATGTTCATATAGGTTCACAGAGTTAGTTAAAGAGTTAAGAAAGATCTGAGTTAGTTTCACAGCAGGTATCCTTTAAATAAAATTTTAGTATTCTCTGTTATTTTATCGTATCTACAACCTTGCAGTAGTTGTTATCTTAATGAAATGTTGATATCTCCTATTGTTTAAATTATATTACTTAGATCTGCTCAGTATAGAATTATCTTGAATTTTATTCCAATTAATAATCGTAAATGAGATATCTGCGATGGTTGGGTGAAATTATATTCAGTGAGCTAGTAGCTCACCAACCTACTAAAACATTTATCAGGTCAGCGTCAGCACGAGGAAGCTGAAGGATCATATCACCCAAGTACTTATAAGGTAGTTCGTAGTTAGTTAGATGTCTCTTAGTCCTTTTCCCTCGGTCCTTGGGCATGTGGTATGGTAGAGAGAGAGAATGAAATGTAATATGTAGTTTTGTTTTCAATTAACTGTTACACTTTATATTCCGCAAGTAAGATGTAATATTTTGTTTAAAATCTGTGGTATCTTCCAAGATTTAGAAACAGTAAGTTTTCTTCCGCATTTAATAAGATTCAGTGTTATTCAAGTTATAAGACTTCTTTTAAGTTAATTTTAAGTGATTAAGAAAAGAAAAATTAAGGGTGTATGGGTATTAAGTGTAATCCTCGTGTCACGCTCCAATCTCATGATTAGTGGTAATCGTGGGGTCGGGATGTGTCAGCTTAATATTGGTATCAGAGCATAGGTTGAGTACATATTACTCTAAGCAAAGGTCAGGGGATGATAAGTGACCAGGATTAGGGTGTTTTCCTTCTAACTACAATTTTCTAACAAAAAATTTTCTGGTGTACTATTGCAGATGGCAGGAAGAGGACGTGGTCATGAGGACAAAGCTGAGAGACACATTGGACCTGATCCTCAGGTGATGGGTCCAGGTGGTGGAGATGATGTAGATGAGGCATCAAAGATATACAAGATGTTTTATGAGACTAGGGAAAAGTATAAGATGGAGAGGCGAGATTCTACCTCGTGCAACAAGGACATGATGAGGTCCTATGAGCTGGTTAAGAAGCTTGGAGGTACTGAGTTCAATGGAACTACATACCCTATAGTGGAAGATGAATGGCTGAGACAGTTAGAGAAAGTGTTCCATCTGATGGAGCTGTCTGAGGAAAGACAAATCAATCATGAAGTTTATTTGCTTAAAGGTGATGCAGAGCTCTGGTGGCGTGGAGTGGAAGATAAAAGGAGGAACACAGTACTGACTTGGAAGGATTTCATCGATGAATTCCATCTTAAGTACTACCCACCTACCTTCTTGAGTGAGAAGATTAGACAGATGTAGAATATCAGACAAGGAAGTAGGACAATTGGTGAATACGAGGCATATTTCACAAGGTTGGAAATTTTTTGTTCGCAACTTGTTCCTAATGATGTAGAAAAGTGCAAAAGATTTCAAGAAGGATTAAGGTCGGAGATTAGACACACCGTATCACCCATTGGTCGAAGAGATAGAGAAATCTTTGGGGAATTTGTGGAAGCAGTGAGACGTGTAGAAGAGTCAGTTAATGCTGATAAGAAGACTGAGAGTAAGAAAAGATCTGGAGACTTTATTAGAAGGGGACAAAGTAGTGGTGGATACATAGGAGGTGGTGGTTTTTTTTTCAAAGATAGGACGAGGACTTGACTGTTTTGGTAGACAAGGATCTAGTTTTTCATCAAATGGAGGAAGACCTAACTCCGGTAGATGGAATACACAGTCTACATGGAAACATCCAACTAGGTCTTCCGGATCTTCAGTGTCAGTGACAGGTACACCAATGCAAGATATGAGAGCATGTGATATCTGTGGAAGACCACACACAGGACAGTGTTGGGGAACATGGTTTCAAGGATGTCATCAATGTGGACAGATGGGACATATCAAGAGGAATTTCCCTCAGTTACAACAGTCATCATCATAGGGTTCTCAGTCACAGTATCAGAATGTCCCGAGACAGGCTCCAGTTGATGGAGAAAGTTCCTTTGTAGCTTCAGGTTCCCGAGGTGGTGTAGCACCCAATGCTAGGGAAGGACAGCGAGGACATCATAGGAGAGGAAGAGCTTCAGGACACTTCTTCTCTTTGATGCCACAAGAAGGTATTGTTTCTTCTCGAGTAATTACAGGAGAAATGCTTTTCTTTAACAACATTTCAGTTACAATTTTGATAGATCCAGGTGCTACTCACTCATTTATACAATGCTCTTTAGCCTGTGAGATTAACTTGTTAACCCAGGAATTACCAATTGAGTTATTGTTAAGGGTTCCGTTAGGTGAACCGACGGTGTTGACAGAGTTTTGTCCCAGATATTTGTTGACTTTTGGTGGTTACACCATCGCGGTTAATCTCATACCCCTAGATATTAACTCTTTTCAAGTTATCTTGGGTTTGGATTGCCTAGAGACATATCGAGTTCAACTCGAGTGTTGGAAGGAGGTTGTCTTTCAACAAGGTGGATTTTCTTGTGTCTTTTCTAGAGATAGGAAGGTTTTCCCAACGTGTATCATATCATCTGTTGTAACTGATAAGATGTTGCAGAAAGGTTGTGAGGCGTTCTTGGCACATGTAGTGGATACTAGAGCTGAGAAGAGCACAGTCAGTTTATGGGATGTGCCAGTGGTCTGTGAGTTCCCAGATGATTTCCCAGATGAGTTTCCAGGTTTACCTCCTGAAAGAGAGATAGAATTTGAGATCCAAGTGTTGCCATGTAGTCAACCTATAGCACTACCAGCCTACAGAATGGCACCTGTAGAGTTGAAGGAACTCAAAATTTAGTTACAAGAATTTTTGGATAAGGGTTTCATTCGACCTAGTTCTTCACCATGGGGAGCTCCAGTCTTGTTTGTGAAAAAGAAAGATGGTACTATGAGGCTATGTATAGACTACAAACAATTGAACATGATCACCATCAAGAATAAGTACCCGTTTCCAAGGATAGTTGACTTGTTTGATTAGTTGTGTGGTGTGGCGATCTTTTCTAAGATAGACTTGAGATCTGGATATCATCAGTTGAAGATAAAGGCTTCAGATATTCCTAAGTCATCTTTCAGGTCAAGATATGGGCATTATGAGTTTCTGGTCATGTCATTTGGACTGACTAATGCCCCAGCAGCTTTCATGGATATGACGAACTGGATTTTCAAGCCATTTTTAGATCAGTTCATAGTAGTTTTCATAGATGACATTTTGATCTACTCCAGAGACGATGAGCAGCATGAGTAACATCTGAGGATAGCGTTACAGTTGTTGAGACAACACCAGTTATATGCTAAGTTCGGTAAGTGTGAGTTCTGGTTAGTTGAGGTGTCTTTTCTTGGACATGTCATCTCAAGAGATGAAGTAAGTGTTGACCCTAAGAAAGTCAAGTCTGTTCTACAGTGGGAGCAACCTAAGACTCCTACTGAGATAAGAAGCTTCTTAGGATTGGCAGGTTACTATAGGAGGTTCATCCAGAACTTTAGTGTTGTAGTGTCACCTCTAACACGATTAACGAGAAAGAATGCACTGTTTATCTGGTCAGACAACTGTGAGAAGAGTTTTCAGATCTTGAAGAAGAGGTTGACTACAACACCAGTGTTGATCCTACCCAAGATAGATAAAGGCTACACAGTATTTTGTGATGCTTCCAGGAGAGGTTTAGGTTGTGTGTTGATGCAAGAAGACAAAGTAGTAGCTTATGCATCTAGACAACTTAAGAAGAATGAGGAGAATTACGCGACACATGATTTGGAGTTATCTGTTGTAGTTCATGCTCTTAAGACATGGCATCACTATCTTTATGGTGAGACATGTCAGGTGTTTACGGATCATAAGAGTTTGAAATATATCTTCACCCAGAAGGATCTAAATCTTAGATAGTGGAGATGGTTAGAATTGATCAAGGACTATGATGTGACGATAGATTATCATCCTGGTAAGGCGAATGTAGTAGTAGATGCCCTCAGCAGGAAGTCAAGTTCAATAACTGGTGCATTCTCTATGGCATGTTTCAAGAGAGACCTACTAGTAGAAATGTGGAAGTTGAACTTAGACTTAGGGGTGACAGAACAAAGTGGTTTGATTGCACAGATACAAGTCAAGCCTACTTTTTATGATCATATCAAGGAACTTCAGTAGAGTGACAGTGAGTTATGGCAGATCATGCAGGACATGACAAGGGGAAAAAGACCAGAGGTAAGATTTTTAGATGATGGTTTGTTGTATCTGCATGATAAGTTGTGTGTACCTAGAGATAGTGATTTGAAAAGAAGGATTATTGAGGAAGCACATGCATCGATGTACGCTATGCATCCAGGAAACACTAAGATGTACAGGAATATCAAGGATTTATACTGGTGGTCAGGTATGAAAAAGGATGTAGTTGAGTATGTGGCTAGATGTAGTGTGTGCCAGCAGGTTAAGGGTGAGCATCAGAAACCTACAGGCACCTTGCAATCTCTTCTGATACCAGAGTGGAAGTGGGAACATATCACAATGGATTTTGTGGTAGGGTTGCCCAAGATACCTAGAGGTTGTGACTCTATATGAGTGATTGTGGATAGACTGACTAAGTCTACTCACTTTCTTCCTGTTAAGTGAACCTTTGATGTCCCGAAGTTGGCTAAGATATACGTGGATGAGATAGTCAGGTTGTATGGTATCCCAGTTTCAATTATATCAGATAGATATCCTTAGTTCACATCCAGGTTTTGGAATCAGCTACATCGTGCTTTGGGCACAAAGTTGAGATTCAGTATAGCTTTTCACCCGCAGACAGATGGTCAGTCAGAGAGGACCATTCAGACTCTTGAGGACATGCTGAGAGCTTGTGTCTTTCATTTCAATGGAAGTTGGGAAGAACACTTGAGCCTTATAGAGTTTGCATACAACAATAGTCACCATTCCAGTCTTGGTATGGCCCCGTATGAAGATTTGTATGGTAGAAAGTGTAGATCACCCATATGTTGGTACGGGGTGGGTGAGAAAGAGATTCTTGGACCAGAGGTAGTGGATTTGACTACTGAAAAGATTACAGTGATCAGAGAGCAGTTGAAAGCTGCATAGGATAGGCAGAAAAGTTACACTGAGAAGAGATGTAGACCTCTTGAGTTTGAAGTTGGTGATGAAGTGTATCTGAAGGTTTCACCATGGAAAGGAGTGTTGAGGTTTGGCAAGAGAGGCAAACTAACTCCTAGATGTATGGTCCCATATCCTATTGTTGAGAGGATTGGACCTGTAGCCTATAGGTTGGATTTGCCATCCGAGTTGGCTAATCTACATGATGTGTTTCATGTATCGATGCTGAAGAAGTGTTACCCTGGTACAGAGAAGATAGTGGACCTAGAACCTGCACAGCTCAGAACAGATGTGTCCTATGTTGAAGGACTAGTACAGATAGTTGATTGGAGGATTAAGAAACTCAAGAATCATGAGATATCATTAGTGAAAGTTCTATGGAGGAACCACAACCTAGAGGAAGCCACGTGGGAGCTTGAGTCAGAGATGCGTAACAAGTTTCCTTTTCTCTTTTAGGAATTTTGGGATGAAATTCTTATAAGGAAGGGAGATTGTTATGACCCACTCCAAATTTAACTAGTATGTTCAATGATCACAACATCATTAAGATGATTTAGTTAAGTAAGCACAACGCTTAGTGCATCATTAAGTTGATTAAGATAATTTAAGTACTCACAGACGCAATTAGTGCTTTGATCAAGTGTTACAGTCTAATTAGAATGATTTCTCACCTTGAGGTTGTAGTGGATTTTGTGCTTGAAGTTTTGCAAAAATAATCATTCGAATTGGATATTCAAGGCAAAAGATATGAGGATTTCAAATTTTGGGTTTTAAACTGCAATTTTTCCAAAATAATTGGTTAATAAACCTTTTTAAGCCTTCCCTTATCTTCTCTTCTTCCCGACCGATATAACAGATCTTCTGTAAGAGGCGCACAGTGTGCTTGTTTGAGCAGTAGCTGTGCTAGGCGATCTTGACCCTAGTTCCATTTCCTGCAGTTCTTGCTCCACCGTTCTTCTTCCTCTACCTCCCTTCCTCCTTCCTTCTCCTTTCCTTGCCCTACCCGTGGCCCCAACGCCTAGGGCGGCGCCCCCTTGCAGGTGATGCACCGTCCAACAGCTGTGTAGCGGCCAGGAGCTCTCCTGGGTGTGAGGAGTAGCACCAAATCGGTGCCCTTGAGTTCGTCTGAGGTTCCTAAGCACGAATCTGTAGCTGTTAGCCCTCGATTCAGCCCCTGGCCGAGCTCCTCTTCAACCTGTTCATGGGAAACAGCTGTTGTGTGCAGCATGTCCGAAAAATTGGGTCTATTCCAAGGTTGAAGACAACCCCCTGGACGCAATTCCAGTCGAATCTAGACGTTTCGAACCAATGTGAGTAGAATTTCACTCACCTAGCATGATTTAACTCCGATATTAGGAAATTTTTGGGTAAATGTGCATTTTGTGCAGATAATAGTAGTTATCAGGCGTCGTGCAGTATTTTGCATTGTCCGACTTTTTATTTCACAAATCGCTTCTTTAGGCTTTTGTATAACCTAGTTTCTCATCCGATCAGTGTGGTTTGGATACTGGAATTACATGATTAATCTAAACCTAGTTTACTTGATTAAGTGTCGAAAAGAGTAGTGCACGACCAGGAAAACTGGAAGGTTTGGGTATAAACCCAGATTGCATGATTTTAATAAATTAAATGATGCACGATTACAAAGAAACGACAATGATATGAAAAATATTCAAAGAAAACCTAGTTGCACGCTCTAGGTCATATCTAATGAGAATTATTTAATATTTAACTTTTATTTGAGTGATGAGATGCTCAACTCAAGAAATCATTTGAAATTTCAATTAATATCAATAATTCGTGTCATAATGAATAATGATAAATTTAATCAAGTTATGTGATACAAAATTCCAGATTAGGGTTGATGCACATGTTTATGTGTTAAATCTTTCCATGACAAGCAAATTAATCTTTAATTGAGTTATGTGATGCACAACTCATAATTTAGGTTGACGTGCATGATTATTGAGGAATTTTAGACAATTTACAAGTGCTACTGACAATTTCATATATATTGAGTAAATAACCCTTGTTAGTATGTTACAATAATTATTTGTATGATTTCAGTGTATGTGTGCCAAGTTGACATGAATTCTATTTATTTAAGAATTTTAGTCTGCCTGCATGTATAATAATGTTGATTTCTCAGTAAATTACAAGTGGGCATGTATTTAGTTTATTTAAGAACTTGAAATCTGTCTGCGTTCTTAATATGTTGAATCTCTCAGCATTTGCAATGTTTGAATAAACTGTTATGTCAAATTTAGAATGATATTCATGTTGTGTTGTAAAGTTCAAGTAAATAGACATGGTTCCATAGAGATACCAGAGTCGAGTATAAGTAAGAGAAATATACAATCTAGTAAGAGTTTTTCTAGGATAATAAAATAATAGATTAAGGGCCCTGACACTGTAGAATCCCTATGAGAGGTCTGCACCTCAGGGATGAAACAACCTAACCCTGGCAGCGTCCAGTAAATGGGGATCGGAACGCACCCATAGAGCGTGCGAGGAGACAAAGCCCTTGAGGAAGTCTCCTAAGAGAAGATAGGTTACCCAACATGAACCGGACGTCCCGGTGGTCACCCAGAGGTACCCACAGAGCGTACCAAGTTGAGGCCCACAGAGCATCTCAAACCCTCTTCCTGTGTACTCAACCTCGAGGAGGAGTCCAGTTTACGGCACTATAGGAGTGCCGAGGCCAGAGAGCAAGTTTTCTTGTAGCAGACCAGGACAGGAGTCAGAGTTTCCTATCCTGGGGTGTCAGCTAAGTCTTATACGGTGTGATCGTAGTTCGCTACGAGTCTTCATATGTAGAGTACACTACATATGATCAGGGCATAAGATAAAATATGTTCATATAGGTTCACAGAGTTAGTTAAAGAGTTAAGAAAGATCTGAGTTAGTTTCACAATAGTTGTCCTTTAAATGAAAATTTTGTATTCTCTCTTATTTAATCGTATCTACAGCCTTGCAGTAGTTGTTATCTTAATGAAATATTGATATCTCATGTTGTTTAAATTATATTGCTTAGATCTTCTCAGTATAAAATTATCTTGAATTTTATTCCATTTAATAATCATAAATGAGTTATCTACGATGGTTGGGTGAAATTCTATTCACTGAGCCAGTAGCTCACCAACCTATTGAAACATTTTTCAGGTCATCATAGCAACAAGGAAGTTGAAGGATCGTATCACCCAAGTACTTAGAAGGTAGTTCGTAGTTAGTTAGAGGTCTCTTAGTCCTTTCCCCTCGGTCCTTGGGCATTTGGTATGGTAGAGAGAGAGAATGAAATGTAATATGTAGTTTTTTTCAATTAACTGTTGCACTTTATATTCCGCAAGTAAGATGTAATATGTTGTGTAAACTCGGAGGTATCTTCCAAGATTTAGAAACAGTAAGTTTGCTTCTGCAGTTAGTAAGATTTGGTGTTATTCAAGTTATAAGATTTCCTTTAAGTTAATTTTAAGTGATTAAGAAAAGAAAAAGTTAAGGGTGCATTGGTATTAAGTATAATCCTTGTGTCACTCCCTAATCTCATGATTAGTGGTAATCCTGGGGTTGGAGCATGTCACATAATGTAGACGGGACAATCAATAAGTATAAGGCTAGGATAGTTACTAAGGGATACACACAAAGGGAAGGAATAAGTTATTTTGATACCTATTTTCCTATTTCCTGTATGACAACAATCTGAGTGCTTATAGAATTGGCTCCCATTTATACTCTCTATATCCATCAAATGGATGTGAAGACCGCGTTCCTATACAATGAACTTCATGAAGAGATATATATAGAACAACCTGAGGGATTTGTGGGTCGTGAGAATGTGTCCAAAGTGTGTAAACTTGTTAAGTTATTATATGGCTTAAACAAACCCCAAAACAATAGCATGAGAAGATTGAGTCTGTGATATCATCAGTTGGCACACTGTAATTGATTTGATAAGTGTCTCTACTGTAAAATCGTCAATTATGGATTCATTTTGTTGTGTTTATATGTCGATAATATCCTACTTTTTGGTTCTGATATGAAAGTAGTAAATGAGATAAAGTCATTCCTGTGTAGCAAGTTTGAGATGAAGGATATGGGAGCCACTGATGTGATTTTAGGACTTAAAATTACAAGGCATATTGATGGTATAACTCATTCTCAGTATCACTATGATGAGAAGATACTGGAGAGGTTTGATTACATATCACATAAATATGTTAAAACTCCATATCATTCATCTAAGGTCTTGTTCAAAAATAAGACTGGAATTCTAGTGTCTCAATTATGATACTCTTAGATAATCAGAAGTTTCATGTATCTTATGAACTGCACACGTCCAGACATTGCGTTTGGTTGAGCAAGTGAAGTAGATACACCAGTTGTCCCGACAAGACACATTGGGAAGCTATTGACAAAGTTTTGAAGTACATTAAGGAAACTTTTTCTCTTGGGTTGCCTTATGGTAAATATCCTTCTATAGTTCAAAGATACAGTGATGCAAGATGGATTGCCAAGAACTCTGAGAGTAATGATATCTCAGGATATGTATTCCTATTGGGAGGAGGAGTTGTTTCTTAGAGGTCTAAGAAACATACCATATTGTCTCAGTCTACTTTTGAGGCAAAGTTGTGTTCTTTAGATGAATCTGGATTGGAAGCTGAATGATGATATAGACTTATGCCCAGTTTACCTATGGTAAAGAAATCGCTTCTAGGAAATTTTAGTTCATTGTGATATTACTATAACTATTACTAAGATAAAGAGTTCCAAGTACAATAAAAAATATCACAGATACATCTAAGTCAGACTCAAGTCTGTAAGGGATTTAGTGTCTAATATGGTCGTGGTTGTGGACTATGTTGATACCAAAGATAATACAACTGATCCTTTCACTAAAGGTCTTACTCTAGCCTTAGTAGAAAAATCCAAATTGGAGATGAGACTGAAACCCCTCCTTATTTATAGTTAGTAGCAATCTAACCTAACAGAGTAGAGATTCCACAAATTGGAGTGAATATGGTAATAAAAAGTTGTCGGTTGAATTAGATGACACAATATAATTTCATATGATGTTTCTTGCATCGGTGTGTCTATCCCTTGGGAAACCTATTATTGTCATGATTGTATGTTAATAATAGATTTGTCTCTGCGTGGTGTCTAAGTCTTAGAATGGGATGCTAGCAGTACATGCTTGGAGACACTAAATAGATGATTGATGTTGTGTAGGCTATATAAAATTTTATATGCATGACCTTAATGCATTATTTTTTTTCTACCATATATTTATTTTGTTGTTACCAACCAATACTCTCGCTCCCAAGGTTCAAGTTCAAGACTTTTATTCACCTAGTTCCTGCGGGGGTCTAACTTGATAACTCAGGTAGATTCAAATGAAAAGGTATCTGGCGAAAGCACAATATGGAGGATTAAATGGTAGATCACACTACAAATGAAACTTTGTGGGGGATTATTACATACAGATATGGCAGCCAACCATTTATCTAGCATGGGTCAAGCCCAATGTAGTGCAACTAGTACATGGAGGAAATGTAGTTTTTGTGTGTAGTGCAAATAAGGAAGAGTTTTATCCCGCATTGCTCACTCTTAGAACTTTTGTGATCCTTATATGTAGGATCACATGTGACACTAGTTCCAAAAGTTCTTAGGGGATAGTATGTTCACCTCTTTGGTGGGTATGGTGACCACAACACATACACGCATGCGTGTGCACACGACGCCTCACCTGGTCTGTCCTGGCCTAGCCGAGTCGGGCCAGGCTCGGGGCTCGGGACTTGTGGCTTGTGGGAATGTCTTCCGTCTTCTTTTTATAGTATGACACATCTACGTAATTAACTATTAAGTTAATTAATTATTTCTTTTAAAAATAAATTTATTAATCCTAACTGGAAAGTGTTTACCTTGTGCTTCTTTCTGTAACATGTCCAAGAGTGATCGTGTGATCGTGTCTTATTAGAAATAATATTATGGAGCGTGTTAGGCTATAAATACATCTGGTCATTAGGGTTAAAGGAACACAATTTTTACTGTTCTATCGTAGCCGTCAACAGTTAGTACATGCCTTTTGTGCACCCTAATAAGACGTTCTTAGTTGTTGTCGCTCCTAGTCACTTCTAGAGATTTTCCTCTCCTGCACGAAGCTTCTTCTCCTTCCTCTCCTAGACGTGGTCTGTTCGGGTAGTGGTACCTGCGAACTTTGGGCTGCGTTGGTGGTGCACCCTAATCATCGTCGAGCGCAAGTAAGACGAGAACAAATGATGGGTTCGTTTCTGGATTGACTGGAAGAACGACGTCTATCCAAATAGATTGTTGGACGTTGATTTCGTTTTCAATGAACAATCTGATTTGCGTACTCTTAACTCTCGTTTTTCTGTTCTCCTGCAGTGGTTAATTCTTCTATTTCTTATATGGATATGGCCTGAATACGGTAATTAATTTACAACTGTCTGCTGCGGCATGTAATGACGTATATAAAATTAACAACATGATTGTCTTCACATACCATCACTAGCCTTGGTTGTGCACTTTGTGCTCATTCAAGGGATCAACTTATATACAAATCACTCGTCCTAATACTACTATAGACTGAGCACAATTAACCGCAAAGTCTTAGTGATGAGCTCCCAGTAAAAAATATATACCTTGGTAATATGTGTAGTCTGATCCTTTCTGATCATTTTATCCGAACCTCAAGACATGGGATAATACAGTAACAAATCAGGTTAGTTATTTTCAGAAATTCAGTAGTTTTATCGGTAAATAAAGATTCCTTGTACCACAGAATCAAAGGCGTAAAACCAATGATGATTATTCATTATCTAAACCTGTGTGGTATAAAATAATGAAGATTTTTTATGTCCTAAACCTGATTGATATAAATACTCAATCTTATTGATGTAAATCAAACTGCTATTTTTATACTAAACATGATTGATGTAAAATCAACGACAATCATTGTACAAAACTTGATTGTATAAATGACCAGAAAAATATTTTACACAGGGTAAATTTATTTTAGTGATGGTAATCAAAATTTTGTTAATTAGACTTGATATTTAACTAGCACCGATATCAGAGATCTGCATAAGCTGCGATAGAGCTGCAAAGATTTGCTGGTTATTTCTTGTAATCAATTTCGTTTATTGATACTGAATGCGAATTTGTCATTGCAGCTCTACCATTTTACTCGAGCTACATTCATTTCAAACTATCATGTTTCGTTTCATTCGCTCCTAACAGTAATCTGGAGAACCGACCACTTGATTAACATCTGACAGTTGGATCGTGGAGTATATGGTAGAAGGAAAGAGCTGAAAATGCAGTTAGATTACTGTATAAATTAATATGATAGAAACTGTATGTTGTAGAATACCAAAATCCAATTTTAGTGTTACTCTTTTCATCTCGTATCCAATTCATGTTTAAATAGATGCATGATTTGAAGGATCCGGTGAATCTTAATAGATAAAGATAGGTGATGTTTATTGCATACCTCTTGCAAGTGTGGGACTTGCAATCAGCAGAAAGAGCAGCAGATGAGGGAGTTGGAAACGAGCCATATGTCTGATAAATCCACCAACAGGTTGCGTTAATGGAATACTGAGGAATTATCTTGCGGGCAGACGGAAACAAAGGTGTCACAGAATGCGTGTCGGGTATGCCCTGCCTTGTCTTAGATGGGATACAAGTATTGTCAGGGTGCAAATTTCTACTGCTTCCTTTTAATTCCGTTTGGGTTGAACCGTTGAAGTATACTTGTCACGGTGCATATTTATGCGTTTCTGTTATTTTCGTGAGAACATGGCAAACATCATAATAATTGGAAGGCAGATAGAATAACAGGATTGGCACAATCATGACATTGTCACAGAAACAAACATAATTATCATTTTCCATGATTCTTATGTATCACTATCACTGTCAACTTTAAATTGTAACTATAAATCACATCAACGAACAAAAATACTTATTTAGTTATATATGCCGTGAGTACGTTGTCAACTTGTTATCAATAATATATTCCTTTTTAAACTTAAGTTTATCTTTGAACGCACAAGTAAAGCATCCGTTTATAGGTGACGAAACGGTCGCTGTGGATATATAATGACAACTGGCAGCTAACGCGGAGCTGCCACCTGAAGGTCTTTGACAATGGTGGTCATAAAACGTGGCGTGGTGGTGACAACCATCCTCAGTCTCGACGAGTACAATTTACTGTAGGTGATCTCATATCAGTTCATAGGCAGAAAGCTTAACAAAGTTGCCGTATGCGCTCGGCAGAATCCGTTACCCTTCTGAATAAATGGGAAACAAAACCTTCAACTTGGGTATTTGTCTTTCACTCGGCAGTATGCTCTGTGCTTTCTAAACTTAGGTCCTGGTGACTTTATAACACTCCAATTTTTACAACATGCAACTACCACCGATCAGAAGCACTCTTACTCAGGGGTGTCACAAAATGCTGATCTTTGCAATTTGAATAAATGAAACACTTCACATTAAATGAAATCATACATAGTTTTTGGTAAAATAATGCTACATCATAACTATTTATGAGATCTATTGTAATTGATAACATGACAAAGCATAATGTAAATGCTATCAATTATCTATTAAGATTTGTAACAAAGTGTTTGGGTCATAGTTACATTATCTGAATATGTCTCATCATATTCATGGATGAGATTATGAACATGCTCTAAATTAAGGTATCTTTTATTTATGATTTTTATCTGATTGTGATCACCATTATACAATAAATCCTTTGTTGACACCGAAGTGACCTGTATGGTACAATGCACCCTCTGTTGGCACAATATGCCCTCTGTTGACACTAAAATGTCCTCTATGGTGCAACACATCTTCTGTTGTCACTACATGCCCTCTATGACACACACAATGTCCTCTGAATCGTCCCGGGACTCTCTGGTGAGGACTTATCATATAATGTATTAATATTTGGTGTCATTTTCTATTCTTATTCTTAATTTCTTATCTTTGAATCTTGATCTCTCATTTGTAAATCTGCTCTAAGATTTTATCTCTGAATCTTAATCGCTTGACAGTGAATATGTTCTTAATTTCTATCTCTGAATATGTTCTTAATTTCTATCTCTGAATCTGATATATTATCTCTGTATCTGTATCTTTGTCCTGAATCTAAGTCTGGATCAAATTCCAATATTCTTATTATCTAATAAATCTATATCTGAAATGTTATTGTAATATGAGTACCTAACAAAAATGTTATCATATTTTTGACATCTGATCTAAAGGCTTAAGAAAATAATATGATATGAATATAGGGATACCAAATATATGAAAGTAACTTAAGTACCAACTATCTCAAATATGATTTCTGACAAAATATCTAATATATTTAAAGTCTCATTAAATCTGATCTCAACATGAACCTTAATGCATTCATATAAGCTTAAATCTTAAATTTTAAAATATGTATCTTATAAAATCTCATCTTGCAATTTAATCATAACTTCATGCATCATAATTTTATTACATCATTATAAACTCAATTCACAATATATTCTAATCCCAATAGTACCATTATTTTGAAAGTTGGACCATGTCCTAATATGTTCAAAACTTATTTTCTCACACTACACGTAAATATTAGACATTAATCATTATAAGTGATCTAATTAATTTTTTAGTTCTTAGATCTCTGCATATATCAGAATTCTTGATAACATAATCCTACTTAAAATATTAATACATAGTTATATCTATAAATATGATAAATCATAATAGCATATTTGTACTTAAAATCTTAATACACGGTTATATCCCATAACCATGGGAGTGTGACAATCTTATAGACATAAGCATTCATATGAAACATTACTGTAAAGAAGATGCTAGGAATCTGCTTTGTTGTTCTTCTTATAATCTTAATTCATGAACCCTAATTGCTCCATTACATATCTCTACTGGAGATATTGAGCAGATCAACTTTCATAATCGTAAAAGTATAGAAGATCTTGCTTGCCTATCTAAACTTCAAAATCTTAGAACATTGGATCACGAAAGTATTATCTAACAAATATATAAATGTGTTGAATTTGATATATATAAATACTCATGAGCATGAACCACTTACCTAGGTTAGTAGGAACAAAACCCCTAAGATTTTCTTGATCTTTCAACATTAATTGACCTGTAATACAAATCCAAACCCTAGATTAGGATCTTCAAGCCCTAATTACGGTAGTTCTAGATATTTGTGAGAACCAAATCAAAAACATGTCCTAAAACATAGACTATTGGCTAGATCTCAAAAAATTGGTCAAAATCCACATCAAAATCGACTCCATTCGGGTTTTAGATTAATTTCTAAGAATTCTTGAATATTAGGCTATGACTAGCCAATCATAGGCAAGACAAATCATTTTTTAGTGTCCTTCTAAAAAACAAGGATATATTCAAGTGGACTGCTTCGATGACAAAATATGATCTTCTATTTCACACAGACAACTTTTAATATATGACATGGTATACCAATTAAACATCACCAAGAAAAATATTACGACTGCACATCAATATAAATATTAACATATCGACAAATACATGATATTTGAACCGAAACCATATGAGCCAAGGAAAATAGTGGAAACTAGTACATGATATATTTGTCTTTCTTGCATCCATGCTGAAAAATTGATCATCATAAATAATTACAGACTTAAATCAGCGAGAACCGGGGGAAGTAAAGCATTGCTTTTAATTAATCGCTAGATTTCTGATTTCATGGGGATTAGATGATAGACACATAATATAAAAGCTATTACGCCAGAAAAAAGACAGAAGATATTAAGCGTCCTGGAAACATATGTATCTATATCGTTTGTGACAATAAGTCAAACAAACGAGTATTTTTCAATATAAGAGAGTCTGAAAACCCTCAGCGCTACCACATCTTCTCATGGCTGACCGAGGAGGCTGGCCAGCAAAGCCCACCGTCATGCGAAGACACATTGTTAAGAGATCCGACGATTGCTTTTCCATCGTGGTTATCTTCATGTAGTTGATGAGTCGTATTGTCTTCATCATTATTGGGTCAAACTAATTAGAAATGAAACGTCGTTCTTAAATTCATCTCACGTCGCCTCACTTCACATATTTATATCTCCTGCCTCCCATACATCCATAAGGAAACGATGTAAAGAGTCCCTCTCTATCCAAAGACTCAATGCTTATTGTGATTTTTTAATTCTGTGGTGAATCGTGCCTTGTCCCCACGAGATTAGAGGACATATTTCTAGTAATATTACAACTAAAAGGTGTGTGCACTAGATTCCAATCACGATAAGGCCCATATACGTTACTAGAACCTTTCCAAACTACGTTATTAGAACCTTTCCAAACTTAAGAGTATACTAATATTTTCTATTTATCACCTAGTTTTTAACCGTTTCAAATAATCCATTGCCATTTATGTCGTTGTTTCCATCCCAACATAACTCAAGTCATCCTTGATATTCATTCCATATATTTTATGTCTTTTCGAACAATTTTTTAGAAGAGAGAGAAAAAGAGTTAAACGATACTTTCGTCTTATATTATAAGCCATAAGAGAAAAGAAAAATTTCTTGCTCAAGTTACCTATTTCATATGTGTAACTTTGGATCCAAAGTCTCTTCTATTTCTCTTTTATTTCTTTTTAAACATTTTCAAGAATAGGAGAAAAAAAAAGGAGAACTAACATTCATCTTTTGAATTAATTGCAACACATAATACACGTATGAAAGAGAAAATCTATATTGAGTCCCATTTTATTTTATTACTTCATTTTCACATAAGAAATACTATTTCATTGACTTTTTCATTTAAGCATCTCAATTATCATTATTTCAAAAACCACAATTTTAAGACCTTAATTAGTTTTTCAAAGTTTGGGATGTTACAGACTTAGTCATAGACTAAATTCATTTAGTTTGTGGTGCATATCTTAAGCATGCAAATATTTTATTATAAAAAAATAGGCATCTTCAAGTATATTGGTGGTGGGCGTTAAGCATTGCTTTACATGTGTTTTCTCAAATATTTATGTTTGTGCCTCATTGGCATATTAACATTCTCTGTTATATGCAACATTTTAATTTTGAGAAAAAAATATTTTTCTTAGCTAACATATTTGGTTATGCTATCCGCTGCAAGATCAATATAGCCAGGATGTAAGATAATTTTTTTAGTTCTCACTTCAAAACTTTTGCAACAACAAATGAAGATATGACTAACTGTGATAAGACTGCCCCAAAATTTATGCAAGGCCCCTAAACTTGCTTAATGAGTTGAATAAGCATAATTATCATAATTGAATGACTATAACCCTAATATAACCTTTTTATATGTTTTGAAATTATAAGACAAGCTTAAGTTTCAAATTTGGTCCAAGTTGGACATTGTTTGAGCAAGTTATGCAATTTTCTGTAGATTTTGGACTTTTTTGTAATTTACCCAATTGAGGGATTTTCTTTGCAATTTGTCATATACATTATGTTCCTTAGATGTTACATTATCATTCTTGAGATTTTTGAGCCATGGGGATCCTAGTTAAGCCATGGTTTGAAGGTGTTTTCATCAAGGGTATTTTTGGGTTTACCCCTTCACGGATGAGCTACTTTTAGTAGCTATCAACAAATGAATTATGTGATTGGCTGGGAATTTTGACAAAGGAAATCTAAGAAGGTTAATAGGGATGGTGGGGGAGCTTCTTGTGTGTGTGCTTGTATATTCTTAATAGTTTAAGGCCATAAACACATGGGGAAGCTACTTTTACACCTCATGCTTGCTTATATCCTTATCCATGGGCTATATTTGCCTCTTCCTTGCCCAAATACGAAACTATTCTTGCTTTCTCTTTCCTCTAACCTGGAGCAATGAATCCACTCTATTTTTCTGTGGAACCAACTGCTCTAAGGTAGAAGCCCCTTTTTGGAGAAGAAGCCCTAACTAGGGTTTTCAAGGTCATCTTCTAGGGAATTCGATCAAGGCAAGTTATTTTCTTCCTTCTTTCCTCATTTTTATTTCTATTCTCCTTCCTTAAACCTTCCTCCAGGTCGTAACCTTGCTGTTCCATGGTAAAATTTGCTCTACAGCTCTAAAACCCTACCTTTCTTGCTCGTTATGCTTAGGGTTTGCTCATTTGATGAAGAAAAGTGCTAGATGGACGAATTCATAACTTATTCTTAGATTTTCTACCCTATATGCTCGAGATTTCTTCTGTTTGGGGTTTCATCTTCTCATTAGATGCAAGTTTTATAACTTTCTCCACATTTATTTCTTACCATAAGCTTACTAGCTCATGTTCTTGCTTGAAAATGATGATTTATATTCACCAAAAAAGAAAATGATGATTTATGCCCTAAAAAACTATGCTTGACTTAGATTTCAATTTTTATAATGTTCCCTATTCTGATTTCAGTTCTAGTTGAACTTGTAATCATGTGTACGTTTTTCTTAAGGTATAATATGACTTAGATCAGGTTGTTTTGACAACCTATGGTGCTAAACACCAATCAAACAATGGTCAACTTTAGGGTTTAAAGCTGATTTCTTCTATAAACCATGACCCGATGATGGTACCATTGCAACAACCCTATGGTGTTGTCTTCATAACAACTGATGGTCATGATCAAGGGTGTCAAATGATGATAACAACCTATGGTTACCCCCTTAGGTCAGGTTTTTGACCAATTAGAAGTTTAATGATCAACCATTAAGTACCCTACTGATGTTATCAATCAATGACGACATTAGCTTAATATTTGATGTTGATTAATGAATATAGTGTTGATATAACAACCTATGGTGATTTAATGGTCACTAATGATGATGGATCAGGTCTCTAAAACCTATGTTGAGTCAAGCATTGTAGTTGTATCATCAATTAAGCCTTAGACCAATGGCTTCTTGGGTCATTTGATGCAATGGTCAGACATATACTGCAATTGATGATTTTAATATATGAACTTGACCCAATGGTCAAGATCTACTGTTTATTCCTCCAATAAAGTGGAATGATGGCTAATGTAATATGTTAGTCCTAATAATGTGATTTAGATGGTTTCCTTTATATGATCAACTTAAGGAGCTTAAATTGTTGACAATGGATGGTTTATTTTAAATAAACAATCGATTATGGGTTTTACCCTACTCTCAATGGAACTTTTTGTGTTGTTAATCAAGGGATGTCTAGGTTTATATGGTGACTATTTCTAGAGCACAAATCAAGGACTTCATAGGTGATTTATCCAAGGTGTTTACTTATGTAAACAATCAATGGTCTTACCTTTTAAACATCCAATGGTTCTGGGTGACATTGTGGTGTGGTGATATGGGCTGAATGATGAAGGAATAAATGGAGGGTTATTCTTAATAAGGTAGTCATACCGATTCACTCATATGAATAGAAGGGATGATAACCATATTGTGTTTATATGTAACCCTAATGAGGTATAGCTTGTTATACTTAGCTTTAATATAACTAAATGATTGTAATTAGGTATGAATAGTCCTTGAATGACTAATACAATCATGGAGTATTCTATTACTATTGTTGAAACCCTAGTATGCTATAACCTGATGGTTACACCTTGATTTATGTGTGGGTTCATACTTAATAATGTGTGATGGTGATGCTTCACCGTATGCATCCATGATCCAATGGGGATGTCGTGAGTTAGGGTTTGGGTATGAGTGCTGATTAGTAACATTAATATAATCGATCTTGTAAACCTAACTCTAATGCAAATAGACAAAAATGAGTATTCATGCTTAACATTCTTATATTATGGAATTATGGTGGAATAACCTCCTTACTATGATCATAACCTTGATAAGTTATTTGGTGGTTATCATAGCCACATGGTTGATACTTTCTTATGCTAAACATGTGCATAATGAATATGATGAGAGTTAATCATATTTAGATTCCTTGCATGTTGATGCAATAAAGGAATGTTATTAATGTTAATATAACCCTGCTATGATTGTTTATGAATATCTCCTAGCTCATTAATGCAATACTGTGTTGATCTGGTATATTAAATGTAAGTAATGTTGTTGAGCCTTGTTATAAGGCATGCAAAGATAATGATGATCTTGCAGGGATAGTATGATGGTCTTATTGACCTTTGGGCATGGTTGAGCCTTGAATGAGGTGTAATCCTCTTGTGTTGATAAGGGTTGATACCCTATGATATTGTGAAAAGGATTTATATCTTGTGATAGTATGATGACTAGTGTAGCCTAATGAATGGCAAGTAAATAGTACCATGTGATGATGAGATGAGAAATTATGTTTCACACATTTTATATATTTTGAAGTTGTGATATTTATACACTTGTTAGAAGTGAATTAGGGCTTGTATGTCCACTTGTTTGATGCAGCCTTAATTCACCCAATTGGCATAACTAATCAAGTGAAACTCTAATCATGTAGTGCCCTGTTCCATAGATCCATCTGAGTGTCAAAACTTGCCAGATGCTGAAACAAGTATTCCTAAGGGAAACTCAGAGCACATACTGATGAGTATACGGGGTGCTTGTCATCCTGAATTCAAGTGTTTAG
Source organism: Alisma plantago-aquatica (assembly GCA_963693085.1). Taxonomy (NCBI): domain Eukaryota; kingdom Viridiplantae; phylum Streptophyta; class Magnoliopsida; order Alismatales; family Alismataceae; genus Alisma; species Alisma plantago-aquatica. Next base: position 1,490,506,890 of record OY856409.1, read on the forward strand.
GGAGGATGACTACGGTCATACCTAGCCCTCAGTTTGAGAATGGATGCGGTCGTGTCTCGGTGATTATATATGTGATGATATTGGAGGACTACTATGGTTGTACCTCGGATGGTAGGGTATGCGTACCCACATCCTTTCACTAGTGTCATGACCTGTAACAAGGACGGTGATTATAATCATGATGTTGGATATCTCATGTTGTTAGTTACATTTAGTATGCTAGCCATGCCTTTGTAACTGGAGATGCATATACTGCTAATCATACTTATCCAGATAGTTGTGCTTATGTTGTTAGCTCTTCTTCTGATATTGATATGTTCAACCAATTGGACATGCTCATGTTGTTAGCTATGCTATGTTACTATACTTGCTCATGATGCTAGATATGCATATGCTGTTGAATTGTTTATATTGTCAACAAGATAAAGAATGATAGTATGGCTAATGATGATAGTTAATATCTGCTCCTTTATGTACATCAGTACTACTGATCCTATTTGTTATATCTGATTAAACTTCTTAACTGTTTAATTATTTAAAAATGTTGTACTCAATAAACGTTGTTGGAGGTTATATCTCTTGCGGGGACATGGGTCTCACCCTTGTGGATCGCCACATTTTTTTGGGTAATCAGAAGTGACGAAAACAAATATGTGGCAGCAAAGAGGAGCTATAGTAATGGATCTTTGATAAAGTTGATTAGATGTCTAGTGTGTCCTAGAGTCATTCGTGTACTCTCAGGTAAGGGTAGGAAAAGTTTGTATATGGTGTTTCAAACGAATTAGACTTTTGTTAGCATATTAATGCTTGTTTGTGTGGCATATGTGAATATTGTTCTTCGGTATATATATGTTGTGTCTAAGGCAATAGAACAATTTATATCAAATTGTTAGCATATCATGAATATAAGAAAGATATTGGGCTCTTATGCAAATGTTTTTGAGCAGGTGCTGACGTTAAAATCAGTTTTAATTTACCCATAATTTTGGGTATGCGATTAATTAGTGATTGATTGTGCTTTATGTTTTGAGTAATCTCGTTTAGTGTAACGGGGTCTCACAAGTTGGTATCAGAGCCTTAGGTTCATTGAGTCTACAGGGACACTAGGAATTAAGACTAGGATGACATCTAAGTTAAGAATATGACACAAAAATATGGTGTGTACTACCTAATCTTAGTATTTGGGTGCCCTGGCCATGTATTCAATTATTGAAGAGAAGGTAAGTATGGAACTCTTAGATTGTTATCTTTCTAATTACTCTGATCAAGTAGTCATTTTGAGATAATCTAAAGCGTATAACGAAGAAGAAATCATGGTGTGAATATCTCAATCCTACCTTAAAAGAAGATGAGAATTGCATCATTATCTATAAAAACTTGAATGTTTGGTAAATATAAGAGAAAGATACAACACCATGAAATCTAAATCTGAATACAAATAAGGAAAAGAGGAGTTCTTGAAGATGTGATTCAAGAAGATAATAAAGTAAAAGACAAAAAAGTCTATGCTTATAAAGTGAATCAAGGTATGAAATCCACATAAGATAGAGAGAACTCCTATAACAAGTACAAAATGAGAAGATGAATGTTAACACTGACAAAGAAATAAGGTGGAACCTGAGTTAATCTCAGACCAACCTATGTGTGTAAGAAAGTGTTAATGAAAAATCAGCATGGCATGTGTAAGAAATTAGGGGAGATGATCCCGATTTAATGAAGAAAATGTGGAATATGATGATTTACCTATCGATAAGTGGTTGAAAAACATAATAAAATAAGAGAACATACCCAAGTGGGATAAATAGTCATAAAGGAAGGAGTAATGATATATGTTAATCATGATGATTCTTGTGCTAATGGCAAGGATCCCGAACTGAAAAAGGTAAAATGATACATAAGAAGTTGTAACCTGCATAATGAAAATAGAATTGGTTACCTTTTTGCTTGTGACCGTTGAACAATGTTGCTATGATGTGGAACGTGTGTTTCCCTTTGCATCTTTCCTTTCTAGGGAACAAATTTCAAGTAGATCATTGCCACTTGGTATGTGTGGATTTATTGTAAACATGAGGGTGGATAGCTTATTACAGAATAAGGTTGTTTGGACTATGGTTCCAATATCATAAAGTTTGTGATGATTTTGCTTTTGAGCATTCCATTAATTTGGAAGACACCTCTTATATGTCTTGATATTTTTTATGTTGGTAAAAGTGGATGATATAAGGATGTGAGTTCCTTATAGAACATGAGGTGGATACCAAGGTAATGGATCCTAGTATCCAAGGTGTATCAATAATATGAGAAATATGTGAAGGTTGGAGATTTTTATTAAATGAACATTCCAAGTAATCCTCACCCATAGAGAGAGATAGAGAGAGTTGATGATGACCCTCTAGATGTTTGGAAGGAAAAACAAAAGTGATTCTATAATTTTTTGTATGGTTCAGTGATAGCTGGGCAAGACCACTATCAAGGATAGATGGTTTTTTGGTCAATAGACATGTGATACCATGTTCCTTTAAGATACACCTATGATTAAATATCAATGCATATGAGTTAGATTGGATGACATAATTCACATGACCATGATGAGTTTAGGGTTATGTCCTTTAGACTAACCAATGTACAAATAGAATTTATGAATAGGAGGAACAGAGTGTTCTAGTCATGTCATACAAGTTATATCAAGCTTTAAATGATGACATGTCAAAGTATTTCAAATATGGTCAAAAATATGATCAATATTTCATCAAAAACCTTAGGGTTGCCAAAGCAGCAATAGCTATGAGAACAAGTTGAACAAGAGTGAGATGGGGCTGATTAAATTTCTTTATGGGATCATGATATGTCTTCTAAGTAGGTCGTGTAAATCCTAGTAAGGTGAAGATAGCGTTGTTGTTTCACCCCTAACAAGGTTTACTAGGAATGATGTTTCCTTGTACGGAATGATAGGTGCTAGTGTCAGCATTTCTTTTGATGCTGAAAAAGAACTGACAAGAGTTCTAGTGTCAGTGTATCAAAAAAAAGGGATGGATACATTGCCTTTTTTTATTCTTCAAGGAATGGTATAGGACACATGGAATGATTGGTAAAAAGCTAGCAAGTTTAAATTTTGAGTAATGTGTTGATACAGGAACCATCATTTATTGTGTTATTAGGACTCTTCCCCGAAAAGATCGCCTATGACTATTTTCTTGCTTTACTAAAATCAAAGCATCACACATGGAGAGTGGAGTATGCATGAGGATTTCAAACTGTGAGTAGGCTAGTGTGTCAGTGTACTTGTAGATCTATGTACATCCATCTTTAGTGATTAAAAGGTAAATCCAATTATCTCATATTATTTCCATTATCTTATGAAAATGATAGTAAATTAACTTTGTGTCAAGAAAATTCATAGAAAACACCTACAAACATAGAAAAATATTATCCTTGTTACCATACCTCTATATTAGAGTTTTCAAGAACAACAAGTAATGGTTCTAATCTAGATGATAATGTCTTCATATTGGTTTTCAGTTAATTAGAATAAATATTATATAGTTTGCATTAATTCTCAAAAAATCTTTTTGAACCGTTTTGCCATGTAGAAATATAAAATGGATCCTTATCTAGGTTTTTTGCTCAATATTAGTTCTTTTGGGATTAAAATATAATCAAGTTCTTATTACCTAATTTTAACTCTAGAAAATAGAGTAAACATCAGAAAAATATAAAATTTGGATCAGACTATAATTAGACCAGTATAAAAATACTTGACACACATTACATATTAGTAAAATAGGTTAAAAAAAAACCCTAAAACAGACCTAAAATGCCAAGCATAATGATGGTCTTGTATTAATTATGATTCATTAGTATTAATCAGGTGATTATCTATATGGTCTTGGATAATCAAGAATCTCCAAACTCAAGAATGTGGGACTATCCTCTTAATGATTGTCTAGTCCATTTAGAGTAGAAGCATATGTTATAATTTATATATCTATTTAACCTATTGATCTGTCTTATATGCTTTTATAATTGATTGGCTTTAAGGCTTGTTTTATCTCTTACTTTTCTATTGAATAATTGTTTAAATTTTATATATGTCTTGCAAGTAACATGAAACATAAATGATGTGCCCATCTTGACTTCCTGGACAATGATGTTGATATTGGGTACAAGTTACCTCCTCATGTCGGAGATTTGTGAGCTTGTACAAAAGGTGACCTCCTCCTAAAAGTGGAGATATGGAGCTAGGTAACCTCCCTGGTCTTCTTGGGGTGATGGATCCATACAAATTTTTAATATTAGCATAACGGGAAAAATCACTATAAAATATTATCAAACAAACTAAGAATTTGTTCAAGTGTTGCTATTATTTCTTTATAGAGCATGTCAAGAAATATATTTGTAACACTATCTGATTATGCTTCTATGGGCACTACGCACTCAGGACATTTAAGTTGACTTTTTCCACTATTTTAATACTTTTACATTTAGAGATAGCATGGGAGAATAGGTAGTTTGTGATAAAGTGTATAGGATGTACCTATTGTATAGGATCCTAGTTAGCATACATAGTCATATAGTTGTAAAAATTTCTATTCAATATGTAATTTGATTCATAATATTTCATATTGTATATTTACAAGTTTAATGTTGAAAAATGTTATAGTGGATGCATGATAGTGTTTGTTCATGTATGGTTTTGCATCCACATCACACTTTGAGTAATATTTTTGGAGTTCATCCTCTCATCCCGACATGGTTTTGGGAAGGTGAAATCCAAGGATGTTACATATAGTGTACGGGGTCATTGTTCGTTGTCCTTTGTTGCCTTTAAAAATTGAACTTCTCTTAATCGTATAATTTATGCATTTTTGTAAATTAAGTAACACTAATTTATCTGGTGTGATAATTCACTTATATGTTCATAAGGATGTGGGGAAGTTATGTTTATAAACTTTTTTTAAGTTCTAGGCTTTGAAAAAGCTTACATTGTATATTTTATCTAACATTTGGATTTCTAAGTGGAGTCGGGATCAATCCTTAAAATCAAAATGGGATCTAGAATGTAAGACCCCTGACTTGAGTTTTGGGGTAAACATATTTGTTTGGTTTCTTATGGTTATAAAAACCTTGCTCTAATCTTTTGATATGTAATTTGGTCTTGTAGAGAGCTTACGTTTCAAGTTTGATCTTGTTTGGATGGTGTTTGTGTTGTGTGCTAGTTTTGGTGCAAATTGCAATTTACCCAAAGTAGGGGGTTGATATGTAGTTTGTCACTTTTATAGTGTATCTTACATACTTTGACATCACCTATAGGAGAGAGAAAGAAGTGGGTGCCTTGTTTGAGCCTTGGATGAGTGGTGGCATCCTTGGTGGTGATTAAGGCTTCCTAAGGTTCATCTTGTTTCGACCTTGTTGAACCTTGGTAATGGTAGCGACCTATGTAGCTACCTAGGGGTTATCTTGGATGTGTTTTGACCAAAACACATGTCATGGAAATATGTTTTTATGACCATGAATGTTTGGGGTGATATGTTTTGACCTAGATGTTGGTCTTCTTATGTTTTCACCTCTTTGATGGTGATGATTTTGTTTCGACCTAGTCTTAATGTTTTGCTCTTGTTTCAACCTCCATGAAGAGTTGTGATCGAAACCACATGTTGGGGAACCAAGTATGTCGACACCCAACATAGGCTATATCACCATCTTGTGCATGTGTGGTTAAGGTGGTTGCATGTGGTTCCATGTTGGTTCCTTGGGTGTACAAGTGTCCCTTTAGTGCCCTAGGGTGTTGACACATCATCTTTTTCCCTTCTCGATCATCCCTCATGTATATAACCCCTTATCTCTCCATGTAAGTGACCCTTTCGGCCCTCCATCTTCCTCCCTCTCTTTTTCTCATCTTGGAACTTGGTGGAGCAAGAAGATCCAACCTTGGAGCTCTTGGTGACCGAACTCTTCTTGCATGTGGTGCTTGCGGTCATCCTTTCTCATATTCAACCATGGTAAGTTTATGATTTTCTTCTACAATGTTTACTTGGAACTCCTACATCCATATTCTTCTCTTCTCTCTTCCATGGATAATGTTTTAGCATGGTGACCATCCTTGAGAAGGAACCTGTAATGACCCCGCCTTCCAGTAACCCCCAATTAAGGGAGATCAAGAGGTCAAAGACGTTATCCCAATTTCCGAATCAAAGGTTTGATAAATAATCTATAATAATTATCAAATTCTACTAAACTAAACTGAAAGGTTGTAATAAAAAATTAACTTTGCATACCTTTTTCAAAAACTTGGATATCTACTTTTATCCACATCTGGAGTCTATTCTAACTAATCCTCCTTTGTACTTTAATTCTCATTTAATTCCACATATGCCACTTTACTGTTTGTTCTTTTCACTTGAACCTAAAACTCTGACAAACAAAATGTCGGTCAGCACGAAGCTGGTATGTGGGGGAAACGATAATCATGCAATTAACTGTAACAACATATTGCAGTCAAATATGATTTAACAAACAACTTTATGTTTTCAACATAACTGCTCAATCCATACATACCTTAACCTCTGTGTTGTCCCTACAGTGGACCTGGATGCTACCTTCCTTATAGTAGATCCCCATTTAACCCCTCATGATCCTACCTAACAGGTGAATCAATTTCTAGGGTTGAGTCACATGGCACTACCCATAGGTAGCCCACTCCTTAACTCATGGTGTGCTAAAGAGTTGCATGGCACTACACATAGGTAGCCCAATCCCTAACTCTTGATAACCTTGACCTTGCAATAGGTTACCCTTTTTTTTACTCTTTGCAAAGCCACAGAGGAGGACCCGAATCTAAGCCAATTATATATATATATTTATAGTGATAATCATAGTCACTTTATAGTTGCATGAAATAAAAGTCATCCAAGTATTTATTTCCAGGCAACCGATAAAAACATTCGGGAATTGTCGTGAAACTAAAGTGATTATCCATAAGTGTAACCACATACATGTCAGGCTGATTTGTGATAGCATAATCCAATCAAGAAATCCAAATAGGCAAGCAAGCACATTATGAGCTCCTAAAATATGCATACCATTTCCTATTATTAATCATGCCATCAAGATCTACTAAACCTAGCTTGCTTCCTAGGGTTTCTAGTCCACTATTAGGGTTTCCATTGCAATTACTCACAAACCCTAATTATGTCATCTATTCTTCATGAAAGATATTAAGGTTACCTTTTAACAACATATAACCCTAATTTTAGAAAAAGCATAATTAACCATCAATAAAGTCCATTAAGCCTCTTTTACATTAAAGCTACCATTTTTATCATTTTAATCCATGACAAGATCATTATGCTCATTTATTATCAATTCATAGTTCATTGTGGTCCAATTCATCTATGAACTCCATTTATTACTAATTCCACATTTTATCCATTAGAAAACCCTAATTACCATATTAAGGGTATTTATTCACAATTAGGAACCTTTATACTCAAAATAGCTTAGAATCATCATATCTTATCTCTATTCACGATTTTGAATAATTAAAACCATTAAGAGTCACATTTACTAATATTAAGGTTTCAAGGCCCATCAAAGCATATTTATGTACATGAACTTCTAAATTAAACCAATTACGTGCAAAGTTCATCCTTTTTTATCTTAATGTATCTTTTCATGATTAACAGGCTAATATCAACTTTAATCATCCATTAAACTCTACTAATTACATTAATCATCTCAAAATAGGGTTTCTTAATCTTCAATTCATTAAAGTTGATAGCTTACACTGCTTTTCGAATTTCAAGAGGAACTAGCCTCTAAAACCATATTTAGTGAATTTCTCTTATTTTTATAAGCAAAATACATATATTATATGTACCAATCCGATCTACCAATATTTAGTTATGAATTTTGCAAGGATTACCTTATTGGACCAATCAGAGGATGCCACGTTGCCTGCTCCATGCAATTATGCTCTGTTAGTTGAAAACATTTCGAAATGACATCTTTTCCCTTGGTTAAATAGGTCGGCTCATCAGCCCACGGAGGGCAAAACTATCTAGAGCCCACCCGTCTCCTACCTCTTGCGCGCCCTAATGCTGTCACGGTAGGTAAGGAGTAGGTACGGCCATGCCACCCTCCCCAAGCCTCATCGGCCTCCGGGGACACCTCCCCTGCCTCCGCCGTGCTTTTGTGTGCGCGGAGCGCCTCTAGTTCATGGCCATGATGGCATGTTCTAGCTTGTCAAGTCTCTAAATGTGTGGTCGATCTACTGACCTGCTGCAGGCGTCGCGCATGGGTTGGAGATAGGTTGGACTCCATTCCGGTCAGAGTGGGAGCATCGTGCCTACCTCATACACTTGTCCCTCACTCCTCCTCACTCCAAAGTCACGTTGCTCCCCTCTACTAAGGTTTAAGGATGAAAACAAGGAAGAAGAAGATAGGGAAGAGAGAGGGAGATGTGTGGAACTTTCTCTGGCCTTAGCCATGGGCTCCATCCTTTTATAGAGGAGGGTAACGAAGCCCTAGGATGGCTATCCATGGGATCTAAGTCTCTTTCCTGCTAGGAAACTATATTCCTTCATGTATAAGCAATCTTCTCTCTCTAAACCAAATTCTTCGATATCCTTTATTTTTTAGATATTAGGATTTCGAAAATTACTTCTTTTATTCTCTTTGAACTTGCCTTTTAATCTATTGGTCATGAAAAAAAACTTTTTTCTTTTAGTAGAGAATACCACCTCTTTTAACAATACCACAAAACTCAATCACATTATCCTCTTATTTTGCATTATTGGTATTTTCTCTTTCCTTTTTCTCCATTGGGGCTCCTTGGACCCCAAGAAACTCTAGGATTTCGATATTCCTTTTTAAGGATACTTATTATCCTTCTAGATACATCTATTTCCATTATTTCTCATTATCTTGTTTATTTCTTATTAAAATATCTCTCTTTGAGGATTTCTCTTTATCTTTCTTTATATTTTCCTCATTGGCATTCCATTTAACATTAGGAATTCGTTGGATACGAAAATTCACCAAGGGTAACTCAATTATACCTCTTTTCACTTATTTCCCGCATTTTATCATTATTTCTAATTTCTTTCTTAATAAAGAAATATTTAATTGATCTTTTCTTTTGTTTTTGCATCATCTTTGCAACTTTGGACTCCTCGGAACCCAAATAACCCAAGAGGCACGAAATCCACCTTTGGATTACATTCTTTTGCCTTCTAGAGGTTTCTACATTTTTCTTTTCTCCATTTCTTATTAATAATGGAGTTCCTTTTGTCTTTTCCTTGTTATTGGGCCCAATAACCAATAAAGCCCACAAAACAACCAACAAGGCTATTGTAAATGAAACTCTTTTATTCAAAAAAAATTATATCATTATTTTTTCCAATATTTTTAATATGAGAAATTACATTTCTCACCAAATGAACCCAAAAGTTCAGGTTGTAATATCCTTCCCCTCTTATAGGAATTTTGTCCTCAAAATTCCATCAAGCAAACAAATAATTCAGTATAAGACCTTTCCATGTCCATCTTTGGCCCCTATGTGGCTTTACCTTATCCATGGCGCTTCCAAAGAACCTTTATCATAACATTTTCTTTTCTCTGAGTTCTTTCACCTTGGCATCTATAAACCTCATAGATGACTCAGGTCATTTTAGCCTCCCTTGGGGCTCACTAGGTTCATTGCTCCACACATGGTCCAGGTACCTCACATAGTGCTCTAAATTAGACACATGGAACTCTTCACACATCACATTATCCTGAGGGGTAAGGGCAAAACTTAACCTTCTCCACCAAACCATGTCAAAAGAACCAATGCATCAGGGACTTAGCTCTCTTAGCTATAACTTAGAGGGCTCGGATTGCATGCCACATATTCCCCGACAGTGAACTGCATGTCAGACTACTTTGCATCAGCTTACAACTCATGTCGTCCTTGGGCTCCTTTCAGCCATTGCATAATCAAAGTGACTTCATCTGCACACACTATGGTCCTTTCTTGACCTTCATGAGGTCCCCTCACCAACATCGTCTTAATGAAGTGGTGGCTGACACAACCTCCCATGTAGAGCTTCTTTACATCACGATACATGCTATGGTTGTTATCATCACATCTTACAAAGAACTGTCTCTATGTATCATCTTGAAAGAGCACACATGCTCTCATCAGACCCTATAGTCTGGATCGTACTAACCATTAGCTAGGGTGATAAACTGTACTAACATTGAGTTCTTCATGTATTTACTTCCACCTTACGGAAGTGTATCTTTAGGTTATACTCAAGAACTTTTGAACTCACATCATGGTGTAGTTGAACCATCTCTCTCAAATGTAGTTCAACCGGATTTGTCCCTTGACAATACTCTTTCTTTCTCATGTCATATAGGTAAGGCGATCTACCATAACACATATTGCATCTTGACCCTCCTTGGTCTAGGGGAGACTTACCACAACATCCATAGTGATGAACTCCCATTCCTTCTCAGGGATTCTTAACTTCTATATCATTACATTGGGTTACTGGTGTTCATCCTTTACCTCTTGTCATGCATCGTAACAAACCACATACAACTTCATCTTAGGCATCCAAAGTACTACTGTCACTTACTATCTTTGTAGTACCAAGGTGTATCATGATCTCCTGCATGTCATGATTCCTCAGAAACCTTAAACTACTCTAGTCGGGGTTTTATCTCCTTTTTCTCTAGAGAAGTGCATTTGAGGTTCTACAACCATCCTTTTATCATGATAAGCCCTAGGCTGGCTCGCCAACCAACCATTAACTTGATCAAATAATATTGTTACATCTGAGTGTTAGGCAAACTTATCTCTTTTTCCAACTTAGGGTTAGCCTAACAACCTCTTCTAGCCTCTAGCTAAACTAGGCAGTTGCATCTCAACCACTTCACATCCTTATGTGTAAGGTAATGCTGAAGACATACACCTCCATGTAATCCACTTATTATCTCATCTCAACACTAAGTCTATCTTCATCAAGAAAACTCTGAGCTTATTCTCTTGGTTATCAACTTCAACCTTGTAACAATTGCAAATTTCCATATAGATCATGTTAAAAACATCCTCACAAGATGAATACCTTATTCTTAGTGTTTGTAAACCATTCATGTATCGTTCACTCCATAAGGGCATGTTATCATCTTTGTCCTCATACATCATGGCAATGTTCCACTTCACATCACCTTTTATCCTTGGTGTATGTCATGCGTATTGTCCTATCTCTCACTCCCATAACAAGAGGAAATAAGAATTTGGCTACAATCCAAATACAAAGTTCTTCCTATTCTAAGAGTAGAGATGGTACATCCCACCTTGCCAGTACACATTTAAATCAAAGTTGAAACGTGTTGCTTATGCCTCTACATCACAATCATCTTGATATCAAAGTTACTTCCATGGAAAACTGGACTCGAACCTACTTGGGTCCACACACAATCCTTGGTCATCTCCTCTAGGTCTATAGGGTGTCGGCACTTTTGGGGTCATCCCTCTTCCCTCATGCATCTAGAGAGTGCCCTACTCATCTGCCCTTTGGGTCCATGAGTTCATGAAGGTGATCAATCTCCTAACCCATGGCCCTCAGACAATGATAGTTGTTACCTCCCGACCCTATGGTCATGTGCAATTAGGGAATTAGGCAACTCCTACTTCCATTGGCCTTATCCCTACCTGACCCTAGGATAGACTTAGGATGCTAACATAGTACATGTTCAACTTAGAACCTTACCCAAGCCTTCATCATCTCTCTCTGCATTCATGGGCTAACTTTCATCCTTTCATAGGAGTCATGGTGACATGCCTACCTTGGTCAGGCCCCCATACTGGTTACCTCCATGGTAACACATCCATATGCACTTAGAGATGGTTATCTATGGGTCTACAGGTTCATTCTCATACCATGTACTTTTCACTTAGCTTCTCAAGATCCTATGAGACCGCTTTAGGTTTCCTCAAAACCCACAAAACTGGTAAACACCCTACCAAAGGGTCCCTCTCCCAGGATGGGAGGAAACTACAACTCTTGACAACAAGGTCACAAACATCCTTAGGGTTTATATTCACATGAGCATGCTTAACCCAGCAGCTACTAAGGCACAAGCAGACTGCCAACTAAACCATGCTAGGTCATACTTGTTCTCTTTCCTCAATGCTGGATCAAGATCATACCTTCCCATGTCATCAACTTCAATGTGAGGGGTTCATCGAACATACCCTAAACTTAAGGGGTTTCCTTTTCCTCTAAACATGAGGAGTATCATGCTCGAATCTATAGAAACTCAAATCTCATCATGATCATCGGGTACACCACTTCCCATCTTAGGCCTAGGAACCCTAGGTACACTTCTCTAATGTCCAACTGTCTGCTCAACCTCTTAACCAAAAACCAAACATATACAAGGTATGATATGCACTTCCTGTCATCCTTCTACTCGAGCAACACTTCAGAGTTGAGTCCTCCTCAAGGACAATCAATAAGGTACAAGGCCTCACAACCTTTTACTAAACCTCTCCAGGTCTAAGGAACTCTTTTTCTCATCTATACCATAGGTATAGAGGTACCAACAAACTCATCTTCTCTCTAGGGTTTGGTTCCTCTAATGGAAACCAAGAAATCATCAGCCTCCAGGGATCAAGCATGAGGCAGACACTATCATCGACTTAGGTCGCATCATCCTCAACTCCCCACTTTTCCTCATATCTTGGAGCCTAGGCTTCCAACCTTCTTGCTTGGGTCCTGCTCTCTCTCTCTAGAGCTAACTCCACAACTAGCCTTATACTAAAGATCCTCTCTCCATGAAGATGGATCAAGCTCACAAACATACCTCTTCATGGTGAAGCCTATGTTCAAGCTTATGTTTGCTCAAACTTATCCCTAGCCCTTTATGCTTATCTCATCAACTTTCCAACATACTCCCTTGGTCAGGGTTTTAGCCCGACTGACCTACTATGGTTGCCTACTATGCCATGTTCATATAAGCTCATGGGGTTTCCATTGGTTCTTCTCTAACCTCATCAAACAAAGTGCTATCCTTCGTTTTAACATGCATGACCCTTCCCAGGGTTGGGTCGCCAAAGGTACTAGGTCATCCAACCTCTCATGGCTCATATTGGCATCCAAGGCATGTCCATCCAAATGTCTGGTCTACCATGACATCTAACTCATCATACCATCTCTCCCTCTAACCCCCCACTTAGGGTTAGGGTTAGCATCATCCTTGGAGGATGTGCCAGGTCTCTACTCTTAATGGAGGTCTCTACCTCCAAGACTAACTCTCTTTACTTATCCTCATGACAAGAAGGTCTAGCCTCAGGTCTCTCCTGAGGGCATGACAACTTATGTCATACGACCTAAGCATGTATCTATTCTTTTACACTTAATCTATTAAGCTTATGTCCATGATATCTAATTTACATGCGTTTTATTAATTTGGTGGAGGATTCCTTACACCTTATCAACCTTACCAATACCTCAAGAGAGTGAGGAAAAGAGAGAAAACCCTAATCCTTATATTCCTTAATATCATTTGAGTTGAGAAGGGATGAACAAGATGAGAGAGTCCTAAAGGTATCTTATTTCGAGTCAAATCCTGAGACATTGGCCAGGCAGTCACACTAATCTGGGAGTCCTCAGATTCCAACTAGCGGTGCAGAGGAAAATCTTGCCAGCCCTAGACGTGATCCTTTTCTATACACCTCTGTCTTTTGGAAAATCCTCTAATAACTCCATTGGGTTCTACAGAGTTTGTAAAATTTAATAATTATTACATATTGAATGAGGAACCTACGCTCTGATACCAAATGTAATGACCCCACCTCTCAGTAACCCTCAATTAAGGGAGACCAAGAGGTCAAAGTCGTTACCCCATTTCTGGATTAAAGGTTTGATAAATAATCTATAATAATTATCAAATTCTACTAAACTAAACTAAAAGGCTGTAATAAAAAATTTACTTTGCATACCTTTTTCAAAAACTTGGATATCTACTTTTATCCACATCTAGAGTTTATTCTAACTAATCCTCCTTTGTACTTTAATTCTCATTTAATTCCACATATGCCACTTTACTATTTGTTCTTTTCATTTGAACCTAAAACACCGACAAACAAAACGTCAGTTAGCACGAAGCTAGTATGTGGGGAAAACAATAATCGTGCAATTAACTATAACAACATATTGCAGTCAAATATGATTTAACAAACAACTTTACACTTTCAACATAACTACTCAATCCATACATACCCTAACCTCTGTGTTGTCCCTACAGTGGACCTGGATGCTACCTTCCTTATAGTAGATCCCCATTTAACCCCTCATGATCCTACCTAATAGGTGAATCAGTTTCTAGGGTTGAGTAACATGGCACTACCCATAGGTAGCCCACTCCTTAACTCATGGTGTGCTAAAGAGTTGCATGGAACTACACATAGTTAGCCCAATCCCTAACTCTTGATAACCTAGACCTTACTCTAGGTTACCCTTTTTTGTAGCCTTTACAAAGCCACAGAGGAGGACCCAGATCTAAGCCAGTTATATATGTATTTATAGTGATAATCATAGTCACTTTATAGTTGCATGAAATAAAAGTCATCCAAGCAGTTATTTCCAGGCAACTGATAAAAATGTTTGGGAATCGCCATGAAACTAAAGGAATTATCCATAAGCGTAACCACATACATGTCTGCCTGATTTAGATAGCATAATCCAATCAAGAAATCCAAATAGGCAAGCAAGCACATTATGAGATCCTGAAATATGCATACAATTTCCTATTATTAATCATGCCATCAAGATCTACTAAACCTAGCTCGCTTCCTCAGGTTTCTAGTCCACTTTTAGGGTTTCCATTGCAATTACTCACAAACCCTAATGATGTCATCTATTCTTCATGAAAGATATTAAAGTTACCTTTTAACAACATATAACCCTAATTTTAGAAAAAGCATAATTAACCATCAATTAATTCCATTAAGCCTCTTTTACATTAAAGCTACCATGTTTATCCTTTAATCCATGACAAGATCATTATGCTCATTTATTATCAATTCATAGTTCATTGTGGTCCAATTCACCTATGAACTCCACTTATTACTAATTCCACATTTTATCCATTAGAAAACCCTAATTACCATATTAAGGGTATTTATTCACAATTAGGAACCTTTATACTCAAAATATCTTAGAATCATCATATCTTAGTTCTATTCATGATTTTGAATAATTAAAATCATTAAAAGTCACATTTACTAATATTAAGGTTTCAAAGCCCATTAAAGCATATTTATGTACATGAACTTCTATATTAAACCAATTATGTGCAAATTTCATCCTTTTTTATCTTAATGTGTCTTTTCATGATTAAAAGGCTAATATCAACTTGAATCATCCATTAAACTCTACTAATTACATTAATCAATCTCAAAATAGGGTTTCTTAATCTTCAATTCATTAAAGTTGATAACTTACACTACTTTTCGCATTTCAAGAGGAATTAGCCTCTAAAACCATTTTTAATGAATTCATGTCATTTTTCTGAGCAAAATACATATATTATATGTACCAATCTGAGCTACCATTATTTAGTTATGAATTTTGCAAGGATTACCTTTTTGGACCAATCAGAGGATGCCACGTTGCCTGCTCCATGCAACTATGCTCGGTTAGTTGAAAACATTTCAAAATGATGTCTTTGTCCTTGGTTAAATAGGTCAGTTATTTAGCCCATGGATGGAAAAACCATCCAGATCCCACCCATCTCCTACCTCATGCGTGCCCTAATGCTACCGCGGCAGGCAAGAAGCAGGTGCGGCACAACCGCCCCTCCCTTGGCCTCGTCGGCCTCTGGGGACACCTCCCTTGCCTCCGTCGTGCTTTTGCGCATGTGGGGGCGCCTCCGGTTCATGGCCATGATGTTCTGTTCTAGCTTTCCGAGTCTCTAGACGTGCGGCTGATCTGCTGACCTGCTGCAGGCGTCATGCAGGGGTTGGAGATAGGTTGGACTCCATTCCGGTCAGAGTGGGAGCGTTGTGCTTACCTCATACACTTATCCCTAGGCCCTCCTCACTCCAAAGTCACGTTGCTCCCCTTTACTAAGGTTTAAGGAAGAAAACCAAGAAGAAGAAGATAGGGAAGAGAGAGGGAGATGTGTGGAACTTTCTTTGGCCTTAACCATGGGGTCCATCCTTGTATAGAGGAGGGTAACGAAGCCCTAGGATGGCTATCCACGAGATCAAAGTCTCTTTCCTACTAGGAAACTATATTCCTTCATGTATTAGCAATTTTCTCTCTCTAAACAAAATTCTTTGATATCCTTTATTCTTTAGATATTAGGATTTTGAAAATTACTTCTTTTATTCTCTTTGTACTTGCCTTTTAATCTATTGTCATGAAAAAGAACTATTTTCTTTTAGTAGAGAATACCTCCTCTTTTAACAATACCACAAAATTCAATAACATTATCCTCTTATTGCATTATTGGTATTTTCTCTTTCCTTTTTCTCCATCAAGGCTCCTTGGACCCCAAGAAACTCTAGGATTTCAAAATTCCTTTTTAAGGATACTTATTATCTTTCTAGATAAATCGATTTCCATTATTTCTCATTATCTTATTTATATCTTATTAAAATATCTCTCTTTGAGGATTTCTCTTTATCGTTCTTTTTATTTTCCTCATTGGCATTCCATTTAACATTAGGAATCCTTTGGATACGAAAATCCACCAAGGGTAACTCAATTATACCTCTTTTCACTTGTTTCCCACATTTCATCATTGTTTCCAATTTCTTTCTTAATAAAGAAATATTTAATTTATCTTTTCTTTTCGTTTTGCATCATCTTTGCAACTTTGGACTCCTCGGAACCCAAGGAACCCAAGAGGCATGAAATCCACCTTTGTATTACATTTTTTTACCTTCTAGAGGTTTCTACATTTTTCTTTTCTCCATTTCTTATTAATAATGGAGTTGCTTTTGACTTTTCCTTGTTATTGGGCCCAATAGCCAATAAAGCCCACAAAACAACCAACGAGGCTATTGTAAACGAAAATCATTTATTCAAAACAAATTATATCATTATTTGTTTTAATATTTTTAATATGAGAAAATACATTTCTCACCAAATGAACCCAAAAGTTGGGGTTGTAACAGAACCCCTCCTTACAAGGGTCATAGGCCATAATGGGAAGATTTTCTTCCCTCTTTCTCCTCTGTTTTCCTTCGGTTTGGTTAGGGTTTCATTTTTATCCTTTTCTTGGTTTTCTTTGACCATGGTACCTTCTTTTTCTTGAGGTGCTTTGGTGGCTGAAAGAGGAATCTTTGGATTGTTTTCTTGGAGCCAATATCTTGGAGCTCGGGATCTTTGGAGTTGAGCTTCTTAAGGTGGGTTATATAACACTTAACCTACTCTATTGTTACACACTTTCTTACATGTATGCTTCTTTTTTATCTCTCTTAAATGTTCCCTTAACACACTAGTAGATGATGTGAATCTCTAGCACTTGTTTGGTAAAGAAAATCATGCTTGAGTTGGTGGAAATCCAAAACCCTAGTTTTGTACCCGATTTTGGTGATTGTGATGTAATAGTAGTTTCTTCCTACTCTTGGCCATGTATCTTTTTATTCCCTTTGATCCCATGTACCTTGATATCTCAGGGTGTTTTAGGTTCTAATTTAGGAGTGCTAAATGTGGTTCCCTTGCATGTGATACTTACATCGAGATTCCTTGGTTCAAGTTTTAGTGTTTTTGGTGATCGTTTGGTGTGGAGTGTTCCCTAAAGTTATCTTCTATTTTGGGTCGTGTTCCTCCATGTTTTGGTTTTGGGATATGTTTTGATAGGGTTATTGACCATGTGGGGTCACTACCCTTGGATGGTTGTGGTTGATACCTTGAGTTTGATCAGTTTGGTTGTAACATGTTAACCTCTTAACGGATGGTTCACTACCTCTCTTTGTAGCAGTCGAAACCATGTCCTTTTGGGAAAGGTTTCTTTGGTTTGTTGCGTCCGTATTAAAGGGATGTGGTATGGTTGTAACACATGGCTAGGTCAGGTTGATACCCTTGGTTATATGTACCATCATGACCTAGATGGTAGTGGGTCATAACACATGCATATGGTGTGGGTTAACACTTAGATATGTATTCATGGGTAGCACATATACACATAAGCACTTGATGATACATGTATGGTGTCGTTTGAATAACATAATGCTTAATCTGAAATGTGACACTTAACTATCACATGATCCAAGAAAGTGAGAAACAATACACCTAGGGTTTGATGATGTTATATGAATAAAAACCTAACCAGCTATAATGTGAAAACCTAACGCTAAATTGACAATGTATGATGTGCTCACTTTTCTCTCTTAGAATGGTCAATATAGTATGATGATTTCTCTCTCTTTCTTATGAATCCCTAACCTTGTAGGTGATATGAACTTGATTAATATAGCTAGTGTATGCTATGGTGGATGTGATATAATACAAGTTGAATGGGCCTTCATGAGGCATGCTAAGACACTTGTGATATAGGAATGATGTGAATGGGTTCTATGACCCGATGATTACTTGATGGCCTTGTGAATGGAAATTTTACAAGTCTCATGTTGTGATACTGTGACAAGTTCACACCTTAAGCATTTTGTATCCTCTGGAGTTGTGTCATGGCCTTATCTTTGTAGATCTTCTTATGACTTTGTACTTTAAAACTTGATTGATTAAAAAAGATACCTAATTGGCCTAACTAACCAAGTGGAACCTAATTATGTAGTTTTCCATGTTCCATAGATCCATCTTCAGCGTCAGTACTTGCTGGATGGTGAAACAGGTTTTCCCTTAGTGGAAGATCAAGGTCATATAGTATTGAGTATATGCATTCATAGGATTGGTTGCGGGCCATGCCCTGGTAGGAGTGCAGTGGCATATCATAGCTTGGTTATATGATACTGATGAGGTTTCACAGGATTGACTGCGGGCCATACCCTGGTAGGGGTACAACTACTGGCCATATCTTAGTTCACAAGTGTTGTGCCTATATACCAAGGCAGGCTAGGTAGTTTTTGCAGTTTGACTTGATATGTCATTGTGGCAGACTTAGACTGACTAAGGGTGTGCAGAGTTTAATGGATTTTGGCTCTTCCTTTGATCTTCTATGGCACTGATTTGGACTTAGCAATGGTCAGTTAGAGCACGAGTGGTATACCTCATCTCCTCAGGGCATAATAAAATATGAAATCAGCCATTTAGCATAATTGTTTAGGATCAAATACAAAAATATTGGTTGAAGCCTTGCTTTTCTTTTATATAGTGTAGTTGGTAGCAATTATACATGGTATTCATATTCCTTCTGATCTTTTGCATGATAATAACTACCTCACTGATATCATTAGTTGAATCTGCTTAACATATTAATAAGTTACTACATGTTCTTCTTACTATATATGTGTGTTTATAATAGCATTGGTGGAGAGTTATATCTCCTGCTGAGATATGGATCTCACCCTGTGGGTTTCTACACATATTTTAGGTGGACGTGTACGAGGAGATAGAGATTGTGCAACTGAGGCATAGAAGAAGCAAGATGAACTGTAGTTGATAAGGTTGGGTGTGCTTCTTATACGTCTTTTGGTGTGAGAGTCCTAGAGTCATCCATGTTCACTCAGGTCGTGGGGATAGTTCAGTGTGTCCCATTATTGTGATATCGATGTGAGTTTTTGGCTTGTGTGCCCTTTTGATGTAATGACATGTAAAATGTTCATGTTTATATATATATACATATGGGACATGTTTCTCATATACCAGGTTGATGGCATAAGTGATAAGAACATGTTGATGTAAGGACCTTGTGATTTATGATATCCAATGTAGGTGTCCTGTGAGGACTTATATGTAAAGATTTTTGTAGATTTGGTTCTTAACGAAATTGGTTTTAATTTTCAAAGTTTTCTGATAATCTTCTTGTTTAGTTTTATTTTCACATTTAGTTTGGAGTTATCTCGTTGGTTTGAGGCACGGGGCGCCACATGTAAGGTCCCTATAAACCAAGTTTTTTCATCAAAGTGGGTTGAGAGATCATCAAAGCATATCTGAAAGTGGCTGAGATACATAGTTTTGGGGCTCTCTGACTAGGTTTTGAGATTGAAGTGAGCTTTCTTTAGTCTAAATGAGATATATTTTCTCACTAACATATATATATATATATATATATACATGCATGTATACATATATATACATATGTATATACACATATATATACATGTAATATATATATATATATATATATATATATATATATATATATATATATATAGATATATACATATATATACATATGTATATACACATAGATATACATGTATATATATATATATTATATATATAGAGAGAGATTCCCTCTAATCCTTAGACATGTTTCAAACGTTTTTATATCAGGAGATGATGATTCATGGAGCATATCTCTTGCATATAGGCGATTCTTTAAGATTCTTGAAGATGAAAGATTAGAATCACCATCTTTTCCTTGTAAAGATAAGATCCATGTATGTGTATCCCCCTTTTCTAACCTCTTGTGTATCTTTTCCTCCTTTCTACCATCATATATGGAGTTCTCCAAATTCTATAGTGCAATTCTCTCTTCTCTACCTAAAATGTCTCCATTTCCCCTTCTTTGGCCAAGTTTTGGAGCTAATGCTTGCTAATTCGGGTATTTTGGGAGATATTTAGTGTTCTTGGAGACATGTTTTGTAAATGTATTTGATGGAGATTCTCTTTTCATGTAAGGGGAGTGATTTAGCATTTGTTTAGTAATATTTGAGATGTGATTCCTACATATGGTCAGAAGCCACAATAATTGCATGAAAAATTACCTAAAGATGAAGCTTTTTTTGGTGTATTTGACAAAAACATTGGGAAATATGACTTAACCCATCATTAATGTACTTAATGTAATACAAAAAAATAGATGATATTTTATGACCATTGATATGAAATACAAGACTGCTAGATACAACTTTCACTAAATTGCCAAATTAGGCCATTGTTACTTGTTTTAACATATTGGATGAAGATGATGGAATTTCTAAATGAAACGTCACTACTACAGAAACGGCCTTTGGCATCGGTCATTTAACCCCATTCGGCGTCGGTTTCCGACCGACGCCTATGTGGGCGCCGCTAAAGGTCGAACACTTCGGCGTCGGTTTTTTAACCGACACCTATTTATTCTATAGGCGTCGGTGTTTTAGTATATAACCGACGCATAAAGTGCCCTAGATGACGCCATTTTCTGTGGCGCGAACACTTTTGGCGTCGGTTATATACTAAAACACCGACGCCTATACTTCAAGACGACACGGCCGTGCTTCCCTACACGGCCGTGTTTTGTACTATAGGCGTCAGATTTATATGAATAATCGACGCCTTTTCCACCACGGCCGTGCTATCCTGCACGGTCGGGTTGTTTGTATTATTAGGCGTCGGTTTTTATCAAATAACCGACGCTGTATGTCTTTTCTGACGGTTTTCTATAAATAACCAATACCTATTTCTATTTTTTTTTTCATATCAGTTTGCAGGCCTGCTGTGGCTGGTCAGCAGGATGAGAACCTGCAGTTCAGTTTTCTGAACTGCAGGTTTACGACATCCATTGATATCAGCCTACAAACAGGCCGCAAACCTGCAAAAGTCACAAGGAAAATTTCACACAAGTACATACATTCAGACATCAATTCAATTCTCACATTCACACATATAGAAACATTCAAATACATGTATTAACATTCAGAAATATTCATTTACAAAGTATCATTCATTATCGCTATCAACATCCCAATTATATCTTACAGTTGCCACTGCTTGTATGGCTATTGCCCATTCTTCTCTTACTTCATTTAATGCTTCCATCGTATATGGAGCATGTATATTTTTTAAGCGTTTACCTATAGTGTGGTCAGTTTTAAACACCTGCAAAGAGAATGATGTATATATATAAGTAATAATATAAAAATAAGATTGATATATTTCATACTAACTAATGAGACTATATATAATACCTCATGTATGCTATCGATGTCCAATGCGGCATGTTTGATAATCATCTGCATAAATCACATCACATAGTATGCGCATGCCCAGCCATTGTCTTGTGTAGCACACTATAAATTGAAACATACAAAATAATACAACTAAGCACAATTCACATCAATAATATATATATTCGAGTCGGGAACTTACTTGTACATTCTGCCAATTTATTGGCTGGTTCTTTTTCCTTGGGACCGTTCCTCCAGCCTTTTTGAATGCATCTAAACCCCTACATGTTAATATAACATAATAAATTGCATAAGTAAATAGTAATGTAATAAAAGATGTTAACGGATATAAAAATGAAATATTTCTTACCAGAATAATGGCATTCTCATTACGTGTCCAATTTTAGTGTTCAATGTACTCCACGCAGGATCTAGATAATAAACAGTGAATGTCCCGGGGACAATAACTAGTAACTCCCAATGTCTACCGCTAGAGGTAAGAAGTTAACAATTAATAACTCAAAATGCAAAATAAAAATGGAATTTTCTTAAGTCCAAATTATAAATAAAGTAAACTTACTTGACATTGAATGGAGCTATTATTATCGTCTTCTTTTGCTGACCAAAAATTGTAAAAGCATCTATACAGTATTGTTGAACATTATCAGGGTCTTTAGCTACCAAACTAATCAATGATGGAATCAAAAATCCCACATGATCAAATGCAAATTGTTTGCAATGATCTTCGACTAAGTAGCTGCAAAACATATAGGCGTATGCATTAATATATAAGAAACCAGATCACCGGATCTTACACAAGGTATATGGATGTATAAACAAGATCTCACCTTATCCATGTCTCTATCATTGATGTATTCAGCCAATCATACATAAACAGCTCAATAATATCTTGTATAAATAAAGAGCTATCGTATGATTGACCTGCATAATCTGCATCTAAAGAAACTATTATAGGGCAATGTATATTATGTGCCCGTAGCCAACATGCCATTCCCCTACAAGCAGGACCTAACGGGTATGTTAGGTCAGTTGGAACCCAAGTTGGTAATGCGGGAAGTGGAGGTGGAGGCCTAGGTGCTCCTGGTGTCTTCTTTTTAACCTGTATATATAATTTCAGATCAGTTGACATCATATATACACATTAACAGTCTAAATCAATGTAAATTTATCTTACAATTTCAGTCGTGTAGACGACATCTGCTTTGGACCACAATATGGCCCCGCCTTCTGCCTCATCAAGTGTATCAATATCTGGGTGGGCATATGGCAACGCAACTTCCCTCCAATCGGGTAATACATGTAGCGGGCTCACACGAATGTAGCCCTGCGGCATTGGAGTCCCATGAAACGTTGCCCCAGGAAGGGACTGGTAAGCCTGCGCCTCTACAACAATATAGTCTTGCATTCTTAAGCGGCATGGCTTCAATGCCTACAAATTTACGTAAAGAATGTTATACATATATACATATAATCTTGAAAACATATCATCTTGAAAAGACTAGCTACAATGTCATAAACAATACTTACAACAGACGTGCTAGGCGATGGGTCTCCAGGATTACTCGCAGTCTGTGCATCAGGAGAAGAGTGGGTCGCCATAGGCTGATTGGAAGCCTGAGATGCCTGCCACCGCAGCAATTCTTCCTTGACCTTCTCAGCAACTACATCGTTGACCTTCTTAGCAACTAAATCCTCAACTCTCTTATTCTCCTATACATGGATAAAAGAAACATTAGCTTCTTATTAATGAATTTCCTTTTGTAGTAACATTCTAAAAAAAGATTAGGTTACCTCTTCTTGAGAAAGTCCCGCTCTGGGTTTGCGCTGGGATGGCCCAAAGAATGCTTTGATGCCAACACCAGTGCCGACACCTCTAACACGTCCAGGATGCTCTGGGTTACCCAGAGCAACTGTCAATTCATCCCTTGTGCCCTGAGGGATGAACGTGCCTTGTTTCCTCTGCTCGTGCAGCTCCCGCTAATCACCATAAACAAAATTTGGTAAGTTAACACCACAAATAATCAATATTCAAACGATTTCTCTAAGAGTTGTATTTTACCATTTTTGCATCCGCCTCAGCAGTTACAGGCTTCTTTATTTCACCCTTCTTGTTTTGCCTGCCAGCTATCCAGATATCATGGCGAGGCATGAGTTTGGCAGACTCCTGAGTAGGACCCATAGTGTGGTCATGCACATTCAGTGCACGCCTTGCTTTTTGTGCGTCACTAAGGGCCTAGTTAGTATGCACATTAATGATTTGGTTAGTAGCACTAAATGTTAATCTTGAATAGGTGAATACAATGTATATTAATTAAATTGGGAGTGATGCCTAATACCTTGAATTCTTCATATTTTCTTGAAGCAACAAAATTGTCCCAATCTTCTTTGTCCAAGAAGTTCCATTTTTCAAGGACTGACTTCTTCTTCTTATCACCCTCTTTTATGTATTCTCTGTTCAGATTTGTCCTATAATTCCTAAGCATCTTTCCAGCGCGTTGCATCACACTTTTACGATGCAACTTCTCATCCAATGCAAACAGATTCTGTAAAATAGAAATGTTATTAACTAGTATCCAAAATAGAATTGCAAATAATAGAATTTGTAATCTACAAAATAGAATTGCAAATAATAATAACTCACGCATAAATCTTTCCATATCAAGTCTTTTTTCCCTTGAGGAACTTTATGCCAATTATCATACTTAACACCACAATGGCTCCGAGTGGTACACCCAAGATAGTTTACAAAATTATTGCGGTTCACTCCAATTGCATTTCCTCCATTATCAAACTCCACCACCAATTTGGATCCACTACCACTTAGCGCTAATAACTTCTTCAACAGAGTGATGCCCCTTTTCTTGTTAAGTGTTTGGTGCTGCACATCAAGTTGCTCCAGTGCTTCAGTGGGTACAGGTACATCATCAACCTAAAATTTGACAAAAATAAACACACTAAATTAGCCCAATATAGAAATATAGGATATATGATATAACTAGAAGATAATGAATTTTATAGAAATATAGGATATGTTTTTAGAACTTACATTGGTATCCTCGCCATGCTCGTCATGGACAGCATGCTCATCATGGACTTCATGCTCATCATGGACATCATGCTCATCATGGTCAGCCATCTGAAAATGTCATTAAAAAGGAAAACATTTAGCATTTGTATTAACTAGAAAAAGGCAAACATTTAGCATTTGTATTAACTAGAAAAAGGCAAACATTTAGCATTTGTATTAACTATAAAAAGGCAAACATTTAGCATTTGTATAAACATACATGTCTCTAAAATTGTGATCTTTTATCAATTAACAATCCTTCATTGTGATCTCCGCGCACATATAAGTCATCATTAGCTTCAATATTTTGTGGAGTTGGAAACCCAACTGAGAATGGACTGGAGTCATCATACTTATCATAGTACTCTTCTTCATCTATAGGATCTTCAATGAATTGTCTTTTACCATGAAGAACAACCGACCATTTATCATTCGTAGGATCATCGATATAGAATATTTGTTTCGCCTGTGATGCCAATATGAATGGTTCACCCTTCTCGCCAATCTTTTCAAAGTTCACCAAAGTGAAACCCAATTCATCCACTATAACTCCTTTGGTGTTATCAACCCAATTACATTTAAAGAGCGGAATTTTGAAATCTATGTAGTCAAACTCCCAAATGTCCTCAATGACACCATAATATGACATTTTAGCTTCATGTGGACTCTTATCCTTTGCAGTTGCAAAGTACATAGTCGACGCTTGAAGAGTGACCCCACTATTTTGGACGACACTCTTATCATCTTGGCGCTTTGTGTAATATGTGAATCCATTAATGTCAAACCCTTCATAAGACATAACATTCGGTTTTGGTTTAAAGGCGAGGCATTTGATAGTTTCTGTAATATCATTTGGTGTTTGAGATAGTTGATGTAAGACTTTATCTTCAAACCACTTAGTAAAAGTCTTATTATGCTCTCTAGCAAGCCACATTGAACTTGCTCGAGGATGTTGTCTCTTTATGAAATTGGTATGTTCCTCGATATAAACACTCACTTCATCCATATTGTGTAAAATATACAAGTGAGCTTGTTCCAACTGCTCACGGCTGATTACTTTCACCCGTGATCCCAAAATTCCTTTGCCCTCCTCAAAATTCTTGTCATTATCAGGAGTGTCATTACCACTGAGAAAGTCATTGCAAAAATCCATAACCTCTCTCGCCACATAACCTTCAATAATACTCCCTTCAGGCCGATAACGGTTTCGAACATCACCTTTAAAAACGCTCATGTATCGTTCAAAGGGATACATCCAATGCAAGAAAACTGGTCCCAACATTTTCACTTCCCTAGTCAAGTGGACAACAAGATGTACCATGATATCAAAGAACGAAGGAGGGAAATACATCTCAAGCTGACATAGGGTAACAACCACTTCTCTTTGCAAATTATCGAGAGTATCAGGGTCAATAACTTTACTGCATAGACTGTTGAAAAAGAAACAAAGTCTGGTAATTGCAAACCTTACATGCTTCGGCAATATAGATCAAATTGCCACGGGTAATATTTGTTGCATTAGAGTGTGACAATCATGAGATTTAAGACCTATCAACTTCAGATCTTTCATTGATACCAATCTACGAATGTTGGATGAGTAACCATGTGGCACCTTAACATTTACCAAGCATTCACAAAAAGTTTTTTTCTCCTTTCTAGACAACGTGTAACAAGCGGGAGGTAAGTATGTTCTTTTACTACCCATTTCACGTAATTCTGTTAATTCTGACCTTATTCCCATTTCACGTAGGTCCAGTCTGGATTTTATCCCATCTTTAGTCTTACCTGGTATATTTAACAGAGTACCAATGATGCTATCACAGACATTTTTCTCAACGTGCATTACATCGATACAATGCCTGACTATCAAAGAACTCCAATAAGGAAGATCCCAAAATATTGACTTCTTCTTGAATGAAGAATTGTCACTCCGTGTGGCCATACTACATTGTGATTTCTTACCAAATTCATTGACAATGTCTTTTACTCTTTCATAAACAACATCCCCTGGTATAGGTTTAGGTGCACTCCGTTCATCATTCCATCCATTGAATGCTTTGCGCTTCCTACGATACGGATGGAATTTTGAAAAAACCTTCGATGACCAAGATATACAGTCTTGCCGCCATGTTTTAGTCTTATTGAATCAGTGTTTTCTTCACATATAGGACACGCTTTAGCTCCTTTGACACTATATCCAGACAAATTCCCATATGCTGGAAAGTCATTAATAGTGCAAAACAACATAGCGTGCAAACGAAATGTCTCTCTTACTGAAGCATCATAGGTCATCACACCTTCAGCCCAAAGTTTCTTTAAGTCATCAATCAAAGGTTCAAGATAAACATCGATATCATTTCTGGGTTGTTTAGGGCCCGATATCAACAATGACAACATAACGTACTTATTCTTCATACACATCCAGGGAGGAAGATTGTATATAACAAGCATGACTGGCCAAGTGCTATGTTGGCTGCTCAATGTCCCGTACGGATTCATCCCATCTGTACAAAGCCCAAGTCTTAGATTCCTATCTTCTTCACCAAATTTGGGGTACAATAGATCAATCTTCTTCCACTGTGGGGAATCAGACACATGTCGCAGGATCCCATCATTATTTTTCTTAACATCTGCATGCCACCTCAAATTCTTCGCATCTTTCGGATTTGCAAACAAGCGTTGAAACCGTGATATTATAGGTAGATACCACAACACCTTGGCAGGAGAACCAGTTTTGGACTCCCCCGAAGTCGTCAATTTATACCGTGACGCACCACATTTTGGACAATCTTTAGTCCTTTTGAAATAATACACAATCATTCAGGCATGCGTGTATCTTCTTGGCCTCCATTCCCATTGGGCACAACATTTTCTTTACCTGGTATGTTGAGATTGGAAGCTCGTTTCCTTCAGGAAGCATTTCTTTCAACAAAGTCAACAATGAAGTGAAGCTTTTGTCGCTCCATCTATTGTTAGCTTTCAACTTATACAATCTCAACACAGCGCTAAGCTTCGTAAACTTAGCACAGCCTGTGTATAACGGTATCTCAGCATCATGCACAATGTTTGTAAAGATAGGAGGTGGATCGGTGTGCTCTACCCTACAACTATCCAGCATCGCATCAACAATGTCTGCTGGAACTGGTTCGTTCACATTTATGTCATCGGAGGCAATTTCTTATTCCACCCAAGCACTGCTATCGACATCTACTGGTTTCGATTTTGAAATCTCTCCATGCCAGTGCCATTCTGTATAGCCTTGTACAATCCCGTTGCACATGACATGTCTTTTGATTTCCTCACCAGTGTTGACTTTCAAGTTGTTACCGCAATGCCTACATGGACAGTAGAACCTATCTGTAGGTTTTTTCCTATGTTCCTCGGCAAATCTAATAAACTGATCAAGACCAGATATAAACTCTGGGGTGCAACGATTACGAATGGACATCCATGATCTATCCATTTTATGATCAGAGAAAACAAGTATATATTAGGAAACAAGTATATATTAGGAAAAGATTAGGGTATACACTTACAACCTAAGTGTATAATGTGATGTCATTCTTATATATAATAAATGTGTACCACCTATCCCATCCTTGAACACCTAATCTCACTAGTAAGTGTATAATGTGTATTGGGTTTTCAAGAAAATTTCGGCAGCATTTCCCCGCTGTTCTCTAAGTACATATGTACTTAGAGAACAAACGGGGAAATGCTACCAAAATTTTCTCGAAAACCCAATACACATTATACACTTACATCCTAAGTGAGATTAGGTGTTCAAGAACAGTCCCAAACCGGGGACTATCCAAGATTTACTCCTAATGAGTCAATCTTGGACGGGTTTCTAGGCCAACAAACACATTTGATGTCATTCTTATATATAATAAATGTGTACCACCTATCCCATCCTTGAACACCTAATCTCACTAGTAAGTGTATAATGTGTATTTGGTTTTCAAGAAAATTTCGGCAGCATTTCCCCGCTGTTCTCTAAGTACATATGTACTTAGAGAACAAACGGGGAAATGCTACCGAAATTTTCTCGAAAACCCAATACACATTATACACTTACATCCTAAGTGAGATTAGGTGTTCAAGAACAGTCCCAAACCGGGGACTATCCAAGATTTACTCCTAATGAGTAAATCTTGGACGGGTTTCTAGGCCAACAAATACATGTGTTGTCATTCTTATATATAATAAATGTCTATAAAGTACAGGAAACATGGTTAATCCTAATCAACAGAGCATTATTAAATAATAAATCAAGAAATCAATAGTTTCAAACAAAAGGTCTAGGAATCTTTACTAGACATTATATGTATCCCTAATCATCATATTTAACATACTACATTATTATGAACATCTAGTTCAGATTAAGATCATACTATGTTATAACCATTGGTTTAATAACCCTATTTCCGCATGTACATGTTTATCAACTTTAAAACCCTATAATTCATGAAATCATTCTAATTCAATTTAATATGTTGGGATCACATAATTATATAATGACATCAGAATATATAGAAGAATCATAATTAACATGATTAACAACATGCTCATCAAACTAGGGTTTTCTTGAATATCATCTAATATTTGTGTACTAGACATTATATTTATCCCTAATCATCATATTTAACATACCATTATTATGAACATCCATATTAGATTAACTCTAATCAAATACATTACATGCATTTTTATCACAACAATTTGATCGATGCATAAAAAAGCAGAGCAACTAGCAGCGGGAAGACCAACCTTTTCAGAGGAAAGAAGGCAGAGGCTCCGGTGGCTCTGGCTGGAGAAGTAGCTAGCAGCGATGGCGGTGGAGGAGCAGCTAGCAGCTCCAGTGGCTCTGGCGGTGGTTGCGGCGGCGCGACGACGGTGGAAAAGCACCAGGCGGCGCCTAATCTCAGGCGTGGCGGCGGCGCCGGTTCTCAGGCGCTTGGAGCAGTAGGGGCGGGAAGCAGGGGCGGCGGAGAAGGGGGCGCGGAGAAGGAGGAGTGGTGGCGGAGAAGGGGGCACCGGAGAAGGGGGCGCCAGAGAAGAAATAGCCAGAGAAATGGCGCTGGGGAAGAAATCGCCAGAGAGAAATCGCCGGCATCAGAGAAGGTAATTGCTCGCAATGAAACAGAAGAAAGGGGAAGAGTCGGGCGATCGTGGGTTATAAGTTCCCAAATAGCGTCGGTTGTTTAAAACAACTGACACCTAAACATCTTTAGCGTCGGTTGTTTTAAACAACCGACATCCAATTGGATGATATTTTCATGAAATTGTTTGGCGGGAACCACCTTCAGCGTCGGTTATAAAAGGATAACCGACGCTGAAAGTGACACTTTTCACGCAAATTTTCATCGCACATAGGCGTCGGTTTATACCTACATAACCGACGCTGAAAATGACACTATTTTTTTTTATCAAAATTTGGATTTCGCGGCCGACTTTCAGCGTCGGTTTGTTATAAACAACTGACGCTGAATACAAAGCGGTACTCGTGTCTGGCTGGTCTTCGAATATAGACGTCGGTTTGCTTAAACAACCGACGCCTAACATATAAGGCGTCGGTTTTCCTTAATAACCGACGCCCAGAAAAGTGACAGTGAATGCTATTTCTGTAGTAGTGAACATTAATCAATGGCTCCTTAATACTATAAGAAGATATTCAAGCAATCATAAGTTGGTTTTTAGACCAATATGACATACTCCTTTATTATGACTAAAATACTAAAATGTATATCTATGTGCTTGTTAGATATAAATTAGAGTTTCATGGTAATAATACTTTAAGTATGTATAAACTAATATGACATATTATATGCTAGCTTTATGTTTTGCAAAAAACTTATTGTGTTGATTAGTTAATCATTAAAACCATATTCATGTAAAATTCCTATTGTTGCATAACCTTCTCATGTTTGGATGTCAAGAAGCAACATGCGTATCAATGTAGCAATCCAAGGCTTGTTAGAAGGTTGTCGGGGTTGTATAATGATGAGTGTACACATCTTAATGTGGATCCTTATGCAGTATGGTCCCCTTTATTCCTTGAGATCACCCATATTTATAGGTGGTGTCATGGTCATATCTCATGTTGATATACAGCAGTGTTACAACTATTATTTTGAAATATGTGATATGATCTAATATGTAAGTATTACCAATTAGATACAGTATCTTCCTTTATTTGAGTATCCATGATGAGATTAATGTTTATGTAGGTCATGTGATGATGATACCCTAATTTTATATTCAGACTGATTGGGGTGTGGTAGGATTTTAGTGAGACTATGTAATTTTATGATCATCTAGAATGTGATAGGGGATTGTGAACTAACTATCAAGGGTTTTCATGGTACATTCCAAACTACTTAGAGCATAATAGTAAGGTAGGTTTCAGGAAGTGTAGCATTATTAGTATAGTTACATTACTACATTTACAGTATATTGGGTTTTCCTCTCTAATATGTTTCTTGGAAGTTTCTATTTTTATATGGAATTTCCTAATTCAATACATATAGTAGAAGTTTCATACTTCAATTAGAGTAAATATGCTTTATGTCTTATTAGGACTCTCATCTCACTCTCATGGTTTTGCATACTTTGGAAGTTCTAAACATTTGACCTAGGGGTTTTCTAGTGAGGATCCAAATTCCTGAGGTAGTACCAGTGGAAAGTGGGATTAAGTCTCTTAGTCATCTATGCATAATTGGGTCCCAGGACATGTATTTTATACAATGATTTACCTATGATTCAATTTGTGGTTGTACACAATGTATCTATATTGCTTGATGTATATATGAATATGTATGTGTATTGTAGGATGAGCTTATGACATTATCACCTATGGTGAACAATGTAAAGTTACCTATGGATTGAAACATTTATGGACTTTTTTATGATTGCCTATGAGAATCACATTGGAAACTTTATTTAAGCTTTTTCCTACATGTGTGGTGGACTGATCTTTCTTAAAATTGATTCACACTCTTTGGGTTGGAGTTTCTAGCTATCGATTACCCAACTTTGGGAAATTCTAGTGCAGCCATCCCAAGGTTGGTTGTCACATATGGAATAGGTATTTTATTTCTAGTTTATTATGGTATTGGGAATAATTTCAGCTTTTCATGACAATGAAGATTGAAGGTTTTTTTATAAACTTTTCAACCTCCCAAATTTTTTAGAGATAGTTTTTTTTCTACATCTAGTTGACTAGAGAGTTACAAAGGGACAAGGAGACTCCACCTTTTGCAAGGCTTTGTGGTAAAGCTTAGGTGAAGGAAGTGAGATCTTCACCCATGTCTTTGTCTACATCCAGGGTCCAGATCTGGGTGGACTAATTCCACTCATCCAGGAACTTAGAAGTGTTATTATCTATTTTATTGAAGGAGGCGGCAACAGTCGTGACCGCTACTACAGAGGAGGATGGTCAACGTTGGCATTGAGGGCATTGTGTCAGGGGTGCAACATCGAAGATGTTGTGTTGAGAGAAGACACTACGTCGTGTGGGGATGTTGCATCAGGGACACGGTGTCAAGGACAGGGTGTCACAGGTGTTGCATCGATGCTGAGTTGTAGACATTGTGTTGTGGGCGTTGTGTGAAGACGTTGGGTCAGCGATGTTGCGGCGTCATGGAGTAGTGTTGAGGTAAGTTATGCTGACATGGCATTATGTGTTTGGTCCAAAATAGTTGATCTTACAAAAAATGTAGTTAAATACCGGTAGGTCGGTTGGTAATGAACATATATATGAAATCACTCAGAAAAACATGTGTAATCTGAATAAAATAGTTTTGTGGACTAATTTGGCTTCCTGATCTAAAAGTATGTGCAATACATGTTTTGATATGGTTAATATAAAGGAAAGACCTAGATTCCTTTAATATGATGTTTAACTAATAGATTTGTTTCTATTGAGATAATACCTGATCTTGTGATGTATAATGAGGAAATCATTGATAATAATGAATAATTGATGTTTTTATATTTATAATAATGCCATGATGGAATTAGGGTTTGTGACCCTTTTTCCTAGACCAAACATAATACAACCCTAAACCCTAGTTTAGGATCGAATTTAGATCTGATTAATGTAACGTGAATACATGATGGCACATATGTAGTATGTGTGTTTCATATAATGATGGTTGAATGCTTTGTTGCTTGGATGTTTGGATGCACTCTTAAAGTACTTGAGATATTCTTCATGGTTTATTTAATGACATAAGGTACGTGGTTACGCTTATGAATACATGTATCAAATTATGAGTTTTCCGAGATTTCTCGATGAGATTGAATGCATGATAAATTGCTTGCTTGTTTATTTACTTCATGAAAATTATACTTCCTATGAGTATCATGTAAAGTAAATAATAATATTGTAAACCCTAGGTTAAAATGATCCTAAGGGTAATGCACACAAGCCCAGGAGGGACTGTGATTACACATGAGGTAGTAGACCATATATAGGTTAGCATATGAAAGAAAGTTTATATTCTTATGTTCTTATGTTCAAATAAAAGATGAGTGTTTGTGTACTTGTGATTATTGGATGAACCCATGTACTAGTATAGAAAATATACTGACCGCATATTTGTTTTTCGGTTTTTTAGGAACATGTGATACTTGATTCATGGATATGTCAAATATACATAGCTCGGGGCTCCTCACGAAGGGTCCCGGGTTCGACTCTCACCAGAAGCGCTGCTCGAAAATGAATTTCCCGCAGCGTCAGCCGGCCTCTGATGTGACTTATTGAGATACCGATGTGCGGGCGCACGGGTCTCCTGGGTTTACCATCCCTGCTATCTGGGTCTCCGCCTAGGGGGGTGGGTTTCCCCCGGCAATTAAAAAAAGATTCATGGATATGGGGTTATAGAATAAAGATGTTGAAGACACTAAAGTTATTCATGAAGGTTTAGACATAGTGGTATATCATCAAATATGTACAACTTAATTCTTTCTAAGATTTATGCAACTCCTTAGAGGAGATTTTTATGCAAACATGTAAATATTTTTTCATTAATGTAAATTGCTTACTATTTTGTACTATTTCTTGATTCTAATCCTAGAATTTATGAGTAATGATTTGTGACTTTAAGGTCTTTTGGACACTCAAAAGTGAGGGTCGTTACACTTGGTATCAGAGCACAGATTCATCAAGTAATACCTAATAGTTTATAATTTCAAATCATCCTTAGAAATATAAGAGAAAAAATATTAAGGCATAATGTATCTTCTAGGTTTCTCATCTCACATTTTGTCTACTTCTCATCTCTTTGCGCAATAAGCCTTGAAAAAAAATTGTTAATTGGAGAAGTAAATGTGAAAAGATGTAACATGTTGTGTAGGTCCCTCTAAAGAGGATAAAAACTAGAAAGATACAAGTATGGGTAAGCCTTTCATAGAGGAAGGACTTGGATTAGGGTATGAAAACTCTAGTAGGTCAAGGGATATGAAAACTCTAAGAGTTATACTCCCTAACCCTAACCCTAACCCTAAAACCATAATCTTCTATAATGAGCATGGATTTATGATATGGAATACTAACCATACAAAACTTGAAATCAGAAATAAGAAAGATAAATGGATGGGCTTAGGTGACCCAGTCTCCCATGTATGTGTGCATGAGAAGCATGATGCTTATGTAAGAGGTCTTAAGAAGTATAAGACCCCAATAGTATATGTATATGAAAATGAAAGTTTGAATATAACTTGCCCAAACCCCTCATGTTTTCACTAGAAGTTTGGTGATGATGAACAAGCCCCTAGAGGGGAAGGCTGATGTAGGTACCAAGCCCCTGGAGGGGAAGGTGGCCAAAGTTCATTGAATGGACAGAACCCATGAGGGGGTATCCCAGAGAATAAGCAAGCATGGTTCGATAAGTTACAATGATAAATTGTATGCTTAATGATAAAAGAAAAAAAAAGATATACATGAAAGCTTTGGGGTTAGTGTGCCAACCTGGGATGGGTCAACACAAGAGTGGGAAGATGACCTATGAGGGAGGCAAAAACCTTAGATCTTGGGATCAGCTTGTGGCTAGAGAGCTAACCCCCTCCTATGATCCAAGAAGGCACCCTAGGCTAGGACTTTATCTTCAAAGGTAAGTGAATAAATGTGTTTAAGTACGGAGATAACCTTAATCCTCACCTAGAGGGGTGAAGATATAAAGATATAAAGAGGAAGGCACTTAAATTCTTTGAATCTGAGTATGCCATCTCTGAGTAACACAACTAGTCAAGCCTAGGATTGGGAAGACCAGTATGACACCAAGCCAAAGAGGGAAGGTGGCCTGAGTGGACGACTAAGCCCAAGAAGTGAAGGTCATGAAATGGTCAAGCCTAGGATTAGGAAGCCAGTATGGCACCAAGCCCAGGAAGGGAAGGTGGGCCAATTGCACAGTGCAGATGTTTAGGATCAAGCCCCTGGAGGGGAAGCTCACAGAAGGTCAAGCCCATGAGGGAAGACCGACATGGCACCAAGCCCTGGATGGGAAGGTGTCTTGAGCCTAATGTTGGGACTACACCGCATAATGGGTACTCAAAAGAGAGATATGAAGGCAATTTGAGTTATAGAATTTGATGAGAAAATATTTTTCTTAAAAGAAGTGACATCTCAAAGAAACCCTTGGGAAGGGAAGAGTCCTAATGTAATACTAGGGTTAAGTAGGGTGTATTAAAGGTACATAGGAATGATGGCT
The DNA here is from genome assembly GCA_963693085.1 of Alisma plantago-aquatica. Taxonomy (NCBI): domain Eukaryota; kingdom Viridiplantae; phylum Streptophyta; class Magnoliopsida; order Alismatales; family Alismataceae; genus Alisma; species Alisma plantago-aquatica. The sequence continues at coordinate 1,490,542,747 of OY856409.1, forward strand.
TGGGAGTTGATATTCCCTGAATGCACATGACCATGTGGTCGGGAGGTAACAACTAGGTTTTCCCAAAGTATATGACTTAGGAGATTAGCTACCTCCATGAGGACCATGTAGCCTAATGGGTGAATGTGAGAGGCACTCCCTCGATGAATAATGATGAGATCACTCCAAAGGTACCTATACCCCTAGAGACCTCAAGGAATTTCTTAAGACATATGTGAGGTGTAAATATAAATGATATAATGAAGTCATGAAAACTTGAGAGTAGTTGTGTCCTAACTTAATAGTAAGAGAAAGGAAACTTGACTTCATGAAATATAAGAATGCAATGCAATTAAGAAAAAGTATGTTTAGAGTCATATCGAGTATGATTCAATTTAAAATATGAAATTGAAAGCTAATGTGTGGATGTACCATCTTTGCTCTCGGAATGGAATTAGATTTGTGTTAGGGCTACAGTCAAATGCTTATTTCATCTCATTATGAGTGAGAGAGATTAGGAGGACACACGTTATATATGCTAAAATTGTGATAAAGGGGATGAATATCCTACATTGAATGTGTAACGACGTGAACTAGGGTTACAGGTGCCACCTCAACCTTGTGTGAAAATAAGGAATAATAGGTTGGAAACCTAGGTGAAAAGATCAATCACCAAGTGAAAGTGAAATCACAAAATAAAAATGAAATCATCAAGCGATGATGAGGTGTGAATACTAGGGATGTGGTTATACTTGAATTTCAATTCAAGTTCCAAACTTAGTAATAAGACGGGTTTTGTCATATTAAGGAAAGTTGTAAAAGCCATCTAAGTAGGGTGCTAACCCTAAGTTTTGAAAATAGTATGAGTTATCATTCACCTAGGCTTTATAGGCTTGAGTTTTGAGGGAAAAATTCCTTTCAAGGAGGGGTGAATGTTACATCCTTGAAATACATATATTTCAAGCCTAAATGAAATTTGGGAACATATAACAATGAAGTGAATTGAGGGATCTTGGTTGATAATTATGAACCCTAGAATTAGATTAAATGACCAATTTTAGTAAATAATGTGCTTTAGAGCATATGTGTTCGTATGAGGCTAATATAAGGTGCAATGATTATCAAAGACTTAAATTGAAAAATGAGTATTTAGAGCACATAATAAATGATCTCAATAATTTTATTCAACAAATATTTCAAATATGGAATTGTATACAAAAAAATCAGGATATACTGTGTTATCAAATGATTTAAGTGATTTATCATGTAATTACCTAGTTTTCTTGGATGAAAAGTTTAAGTTGATTATTGAATTCTTTTAAAGATGATATTTAGATCATGAGAAGATAATAGCAAAATGATGATTATACCTAGAATTGGGATTAAACGGGGCATTGATGCAGTTGATATAATCACTTTATTAAAAATGAGTTGTATCAAAGAAAGGATGTTTACTATGAGGACAAAGCATCCCCTACATCACAAAAGCCAGACTCCCTACTAGAGCATGACTCCAATCCCCTCTTGATTTAACCCTACGGGGCATGATTCCTATAAAAGACCAGCCTTGCATGGATTTGAGGAAGATTGTTTCTCTCGTGTATAACAGAAGATAAAAGGAGAGCATGCTATGATTGTACCACGATGGCTCATGATGGTGGTGGGTATCGCAGGCCTTTGGTCAAGTCAAAAATCAGGATGCCTCGACCCAAACCATGGTGGGTGTAGGAGGACCTTCAATAATTACGAAATTGGTGCATCAGCTCGTATCGTCCCCAGTGTCGCCACCCGACCTGCCAAGGTTGCAGCCTCTTTGAATGAAGCAGACAGTGGCAAAGGTATTGGTACCGACGACACTGCCACCACCAACTGTGCAATGCAGTGCAATACATCGGTCCCTGTTTGGCGAGTCGGCTTATTTGATCGAAGAGTGGTCACCCTAGGAACCCCTCCATAGATTGTTCTTGTTCCTTGAAGAAGGAGGTGGCAACAGTCGTGAGCACTATTGGAGAGGAGGACGAAGAATGTTGGTGTTTAGGGCATCACTTCGGGGGTGCGGCGTCGAAGATGCTACATCAGGAAGATACACAATGTCATGTGGGGATGTTGTGTTGGAGACACAGTGTCAAGGACAAGGCATCATAGGTGTTGCATCGAAGCTGAGTCATAGACACTATGTTATGGGTGTTGTGTGCAGACATTGGGTCGGCAATGCTGCATCGGTGTGGAGTAGTGTTGAGGTAAGTTATGTTGACATGGTGTTATGTGTTTGGACCAAAATAGTTGATCTTACAAATAATGTAGTTAATTAATGGTAGGTCGGTTGGTAATGAACCTATATAAGAAATCGCTCATAAAAACATGTAGAATCTGAATAAAATAGTTTAGTGGACTAATTTGGCTTTTGTTCCAATAGTATATGCAGTACATGTTTTGATATGGTTAATATAAAAGAAACACCTAGATTCCTTTAATATGATGCTTAACTAATTAGATTCATTTATGTTGAGATAATACCTAATCTTTTTATGTATAATGAGGAAATCATTGATAATGATGAATAATTGATGTTTCTAGATTAATAATCATGCCATGATGGAATTAGGGTTTGTGACCTTTATTCCTATACCAAACATGAGATAACCCTAAACCTAAGTTTAGGATCAAATTTAGATCTAATTAATGTAATGTGAATACATGGTGACACATATGTAGTATGTGTGTTTCATATAATGTTGGTTGAATGCATTGTTTCTTGGATGTTTCAATTCACTCTTAAAGTACATGAGATATTCTACATGGTTTCTGCAATGACATAAGGTACGTTGTTACACTTATAAATATATGTATTGAATTCTAAGTTTGTCGAGATTTCTCATTGAGATTGAACAAATAGTAAACTTCTTGCTTGTTTATTTACTTCATGCAAATTATAAAGTTCATATGAGTATCATGTAAAGTAAATAACAATATTTCAAACTCTAGGTTAGATTGATCTTAAGGGTAATGGACATGAGCCCAGGGGGGACTACGATTACACATGAGGTAGTAGACCAGATATGGGTTAGAATATGAAAGCAAGTTTATGTTTTTATGTTCAAATAAAAGATTTTTATTTCTATACTTGTGATTATTGGATGAACCCATGTACCTGTATAGAAATATATTGATCGGGTATTTGTTTGTCGGCATTTTAGGTACTTGTGATACTTGATTTGTGGGCATGGGGTTACAGAATAAAGATGTTGAAGACACTAAAGTTATTCATGAAGGTTTAGACATAGTGGTATATCATCATATATGTGCAAGTTAATTCTTCCTAAAATTTATTTAACTCCTTAGTGGAGATTTTTATGCAAACATGTAAATATTTGTTCATTAATGGAAATTTTTTACTATTATGTATCATTTCTTCAATCTGACTAAAATTTATGAGTAATGATCTGTGACTTTAAGGTCTTTTGGACACTCAAAAGTGTGGGTCATTACAAAAAGACACAAAGTCATTAAATTGAGGGTGAGGGAGGTTATTGAGTGAAATACCACATCTAATGAGTTAAGATGCACATTAAATGAATTAGAGTGAAAATCCAAGTTATCACAACCTCCCCCCACTAATAAGAATTTTGTACCTAAAATTAGCACAATCTTCCAATATTAGATTGACACTTCATATTTGATATCAGAATCATCATATGTTTTAGGTAAGGTGTAATGCCAATTTTTGTTATTAATCTCTTTATCCAATTGAGAAAATCAAGCATTAAGATTATAGCTCAGTTACAAAAATCATCAAATTGAGAAGACCATTACATGAGTCACAAATTGGGATATATCATCCTACATGTCAAAAATTTGAAGAGATCACATTTTAGGTCAAACGAATAAAGACCTTTGAGTCAATAGTAAACCATGACTTTCCTTTGCTACATTTAGGATTATAGATTTTGCATTGGTCAGGATGGGGTTATAGATCCATGATTGAGATTTCATATTTCAAGAAATCAAGATAAATATCATATTTTAATTTCATGATTTTGTACTCAAAATTGATGTAAGGTCCCACCCAAGTGCACATGAGATCGTCCCATGTAATGAATTGAGCAAATCAACATAATTATCATTTCAAAATTTCAAGATTTAGGAACATGAGTCATCAATCATATATAAAGTGAAAGATCCAAATAGAGTGATCATAGGATTTGAATCAATATCAACATGAATAATCATATATCAAAATTTTACACATCAACATCGTGTGTCAAAGTTTGGACACCCAAGTTATAGGTACAAACTTTTCAAAGCTAGGGTATAGACTCCTATTTAAACCTTAGATATGATCATTCATAAATATACATCAATTGAGCAACGATCCATCAATATTTTGAGCAACGTTCAAGAAACATCTGGAGATATCAATATTGAGTCCATTATCATTAAATTCAAGGTTGAAGAATTATATATACCTAAGTCTATTTAAAACATAACTATAATATATAGTCAATGTCATCATATTCAACATCACCATCAAAGTCAAGATTCAAGATCGAGTATTAATATCATCTTAAATTTGACCTATTATAGCCTTAGGTCAAGAAATCAAAATTGGGTGAAATATATTACCTTTACAAAATCTAAATAAACAACAAGATGAAAATTTGGAGGTAGTTATAATAGGGATGTGACCTAGGCTGAGGGGAGTCATTAGTCAACTACAAATCAAATCTATAACATTAGTCTATATTAGTCATTAGTCAAAAAGCATATCTAAATAGGGAGAGTATCAATTGTCAAATCATATTTCATAAGGTCAATGATCAAAGATTTCAAGATCATAATAGGGCACCAATGTTTCAATATTTTGCAAGATTAAGGTCATAATCATGTTCCATTCCTTTCATAATAAAGGAATAAGTATATTTTAGGAATTTGGAAGTCTAATTAGTAACTCAAGGTTTGAGCATAATCATGCCAGATTGAGATCCATGTTGATCATAATATTCATAGTTGAGATTATAAAGAGGCATTGAAATCAATAGGTCAAATCCTCTTGTATCAAAGTTTTTATCATTTGTTAGAGTCAAAGAGCATAGTTATTCCAAGGTATAATAATGGTACATATCAAATTGGAGAAACATTTGATTTATGATGTTTGAGATTTGATCAATAATAGGGAAACATGGACTTTATCAATTATGTAAATCATCAACTATGAGCTATAAGGTGTACATTATCCCTATTTTATCATATCAATATTATTATTGTCTTTCCTCAAATATATAAAGAATATAGTATAGATTTGGTAAAGTTGAGTTAACATTATTTGAGGGGTCATACATGAGTACTTAACTTCTAGAATACTTTCACTAGTCATAATTGAGTTTTAGAATTAAGGTTAAATCAAGGAATCATCATCATATTATTCAAATTTTAGCTTTCTCCATACTTAAGCTACCCATAATCAAGATATCATGTGATTTACTATCATGGTAGAATAATCACATGAGGAGATGAGAAAACTAACTAACCTTCATCTAATGGGTGGTTTAGGATAGTCCTTAAATAAGAGATGAGATGTTATAAGACTCTCTAATGTATATGTCATTGGATTAATAAACATACATAGAGGATATGTGATTTTTCTAATAACATTTAGTAATTACCCTAAATCCACACTTCTAATGGGTACATAGCCAAAGGAATGGATCACACAGAATATGCATGAATAAAACCACAACCAACCAGATAAATAACTAACATATGAACACATGGCATAGCCAAAGAAACTAAAATAGTACTTGACATGAGATTCTAGTCCCATATGTCAACCTATGATAATATCATTTGCATGTCATGTATGATCTGAGTAAGAGCAGAAGAAATGATCAAAGAAGTAGCGTCTTAGTGTACTTGTTACCTATGACCATAAAATGAGTACACATTAGCACAATTGTGCTAAGTACGCTAAAAAATACATAAATTCACAAGTTTAACTGACCATGTATGCTTGGCAAAAATCAATATAATATTAAAAATTAAAGAAACAACAATAAATACTTTCTTATTAACATGCAAGTGTGTTTTAACTGCATTTTAATTATACTTAACAACAAACAATGGACATTGAACAACTTCCCATTCGAAGGGTCTATAAAGAAGTGAAACACCTATCTACTAATAATGGTAAACAAAATCCAATGAATAGCAGCAGAAGTTAAAACTTTTGACTGTATTCAATTTAATAAAGAGTACATCAAAATTTTCCCAAAAGGGTGTACATGCTTTATACAAAAAGAGGATCTATGTAGAGGGAAACTCACCTACATCAATATATCTCCAATAAAATAACTTAACAAATAGTCCATGATGGAAGGATGAACTCCTTTCCTAGTCTAGGCTGGTTCACCATGCTCATGTTGCACACTCTGATCTTGAACCTGGGTGATTGAGATCACCCAGCAAGAGGAGATAAAAGTATGTGTCAAATAAAGGTATAAGGACAAACATAAAGTAATGTATTGCATGATAAATAACTGCTATGCTAAGAGGGTCAAAAGTATGAGGGAAGTAAATTAAAAAGAATTCTGCTAAGTTAAATAATAATAATGTTTGTATGCGTGATTTAATATCACTCCAGTAACCTAACATAGGACTAAGGAACCTAGCTAACCTAAACCTCTAGGTGAGGAAGAGTAACACATTCCCAAGCACCCTAATATAAAATGGGGACAGTTGTCACATTCCCTTGGGCACAATAACACATGCCCACTATGGGTGGTTTGTACGCATGTACACTACATTATTTAATTAGCCATTTACATCATCATGCTAGAATAATTTAATGGCAGATTTAAAAAATTGAAAACTTTGCAAGTTTGGTCCAAGACCCTAGAATAATTGAAATGAAATAACAAGAATTATTGAAACTAAGGTATAGGCTCATGCCTCGTTCAGAAAATAGGATTGGATAAAAATATGCCCAACTTAGGGTTAGAATGCATATACCTCACTTGAGTTTTCCTAGAGAAGACTTTTCACCAATTATGTATGTCCAATGTCACTTTTATCCTAGAAACAAGGTCTCATCACATAGATTAGGGTTTTGTAATAAGTTTAGTGTAAAAACCATAATTTTGGACCAACTATGAAAACCATCAATTTAGGACTCAAAACTTGGACCAATCTATTACTTTGATTCTCCTGATTAAGAAAACATATTTATTTCTTAAATTTGGAGTTAAAATGAAATAATTATATATTGTAAGGATTTTTATATAATTAAATTGGTTTATGTAAAAAAATTGAAATAGTGAGCAAATCAATGCTTAAAACATAAATTCAGGTTCCTTGTGAAAAATCCTTTTCAATGAGTATTTAATTGTATTTTTCTTACAAGGTATTGATTTACTAAAGATTTTATAAAAATTGACCAATCATAAAACAAGGAAAAGCCACGAGTATAAATCCCCCTTTCAATGGGCATTGGACCTTGGCCCGTGTCGACCTGGGCCAATCGATGGCTGCCAATTGACATAGGGGTTCACCATAATGGATCAGCGATCAACAAAAACAAGGAGTGAAATCTCAAAAATACCCATACATGATTGATTATTCAATTAAATAACCAAGGCCAAAAACCTCATTTCGATACAAAACGAAACTAGCCTTTGCAGATCAAAAGTGAGCATGAAATCCTCAAAATGCCCTTGCACGTTTAATTGTTCAATTAAGTCTATGGGAGAAACTAGGTCATTCATTGACCTAGCTTCTTCCTTCTCGAGCCATGGCAAGAGCAGGGACCTAGAGGTTGAACTCTTGATCAAAACTCACGATTTGTAATCACCCAGGCTAAGGGAAGACGTGAGATGCCTCCTCATGCATAGACGAACCCAAGGAGCCCATGCTTAGGTTCTAGAGAGCACAGGGGCTCAAGGAGCTGCGTCAGAAGGATGAAAATAGGGGACAGAGCTACTCGACGCCGACTGTGGGGAAATAGATGAAAAAAGTCATGAGAAAAGTTAGGAATGGCGTCGTTGGGTCCTGGAGAATAGGTGTGAATAGAAACTAGGCTAGGAGGAGCCCTGAAGTGTCATGTTGATGGATGTTGATGAGCACTAAAATTGTGACTATAATGTACAACAATTTGGTACATCACAAGACAAAAGGAGTTAAGGGAAATGAAGGAGGAGGTCTAAGGTTGCTTACTTATGCCTCAATTTCTCTGCTGGTGTTGGAGAGGGGTTGGAGAAGAGGTGGGCTTGTCGGAGAACCACTCAAGCAGGTCTAGGGGCTTGCAGCCATAGGTGGTGAAATTGATGATGGAGGAGCAATGTGTGGGGTCTAGAGGTGGTTTTGGAACCCTTTAGTAGTTGTGGGTTTTGCTGAGATGGTGAATGTGACATCGGGGCAGAGAGGGTTGCGAGAGCCACTTTGGGCATTTCCTCATCCTGTCAGCATAGGTGATGAATTATAGCTTGTTTGAAACGTCAGTGAGAGATGAAGATGAGGGAGGATGAATCATGTGATATAGTGGATAAAGAGAGAGTAATGATGGGGGATAGGATCATTGGGTAGTTGTGTTCATACTAGCAGATGGAGTGGATGTTAGAGATAATGATCTAGCCGTTGGATCAAAGTTAGATCTATCATTTTGCACTGCAACCGTTGGATCATGCATTTAGGAGAAATGAATCATGTAACACGTGATGGGGTAATAAATAACCAAAACATAGGTTTCATTGGAGCATTAATGAAATCAAATTAAAATCATATTCAAACTATATGCAAATCTTTTTTAATTCATTTTAAGGGTCTAACATTGACCAAATGACCCAAAACTTGGATCATAGGCTAATATTAATGCCTTGATTAATTCTATGCAATTAGATTTTTGTTTTCCAAAAGCTTTATCCCTTAATCACCATGTTGAACATTAATATATATATATATATATATTAATGTATTTTAAACGGTGAATTAATACAAAGACATTTCTTTAGAAATCCTTAGATATAATTTATAGATGGATATAGTAAAATCATTCAAAAGTCACGTCCCACCTCCTGTTCTCCTTTTTTTGCTTTATTAACATTTTCGAGGAGAGAGAAAGGGAAAAGGGTTATTATCTCATTGACTAGCTCAATCCCACATTATTACTCATTTCTTATCCCAGAAATCCAAAATGACTCTAAATTAATATAATCTACTAATTATTTCTCATAAATGGTCATTTTGCATTTTTAGACTCTAATTATCACTTTAGTTGAGATATTTGTGAAAAAAACAATTCATTGAATTAAATGTGGTTCAATTGTAATTTGACCATTGAGTATTTCTCAATTTCAACATTGAGGTCAAAGAAAAGATAGGAAACTTTAGGGAAAATGACATGAAGGAAAAAAATCTTGAAAATGGGTTAAATTGCAAATAAACCCAAGATTCAGTATGTTATAGGGTCCATGAGGGGCATATGGGACTCAAAGCCTAAATGTTTCCATATTTCTTCATGAGGGACCTTAAGACCAAAGTCAATGAGCTAATCATGTTTTGAACATGACTTGTGCCCTTACCCTGAGAATACAAACAAGTGCACAAGGTTTGTATAATGGACAAGTTCAATTATGTTCGAGGTTTGTTCAACATATTTCAAGCAAATGAGCATACTAGTTATAAAGAAGAAGTAGCTCAAACAAGTATATAAAGAGAAGAATTTTAAGCATATATACATATAAGCAAGTTCAGTACCACTAGTTTAGTCAATAGGAGGATAAATCTACCTTGATTTGGCACAAGATTACTCATTTGACATAGAAAACCATGATTAACCAAATTAACTAGATCTTGGCAATAGAGTCAACTAATTGAAACTAGGATTAGTCTAATTCGATTAATATTATTAAGATTGATCTCATTAATCACTATCATGAGGGTTGGATGTGCCACCTAAGTCTAGTTACTTATTCCCTTCAATATTGTTTTGAATATCTCAAATTAGGTCATGGATAGACATTATCAAGTAGCATAATACATCATGGGTTCTTTAGAACATAGAGTGAGACATCAAAACTAGATCATGGATGTATGCTTAAGTCTTCAATATCATAAATAGAGTAATCATAATATTTGAGGAAGCTTAGAGAACATAAGAATCAACCGTTGTCATAACTAGTAATATTGGGTCATTATCATGATTCATGATCATCATTAGTGTATACATGCGATCTAATTGGATTAGATGTCATGGAAATCCTCAAGATACTGATTGTAAGTCATAATATATCATAGATTGTTATTAGATCAAGGTTCATACAAGACTTGAGACTTAACTATCAACATGCATACTAGATCACATTTCAAGTCAATATTAGGTCACTTAGCCATGTTAGGGAACATGAATGGTTCATAAGAATTAGGGATACAATTCATTAGAAGTTTCTGATTTAGAGGTCACATAATGTATTAAAATAGCATTTTATCAATATTTTAACAAGGTGCAATATTAGTTTCCAAAGTCTACATGAATCGCATGTCATAGTTCATTTCACATCGTAAGGTCAAAAAGGGGGTAAAAGTATGAACAAACTCAATTGTTGGTATAAGATGCATCTAAAATTATCGATTTGGATCAAACATAACGATATAGGGTACACTCAATCAAGGTTAGGCATGAAAGGAGTAACCTTTAGCACAAAAGTTCATTTTAGGTCATTTGATCAACATTGATCACATTAGGGTTCATAAGGTGAGAAAAGGTCGAACCTTATCACATAAAGATGTTTAATGTATTAATAGTAGGTTAAGATAGAATTATAGGCTATAAAGAAGCAAGTTTGTGCATTTAATAGAATAAAAATACTCTAAAAAGACATAGAAAGTACACATTTTTGGATATCAAAAGAACTATAAGAATAATTAGACTCTTGAAGTATTTTTATTGCAAAGATCTCATTTTTTGGATCAAAATTAATATATTGCATGCCCTATTTGGCCCAAGGAATGAGTAAATATCATTTTTGCAAGTTTTGCCTAATTTTATATGATTTGAACCCTTGGATTTAGATCTAAGAGCAAATGGTTGTCATCAGTGCAATCCTCCGTTCTTGGGATCCCATGGGTGTCGGTAGTGAGCCTACTCTTAATGCAGCCCCCACTAGATCTAGATTGAGCATGGTGGCATCCAATGCTACTCAAGGCCACTAGGCCTTTGCCCCTAACTCATGGATGCATATCCAAGTCAAAAGAGAGATCATGTCTATCATCTCCCTTGCTCCGCACAGACCGTGTGCGGTTGGTGAAGGTTTTGTAGTAGTAGGGTAGAGGGCTTACGTCTATTTATTGAATTAGGGTGCTTTAGGTGTTTTTGGCCTTAGGGAAGCAGTCACCCCAATGCATATTGCCCTCACAACATTGGCAATGTCGATTTCCCACAGTGAGGGAGGTCAAGGAGAGAAGAAAGCATGCTTGTCATAGATGGCAGAGTTGTAGCGGTGGCCAGCTCATGGTTGAGGGAATGAGACACAAATTGAAGAAAAAGATATGGGAAAATGGGAGAGAGAGTGTGAAGGAGAATAAGAGGGGATGTAAAGGAGTATGGGAGTGGGCTTGGTGCAGGCACTGGCTGGCTCAAAAGGCATGGTTAGTCACCTGCTTTGACCTTACACAATAGTGGGAATAGTAGGTAAAGCCTCAACCATTGGATTGAGGTCTGGGATGGACCAAAATTATATCCAAAGGGTAAAAAAAGACTACATCACAAAGAGGAGAGGAGAAAAGGGGTGGATCTGTGGCCATCCAAAATGCTCTCCTATTAGTTGGGAAGGGTTCTCATGGATGGCTAGCATGGCTGACAACCCTTTGAAATTATTCTTCTTTGCAAATATTGAAAAATCCATATATCATAAAGTATATGAACAACCGAGACAAAACATTTTCCAGTGGTTCGCAAATATATCTTCCTTGTTATGTTAAAATTTGGATATATGAAATACACATTCAAAAGTGTAACTATGCACTCAGTAGTGGTTGATTTAGAATAATGTGACATTTAAACGATTCATTTTGACCAATTGAGTGAAAAATGGCTCAAAATCATCAAATTGAGGGTGAGGGAGGTTATTGAGAAAAATAGAGCATCTAATGAGTCAAGATGTATATTAATCGAATGAGAGTGAAAATCCAAGTAATCATAAAAACAAGACAAACTATGTTGGTACTACTCATTATTAAGTTACTTAAACATATGAAACAATGTAATCCAATGCAATCTGAACTTAGGTAGGGACAATTTGGACATAGGTTAATAAGGGAATGATTATAAGTATATTCAAGTTCCAAGATAGAAACTTATAAGATTTTTTAGTTAGGAGATAGTGTTTTCAACAATAAATGTTATCCATAAGATATCAATATTTTAAAGATTGTTCATAATAATAGGACCAAATTGAAATATTATAATTGGGCATTGTCATATCATATTTTCAAGCCTCATGAATTCCCAAAAAAAATTAAAATATTAAAATTGTTCACTGTCATATCATTTTTATGGGCTTAGTGCTTTGTGTTCAATCATCTATGCTATAGCCAAAATCACTATTTCAAGCAGGAATTGGGGTCAACTAATCTGTTACCCACTATAGTGTGGTGATATGTACTCAACCTCTAGTGAGCCAAATCTCTATAGGGGAAAAACCCAAAGTCTAAGATCTAAATATATCACTTATAATGCAACATATATACTTACAAATATTCAAAATTTATCAAATAGGGGTGGTAGCCTTTAAGAAGCAATAAGAGTTTATAAACAATTTAGGCTAACCACAAAACAAGATATAATGCATGCATTTCAATAGGGAAAATAATTACCAAAAACTACAATAGAGTATTAATTATCATAAATGAGCACATAAGGTTTGGTGGTTTTGTTGGGTTTTAGGGGAGGCAGAGAAGGCAGCGGAAACAAAAATTTTCTCCCCCAAACCTAGCACGAGGAAACGTGTCAACATCTATATAATAGGAAAGGATGGTTTGTGGAATCATACCTTGTCCCGAGACTTGCTCGGCGACAATACCTCGCGCCTTGCGCGGTCTTCACCTCCAGTCTTGGACGGTGTCTGTGCAGCTCCTGGTCGCACCGGGATTGACGACTCCTCCTCCTACCGGACTGTCAGATGACAGTTGTCCTCCTGAGCGGCAATGTCCTCCCGCCTCTGTAGTAGTCCACACGAACCACCTAGAACTCCACACTCCTTGTCCCACAAGGAAGTGGAAGGAGTCACACCCTCCTGTTGACGTACTAGTCGCCAACACACTCTCCTGCCTCCAGTTGCAACTGCAGTTGTCCTTCCTTTGCTGCACCTCCCTTTTGCGGGAAGCACTTGCTCGGGCTCTCTCTCGGTTACCAAAACCAGAGAGAACGACAACTTTGCAGAGCAACTGGTTGCACTGAGTTGTTCTTTGAGAAGCCCCCAATACCCCTATATATATATATAGGCGGGTCATGGGACAGGGTTCTATATCCCCGGCAATATGGGACTAAAAACAGGAGTAGAAGGGTTCGAGATTTTCCACAAAAAGCAATCAACTCACAACCTGAACCAATCGGTTCACAAGTGAACCGGTCGGTTGGGGACCTGAACCGGTCGGTTGGAACACCAACCGATCGGTTGGGACCCATGAGCCGATCGGTTCACTTCTGAACCGGTCGGTTTGTGGTCCTGATCAGTTCCCGATTGACTTTCCTTCTTTTGTTTCTAATTGGTATCGAATACCAATCCTTGTTCCAATCAAATTGAGCAAGTGAAACGCAAGGAAAATTCTCACCGACCTGACTTTCCCAACTTGCTCGGTTGCACCAGTTGAACCGATCGGTTCAACACTTGAACCGATCATTTCACTCTAATCATGAGCCGATCGACTCAACACTTGATTCAACCGGTTTAACAACCTCAGCCGACCGGTTCAACACTTGAACCGATCGGTTGGGAGTACAGGTTGTGCAGAATCAGTCAAATGCGATTTCAATCAATCCGATACTCCAATCAATATGTCCAACACCTTGAACAGTATGATATTGAGCTATCAATCAATTGAGTGTTTAATTGAACTACTAAACTCCTTTAGTAATCAATCTAAACGTTGCTTGTGGACAAAACTCCTCTTCCAGGTTAAATCCTATGTGTGTGACACTGCTGGTCCATTTCACATTGGCAGTGAAAGTCCATAACACTTATGACTTCACAAGCAAAGAGCGGTGCCTAGTCACACATCAATGCTACCCAAGTTAAAGTAGAAAGTTGGAGAACAACTTTCAATCCTACAATCTGTGAATGGTGTTACAGCGAATGTATAATTCCTTTTTCACTGATATCCCGAATGAACTCGAGGCATGGAACAGTCATCCTGGCAACGTTCATTCACTTTCTTGATCTCAGAGTAGATTGAACGAGATATGTATGACATCAATATCACATACTGATCCACACATGCGTGCGCACGCCTATCTCAATCCTACTCATCAAGTGGCCTTGGATATCAAACTCCCTCAGGAGGGACAAATCCCATATGTATCACTCACCCCTCAAAAGCCCCATGTGTCAAAGCCACCCAATCATCACCTTTATAACAACCCATGTTTCAGGACTGCGTTTGATGATGTCAAAGTGTGCCCAACGACATGTGTTGAGTGTAGTGATTTCAAGTCTAAGAATCACACTCACCACCATCACTGTGAGTACTGACTGTGACTACCATGTCATGGTTCAATGTGTCAAACTCACGGTGGGTCTGTCTGATACACTTGTTCTCTGACAAGTACCTATGTGTTTGGTTTGATATCTCTATATCATGACTAATGAGATTCTATCATCAACCAACACCACACTCTAGTCTTGTGTGTCATTGTTGTCTATCTACCTTCCACAATGACATCCGACTAGGGACATAACAAGAATGTACAAACTCTTAGCATCTGTATGATCTCATCGTTCAGGTCCTCAACCTGAAGGCATACATCATTGAGTACTGTCATTCTCTAGACATTAAATCTATTCTATCACTATCTCATATGAATGAACCATAAAGAATTGGAAGCTCGCCTTTTTTGTTTATCAAATCAATCTTAATATATCCCAGCAATCATCCCATGATTGGCTCTCCGGGCATGCATACCAACAGACTCCCACTTGCACTATGAGCCAATCACCCTTGAATCATATTCATAGTGATCATCAAACATGTCCCACATGTTACTGTGCTCTAGTGCTAACATAGTGAGTAATGGCAACACCTTGCCAAAGTCAGTATAAATTGCATGTCTCTCATCTCTTCGTTGTACGTCACACGTATGAGATGGAGTTGCCGTAATATGCGATCTAGTATTCCTTGCTAACCTTTAGCCACATTGAATGATCAAGGATTCCAGACTTGTCATCAATGAGTGGAATGTCTTATAAGTTCATCTCATGAACTTCCAGATCCATATAGTATCTACTGTTGTTCTCTAACGCATAGATACTCGGCATTTCCTTTTAAATGGTTTTATTGGAACACTTCCAATTATCAACAAACTTTCACTTTTATATATCCTATATATATGTTTTGCGATCAATTTTCTGTCCTTTCGGAAGTTCGCATCAATGTAACTCTTTACATCGAACTCTTCCTTATCTCCATGGAACCAGTACTTCACAAGTACATATCAAGTTCTCATGGTATTCCAGTAACCCTTACTGTATGTAGACAGACATCCACTCGTTATGTCCCACATATGAGTTATCAGGATGAACACATCATATTGCCATGTCCTACATACAAGATGATGAATGCATTTTATTCTTTCCATGTCATACATGCAAGGTAATGGGATGATTACATACATGATAGATCCATATCTATTCTTAGTGTTCCCATTCTTCATAAGAACTGGACACTTGGCCTTGGGATACTAACTCCATGTAACATGGACAAGTTTTCTCCCACTGAATCTGTGCATACTGAACCCTTCAGTACAGATTGCCAATGTATGCTTTCTCTTTTCAGGTCAAGAGGTTTTCGAGAACTATCTCTATAGATCTCTATTCCTATCATATAGGAAACATCTCTATTTTCCTTCAGGATAATTTCCACTTTTTGATTTCCAATCAAAAACATTTCCATTTCACATCAATATGTGGAATGTCAACACGCTCCCACTAAATCACAGATCCCTTCTTTATCTTTGACATATCAGTCAAACCTTTTGACTATATTATCAAAGTAAAGATCCAATTCTGAGTTGCTTGTACTCAATCAATCGCATTGATTAGTCCATTGTAACTTATAGACTTCATTTGCATTAGTGGTTTCATAAACCTTATAGGTTGTGTCACATACACATCCTTGTTTTATTCCTCATAGGAATGCAATTTTAGTATCCATGTGCCAAATGTCTTAGTCATTAAGTTGCAATCAACAAGCATCATCCTTCTCAAAATGTTATCCATGTGTCTTAACACCTAAGACTCATTTACACTTATGGATTTCATCCAATGAGTGCTACCATCAAGGTCATACCTTATGGTTGACATGGATGCCATTTAGGATGTAATGGTCATAAACCATAATTCAGAATTCGATTCCTCATATTCATCTAGATAGTTGACTCATCACATGAACAACTTATCACATAGATAATTGAGGTGTATCTGTTAAAGATATAAGAACTGACAACCCTTGTGATTCTTAATTTCTTTTATTAGTGTGGGGTATTCATTTATTAAGAAGAATTCAGTTATTTGATCATCATTCTCTAACTCCTTAGAGTATGATTCCTTCTTGATTTAGACATCACCATGCCTTAATCATGAGTTCACTATGATACACTATCATAATCACTCAAAAGGATCTCAAACATTTGGTCCAAGTATTTCATTCATTTATCTCATCAAGAATTAACATTTTACCAAATTTGTACTTCATCTATGATAATCTTGAACACTTCAAGATATTCATATTGGTATTTCTCTAAACACCATTTGAAGTATTAGCATTTGTTCCAATAGGTATGTAAATACATCACATGTATTATACCTAATAGGATAATCATTCTCTCACTACCATTAGTGAAGATTGATTAATCATGTCCAAGATATTCATTTCTCTTACTGGTTCTCTAACAAAAAGAGTCTAGATTTATCCATCACATGGAAACTAGAAATGAATTTCTCATGATTGATGCTAATTTGATTGTTTGAGTTATCTATAACCTTTAGGTATCATTTTATCTTATGCATATCAAACAGTGTTCAGAAAAGCGCTATTCGGTGTACGGGCGGACGGGGTACTGAATAGAGTATATGCGGTATGCGGGGGTATATGCGGGAGTATATGTGGTTTTGGATTTTTTTAATAAATTAATATATCTATGTATATTTATATATCAATCATATATAATTATATATCACATTGAACAATTACATACAAGGAAAACATAGAATGATTAATTAGAAGAAAGGGAGCAGAAATATCATATAAATATTTAATTAGAAACAACAAAAATATCATATAAATTTCATTTCTTCAATTCCATGTATGTGTGTTTGGAAAAGTGGTGATTAAGCGGCCGCATAAGCGGGTAATCGACCGCATAATCGGGCCTGGACCGATTATTGGTCCTCTTTGACATATGCGGTGCGGTCCCCTATCTGAACCGCTTAAGCGGCCGCATATGCGGCCGCACGGACCGATTTCCTAAACACTGATATCAAATACCACAAGATAAATAAGGCCTTGCCCCAAAAATCATATCTTTTAAGATTGAAACATCAAATTTATTAATTGCCATCATTGTCATACAATATGCAAAAATAAAGTGTTTCTATCTATTGGCAAAATGAAATAGCAGTTCATAACTGTATTGCATCCCTTGTAGGTTGAAAACAAACTAAAGTACTCTATCTATGGCGGCAACATTTGCCCCAATTATGAGTGCTTTACACTTTACATCTTGGTATCATATACCTCAAAAAGTGTTACAAGTTTACTTTCATGACACCTTCAAGTGGAGGCTTCAGTCGCCTCCTTCTTCTTTTGTTCTTCCAGATAGAGAGGACAATTCCTTTTCCAATGTCCTGGCTTTTGACAGTGGTGGCAATTTCCTTTCTTGGTCACGCCTCCCTTGGCCTTGAGAGCTGAAGTCGTCTTGGGCTCCTGGCTAGCATCAGAACCTTTCTTAGCTTTGCCCTTGCCCTTGCGCTTAGACTTGCCTTTCTTGCTCGTGATCACCATCACAGCCTCGGGCTTGTCCTTCTTCATTTGTATCTCGGCTGTCCTCAACATGCCCAACAACTCTGACAGTGGCCTATCAAAGTTGTTCATGTTGTAGTTCATCACAAACTGACTGTATGATTCTGGCAACGATTGCAGTATCACGTCAGTAGCCAACTCTTGGCTCAGTGGAAATCCCAGTCTTTGCAGGTTCTCCACATACCCAATCATCTTGAGTGTGTGAGGACCAACTGGATCTCCTTCTGTCATGACGCACTTGAATAGTGCCCTAGAAACATTGTATCTCTCTTGACGTGCCTGATCTTCATACATGTTCCTGAGATGCTGAATCATCTCTATGACACCCATGTTCTCATGTTGTCTCTGCAACTCATGGTTCATTGAACATAGCATGAAGCACTTAGAATCAATGGCATCATCAGCATGCTTCTTGTAAGTATCCCTTTCTGCCCTTGGTGCATTAGGAGCGGGTTCCTCTGGAATTGGAGTATCCAGGACATAGAGCTTACGCTCTTGAGTGAGAACAATTCTCAATGTCCGATACCAGTCGTGGAAGTTTGTCCCATTTAGTTTGTACTTGTCAAGGACCGATCACAAAGAACAGTTGTTGTTGTTTGTTGCCATTTGAACTACAAAAGGAAAATATGCAATTTTAGTCCAAAACTCATTTTGACTTATTTGATTGATTTGAAAGTTTGAGGATATAATTAGGCCTTTAATTAATTATAGCTCCCACTATTTTACTTCAAATTGATAGCCCTCACCATAAATTCAGAAGATTGCAGCGTACAACCTTCTAGTGGGCAAGATCCTGAAATCCTCTAAGTCATGAGTCAGCTTTGGCTGATCGCCCACAACTTAGATCTCTCAGGTAGGAAACTTTTTCCAATTGCATCATATGCAACTCTTGATAAGATGTCATATACAACTCCTTGCAATGATCATCTCCATGCCTCAAGGTGCTAGATCCTATCTAGGTCACCTTGTTAAGTCCGACCCAAAGCAAACACGATGAATATGTACACTGCTTTGGCAGACCCACACATTCATCCTTCACGCTTCCACGAGATAGACGGTGCACCATGCTTTGGCGTGCGCACACTTGGTCGATCAAGCTTTTCACGTGTGTCGCATTTGGAAGGCATCTAAAACTTAATATTTTAATGAGGGATTTGGTTTTATATACATATACATATCTAATCACCACAATACATAGTATGTATCATATACATGCTATATACCACAGAAAACATGCACGGACGATAAAAGTGATGATTATGGCCATCCTAATGTGATTCCTCGAGCCAAGAGGAATCACGGTCATCTAGGTCTACATCACATGCAACCTGTACAAGATGAACTCTATGCCTTGCCATCTGAGTTGATCAACTCATCCCATGAATGATCTGTACTCTCCAGCCGGTCGTCTGGGTGCTACCAGCCGATTGGTTGGCTCCTCCAACCGATCGGTTCGCCTGGACGTCGTGCATCTCATCATGTCCGCCACCCGCTCATCTCACTCCTCGAACCGGTCATCAACTGATCAGTTCACTCCTTGAACCGACCATTTGGAACGTCAACCGATCAGTTCACGCCTTGAACCGATCGTTTCAGCTGTCGTCTTGATGTCCGCCGGTCTTCGACATAACAGGAAATAAAAATCTATCTTATTCATTACATTGCTTTAAAAAAGGGAAACCCCGAGTTACATTCGGGGGGAGCAAAGGTAGGAAAGAATCTCGAATTATTTCGAGTTACATTAGGAATAAGAGAGGGAAGATCGGTGCGCAGACCGAGATGCAAGCAACCACAAACAACCACACACAGATAGGGGTTTATAGGCCATAATCATGCTACACACATCCACCACAAAACTCGTTTAAGGGCGACGCGTATCGAGTGTATTAATAATACATATCATATATGTAATTTGGGATTTGTGGATTTAGGATTGTACATGCATAAAGCCGATATTATTCACATCGTAAGCAATAAATAAAGGCGACAAACCAAAATCGATCATATCGATATTCCTAAAATATAGAGAAGTTGACGTGGCTCTGATACCACTGTTGGGTTTTAGGGGAGGCAGAGAAGGCAGCGGAAACAAAAATTTTCTCCCCCAAACCCAGCACGAGGAAATGTGTCAACGTCTATATAATAGGAAAGGATGGTTTGTGGAATCATACCTTGTCCCGAGGCTTGCTCGGAGACAATACCTCGCGCCTTGCGCGGTCTTCACCTCCGGTCTTGAACGGTGTCTGTGCAGCTCCTGGTCGCACCGGGACTGACAACTCCTCCTCCTACCGGACTGTCGGATGACAGTTGTCCTCCTGAGCGGAAGTGTCCTCCCACCTCTGTAGTAATCCACACAGACCACCTGGAACTCCACACTCCCTGTCCCACAAGGAAGTGGAAGGAGTCGCACCCTCCTGTTGACGTACTAGTCGCCAACACACTTTCCTGCCTCCAGTTGCAACTGCAGTTGTCCTTCCCTTGCTGCACCTCCCTTTTGCGGGAAGCACTTGCTCGGGCTCTCTCTCGGTTACCAAAACCAGAGAGAACGACAACTTTGCAGAGCAACTGGTTGCACTGAGTTGTTCTTTGAGAAGCCCCCAATACCCCTATATATAGGCGGGTCATGGGACAGGGTTCTCTGTCCCCGACAATATGGGACTAAAAGCAGGAGTAGAAGGGTTTGAGATTTTCCACAAAAAGTAATCAACTTGCAACCTGAACTGATCGGTTCACAAGTGAATCGGTCGGTTGGGGACCTGAACCGGTCGGTTGGAACACCAACTGATCGGTTGGGACCCATGAGCCAATTGGTTCACTTCTGAACCAGTCGATTTGTGGTCCTGATCAGTTCCCGATTGACTTTCCTTCTTTTGTTTCTAATTGGTATCAAATACCAATCCTTGTTCCAATCAAATTGGGCAAGTGAAACACAAGGAAAATTCTCACCGACCTGAATTTCCCAACTTGCTCAGTTGCACCAGTTGAACCGATCGGTTCAACACTTGAACTACTCGTTTCACTCTGATCATGAGTCGATTGACTCAACACTTGAGCCAACCGGTTCAGCAACCTCAGCCAACCAGTTCAACACTTGAACCGATCGGTTGGGAGTACAGGTTGTGCAGAATCAGTCAAATGCGATTTTTCAATCAATCCGATACTCCAATCAACATGTCCAACACCTTGAACAGTATGATATTGAGCTATCAATCAATTGAGTGTTTAATTGAACTACTAAACTCCTTTAGTAATCAATCTAAACATTTCTTGTGGACAAAACTCCTCTTCCAGGTTAAATCCTATGTGTGTGACCCTACTGGTCCATTTCACGTTGGCAGTGAAAGTCCATAACACTTATGACTTCACAAGCAAAGAGCGGTGCCTAGTCACACATCAATGCTACCCAAGTGAAAGTAGAAAGTTGGAGAACAACTTTCAATCCTACAATCCGTGAATGGTGTTACAGCGAATGTATAATTCCTTTGTCACTGATATCCCGAATGAACTCGAGGCATGGAACAGTCATCCTGTCAACGTTCATTCACTTTCTTGATATTAGAGTAGATTGAACGAGATATGTATGACATCAATATCACATACTGATTCACACATGCGTGCACACACCTATCTCAATCCTACTCATTAAGTGGCCTTGGATATCAAACTCCCTCAGGAGGGACAAATCCCATATCTATCACTCACCCCTCAAAAGCCCCATGTGTCAAAGCCACCCAATCATCACCTTTATAACAACCCATGTTTCAGGACTGCGTTTGATGATGTCAAAGTGTGCCCAACGACATGTGTTGAGTGTAGTGATTTCAGGTCTAAGAATCTCACTCACCACCATCACTGTGAGTATTGTTTGTGACTACCATGTCATGGTTCCATGTGTCAAACTCACGGTAGGTCTGTCTAGTACACTTGTTCTCTAACAAGTACCTATGTGTTTGGTTTGATATCTCTATATCATGACTAATGAGATTCTATCATCAACCAAAACCACACTCTAGTCTCGTGTGTCATTGCTGTCTATCTACCTTCCACAATGACATCCGACTAGGGACATAACAAGAATGTACAAACTCTTAGCATCCGTATGATCTCATCGTTCAGGTCCTCAACCTGAAGGCATACGTCATTGAGTACTGTCATTCTCTAGACATTCAATTTGTTCTATCACTATCTCATATGACTGAACCAGAAAGAATTGGAAGCTCACCTTTGTTGTTTATTAAATCAATCTTAATGTATCCCACCAATCATCCCATGATTGGCTCTCAGGGCATACATACCAACAGGTTTCAAATTCTCAATTGTCTAGTAAGAAAAAAGGTACTAGCATTATCATATGTTTGTTGGTTTAGAAATCATTTCTTTGTTTTTATGAGGTGATTCCAACATTTTTACCATTAGTAAGTAGAATCCAAAATAATCACATGTGGTTATTATAATGCCTCATCATTAAGACAACATGTTCATATTTCATCAGTGTATTCATCATCTTAACCTGTATAATCACAAATGGTATATTACTCATTTGATACCAACACCAAGTTACATACTCATAAGTTTGTACTCACATATATAGATGATCTTTAGGTAGGTATGCCCGTTACTTGGATAAGATTTGCAACATCTTAATTTTGCATTTATGGGGTTCTAAAAAGCTGGATGTGCATTAGAGTAAAGCATATCATTCATTATTTTTGCATATTTCTTATTTAAGGTAATTTATGGTTTTAAGTCCAATACATGATTAATGATGGAATGAGGATTAGATGCAGTAACATAGGGTTGTAAGAGTTACACAATATCATTTATAGATATAGTATATAATATTCTTATTTTTTTTGGCATTTGCTCCACCAATTACTCCAAAACATGTAATTCATAATCATTTAACATATTAGATTGAAATTTAAACTTATCAAGATTGGGGATTAGTGTCTTGAGCTGCATTTTACCTCTTTTACTGATGTACATAGTATTTAACAATATATACTATATTTTCCATTAATTAATATCTAATCAAAATATTAGACTTAGTTAATGAATATTAATGTATGTTTCTAAGAGGAAAAGAATGACATATACATATTGATGTAGAGTTGTATGCTAATATTTCCTAGGTTTCTAATTTATCACTTCATTTCATCTATCACCTTAATTATCAATGTGTTCACTCTTATTATTATTATCATCATTATATATCTTCTTTGATTTCCATAGGGAAGAAGAACAAATAGAAGAGGAGAAGGGAACCTAAAATCTAGGTGGATGGAATGGATGAGACGCATATGGTTCATGTCTTTTTTAGGACTCGTGGACCTCAAGATGGCGAATGAGTATATGTGATGGCCATCCAATTTGGTATTAATCTTAGTTTTCACCATAGTGGGCTCAGGTGGCTTTAGTAGATTATCAGAGGCTTGTCGATGATAGCCTGGAATAGAGTTGCATGGCTTTATAGTTTAGGTGGGAGAGATACAAAGTTCATAGGGATCAGTGATGTCAATGTGGTGTGCAAATTTTTCATAGTAGCTTAATATTGTGATCTATTATCTAATAACAATACTATATATTAACTTCGTACCAATCTTTGACAAGAAAATTTCTACATTATTTATTTAAATTGAAAGTTCTAGCATTCTATAATTTATGTTGAATTATTTCAAGGACAATGGCTATAGATTGGGTTAGAATAAAATAGGGTGGGTTGTGATATAGTTAGATTCAAAGTATTAAGCATAAAATAAACTTGGTGCACAAAATGTGAGGCATCCAAATGATTTTCAAAAAATATGTAAAAAAATGCAAATTAAGATGTTTAAGAGGTTACTTTATGCATTATAAATATAGGGGAAAAGATGGTCTATAGGTTTGTACATGAACTAATGGATATTCCGCTCCACCAATTTATGAAGAATTATCACTAACCATCCAGACCACCAAGAAACGCTGGTAAATTAAAACTGATTTCTCATAAGCACAAGCTCAGAACTTATTACATTTGATTCCACAATATTGTGTCATCTATATCATATAACATACTCAAAGGATTTACATATTATCACTAATTACTAGCTAACTATCCACAACCTGTAACACATGATAACTGATTTATACAAATACAAGCCATACATGTACAATCATAGCATACTGCCAAGAACCTTGTATCGATGTACAAAACCACAAAACCACCTCAAAGACTTGATATTACAGGATGACACATATGACTCTAATATAAAATACTAGCAGCATGTCCAACCTTCAACAACTACTTCTCTCCTTATTGCCCTCTCTTGGATGCATGATCTCTAGCTCATCGTGCATGGCCACGTAAAAGATGTGGAAACCCATAGGCTGAGACCCATGTCCCATCGGGAGATACAACTCTCTGCCAACAACTATTATAACACGGATATAAAGTATTTGAACAGAAGAAAGTAAGACTATTGAGAAGATAAGCATATTCAAGTAAATGAGCATTAAAACTGATAACACTATTCAATAAGTACAAGCATCTACAACAGAGTAGAAGAACGTCAAATAATTTGAGAAGGAATATGAAGAAGATGTATAACTATTATTAACTAAACAGTATAAGAAAATAAGGAAAAGGTCATCCAGTGTTATTCATGTTTAACCATATGCAAATATGTACATGACTACGTTACATCTTTTATTAATGCCCTAAGGATTTTAGTCGTACCACCCAAATCCAACTGACCACTGCAAAGTCAAAATCAGTGCGATACAAGGTCTACAGAAGAACCAAACTCCACGACCTCTCCAAAAAGTCTTGGTCAGTACAAGAGACACCACATAGACATATCAGTCAATTGTAAAGAATGGCATACAGTCAATATGAAGAACACCTAACTCGCATTGGTACAAGTCAATGGCACTAGAGGACAAGGTCACGCATGGTCATCCCATAAAAGGCATTATGCAGTTGCACTACTGCAATTCAAAAATATCTCAATATCAAAAACATTGAGGCAGGACTACAATCACCCTACAAAACATGTAATTGTGAACTCAAGGATATACACTCAACTGGCACCCCCACATATTAAACAAAATGTGCTCTGAGTTTCCAGTAGGAGTTACTCATTTCACCATCCAACAAGAATACTAATACTAGAATAGATTTATGGAATAGGGAAACTACAGATTAGGGTTTCACTTTATTAGTTACTACCAATTAGGTGAATTAAAGTTTCATCATACAAGTGGACATAAAAAATCCCTAATTCAACCTAGAAGAATAATTGTATAACATCTTCAGAAGATATAAAATGTATGAAGTATGAACTTGTCACATCATCACATGATACTTGTATCACTTCCATTCACAAGACCATCACCATTATCACATCTCTATGGGATATCAATCCCTCAATCACATATCTCGAGGATATCACCACAAACTAAGCATACGGCGCTTTCCAGGTCATTACATCCACACATGATTCCTGCTCATTCAATATCACATTATGCCTCAAGAATGCTTATAATCACCACATTGTATTATATAAGGATCACTATAGCATTCATGTATCTATAACATTCATTTGACCTACAAAGTTAGGGTCACACAAGTAGGAAAAAGAAAACACCGTCACATGATGATAATTTCAAGCAAAATGAGCAAATACATCACATATCTCAAGATTGGAGTTAAGGCTTCATGTGTAGCCAATTTGGGTTTCATTTTATCATTCAACTACCAAACCCTCATTTCATTGCCTCCCACATGTTTGGAGTGTATTAGGGTTAGCAATATTAATATAATTAATCATTCACATTCACATCATCATATATAGACCATCTACCAAGTGTTGTAGTCAATTGGATATTAGGTGTAGTGACCCATATACTACATGAGTGTAGGTGTATGTGTATGTAGAGACCATAATTGTAGTGACTTACTTATGGTTGCCATCTGTTGTGACCTCTACTTTGAGTGTAGTGGTTGAGGGCACTTATGTGTAGTGACCTATATGCTTAAAACTCTTGTTGCGACCTCTAGAGAGCATATGTAGAGACCATACCCTAGGGTTAGGGTTTGTTACGGTCGCAACAACCCATCCTTAAGGGTAGCGACCACCTAGGAAGTCCAAGAGATGTATCCACCTTAAGTCAGCCACACAACCAACTTCAAAATGGAACCAAACCATGGTCGAAATAGAAGATTGACCTCAAAAAACCAAGCAGCATTTAAGTGGGAAACTCCATACAAAGATATCCATCTAAACCCTAGAACATGTCTCATGGAAGTTAACCATAAATACCATTATTAAAGAGATGAAAACCAAGTATCTAATTCATATAAATAGAACCAAAACCTCCACTTGTCCAAGGTAGATGAACCATAAACAAGATAATACAGTTCCGTAATCACCCCAAAATTAGGTACAAGAAATTATGATTTAGGAATATAAGCAAATCACATGTGATTATCTACAAGGCTTAACCCCTAGATTATAGTAACTTCATATAGAATATAAGTATAACATATTAGAGATGAAAACAACAACATGAATGCAAGAAAAAGGTGGATTAATAGTGAGGGAAAACTTATATAACCCACCTTATGTAGAGAATCAAGCTCCAAGACCATGATCTCTAAGAGAAAAGATGAAACTCCATCAAGATCAAGTTTCAACCAAAAGATCACCTAACGAAGGAGAAAACATAACAAGGTCAAAACATGGCTCAAGATGAAGAAAAACACAAACTCTAAGCCAATCAAGAGGGAAGGAAGAAGAAAGAGAGGAAAGCTCGATCTCACTTAGGTCCCACCAGGGTTAATCTATACTCTCTGACCTTTATGAAGAGAAGTTTCCCTCAAGATAGACACCATGGTCAAGACATAGTCTATGGCCAAGAAAGCAGAAGAAGGTTGAGACATAGTCTATGGCCAAGAAAGGAGAAGAAGGTAGAGTACAGATCCAAAAGAAATGTGACCAAGGAGAGATAACAACTTACTAAGAAAGAAGATCACCAAAGGTCATTACAAGGAGGATGATCAAGACCAAAAGCACCACATGGAAGGTTGGTCAGCCACCAAAGCTCCAAGATCAGTTCTTCTTTGCTCCATAAAGATCCAAAGACAAATACAAGAGAGTGGAGAAGAAGGAGGGCCAAAAAGAATACTTGCATGTGAAGGAGAGGGGTTATATACACAAGGTAGGAGGGAAGCACGGGGGGTTGCGAGGTGTCAACATAAGAGAGCATAAAAAGACACTTTTCTACCACGGAAACAACCATGCAACCACTTAACACATGCAAGAATCGAAGGGTGATACAACCTAGGAAATGTAGCAACCACCTAGGTCACTAACACCCTTGTTGCAGTCGCAACACATAATGGTACCCATGTAGCTACCGCTACATTAGGTCACCATGCACAACATGGTCAAAGCACCCTACTAGAGGACAAACCTTAGTGAACAAACTTCAAATAGAGCACCTAGGTAGAAGAAAGCTACATCTAGGGAAAGTGTTGCGGTCACAACACTCATCCAAGAGTGGTCTTGTGGTCACAACACACACAAACCCTAGCAAGGTCGATAATTATCAACATGGCAAACCCTAGAAACCCTAATCGTATCATGTGATGTCGCATTATCAACCATGGTAAAACCAAAGATCCCCTATACATCATTATATCTCTCATGATGCTAATATATAAAGGGAATACTCTACATCTGACAAATTGCAAGATAACCCTCAACAAAGGTAAATTGCAACTTGGTCCAAAACAAGCCTACATTGCTCAAACATCATCCAAACAGGGCCAGACCAAAAACATAAGCTTGTCACTTGTTTTAAAAGCATCTCAAAGGATTATATTAAGGTTCTAAGAATCTATTCAAGAAAATAAAACAAGATTAGCCCAAAATCTAGGTCATGGGTCTTACAACCATAAACCCTTAACTAGGATTTCACCCTTGAAATCCTACACAAAAGAGATTACTTCCTATGCATCTCTTCCTCAAGCTCCCACGTGGCTTCCTCAACACCAGAGTGATGCCACAGAACCTTCACCAACACTATGTCCTTCTTCTTCAACTTCTGTACTCCTCTATCAAGGATCAAAATGGGCCCTTCAGCATATGACATATCTTCTTCTAACTCAGCCTCCATTGGTTGTAGCACTAACTCAGTTTCTGGGTGGCACTTCCTCAACATGGACAAATAGAACATTGGATGCAACATGTGCAACTCAGGTGGCAACTCCAACTTGTAGGACACCTTCCCAACACATGCCACCACAAGGTAAGGTCCAATAAACTTGGGAGATAACTTTCCCTTCGTCCCAAACCTCAAGACACCCTTCCAATGATAGACCTTCAGATACACCTTGTCTCCCACTTTGAACTCTAAGGGCCTTTGACGATTATCATCGTATGATTTTATTTGTACTGGGCTACCTTCAACTGTTATCGAATCACATTGATCTTCACTATTGTCTACTGCTCAAGCTCAGGACCTAGAAGTTGATACTCACCAGTCTCATACCAACACAATGGAGATCAACAACATCTAATGTACAAAGCCTTATAAGGTGCCATATCATTGCTCCTTTGATGACTACATTCTAGTCAAACTCTATCAAACTGGGGTGGACATCCCAACTGCCCAAAAATTGCAAGACACAAGTTCTCAGTAGATCTTCAAAAGTGTGTATAGTCCTTTCAGACTGTCTGTCTGTCTGTGGGTGAAACGTTGTGCTAAACTTCAACTGTATACCCATGGTTATATGTAGATACTCCAAAAAGGGATTGGTAAAATAAGGACTATATCTGACATGATAGTAGCTGGGATACCATGCAAACATACGATGCCATCATCATATGTCTGAGCAAGCTTCTTCGTTGTGTATGTCAGCTTTATATGAAGGAAGTGTGTCAGCTTAGTCAAACTATCAACGATCACCCAAATGGAATCATGACCTTTGGCTGTCCTAGGAAGACCAACCACAAAGTTCATCATGATATGATCCCATTTCCCAGGTGGTATTGGCAACGATTGCAAAGTTCGTGCAGGCTTCTAATGCACTGTCTTAACCTACTGACACATAGGACACTCGGCAAAGAACTCAACCACATCACGCTTCAAACTAGGCAACCAATAGAAATTTTTAAGATGGTCTTACATATTGGTGATTCCTAAATTCATAGAGTACATGAAAGAGTGAGCCTCTTCTAAAACCATTTTCCTCATGTTATAAACATTAGGAACCACAATACTATCATGGTAACATATTGTCCCATCCTATGACTCGTAAAATCCATCACGCCTCTCACTATCAAACTTTGCTTGGATATGTTGTATCACAATATCACTTTGTTGTGTGTATCTAATTTGCTACCTCAATGTAGGCTTGATTGTAATTGTGCTAACAATCCTATTAGCAAAGACACCTCTAGCTGGACAATCATCTGACACATGGAGACCAACATGTCTCCCTTATAACACACCAAAGATAACAATAGTTCCTTGCCTATAGAAGATGATGAAGAAGACTTGCAGCTCAACACATCTACCACAACATTCTACTTTCTTGGATGGTAATCAATAGAGTAGGCATAATCTTTGATTAGCTCCATCCAATATCACTACCTCATATTCAGCTCCTGTTGCTAGAAGATATACTTCAGGTTCTTGTGATCTATGGAAATCTAATACTTCTCACCATAAAGGTAGTTCGTCCATATCATCAAGGCATGAAATACTATGGCAAACTCCAGATCATGGGTTGGTAGTTCTCTTCATGTTTCTTAAGATTTCAAGAAGCAAAAGAAATCACATTTTTATCGTGCATCAGCATGCAACCCAAACCGTTCCTTGAAACATCACAGACGACAGCATATCCTCTCCCTTGCTCAGGAAGAACCAACACTAGAAGACTAATCCACTTTTCCATTAATGACTAGAAGCCACAGTGACACCTATCATCCTAGAAAAAAGGCACATCTTTCCTTGTCAGCTGCATTAGGGGTAACACTGTGGCACTGATGTTCTTGATGAACCTTCTGTAGTAGCCTACTAGATAAAACTACAAACTTTTGTCAGCCTCTTTGGCTACTCCCACTCTATTACATATTCAACCTTCTTGGGGTCCACACTAACATCCCCAATAGATATTATATGTTCAAGGAAAGATACTTCCTTTAGGCAAAACTTGCACTTGTTGGATTTGGCATACAACTGATGTTGTCTCAACAAGGTCATGCTTGATGTAGATGTTGTTCATGCTGTTGGTTATCTCTAGAGTATATCAAGATATCATCTATGAACACAACCACAAATTGATCAATATACAACTAAAACATCTTGTTCATCTAGTCCATGAATGTTTTTGGTGCATTGGTTAGCACAAATGACATAACCACAAACTCATAATGATCAGACCGAGTCCTAAAAGCTGATTTGGGTATGTCATATGCCTTGATCTACAACTACTGATATCCCAATCTTAGGTTTGTCTTGGATAAGACTGCAACACCCCTCAATTGATCAAACATATCACCAATCTCCAGTAAAGGGATATTTGTTCTATATCGTCACTTTGTTCAACTTTCGGTAGTGGATGCACAACTTCATAGATCCATCTTTATTGTTCACAAACATCATTGGAGCACCCCATTGTGACGTACTCGGCCTAATAAAACCTTTCTCAAGAACCTCTTGCAACTTTTTCTTCAAATATGACATCTCAGGTGGTGCCATCATGTATGATTTCTAAGCTATCGATTGGGTGTCTGTGACTAGATTGATTTGAAAACCAATCTCTCAAGGCGGGGGAACACCCGGAATTTTTCTAGATACATGACTTCAAACTCGCAAACAACTGGCACCTCCTAAATACTAGGACTCCTCACCTTAGTATCCATCACATGTGCTAAGAATGCTTCACAGCCCTACCTCATCAGCTTCTCTACCACCAACATTAACACCAGACACATTAGACGAATCTTCCTATCTCCTTGGAACACCCATATCTCATCACCATCAACAAATGTCACCACTTTGGAACTACAGTCTAAGACTACTTGGTACTTCTCCAAGGTGTCCATTCCAAGGATCACATCGAATCCATGCATGTCAAGAAGTATGAGATCCACTAGAATGTTATGCCTTGAAAAAGAAAGGACACATGAAGCACACACCTCCCGTAGCATAATGGAACCAACTAATGGGGTTTCTAAACAGAGACTATCATGTCTACGACTAACATGCAAAGAACAATTAGATATCACTTCTTGAATGATAAAAGAGTGCATCACACCTGGGTCAACCAAAATAGACATAAAGAAAATAACTCCATTTGACCTGTCACAAACTCATGGGTTGACCTCTCCTTCTGACCAAATCATGGTGTAGAAATGGGTTGTTGCCTATTGTCACCCCCTTCCCCTACTATCTTGTCTAAAACAACCATCTTGTGACACTTGTCCACATCCTCAGCCTCCACTACTACTAAACTGCTTCCTCTGTGAGCCCTACTGACTCTGTCTCAAATGATGAGTCACCTCATCATCCCTCATTGCGTAGTACAACTTTGTATGCCCCATCTATCCACACTTGTAACAGGTCATGCTCTCATACCATGGCCTATATGTCCCTATCACTGACGTCGATGCCACTCTGTGGGCTCCTGTCAGAGGAAAAATTTGGCCTCTACCTCTACTCAGAAAACACTACATCTGCACACGTGACCTCTGTTGTGGCTGCAAAGTTGAGAACCTAGGCGTCTTGCAGCCTCCAAATGACTACCCTTGATATTGTGTCAGCTTCTTCTTGGCATTCACCTCACGTTTCTCTATCACCGACCGCTCTATCATTATAATAGACTCCACAAACATGGAAAACCGAACCCTATTCTCCAAGGCTGATACTATCATCGTTAGTCTTGTACTCAAACCCTTCTTAGAGTGTTTGATCCTCTCTTGATCTATCAAAGCCATATGAGGACAAAACCTCAACACCTCCATAAACTTTGCCTCATACTCTTTAACTGACATAGATCCCTGCTGGATCTTCTCCAACTACAAGATCTTTACATCCAAATAGGTCTGAGGAAAGTACCAACTCACAAACTCCCATCAGAACTCCTCTCAACTGATAATAGCACCATGCCTCTTCTCCTCCTCAATGTCCCACCAATGGACAGCACCCCCTTTTAAAAGATACACAACACGCTTCACTTTGTCTACTTCATGGATGTTGGGGATCTTGAAGACCTTTTCCAACTTGGTCAACCATAGATTGGCATCCCTTGGGTCTTTCGTACCAGCATACTCCACCTCCCAAATTTGCCTTAACCTTTCAAAGGACTTCCCAGTGCCCGAGGATTCAGCATTGGGAATAGATGCCCTATCTTGAGGCACATGAATTCAATCCTCCATGTGCGTCATCGTAGCCATGAAATGTCCAAACAAGGACTAGAAAGTGGGGTTTTCCATCATGGCTAGGTAAAACTGAGGTACTTCAGACACTCCATCATCTCTAGACTACCTCCTTGCACCACCCCTAGGTACAACAACACTTCTCTCAGCGACATGTTCTTCATGTTATACATACATCTTTTCTTCACTTGTTCTTTTTGTACATAAGTAGAAGTTACCATAACATATATTAGAGGACATTAGAATAGTCACAAACCCTAATCCTATGTCCCTATAGACTCAACAAATGTAATGCTCAAATGCCAACCAAACTATGACACCCATCACCACACAAAACTGAGATTATTTAAAACAAGCACGGAGTGATCACTAACCATCCAGATCACTAGAAAACACGATAAATTAAAATCGATTTCTCATAAGCATAAGAACACAACTTATTAAATTTGTGTCTATTTACTGCGTCATCTATATCATATAAAATCCTAAAAGGATTTACATATTATCACTATTTATAGTATCACTAGCCACAGCCTGTTTCGAATGATAAACTATTTGTACATATACAACCCATATTTTTACAACCATGGCATACTACCAAAAACCTCGTATCAGTGTACAAAACCACAAAACCTTCCCCAAGACCTGAGATCATAGGGATGACACATAGGACTCTACTGTAAAACACTAATAGCATGTCCAACCTTCAACATCTACTTCTCTCCTTTTTGCTCTCCCTCGGATGCACGGTCTCTACCTTGTCATTCACGACCACCTAAAAGATCTGGAAACCCATAGGGTGAGACACATGTCTCAATGAGAGATATAACTCTTTTCCAACAACTATTATAACACATATATAAGTATTTGAAGAACAGAAAGATATGCAGATTCAAGTAATATGAAGAACATGTATAATGTTATAAAATAAAAAGTACAAGAAAATAAGGCAAAGGTCATCCAATGTTATTTTGGAGAAGGTAGTGTATTTCTATATCACCAAAAGAAGGGAGTGTAGAAGGCAAGGTGCCATCATATACTATACAAGTGGGTTATATTACAAAATCCCACTGATCTAGGATCAAACTACTGACCCCTATCACCATTTTAGGATGTTCTTTCAACACCATCCTAAGATGTGCAACCAAGGAATCAAAAAGACAAGAGTATCCAAATTCCCCTTCCCATGTAACCTATTGTTCTGTTCTTTCCAGATCATGGAACAAAGCTCTATGAGGCACACCCCCATAAATGGCCTAGTACCCTAGTTGTTCTTAGTTTTCTCTAGATCTCCAGAACGCCATCAAATAGGGAAGTTGGTGGACAGCTTCGCCACCCCATCTTTAACCAAAACTGGCACCACAGGTACTTTGCATAGTTGCATTAAAAAAATAGATGATTATGTGTCTCCTCCTCTGTTTTACACAACCAGTAAGTGGGATCAGCATTAAGGCCCCAACTGATTAGTCGGTCAAATGTCAGGATTCAGGTCATAATATCCATGTATGTGCAATAGCTCCATCTCGGAATGTGCCCCCGATTCCATATCAAATGGAACTAGGTTAAAACTGGTGTATGTGAGTGAGGTAAGGCCTAAAGAATGGAATCAGCATCCTTAAGAGCCCAACAGTCCAGCAAAAGAGTATACTACATAGCAACCAAAGCCCATATGATGCACATAGACCGCCAAGTACTTGACACATTTTGTTCAGTTTTCTAAAGGGTACTACCATAACGGTCCCGCATCCATCTAGACCAAACAAAGTCACCCCTAGCAAAAGCATCAACTCTCTTAACTGTGGCCATGAGCAACAGCTGAAGGATCAGTCAAATTGAGACCTTCTTCCTCAAATTTCCTTGCTATGGTGGACCAACCAACAACATGTCATTTGCCTCCCCCACACAAACGAAGCCATAATGCTACGCATCTTGTCCAACACAAAAGAATGCAGTTCAGCATGTTGGCACAAAAACCTCACCATGCCCTCCAAAATTGATTTGACCAGTACAAGCTTGCCTGTCAAAGACATATTGATCCCCGTCCATTTAAAGGCCCTTTCCCTAAGTGCATAAATGCAAATCTCAAAGTCCTTACCCTTGGCTTTTCGACCATAAAAGGGGATGCCAAGGTATTTTGTAGGAAGCACACCTTCCATTAAGCCCATAGAATCTTTCAATCTACCTCTCCTAGTATCACACGATCTAGAGAAGAACACTCTAGATTTGATATCACTGAGGTATAGATTAGTGAAATCACCAAATCTCTTTAGAAGCCTATGAAAGCCTATAAGTGTTCTATTGTTTCCCACCAGAAAGAAAAGGATGTCATCAGCAAATATCATGTGCATCATAACCTTGCAACCTTCTTGTCTAAAAGTCGCAATATGGTTCCTTTCCTGTGCATTGTCCACCATACAAGTCAAAACCTCCATCACCAAAGTGAGCAACAAAGGGGATAGTAGGTCACCCTGCCTAAGCCCATTAGATGCTTTGAACAAGCCATAGGGAAACCCATTCACCATGATTGAGAATGAGGTCATACTTATGCACTTTTCCATAATCTTGATCCATCTGCTGATGAAGCCCATGGATCTCATCACACACTAGAGGGAATTCCATCTGACATTATCATACGTTTTTTCTAGGTCTAGTTTGACACACGCCTTCCTTGAGCTATTCTTAAATCCAAAGTCAAGAGTGAATTTAGCAAAGAGGAGGGCACTATCAGCATTGCTTCTCCCTTTTATGAAGGTCATCTGGTTAGGCGAGATAATATTTGATAGGACCTTTTTAAGTTTGTTACACAGTAACTTTGCAATAATCTTGTACACCACAAAGCAGTAAGTAATAGGTCTAAGGTCCCCCATGGGTTCGACAATAGATTTCTTCGGTATGAGTCTAATGAAGGAGTGGTTAGTTCTCCTTAGCATTTTCCCCAATGAGAAACCACCTCATAGATCTATAAATGTCCTCTTTCACTAGAGGCCACATGGACTGGAACAAATGTGCATTGAAACCATTCGGACCTGGCACTTTTGACGCACCTATACCGAACAATGCTTCTTTAATTTCAGCATCAGCAGTAGGCCCGATAAGCATGTTGTTCACAGTTGCACTAACTCTAGCCTCTAGAATTGGACACCCTACAACATTGGTATACCCCCTTTATTGTACAAGTTATTGAAGTAGGAAACAACCTCAGCACCCACCTCAAGAGGTGAATTAGCCCTTGAGCCATCACTCTTCAAAAGCATGTGTACAACATCTCTCATTTGATTCCTTTTCACAACAGCGTGATAAATCTTAGTGTTTCTATCATTGTCTTTTATCCATTATATCCTACTCCTCTACTAGCAGCACATCTCCTCTGCTTTCTCGAGCTGACATAATCTTCTTGCCTTCTCCATTTCCATCTCTACAACCTCCTTGTCAAGAGGATGTGTTCTCATTGCCTTAGCTGCCATAGTGTGTTCCTTCTTAGTGTCCCCCACCAATGCCTTCAGATCAGAAAGCCCTTTGGCCCAAGATTTGAGAGTGACTTTGGTTATGGACATCTTCTCCATCACCACAAACAAGGGGTTACCCTCCACACTGGCCTCGCAATCCTTCTTAATAGTAGATGCACAGCTAAGACATTCAAGCCAACCATTGAAGAATTTGAAGGGTTTACCTTTCTGGTCCTCCAAAGTAAGAGGAACCAACAACCAAGCATGGTCATTATTTGGATGGCTACTGCGTTTCACCATGGAATTATGGAAAAGGTCCAACCAAGCCTAATTAACCACAACTCTATCGAGATGAGAAGCAATACACCTTTATACTTCCCTTTTGTTCTGCCATGTGATAATGCCTCTTGTCATGTTCAGCTCAATCAGGTTCACATCATTTATGGCGTCTTTGAAGTGAACCAAGCAAGAATCGGGTACCAGAAGACCACCTTTCTTCTCCCTAGCCTTTCTAATATGATTAAAATCACCTCTAAAGATATGGGGTAGCTCCCTTTTTTAATCGCCTCCATCACCTCCCACAGCCTCACATCTCATAATTATACCCATACACAACATAAACCACAATATGTAGTCCCCCCTAGTTAATATAGCTAGCAGTCATCAACTGATCCACCGCAAAGATCACTTGGACATCCCATATACTAGGATTCCAACCCACATCATTATGGCCTCCTTCTATCTGCTCAAGATTAGAAGCACATTCCCATCCAACAAGGAATAGGCTCGGCACTCTATCATCCATTTCTCTCCTGATTCTTATCTCCAGACACACCACCAATGACGCATGAACTTCTAGGAAGATCTCCCTAAGCTTTCATTGTTTTCCCTGGAGAGATGCACCCCTCAAGTTCCATGTTAGGACGCACATTATCTGGCTATTCCCCGACCACCCCTTCTGGGGGTAGCCCCACCTTTCCTTGTTCTTCTCGGTGAAGATAGTGGTATGTGAGGCCTCTCCATAACCACACCATCTTCACCTTCAAGCCCTTCAAGCAGGGAGAATGGGTTGGTAGCAGCAACCTGCTCAGCCTCCTACGAGGACACCTCTCTCACATTCTCACCTACTCTTCCTTTGGATTACCTATTGGACTCATTACCTGAGAGCACCAACCCATTCTCCTCATTCTACCTATGTGGCATAATAGCATCAACCTCATGGGCATTGGATGCCTTTGCTGAGGTGCCTTCCACAATGGTCGTACACTACATCACCACCCTACCAACCGAACTCCCAGGGACCGAATTCACAATCAGGGGTGTTTTCGCAGTCATAACATCTCCCTTCTCATGTACTCCCACTAGATTCTTACATGTATCAGTCATAACTGGGGATCTGCTGCAACTACCCCCTTTTCTCTTACTCCTCTTTCTATTAGAACTCTTGTTAAGATCTCTTCCCTTGATGATAGGAGGTTCCGACATCGTCACTCTCTCGCCTAGACATCCACCAGAACAGTGGCCAAAAACCATGCACCTATCATAATGATCTGACAAGGTGTCATATAAGACATTTATCTCTAGGGTGTTACCTTCAGGTCATTCAACCATGACCACTAGAGGAGGCTTCCTATCAACTTTTAGCTCTACACAAATGTGGGCAGTGGTGACATGTTGACCTCTGGTTAGAAATTCAATGACTTTTAGTGTGCCGACACCACGTGTGATAATGGAGATCTCCTTCCTCATCTAGTGAGCACCCTTATCAGACAGGGTAATCCAAATAGAGGTTGAGGTGAGCGTCGCGTACCTGATATCTACCTTCGGCATCCATCTTCTTGTGAGGATCAATTGTTTTTCAAAGAACCAATGCCCCTTCTCTAGAGCCACCTCCATGTCTGTCACCAAAGAAAAAATAAGAAGAAACCACTGATCAAAGACAAAACATGTAATTCTCCCTTAGGTCTCTAGGATCTCATCATCCAGCCATGAAGCTGCTGTAAAATCACCACCTTACCAAGCACCTAGACTATCACCGAGCATTGATGAAATTTGTCCATAGTTGTGACCACTGGTTGAGAGAAGTGCATCCATGGTCTATCATCATTCTCCTTGAAGTCATGCTCACAAGGATCTTTTGTCATTAGTAAGGGCTTGAATCTTCATGCAGCCACCATCAGCTTCGCTAAGGTAGCCGCCCAGGACCTCCCAATGGCCACAACATTCCTCTGATCATTCCACGGAACCTCGACAATATCTTTGTTAGCACTTTGAGAAGCATGAGTTATGGCCAAAGGGGTAGGGGACAACTCGGAGGATCTCGAGCTTCCCTGGGCCACCCCCCATAGGCGCACCTCAATCTCTATCCTAGAGATGAACGGGGGTGACGAGTTCTAGAGAGAGGAAGAGTGTTACTCTAATGTCATCCAATGTAATTTGTGTTAAACTCTATGCAAATATGATACACGACTATGTTACATCTTTTATTAATTCCTTGAGGATTTGAGTCGTACCACCAAAATGCAGCAGACCACTACAAAATAAAATTAGTCTCATACATGGTCTATGGAAGATCCGGACTCCATGACCTCTCCAAGAACTCTTGGTCAATACAAGAGACACCATAGAGACATATCAATTTCAAACAACGACATATAGTCAAGATGAAGAACAGCTAGCCCACCTTGGTATAAATCAACGACACTGAGAAAAGGCTCACGCATGGTGTAACGTCCCAAATTTTTGCCTCCACAATTAACTCCTAATCATAGAGATTAAAACCCAAGGGCGTTATGGAAGAAGCATCAAGCAATAGATAGCAACCACAAAACTTTATTACATATTCAAATATTTATATTACATGAAATGAGTTACAATAATGTTTCAAATATTACATTCACTTGATTAGCATTTAAACATTTGAACATCAACTAAGCATTTGATCATTTAGCCTAATGCTGCTTCCGCCAGGATCTAGTCAGAAAAGCCACACGATGAAACTTGTGATCTTCTTTAACCTACAGTGGGAGGGGAACAAGAACCATAGAAAGAGAAGTTAGACAAATGTCTAAGTATGGAGAGGCATAAAATTTAAGCAGATCATATGAATATTGAAACAATTGCGAACATGAGACAAAAGTTTATGCATCGAAAAGACATAAAAGTTGAGAATATGGTATAAAGTTGGAGCGTGTAATATTGAAGTAAAACACATAATAAGAGAGCAAATAACATATCAATTATTTTATTGTATCATTCCCAACGCAGTTCAGAGGGATTGTTAACCAACCCTAGATCCAGCTCATGGCCTGCAACCACAACTAAGGTCACATAGACCATGAGTAAAAAAAATGTATATATTCACTTCGCACATCGTCGTTAAACATATCACATAGATACCAATGTTAAACATGTGCCAATTCTACCCTTACAACTTCCTCTGTCCCACCGCCGCACACCATTGGTGTGGTTTGTAGGCCCCTGGTTTGATGCCTACTCAAAGGGTAGTCCTACAGCCCGTGCTCTGCCCTCTAGGTGGGGTCGGTTTCTAACCATATCTCTCCATGGTTTGGTGGCCTAGTGCAGGTGTCGTCACCTCAGTGGTCATTGTACACAACCTTTGATGATTTATCTCACAGACTAGCAGTACTTTGGCTACTCTCAAGGTGGGGTAGGTGTAAGGGATAGGTTATTCCTCCTCCATTATCCATCCCAAGGATTCGATCCGGGTCAAACATAACATAGCATATCAATCTTGATCTTCTGGTCCTCACCAGCTCTGGGACTATAAAACCACTCTTCAGTGGTGGAATCTCAACAATAATTATCATAATTTTATTAGACCAGGAGAAATTCATTGAGCATCGCAATTCATGAGTACAATATCATCATTTTAAACTTTTCATAATTTTCTCAAATATAATCAATTTAATCATATTGAAAACATTTTATAAAAAGACAAGACTTGTTGAAAGCCAAGTAGATGAAGATACAAGAAATAAGTGAATCATGTCTTGACTCTTACTTTTCACAAATAATCATTTCAATTGACACAAGTCTTATTAATATGAAAAATTGGTTCTTGTGGGATTGTGTTAAATTGAAAACCTCATTGGACAAAATCAATTCTTTAAAAATTATAAATTATTATATAGGTTGACTTATACATGAATGTGAATTCTAATTGAATATTTAACTATATATATATATATATATATATATATATATATGTAATTAATTTTATATTAATATGAAAGATCTTAATCATATACTACTATATTGTAGATCCCATTATATTAGGTGTAAATAAATGAAAGATCAAAAGTAAGGTATTGAATGACTAAACATATAAAGGCTCTGATATATGCTCTCGTAAATCATTCTATTATATTTAAATTTTTTGTTTGTGACATTCATATATTGTACATTGAATTCATTTCGAGGAAAGCACATGAACAAGGAGTGAAGGCGGTGAATCATCAAAAGGATTATGATTTCGTATAGGATTGTATGCTTGATGCTTTATGATTAATCAAAAGATACTCATTCAACGATGTATGTGTCAAGAGAACTCATCAAAAGATACTCTATACAAAAAATTATGTAGCAAGATGATCACTCAGCAAATGGTACTCCATACCTTTCGTTCGGTCTTTACCCATATAAGACTTCCAATTTATTTTGTCTACATGTTGATTTTTCCCCCCTTTTTCTTGAAATGTTCATTCAATCCATAGCTCTCATTATCTTGTCCTTCCTTGATTCCTTCAATGATGGAGCAAATCTCATGATGATGATAGGTATGTGAGAAGATTTATACGTGTAGCTTGCGTTTCATTTTGTTATGTAGCAGAAGGACGATAGTGAGAAGGTCATTAGGCTATTAAGGTATTGATGAAATGTAGGAGATTTTGTGTGTGGAGAAAGAAATAAGATTGTGTGGGGAAGACTAGAGTTTGATTATAGGATTGTATCCCAACAGCACAACAACCCCCTGGTCATCGCTTAAATGGGTAGGGATGTGAGAACCATTACGTAAGAAGAACATGGAGGGGATAGAAGAGGAGTAGATGTGTTTAGTAGTGAGGTGGCTCATTACCTACTGGGTTGGTATTTATACATATAAACAAGGATGGTATGGGGTACTTCTAGGTAGTGGATCAGATAAGCATGAGGATGGGAGGGATGGGTGTCGTCAGTTTCATCTTTTTATAATTTAACTTCAATAGATTTTGGAACATAAGGGAGATTCTTATTGGAGTCCATTGGTCTAGAAGAGAGGTGGTGCAGGTGTTTCTTGAGTATTCATATCAAACTACTATACTATGTGGGCAAAAAGTCCCTGGTGTGGCTGTGGAAGGCGGATAACAATGGCTCCTCGTTCATATTGTTTGTGCCTGTCATGGAAACCAACGGGGATGGGGGAAGTCTTTTCATGCCTTATCTTGCTTGTCTACAACCTATTATGTATCTTGGATAGCTGCAAACTTGTTCACCAATCTTCATGGCAAACTGTGGTCGATGGAGGCGACAATTGGTTATTGTAATTTGGTGCATCACTGTGGGCTTGAAGGTACAATAGTGGCTTTACAACATTGGTGGTCGATGGCGGTGGATGGTGGTATGGTGGCTGGCGACTGTAGCTCTCCCTAGAGCCTATGTTGCTACCGTCGGTGGTCAGGAAACCATGTGGCCTAGGTTGAAAAATGCGTGAGGCGTAACGAGGCATTTTTTTCTCAGTGAGGTGAGGCGTAAGCCTCAAGGCGTTTAAGGCGTAAGCCTCAAAATATGTATGAAGCGGTCATAAAAAAATGTATACATGTATTTACATATATATACATATATATATATATATATCTTATGTGTATGAATGTGTATATAACAAAATATGTATATACAAGCACAACAATATGAAATAGTAATTATTTCTGAAACTTAATAATAATAATGGAGACTAAAGACCCACCAGAATAACAAAATAAATATGTAAAAAATAACAAGATATCAATTATTTATACTACTAGAATAAAAGATTGCAATAGATAAACTGAATTTCAAATTAGTAGGAACGAGGAACCAAAATTAGTTAACAATGATATGAAATTCACCGACATAGTGAATAAGGTAGCAAACAAATAGAAATTTAACAATTAATATTGAAAGATGTTACTTAGAAAATGATGATTAAGTGTTTATTAATGAAAAATAACAAACAACTACAAGAACTTCGATTTTTTTGAAAAAAGTGTTTTTAATAAATTTAGGAAGTAGACAATTTGGTGGTTAAAATAAGACATCATCATTCTGAATTGAGGCGTGAGCCTCAACAAAGCCTCAGAGCCTCAGTGCTTTGAGGCGGGCCTCAGACATTGTGAGGCGTAAACCACAGTCCTAGACACTGAGGCGTAAGCCTCGAGACGCATTTGGGATAGCCTCGCCAAGAGGCGTAAGCCTCGAGAGCCTCAAGGCGGGTTTTTTATTACCATGCATGTGGGCATTATAGATTAGTTGCCAGTGGTTGCAAGTCGCTGCTACGTTCAGTCGGAGATGAT
Source organism: Alisma plantago-aquatica (assembly GCA_963693085.1). Lineage (NCBI taxonomy): Eukaryota > Viridiplantae > Streptophyta > Magnoliopsida > Alismatales > Alismataceae > Alisma > Alisma plantago-aquatica. Next base: position 1,490,585,428 of record OY856409.1, read on the forward strand.
ACGTACTGGAAGAGAATGCAAGGGGAACTGAAATCCGGGAGGGAGAGATAAAGGGTGAGATGAGGATTCGTTGGGTGATTGGGAGGTGTTGGGAGAAAGCAACCAATCGGGTGGAGAGAGCAAAAGTGAGTGTTTGATGTGGCACGGTCCCATTGGAGAAATATGGTTGCCACTGCCAATCGTGGTGGCCATGCGTGGGGTTAAGAGAAAGAGTGGGAGAGGGATGAGTCGGGGGTTGGCTTGTTGTCAGGGAGAGGCAACCAATCGCGAGGAGAGAGACATAAAGTGGTGGAAAGAGAGAGAGCATGAATGAGGGAGAGTGAGTTAAAGATAATGAGAACAAAAGGATAAGTGGGCCCTAAGGTAAAAGCAACATAATCATCAATGCATAGGGAGCAACTCTCGTTGCTTAAAAGGGCTGGAAATGAATGCTTTGACTAGAGTAATTATCGATGAGCATTATTATCATAGTTAAGTCCTATATTTTGGCTTTCGAAGGAAATAATTAAGATGTTTCGTTTCAAACAAGATTAATAATCTTTGTATGGGCGTCTACTAGTTGACTAGGTTTCCATAACACATTTTAATATTATTTTTTTCTCTTTACATTTTATTAATCTCTTTTTTTCACTGTTCTTGTCTTTCAATAATTTTGGAAAAGTGATTTCTTTTAGATTAGTTTACTTTTCCTTTCTTACTTGTTCCCTATTTGTATTTATAGTAACGACAATTTTAATCGTCACATTTACTTCTTTTGACTCAATAAAAGTTTCCTTCATTGTTACATCCACATAATAGTTCCACATATCCATATAGGAAACTTTTTTATTTATTTAAGATCTATCATATTTAAGTTTTGTTCACTTCATCCCATTTATAAGAATAATTGTTTTAAAATATATTACTTGCATCTTGATTTTTAAACCAAATGTTTAAAATACACTTAATATATCTAAATATGATCAATTTGAATTTTGTTCTTACTAATTAGGTCTTTCCAAAAACACAAGTTATTACGCATGGTCGTCCCGTAAAAGGCATTATTGAGTTGTGGAGACCACTATCAAACTGACAGCATAATCAAACAAAACTATGTAGAATTAATCATTAACAGTGGATTACAGAAAATCACTAAAAAATAAAATATTTTTGCGAAGAGATCCATTACTAGGAAATTCTTTTCAGAAAGAACCAAACCATATATATACATCATGGTTCACTTGTACATACATTGTTCCATCACCTTGTAAGGATATGAGATAACTGTTACTTTATCAAAACATACACAAAAGCAACATTATGCATCGAGGCATACAAGCCAATATCTCAGATCAATTATAAAACTGTTTATGCTCTATCTCCCAAAGGACCAGAGAGTACATGGACGACACATAGGACTCTATATCAACAAGACACAAAACAATGCATTCAACATGAGTTGTTATTTCTATCCTTGTTGTTGATGCCTGCCTTCTACTGCACGATCTATATTTCTTCAGGAACATGCACCTAAAAAGTTGTGGAACTCACGAGGTGAGACAAAAAGTCCCATCGAGAGATAAAACTCTCCGCGAACAGGACTACCATCACAATTAAACTTTTATGAATGAGAGAAGAAGGAACCTATATTGCATTAAACAAGTATAACTGCTTAATTATATGTAGAGTAGAGCAGTCTCATCATCTTAATAGATCAAATATCTAAAACTGAGTAATAGATCATTTAATCACTTTTAAAACAAATATGAAGAACATCATGTATAATTGTTATAGGCTAAACAATACAAAAACAAAGCAAGGATTCAATAATTATTTTTGTATTTGATCCTTAAACAAATACGATATATGACTGATTACATCTTTAAACAATCCATCTTATTATGCCCTATGGAGATGGGAATATACCTTCCATCTCCAACTAACCACTGTGAAGTTAGAATCAGTACCATATTGGTCTATGAAAGAGTCGGAATCCTTGACATGTCCTTTCTTAGTTAGTATGAGAGTGGCAGTGACATTATGAGTCAATCTATATTTTAGCTAGCCTGGCATATATAGGCTATTCACTATAGAGATACAATGCATAGCATGTTCTCTATTCAAGGTATGACCTATAGTCAATGTTGTTTGTATATATTGAGTCAACCTGCAGCCATACTCTTCTTAGGGTATGGCTTTACTGCCAATCCTAATGTTGCTTTATAGCTACGGCCTACAACTGCACTCTTTTTAGGAAAATGGATCAAGGACAAATCTTGGGGTTTGAAGGAAGTAAGGAAATACTCATATTTTACCCTCACATATTCAAAAATATGCGCTTTAAGTAAAACTCATTTCATCATTCAGCAAATCCTAACACTAAATGATTCTATGGCCAGGGAAACTACATTTTTAGTTCACTTGATAGATTAATTGCATTACAACATCTTTTAGCATCAATCAAGTTACAAGCATGAATTATATATAAATGCTATATAAAAAGGTGTAATATATTTTCAAGAGATCTTATATGAATTGGTACATATCTTTTTATACTTATCCTTGGATCTCAGTCCCCTAAGAACTTTATTGGGAATCTCATTCCTTTAACATTATCATTATTATGATCATATGTTTTGGGTATCAAAGCCTCAGTTTATTATTTGAACGGTATCACCTCTCATTAGGCAACATCATACCCATCAAAAAATTATACTTTTTGTACAATTATAGCACATGGTTCACAAGGCCTTATATAATATGTATTATGCTAAATCATCATATCTCATACTTGGTTATGTTCATCATCTCATAATACATGCATGGTTAGGATTTCACAAAAAATGCAATATCAAGTAAATATCATGACCATGTCATAAATAGAATCATTCAAATTGCAACCCTCTCATAAATTAGGGTTAGGGTTTTCCCTTGTAACTGATTTAGGGTTTCCAAGTGCATATTTATCAATCAAACCCTTATTCACATTATAGAGATATATAATTGTCATAAACGTTCAAGCATACTTCATCAAATATCATCAATTGATCATCAACACGAAGTATTACCTTTCTCATGTGAGTAGTACAAGTATCTCTCTCATCCTTACTAGAATATTGACTTCAAAATATTGATTACATTGATTTAACCTTATTTAGGGTTATCAACCTAAACTTATTAAAGTGTATTCATCTCATTACTTTCATGATGCATTCAATAATTATATTCAAGATGTATCAGCCTACACTCATCAAGGTGTATCATCCTTCACTCGTTAATGTGTATCAACCTTCATTCCAATCTTTGTATCGGGCCAGACACATTCACTTGCATCAGCTTAGACACATATACTTGTGTCAACCAAGGTATATCAAATGATATCAGTTTAGAGATGCTAAGAGTGTTATCATTTGTATGGTGCTTGAGGTATATCAACCATAGAGTATACTTGTGTGTCGACCACACTATCATATTGTGTATCATTCACATCACCAACTTATGTATCTGCCACTCTATCCACTAGTGTGTCAACCACATAATGATCTAGGGTATTGGCCATACCATCAACTAGGGTATCGACCTCACCTTCAACTAGGGTATCAGTCTCACCTTCAACTAGGGTATCAGCCTCACCTTCAACTAGGGTATTAGACTCACCTTCAACTAGGGAATTTGCCTCACTGTCTACTAGGATATCAACCACATCAATCAAATGGTGTATCATCCACCCAACATCAATTAGGGTATCGACCTAGATAACCCTTTGAGCATCGACCATTTCTCACTATAGGGTATCGGCCTCTAGGGTCTGTTTTGTATGGGATGAATCTTTATTCAATAACTTAGTTCTTGCACCTATAAGCCTCAATACTACTTGGTGTATCATCTAAGGCTTCTAAGAAAGTATTAAACATACTTCCACAAAGTATGTCAAGCTAAGGGTGTCGCCAATCTCACATGGGTTAGGCTAAAGGGAAATCGGATTGTGAGTATATCAAATTAGGGTTAGGACTGACCATATCAGCCTTCATACTCAACTAAGACATCAAAATGCAATATTCCCTCTTCACTAGTCGTCTCTTGGTCATGGCAAGCTAATGCCTTTGAGGAATATAATTTTAGAACATTTAGCATATCGGCCTAACAACAACATATCATTTTAGAGCATCACAAATCATATCAGCCATCCATGTGATGGTGCAAGCATATGTGTCAACTTGGATATCTTATAGATATCGACGTGCCTTATTCTTAGCATTATGGTGATAAGTGAAAAAATTGAAAGAACAATATTTCTACTAATGGAATCAAGCCAAAAGGATACTATTCATGTGTATCAGTTTTCATGCCTATATCACTGTATCGGGTTAGGATTTTCATAAATCAAAATCATTCTATGCATATCGATTCCATCATATTCAAGCAACTAACTCTTCGTCTGTAACTACTATAGTTCATAGAAAATAGCCCCAAACATCCATTAGAACTCATAGAACCATCATTCAAATAAAAAAAGTCAAAGTAGAAAAGAAATCACCAAGTATTGCATTATAGAAGGTGAATAATAATAAAGTCGAGTTCAAGTTATATAACTTGCCTCAAGATCAACTCGAGAGATTCAAGCTCCAAAGCTCCACATTGCCAAGGTTGTAGATGACTTATCAAAGTCTGACTTGAACACAACACTTCTCTATGAAAGAAGATATCATAGTTATGAACATGGTGAAGAAAGAAGAAAAGGAAAGAATCATGATCTAAGAAGCATAGTCTTTCCAAGGTTGAAGATGATCATGGCTTCACCTTAGGCAGATTCCCGACCTTCTCTTTACTCCTTAATCTCCTAGGATCAGTCTCCATGTAAGAGATGGTAAAGGAGTCAAAAGGTTTAGTAGGAGGTGAAAAGAAAGGTATATATATTATAGGTTTATGAAAGAGAGTATGTATAAGGTTTCATCACTATTTGCACTTAAGTTACACGTGTCCATGCATGGTGGTTTCATGCAACCATAATTATCTTGCCATTCAAAACTCTTTAGGATAATCCATAGTCATGATTTTAGCCATTTGGGTATCTTGCTTGACAAGATATCACCACCCAATATTACTTTATGTGCAAATCGATCTCACCTTTGCAAGGAACATGCAAACCGATAGCCTTCACCTATTTTAGGTTCTTAGCCCATCATTAATACCTTTAAAGGTTAACAAACTGATATGGAACCTACTCTATGCCTTCCAAGCCAATAGGCATTCCCATATATACTTCAAAACTCGATACGACCTCATCTAGGATTCAAAATAGTCAACACTTCTTTGGTTCTTTCACCACAAAGAGTGTTATCATTCAACCAAGATTCAAACAAGGTGCCCCCATCTTTCTCTTTCCTATAGTTGATACTAAATGAGAGAAGAGACATTATAGAGGTGATAATTTGCACATAAACCCCTCATTTGGGTGAATTGCAATTCTTACCAAAATTATCATATAAAGCACAAAAAATTGCAAATAAGTTTAAAATTGAGAAATAAGCTCATCTCAAGTCTTAATTACTTTTTAAAAGATTAAGACAAGGTCCTAATAAACTTACTTAGGCAAAGCTTCTAGGGTTATTCCAAAACCCAATCTAGGGGTGTTACAATTTATCAACCCCTGACCCCAAATATCAAGAGAAAAGAGAAGGGTACTTCCTCCTCATCTCTTCCTTCAGATCCCATGTGGCTTCTTGAACTCCGTGATGATGCCAAAGAACTTTCACAAACACTATGTCTTTCTTTTTGAACTTCTTGATTCTTCTATCAAGAATCAACACTGGACCGTCCACATAAGATATATATTCATTTAATTCTTCCTCTACATGTTGTAATACAAGCTCTGTATTATGGTGACATTTTCTCAACATAGATACATGAAACACTGGATGTAGTCTATGCAATTTATGTGGAAGTTCCAACTTATAGGCTACCTTTTCAACATGTGCTATCACCGAACAGGGTCCCATAAATCTAGGAGCTAACTTACCCTTCTTCCCAAATATGAGAACACCTTTACAAGGAGAAACCTTGAGATACACTCTGTCTCTGACTTGGACTTCTAAAGGTCTATGGCAATTATCAGCATATGATTTTTTCTATCATGTGCAACCTTTAATTGTTGTTGTATTACTTTAATCTTTTATTTTTTCTGTTGCAAAAGTTTAGGACCAAAAAGTTGGTATTCTCCTATTTCATACCAGCATAACGGAGATCTATAACGTCTACCACACAACACTTCATATGGTGCAATATCAATGTTGTTCTGATAAATGTTATTGTAACCAAACTCTATCAAAATCAAATGTATATCCCAGCTACCTACAAATTGAAGAATGCATTCCCTAAGGAAGACTTCCAAAGTCTGTATAACCCTTTTATATTGTCCATATGTCTGAGGATGGAAAGTAGTACTAAACTTTAACTGTGTACCCAAAGCTGTATGTAATCGCTCCCAAAAGCAACTTGTAAAATGAGAACCTCTGTCTGATACAATTCTTGCTGAGACTTCGTGCAACCAAACTATTGTTGGTATGTATGCCCTTAGAGCCAATCATGGGATGATTGGTGGGATACATTAAGATTGATTTGATAAACATCAAAGGCAAGCTTCCAATTCTTTCTGGTTCAGTCATATGAGATAATGATAGAATAGATTGAATGTCTAGAGAATGACAGTACTCAATGACGTATGCTTTAAGGTTCAGGACATGAACGATGAGATCATATAGATGCTAAGAGTTTGTACATTCTTATCATGTCCCTAGTCAGATGTCATTGTGGAAGGTAGATAGACAACAATGACACACAAAACTAGATTATGGTGTTGGTTGATGATAGAATCTCGTTAGTCATGATATGGAGATATCAAACCAAACACATAGGTACTTGTTAGAGAACAAGTGTAACGGACAGACCCACCGTGAGTTTGACACATGGAACCATGACATGGTAGTCAGAGTCAGTTCTCACAGTGATGGTGGTGAGTTTGATTCTTTGACATAAAATCACTACACTCAACATATGTCGTTGGGTACACTTTGACATCATCAAACGCAGTCCTAAAACATGGGTTGTTATAAAGGTGATGATTGGGTGGCTTTGACACATGGGGCTTTTGAGGGGTGAGTGATAGATATGAGATTTGTCCCTCATGAGGGAGTTTGATATCCATGGTCTCTTGATGAGTAGGATTGAGATAGGCGTGCGCACACATGTGTGAATCAGTATGTGATATTGATGTCATACATATCTCCGCCAGTCTACTCTGAGATCAAGAAAGTGAATGAACATTGACATGATGATTGTTCCATGCCTTGAGTTCATTCCGGATATCAGAGATGAAGGAATTATACATTCATTGTAACACCATTCATGGATTTTAGGATTGAAAGTTGTTCTCCAACTTTCTATTTCACTTGGGTAGCATTGATGTGCGACTAGGCACCGCTCTTTTCTTGTGAAGTCATAAGTGTTATGGACTTTCACTGTCAACGTGAAATGGACCTGCAGGGTCACACACAAAGGATTTAACCTGGAAAAGGAGTTTATCCACAAATGATGTTTAGATTGATTACTAAAGGAGTTTAGTAGTTCAATTAAACACTTAATCAATTGATAGCTCAATATCATAGTATTCAAGGTGTTGGACCAATTGATTAGAGTATCAAATTCATTGAAACTACAATTGAATAATTCTACACAGTCTGCACTCCCAACCGATCAGCTCATGTGATGAACCGATCGGCTCAGCTTGGTGAACCGATTGACTCAGTTGGTGATTCGATCGGCTTAGGACAGGATGAATCAACCGGTTTAAGGGTTGAACTGATCGGCTCAACTGGTCCAAATGAGCAAGTTGGGAAAGTCAGGTTGGTGAGAAATTTCTCTTCATTTCACTTGTCCAATTTGATGGGAACAAGGATTGGTATTTGGATCAATTCAAAACAAAAGAGGAAAAGTCAATCGAGAACTGACCACGGAAGTGAACCGACCGGTTCAGAAGTGAACCGATCACCTCAGGTGCCCCAACCAATCAGTTCAGGTGTGAACTGATCGGCTCAGGTCCCCAACCGACCATTTCATGCTTGAAACGATCGGTTCAGCTGGCACAGTTGGTTGTTTTGTGGAAAATCTCAAACCCTTCTACTCCTGCTTTAATCCCACATTTCCCGGGGTAGAGAACCTTGTCCCATGACCCTCCTATATATAGGGGTATTGGGGGCTTCTCAAACAACAAATCAGAACACCAGTTGCTCTGCAGAGTTGTCGTTCTCTCTGGTTGTGGTAACCAGGATAGCCCGAGCAAGTGCTACCCGATATGGGAGGCACATCAAGGGAAAGACAACTGCAGAAAGGCAATTGGTTGTAGGAGAGTGTGTCGGTGACGAGTACACAGACAGGAGGGTGTGACTCCTTCTGATTCCTTATGGGACAAGGAGATCAGAGTTCCAGGTGGTCTGTGTGGACTACTTTAGAGGGGGGAAATTTCTACCGCTTGGAGGATAGCTATCAATCCCGATAGTCCCGGTGTGACTAGGAGCTACACAAACATTATCCAAGACTGGAGCTGAAGACCGCGCAAGCCGTGAGGTAACGTCGCCGAGCAAGCCTCGGGACAAGGTATGTCTCCACAAACCATCCTTCCTACTATATAGACGTTGACGCGATTCCTTCATTCTGGGTTTGGGGAAAAAATTGTGTTTCCGTTGCCTTCTCTGTCTCCCCTAAAACCCAACAGTGCTATCAGAGCCAGGTTAACTGTTATATACTTTAGGATTGTCGATATGATCGATTTTGGTTTGTTGCCTTTATTTATTGCATACGATGTGAATAAAATTGGCTTTATGCATGTCCAATCCTAAATCCACAAATACCAATATACATATATGATATGTATTATGAATGCACTCGATACACGTCACCCTTAAATGAGTTTTGTGATGGATGTATAGCATGACTAAGGCCAATAAACCCTATATATGTGTGCTTGGTTGTATATGGTTGCTTGCATCTCAGTCTGTGTACCGATTCCCTATCTCTTATTCCTAATGTAACTCGATATAACTAGATATTTTTTCCTACCTTTGCTCCCCCCGAATGTAACTTGGGGTTTCCCAATTTAAATGTAAATAGGATAGATCTTTTTATATTTCCTGTTATGTCAAAGAATGGAGGACAATCTGACGACGACTAAGATGATCGGTTCAAGTCATGAACCGATCGGTTGGTGATCTAGACGATCGGCTCGAGAAGCGAGATGAGCGGGTGGTGACCTGAGGAGATGCATGATGACCAGGTGAACCGATCAGTTGCAGGAGCCAACCGATCGGCTGGTGGCACCCAAACGACCGGCCAGGGTGAGCAGGTCATTCATGTGAGGAGTTGATCAACTCATACGGATATAGCACTTCATCATGGATAGGTTGCATGTGATATAGACCTAGATGACCGTGATTCCTCTTGGCTCGAGGAATCACATTAGGATGGCCATAATCATTGCTTTTATCATTTCACATGTTTTCTGTGGGATATAGCATGTATATAATACATACTATGTACTGTGGTGATTGGATATGTATATGTACCTATTAAACCAAATCCCTCATTAAATATTAAAGTTTTAGATGCCTTCTAAATGCGACACACGTGAAAAGATTGATCGGCCAAATGTGGGTATGCCCTAGCATGGTACACAGTCTATCTTGTGGAAGCGTAAAGGATAGATATGTGGGTCTGCCCTAGTAGGGTGCATATTCATCGTGTTGGCTTTGGGTCGGACTTAACAAGGTGACCTAGATAGGATCTAGCACCTTGAGGCATGGAGGTGATCATGGCAAGGAGTTGGATATGATATATTTCAAGAGTTGCATATGATGCAATTGGCAAAAGTTGCCTACCTGGAAGATCTAAGTTGTGGGTGATAGCCCTAGCTGGTCCATGACTTAGAGGATTTCAGGATCTTAACCCACTAGAAGATTTTACGTTGCAATATTATGAATTGATGGTGAGGGCTATCAATTTGAACAAGAATAGTGGGGGCAATAATTAATTAAAGTCCTAATTATATCGTCAACCTTTCAAATCATTCAAATAAGTCAAAATTGAGTTTTGGACTAAATTGCATATATTTCCTTTTGTAGTAAAAATGACAACAAACAACAATCACTTTTCATTGTGATCGGTCCTTGAAAAGGACAAGCTGAATGGGACTAACTTCCACGACTAGTTTAGGACATTGAGAATTGTTCTCACTCAAGAGTGAAAACTCTATGTCCTTAATACTCCAGCTCCAAAGGAACCTACTCCTACCGCACCAAAGGCAGAAAGGGATGCTTATAAGAAGCATTCTGAAGATGCCATTGATGCAAAGTGCTTGATGTTGTGCTCCATGAACCACGAGTTGCAGAGACAACATGAGAACACGAGTGTCATTGACATGATTCAGTATCTCAAGAATATGTATGAAGATCAAGCACGGCAAGAGAGATATGATGTCTGTAGGGCACTGTTCAAGTGTGTCATGACAGAAGGAGATCCAATTGGTCATTACATGCTCAAAATGATTGTGTATGTGGATAACCTGACGAGACCGGGATTTCCCATGAGCCAAGAGTTGTTTATTGACATGATACTGCAATCATTGCCAAAATCCTACAGTCAGTTTGTGATGAACTACAATATGAACAACTTTGACAAGTTGTTGACAGAGTTGTTGGGCATGTTGAGGACAGTCGAGGCATAGATGAAGAAGGACAAGCCTAAGTTTGTGATGATGATCAACAACTAGAAAGGCAAGTCCAAGCGCAAGGGCAAAGGCAAGGCTAAGAAAGGTTCTGATGCTAGCCAGTAGCCCAAGTCATCTTCAACTCTCAAGGCTAAGGGAGGCGTGACCAAGAGAGGCAATTGCCACAATTGTCAAAAGCCAGGACATTGGAAAAGGAATTGTCCACTCTATCTGGAAGAACTAAAGAAGAAGGAGGCGATAGACGTCTCCACCTGAAGGTGTCATGAAATAAACTTATAAAACTTTTAAGGTATATGATACCAAGATATAAAGTGTAAAGCACCCAATACATGGGGCAAGTGTTGCCGCCATAAATAGGAGTACTTTAGTTTATTTTCAGACTTGAAGGCTGACGTGTATTTTACTACGCGCTAAAAACGCAAGTGAACGCGTCGAGTAATATAGGCCTTTGTGAGGCCCGAGTCGAACACAGGGATACGTTGAATTATTGGAGACTTCTACTAACTATTTGCGATCAGCTAAGCCAGATAACAAAGTAGGGTTTGTTGTCGAAATTAAAAGAAAATAAAAATAAAACAAAGCAAACAATCGATTAAAGATTGATTTAATCAATTCAAAAGGATATCTTTAGGATTTTGGTTTCACCGCGGGTCAACATTGCATTAGGTTTCATATAACTCCTCAATCTTCTCTCTCTATCCGGGTAGTGGCATGAAAACAGAATTACCCACTGTCGTGGTGTAATTCACTACTTAGGTTTAGGCTGATTCCACCGTCGTAGTAATCATTCCCCTAAACTAAGCGCATTACAGCCGATCTCTCAGTTTCCACCATTAATTTTACACCTCCTTTGTCAAGGGATTTATCGATTAATGTAGGTTTCGTCTCTTTTCAACCGTTAATCCTTCTGTCGAAGTGATTAAGGGCATTAAGTTATTATTATGGTGATCAAGCATAACAATATATGGAGAAAATGAAACTATACCACGGATTTAAGAGAAAAATATGAATTATCAATATAAAATCATCATACAATGTATCCCCGGGCTACTCCCGGTCCTAAAGATTGAGGGTTTTAGCCTCTCATGTTCATCTTACACGAATACATGGTAGAAATTGGGGAACTCATAAGAAAAATGTGAAATAGATGGGAAAACCCCTGAACGGAGAAGAACCGGTGGATCCTTGGCGTAGAACACAAGCTTTCCCCGCCTGTCGGTGGTGGAAATTGTCTTCGGCAGCGTCCGAATCACCCGGGATGAGCTTCTCGGCCTCCGTTCTCCTCTCTCTCCTCCTCGGCACTCGTGCAATCCAAAATGAGATGATGATCACGTCTGGGCGTCCGTCATTAGGTATAAGTCCCTAATTAGGTCGTCAAATAACAACAGCCGTCCGATCGAAATCAAAACAAATCCAACGCATATCTGCCGGCGTCAATACCATCGACGCGGGTCGATGGTATCGACCCAGCGGATTAGCGGCAGCTTTCCTTTCTTTTATTCTGAGCGCCTGTGGTGATCTCGATACCATCGACTTGGGTGTTGATGGTATCGACTCCTTTAGCGTCGGTTGTTGTCGTTTAGCGACGCTGTAGCTCTCCTTTTGTCGATGGCATCGACTTGCGTCGATGGTATCGACTTCATCCTTGCCAGCAGCCTGGAGACATCTCGATGCCATCGACATGGGTGTCGATGGTATCGACTCTGTATTGCTCTTCTCGGCTGACAACCTGTGGCTTGGTCGATGGTATCGACATCTGTCGATGGTATCGACGGATGTAGATACTTGTTTTTCCTGAAATTGCACAACAAGACCAAATAAATCCACACGATTTATGATAAGATGATCAATAATGCTTAAAATAATGAAATAAAGGGGATTTGATATAAAATGATGGCAAAGACCAAATAAAGTGAATTATGCAATAATATCAATGAAAATGAGTAATTAAGGCACAAAACACATATGAAATCGGTCTATAAATGCGACTCAAAATCATCACATCAAACTCCCCTAAGCTTAAACATTGCTCGCCCTCGAGCAACTAATCCTTAGAATAGAATTGCGAATGTCAACTAACAATCAAAATACCAACCCACATCACAAATGACTCCCACTGGACGTTCTCAAACCGACCTACCCTAATCACAAAACAGTAATTACCCTATAGGCGACAATAACCATCAATAAAAGAAATTATCCTTCAAACCGATGAACACTATCACATAGGGCAGTTAACATAAAAAAGTTCGCCGATTCAGCCATGGTGCATCTCGTGATCGCCTAAACTACGTTGCTCGCCCTAACTACCATCTACATGGAAGCCGTCCTCCTTATACACATGAGTGAGGAGAATATCACGGTGGCCTACCAATTCGAGCAACGGGTGGATGGAATGGGTGGTTCATGGAAGAATTTGGAAGTATTACACAGTTTCAAAATGCATATAACAAAATGCCCTAAATGATGCAAATGCACATTAAGAATGCCCTACTGCCTAAAAGTGGGTGGAATGATGCATGCACTAACCTTCTACTTCAAAATGAGATAGAAATCTACTCAAGCCACATCATGTACTCAATTCCCCTGTTATACAAGTGATATCATTCCTTTCTCCCTCTTATTCCATTTCCTTCTAAATTCTCCTTTTCTTTTTCTTTTTCTAATTTTTTTTTCTAACATTTTTTCATGTTTTCAGAATTTTTTTTTCTTCTTTTTTTTTTCTTTGCCCATATATCCATAATTGCTTAGAGATACATGTATAAGGCCATTTTCTTTCCAATTGGAGATCTTTGCTTTATTTCGAGGGTATGGAACAAATTAGATCACCTATTTAGGAAAACTGAGATACATGGTGTGCTTATGCATGAAAATCATGAAATTGTGAGTGCAACTACATGACATGCACCTAAGGGTAATATGCATGTATCACTATATATTTTTTCATTCTATGCAAAAACATGAAAATAACAATGCAAAACCTATCTACATGCCATGCACGCAAAAGAAATTGAAACTGCACTTTACTTCCAATTCTTGGGTGGATTATAGGAAATGGGGTGGAATGATCACAAGATTAAGTGACTGAACCTTAGAAGAAAATTATGTGTCCCTCCTTACTGACATGTGTAGTAGTTTAAAGGGTTCTTTCTCTTACATCTGATTAAAGTCTCATTACCATTTGATTAGGTTAGGCTCAAACAACCGTTACTATCCACTTTTCATGAGTCAAAGGGGTGTGGGTATGACATATTGCTTCAAAGTTGACATAATCAATCATTTTCATAGAACAAGTTCCCCAAGGACAACCAAGTAAAGCTATCCAAATGACACAGAAAAATTTTAAATTCCCTTAATTTCCCCATGAAAACAGCAAGATAACAATTTTTAAGACATCCACGATTACACTAGATAGATGTGGATCCTAAATAAAAACTTAAAATTGCAAAAACAAATAACAAAGCAGAAACTAAAAACAACTAAAGAAAAGATAAAAGATAGAGTTGTTCCAGTCACCCCCCTAAGCTTGAATCCGACTATGGCCTCATAGTCAAAGACTAACTTAAGGGTGGAACAGTGATACCCTGATCAATCTTGCGGAGGCGGTGGTGGGTATTGTGGTGCCGTAGGATCCCAAGACGGATACTCCCCCTGGAAGCTTGGATCATATTGGGTCCTCGGCGGAGGCTGTGGATAACCTCCAAAGTAGTCTCGACTCCAGTAGTGGTCGACGAAGGGCTCCTGCTGCGTCTCTATCCGCTGCAACCGGTTGTGCATTTGTTCTTGGTTGGCGAGGATAAGCCGCTCGTTCTCGAACATAGCCCTTTGATTATCAAGCAACCGGCCCGTTGTCTCATGGATGCCGGTATACAAAGTCATATGCTGGTGCTGCGTCTGCTGGATGTCCTGCAGCATGGTATACATCCCTTGCATGGAGTAGGGATCCGCAGCTGGCTGCTCTTGCTGTGGTGATGGCGGTGGGGGATGAGATGATGAAGATGCACCCGGGTGCATCCTAGGACGCTTCTGTGGTGCCACGCGTGCTCGAACAGGTGTGAAAGCCTCCTCGTCTTCCTCGGCCTCGCCTTCTTGGTCTTCACCTCCGCCTTCTTCTTCAGAGGACTCGATGGCTATGATGGGCCATCGGAAATGCTGCTTGCCCTCGATGTGGAAGACGTCGTCCGGCAGGGATGCCTCCTGGTAAGCTTGGTTGACGTGGCAATGAGCGTACGCCAACCCGTCCCGGATAAGAATGAGGTTTGAACGGTGCAAGTGTTGCACGTTCACCTTACTCCGCGTAGAAATTGGAGTCATGGACTGAAAGTTCAGCCCCAAGTAAAGCGCCAACCCGGTGACCAAACCACCAAAATGAATTGGAGCCTTCCTTGTGCTCCGCTTTACCGCCATGACGCACTGTAACCAGAATGCTCCCCAGTTGCACTCTTGACGTTTCAGGAGTGCGTACAGAAAGAACAAGTCGCTCTCCTGAAACTTGCTCAAAGCAAGATCGCTCCGCCCGAAGAAGGTCAGGCTAAGCATCCTATGCAATACCCGGACGAACGGGTGCTCAAAATCAGCTACCGCGGCATTGTGGTAGCTCACGGTCTTCCCTGCCGGCACTGTAACTAGCTCGGCGAAGATATTGTCGTAGTCGGTGCGGGCGTCGGGGCGTCGGTGATCGTGGCGGCTGTGGTTCCAGTTGAAGATGGCGTTGAACTGCTTCAACGTGATGTTGTAATTGTTGTTGAAGAATCGGAAGGATACCCTTCCCTAGATCCACGTCTGGTCCGATGGTACCACGTCATTTGGTACGACGCAGATATCAAGAGACGCCATGAACTCGGCCACCAGTTCCTTGTATGTGGGCCATTCGCCGAAAAACGGCTGCCCATCCGCATGACAGTCCATCTCATAAAAGCGATTGGTGTGCCGCGCTTGCCCGGCCAACACATAGGCCAAGTCGGCCTCGAATCCCAGGTCCCTGATCATTCCCCGGTCCACATACCGGGTGGCCTCGAACTTCCGCTTCATTATCTCCTCGTATACCTTCCTTACATCCATGTTGGCATGAATGAGGCGTGGACGAGAGATGGAAGCGGTTGGAGGAGGAACAAACTCCTCGATCTCTCTGGGGTGCGCGCTTGATGAAGATGCTCCGCCTGTATGCACCATGATTGCGAGAAGAATGAGATTGGGAGAAAAGAGCTCGGTGAAGATGGAGAGAAATTCTCCGCTCGGTGAAGATCTTCGCTCGATGACGCTTCTCCGTAGGTGTAGAGGGCTCGGGGGAGTGCTCGGCGCAATGGGAGATACTTGCTCTGAGGGTGTGATGTCATATGACGTTGCAAGTCCCCTTAAATAGACTTGATCGGCACCCCTGTTGACCCGTCGATACCATCGACGCGGGTCGATGGTATCGACACGTCTCGCGGGTAGCCGCATCTGTCGCTGGTATCGACGGCTGACGTTTGCTGGATCGAGAAACCCGGATCGCTGACGGGTCGATACCATCGACAGAAGTCGATGGTATCGACGCAGCACCCGGATCGCTGACGTGGCTGTTGCGATCGTCGTCGATGTCTTCAAGCGGATTGGTGACATGTCCGTCGATGCCATCGACGGGTGTCGATGGTATCGACTTGCTTTTATTGCGACACCTCCGTTTATTGCATTCGACCTATGATGATGTCGATACCATCGACGAGGCCGTCGATGGTATCGAGTTGACTGAGCAAAATTCGTCTGAATATCTCCAGAGATCTTGATGGTATCGACTGGGGTGTCGATACCATCGACACTTTTATTGCGACCTGCCTGTGACCATGTCGATGCCATCGACGGGGCCGTCGATGGTATCGACGCAGTGCGATTTCTGCTGGTGTCAACCTGAACCCATGTCGATACCATCGACTGATGTGTCGATGGTATCGACCCTGCCTGTTCCTGCACATTTAACAAACGGATCAAGGTATCATTTTTAAACTAAAAAGTAAACAAAATAAAAGCAAACTACACCTAACATTAAACTATCCTAATGTACCAATGGTTGGGTTGCCTCCCACCAAGCGCCCTTCTTTAACGTCTTAGGCTAGACGTATGACAGTCATCATCTTTTCACCTTGGGGACCGCACTTAGAGGATCATGCGGTAATTTGAATTCAACACGATCTCCTCCAATACCCAAGGACAAAGTCCCTCTGCCTAAGGCAGTCACGACATCCGCCGTTGCTTGAAACGGTCTTCCTAAGAGAATTTTGCAGCTTTGGAGTGGTGGCATGTCCATGACGACAAAGTCCACTGGGAATACGAATTTGTCAACCTTAACCAGCACATCTTCACATACTCCATAGGGTCTCACTGTCGACCCATATGCCAATTCAATTGTCGCAGCCAACTTCTTGATCTCTTTTAACCCTAGCTTCTGAAAAGTAGCCAAAGGCATGATATTGATACTAGCGCCAGAATCACATTGCGCTTTAGAAACATGTTGACCACCTATTGAACACGGAATGTAAAAACCTCCCGGGTCCTTTCTCTTCTGTGGTGAACTCCCGTGAATCATCGAGCTCACCGTCTCATTCATCCAATAAATTTCATCATCATTTATCCGCCTCTTCTTGTTGATGATCTCTTTAATGAACCTCCCGTATGCAGGCACTTTCTCAATCATCTCCACCAGCGGAATGTTGATATGAAGCTTGCGGAATATTTCCAAGAATTTCCTATAGTGTCGGTGCTCCTTCTTCGGCTTGGGATTGTCCCGATTCGACACATCTGCCGCATTGACACGCTTGTGAGGAGGCACATATGAGTCTTTCGGGGGTACCTCCCCTAAGCTTGCTTCACTCACTATCTCGGACGTGTGCTTTTGCAAGTCATCCTCATTAGTAGCAGCTTGTTGTGGTTCCTCTTCCACCTTCTTTGTCTCCGCATGTGCACAAACTTGCACTTCTTCTTTTTGCCTACATGGAGATATAGTATTCACAACTCTTTGTGATTTCCTGAAGAAAGGGTTTCCACCAGGCAATCCATAGTAAGTGCGTGGATATGGTATTGCTGGTGTTGCATTCACATTGAAAGTCATTTTTCTTTCTTCTACAGCTTCTTGCACCTGAGATTCCTCCTCATTGCTCACCACAGACATGTACTTGACCTGATGGTGTGCTTGGGCCACATTTGCATTCTCTACTGGTTTCTGTTGATTGGCGTGCTTGATGGCCGCCACTTCACTTGAAATCTGAGCCACGGTGGTCTCTAATGCCCGCATTTGTGCTCCATGGCTTTGCAGCGTTTGCCCAAATTTGGTTAGAATGTCACCTTGAGATTGCAATTGCTTACCAAACATGGCCATCATCTCTTGGTTTTGCTGAACCATTTGAGTTAATAATTCAGTGTTCTTGTCCTCGGCTTTCTGCTGTGGCTTGGCATCCGAATCCTGTAGAAAATTGTTCGGATCCTTCCATGAAAACTTTTTATCTTTCCTCCATGCATAGTCATTGTTTCTATAGCCCTGTTGTTGCATGAATTTCACTTGGGCTTCCTCATTCTCAGATGCATCTTCTTTAGTTAGCAGCTTCTTGGCTAGGAGATCTAACTTATCATTTAGCTCCCTAACTATTCTGGATTCACCAGCAGCCTTGACCTGTTCCACTGCACCTCTGTCACCCCATGACTATTTCCTAGCCATGTTCTTGAGTATTTCCCAGCATCTATTGTCAGTGTTATTTAGGAAAAATCCGGAACCAGCCGAGTCCAAGTTGCTTCTATCATGCTCGGAGAGAGAAAAGTAGAAGATCTTCACCTGTGTCTCCTTGTCCAGTCCATGATGTGGACATCTCCTCAACATGACTTGGAATCGCTCCCAAGTCTCAGAATAAGTTTCACCCGCCTGTTGGGTGAAATTGTGGATCTTCCGGATCATATCATTGGTCTTCTCAGGAGGGAAGAACCTCTCGAAGAAAACCTCCACCATGTGATCCCATGATTCAACAAACTCCTCGTCGAGGTTATGAAGCCACTCTCTTGCTACTCTAGCCAAGGAACTCGGGAATAACTTGAGGTACAGCACATCCTGTGGAAATCGATCTATCTTCACCATATCGCAATTTTCAACAAACTGACTAATGTGTGCCACTGGATCTTCATTTTTCAGTCCGTGAAATGCGTTGGATTTAACCAGGTTAATCAGTGCTGGATCGATCTTGTAGGTTGGAATGTTTAGCCCATGTTTCTTTATAGGCCCCTTTGATGCCGAGGAAGAAGACGCCTTGATCTTCTCCCATATTGTCTGTGCTTCAGCCATTACTTCTTCTTGTTTTTGCTCAGATTCCGAATTTATATCACTGTGGTGTTCCTCCTCGTAGTAGTCCTCGTCCTCTGGTCCCGTAGATGGAACCTCAGGTGTGCGATTCACGTAGTCTCGACTACGTGTGTGCACCATGCAAAGTACCTGAAAAATGGAAATAGGGGTTCAGTACAATGCTTTGAACGAGTCAACACAATTATAGAGAAATAAAGGAATTTTTGAAATTTTTCTAAAAATAAATAAAAAAAATAAAAAAAAATGTGGCCTAGAATGGCCGCTCTTAGCACTCAAAGTGCAAATAATTCGCCGTATCCCCGGCAACGGCGCCAAAAACTTGACGTGTATTTTACTACGCGCTAAAAACGCAAGTGAACGCGTCGAGTAATATAGGCCTTTGTGAGGCCCGAGTCGAACACAGGGATACGTTGAATTATTGGAGACTTCTACTAACTATTTGTGATCAGCTAAGCCAGATAACAAAGTAGGGTTTGTTGTCGAAATTAAAAGAAAATAAAAATAAAACAAAGCAAACAATCGATTAAATATTGATTTAATCAATTCAAAAGGATATCTTTAGGATTTTGGTTTCACCGCGGGTCAACATTGCATTAGGTTTCATATAACTCCTCAATCTTCTCTCTCTATCCGGGTAGTGGCATGAACACAGAATTACCCACTGTCGTGGTGTAATTCACTACTTAGGTTTAGGTTGATTCCACCGTCGTAGTAATCATTCCCCTAAACTAAGCGCATTACAGCCGATCTCTCAGTTTCCACCATTAATTTTACACCTCCTTTGTCAAGGGATTTATCGATTAATGTAGGTTTCGTCTCTTTTCAACCGTTAATCCTTCTGTCGAAGTGATTAAGGGCATTAAGTTATTATTATGGTGATCAAGCATAACAATATATGGAGAAAATGAAACTATACCACGGATTTAAGAGAAAAATATGAATTATCAATATAAAATCATCATACAATGTATCCCCGGGCTACTCCCGGTCCTAAAGATTGAGGGTTTTAGCCTCTCATGTTCATCTTACACGAATACATGGTAGAAATTGGGGAATTCATAAGAAAAACGTGAAATAGATGGGAAAACCCCTGAACGGAGAAGAACTGGTGGATCCTTGGCGTAGAACACAAGCTTTCCCTGCCTGTCGGTGGTGGAAATTGTCTTCGGTAGCGTCCGAATCACCCGGGATGAGCTTCTCGGCCTCCGTTCTCCTCTCTCTCCTCCTCGGCACTCGTGCAATCCAAAATAAGATGATGATCACGTCTGGGCGGCCGTCATTAGGTATAAGTCCCTAATTAGGTCGTCAAATAACAACAGCCGTCCGATCGAAATCAAAACAAATCCAACGCATATCTGCCGGCGTCGATACCATCGACGCGGGTCGATGGTATCGACCCAGCGGATTAGCGGCAGCTTTCCTTTCTTTTATTCTGAGCGCCTGTGGTGATCTCGATACCATCGACTTGGGTGTCGATGGTATCGACTCCTTTAGCGTCGGTTGTTGTCGTTTAGCGACGCTGTAGCTCTCCTTTTGTCGATGGCATCGACTTGCGTCGATGGTATCGACTTCATCCTCGCCAGCAGCCTGGAGACATCTCGATGCCATCGACATGGGTGTCGATGGTATCGACTCTGTATTGCTCTTCTCGGCTGACAACCTGTGGCTTGGTCGATGGTATCGACATCCGTCGATGGTATCGACGGATGTAGATACTTGTTTTTCCTGAAATTGCACAACAAGACCAAATAAATCCACACGATTTATGATAAGATGATCAATAATGCTTAAAATAATGAAATAAAGGGGATTTGATATAAAATGATGGCAAAGACCAAATAAAGTGAATTATGCAATAATATCAATGAAAATGAGTAATTAAGGCACAAAACACATATGAAATCGGTCTATAAATGCGACTCAAAATCATCGCATCAAAGGCATGTAATAGAGTTATGAAATGCTATTTCATATTTGCCAATGGATAGAAACACATTATTTTTTTTCATATTATATGACAATGATAGCAATTAATAAAGTTGATGTTTCAATTTCAAAGATATGATCTTTATGGAAATGCCTTGTTTATCTTTTGGTACTTGGTATGCATAAGATAAAATGATACCTAAAAGTTATTGATAACTCAAACAATAAAATTAGCAGAAATAATGAGAAATTCATTTCTAGTTTCCATTTGATGGAAAAATCTAGACTCTTTTGGTTAGAGAACCAGTAAGAGACATGAATCTCTTAGACATGATTATTCAATCTTCACTAGTGGTAGTGGGAGAATGATTATCCTATTAGGTATAATACTTGTGATGTATTTACATACCTATTAGAGTCAATGCTAGTGCTTCAAATAGTGTTTAGAGAAATACCAGTATGAATATCTTGAAGTGTTCAAGAATGTCATAGATGAAGTACGAATTTGGTAAAGTGATAATTCTTGATGAGATCAATGAATGAAATACTTGAACCAAATGTTTGAGAACCTTATGAGTGATTATGATAGTGTATCATAGTGAATTCATGATTAAGGCATGGTGATATCTAAATCAAAAGGAGTCATACTCTAAGGAGTTAGAGGATGATTATCAAATAACTGATTTCTTCTTAAATAAAGAATACCCCACACTAATAAAGCACATTGAGAATCACAAAGGAGTTGTGAATTCTTATATCCTTGACAGATACACCTCGATTATCTATGTGATGAGTTGGTCATGTGATGAGTCAACTATCTAGATGAATATGATGAACCAGATGTTGAGTTATAGTTTATGACCATTACATCCTAAATGACTTCCATGAGGACCATAAGGTATGACCTTGATGGTAGCACCCATTGGGATGAAATCCATAAGTGCGAAAGAGTCTTAAGTGTTAAGAAAAATGGATAACATTTTGAGAAGGATGATGTGTTTTGATTGCAACTTAATGACTAAGAGATTTGGCATACGGATACTAAAAACCGCATTCCTATGAGGAATAAAATGAGGATGTGTACGTGACACAACCTTCAAGGTTTATAAATCCATTAATGCAAATGAAGTCTATAAGTTACAATGGACTAATCAATGTGATTGATTGAGTACAAGCAACTCAAAGTTGGATCTTTACTTTGAAAATATAGTCAAAGGGTTTGACTGATATGACAAAGATAAAGAAGGGATCTATGATTTAGTGGGAGCGTATTTGCATTCCACATGTCGATGAGGAATGAGATGTTCTAGAATGGAATCCTTTGTGAAAATTATCTTTAGGGAAGATAGATACCTTTCCTATGTGATAGGAATAGAGATCTATAGAAATAGTTCTTGAAAACCTCTTGACTTGAAAAGAGAGAGCATGCATTCGCAATCTATATTGAAGGGTTCATTATGCACAGATTCAGTGGGAGAAAACTTATCCATGTTACATGGAGTTAGTATCCCAAGGCCAAGTGTCCAATTCTTATGAAGAATGGAAACACTAAGAATAGATATGGATCTATCATGTATGCAATCATCCCATTATCTTGCATCTATAGGACATAGCAAGAATAAAATACATTCATCATCTTGTATGTAGGACATGACAATATGATGTGCTCATCCTGGTAACTCATATGTGGGACATGACGAGTGGATGTTTGTCTAGTTCCAGTAAGGGTTTCTGGAATACCATAAGAACTTGATAAGTACTTGAGAAGTACTAGTTATAAGGAAATAAGGAAGGGTTCAGTGTAAAGAGTTACACTGATGCGAACTTCCGAAGAGGACAGAAAATTAATCGCAAAATATATATATGGGATATATAAAAGTGAATGTTTGTTGATAAATGGAAATGTTCCAATAAAGCCGTTTAAAAGGAAAAAGTCAAGTATCTGTGTGTTAGAGAATATTAGTGGATACTATATGGATCTGGAAGTTCATGAGATGAACTTATAGATATTTCGGTCATTGATGACAAATAAGGAGTGCTTGGTCATGCAATGTGGCTAAAGGTTAGCAAAGGAATACTAGATCGCATATTATGACAACTCCATTTCATACGTGTGACGTACATCGAAGAGATGAGAGACATGCAGTTAATACTGACTCTGGCAAGGTGTTTCCATAACCCATTGTGTAAGCACTAGAGCATAGTAACATGTGGGACATGTTTGAAGATCACTATGAATATGATTCAAGGGTAATTGGCTCGCAGTGCAAGTGGGAGTCTGTTGGTATGTATGCCTTGAGATCCAATCATGGGATGATTGGTGGGATACATTAAGATTGATTTGATAAACATCAAAGGCAAGCTTCCAATTCTTTCTGGTTCAGTCATATGAGGTAATGATAGAACAGATTGAATGTCTAGAGAATGACAATACTCAATGACATATGCTTTCAGGTCCAGGACCTGAACGATGAGATCATATGGATGCTAAGAGTTTGTACATTCTTATCATGTCCCTAGTCAGATGTCATTGTGGAAGGTAGATACAGAACAATGACACACAAGACTAGATTGTGGTGTTGGTTGATGATAGAATCTTATTAGTCATGATATGGAGATATCAAACCAAACATATAGGTACTTGTTAGAGAACAAGTGTACCAGACAGACCCACTATGAGTTTGACACATGGAACCATGACATGGTAGTCACAGTAAGTTCTCACAGTGATGGTGGTGAGTGTGATTCTTTGACCTAAAATCACTACACTCAACACATGTCATTTGGTACACTTTGACATCATCAAACAAAGTCCTGAAACATGGGTTGTTATAAAGGTGATGATTGGGTGGCTTTGACACATGGGGCTTTTGAGGGGTGAGTGATAGATATGGGATTTGTCCCTCCTGAGGGAGTTTGATATCCATGGCCACTTGATGAGTAGGATTGAGATAGGTGTGCGCACGCATGTGTGAATTAGTATGTGATATTGATGTCATACATATCTCCTCCAGTCTACTCTGAGATCAAGAAAGTGAATGAACGTTGACAGGATGACTATTCCATGCCTTGAGTTCATTCAGGATATCAAAGATAAAGGAATTATACATTCGCTCTAACACCATTCACAGATTGTAGGATTGAAAGTTGTTCTCCAACTTTCTATTTCACTTGGGTAGCACGGATGTGTGACTAGGCACCGCTCTTTGCTTGTGAAGTCATAAGCATTATGGACTTTCACGGCCAATGTGAAATGGACCTGCAGGGTCACACACAAAGGATTTAACCTAGAAGAGGAGTTTATCCACAAATGATGTTTATATTGATTACTAAAGGAGTTTAGTAGTTCAATTAAACACTCAATCAATTGATAGCTCAATATCATAGTTTTCAAGGTGTTGGACCGATTGATTAGAGTATCGGATTGATTGAAACTACAATTGACTGATTTTGTGCAGTCTGCACTCCCAACCGATCGGCTCATGTGATGAACCGATCGGCTCAGCTTGGTGAACTGATAGGTTGAGTTGGTGAGTCGATCGGCTCAGGACAGGCTGAATCGACCGGTTCAAGGGTTGAACCGATCGGCTCAATTGGTCCAAACTAGCAAGTTGGGAAATTCAGGTTGGTGAGAAATTTCTCTTCGTTTCACTTGTCGAATTTGATTGGAACAAGGATTGGTATTTGGATCAATTCGAAACAAAAGATTAAAAGTCAATCGGGAACTAACCAGGGCAGTGAACCGACCGGTTCAAAAGTGAACTGATCGGCTCAGGTGCCCCAACTAATCTGTTCAGGTTTGAACCGATCAGTTCAGGTCCCCAACCGATTGTTTCATGCTTGAAACAATCGGTTCAGTTGGGGAAGTTGGTTGTTTTGTGGAAAACCGCGAACCCTTCTACTCCTGCTTTAATCCCGCATGGCCCGGGGTAGAGAGCCCTATCCCATGACCCTTCTATATATAGGGGTATTGGGGACTTCTCAAACAACAACTCAGAACACTAGTTGCTCTGTAAAGTTGTCGTTCTCTCTGGTTGTGGTAACTAGGAGAGCCTGAGCAAGTGCTACCCGATAAGGGAGGCACAATAAGGGAAAGACAACTACAGAAAGGCAACTGGTTGCAGGAGAGTATGTCGGTGACTAGTACGTTGACAGGAGGGTGTGACTCCTTCCGATTCCTTTTGGGATAAGGAGATCGGAGTTCCAGGTGGTCCATGTGGACTACTTCAGAGGTGGGAGATTTCTGCCGCTCGGAGAACAATTGTCAATCCCGACAGTCCCGGTGTGACCAGGAGCTGCACAGACACTGCCCAAGACCGGAGGTGAAGACCGTGCAAGCCATGAGGTAACATCACCAAGCAAACCTCGGGACAAGGTATGTATCCACAAACCGTCCTTCCTACTGTATAGACGTTGACGTGATTCCTTCATTCTGGGTTTGGGGAAATTTTTTTTTTGTTTCCGCTGCCTTCTTTGTCTCCCCTAAAACCCAACAACTATCTCATCTAGATAAACCTATGCAAGTTTCTCAACAGTGTATATTATCTTAACAGAGAGAAAATGTGTCGATTTTGTCAACCTATCAACAATCATCCAAATGGAATTGTGACCTCACTAGTACAAAAATGGCTTATAACATCACATTTATAGGCGTCGGTTGTATATAGGAAACTGACACCTAAACCCTACAGTGTCAGTTGTATACACAAACTGACAGCTATCTTTGAAGAGCGTCCAGACATGGGTATCGCTTTTTATTTAGCGTTGGTTCCTCAATAAGCAACTGACGCCCATCGCCAAATCCAAATTTTCCAGTGGAAAACAATTATCTCCAAAATTTAACATACGGCGTCGGTTGTTAACAAATCAATCGACGAATAAAGTTTTTCACGAGATAGAAATTGGACTCATTTTCATCGCCGGTGTTCTTGCTATAACCGACATCGATGTGTTTTCGCGCGTTGTCCCCGTGAAAATTTTGACCCCCCTTTGGTGTCAATTTCCTAGGACAACCGACGATTATGGTCATAATTCAAGAACATTCTTTTTGTCAGCATATGTAGATAGACGCTGATTTTTCTAGTTGAAACCGACGACTATCATTGAACATAGGTGTCGGTTTGTTTATGGTGACTGACGCCTATTTTTATAAGCGTTGGTTGTTTTTAATAACCGATGCCTATTTTTAACTTAATAGCACCCGCGCGAGGTAGACTCTTCCCCTTCCCCGCCTTTCTCTGTGTTTTATTGCCGACTCTGCTTAGGTCTAGAGATTTGTGTGATTCCTGCCACCGCTTGTCATCGTTGCTGTTGTGCTCGCCGCTGCCACTGTTGTTGTTGTTGTTCTCGTTGCTCCCTTCTCCTACTCGCCTCTTCCATCCCTTCTCCCTGCTCACCTACTCCCTGCTCCCTGCTCCCTACTTGCCGCCGGTCCCTGCTCCCTGCTCACTGCCACCGCCATGCCATTCTCCCTGCTTGCCTGCTCAAAAGGTACCCTTCTTCCTCCTCTTCTACTTCTACGCCCAGCCTAGTTAGGCCTCTAGGCGGACTGGGAAGATGCTTGGGCGGCGCCAAGGCACGCCTAGGCTGCTGTTGGGTATTTTTATTATTATTATTAAGTTATTTATTGATTTTTGTTTATGTATATACTAATTTTATTATTATTTAATCATCTACTTATTTAACTTTATTTATCAACTGGTTTAAATATTTTTATCAATTGATCTGTATTTATTCATCTACTATTTGTATTTATTTATGTACTGATTCAAGAATTAATTGATCATCTATTGATTTATATTAGTTTATCAATAGATTTGTATTTATTCATCTACTTATATTTTTTTATCTACTATTTTTTATTTAGTTATCTACTCATTTGAATTTATTTGTGTACTATTTTTGAAATTATATAATCATCTAGTGATGTAACTTTATCAGAGGCTCATTATGAACCATTAGATCTAGATCTTATGGTATCTCTACCATCCTGACTATGAAATTCGTAACTTGTTACCATGTTAAGTATATTGAGAATCCTAATCACCCTTCTTGCTTAATGATGAACTCTAATGCACTCACATGACATGGTTGGAATGTAAATGATGAACTTTTCCCTAGATTGCCAATCATGCTTCTAAAGACATCAATAATCACCCTAACTTGAAGAACTAGGATATGAATGATGAAACTAGGATTGTAGGTATAAGAATGACAAGATACATGTATTTGTTGGCCTAGAAACCCTTCCAAGATTTACTCATTAGGAGTAAATCTTGGATAGTCCCCAGTTTGGGACTATTCTTGAACACCTAATCTCACTTAGAATGTAAGTGTATAATGTGTATTTGATTTTCAAGAAAATTTCGAAAGCATTTCCCCGTTTGTTCTCTGAGTATGTACTTGGATAACAACGGGGAAATGTTGTCGAAATTTTCTTGAAAACCCAATACACATTATACACTTGCTAGTGAGATTAGGTGTTCAAGAATGTGATAGGTGGTACACATTTATTATATATAAGACCTTAAACCCTAAAGTTTTAACCATAAATCCTAATCTTTTAATCCTAGACCCTAATCTTGTTCTAATATATACTTGTTTTCTCTTTGAACATAGAATGGATAGATCATGGATGTCTATTCCAAATCACTGCACCCCAGAGTTTATTTCTAGTCTTGATCAATTTATTAGATTTGTCGAGGAACATAGGAAACAACCTGGAGATAGGTTATACAGTCCATGTAGGCATTACGGTAACAACTTGAAAGTCAGCACTGGTGACGAAATCAAAAGTCATGTCATGTGCATCGGGATTGTACAAGGCTATACAGAATGGCACTGGCATGGAGAGATAGCAGTGGATGTCGATAGAAATGCTTGTGTGGAAGAAGAAATTTCCTTCGATGACATAGATGTGAACGAACCAGTTTCAGTAGACATCATTGATGCGATGTTGGATAGTTGTGGGGTAGAGCACAACGATCCACCTCCCATGTTTAGAAACATTGTGCATGATGTTGAGATACCATTATACATAGGTTTTAAGTTTACAAAGCTTAGCACTGTGTTGAGATTGTATAAGCTGAAAGATAACAATAGATGGAGCGACAAAAGCTTCATGTCATTGTTGTCTTTGTTGAAAGAAATTCTTCCTGAAGGAAATGAGTTGCCAATCTCAACATACCGGTTAAAGAAATTGTTGTGCCCAATGGGAATGGATGCCAAAAAGATACACGCATGCCCGAATGATTGTGTATTATTTCAAAGGGACTGTGTGGATTTGAAATATTTTCCCAAATGTGGTGTGTCAAGGTATAAATTGACGACTTTGAGGGGGTCTAAAATTGGTTCTCCTGTCAAGGTGATGTGGTATCTACCTATAATACCACGGTTTCAACACTTGTTTGCCAATCCGATAGATGCAAAGAATTTGAGGCGGCATGCAGATGTTAAGAAAAATAATGATGGGATCCTACGACATGCATCTGATTCCCCACAGTGGAAGAAGATTGATTTATTGTACCCTGAATTCAGTGAAGAAGTCAAGAATCTAAGACTTGGGCTTTGTACAGATGGGATGAATCCGTATTGGACATCGAGCAGCCAACATAGCACTTGGCCATTTATTCTTGTTATATACAATCTTCATCCCTAGTTGTGTATGAAAGATAAGTATGTTATATTGTCGTTGTTGATATTGGGCCCTAAACAGCCTAGAAATGATATCGATGTTTATCTTGAACCTCTGACTGATGACTTGAAGAAACTCTGGGGTGAAGGTGTGATGACCTATGATGCTTCACAAAGAGAGACATTTCGTTTGCACGCTATGTTGTTTTGCACTGTGAATGACTTTCCAGCATATGAGAATATGTCTGGATATAGTGTCAAAGGATCTAAACTGTGTCCTATATGTGAAGAGAATGTTGATTCAATATGACTAAAACACGGCTGCAAGACTATATATCTTGGTCATCGAAGGTTTCTTCCAAAATTCCATCCGTATCGTAGGTTGCGCAAAGCATTCAATGGACGGAATGAGGAACGAAGTGCACCTAAACCTATACCAGGGGAGGATGTTTATGAAAGAGTAAAAGACTTTTCCAATGAATTTGGTAAGAGATCACAATGTACGATGGCCACACGGAGTGACAAATATTTATTCAAGAAGAAGTCAATATTTTGGGATCTTCCTTATTGGAGTTCTATGGCAGTCAGGCATTGTATCGATGTCATGCACGTCGAGAAAAATGTCTGTGATAGCGTCATCAGTACTCTATTGAATATACCATGTAAGACTAAAGATGGGATAAAATCCAGAATGGACCTACGTGAAATGGGAATAAGGACAGAATTAATAGAAGTAGTTAGTATCAATCAGAGAACATACTTACCTCCTACTTGTTACACGTTGTCGAGAAAGGAGAAGAAAGCTTTTTGTGAATGCTTGGTAACTATTAAGGTGCCACAGGGTTACTCATCCAACATCCGTACATTGGTATCAATGAAAGATCTGAAGTTGATAGGTCTTAAATCTCATGATTGTGACACTCTAATGCAATAAATACTACCCGTGGCAATTTGATCTATATTTTCGAAGCATGTAAGGTTCGCAATCACCATACTTTATTTCTTTTTCAATAGTCTATGCAGCAAAGTTATTGACCTTGATACTCTCGATAAATTGCAAAGAGAAGTAGTTGTTACCCTATGTCAGCTTGAGATGTATTTTCCTCCTTTGTTCTTTGATAACATGGTACATCTTATTGTCCACTTGACTAGGGAAGTGAAAACGTTGGGACCAGTTTTCTTGCATTGGATGTATTCCTTTGAACGATACATGAGCATTTTTAAAGATGATGTTCGAAACTGTTATCGGCCTGAAGGGAGTATTATTGAGGGTTATGTGGAGAGAGAGGTTATGGATTTTTTCAATGACTTTCTAAGTTCTAATGACGCTCCTGTTAATGAAAAGAATATTGAGAACCATTTTAGCAAAGGAATTTTGGGATCACAGATGAAAGTAATCAACCGTGAGCAGTTGGAACAAGGTCACTTATTTATTTAACACAACATTGACGAAGTGAGTGTTTATATCAAGGAACATACCAATTTCATCAAGAGACAATATCCTCGAGCTAATTCAATGTCGCTTGCTAGAGAGCATAACAAGACATTTATTAAGTGGTTTGAAGATAAAGTCTTACATCAACTATCTCAAACTCCAGATTATCTTACTGAAACTATCAAATGCCTCACCTTTAAACCAAAATTGAATGTTATGTCTTATGAAGGGTTTGACATAAATGGATTCTCATATTTCACAAAGTGTTAAGATGATAAGAGTGTTGTCCAAAACAGTGGGGTCACCCTTCAAGCGTCTTCATTGTTTTTTGTAAGTGCAATGGATAAGAGTCCACGTGAAGCTAAAATGTCATATTACAGTGTCATTGAAGACATATGGGAGTTTGACTATGTAGATTTTAGAATTTCTCTCTTTAAATGTAATTGGGTTGATAACACCAAAGGAGTTATAGTGGATGAATTGGGTTTTACATTAGTGACCTTTGAAAAGATTGGCAATAAGGGTGAACCATTCATATTGGCATCACAGGAGAAACAAGTATTTTATATCGATGATCCTACAAATGATAAATGGTCGGTTGTTCTTCATGGTAAAAGACAGTTCATTGAAGATCCTATAGATAAAGAACAGTACTATGATAAGTATGATGACTCCAGTCCATTCTCAGTTGGGTTGCCAACACCACTAAATATTGAAGCTAATGATGATTTGTATGTGCACGGAGATCACAATGAAGGATTGTTAATTGATAAAAGACAACAATATTAGAGACATGCATGTTTATATTTTTTTATATGTTTTTTTTTCTTAATGTGAACTTTACAATGTGAATTACTTTACAATGTGAATTTGAACTTTACAATGTGAACTTTACAATGTGAACTTTACAATGTGAATTACTTTACAATGTGAACTTTACAATGTGAATGTGAACTTTCAGATGGCTGAGCATTCTCCTGATGACTGTGCTAATGATTACTGTGAGGGTGAGGACGTCACTGTGCCGCCTCACAATGTAAGTTTTAAAAATATATCCCTAAGGTTTCTATCTATATGTTCATTTATAGTTATATCCTGTAAGTGTGTTTTTTGTCAAATTTTAGGTTGGTGACGTACCCACTGAAGAAATTGAAGCACTTGATGAGCAGCAAAAAAAATTGAGAAAGTGAGGGGCATCACAATGATGAACAAGTTACTATAGCAAAGGGGCAATGGACCCAAACTGGCTATGGATTTTCGATCATACA
This sequence comes from Alisma plantago-aquatica, assembly GCA_963693085.1. Taxonomy (NCBI): domain Eukaryota; kingdom Viridiplantae; phylum Streptophyta; class Magnoliopsida; order Alismatales; family Alismataceae; genus Alisma; species Alisma plantago-aquatica. Next base: position 1,490,616,765 of record OY856409.1, read on the forward strand.
GGAAATCCAGTTGGAGTGAACCGCAACTCATTTATTTCATATCTTGGGGTTCTTACTCGCAACCATTGTAGTCTTAACGTAGAATCATGGCATAAAGTTCCTAAGGGGAAGAAAGACTTAGTATGGAAGGAACTATGCATGAGTTATTATTATTTGCAATTCTATTTTTGTAGATTACTAATTTTTAGGATACTAGTTAATAGCAATTCTATTTTGCAGAGTATATTTGATCTAGATGAAAAGTTGCATCGTAAATGCATGATGCAACACTGTGAGAGGGTCCTAAGGAACTATAGGACAAATCTCATCGAAGATTACATACATGATGCTGAGAAGAGGTTCTTGATTGATTTCCATTTCTAGACATTGATCACTTTTTGACTAACTCTACAGTAATAATTTTTCTTTTGTATTCTCTTTAAAAAATAAATTTACGAAGAAGGAAGCCACTAAGCAATGGAACAACCTGGACCCCAAAGTCTAGGAGGAGTTTGTTACCCAAAGAAAAATGGATGAATTCAAGGTATTAAGCGCCACTCACAATTTAATTAATATACGTTCTTATGTATTCACTTATTCAAGATTAACCTTTAGTGTTACTAACCAAATAAATGTCCTTACTAACAAGGCTATCAGAGATGCTTAAAGAGCAAGGCGTGCACTGAATGTGCATGACCACACAATGGGTCCAAGAGGCTATGCAGGCATTCGCCAAAGACTACAGGTTGAGTCTACTGCTCAGTCTGCTGCTACTTAGGAGTCCTCTACTATTGGTCCCGCACCTCTGCCTCACCATGCTATGTGGATAGCTGGGAGGCAAAACAAGAAGGGAGATATAACGAATCCCGCAACTATTTAGGAGGCTTCAAAAATGGTAAAATTCAACTTTTACAGCAATCGATTGATATTGATTATTATTATGTTTACTTACCAATTTCTGTTGATGATGATTAGTGGGAGCTGCACGAGCAGAGGAAGGAAGGAAAGTTCATCCCTAAGGGCACAAGGGATGAATTGACAGTTTCTATGGGTAACTAGAGCATCCTAGATGTGTTAGGGGTGCAGACACTAGTATGGGCATCAAAGCATTCTTTGGGCCATCACAGCACAAACCAGTCCCAAAAGCGGGACTTTCACAAGCTGAGGTAACTTATTCTTATTTTAGAATGTTATTGCAAAAGATAATTCAATAATCATAAGGTAGTGTTTCTTTTATCCATGTATAGGTAGATCAGTTAATTGATAGGAGAGTCGAGGAAGCACTTGATAGGAGAGCCAAGGAAACACTTGATAAGAGACTCAATGAAGCAATTAGCAAGTGGCAGGCATCTCAGACTGCCACTCAGACACTACCTGTGGCAGGCCGCTCTTCTCCTACTGTAGAGTTTGGGAGTAATCCTATAGACCCACCACCTAGCACGTCTGTTGTAAGTATTTTTATGACATATATAGTAGCTAGTCTTTTCAAGATGATATATTTATGTATATATGTATATAACATTCTTTACGTAAATTTGTAGGGGTTGAAGCCATGTCATCTAAAAAGTCAAGAATATATCATTATAGAGGCACAGGCTTACCCATCCCTTCCAGGGGAGATGGTTCATGGGACTCCAGTACCAACTGGTGTGGTTCGTGTGAGCCTGATACATATACTCCCCGATTGGATGGATCTTCGACTGCCATATGACCACCCTGATTCTGAAACGCTTGGTGAGGCAGAAGGCAGAGTGATAATGTGGCCCAAAGCGGATGTCATCTATACTAATATTGTATGGTAAATTTGCATTACGTTAATTTATTAGTATGTATATATGAGTCAATTGATCTGAAATTATATATACAGGTCAAAAGGAAGACACCTGCTGCATCTCGGACTCTACCTCCACCTCCTAAGTACCAAGTTGGCTTCCAAGGGACCTACATGCCTTGTTAGGTCCTAATTGTAGGGGTATGGCTGTATGGATAGACGAACATGATTCAAATTGCCCTATAAATGTCACTATTCTGGAGGATGTTGCAGGTCAATCATACAATAACAATCTATTTATACAAGTTTTTCATACATACTAATCCATACGTAATACAAGTTTTGCATACGCATTAATGCATATGTATTAATGCAGGTCAATCATACGATAACAAGCTATTTATACAAGATATTTTGGAGTTGTTTCGTTATGATTGGATGAACACATCTATGATAAAGCTTTCTATATGGTGAGATCTTGTTTATACATTTATATACCTTATTTTATATACGGTGATCTGGTTTTTTATATATTAATGCATACGTGATACATGTTTTGCAGCCACTTACACACGATATGTACAGATTTTGCATTTTCCCATGTGGGATTTTTGGTTCCATCTTTGATTAGTCTTATAGATACAGACCCTTCTTCAGTTACTTCATATTGTTGTGCTACTTTTGAATATTTTGGTAAAAATAAGAAGACGGTGATAATAGATCCATGGTGTGGATTCCGCGAGAGGTGCACACACTAGCCAACTAGGGTGGCTAGGTGCACTCCACAAGGTCGGAACACATGGGATGTGATTATGCTTTCGAAATTTATATTGTCCCTAACCAAGTCGATCGCAAAGACTAAACAAGTCGCTCGCAAGCGTACGGGGTATTGTTATAGTATAGGTGAATGGCAAGATACGGGGTCGGTCCATAGGGATAGAAGGGGCACTAGAGTTAGGTTTGTTTCAGCTATGTTCCTAGTGCAGAGATTAGGGTTTGAGGGTTTTAAAAGGGTTGTTTGTTGATTACTCTAGATGAACAAGTAAGAAAGGCAGAATGGAAACTAGGTTATCAAAAAGCTAGATTATCTTAAGCAAGACAAAACTAAGCAACTAGGCTAAACAATTAACCAAACACGAGCAAGATGAACTATACTACTCTAGCAAGGTAAGGAGAAATTAAGAAATTAAACTAACCACTAGAAAGAGCAAGAACCTAAGTTAGCACTAAAGAGCAAGACTAAGCAATTAACTAGATTAAGAAAAAGCAACTAAACTAAACTATCATGAACAAGAAAACAGAGCAGTTTGGGTTTTAACAAGTTTATTAGGGTAGGTGGGTCGTTTGGGGGATGTAACTTTGATATTAGTTGGGGGAGATCATTGGACATGCAAGGTTCTCAAATTATATCTAGATTACCAAACCAAACAATAAGGTCAATGCCATTATAATATACCCTACACTACTAGTAGAAGACTAGGGTTAGGTGTAATTCTAATAGGATTAGCCAAATCTAGGTTTCTAGAGTTAGTGATAGTGAGCAATTGAGGGTTGAGGGTAGAGATGGGAGTAGAGATGAGGGTATTTGACCTCATGCCACTAGCCACTCTAGCCTTTAGAAGGCCCTAGGCAATTGCATCACTCTCACTTACTTTAGCCACTTAAATCTCACACTCACTTGTAGGAGGGGGGATGTGTATGTAAGAACAAAGGGGGCAAGCTAGGGTTCCACTAATTGGACCTAGGAGCCAATCCTAATATTGCCACATACACTCCAATTCCTCCTAGAAGCTAAGTGTCATCAAACATCTCAAAGCAAGCAATCCATGTTATAAGCACAAACCACATGCAATAAAATAGGAAATGAGATAGAAGAAAGAGGCAATCATCATAGATATAAATTGAGTTCATTACAAGTAAATTTCCCCCAAAGTGGTATCAAAGTCACATTTTAACCCCAAACATCCCACCACTAGGGTCTTAGCTACACATGATCAAGGAAACTACAAAAGAGAGGGGAAGAAGAGGAAGAAACTCCATGAAGCTTGATGAAGTGGCCTTCTTCTTCACCTCCAAGCTGATGTGGATGACCTCCCTCCTCAAAGGGTGTAGGGGATCATGAAAATATGGGGGGTTATGGATGAAAACCAAGAAAACTAGGTTTCCAAGGTGGAATGAGGGTGGAGATGGTGGATGGAGAACCAAAATACAAAGGGATTGCACTAGGAGCTCAAGGAAGGAAGGTGAAAGCTTGGAGCAGCTATGGGAGAGGCTAGCCTTCGCGCCCCAACCGCCACCTATGTATATATAGGTGGTAGGGAGGCACTAGGGTAAGTAGGGGCAGTTTAGAAAATACATTGTAAAAGTAGGGTAGGGTTGGTGGATCACCACAGTTGTGGTATTGTGCCACGGCCGTGGTGAGGGTAGTGGGACACGGCCATGGGGTGGAAAAATGGTCATGGTATGGAGGGAGTGGTGGAAATCCAAGTATGGTGGTGGCCACGGTCGTGGCAGAGTGCCACGGTCATGGTAGGTGAGGGGCACCACGGCCGTGTTGGGTAACACGGTCGTTTTGGAAGAGGGAGATGTGGTCGTGGCGCAGCAACATGGGTGTTTTATTCTTCAGTGGCCACAGTCGTGGTAGAGGGCCACGATCGTGGTGATTTGGGGTGACAACCTATTGAATCTTCACAATAAACGCACGACTATGGTGGGTGGCCACGACCGTGTTTGATGGCCACAGCCGTGGTCGTTGGGTGCAAATTCCCTGTTGTCACTGTTGATTCTTGACAATAAACGCACGACTGTGGGGGTATTCCCACGGCCGTGTTGTGGTCTTCTTCAGTTGATTGTCTTTCAAACTTCATCATTTGTGGATGTCTTTTCTTGATGAGGACCCTTGGGCATTGCAGGTAGGTTGAGGGAGATTTTTGGGCCTTCTTTGGGTCCCTCTATGATTGGGGGAACCCTAGAACTCCTTTCTCTCTCTTCCATCTAAACATGGCCCAAGTACCTGAAAATAGTGCAAAGAACACCCATAAGCATATTTGCAATGATAAGCACATTAGGGGCAAAAAGCTTGTAATCTACATGTTTAGATGTGATTTAAGTACAAAATGGCACAGGATGGAGCCCTAAAATAGGGCTACATCACTCCATTCAATGTCGAGTAAGTTTACTTTGCTTATAATTTGGACTTAAGAAAATTACATTTTTATTATGGATTTTGAGTTATTAATTTTTAACTTTCTTACCTACAGTGGTAGGCATTGGGAGTTACTAGTTATTGTCCCCAAGACGTTCACTGTCTATTATCTAGATCCTACGGGGAAGGAATTGAATACATTATGTGGACACATAATGAAAATGCCATTATTCCCGTGAGAAATATTTTATATTTTTATATCTGTTAACATATGTTATTACATTATTATATAATTATGCAATTTAATGTGTTACATTAACATGTAGGGCTTTACAAGAGTTCAAAAAAGATGGAGAAAAGGTCCCCAGGAAAAAGAATCAGCCACTAATTTGGGAGAATGTGAAAATAATTTCCCAACTCCAATGTATATATTATTTATGTGAACTGTACTTATTTGTATTTTTAAATATTTTATATGTTTCAATTTATAGTGTGCTACACAAGACAACGGTTGGGCATGTGCCTACTATGTGATGTGATTTATGGACCTAATCATCAAACATGCTGCAATGAAAATTGATACTATACATAAGGTATTATATATAGTCTCATTAGAAAATATGAAATATATCAATCGTATTATATATTATTAATTGTATATATACGTCATTCTCTTTGCAGGTGTTTAAAATTGACTTTAGTACAGGTGGAAAGTTATTAGATGTACATACTCCCTATACGAGAGAGGAATGAGATGTTGTAAGAGAAGAATGGAAAAAAGCCCTACAAGTAGTGGGAATTTTTAAATATAATTGGGATGACAATGATGACGATGATGAATAAAGAATGATATTTCTAAACTTTGTTCTCATACTTATTTTTGTGTGAATGTGAATGACTTTTTTAAATTGTCATATGTGTGAATGTGAATGACTTTTTCTGATCAATACATGAATGTTTCTACATGTGTCTAAATGTGAAATGAGATAAAATGAATAGAACTGAATGTGGATGTAAATGACTTTACAGGTTTATACATGTATCTGATCAATACATGTGTCTGAATGTGAATGACATTGTAGGTTTGTGGCCTGTTGTTGGCTGATATTAATGGATGTTGTAAACCTACAGTTCAGAATTGAACTGCAGGTTCTGCATCCTACTGACCACTCATACAGTAGGCCTACAAACTGATATGAAAAAAAATCAGAACATAGGCGTCAGTTAATTGTATAAAACCGACACCAAAGACATACGGCGTCGGTTATTAGCAAAAAACTGACGTCTATGTGGCTATGGGTGTCGGTTATATACAAAAACCGACGCCGATGGTGCCCTTGCTGGCGCATTTTATTGGTGACGGGAAGGGTTATATAATGTCAGTTTTTGTAAAATGCCGACGTCTTTGACCTAGATATAGTGTCAGTTTTATTTAATAATCGACGCCTATAGTGTCCTTGCAGGCACGTTTTTGGTGGCGGGAAGGGTTATGGCATCGGTGTTAAAACCGACGTTGAAGGGTTTGACTTTAAGCGGCGCCCACTTGGGTGTCACTTTGAAACTGACGTCAAAGGCCTTAAATAACTGAAACTAAAGGTCAGTTTTGTTCTAGTTCCTCTTGATGTTCTAAGCAAGCCAACTACAAAATTCATTGTCACATATTCCCACATCCACTGTGGTATAGGTAATGGTTGTAACATTCATGCTAGCTTCTAGTGCTCAGCCTTAACTTACTAATACACTGGACATTGCATAACAAACTCAACTACATCTTTCTTTAAATGAGGCCACCAATATATATCCATTAGATTGTGATACATCTTGGTACTTCCTGGATGCATAGCATACATAGATGAGTGAGTTTCTTCCATAACTATTTTTCTTAAGTCATTAACATCAGGTACCATGATTTACTTCAAGACTTTTAGGAGCCTTGGCATTCTGCTTTCTTTGACCTTTGTGAAATCTGCACACATTCACTAAGTGGCTAGATTTATCACACACAAAGGAGACATATTTTTTCTTTAAGCACTATTGTTGCTACTCTTATTTTGGTGGTTCTTGCGACCCTTAAAAGAAAGTTTGGATTTAATATCGACATGGGAAGGGTTAGGATTCTTCTTGGTTTTATCATCTATAACCATATTGATATCTTAATTAGACTTTGTCTTGTTCTTTATGTCTATCCTCAGTTTGTAAGGATTTAAATAAGGATACTATGGACATAAACCCTTGTCTATGTCTAAGGGTCATGTAAAAATCCTTCCAAGAAGTTTGGAGTTTCTCTATGAGGGATGCTACTTGAATATTTTTATCAAGGTTATAACCCTTGGACATGGATTTAGAAACTAAATTTTGGTATTCTAGAATTTGAGACAAAACATGTTTATGATCAACTATATTGCAAGTTTGCCTTTCAAAACAAAGACATAATGCTCAAAACCAATATCTTCTAGACCAAACCTTTAATCAAAAGCCGTCCAAAGTTCAAGAGTTGTTGGGATCCTATGGTAGATATCATAGAGTTCATCAGATAAGGCTCAAAGAATCATGTCATGACACAAATAATCAGTTTCTTTTGAGAAAGAAGTGGAGACAGGGGGTGTAGGCACCACTAGTTCTGGTTGATTTTCTCCTCCAATAAGGTTTGTGGGTTTTGGTTCGAATACAACAAGGGCATACTCATCTTGGTAAGATGGCAGAAACGAGACCCAAAGAGGTAAGTCAGAATCGCATTTTCTGTTGCCAACGATGGAAGTGCATACCAAAAAATCATTCTGGATGAAGGGAAGCAACTTCATCAAGAGAAAGTGTGGTTTTTGAATCCATATCAATCAAACAAATAGTTAAAAAATAGATCTAATTAACGTCTGTTGAGGGATCTGTCTTGAAATTGTTGGACGTTAGATTTAAGTAATTAGATTAAGGTACAAAGTTAACCACAAAAATATGCAGTAGTTATGATTCAAAGAAAACATTGATTAGTTAGAAGATGCAAACTCCAAATCATAGGATGAAGGCATGTGAAACATTGTCTTCAAGACAGATTCTTCCATTCTTAGCATGACCATTTTCAGTAGCATATCTCCAAGATTCAGCCATCTCAACTATGGTACAGTCGCTCGGTGCAAACGAGAGGACTATGTGAAACTCGTTCCTTTAGCCCTTTGTCGTAAAGAAGAAATAGAAGCGTCCACAGCGCAAAGATTGCGGCAAGTGAGGAAGTTTTAGAGATGCGTGAAGGGTGTTTTAGTGGTAGATGAAATCGATTCATCTAGTCAGAATATGAAAAGTTTTCTCTATCAGTATATGCAATTGTATTGATCTGGATCTCTATCAGTGTGTTGGTATATTGATATATCTCCAATGGAGAGTGAACGTCTTCTTATATAGAGAGAGTCTCGACTTAGTCCCGGTAATAGCCTGCACACATTTCTCAATATGCAACTATTAGTTTTCCCAATATGCGTCTTAATTGTCGCGGTTAATGGGAGGCTATAATGATAGTCAAATAGAGGGTAGTTGTTGTTGTCTTAAACTTATAGTTGTTGATCTTCCCAAGGTTCAACTTAATTATCAAGCTTAATTGGTGGCTTCAATGGTAGTCAAAAAGAGGGTAATCGTTGCTGCCTTAAACGTTGTCAATGGACTTCGAATGAATCAAAAAATTAAAAAAATAAATAAATTTAATTCCGTAAAAGAAAATATGGAACAAAATCGATGGCTATAAAATTGAATTTTAGAACAAAAAAACAACAATATCCACTTCGTTTTTTTAGAACAAAAACTAAATATGTATATTCTAAAAACACGCAGTAGATAGGGTGTGGGAAAAACAACAATTTTCAGAACACACAAATATAGTTTTGAATCTAAAGCTGTGGTGGATATGGTGTGGTTGCTATGTGTAATTTTTCACTACGATATGGCTATAGATTTGACTAGGTTGTCAAAACATGGTCTAAACTTGTGAACCCAAACATTCTAATGGAAGAAAATTTGGTAATGTCTTCGAATTTTCTTAAATTTACTTTTACTTGATTCTGTAGTGGCGAAGTTGATGTCTGAGTTAAAGTCAGATTGGTTTGGAGTTGACAAATAAAGAAATCCTATTACAAACAATATTATAAATTAATCTATGATGTGAGTTACTATTTCTCTAACGCTGATATAATATATTATATCACTTCCAAATTATTATGGTAGACCAAATACTAATAAAATGTAGATAACTATGCACTTGACACGTTGCAGTTTTAGCATTCTTTCAGTTTTGTTTGAATCAATTGTATGTCTTGTGCAACTTTGCATAAATCCAGATATTCATCTTATCTTAAATTAATTTTGACAGCCCCAGTTTTTACAATAAACACGCCTTTTTCCTATTATTGTCATTCTTAGTGGCATTGGTTAATTGTCCATGGAAGAGTTAGATTGAATGTTGGTGAAGTCAGTGAAAAGACCAGTTCAGTTTCGGTTGACAAAAATGCAGCTCAATCATGTCATTGGCAGTTTTAGATGATGCCTTGACATTGTTGTGAGTGAATAACTGATTTGCATGTGACAATGAAACAATAAAAAGATAGAAACATAAATTCTGTGATTCGCGTGTGAACAAAATAAAAGAGAAAAAATCACATACGATGCAGGTTTTGATGGCCGTCTGCCAGGAAAGGTAGACAAGGGCAGAGAGCATATAATAGGATTCCCCATAGGCTTTGACATTTTCTGGAATTTCAGGAAATCAGAGGGAAATTTTTGGGAAACAAACTTTTCGAAAAATAGTGGACTTGATCGAGGCATTTTGCGGGTTCTGTTTATTCCTTTCCCCCACTAGATCTATCTCCTGATGTTACAACAGCGATACACGTAGGGTTGAAAGTTGGAAACATTCACAACGATGCACAACCACGTCACGGAAACCTTTTTCGTCACAGGTTCCTTGCCGTCCTTGTCCAGGAGCTGCTTGTCTCTCCTCTTGCTGAGGGGGCGAGAAATGGTTGGCGAAGAGACATGGATTTAAGGGTATAAATGGGAGCTTATTTTTCAGAAACACATTTATCTCCATTGTTGAAAGACGGTACAATGGGGGATAAGATTATATTGTAAAGTCAAAGGCTTTGAGAATAGAATTATGTCACAGTTGAATTAGTCCCTACGGCTGCCATACAAGCCCAATCAGGACAGTGTCACAAATCATTAATAAAGAAAATACGAAGAATTCATATGTTTGATGCTGACAATTTGATTGATGATTATGGTGCATAGCTATAAGCGATATTTCTTTATATAGTGTTATATCATATTCTCGATGCTGCAGCGATCTTAATGAATTATTAGACAATCTTCTCACGCAATGCGTAGCACACAGATTTGGACATCAACAAGAAAACCCAGACCATGTTGAACAGATGAACATCTTTTTCTGAGAATCCTCATGCAATATATATACCAGCAAGGCAAGGCTGGAGACGCCAACTCCAAATCCTATCTTCTGTTCGTGCATTCCTGCAGTTGCACGATATGTCTGGAAGAGATACATGGATGGCTCACCCTGAGTTTGCTCTAATTCTACTCATCGTTTTTGTTACTACACCAACATTAGCTAAAGGTAACAAACTACCTCCATCTACATCAGTTTGTAGTATTTATCTATCGATCTATTTGTCACCACTGAAGTAAGTAACTTTCTCTTCTAGTTCTGTTGTGCTGTACAGACACCAGGCGGAACATTTGGTTGATCATGGAAAACTGTTACATTAAATATGGACAAAGCACGAATTTGTACGTCAGACGTCAGTTGGCGAATCTCGCCAGTATCATTCCATGAAGTCTCAGCGCGACGGTTTTTTTTAATTAAGAGATTACTAAGGGTGGGCAAGAAACTAAATCAAATCATTGAACTCAACCAAATCAAACCAAACCGACCAGTTTGGTTTAATTTTACGAGGCTGAATGGTTTGTTTGGTTTCGAAAATTTTCAATTCATAAAACAACAGTTCGATTCAGTTCGAGGGTGCAGTTTATCCAAATCAAATTGAACCAAACATATATCTATCTATTATATACTTATAGTTCTAAAAATGCTTATCTAATTTAAATTTTGTGATATTTATCAAGTTCCTTATGCTAATTTGTAAAAGGAATACTAAATAAATGAAATTAAGACTGACAAAATGCTTGACTATGTATTATAAGGCATAGTTTTTTAAAGTTTATTAAAGATTATCTACTTATATTATATATATGTTGTTATATTACTAATTTTTATAGAACATTATTTTAATTTGAAGTTTGTTTATCATGCTGGGCGCATTGATTAATATGATTAAAATATTTTTTTAGAAACAAACTTAGTATAAATCTTTAGTTTCTCATACAATAGTTTGGAACCAAACTAAGTCAAACCAAGCCGCAAATCAATCATACAGTTCGGTTTGATTTGGGGTAGTGTATTTTCGGTTCATTTTGAAAGCTATACAAACTAATATGTATCGTTCAGTTTGTAAATATGATGGTAAGGTCAAACTAAATCGAACTATTCCCACCTCTAGGTAATACAATGGTAGCACAAACCATCTACATCGAGATGATTTCATCTTATAAAACTTTAGTTGGAAATGAACCGCAGGCCTCTTAGTTACGAACATATTGTTATATAATAACAGCACCATACTCAAGAAAAGAGTGAAAAAGATGCATATAATGAAAGATAAAAATATTTGTCCGACATTTAAGACACTATGCTACCACGCCATAGCATGCATTGTGTGGGTCCAAATTTATTGTTCCGGACTTACTGTACAGGCCCTGTTGTAATTAATATGTGTCGTATAATCTTCTCATTAATTTTTTAAGAGAGGATTTTGGGGTAAACATGCCGTTCAGAATTGCAAGAACAATGTCGAAACAGTGAAGAATAGGAAATCTCAACCCGCATTGTGCTACCATTGCACAACTTAAAAACTCATATCCTAAAATCTGACGTGGCTGATTCATCCAACAAAGAATAAGGAGCCGTCAGCCTCATTCAATATATGTACAATGGAGCTAACAAGAATAAGTTATGGTATTCTTGAAGATAATCTACTATATAATATTTACAAAACACCGTAAGTTTGGTAGTCTTGGCAAACACGTGCTAGCCTTTGTTGTAGTACTTTCTTTGCATGCCTACGGTCAGCTTGACAACTAAACCACACTTCTATAAACTAACTTTACAAAACCAAAAGTGTCATGTATATAACTATGTGGTTGATCCAAAAAGTGGCATTAGGGGGGGGGGGGGGGCAGGCTGCTGAGTTACACTAAAGGGTCTTGAGTCACACTAGAAGAAGTTGAGTCGAACTTTAAAAAAGATATATTAGTTAAGATTTGAACTCAAGTCACTATAAACAAGCAAAGAAACATATACCACTCCAGCTACTAAAATTATTTGTTCATTTTTTGTACATAAATTTATGTGTTATGTTATATTTTACCACAAACTTATAACTACATTTGTATTTTTGGATTTGGGAGGGGGAGCTGGATCCCCCTATTCCCCCTCCCACCCCTAGAACCGCCTCTGATATAACTCTTGAGATTTAAAACAATTCTAGACAAACAACCCCTTAAATAAAGACTTCCTTAAACGAAATGGTAACCAAATGTCATTATTCTAACTCAAGGAGACCCTAAATAGACACTTTGACAGGGTGATTGAATATTAGAAAATAACAAGATACATCACTCGAGGGGAGAGGGAGGGGCATCGATCTGCCTTATGTTTGCATATGATCTCATCTTTTTTTCTACTTTGGGAGTGGTGACATCTGCACATATCGAATAAGTCCTAGAAAGATACACCCCAGTATGTTATACAGTGATTTCTAAGCAAATTTATGCTTCTCCTAGGTAGTACTACAGATCAAAGGTGGAGTGAGTTTTTAACTTCATGAGGTTGTGAATGTTCCTTGGGCTCTATTCAATACCTAGGGATATATCTTAACTTTGGAAGAATCTTAGTTAGATACTATGATGGGCATTAGAAGAAGATCACTAATAGCTTTACATGGTTCAGTAAATTGCTAAATTTTGTGGATTGGCTTACCCCAGTAGGTCGGTCCTTACATCCATTATGTTACATAATATAGGGGCTTTTACCATTCCATTGACAGTCATTCAGAATAATGAGATGAAGGTAGCAAAAACTCTTGTGGGAATGTAGGGAGTGTAGCAAGAGGAGGTATAGAGTCAATTGGGACAAACTCACTTTTCCAAAACATAAGGCAGACTCGGCAACCCCAGATTAAGGGATAGATGTAGAGCCTTCCTCGTGAAGGAAAATGTTGGATGTTATACATAGAGATTCATCATGGGCTAAATTCGATTGAACTAGTTATAAGAGGTTGATGTCGAGTGCAAAGATTAGGTGTCTTTCTCTTGGATTTTGTTAGTATTGTCTAAGATAATGGGAGATAAGTTGTGGGGATTCCCTATTCTAGATAGCAGAGATCTAGGATCATGCTTCTTTGGAATAAGGAGTTTGCTAAAGTGATCCCTTTTTGAGGCTTTGAGAGGTGGTACATTTTTTTTATTAAGCCAGGGGTCACTATTATTCATCCCACACCCCTCTGGTGGGCTAAAATCAGCAAAAATAATACAACTCCCGCTCTTATAACTCGGGTATTTTCCCAAAAAACAAAACCCCACCAGAAACAACTAAACAAACAAGACCAAGTAAAATCAAGCCTCAATCACTTCACTCTGGACTACAATGTAGGGAGTCTTCCTCTTTTCCAATCTAGCCATACCACGAATTCTAGTAGGAATCCTATTTGAATCCTTAATAACAACCAAATTCGAAGATCCACGTCCAAGCTTGCCGATCTCCCGCGGTATGGAATTAATCAGCTTATGCACATATCCACCCGATATACTAGCCATTTCCAGCTCCTCTCTGAGCTCTTGCACATATGTTCTTGCCCTCCATGGCACAGAATCATTGTTCCAAAGCATGTTATAGATATTTTTATCATCCACTTCCATGGTAGAAATATGCAACATATGATCTCCAGTCAACTTTAACCCGATGATGCACGCCTGAATGTATGCCAGCTTGTAGTCTTCCTTTTTTAGCCAAGCGCGGAAGATCAAGCAAATATCAGCATTGTGATTACGGACAATACCTGCAGCCCATCTTCTTTTGTTGCCTTCCTCGTCCAAGTCTCTTCCAATCGTGACATTTAGCTTGAGATTGAACATGTCTGGATTTGTCCACCTGATGAGACGAACCTTCCTCATCTTGAATCTAGGCTCGTTGATGCTTGCCATCGTCATCCTGGAAAGAAGAGCCGGATTTTTTGTCAGAGGGAAAACTTTTCTCTTAATCAACTGGTTCACATGGTCTATAAGACTGCTCCATTCTTGCTCCACACGTCTCCTGTTATCAGCATACCGAGATGAACATCTCATTCTCCATATAGATACTGAAATATGACCAGCCATGAACCCGAAAACCCAATCAGTAACTTCATTAGATAATCCATCCACACACATACTAATCAGGGACCGAACATCAGAAGGCGGTTCCTTATCCGTCATCACTGCTGAGTTACACTAAAGGGTCTTGAGTCACACTAGAAGAAGTTGAGTCGCACTTTAAAAAAGATATATTAGTTAAGATTTGAACTCAAGTCACTATAAACAAGCAAAGAAACATATACTACTCCAGCTACTAAAATTATTTGTTCATTTTTTGTACATAAATTTATGTGTTATGTTATATTTTACCACAAACTTATAACTACATTTGTATTTTTGGATTTGGGAGGGGGAGCTGGATCCCCCCATTCCCCCTCCCACCCCTAGAACCGCCTCTGATATAACTCTTGAGATTTAAAACAATTCTAGCCAAACAACCCCTTAAATAAAGACTTCCTTAAACTAAATGGTAACCAAATCTCATTATTCTAACTCAAGGAGACCCTAAATAGACACTTTGACAGGGTGATTGAATATTACAAAATAACAAGATACATCACTCGAGGGGAGAGGGAGGGGCATCGATCTGCCTTATGTTTGCATATGATCTCATCTTTTTTTCTACTTTGGGAGTGGTGACATCTGCACATATTGAATAAGTCCTAGAAAGATACACCCCAGTATGTTATACAGTGATTTCTAAGAAAATTTATGCTTCTCCTAGGTTGTACTACAGATCAAAGGTGGAGTGAGTTTTTAACTTCATGAGGTTGTGAATGTTCCTTGGGCTCTATTCAATACCTAGGGATATATCTTAACTTTGGAAGAATCTTAGTTAGATACTATGATGGGCATTAGAAGAAGATCACTAATAGCTTTACATGGTTCAGTAAATTGCTAAATTTTGTGGATTGGCTTACCCCAGTAGGTCGGTCCTTACATCCATTATGTTACATAATATAGGGGCTTTTACCATTCCATTGACAGTCATTCAGAATAATGAGATGAAGGTAGCAAAAACTCTTGTGGGAATGTAGGGAGTGTAGCAAGAGGAGGTATAGAGTCAATTGTGACAAACTCACTTTTCCAAAACATAAGGCAGACTCGGCAACCCCAGATTAAGGGATAGATGTAGAGCCTTCCTCGTGAAGGAAAATGTTGGATGTTATACATAGAGATTCATCATGGGCTAAATTCGATTGAACTAGTTATAAGAGGTTGATGTCGAGTGCAAAGATTAGGTGTCTTTCTCTTGGATTTTGTTAGTATTGTCTAAGATAATGGGAGATAAGTTGTGGGGATTGCCTATTCTAGATAGCAGAGATCTAGGATCATGCTTCTTTGGAATAAGGAGTTTTCTAAAGTGATCCCTTTTTGAGGCTTTGAGAGGTGGTACATTTTTTTTTATTAAGCCAGGGGTCGCTATTATTCATCCCACACCCCTCTGGTGGGCTAAAATCAGTAAAAATAATACAACTCCCGCTCTTATAACTCGGGTATTTTCCCAAAAAACAAAACCCCACCAGAAACAACTAAACAAACAAGACCAAGTAAAATCAAGCCTCAATCACTTCACTCTGGACTACAATGTAGGGAGTCTTCCTCTTTTCCAATCTAGCCATACCACGAATTCTAGTAGGAATCCTATTTGAATCCTTAATAACAACCAGATTGGAAGACTCACGTCCAAGCTTGCCGATCTCCCGTGGTATGGAATTAATCAGCTTATGCACATATCCACCCGATATACTAGCCATTTCCAGCTCCTCTCTGAGCTCTTGCACATACGTTCTTGCCCTCCATGGCACAGAATCATTGTTCCAAAGCATGTTATAGATATTTTTATCATCCACTTCCATGGTAGAAATATGCAACATATGATCTCCAGTCAACTTTAACCCGATGATGCATGCCTGAATGTATGCCAGCTTGTAGTCTTCCTTTTTGAGCCAAGCGTGGAAGATCAAGCAAATATCAGCATTGTGATTACGGACAATACCTACAACCCATCTTCTTTTGTTTCCTTCCTCGTCCAAGTCTCTTCCAATCGTCACATTTAGCTTGAGATTGAACATGTCTGGATTTTTCCACCTGATGAGATGAACCTTCCTCATCTTGAATCTAGGCTCATTGATGCTTGCCATCGTCATCCTGGAAAGAAGAGCCGGATTTTTTGTCAGAGGGAAAACCTTTCTCTTAATCAACTGGTTCACATGGTCTATAAGACTGTTCCATTCTTGCTCCACACGTCTCCTGTTATCAGCATACCGAGATGAACATCTCATTCTCCATATAGATACTGAAATATGACCAGCCATGAACCCGGCAACCCAATCAGTAACTTCATTAGATAAGCCATCCACACACATACTAATCAGGGACCGAACATCAGAAGGGGGTTCCTTATCCGTCATCACACCAAACTTATCCCAGAAAAACCTCACGATCTGTCCTTGAAAAAACAAGTGATTGATGTCTTCCTCCTGCGGCTCATCACAACAGTTGCACCACGAGGCAAGCTGTATACAACATTTGTTACGTACATTATCATCAGTCGGAATGGCCGCCCTGGCAATCTTCCATATGAGAGTGCTAGCCTTTGGGGAATCCATCCGCCAAATCTTGCCCAGATCATCAGGTCCTTCCTGTTGCACGTTCCGCAGCATCGCCTTGGCCGATCTCAAAGAAAATATGCCGTTCTCCTCTACATCCCAGATCAACTTGTCATCCATGTCCGATATCCACACATCCGCCTATTTGATAAGGTCCATCCCATTGTCATCAATCACCTGGCACAGGGAACTCCAATCCCACCCATGATCATCAATCCAAAAATCTTTAACAAGGAAAGGGTGTCTTTTATCACTTGCATAAATAGCATAGTCAGCGATCCTTGCATCGCACCACCAGTCATCCCAGAAAGAAATATCGCCTCTCCCAATCGCCCACTTGCAGTGCCTATATATCTTTGGGAAGGTGCTCCATACTTTTTGCAGAAGGGGGAGGGTGAGCAACTCAGCTTCAAGTGTCCAGGATACAAGGCCGAACGACCAGAGACAGGATTCGAATACTTCACCCTACAAAACTCTGCCCAGAGTGAGTCTACAGAGAGGATTTCCCAGCACGCTTTAGCAGTATAGGCTTCATTTATATTATGTAACTGCGGAAGACCAAGACCACCCTTATCAATCGGCGTTGCCACTCGGTGCCACCCAAGCCAAGCTTTTCTGTGTATCTCATCTCTGCCAGCCCATGAGAGGTGGTACATGATGATGTGACCTCAAAACTCAACACCATTGACGCGCTTATTTCCCTATAGGTGATGCAAAATCTAGGATTAGGGGTTTACTTGAGGATCAATGCAGATAACCTACCTATTTGGATCCCTAAAGTGGATGGGATTTTTGGTTTAATTTTGGTGAGGACTTGATTAGGGCAGTTAGATGACGGTTGGTATGGAGTTGTAGTTATCCTTCATGATGGGTATGGAACTTAGTTCTCTCTATGATGATTTGGACCTTAACATGGGTTAAAGGACAGATTAGTTACCAAGGACAATCGTACTAGGGCTTGTGACATCATGTTAGCCTCGAAATGTGAGTGTTACCACTCAGGACAAAATACTATGATGGAGTATCTTTTTCTTAAATGTGAGAAAGCAAAGTACATACGGTCTAAGGATTAAAAGATGATGTGCATTAAGTATATTATTAGAGGTTCCCCATTTGATATAATGATTAGGCATTGTTCGTCTTTGGCTTAATGTCTCTCATGGGTTTAATGATGAGATGCATACTTCTATTGATCCTCATGTGGTTCCTATGGTGGACAAGTTGTTCTAGTCTCTATGATAGGGTTTCAATGACCCGCATCATACTTTGGAGCAAAGTATAATATAATTTTAGATTAATTGTGATATACCTTCCCTTTCATGAGACTAGAGAACCCCGAAACTTGGTCACTAATTTGAAAAAATATTCTTTCTTTTATGAGATAAGATGAGGGATTTTTGATTGTTTGGTGGTCAAATGGTCAAGATGTTTGATATCCTTTGTCAAACACAACATTGACACTTGTCTTTGGAAGAAGCTGAGGGAAGGATATTGAGGCTAGGAGATGGGGGAAATCCTTTTAGATCATTTAGGATAGATTATTGTTGGCATCTCTGGACCATTTCTCAAATATGGAAACTGAGGATGTTGTCTAAAATATCTAGCAGTTGAGTGACTTTTGTGAAGATTTGGATAATGGGGATATGTTGATCAATGGTTATAACCTTCATTCAGTTATGACACTGGGGGTATGGACCAGATCCCATGGAGATAGCAAAGGTGACTTTGAGGTTTAGTCTTTTTTGTTAACTTGGATTGGGATTGTAAAGAGGTGTATAGAGAATATATATGATGGTGTATTCCTTTGCTAAAAATGGGATTAGATTGCTTTTTCCCAAGATTGGCAGATATGCCCCCTATGTGTGGGGTTTACCATTTAGAGAGTTTGGGTCAATCATACAACTGAGAGTCATATGAGTGGTGATTCCCTAGCTAGAGATTTGATATTGTTACACTCATACATAT
Organism: Alisma plantago-aquatica; assembly: GCA_963693085.1. NCBI lineage: Eukaryota > Viridiplantae > Streptophyta > Magnoliopsida > Alismatales > Alismataceae > Alisma > Alisma plantago-aquatica. The sequence goes on from OY856409.1 coordinate 1,490,635,702, forward strand.
TCACAAGTATTTATGATATTTTTTTTATCTTTTTGGTTTAGTTCTTGAATCAGTCATGAGTCTTGATTGGTGATGCTACAACTTCAAGGTCTAGACTATAGAGTTGTATCACCATTATTTCTTTTCCCACTACAGAATGATATGAATACAATTTCCTCATGAGTTTCTTAAAAAAAATATTTGTGCAAAATAGACCCACAGAAAATGCACAAACTTAGCCAAATATTGCCCAAATAAAAGAAGTGGCAATTCTATGTGCCCTATAGTGTTGTTTTGTGAAGCATAAGGAAGGTGTGCACAAAATCTACCATGTGGTGCACTAATAATCATTGGATATCATGGGATTACATACTTCCTTATACATGAAAAGCAAATATGATGTAGATTAATTTATTTTTGCCATGGGTTGCAACCTTTATGACACCACTACATTTATCCATGTATCTCAAAAGGAATGAAGGGGAAACAACTATGAAACTTATGTTTGTCTATTTCAAATTTAAAAATCAAAATATGTTTTCCAAACTATGGACTAAGTTACATGTCAAAATACAACTTATTATAAATCATGATGCTAGTTATTAATTAAAAATATTAAATATTAAGAATGTTCAAGACATAAAATGATACTATATATATAATTCAGGTCTATAAATGAATTTTAGAGACAAAATCAATGTGATGCATATTCATTAAGAAGTTATTGAAGAAATAACATAAATTGTATTATTTGTATCAATAAAAAATGGAAGTCATAAAGGAAAACCCTTACTATTGTTTTATAAATTAGATAAAGACGAAAATAAAAACAAAAAGAATTGCCGAAATAGTAAATTCATATGGACTAAATGTGGCTAACAATATATCATCAGTCTGAAAAGTAAGAATAAAGGCATATTTTTGAATTGAACACTTTACTAGATATCAATGAAGCAACCTATTACTTGTGGATCCAAACACATCTCCTAACCATAATAAGAGTCCATATTCATATTTGATAAGCCTAAATGGTGAGAGTATTAAATTTTCACTATGTAATGATTGGGACCCTAAAGGGACATCGCTCATTACTCAATCAAATGGAGTACCCCACATGCCTAACATTGTACTATATTTTTGTAAAGATAAAAATATTATAATATACACTATTTTAAGTGTACTTTAAATATAAAAAGTATAGAACTATAAGAAAAGAATATGAGTCTTTCAATTTTTGAGTCCAACATGGTTTTTCGCCCACCTGGGCAGATATAGAAAAGGAAAAGTAGAAGATTAAACAAAGTATGACTAGATGCATAGGAAGACTAGAGCATCTCTTCCGTAAGGTTATTCACTCATTTGCAAGTCCTAGTGAAATAATTTCAAATTCTCTAAAGATTCCCTAACTAAGGGGTTGATAAACAAAATCCCAAAAAATAAAGGGAAAATAGAAAACATTAAATGCTGGCTTGTGTTCACTACTCAGTTAATTGGGTTATATTAGAATATGAAGTACAAGAAGAACATATAAGGTAACAAGGATTCCATCAAAAGATAGGATGAAATGAGACCACCACATAATTGACTAAAGAGATAAAGATATGACATGCAAGCATCCAATTAATTCGTATTACGATTAAGAGGAATGATTTTCTAACACAAAATAAAAATTATCATATATAGTTTTAAATATAATTTTCATGACATACGTTAAATGTGTGGTACAAATGCATAATGATTATAGATTGGGTAGATATGTAAATAGAACATAAAATCAACATATATGATTTAAATTTTGTAAAAAGGAAAAATCACCCCTTTACAAAAATTTTTAAGAATTGACATCCATTCCAAACACACTCAAAGGTATGATGGAATGGGCATAAATTTTCCAAATTTATTAAACATTGGTATATAATAGACCATGGGAAAGCAACGAAACAAAGAATAACTGACTATATTCAATTTCATATAAAGGTTTACAAAAATACATTAAATTCTCCCATTAGGGTTTACATCAAGATATAAAAATGGGATCTAGATAGAGGGAAGTATAAACTACTACAATATTGTCTCCAAGCAACATCTCCATCAACTAGGGCCAAGCTAAAGATATGTTCTCCTTGTCTTATCCATCACCTTGCTCAGCACCTGGGTGGTTGGGAAGGCACCCAGCAAAAGGGAAAGGAAAAAAAAGTATGTGTCACAAAACTAGTCTAGGATAACAAAAAAAGTAAAGAAATAAAAATGGGGTATGGTTCATCATAAGATGAAGATAATATATTAGTATGACGTTTTAAATCAAAGAAAACTTGCCATTAACTATACTAAAAAGGATTTCCATGTAAAATAATTATGTCTACCCAAATAAGTAGGGTTGAGGTATCTATTGGACCTCTAACCTTAGGTGAGGACATTTCGAGTCACCTGCAATAATATGGGGAGAATAAATACATTCCCCAGGGCAAATAAATACATGCCCTCTATGGGCGGTTGTACATAAGTATTGCTACTTTAAATTAAATAGAACATAAATCTACATGCTAGAAAAGTAGTCATGGAAAGAATAATCATATGAATTAATAAGCATGGTAGTGGGGTTCAAAGACCAGACAATAAGAAACTATGATAAAATTTGAGGCATAAGAAATAAGGGTTTCAAGAATAGATGATTAGGTCAAATTAAGCCTCATTAGGAAATAATAGGTTAAGGCATAAAATTTCCCAACTAAAGTGTCAAATTCACATACATCATTCCTTATAATCCTAGAAACCACTTTTAGATCCCTAAGCAAGATTAGAATCCACTTTTCTTATTAACATAAATATATTCATGCATTAATACTAAGTCCATTCATTAAAGATCCAAAAACCCCTAAGTTACAACCTTTTTCCATAAACCTTCAAATTAGACTCGGAAACCCTCACTATTGCATTAGTTAGGTTCTTATAATCAAAATAACATATACTTTTATATGTTTTCGAGATATCAACTTTTAGGGTTATTTTTCATGATTTTTAGTTAATTTAAATCACCCCAAAAATACCTTTTCGAAAACATCAGAATGAAACTTTAAAAATATTTTTAAAATATAGATGATATTTTTCTAATTCCAAAACACCCCTTACTTTTAATATTTGACCAACAGATTAATTTCTATGAATTATTTAGTGTTGACCAATCGCAAAATTAGGAAAATATGAACTCGATGACATGGTCAGAGAGAGCGTGTGAGAGAGGGGGTTGGGCCTGCCGCTTGTCCCACTAACCGTGGGGCAAGTTAGTGGTTTGTGCCTCATTGGCTGCCTCTGTGGCACCTACAAGTCCAAGTCAAGCACCAGTCAAATGCGGTCAAACAAAAGCAGAAGGACAATACTACCCTCGCACGGAACAGAGATGAGAGGGTCAACATCAGAGGTCATCATCCTCCCCACCTGTCCCGACATGACTGACGAGCCAAGCTTTGTGTTTTTGGCAAAATTGTGATACCAAACCAAAATCGCCTTTTAGATATGCAAAAAAAAGCTAAAAACGAACCGAATTCAACCATACGTTTTATTTCGCTCAAGACAAAGAGAGTAGACAGAGATGAGTGCCACAAGTTTGGGGCCTTCAATAGCTTTACGGGGGTCAAACAATGGTGATTTGCATAATTGAATGGCGGGTTGAGTCGTAAAGGTGTCGGCACACGTAGGGGTAGGGGTATTTATAGGCTAGGGAGTCTAGGTTAGGTTTTTGATAGGTGGGGTGAGAGAAACACGTCCTCCAAAAGGGGGTTTTCTCAAACATTCACCAAAACACTTTTTTTGCAAAATGTAAACTACTGAGGCTATATACAAATTTGGAGCCCATCTGGATGAGTGTAAGTCACTCATTCAAGGACAACAACATTGACGCGCGAAATTAATTTGAAATGCATAATTTTTGCGGTCTTTAAAACATGACCTACAAATGTCCAAATGTGCTCAAATTTTGTATATGATCTATTCACAAGATGTTTAAGAAGATCAACGTATTAGATTTTTGAAAAAAAAATATTGCATCATAAAAACTACTTGAGTGTATTCTGCTCTGGAAAACTAATTCTAAATTCATAATCTAAACATGAAAATAAGCCTTTGGGAAAATTTTCAACTAATTTGGATGAGGTTTGGATAATGTGAGAAAATTGGAGAGAGAAAGTGTATAGAACCTTCCTTTTAGTTATTAATTAAATAAATAACTCCAACATGACCAAATAATGGTAAAAGCATATCAAAGGTATTAAAAGGGACACGTGGGTGAAATTTCATCATAATTGGATAAGTTTAGAGTCATAAATGAAGGAAGAGAGAGAAAATAAGGAAGAGCATAATTGATTAACAAAAGTTTCTCAAAATGTAAAATAAACATTAAATTCAGATTCTACACCTCAATATTAGTTAGGGTGTCAAGTTGCATTGAGTTTGGGTTTCGTTTGAGCCTCCAATAGAGGAGAGAGAAAACATTAACTATTAACATATCACTTTATTCCAATTTTAATGCAAATAGGAATCAAATATCAAGCTGGCCACATGCGATCCTATGGTGGAGAGTGAACTGTGGACTCGCGTCCATCAATTGGATGGGTCTGGTTGTCTCCTACCTCAGCTCGATTGGGGGGGAGAGAGAAACAGTAACTCGATTTTTCTTTTTGCGATATCTCCTCCAACACTCGATCAAATATAGAAATTTGTGTTGCTTTGGACTCTCCTCGAGTTTCTACATCAGATTGTCCCAGGACATTAGATATTTTATTTCACTTTATTGACTTATCTCTATTATCTTTTAATAAGATTTTAATATATGCATTTATCTTCCAAATTAGATGATACTTGGCCCTTAAGTTTATTTTAGGTCAAGCAAATGAACTTGCATATCAAATTATATCGTGGGTTTCCTATTTTTTATTTTTGAAGAATTATATTCCCTATTATCTCCTTTTATCCAATATATTCCATATTATTTCCAATTATTACATTTATAATCTCCTTTATGTATATTTCATATTTCTCTCCTTTTTCATATTCTAAAAAGTCCTAGAAAGTTCTAACACGAATTCCTTTATTACTTTTAGCACTTTAGTGGATGTTTTACATAGTAAACCCATTACTAAGCTTTCACTGAGGTATTTGTGCATAAACCCAAATGTTGGCATAAAAGGTGAACAAATATTTAGTAAGACATCATATTCTCCACAAATTAAACAAAAAGGACAAAGAGGATAGAAATGAAAGGAAAAGATGGAAAAGAGGACCAAAAGGAAAAAATTCCAGAATTCAGTATGTTACATCACTCCACCCCTTAAAGAGGAGTTTGTCCCAAAAATCACTAGCAATTAGGGAATGGTGAGTGTGTTACCTCTTATCACAAAACCTCAGGTTGTTCCTCCAACCAAAAACTTCCACTAAGCAACTCATCAACATGTACTTCACCTATAGCTCACCATAGGTCAGGTTCTCATGGATCACCTAGGGTTCCATTATTATGATATTCTTTTTTAAGAGATTTAACATTATTTACATTTTTGGCTCATTAACATTATATTCATTATGATATCACAATATCATCATTATTTTAATTATGTCATGTCATATTCACTTTATTACCAAAGGAGTTATATTTCATTATCATCCATGAGACATTATATATATATATATATATATATATATATATATATATATATATATCTTACTAAGAATTTTAGCACAATTAGGGATGACTCAATTATCTCAACATTCATTACTATATTTGATCATTATCATTAATAATTTAGATTTAAACTTCATTATCCTCATATTATCACTTTATTAAGTTATAACAAATATTATACATGAAAGAGGACGTTCTATTCAATTGGTTGTTAAGCATATAATTATTCCAATTAATGTCACATTAGTTACTTAAATCTATATTAAATATTGTCACATTGTCTTTATTGCTCAGACTAATGTCATCATTAACCATTTTCTCATATTTATTCCTTTATATTATTGATTTTGCACAAATAAGTGAATCAAATCACTTCATATTCATATTGAAGCCATTACATGTATTTTAATGATCAAGGCGAGACATATTACATATTAATGAATTCGTTTACATTAGGTGGTATGCATTTCATATTCATGACTTGAGTAATCTACGATTAGGAAAATATATATCATTTATGTGCATGAAGGTATGATATTCGATTATGATACCTACTGCCACTTAATTAACATGAATATCATTAAGGATGTATGTATTAAGGTTATATGATTACAACTTAGGGTTTTGGATCAACTTGATCATTATATTTCATTATAGCATGCATTGATGCCAAGATTATGTTACACTTTTCTTTCTCATCATATCATTAAGGTTTATCAGTTCATGACATTATTAGCATCATGCGTATCCATAATTAGTATTAATATGAGAGTTACTCTTATTATGTGCCTTGGATATTCATTAGGGTTTGAACATATAAATTATTCCTCAGATGATCATTATATGTTCATTAATATGAACAAGCATCTTAGGGTTGCCATTATTACATGTTTAGTCAAGACCAAAGATCCAATCATACTAACCTCTTATTCATGGAGTTAGGGTTTCTAAAGATAGAGTAGACAGATTTCAAGATGTCACATGGTTCCATCCCCCCCTAAAGAGGATTTCGTCCTCAAAATCTAACCACCTAACACCATCAAACTAACTATACTCCACCCCTTAAAGGGATTGACCTATCAAGTCAAACTTCACTAGGGTTATGGGATTCTCAGGATCCATCATGCTTCCACTTCTCACTCTAATATCTTCCCAAACACCCAGACTCCGAGGTATAGGTTCTAGGGATAATCTTATCCAAAAATGTGGTCATAAGGGACATAAGGAAACTATCTTGGTATCCATCCTCAAACAAGTGATCATATACCTAAAACTTAGGGTTCCCAAAGATATACAACATAGAAGTCTAAGGTCACTATTGCCTAAAAGCAAACTAGTTCGAACAATCTATATCATCTTAGGCCAGGCCGATATCATATGGATTTGGGAGTCCTCGTAAACCAAGCTAGTGGAACGGAGAAAAATATTGCCAGCCCCCAGAACCTAATCCTTTCTAGACACCTTTTCATCAACTTCATGCCCTAATAGTTGCCTAAAGAAAAACCTAAACACCATTAAATTATTATGATTACTTAAGCATCTTTCAATTGTAAATATTTTAGGGTTTTTCTCAACATGATTCTAATGTGTAAGTATGAGATCCTAAATCAACCTTTCATCAACATATATCAAACCTAGGGTAAGCAAGTAACTTAAAGGAAACTATGCAAGTCTAGGGTTCTAATTAGGGATACAAAACTGAAATAGTCAGATTCTGACTACCATGGGCTCTGATACCATGTTGTAAAAAGCCAAAATCACCCCTTTACTAAAAATTTGAAGAATTGACATCCATTCCAAACACACTCAAAGGTACGATGAATGGGCATAAATTTTCCAAATTTATTAAACATTGGTATATAAAAGACCATTGGAAAGCAGCAGAGTAAGGAATAACTGACTATATTCAATTTCATATAAAGGTTTACAAATATACATCAAATTATCCCATTTGGGTTTACATCAAGATACACAAATAGGATCTAGATAGAGGGAAGTCTAAACTACTACAATCTTGTCTCCAAGCAACATCTCCATCAGCTAGGTCCAAGCCAAAGATATTTTCTCCTTGTCTTATCCATCACCTTGCTCAGCACCTGGGTGGTTGGGAAGGCACCCAGCAAAAGGGAAAGGAAAAACAAGTATGTGTCACAAAACTAGTCTAGGATAACAAGAAAAGTAAAGAAATAAAAATGGGCTATGGTTCATCATAAGATGAAGATAACAAGAGTATGAGGCTATAAATCAAAGAAAACTTTCCATTAACAACTATATTAAAAAGTATTTGCATGTAAGATAATTATTTCTACCTAACTAAGTAGGGTTGAGGCACCTACTAGACCTCTAACCTTGGGTGAGGGGAGAATAAGACATTCCCAATCACCTACAATAATATGGGGAGAATAAATACATTCCCCAGGGTGAATAAATACATACCCTCTGTGGGTGGTTGTACATAAGTACCACTACTTTAAATTAAATAGAACATAAATCTACATGCTAGAAAAGTAGTCATGGCAAGAATAATCATATGAATCAATAAGCATGGTAGTGGGGTTTAAAGCCCAAACAATAAGAAACTATGATCAAATTTGAGGCACAAGAAATTAGGGTTTCAAGAATAGATGATTAGGTATAATTAAGCCTCATTAGGAAAGAATAGGTTAAGGAATAAAATTTCCCATCTAAAGTGTTAAATGCACATACCTCATTCCTTAGAACCCTAGAAACCATTTTCAGATCCCTAAGAAAGATCAGAGTCCAGTTTTCCTATTAACATAATCATATTCATGCATTAATACTAAGTCCATTAATTAAAGATCTGAAAACCCCTAATGTAACGTCCTAGGATTTGAGGCCTTGGATAAGATGATCTTAAAAGGAATGATTGGACTACCTATACACCAAGGTGAGCCTATTTTTTAGGGATCCCATCACTAAAGAACTCCATTGTTAAGCGTGCTCAGCTTGGAGTAGTACTAGGATGGGTGACCAGTCAAGAAGTTTATCCTGGCTTGTGCATCAGTGAGGACAAAGTGCGCAGTTAAGGCTAGTGGTGGTTTGTGGGGCCAGTCGTCATTCCTGAAACTCTACTAGAGCCTTTGGCAATGGGCCCATGTGCTACAAATTGTATCAGAGCCAATTCTCCTCCAGTAGGTGGGGCCCACATGGCCTGTGGCATGCCAGTCTTTGAGTCGTGTGGTCCACGCATGTTGGAAAGGGATATCCAAGTTGATGGAGCTTCCCATGCACTGGTAGTGTCCAAGCATGTTAGAAAGGGTTATCCGAGTTGATGAAGCCACCCTTGTGTTGGTAGTCGTGATCGGGAGCTGGGTGTACATTGGTCATTTGGGTCAGCACTGAAATGGGGAGTGATTATGAGGCCATATAGTTTGAGCCTTGACGGGGACGTCATGAGTCTAAGTGGGGGAGATTGTAACGTCCTAGGATTTGAGGCCTTGGATAAGATGATCTTGAAAGGAATGATTGGACTACTTATATCACCAAGGTGCACCTCCTTTTCAGGGAGCCCATCACTAAAGAACTGCATAGTTAAGTGTGCTCAGCTTGGAGTAGTACTAAGATGGGTGACCAGTCGAGAAGTTGATCCTGGCTTGCAGGTCAGTGAGGACAAAGTGCGCAAGTCGGGAAGTTGATCTTGGCTTGCACATCAGTGAGGACAAAGTGCGCAGTTAAGGCTAGTGGTGGTTTGTGGGGCCAGTCGTCATTCCTGAAACTCTACTAGAGCCTTAGGTAGTGTGCTCAAGTGTTACACCTAAGTTACAACCTTTTTCCATAAACCTTTGAATTAGACTCTTAAACCCTCACTATTTTATTAGTTAGGTTCTCCTGATCAAAATAACATATACTTTTATATGTTTTCGAGATATAGACTTTTAGGGTTATTTTTCATGATTTTTTGTTAATTTAAATCACCCCAAAAATTCTTTTTTGAAAACATCAGAATCAAACTTTCAAAATATTTTTAATAGATAGATGATATTTTTCTGATTCCAAAGAACCCCTTACTTTTAATTTTTGAGCAACAGATTAATTTCTATGAATTATTTAGTGTTGACCAATCAGAAAATTAGGAAAATATGAACTCGATGATATGGTCGAAGAGAGCGTGTGAGAGTGGGGGTCAGGCCTGCCTCTTGGCCAACTGATTATGGGCCAAGTCAGTGGCCCGTGCCTCGTTGGCTGCCTCTGTGACGCCTATAAGTCCAAGTCAAGCGCCAGTCAAACACGGTCAAACAAAAGCAGAAGGACAATATTACCACCACACGGGACAGAGATGAGAAAAGGAAACAAACAAGAGTTAAAGGGTCAAAACATCGGAGGTCATCATCCTCCCCACCCATCCCGACATGGCCGACGAGCCAATCTTCCTGTTTTGGGTGAAATTACGATACCAAACCAAAATCGACTTTTAGATATGCAAAAGAAAGCTAAGAACGAACTGAATTCAACCATACCTTTTATTTCACTAGAGATGAAGAGAGCAGATAGAGATGAGTGTCAAAAGTCTGGGTCCTTTGGTAGCTCTATGGGGGTCAAACGACAGTGATTTTCACAATTGAATGGTGGGTTGAGTCACAAAGGTATCGGCGCACGTAGGGGTAGGGGTATTTATAGGCTAGGGAGTCTATGTTAGATTAAGTTCAAAAATAGAGTGAAGAAATAGTTTCCATAAAAAATGGATCACTTATACAATTTTATGTAAATTGACTAAATTGAATGAGAGAGAATAATTAAGGTTCAATTTAAATTTCAACAATTTGAATATGACACAAGATAAATCAAGAGATAAAACCCAATTAGGTCAAATAGATCTAAAAAGGGGGGAAATCAAAGTGGTATGCCTCAATCAGGTCAAGAGGGGGAATATAGATTAGTTTCCCAATATAAATTGATAGGAACATACCAAACTAGGAATCCTTTTTGTTTGATTAATCTGAAATCATGTCTTATCTGCACCAATGATAAGCATTAACATATAGTATAGATTAATTTCCATGATATTATATAATACCTTAAAATAACCATTTCATTATTGTTAAATTTGGTAACATAACCTTTTTTATGTATAGGATAGTTTTACAATATTTAAACATATAAAACCATTTATTCTAGACTTACCAACTATTTTTTATTAATATGCTAAGTAAAAATATTTCTTTGATTGTCAAATGAAAATCACTGAGTAAAATGCATCGCTATCCCCACATCTAAGTTTTCAACTTTAAATATGAAACATTAAATTTTTTAAATCAAGACAAATAAAATTTCCACAATTACAATGGGAATATGAGGCTAAATTACCGTAGTACACACATTGTGTGTGACGAGAACTAAATCTACGATGGTATAATAAGTAAAACAACTAGTAAACTTACTCTCAAATGAAGATCTCTCATGAATGTGACCCAGAGAAGGATTCATCAATCTTCACCACTAGGTAACATCTCCAAAGAGTCAAGAGATCAAACCCAAGATAATGACCCAAACCATAATGGTCAAATCCATTCAAAACTCTAATGAAGATTTATGCTATGGAAGCAAAAGGAACAATAACTCAGATGAATTTATTGAATCCCATCACAAATTAAACCAAAGGATATCAAATGTTTTCCATATCGTAGAGAAATAAACCAAAATGGAATCATGAAAAAATATCATGTAAATGATTTGGATTTCTCCAAAAATCCAAAATAGAAGAAACCTAAAGAATAAAGGGCCTATGTTGTATACACTAAATGGAGTCAAAATAAATCCATGAGTGGGTTTGTAGGACCACAAATTTTTTTTGTAACTCCTTTCATGGCTCAATGGAGGCCATAGTCCCTCTAAAAAAATGTAGTAGCAACTATAGGTAGATGAGCATCTAGTTTTGTGCTTAGGGGTTGTCAATGCCAAAAGAGTGATAACAACAAGTTTGTTAAAGTAAAGGAATGGTGATGGAGTTGAGATATATTGGCATGGATGGTAGGAACTGATGGGATACATCATGGATTTTAAAACAGAGGGATGAAGGTTTTGTAGAAAAAGAAATGCTCATGAAATGTAGAAAACTTGGGATCGTTAGGTTTTGTAATCAATGATGAAACTAATAGTGAAACAATTTGGAGCAAGATATGGAGAGGAAAAGGAGAATCATGATAGAAAAGAGTTGGTACAATGCAAGTGATTATATCATTAGGGACATTAGAGAAACCATCAATACAAATGATATAAATCCAAATGTGAGTACTTTTAGAGTTTATAATTAATTTTTTTTATATTTAATATAGTAAAAGTCTTCCAAATGTAAGGTCAAAATTGTCTACCTAGATCATTGACTTATGTCGAATTTGAACTCACCATTGGATTTCTTGTTTTCATATAATTTATTAGATTATATAATATGTAAAAGGTTAGTGATATTATTACCATATGCAATCCCAATTTTTATACGTCTCAGTTGTTTTGGGATTATATTTGTTTTAGGATTTCCTTGTCATGAAATATTACTCTCAATTACCATCCCATTAGCTTCTCTTTTGAATTCATTAAGGGTACTTTCATGTGTTAGTGTTGGTTTGTATATATTTGACTTGGTGCATATGTGAGTAACCTTGTTAGGGAAATATGGTATGTTAATGATGGTTGTGTTGCATTACTGTGTGTTCATCCTTATATAGACATTACACTAATCTTAACATTTTACAACATCTTAGATATTACTATATGGGTCTCTATAATAAATGTTATACTTTACTAGACCATTTGTAAAATTTATTATGTATTATAGGTTACATCACGTTAGTTAGTGTTAACTACAAAAAATGTCCCATTATTATTTATTCAACAATGTTAGACCTAGTTCACAAATATTAAGGATCTAGAAAATGGTATCACTACCATATTACATTCAAAAGTGTATTAAAATAAAGCATAGAACTTGTACTACTCAATATGTGAACCCTTGTATATCTAGTAGGTCACATGTGGTTACCAAGGTCATCAAGGCATGCATTAAGCTAAGTAAGTTCATTTCATAACCTAGTCTTGTTGGTTTTATGAGTGTACCATAAATGTCCATCGTAAGGTTATTGGTATCCTAGGTTAGGATGTTCAACTGAGTACTCATTATATGCTAGTTAGGGGGGCATTAAGGTGTAACTTGCTCTTAATTTGGGGTTATTTTATGAACCAATTGGATTAGCATCATATTCATGAAGTTTAGATTTTTAGGTCTAGGAAATAATATCTCAATTGGAACTTCACTCCTTAAAGATGATGTCATCTTCAAAACTAATATATCCCAACTTCTACAAATCAAACACTCTCCACCGCATAAAATGTAGAACTCAACAAGTCAAAAAGACCTTCTAGGGGGGAAAAGGGTTATGAATCATTCACTTGTTCTTATCCATCCTTCAAACTTAGGGTTTTGTGTATTGGTCAAACTGATCTTGTTGTTACTCTGGATATGGTCATGTATTCTCTCATACCACATTATGTGGTGACTTAGTTCATGAAATCACTGATAAAACCCACAAAACATTTTCTTAGTAAATGTAATATTATAATAGAAAGTAATTTCAATGAAAATAATTATATGATGTAGACATTAAATGGATTTAAATTAATTTGAGAATCACGATAAGTACCAATACTTTCATATGTCACCACTTTGTCCTACTAATACTTCAAAAACGTACCAAACACCAGAGAAAGAGAAAATATGTACATGCAAGTCAACAAAATGGCTAAAGGTTATCTTATTCTACTCATGAACTTCTTCACCACCCATGGAATAGAATCAACATGCATTCCTATCAATAGGTTTTCCTCCATTATTTTTGTTGCCAATATACTATGGAAGTTCATGGTGTTGATGCAAAGCTAGTTCTTATCATTCTATCACGTCACCTATATCAGATATGTGTGTGTTTTCAAAACACATTACAGGTCACCTAGAAGTCTTCATATTTGATCACTAAAATTGCTATTGGATGGAAATTTCCAAATGGAATCTTGCTATTTGACCTTGGAAGATATGTATTTTTCTTTTATCTCCATCAGAAAGCTCAATCTTATTACTCTTAGATAGGGGCTGATGGTAAGATTCAAATTTTGGAGACTCATCCACCATATGCTAAAAGGTTAGAAAGTGATGTAGAACTAGTGCATATCCAACACTACAACAACTTCCCTTGAGAAAAATCATGGAATATCTCTCAATAAAATGATGACATGATGCTCTAATAGAAGGGATTTTCAACACAATCCACAATGTCATGAAACCTTGACACAAGTTATAGAATTCTTCTTCTTCTTTTTTAGGGTATCTGATGAGTACTTGGGGGCTTTTAAAGTATCTAGAACTTAATAAAATTATCTTGGTACCTAATTAAATATTCACCTTCAAAAGTGTACAAGATATGTGAAAAACCTACATAACATATGAATACATATGAGAGATAGATTGGATACTATTTGACTTAACCAACTTCCTTGGCTCTGGAAATTCCACGGCCAAGCATCACACCAAAGTTTTACAAAGGGATGGGAATTACAATATCTAACATTTCAAGTATATTTTGAAAATTAAAAGTATAAGTGTAGATGAAAAGAATCTAACTATTACAAATTTTAAAGTACAACATGCTTGTACACCCATATGATTTAATACATTAATAAAAAACCAGAAAACTAAACCAAGTATGACTGGTTTTTTATGGCATCTCGGCCTTTTCAATTCTATCTCCAAAATATCAACTACTCCTATGAAGGTCCTAAGGAAATAGAGTGAAGTCATCTAAAGTTTCCTACATATAAGGGGTTAGAATACAACCCCAAAAAGAATAAACAACAATGAAAACATGAACAAGCATTACACATAGTTTATACGCATTTAATAAACTCACTTGAAAATATTAGCAATTAAGTAGATGAGAAAACATATAGAGAAACAAAGCTTCAATCAAAAGAGGGGATGGAATGAGACCCCTTATAAGTGACTTGAGATAATCAAGAGCCTAAAGTGCAATTATAAAATATAGGCAAATTAGGATTTAGGCACAATTATCTGACATAAGATCATAATGATCTCAAACTATCCAAAATATACTTTCCATTTCAGATATATCATTGTATTTTGCAAATGTTTAATCAACATAATTAGGGACATAACGCTAGGCATAACCCAAAAATCAACCAACATGCACAACATTAAATGTGATAATAGTGAAAATGAATCAACATTAGTGGAGACACATAACCCTAAACTTGATAGAGCAAGTCATAAAAATGAATTCCCAACAAATAGCAAATAAGCACTTGCATATTATAATAAATAGGCAGGGACATCATGACATCCAACCAAAATAAATTAACAACCAATGGAATGATATATCTCTAGAGATACAACATAAGATTCCTGCTGATTGTAGACGTAATTAAATTTCATGCATGTAGTGAAGCAAATAGGGATTCTGTTTCAAAAATAATCCATTATATGTAGTTGAGAAATATGAATGAGATGCAACAATTGGTGTTCAATTAGTAATTCTAATAGTACACAGATGATATATGATTAATTTAAGAGTAAAAAACAAACATGTCAACTGTGTAAAAGGAGAAAATCAAAGAGATATGCCTTATTAGGTCAAACGGGAGAATCTAAATCAATTTCCAAATATGAAATAATAAGAGAATGAAAAATACATAATTAGGAGACACCCCAATTTGATAAGTATGAGTTCCAAATTATTCCACACCTAGGGTCATCATGAACATGGTTTAGATTCATTTTCAATCATATTAAATAATTCCTTATGATAACTTTATGATTAATTGAAACTAAATTATGAATATGCTTTGACTTAATAAAGAAATGGTTTGTTAGTTTCTAAGTTGATTGTATTCAAATGATATTTGAATCAGATGCATAAGAAATCGACAATACTACCCCACATCCAAGTATTCAACTGTAAGTGTGACACATGAAAATTAATATATATAGAAACTTTAACTCCATGGAATGATAGAAAAAACAAAGGTGCAAACTAAAATAATGCACATAAAATATGTGAAAATAAATAAATCTAGTATGCGGTAAATGAGTATAAAAAGTGGTTAAAAGATTCTCAAATAAAAAGCTCTTAACAAAATAACCTAGCACACGATTACTATGAACCGTCTCTAAATTCATGATACTTCAACTTTAATGAACATATTCATTGAATTTGGGAGATCATATTGAAGTTGGTAATTTAAAACTCAATGTTCAAAATTGATTACAATTCAAGGTAAGCTTTATACTATAGAAGAAAATGGAGAAACAACTCAAAAATATCCATGAGATCTAATTAGAACCATGAGTTGCCATACGTTTGTTATACCCTAAAGAAGTGACATACAATAGACTCTTGGTAAAACATCATGTGAATGACTTAGACTGCTCCAAAATTTAATATGGAGGGAAATTGAAGAAAAATAGGGTGACTTGCAGTTTACATTCAAGTGAATGAAAACAACACCACGTGATTTTTTTAGGAACGCAATGACTTGTTTTGTCTCCTTTTCATGGAAGATGTCATAGTACCTCTAATGAACTCAAGTAGCAACTAGAGACATATGAATTTTACATGCGCTTGGGTATAAATTAAGGAAAAGAAGATACAACGGTTGGTTTTTGAAGGTTGCATGATGGTCTTGGAGTTGGTATTTTTAGTTATGGAGGATTGGAAATGATAAGATGCTTTGTGGATATTAAATAGTTAGAGGAAGGAAGTCAAGGTTTGATAAATATTTAGAGATCATGGAAGATTAATAAACTCGGCATAGGTTTACAAAGTGACGAGGATGCTAATAGATAGAAATGTTGGTTTGATATGGAAAAAATGATCAAGAAGAAAATATGTATGTGAGATTAACTTTTAGAAGACAAGTGGAGGTATAGGAATACCTCGCACATATTATATATTAAAAAAAGGAATGAACATAAAGTTGGATATTGACAAAATAGAAAAGAATGTCTAGCATATATAGATTTGGATAATGACGATGTTAATGATGTGAATCTTATTCTAATTAATATTTCAAATAATTGAGGTTTCTTGTTTAATATATTTGAGTTATACACAATGTCCAATAAAGGTGAGACTTGAACTTCTAGATAATTAAGGCATGTAGAATCTAGTCCACCATTGTTTTCTTCTATTAAGATCATTAGGTTATCAAATATATTAGGTTTAATGATAATATTGCTATATCAATTATCCTAATCATTATGCATCCTTGTTATTTTGGTATTAGATTAGATTTAGGATCTTCTATCATGAGACACTTTCATTATCATTTATTTCTATCCATTACATCATTCCAATTAAATTTCCTTTAGTGTTAATAAATGAAAAGTAGTTTTTCATAGAATATGTATGATTTAGTTTTACCCTTACTATTTCCAAGAACTATTATTTATATATGTATGTTTAATGGTTTTGGGGCATTAATAAAATTGTTAAGGGAAGAAGGAATCCTAATGGTGGTTGTGTTGTGTTAATGTGTTTATGATTTGTAGATTTCATAGTCCCTCTACTGAACTTGAGTAGAAACTATAGAAATATGAAGTTTACAAGTGCTTCAGTGTAAATTAAGGAAAAGAAGAGATGGGAGTTGGTTTTTATAGGTTGCATGATGGTCTTGGAGTTGGTATTTTTAGTTATGGAGGATGGGAAATGATAACATGCTTTGTGGATATTACATAGTGAAAGGAAGGAACTCAAGGTTTGGTAAATATTTAGAGATCATGGAAGATTAATAAACTTGGGATAGGTTTACAAAGTGAAGAGTATGATAATAGATAAGAAATGTTGGTTTGATATGGAAAACATATGGAAAAAATGATCAAGAAGAAAATATGTGTGTGAGACAAACTTTTAGAAGACAAGTGGAGGTATAGGAATACCTCGCACACATTATATATTAAAACAAGGAATAGAGATAAAGTTGGATATAGACATAATAGAAACTAATGTCTAGCATATATAGATTTGGATAATGACGATGCATATGATGTAAATCTTATTCTAATTAATGTTTCAGTTAATTGAGGTTTCTTGTTTAATATATTTGAGTTATATACAAAGTCCAATAAAGGTGAGACTTGGACTTCTAGATAATTAAGGCATATAGAATCTAGTCCACCATTAATTTCTTCTATTAAGATCATTAGGTTATCAATATATTATGTTTAAAGATAATATTTTCATATATATTATCCTAATCATTATACATCACTATTATTTTGGTATTAGATTAGATAGGTTTACAAAGTGAAGAGTATGATAATAGATAAGAAATGTTGGTTTGATATGGAAAACATATGGAAAAAATGATCAAGAAGAAAATATGTGTGTGAGACAAACTTTTAGAAGACAAGTGGAGGTATAGGAATACCTCGCACACATTATATATTAAAACAAGGAATAGAGATAAAGTTGGATATAGACATAATAGAAACTAATGTCTAGCATATATAGATTTGGATAATGACGATGCATATGATGTAAATCTTATTCTAATTAATGTTTCAGTTAATTGAGGCTTCTTGTTTAATATATTTGAGTTATATACAAAGTCCAATAAAGGTGAGACTTGGACTTCTAGATAATTAAGGCATATAGAATCTAGTCCACCATTAATTTCTTCTATTAAGATCATTAGGTTATCAATATATTATGTTTAAAGATAATATTTTCATATATATTATCCTAATCATTATACATTACTATTATTTTGGTATTAGATTAGATTTAGGATCTTATATCATGAGACACTTTCGTTACCATTTATTTTTATCCATTACATCATTCAAATTCAACTTTCTTGAGTGTTAATAAATGAAAAGTAGTTGTTCAGAATATGCATGATTTTGTTTTACATTTAGTATTTCCAAGAACTATTATTGATATATGTATGTTTAAACTTTTTTGGGACATTATTAAAATTGTTAAGGGAAGAAGGAATCTTAACGGTGGTTGTGTTGTGTTAATATGTGTTCATCCATATATTCACCATTATGTTGATCTTAAGAGGTTGCATAGCATGTTATGGGTGTCCTTATTACATATTATACTTTATTATATTGTTTTAAAATTAATTGTGTTAAATAGTTTGTATCATGTGAGGTAGGATTAGTTATGAAATTTGTTTACTTGTAAACCTAGTACACTATTATTAACCATATAAAATTGTTATTACTCTATCGATTTCAAAGGTTTACAGTATTGAAGTTTAGAACTTATATTTCTCACTATATGAACCCTAGCATATGGGCATGTTAGGACAATCACAAGAGGCACTAGTATAATTCTGACCTCTAAGGTCACTTTTCTTGATGTTAATTTCAAAGGGAAACCGACACCATAACACATATAGTGTCAGTTTTAGAGCAAAAATGTCACTATTGGTCAAGTCTTAGCGATTATGAAAAAACACACATTTTTTATAATTCTGGTTACATCTTCAAGAAACTGATGTCAGAGATAACTCACAAAATTCAAAAATTTTAGGGAAAAAGTTGCATAAAAATTAATTTGGCTTGGTTTTCTAAAATCGATGAGATAACTCTTCCCACAAAATTAAATTTGGTCTCCAAAACACCTCTCTCATCAGTTTAGCTCTAAAAAAAATGGATGATGTATGTGTTTTCTTCCTTGGAAAAATATTACATGTGATGCCAATTAATGGGTAAGGAACTAATGACAGAGGATTCATGACAAATCCCTATGAAAATATGTTCCCCCCAAATTTCTCGATGTTGTCGGTTCATCCATCAAAATCGACGCCTAAGTCCTTACTGAGGCTGATATTTTTATTTGGATAAGGGCCTTGATTGTGAATTTCTTTAGTGGAACTGAAATCTAAGTCCTTATTGGATAAGGGAATATGTCATCAATGCACTCACCACAATTGATCCCTAACTCCTAGGGATGGAAAAAAGTGACCATCCACATCCATAACAATTCACCCAAACCACTCCATTCAAATTTTAAAGTATTGGACTCCTGCCCCATTCAAATGGATGTATCAGATGAAAATGCACGAGTTCCCATGGTAATTCGGGTTGCATCCATTATGTGCCATCCCATGCAGCTGGTAATCTTATTCAAGTCTAGAAAATTGCACCAAAGCCCCTGTATTTTATACATTCACTCGATTTTTTTAATTTGACCCAAAAATCATAGCATAGATGCTCTATTTAACATATTTACCTGTCAGAATATACATTTGGCCTAAAAATTAAATTTGCACAACAAATTGCACATTTAGCCCAAAAATCTCATAACAGACCCTCTACTAAACATATTAGCCACAAAGAACATTTGTTTGTCTTTAAAACATTTAAATTTGCACAACAAATTGCACAAAACCCCTAAATTTTATACACAACCAAAAAAATGATTTTGCATTATCAACAAAACCAAATTTTATTAACATCCAAATTTTATGTACAACCAAATTTTATCAACGTTTAGAAAACTCAAGCCATTGGTGCTTCAAATCAAAATATAATTAACATTGCACAATCTCATGAGTTCTAACACCAATCTATATTCACAAAACTATCAGCAAACATTGCTCACATTCAGAAAACTCAACTATATGAAGTCTAAGGCTCACATATTCAGATTACATTGCACATTTTTAGACATCTTAAACATTGGTCCACGTTCAGAAAACTCAAGCATTGTTCCACGTTTAGACAGCTCAAACTACACAGATGTTCAACTTCAAACAGGTATAAATTGACCACATTAAAATGGTGTCTATAACTTGAGTACAACATATCCAAATATCTATTTAAATTGGCTTTAGCCTCCATTTCATATTCAGACAACCATCGGCCTCCATTTCAGATCCAGACAATCAACCACTTCAGCCTCCATTTCAGATCAGACAACCAGCGGCCTCCATTTCAGATTCAGACAACCAATCACTTCTTCATGTATATCTCACCTAAAACATATCCATTAGATCAAAACAAGTCAAGAAGACAATTAATAGTCTCTTCCATTTTCAGTAAGATGCAAACTCAATAAGACATTAACATATGAATTCAAGTGAGTGACAATGTATAAATAATTAGAAGTATAATCCAACATCCAGTTGATGAAGCATTAAAATAAATCTGTATAGAATAAACTGACCAGTCCAGATGATGAAGCATTAGAATAAATATATACCAAATAATCTGTACTGGAGTTGAAATTCGCATATAGATCCAAAAGGCAAAGTGGTTACAAACCCATGGGAAGGAGGGAGGGAGGGAGGAAGCCAAACATATAGAGCTTTAGTAACTTCAATTTCTTACCTTAGAATAGTAGAACTTCAATTTCACATGTCTTTCGTTTCTTACCTTAGTAGCTGCAAAAGAAGCATGAAAATGATTGTGACTCAGGAACAATGACAAATGCATTCGTGCAGTTGTTAAGACTAAAAAACATAGTAAACCAATAACTGCTTCCCATCTTGAATCATTTGTCCCGGATACAAACATGACCAATGCATAAAACATTACAAAACATAACAGATGCACACTCACTTTACCTCGAACAAGAAAACTATCTTCCAACATGCATGTACTCAATGTAAAACTTTTATGAAGTAGACTGAGTTCCTGAATATAAGACATTCAACTATGAATATAAGATATGTAAGAAATTCATTAAAAATCACTAGATCTGAGAATGAGAATTAGGCATGTTACCATCTTCTTCCCTATCTTCATCCTCCAAAAAACTAGGATGATTAGCTAACTGACTTGTTTCACCTATAAAATTCAAATACACAATTATCTATTATCAATTATCCTTAGAAGAATCAATTAATGTAATATATAAGGCAAACTAGGATGTGGTGTCTACCTTGTCTCTAGTTATTTCTTAGCCAACTTTGGGTGCACATCAAAGCTTCCACCATAGTAGTGTGGAGTCTATTATGATGTGGATTGATTACCCTCCCTGACGTGCTAAACGTAGACTCTGAGGCAATAGTGGACACAGAAACAGCTAATAAATCGTTAGCAATGGCTTTTAGGATAGGATACCCATCACTGTTCATATTCAACTACATTAATACATCAAATTCTGGAGATTGAGGAAATATATCAATTTCTAAGTACTTATGCAGTTCTGTTTTGAAGTAAATTGAATTTCTCTTTTGCTTCTTCACAAAAGCCTCAAATCATCATCAACATCCTCTTATGATGACAACATTGGACTTGAAGATAGCCAGTCATTCTCCACTTCATCTTTCATCTAGGTTCTATCTTTATAGTCATTTAGTATATCATTACATGCATCACGAACATTTTTAATGTGGACCACATAATCATCTTCACTATATATTTTGCCAAAATAATACTCCACTATCTTCATTTTATATCTTGGGTCTAGTACAGTAGCAACTCCCATTGGCACATAAATTTCATCCCAATATTTTTCAAACTTCCCCAACATATTTTTAGCCATAGTCATGATCACCTCATTTGGGGATTTCTGCCAATTTTCTAAAGCCACTTTAATATGGAAAAGCTTAGGGAAACTCATATTAGAGGTTGGATATCTAGTCCCAGAAAATATCTATGTCACCTTATAGTACACCTTCAGGTTCTCACAAATTTCAAAATAGAACTGCCAGTCTAATCAGTTGGAGCCTTGTAGTTTTTATCACGCTTCCTTAAAATAGTAAAAACATCTTTATAGATCATTGCACCTCGAAGCATTAAATAGGTAGAGTTCCACCTAGTTGGGAAATCTAAAGATAGTTTCTTGGAAATGGGTATCCTTAATTGCCTCGTTGCTTCCTTAAATCTCTCTACTCTTTTCACAGTGGCAGTCCAATATGCATCAGTATCTCATACCTTTTCTACTCCCTCTTTCATTACAGATAACCCATCCTTCACAACTAGATTCAATATATGTGCAATACATTTCATATGAAAATATGTACCAGACAATATTGTGGAGTTTGGGAACAATTTTTCTTTGACCATATCAAGCATCAGACATTAGTGGAACAACTATCTACAATAATACACAACACTCTAGTACCAATCTTCCAATCTATTAAACAATTCATCAGAACCTCACATAGTGCTTCACTTGTGTGAGGACAGGGTACATAGGAAAACCTATAAGTGAGAATGCCTCAGTATTTGGCTCCTCAAAGACCAAGCAGAGTCAACATAATGTGTAGTGACAACCATGTAGCTCCTCATTTGATAATTTGATGACCACATATCAGTTGTCACTACAACATGAGAATCGAAGCTCTTTAAGAAGTCAATTGCCTTCTTCTACTCCCCATCATATATCTTCACAATTTCATTCTTTATGGTGTTCCTGGTTGGACATTTGAATGAAGGTTGTATGACATTGAGCATTTTTTGAAATCCAATGTAGTCTACCATATTTAATGGGTAATCATGTAAAAGCATCATATCCACAAGAGACTTTCTCCCATTTTCTAGTTAAATGCAACTTTCATTGCCTCTCTCATACAGATTGTTCTCCTAAGACTACATCCATTCAAGATTTGACACCTCGGATTCCTATGATCATGAAGATAAGATGTCCCATGCTTGGGATTTGCTGCATACACTTTATGGCAATGTATACGCTATGTTGTCCACCACCCATCCACCTTCTTCCTTTTATAATGCTTCCAAACCTTACTCCTAAGAAATCTAGATGGTGATGAAACATCAATACTTTCATCAGGTAAGGTCTCTTGGACAGTAAGGCATGGAGTTATGTTTGGAGTCCTGGATTCTTCAGAAAGGGTCACCATGTCTAGAAATATACTACCAATTAGAATTTATATATTACTATCCTAAATTAAGAATGCAGACAGATAGGATTTCAAGCATGTTTTGCTTGATTTAAAACTCAACATAATAACTTGTCATTATTGATATCTTGCATTCAATATTCAAACAAAATGAAGATCAACGGTAACCAATTAAAAACAAATATATAGAATAGAAGGGATATCAACATTATATTTGGTAACCAATTGAATAACATGAGAAGAAAAAGGGTCAGTGATACATCACAAAGCATCATCGAATACAATGTCAATTAGCATTTATTTTATACCTCATGTACCACCTTGCTTTGAGAGAAACAGGAAACTTTAGATCATCCTGATCCCAAACCCTTGCCTTTGTATTCATGCATGTTTGTGATTCCAAGACAATGTTAAATAGCATCACCAAAGACAGTGTATATGTCTACATTCTTAAAGTGCTCCCTAAAATGAATAGACTCCCATGAATGTTTCAAACTCCCGATCATTTTCTATTCCTAATCCTGCCCTTGGTTGAGCATCACAAAGCATTAGTCTCGTACCTCCCTAACCAAAGGTGGAATGCATTTATACAAGTAAATTAATCATACATTGTAACTTGAACCATTAGTCTAGTGCCTCCCTAACCAACAACTAATTAATCAGCATTGACCACATGGTCAACACCCCCAGTCTATGCTTATTGGAGGAAACTTGTACAAAATCCCACCCCTCTAAAGAGTATTACATATAGAAGAAAGTGGTAGATAGAAATAGATAAATATAATGATCATTCTCCGAGGTATGTACATGGTAATCAGTACATGATTGAGGTGAAGATGCTGCTAATGAAGACATGGTGAGTAGTGATGTCGTGACAGTAGAGACAAGCGAGGACACCAAAGGGGCTGATGAGACAAGTGGTGGAATGAGTTGTAAGCAGGGCTTTCCATCTCCTACGCCTTCATATCTGAGTTTCGTGGAAAAGAGATGCTGTCTAGCGGTGTCAGGAGACCTTCTCTTACTAGATTTGAAATGAGAAACTACGGATCTAGCCGGGAGCACCGCTGTGGAGCCATAGCGGCAGGGTACGAAGGTACCGAGGTAGGGTTTCTGGAGCTCTCGCATGCAGAGTGGGAATCATTTGTGCGGCGTCAGTGTTGGGGTCATAGGTTTTGCTCACCTGACTATACCACGGTTTAGATAGTAAAATTCCCATACGGCCCTCCACTCGGAAATGGATGTACCAATTAGTGGGTCGGGGTGGGCTGGATAGGGTGGTGGTAGATGTGATATTATTGCCATCCCTACTACCTCCTTAATGAGACTGACATTTTTCATTTTGAAGGACCTCTATCATCAGTTTCAGACTCCAAAATTGACATCTAACTCCATACTAAGGAAGGCGAGGATATGGGCCTCTGTTGTCTATGTTTTCTCCAAAATTGACATTTCACTACTTACTGAGGATAACTTTTTTTATAAGATAAGGGACTCTATCATTGGATTCTGTTTACATAACCAAAGATATGTTTTATGTCCTTTTTAATATCTAATATTTCTCAACATGTTGCCACTTTGTATTTGATATAATCCTCAAAATTTTGTGAAAGCCAATTTGATAATATGATGCCTAATTTGAATAAGATGTGCATTGTGATATGAAATATTGACTTGGGAAAGAGTATCAATCTATCTGGTAAAATAGCTATGCAATGAGATTATTTGGGCATCAAACTTTCTTATGTGTTTTACTCTCTATTGTAATCCTCTAGTCATAATTTCAGCTCAATTGGACATTCAAGATATTTGTTATGATTTTAAGAAATACCCTTTCTATTACATTTTTGAAATCCTATTTACCCCACTTGTCTCAGCCAAAAGGATGGAACAAATTGTGACCATTGAATCAGTATACCATCGATCGAGCATGAACCAATGGTTGCAACTACATCTTCAACGTCCCACTAATTGTGAGAGGTGACAACAAGGATGGTCTTTAGGTTACTAATGATTTTGGCCCCCTTGGTGAGGACTTTCCTTCATATTCTACTCATCTCACCTTTAACATCATTACCCTCACCAGTTCTAACTCAAAGGGCTCTAGGAATAGGGTTATTTTAACTTTGCTTTTCTCCTATTTTCACTCTAGTGAAAGGAGACAAAGGAAAAAAGATATAATGTGAATAAATAATATGTTAGCAATGGACACAGCCAACAAGTCAAATTTGTAGAATAGTACTTTATGAATCATGGGAAGCACATGATAAGAATGATAATTACATATATAGAAGCATTGAATATGAGTAATCTCAAAATTATTTGGTCCAACAAAAACCTAAAATTAAACATGGGAGTAAACTTTCCTTGTTTAGTTCAACTGTAATTAGCATAAAATACAAAAGAAAATTCACCATATGTAACATAATCAAAAGAAATATCTCTTCATCTAAGTGCCCATATGTTATTCATTGAAAGATGAAATCTGAATGCATGAAGTGACACCACTACATCTTGCTTGGTGTCCCTCTAGGTGCTTTGTAAATAGAGCCTTGTATTCTACCATAGTGTGTAATAAAGATGAACCTTAAATAAACTATTCAAACTTCGGGAAAATTTATTTGGCATAAGGGAATGAAAAATCTGATGAAAACTGACTTGTTCATTATATTGACAACTTTTTGGAATTTAAACATTAATACCCATAGGTTAAACTAGTAGATAATGCAAAATTAATAATTTATCATAGAGTCTCTAAATGCATACTCATAATTCATAAGAATCAAAATTAAGAACTACATCATTACCATGTTTTACATGTTAAAAGGTGCATATAAAATAATGAAAAGAATACATTTAATTTAGTATAGATGCAAATAAATATACATGGAATAAGAAATGTATCTTTAGATCATACCGAGTAGAGAAAACATTTAAATGAACCATATAATGGAAGAAGTTTTAATATCACATAGTGCAACATTATTAAATAACTATATGTGAATATAGGGAGGGAGATCACATTTTGTGTGTATTGATTACAACTAAAATTCTTTATATATATACATATAGATATGTATGTATGTATATATATTCATGTCTATATATATGTACATGTATATGTATTTATGTATGTATGTATGTGCATACATATATATATACATATATATATATATATATATATATATATATATATATATATATATATACATATCTATATATATATATATATCTTTGTATTCAAGCCAGAATACACTCTACTGTAC
Source organism: Alisma plantago-aquatica (assembly GCA_963693085.1). Classification (NCBI taxonomy): domain Eukaryota; kingdom Viridiplantae; phylum Streptophyta; class Magnoliopsida; order Alismatales; family Alismataceae; genus Alisma; species Alisma plantago-aquatica. The sequence goes on from OY856409.1 coordinate 1,490,662,462, forward strand.
ATACTACATCGTATACTCAATTATATATTACATATCAACAAATTTATTTTGGGAAATCTAAACACTTGATCGTCATTAAAAAATTAAATATATACTACATACAAAATTTTGAGCTCATTTTTATTAATGTAAGTCAATCAATTACCATGGACATCAAGGCATGTATTAAGCCAAGTGAAGATATTTCATAAGTTACATTTATTACTGTGTTATGAGTTGTATCATATATGTCAATGGTAAGTTCATTGGTAACCAAGGTTAGGGTTTGCATCTATATAGTCATTATATGCTTGCTCAAGATTCACTAGGCTATAACATGCTCCTCATTTTGACTTTTATCATGATGTAATCTTATTGACATATATTTCAAGTAATTATGGTTCTTATGGTTGGAATGACAGATCTGGGTACATTAAAAAGTAAATTTAAATCCTATATAAAAAATGAAAATCCAATATAAAAATAGATTTCCGTAGTTTATTGTTGTAAGATTCTAAATTTTATAAAAAATGACGTGATAATTTTGTAGTGAGTAATAGTAGGGTGTATGTCTATGTCATGTCCCATTTCTTCTCTCTTCTCAAGAAACCTCTATGCTTATCTATAAACATAAAATTTTGGAATTACCTTATTTCATGCATTATCTAGGATTTAAAAAAAAATTACAGAGTACAAAAGAATGTATATTACATGCATTTAGATTTTTAAATAGAGAAACAAAGGGTCATCTCTCTTCTCTATGGTAGCCTTTTCCATCTTTTATCCATTTGGATTTTTTATGTTGCTAAAATACTTGTCAATAGGCCACAAATATTAATATTTTTTCTCCCGTTGCTATGGGGCTCAAAATTGGGACCTCTGAATTGTACAACATCAAATTTATCATTTGGGTGTTACTACTGTTGGCATATAAATATGTTTTCTAAAATATTGCCAAAGATCAAACCCATCATTATTTATAAATATACATTTTATTAGAGAGAAAAAAACTAAAACATATTAGCTATCATTATTTGATATGAATGGATAAAATTAAAACAATACTGTAGCAATTTTAGCTTCATCATACTAAATAGCTAGTCTTTATTGATAAATGAAATCTATCATAAAGATTCAGTTATTTATCTAAAATTTCTCATTAGTACACTCCCACATCACGGAATCCCAACCAATATCGACAAGTACAATGCTTGATGATGTTCTCAATGTTTGTGAGGAATTTCTCACAAGACATAGCAAAAACACCATGCATCAAGAACTAGACACCAACTATTAATATGAAAGAAACAAATGTGTCAAAAAAGATTCAAACAAGAACAAAACCACCCACCTAGAATTGTACCTACTATTGTAGGTTTAAGAGAAGAACAAATAAGGCATGAGTATTTGTACTTCTATATATAAATATAAGATAATGGTTAACAACTGACATACCTACTAGGTGATGCTTACAATTTCTCATCCTTAATAATTAATCGAAGGGATCAAACCCATGGTATATGAAGAAAATTTCAATAAACACTAAGTTTGAACGATATAAAACCTAAATAAAGACCACATTCCACAAAACATACCACCACATTTACACTTCAACCATAATGCCTCTAGTGAAATTAGTTTCAAAACACTTCATGTTTCCCATTTTGACACAAACAAAGCCTATTTTTGTAAAACTTTTGTAGAGGGTTGTCAATCTTAACAAGAACTTACCAAATATTTTGGAGTCAAAAGTGGCCCCACTTAGTAGACAATCCAATAGGAAGCGAGCTTGAAATTTGGTTGATAATAATAAATTGAATGTCAACCATCATCCATTATGTCTTCTACCTCATCTTTGTACAAATGGCCAATCAAAGGGAAGAATATATCCCATTAATGGGATGTATGTGGGGTCCTCTAGATACTAGGATATAACCCCTTCAATATGCTATGATTGGTGGGTTCATCTATCGTCGACACTTCGACTAGAGCTCAAGGCAATAACAACATGAATACGGTAATAATTGACAACACCAATTAAAAGTATACCCCTCTAGGTATTTCATGTAATCACATGCAACCCTACTAGGTCTTTCTCATTGATTAACTATTGGAGTACTAGTTTTAGCCAGACACACTTAACTATGGAGGTCATAGTGACTAACTCCTAGAAAAAGGTGCACATTCGGGTCACTCTAATTAGAAAATCAAATCTCTTAAACTGTTCCTTTAAGTCCTTAGTTCCTAGAGTGTCACCAAAACTTATATTAGTTGAGTAACTAGCCTCGATATTCACATGAACCACAAGAATGTTAAGTAAATCTTCTCGGACCATAATTGCAATATGTAATAATTAAATAAAGCATCACTATGTTTTACATATTTGAAATTGTAACGTTTGAATTTTGTGATGCTAACAATACAAGAAACTAAATATCTTTGTCCTTTTGATGAGACAAGTTTCAATGTTTCAATTCTAAAACAGCTAAATTCCAAAAGCTTCAAATATTGTAGTGTAGTTCATCCATCTAAGAAGTGAAGTAGTATAAACTGAAGGGGAAAACTAAACAGAATTGATAGTTCGATTTTACTATATGCATTATGTGGTTTTCCCCAATACAACATGCACCACTACGACGCTGAGATCCCCCCTTCTTCTGATGGTGAGAGTTGTGTCTTTTAAAACTAATAGTTGTCATTTATGTAATTGCTGAGGGTGTTGCTGTCATTAACAAGGCAAAAATGACATCTGCGTAAAAGGACTAACAATTTTATGTCTGTTCTTACCAAAGAAAATTACATGGGAAGGGAGAGATGACACGCAACAGCGGTAAACTTGCCATCTTATGGTTGAGTATGAACGACAAATTAAATATCCGACATAAATGCTGTAACGTTTTTTTGAAATAGAAAGACATTCGAATAATTGTAATTGGCTATATGATGATGTAAATTGTTTATTTATTTGAAGTGTATCGAGTTTTGTAATAGTACTATTACAGCACCTCAAAATCAATGCATTCATTCGCAGTCACGTAAAAAGCACAAGTAGTTGCTAAATTAGTAGATACATTTTAGAGTTTTTAGAGTTTTGTTATGTTGGCTCGTTTTGAGATTCAAAATAAAACAAATGTCTTTTTCTAAGACAACAAAATAAAATAATTTATTTGTTATGACGCTTGTAAATAAACCGATAAAATGTGTTCTATTTTATTCTAAAACTATTTCCACCTGGCATTTTTTAAATTTTAACGAGAGTACTAGTATCAAAATTAATCTAATCCAGCAAAGAGAAAGCTGAATTCGTACATAAATTTAATGTTGACGTGGTTTTGCTTAATGGTGAGTAAATAATGGTCCAGACCACAAAATCGGACCGGACCGGTCCAAAATGAGTTCGGTCCGGTCCACGGTCCACAAATTTTGGTAAATTTGATCTTGGGTCCGGTCTGGTCCAAAAATGGTCCGACCGTGGACCGGACCATAGACCGATTTTTGTGTATAATACATGTATATTTGTTATATTATATAACAAGTACAAATAAAGTACACATATAAGCACCAGTAGCTTATATAATTGTTAGAAGTAACTAATATTATCTACTTTTTACAATTAAATAAATTGTGAAAAAAAGTAAAAAAAGATAATTACGGTCCAAATAGTCCGGTCCGGTCCTACCTCAAAACGGTCTGATTCAGATCCGGTCCTGCCTCGAAAATGTCTCTCCAGTGTCCATAAATTCTTAGAAATTGGTCTTGGGTCCTGTCCTGTCCGGTTTTGGACCTGATCGCTCACCCCTAGTTTTGCTGCAAGCAGATTTCTGGAACATCAACTGCGGTGGAAACGAGAGTTTGGTGAGCGCCCGCAACCTCACCTTCGAGGGAGACGCCCCATACATCAAAACCGGCGTTAGCCGGGAGGCACCAGATGCAGCCCGCAACGGAATTCCCAGAGAGATTGCGACTCTTAGAGCGTTTCCGGCAGCCCCATGGAAGAAGAGCTGCTATCGAGTTCCAGTGGTGCCAGGGACGAAGGTGCTGGTGCGGGCACAATTCTACTACGGCAACTACGACGGGCTGAGCTCGCCCCCTTCGTTCATGGCCACCTTCGGCTCCACGGAGTCGTGCAACGTGAGACTGACCTCGGCTTTGGATTACTGGAGTTCTTGCGAAGTAGTCTACACGAGCGAAACACAGGGTACGGACATCTGTTTTGTCAGAACCAATGTCGACCAGTCCCCTATTGTGTCGACCATCGAGGTCTGGGGGCTCCCAACGAACATGTATGAGCTCCTTGATTTCTCCAGCTACACACTGTCCGGAGTTCGCAGGTTTGCCTTCGGCGCGAACGAGACAATAGGGTACCCCGACGACGCTTACAATCGCAACTGGAAACCGAACGACCTGCAGGGAGCCGAAGGCGGAAGATGCAAGCCGGTGATCGTCAAAAGGGAAAACGGGACTGCGGTGGACACGGCAGGGTTCGACGACTCCCCACCCCCCCTGCTGTTCCAAGCGGCTGCGGTCGCTCGGATGGTAGATAACAAGACCGCCGCCAATCTGACCATCCAGACGCCCTGGCTTGCTTCTGACCCAGCAAATATCTACTGGACCATGTATTACACAGATCCAATCGCTAGTAACGGCACCTTAGCGCGAAACCAGAGGAAGTTCGATGTGTACATGGACGGCGAACTGATCAGCAACATCAGCGATCCCATCCAGCCTAGCTACGACCAAGTGTGGGAGTTTTACGGCTCCATGTACAAAGCCTCCAACGAAACCGTATTTGACCTGGTAAGAGCAAATGGATCCAGACTGCCGCCAGCCATCAGTGGAATGGAGATTTATCTAATAACTGACATGGTTAATGCCACCAGCAGCCAAGATGGTAATGCTGTTACTTACTAGAAATTTGTAATTGAATGCTCCCGTTTGAAACTAATCCGTATATGCTGTTGTAGTGGAGGCCTTGTCAACGATGCAGGGTAGTTTCATAGTTCTTCAGAACTGGACAGGCGACCCGTGCCTTCCTGTGGATTACAATTGGGAATGGGTGGGTTGCAAATACCCCGACAAATCACCCCCTCGCATCAACAAACTGTACGACTCCTAGAACCTGATAGAACATTTACAAATATTGGAAGTTCTCTGTCTATAATTCAACTGTGCATGCTCTGCAGACTTCTTAGTAGCTATCAACTCTCCGGCGACATCCCAGATTTCAGTACCCTTGATGCTCTTGAAGTCATGTAAGTTGATTATCACATATATAAGGAAAGTTTCTTGTAACTGATCTCTGGCAGATGACAATCAATCTTAACTAAATGTGCTGACGTAATTAATGGTGTTGTCTCCAACCTTCACAAACTGCAGAGATTTAAGCAACAATAGCTTCACAGGCAGTGTTCCAGAGTTCTTTGCCTCCTTGTCAAATCTTCAGAAATTGTAAGTGTTTAGTATTCAATCAGCTTACTTCTCTAGGTTGTGCGTATTTCCAACTCAAAAAAGACCACCTTCAACAACAACATTTTCTCACAACTTGCAATGCACCTTAAACTGAAACAGGGACTTGTCTAATAATGACTTTGATAGCATACCATCTTCGCTGCTCGATAATAAGAACATACAATTGATGTAAGTGTCTTTAGAGAAAGTATTACTATTTGGACTTAGTCCTTTTTATTTTTTGGTTTCAGTAACAGTAAGCAAATGGTTTATTATTACAGTACCATAGGCAATCCGAAGTTACAAACTGATACTCCACCCCCATCCCCTCCGGGCCCTTCGGAAGCAGCGTCAACATACGGTGGTATGAGTATGGTGTGATCTCCATATTTGTATACAGTATGCCTAGTTGAAGACAGCTCTAGATTGGACGTTTCTGGGTGATTCAAAACTATTTGTGTGGTGTATGTTTTGGTGATTCCACTTATATGTATGGTTCGAGAGAGATTGTAGTTTGTACATGTTTTGTTGAGCTTGTATACCAAAATGTTTCCTCACCCGGTTAGTTTGACATGGCGCCTAAATTGTGAAATTCAACCTGAGCAAATTCAATCGACTTAGATAGTGTCTCTTTGTTACAAAATATATCGACAAGTCATTTAGTTATATATATTATGAAGAATTACATGGTAGGTTTATTTGTAATTTTATTAGGAGATGAAGGCAAACCTGGGACTAAAGTGTGTTTGGGACTAAAATATAAACAACTCCGTATGGGACAAGACACTTAACCCCATTTACTAATAACTCTGACATCTCCCTTAAATTGGAGCATGGATGAAACATGTTCATTTTACCAATACCAAAAAAAAATACACTTTACAAAAAGTTTGGTCTCTACTGAATCTTACAATACCAATTGAAGTATTCAAATACTTAAATACTCATCCTTAAGCATATAATTTTGTAGATCGTTAATCACACTTTAAGCAGCTAGTGAGGGAGAAAATATAACGTCAGCAGAATGACGTCATTCTGTAATGTTCCCCCTTAAGCATATAACTCCAAGCAGGTACACACGACAATAGTAGGCTATGCATGATAAAAGTGTAACATCTAGAGCAATAGTTTATAACTAACAGGTCAAAGCAAGTGGCATTGTCTTATTCGCTAGGGCCATCGAGTAGTCTACAGTGTGTTGGGTCAAGAGTAGTAAATTTGAGAGACTGTTAGAAAGTGAATTGTTAGTGTTCATAACAAAGCATGAACAAGAGAAATTTTGCTGAAACACCTGTACGGTAGCCAGCGTGTACATAGCACGAACAAGCTATAGAGTGTTGAAAAATTTGTGTAAGAGAGACGACATAGATGGAATAAATAACCTATTGTGAAAATCAACATGTAGGACACAATTTCAAGATGTATAAGTAGCAACAAAAAATGAAACTCCACCCAAATCCACAAAGTAAATATCTGTGTAAAAGACCACAAGTTCTTCAAGAAGCACATATGAATATGATAGAAAGATTCTCAGTAAAAAAGAACTATGCGAAAATTCATAAAGCATCACGAATATACACATACAACCACAGCAGAAGAATGATCCACATAGCAGTATCCCGTAGAATATACATCATAGTAGGAAGATGCACAAAGATGATAGAAGAAACAACTTTTTCCTCTCTCTCTCTACTCCTCTTCTCTTCTCTTTGACTCATCTCTTCCTCTATTCAACCCCTCACACCAACCACGATCAGAATCCTGAGTATAGTTGGAATGGATAGTAAAAAATAACGGTAATGGAAATGAAAGTGAAGGAAAATATGTGGAGGAGGGAACTTCAAACGAGTCAATGTACTAGATGACCCCAATTAAAATATTTGAATAGAAAAAATAAATATATATTTTTGGAAGGGGAGTATGGATTCATGGAGCGATGTGCATAGTGGAAACAATTAAAATTTATATAATCCACGTTTCCACAAGAAGATCTCGTCAATAACAATATATTAAGAAGAAAGGTTATGAGATATATACATTGTAGAGGAGTATATCTGGTGGTGTTGATCACAAAGAAATATATGAACGAAGGTGATATCTCCCAATATATTTGTTAGACAATAGAGTCTCTACATAGTCCATGCGGAAAATGGGAACTCTTACGTCTTGTTCCAAGATCCGACGGGAAGGAGCAACCTTCCCATTGGTAACATGCTAGCATTGCACATTCTCACCTTCTCTCTCTCTCTCCTTGAGAGTAATGATGACTTGTCCAAAGTTGTTACCAAAATCCTTGTCAACATGCCCTTATTTATAAATGAGAGACGAGGAAGCATGGTTTATATTCAACTCAAGGAAACAAAAAAGGTATCAACAACTTTTCAACAACATCCTTGTGCACCTCCAGGATAGTGATTAGCTTCGTCAAGTCGGATGACAAGTTGGATCATATTGATTTTCAAGCTACCCATCTTCGATGACTTGTCAGGCAACTAGCCAATCCTATTAGGTGACTGGGATGGACCAAAACATGTTGAATCGAATCGAATGATTTGTTGACCCCATCTAGTCGAGCGACTAGACTAGATGGTTGAACAAATGACTGATCATTCCCAATAGGGCGTCTGACTAACCATTCAACTAAATGTGTAGATCTCAGCATGACCAATCAACTAGACAATCGATTCCATTGACTGGTCTGTCTAACCGGGCAATTTGACTGCTCAATAGACTATGGGCTTCCAGTTAGTCCCATAATAATCTAATTGATTACCTAAACTTTTCAACAATCAATTAATAATATGTACATGGTTATACACTTCTTCCGTATGCATCCTACATGTGTGACCTTTTAGGTTTCGAACTACGTTGGTAGTGATATCTAAAATCATATTATGATTTCACCATAATTATTGGTATTTAGCAAGACTTCATTGCCACCCAAGTAATCAGAGAATAAATTCAGCCTAGTTTTGTGACCGGTGTTAAAGCAAACGTATAATCCCTTTGTCCCTTATATCTAGACTGAATCTGAGGCATTGAAATTTCATCCTCTTACTGTTCAATATATTTTTTTTGATCTAAAGTAGACTATTGATATATATGAGCTCAATATCATATATAGACTCATATGTGCATGACCATGAATTTTGTAGTCTCATTGATCAAGTAGTTGGGATATCACTCCAATAGAAGGGATAAATTCCATCAACATCACTCAGAGTAATCCACATATGTCATAGTGAACCCAAGAACCACATGTATGGCATACCTTATTTAAGGTCACATTGACTAGTGTTAAAATATACCGAACACATGTGATCATACTAGTGACTTCTAGTCTAAGGACCACAATCACACTATCACACAAGATATTGACTACCATATATTTTCTTTTATGTATCATGCTCAAGTTGGATTTTTGATGTACACTTTTGTCAACTAAGGAAGGCAAGATGAATAAATAGCTTCCTGATTTTCCCAAAAAAAAAGTGTTCCATTACAATCATCATATGATAGACTTTCATGGCATATACCGACAATCTCACACTTGCACTAGAGGCAATCAATCATAAATTTAAATTACAGTGATCTCGCATGACTATCATGCTTTTGATGCAAAAGCTCTTTGCTAAAGCGTCAACAACATTGCTTTCAATTGGTAATTCACAAATCTTCACATCTCTTAGTTGTAATATCTCTCATATGAAATGGTAGTGCAATTATTAATAATGATTGGAATGATGATGCGATTTGAGTTACATGGCATGAAAACTACCATAATTATTATCACAGTATAGCTCTACTACATCATTAATGGATGAAACCACTCCTATTTCACAAATGAACTTCTTGATCCATACTACTTCTTTTGTTGTGTTAGGGTAGCAATGTACTCAACCTCTATTCTAGAATCAACCATTGTGTCTAGCTTGAACCTTTTCTAGCTCACAACTCCACCATTAAGGAAAAACATAGAACCTGATTCTGATAGGTAAATGTCGTTGTTAGTTTGGAAGTGTGTGCTTGTGTAAGCTTTTACAACTAACTCTTCCTCACAACCATAAATAAGGACCAGATCCTTAGTTCTTTTGAATTACTTAAGGATGCTCTTGACATGAGTGTAGTGACCTTCACCATGACCTGACCAGTACCTACTTTTATACTTAAAGAACACAAGATTTCGAGATGTGTACATGACATTGCATACATGATATATCCAACTGGAGAAGAATATGTAATCCTATTCGTACATTCCCTCTCTCTGAAATAGATGGGACATTGAGCTCTAGAGAGACTTATTCTATGAGACATGGGTAAATTTTCTATCTTAGACTGATGAATATTGAACCTTTACAACACCTTATCAATGTATCTACTTTGATTTAGAACATGAATACTTCTAGGTGTATCATTATAGATCTTGATTCCTAGGATATAGGATACTTCTCCTAAGTCCTTCATGAAAAAATGTATTTTCTAACCATGTTTCAACCAACTGTAGAGTAGGGATGTCTCTCCCTATCAATACTAAATATCAAAATTGAGGAATGTCTCCTAGAGAACTATATTGATTGTAACAACCGTCTCGCGAAAACAGGATTAACTAATGCGGAAGCGAATTATTTGCAGCGGGTTACTGAAAATCACTGAAAATTTAAAACCTTTTTTTTTCAAAGAGATCCATTCACATGAAAACTCTTTAACCATGAACCAAAGTGTTTCCATTTCATCCTGGAACACAAGTACACAGCCTGTACAATTCCTTTTTAAGGATTACAACATTGACTGCCCTGTTAACAAATATACACAGGCAGTATAAAACTTTGAGGCATTAAGCCAAAACTCTGATTGAATCATTTAAAACTCCGAGGACCTGAGAGTACAGAGACAACACATAGGACTACTATCTATATGACTTGACAGACAATATCTCCACCTGAGATCTCATTGTTGTCCTTGTTGTTGCTGTTGCTTCTGCTCATCTCTGTTCTAGGGATTTCCTGCCTTGCCTTCCATGCATACCTAAAAATGTTTTCCCACGGGGGTGAGACAATTGAAAATTGCCCCAGCGAGAGATATAACTCTCCGCCAAAAACATTATTATTGCAGTTTATCAAATTAAAACTGAGTAGGGGTTACTTTTACATTATCAGGTAGAATTATTCATCATAGAACAGAATAAGATAATCTCCATTCTCAAGGAGGTCATTGCATCTACCCATGGTAGATAAGTAATTCATCTGTCTATTTTGCAGAGAATATAAAGAAACATAATTAACATTTATCTACTAAGGAATGCACAAAGAAATGCAACATCAGCCAATGAATCTCCGTATTCAATCCTTAAGCAAACATGCTATACGGCTGATTACATTTTACAATCACACTTATGCCCTGAGGAGATGAGGTATACCGCTCATACTCCAACCGACCACGGTTACGTAAAGCATCGGTACCACACATAGGTCAATGGAAGAGCCGGATTCCCATGACCTCAACTATCTCGGTCAGTACGAGATAACATGCAGGACATCTTGTGTCTCTGCTAGATAGCTTTCCAGGGTATACTGGCAACATCGCTATTAGAGTTATAGCCCATAGCATATACTCTCTTCAGGATATGGCCCGTAGCCAATGCCCGGTATTATTTTGTGGAGTCATGGCCCGTAGCCATGCTCTTATTGGTGTATGGTCCGTAACCAATCCCGTTCATAGGACATAGCCCGTAGCAATGCCTATGGGGCATAAGGATATAATTGCCCAATTACCCCCATATATTCAAAAATATGCGTTCCGAGTAAACTCATTTCACCATTCAGCTAATTCTGACGCTGATGGATCTGTGATCAGGGCAACTACATTATATGGTATCACTTGATTAATTAAGTACATTATCATATTCTTTTAGCATCAGCCAAGTTTCCAAACATAACTTAATAAGACAAATGCTATAAAGAAAACATGTACTATTTCCATTAATCACTTCTCAGTCCTTATAAGACATGGGGATCTCAGTCCCTCATTTCAATACTGGGAATTTTCATTCCTTTGCAACTCAATGTCATAATCATATGGTTCTGGGTATTCAAACCCTTAGCTCATCATTGAGCATTATTACCACTTTTTCAGGTAATTATCACCTTCAGGTCACCTGACCAAGGTAAATATGATGCTTATTACATAAACATCTTCTCATGGCACTTAAGGCCCATTACTTCTCTTATTACCTCATACTAGGAAATAAGGTATAGCATGGCACATAAGGCCCAATAAAAATGTCAATACATAAAATGTCATAGCTCATACCTGGCTATGTTCATCATCACATCATACCTGCATGGTTAGTACAGATGATAATACATCAATTTCATATCAGCACCATGCAAAACAATATATAACATCATTATTCAAGGGTAACACCACTATTCCCTTACCAGGGTTAGGGTTTCCCATTTCTCATTAATTCAGACCCTCTTGAGTTAACCAACTTTATCTTGTATTAAGGTATTTCCCCTCTTAATACATTCCATCACAGAATACTCACCCTTAGCATATAATGCATAGGCCACACATTAGAATTGTCCAGCTATCTCACATGATATGGACTTATCTTAGTTTAAGGCATAACTTTATTATAAAGTTGCCTATAAACAATCGCAATGATACACCCTCAACTAGGGTTTCACAAGGATACACCCTCAACCAGGGTTCACGATGATACACCCTCCACTAGGGTTTCACAAGGATACACCCTCAACTAGGGTTCACAATGATACACCCTCCACTAGGGTTTCACAAGGTTACACCCTCAACTAGGGTTCACAATGATACACCCTCCACTAGGGTTTCACAAGGATACACCCTCAACTAGGGTTTACTAACATCCTAATTAGTGATTTCACATGTAGACAACCTCTTATTAAGGTTATACATTGAATCAACCTCAATTAGGGTTTACATCATGTATTGGGTCCATGCATTTGTTATGCATTAATGACTAGTACCATTAAAGGTATCTCCCACCTAATCACATTAGGTTTTCAAAAAGGTTTGATCAATTAGACCTTCAATAACATGAGGTATCCAATTGAATTTACCAAATTGAACCACACTCAATTCTAATCAAAGGAACTTCAACCAATTGGATCATCAACTCAATCATCATTTGAATCATGGCTCACCCCTCAACTGGGACTTCAATTATGGTCTGATCTCAATGAGATTAGGGTTTATAAACACCAATTAGAGCTTTGAAGTTGATCATCAATCATGCTACTAATTGTGTTTCAATTGATTGCATTGGACCTTCAACCATTGAATTCATGGAACCAATCATCAATTGGATCTATGCTCATACTTCAATTGAGTTTAATAGGTCAACCTTCAACTAATTTGACCCTCAATTGACCCTCAATTGGTCATCAATTAGGGCTTGATTCAATTGAATTAGGGTTTGGAATCGAAGATCCAACAACACTCATCAATGCAAGATTGGTTACTTTGAAACTATTGAACCATTATCCAAATTGGGTATGACCTGACCCCAAACGATCTTGAGGTCGTTTGGATGACCTCCAAACGGTCTTGAGACTGTTTTCCCATCATATCACTCAAATCCAAGCCATCAAATTAAGGTTTGGATCATTGGATTGATCACCAAATCAGCATTGCATTGTATAACAGCTTGGTACCTTTAGACCTTCAAAAACCTAACCATACTCAACCCTAGACCTCCAAACGGTCTTGGGTGACCACCAAACGGTCTTGAGACCATTTGGATGAGCTCCAAACGGTCTTGAGACCGTTTGGCCCATCCAACCTTTGGATTCTAGTGAAAAATCATCATGGATTGGTCTATCGAGTTGATCAACAGATCAGCACTACATTGCAATATGATTAGTACCTTTGGACCTTCAATTGGTCAACTATACTTGACCCCAGACCTCCAAACGGTCTTGAGGTGACCCCAAACGGTCTTGAGACCGTTTGGATGATCCCCCAAACGGTCTTGAGACCGTTTGGATGATCCCCCAAACGGTCTTGAGACCGTTTGGGCTAATCAACCCAAAATCTCAAATTAGCTCATTGTGATTTCAGCACTGATTTCAATTAGGGTTAGCCCAATTGATTAGCCTTCAACTCATGACTCGTTTGGAATTAATCCATCAAATTTGGTGAGTCATTAGATCACATCATTATGAACAGTAATCCCAAACGGTCAACGCTTGGTCAACGCACTCAAACGGTCTTGAGACCGTTTGCCCAAAAAGTTCAATTAAATCAGATTGAAAATCAGCACTTAATCCAATTAGGTTTCCCTAATTGATTAGGCTTCAACTCACGATTCCTTTGGAGTTAATCCCTCAAATTTGGAGGGTTATTAATAAACATAATCATGAACAGGAATCCCAAACTGTCAACGCTTGGTCAACCATCTCAAACGGTCTTGAAACCGTTTGCTCAACCAGGTCAAGTTAATCAGGTTGAAAATCAGCACATAATTTAATCCGATTGCCTAATTGATTGGCCTTCAACTCTCGATTCCTTTGGAGTTAATCCATCAAATTTGTAGGGTTATCATCCTACATAATTAGGAACAAAATTCCCAAATGGTCAATGCTTGGTCAACCATCTCAAATGGTCTTGAAACTGTTTGCTCCCAAACGGTTTCAAACCGTTTGCCCTTAAACGGTTTGCTGAAACCGCATAGCCAATCAAATTAAAACGATTTGGAGTAGCTATCAAAACGGTTTTGCTTGGTAATTTTCTTTTTATAAGCGTCTAGGATGATGTCATCATCCCCTTCCTTCGAACAACCAAGAACAGCAACCGTTCTTGATGGAAATTGTAGCAAAGAAACAAGAGTGTATCAAATTGAAGAAATCAATCAACAAAGCATAGAGAATTGATGCAATAGCAATGTTTAAGGGTTTGAGTTATAAAACACGCCTCCAATTGAGCTCCAAAGCTCCAAGCTCACGCCATTAATGGTGGATGAAGCTCTTGCAACTCCCCCTAGGCTCGTCCTCAAGCTTTTGATTGCAAAAGTTGGCTAGGGTTGAAGAGGAGATCGAAATAAGAAGGAATCCATAATTTATTTTCGATTTCCACCATGAAATCATGGAGAACGAAGGTCAAGGGCTTACCCACAGGTTGGGGACGTGCTCCCTGCTCCTCCCTAGCTCCTCCATAGCTCCTTGGTCGGTTTTGCAAGCAAGGGGAAGAAGAAAATCCAAAAAAGGCCTTGGTTTGGGCTTGGAATGGCACTTTTATAAGGAAATTGATGAGAGAGAAAATGCCTTATAAAAATCCAATTAATCCCAATAAAGTGGCCGCCTCTTCCCCCTCAACTACCTTGGGTACGAGGCACCTTCCTTGCCTTTTATTCCCCTTCATTATCCTCAATTTAAAGAAAAGCAAATTAAGCACCTTAATGCTTATTATATTAATATCCCATATGTGAGTGAAAATTACTTTTCTTTATAATAAGGTGAGTGGAATTTCTTTTACTTAAGATATTTTCGTTCCTTATCTTAGAAAAGGAACGTCCATCCTTATTCAAAATCAACCCAAAACATTTTGGTTGAAAGCCCTTCAATTATTTTTATTCATTTTTGCCCTAAATCGAATTAGGGTTTCAATTAGGCATTATTCTTGATTATTTTAATGTCAAGATTCTCTCTCCTACAACTTAATTCAAATGAGGAGTCACTCTCATTTTATTTGCTCTACATGATGCCAAGAAACATTAAGGGCCATATGGAAGTGGTAATTTGCATATTGAACCCTAGATTTTGGGTAAATTGCACATTACACCAAAACTAGATTTTAATGCAAAAGGATTGCTTTACAAGCTTAATCTTGGTGTCCAAGCTTGTGGAAATCATACCACTACATCATATTCATTATTATGATGTATCAACATCAGAGGAACATCTTATCATGCAACATTTACAATTTAACCCCTCAACTTGGGTAATTTGCACTTTAGTCCAAAATAAGCAAACATTGCTTCAACATTGTTCAAACAGGACCAAAATTGAAACATAGGTTCCTTTTGAGCCTTAATTACTTTTCACAAGATGAGATTAAGCATATAATCATATTTATTAATCAAAACACCTAGGGTTAAAGAATAACCCAGGTCAGGGATGTTACATTGATTGCCTAACAACCAACGCACAAAACCTAGTTATCACTTGTCATTCCAAGACCTTTGATGAAGCGCTAGACATGGTCGTTGCCCTAGAAAAGGATTAGGATACACGAAAGCTTTCTGGAAAGGGATGCCTAGGGTTATAATACCATTAGTGAAAATGAGTCTCGAAAGTTTTTGACCATAGCAAGGGATCACAAAAAGGGATTTCATGCTAAGGAGATCAAAGAAATAATTAATATCATTAGCCCTTCTCAATCAAAGTGTAATACTTGTGGGTGACAAAATGACAGAGTGCGTCATCATACCAAGCTAGTTTGCTACAATGTCAAGAATGAGGGTCGTTTCGTTGTTGAATGCTCTACTCCTTCCATCTTTGGCAACTCTCCAGCAGGTGATCCACCTCTACAGGAGCATCATGATGCAAGGGTATTTTTTAACTGTAGAGGAGGCTAAGGCCAATCAAAATTAACTAATTAAAGGTAACCTAAAATCATATTATTTCATGTAAGTATCATGTCTTATAACTTCAATTATTCATGATAATTATATTGTGTAGGCATTATATATCTTAATCATCACCCTGTTATAGCATTATTTGACTCTAGATCTACAAATGCATTCATATCACCAAATCAACATCAATGTTATATTTACAATAAAATATGTGGTATACATTCTTGATGTGACAAATCCTACTGGAAAAAGATATACTACTTTGCAAAAACCTTACATCTTGACAATAAAAATTTATTATTATGATACATATGTCACAACCTCTATTTCATACACAATACAATCATAAGGGAAGCATTTCCATACATAGGAGATCATGACAAAAGTGTGACATGGAACCATTGATAAGAAAAATCTACATAAATAATAAGATCCACTCCTAACATCTTAATACATGCATTAGAGAAAGGATTGCATGTCCAACAACCTAAGAGAATGAAAGGAAACCTAACCAATAATTAACATATAACTAGAGGAACACTCTAGAACTACACCCCACCAGAGTAGGATCCAAAAGCCTCATGAGTTGCACCTCTTATTGCTAGTGATGTTGTGACTGTTGTTGGGGTTGTTCACCACCTATGGGCATCCACACATAACCATTCATTTAACAAACCAATTGTAAGTTGTTGGGTTCCAATAATAATATGAACATAACTTAACATAAAGATTAAAACTAATATGAGCATGCATAAACATTATTGATGGTTTTAGGTTGCATTCTTAACAAAATTATGCATTCTAATTAAGGCACCTACTCATTGAACATTATCTGATCTAATTTCACTAAGAACATACATGGTGCGCAAGCTTAAGCTTAAACACATAAACATAAACATCAATGAACACACTCAAGGTGTGCATGATTGGGCTTGAACCCATAAACTTAAGAGGGCTCCTGAGTCACCAACCTTCCATAACATGTTCATGAGGTAGGGCCTAATTATTAATTCTAATTCTGATATGATCTTATCTTATCTTATCTTAAATAGGGTTTTCGTCCATAATTGCATTATTGATCTTAAACATGGAGAGGTATAGTTCTTAAGTAATCTAACCTTCAAAATATAAACATGTATGCAATAAATCTTAACAAGATATACATATAAAAATACCTCTTAAATCATTAAAGTGTTCACATATCGGAGCATGGGAACTCATACATGCATGGTTGACCTAGTATGCACTCTTAGAGAGCTAAAACTGGTTTCAAACTCCATTGTGAAGATCTCTTTGTCTTCTTTCTAGCACCTTTCTTTTAGCAACTCTAAACCACCCAGGTTAGGGTTGGATGTTAATGTCATGTTTAACTTCTTTTGGCCTTCTATAGAGCACATGATGAATACTAATTCAACTCCATGAGTTTTCAAAAAAAGATAGCATGTATAGTTTAAATGTTAAACATGATAATACAAACAAAACTTGGTGATGTAGTTAATAAAACCCAAGGCATGAGCCACTTACCTTATGTCATTAGCAACAATTTCTCCTAGAATCTCCTGATCTCAACCCTTTAATTTTCATGTCATTATAACCCAAAACCATAATTAATATCATATAACCCTAATTAGGACAAATCATAAAATCTGAGAAACTAAAGACAAAATTAGGACACATGAGCTATCATATTGGCTTCTTGAAAAGTCGATTAGAAACCATATATGACTTGCCCCCATTTGGACATACCAATAGAAAGATATGAATTTTCCCTATATCGACCAATCAAAATTTTGATAAAACCATTTAATTCATTCTTGAAATGGATAAATCACAAATGAAAGGACATATATACCATAGCACTAATTTTTAGATAATAAGTGTGGTAGGGGATGACCTTGTATTCTTGACAACCTCAATATTATACACCAGATAACAAAAGAATCACCCAAAGACCTAAGTTAAACAATATTAAACAAGAAAAATGAAATAAATCATGGGGAAGGGGGTCATTTTGACCTAGGATTCTTCTTCCTTTAGTGGTTGTGGTCCACCGACACCATGACTATGATAGGTGTCAATATAGCAACAACATATATTAGTAGAGTGTGCTTCATCCCTTGTGCCCATGACCATTGTCTTTGGTGGCACAAGCTCGACTAGTCGAGCCAGAAAACATTACTCCTGGTGGCACAAAGAAACCATGGGATCCTCTGAGGTTTGCAAAGGACCAGGGAAGAAACCGATTGGAGA
The DNA here is from genome assembly GCA_963693085.1 of Alisma plantago-aquatica. Lineage (NCBI taxonomy): Eukaryota > Viridiplantae > Streptophyta > Magnoliopsida > Alismatales > Alismataceae > Alisma > Alisma plantago-aquatica. The sequence continues at coordinate 1,490,680,754 of OY856409.1, forward strand.
ATCACGACTACTTATCAAAAAAAATTTGAAACAAAATATGGATTTGGCTTTGTAAGTGAATTTTAGGTATGAGAAAAAGAAGGAATTGAGCTAAATGTCATCCCAACAGAGTGTCCTAAAGACCACCGTCTCTAAGAGACATCCAAGACTGGGCATCCAACTGGACTATCATGAGTTCACTGTGAACAATTCAAAAAGTGAAATAAAAAACCTAGAAATCTAAATAGAAAACTAGTTGCGCACAAGGGCCAAGATTGTGAAGAGTTAGACACCATAGTCGGAATCTAGGAGCAAATCTTTAGGAATTTTTCATAAGTGTTTAGGTATGGCTTAAGATGGGTATATCTAGGTTTTGAAAGCTATCCTAAATCAGTTGGGAGGGTGAATTCCCACCAATTTGGACTGGGAAAATTAGTGGAGATTATTGAGAAGAGTCATGTAGCTATTGCACATTGGGTATCTAGATGAATAAGGAACCCTATAGATGGCTAAGATAACCCAGGTTCATCTTGTGTGTAATCCAATAGCCCAAACATAGGTCTACTATGGTCCCATATTAAAATAAGAAGCCTTTTACTATATGGAAACCCATTTATTAGCATTAGCTTCACACAAAATGTTTTCCCTAGACAATGACCTCCCAAAAATCCCAAAATTTAGACATAGCTTCAAAATTATATGTAGATTGTTATCTTAGGCATAAAAACCTAAAAGTTTCACTGAAACCCCTTGATAACTTATTTAGTTTTAAGCTTCTATAATTCCTTACTAAAAATATGAATACCATTATTTTGTTAAAATTGGCCCTGAAGCTTGTCCCATCATGATTTTCATAACTTATTACCCTTGAAAATCTATAATTTATCACATTAATAATTTTGATCTAATAAAGGATGAATTTATGAAATAAATAAATATTCATACCTAGATAATTGATATGTGACAATCCTCCACTCCTTATAAAAGCTTCATCCTCAAAACATCAACAATTCAAAATCTCTTTGTATTTCTTTAGAATTTTTCTCTAAGATCCCAAGTAGCTTCCTTAAGATTATGATTCATGTATAGAACTTTAACTAAAAAAATCTCCTTTTTCTTCAACTTCATGGTGTGAACATCCAAAATCCTCAAGGGTAGCTCCTCATGGGATAGATCCTCCCTAACCTCAATAGGCTCGTGCACAAGGAAATGAGATACATCCTTGATGTACAACCTCAACAAAGATGCATCAAACACATTATGTATTTGTAACATCCCAACTTTTCTAAAAAAGGATTTGTTTTCTTTATTTCATCAAATATATGTTCTTGAACATGAGGGGGGCCTTTATATAAACACTTTCATACCATTGAATTTCTATCACTCAAAATATGGTCCCAAGTGATGTCTTGGTTGTAGTTTACTAATAAGAGTCCACTAAGGGACCAAGTAATTTTACTCATTGTTAAATATGTAAATGAATTCATAAAAGACGTATTATATGTAATCAATACCCACATCATGGCTTAATATGTATAATTGATAATATAAATGATTGTTTCATACAGACAATAATTTGACCAATAGATATAGTGTTATAAAAAAAAGGAGGGGGGGGAGAAACTAATAAGGAATCTAGTTTATATAACTAGGACTTGTGCAACCACTATGGGTACTATCTTTTGGTTCTATACGGTTTAATATGTGAGAGTGCATCTGATAGTAGGATTCATAATATGATCACTTTTCTGCCTAGATGAGGAGGAGCTTGCTTAGCAATCCTAGTAGTATTGGATTTACACAAGTCTCCTATGACATTAAGGCTTCCTAGTCAGGATAATATTCAGATGGAGCCGCTCATAGACCCTCAGACTCCAATGCAATAAAGGAAGGGCTCGTCAAGCGCTAATGCGAAAGACTAACACCTAAGGGTTTTAGTTATTCGGATCTTGGAAGACCTTGACCCTATATAAAGGAATAGATGGTTGATATGGTGTCGAGGGATTTAGGGCTAGTGTCGTCTTTGTAGAGGCTCTCCTTGTCGTTTTGGAAATGCACTGAAGGACAACTACGCTCAGAACTTAGCTGCGATTGCTGTGGAAGGATCGACCACCGAGACAACCTCTTGGCACTAGTACAATGGCCAGGGAAAGCGAGGCCAAGGTTGCGCCGAGGTAAAGGGCCATCCTCCAAGTGATATGCGGCGTCAAGGAAGTAGGGAATCACCACCCCATCTGGGCGGATGCCCTGCTCCTGCCGCGGAAATAGGGGAGGCGGCGCCCCTAGTCACACCATGTGGGTGAGCACTCAACTGCCTAGATTCCGTGTTTGTGCATGCGTCATCGTCAAGGGGAGCCGCAGCAGCGATGTGGCCCTGAGATGGCTGCCACATCGGTCTCATACGGTCGGTCTTTGCCGGAGAGGAGACCAAGAAACACCACTCTGTTTCCACGGTAAAACAGGGGCATCACGCCTGTGTTGCGCCCCACTAGAGGAGGAAGACGGGGTCTCAATCATCCTTCCAGGGCCGCCGGAGTGATGAGGAGCTTCGATGTGCGCTGCATCGCGCTCGGAGCTGACTTTGAAGATGCTCCAGTTGGGGGTGCGGCGTGAACAGGAGAAATGTAGAAGCTACAGGGGAGAAACCCCCTTTTTATCGGGTGAAGAAGACGCCGCCCAGATCTGGGAAGCTGGCTCTTATTCCCCTCAGCCGTCGGATCAGATCTTGATGGCTGAGATTGGCTAAAGTTAGGAAAGTTTCTAAAATTCATATCTTGAGCTACAGATCTCAGTTTGGGACAAACAAGGTACCTATGGAAAGCTCTTCGAGTACTATCCTATAAAAATAGTTCCAGAGTATGATTTTGATTTTTTCTATTTATTATATTCTGGGTAGACAAAACTATATGATTTTGATGTTTTGCCAATTAAAAATAGTAAATGCCTCTAGAAATTCATACAAATTTTACTGAATGTGTATTTTGATATGTTTAACATTAATTCAGATCCTGATCTTTCATATATGAAGTTTTAGTGAGGTTTTTAATGTAAACCCTAATAAGGGCAAGTTCTCAGACAAAACTCGTTATGACAATGCTATAAGGAAACATGTACTAATTTCATCAATTGCTTAACAATCTTAAAAGATATTGGGAACTCAATCCCTTCTCAATTTCATCACCATAATCATATGGCCCTGGGTAATTAAACCATAGATTCATCATTACACATTGTTACCACCTTTCCAGGTAACCATCACCTTTAGGTCAGTTGACCAAGGCAAATATGATACTTTGCTATTGTAAGCATCACACATGGTACTTGATGCCCATTAACTCTCTTGATACCTTTTACCAGGTAGCAAGGTATATTATGGCACTCAAGATACAATCACAACAGTGAATTAAACATCATAGCTTATACCTGGCCATGATCATCATTTCAAGATACCTGCATTGTTAGCACAGATAATACAGTGAATTAATTGCATATTAGAACCATGTTCAACAAATATGAATTCATTATTCATGGGTAATACCACTATTCCCTTACCAGGGTTAGGGTTTACCATTTCATGCTATTTAAGGATAATCATCCCCTTTTCACATCAAAGATATAATTTATCACCATATTGCTCAAGTTTAGGGTTCATTGAGCAATACGTAGCATTACCCTGAGTTTGGGCTTCACAGTACATCAAACATCAGGGTTCCTCATGAAACCATCCTTAGTTAGGGTTTCACATCAAATTCACCCTATAAAAGGATTTACATTCAAAGTTCCACAATTAGGGTTTACTATTCATCCCAATTAAGGTTTCATGGTCCATTCCCATAATTAGGGTTTACTATTCATCCCAATTAGGGTTTGATGATCCATTCCCATAATTAGGGTTTACTATTCACATCATCACCCCAAATTAGGGTTACATCCATACCTTGGATTAGGGTTAAGGATCAACAACCTTGTCAATTAGGGTTTAGGTTCATGATTAGGGTTTCATGATCTTATTACTTAAGATTCATACCCTTAATCACCATATGAGTCATACTCATGTATCAACTCTATGTTATCATACCTCTCAACTTGATTAGGTCATGTCAACCCTTAATTAAGTTCATACAACTATGAATGTCATAGTGTACCAAGTCATTGCACCTATTAGCAATTAGGATTTCTCTCTTGATTAACACTAATCACATAGGTACTTCTAGGGTTTCAACCCTTGTATCTTATTGATTAACATTACTAATCATCATTGGATAATTAGGACTATCATTGCCTCTAATATCCTATTGATTGAACCACTAACAACCTCCATGCGGTCTTGAAGTTACATCACCAAACGATTTTGAAACCGTTTGCCACCAAACGGTCTTGAGACCGTTTGGCCCCAAATGGTGTTGAGACCGTTTGGCCCCAAACAGTTTCAAGACCGTTTGGCCGCAAATGGTTTCAAGACCATTTGATCTCAAACGGTCTCAAGACCATTTGGGCCAAATCAGTCCCAAAACCGCAAGGGCTAACTAGGTCAATTCTTAATCAAATCGATTTCTAATTGCACCATTGAAGGGTCATAGATTATTCAATTGGAAGGTCCATCAATCCAAACCATTAGATCACCATCTGTGGGTCAAGGATCAAACTTCAATCTACAAAATGTTTTTGAAACCGTTTGGTCCCAAATAGTTTCAAGACCATTTGGGATCAAACAGTCTCAAGACCATTTTCCCCAAAAAGTCTTGAAATCAATTGGACCATTCAAGGGTTTCATCGATCAACTTGATTAGGATTACAACTTGATGGATCGTGCACACCTTGGATCATTCAATTGAGTCCATTAGATCATCATCCAACCTTTGATTAAGTGCAGACCTCAAATGGTCAACTATACCAAACGGTCAACCATGCCATGCAGTTTGGTGTCCAAACGGTCAACTGACCAAACGGTCAACCAAACCAAATGGTTTGGGATCCAATTTTACAAAACGGTTTGCAAACCGTTTGGACCAAAAGTCCAAGATCGTTTGTTGTTGTTCTTTGATTAAGGTGTGTGCTTATGAATAGGTTATCATCTTCAACCTTTAGACTCATGAAATCTACTGCCATTTCCATGGCAACTCCATCAATCAAGCAAGGTGATTGCAACAATAACAACTAATTCAATTACAAGTAGAAATTGAATTCAATGACAAAGATTAAGGGTCAAAGTTATATAACCCACCTTCAAATCTGATCCTAAGCTCCAAGATTCACGTCTCCAATTGTGGTTGAAGCTCTAGCAACCTCCCAAGGTCGTTTCTCAAGCTTTTGGAATGAAAGGATCGTCTAGGGTTGAAGATGGAGTGAAGAAATGAAGAAATTATGTATTGTTTTATGATTTTCACCATGAAATCATGAAGAACGAAGATAAAAGGCTTACCAACAGGTTGGGGACGTGCTTCCTGCTGTCCTTAGCCTTCTTGGTCAGTTTTGCAAGCAAGGGGAAGAAAAGGAATCGAAAACGACCCTTAGGTGGGTCGAAAAAGGCTCTTTTATAAGAAATTGATGAAAGAGAAAATGTTTAATTAAAATTCAATTAATTCCAAAAATGGCACCACCTCTTCCTCCTTGTTTTTCTTGCATGTAAAGGCAACTCAAAGCCACCGAACTCCCTTCGGATTAAGGGAAAAAGAAAATAAGCACCTTAATCCATTATATTACTAATATATCTTTTTGAGTGTGAATTCTTTTCCTTATAATAAGGTGAGTGGAATTTCACCTCCTTAAGATATTTTCGATCCTTGCAAGGCTCAAGGACGGTCACTCATTCATATTAATTCCACCAAATTAATTTTGGTTGAAGGCCCTAGAATTATTTTATTTATTTTTGCATTAATATTTCCATTATGCTTAAATCTTGATTATTTTAATATCAAGATTCTCTCTCCTTCAACTTAATTCAAATGAGGCTCCCTGAAAAACCACTAGAGGGGGCCGGGGTGAATAGGGTTTTAAACTAATTAAACAATAATTTAACTCAAACAACCACAAATGAGAAATCAAGAAGGAGACAAGGGATTTAGAGTGGTTCCAACCTTAGCAAATACTAAGGTTGTCAGTCCACTACCTGGTTGCTTACCCAAACAGGATTTTGAAAGTATCAATTTTATTACCTTCACAAGGAATTACACAAAATACAATACTTTCTTACACCCCTTGAACAGCCTTCACTTGAAGTAGAAGCACCAACCCAAGGTATCCTTCTTGAAGTAACTCCAAGCTCCCCATTGAAGTAGCCTTCCTCTTTAGAAGTAACCTCCCGTTGCACCAGCCTTCTTGAAGTAGCTCAAGGTCCCCTTCTTCACCAAGAAGATCTCCAACCTCTCCAATCCGCAGCCTCCAACCTAGGAGTAGCAAGGAGAGTACAAACAATAATAGTGAACAAGAAAGGAAAAAGGAAATTACAACTTATCCTTTGAAGCACAAGGCTTGATTTGCCTAGATCAAGCGTATTTTAGGTATTTCACCCATAATATGATTTTTAAATGGCTTGATATTTTAATACATGATCATTCCTACATTATATGAATACTTTCCTAGAGATTTGATAGATTTTCTTGTGTTATCATATTATTTAGTTTTAGACCTGAGTAGCCATTATGAATGAATAATAAATGATGATCCTAACACTATAAGTGATATATGTATGGCCAATTAGGCCTGATATTAGTAATGTGGTGGTATTATATTTTGATTTCCAAATTGAGTCAGTAAGTTTTCTAATATGTGACTATGCTTGGAAATTATTCTCATTATATGAAGTATATGTTCATATTAGTGCATAAGACGATTTATGTTGAGTATAAAGATTATAGTAAATACATAATAAGAGTTTATTTTAATTTCAAAGCCAAGATTTTATAGTGAGTATAAAGTTATGTTTAAGGACCCGAAGTTGGTATATATAGTTAGGAAAGGGGGGTTTGAGATTTAGAAATAGAAAGAGAGAATATATGCTTGGACTGATAAAACTGTGATGATATCCAGGTTATTAAAGTTATGGAACTGGAATCAGGACTTCCTTATAGATACCCCAGTACAAGAGGTAAGTTGTCCATGCACATGAGTACTCATAGTTTATGTTCAATATGTTTACATGTCTCCTAATAAGAGTTTCATGATCTATGTGATTTAATGTTCTAAGACTTCAATGTTAAGATTTGCAAACAATATTATTATCATATTTCTATCCTTATGCAAGTTTAGATACCCAAAGTCTAAACTAGAGATATGTTGCTCAAAATAGGTGTGACTCATGGACCAAGTCCATGAGAAAGTTAAAGAATCATGTTCTTATAAGATTTCTTAGAAATGTTTTAAATTAATAAATAAAATTATAAGATAAGACATCCAAGTGATGTTTCCTTACTTAGTTGGTGTTTGGGGATAACTGTGTATTGAGAATTTCAGTACACATATGTTATTAGGATTTCTCATATTTGTAGGCATAACAATGTATTAAGATTTCAAGTAGAAACATGCCATTGAGATTTCATATATATGTAGAGATCTACGCACTAGATTCCTTAGAATGAATAATATATAGAAATTAAGTACAATGTAAGAATATGAATTTGAAAATATTAAGACATGGTCTACTTTTAGAAATAAAGGTACTTTTGGGATCACAATGTATTGTAAGAATGAGTTCATGATGGCATTATAAGATAATGACACATTAAGTTATGATTAGGTTGTAATACAATATTTTATCAGATTTCTATTTTGATATTTAAGGTTTAACATGTAAGTTCATATGCAAAGTTTTAGGGTAACATCATATTTTATAAGAAGGATTGAACCATCTTGTCAGAATTGATATTTTTTAGATATGTTGTACTTATGATACTTTCATAAGATTGACTTAAGATACTTTGTATACTTAGTATTTCTATATTCAGTATAGATCCTTTTCCTAAGCTTTTATACCAATTGATCATATTCAATATCAAGAAAGTCATCTCTATTAAATTAGAGTTCCAGATTTAGGCTTATCCAGATAATAAACACATTAGATTTAGATTCAAACTTGGACTACTCATTGTATGAGTAGTCAGATATAGAATAAAGATACATGATGAGGGTTTTAGACCCAGTCTCAATTATGAAGTAATTGAGATCCATATTCATTGCCAACTCTAGATTCAATTTAGAACTCAAGAATAAGAAATTCAGTTTCAGATTTAGAATTTCGTACATGCTCGGTACTCAGTAATCAGTTTCAGATAAGTTCAGTTATCAGTATTCAGTTTTAGTATAAGATAAGTTGATATTCAGTATTCAGTAAAGCTATCCGTATTCAGCTTCAGTTCAGATTAAGAATTAAGTAAGTTTAGACTTAAGATAAATAAGTCGAAACCTTCACATAAGAGATTATATGATAAGTCGTCATTCAGTAGTCCCGGGGCGATTTAGAGGCATCTGTTGCCAATTCAGAGGAGTGTTACTCCAATTCAGAGGTGTTGTAGCACCAATTCAGTGCGTAGCCACGCCAATTCAGAGACACCTCGGTGTCATTCAGGGCATGTAGTGCCATTTCAGGGTACTTCGGTACCAATTCAGGGCGTAGATACGCCAATTCAGGAGGACTTATTGTATAATGGTGGCCACAGTCAGATAAAAATCGTAAGTAAAAGATACCTTAGATTAGAGATGCCCATATTCTCATCCATGAGTAATGATGAGAGGGAATTAGACAAGGTAATTAAGACCTCGACACTTTGGCGTAGGTCATGAGATCCATGTACCAGGGTACATGTCTTTAGAGAAAGATAAGATAGAAAGATAAGAATGTCAGATTAAGAAATAAGAGATTTTATGTTTCATATTTTACTCAGAGCTTGATAGTAATTCCTTTTTTATAATGCTAATTTCAGATTATCAATCATGTACATTTTAAAATACTCATGCCACTTACTCTAACGACTGTTTTTCCCAATGTATGGTTGGGGATGCCATGTACGCAGGTTTTGGAGCAGCTAAGAATCAAAGGAACAAGTAAAGGTCTAGGAGATTTTCAAGCTTGCCTAGTGGGGTGCCATCTACCGAGACAATCCAGAGTTTAGACATCTTTTATTATGCATAGTCTTCTTAGTACAGTATATTAGATGACTTTTTTTTCTTTGTCAAAACTATATATATGAATCAGTTTTCCAATTATGCAAAGTGTTTCATTTGCTTTTATTGCAATGATTATCATGTTTGTGACACTCCCAGATGAAGAAAAAAAAATAGCTTCCGCTCGTGTTATAAAATTCTGGGTGTTACAGTATTTGTTCATATGCCAGTGGTACTGATAACCTATAATAATTCTCTCCCAACCTATCCAGGATCTCAGGATGGACCAATATAATAAGGGCTAATATTACCCTTGACCTTGGATCTAGAACAAATTAGATGGGTTTGACTTTCATAAAAACATGGTCACCCACCTTCAAATCTCTACAAAACCTATGACCGTCATCATACTTTTTATTTCTGATATGTGCACTTTTCATTCACTTCCTAATGAGATCAACTTGATCTATATAGAACTACAACTGATCACTATGTATCAAGCTTCTTTCACCAACCTCACTCTAGAGTAAAGGTGACATGAATGGCCTACCAAAGAGAGCCTCATATGGTTCCGTAACTATGTTGATGTTAAAATTATTATTATAAGAAAACTCAGTCAGAGGTCATAACTTTGACTAAGATCCTCCCCAATCAAGCATGCATTGTAACATACTAGATCTCGGACCCTACCCTGGAAGTTGCCAGTTTGGACTTAGCCAAACAAGGTTGAAGGTTAGACCTAAATAGATGTTTAGTATAACCCCAATGAGATAATCCATGTATAGTTCACCTTAATATAAAATAATATTCTAACATTAATCTTAGGTTTATAATGGATATATAAAATATGCCACATAACTCATTTTGGTTGTAATATGAAGATAAGAAGCTTATTTAGAAAATGGACTGTTAATGGGACATATGCCATATCTCATAAAAATAAGTCTCAAATGTGGAAACAAACTTCAAATTATAAATCTACATATCAAAATCTGCCTACATGTCAAATTTCATCTAATTTGGACAACCTTGAAATATTAGGATAAGTTTAGGAGAGAGAAAATGAGTAAAAGGAATAAGTAATGAATAATGTGATTATATAACTTCAAAATATGTGAATAATGGTAAATTCATATTCAACACATCAAATATACTTGTGGATGAAGTTTGGTCCAATTTGGAGGTTGTTTGTGCAAGATGCAATTTTAGGTACATTTTGGACTTTTCTACAATTTACCCAATTGGAAGGTTTTCTTTGCAAATTGTCACATGCATTATAATACTTATATATTCCATTAGAATTCTAGAGTTTTTGAACCATGGGGCACCTAGTCGCACCTTGGTTTGAAGGTGTTTCTTTCCAAGGGAATTTTAGGGATTACTCTCTTTATAAATGAGCTTATCATTAGAGGTTATCAACCAATAGGGTTATTTCTTGGATTGGAGGTTGGTTGGGATAGCCTATAAGTATCCATAAACTGACATTTGATATTCAAGAAGCCTCTACGAGCTGTCCTCTTGCATGGCTATGAAATCCCTAGGCGAAGGACACATGGAAAGCTCCACATGGACACCTCATGCTTGACTTCTTCATTATCCATAAAGGTTTGCATGTCCATAGGCAACCTTCAAATTGGACACATGGAAAGTAACTTGACACCTTGTGATTATCTTCTTCCTTATCCATTAAGGCTTGCATGTCCATGGACGCCCTTATACATGACACATGGAAAGTCTCATAGACACCTCATACTTGACCTCTTTCTTTATATAGCCATATCTACCCCTTCCCAACTCCCAATTTGAAAACTCATGCTCTTCTTTCTTTCCTCTAGCTTAGAGAATAACTCTACTCTATTTTTCCATGAAGATGTTGTCCCAAGGTAAAAGGAGGTGCCTACCTTGGTGAAGAAGGCTCCTAGGGTTCCAACTTTTCTCTATTTACGATTTCTTAAGCTCCTCCTTGGTGATTTTGACCAAAACTAGAAAATATCCTCCTTTTCTTCCCTATTTTCATGTTGTTATTCTTCATTCCATCTTCCTCCAGGTCATAACCCTAGTCTTCCATGGTGAAACCCCACCTAGATCCCTTAAACATCCCATCTCCATGTTCTTTTGTTAGGGTTTTTCACCTCTAAAGTGGAGAAGGTGCTTCTTGCTCGAGATAGGAGCTTTGTTGGAGAAACCAACATCTATAAGCTTGTGAACCTTACTTGTTGGAAATGTTCACCTTCCATATAGGTTCTTTAGAGGCCTAGGCTTGGATCTAGGACTGAATTGGACTATTTAAACTCAGAAGTTGAGGTATGATGTATCCCCTATTCTTCTATGTTGAGAAATCCACCTATGCTTATTCATTCTCTTTGTCCTATGGACATTAGCTATACACAATGGCTTTTTTTTGAAATCATGGTTCATGTGAACTATCTTATTTGATATTGATCATGTGATCATGGATATTCTTTTGAACTCTTATCTTATGCTTTATTCATGATGGAACTCTAAAAGATCACATGTGATGTCTTTTGCTTACTTATGTGGTGGATGTATATGTTGGTCACTTATGTGGTGACTAGTTTATATATTCTGACTATACTTTCTACTTGCCTCTACATTTAACATTCTATGTGATTCAGTAGCACTAGAGTGGTGTAATTGCATTGGTTTTTATGGCAGATGTGTTATTTCCTACCGAGCAGATGTGATATTTCCTGCTCTTTTGGGATGGAAAGGAACCTCATACCCAGGGCAAGATGTGTGATTCTTGGGCCATGTTTTATATATTTGGGAGATTGGAAGTATTCCTTTCTCTATCAGGTTTCAAGTTTATGAGACTTGGCCGCCTTTGTCTTTATAATACTCTAGTGTTATGCTTATCTCACATGCATGTAGGTTGATTATGATTGTAGGGGTGTGTGCCCTACTTTTTTACATGTGGTAGTATGACACAACTTTATTGTTTTAATTATGGCAAGTATCTCTTTTGTTATTGCAAATCATTTCTTATTATACCCACTTGGGTTGTCCTTATCTTTTTCATTGGGAGTCTTTAAACTTTGATGTCCTTTATTCCATATATTTCTCAATTTCGTATTTAGTATGCACATACCAACCTTTTTTGATGTCATCTACTTTCTCTTCTTATTAGGGTATGCTTCCAACCCTAGGTGAAGGACTTAGATGATAAGGCATGAAGTTTTGGACTACATTAAGGAGTTAAAGCTTGGAGACAAAGTTATTATGGTTTAGATTTCCCTCTACTTAGATCCTTATGTTGTATCATACATGTAAACCCTTATGGGATATTATGATGTACTTTTGTAATCTTTTGTAAAAATTGAATATAATCATTATTTTTATTTCGTTGCTACACTTTGGTTGTTTTGAATACCATTTATTGAAGTTTGAAAATTTTGCACCAATTCCATCATACCTTTCAGTGTGTTTGGAATGGATGTTTTATTCTTCAATTTTTCTTTAGTAAGGGTGTAATCCCACCTCCTTACAGCATGGTATCTGAGCCCATAGTAGTCAGAATCTGACTATTTCAATTTTGTCTCCCTAGTTATAATCCTTGCCTTACCTTTAAGTGACATGTTTTCCCTAGAGTTGATTAATAGATGATGAAGGGATGATTTAGGTTCCTATAGTTTCACATTAGAATAATGATGAATAGACCCCTAAAATCCTTATAGCTAAAAGATGCATAAGTAACGATAGTAACTTGAGGTTGTTTAGCTTGGCCTTTAGGCAACAACTAGGACATGAAGTTGAAAGAAAATGTGTCTAGAAAGGATTAGAGTTCGGGGGCTGGAAAGATTTTCCTCCACACCACTAGCTTGGTTTACGAGGACTCCCGAATCTATATGATATCGGCCTGGCCTGAGCTGATATGAATGGTTCAAAATAGCATGCTTTTAGGCAATAGTAGCCTTATAAATCCATATGATTTATCTTTAGGGACCCTAATATGTTGAACTAGTCTCCCAGGTGTAAAGACTTGTTTGAAGATGGACAAGAGCAAGTTAACCCATAGTTTGTAGTTAGTCTTTAGAAGTTATGTTTTTTTTTTGCATGATGCTTATGTAGTTGGATGTAAGGAAGTGTAGTCGAACCTTTTGTACCTAAAGAATAGTTTTGACTTAATAAGATGAATCCCTTAAGGGGTGGAAAATAATTTGTTTTCTTATATGTGGATGTTTTGATTTTGAGGATGAAATCCCTTTAAGTGGTGGTGTGTTGTAACATACTAGATCTCAGACCCTACCCTAGAAGTAGACATTTTGGACTTAGCCAAACAAGCTTGAAGGTTAGACCTAAATAGATGTTTAATATAACCCCAATGAGATAATTCATGTATAGATCACCTTAATATAACCTAATGTTCTAACATTAATCTTAGGTTTATAATGGATACATAAAATATGCCACATAACTCATTTTGGTGGTAATATGAAGATAAGAAACTTAATTGGATGAATAATTTAGATAATGGTTCGTTAATGGGCCATATGACATATCTCATAAAAATAATTCTCAAAAGTGGAAACAAACTTCAAATTCGAAATGTACATATCAAAATTAGCCTACATGTCAAATTTCATCTAATTTGGACCACCTTGAAATATTAGGATAAGTTCAGGAGAGAGAAAATGAGTAAAAGGAATAAGTTATGAATAATGTGATTATATAAATTCAAAATATGGAAATAATGACAAATTCATATTCAACACATCAAATATAACTTGTGGATGAAGTTTGGTCCAATTTGGAGGTTGTTTGTGCAAGTTATGCAATTTTAGGTACATTCTGAACTTTTCTGCAATTTACCCTATTGGAAGGTTTTCTTTGCAAATTGTCACATGCATTATAATACTTATATATTACATTAGTATTCTAGAGTTTTTAAATCATGGGGCACCTAGTTGCATCTTGGTTTGAAGGTGTTTCTTTCCAAGGGCATGTTAGGGATTACCCTCTTTATAAATGAGCTTATCTTTAGAAGATATCAACCAATGGTGTTATTTCTTTGATTGGAGGTCAGTTGAGATAGCCTATAAGTGTCCATAAACTTACATTTGATATTCAATAAGTCTCTATGAGCTTTCCTCTTGCATGATCATGGAATCCCTAGGCTAAGGACACATGGAAAGCTCCATGGACACATCATGCTTGACTTCTTCCTTAGCCATAAAGGTTTGCATGTCCTTAGGCACCCTTAGAATTGGACACATGAAAAGTAAATTGACACCTCATGCTTGACTTCTTCCTTATCCATTAAGGCTTGCATGTTCATGGACACCCTTATACATGACACATGGAAAGTCTCATAGACACCTCATACTTGACCTCTTTCTTTATATAGCCATATCTACCCCTTCCCAACTCCCAATTCAAAAAATATTACTCTTCTTTCTTTCCTCTAACTTAGATCATAACTCTACTCTATTTTTCCATGAAGGTGTTGTCCCAAGGTAAAAGGAGGTGCCTACCTTGGTGAAGAAGGCTCCTAAGTTTCAAAATTTTCTCTATTTAGGATTTCTTAAGCTCCTCCTTGGTGATTTTGAACAAAACTAGTAAGTATCCTCCTTTCCTTCCTTATTTTCATGTTGTTATTCTTTCTTCCATCTTCCTCCAAGTTTTAACCCTGGTATTCCATCATAAAATCCACCTAGAGCCCTTAAACACCCCATCTCCATGTTCTTTTGTTAGGGGTTTTCACCTCTAAAGTGGAGAAGGTGCTTCGTGCTCGAGATAGGAGCTTTGTTGAAGAAACCAACCTCTCTAAGCTTGGGAACCTTACTTATTGGACATGTTCACCTTCTCTAGAGGTTCTTTAGAGGCCTAGGCTTGGATGTAGGACTGACTTGGACTATTTAGACTCAGAAGTTGAGGTATGATGTATCCCATGTTCTTCTATGTTGAGAAATTCACCTATGCTTATTCATTCTCTTTGTCCTATGGACATTATCTATACACAATGTATTTTCTTTTGAAAATCATGGTTCATATGAACTACCTTATTTGATATTGATCATGCAATCATGGATATTTTTTTGAACTCTTATCTTATGCTTTGTTCATGATGGAACTCTAAAAGATGACATGTGATGTCTTTTTCCCACTTATGAGGTGGATGTATATGTTGGTCACTTATGTGGTGACTAGTTTATATATTCTGACTATACTTTTCACTTACCTCTACATTTAACATGCTATGTGATTCAGTAGCACTAGAGTAGTGTAATTGCATTGGTTTTTATGGCAAATGTGTTATTTCCTAATGAGAAGATGTGATGATTCCTACTCATTTGGGATGGAAAGTAACCTCATACCCAGGGCAAGATTTGTGATTCTTGGCCCATGTTTTATATATTTGGAAGATTGGAAGTATTCCTTTCTCTATCAGGTTTCAAGTTTATGAGACTTGGCCGCCTTTGTCTTTATAATATTCTAGTGTTATGCTCATCTCACATGATGCAGGTTGATGATGATTATTGGGGTGTGTGCCCTACTTTCTTTACATGTGCTAGTATGACACAACTTTATTGTTTTAATTATGGCAAGTATCTCTTTTGTTATTGCAAATCATTTCTCTTAATACCCACTTGGGTTGTCCTTATCTTTTTCATGGGAAGCCTTTACACTTTGATGTCCCTTTATTCCACATATTGCTCAATTTCCTATTTAGTATGCACATACTAACCTTTGCTGATGTCATTTATTTTCTCTTCTAATTGGGGTATGCTTCCAACCCTAGGTGAAGGACTTAGATGATAAGGCATGAAGTTTTAGACTAGCTTAAGGAGTTAAAGCTTGAAGACAAAGTTGTTATGATTTAGATTTCCCTCTACTTAGATCCTTATGTTGTATCATACATGTAAACCCTTATGGGATATTGTGATGTACTTTTGTAATCTTTTGTTAAAATCGAATATAGTCATTATTTTTATTCCGCTGCTACACTTTGGTTGTTTTGAATACCGTTTATTGAAGTTTGAAAATTTTGCAACTATTTCAGCATACCTTTGAGTATGTTTGGAATGAATGTTTTATTCTTCAATTTTTCTTTAGTAAGGGGGTAAACCCGCCTCCTTACATGCATGCTCTAAGAATGTCCTCTAATGTTGGAATAGTCCTTTCAGACTATCCATCTGTCTGAGGGTGATAAGAAGTATTGAAGTAAATCCAAGTTCCCAACTCATCTCAAACCTATTTGCACTACTTAGAAGTAAATCTTTGGTCCCAACAAGATGCAATAGAAAGGCAGAAAACATGAAGATGTACTATCTCTTGAATAAACAGACCAACCATCTCAAAAACATGGGTGTTGGTTTTATGTTGGAAAGTGTGCACTTTTTGTTTGAAGATAAACCACTATCCATACTGCATCATGCCCCTTTTTAGTCTTGGATAAACTTGTAACAAAATCCATTGTTATCATCTCCCACTTCCATTCAAAAATATCTAGGGGTTGGAGAAGACCACAATGTCTTTTTTGTTCATCTTTGACATGCTCAAAAGTGAAATATATGGAGGGATAATCCATATCCTTCTTTATAACTTCCCACCATAAGGTTTTCTTTAGACCCTAATACATCTTTGTAGTGTCTGAATGAATATTGTACCTAGTGCCATGAGCCTCAAAAAGAATTTTCTCCTTAGCTCTTAAGAAGAGGTATCTATAATATGCTATTTATTAGAATCTCACCATATTTACCCTTAAAGAGTCTAGTGTGTACTCTGTCTTGAAGCCCTAACATATGTGAATACTCTATGCTGCCTTGTTTTACACTATGTACCTCAGAAAACCAATCCAACATGATCGTGATATGTTCCAACTTTAACTCGACTTCAGCAAGAAACTTTTTTACACTCTATAAACTTGTTCATCATCTTCCATTTTTCTACCAAAATAGAAACACAACTAACATCCTTCTTTCTGCTCAAAGCCTCATCCACAATATTGGACTTCTATTCATGATAGGTGATAGAGAAATCATAGTCTTTGATGAACTTGATCCATCTATGTTGCCTCATATTGAGATCCTTCTGTGCCAAGATATATTTGAGGCTCTTGTGTTTGTATAACACCTAAAATCACGTGCCATGCATCTAATGCCTCCATATATTAAGTGCAAAACAATAGCATCCAACTCAAGGTCATGAGCTGGATCATGCACGTTGAGTTTTAAAGAAGTATATGAAATAAGTCTATTGTTCTATATGAGAACACAGACAAAACCATGCTTTGAAGCAACACTGTAAATTACAAATCCATGATAATCATATGGAAGAAGAAGTATAGGAGTAGATTTCAACTTGTTCTTCAAGCATTGGAAACTACACTCACAACCATTGCTCTAGACAAACTTTCAATCCTTCCTAGTTAACTAAGTAAAGGGCCTTGTTATAATAAAGAATTACTATATGAAATGCATGCAGTGACCTGTTAAACCAAGTAAACTACAAATATTTGTAGGAATGTTAGGTACAATCTAGTTCTTGGCTGACTCCACCTTAAATCGATCTACTACTATGTGACCATTAAAATGTTGTGCCCCAGAAACATGACTTATCTAAGTCATAAGTCACATTTAGGCAACTTATAATATAATTGATGCTTCTTGAGTGTGTCTAGAGAAATGCAAAGATGTTCTTCATGGACAAGGTCATTATCAGAATAGATCAAAATATTGTCAATGTTCACAATGATGAACAGATCAAGGAACTCATTGGAATATTGATAACATCCAATTTTGTGGGTGTTTCATTCCTAATTTTTCCCTGTTTTCTTCTCCAGTACAAACTTGTTTTAATTTTCTCACAATTTGTTTGTATTTATCTTGTGTTCCTTAATTAGGCATTAACTACTTCCTTTGTAAAGGAAAACCATCGAGAGATGGCCTTAAACAAAGAGAACCACTAGCACTAGGCCCTCCATCGATTTCCACAGCTAATGGTCAGTCCTTATCCAGCTTTCGATGGCACCAATTGCTCCGTGGACTGAGAGGACTACTGACCTGACCACTCCTCAGTTATGAAAATTGAAGGTCATGCTCTGTGGCCTTCTGATGGCATAACATACCCGAAACCCAAGAGAAAGTTGAGTGTCCACCTTCCAAAGGCTCTATGAAGCCCTTCCTTCATATGGTGCATCTACCCGCTTCTACCGATGGATCAACTAGAAGTCCTCAATAGAAGGATGTTTGTTGGTCTCCCTCTCGATGACTCAGTCGAGAATCTCACTTCTAATGGATCATCAGAGTACCTCCCTTCCAAAAACCACCGACCATCCATCTGCCAACGGTCCAACTGCATCCATCAACCTAAGGCTCATTATACCCTACTCTTTTGATGAGATTTTCACAAATGACAATTGAACATCAAGAAAACTATACCAAGCAATGGTTTGCTAGAAATGTCCACCTACCAATGGTGGCACTACATACATCAAGAACCATGTTAATTAAGTGTGTGTCTTGATACATGTGCCCATAAAAGTTGGGGTGCACATAAAGCTTGTCTATGAGTGCCTCGAGCCCCACACCAGACTGTATACATAGCGTACCCCTTGCTACATGTAGGGGATCACTCACTACTGAAGGAGTAGGAAGTGTTGCCATTATTCCTACACATCATCAACCCCCACCTGCAGCCATCGATTCACAGTAACCATGGATGATCGTCTAAGGTTCTAGCAAAAATTTGTCATCCTTGAGCAGTACTAGAAGCCGTCTTCAAGAAAAGAAGGACAACTGAGTTGATGTCGACCGTCCACTCACCATTACTGCCACCAGAGCTAAGAAGGAGGTCTACATAAAGCTTCATTACCCCTTCATGTGGTTACTGTATTCAAGAGTCTTCTTCCTTCTAATCTCCATGTCTCTGATCCATCTACTATCTCCCATCCATCCATAATTATGTCACCTTATACTTATAAATACCAAATGTCACTCACCACCATAAGTGGAGAATCCATTTATCTTGGGCTGGGATTAACCATTAAAATTCGCCCAACATGTAAATACTTATATTGATTGATGTAGGTATACTCTTATCAAAGTTTATGTCCATACTCTTGTTTTGAATGCTTCACATGAAAGATTAGCCACCTTCTTGTGTTTTTTTTACTTTTAATACCTTGAGAGAGTAGTATTAACCATATCTAAGAGTTATGGAGTGGTACTAAGGTATGAGAATGTTAGACTGATATAGATAATGATCATATGGTCTTATGTTGATTGTTTGATTACCATTTCAAGAGAGAGACAACCTTATAATTTAGATCTATCCTAAGCTCGAGAAAGGAGAGAATAGACATTTATGATGATTACTTGTAAACTTGATAATAAGGGTATAAAATGGGTATGGGTGTTGCATGTTGGTGATAAATCATAAATGGTGATACTCAATCAAAGTTTCCCATTCATGTTATCTTATCCCATGTAGACATTAGTGTTTTGTATTGTTTAATCATTTTCCTTATGTTACTTACTCATTATATCGCCCATTGAAATATCATTATTCCATAAGAAATGCTTATCTTGCTTTTAACTGGTGTAACGAAGCCAAGGCTTAAAGATCCTGACACAAACCACCCTTTTCCCTATGTCTGAACCTAGTTTACTACACTGGACCCCATTATTACCGCGGAGGGCACCTAATTATTAGGTACAAAATTCAAAGTCTGATTATTATAGATCCACTCCTTTTGAGAACGTGATTTTAGGTGATTAACTTTTGACATCATTGTTGGGGACAAGGAAAATTGGTATTGTCAAGAAATAGACTCTTCTTAACATACACTTTTACTTTAAGTCCAGTAATAAACTTAACCGCACTTTTTTATCTGATAAATTTTGCCTTCTTGGACACTTCGTATCACGTGTCTAGTTTATAAGCTCGATCGTACAATTTATTTCAATAAGTTTGGTTGAACCCGACCACCCTCCCTTCTTACTACAAGGATCATGCCTCCCTGAAGGGGATTGGATTTCTCAACCAAAACAATAAGGATAACCATATAGAATAGTGTGAATATTGTAATGAGGATCATCATGAGGAAGAAGAGGATGATGGACATTTGAATGAAGTAGAAGGACATCAATCTCATGTTGGTCAAAGAAATAGAAACACCAATGATAACAATAACTACAATGACAATGATGATGATGAAGATGGGGGCCCATCTCTGTGTGATGTAGCCGACACACATGCCAATAAATCTAGATGCCCAACCATCATCCCTCAGTTCAATATATTGAACTTTGAGCTGAAGGCAACAAACATAAATCTAATCCTACAAAGGATTTTAGAGGACACTCTTTGGATAAAATCCATATGCTCTTAAGTATGTTTGTGACACCATGAAGATGAACCATGTACCACATGAAGTTATCTATTGAAAAGGGTTTAATTTTTCTCTAATGGACAAGGCCCTTCATGGTATCTCTCTTTGCCAAACAAAGTCATCAATGGATGGGGACCACTAGATGACACTTTTGTCACTAAGTTTGATCCACTAGAGAAAACACTTCAAAAAGACATAAGATCATAGGTTTCAGACAAAAATCAAGTGAGAACCTATATAAGGCATGTGATGGTTTCTGAGAATACCAAAGGGACTTCTGTCATCATAATTTTGACAAAGGGTTTCTAGTAACCACCTACAATGGTCTCACCTGTGTAAAAAGGACTTCACTAAATGTGGATGCAAATAGTGATTTCTTGGGTAAAAACCTAAAGAAAACTATGAAGATAATTGATAACATTGATGAACTACAAGTTGGCCTAGACTATGAGATAGGTACATGAAGCAAGGTAACTATTGAAGGGACAACAACTGAATCAAAGGACCTTGAATATCTAACTAATCAAGCTCAAAAGATCGACATCGGCATACGTCAGATGAAAGATTCTAGGAACAAAGGGAAGAATAAGGCTGAAAATGGAGATGAAGTGGGTTACCTATTTAGAAGGAGGGAACATGATGGACAATTGAATCTATACTTATGGAGCGGGAGACAACCAAGAATATGACACTGAGAATGTCTCATATGCTAGTTTAAAAAGACCAGATCATCTTGGGTTCTACCATGAGAACAAAGATTCAACTGAGAATGCTCAACTTAAACATGCTAAACAACCCACTTAGAAGACCACTTGGGTTTGGTACTGGGTGTTAACCCTCTGGATTCACCAAAAATATGGTCTATCAACAAAACAAAAACAATGATCAAGGACAAAACAAGAACCTAAATTGAAACTTGGGGGAACAAGTGAAAGTCAGAATTAGACCTCTACTCAACAAGACTTGATGTCTGAAATGAAAAAAGAGCAGATACTATACGTGAATATATGAGACAAATCACTATCAATGATACATGTATATTGAATACAATGCAACCCTAGATATGGGGCATTACTATATAGATATATAATATGCACGTTTATAACAAGATGATCAATCAACAACTAGAAAAATTATCTAAGATGATCAAAAACCCACAAGGGAAGCTCCCTTCTGCTACTGAGACTGCAAAGATGGCTACACTCTAATTAGATAAGGTTATGGAAGAGTCAATATACAAGGATACTTAGTGAAATATTCACATCACTGAGTCCTTGCATGGAGATCATGTAAGGACAGAAGAACCCAAACTTGAAGTTGTTACTAAGAAGGGTAAGTCAAAAGAAAAGGAAAAGGGAAAGAAGCCAATGAAGGATTAAAACCTTGATGAAACTGAAGATGATATAGCAAATAGGGACCCCTATGTACCAAGGTTACATTTCCCATATGAGCTAATCAATGCCCATCTGAAAAATAGGTATCAAAAGTTTCTAGAAGCTGTGAAAAAGATGCTCGTAGATGTACCTTTCCTGGACACCATCAAAGGGATGCCAACTTATGAAAAGTTTTTCAAATATCTTATTATGAGGAGAAGGCACAAAGTTGAAGTTTAAACCTTTAGGTTGGTAGAGATTTCTAGTACCTTCATTCAAGGGACAATGCCAACTAAATAGAAGGATTGTGGATCCTTCAATATCCCATTCAACATGGGAGACCATGAGGAGAGTAAAGGATTAGTAGTCCTGGGAACTAGCATAAGTTCAATGCCTCTGACACTTGCCTAGAGTTATGACTAACATGGTCAAGACTAGAATGCACATTCAACTAGATGACCATTTTTTCGTGAAGCCTATTGAGATAGTAGAGGATGTTCAAATTCACACTAAAAGATATTTCATTACATGTTATATAGTCATCATAGAAATTATGGAATATCTGACATGCCTGATGATTTGTGAAGGACCATTCCTTTATATAGAGAGATTTAATTAATGTAGAAGCATGATTTATGACCATAAGAGTAGGTAATGACCATATTGATTTCCACATCTAAGACTCCATGAGGAGACCTTCACTGTTTGTATCTGTTCGCTTCATTGATGGTTATAACAAGTTCAAGAGCAGAACACCATAGTTGACCCTTTGACGAGAGCCCTAAATAACCCTATACCTAATGAAGAAAATCAATAGGTTATTGAACTACTCAATTATCTTAACCAACCAAAAGACAAATTTAGTGATGAAGACAATGCAATAATAGAAAGAGTGAAATATGCTTTGTTATAACAAACTCCTAAAGAAAAATAATTGCCAAAACCTAAGCCAACGCTAAAGCAGCTCCAAGAAGGCTTTTCTTGATGATGAAGAGAGGAACCCAGTCATCATAAACCCTTCATTGACAGTAGACTAGCACAAAAATATGCTATTTAAACTCAAGATGAGAAGGAAAGAAATTGGCTATTCAATGGATGATATTGGAGTTTGAGCCCATCTATCTGCATGTGCATGATCAACCTAGAAGCAGATGCAAAAGCTCTTTCCCAAGGGCATAGGGAACAAAACCAAAATGTAAGAGATATTGTTAAAAAGTAAATCATAAAACATCGAGATGCGGGGATCATGAACCCCATCAATGATGGTAAATGGGTAAGTCTCATTCATGTCATACCAAAAAAGAAGGTATGACAGTACTTATAGGAGAAAATGGTGATGTTGTAGCAATTAGAATAGTTAGGGGATGGAGGATGTGCATCGATTATAAAAAAATTAACATTGCACAGAAATATCATTTCCCATTTCCCTTCATTGATCAAGTTCTAAAGTAATTGGATCATAATTCATACTTATGTTTCCTTGATGTATTTTCAAAATTCTGCTTGGTTCCCATACACCTAGACAACCTAGAAAAGACTATGTTGACCTACATTTACATAACTTACACCTTCAGGAGAATGACATTTGTTCTCTACAATACGCCAACTACATTCTAAAGGTGTATGATTTCATATTTCCTTATCTCTTAGAGGACATAATCGAAGTTTTCATGGACGAATTTTCCATGTATGGAACCAATGTTGACAATTTCTTATGAAACTTGTCTCAAGTCTTAAGATGTTGTGAGGAAAAGAAACTTCTATTGAACTAGAAAAAGTGTCATATCGTGGTACAAGAAGGAATTGTAATGGGTCACAATACCTCCAAAAAAGGATCCAATGTCGATTTGAGCATAGTGGAAGTTGAATCTAACATTTCACCTCTTAAATATGTGACTGGTGTAAGCACTTTCCTTAGACACGTTGGATACTATACGAGGTTTATCAAATATTTTTCATAAATCTCTAAATCTCTGTCCAACCTCCATAAAAAGGATGTTTCTTGTTATTTTACTATAAATAATTGAAAGATTCTAACATCAAGAAGGGCACTCGAAGAACTACAACAATCCTTCAAGAATTAGATTGGGAACTTCACTTCAATTTGATGTATGATGCAAGAGACTATGATATTAGAGCAGTGCTAGGAAAAAAAGTCTAAAAGCACTACGTCATCTATTACACAAGTAAAACACTTGGCGGCACACAAATAAGTCACAAAAAAATAAGAAAGATGTGTTGGCCATAGTCTATGCCTTTGACAAATTCATATTCTACCTAACTGGATCAAAGGTGATAGTCTACACTGATCATGGAGCCATAAAATATCTAATGAGGAAAAATGATGCTAAGCCTAGACTTTTGAGGTGGCCACTCCTACTATGAGAATTGGACCACAAGATTATAGATAAGAAAGGAGCATAGAATGTGGTTGCAGACCATTTATCTAGAATCATAACCGTTGATGACAGCTCTCCTCAGATAATTGAGAATTAACATGATTAGGCTTTGATGATGGCAACGACCATAGAAGTTGTTGTACTGTGGTTTGAAGATATGTACAACTACATGTCTTATAAGCAGTCATTGCCAAATATTACTTGTAACAAGAAGAAAAAGGTTTTCTTCGACATGAAAAATTATATATTGGCCAACCCCCTTGTTTTGAAAAATGTGTTGATAACTTATAATGACGATGTATTCTTGAGGAAGAAGTACCACATATCCTATATGAAGGACATTCTTAACCGTATGACAGGCACTTATGTAGAGACAAGACCACAACCGATATTCTACAATCTGGGTTCTTTTGGCCGACTCTGCTCAACGATGCTCATGCATATGAAAAGGCTTGCAACGAATGTCAACACACATGAAACATATGAAAAGAAATGAGATGCCTCTGACAGATAGAATAGAATTTGAAATCTTGAATATGTAGGGAATCAATTATATGGGACCCTTTCCATGATCAGGAGGCAATTAGTACATCTTGTATGTATCCCAGTGGGTAGTGGTAGTGGATACCCCTATTGTGACTCAGAATTTGTGATGAGGTTGTTCAATAAAGTTATTTTCTCGAGATATGGGATCACATGGACCGTGATTTTTGCTATGGGATCTCATTTTAAAGAACGAAAATTTGAAGCCTTGTTATGAAAAATACATAGTAAAATACAAATTTGCTATCCCTTATCACCCAAAAACATAGGGATAGGTTGAAGTGTCTAAAATACAAGTCAAATAGATTCTAGGAAAGACTATATGACACACAAGAAAGGACTCAACTATGAAACTTTGTGATGCCTTCTGGGCGTACCACACGACCTATAAAACTCTTATAGGGACCACCTCTTGTAGACTAATATATGGCAAGGCATGTTACCTTCCAGTAAAACTCGAGCGTAAAGACTTCTAGGCCATCAAGTTCCTTAACATGGACCTAGAAATAGCTAAAATAAGAGATTATTATAGCTACATGAACTCGAGGAACTTAGATTGCATGCATATGAGAATTCTAGGATGTATAAGTAGAGTAATAAGGTGTGGAATGATTCTCATTTGAAGAAAAAAGATGTAACTAAAGGAGACAAGGTTCTACCATTTAACTCAAGAATAAGACTCTTCTCTACAATAATCTGATCAATATGGTTAGGCACATTCACTATATTAAAGATATATCTTTAAAAATGATGCAGTTATTCAGTGACAAGTCTGAAACCTTCCCTATGAATGGAAACATGGTGAAAAGATTCTATGAATATAAGGCTTTCACACAAAGAACAAAGATTCAACTAGATGAACCACCACCAACACCACCATAACAAGAATAGTGATGATTCTAGAGAAAGACAAGACAATGACTATAAACTAGCACTCTTGGGAGGCAACCCAAGTCTTTATGGACTTTCCATTTTTGAAATTCTAAGTTTTCATTATTTCTTTACACCAGGTTATATTTTAATTTTTTTAACTTTTAGTCTTTGATGTTTTAACTTTACTTTTATTTTATAATTTAGTTACATAGAATAATTTTAGTGGATGACCTTACATGACCTATCTATTTGAAGGTACATCAATCGGTTGAGATATTTACTCAACCATTGTTTGATCAACAAGGAAACCCATCAAAAGTCCATTCAGTATAACTATCAACTTCCATTATAGAATGATCAAATACTATCCTACCATCGAGTTCCAAGAAATAAGAAGGCCATCAATTTCCATTGATATAATCAGATATGTCATCAAAAGCCAAATGCATTGATCAACCATCAGGTTATGTACCCCTTCCTCACCTTCAAAAGGTGGGAGACTCACCAACCATCAAGTTGCGTAACACCACCCTCCCATCGAAAAGAACGCAGTGGACCCACCTTCAAAAGGCATAGCATAACCTACCATCAGAAGCTAGCAAAGTGTATATCAAAATTCGCACGACCCCCTCCACCACATAAAGTGACTACTATAAAAGTAGTAGGGAGCTGACACTTGTATTCTCCTAATGTACAATTGGAGTTAAAGCTGCCTAGAGTTGTTAAACCCATCTTCATCTACTCCACCTAACACCATAAGAAGACAAAATATTAGAATCCTTTCCTTGGTGCCTTCAGTTTACACACATCATCTTCTACCTCTATCATCAAAAGGTAGAGGTCAGTAGTGGAACCTTCGAAGGTGGTGCAGAGCATCAATGTCATGTTGAAACGTTGACATCGTGCTGGATAACAAGATAGCAACGACATGATAATGGAGTCAAGCATGAAAAACCCTCTAGGAAACGATGAGGGGGAATGATCGACATAGTGGAGCACAAAGAACCTAGATGACAATAGGTATATCCTTTAGGAACTTTCTTTTATCTATTCACTTTGAGCTAAGGTTACCAAAAACTTAAGCTTGCGATAACGACGACCGCCGCTGGTAGGCGACACCCCAATTTTTCCCCTTCCCTTCATCTTCGACATTTCCTACTTTTATCTTTTCATCTTAACACTCTGGTCTTCAAAATATTAAACTTGACCCCTGCCTCTATTTCCTACCAACTTTGATCTGGAAACCCTACAATTTCCTAAGTCAATCCACCATTAATTTCTGCACTTTTGCAGTACACCTCAACCCTCAATATTCATCACCTTAGATTTTTAGAACCATGGGTTTTCACACCAATTATTGATTTGCTAATCTTAAAAATCCACCAAACATCAAAAGGGAACACTTATAAAAATCCTAAAACCATCAGTTCCAGGAACACCTTTATTCCATCAGTTTCAAGAGCCATCCAAAGTCAATCTTCCATTGGTTTTTAAACCATTAGAGGGTAAACTTCCACCATTGGTTTAGTTGAGTCTAGTTGTTGAGAATCTTCTCTTTCCATTAGTGGAGTTTTCTACCTTCATCAAATTTAAAATTAGCTCTGTGCTTACTTCCAATTTCTCATATTACAAGTTGACCTAAACATTTTGAATGAGATATACATCTATATCTACATTGCAATTTCAGCTCAAATGGTAAGAAATATAGGTAACAAGAGACCCTACATCTAAGTAAGAATTACCAAAAGAATGAGTGAGATAGATGAAATCAAGGAAAAACTCAGACAAGACAAATGATTAGAATACAAAGGGTCAAGGATGAGACAGTCAAATATATCGAGGATCATGGGGAGCCCACCCCAGAAACTATAAAAGTGAGGTTGGAAGTAGATAGGGTGAAGAAACTCGACAAACCGGTTCTCGAGGAGTCTTCCAAATCTATAGAATCAAAGGCAACAACAAATCCTAAATATACTCCCTCAGTAGGTCTTGGTAACCCTAAAAAGGTAAATGTGTTGCATCCCTTCCAGAAGAGCCAATAGGCAAGAATGGCTAGCATGGCTGAAAAGGAAAGTACTAAAGATAACACGACAACCCAACCATTAATAGCTACCCCTACTAATGAACTTATACTGGACATTCCCCAGACAACAAGTGTCATATTTAGATCCCAACCCGATGGTTACTTCATACCAAGGGATGATGCAAATGAGGAGGTTTGGGAAAAGATGTTCAACAGTAAAATCTTCAAAGCAATGAGGTATCACAACATTGACACCCTGATAAAATTGAGAATTTACCAAAGGTGAAGGAACATCTAGATAAATTTAAGTGTTAATAAATATCTTTTAACAATCTATCTCATACGAAACCTCACCCTAGAGTTCATGTAATCTTTAAATAAATTACTATTCCAAGCTGAAGAAGCTAAACAATGTGGGGGAAGCTTCAAATTGGAAGTTTAAATAGTCAAAGATGACTAAGTATTGAAAGAGAAATGGTTGATCTCAAATTTCACTGATTCTGAAGAGCAAGCTCAGTTGGCCAATAAAACTAGGAGAGGTAGATAATTCTGAAGATTTCATAAGGATAATACATCAGAGAGACTATGAGGAGAAGACCAATTGAGCTCTAGGAAATCCAAAGTATCCAAAATGCATTTTGGCATTATGCACATTATGCGTAAACTATCTGCCAATGCCCTTTTCTTAGGATACGACACTGGAAATGTAACTAGGATGGATGTTTACATGCTTTGAAGCATCCTAGAGAATAAGTCGATAAATATAGGATGAATATTGACATTCTAGAGGTAGCGATAATCCCTAAACACTCCTAATATTTTTGCATGAGAGGTCTCATAGCAATATTCTCATAACAAATATTGCTCATCGGTTAGGCCATCATAAGGAACTGAACAACTTCACTATATCTAATGGAGAAAGACTGGTGGATGCTAAATATTTAACATCTATGAACATCATGGCTTGTAAGAAGGAGAAGTTCTTTTACATATTCCATAGATTGAAAGACTTCATCCCTCTTACCAAAATGAGCAACTATGACTATGATAGGATTTTGTTTCGTGATGAAGATATTTCAAAAATAAAGTAAGGATCTAGACCTCATCCGTAGATAATAAAAAAAGTACATGTGGAAATACAAATCAAACATATATAAGACAATCATGTAGAGGCAAAAAATAAGAATCTCATAGCTAGGTTTCCCAAAAAGAATGTGGCCAAGTTAAAAAAACCTCCCACTTAAAATAATAACATTAGAAGAAGAAGCAAAGCATCAGTTGACTACTCCGACAATCGTCAAACTGGAAAGACTGTCAACCATACCTTATGATGTCAAACCAAAAAAAAATGAGGATAGATCCCCTCTATTTAAGATGGTGTGGCATCACGCCACAGATACCCCAAGGGAAGACAATGGTATACTTTTGATGAGGACACTACCCAGCAAAAAGGATACTGATAAAGAAACATCTATAGTGCAAAAAGGAGAATCTAAAAAGGATGGAGTAGAAAAGGAAGCCTATAGGAAAGACCCAACCCCATCAACAAAAGAGGTAGAACAAAGCTTTATATGAAGTATAGGAAACTTCAAGTAAATCACAAGGGAGAAGCTCGAGCAGGAAGCGAGCTTGGGAAAATGTGAGGAACAACCAAAATGAGCTCCTACCACAATAAAATTCATGGAAGTGCAATAGGAAATAGAGGACCACCTTGAGATAATTTCTTACTCTATCCTTAACATTTCAAGTTTGACTTTAATTGTATGTGCACTAATGTAGTAGGTAAAAGAGGTAATAATGAATATCCATCCTCTTATCTTCCTGACACAATATATGGAGCCCCTTGAAATAAAAAAATCATGGAGGATTGGCCGACATGAAAAAACACATCACTTCACTAAGGAAGTAGAGAGACGGTCTAAGGAGTGAGAATGAGCGGATGTGTCCCTCCAATGAGAAGAAGTACAACGAGCCACCATCAACATTGCATACTGAGATGAATTGACCACAAAAAGGTAGTGGGTCAGCAATGAAGAAAAAAATTCCAACCTAAGTCAAACCTGGAGAAGGACATGCATTTGAATGCAGACACAGTGCTAGCAAAGCTAGGCATAACACTTGTCACATAATCTCCAAACAATGAAGCCACATTGGAGTTATTTGTTGAACATGAAAAAGAAGAATCTGCAAAGAGCGTTGGATTTCATGTTGGTGAATATGGTGTTAGATATCCCCAGGGCACTCCACCAACAAACCAAGAACAGCATAGGAATCAAAATAATATGAAGAAGGAAGTTCCCTAATGAAACCTGAACCCACTTCTACCAGTAAGGACGTTGAGGCAACATATGAGAATGACTTCACATGAGATACATAATAGAAAGTGAGGAAGTAGGGGAGACAATTGAAGATATGATGATCAGGTTGGACTCCCGCTTTGACTACAAGGCCTCTCCCCCTCCCCCTCCCCCAATCTATGGAGATATAGTCAATGAATTTTTTCTACATGAGCCTCTATAGGGAGGGGCTCACTCCTTTTGATATTTTTGGAGAAGGGGTAGGAGAACCAATAATCTCAATTAGATGTTCTCTAAAGATCCACATAAACCTGAGAACCCGATGCTCCCCGAGCCATCTATAGTTAATAGAGCCAACTTGGAAATGCCTCCACCACTGCCATGTAAAATGGAAGGAATGGACATGAAATCTACATAAAGGATATTATACAAAGACATCTATGTCAAGTTGGATGTTCTAGATGGAAACAACCCTGGGGATGACATTGTCTATAGTAATGGAAAGTACACTCTAACTGGAGATGACTTGAGGTCAGCCTTTAGAAAAAAGACATCAATCAATAAGAAGTTCTATAAGGTCCTTTGTGGCAGATTTATAGAAGAATACATGTAGATAGACAAATAAGGGACAATTTTCAACGCTACATCAAGTTTGGCTGCTCACTTGCATGCTGAAAATGACAAGGCCCCTTAGTCAAACAATTGCAAAACAACCCCAAGAAAAGCCAGAATCAGCCTTCATCATACTTTGTATGATAGAGGTGTTGAATAGAGGGACTCCACTTTACCATGTAGTCAACGCTGACTTCCATTCCCTATGAGGAAAATATGTCCTACAAATCATACATGATAGAAGATTTTTCTATGATCCTCACTTGGAAGATATTTCGTAGAGGATGTATTTACTAGTCCGCCTTCCCGAGAATACACCATAGATAGAATAAGAAAAGAATATCTGGAAGGAACCTTAATTTTCCCTTTATAAAGTTCCACAACAACTTTAACGTGTCCTATAGGTGGGAGACACCCACCATCCCAACCCTTGCCATATGAAGAAGAGAAACAAATTGCTGGAGAATTGAATGATGAACAAGAAAGGAATACCCCATGTAAGGACCCTACTGTTCCATCCATACTTGAATGTGAAATTTCTTTAGAGGCTGAAAAGGAAGCTTCATCACCTCACCAGGAAACTAATGCACCCACTATCCTTAATCTAGAGATAGAGCCAGAAATGGGCAATAATGAAGATGTTCCCCAGTGATGAGGTAGCAGTGGAACTGATATGATAACTTCCAACTTTGAAATTTTTGACAAGTACACATGCTAAGGGTTATCTCTGGAATATCTAAATCTCATCATGGAGAAACAAAAGCACCAAGAAGATGAATTTGTCACCGTATTTGAAAGGGATAAAGTACAAGTTCTGAAGCCAGACCTATGCAAAATACTCATTGTAAGAGACTACACAAGTGTAAATGCCATGATTACCTATAAACTTCTCTTACCCAATGAGCTCAATGATGTATATATTGCTTTGTATAAAAACGTAGGCGACATCATATTGAAGAAGAAATCTAGAGAATTTGAAAGGCTTATTAAACAACTTAAATCAAGTGTTATACAAATTATCTTTGTACCTATTCTCCATGATTGCGACATGACTTTACTATCTATTGATACCAAGGAGAAAACCACAATGTTATACAATAGCTCTGACGCAATGTTCAACAACAAAAGAACAACTTATCACAAAATAGCGAACAACATCACCTAATAGAAGGAAACACATGTTTCAACTCATTTCCTTGAGTGGATCAAGTAATATGATAGGGGTCCTCTGGTATAGGATTGGAAATTAAAATACCAAATTTTTTTCATAGGAACCCATAATAAGATCCAAGTTCTAATGACTATGGTATTTACACTCTCTTATTGATGCAAATTCTAGCAACAACTAATATAAAGGTGGAATATTACGAAGAGGATTATTACCACCAACTAAGAGGAATCTACCCAATGAGATTTTTAAATCAAAATTACCATTGATGATTTTTAATCTTTAACTCGAATGTTCACACTAAACCTCACTCTTTGTCACTATGGGAATGGAGAGTATGATAAGTTTGGAGGGGTATGAATAGGCAAGCTAGGTATGTCCTACAACCCATAATCATCATCAATGCATAATATATTCTCTTTTCCCCTTATCTTATGACTTCTTACCTGAAAATTCTCTAAATGATTGGAAAAATTAGATTAGAGATTTTTCTAGATATGCATATGTTATTTAGAAAGATCTAAAGAAGGAAATGTTTTGTCATATAGTAAATTTTGAATCTAATTTTCTTGGATGATGTCATCACGCCCACCTTAGACCTTCTTGTCTTCAAGCTACTTCTTAGCATAATATTTTCAAGAGTGATGTTTTAGGATATCCATTCACCTAATAAAAGTCTATGTGACTATGTGTTAACACAATTCTTATTTTAAGACTCTACAATCAACCAACGAATGCTACAATCACTGGGAGAATTCAATGAAATAAGGATTTCATCTGCTACACTCCAGATTGATCACCTTAGCCTCCTAGTATAGGTTGTAAAGTGCAAACATCTTGTGAGATGGAAATAACTACCCATTCTAGTGCTTAATACCCACTATGGATCAAAAGAAGCTTGAAAGACTGTGCACTCTGAATATCCCATTATACCAAGCCTAGTGAGAAAGAATAAAAGTCGAGCGTGAATAATACCATAAGAGTTGTGCTTGACATAATAAAGAAGGGATTCATTCGGCCGGTGTATAGCTGCACTCGAGAATGCATATATGTCATTCCTGGTAGTGGAACTTGGATCTACAAAATACCCACCCTTATTTTGACGATGGTATCACATAACCACATGAAATTACATCATAACATATAATTGTGTAACACTTCTATAACAATATAAATGGCTGAGTGACCCCTATAATGATAGGAAACACAACAACCTTGGACAATCCTACACAATTAGCTAGGATTACCCAAAAAAATTAAAGTTGGTTGTGAAAGATACCTCTAGCAAGTACCTTGCATGAATACATATAGGAAACAAGGTTCAATGTCATGAAGGATAAACTCCTCCTAAAAAGAGGATCTAGTAGATGAAAGAGGTCACACAACTCTAGATCTAAGAGAAAGAAACCAAACTAAGAAGTCATGCATATATCTTGACCTAAGGATGGTATAAGGACATGGTCAACGCTGAAAAAACACTAAATAAATAAATTCATTAATTATCACTTGATGCTTTGATTCTATTTATTATCTTGAGGAAAAGATGGAAGCTAACTTTGGGGGGTTGATATCTTCCAATTTGTGCATGTTTCATACCTAATTTTGCCCCTCATTTCCTTCTAGTACAAACTTGCTTTACTTTTCTCACATTTTGTACATATTTATCTTTTGTGGCTTAAATAGGCATTAACTACTTCTTTTATGCATGAAAACCATTGATTCATGGCATTAACAAAAGAGACCCACTCATATAAGACCCTCCTTTGGTTCCATCAACCAATGTTCACTCCTTATCCAACTATCTAGGGAACCAACTACTCCATCGACTTAGAGGACTGTCGACACGACCACCCCTCAACTATGAAAATCGAAGGTTACACTAGGGTGGCCTTTTGCTGGCATAACATACCCGCAACCTGAAATCAAGTTGAGCGTCCACCTGTTGAAGTCTTACCAAAGCCCTTCCTCTTGATGGTGCATCCACCCACCTCTAGTAATGGCTCAACTGCAAGTTATCAACAAAAGGATGCCAGTCAGTCTTCCTTCCGATGACTCGAATGAGCATCTCCATTATGATGGCTCAACAGAGTGTCACACTTCCAAAGACCACCAACAATCCATATACCGATGCTCCAACAATCTCCATCAATTATAGGCTCAACATACACTCCTTATTTGATGGTGTGTATGAAAGTGACAACTGAACTGATGGTTTAATAGCAGCATCCACCTACTGATGGTAGTGTTGCATACATCATCCACCATGTTAGTTAGGTACGTGACTCACGACACTTGACCAAAAGACTTGGGGTACAAGTGAAGCTTGTCTATGAGTGCTTTGAGCCCTACACCAGACTCTATAAATAGTCTTCTCCTTGCTAGAAGTGGGGGGGGTCTCATAGCTAAAGGAGGAACATGTGTTACCACTGTGCCTACACATCGTTGCCCCCTGCTTGTAGTCATAGGTTCACTATAACAAGGGACAAAAGTCCATGGTTCTAGCAGACCTTCGTCATCCTTGAGAAGTACCTAAAGCCCTCTTCAGGAGAAGAAGGATGACAAAGATGACTCCCGCCATCCCCTGGCCATTACTACCTCCGAAGTTGAGAAGGAGGTCTTCCTAAGATTTAGTTATTCTATTCAGGATTCTTCCTCCTTCTACTCTCCCTATCTCTGATCTATCAACATTCTCCCATACATTCATAATTATGTCACCTTATACTTATAAATAAAATGTTACTCATTGCAATGAGTGTCTAATCCATTTATTTTGTGTTAGGAGTAGTCACAAAGGCTCTCCTAAGATGTAACTACTTACATACATTGATGTATTTATATTATTGGAAATGTTTAGCTCCAAGCTCTAGTTTTGAATGCTTCACTTGAATGATTAGTTACCATCTTGTGTTGTTTGATTGTTAATACCTTTAGAGAGTATTATCACCATATCTAAGACCTATGGAGTGGTTTTAAGGAATGAAAATGTTGGAGTGCTAAAGCTAATTAGTGTATGGTTTCATTTTGATTTTTTTTTTCCATATCGAAAGAGAGACAACCTTGTAATCTAGATCTATCATAAGCTTGAGAGAGGAGGGAATAGACACTTATGATGATTTCTTGTACACTTGATAAGGGTATACAATGAGTATGGGTACTACATGTTGGTGAAAGATCTTAGATGGTGAAGCCAATCTAAGTTTCCCATCCATATTATCTTATCATGTTTGAACATTCATGTTAGGTTTCATTTAATCATTTGTATTACTTAATTATTTATTATCTTTCCAATTGAAATATCACTGTTCCATAAGGAACACTTCTCTTGAATCTGGATGACATAACTAAGCCAAGGCTTAAGGATCTTGACACATACCACAATTGTCCAGGTATTTGACCCCAATTTACAACATCAAACCCCACTATTATCGTTGTAGTAATACCCTCAATTTCTAGTGTTTTACAGTCCATGTGGATCTAATGTGGATGATGATTTAAGATTATTGAAACCTTATAGAATTATACATAATGTAACTCAAGTATGTAGTTCATAGGAATAACAATAAATGATGGTTCATAGTGTGAAGTTCACTTAATTTAATTGTGAATCGATGATGTTGAATGTATAATAATATAATTGATTTCATTTCAGACTCCATAATACATAATCATGTTCCCATAGCATGGATTGATGATTGGAATGGATATTGCTAACAATTTAAAGATATTCAATGATTAAATTGATGTATGTAATGGTTTAAAACATGTGTTTTGTGGAAATTTATTTACTAGTGATCTTTGAAGTTGTTGGACTAATCTTTGGAGAAAGAGAACGTAGGTCATCCTGAAGGTATAGTTGAAATTCCATGATACTCAGGCTAGTTGTTTGGTATATTTTGATGTTTGAACTTTTATTGAATTACTATCGTACTAAATGAATTTAGACCAAAAGTTTCAATTAATTCTATAATATCACATAACTGACCCACTATTAAGAGAGGAGCATGACTTCATCTGAGTGTGGCCTTTACGGAATGTGTGGATGCATCTCAAACTTCTAAATATATATCCAAAAACCTCTAGTTCATCTTCTACCTCTTATATTAATGGGAGGAGAGCATGTTTGTGGATGGTTTTTTGAACTATGACTATCTCCATCCTCGTGACTTTCCACCCGTTTCTAAGTGGCATTTTAGATCCAAAATCTTCAAAGACACTGAACAAAACCTAAAACTACTCCTTTGGTGAGGTAATGAGAGAGTCCATTCTACCACTCCTCTCCCTCCCCCCATCAGGTTCTATAGAGACCTTGAGGAGAAAATATAAGGTTCCCAATTGTGATTCAGGGCCAATATGATGGCTAAGTGTTCCTAGGATCTAGGAAAAAGTTTACAACTTGTTTTTTTGCTTTGTGTAGTGGGAATACCTGGAGTTCGAGCTCCTCCCCTCCCTGCCTTATAGGTGGATTCCAGGAGAGCGAACCAGGATCTAACGTCAGACAACAACAAAGGTTCTAATCTCCTGGAACCCAACACTCTACCCTAACACTTTATCTATTGCATAAAAAATAAAAGACATTTCCCCTATTACCCGATCCTGTGGAGATACTCCACGACAGCAAGCCAAGATGTTTTGAGAAGTTGGACCCTAGATGAGATCTAGTGACCGACATGGCAGTAGATATCAAACATGAGGTTAGACCTTCCTTCCAACCTACATGAAGATGTCTTCTTTGACAATGAGACATCCATTGATGTCATGTCCTTGCTATGCTAATTTGACCAGCCACAAGTCGAGATGTAGCCTCTAAACTCAATCAACTAAGGGGATGCTAGGCTTAGGAGTTATCCTCACAAACTAGTTGTAGACGGCCTAATCTTATCCTCTCTCAAGGCCATATTGAAGGGTAACAGATCTTGATTCAGTCTTGATTCATGTTGCACTACTCACTGTCTCGAAGAAAGATGCTATAATGGATTTATGAAGCCGCCCTTGATACCAAGGCTTGTCATCAATATGGTTATGACTTCCAACCAGATGATGATCATGTTGGAGCATGTTTTAATCCCTCGATTTTAGCACTATAGCTCATTAGAGTCCAACCTTGTGGCAAAATCATGTACGAAGAAGATGACGAGTGTCGAGTACATCCCATGCAGAGATGTGAGAGCGATAAACAACAACAATGAATTGGGTTGTAACATAGATTCAGTCACAGATAATCCCCCCCCCCCAAAAAAAAATGTAATCCTCTACTGATATTTTCAAAAAAATAGCCAAAACTTATAAATGAGACTAAAAGTAGCTCCATTAGCCAATAAATTTCCACATAATATTCATAGAATCACAAAAATTATGAAATATCATGGAATTAATATTTGAGGACCTTGGAACATGTACTTGATGGATTCTATTTTATATGCTAAAACATGTTTTTAAAATGTTCTAAATGAAATGAACAATATATGTTCGAGGTAAATACAAATAAAATTTATGCAGGACCCTAATATCATCTAAAACTATATTGTTTCTTTGAAATGAACAATATGGATCAATTCTAGGTCTTTGAACATCAAAATGTAACTAAATACTTTTAGTCTCATATTAATTCTAGATAAAAGTACAAGCATCATAAAATTACAAAAATTGAATCAGCCCTAAACTAGACATATAGACCTGTAGAAGAATACCTTATACAAATTTGACATTAATGGATCCGAGATTTATCTAAACCATAATTTGGAGCTAAACAACTAAGAATAATGGTGTACCTTTATTGATGACGAAATTTTTTTATAAATCAGGTGATGACTAGACTACTATATGATTAAGGATATGGTTAGAATCTATGAATCCAAGTATGTGGGTTTATTTAATTATATGATTATGTTTTTCTTGGTTGAATCATGATTTCTATGAATGCTATTTATCTATAAATTTGTATGTAGTATTACTATCAATACTCGATGTTTTGTAACTTGAAAACATAAATTACGAGTAGATTTTTTCTAGTTATTAAGGTCTATATCATCCCCCCTATGAGGAATTAGATTAATGTTGACTATTACACCTCCTCGAGCATACAATGTACGTGGAGTTTCCCAGAGTACTTGGTACATGGGGTAGGGCCCACCATATATGTTTTGGTACTAGTCTATGAATTTCTCTCTTTCTTTCTGCAAATCTTTTCAAGTTGTAAAAACCACAAATATATGTATCTTTCTGCCCATGTACACAACACCTTGTGTGTTGATCCTTTGTTTCACTTACGGTTTAGGTTCAAAGATAACATAGGAGGACATACGGGAAGTGAGTAATCTATAGGTTTCACCTATTATATAAAGATCCTAGTTTGCATACATGTTTAGACTATGTAAATTCTCTTTTCAATATGTAAATGTAAGTTGTTATGATTCATTTTTCAAAATACATGTTGAATGTTGAGAAATGTTATGGTGTATGATTATAGTTGAATGTTCATGTATCGGCAATTTTCTGCCACGTTGCACATTGATACAATTGCATAACGTGCAAAGTTTGTCCTCTCATCCCCACAACATTTTTGGAAGGAGGAATCTGGGGACTTCATAGTTGTAGGTTCTTAAGTATTGTGTTATAAATTTAAAGTCTGATTACTCTAGGTCCTCTCTTTTTGGGCAAACATTTTTTTGCAATCAAATATCTTGTTCATTAGGTCCATAAAGATAGAAGGATCATTAGTTAGGATAAAGAGCATTACTAGGAATTCATAATGCCCATATCTAGCTTAGAAATCCATCTACTCAATATTTGTGCACATATTCAACTAATGATATCCACCCCACAAGTCATTCTTTGAGGAGACATTTGCAATGATAATCTGGTCAAAGAGATCATCAAATTTGGGAAAAGGATACATGTTCTTCATGGTCACTTGGCCAAGCATCATATATATAATGTACGTGCATAGTGACCCATCTTTCTTCTTAAGAAGAATGGGACGAACCATAGGGCAAGCACTTGGGAAAATAAAACCTAAGTCCAAGATCTATTGAATATACTTCTTATGTTCAACTAACTCTACAAGGTCCATTATGTAAGGTAACTTTGATGTTGGAGCAATATTTGAAGAAGATCATTAGAGAACTCCAACTTTCTGTCATAGAGGGAGACCAGGAAAGTCTTCACGATAAACATCAGAAAAGTAACTTATGATAGGAATATTAGAAATATACTTTTCATTCTCAACTAATAAAGATACGGGAAACACAATGTGGCCCTTACTCATCAAATTATCTACATAGATACAAGAAATGAAGAGACTCTTCTTGTCCTTTCTCCTACCTTTGACAACTAGGGGCTCCTTCCCTAGATAAGAAAATGTAACAATCTTCCATCTACAATCAAGGATAGTGATTATAAAGCCAACTCATTCCCAATATTACATCAAAAGCTTTCATATTCACTACCATGAAGTCTGTGGAAAAACTCTTCCCTCAAAAGATAAGGCAACCCTAAATAACATTCTCTTGAGTTCATGTATATGCCTACTAGGAGTTACGATGTTCATCATAACCTAAATGCTCAACAAGTAAACTAATCATATCAACTTGTGCAGAAGAAATGAAAGCATGCCACATGTAAAAATCATATAGAACTGTAATACTCCAACCATGAATAAAGGCAGTACCTTCTATAACCTAATATGGCATGCCATCATTTTCCTATATCATGATCATGTGAGCCTACCTTTTCTCTCTATAGGGAAACATGGAGATAGAGATGGCAGCTGAAAAAAAATCTCTTGCTATATTCCCTACTACCAGTAAATTGCATCAACAACTATGAAATGGGAAGGAAAGGTTGTAAGGCATATACCTGGTTCTGGAGCAAGTCATGTTATATTCCTCGTAGAGTTGTGATTCCATAATAGGAAAGACAATTGACAATGGCCTCCTAATATAATACCATGGATGGAAGTTGACAACATCCTCCTAGCATGGCCACAAAAGCATCCACGCCTCTACATAGTCCAAGAAGAAAATAGGGAGCTTCACATTGCACTTCTCCACACAATGGGAAGGAGTTTTCTTTCAATTGTCAATGTGCTAGTATCAAGTTCTGGAGTTCATGAAGCTACAATTCTAGAAGTAATTGAAGTAAAAGAGAGATAAACATATGATAATTGAATGATTCAAGGTATAAAATACAAGTAAGAAGAAGAATATTCTTAAGATAAATGCTATATTAGAAGAGGAGTAACAACAACAAAGGATTGATAAATTAGAACCTGAGTGAAATTCAAACCAGCCTATGTGTGTAAGAAAGTGTTAAAGTAAAACTATAATGACATGTAAATGAAATTAATCAAAAATGTGAAAAATAATGAGCTACCCTTGATAAGAGATTCAAAAACAAGATGTTATGAACATACACACATAATAATGATAAATCATCAACAAGAAAGAGCAATGAGATACACTAATCTTAAAAATTTATGTGCTGATGGAAAGGAACCCTAATGAAAAAGTCAAAATGATACATAAAAAGTTGTAACTTGCATAATGAAGATAGAATCAAAAATCCCCTTGCTAGTAATCCTTGGATAGTGTTGCTACATTGTGGGAAGTGTATTATTCTGTGTATTCTTTCTTTTTTAGGCACAACTTTCAAGTGGATCTTATGCCACTTGGTGCATGTGGATTCATTGTACTCCTAGAAGGTGGATATCTTGATATAGAACGTGGATGATTTGGGCCATCGTTCCAAGATTGGGATGTTTCATGATGGGAATGCTTTTAGATCTTTCCAAAAGTTAGGAAGACTCCTCCAATACATTTTGCATTGGCTATCATGGATGAGAAGCTAATGAGACCAGGGTGTGAGCTCTTCTTGACACATGCAGTGGATACTAAGGTAACGAGTCCTAGTATCCAGAGTGTACTAGTTGTATATGAGTTTGAAGATGTTTACCACATGAACTTTCCAATGTTTCTTTTCCCTTAGAAGAAGAGATTTTGATGTGAGATCCTCCAAGTGTTTTGGAAACAAGAAGAGTGATTATGTGTTGTCATAGATGGGCTATCGACAGTTGAAGGAGACCAATACCAAGGATACATGGTTTGTTGATCAGTTGATAGATTCTATAGTGTTCCTTCATATAGACCTATGGCTAGAATATCATCATAAGATAATTGAAGTGATGACATCAGTTGTATGGTCACTATCAATTCATGGTTATGCTATTTAGAGTAACCAATGCATAACAATGTTTATGGACTTCATGAACAGAGTGCTTAAGTCGTGTCCTTGTGAGTGGTGGCAAGTTTTATTGATAATGTCTCAATATAATTTAGAGATGGTCAGTAGCATGGCCAACATCTTCTCTATTGTTGAAGTAGCAATAACTATGTGTCATGTTCAGTAAGAGTGAGTTTGGGTTTGACTAATGTGTCTTCTCAGGGTTATGATATATATGCTAAGTACGTGTGTGAATCCAAGTAAGGTGAAGATAGTTCTGGAGTGGGAGAAGCCCCAGACATTGACTGAGATCTGAAGCTTCTGAAGCCTTGAAGGGAACTACAAAAAGTCCATTTAGAGTGTCAGTGTTGTTGCTTTACCCCTAACAAGGCTAACTAGGAAAGATGTTCCTTTTTGTATGGAATGATAAGTGTCAATGTTGATGTCATCGTTCTTTCCAGATGGTGAATGTGATCTTGAAAACTGTTCCAATGTTAGTGTTTCCAGGACAAAGGAAGGATACATAATCTTCTATAATGCTTCAAAATATGGGTTGGGATATGTGTCGATACATGATAAGATAATGATTCCTTTGGCTTCAATAGAAGGATGTACAATGGAAATCACCTCTACTGTCAGGATCATTGACACAACCACAAGTCAGACCAACATCATTGTAATAGATTAAAGGTATACAAGTGGATGATACCATGATGCAAGACATCTTCTCAGAGTAGCACAATGGGGAGCATGATGGCTTCCATAGGTTATGTGACAAGACAGTGTGCATCCACTACCAGGCAATAATTCTAGACATTGATGATTTGAGTGAGATAATATTTGGTGAGGCTCTTTTTTTTACACATGCAATGTATTTGGAAATACATAGGAGCATTATAATATAGATGACATGAATGGCAGCCAATTTTGAAACATGACATGGCACATGTATAGTCAAGTGTACAATATCAACAAGTCAATGAGAAACCTTAGAAGCATGCAAGTACATTATAGGAGTTTAACGTTGCCTTACACTATATGGAGGCAGTCCGTCAACCATTTAGATTACTAGAAGATCTTTTGAGAACATATGTCCTACAAATCTTGAAAGACAAAGGATATCCACCTGAGTTTTATCAAGTATGGTTAACGAAAATAATCATCAGTAGAGCATAGACATGACTTCTTGTGAAGTTGAATAAGGAAATAGATGCAAGACATAGTGATTTAGCAAAGATGGAGATTGTTCAGAATAGGTAGCTAGAGTTCCAATTCATGGTTATCAATAGAGTGGCATGCTTTACATAGTAGTTTC
This sequence comes from Alisma plantago-aquatica, assembly GCA_963693085.1. Lineage (NCBI taxonomy): Eukaryota > Viridiplantae > Streptophyta > Magnoliopsida > Alismatales > Alismataceae > Alisma > Alisma plantago-aquatica. Next base: position 1,490,723,004 of record OY856409.1, read on the forward strand.
TATGTTCCATGATCATGGAAGTATCTGCACAGTACAAGACAAGTGATATAAATAATGGAGGTGGATTTGGATGAGGATGTTTTCTTATGTGGGAGTTTCTTTGTTGACTCAAGATGAGACATTAATGAGATTAGGGAGAAGACCATTGCTTCTATGAAAGTGTTGTGACATCACCATGGTATGGGAGTTACCATATGGAGGTTAGATGATGAGGTGCATAGGTGGTACCCATCGTTTTTGCCTTGGATTTTGCGGTCAAAATCAGTGTTAAGGGTTTATGGTTGTAAGACCCCTGACCTTACTTTTTGGTTGAACATGCTTTTTTACCTTAATTGGATGCTTACAACCTTAATATATCCCTAATATGTGATTTGATATCATGTGACAAAACTAAGTTTCAAGTTTGGCTCAGTTTAGACATAGTTCGAGCAAGTTATACATTTACAGGTTGATTTGGAACTTTTATGGAATTTTCCCATATGTAGTGTTTTTATTGTAATTTGTCACATGCTTGATGTGCCTGACATGTTTGCATATCATTCTTTAGTTATTTGTACCTTGGGGCACTTTGTTACACATTGGTTTGGTGGTGACATCTACCTAGGGTTGAGCTTAGGGTTTCCTCTCATAGATGGGCTACCTTGAGTGTTAGAACTCGATAATTTCCCTTGTGAGTTAGGATCTGATTGTTTTTCTAGTTTGTTGGTATCCTATGGTGGTCCTTAGATCGATGGTCCACCAAGATAGGCTCTCAACTGACGGTGATGCTAGGGTTTCCAACTTGTGACCAAAGGGTCCAGATGGCTGGCCTAGGAGTCAAGATTCAATGGTCATCCTGACTCGCATAATCGAACGACCTCCTAGTTTGCATGGACATGATTCTTTAGACCTTATACACATGAAAATTTTGGCTATACACCTCAACCTTCTCTTGTCTCTCCCCCATAGCTTTTTATACCTCCCTTCTTACATGCAAACGAGTTCTTTACACACCTAAATCTCCCTCTCTTCTTCATTTCCACTTGGAGCTTGCTCCCTTTGCGTGGTGGAGGAGAAGGATCCAAGGTATAAGAATCTTGGTCGATCATGCTTGCATATGTACCTAGGGTACATATTTCCCCTCTCTTTGAGCTTGTGGAGCTTTCTTAGCTTGTTCTTGACCTAAGTAAGTAAGATCTCCCTCCCTTCCATTGTTTTCCTTCTATCTAACCTTCCTCTATCTTCTTCTTGGTCAGATCCATGGTGGATCTTGTGATAGACATCTCTTTCTTGTTTTCATGACCTAGGGTTTGCTTCTTTTCTAGGGAAGGAGATGGCTTGGCCTAGTGGAGTGCTCAAGATAAGGTTTCTACCTTCTTTCCTTGATCTACCTTGTTGTTTAGAGCTTCATCTTCTTCCTTGAGACAATTTATATTACTTTCTCCATGTTTATTGCATACTCCTAGCATGCATGCACAAGATCTTACTCTAAAATGAAGTTCTAAGTAGAAAGACAATATATTTTCCTATGGTTTGAGCTTAGGTGGTAGCTTTTAAGCAGTTAATCTTCTTAGATGAACCCAAATATTTGTGCTCAATTCTCCTTTGGTAATGGAATATGTAGACCTTGCATGTGTGTGGGAAATATGGCTTCTTCTCTCTCAAACAATGGTTCTTACATAGGGTTTTGAGCCGATTTCCATCCCTGTGATGCAGCTCAATGGTTTGCGTTTTGGTACTATTTTTCTTAAATTCTTATGCCAACTGATGGCTTTGACTTAGCTTCTATTCTAGACCTTCCTATGCTTGAGAAATGATGGTTTTGATGTTTCTGAAGTGCTACAATTCAGTGGCTCTCCTCTCTCTGACAAACAATTGTTTTGCCTTAGGGTTTTGGAACTAGTTTTCTTTTCTTGTGTTGAACTTGATGGTTTGGTTTATTGTGTCAACCAATGATTCAGACTTGATGCTACTTTGAACCTTCTTCTAGTGCATATAATCGATGGTTATGTTCCTATAGAATTGATGGCTTTAGTGCTCCCTTCTAGTGGTCCCAAATGATGGTTTCTTACACTTCCTCAAATGATGGTTTTACTTAGAGCTTTGGATTTGTTTCTCCACCTAGTGATGACATATGATGGTGTCACTAGATCATGAATTGATGCTACTTTTGGGTCCACAAATGATGGTCCTTTTGAATCCACATCTAATGGTATGTCTTGTTCTATGGTCGATGGTTCCACCAATTGGTCCACAAATGATGGTTTCCCTACATCAATATCCAATGGCCCTAAGGGTGTTCATAACCGATGATGGACCTATTGTCCTAAACTGATGGTGGACATGTTGTCCACAATCGATGGTAGACTTGATGTCCACAACCAATGGTGCTTTTGATGTTATGAAACAATGGTCTTTCTAGGGGAACAACAATATGGCTTCTCATGATCGAATAGTGGTGATTAATGCGTATGATTCAATGTTTTTGTTTTCCTTGAACCCCATAGTTTTATTTGTTATTTATGCTTTGAAAGTTTTTTCTTGTTGCACCTGATCTGATGGTTTGGAATCGATGATTTAGAGTTGATGGTTTTAATTCCATGAGTTTGTAGTCTTACCTTTTCCCTGACATTAATAAAATCTGATGGTTTTGCATATCTGACATCCAATGGTTTTGCATCTCTATGAATTGATGGTTCATGCGCCCTAAGGTTTTGATGGTTCTGGTTTAACAATACAATCTGATGGTTATTCCTTGAGTTATGTCTGAATCCATACTTGAGTATAGTATGGGATTTGATGGTAGTGCTTTATCTTGTATACATCCATGATCCAAAGGGAACACAGTATGTGAAGGATGTGCTTCGAACAAAGTAAGTGTATGAACCTATGGTTTAGTTTGAGGTGTTGAGTTGTAACATCACTTCCACCTATTTTGTTTAACTTTTACTTAATAGCATTAAGGAATGATGGTTAATCATACTTAGCTTCCTTGTATGATATGATGAAGGATTATTCTCTCTAAATGCTTGGTGTAACCCTAATATGTTAACTAGTGGTTATCATAGTTATTATGATTGATACTTTCTTATGCTATATATATGTACAACATGCATCATGGTGTAAGTTCAACCTACATCAAGGTATTGAAAGATAATGATGATCTTCTAGGGAATGATGTGATGGTCTTAATAACCTTTGGGCATAATATGAGCCCCAGTGGAGGTGTAATCCTATTTATGTTGACAAGGGTTGGTACCATAGCATTATGTGATACATATTTATATCCTATGATGGTGTGAAAATAATTATTATCTCATGAATGAAAATGAAATAGTTCCATGCCATGTTTAAATGAATGACATGTCTCATACATTTTATATCTTTTGAAGTTGTTATATATAAATCCTTGTTAGAAATGAATTAGGGTTTGTATGCCCTCTTTTTTTATGCAACCTTAATTTATCAAATAGGAAATAATTAATCAAGTGAAATCCTAATATTGTAGTGTCTTATTTTGTAGAACCATTCGATGTCAGAACTTGCTGGATGGGGAAACAATTATTCCTAAGGGAGGCTGGTAGCACATATTATTGAGTATGTGGGGTGCATGAGACTGTGTGTCCTTGACATCCTAATCCCCAAGTTATGGAGGATGGCTATGATCATACCTTGACAGGAGAATGGTTGTGCTTGTATCTTAGATATTTGTATATGTGATGTGATCGAAGACAACTATGGTTGTACATCAGTTGATAGGGTTTTGAATACCCTTGTTTTCTAGTGTTGTGGTCTGTACCAAGGACAAACTGGGTGTTAGCAGGATGGCTATATGTTGTTGCAGGAAGTTTGACTGATATATCAATACAATTCACTTGTACTGACTAAGGAGAAGAGGTCTTTGGATTCTGACAGTCCTAGATCATGTACGAAACTGATTGCGACCAAACAATGGTCAGTTGGAAGTTTGGATGGTACAACTGAAACTCCCTAGGGCTTAATAAAAGACATAATCCAGTTGTGTAGCATATCAGTTACGACTCCAATTTTTGGGCTTATATGATTTGAAATGCAATTTCTCTAATAAAATGTATGATTATGAAATTGTATGATTTATGTGTAATAAGTGGATTACTTTGATAATGTTTCCTTTAAATGTATGATTTCGTGGACCCTAATAAGTTAGCGAGTCCAATATGATAAACAGGAAAGAAAAGTTGGATGAAATCAAATAATGCATAAAAAGGAAAAAGAAATTAAGATAATTGTGAAATATATGTGGAAAGATATGTGATTGATCATCATGGATGAGATTTCGAATCCACAAGGTAAAAGGAATCCAAATAAAGAGAATAAAATAGTAAGACAGAGAAAATATGTAAAAAATATGCCTTTATAAGTGGTAACTTTCATATGAAGAAAGGTCTCTAATACTTTCAAATTTGAATCCCAAACTTGGGATTATGGACTTTCCCTTAAAATTTGGGATCAAACAAATAAGCGGTTTGAGAGATATGGATTTTCTAGAAATCCTAATGTGACCCGATTATCTTATATGTCATGATTTGATTTCTTTTGGAAATATAATGGGTGCACACTGGAGACCATTAGATCGAGATTGAATGATTTGCCGTCATCTCCTACCTCAGTCTGTTTAGGAAAGTTGGAACAATCGGGCGAGCAGTTTTCTCACACCACACCCTTGGTTCACATTCCTTGGCTTGAGAAGATTATTCTCCCAATAAATTTGGGAGGAAGTTTCAGACCTAGTAGGCCCTAGTTTTGTGGTGCTTTAGAAGGAAATAGCACTTTCCTCAAGTTGTTCCTAAAGCCGAACTCCATTAAAGGAGTCACTACTACATAAATGGCTTATAACGTCACTTTTAATGGTGTCGGTTGTAATAATACACCGACACCTAAAAAATATAGTGTCGATTTATAAAATAAACTGACATCAATCTGTGAAGGGCGACCAGATACTTGTATCGATTTTATTCAGTGTCGGTTCCTTAATAAGAAACCGACGCCTAAAAGTAACTGCCAAAACCAAAATTTCCAGCGAAAAAAATTACCTCCAGAAATTAACATACATCATCGGTTTTTAAAATAGAAATCGACGACTAAAGGTTTTTTGTGAGATAGAAAATTGACCAATTTTTATCATCAGTTTTGTGACAATAACTGACGCCATTGTGTTTTCGCGTGCATAACCTTGAAAATGTTCACCTCCCTTTAGTGTCGGTGTTTTGTTACAAACCGACACTTATAGTTTTTATTTTCGGTTGTTGTTAATATTTGACACCTATTGTTAACTTAACTGCGTGAGGCAGACTCTTCCCCTTCTGTTTCATTCATTTCCACTGAGGGTTTGCTGGTCTCCGGTGATTCCTCTGCTCCACCGCCGCTCACTGCTGCTTTGCCTCCACCTCTGCCTCTGCCGCCATTTTCTGGTCGTGCTTTGATTGCCGACACCACCGCCATTCGCTGCTGCTGATCTACCGCTGCACCTCTACTACTAGCTCTGCTTTCCATCACTGCTCCACTCTGACCACAGCTCCCGCCTACTGCCCCACCTGTCGACGACTGCACCGTGCACTGGAGACCAGGCACCATACGACCTTCTACCCGACGCCAGTGACCAGCTCTCTGCCCAGAGCCCTTCTGCTCGACGACCAGCCCTCATCCCAATGCCTGGATGCTTCCCTCTTCTCACAGGAACCACATTTGTAATACTTGGCCACCTACTGTCACTCCTCTTCTCAGGCGCCACTGTCGCTCCCGCCCCTGCCGTTGGACCAACACAAGTAGGAAGTAGCTTGATCAGGCGTTGCTCCCCTCCTCTGGCTACCATTATCATGTTTTCCCCTAACCTTCCCCCCTATTCTTGCTTTTCCTGTATCCCCTCCAATCCAAAATCAATCAGAGGACATGATTGATGAAGCTCGGAAGAGTGGAACGGTTGAAGAATCCTATGGCTGTGCCTATGTGCAATTTTTCTTCAATGTTATTGTGGTGCAGAGTTGCTATGCGATTTATTTATTTGAACAACAATATTTGAGGTGCACTACCTTCTTGTTTATTAGACACCCAATCTTATTGTGGCTCTCCAGTTTGCAAACCTATCTCCTTAACTTATTCATGGATGTCTACTCTAGTATATAATTATGTGATCCCAAAATCTTAAATTGAATTAGAATGATTTCAATGAATTATAGGGTTTTAAAGTTGATAATCATGTACGTACATGTGGATATAGGGTTATTAAACCAATAGTTAGTCTGTCTACTAGAGTGTGGGGATTAACCATGTTGCCTGTAGTTTATAAAATTGCATTGTGAATTATTGCATGTTTGAAACTATTGATTTCTTGATTTATTATTTAATAATGCTATATAGATTAGGATTAACCATGTTGCCTGTAGTTTATACACATTTATTATATATAAGAATGACAACATATGTATTTGTTGGCCTAGAAACTCATCCAAGATTTACTCATTAGGAGTAAATGTTGGATAATCCCCAAATTGGGACTATTCTTGAACACCTAATCTCACTTAGGATGTAAGTGTATAATGTGTATTGGATTTTCAAGAAAATTTCAGTAGCATTTCCCTGTTTGTTCTCTAAGTACATATGTACTCAGAGAATAGTGGGGAAATGCTGCCGAAATTTTCTTGAAAACCCAATACACATTATACACTTACTAGTGAGATTAGGTGTTCAAGAATGGGATAGGTGGTACACATTTATTATATATAAGAATGACATCACATGGGATGTCCATTCACAATCGCTGCACCCCTGTGAATGTGTACTTTACAATGTGAACTTTACAATTAGTGTTACTTTACAATGTGAAATTTATAATTTGAATGTGAACTTTCATATGGCTGACCAGGACCGTGCTGATGAACACCGTGAGGGTGAGGACGTGCTTGCACCGCATGACAATGTAAGTTTTAAGAATATATCCCTGAGGTTTCTATCTATATGTTCATTGACAATTATATTATGTAAGTGTGTTTTTTATCAAATTTTAGGTTGGTGATGTACCCCCTGAAGAAATTACATCACTTGATGAGCAGCAAAAGAAAATAAAAAAAGTGAGGGGCATCACAATGATGAACAAGTTAATATAGAAAAGGGGCAATGGACCCAAATTGACTGTGGATTTCGATCTGGCAGGAAATCCATATGGAGTGAACCACAACTCATTTGTTTCATATCTTGGGGTTCTTACTCGCAGCCATTGCAGTCCTATCCTAGAATCATGGCATAGAGTTCCTAAGGGAAGAAAGACCACATATGGAAGGAACTATGTGTGAGTTATTATTATTTGTAATTCTATTTGTGTAGGTTACTAATTTTTAGGATACTAGTTAATAGAAATTCTATTTAATTTGCAGAGCATATTTGATCTGGATGAAAAGTTGCATCGTAAATGTGTGATGCAACGTTGTGGGAGGGTCCTAAGGAACTATAGGACCAATCTCACCCGAGATTACATACGCGATGTTGAGAATAGGTTCTTGATTGATTCCAATTCTAGACATTGATCAATATTATTTCACCAACTCTACACTAATAATTTTTGTTTGTATTCTCTTTGAAAAATAAATCTAGGAAGAAGGAAGCCACACAACAATGGAACTACTTGGACCCCAAAGAATGGGAGGAGTTTGTTACCCAAAGAAAAATAGATGAATTCAAGGTATTAAGCACCACTCCCAATTTAATTAATATATGTTTTTTTGTATTCACCTATTCAAGATTAACCTTTAGAGTTACTAACCAAATCAATGTGCTAACTAACTAGGCTATCAGTGATGCTCAACGAGCAAGGCATGCACTGAATGTGCACAACCACACAATGGGTCGAAGAGGATATGCAGGCGTTCGCCAAAGACTACAGGCTGAGTCTACTCAACCTACTGCTACTCAGGAGACTACAGAGTCCTCTACTACTGCTCCCGCACCTCTGCCTCATCATGTTATGTGGATAGATGGGAGGCAAAATAAGAAGGGAGAGATACTGATGCTCGTAACCGTTGAGACGACTGCAAAAATGGTAAAAATCAAACTCTTAGAGCAATCTATCGATATTGATTATTGTTATGTTTACTTATGAATTTTTTTTGATGGTGCTTAGCGGGAGCTGCACGAGCAAAGGAAGGAAGGCAAGTTCATCCCTCAGGGCACAAGGGATGAACTGACAGTTTCTCTGGGTAACCTAGAGCATCCTGGATGTGTAAGGGGTGCAGGAACTGGTGTGGGCATCAAAGCGTTCTTTGGGCCATCCCAGTGTAAACCTGTCCCAAAAGTGGGACTTTCACAAGCTGAGGTAACTTATTCTTATTTTAGAATGTTATTGCGAAAGGGAATTCAATAATTAGAAACTATCATTTCTTTTATCCATGTATAGGTAGATTCCTTAATTGATAGGAGAGTCGAGGAAGTAGTTGATAAAAGACTCTAGGAAGCATTTAACAAGTGGTAGGCGTCTCCGACTACCACTCAGACAGTACCTATGACGAACCTCTCTTCTCCTACTCCTCGTACTGTAGAGGTTGGGAGTAATCCTATAGACCCATCTAACACGTCCTCTATAAGTATTTTTATGGCATATATAATAGCTAGTCTTTTCAAGATGATATGTTTGTGTATATATGCATATAACATTCTTTACGTAAATTTGTAGGGGTTGAAGCGGTGCCGACTACAAAGTGAAGGATATATCGTTGCAGATGCATCGGCTTACCCACCCCTTAAAGGGTGCATGTTTCATGGGAGTCCAGTACCAGATGGCATGGTATGTGTGAGCCCCGTACATATACTCACTGGCTGGATGAATCTTGCACTGCCTCATGCACACCCAGATGCTAAAACACTTGGTGAGGCAGTAGGCGGAGTGATACTGGGGCCCGAAGAATGTCCTCTATACTGATATTGTATTATAAATTTTCATTACTTTAATTTATTAGTGTGTGTATATATATATGAGTCAATTGATATGAAATTATATATACAGGTCAAAAAAACGAGACCCACTACATCTCAGCCTCCACCTCCTCGACTACCAAGTTGGCTTCCAGGGAACCTACACACCTCAATAGGTCCTAATTGTAGGAGTGTGGCAGTATGGATCGGCGAACATAATCCAAATTGCCCTATAAATGTTACTATTCTGGAGAATGCTGGAGGTAAATCATATGATAACAATCTATTTATACAAGTTTAGCATACATATTAATGCATACATAATATAAGTTCTGGATATGTATTTATGCACATCAAACATTCGGAAACAACATATTTATACAAGATATTTTGGAGTTGTTTAGTTATGAATGGCTGAACACATCTATGATAGAGCTGTGGATATGGTGAGATTAATGCATACAGAAATCTGGTTTATACATCCATATACCTTATTTTATATACGGCAATCTGGTTTCTTATATATTAATGCATACGTAATACATGTTTTGTAGCCACTTATACAAGACAATTACAAATTTTGGGTTTTCCCATGTGGGATTTTTGGTTCCATCTTTGATTAGTCTTGTAGTTACAGACCTTTCTTCAGTTACTTCATACTGCTATGATGCTTTTGAATATTTTGGTAAAACTAATAAGACAATGATAATAGCTCCATTCAATGTCGAGTAAGTTTACTTTGCTTGTAATTTGGACTTAAGAAAATTACATTTTTATTGCGGATATTGAGTTATTAATTTTCTACTTTCTTACCTGTAGTTCTAAGCATTGGGAGTTATTAGTTATTGTCCCCAAGACATTCACCGTCTATTATCTAGATCCCGCGGGGAGTGATTTGGATGTATTATATGGACATGAAACTAAAAGGCCATTATTCTCATGAGAAATATTTTATGTTTTTATATCTATTAACATCTGTTACTGCATTACTATTTAATTATGCAATTTAATATGTTACATTAACATATATAGGGATTTACAAGAGTACAAAAAAGCTGGAGGAAAGGTCCCCAGGAAAAAAAATCTGACACTCATTTGGGAGAATGTGAAAGTAATTTTCTGACTCCAATGTATATATTATTTATGTGAATTGTGTTTATTTGTATTTTTGAATATTTTGTATGTTTCAATTTATAGTGTGCTACACAAGACAACGGCTAGGCATGTGCCTACTATGTGATGTGATTTATGGAACTAATCATCAAACATGCTATATTGGAAATTGATAACATACAACGGGTATTATACATAGTCTCGTTAGATAATATGAAATATATGAATCTTATTATATATTATTATAATTATGTATGTACGTCATTCTCTTTGTAGGTCTTTAAAATTGAGGACTCAACATAGGTGCAAAGCATTTCGATGTACATGCTCCCTATACGAGAGATGAATTAGATGTTGTAAGAGAAGATTGGGCAAAAGCCCTGCAAAGTGTGGGAATTTTTCTATATGATTTTAATGAAAATGATGACAATGATGAATAAAGAATAACTTTGTTCTCATAATTAATTTTGTGTGAATGTGAATGAATTTTTATGAATTGTCATATGTGTGTGAAAATCATCAATACATGAATGTTTCTACATGTGTTTGAATGTGAAAAGAGATGAAATAAATGGAACTACAGGTTGCTACTAGTTTCTACATGTGTGTGATGAAAAATAATATGAATTAAATGTTCTTATACATGAGTGTGAATCACATATATAATATTATCCATCATGTTAATTTTGTAGGTTTGTGGCCTGTTGTTGGCTGATATCAATGGATGTCATAAAACCTACAGTTCATAACTGAACTGTAGGTTTCTCATCCTGTGACCAACCATAGTAGGTCTGTAGACTGATCAGAGAAAAAAAAGCAAAACATAGGCGTCAGTTATTTGTATAAAACTGACGACATATGGTTACAATGTCGGTTGCCATACTAGTAACCGACGTCGATTTCCCTAATGAGGCCAGACACCACGACTATGCTGGCCAGCACGGCCGTGGCAGCGGACCAGACATAAAATAGCTGTCTGATATCTTTATAAAATTGATGATATATGGTTACAGTGTTGGTTGCCATACTAGTAACCGACGTCGATTTCCCTAATGAGGCCAGACACCACGGCCGTGCTGGCCAGCACGACTGTGGAAGCGGGTGAGATGGCGTCAACTTCTAAGCTAATAACCGACACCTATACCCCCTGCTAGCGCATTTTTGACGCGTTTTCGGTGGCGTGCAAAGGTTGTAGTGTCGGTTTGAGAACTGACGCGTAACGGTTGAGCTTTTAGCAGTGCCCACATAGGTGTCGCTTAAAAACTGACACTAAAGGCCTTAAATAACTGAAACTAAAGGTCGGTTATGTACTAGTGAGTAGAATCTATCCCATACCTATAAAAGGGGGTGCTACCCTTTATGTCAGTCAAAGTTTTATGATGTAGAATCCATTGTAGGGTTTGTTGACCTAAAAAGGTAAAGGTTGCAAAATTGTTCTAAGAAGATCTAATGAATCTTAATGAGACTTAGAAACCTTAGAAAGGTGTCCCAAGTCAATAAGGAGTTGTTTGGGGATATGTTTGTGAGAATTAGACATTATACATGTTTTCAAGATCAATGTTTGCTTGATTGATTGATTTTCTTACTTGATTAGACATCTAGTTGAATTTGGATATATTGCTTCTTTTGAGATTCCAAATTAGGTATGTGGTTATTTATGATTACTCATTTTAGTTTCTCAGCATTTTTCGACGTTTCATCGATTGCATGGAAATAACTGCTTGGATGACTCTATTTCTACAATCTATAAAGTGAATATGATTATCATATAGTAATTATATATATGACTTGCCCAAACCTACATACCATCTCTGGATGTAAGATTTGAGAAGACCAAGCCCTAGAGGGAAGGTTAGAGGTGGTCAAGCCCCAAAGGGAAGACAAAAAAGAACCCAAAGAGGTGACCCATAAGGTACCAAGATCAGGATGGAGAAGGTAGCCTAAAGTCCCTTATAAGGACTAAACCCTAAGACGATGAGTAAAAGCGGTTGATAAGTTATATTGAAAATGTAATCTTGGATTTTTAATAGCTATTTGATGTAATTAGGTTGTTGTGAAATATGTGTGTGTTATTGGTTGCCACCACATACTAGTATATTCTTTATACTGAATGATGTTTTGTTTGTTGGCTTTTTAAAAATACTTGAAAAAGGAAAAACAATAAAGTGATACCTGAATAAAGATAAATAAAGATTGGAGGATTTAGTTAGATAGAATTAAACATTGGGTAATGTTCTAATTTCTATTTTTGAAAGGTATGTGAAAAGTAATTTTTTTATCCTGCTTCAAGCTTAGTCTTTGGTAGAATTTATTAATTATTTTTTATTATTTGCAAAACCGTTGATCCTATTTTGGGATGGCGGCTCTTGCTTATTGGTCTTCCTTAATTGGGGGTTACTGAGAAGTGGGTTCGTTACAATTGGTATTAGAGTATGGTTTTCCATTTAATCTCTAATAATTATTAAATTTTACAAACTCTTTAGAACCCAAGGGATTTATTTGAGGATTTTCCAATGACAGAGGTGTCTAGAAAAGGATCACAATATAGGGGCTAGAAAGATTTTCCTAAGCCCCACTAGTCGGTTTATGAAGACTCCCAAGTTATGTGTGACTGCCTGGCCAAAATAGGAGGATTTGAATCGAAATAAGATACCTCTAGGTCTTCTCTCATCCATCTTCATCCCTTATCTACCAAGTTCATTGAATAACTTTAAGAAATTAGGGTTTCTCTCTCTCCACCACACTCCTGAGTTTTTGGAATAAGGATTAAGGAATCCTCCACCAAATAATAAAAATCATGTAAGAAATATGCCATGGACATACATTTTGATAATTAGAAACTTAGACTGAGATTATTTGCATGCTTAGGTTGCATGGCATGTGTTGTTGTGCCCTTGGATACCCCTCAGGATAACAATGTGGTTAGATCATCTTGTAGGAAGATGAGGAGAGGGATAGCCTTGGAGGAAGGAGACTCCAGGAAGAGACCTGATGCACCCTTTATGGACATTACCCAATGTAAAACCTTAAGCGATGGATAGAGAAAGAGAAGACATGATGAGTTGGACATCATAGTTGACCACGCATGTATGTATGTGGGTTTGACATGCATGATTTACATAGAGGTTTGAGTACACATGAGAACCATAGACTAAGAGTGGTTGTTTGACCCCTAGTGCTTGGTGGTGACCTGACCATGGGTGGGTCGTGCCCATTAAGGGTGAGGTATGGATCCCTCATCAAGAAGGTTTGGTTTAATATATGGCCCTAAATAGATGTGTGGAGATGCTCCATGCAAGATCCAAAGAGGTTTTCATGTCTTAGGTACCTTTAGAGGAACCAAAACCTAGAAAAGAGAAAGAGGCTTTATGAATGGATGTACAGATGATGTGAGTGCCTACTTTTATGGTGTAGGAAAGAGAGTTCCAAGGACCCTAAAGAGGTATGGTATGATAACAAGTTGTGAGGTCTCACACCCAATTAGTTGTACTTGTGCAAGACTCTAAAGGTTGTTCGCGTGGAAGAGTGTTTGAAAGTATATTCCATATCTTGTATAGGTTTGGTTCATAGTTGAACAACGGAGCATGCAGTTAGACTACTGATTCATAACAAGTGAACCTGGAGTTCCTGGACAAAAGAGGGGAAGTAGAAATACCTAGTGCACATGAAACTCATGAGGTTGAGTGAGTTCATAAGGGATTAAGCATGGAACCCCCGTATATTAGAACAAAAGAGAAACCCCACTTGAACTAAGGTATATTTTAGATGAACCCCTCACACATGTTGGTGACTTATGAATGTACGATATTGGCCTACCTTGAGGAGTGATGAACAAGTATGATGTACCAAGGAACTTAGAATGGTTTAATAAGTTGTCTTCTTGCTAGCCATGAGCATAAGTAACATGATAGGGCTAAGCATATACATGATGATGTAAACCTTGGAGATAAGAATGGTTTGTGATCTTTTTTACTATCAAGAGATAGTCTTCTCCCATCTTGGGAAAGGACCCATCTTGTTGGATAGTAATGTCTGATTTGTGTTTGGATATATAAAATGAATCGTGGAATAGGAGGGAATAAATTGCATTCTGATAATTTATAAAGGCAAATGAGGTTGTAGATCATGGTTTGTGACTAAGTTATCATGTGTGCATAATTTTCTAAGGACAAATAGATAATGCTTATGTAAAATCACTTAAATAACAATAGAGAACTTATAGATGGTGATGACTAGTGGTGAAGAAGAGAATTGATGATTTCACTAGGGGAGCATCGAACACGTCACAGAAGCACACCAATCTCCTTGATATTGCTTTTAATCAAAGCAATGATCTTTGATTATGATTTACAAAGGGAAGAACATGCACACCCAATATATCTTAATAAAATGTAAGTGGACTTTTTTTATTGATGAATGGAAGGTTACACTCTAGATTATATGAGGAAACTAATAACGCTTATATGAATGAAATTACAATATATGGAAGGTGGAGGAAGGATAACAACACTTATAAATTCTCCAAGTAGAGATAATTTTGAACTAGGACTACTTTTACTACATGAACTAAGCCCTATAGGCAAATGGAGTTCTTTGGGTGGAAGAGTGTTGTGGTTATTGCAACTCCTTTATTTAACTTCTTTGCCTTTTATAGGCACTTCAGATGGATTGGACAAAGTTTCCCTGCATGGCATTTGTTTTCTCTAATTTATGTCTTTGACAAGTGTTTGTTGCTTATGGAATGACCAGAATTTGTTGTTTTTGCCACTTTTTCTTTCATCTTCATCGCTTTTGACAAATTTCCTTGTCTTTGTTTAGTATACCACTTGCTTTTTTACTTTAAGTTTCAATATATGTATTTTGTCTTCTTGTATAGGAAAGGAACTTCTTTTTGTTTAGTAGATGAAATCTTTAGATGTTGATATATATTTATAAATTTTTCATATAATATTTACTACACACTTTTGTTAAGTGAGTAATCCATAACAATGGTTTTCATTTTCAAAATGAATTTCTTCTTGAGTAAGATCTAGAATTGGAATATTTTCTCGATCTAAATTTTCATCAAATATATCTAATTGAGAATTACCTCTATTAGGATTTTTTATTAGGGATTTTATTGATAATTTTAATTTCTTATATAGAGGTCCCTTTTTAGTTTTTTTATCAATAAAAACTGGGGTAGATATTATCTTTCCCTTTAAAATAGGGTCCATATTGAACTTATCCCACCATTTTATCTATACTTTCCTTCCTAGGTTGGGTAGAAAGGTGTCAGTTTCTTTTTCCAATTTCCGTTGGATAATCCATGGGATTCCATAAGGAAAAAACACCATAAGATGTTAATATCTTCTTGATCTAAACTTTCAAATATAGCTATTAAGATTTTGTGGGTATATTTCCCATGTAGCTCCATAATTTTTCAAAATATGTAGAAGAACCAATTCGGTAGGTTTGTCCTATAAGACCATTTAATGAACTAGGAATGAGTCATTTGACTATTTCGAACATATAAGACATTTTTTGAAGCATCTTAATAGTCCCAATAATCATAATATTGAGTGTTAATGTTTATCTATAAATCTTTTTGGAATATTATTATTTCCATTATTGTTCCATTATGAATGAGTGATAATTTTTTGAATTTTTAATTGAGAAAAGGATATCATTTTCTTTGTTGATTTGTCTACAAAATTACATAATATTTTTCCACTACCTATTTCTATGAGATTTTTTTTGTAATAGTAGTTATTCGTTCAAACATAGATGGAATAAAGTTATATTTATTAGGAAGGTAATTTTGTAGTAAACTTATTGTATCCTTAGAGAATTCCTCATTTTCTAATGTTATCACATGTATTAATATTTTGAATACAAATATTGATATGTTTTTGTTTGGGAAATCAACTTGCATTTCATCATTACCTTCTTTAGTGGAAACACTTGATTGTGAACATACATCTGCGATGTAGATTGTCGATGTTGATCCAGAAATATCTCTGTGATCAAGTATAAGAAGTCATTGTCTTAGTCAAATATGCAAACAAAATTAATTACTAAAAAACTTGTTTTTATTGTGACTATTTTCAAGTATATTAATAAAATGATCTGTGTAATCTAATCCAGACCTTACGTTCATTAAAATTTCAAGTTCATGTTTCTTCCTAAACTCAAAAGTTACAAAGTTATTATTAATCCGTGCATGAACCCCTCTTTCACTAACTAATATAGGGAGAGTTTTATTAAGAAAGGGTGTCCCAATGATAATATCCTCAGTTACATTTTGAGGAAGGATAAATGATGTTTTGATAATATCATTGTTGATACAAATTTGATGTTTTACTCTGATTTTAACTTTTGGTGTGAAATTAACATGATGATTCGTTGTTTTATAATATTTTCTTGGTATAAGGTCTTCTCTTATACAATTAACATCAGCTCCAAAATCAAATAAAGATATTCCTTTTAGAGTAAAATTGTTATTTTTATAATAACTTCTGCTTTCCAAATTCTTTTTATGAATTCTTTATTATAATTAACAAAGGAATATCCATTCTCATTCTTAGATTCATCAATTTGGTTTTCATATAAGAGATATTATCATTTATTTGTGAATTAGCCTTATCTATAGTATTTAGGATTGAAAGTTTTTCGGGATAATATTTAGCAACCAATGGTCTTATTTTAATATCGGACTTATTAGGCTCATATGATGGTGGAGAAGTCTACATATTTTTTCCTCAAGTTGTCTGATATAATGATTGTCATACCATTCAAAGAAATTTTTCTTTTTCTGTGCTACTACACTTGTGAATACTATTTTTTCCATATGCATGATCTTTCGATTTTATCAAAGTTTTCACAAAATTGTTTTACTTTGAATTGATTTTTATCTAACAAAAAATCTTCTCTTAATTTTTGTTTTTCAATGATGAAGTTGTTTTTATTTTCTATTCAGTGACTTCAGCTTGTAGTTGTAAGGGTATCAACATTTTTATTGATAACTTTTAGTGTGTTAAGCATCTTATTTGACATATTTTTATTAAGATAGTCCTTAATAAACTTTCAAAGATACACTTGTATGAAAAGGAAATTAAAGCTTATATCAAATTTCAAGAACAAAGTGGCTTGGTATAAATTAGGATTTTATAGAGAAATTGTATTCTTCATTCACTAAGATGATTCATAGTGGCCTATCAACAGTTAAGAACTCCGACAAGGAGCTAGGTATATCTTAAAGAAGAAGAAATATTTAATAAACTCAAAAAGGTTTATGGATGAGAGACTTGAATCTTCAACCAAAAGATCACCAAGTGGCATGTCAATTGCTAAACCTAGCCCTAAAAAATCCTAAATGCCTACTACGGCTAAAGAGGGTGCAACGGGCTACTACTGTAACAAGGAGGCTCAAAACTTAGAACTCCCAAGAAAATCTTAGATCCTCACCCCTTCAAAGAGAGAGAGAGAGAGAGAGAGAGAGAGACTCAAGTATATCCAATAGCTAGGATTTGGTGGTTGGTTGGATGACAATTGGTGAAGTATGGTGTTGGAGTATGACACGCAAAAACTGTGAATTTAAAGTAAGTATATGTATCGAAGTAATATAGGCCTTGTAAGGCCTAAGTCAAACTCAGGGAAACGTGAATTTCAGAAAACCACTACTAACTGGTTGCGATCAGCTAAACCGATGGAAAAGTGGATTTGTTTTGAAAAATAAAATAAACTAAAGAGAAAATAAAAGAGCGATGATTAAATGTTGGTTTAATCAAATGAGAATGGGGATCCATAGGATTAGGGTTTTACAACAAGGTCTTGCTACATACAGATTCACATAATTACCATAAATCGTCTATTATCCCAGATAGAGGCCTGTAGTCAGAATTGCTTGTTTCCGTGATGCAATCCACTACCTAGTTCTAGGTCAGTTCCACGCCATTAGTAACTTATACCCTAGATCTAACTACATTAATTAATCCTCTGTGTATCCACCATTAACCATACATTACCTTGTCTAAGGAATTTATAGGCTAACGTGTTAATCGTGCCTTTTCAACCACTAATCCTCCGTCAAGAGCAATTAATGGTATTAGAAATTAACCATGGTGATCATGCATAACAATTACGATAGAGCGCATGATAACATATCTAGGAGAAATGAGAAGAATTATACTAATACATGCAAAAATGTCATATAGCGATTCCCCAGGCTACTCCTGGGTCCTAAGGATCAAAGGGAATTAGCCCTGCATGCTCATCTTAATAGAATACATGGAGAAGGAAGAAGAAAACATGGGAAACAGATAAAAATATCGTGTAACCCCTAGAACGGTAAGAGCCGGATGATCCTTAATGCGAGACGCTCGTTCTGCAGCCTTCCGGCGGTAGAATCGTCTGTTTCTGGCTCTCGAATCCTCCGAAATGTTGATTTTGGCTCTGTTCTTTTCTCTCCTCTCCTTTGAGACTCGTGCGGCGGAATAGAACATTCTCTCCTCTTTTGGGCCGTCCTCCCTTAGGTCTAGGTATGAATTGCGGCCACCAACAAATCCCAGCCATTAGATCTTGATGATCTATAGAAAATCTTGATCTGACGACGTCGATACCATCAATGGGCTGTCGATAGTATCAACACCTTAGGGCACGCATACTTTCTTCAAAATGGGATCCGTCTACTGACTTCTCAATACTATCAAAAAATGTGTCGATAGTATCGACAGGGGTACTCACTAATACAAAAATGGCTTATAACGTCACATTTAGAGGCATTGGTTGTATACAAGAAATTGATGCCTAAACCATACAACATTGGTTGAATACACAAACTGACATCTATCTGTGAAGAACAGCCAGACACGACTATCAGTTTTTATTCAGCGTCGGTTCCTCAACTACCAACCGATGCCTAAAATCAACTGCCAAATCTAAAATTTTTAGTGAAAAAAAGTACCTCTAAATTTAACATACGGTGTCGGTGATTAACTAATAACCGACGTCTAAAGGTTTTTCACGAAACAGAAATTTGGCCCATTTTTATCGTCAGTGTTCTTGCAATAACTGACACCGAAGTGTTTTCTTGTGTTGTCCCCGCAAAAAATTTCACCTCCCTTTGGCATCCGTTTTCTACGGAAATCGACGACTATGGTCAGAATTTGAGAACATTTTTTTGTCGGCATATGTAGATAGACATCGATTTTTCTAGTTGAAACCGATGACTATCATTGAGCATAGGTGTCGGTTTTTTGTGGTAACCGACACCTATTGTTATAAGCGTAGGTTGTTTTTAACAACCGATGCCGATTGTTAACTTAATAGCACCCGCACAAAGCAGACTCTTCCCCTTTCTCTGTTTCATTACAATTGAAGCTTAGGTCTGGTGATTCCACCCCCTACTCCCTCCTCATTGTGTACCACTGCCTGCCGCTCCCTGCTACTCCCTGCTCACCTCCATTGTGCCGCTCCTTCTCCTTGCTCACCGTCGCCACCTCCCTTCACCCTGCTCTCTACCTCCAATGTTGTGCTCGCCGGCTCCTCTCTTGTCACCGCCCAAAATCATAGTTGTGACCTGCTCTGTCCTCGTCCACCTGCTCCCTACCCTCTGCCACCCAAGGTCAACCCCAAGGTCGTCGCCGCCACCCAAGGTCAGACCCCCCATGACCTGGTTTTGTTTCTCCCTTAAACATGTACTCATACAAACTGATGGTCTAATGAATGATCACTACACATCACTATGTTCTTCTCTTCCATCGTTTTAGACACGGTTGAGGTGATTCTAACTCAAATTAAAGGGACCATCACCGCATGGCTGCACTTGCTAGAAACTTGGGCCTCCTTGCTTTTGATCATATTACTAGCATTAAGATTTATTTATTAGCTAGCAAGAATAATTCATAGGTAACTATCTTCTTGGAAATTCCTAGGTAACTTTCTTTTTTATTTATTGCAGTTGCATCGGCAACCTTCTTGGAAATTCCTAGGTTACTTTTTAACATATACATTAGTTCACTACTTATCAATATGGTTTGCTCATGATTCAATTAATTATATGGCATGATGATACTGATATGAATCCATGATAAAAGTTTGATGGATCATCATAATATATTTTATATGAACATAGTTTTACTTAATTTGACCAAAGTAATTAGGGTTGTCTCATGTTTGAACTAGGAGTTAGGGTTACAAACCCTAATTCCATGATATCATTGTTTTTAATATTACAACCTTTAGTTATGCATATTAGGTGAAACTTTATTCATCATTTTAAGCATATTAGGTTATCCATGATACCTAGATCATATTACTAGCATTAAGATCATAGTAAGATGTCCATGGTTTCAAAACACTAAATTAGCATGAATAATATTATTAATCTAAAAACTTCAATTATTCATTAAGAGTTTCTAATCATATATGACAAGATCAGTTATAATTCTTAACCTAACCCTAATGCAAGTAAGAGATGATGGTACATAGCCTCTTGTGTGATTATTATAATGATAGAGTACTTTGTCTATCTCTATATATAAGAATGACAACATGTGTATTTGTTGGCCTAGAAACCCGTCCAAGATTTACTCATTAGGAGTAAATCTTGGATAGTCCCCAGTTTGGGACTGTTCTTGAACACCTAATCTCACTTAGGATGTAAGTGTATAATGCGTATTTAG
Organism: Alisma plantago-aquatica; assembly: GCA_963693085.1. Taxonomy (NCBI): domain Eukaryota; kingdom Viridiplantae; phylum Streptophyta; class Magnoliopsida; order Alismatales; family Alismataceae; genus Alisma; species Alisma plantago-aquatica. The sequence continues at coordinate 1,490,743,700 of OY856409.1, forward strand.
TTTTCAAAAAAATTTAGTAGTATTTCCGCGTTTGTTCTCTAAGTATATATATGTACTTGGAGAACAACGGGGAAATGCTGCCAAAATTTTCTTGAAAACCCAATACACATTATACACTTACTAGTGAGATTAGGTGTTTAAGAATGGGATAGGTGGTACACATTTATTATATATAAGACCTTAAACCCTAAAGTTTTAACCATAAACCCTAATCTTTTAACCCTAGACCCTAATCTTGTTCTAATATATACTTGTTTTCTCTTTGATCATAGAATGGATAGATCATGGATGTTCATTCCAAATTGCTACACCCTAGAGTTTATTTCTGGTCTTGATAAGTTTATTAGATTTGCCGAGGAACATAGGAAACAACCTGGAGATAGGTTCTACTATCCATCTAGGCATTGTGGTAACAACTTGAAAGTCAGCACTGGTGACAAAATCAAAAGTCATGTCATGTGCAATGGGATTGTACAAGGCTGTACAGAATGGCACTGGCATGGAGAGATTTCAAACCTGAAATTAGTGGATGTGGATAGTAGTCCTTGTATGGAAGAAGAAATTGCCTCCGATGACATAGATGTGAATGAATCAGTTCCAGTAGACATCGTTGATGCGATGCTGGATATTTGTGGGGTAGAGAACACCGATCCACCTCCCATGTTTAGAAACATTGTGCATGATGTTGAGATATCGTTATACACAGGTTGTAAGTTTACGAAGCTTAGCACTGCTTGAGATTGTATAAGCTAAAAGCTAATAATAGATGGAGCGACAAAAGCTTCACTTCATTGTTGTCTTTGTTGAAAGAAATTCTTCCTGAAGGAAATGAGCTACCAATCTCAACATACCGATTAAAGAAATTGTTGTGCCCAATGGGAATGGAGGCCAAGAAGATACATGCATGCCCGAATGATTGTGTATTATTTCAAAAGGACTATGTGGATTTGAAAGATTGTCCCAAATGTGGTGTGTCAAGGTATAAATTAACGACTTCGGGGGAGTCCAAACTTGGTTCTCCTGCCAAGGTGATGTGGTATCTACCTATAATACCACAGTTTCAATGCTTGTTTCCCAATCTGATAGATGTGAAGAATTTGAGGTGGCATGCAGATATTAAGAAAAATAATGATGGGATCCTATAACATGCGTTTGATTCCCCACAGTGAAAAAAGATTGATTTATTGTACCCTGAATTAGGTGAAGAAGTCAGGAATCTAAGCTTGGGCTTTGTACAGATGGGATCAATCCATACGGGACATTGAGCAGCCAACATCGCACTTGGCCAGTTATGCTTGCTATATACAATCTTCCTCCCTGGTTGTGTATGAAAAATAAGTACGTTATGCTATCATTGTTGATGTCAAGCCCTAAACAACCTAGAAATGATATCGATGTTTATCTTGAACCTCTAATTGATGAATTGAAGAAACTCTGGGGTGAAGGTGTGATGACCTATGATGCTTCACGGAGAGAGACATTTCATTTGCACGCTATGTTTTTTTGCAGTATGAATGACTTTCCAGTATATGGGAATTTGTCTGGATATAGTTTCAAAGGGTCTAAAGTGTGTCCTATATGTGAAGAGAACACTGATTCAATACAACTAAAACATGGCAGCAAGATTGTATATCTTGGTCATCGAAGGTTTCTTCTAAAAGTCAATTTGTATCGTAGGTTGTGTAAAGCATTCAAACGACAGAATGAGGAACATGGTGCACTAAACCTATACTAGGGGAGGATGTTTATGAAAGAGTAAAAGACTTTGCCAATGAATTTGGTAAGAGATCACAATGTACGATGGCCACACAGAGTGACAAATCTTTATTCAAGAAGAAGTCAATATTTTGGGATCTTCCTTATTGGAGTTCTTTGGCAGTCAGGCATTGTATCGATGTCATGCACGTTGAGAAAAATGTCTGTGATAGCGTCATCGGTACTCTCTTGAATATACCAAGTAAGACTAAAGATGGGATAAAATACAGAATGGACCTACATGAAATGGGAATAAGGACAAAATTAATAGAAGTTGTTAGTAGTGATCGGAGAACATGCTTACCTCCTGCTTGTTACATGTTGTCGAGAAAGGAGAAGAAAGCTTTTTGTGAATGACTGGTAAATGTTAAGGTGCCACAAGGTTACTCATCCAACATCCGTACATTGGTATCAATGAAAGATCTGAAGTTGATAGGTCTTAAATCTCATGATTGTCACACTCTATTGCAACAAATATTACCCGTGGCAATTCGATCTATATTGTTGAAGCATGTAAGGTTTGCAATCACCAGACTTTGTTTCTTTTTCAACAATCTGTGCAGCAAAGTTATTGACCATGATACTCTCGATAAATTACAAAGAGAAGTGGTTGTTACCCTATGTCAGCTTGAGATGTGTTTTCCTCCTTTGTTCTTTGATATCATGGTACATCGTGTTGTCCACTTGACTAGGGAAGTGAAAATGTTGGGACCAATTTTCTTGCATTGGATGTATCCCATTGAACGATACATGAGCATTTTTAAAGGTGATGTTCGAAACCGTTATCGGCCTGAAGGGAGTATTATTGAGGGTTATGTGTCGAGAGAGGTTATGGATTTTTGCAATGACTTTCTGAGTGCTAATGATGCTGCTGTTAATGACAAGAATATTGAGGAGTATTTTTGGCAAAGGAATTTTGGGATCACAGATAAAAGTAATCAGCCATGAGCAGTTGGAACAAGGTCACTTGTATATTTTACACAACATCGATGAAATGAGTGTTTATATCGAGGAACATACCAATTTCATCAAGAGACAATATCCTCAAGCCAATTCAATGTGGCTTGCTAGAGAGCATAACAAGACATTCATTAAGTGGTTTGAAGATAAAGTCTTACACCAACTATCTCAAACACTAGATAATCTTACTGAAACTATCAAATGCCTCTCCTTTAAACCAAAATTGAATGTTATGTCTTATAAAGGGTTTGACATAAATGGATTCTCATATTACACAAACCGTCAAGATGATAAGAGTTTTTTTCCAAAATAGTGGGGTCACCCTTCAAGCATCTTCATTGTTTTTTGCAAGTGCAAAGGATAAGAGTCCACCTAAAGCTTAAATGTCATATTACGGTGTCATTGAAGACATATGGGAGTTTGACTTCATATATTTTAGAATTCTGCTCTTTAAATGTAATTGGGTTGATAACACTAAAGGAGTTATAGTGGATGAATTGGATTTCACATTAGTGAACATTGAAAAGATTGGCGAGAAGGGTGAACCATTCATATTGGCATCATAGGTGTAATAAGTATTTTATATCAATCCTACAAATGATAAATGGTCAGTTGTTCTTCATGGTAAAAGACAGTTCATTGAAGATTCTATAGATGAAGAAGAGTACTATGATAAGCATGATGACTCCAGTCCATTCTCAGTTGGGTTGCCAACACCACCAAATATTGAAGCTAATGATGACTTGTATGTGCGCAGAGATCACAATGAAGGATTGTTAATTGATAAAAGATCACAATATTAGAGGCATGCATGTTTATATTTTTTATATGTTATTTTTCTGAATGTGAACTTTACAATGTGAATGTGAACTTTACAATGTGAATTACTTTACAATGTGAACTTTCAGATGGATGAGCATTCTCCTGTTGACCATGCTGATGATTATCGTGAGGGTGAGGACGTAAATGTGCCGCTTCACAATGTAAGTTTTAAAAATATATTTTTTATATGTTTTATTTTTCTGAATGTGAACTTTACAATGTGAATGTGAACTTTACAATGTGAATTACTTTACAATGTGAATGTGAACTTTACAATGTGAACTTTACAATGTGAATTACTTTAGAATGTGAACTTTACAATGTGAATGTTAACTTTTAGATGGTTGAGCATTCTCTTGATGACCGTGTTCATAATTACCGCGAGGGTGAGGACGTCAATGCGCCTCCTCACAATGTAAGTTTTAAAAATATATCCCTGAGGTTTCTGTCTATATGTTCATTTATAGTTATATCATGTAAGTGTTTTTTTGTCAAAATTTAGGTTGGTGATGTACCCGCTGAAGAAATTGGGGCACTTGATGAGCAGAAAAAAAAATTGAGAAAGTGAGGGGCATCACAATGATGAACAAGTTACTACAACAAAGGGGCAACAGACTCAAACTGGCTGTGGATTTCAATCATGCAGGAAATCCAGTTGGAGTGAACCGCAACTCATTTATTTCATATCTTGGGGTTCTTACTCACAACCGTTGTAGTTCTATTTTTAAATCCTGGCATAAAGTTCCTAAGGGGAAGAAAGACTTAATATGGAAGGAACTATGTGTGAGTTATTATTATTTGCAATTCTATTTTTGTAGATTACTAATTTTTAGGATATTAGTTAATAGCAATTCTATTTTGCAGAGTATATTTGATCTGGATGAAAAGTCACATCGTAAATGTGTGATGCAACACTGTGGGAGGGTCCTAAGGAACTATAGGAAAAATCTCACCCGAGATTACATACGCGATGCTGAGAAGAGGTTCTTCATTGATTTCCAATTCTAGACATTGATCACTTGTTTACTAACTCTACACTAATAATTTTTGTTTGTATTCTCTTTAAAAAATAAATTTTGGAAAAAGACAGCCATTGAGCAATGGAACTACCTGGACAACAAAGACTGGGAGGACTTTGTTACCCAAAGAAAAATGGATGAATTCAAGGTATTAATCATCACTCCCAATTTAATTAATATACATTCTTATGTATCCACCTATTCAAGATTAACCTTTAGTGTTACTAACCAAATCAATGTACTTACTAACAAGGCTATTAGTGATGCTCAAACAGCAAGGTGTGCACTGAATGTGCATGACCACACAATGGGTCCAAGAGGCTGTGTAGGCATTCGCCAAACACTACAGGCTGAGTCTACTACTCAGTCTGCTGCTACTCAGGAGTCCTCTACTATTGGTCCTGCACCTCTACCTCACCATGCTATGTGGATAGCTGGGAGGCAAAACAAGAAGGGAGATATAAAAAAGCCCACAACTGCTGAGGCGGCTGCAAAAATGGTAAAATTCAACTCTTAGAGCAATCGATTGATATTGATTATTATTATGTTTACTTACCAATTTCTGTCGATGGTAATTAGCAGGAGCTGAACGAGTAGAGGAAGGAAGGCAATTTCATCCCTGAGGGCACAAGTGATGAATTGACAGCTTCTTTGGGTAACCCATAGCATCATGGACGTGTTAGGGGTGCAGGTGCTGGTGTGGGTATCAAAGCATTCTTTGGGCCATCCCAGTGCAAACCTATCCCAAAAGCAGGAATTTTACAAGTTGAGGTAACCTATTCTTTTTTTAGAATGTTATTGTGCAAGGGAATTCAATAATCGACTACATTTCTTTTATCCATGTATAGGTGGATGAATTAATTGAGAGGAAAGTCCAAGAAGCAATGGTGAAGTGGAAGGCGTCTCAGACGGCCACTTAGACGGTACCTGTGATGTGTCACGCTTCTATTACTCCTACTGTAGAGGTTGGGAGTAATCATGTAGACCCAACACCTAGCACATCCTCTGTAAGTATTTTTATGACATAGTAGCTAGTCTTTTCAAGATGATATGTTTATGTATATATGTATCAAATATTCTTTACGTAAATGTATAGGGGTTGAAGCCATGTCGTCTAAAAAGTAAAGAATATATCATTGCAGAGGCACAGGCTTACCTCGATCTTCCAGGGGAGATGTTTCATGGGAATCCAGTACCAGCTGGTGTAGTTTGTGTGAGCCTGATACATATACTACCCAATTGGAAGGATCTTGAACTGCCATATGCCCACTCAGATTATGAAACACTTGGTGAGGTAGAAGGCAGAGTGATATTTTTATGTATATATGTATATAATATTCTTTACGTAAATTTGTAGGGGTTGAAGCCATGCCGTCTAAAAAGTAAAGAATATATCATTGCAGAGGCATAGGCTTACCTAGACCTTCCAAGGGATATGTTTCATGGGAATCCAATAACAACTGGTGCAGTTCGTGTGAGCCCGATACATATACTCCCCGATTGGAAGGATCTTCAACTGCCGTATGCCCACCTAGATTCTGAAATGCTTGGTGAGGCAGAAGGCAGAGTGATAATGTGGCCCAAAGCATATGTCATCTATACTAATATTGTATGGTAAATTTACATTACATTAATTTGTTAGTGTGTATATATGAGTGAATTTGATCTGAAATTATATATACATGTAAAAAAAATGACACCCGCTACATCTCAGCCTCCACGTCCACCTCCTCAACTACCAAGTTGGCTTCCAAGGGACCTACATGCCTCGTTAGGTCCTAATTGTAGGGATATGGAAGTATGGATCGGCGAACATGATCAAAATCGCCCTATAAATGTTACAATTCCGGAGGATGCTGCAGGTCAATCATATGATAACAATCTATTTATACAAGTGTTGCATATGTATTAATGCATAGGTATTAATGCAGGTCAATCATATGAAAATAAGCTATTTTTAGAAGATATTTTGGAGTTGTTTCATTATGATTGGCTGAACACATCTATGATAGAGGTGTGGATATGGTGAGATCTTGTTTATACATCTATATACCTTTTTTTATATATTGTGATCTACTTTCTTATATATTAATGCATACGTAATACATGTTTTGCATCCACTTACACAAGATATGTACAGATTTTGCATTTTTCCATGTGGATTTTTGGTTCCATCTTTGATTAGTCTTGTAGATACAAACCCTTCTTTAGTTACTTCATACTTTTGTGATGCTTTTAGATATTTTAGTAAAAATAAGAAGATGGTGATAATAGCTCCATTCAATGTCGTGTAAGTTTACTTTGCTTATAATTTGGACTTAAGAAAATTACATTTTTATTGTGGATTTTGAGTTATTAATTTTTAACTTTCTTACCTATAGTGGTAGGCATTGGGAGTTACTAGTTATTGTCCCCAAGTCGTTCACTGTCTATTATCTAGATCCTGTGGGGAATGAATTGAATACATTATATGGACACACAATGAAAAGACCATTATTCTCGTGAGAAATATTTCATATATTTATATCTGTTAACATCTGTTATTACATTACTATTTAATTATGCAATTTAATGTGTTACATTAACATGTAAGGCTTTATAAGAGTTCAAAAAAGCTAGAGGAAAGGTCCCTAAGAAAAAGAATCAACCACTAATTTGGGAGAATGTGAAAGTAATTTCCCGACTCCAATGTATATATTATTTATGTGAATTGTGCTTATTTGTATTTTTGAATATTTTGTATGTTTCAATTTATAGTGTGCTACACTAGACAATGGTTGGGCATGCGCCTACTATGTGATGCGATTTATGGACCTAATCATCAAATATGACGTAATGGAAATCAATACTATACATCAGGTATTATATATAGTCTCATTACATAATATGAGATATATCAATCTTATTGTATATTATTAATTATATATACGTCATTCTCTTTGCAGGTGTTTAAAATTGACTTCAGCATACGTGGAAAGTTATTAGATGTACATACTCCCTATACGAGGGAGGAATTAGATGTTGTAAGAGAAGAATGAGCAAAAGCCCGACAAGTAATGGGAATTTTTAAATATAATTGGGACAATGATGACATTGATGATGATGATGAATAAAGAATGATATTTCTAAACTTTGTTCTCATAAATATTTTAGTGTCAATGTGAATGAATTTTTTTGAATTGTCATATGTGTGAATGTGAATGACTTTTTCTGATCAATACATGAATGTCTAAATATGAAAAGAGATGAAATGAATGGAACTAAATGTGAATGTAAATGACTTTGCATGTTTCTACATGTATCTGATCAATACATGTGTCTGAATGTGAATGACTTTATAGGTTTGTGACCAGTTGTTAGCTGATATCAATGGATGATGTAAACCTGCAGTTCAGAACTGAACTACATGTTATGCATCCTACGACCAGCCATACAGCAAGCCTGCAAATTGATAAGAAAAAAAAATCAAAACATAGTGTCAGTTATTTGTATAAAACAGATACCAAAAACATACAACATCGGTTATTAGAAAAAAAATCGGCGTATCTTCCATGGATGGCGTCGATTATCAATAAGAACCGACGCCTATTGTTGCCAGGAACGGCCGTGCTAGCAGGGATATGGCATCAGTTATTGTTTAGTAACTGAAATGTTTAACCATGATATACTGTCAGATTTCTGTACTAACCGACACTTATAGTTCCCTTGCTGGCACATTTTTGGTGGCGGGAGGGTTAGGGCATCAGTGTTTGTTTAATAACTGACATCTTTGATCATGATATAGTGTCAGTTTTCGTTAAGAACCGACGCCTATAGTTCCCTTATTGGCGCATTTTTAGTGACAGGAAGGGTTATGGTGTCGGTTAGAAACTGATGATGAAGGTGTCGACTTTTAGTGGCCCCCACTTGGGTGTCGCTTAGAAACCAATGCTAAAGGCTCTAAATAACTGACGCCAAAGGCCTTTTTTGTAGTAGTGATTGTTTCTCCTTCTGGGATGATTTCGATACCATCGACGCTGAGGGTCGAGGGTATCGACCGAATGCTTTTCTCCAGCTTGATTGCCTGATGTAGTGTCGATAGTATCGATGACTTGTCGATAGTATCGACAGGTTATGGAACAGAAGGCGCCTAAAAAAGAGAGAAAAACACAAGTCAATTCGGGAAATTTCATAAATCATGCAAAATAGGATAGAATAAGATCAATTTGATGCATAAAGTGTTTATAGGCTAAAGAAAGTGAATCATGCTATTATAGTCACAAAAGATGACAAATAACCACACAAAACAATTATGAAATCAGCCTATAAATACGAACCAAAATCCCTGCATCAAACTCCCCTAACACTACTACAGAAATAGCATTCAGTGACACTTTTCTGGGCGTCGGTTATTAAGGAAAACCGACGCCTTCTATGTTAGGCGTCGGTTGTTTACGAAAACCGACGTCTATATTCGAAGACCAGCCAGACACGGGTACCGCTTTGTCTTCAGCGTCGGTTGTTTATAACAAACCGACGCTTAAAGTCGCCCGCGAAATCCATTTTTTGATCAAAAAAATAGTGTCCTTTTCAGCGTCGGTTATTTAGGTCGAAACCGACGCCTATGTCTGATGAAAAATTTGCGCGAAAAGTGTCACCTTCAGCGTCAGTTATTAAAGGATAACCGACGCTGAAGGTGGTTCCCGCCAAACAATTTCATGAAAATATCGTCCACTTGGACGTCGGTTATTTCAAACAACCGACGCTAAAGATGTTTAGGCGTCGGTTGTTGTAAAAAACCGACGCTATGTGGGACTTTATAACCCGCGATGCCCGACTCTTCCCCTTTCTTCTGTTTCATTGCGAGCCCTTTTTTCTGCTTCTCCGTCGATTTCCCACGCTGTCGCCGTCGATTTCTCTGCTCCTTGTTCTCCACGACAGCGCCGTCGTGCCGCCACTGCTACTCCGGCGCCCCCTTCTCCGCCGCCACTGCTGCTGCACCTGCCTGACGACGCCTGACGCCTGGAGCTCGCCGCCGATGCCTGCCTGACGCCTGGAGCTCGCCGCCGCGGCCTGCTGCTCCAGCCACCTGTTGCCCGCCCTGCTGCTCCATCCGCTGCGCCGCCGCCACGCCGTCAAGTTCAACCTGCAGCTTCCACCTGGCTCCCGCTGCCTCCTTATCGGCACCAACAGAACTGGTATGCGCCAGTGTCTTTTCCTTTCCTCTACCTATTTCTCATTTACTGCGCGAATTATTTTGTGAGGTGAAGCATTTTATACAATGTAAGCTTCCGATCCTTCATGGAGCTGGTCACTTACTGATGAGGTTTACTTTGCTATAGATAATAATTTCTGGAGTCAGTCCACAGACAAATTGATAACTGTTCTTAGACAATTATAAAAAAGAACTATGTCATCTTTATCTCTGACTATGTGCTCATTTGTGCTAGAAATTTTGATGTGCTGTAAATTGTATCTTTACAATAACTGATCTGCTTGCCGATTTTAATGATTAGAGATACTGATTAATAGTAAGTATTGATGAATACTTACTTAATTACTAATGTGTTGATTAGATATGTATAGAAGTTCCTTATAAATATATTTTTTATATACACATACATGTAATTTTGTATAAAATACATGATGTAGTGTGATCTTAAATCCTAGAGTGTACCCCTTTTGTTCTATGATGGTACCTATGACCCTGAATCCTAGAGTGTTTGTTGGCCTAGAAACCCGTCCAAGATTGACTCATTAGGAGTACATCTTGGATAGTCCCCGGTTTGGGACTGTTCTTGAACACCTAATCTCACTTAGGATGTAAGTGTATAATGTGTATTGAGTTTTCGAGAAAATTTTGGCAGCATTTCCCTGTTTGTTCTCTAAGTACATATGTACTTAGAGAACAGCGGGGAAATGCTGCCGAAATTTTCTTGAAAACCCAATACACATTATACACTTACTAGTGAGATTAGGTGTTCAAGGATGGGATAGGTGGTACACATTTATTATATATAAGAATGAAATCACATGTGTTTGTTGGCCTAGAATGTGAACAATCATTGTTTTTTATATTACTTGTACATTGGTATAAATTAGAATGAACAATCACCAAATTATATACTGTTTGTATGGAGTCCGGCTTCATTGTAGATATCTATTATTGTGTTTGTTGGCCTAGAAACCCGTCCAAGATTGACTCATTAGGAGTAAATCTTGGATAGTCCCCGGTTTGGGACTGTTCTTGAACACCTAATCTCACTTAGGATGTAAGTGTATAATGTGTATTGAGTTTTCGAGAAAATTTTGGTAGCATTTCCCCGTTTGTTCTCTAAGTACATATGTACTTAGAGAACAGCGGGGAAATGCTGCCGAAATTTTCTTGAAAACCCAATACACATTATACACTTACTAGTGAGATTAGGTGTTCAAGGATGGGATAGGTGGTACACATTTATTATATATAAGAATGACATCACATGTGTTTGTTGGCATTTCCCCGTTTCTTCTCTAAGTATATATGTACTTAGAGAACAGCGGGGAAATGTTGCCTAATCTTTTCCTAATATATACTTGTTTCCTAATATATACTTGTTTTCTCTGATCATAGAATGGATAGATCATGGATGTCCATTCGTAATCGTTGCACCCCAGAGTTTATATCTGGTCTTGATCAGTTTATTAGATTTGCCGAGGAACATAGGAAAAAACCTACAGATAGGTTCTACTGTCCATGTAGGCATTGCGGTAACAACTTGAAAGTCAACACTGGTGAGGAAATCAAAAGTCATGTCATGTGCAACGGGATTGTACAAGGCTATACAGAATGGCACTGGCATGGAGAGATTTCAAAATCGAAACCAGTAGATGTCGATAGCAGTGCTTGGGTGGAAGAAGAAATTGCCTCTGATGACGTAAATGTGAACGAACCAGTTCCAGCAGACATCGTTGATGCGATGCTGGATAGTTGTAGGGTAGAGCACACCGATCCACCTCCTATCTTTACAAACATTGTGCATGATGCTGAGATACCATTATACACAGGTTGTGCTAAGTTTACGAAGCTTAGCGCTGTCTTGAGATTGTATAAGTTGAAAGCTAACAATAGATGGAGCGACAAAAGCTTCACTTCATTGTTGACTTTGTTGAAAGAAATGCTTCCTGAAGGAAACGAGCTTCCAATCTCAACATACCAGGTAAAGAAAATGTTGTGCCCAATGGGAATGGAGGCCAAGAAGATACACGCATGCCCGAATGATTGTGTATTATTTCAAAAGGACTATGTAGATTTGAAAGATTGTCCAAAATGTGGTGCGTCAAGGTATAAATTGACGACTTCGAGGGAGTCCAAAACTGGTTCTCCTGCCAAGGTGTTGTGGTATCTACCTATAATATCACGGTTTCAACGCTTGTTTGCAAATCCGAAAGATGCGAAGAATTTGAGGTGGCATGCAGATGTTAAGAAAAATAATGATGGGATCCTACGACATGCGTCTGATTCCCCACAGTGGAAGAAGATTGATCTATTGTACCCTAAATTTGGTGAAGAAGATAGGAATCTAAGACTTGGGCTTTGTACAGATGGGATGAATCCGTACGGGACATTGAGCAGCCAACATAGCACTTGGCCAGTCATGCTTGTTATATACAATCTTCCTCCCTGGATGTGTATGAAAAATAAGTACGTTATGTTGTCATTGTTGATATCGGGTCCTAAACAACCCGGAAATGATATCGATGTTTATCTTGAACCTTTGATTGATGACTTAAAGAAACTTTGGGCTGAAGGTGTGATGACCTATGATGCTTCAGCAAGAGAGACATTTCGTTTGCACGCTATGTTGTTTTGCACTATTAATGACTTTCCAGCATATGGGAATTTGTCTGGATATAGTGTCAAAGGAGCTAAAGCGTGTCCTATATGTGAAGAAAACACTGATTCAATAAGACTAAAACATGGCGGCAAGACTGTATATCTTGGTCATCGAAGGTTTCTTTCAAAATTCCATCCGTATCGTAGGAAGCGCAAAGCATTCAATGGATGGAATGATGAACGAAGTGCACCTAAACCTATACCAGGGGATGTTGTTTATGAAAGAGTAAAAGACATTGTCAATGAATTTGGTAAGAAATCACAATTTAGTATGGCCACACGGAGTGACAATTCTTCATTCAAGAAGAAGTCAATATTTTGGGATCTTCCTTATTGGAGTTCTTTGACAGTCAGGCATTGTATCGATGTAATGCACGTTGAGAAAAATGTATGTGATAGCATCATTGGTACTCTATTAAATATACCAGGTAAGACTAAAGATGGGATAAAATCCAGACTGGACCTACGTGAAATGGGAATAAGGTCAGAATTAACAGAATTACATGAAATGGGTAATAAAAGAACATACTTACCTCCCGCTTGTTACACGTTGTCTAGAAAGGAGAAGAAAACTTTTTGTGAATGCTTGGTAAATGTTAAGGTGCCACATGGTTACTCATCCAACATCCGTAGATTGGTATCAATGAAAGATCTGAAGTTGATAGGTCTTAAATCTCATGATTGTCACACTCTAATGCAACAAATATTGCCCGTGGAAATTCGATCTATATTGCCGAAGCATGTAAGGTTTGCAATTACCAGACTTTGTTTCTTTTTCAACAGTCTATGCAGCAAAGTTATTGACCCTGATACTCTCGATAATTTGCAAAGAGAAGTGGTTGTTACCCTATGTCAGCTTGAGATGTACTTCCCTCCTTCGTTCTTTGATATCATGGTACATCTTGTTGTCCACTTGACTAGGGAAGTGAAAATGTTGGGACCAGTTTTCTTGCATTGGATGTATCCCTTTGAACGATACATGAGCGTTTTTAAAGGTGATGTTCGAAACCGTTATCGGCCTGAAGGGAGTATTATTGAAGGTTATGTGGCGAGAGAGGTTATGGATTTTTGCAATGACTTTCTCAGTGGTAATGACACTCCTGATAATGACAAGAATATTGAGGAGGGCAAAGGAATTTTGGGATCACGGGTGAAAGTAATCAGCCGTGAGCAGTTGGAACAAGCTCACTTGTATATTTTACACAATATGGATGAAGTGAGTGTTTATATCGAGGAACATACCAATTTCATAAAGAGACAACATCCTCGAGCAAGTTCAATGTGGCTTGCTAGAGAGCATAATAAGACTTTTACTAAGTGGTTTGAAGATAAAGTCTTACATCAACTATCTCAAACACCAAATGATATTACAGAAACTATCAAATGCCTCGCCTTTAAACCAAAACCGAATGTTATGTCTTATGAAGGGTTTGACATTAATGGATTCACATATTACACAAAGCGCCAAGATGATAAGAGTGTCGTCCAAAATAGTGGGGTCACTCTTCAAGCGTCGACTATGTACTTTGCAAGTGCAAAGGATAAGAGTCCACGTGAAGCTAAAATGTCATATTACGGTGTCATTGAGGACATTTGGGAGTTTGACTACATAGATTTCAAAATTCCGCTCTTTAAATGTAATTGGGTTGATAACACCAAAGGAGTTATAGTGGATGAATTGGGTTTCACTTTGGTGAACTTTGAAAAGATTGGCGAGAAGGGTGAACCATTCATATTGGCATCACAGGCGAAACAAATATTCTATATCGATGATCCTGCAAATGATAAATGGTCGGTTGTTCTTCATGGTAAAAGACAGTTCATTGAAGATCCTATAGATGAAGAAGAGTACTATGATAAGTATGATGACTCCAGTCCATTCTCAGTTGGGTTGCCAACTCCACAAAATATTGAAGCTAATGATGACTTATATGTGCGCGGAGATCACAATGAAGGATTGTTAATTGATAAAAGATCACAATTTTAGAGACATGTATGTTTATACAAATGCTAAATGTTTGCCTTTTTCTAGTTAATACAAATGCTAAATGTTTGCCTTTTTCTAGTTAATAGAAATGCTAAATGTTTGCCTTTTTAATGACATTTTCAGATGGCTGACCATGATGAGCATGATGTCCATGATGAGCATGAAGTCCATGATGAGCATGCTGTCCATGACGAGCATGGCGAGGATACTAATGTAAGTTCTAAAAACATATCCTGTATTTCTATAAAATTCATTATCTTCTAGTTATGTCATATATCCTATATTTCTATATTGGGCTAAGTTAGTGTGTTTTATTTTTGTCAAATTTTAGGTTGATGCACCTGTACCCACTGAAGCACTGGAGCAACTTGATGCGCAACACCAGACACTTAACAAGAAAAGGGGCATCACTCTGTTGAAGAAGTTATTAGCGCTAAGTGGTAGTGGATCTAAATTTGTGGTGGAGTTTGATAATGGAGGAAATCCAATTGGAGTGAACCGCAATAATTTTGTGAACTATCTTGGGTGTACCACTCGGAGCCATTGTGGTGTTAAGTATGACAATTGGCATAAAGTTCCTCAAGGGAAAAAAGACTTGATATGGAAGGATTTATGCGTGAGTTATTATTATTTGCAATTCTATTTTGTAGATTACAAATTCTATTATTTGCAATTCTATTTTGGATACTAGTTAATAACATTTCTATTTTACAGAATCTGTTTGCATTGGATGAGAAGTTGCATCGTAAAAATGTGATGCAACGCGCTGGAAAGATGCTTAGGAATTATAGGACAAATCTGAACAGAGAATACATAAAAGAGGGTGATAAGAAGAAGAAGTCAGCCCTTGAACAATGGAACTTCTTGGACAAAGAAGATTGGGACAATTTTGTTGCTTCAAGAAAATCTGAAGAATTCAAGGTATTAGGCGTCACTCCTAATTTAATTAATATACATTGTATTCACCTATTCAAGATTAGCATTTAGTGCTACTAACCAAATCATTAATGTGCATACTAACTAGGCCCTCAGTGACGCACAAAAAGCAAGGCGTGCACTGAATGTGCATGACCACACTATGGGTCCAAAAGGCTATGCAAGCGTTCGCCAAAGACTACAGGCAGAGTCTGCGGCTACTCAGGAGTCTGCTCCTACTCAGGAGTCTGTCACACCCATGCCTCGCCATGATATCTGGATAGCTGGCAGGCAAAACAAGAAGGGTGAAATAAAGAAGCCTGTAACTGCTGAGGCGGCTGCAAAAATGGTAAAATACAACTCTTAGAGAAATCATTTGAATATTGATTATTTGTGGTGTTAACTTACCAATTTCTGTTTATGGTGATTAGCGGGAGCTGCACGAGCAGAGGAAACAAGGCACGTTCATCCCTCAGGGCACAAGGGATGAATTGACAGTTGCTCTGGGTAACCCAGAGCATCCTGGACGTGTTAGAGGTGTCGGCGCTGGTGTTGGCATCAAAGCATTCTTTGGGCCATCCCAGCGCAAACCCAGAGCGGGACTTTCTCAAGAAGAGGTAACCTATTCTTTTTTTAGAATGTTACTACAAAAAGAAATTCATTAATAAGAAGCTAATGTTTCTTTTATCCATGTATAGGAGAATAAGAGAGTTGAGGATTTAGTTGCTAAGAAGATCAACGATGTAGTTGCTGAGAAGGTCAAGGAAGAATTGCTGCGGTGGCAGGCATCTCAGGCTTCCAATACGCCTATGGCGACCCACTCTTCTCCTGATGCACAGACTGCGAGTAATCCTGGAGACCCATCGCCTAGCACGTCTGCTGTAAGTATTGTTTATGACATTGTAGTTAGTCTTTTCAAGTTGTTATGTTTTCAAGATGATATGTATATATGTATAATATTCTTTACGTAAATGTGTAGGCATTGAAGCCATTCCGCTTAAGAATGCAAGACTACGTTGTTGCAGAGGCGCATGCTTACCCGTCCCTTCCTGGGGCAATGTTTCACGGGACTCCAATGCCACAGGGCTACGTTCGTGTGAGCCCGATACGTGTGTTACCTGATTGGAGAGAAGCTACATTGCCATATCCCCACCCAGATATTGATAGACTTGCTGATGCAGAAGGTGGGGTGATATTGTGGCCCAACGCAGATGTCGTCTACACGACTGAAATTGTAAGATAAATTTACATTGATTTAGACTGTTAATGTGTATATATGATGTCAACTGATCTGAAATTATATGTACAGGTTAAAAAGAAGACACCAGGAGCACCTAGGCCTCCACTTCCACTTCCCGCATTACCCGATTGGGTTCCAACTGACCTAACATACCCGTTAGGTCCTGCTTGTAGGGGAATGGCATGTTGGCTACGGGCACATAATGTACATTGCCCTATAATTATTTCTTTAGATGCAGATTATGCAGGTCAATCATACGATAGCTCTTTATTTATATAAGATATTATTGAGTTGTTTATGTATGATTGGCTGAATACATCAATGATAGAGACATGGATAAGGTGAGATCTTGTTTATACATCCATATACCTTGTGTAAGATCCGGTGATCTGGTTTCTTATATATTAATGCATACGCCTATATGTTTTGCAGCTACCTAGTCGAAGATCATTGCAAACAATTTGCATTTGATCATGTGGGATTTTTGATTCCATCATTGATTAGTTTGGTAGCTAAAGACCCTGATAATTTTCAACAATACTGTATAGATGCTTTTACAATTTTTGGTCAGCAAAAGAAGACGATAATAATAGCTCCATTCAATGTCAAGTAAGTTTACTTTATTTATAATTTGGACTTAAGAAAATTCCATTTTTATTTTGCATTTTGAGTTATTAATTGTTAACTTCTTACTTCTAGCGGTAGACATTGGGAGTTACTAGTTATTGTCCCCGGGACATTCACTGTTTATTATCTAGATCCTGCGGGGAGTACATTGAACACTAAAATTGGACACGTAATGAGAATGCCATTATTCTGGTGAGAAATATTTCATTTTTATATCCGTTAACATCTTTTATTACATTACTATTTACTTATGCAATTTATTGTGTTATATTAACATGTAGGGGTTTAGATGCATTCAAAAAGGCTGGAGGAACGGTCCCAAGGAAAAAGAACCAGCCAATAAATTGGCAGAACGTACAAGTAAGTTCCCGACTCGAATATATATATTATTGATGTGAATTGTGCTTAGTTGTATTATTTTGTATGTTTCAATTTATAGTGTGCTACACAAGACAATGGCTGGGCATGCGCATACTATGTGATGCGATTTATGCAGATGATTATCAAATATGCCGCATTGGACATCGATACCATACATGAGGTATTATATATAGTCTCATTAGTTAGTATGCAATATATCAATCTTATATTATTTTTATATTATTACTTATATATATACATCATTCTCTTTGCAGGTGTTTAAAACTGACAACACTACAGGTAAACGTTTAAAAAATATACATGCTCCATATACGATGGAAGCATTAAATGAAGTAAGAGAAGAATGGGCAAAAGCCATACAAGCAGTGGCAACTGTAAGATATAATTGGGATGTTGATAGCGATAATGAATGATACTATGTAAATGAATATTTCTGAATGTTAATACATGTATTTGAATGTTTCTATATGTGTGAATGTGAGAATTGAATTGATGTCTGAATGTATGTACTTGTGTAGAATTTTGCTTGTGACTTTTGCAGGTTTGCGGCCTGTTTGTAGGCTGATATCAATGGATGTCGTAA
Organism: Alisma plantago-aquatica; assembly: GCA_963693085.1. Classification (NCBI taxonomy): domain Eukaryota; kingdom Viridiplantae; phylum Streptophyta; class Magnoliopsida; order Alismatales; family Alismataceae; genus Alisma; species Alisma plantago-aquatica. Next base: position 1,490,761,844 of record OY856409.1, read on the forward strand.
ACCTGCAGTTCAGAAAACTGAACTGCAGGTTCTCATCCTGCTGACCAGCCACAGCAGGCCTGCAAACTGATATGAAAAAAAAAAAAGGCGTCGGTTATTTATCGAAAACCGTCAGCAAAGACATACAGCGTCGGTTATTTGATAAAACCGCCGCCTAATAGTAAAAACAACCCAACCGTGCAGGATAGCACGGCCGTGGTGTAAATGGCGTCGGTTATTCATATAAAACCGACGCCTATAGTACTAACACAGCCGTGCAGGGAAGCACGGCCGTGCAGGGAAGCACGGCCGTGCAGGGAAGCACGGCCGTGTCGTCTTGAAGTACAGGCGTCAGTGGTTTAGTATATAACCGACGCCAAAAGTGTTCGCGCCACAGAAAATGTGTCGGTTATCTACTAAAACACCGACGCTATATTCCATATAGGCGTCGGTTGTGTAGTAAATAACCGACGCACAAAGTTCCCTAGATGACGCCATTTTCTGTGGTGCGAACACTTTTGGCGGCAGTTATTTACTAAACAACCGACGCCAATAGGACAAATAGGCGTCGGTTAAAAAACCGACGCCGAAGTGTTCAACCTTTAGCGGCGCCCACATAGGCGTCGGTCGGAAACCGACGCCAAATGGGGTAAAATGACCGACGCCAAAGGCCGTTTCTGTAGTAGTGTAAGCTTGAATCTTACTCATCCTCGAGCAACAAAACTATAAAATTTGATTGAGAGGGTCAACTAAAGAACATAATCACATTGAATGATATCCCAAAATGATTCCCGCCTGCGTGCCACATATTGGCCCTTACCAACCATGGAACGATAACTGCCCTTTAGGTGACAAGAATCATTCATGAAAGATGTCCACCCCAAGATCAACGAACACTGTCAAATAAAGCAGTTAATATAATAAAATCCTCCGGTTTAGGCTTGGTGCATCTTGTGATCTCCTATCTATGTTGCTCATTTTCTCTAACTACCATCTAAATGGAAGAATCTCTCCTGATGTACATGAATGAGGAGAAAATCATGGGTGACCTACCACTTAGAGAAATAGGTAAATGGAATAGGTGGCTATGGAAGAAATTGAAACACATTACAGTCAATCATGCAATACAAAAATGATTAACCTATGATGATGTAGATGCAGATGATAATGATCCTAATGCTAACATTTTTGGTGAAATGATGCATGCACTATCATTCTGTCTCAGAGTGAGATGGAATATCTAAGAAAATTGCATCATGTGTCCATTCTTCTTAATGTTTAGGTCAAAACATGTTCCTTTCTCTCTCTTCTTCTTGATTACTCCTTAATCCTTTTTTATTATTTTTTTCTTTTTTTTTCAAGCCCACTTTTCATAAATGATATGGATTTTTTTCGGGCTTCCTTCTTTTTACATAACATGTACACTTGATGCATTCTCTTCTACACTTTTCTGAGGGTATGGAACAAATTTCCCACCTTTAATGTTTTTAGAAGAACATATAGACACATGACGTAATACATGCTTACAAGATGCAATTACAACTAAATGATGACAGATATGCAACTAACTAACATGAACCTAAAGATAATGTGCATGTATAACTACTCTATATATTTTTTCATATTCATGAAATTAAAAGCAAAAGAAATATAATGCAAGATCTATCTATATGGAATGCAATCAAAGAGAGAAAGACAGTTATGTGCTCCCAATTCTTATGGTGCAGTGTGAATGACATTGCGGTGGAACAGATCACAAGATTAATTGACAAAACCTTTAGAAGAAAGAATTATATGTCCCTCCTTACTGACTTGTGTACATGTTAATCAAGGAATTTCACTCTCTCACTTCAAATTAAAGTCACGTTAACATTTGGTCAGTTTAGGCTCAAACATCCATGTCAACCTCTTCCTGCAAACCATAAGGATAAATATTCATGTTCATATGTTTTAGAGTTGACCTACCCAATAAGTTTCACAAGTTAAGTCCTCAAGTTCTCACAAGACAAGCTTACAAAATTTTAAAATCTTCATTTATATTTTGTTTGCTCACAAGCCCCTAAGGTGAAAACATAAGATGCCATGCATTGCATTACAACTCCACTGATTACACTGGATAGATAGTGGATCCTAAAAAATAGTAAACCTAGAAATAAAGACAACTAAATTTTTAAAAGAAAAAACAAATGATGAAATAAAAACTCAATAAAAGCTAGATAAATGTTGTTCCATCACCCCCAAGCTTGAAGTAGACTATGGCCTCATAGTAAAAATCCAAACTTAAGAAGTGGAACAGTGATACCCTCTACTGCGGTGGTGGTGGTGGGAACTGGATAGGATCCCAAGTGGGATACTACCTGTGGAATGTCAGATCGGTGGGCGGCATCGGCGGTGGTTGTGGGTATCCTCCAAAATAGTTTTGGCTCCACTAATGATCATAGAACGACTGTTGTTGCATCTCCATCCTCTGCAACCGGTTGTGTATGTTCTCCTTATTTGCAAAGAGGAGGCGCTCGTTTTCATAGATTGCTTGTTGGTTGTCATACAGCCGGTTCTGTATGTCCTGGATACCTGCAAAAGATGTTGTATGATGTTGTTGTGTCTGTTGAATGTCTTGGAGCATTGAATACATGCCATGCATTGAATAGACATCCTCTCCACCTTGAGAAGGTTGTGGTGCAGATGGCTGGGAAGAAGACGAGGCTCCAAAATGTCAAGGTCGCTTATGTGGAGCAACTTGTTGTCAGAGGGGAATGGAGGCTTCCTCCTCTTCATCGTCATCATCGCCTTCTTGCTCGTCGTCCTCGTCATCTCCTCCTTTTTCTACTTCATCTTGATCAACGCCAATGATTGGCCACTTATAATCTTGGCCAGGCCTGAGGTCGAAGGCATTGGTCAGGTAGTTGCCTCTCCTGAAAGACTTTTTGTACATGGTAGGTGGCGAAGATGGTGTTGTGGCAGACGTTGACTAGGCCAGCATTTATGAAATGATTCAGATTAAGCGTATTCTTACATTCCAACTTTTCTAACCCAGAAAGATCCAGGCTGAGGTGGATGATGATAGGAGTGATGAGACCCCCAAAATAGATTGGGTACTTGCGGGATGTGTTCCTCTTTACCGCCATTACTTGAGTGAGGAAGAAGGTTCCAAAATTTAAACTCTTCCACTCTATCATATTGTAGAGGAATAAGAGACACGTCTCTTGAAACTTTCTTTGTGACAGTCATGATCTTACAAAGAGTGTATTAGATAGCATACAGTGCAGGATCCTGACGAATGGATGCTCGAAGTCGGATATGGATGCGTGGTGCCAACTGATCGTATAGTTGTCAGGTACCGTGACCAACACCAAATACATGGCATCATAGTTTGGCCTATGTGGTGGCTGGCACAGCTCCCCATGAGACCACCCATAGATCCCATTGAACTCGTAGAGGGACATGGTGTAATCTCTATTCTAGAGACGAAAATAAACTCTCCCCTCTTTCCATTCAATCGTTGCCGATTGAAGCTCATTGGGGATGACACAGATCTGAAGAGATGCCATAAATTCAATGACAATCTCCTTGTACCCGCTAAAGAACGGATGACCCTCAGCATGGTCAGTGTAGAGCATTGGGGCTTCTCTTAGTTTCCCCTGGAGCACGTATGCCATGTTTGCCTCGAATCTCAGGTCTTTGATTAGCTACCGGTCGCCATACCGGGTGGGCTCAATTGTGCACTTCCATAGCTCGTCGTAGACCTTCTTTATTTCCTGCGATGGGTGGACTATTCTCGGGTGAGGGATGAGTCCTCCAGATGGGTTAGGTGGTGCATGTAGGGCAGGCCTTGATGAGGAAGCACCGAATCTCACCATGTTGTGAGAAGCAACAAGTGAGAGAAAAGATATTGAGAAGGGAAGCTCAGAGATGCTCAGAGGTGACTGTCAGTGTAGCTTTTTATAGTTGCTGGATGCTTGGAGATGCTTGCTCTTTCTCTTGCTCAGAAGTGGAAGGAAGGATGCTTGGAGGTGTGTTTAGATTGAAAGAATACCTCTCCTTTTATAAGGTTTGACCGACACTACTATCGCCCCATCGATACTATCGATGGAAGTGTCAATGGTATCAATGGGACAACATAATCCATGTGTCATGGATATCGATGGTTGTCGATAGGTGCTCCTGGAGATGAGGTTCAAAGATGCGTCGATAGTATCGACTGGCGTCCATAGTATCGATGCAATGCATGGATCGATACTATCGACCGTTTGATGGAGGTGCGCTCATTTGTTGATGATGAAAGCTGTGGATCGGTGACGTCATGTGTCGATCCTATCGATAGGTGTCGATGGTATCAATAGTCTGTGTTTTCCTTGTTGTTGGCGTAGTGCGGTCACTACTGAGTTTGACCGGTGGTCGATACTATCAACATGGGTGTCGATGGTTTCGACATACCTTATAAGAAACCTTCTGAAATCTTCAGTAAACTCGATGGTATCAACTATGAGTCGATAGCATCGTGTTTTTTTTTCATTTGTGGCCACCTGACCCAGTGTCGATACTACCGACAGGACCGTCGATGGTATCGACCGTTTGAAGATTTTGTAGCAGTCTCACTGCCCCTGAGTCGATATTATCAACAAAGATGTCGATACTATCGACCAAGCTCCAGTCCTGCACACTGAACGCACGCATCAAAGTATCATTTTTACAAAAACTAAGTAGAAATTTCATGAAAACTAATTATGAAAACGAAAAAGAAAGCAACTGAACATGAACTACACTAAGGTTGGGTTGCCTCCCAACAAGAACCCTTATTTAACGTCTTAGGCTAGACCAAGTCCTACTCACTCATCATATGAGTGCAATGAGTTTTACCTCATGCACCTTCTTTGTAAAATCTTCTCCACAATAATGCTTTAGCCTCTGTCCATTCACCAAAAATGTCCTATCACCATCTCTTACCATCACGGCTCCATGTGGACGCACCTCCTCAATGATGAAAGGTCCACTCCACCTGGACATCAACTTTTCAAGATGTAGCTTCAACCTAGAATTGAACAGCAAAACACTTTCATCTTTATGAAGACTCTCTTCTGAATATGCCAATCATGTATCTGCTTCGTCCTCTCCTTGTATATTTGAGAATTCTCATAGGCGTTCTTTCTCAATTCATCTAACTTATTCAGCTCCAACAATATTTACTTCACTTCCTCATCAATGCTCAGGTTCAGCTTCCTAAGCACCCAATGTGCCTTGTGCTCCAGCTCCACGGGCAAGTGGCATGCACGTCCATAAGCCAACCTAAAAGGTGTAGTGCCTATAGGAGTCTTAAAGGCGGTTCTATATGCCCAAAGTGCATCCGGTAGAAGCATGCTCTAGTTCTTTCTAGATGAGGTGACAATACGCTCCAAGATCTTGTTTATCTCCCTGTTAGATATTTCCCCTTGGCCCTGTGTTTGTGGATGATATGGGGTGCCCACATTGTGTTTCACCCCATACTTTCTCAATAGAGTAGTAAATTTCCTATTTGTGAAATGAGTGCCTCCATCTCTGATGATCATGCATAACACTCCAAACCTACAGAAAATATATTCTTTCACAAACCTGCACACTACCGCAGCATCATTAGTCCATGTGGGTATTGCTTCTACCCACTTTGATACATAATCAATTGCAAGTAAAATGTATAAGTTTGAATTTGAGGACACAAACGGTCCCATGAAATCAATACCCCATAGATCAAAAACTTCAACCTCTTGGAAAACATTGAGGGGCATTTCCTGCCTTTTGCAAATGTTACCTGCCCGCTGACAGGAATCACATCTCCTCACAAACTCATATGCATCTCCGAAAAGTGTGGGCCAATATAGGCCACTCTCTAACACCTTTGCAGTTCTCCTGGAGCTTGCATGATGGCCCCCAGTGGGTAGTGTATGGTAGTGGCTTAACACACTATCATACTCAAATTTGGGCACATACCTGTGTAAGATTCCATCCCTGCATTGCCTCATAAGAATGGGATCTTCCCAAAAATAAAATCTCAAAGAATGGAAGAATTGCTTCTTCTCTTGGTAACTCCAATCCTCAGGTAATTCTTTACATGCAAGATAGTTAACAATGTTCGAAAACCATGGATATTTTGATTTGATAGAAAGGATTTGCTCATCCGGAAAGGTCTCAGTCATAGGTATATTGGTGTCCTTTTCATCTACCCTCTCAAGTCGAGACAAATGGTCCACAACCACATTTTCCATTCCCTCTTTATCTCTAACCTCAATGTCAAATTCTTTTAAGAGAAGTATCCACTGAATGAGTCTAGGCTTCGCTTATTTCTTTTCCATTAGTATTTTATTGCAGCGGGGTCCATCCATACCACCACTTTAGTCCCCACTAAATATTACCTAAATTTTTCAAAAGCAAAAACCATGGCTAGAAGATCCTTTTCATTGGTGGTATAGTTTAGTTATGCATCATTTAAGGTTTTTCACGCATAATAAGTAACCATGGGTCGTTTCTCAAGGCGCTGCCCAAGAACTCGTAGTTGGATACGTGGCACATCAACTCGAAGGGTTGACTCCAATCTGGAGTCTGCACAATTGGTGCTGAAATCAATCTTTGCTTAAGGACCTCAAAAGAGTTCAAACATTTGTCATTAAAATAAAAAACAACATCTTTCTCAAGCAACTCAGATAATGGTTTAGCGGTCTTTGAAAAATATTTTATAAACCAAAGGTAAAATCCAGCATGACCAAGAAAACTCCTAACTCCCTTCACTGAGTTCGGTGGAGTTAATTTAGAAATAACCTCAATTTTTTCCAAATCAACCTCCAGTCCTTTGTTGGACACCTTGTGTCCGAGCACAATGCCATCGCTTACCATCATATGACATTTCTCCCAATTGAGGACCAAATGAGTGTCCTCACATCTCTACAAAACATTATCAAGGTTATAGAGACATTTGTCAAATGAATCACTGTAAACTGAAAAATCATCCATGAAAACCTCTAAACAACGTTCAACCATATCAGAAAAAATGGTGAGCATACATCGTTGAAAAGTGGTTGGTGTGTTACACAATCCAAACGGCATACGACGATATGCAAAAGTACCATAAGGACAAATGAAAGTGGATTTCTCTTGATCCTTAGGTTCAATCGATATTTGATTATAGCCAGAGTATCTGACTAGGAAACAAAAATAGGAGCGACCAGCCAGTCGCTCCAAAATTTGGTCAATAAAAGGTAAAGGAAAATGATCATTTAGCATCGCAGTGTTCAACCTATGGTAATCTATGCAAACTCGCCACCCAGTGACCGACCAAGTAGTAACTGGCTCATTTAATAAATTCATAGTTACCGTAATTCCCCCGTTTTGGGGACTACCTGTGTCGGGCTTACCCACGTCGAGTCTGAAATTGTGAAGATAATTCCTGTTGAGAACAACTTTATCACCTCCTTCTTGACGACTTATGTCATAATAGGATTTAGGCGGTGTTGAGGCTGGATCACATGCTTTGCTCCCTCCACAAATCCGATCTTGTGTTGGCATAGAGTCAGAGAAATCCCCTTTATGTCTGAAACTGACCTCCCGAAAGCACCACGATGGTTCTTCAACACAACCATGAGTTGTTCTTCCTTAGAGGCACTCAGATGTGCCGAGATGATGACCGATAACTTCTCCTCCACTGCTAAGAACACATATTTCAAATGTGTGTGGGGGGGGGGAAGTGGCTTCAACTCCAATTCTGGCGGATTCACCAAAGATGGTAGCAGTGGTGGCGACAGTGATCCCAAATCTTCAAAGTACCTAACATAGTAACAAGGTAGGACTCGTAACATCTTTACATAATCCTGTAGAGATGTGATCCTCATCCAATCATCCACAATATTAAATAGACATGCTTCTAAAGGCAATTGAGGATATGACTCCAGCATTGAGATCTCCACAACATCTTTCACAATAGAAAGGCACACTTCTTCATCTTCATCATTAGGATATCCCACAGCTTTAGCAAGAGAGACTACTTTAGTTTTCTCCAAGATATCGATGGCAAGAGTTCCTCTGTCTACTTTGGTCATGACATGAGCCATGTCGAGAAAAGGTTTCCCGAGACAAATGGAAATGTTATGATCAAAGTGTTTAACCTGTCATGTTCCTTTGATGGCTTTAAGCTTGTTGGCATTATTATTTCAAACCTGTCATCATCTATGCCCATAGTCAAATGGCCTCTTCCCATTTCCAGGATCATGTCAGTTGTAGCCTTGAAAGATCTACCTAGTAGCAAATCGTTTCCTTGGTCATCTTGCATTTCCATCACTACAAAATCTGTAGGAAAAACAAACATGTCCACCTCGACTAGAACATCTTTGCAAACCCCATAGGGGCTTACTAATGAATTATCTACAAGCTGGATAGTCATATTGCTCCTCCTAGATTCCTTGATATTGAGTTTTTTGAAGGTTGAGAGAGGCATCAAGTTGATGCTTGCTCCTGAGTCACAGAGGGATTCTCCAAACTTTGTCTTCCCAATATAGCAAGAGATGTTGAAACACCCGGGATCCTATCTCTTAGGTGGCAGAGTACCCAGAATAAATGCACTCACCTGTTCTTTGAGCACCACCACTTCAGTGTCAGGAATTTTCCACTTCTTGTTTATGATGTCCTTCAGAAACTTACTATATGACGGTATCTTCTCAATCGCGTCAATCAATGGGATGTTGATGTATAATTTCCTAAAGCTATCCAGAAACTTCTTAAATTGTTGATCTACCTTCTTTGCTTTCAGGCTGTTCGGATATGGAACCAGGACTGGTTGTGCCCTTTGATGTGGAGGCACATATGGTGTTCTCTTATCTGTGTCTTTCTCAGAATTTGACTTCTCCACTGCAATTTCTACACTATCCTCAACGGTTTTTGTGCCTTCTGCTTCCTCTGCAGCCTCACCTATAGCTGTTGGCTGTGATGTGTTTGGTTCATCATCTTTAGAGTTTAAAAGCTTCTTTCTACTCCTTAGTAAGATAGCTTTGGCTTGATGGGTTCCTCCTGGAGTATCCATGTTCCCTGGGAAACCCTATTGTGTCAGATTCTTCAAATGTGCAAGTTTGGCTACAATTTGTGAAATGGATGTCTCAAGTGTACTCATCTACGCTCCATGGCTCTGTAAGGTATGCCCGAACTAATTCATAAACTCACCTTGTGACTAAATTTTCTTGCCAATGTGTTCATTAATTCTTGATTTTGTTTAACAACCTGGTTGAGCAATTCATTGCTCTTGTCCTCTGCACTGGGTTGTGGCTTTTGATCCGGATCTTGCAAAAAGTTGTTTGGATCCTTCCAAGAAAATTTCTTGTCCTTCTTCCACAAATAATCATTGTTCCTGTAGCCTTGTTGGCGCATGAACTTTTCATGTGCTTCATCATTAGACCCATTGTCATCTTTATCTAGGAGCTTCTTAGATAGAAAGTCCATCTTCTCATTTAACGCTTGAATGGCCTTTGCATCACCTATAGCTCTAACCTGCTCTGATATGTCTCTTTCACCCCAAGCTTGTTTTTTAGCCATGTTCTTCAAAATATCCCAACACTTAGAGCCTTTGTTGTTCAGGAAGAAACATGTACCTTCTAAATCCAGAGTACCATGATCATGTTGGTTTAGGCCAAAGTAGAATATCTTCGCTTGGTTTTCTAAGTCTATCCCATGATGTGGGACTTTCCGCAGCATGATTTGGAATCGCTCCCATACCTCCAAGTATGTCTTAGATTCTTGTTATTTGAAATTGTGGATCTTCCTCACAAGGTCAGTTGTCTTCTCGGGTGGGAAGTACCTTTTAAAGAATACCTCGATCATCTGATCCCAAGTCTCGACACCTTCTCTGGAAGATTATAGAGCCACTCCCTTGCATTGCCTGCTAATGATGATGGGAATAGCTTTAGATAATTTGATGTCTGTGGGAACCTATCTACCTTCACCATATCGCAATTTTCCACAAAGCTACTAATATGGGCTACTGGGTCTTCATGTTTATGTCTATTAAATGCTTGTGTCTTGACCGATTGAATGAGCCCTGGATCAATCTTGTAATTTGGGATATTGATGGCTTGCTTCTTGATTGGCCCCCTTTGTGCAACGGAAGAAGAAGCTTTGATCTTCTCCCAAATGGTCTGCTCCACTGGTTCTCCATTTGCGTCACCCATTGCAGAAGCTTTCGGTATTGATTCAACATTCTTAGGTGGCGTATTAGTCAATTCATCTTCGTCACTGTCACCCAGTTGTAGAATGTCAGATGTTGATTTGTCGTAGTTCGTACTCCACGTACTCACCATGCACTAGTACCTAAAATATGAAAAGTCAAGTAAGCACAGTGCTTGAATGAATAAAAAATCTGAAAGATAAGCAATTGAGTTCAAAAAATACAAATAATATTGTAGTAAAAAGTGGCCTAGAGTGGTTGTTCACAACACTCGTAGTGATGAAACTCATTGTTTCCTGGCAACGGCGCCAAAAACTTGACACGCGAAAATCGTGCGTTTAACGCAAGTATATGTATTGAAGTAATATAGGCCTTGTGAGGCCCGAGTTGAACTTAGGGAAACGTGAATTTTAGAAAACTACTACTAACTAGTTGCGATCAGCTAAACCGATGGTAAAATGGATTGGTTTTGAAAAACAAAATAAACTAAAGAGAAAATAAAAGAGCAATGATTAAATGTTGGTTTAATCAAATGAGAATGGGTATCCTTAGGATTACGGTTTTACCACAAGGTCTCACTGCATATAGATTCACATAATTAACATAAATTGTCCCTTATCTCAGATAGAGGCCTGTAGTCAGAATTGCTCACTTTTGCGATGCAATCTAATACCTAGTTTTAGGTCAGTTCCACTCTAGTAGTAACTTATACCCTAGATCTAAGTGCATTAATTAATCCTCTGGGTATCCACCATTAACCGTACATTACCTCGTCTAAGGAATTTATAGGATAATGTGTTAATTGTGCCTTTTCAACCACTAATCCTCCGTCAAGAGCAATTAAAGGTATTATAAATTAACTATGGTGATCAAGCATAGCAATTACGATAGAGCACACGATAACATATCCAATAGAAATGAGAAGAATTATACTAATCCATGTAAAAATGTCATACATTGACTCCCCAGGCTACTCCTGGGTCCTACGGATCAAAGGGAATTAGCCCCTCATGTTCATATTAACAGAATACATGGAGAAGGAAGAAGAAAACATGCAAAATAGATAGAAATATCGTGTAACCCCTGGAACGGTAAGAGTCAGATGATCCTCGATGTGAGATGCCCACAACCTTCCAGCGGTAGAATCGTCCGTCTCCGGCTCTCGAATCCTCCAGAACATTGCTTTTGGCTCCATTCTTTGCTCTCCTCTCCTTCGAGACTCGAACGGCAGAATAGAATGTTCTCTCCTCTTTTGGGCCATCCTCCCTTAGGTCTAGCTATGACTTACGACCGCCAACAGATCCCAGCCATTAGATCTTGATGATCTGTACAAAATCCTGATCTGACGGCATCGATACCATCGACGGGCTGTCAATAGTATCAACATCTTAGGGCACACATACTTGCTTCAAAATGGGATCCATCTACTGGCTTCTTGATACTATCGACAAAGGTGTTGGTAGTATCGATGGGGGTATTGTTTCTCCTTCTGGGATGATTTCGATACCATTGATGTTGAGGGTCGAGGGTATTGATGGAATACTTTTCTCCAGCTTGAATTCCTGATGCAGTGTCGATAGTATCGACGACTTGTTGATAGTATCGAAATGTTCGGGAATAGAAGGTGCCTGAAAAAGAGAGAAAAACACAAGTCAATTTAGGAAATTTCATAAATCATGCAAAATAGGATAGAATAAGATCAGTTTGATGCATAAAATGTTTATAGGCTAAAGAAAGTGAATCATGCTATTATAGTCACAAAAGGTGAGAAATAACCACACAAAACCAGCATGAAATAAGCCTATAAATACAACCCAAAATCTCTACATCAGAGTATTGGTGGAGTTTCAGAATAATTGGTGGAGTAGGAAGGGCTAAGTTGTGTTTGGATAACTAGAATTAATGGTGGTGTGGGAAGGGTTGATTTGTGTATGGATAATTGATAGAGGTGAGTGATCTTGTGGATTAGGGTTTGTGATTAAGGGATAATGTGTGTAATTTTTTAAGATGAAAGGAGAACACTTATGTAAAATTAATTAAATAACAATATAGAACTTACATATGGTGATGACTACTGGTGAAGAAGAGCATTGATGATTTCACCAAGGGAGCGTCAAGCACATCACCGCAACATACCTATCTCCTTGATATTTCTTTTAATCAAAGCAATATTAGATGGTGACGACAAGTGGTGAAGAAGAGTTTCAATGATTTCATGAAGGGAGCATCGAGCACGTCACTGTATCAAACCAATACCCTTTATATTGGTTTTAATCACAACAATGATCTTTGATTATCATTCACAAAGGGAAGAACATGAACACACAATTGCTCCTAATAAAATACAAATGGAATTTTTTATTGGATAATGGAATGTTACACTCGAGAATATATGAGGAAAACTAAGAACACATGATTATATGGAAGAAGTTACAATATATGGAAGGTAAAGGAAGGATTACACCACTTCAAAAATTATTTGAATTCAGAGAATTTTGAACTATGACTACTCTTACTACAAGAACTAAGCATAAAGGTACTTCTAACATGTAGAAGAGAACCCAGAATATGTCCAATAGATTCATGAACCTGGCTGATCAAGGAAATGAGGATGAGGACTAAGAAATTACTACTATTGAGGAGATTGCAGAGAGAGTCTTCGGTATTGACTGGAGCAAGAGGAAGTCACAATAGAGAAACTAAAAGAAATAAGGAGATCCTAACATAACTAAGTAGGCTAAGGAGAAAGGCAAGGAACAACCACCTCATTGACAACACCAGGAGATGTAGCCCTCCAACAATGACCACACAATAGCCATCCCGACTGGTGACATGGTGTTGCAAGGAAGGGGTCAATAGGCTCAACCTTTCCGCTCTACACATTTCTCGGTAGGAAGGATAGACATAGTGGGACCATCCTATGTCTCCTATAGGAGCCCAGGCAAGAACTCAACATGAATTCACCTCTGCAATAGGAAGGTGGTTCATGTAAGGGACTCGGGAAGGGCCTCCACTAGGAAAAGGGGGAAACAATCCCTGCTCCAGGACTTAGAAGAAGAAGTGTGAGAGATGAATGGGTTCATCCACCCTAGAGGAATCCCCCAAATGAACGTGATTACCTGGAATATCCAGGGTATCTATGACAATGATACCCACATCACAGTCAGAGAGTTGAAAAGGAAGTATAGAGCATCTGTGATGGCGCTGTTTGAAACAAGATGTAGCAGCAAGAAGGTTGGCCGCATCATAAGGACGTTGGGTTTCTCTTCCTCATACAGGGTGGAGGCAGTAGGTTACACATGCAGAATCTGGATTCTATGGAATGAAAACATCTCCATGGAGATCCTATACTCACACAAACAATTTATACACTATAAAGCAAACGATCATCTTTATACCTTTGTCTATGCAGGAACGACAAGGAATAGTAGGAACGTGCTTTGGAGCCAGCTACTCTGCTTAGTCCCTACAACCAACAAGCCATGGGTGGTTATAGAAGACTTCAATGTGGTCTTGTTCTCTTCTGAGAGGTTTGGGAATTCATCTTTTGACAGAGAAAATAGCAACGACTTTATCATGGTCATGGAAAATTGCCAGTTACAAGATCTTAGAGCGAATGAAGCTTGTAGGTGTGGCCTTCTTCATGAGCGCCACGACTGAGCATTAGGCAATCAAGAATGGTTGGACATGCCTGATCTCAATACAATCTAGGTGTTGGAGAGGAATCACACTGATCATGCACCCCTATTAATCTCACAAGCCACTACTAACTCCACCAAAAGCAACCACCTAAAAACTTTGGCAAGGTGGGAGACGCACACCGACTTCCATCATTTCATGAAATCCAACTGGGATACATCAGCCCCTCTTCAAGATGCAGCGGCTCATTTTCTTCCTGTGGTGTCAAGGTGGGATACCAAGAATAGGAAGGCAACATGGCGTCTGAAGAATCAGATCAGCGACAAGATAAGATACAACCAAACTCAACACATGTCGTTGGGTACACTTTGACATCATCAAACGCAGTCCTAAAACATGGGTTGTTATAAAGGTGATGATTGGGTGACTTTGACACATGGGGATTTTGAGGGGTGTGATAGATATGGGATTTTTCCCTCCTAAGGGAGTTTGATGTCCATGGCCACTTGATGAGTAGGATTGAGAAAGGCATGTGCATGCATGTGTGAATCAATATATGATATTGATGTCACACACATCTCACCCAGTCTACTCTGAGATCAAGGAAATGGATGAACATTGAAAGGATGACCGTACCATGCCTTGAGTTCATTCAGGATGTTAGTGACAAAGGAATTATACATTCGTTGTGACACCATTCACAGATTGTAGGATTGAAAGTTGTTCTCCAACTTTCTATTTCACTTGGGTAGCACTGATGTGCGACTAGGCACCACTCTTTACTTGTGAAGTCATAAGTGTTATGGACTTTTACTACCAACATGAAATGGACCTGTAGGGTCACACACATAGGATTTAACCTCGAAGAGGAATTTATCCACAAATGATGTTTAGAATGATTACTAAAGGAGTTCAGTAGTTCAATTAAACACTCAGTTGATTGATAGCTCAAAATCATAGTGTTCAAGGTGTTGGACCAATTGATTAGAGTATTAGATTGATTGAAACTGCAATTGACTGATTTTGCACAGTCTGCACTTCCAACCGATAGGCTCATGTGATGAACCGATCGGCTCAGGTTGGTGAATCGATCGGCTCAAGTGGTGAGTCGATTGGCTCATGAGTTAGGGAAACGATTGGCTCAATTGTGAACCGGTCGAATCATGTGACCAACTGAGATTGTTTGGAAAGTCAGAAGACTATTTTGCAAATACAATTTGTTTCAGTTGTACAAATTCAATTTGGACAAGGATTAATGTTTGATTAATCAGAAACAAATATGAAAGTCAATTTCAGTTGGATCAGAACCACAAACCGATCGGCTTAGGAATGAACCAATCGGCTCAGAGCATCAGACGATTGGCTCAGGTCCCAAACGATAATCTTAGGGCCTGAAATGATCGTTTCAGGGTGTGAACTGATCGGTTCAGCTGACGCAGATTGGTTGTTTTGTGGAAAATCTCGAACCCTTCTACTCATGCTTTAATCCCACATTGCCCGAGGTAGAGAACCTTATCCCATGACCCTCCTATATATAGGGGTATTGGGGGCTTCTCAAAGTACAACTCAGAACGCCAGTTACTCTGCAAAGTTTTCGTTCTCTCTGGTTGTGGTAACCAGGAGAGCCCGAGTAAGTGCAACCTGATAAGGGAGGCATAGCAAAGGAAAGACAATTGCAGAAAAGCAACTGGTTGCAAGAGAGTGTGTCGGTGACTAGTACGCCGACAAGAGGGTGCGACTCCTTCCGATTCCTTGTGGGACAAGGAGATCGGAGTACCAGGCAGTCCATGTGAACGATTGCAGAGGCGGGAGACTTCTGTCGCTCGGAGGACAGCTATCAATCCCGATAGTCCTGGTGAGACCAGGAGGTGTACAGACACCGTCCAAGACTGGAGGTGAAGACCGTGCAAGCCGTGAGGTAACATCGCCAAGCAAGCCTTGGGACAAGTTACGCCTCTACAAACCATCCTTCCTATTGTATAGACATTGACATGATTCCTTTATTCTGGGTTTGAGAGAAGAACATTTTTGTTTTCACTGCCTTCTCTGTCTCCCCTAAAACCCAATAGTGGTATCAGAGCCACATCAACTGCTCTATGCTTTAGGATTATAGATATGATCATTTTTGGTTTGTCGCCTTTACTTATTTCATACGATGTGAATAAAATTGGCTTTATGCATGTCCAATCCTAAATCCACAAATCCCTATATACATATATGATATGTAATATGAATGCACTTGATACGCGTCGCCCTTAAATGAGTTTTCTGGTGGATGTACATCATGGTTATGGCCAATAAACCCTATGTATGTGTGCTTGGTTGAATGTGGTTGCTTGCATCTCGGTATGCGCACCGATTCCCTATCTCCTATTCCTGATGTAACTTGAGATAACTCGAGATTTCTTTCCTACCTTTGCTCCCCCCGAATGTAACTCGGGGTTTCCTTTTTCAAATGTAAAATAGGATAGATTTTTATTTCCTGTAATGTCAAAGAACGGCGGACCTTTTGACGACCAATTCGAGGAGAGAAACGAGCAGGTGGCGGCCTGAGGAAATGTACGACGACCAGTGAACTGATCGGCTGGAGGCGCCAGTCGATCGGCTGGTGGCACCCAACTGACCGGCCTAATGGCGAGCAGATGAATCATGGAGATGAGTTGATCAAACCCAGAAAGGAAAAGCAAAGAGTTCATCTTGTACAGGTTGCATGTGATGTGAACCTAGATGATTGTGATTCCTCTTGGCTCAAGGAATCACATTAGGATGGCCATAATCATTGATTTTATCATTTTGTATGTTTTCTATGGGATATAGCATGTATATGATACTTACTATATTGTGGTGATTGGATATGTATATGTACCTATAAAACCAAATACCTCATCTAAATATTAAGTCTTTCACGCCTTCCATTAGCGACACACATGAAAAACTTGATTGACCAAGCATAGGTTATGCCAAAGCGTGGTGCACCGTCTCTCTCGCGGAAGTGTGAAGGGTAAACATGTAGGTTATGCCAAAGTAGGGTACATGTTTACCGTGTCGGCTTTTGGGTTAGACTTAACCGGTGATTCTTAGAGGGTCTAAGCCCAGAGGCACAAAATGTTCATGGCAAGGTGTTGTGCATGTTCATTCATCAAGAGTTGCATATAATGCAATTGGCATGATGGCCTACCTAAATAGTCAAGTTGTCGGTGATCAGCCAAAGCTGACTCATGACTTGATGAAATACGGATCTTGACCCACTAGAAGATTGTACGTTTCAATCTTCCGAATTGATGGTGAGGGCTGTCAATTTGAATCAAAATAGTGGGAGTAGTAATTAATTAAAGGCCTAATTAACTACTGTCAAATTTTATTTAAATCAAATAAAATCAAAAGGAGTTTTGACACATGCAATTTTCTCTTGTAGAACGGAAAAAGAATCATCTTTTAAAATGGGCAAATTAATTGAGAATAAATTCCATAACTGGTTCGGGATTGTGAGAAGTGTTCCGCACAATTGAGAAATATCGGTAGCCTTTGAATCCACTCTATGTGCACTTAAGAAGAAGGATAGTTCATTTATGAAGATCAATGGAACAAAGTCTAAGGACAAAGTTGAGGGAGAGAAGGGTTCTCTCACCAAACCAATGTTAGAATCTTCTGTGCTCAAAACATGGAGAGAATGGAACGAACAATGGAAGAAGAAGTGAGAGATAGAGATCTCTACTTCTGGTGTGTACGTGATAGAGATTAACTTTACTACTTCTTTATCATGGGTACTTGATACCGGATGTGGATCTCACATTTGTTCAAATGTGAAGGATCTTAAAAGAAGTAGGCCTTTGGGGAAGGGCGAGGTTGAACTACATGTTTCCAATGGGGCAAGAGTTGTCGCCAGTGCTGTAGGAACCTATGAGTTAACTCTACCTAGGGGGCTAATAATAGAGTTGAAGAACTACTATTATGTACCTTCCATAAATAGGAATATCATTTCCGTCTCTTATTTGGACAAGGATGGTTTTGAATTTCTTATTAAGAATGGAAAGTGTTCTATTTCAAAAGATGGGATCTTTTATGGAAGTGCCCCAATGTCTTATGGTCTATACTTGATAGATCTAGAGACAAGTGTATACAACGTTAACACCAAAAGGCAAAAACTCAACAACTCAAACAAAATGTATCTTTGGCATTGTCGTCTAGGGCACATAAATGAGAAACACATTTCTAGACTCCATAAAGATGGTTATCTAGACTCTTTTAATTATGAATCAATAGAAACATGTGAATCTTATTTGTTGGGCAAGATGACCCAGACTCCCTTTTCAGGTAAAGGTGAGAGAGCTAGTGATTTATTAGGACTCATACATACTGATGTATGTGGACCTTTTAGAACTAATGCCAGAAATGGGTATCAATACTTCATTACCTTCACTGATGACTTCAGTAGGTATGGCTATGTGTACCTGATGAAACATAAGTCAGAAACCCTTGAAAGGTTCAAGGATTTCATGAATGAAGTACAGAACCAACTTGATAAAAGTATTAAAGCACTTTGATCTAATCGAGGTGGAGAATACTTAAGTCAGGAGTTTGAGGACCTTATGCGAGCCCGTGGTATTGTATCACAATGGACTCTGCCTGGAACACCACAACATAATGGTGTGTCTGAAAGAAGGAATCACACTTTACTGGATATGGTGCGATCAATGAGGAGTTTTGTTGATCTTTCGATCTCCTTTTGGGGTCATGCTCTTGAAACCACCATGTTTACACTTAGCCGAGTACCATCTAAATCGGTTCAAAAGTCACCATATGAGATATGGACTAGGAAGCATCCCAATATGTCTTTTATGAGGATTTGGGGGTGTGAGGCATATGTCAAGAAAATATTTCCTGACAAGCTAGGCCCTAGATCTGATAAATGTTATTTTGTTGGATATCCTAAGGAGACCAAGGGATATTACTTATACCACCCAACTGACAACAAAGTGTTTGTTGCCAGGGATGATGTGTTCCTAGAAAAGGAATTTATTTCCAAAGGAAGCAGTGGGAGGAAAATAGAGCTTGAAGAGGTTGAAGCCCAACAAGAAAACATTAAACCAGTAGATGTATAAGAGGAACATAGAGATTCACAAGGTTTTGTGGAATCTCAGTCTCCTCAAGTAACATAAGGACCTCATAGATCTGGTAGGACACGCCTTGACCCTGAGAGGTTTGGATACCTTGTGACTCAGGAAGGCGGTGAGTTGATCATAGATGATGATCCAACTACCTATCTAGAGGCTATGGAGGGACCAGATTCTGAGAAATGGCTTGAGGCCATGAAATCTGAGATGGAATCCATGCACTCCAACAAAGTATGGACTTTGGTGGAACCACCTGAAGGGGTAAAACCCATAGGGTGCAAGTGGGTCTTCAAGAAGAAGACCGACATGGATGGCAATGTGCAAACTTATAAAGGCAGACTGGTTGCAAAGGGTTTCAGACAAGTTCAAGGTGTTGACTATGATGAAACTTTTTCTCCAGTTGCCATGATTAAGTCCATCAGGATTATGCTTTCTGTTACGGCTTACTATGACTATGAGATTTTGCAAATGGATGTTAAAACCACATTCCTTAATGGGAATATAAATGAGGATGTGTACATGACACAACCTGAAGGTTTTATAGATCCAAAGAATGCCAATAAAGTCTGTAATCTACAAAGATCGATCTATGGATTAAAGCAAGTATCTCGGAGTTGGAATCTTCAATTTGATGAGGAAGTCAAAGTGTTTGGCTTTATTCAAAATGAAGATGAACCTTGTGTGTACAAGAAGGTTAGTGGGAGAACGACCACATTCCTCATATTGTATGTGGATGACATACTATTGATGGGGAAGATGTCTCAGCCTTAGAGAAGGTAAAGACTTGGCTTGGGAATACTTTCTCAATGAAGGACCTAGGAGAAGCATCCTACATTCTAGGTATTAAGATCTATAGAGATAGATCTAAAAGGCTTCTCAGACTAAGTCAAAGCACGTACATTGATAAAGTGCTGAAGCGGTTCAACATGGAGAACTCAAAGAGAGGCAACATCCCCATTCTACATGGATTCGCCATCTCTAGAGCTCAATGTCCCCAATATTGTGAAGAGAGGGAGCGTATGAATGGGATCCCATATGAATCAGCCATCGGATCCATCATGTACGCTATGTTGTTCACATGCCCAGATGTCTTGTATGCCCTCAGCATGACGAGCAGGTACCAGTCAGATCTCGGGGATGCTCACTGGACAGCTGTAAAGAACATCCTCAAGTACTTGCAAAGGACTAAGGATCAGTTCCTTGTATACGACGACGAGGAAGAACTGGTTGTAAAGGGTTACACCGATGTAAGCTTCCAAACCGACAAAGATGATTACAGATCGCAATCAGGATTTGTATTTTTCCTAAACAATGGAGTTGTGAGCTGGAAGAGTTCCAAGCAAGAAACAATTGTCGATTCTACTACAGAGGATGAGTATGTTGCTACTTCACATGCAACAAAGGAGGCTATGTGGATTAGGAAGTTCATCACTGAACTTGGTGTAGTTCCTAGTAGCTATGATGCAATTGAGCTTTATTGTGACAATAATGGAGCTATTGCTCAAGATAAGGAGCCCAGATCACATCAGCGGTCCAAGCACATACTACGGTGCTTCCATCTCATACGAGAGATCGTACAATGAGGATATGTGAAGATTTGCAAAGTACCAACTGAAGACAACATAGATGATCCACTGACGAAGGCCCTTTCTCATCAGAAGAATGATGGTTATTCTAGGTCACAAGGACTGAGGTTCCTAGGTGACTGGCTCTAAGTGCAAGTGGGAGTTTGTTGGTATGTATTCCCATAGAGAAAGTCATGTGATGATTGTAATGGGATAATTTGTAAATGCTTTGAATAATAATAAAGGCAATTTATGATCTATATGTTTTAACTGTTTCTGAGATGATCGTATAACATGATAGATGTTTAAAGAATTGTTTACTCGAGGATGTATGCTTTTAGGTTAAGGACCTAAACGATGAGATCATACAGATGTTAAGAGTATACATTCTTGTTTAGTCCCTAGTCGGTTGTTATTGTGGAAATAACCATAGACATCAATAACACTAAAGACTAGATTGTGTGTTGGATGATGACAGAATCTCATTAGTCATGATATAGTGATATCAAACCAAGCACATAGGTACTTGTTAGAGAACAAGTGTACCAGACAGACCCACCATGAGAGTGACACATGGAACCATGATTTGTTAGTCACAATCATCTCTCACAGTGATGGTGGTGAGTGTGATTCTTCGACCTGAAATTGCTACACTCAACACATGTCGTTGGGTACACTTTGAGATCATCAAACACAGTCCTAAAACACGAGTTGTTATAAAGGTGATGATTGGGTGACTTTGACACATGGGGCTTTTGAGGGGTGAGTGGTAGACATGGGATTTGTCCCTCCTAAGGGAGTTTGATGTCCATGGCCACTTGATGAGTGGGATTGAGAAAGGCATTCACATGCATGTGTGAATCAATATGTGATATTGATGTCACACACATCTCACCCAGTCTGCTCTGAGATCAAGGAAATGGATGAATGTTGAAAGGATGATTGTACCATTCCTTGAGTTCATTCAATACATTAGTGACAAGGGAATTATACATTTGTTGTAACACCATTCACGGATTGTAGGATTGAAAGTTGTTCTCCAACTTTCTATTTCACTTGGGTAGCACTGATGTGCGACTAGGCACCGCCCTTTGCTTGTGAAGTCATAAGTGTTATGGACTTTCACTGCCAACGTGAAATGGACCTATAGGATCACACACATAGGATTTAACCTCGAAGAGGATTTTATCCACAAATGATGTTTAGACTGATTACTAAAGGAGTTTAGTAGTTCAATTACACACTCAGTTGATTGATAACTCAAAATCATAGTGTTCAAGGTGTTGGACCAATTGATTAGAGTATCGTATTGATTGAAACTGCAATTGACTGATTTTGCACAGTCTACAATTCCAACTGATCAGCTCATGTGATGAACTGATCGTTTTAGGTTGGTGAACCGATCATCTCAAGTGGTGAGTCGATCGACTCATGTGTTAGTGCAACGATTGGCTCAATTGTTGAACCGGTCGATTCATGTGACCAACCGAGATCATTTGGAAAGTCAGAAGACTATTTTGCAAATACAATTTGTTTCAGTTGTACAAATTTGATTTGGATAAGGATTAATGTTTGATTAATTGGAAACAAATATGGAAGTCAATTTGAGTTGGATCAGGACCACGAACTGATCGGCTCAAGCATGAACCGATCAACTCAGAGAATCAGACGATCGACTCAGGTCCCAAACGATCGGCTCAGGGCTTGAAACAATCATTTCAAGGTGTGAACCGATCGGTTCAGTTGACGCAGATTGGTTGTTTTGTGGAAAATCTCAAACCCTTCTGCTCCTGCTTTAATCCTGCATTGCCCGGGGTAGAGAACTCTATCCCATGACCCTCCTATATATATATAGGGGTATTGGGGGCTTCTCAAAGTACAACTTAGAACACCAGTTGCTCTGCAAAGTTGTCGTTCTCTCTAGTTGTGGTAACTAGGACAGCCCGAGCAAGTGCTATC
The DNA here is from genome assembly GCA_963693085.1 of Alisma plantago-aquatica. Taxonomy (NCBI): domain Eukaryota; kingdom Viridiplantae; phylum Streptophyta; class Magnoliopsida; order Alismatales; family Alismataceae; genus Alisma; species Alisma plantago-aquatica. Next base: position 1,490,784,271 of record OY856409.1, read on the forward strand.
TGATAAGGGAGGCACAACAAGGGAAAGACAAATACAAAAAACAACTAGTTGTATGAGAGTGTGTCAGTGACTAGTACGCTGATAGGAGGGTGTGACTCCTTCTGATTCCTTGCGGGACAAGGAGATCGGAGTTCTAGGTAGTTTGTGTGGATGACTATAGAGGCAGGAGACTTTTGCCGCTCGGAGGACAGTTGTCAATCCCGACAGTCCCGGTGAGACCAGGAGATGCACAGACACCATCCAAGACTGGAGGTGAAGACTGCGCAAGCCACGAGGTAAGGTTTCTGAGCAAGCCTCGAGACTAGGTACGCCTCTACAAACCATCCTTCCTATTGTATAGATGTTGACGTGATTCCTTTATTCTGGGTTTGGGAGAAGAATTTTTTTTCCACTTCCTTCTCTGACCCTAAAACCCTACAAAGCATTCATTGGAGTTTTTTCACCATGCTCGGAGGATCTTATAGCAAGCCTCAGCATAGCACCTCTCCAACAAGAGATCCTCAACGCCCTGCGCTCTATGGCCCTGTTGAAAGCACTGGGACCAAACAGTGTAGATGCTCATTTTCTCCAGAACCACTAGATACTGCTCAAGAACAAGATTACAAATTTCATTTATGTCCCCTTTGAAGGAAGACGCTTTCCCCCTAATGCTATAGACTCATCTCTGGTGTTGATTCCCAAGACTCCCTACCCCGACTCATGCTCCCAGTTGAGGTCCATCTCTCTCAACAATGTGTGCACCAAACTCATTTCGAAGGTCATAGCTTTCTGGATCAAGTATTTTCTAAACAACTAGATATCCCCCTTCCAATCCAGTTTTGTTCCAGGTAGACACATTGGCGACAACACAACGCTTGTCCAGGAGATCATTCATTCTATGGAGGCAAAGCAATTCTTTAAACACTGCATGGCAATTAAGCTTGATCTAGTCAAGGCTTTCGACAAGATGAGTTGAGCATTCATTGAGGACACCCTAAGTCGAACACCTCTACCATGAAACCTAATTTCAATTATTATGGACATCATCACATCTGGCTACACATCCATTCTCTAGAAAGGAGAGAACATTGGGTCCTTTAAACCCTCATGCAGAGTCAAGCAAGGAGATCCCCTCTCCCCTTACATTTTTGTTCTATGTCTTGAGAGATTCTACCAATTGATTGAATCAAAAACAACCAAGAATGAAGGCAAACCCATCAGGATCACACAGAAGAAGATCCCTATCTCTCACGTGAGTTTTGTCGACGATATAGTATTGTTTGGGGAAGCTACCCTTAGCCAGGACAAGGGAATCCAACGCTGCCTTAAATCCTTCAGTAGGGCCTCAGACCAATTTCTTTCACATGAAAAGTCAGCAGTGTTCTACTCAACCAACACACCAAGAGTCATCCACAATCGGATCTACAGGAAGCTTAACATCAGCGAAATGCTTGACCTGGGAAGGTACCTAGGTGTACCCATCATTCACAAGAGAAAGAGGAAGGTTCACTACCAACACATGCTGGAGAAACTCCAATCACGTATCTGTAACTGGAAAAACCACTTCCTCTCCCTGGCTGGCTGAGTCACTTTGGTCAAGTCGGTCCTCCTTTCCCAGTCGTGCTACACAATGCAAATGGCCCTTCTTCCTATATTATGTTGTGATAAAATTGACCAACTGGTAAGAAATTTTCTATGGAACGGCCCCTCCAGCACTCGACGCCTGAACTTAGTGTCCTAGAAACATGTCACCAAGCCTCTCCACTATGGGGGACTAGGGATACGAAATACCAAAGATTATAACAAGCCCCTCTTCATGAAGATGGCATGCCAATTCCTCCAAGATGACAGCCTCCCGTGGATTCCGCTTATGAAGGCCAAGTATGTGAGCCAAGGCATAAGAAAGACCTCGAGATCCCATATTTGGTGGGGCATCTGATCGTCCCTCCCCTTCCATCTTAATAACTTGAGATGCCTTGTACTTTCTAGTTTAGACACAAATGCATGGGAGGACGATTGGGTTGGAGAGGGCACCATACCTTCCCTAAAGTCCAATTGAATGATACATGATGATATAAGGACCTCAAAGTGATGAGTCTTATCACAGATGATGGATCATGGGACACTGAGTTCCTTACATATTCATTTACACCATGTACTGTACAAGAAATACTTCAAATGCCTCCCCTTCAAGCTCAATACGGAAAGGACAGACACGCATGGGCACATTCGAAGAATGGGAATTACACGGTCAACTCTGCCTACCGCATCCTCAGCTCCAATGTGATTCATGTTGATCTGGATCACTACATAGCCATTTGGACGCTACAGGCTCCCAAAAGAGTTAAAACACACATCTGGCTGATGAATAGACAACACCTATTAACAAATGACCTTCACCACTGGAAGAAGCTTGCAGACAACGCCACCTGCACCAAATGTAATGGAGTCGACGAAGACATCCTCCACACACTCTGGGACTGCACGGACTCAAGGAAGACATGGCTCCTCATTCTTCCCCCCTATGGCATCATAGTTCTCCTTGAGAAACACTATAGTGGAGTGGATTGGTTACAATTTGAAATCCATCAAAGCACCACATGACTGGGGAGTGACCTTCAGCATCACATGTTGGCTTATTTGGAAGAATAGAAATGCCGCCATCTTTCAAAACAATGCTAAACCTCCGACAGTGTTAGCTACCATCTGTAGAGGAGAGGCAACAGCCATAACTAGAGCCTTTGGAAACCGTACTAACCAGATCCAAAGACTGGAGCAGGACGACCCTCATAAAATCATTATCAAGTCGAGGACCACCATTATTAACATAGACACAACAGTGGATGGGAAGAACTACACAATGTCCACAGCTATGGTGGTAAGGAATAGCAATGGTTAATGGAAAGGAGGATCGTCTTTGACCCTTAGGGGGTCCAACTCGATGAGGAGCGAGCACCACCCGATATCAAATGCATTGCCCTACTTGAAGTCCCAAAGCATCTCTAATGCAACAATCCTCAATGACTCAAAACTTGTTGTTGAATGGTCTCTTAATAAGGAAGATCCACATGAAGCCTACAAATTGCATGTCCTCTCAATCCAATCTCTGCAAGCATAGGTGAAGGTGGACAAGCTGGTTCATGTATGAAGAACAAGGAACGATCTAGCAAATATACTAGCCAAGTAGTGTCTCAAACAGCCAGAGGACCTCTCCTCCCTAGTGGAATGCCTTCCGACCCTTATTGGGAATCATCTAGAGGAATTAGATAGTTTTGCTTCTGTTTTTGATATCAATCCACCTGCAACTTCAGATCCTTTGATTATGTAGCCAACACTTGTTGGATTCCCCCAAAAAAAAACTAAGCACAATAAGTAAAGGGAGCTCTTTGGGTGGAATAGTGTTGTAGCTATTGCAACTCTTGCTCTATCCTCAACTTCTTTGCCATTTATAGGAACTTTGGAGGGAATGAACGAATTTGCTTGGCTTGCCACTTGCTTTCTCCAAATTGTGCCTTTGACAAGTGTTTCTTGTTGATGTAGTGACCAAAATTGTTGCAGTTGCCATTTTCTCTTTGACAAGTGTTTCATGGCTTGAGAAGTGCATCTTGCATGCATGCATTGTAAAAATATTCTTATGTACTTCTACATTGATTTTTTATAGAGGTCTCACTTCCATGTTTGAATGACTTCATTTTTTACATATGGAATCTTAAGTAAAATATTTTAACTATTTTACTTTGGCATTTACCACATCATTAATTCTATTTACTTTTGTCTTCTACTAGACTGTTATTTTTTATTTACTTTTTTTTACCATTGTTTTTACCACAAATTTTTACTGTCCTAGTAACAAATTATCACTTTCTTTTTCATTTTTCATCTTCTTTGTTTTCAAGTTTATTTGAATCCTCTGGACCATCTTGTTCCATAATTTTTGCATTTTTACAAATTGTAGTAATTGTAATTGATCATCTGCAATATTGGGATTCAGATTAGAATTTTTTTATTCAACTCTTGTTTTAGTTGACCAATTGAAAAAAAAATATTTGTTTTAGTTTCTTGGCCTTGTTTGTAACCAGAAACAAACAATGGAATCAATTTTCCCTTAAGAATAGGATCGACATTAAATTGTTCCCACCATTTGACATATATTTGTCTTTCTAGAATTAGTGGTAAATCAATGGTTTCTCTTTCCCACTTTTATTGTATAATCCATGGTATTACATGACATGATATATACTTCATCATATTTAGATCTTTTTCTATAAGATCTTCACCCTTAACATTTTCCCTTAGTATTAAGGGAAGCATTTCTATCATTGCCCCTAAATTTTGCCAAAATTTATAGAAAACCCAATTTGGCAATTTTATTTATTGTGATCATTTTACTGACCACGTGTGAGTCACTAGTGTGTTTTGAACATATATAACTTTTCCCCATGAATTTTGATAATCCCAATAGTTATAATATTGTGGTTGGTAGAAACTTTTAATCTGTCTTGGAATATTAGGACTTTCTTCTTTAGTCCATTCGGATAAAGTGATTTTTTTTTATTTTTCAATTATGAAGATTGCAAGATTTGTTTTATAGATAAATCTCTATAATTATGGAACACTTTTTCACTTCCTATTTGCAAAAGTATATTTTCATAGTACATTTGATTTTTCCCAAGTAGACTAGGGATGAAGTTGTATCCTTTGGGAAAATATTTATTTAGTATATGTGTGATTTCTTTTGAGAGATCATCATTTTCAATAATAAGTACCCTTCATATTCTTGTAAGATGAAACCATATTTAGTTGATGATGAATCAACTTCCATTTTTTCAATATTCTCCTTCTTCATTCTTGTTTATACATTGAGGGAGGACTTTGTTTTGAGGTGAGTATGGAATTCATCATGATAGTCTTTTTGAAAACTATTTTCCTACAAAAAAACTCTATAAAAGAAATATAGCAAGAAAATATTTTCTCCTTTTATAAAATCTATGTCAAAATTAAATATTGATAGTATTGCTTGCCATCTAGAAAATGTTTATTTTGAGACAAGATTTTTAACATCTTTTCCCAAAATAAATTTTGTAGATTTACAATCTACTCTTAATAAAACTTTATGGTTTAAAAGTTCACCTTGAAATTTTGTAATAGTAAGGACTATAGCTATTTTTTATAGTGGAATATTTATTTCTGATTTTGATTCCAAACTCATGAGGTGTATCGTACTAGTTGTTCTTTATAATCAAAATTTTTAATAAGTATTAATATATCTCCTATATTTGATGCCTCTGTTTTTACTATTTTATAGGTCTCAGGGTTAAGGATGTTTAAATATGGTAACTTTTGAACTTTTGATTGTATTCTTTGAACATCCTTGTTGTGATCTATTGTCCAACTTGGTGGAACCTTTTTAAGTCTATTTTTAAAGTGCTTTCTACCTAGTGAAAGGTTTTCATAGAAATCATATATATAGTTTAAGCATCGAAAAAATATTTGGAATTGTTTTTTCTCTAATATTTAGTATGAAATCTATGGCTCTTACTATAGGTGATATAGTTCCTTTTTCTATATTGTATCCAAAAACTTGAATACTTATTTATTATAATTTCATATTTTTAGCAGAATCTACCAACACATTATGTTGTACTACTCGAAAGAATATGTTTAGGTGTTTACAATGTGTGTTACAATCTTTAGAGAAAATAAATACATCATCAATATAGACAATGCTATAAAAGGTATATGGATCAAATATCTCATTCAAAATTTTTAGGAATTCTAATGAAGAATTTTTTTAGCCCAAAAGGTAACATTCCATTCATAGTGACCGAAGGTACTATGAAACCAGTTTAAATTGATCCTTTTCATTTATTTCTACTTGCCAGAATCCATATTTGATTTCAAATTTTGAGAAGATGTTAGCATCATGTATTTTTTTATTAGATTGTGTTTACTAGGAATAGGATATTTGATTCTTTGGAGTACTTTATTCAGAGGTTTGTAATTAATGACTAGCCTAGGAGCTCCTCTTTGATTTCAGATGCATTTTCAACATAGAAGGCAACATAACTTAGTGGAGAAGAGCTAGGTCTAATTAATTTCTTTGTCTCAAGTTCTTTTACTTCATTTTTACATATCTCTAAGAGTCTTTGGTTCATTTGAATAGTTTTGGATTTTTTTGGTATTTTGCTTTTGTCAAAAAAACTAATGTATGAAAATGTTACTTCATATTTCTTTCTATGCCAGAATACCAAAGGTAGAGTGGAGCAAATTTCCTTTTCAATTTGTTTTTCAAATTCCTTTATTAGTTTTTGGAAACTACAAATTTGAATTTGATTATCAGTTCTTTCATTTCTTATTTATGTGTTAAGTTTGTTAATGAAGTTTTCTTTGTAATTGATTGAAGTATTGATTTGTTGAAGTAATGATATTTCAAGTTCTTTTTTGAACTTAATGGTAATGATTTTTCCATTTGGATTAGCATGTACTTCTTCTCTACTTAGTAGTATAGGTAATTATTTTATTCAGAATGGTTTCCCTATGACTATATCCTCAGTTATGTTTTTGGTGAGCATGAATACATGTGTCTTTGACACAAACATGTACTTCAGGGATTTTATAGTTGATCTATAATTTTTTATTAGTGCATGAATTAACATTTTGTATCATTTTTTGAAAATATTTAGTTGGTTTTAGGCCTTTTTTATGCAATATATATCTATTCCTGAATCAAATAATGTTGTTTTCTTAAGAGTATAATGTGGGTTAATTTTAATTATAACATCTCCCTTCCATATTCCTTTAATATATTCTTCGCTACTATTTAGGATTTTGTTTTCATATTTATCTTGAATGATATTAACTTCACTTACTAAATTTTTTTAAATGTTTATAGTTTCTTTAAATATTGATTTTTCTTTTATTAATTTTTTTTCTCTTTTAAATTTTATTAGAGTGGGTTGTTTTTCAATTTTTGTAGTATCATATGAAATATTTTAGTTTGGACTTCCTTTAGAATTGATTTGTTTTTTATTCATTTTCATATATTTTTAAAATATATCATATTTTATGGAATTAGTAGTTTCACAAATGAAGTATTATTCTATACATAAAACAATTACAGAGTCTTCTCTGCTTTCTCTAGATTTAGTTTTAGGGGGGACTATTTACTTTCTCAAGCATACCTTTATTATTGTAAGTATGAGAAATTTTATCCTTTATTAGTGAATCATCCTTATCCTTAGTATTTTGGACTGATAGGTTTTTGGGGTGATATTCAACAAGCAATGGTCTTATTTCACTATCAGACGTATTTCGCTCATACCACGGTGGAACAAGTTTACCTATTTTTTCTTCAAGTTGTCTGATATATTGATTTTCATACCATTCAAAGAAATATTTTTTTTCTATACTACTGCATTTTTGAATACCATTGTTCCCTTATGCATGATCTTTCTATGATATCATGATTTTTAGAATATTTTTAATTTGAATTTATTTTTATTTGATATAAAGTCTTCTCTTTTGCTCAAGATATAAAGTCAATGATGAAGTTGTTTTTATTTTCTATTGAATGACTTCCCTTTATAGTTGTAAGGGTATCAATATTTTGATTGACAACTTTTAGTGTGTGAAGCATCTTATTCAACATATTTTTATTAAGATATTCCTTAATAACCTTGTGAATATACACTTGTATAAAAAGGAAATTAAAGTTTGTACCAAATTTCAGAACAAAGTGGCTTGACATAAATAAGGATTTTATAGAGGAATTCTATTCTTCATTCACTAAGATGATTCCAAGTGGCCTATCAACAGTTAAAGCATTATGATAAGGAGGCCTCAGGCCTAAGTATTTAAAAAAAAATGATAAACTCAAAAAGTTTTATGGGTGAGAGGCATGAATCGTCATCCAAAGGATTACGAAGTGGCATGAGAGTAGCTAAACCTAGCTCTACAAAACCCTAAATGCCTACCATGACAAAAGGGGGTGTAAGGGGCTACCACAATGACAAGGAGGTCTCAGACCTTAGAATTCCTAGGAAGATCCACAATTTTCACCCCTTCAAAAAGAAAGAGAGCGGGACGCAAGTATATTCCAACCGCCCCTAACTTGGCTCTTATTCCATTCGGGGTGGAAGCTAGTATTTTGGTTGTTGGTTGGCGAATAATTGGCGGATTATGGTGTTGGGATACTTTTGGAGCTTTAGAATGATTGGTGAAATAGGAAGGGTTAAGTAGTGTTAGGATAACTAGAATTAATGGTGGCATTGGAAGGGTTGATTTGCATTTGGATAACTAGAATGATTTGTGGCGTAGGAAGCGCTAATTTGTGTTTGGAAAATGGATGGATGCGAGTGATCTTGTGGATTAGGGTTCTGATTAAGGGGTAATGTGTGTATAGTTTTCCTAGGATGAATAGATAATGCATAAGTAAAATTATTAAAATAACAGTAGAGAACTTACATATGGTAACAACTAGTGATGAAGAGAGCCAATGATTTCACCAAGGGAGCGTCAAGCACGTCACCGCAACACACCAATATCCTTGATATTGCTTTTAATCAAAGCAATGATCTTTGATTATGATTCAGAAAGGGAAGAACATGCACACATAATTATTCTTAAAAAAAGACAAGTGGAAATTTTTAATGGATAATGGAAGGTTACACTCTGAAATATATGAGGAAACAAATAACACATAATTATATGGATGAAGTTATAATATATGGAAGGTGGAGAAGGATTACAACACTTAGAAATTCTCTAAGTAGAGAGAATTTTGAACTAGGACTACTCTTACTACCAGAACTAAGTACAATAATCAGGGAGCTCTTTGGGTAGAAGAGTATTGTAGCTATTGCAACTATTAGTCTCTCCTTCAACTGCTTTGCCTTTTACAGGAACTTTGGAGGGAATGGACGAATTTTCTTGGCTTGCCACTTACTTTCTCCAAGTTGTGTCTTTGACAAGTGTTTATTGCTGATGTAGTGGCCAAAATTATTGTAGTTTCCACTTTCTCTTTCAACTTTAAGTCATTGAAAAGTGTTTCATGCTTTGGGAAGTGCGTCTTGCATGCACACATTGATAAAATATTTTCATCTTCTTCTCTATTAGTTTTTTATAGAGGTGTCACTTCCTTGATTGAGTGACTTCATTATTTATGCATGGAATATTAAGTAAAATATGTTAACTATTTTACTCTGACTTTTACCAAAATTTTAATTATATTTACTTTCATCTTTTATTGGACCTTTTTTTATTTACTTTTATTTTTTGCAACTTTCTTTTAACACATTTTTTTTACTATCTAGTAACAACTTTTTTACTTTCATTTGCTTTTTTATCTTCTTTAATGTCAAGTTTATTTGAGTCATTTGGACCATCTTGATCAATAATATTTATCATTTCTTGAAATACTAGTAATTGTAATTGATTATCTAAAATATTGGGATTTTGAATCTGAATTGTTCTTTTCAACTCTTGTTTTAGTTGACTAAATGAAAATATTTTATTTTTTATAGTTGCTTGGCCTTGTTTGTAACTGAAAACTAACAATGGAAACAATTTTACCTTAAGAATAGGATTGACACTGAATTTATCGCATCATTTGACATATATTTGTCTTTCTAGAATTGGTGATCAATCAATGATTTCTTTTTCCCACTTCCATTGCATTATCCATAGTATTCCATGAGATGTGATATATTCATCATATTTAGATATTCTTCTATAAGACCTTCACCCTTATTATTTTCACTTAAGATTAAGGGAAGTATTTCTCTTATTGCCCCAAAATTTAGCAAAAATTTATAGTAAAACTAATTTTGCTATTTCCATCCATTTTGGCAATCCTAATACTTATAATATTGAGGTTGATAGAAACTTTTAAATCATCTTGTCATACTAGAATTTTCTTCTTTAATTCATTCAAATAGAATGATTACATTTTGAATTTTATTGGAGAAAATTGCAATATTTGTTTTGTATATTTATCTCTATAATTATGGAAATTTTGTGCACCTACTGTTTCTAAAATTATTATTTCACAGTACATTTGATTTTTTTAGGCAGAGTAGGGACGTGGTTGTATTCTTAAGGAAAATATTTATTTATTATTTGAGTTATTTCTTTTGAGAGGTCATCATTTTCAAGAATAAGTACCTCTTCAGTTGAGTTTAAGATGAATTCAACTTTCGTTGGTGATGAATCAACTTCCATTTTTTCAAAATTCCCCTTCTCCCTTCTTGGTTGTGTTAGTGAGGGAGGAATTTGTTTAGAGGTGAGTATTAAAGTCATCATTATAGTCTGAATGAAGACTATTTCACTGCAAAATTATGTAGAGAAGAAATCTAGTAAGAAATTGTTGACTCTTTATATAAACTATATGTCAAAATAAAATATTGCTAGTATTGCCTGCCATCTAGAAAATACTTATTTTGAGGCAAGATTTTTAACATCTTTTTCCAAAACAATTTTTCCTGATTTACATTGTACTCTTAATGAAAATTTATGATTTAAAAGATTGCGTGAAATTATGTAATAGTAAGGATTACAACTAATATTTCATTTTTTATAGCAGAATAATTCTTTCAAGTTTCATTCCAAACTCCTGAGTTGTATCATACTAGTTGTTCTTTTTTAATCAAATTTTTGCTTAAGGATCCCTACATATTCTATATATTATGTGTCTGTTTTATTTTATAGGCCTCTGGGCTAAGGATGTCTAAGCGAGGTAACTTTTGATTTTATTCTTTGAACAACCTTGGTGTGATCTATTTCTCAACTTGGTAGAACTTTCTTAAGCCTATATGTAAGGAGATTTCTATCTAGTGTAAGGTTTTCATAAAAATCAGATATATAGTTTAAGCATCCTAAAAGTCTTTGAAGTTGCTTTTTATCTAATAATTCATTTGGGAATTTGTTTAAAATGTTTATATATTATTGTAGGTTATATAGTTCCTTTTTCAATTTTGTACTCCAAAAATTGAACACTGGTTTGAAATATTTACATCTTTCTAGCTGCAACTACCAACCCATTGGGTTTAGATTTGCTGTTTCGAACATGTTGTTCCAGTGTGTTATAATTAATCGTTGTCATTAAAGCATCCATTTAATTTTTTTTAAGGGTGGTGTTTTGGTATAGATGGATGGCTAGGATGCTCTGCAACAACATTTGGAACAGCACTACATAACAGCAGATTTTGGCACATGTTTACTACTTGAAAGAATATGTTTAGATGTTTAAAGTGTTGGTCATGGTCTTTACTAAAATAACCACATCATCATTGTAGATGATGCTAAAAGAGGTTTATGGATTAAGTATCTCAATCATTATTTTTTGGAATTTTGATGGAGCAATTTTTAGACCAAAATGCATAACATTCCATTTGTAGAGACCAAAGGGTACTGCAAAAATAGTTTTATATGGATCCTCTTAATTTATGTGTATTTGTCACAATCCAAATTTCATATCAAATTTTGAGAAGATGTTAGCACGATGCATTATTTTTATTATGTTTTATTTGATAGGAATATGATATATAATCTATTCAAGTATTATTTAGAGGTTTGTAATTAGTGACAAGCCTAGGAGCCCCTCTTTTGATTTATGATGCATTTTCAACATAGAAGGCAATGCAACTCCATGGAGATGAGGTAGGTCTAATTATTTTCTTTGTCGCAAGTTATTTGATTTCATTATTACATATATCTAAGTGTGTTTGGTTCATCTAAATAGGCATGTATTTTGTTGGTATTTTACTTCATAAAAAATAATAACATATGGTAAAGTTATTTCATGTTTCTTTCTACGCCAGCACAAAGAAGGTAGAGTGGAATAGATTTCCTTTTCAATTTTTTCTTGAAATTTATTTATTATTTTTTGAAAATTGCAACTTTGGATTTTATATTCAATTCTTTTATTTTCTAATTGTATTAAGTTTGTTAATGAAGTTTTCTTTGTACTTGATTGAAGTATTGATTTGTTATAGAATTGATATTTCATGTTATTTTTTGAACTTAATGGTAATGATTTTTCCATTTAGATTAGCATGTACTCATTTTTCACTTACTAGAATAGGTAATATTTTATTCAAGTACGGTGTCCCTATGATTATAACCTTAGTTATGTTTTTGGAGATCATGAAAGTTGTTTTGATACATGTGTCTTTGACACAAACATGAACTTTTGGGATTTTATAGTTGATTTGTAATGTATCATTAGTGCATGAATTAAAATTATGTGTCTTTTTTTCAAAATATTTTTGTTGGTATTAGGGCTTCTCTTATTCAGTTTATATCTACTCTGGAATCAAATATTTCTATTTTAATAATAGTGAAATTGATTTTAATTATAACATCTCCTTTCTATTTTCCTATAATGCTTTCTTGGATGTTATACATGGATTTGTTTTCAGATTTATAGTGAATGCCTTTATCATGGGATTATCAAAAGAATTTTTAATTTCTATTAAATAATTTATTTCCCTTTTAATAGTTCTTTTTACTCCTTTAAAGTATGTTAGAGAGGGTTGTTTTTAAATTTTATTCATATCATATGAAACATTTTTGTTTGGACTTTCTTTAGAGTTGATTCATTTTTAATTCATTTTGACATATTTTGAAATAGTTTTAATTGTTCTTGATCATTTTTATGGAATTAGTAGTTTCAAGAATAAAGTATTATTTTGTACTTCAAACTTTTACAGAGTGCTTTCCTCTTTCTTTGTATTTAGTTTAAGGGGTATTATTTACTTTGTCATTCACGACTTTATTATTGCAAGATTGAGAGGTTTTATCCTCTATTAGTGAGATAGTCTTATCTATAGTACTTTGGTCTGACAACTTCTCGGGGGGGTATAGAACAAGAAATGGTCATTTGTATTGTCAGACTTATTAGGCTCATACCATGGTGGAACAAGTCTACATATTTTTTTTAAGTTATCTAAAATAATACTTTGTATACATTCAAGGATATATATTTTTTCTTTGTGATATAGAATTTATGAATATGATTTTTCCTTTATGCATTCTCTTACTATTTTATCAAAGTTACCACAAAATGATTTTACTTTGAATTAATTTGTATCTAATAGAAAATCTTTTTCATTGATGGAGTTGTTTTTATTTTATATTGAAAGACTTTATTTTATAGATGTAAGGTTATTAATATTTTATTGAAAACTTTTAGTGTGTTAAGATCTTATTTAACATATTTTTATTAATATACAATATGGTGAAACCTAGGTGTAATGACCCGTTTTCAAATTAGTCATCTAATTAGGGTTTTTTTTGGATAAGGTAAAATATTACTATCTCAACAACAAAGTATAGGGGACACAAAAAAATCCCGTATATTAAACAAGTTTTACAAGAGACCCCAACTCCTCAGAGCCATGCTATCTATACCCGCCATGCTCCTCGGGTTAGCTTTGAAGAACCACAAAATGCTATTACTAATTACATCAAAAATAATCATGTTATCCCTTGGTCTCTTACCATGCAACCTATAGTTCCTCTCACCCCATATGTGGAAAATGAGTGAAGTAATGAAGATCCCTCCTAAAAAAATGTTCTTGAGATTATTCCTTGTTCTCTCAATCAGCCATTCTACAGACTCATCCAAGTTAAGAGGAGCCAAACCACCCCACCAAAAATCTAATTAGGATTTACTTGAATGATTGTATGCTTAATTAAGTTGATTATTGTTTGAACCTTAATTAATGATGGTAGTTAAGTTTTTATGTTTTAAATACAACAATAAGGTTTAACCATACTTTGAATCAAATAATTAGGGTTAAGATTTGGACCTAATCGGCCCAAACTAGGGTTTTGATGACATTTGAATACAAAATTTGATAAGTATAATGTCTCACTAAATGATTTTCAGTATTTTATGTGTAGCACTAATTTAAATCAAATTTGGATTTGATTTGGATATATAAAATGTGAACAATATTGAAAAATATCAGAATTTTTGAAGAATGTTCTGACCTATTTATCGCTCACGTTTCAAACTCGACCGACCATATTTTTAGATTGATATATTAGTGTGGTAATTGAATTTTATCTTTTTATTGGTATATCTAATTAATCTCAAATTTTAACTGTAGTTGTTAAACTCCATTATAGACACCATATTAAATTGGTGCAATTTGTGGATAATTTTTTATCTCTACAGAGAGGGGTGTTGGTCGAATTTTGTGAAGGACAAACTCGACCGACCATGCTACTGACTGCAATATAGCAGTGTAGTATTTGATTTTTATTTATTTATTGGTAATTACAAATGATTTAAAAATTTTATTTTATATTTTAAACTCAATTTCAGACATTGGGTTAAAGTTTCATAATTTGTTGATGTGGTTTGAGTTCTGAAACGTGTGGTTTTGGTCGAGTTTATAACTCAGCCGACCAACCAGTCTGAGCAAAATAAAAATACATTGAGGGGCTTGTTTGCAAAAGTTCTAAGCACCTCAATTCATCTATATCACTAACCTAAAATACAAGTAGTTCTCATAACTCGTCCTTCCTGTCAAAGAAACAAAATTCTTGAGAGAGAGGAGAGCTAGGGTTTTGAGTAGAGAAAGTGGTGGAGATGTTGACCTAAGGTTTCTCTATCTAAGATATGATGAAATCAAGTAAGTTTAGCTTCTTTGCATAACCTTTCATGGTGAATCTTATATCACATGTCAAGATTATGTCCCTGCTCTGATTTGATCTGAAATGGTATCAAAACTTCCCCTTTTCTCACTCTTTCTTCATAATCCCTCATTTCTAGGGTTTCCGAGTTGAAAGGAAGAAGAATCGTGTGAATTGCTAGGGATTTGGTATGAGATCAAGATTTTCAGGGATGAGCTGAGTTTTTAAGGTGTTTTCACATCTTAGGGTGAGTGGGTAAAAGAATATTTCAATCAATTGTACTCAATTAGATGGTTTTAATTTATATTCTTGAATTCTCCCTAGATGACAATAAATGAAAAGAACTGTTCTTGAATTCAATTTATAGAATACTTCAATTCATGTTCCAACTATGATCGAAAAATGTTTATATGATGACATGGATATAGATATCCATGTATCTTGAATACTAAAGAATTAAGAAGTTTATTGAGAATTTTCTAAAGATCTGAATTTTCAAGTTATTCGGGTGCTTGAACAACATTATAGCTGAAATTTGGATTTATGTTTATATGATCTTACTTATGTTTCTAGTGCATATAATTCTACATGTTTGATCTCTTGATTTGATATATGGAAAAATAGAGTTTCTAATTTTTTCACAATACATATCCTATGAATAGCAAGTAATCAAGGATGGAAACCCAATCTAGTATGCTGTTACAAGTATACATATCTAATTTAGTAGTAAATGGTTGATTGAAATGATTCATGTGATATTGTGGGATTTTATCTGAATATTATCTTATATGCATATATGCTTTTTTATGAGATTCAGATTTTCTAACTCAAATACTTGTCATGAAATGCATATGTTGTTATGCTATTGCAAGTGGAGATATGACATGCCCTAGATAGGTATGTTATCAATGCCATGCATAGATGTGAGAAATGTTGAATGGGAATATTTATATTAGTAGACATGATATATGTTTGAATACATGAGAAGTGCTATATGTGCATGAGTAAGGAGAAACCCTAAGAAAGGGGTAAACAATATGTTAAGCATTCAGTTCAGTATCATCAATGATTTCAATTTAATAGTCGGAGTAGTCATTAATATAAAGAGTTAAAAGAGATTAGTCTAAGAGAAAGTTATAATAAAAGTTACAGTGATAATAGACTTAGGGGCCCTGAACACCATAGATTCCCTATGAGAGGTATGTGTTGTAGGGATGAAACGACCTAATCATGGAAGTGTCCAGTATACGAGGGTCGGAACGTACTAACAGGTGGTACGGGGGATGAAGACCTAGTGGAAGTCTCCTTAAAATATAGAATGTAGTGTCCAACATCAACCAGTGATCCTAGTGGCACTAGAGTATAGTAAAGCCAATAGGTGGCTTGACTCTCTGCTTGTGTGCTCAGGTTAGAGGAGGAGTCCAGTTTTTACGGCATAATAGATGTGCCGAGGCCAGAGAGCCATTTTCCTATTGCAGACCAGCAACGTAGATAGGCTTAGCATTCCCAGGTGTGTCAGCTAAGTCTTGTACGGTGAGATCATAGTTCGCTACGAGTCTGCATATGTAGAGTGCACTGCATATGATCAGGGCATAAGCTAAAATATGTTCATATAGGTTTAAAGAGTTTCTCATAAGTAAGAAAGGTTGAGAAAGATTCGGGTACAGTTTCACAACAGTTGTACTTAAAATGTAATATTGAATATAGTGAGGATTATATTTCTATACTTGTTTATTTCTAATGATGTAGGCTTCAATGTTATTAGTAAGTTTTTGAATATCTAGTCTTTTAATTTGAAATTACTATCTTGTTTTATTTCAATTATCCAAGAATGATAAATGTTTGATTCAGCACTTTAGACTGCATTATTGTTTTACTCATTCACTGAGTGAGTAGGCTCACCCCTCTACTCAAAATTTTTAGGGAAACTGTGGGGATTGAAGATATCATTGCATCAGAGTAGATCTACCACAAGAGTTAAGTCTAAGTATAGTTAAGTTCAGTCGGTCCTTGTCACTCTAGGTCCTTGTAAAGAAATAAGAGAGAGTTGTAAATGATGATGTATAACATTATTCCTCTTTTAGCAATATATGTGAATCAGCAAGTCTTATGTGCTTAAAAGTATGAGAAATGTATAAGTAAAAAAATGGCGGCACGTGAGGGGAGTGCAGGGGGAGGCGGCACTTCAGGCGATCTGTTGGAAACCCTAAAAGATGATGGCAGTAGAACAGGAAACAAAGGAGCCCGAGCGAAACCAGGCCATCACCCGATCAGATCAGTGACTCAAGGGAATCTGCAGAAAGTCAGCATCCACCTTACATACAAAGGAATGAGAGAGGAAGGAACCTTTGGAAACCTAGATGACCCTAACTGGATGGAGCTAGATCAAAGCCCAATTGACGATGGAAATCTCGTACTAGGAGAAGCCACATCACTGACAAGAATGAGGTCATTTAAATAGGCGATAATGGGAACCAGTGGGGGAGCCACAGTGAATCTGTTCTTCATTGAAAATGAACTGGAAGAGATAATCAACCCTGAAGATATTGAACTTTCCTACGAACGAGGATTCCCTGAGATCTATGTTGCCCTGGAAGCAGAAGAGATAATGAGAAAACCTTTCTAATATGTAGACATAGTTAAGCTTGTTGATAGGCACGTTGGCTTCCTCACCATGGCTGAGAGGCTAAAGTTGCTCTGGAAATCGGAGGGATGATTTGAACTTTATGAACTGGAAGAACAACATTATGTAGTGCAATTCTATAGTAGAATCGATCAAGAAAATGTCCTAACTAAGGGTATGTGGTCCTTGTTTGGAAGTTGCCTTCTTGTTTGGCCTTGAGATGGATACTTTGAACCCTCCAAGGGTCTCCCGAGCCACATAGTAACTTAGATCTATGTTATGGGAGTACCTATCCACTACTACAATCAAGAAATTTTTTAGAGGATAGGCTAGGAAGTCGGACGATTGGTGAGAGTTGACAATCATTCCACCAATCGGACTCGAAGCTGATTTGCCAGGTTAGTAGTTGAAATCGAAATAGAAAAACCAATCCACCCTGCAATCATCATTGACGGGCGTGAATACAAGATCGAATATGAATCATTACCTAACATGTATATCAAGTGCGGAAGACTTGGGCACAAGGTGGCTGAATGTGAGGGAGTCGATAAAGGACCATCAAACCCTAATACTAACCCTACTGAAGACGAAGCGGGTGTTAGATGGATAGAGGAAGAAGAGAAATGGCAATTATACTATGGAAAGAATGTCAGAATCTGAAGACCACAACGCAATAAGGATTCAAACAGAAACCAGACTAAGGAATCGAGGAACAAATTCCAGGTGTTAGAAGAGAATGAGGAAGGCAAGATCATTGAGGCTAATGAAAAGGATGATGCCCGAGAAACCACTCCAGAGGATACGCGTGGCCCTAAAGTCTGGAGGAAGAAACAAAGAAGGAATGAGGACTCTGATGTATCATCTAAAATAAATGTTGACACGCTACTAGCAACTGAAGATGGCCATATCTCCTAGACGACGTCAAGCCGGTCTAATGTTTTACCTAAACATACTATTGTTATCCCAAGAGGCAATGGAGTCATTGATGGAAGACCTGAGGACAATGAGGTAGCATCGACAAATATAGTTATGTCTAGTGCTAAAGGAGATAGTGTTATACCTACTGACAATAATAAAGCCACAGATGGAGCGAAGAAACCAATGATCCCAGGAAGGAAAGTGAAAGAGAAGACAACCCAGTCAGGGTTAGGAAGTCCACAGAAAGATCATCCATATGTTACAAGAGGCAAAATGAGGAAAGGTTCTGAGGCCATTGAAGCTGCACTTACTCCACCTCAATAAACATGTGTGTTATGATCAATACATTAGCTTGGAATATAAGGGGTGCTGGTAAGAAGAAAGCCTGACACTTCCTCAAACAACTTGTGACTAAGAACAAGGTAAAACTTGTGTCTATCTCTGAACCACGTATATCAGGCATGGAGGCCCAAACTGCCATAAATGAAATAGGTTTCTCTAACTCACATAGAGTAGAGGACAATGGTTTTTCTGGAGGAATTTGGGTCCTCTAGAATCAAGATGAGTGTGACGTTCAAATACTTGAAATCCACAAATACTTCATCCACTGTTGTATCAATAGAGACACACATTGTACCTTTATCTATGCTTCACCCAATCGGGGTAGCCGACCTATCTTATGGGATCATCTTGTTAGATTGAGTCAGCATATAAATAGACCTTGGATCATTATGGGTGACTTCAACTGCATGTTAAATCCAGACGAGAAGTTGGGCAGGAAAAGATTTAATGTATTGGAGGCTGCTAGTTTCAAAAATGTTCTTATTCATGCAGGGATTGCCGACCTGGGCAGTACTGGCTATGCCTTTACCTATAAGAAAGGCCTCCTACATGAAAGACTCGACTGAGCCTTGGATAATATAGAGTGGATACAAAAAATGCCAGGTTTACCTATGAGAATTTGCCTCATATCAGTTCTGATCATAACCTCATTGCTTTACTCAATCCGGCTACTCCAATTCAGGCTACAAGATTCAGAACCCGAGCATCGTGGAGCTTAAACCCCAATTTCCACAACATCCTAGAACTCCATTGGAACCCTAATGCTCAATTTCACGCGGCCCTTCAACAAGCTCAAGGTCCCATAACTAAGTGGGATACCATATCCAGGCGTTCCCAAGCGAAAATCAAGCACCAAGTCATCACCCAAATAACCGGTCTTCAATGAAATCTGGAAAGAAACTATACTGAAGCTGGAGATCATGAATGTCTTACCCTCGAGAACAAGCTCGAAGATATCCTCATGAAAGGAGAAGAAGATTGGAAACAGAAAAGTCATATTAATTGGCTTGTGGACGGGGATAGTAATACTAGATTTTACCACACTTATGTTAATAATAGGAGGAGAATGAACAATATCAGAAGCCTTAAAAATAGCCAAGGTCACTGGGTGTTGAATAGCACTGAGCTCAAAGTCCTCGCC
Source organism: Alisma plantago-aquatica (assembly GCA_963693085.1). NCBI lineage: Eukaryota > Viridiplantae > Streptophyta > Magnoliopsida > Alismatales > Alismataceae > Alisma > Alisma plantago-aquatica. The sequence continues at coordinate 1,490,803,914 of OY856409.1, forward strand.
TCCAACCACTTTCAAAGCATGCTTACTGAAACACAGCCGCCAATAGTTGCAGCTATGGACATTATTCTTGTCGAGTTCAAGCCCCTACATTTGAGCCAGATCAACAGAATAGGTGCAACTACCACTGAAAATGAAGTATGGAAAATTGTCAAAGTGTCCAACCCTTTCAAAGCAACAGGACCAGACGGTGTTGATATGCATTTTATCAAAACAAATTGGAAGTGAATTCGTAACTCTATTCTTCTCCTAATCAGAAGTATGCTTAATGGAAACGATATCCCGAATACAGTGGGAGATGCGTGTATAACCCTAATTCCTAAAGTTAAACATCCATCAAGCTGCAACGATCTCAGGCCTATCACCCTGAACAATGTATGCCTCAAATTGGCCTCCAAGGTAGTGGTGGGAAGGGTCAAAAAGTTGATGCCACAATGGGTATCACCTGTACAAGCAAACTTCATTCCAAGCAGATGCATTGCTGACAATATCATCATCGTCCACAAAATCATCCACAATCTTAGACGCAAGTCCAGCGCTCCCTACATGGCTATAAAAGTAGATCTATCCAAAGCCTATGATCGCATGTCTTGGAATTTCATCGAGAATACCCTTAACAAGATGACTTGACCTTCAAATATCAAAACTTATATCCTGAAGTCTCTCTCATCGGGCAACACAAGCATTAACTTCAATGGTGATTCTCTTCCTCCTATCAAGACCTCCAGAGGACTCAGGTAGGGTGATCTGTTGTCCCCATACCTTTTTGTTCTCTGCATGGAACGCTTAACTCAACTCATCAACTACTACGTCATTTCCAAGCAGTGAACAACTGTAAAAATATCCCAACAAGGTCCCCATATCTCCCACATTAGTTTTGGATACGACATAGTCATCTTCGCCAAAGCCTCTCTGGAATAGATCACGACTATTACCCAATGCTTCAAGAGGTTTGAGGAAGCCTCGGGACAACAAATTTCTATGGAGAAATCTAAAATCTTCTTTGCTTCTTTAGTAGATAGATCTACATGAGTTGTTATATGCAGAGCTAGTGGAATCATGGAGACAGATGACCTAGGCAAATACTTGCGAGTGCCTTTACTACATAAAAGGGTAACCAAGCAAACTTACTCATTCTTAACCAACAACATGGAAGCTAAAATCAATGGTTGGGTTGTGAAATCACTATCTTTGGCAGGTCATGTTTGTCTAGATAAGTTAGCACTGTCTTCCCTCACCACATATGTTATGCAGACTGCTAGAATACCCACCTTTATGTGCAAAAGGCTGGACAGAACAATTCTGAAATTTATCTGGAGTGGCTACAAAAATGAGAAATATATATATCGCTAGTAGCTTGGAGCAAGGTGAGCACCAATACGAACAATGGATGTCTAGGTGTTAAGTCCATGTCGGCTTGGAACAAAGCGCTTCTCTGGAAAAATACTTGGAAGCTCCTCAACAATAAGCACTCATTGTGGGCTAAAGGAATGAAGTATAAGTATAAGAATTTAAAGGCCAATTCTAGTAATAGAGCTACACCTTTCTGGAGAGGCATTCAATTTGGTCTGGATATCATCAAAGCTAACTGCAACAAAACAATCAATAATGGGGAAACGACACTTGTCTGGACTGATCACTGGGTACCAGGCTACCAAGACTTGTGATCACTGAGTATCAAACCCATTCTTGCTGAAGTATCTGACCTTACAGTGGAATGTTTATGTAACCTAAGTGGAGATTGGGACAAAGAGTTCTTAATGAGCTACCTCCCGGAGCACTGTGTTCATCAAATCGTTCATCTTCCCACCCCAGCCAAGAGCAAAGAACATGATACTTGGAGTTGGAAACATAGTGATAATGGAAACTACAACACTGGATCGGCCTACAATCTTATTAATGTAGACAATCAGTACCCAGTGAAAAAACTCTGGTTGATCATTTAGAAGTTGCAGGTACCCAGCAAGATAAAACTCTTCATCTGGCTTGTTGCTCACAAGATATTATGACCAATGTGAGGTGCAAGCAGGGCACATTTACAGATTGTGCAATTTTCCCTAGATGTGATGCTGCCGAGGAGGAAACTCTCCACGCACTATGGTCATGCCCTTATGCACAGGATGTTTGGGTAAAGCTCACCAGTAATATTGGAGGTAGTCCCATCCATATGTCCATTCAACAGTGGCTTATGTATCACCTGCAAGGCAGGAATGAAGAACCTACCCGTTTCTTTGCTATATGGTGGGTCATCTGGAAAGCAAGAAATGCAATGGTTTTTGACAAGATATATACTAGCACTAACAAACAAGTTATCCAATTTGATAACATGTATAGCAAGATTGACAATGGTAGGCATATGAAACACAAAGCCATGCATCAACATCCTATAGAAGATAATGAGGACACGGGCATACCTGATGAGCATAAAGTGCTCTATGTCAATGCAGCTATCAAGGGAAAATGGGTTGTGATTGCTGTTGTAGCTCTAAATGAGAACAAATCCTGGACTAGAGGAGTTGCTATGTATATCCATGTTGAATCTGTCATGGAAGTCGAGCTTCGAGCCATTGATCTAGCTCTAAGAACTTAAGACATGGTTATGAGAGGACCTACAATTGTGGTTACAGATAGAACTAGAGCCATCAAAGCAATTGAGGGTCATGCGGATAGTTATCTTGCCTTCAACACCTGGATCTGATCCATCAATGACAACATCCATAAGTATCCAGGTGTTTAGATAGTTAATCTACCCAGACAACATAATGGCTTGGCTGATGCTCTAGCGAAACACCATCTCAAAAACTTCAAGGAGGGTCGTACTTATATGAACCCTCCACTCGACCCTATGGGTCACTATCCCATATCCTTTCCAATATGTAATGGTAAGAGTCCTACCAAATTTCATTTTAATGTAGATAATGTATTAAATTTCCATTTTATGCCTACAAGAGGAGAGAGGGTTGAATAATATGGTCTCATGGCTTCACTAAAAAAAAGTACGAGAAACGTAATGAATGTTCATACATGCATTTTTACTGTTGAAATCATATTAGAGAAATCAATGTTTATATTCCCTTGTAAAGTTAGTTTATGTGGTTCAATGTGAGAAAAAAAAGAGTTTGAAAAAGAACAAAAAGTTAAGGGTGATTTTTTTATTAGGTTAAATCCTCAATTTATGCCCTAATCTCATGATTAATGGTAATTGTGAGATCGAGGTGTAACACTAGGGGTTGGGGGCTATGGCGGTGGTGGCGGCGCATTGCGCAAGAATGATCCTGAAGTGAATCACGGCAGATCAGAGGCCAATCAAGAAGGCATGGATCTTCGAGATCGGCATGCTGACAATGAGGGGAACAACAGAGGATGAGACATGTCCCAAGGTGTGGGATTCTCCATCCCAGGAGTCGAACTACATTTCAACTTTTCTAGCATGCGGGGATCACAAACTGAAAAGAGCCTATCTGCAGATGGATCCACACATAACCAAAGGAGCGAAGCGGTCGTTCATCCATGGGTGCACATATACCGGCTGAGGAACCTTACGCAAACACCCCACCGGTGACGCACTCAAACCAAAACACTTCCTATCAAGGTGCCGTCGTCGGGGGACAGTTCGTAGGTGTTGGTGAGGGCTCCATCGATCATTTTTTTGAGGAGGGGCTTCTGGAGGAAGCTGTCACACTGAAGGAGATAGAAGGCATGCCCACCATCAATATAGTTCTAGACATAGAGGAAGCCCTTGTGGCACCATGGAGGTTCACATTCGTGGTCCATCTGCTCAGGGCTAACATTGGTTACATGACCCTATGGGACCACCTCAAACCTCTATGGAAGATAACAGGTAGATTCAACATGTATGAGATGGAGAAAGGCCACTTCGTTATCCAACTATCATGTCGATGAGATTATGAAGAAGCTTTAATAGGAGGGCCCTGGAAGGTCTTTGGCCTAAATCTATTGGTATGGGAGTGGTACCCTACCTTCAAGCCAAAGGAGGAATACCTAGATTCATTTGTATTGTGGGTACAAATCATGGACTTACCATTACATCTGTATGTCCCCATGATGTATGACTACATTGGTAGAGCCCTAGGCAAGCTGATAAAGGTGGATTCACACACGGGTAGCAAAACTAAGAGGATGTTTGCCTGGCTTGCATTGGAACTGGATACCACACATGACCTGGCACAATCTATACTGATCAATGGGGTTGAGTACGAGGTTATATATGAAGGCATCCCATGGGCGTACGCTTCGTGTGGCCAGGAGGGCCACACATCCAGGGAATGCACCTTTGACAATTACAACCCCCCTGGGGAGAGGGATGGAAATAGAAGCAATATGAACAGTCAACTCAAGATAATACTTTGAACGAGAAACAGTGGAAAACATAGAATTACAGGAAGGGCGGGAGGAGGAACAATAACAATAACCACAACACAGTGGTCGTAAACACCAACAACCCTTTCGCCAACCTAGAGGATGATGAAGGGGAGCACATATCAGAACCCCTGACAGATAAAACCACTAATGGGAATGGTACCATAGGGCAATCCAAGCGCACTGAGAAAGTATGGAGGAAAAAGAAAGCTGCTACAGAGGGAGACAACGCCATGCTAGTGGATAAATCCAGAAATCACACAGTATTCTACCTGGACTTGGATGAAATAATAGAAGTTGTAGCTGTCTAGGTTGATGCAGAGAAAGATGTCACACACATAAATAATCATTCAGTTCAAACCTCTGTAGTAAACAAAAGCAAGGTAGTCAATATGGATGTCACACCAAGGCAATTAGCAAGTAGGAGAATTAAAGGAAGTGGCATAAATATGAAGAGGTGTGGGATAGTGAGAAATAGTGAGGCTAACAGGTGAAGCCCGAGAATGGAAAATAAATCTTTAAGAGAAGAGATTAAGGATATTCAGAGTCTAGTAGTGACCTCTGAAGTGGATCCATGTCCAACCACACCAATGCCAACCTGTAAAACCTGAGGAATGGATACAGAATTAATCAAGAGGATCACATTGCAACTAATGCAGTTTAAGGTCTATACTAGGCTATACAGATTGTTGATTCAGTCATTTAGGCCTTCCTACTACTACTCTTTCAAGCCATTGAAGACTCAATTGGCACGTGAAGCCATCCAAGTTCAAAGGATCTTGGTTAAACATCACCCTAAAACCCACTTCTTCTCTCAGATTTTTGAGAGTCTAATAGACCTAAGGTCTATCCTTAGTTTAGAAGATAATAATTGTAATGGTATTGATAATACCATGTTTTATCACATTCATTTTATCTTGTTATTTGTAAGATCTTTTATGATGAAATAGTTGAACAAAAAAAAACCTTGTGAAGGTACACTTGTATAAAAAGGATTTCAAAGCTTATATCAAATTTCAAGAAAAAGTTGGTTTGATATAAGGATTTTATAGAGGAATTGTATTCTTCATTCACTAAGATGATTCCTAGTGGCTTGTAAACAGTTAAATCACAATGAAAAAGAGGCGTGAGACCTAGATATTTCTTAAAAAAGAAGGAATATGATAAACTCAAAAAGGTTTGTGGATGAGAGACATGAATCATTAACCTAGGGATTACTAAGTGGTATGTCAACAACTAAACCTAGCCCTATAAAACCCCAAAATGCCTACCATGTCCAAAGTGGCTGCAACAGGATACCACTATGACAATAAGGCCTCTGACCTTAGAATTCCCAAGAAGGAAGATCTTGAATCCTCACCCCTTCAGAAAGAGAGAGAGACACACACAATTATATCCCAACAACCCCTAACTGGGCTTTGATACGATTTGGGGGTGGAAGCTAGTATTTTGGTGGTTGGCTGGTGAATAATTGTTGGAATATGGTGTCGTAGTATTGGTGGAGGTTTTGAATGCTTGGGGAATAGGAAGGGATAAGTTGTGTTTGGTTAACTAGAATTAATAGTGGCGTAGGAAGAGTTGATTTGTGTTTGGATAATTGGAATGAATTGTGGCGAAGGAAGGGCTGATTTGTGTTTGGATAATTGATAGAAGTGAGTGATATTTTGGATTAGGGTTTGTGATTAAGGGATAATGTGTGTATTATTTTATTAGGATGAATGGAGAATGCTTACATAAAATTATATAAATACCAGTAGGGCACTTATAGATGGTGGCAACTAGTAGTGAAGTAGAATGTTGATGATTTCACCAAAGCACCGTCGAGCACATCACCTGACACACCAATATCCTTGATATTTCTTTTAGTCAAAGCAATGATGTTTGATTATAATTCAAAAAGGGAAGAACATGCACACACAGTTGATCTCAAGAAAATACAAGTGGAATTTTTTTTTGGATAATATAAGGTTACACTCAGGAATATATGAGGAAACTAATAACACATGAATATATAGATGAATTTACAATATATGGAATGTGGATAGTGACACTTGATTAAAGTATTAATTTGTTATCGAAATTATATCTCAAGTTCTTTATTGAACTTAAAGGTAATTATTTTTCCATTTAGATTAGCATGTACTCCTTTTTCACTTGTAGGTTATATTTTATTCAACAATCGTGTTCCTATGATTAAATCTGCAGCTATGTTTTTGGGGAGCATGAAAGTTGTTTTAATACATGTTTCTTTGACAAAAACATGTCCGTTAGATATTTTACAGTTTATTGTAGTTTATCATTACTGCGTGAATTAACATTGTATTTCATTTTTTCAAAATATTTGATTGGTATTACTTTCTCTTATGCAGGTTATGTCTTCTTTAGAATCAAATAATGATGTTTTCTTAATAGTGAAATTAGGGTTTATTTAGATTATAACATCTCCTTTCCATTTTCTTTTTATATATTTTTGGATGATATTTAGGGATTTGTTTCCAAACTTATCTTGAATGCTATTATCTTGACTTATTGGATTTTCAAATGTATTTTTAGCTTCTTTTAAATCTTTTTTCCCTTTTAATATTTTTTTATTTCTTTTAAAGTCTATTAGAGTGGTTAGTTTTACAATTTTAGTAATATCATATGAAATCTTTTTGTTTGGAATTCCTTTTGAGTTAATTTGTTTTTAGCCATTTGGATATATTTTGAAAATATTTTTATTTTTTATTTATCATTTTTATGGATTTAATAGTTTCAAGAATGAAGTATCGTATAAACTGAAAATGTTTACAAAGTGCTTTTCACTTTCTTTGGATTCAATTTTAGGGGCATTACTTACTTTATCATGCATGACTTTATTGTTGTAAAAATAACAGGTTTTATCCTTTATTGGTGAGTTAGTCTTATATGTAGTATTTTGTACAGACATGTTCTCGAGGGATATTTGACAATAAATGGTCTTATTTAACTTTCAGACTTACTAGGCTCTTACCATGTTGGAACAAGTCTACATATTTTTTCTTCAAGTTGTCTGCTATAATAATTTTTATACCATTCAAGGAAATATATATTTTCTTTGTGTTGATGCAATTACGAATACCATTTTCCCTTATGCATGCTCTTTATATTTTGTCAAAGTTTTCACAAAATTGTTTTTAATGGATTTTCTGCTGATAGAAAATCTTCTTTTAGTTTTTCTTTGTCAACGATGAAGTCATTTTTATTTTCTATTAAATGACTTTCTTTTTTAGTTGTAAGGGTATCAATATTGTTATTGACAACTTTTAGTGTGTTAAGATATTGTTTGACATATTTTTATTAAGATAGTGTTTAAGTAATGAAGATGTTCGGGTTGCTAAAAAAAATCAAGATAATGTTGAATAACCCAGGGAAGATACACTTATATAAAAAGGAATCTAAACATTATATTAAATTTCAAGAAAAGAGTGGCTTGATATATGGATTTTATAGAGGAATCATATTCTTCATTTACTAAGATGATTCATAGTGGCATGTCAATAGTTAAAACATTGTGATAAGAAGGTCTCAAAACTAGGTATTTCTTAAAGAAGAACGAATATGATAAACTGAAATAGGTTTATGGATGAGAGACATGAATCTTCAACCAAGGGATTACTAAGTGACATGTCAACAGCTAAACCTAGCCCTACAAAACCCTAAATGCCTACCATGGCTAAAGTGGGAGCAAAGGGCTACCACTGCTACAAGGAGGCATCAGATCTTAGAATTCCCAAGAAGGAAGATCTTGAATCTTACCCCTTCAGACAGAAAGAGAGTGAGTGAGTGAGAGAGAGAGAGAGAGATCTTAGAATTCCCAAGAAGGAAGATCCTAAATCTCACCCCTTCAGACAGAAAGAGAGTGAGAGAGTGTGAGAGAAAGAGAGAAGTATGTCTCAACAATCCCTAACTTGCCTCTGATACCATTTGGGGGTGGAAGTTAGTATTTTGGTGGTTGATCAGTGAATAATTGGTGCAGTATGGTGTTGAAGTATTGGTGGAGTTTTAGAATGATTGGTGGAATAGGAAGGTATAATTTTAGGTTTAGATAACTAGAATTAATGTTGGTGTAAGAAGTGATGATTTGTGTTTGGATAACTAGAATGAATTGTGGCCTAGGAAGGACGAATTTGCTTTTGGATAATTGATAAAAATGAGTGATCATGTGGAATAGGGTTTGTCATTAAGGGATAATGTGTGTATAATTTTAATAGGATGAATGAAGAATTCTTACATAAAATTATATAAATAATAGTAGAGAACTTACAGATGGTGACGACTAGTGGTAAAGAAAAGCATCAATGATTTCAACAAGGGATCTTTGAGCATGTCATACCAGCACACTAATCTCCTTGACATTGATTTTAATCAAAAGTAATGATATTTGATTATGATTCACAAATGGAAGAACATGCACACACAATTGATCGTAACAAAATACAAGTTGAATTTTTTATTTAATAATGGAATATTACACTTAAGAATATATGAGAAAACGAATAGCACATGATTATATGGACAAATTTACAATATATGTAAGGTTAAGGAAGAATTACAACACCTACAAATTTTGTAAGTAGAAAGAATTTTGAACTAGGACTACTCTTACTATAATAAATAAGCACAATAAGTAGAGGGAGCTCTTTGGGTGGAAGAGTGTTGTTGTTATTGCAACTCTTGTTTTCTCCTTCAACTTGTTTGCCTTTTTAGGCACTTTGGAGGGAACATACGAATTTACTTGGCTTGCCACTTGCTTTCTCCAAGTTGTTTCTTGATAAGTGTTTCTTGTTGATGTAGTATAAAAAATTCTTGTAGTTGTTACTTTCTCTTTCAGCATTATGTCTTTGACAAGTGTTTCATGATTTGGGAAGTGTCTCTTGCATGCATGCATTGATAAAATGTTCTTGTCTTCTTCTCCATTAGTTTTTATAGAGGTGTCACTTACATTCTTGAGTGATTTCATTTTTTATGTATGTATTCTTAAGTAAAATATGTTAACTATTTTACTTTGACTTCTATCACATCGTTCATTCTATTTACTTTTATCTTTTAATGGACCATTATTTTTTATTTACTTTTATTTTTTATCGATGCTCTTACAATAGTTTTTTAGTGTCCAGTAACTATTTTTCATTTCATTTGCATTTTCATCTTCTTCATTGTCAAGTTTATTTGAATCCTATGGACCATCTAGATTCATAATTTTTTACATTTCTTCAAATAGTAGTAATTGTAATTGATTATGTGCAACATTGCAATTTTGGATCAAAAAATTTTCATCAACTTTTTTTCCAGTTAACTAAATGAAAACATTTCATGTATTTTAGTTTCTTCATCCTGATTGTAACCAGAAACCAATAATGGAAAAAAATCACTTTAGAATAGGATTGACATTGAATTTATCCCACCATTTGACATATATTTGTCTTTCTAGAATTGGTGGAAAATTAATCATTTCTTTTTCCCATTTCCATTATATAATCCATTGTATTACATGGGATGAGATATACTTCATCATATTTAGATCTTCTTCTATAATATCTTCACTCTTATTATTTTTCCATAAGATTGAGGTAAGTATTTCTCTTATTGCCCCAAAATTTTGCAAAAATTTATAAAAAAATGGCAATTTTGTTTGTAGTGACCATTTAACTGACCACATGTGAGTCATTAGTGTGTTATGAACATATTAAAATGTTTCCCATGCATTTTGATAATCCCAATAATTATATATTTGGGTGGATAGAAACTTTTAAATCTTCTTGTAATGTTAGGGTTTTCTTCTTTATTCTATTCATATAAAGTAATTATCTTTTGAATTTTAATTGAGAAAATTGTGAGATTTGTTTAGTAGATTTAACTCTAAATTATGGAAAACTTTTGCAGTTCTTATCTCTAAAAGTATTCTTTTATACTATATGAGATCTTTTTTGGGTAGAGTGGGGATGTTGTTGTATCCTCAAGGAAAATATTTATTTATTAATATATGAGTTAACTTTTGAGAGGTCATCTTTTTCAAGAATAAGTACCTCTTTGGATGACATTAAGATGAATTCAACTTTACTTGATGATGAATCAACTTCCATTTTTTCAATATTCTCCTTCTCCCTTCTTGTTTGTATCATTGAGGGATGACTTTGTTTAGAGGTGAGCATTGAAGTCATCATGATAATCTTATTTAAGACAATTTCCCTACAAACGTTCTCTAAATTAGAAATTTAGAAAGACATTATTTTCTCCTTTTATAAACGCTATGTCAAAATCAAATATTGCAAGTATTGATTGCCATCTAGCAATTATTTATTTGGAGGCAACATTTATAACATATTTTTTAATACAAATTTTGTTGATTTACATTCTACTCTTAATAAAAATTTATGATTTAAACAATCACCTTGAAATTTTATAATAGTATGGACTATAGCTAAGACTTCTTTTATGATAGTGGAATTATTCTTTCTAGTTTCATTCCAAACTCTTGAGGTTTATTGTACTAGTTTCTCTTTATTATCAAATTTTTGTGTATGGATCCCTCTATATCCTATAATTGATGTATTTGTTTCTACTATTTCATAGGCCTTTGGGTCAAGGATGTTTAAGCATGGTAACTTTTGAACTTCTTATTTTATTCTTTGAACAGCCATAGTGTGACCTATTATCTATCTTGGTGGAACTTTTTAATGAAAAACCACTAGAGGGGGGTGAATAGGGTTTTATAAATATTTTAAAAATAATTCAACTCAAGTAACCACAATTGAGATAAGAAGAAAGAGGCAAGGTGTTTAGAGTGGTTCTACCCTTAGAAAAAACTAAGGGAGTCAGTCCACTACCCAATTGTTTCCAATTGAGATTTTGAAAGTATTTAAATTTTATTACCTCGCAAGGATGTTACATAAAATTACAATACTTTCACCACCCTTAGGACAGCCTTCACCTAGAAGTAGTCCCACCAACCTCAAAACAACCTTCCTTGAAGTAACTTCAAGCTCCCCCTTGAAGTAGTCTTCCTCCTAAAGTAGCTTCCCGTTGAGACAGCTTTCTTAAAGTAGTCCAAAGGCTTCCTTCTCCACCGACAAGATCCTTCTCCACCTGAGAAGATAGCACCCTCTCCAATCCGCAGCCTCCAACCCTAGGAGTAGCAAGGAGAGTAAAAGTAATAAAAAGGAACAAGAAGGGAAAATGGAAATTACAATTACCGCTTAAGCACAAGGCTTGATTCCTATATCAAGCGTTTTGATCTACTAACCAATGTGTATGGAAGTTGAAGTGCACTGGGTAGGATATGCAAGCCTATAGGACACAAATTTGTAGCAATGGAAATGATTAGCAAATGCTAGAGTTGCTGAATTGCTCACAAGAATAGATTGCCAATTGCAAGTATGTATGCTCAAGTGTTGCACAAGTGTGTTTTGGGTGTCCTAAGGCATGTCCTATTTATTGGAATGGCCTATGAATGCTTAAGGACGTTCTAGACACTTTCTAGGGGGTTCTAAGTGCTCAATTAGCCGTTATGTATCTACTAATTGCTTTAGCAATGGCTAGTTAATTAATTCTGAAAAGTGCAGACAGACACCTTCTCGGTCGAAGTCTTTGTCGATCGAGAGTCTCTCGGTCGAACTCTTTGTCGACCGAAAGACGGTCTGGAGAAAGTGTATATAATGTTCGATTCTAACTCCCAACTACCTTGTCTGCTGTGTCTAATGGCTATAGAACCTATTAGAAGAGTAAACCCGAGAGACTCTCGGTCGAGAAGATGTTCGACCGAGTGTATCTCAGTCGACAATTAGTTTGACTGAGAATGTCTCTATTTTGGTGGTTCTAGAAAAATACTAAGTGTGTGTATGAGTGTGCAGTTGTGACACTATTATAGGGGATGACTTGTGAATGGCTAGGGAAGATCTAAACACTTGATTTACATGATATCTAAGTACTTGTACATTATATACTTGTACAAGTTTTTACATTTTATTTACAATCATAAAAGTAAAGCATTTTGAGCATGTAGATCTTCCAAAGGTTAGTCATCCACCTTGTTCCTGCAATACTCAAGTAGCACGTTAGATCCACAAGAATGAAATGTTTGTCATTATCAAAACAAAGGGATTTAAATGATGTCCATTTAGCCAACAATCTCCCCCTTTTTGAAGATGACAAACATTTCCAAAATATAAATCAAATAATCTTAAAATGGGTTGAGTTTCATACCCAAGATTTACCATGTGTATTCCTTCTCTTATTTATAGAATGTGTGCTTATTATTCCCAAAGAAGTATGGAACATAAAGTCCAACTCTTAGGGAATTTAGCAACTTTTAATGTAAAGCCAAGAGATTATGAAACTCACTGATTGAGTATTCAATATTTATATTATTTCTCCCCCTTTGTCATTTCAAAAATATAGTCATTAAAATCATGTGTTAAAACTCCACCTTAATTGGTTCTCCCCTTAAATCATTTGAAAGGATGCCCATTTGAAGCCAAAATGTAAGGATCAGAAAAACTAACTGATTTAAGAAGCGCAAATATCAAAGAAAACATCTTCTAATGGAGTAATGAGTAGTTACTTCCTGATTTTATTGAATTGATCTAATGGAAGTAGTTTTGTGAAAATATCAGCCAATTGATCTTCCGTATCAACATGATTAAGGGATACATGATTTTTAGAGATATGATCCCTTATAAAAATGTTGATGGATTTCAATATGTTTGGCACGGCTATGTAAAATAGGATTATGTGCCAAGTTTATAGCGCTTGTATTGTCACAAAAGATAGACGTAGATGAAAATGTAAAACCATAATCGTTTAAAACTTGTTGCATATAAAGCACTTGAGCACAACAAGACCCGGCTACCATATATTCTGCTTCAGTTGTAGAGAGGGCAACCGTGTTTTTTTTCTTGCTAAACCAAGATACTAAGGCTCTTCCTAACAAGAAACAACCGCCGCTTGTGCTCTTTCGATCAATTTGACAACCAGCGTAATCAGCATCGGTATAAGCTTTGAAGTCCAAAGATTGTCCTTTAGGATACCATAGACCATAACTTGTAGTGTCGGCTAAATATCTTAAAATCTATTTGACGTCTTGAAAATGAGTTTGCATAGGTTGTGATTGAAATCTAGCACAAAGTCCAACAGAAAACATGATGTCCGGTCTAGAAGCAGTTAAGTAAAACAAGCTACCAATTATGGCCCTATATAAGGAATCATCAATGGGTTCCCCATTTTCATCCTTATCAATTTTAGTAGAGGTAGTCATTGGAGTTGTAGCATGTTTGTAATGTTCCATCCCAAAATGTTTTAAAAGTTCATTTGTATACTTCTCTTGGCTTATAAAATATCAATGGACATTTGCTTTATTTGAAAACCAAGAAAGAAAGTCAATTCTCCCATGAGACTCATTTCAAATTCCTTTTGCATAATATCACTGAATTGTTTACATAAAGATTCATTTGATGAACCAAAGATAATATCATCAACATAAATTTGAACAACTAGAAAGTCAGATTCATATGTTTTGAAAAACAAAGTAGAATCTGAATTTCCAATTGAAAAACTATTGTCAAATAGATAGTTTTTGACCTTTCATACCAATTTCTAGGTACGTGTTCTAAACCATAAAGTGCTTTCTTAAGTTTTTATGCATAGTTACCTTTTTCCGAAATTTCAAAACCAGGTGGTTGAGCAAAAAATACTTCTTCTTGTATTATTCCATTGAGAAATGCATTTTTTACATCCATTTGGAATAGTTTGATGTTTTTGTGGGCAACTATAGCTAGTAGCATTCTAATGGCTTCAAGTCTTGCCACTGGTGCATAAGTTTCATCAAAGTCTATTCCTTCTTGTTGATTATACCCTTGTGCTACCAACCTAGCTTTATTTGTTACTACTTCCCCGGCTTCATTCAACTTATTTCTAAAAACCCACATAGTTCCAATAATGGTTTCATCTTGAGGTTTTAGTTTGTTTACCCAAAGTACATGGTTCACAATTTTTAGATTGATCAAAATATAACTTAGGCAAACCACGAACAAGATCATATTTAACTAGCTTTTTGATAATATATGAGCTAGCATGACCTAATTTTATATGCCATAGTTGTAAAGAATTTTCTTTTGCAAGTAAGCATTTTCCAACTACAGATTGCATAGAGTTAGGTCTAAGAATATATAGATTTCCAACTCTTTTTCCTTCATAAACAACATTTGTAGTGTTTTCTATTAGTAACTTGCAACAATTTTTGTTGAATAAAATATCATATCCACTATCACATAATTGACTGACACTTATTAAATTATGGTGCAAACCATCAACAAGTAAAACATTCTTTATTTCAAGGTTTGTACCAATATTACCTATTCCAACAATTTTACCTTTACCATTGTCTCCAAAAGTGATTGTTCCGCTTTTTTTTCCTCAAGAGTTTGAAATGCATCCTTGTTCCCGATCATGTGTTTGGAACACCCACTGTCAACTAACCAATCCTGCAATAAAATATAGGTTTTGGTACCCATGTGATGGTCCATTATGGTTAGGTACGTTTAACAACAAACTGAACATGATTTAACAAATTAAACTGAAAAGATCTTCATTCGGTCGACAAATATTTCTACCGACAGATGTCTCGGTCGAACAATTTGTCGATCAAGAAAGTTGTTGTTGTACAGGTGAAATTGAACTAAACTAGAAATTAACTTGGTCGACAATTTCTCAACCGATATTTGCTCCAATCGAAAATTCTTTGACTGGAATACTTGTTGTTTTCACTATAAAATCGGTTGTAGATTTCATATTTGTCACAGGCATTCGCTCGGTCAAATATTTTCTCGACTGAGGATGTCTCGGTCAAACTGTTTGTCGACTGAGAGTGTTTCTATTTGTTTCATCAAATTGTTTATGTTAATTTGGACTTACATCATTGTAATATGGTAAGGTGCCATTCTATTTAGTTGAGATGAGACATTAAGATATTTGAATGAAGTGTTAGGTCAAATCTCAACTTAATCATATTAAATATGCTAAGTTTGGGGTCTTGGAACCCATACTAAGTCACCATCCTTTTTCTTATAAGGACATGAGAAGGAATAATGTCCAAGACGCAAGCAATAATGACAACAAATAGAATCAATTTCGTTTCTCTTTCTAGAATTTTGAGTTGTGTTCTTGGGTACAAACATGATCTTGTTCTTGGGTGCTTTAGTTCTCCTAGGTTTTGGTTGATAAGAATTTTCTTTTGGAATATATCCTAAACCTCTTCTTCCACTATAACCATAAGAGTTCTTTAGGATCTTATCAAGAATACCATTGTTTCTCAAGCTACTAACTTCTTTTTGTAACTTATAAATCTCATCAATTTTCTTTTAAATATCTAACTTTTCTTGATCTAGATTAGATGATAAAGCATCTCTTTCCTTAACAATAGCATCACAATCTAGATGATTACATAGGATAGGTTGAGTCTGAAAATTATTTAGTTTTACAAGCAAATCAACCTTTTCTTGAGAAAGAAGATCATGATTTGTTTCTAAAGTAAGCAACTTCATATTGCAATCATTTAAAGATGATTTCAAGGTCACATTTTCAGAAGCAATATTGTCCTTTTCAAAAGAAAGATTATTCAATCTAGCATATAGATCCTCATTAGTTATAGTAACCTTCTTTAGTTTCTTTTTGCAATCAACATATTTGTCATGAGTATCTTGTAGACTAACAATTAGATCTGCTTTTGGCAAATCAAGAAGGCTTACCTCTTGAGAGTCATCACTATCATCTTCTTTGGCCATGAGACACTCCATATTCTCTTCTCCACTTTCACTATCACTTGACTCATCCCATACAGCTTTGTATGCTTTTTCTCCCTTCTTCTTGGATGAGCTTTTCTTTCCTTTCTTTACTTTAGGACATTCATTCTTGAGATGTCCCTTCTTTCCACATTCAAAACACCTAGGGGAGGAAGAAGAAACACTAGAAGTTTTGTTAGTTTTAAAACTTTTATACTGCTTACCGTTTACAATGAGAGTTTCTTCTTCACTATCATATTCACTTGAGTCATGACTATTCTTGGTTGATGCTTTGAATGCAATGTCCTTTCTTTTCTCCTTCTTGTGTTCAGTCGCCAATCTTTCTTCTTCCTCCAAGGTTGCCTCGTGTGCTTCTAGGTTGCCAATGAGTTGCTCCACCCTTAGTTGAGTGAGGTCATTGGCTTTTTCAATTGCAGTCACTTTTGGTTTGTACCTTGGAGGCAAACACCTAAGGATTTTAGACACTTTGTCCTCTTCATTGATTGCTTTACCTAAAGCATTTAAACCATTAACATAGAAGAAACATTTGCATACATTTCACTAATAAACTTATTTTGATCCATACATAATTGTTCAAACTTTTGTTTAAGCATTCTGATTTTAGAATTCTTAACTTGAACAGTTCCTTCATAGGTTATAGAGAGTCTATGACATATCTCATATGTTGTTTCACAATTTGATATTCTATTGAATTCACCAACGAAAATTGAACAATAGAGTATACTTACAACTTTTGCATTCATTTGGGATGATCTTACCATATTAGCATCCCAAGTTGCATACTCTGTTTGATGCAAGTCATATGGATTTGACACCATCCTCTAGAGATCCCAGCTAATTCCCTGGAAATAGAACTGCATCCTCCTCTTCCAGTAGGTGTAGTTAGTGCCATCAAAAGGTGGAGGTCTAGCCACGAGTGTCCCTTCTAAGTTGAGGTTGTTGAGTACCCCATCACCCATTCTTCAAGACTTTGTTAGAGTTCCTTGAAGCCTTGCTCTGATACCAAATGAAAAACCACTAGAGGGGGGTGAATAGGGTTTTATAAATATTTTAATAATAAATCAACTCAAGTAACCACAATTTAGATAATAAGAAAGAGGCAAGGTGTTTAGAGTGGTTCCACCCTTAGCAAAAACTAACGGAGTCAGTCCACTACCTAATTATTTCCAATTGGGATTTTGAAAGTATTTAAATTTTATTACCTCGCAAGGATGTTACATAAAATTACAAATATTTTCACCACCCTTTGGAAAACCTTCACCTAGAAGTAGTCCCACCAACCTCGAAGCAGCCTTCCTTGAAGTAACTTCAAGCTCCCCCTTGAAGTAGCCTTCCTCTTGAAGTAGCTTCCCGTTGAGATAGACTTCTTGAAGTAGTCCAAAGTCCTCCTTATCCAATGAGAAGATCCTTCTCCACCTGAGAAGATAGCACCCTCACCAATCCGTAGCCTCCAACCCTAGGAGTAGCAAGGAGAGTACAAGTAATAAAAAGGAACAAGAAGGGAAAATGGAAATTACAATTACCGCTTAAGCACACGGCTTGATTCCTATATCAAGCATTTTGATCTCCTAACCAATGTGTATGGAAGTTGAAGTGCAGTGGGTAGGAGATTCTAGCCTATAGGACACGAATTTGTTGCAATGAAAAGGATTATCAAATGCTAGAGTTGCTTAATTGCTCACAAGAATAGATTGCCAATTGCAAGTATGTATGTTCAAGTATTGCACAAGTGTGTTTTGGGTGTCCTAAGGCATGTCCTATTTATAGGAATGGCCTATGAATGCTTAAGGATGTTCTAGACACTTTCTAGGGGGTTCTAAGTGCTCAACTAGCCGTTAGGTATCCACTAATTACTTTAGAAATGGCTAGTTAATTAATTCTGAAAAGTGCAGACATACACCTTCTCGGTCGAAGTCTTTGTCGACAGAGAGTCTCTTGGTCAAACACTTTGTCGACCGAAGGACGGTCTGGAGTAAGTGTATATAATGTTTGATTCCAACTCCCAACTACCTTGTCTGCTTTGTCTAATGAGTACAGAACCTATTAGAAGAGTTAACCCGGGAGACTCTCGGTCGAGAAGATGTTCGACCGAGTGTGTCTCGGTCGATAATTAGTTTGACCGAGAATGTCTATGTTTTGGTGGTTCTAGATAAATACTAAGTGTGTGTATGAGTGTGCAGTTGTGACACTATTATAGTGGATGACTTGTGAATGGCTAGGGAAGACACTTGATTTACATGATATCTAAGTACTTGTACATTATATACTTGTACAAGTATTTACATTTGATTTACAATCATAAAAGTAAAGCATTTTGAGCATGTAGATATTCCAAAGGTTAGTCATCCACCTTGTTCCTGCAACACTCAAGTAGCACGTTAGATCCAAAAGAATGAAATGTTTGTCATTATCAAAACAAAGGGATTTAAATGTTGTCCATTTAGCCAACATTTAAGTATAGCTGTAACGAGCTTTCTATCTAGTACACAGTTTTTGTAGAAATCAAATATATATTTTAAGCATTCCAACAATCTTTGAAGTTGTGTTTTCTCTAATAATTCATTTGGGAATTTGTTGGCAAAAATCTAAAGCTCTTACTATAGGTGATACAGTTCGTTTTTATATTTTTTACCCTAGAAATTGAATGTTTTTTTGAAAAAGCTTCATCCTTTTAGAAAAAACTACCAACCCATTACTTTTTATGACTTGAAAGAATAAGTTTAGATGTTTCCAATGTCGGTCATTGTCTTTACTAGAAAATAAGTACATCATCAATATAGACAATTCTAAAAGAGGTATATGGATTAAATATCTATTTTTTGGTCCTTAAAAGTGTGTTGCTCCCTCTTTTTCCATTGATTTTCAAACAAGTATGTACAAAATAGGAAAGAAAATAAAGGAACAAAATGAAAAATAGACTAAAAATGAGATCATTCATGCTCATCTAGATATTGTACAAAACTTGAATAACAGTGCTCTTAGCTCTACCTTGAAAGGACTGAACACGGTCCATCAGACTAACATGATACTTATTGATATATCCCTCAATCTGAGCCATAGATCAAATTTCTTTCACATAACTACACTCGAACAGTAGATGGTTAATATTTTCCTCCTTACTCATGTAAAGCTCACATCTAGATTGAAATTGAAAATTCTTCTCTTTAAAATTATTTTGAGTAGGAAGTTTCATAAGGAATATCCTCCATACACAAACAATGCTTCTTTTGGGAGCTTTAGTAGACCAAAGCCACTTTAACCAGGACTTCAGTTCACTTCTTAAATGAACTTTTTGCCAGAAATCTTTAAAGTACAAAGGTACCATCCCATTCAACCTGATGGAATCCTCCTTATAAAAAACAAGAGAGCAAAGTTCTTTAATAGAGTCGATAATAGCTTCTTGTCTCCTAGATTTAGGCTGAATCCAATCCCCATCTTCAAACAAACAATCATCTTGACCAATTTACCTTTGTCAATCTTTAAAATGGAATCGTGTCCAAGAATGTTCTCCAAATAAGTATCCTTCTTGACCCAAGGATCCCTCCAAAGAATAATCGTGTTACCATTACCAACAGAGAAATTGATGTTATGAGAAATGATATATCTATTATAAATAAGTTGCTTCCACACCCAAGATGAGTTAGAATCAATGCCACATCTCTAGATGGAATCCATCTTAAGATATTTGTCGTGGACCCACCTAATCCATAGTCCATCTTTCTTACTTGCAATGTTCCAAATCTTATGAGAAACACAAGATTTAACAATATATCTAACCAATCTCACTCAAACACCTCCTTCATCTTAAGGTAGACACACTTGTCTCCAATTAACACCATGAATTTTGCTCTTCAGTTCATTTTTGCCCCAGAGAAAGTCACAACACAACTTATCAATATCGTTAGTTATACTCACATGAAGAGGAAAATAAGACGCCCAATATAGATGGAAGAATGACAAAGTGGAAATTACCAACTCAATTCTTCCAGCAATGGAAAGATGCCTAGATCTCCATCCTTTGAGTATAGATTTAATTTTATCAAAAATAGGGCCACAATGGCTTCTGGTGATTCTCCTATGAAAAAGAGTAAGCCCTAGGTATCTAACAGGGAGAGTCTCTATTTTAATGACCAAGTGATTCTCGACCATAAGAACATATATATTTTTATTATTAAAGAAACTAGACTTGTCACTACTGATAGTTAGACCAG
Source organism: Alisma plantago-aquatica (assembly GCA_963693085.1). Lineage (NCBI taxonomy): Eukaryota > Viridiplantae > Streptophyta > Magnoliopsida > Alismatales > Alismataceae > Alisma > Alisma plantago-aquatica. Next base: position 1,490,824,318 of record OY856409.1, read on the forward strand.
ACTTATCACCAAAGTCCCTAGTAACATCAGCTAGGAGATTGATACTAGATTAATCTGCATCAAAGAAAAACACAGCATCATCAACAAAGAGAATATGAGAAATGGATAAATTTTGATAAGCATGAATAAGACTAATCAACTTATCCTTTTCTTCCTTATCCTATAAAGATGTTAAACCCTGCATAGCAAGCACAAACAGACATGAAACAAGAGGATCCCCTTGCTTGGTCCCTCTAGAAGGACATAAACTTTTAGTAGGAATCCCATTGATGAAAGGATGTATTAAGAATTTCTGAGATCCAGTGAATCCAACAGGAGGGAGAATCCATAGTCTGCATGATACTAATAAGATAACCCCAATCCAAAAAATCATAAGCTTTCATAAGAATAAATTTAATATAAACTTTAGGAAAAGAAATCTTATGTTCATTATTTTTGAATTTTGATGGAGAGTTTTTTAGCTCAAAATGCATAACATTCCATTCATAGTGAACAAAGTGTATTGTCAAAGCAATTTTATGTCAATCCTCTTCATTTACTTGTATTTTCTAGAATCCAAATTTCAAATAACATTTAGAGAAGATGTTAGAACCATGTATTCTTTTTTAGGTTGTGTTTATTAGAAATAGTATATTTTATCCATTAGAGTACTTTATTCAGAGGTTTGTAATTATTGACAAGCATATGAGCTCCTCTTTCAATTTTTGATGGATTTGTAACATAGAAGGCAATACAACTCCATGGACAAGAGCTAAGTCTAATTAATTTCTTTATCTGAAGTTGTTTAATTTTATTTTTACATATCTCTAAGAGTTTTTGGTTCATTTGAATAGGTCTTTCTTTTGTTTGTATTTTACTTTTTTCAAAATTACTAATGTATGGCAAAGTTACTTCATGTTTCTTTCTATGCCAGAATGCCAAAGGTAGAGTGGAATAGATTTCCTTTTAAATTTTTCTTGAATTCTTTTATTAGTTTTTAAAAATTATAGGTTTTGATTTAATTATCAATTCTTGTTTTTTCTATTTCTGTGTTAAGTTCATTAATAAAGCTTCCTTTGTACTTGACTCAAGTATTGATTTGTTGTAGAAATGATATGTCAGATTATTTTTTCAACTTAAAGGTAATTATTTATCCATTTAGATTAGTACGTATTTCCTTTTTAGTTACTAGAATAGGTAATATTTTATTCAATAATGGTGTCCCTTTATATCATTAGTTATGTTCTTGGCGTGCATGAAACTTGTTTTAATACATGTGTCTTTGATACAAACATGTAGTTTAGGGATTTCATAATTGATTTGTAATTTGTCATTAGTTTATGAACTAACATTGTGTTGTTTTTCCAAAATATTTGGTTGGTATTAGGTCTTATCTTATGGAATTTATATCTGCTTCAGAATCATATAATGATTTTTTCCTAATAGTGAAATCAGGGTTGGTTTTAATTATAATGTCTCCTTTCCATTTTCTTTTTATATATTCTTAGATGTTATTTAGTGATTTGTTTTTGGATTTATCTTGAATACTATTATGTTAAATTACTGGATTTTCAAAAGTCGTTTTAGTTTCTTTAAGATTATTCATTTCACTTTTAATAATTTTTTGTTCTATTTTAAAGTGCCTGCAAGGGTGTAGCTAACTAGTGATCAGACCATGAATGCAGGAAGAGGTCTCAGGTTCGAATCCTCACGGGGATGAATAAAATTGGGATTTATATCCAACATGTTTTGCGTCAGAATTGATGGGTTGCACACTTAGTTTACCATACTCCTCCTGTGTTGGGCCTCCACAAGTCTATGAATTATTTGTTTTTTAATCATTTTGATATGTTTTGAAAATAGTTACAATTTTTCTTGATCATTTTTATAAAATTAATAATTTTAAAAATGGAGTATTGTTATGTACTCAAAACTTTTACATAGTGCTTTCCTCATTTTTTGGATTTAGTTTTAGGGGGGTTATTTATTTTATCATGTATGACTTTATTATTGTAAGAATGATATGTTTTATCCTTTATTAGTGAATTTGACTTATTTATAATATTTTGGACTGATTTGTTTTCAGAGGATATACGATAAGTAGTGGTCTTATTTAATTCTCAGGCTTATTAGGTTCATACCATGGTGGAACAAGTCTACATTTTTTCAAGTTGTCTAATATCATAGTTTTTATACCATTCAAAGAAATATATATTTTCTTTGTGTTTCTACATTTTTTAATACCATTTTTCCCTTATGCATGCTCTTTCTATTTTATCAAAGCTTCACAAAATTATTTTTCTAATTGATTTTTGTCTGATAGAAAATCTTCTACTAGTTTTTTATTGTCAATAATGATGTTGTTTTTATTTACTATTGAATGCCTTTCTTTTTTAGTTGTAAGGGTATCAATATTTTATTGACAACTTTTAGTGTGTTAAGCATCTTATTAGACATATTTTTATTAAGATAGTCCTTAATAACCTTGTAAAGATTCACTTCTATAAAAGGGAATCTAAAGCTTATTTCAAATTTCACAAACAAAGAGGCTTTATATAAGGGTTTTATAAAGGAATTATATTGTTCATTCGCTAAGATGATTCCAAGAGGCATGTCGACAGTTAAAGCACTACGACATGGATGTCTCGGACCTAGGTATTTCATAAAGAAGAAAGAATATGATAAACTCAAAAAGGTTTATGGATGAGAGACATGTATCTTCAACCAAGGGATTACTAACTGGCCTATCAACAACTAAACCTAGTCCAACAAAACCAAGAACGCCTACCATGGCTAAAGCATGTGAAATGAGATACCACCATGACAAGGAGACCTCAGACCTTAAAATTCCCAAGAAGGAAGATCATGAATCCTCACCCATTTAGAGAGAGAGAGAGAGAGAGAGAGACGAGTATATCCCAACCGCTCCTAACATGACTTTAATACCATTTGGGGGTGGAAACTAGTATTTTGGTGGTTGGTTGGTGAATAATTGGTGGAGTATGATGATGGAGTATTGGTGGAGTTTCAGAATGATTGGTGGAATAGGAAGGGTAATCTTATCTTCCAGGCCCAAATGGGATACTATTTTGGGGGTGGAAGCTAGATTTTAGTGGCCATTAGAGATTTGGTCGAGTGTGGTGCTTGAGTATTGATGGAATGTTGGAATAATTGGTGGATTGGGAAAGGGTTTAGGTACGTTTAAATAACTTGATCATTAATGGAGGGATGGAAGGGCTGATTTGCATTTGGATAATTGATAGAAGTGAGTGATCTTACGGATTAGGGTTTGTGAGGGACAATCTGTGTATAATTTTATTAAAATGAAAGGAGAATGCTCACATAAATTTAATTAAATAACAATATAAAATGATAGATGATAATGACTAGCGGTGAAGAAGAGCATCAATGATTTCACCAAGGGAGCGTCGAGCATGTCACCGCATCACACCAATTTCCTTGATATTTCTTTCAATCAAAGCAATGATCTGTGATTATGATTCATAAAGGGGAGAACATGCACATACAATTGATCTTAACAAAATACAAACAAATTTTTTTTATTAAATAATAGAAGGTTACACTTCAGGAATATATGAGGAAACTAATAACACATGATTATATGGACAAAGAAACAATATATGGAAGGTGGAAGAAGGATTAAAACACTTAAAAAATCTCTAAGTAGAGAGAACTTCAAACTAGGACTACTCTTATTGTAAGAACTAAGAAAAGTAAGCAAAGGGAGCTCTTTAGGTGGAAGACTGTTGTAGCTATTACAACTCTTCTCTTCAACTTATTTGCCTTTAATAGGCAATTCAAATGGGGTGGACGAAGTTCCCACGATTGTCACTTGCTTTCTCCAATTTGTGGCTTTGACAAGTGTTTCTTGTTTATGGAGTGGTCATAATTTCTTGTGTTTGCCACTTGTTCTTTCATCATCATGCCCTTTGATAGATGTCCATGTCTTCATTTTAATATGACACTTGTGCCTTTTTACTTTAAGTTTTGACAGATGTATTTTGTCTTATTATATAGGATAGGGATTTCTTTGCCTTTAGTAGAGGGAATCTTTAGATGTTGATATCCATTTAAAAATATGTCATATTATTTTTACTACACACTATTTTTAAGTAAGTAATGCACAACAATCGTTTCCATTTTCAAAATGACTTTCTCCTTGAGTAAAATCTAGAATTCGAATATTTTCTGGATCTAAATTTCATCCTATATAATTAATTGAGAATTTTCTTTGTTAAGATTTTTTATGACGGACTTTTATGATAATTTTAATTTCTTACTTGGAGGTCCCTATTTAGTTTCTTGATCAATAATATAATCAGAAACTCAGGTAGATATTATTTTTTTCTTTTAATTAGGGTCAATGTTGAACTTATCACACCATTATATCAATACTTGCCTTCCTAGGTAGGGTAGAAAGGCATTGGTTTCTTTTTTCCATTTCCATTGCATTATTCATGGGATTCCGTAAGCACAACAACACCATAAGGTGTTAATATCTTCTTGATCTAAACTTTCAAATAATGGAATATAGCTATTAATATTTTGTGGGAATATTTCTTGTGTATCTCCATAGTTTTTCCAAAATATGTAGAAGAACAAATTTGCTAGGTTTGTCCCAACATTGTAGTATTGGGTTGATGTTTGTCTTTAAATATTCTTGAAATATTAGGATTTCTATGATTGTTCCATTTTGAAAGAATGAAAATTTTTAAATTTTTTAATTGAGAAAATGATATCATTTTCTTTGTTGACTTGTCTCCAAAATTATGTAATGTTTTTGCACAAACTGTTTCTATGAGAATTTTTTGTAGAAGTAGTGATTCTTTCCAAACATAGTAGGAATAAAGTTATATTTATCAGGAATGTAATTGTATAGTAAACTTCCTGTATCTTTAGATAAGTCCTCGTTTTCTATGGTTATCACATGTATTAATATTTTGAATACAAATTTTGATATTTATTGTTTTGGAAATCAACTTCCATTTGGTCATTACCTTCTTTAGTTGAAATACTTGATTGCGAACATACATCTGGGACCTTCGATGTTGATGCAGACATATTTCTTGATCAAGTATAAGAAGTTATTGTTTTAGTCAAATATGCAAACAAAACTAATTACAAAAAAACTTGTTTTTCTGTTGCTTTTTTCAAGTATATTAATATAATGATCCTTGTAATCTAATGAAGATCTTATTTTCTCTAAAATCTCAAGTTCATGTTTCTTCCCAAACTCAACAGTTATAAAGTTATTATTAATCTATGCATGAACCCCTCTTTCATTAACTAATATATGGAGAATTTTATTAAGAAAGGGTGTCTTGATGATGATATCGTCAGTTTTCAGGAAGGTTAAATGATGTTTTGATAGTAACATTGTTGATACATATCTATTCATTGAAGTTTTATGTTTTGCTTTGATTTTGTATTTACGAAATTAAAATGAAGATTAGTTGTTTCATTATATTTTCTTGGTATAAGGTCTTCTTTTATACAATTAACATCATCTCCAGAATCAAATAAATTTATTCCTTTTAGAGTAAAGTCATTAATTTTCATAATAACTTCTCCTTCTGGTTTTCTTTTGATGAATTCTTGAAGATTAGTAACAAAGGAATTTTTATTCTCATCCTTAGATTCATCAATTTGGTTTTTATATGAGCACTCCCAACCATTGTATTAAATATATATTCATCATCATTGTCATCATCATCATCACTATCTTTTCATATATGTATTTTTGAAGACTTTCTCTCTTATCATTATGTTCAATAATTTTAATTTCAATTTTATTTTGTTCTTTTTTGAAATCTTCTAAAGAAGTTTGTTTGTCATTAGTTATTTCATGTTCAATTCTTTTTATTACATGATCATATGAGTATAATTGATTTTCTTTTATTTGTTCTTTTTAGTAGGTTTTTTTATCTCTAATCATATTGAGATATGTTGCAAGTTTTGTGTTTCTTTATAGTTTATTTTTTATGGAATATATGGTTTCAAGTATAATATCACTAGTTAAAACATTAATTTTATTTCGTTATGTTTCATTACTATAGTAATTAAAAAAACATCCTTCTTCATTTTCTTGCTTTTCTGACTCTGAGGATTCATTTAGATTTAATTTACTAAAAAAAAGTATCAAGTTAATCTGGCATAATGCTTTTTGATTCTAGTAAAAATTCGTTCAATTTTTTATTGAAGTCTCATTTGAAACATTTATTTGCATAATGCCCCTTTTGGTTGCAATTGTAACATGTTATGTGTTTCTTATCATTTTCTTATCTTATTTTTTTTTCTTTGTGGGTAAATCTTCTTTGATTTGTTAGTATCTACACTAACTTTTTGTAGGTTTTGTGTCATTTCTTTTCTTTCGATAAATCCATTTCACATACAATTTGAGAATAAATGTCTCTGAGTTTCATTCTATCTATTGTTTGTTGTCTCTTTAATTGAATTTTAATTTTAAGCCATTACAAAGAGATAATCACGTTTGGTTTACTCTTTGTATTAATTCTCCATAGGATATGTTCTCTAGAGGAACAATGTTATTATATTCTTGTCTAATAAATTCTTTTGCCTTTTCAACAAATAAAGCAGGTGATCCATATGAAAACTTTTCTTTTAAAACAATAGAATTGCAATCTAGAAATTGAAAAAATTAGAAAGGAATACATCTTTATACCAACGAAAATCACTCAGCCTTTTACATTTTAAGCTCATTAGTTGTTCTCTTAATTTTTCCACTATAGTACCATTATTGCCTACAAAGTGTTGAATTATGGGTATATATTGCGTTTGATTGAGGTTGACTATTCTATAATTTCATTTGAGAACCATGCACCTTCCTTTTGTAGCTTTAAGTATCCCTTGTCTATATATTTCAGTTAGATATTTAATCCACCATCTCTTAATTCTCTAGTGAAGGATGAGGTATTCATATGGACAATTGTAGTTTTAGGACTACCATGTGATCGACAAGCATTTACATAGATTTGCATTTGATAAAAAAATTTGTAATATTTGATATTTTTAAAATCCATCCAAGTTCTATTCTATAAGAGGTTGGCCATGAAATTGACATAAAGTAAGATTTCTCTATGTTGTTGCACTTGTGAATAACATTTTCCCCTTATGTATTCTCTTTCTATTTTCACAAAATTATTTTACTTTGAATTAATTTTTTTATGATAGAAAGTCTTCTATTAGTTTTTATTTGTGAATGGTATAAACATTATTATATCAGATAACTTGAAGAAAAAAATATGTAGACTTGTTCCACCATGGTATGAGCCTAATAAATCTAACAGTAAAATAAGATTATTCCTTGTCGAATATCCCCACGAGAACCTATCAGTTTAAAATACTACATATAGATAAGACTAATTCACTAATAAAGGATAAAACTTCCCATTCTTACAATAACAAAGTCATGTATGATAATATATATATATATATATATATATATATATATATATATATATAGGGGCGATCCTATGAGAGCCCTCCTAGTCTCCTACCGTGAGAGCATGATAGCCTTTTTAATAACTACAATTTTTGAAGGGTTTTTACAAATCCAACCATATGCATGTGAAAAGCAACATTCTCATTAGCTTCACACAAAAAAATTATCATGATCGAACATCGTTTGCTCAGCCATATATACAATTTACATATATTGCATCTAATGGTCATTCCATAATTCAATATGGAGCGTTAAAAACTTTTCTATTACCATGGACAGCCAGTAACTCCGATGTATATGAAATTTTTTGGGTAGACAAATACAAGGATATATTTTCAATCCATATGGTTGGATTTGAAAAAATAGATCATCTTTGAGAGTTATTCAAATGGCTCTCATGCTCTCACCGGATCATTCTTCTGTATATATACTTGTATATATATATATATATATATATATATATATATATATATATGGCTATTTGTTCATTACCCGCGCGGGTATTTTACTTTCGCTACCCGGCGCACGCGGGACTCTGTCTGCAGGCGGCGCTCCATTTGCTAGGCCAGCAGCCTTGCTGTCTGCCTCGGGGATCCACAACCAGAGAACCCGACGCCGCTTGTGCTGGTAGTAAAACGACTTCGCGACATAGTCATAACGCAGCCCGACTCCGACGTCCATTGCCGGATCGTCCGGAGTACAGCTTCCCGTCTCTGGTTCATAGGTCCTGATGGCGTAGTACTCGAGAAAGTAATCGTAGGACCAGAGGCCCGGTCTCCGGCGGCAGAACATCGTCCACTCCGTCGGCACTTCCATCAGCCAACACGGGGTAAAACTCCACGCACTCCCACATCCCCTTGGTGGGCAATTTGTGTAAGGAGCCTGGAATCATGATGTAGGAAAGGAAATCCTTGGTGCGGAAAACCAAAGTGTACCCTGTATTGCGGTGGTCCATGGCGCCGACGGCGACGAGCCAGGAAGAGTCCGCTGGGTCGCGCCAGCATGTTGTCGGGTCACGGAAGTTCTTCGGGTCAAATCCCGGCAGGGAGGGGATTTTTTTTCCAAGGTATCTCCATCGTATAGTAGATGTTCGAATGTTATCAGAGAACTAAATCCACTGACTAATCCAATCCAGGGGTAGTTTCTGTGAGGACGGAATCATCTGCATCGACGATCTGCCATTTTAGTAGTGCTAGACACCTCATCCAGGAGGAATTTCTACGAGAAATGCCTCACCTGCATGGACAATATGACATTCTAGTCGTATCGGTACCACAAGAAGGGAGATCCCTGATTTCGAATACGCTATGAGCGATTGTCCCACTTCCTTACCCTTTCTATCCTTTTTCAGACATGCATCCATGCTACCTCTATAATTGGTGTTGCTGGTTCGTAGCCTCCCTGTTTAGATCCCAAGGTTATGAATACTTAATTGGGACGAAATCTGCAAATAAAGAATATTGATCTATCCAGTGGCAGACGAGGTGAACACTTGCAATGAGACAAATGTGTAAATTAGAGGTTGATTAACATAATATGACATGGACAATGCTCCAAAGGAGATAATTCTCACGACTGCATCTACTTTATATTTGATCCACGACGGTGGCCTTGCCTGAAATTTAAAGCAGAAAGACAATTGCTTAGTTGCAGAACGCCATAGAATGCACAATGTTCACTTCTACTCCTAGTACATTACAGTAAATCAACGCCAAAAATTACATTTCAACTGTTGTACATAATTTAAGTACAAATTACGAGACAGGGGGAGATAAAAAGTTTGTAGATTTCAAAGGTAGAATGAAGAGGGATGACATGTCGAGAATGGAGGGAATCAATTCATTTAACTTTAGCAGCGATTCCAAGTTTGACAGACATGAGAAACTTGATATTCAATTCATTTAACTTCAGTAGCGGCTCCAAGTTTGATATCTATACGTATATTACAAAATGTTCACCGTCTTTACAATCTGCTCCTGCATATTATAATGTATCCAATCATATTACAGTCTATTCATACATAATACAAACTTGCTAACCCACTCTTTTCAATCCAAATGTTTGTGATGGGTATATGATATATGAATGTTAGTCATTGTTTGTCTATATAATAGGTGTAATAAGGACGAGGAGGCCATCGAATGCATAAATGTATCATTTTATATCGTCACAGATACTCTCAGTGTTCTCGCAGATACTCTCAGTGTTCTCGCAGTTACTCTCAGTGTTATCATAGTTACTCTCAGTGCTATCAGAGTTACTCTTAGTGTTCTCTCAGTTACTCCTTAGTGTTATCACATATACTCTCAGTGTTCTCGCAGTTACTATCAGTGTTATCATAGTTACTCTCAGTGCTATCAGAGTTACTCTTAGTGTTCTCTCAGTTACTCCTTAGTGATGTCACAGTTACTCTCAGTGTTCTCGCAGTTACTCTCAGTGTTATCATAGTTACTCTCAGTGTGTATCAGAGTTATTCTTAGTGTTCTCTCAGTTACTCCTTAGTGTTGTCACAGTTACTCTCAGTGTTCTCGCAGTTACTCTCAGTGTTATCATAGTTACTCTCAGTGTGTATCAGAGTTACTCTTAGTGTTCTCTCAGTTACTCCTTAGTGTTGTCACAGTTACTCTCAGTGTTCTCGCAGTTACTCTCAGTGTTATCATAGTTACTCTCAGTGCGTATCAGAGTTACTCTTAGTGGTCTCTCAGTTACTCCTTAGTGATGTCACAGTTACTCTCAGTGTTCTCGCAGTTACTCTCAGTGTTATCATAGTTACTCTCAGTGCGTATCAGAGTTACTCTTAGTGTTCTCTCAGTTACTCCTTAGTGTTGTCACAGTTACTCTCAGTGTTCTCGCAGTTACTCTCAGTGTTATCATAGTTACTCTCAGTGTGTATCAGAGTTACTCTTAGTGTTCTCTCAGTGACTCCTTAGTGTTGTCACAGTTACTCTCAGTGTTCTCGCAGTTACTCTCAGTGTTATCATAGTTACTCTCACTGTGTATCAGAGTTACTCTTAGTGGTCTCTCAGTTACTCCTTAGTGCTGTCACAGATACTCTTAGTGTTCTCGCAGTTACTCTCAGTGTTATCATAGTTACTCTCAGTGCGTATCAGAGTTACTCTTAGTGTTCTCTCAGTTACTCCTTAGTGCTTTCACAGATACTCTCAGTGTTCTCGCAGTTATTCTCAGTGTTATCATAGTTACTCTCAGTGCGTATCAGAGTTACTCTTAGTGGTCTCTCAGTTACTCCTTAGTGCTGTCACAGATACTCTCAGTGTTCTCACAGTTACTCTCAGTGTTATCATAGTTACTCTCAGTGCGTATCAGAGTTACTCTTAGTGGTCTCTCAGTTAAGTTTCTATCAGTTACTCTCAGTGCTATCAGAGTTACTCTCAGTGCTATTTGAGTTACTCTCAGTGTTCTACCAGTTACTCTCGGTACCATCTATCCTTATTAAATCCTTCATGTTCCCACCTCTATTCCCTTGTCACCTTTCCTTTCGGTCAGTATCGTCTGGGTTGTACAGCCATAAACCTCTTCATTAAGTGCAAAATAATTCTAAAAGCCCCCAATGACCATCACTTGGAGATGAGCGCAATGTTCTTAGGCCGTTTTTCTACCTTATCTTTTCTATTTTGTTCTTCTTTCAACGTTTTGCTATTTTTTCTTTGGCTTTGTCTCTTTCATGCATTTACAACTACATGTTGCACTCATACGAAGTAATCAAGATTATCACCTACGGCGTCTGGATTCTAATACAGCTGGTTAGCTTCCACAATACCACATTGTTAGCAGTATTCATTCCAACGACCGAGTCTCGCGGATGTAACGAGATGCTTTTGGGGTGGTGGGACCGGACTCTCACCGCCCCTCAAAACCCAAGTTGACACTTGACATTACCCCAAATCCTGCTACTAGCATGGTTACTAGCATTCTATTACTTTCAGTTCAGTTACTAGCATGGTTGTATCAGTTACTCGTAGTGGTTTCAGAGTTACTCTTACAACATTCAAAACATAACTGAAAAAACAATGCGAGTAACTGAAGCATTAGTCTCAGTTACTCAACCATTACTCTCAGTTACTCAACCATTACTCTCAATTACTCAAGCATTATTTTTCAGTTACTCAAGCTTTATGTTACTTTCAATTCAGTTACTCGCAGTGTTTTTTCAGTTACTCGCAGTGTTTTCACAGTTACTCTAACTGCTATTACAGTTACTCGCAGGGATTTTTTCAGTTACTCGCATTATTGTCACAGTTACTCGCAGTATTGTCATAGTTACTCGCAGTGTTTTTTCAGTTACTCGTAGTCCTTTTTCAGTTACTCGCAGTGTTTTTTCAGTACTCCAGGGTTGCGACAGTTACTCGCAGGATTTTTTCAGTTACTCAACCATTACTCTCAGTTACTCAAGCATTACTCTCAGTTACTCAAGAATTAATTTCAGTTACTCAAGCATTACTTTTCAGTTACTCAAGCATTCTGTTACCAAAGTGTCAAGTGGTTACTTTTCATTCTCATCTCAAATGGTGGGAACTAGAATGAGAAAATGCTGAAGTTTTTAGCCTAATGTTATTTTTGGTAACTGATTTGTTACATTTCATAACAATCAAACTCTTGAATCTATGCATCTCCATATACAAATAAACTTGATACACATATACACAAGATGTAATGACAAATCATTTGTCGTAATCTGTTTTCCTGTTCTCTCATGTTTGATTACCCGTTGTATGGTGGGTAAAAGACCAGAGCCAAAAAGCCGTAATATATTTTCCTATTCTCTCATGTTTTCCTGGCAAAATTGGAGTTGCTGCCCAACAACCAATCTAGTTCTTCTTCATGATTAATGCCTATAATTATCTGATTCCTTTTCCTTCAGATTCCACCGTCGTTGCTCATTCCAGATGCCTCAATCACCTGAGCACATGCTTGGTAATGCAGTATATGTATTGCAGAAATGGAATTTTCAGAACAACCAGTCAGAAAATATAATGCATATGGCGTTACTGGATAAATTATGTACAGAGGACACGAAATCTGTTTAGCCCACATGGTAAATCTCTTCAATAAGTAAAACTCTACAGCAGCCCCGTCTGGGGTCGCATTACGAAATTGGGGGTTTCAGCCGTCGGAAGAGGCAAGGCAAATAAAAACACGACGACTTCTTCTGCCACCAAATTACAGAAAATAGAGTGTGTTCGTCTTCTAGAGAGAGAAATTTTAACCGCGTCAATGATTTTTCTGAGGTAGGAGAGCACGAGGCAGATATCACAATCACAATGTCGGTTTGCTGGTACCTACATAAGAACAACGGTAGGGCGTTCGTCTTCTCTCCTCCGCTCGCTCATACACCCCACACACATAAGAGGAACAGTAGGGCCTTCGTTCCAGTAGGTAGTGAAAACACGGGGCGCTGCTACTGCTTCTCATGTGTAACTAAATCCAAAAGCAGAGATGGCCAGCAGTAGCTCCTCGATTGCGCTCCTGCACACTCTGTTCGCCTTCCTCGTATTCTCCTCCACCATTTCCCTATCCCTGGAATTCACACCCCACACATTACTCCGACGCGAGTTCCATCAATCCAAGTACTCCAGTGACACCCCGGCTCTACCGCTGAGCCCATCGGACGCCGCCGCACTGCGCGCCATCAAGTCCTCATTGCGTGACCTGCCGGGGTCCGACTTCTTCTCCACATGGGACTTCTCCAACTCCTCCTCCTTCGACGACGACACACCCGCGTCCCTAACCCCATGCTTCTCCTTCGCCGGCATCCTCTACTCCTTCCCCTCCGAAACGGACACCAACACCACAATCACAACAACCAACGGCACTGCCGCCCCGGGACCTTCCTTCCTCCGCGTCACCTCCCTCACACTCGGCATAGGCCGTAAGGACTCCCCGGGCCTCTATGGAACCCTTCCCCCCGAGCTTGAGCACGTGCTGGGATGTCGGAGGAGGTCGGTGCCGCCGTGAAGCTCCGCTGTGAACCTCTGGCAGTTGGGGTGGAGGAGCCGCTCGGTCAACGATTTTGGATTAATTACAAATGATGCCACCGTGTTTTCTTTCACGGGTAGCAAACTTTAAGTACCCGACGGGCAACAAAAACAATCTCTCTCTATATATATATATATATATATATATGGGACTTCACTCGATACCCACGCGGGTATCTTAATTTTGCTATCCTGCTATGAAAACTCGCGGATCTTTTAAGTGAAACCTGATTAGCCGTTACTTCATTTACATGATCCGCTTCCTGGCGTCCCAGTCTCTTACCCCCATGTTATGTTGACACCATCATCGTGCTAAAACAAAGACGCCGAGCTAAGTTTTCCCACGCCCCGTGCGGTACCAGAGCGTTCCAGAGGGGCCTGAGTAGCCAGTGCCTGGACCGCGGAGGCACGGAAGTCGATGAGGAGGGCATGCAGTATGGCCGATTTTGATGAAGTCTTCTAGTGCCGACGGTGGCAGCATCACCAACCCCTATGTGGTGCTCAAATACGAGCTCAAATAGGCGAGGACAAGGACCCTCGTCGACAAGTACAACCTTAAGTGGAACGATCCGTGCATTGTGCTTCACAATCGACGTTTGTTCGATCAGTGCATTGTGCTTCACAATCGGAGTTTGTGTCAATTTCTGACCTTGTCCTCTCACAAAGCACGAAGATGGACATCTGAAGAAGCTCGGGCCAACCAAACATGATAGGACGAGTCTTCGAACTGCACACACAAAATGTCATCCACAACCATCTCCGTCCGTGACTTTGCATCGTCATCACGCCTTTGGTCAACAACAGGCATGAGCCTGCATGTCTCCAACTCTATTCCTAGCTATGACGCCTAAGCTTCTCTCGTACCTTATTCTATGGTACTAACCGTTCTGATTTATAGGATAATGTTAATATAAGGTATTTTGTGCAAGTGCCCATAACGTGTTTGACAAAATGACTGTCTAGATAAAAAACACCAGAGTTAATTACTGGTTGTTTCTTAATTATTCGTTTGTAATTTGTAGCTCTATATACAGTATATTGGTCTATATAAAGTAATAGACGACAACAAGTATGAGACGTTAAGTGGGTTTGTCTTCTTGGAAGCCTTCAGGCACTAATCGTTCTTATTTACTTTGCTAATTGAGTACATTCTCGGCTCCTTGTTCTATCTCGTTGGCGGTGGATGACTCTTTCTCGCAGCAACATTCTTTATAGGGTCTGATTCGTTTTCTTTCCAACGAAGCATGTGAGGCTTGTGATCTCTAGGAACGACAGAGGCAGTCGAATTCGGTAGCCAAGACAATTTGTTCCACAACTGCGACTCCGTCTCCATTTCTTTACCCACAACTTGTGATACAAGGGCTTGGCTCGTTCAAATCAATATACTCATATTTGTTAGCACTACCGAGAATACTCATATTGGTTAGAACGAGTCAAAACCATACTGACCAACTTGGTTTTAGGGACGTTGACAATTGGTTTCGTATAACTTTAGAAAAGATAAACCATTAACCATCGACCAATTCCACATGATTATTATATTAGGTAACATGTTTATTACTTTTCGTGATCATTTGTTGTATTTTGTGTCATATAGGTACTTTACGTACCACATACTTACTTTTTGTACCACATAGTAACTTTCTATACAACAGAGTTACTTTCCATATCAAATACTTATTTTTTATATTACATAATTACTTTCTAGATGAAATAGTTACTTTCTATACTGTATTATTATTTGGTAGATAGCAATGTCTAAACTTTTGTCAAACAGTAATTTCTTTGACAAAATATCTACTTTTTGTACCGCATAGTTACTTTTCATATAGACTTCCTTTACCACATAATTACTTTCTAGACAAAATAGTTACTTCATACTGCTTAATTATTAACAATTTTTTACTTTTATCAAATAGAAATTTTCAAGACAAAATAGTTTCTCTATGTACCACGTAGTTACTTTTTGTATAAAATACCACATATACAAATACCACCTCTTATACCACATAGTTACTTTCTAGACCAAATAGTTACTTTCTATAATGTTTAATAAATTTGATAGAAAGCAACGTCTAAGCTTTTGTCAAATAGTAATTTTCCGGAGGAGGAGGAGTGAAGCTAGAGCCACCATGATACGAACAGAGACTATAAGCGTCGGGTATTGGTTCTAGGACAACTGGTGGCGTATTTGAGTGTTAGTGTTGTGAGTGCAATTATGATGGGGTTGTTCCATGGATGTTCACATAGTATTGTCGGAGGTACACGTTCCCCATGGATGAATCCAACAAGACTTTGTCTGTACGACTCCAATGATAAGTCATGTGCTAGGGTCTTGATAGCCACACCTCCCGCGGAAGCCCTCTCCAACGTCAGTGGGGATCCCGTCATCCAGAAGCAGGGTTCTAAGGAAGAAAGTAAGCCATTGATAACTGCATGGTGCAGGGAGTGGGTGGAGGAGTTGTGGATGACCCAAGGGATGTGGCTTTTCAATCGTCTATGTGCTAAGACTCCATCTTTTCTATCAGCTACATGCTAAAACTCCAAAACTTCCAAGGATGTTGCAGGGGTTTGGAACAAATGGGGTGTCGTTGTATTTGTTGGAATTCCACTGATGTTTGATGCAATGGAGCAGGGTACTTACTACATAAAGGACACTACTACAACATACTGGTAAGGCAAAGATAGATGCAAGCCTTGTGGAACTGTTGCTACAGTTATCCACTAGGGAGGTGTTGAAGATTAAAGAAGGTGCAACAACTAATGTTGCTTCTGGATTTCACACTGCTCCCAGTATTTGTGGGATTTTGTTCCAGCCATGTAATGCCCACGAATGGGCAAATGGTGAATCTGCTCCTCTCCAATCATGATGTAAGGGAACAACACTCCACACACGTAGAGACACCTTGTTATTGATGTAAGTGGAATCCCTTCAGTAATTTTAGGATCTATTCACCTGGCTCCACTTTAGAAGTCAGGGCACTCTTGGATATTGACATTAGCAACATCAATTTGAGGGAAATGATTCTTGCCCACAAAGATGCCTCTAGTACAACAACATGCACTAAAACCTTTACATGATCGCCCAAGTAAGTTATTCCTTAAACTTTGTTTTAGGACATGGCTGTCAGGATTTAAGATGTTTACTCTAGTATTGGTTGTATCAAAGGGATGAAAATTGAATAGATACAAACTCTGGTCCTGTAGAATTTTGGAATGGGATGTTTTTGTCCATACAAAATTGACTCTAGTTGTAGCCAACGTAAGACATCTAAAATGAAAAGAGGTGATGGCATGAGATTCGGGGGACACCCATGCATACAATTTATTTTGTAAACAATCATATGAATGAGATTTGTGTGTATGCAGAGAAAAATTGTAATTAGTTGCACATACTGTAATAAACAAAGAGTATATGTAGGAATACATTGTAATAAAGGTCAACATTTTGTAATATATAGAACAAAATTTTTATAAAAAAACAAGAAGTTGTTTTGTACCTTTAATACAAAAAGTGAAATAAAGCAGCTTCTAAATCAATGGTTTTATTGATTTGTATGCAATCACTTGTGTTAATATCTCTATGAACACCTATGGTAAACAAGCTTAATGGCCCATTACTCGTTATGAGAAGTCAGAAATGATGAACTAATGAAAGAGAATATCATCTAGGCAGATGAGGCTCATTGAAGTACATACACAATAAAATTGATGTGTAACAATCGAGTCTAACTATTTGACTCATAAAGTAACATTACTCATAAAAAGTAACTATATGGTACAAAAAGTAACTATTTGACCCAAATAGTAACATTAAGTTATAAAATGTAACAAACGAACTACCAAAAGAAGTAAAATGGATGTGTTACAACTTAATCTGACTATTTGACCCATAACATAATATTGACTCATAAAAAGTAACTATGTGGTACAAAAAGTAACTATTTAAGCCAAATAGTAACATCAAGTCATAAAAAGTAACAGACTGACTGCAAAAAATGAAATTGATGTGTAATAACAAAATCTAACTATTAACCCATAAAGTATCACATACTCACAAAAAGTAACTATTTATTAAAAGAGAAACTTTAACACAAAAAATGTAACTATTGAGGTGCACTTTTACCGGTCCATGTTAGGGCCATTTTCATCTTCATCCTAGAGTAGACGATGTCTGATTTAGTCAAAGAGCCCTGAAGGTAGAGCGTATCGGTGAACCTCTAGGGAAAACTAGTTACAAGCTATCGATAGTCATTCAAACTGATTACATTTCTTAATGCAAGTGCATTTTAGAAAAACTATGATCATAACATGCGAAAAGTATAATTTAGGAATGTCCATATTTGAGATCCCATGGTGACTTAATCAATTTTTATTTGTGTATACATGCCTCCACCCCACATAGAGTGATAATCCTATGACTCAATTTTAAGCTCAAACTTATTGCTAAAGAACCGTTTGTTAACCCCACATACACAAATTTACTTCAACATAGTTACATTACTTTGCACTTGCCAACTAGCTCAATTGGTCAAGCCTACTTCTTGTGAAGCGCAGGTTGCGGGATCAAATCTCAGCGCATCCCGTTGGGGCACTACAGGAAGAGACTAAAAGCCTTTGGTGTTAGATGTTGGTTGTTCTCTCTCTCTTGATACCTTGGACCGGGGTGAAACTCCTCACTGTCCAAAAAAAGTTACATCTCTCTAAAATTATAGTCCATACATATAATATAATATTTAATCTTGATATATCTTTCTTATGTAACCTATTTAGGTTATTGTTACTAATCAATTTGTTACTTTTGATGACATATTATTACTTTCCATGACATATAGTTACTTTATAGACCAAAGAGTTACTTTCTATACTACATAATTACATTCTTTGAATGTACTACATCAGCAGTCCTGTAAGTCTGAGTCAATGTCAAATCTCTCCTCACTACACTACCGCTTAATGGGTTCAGGACTAGGAATGCCAAGAATGAGGAATACTTGGTCGGGAGCACCCATGCACACAAATCATATTTAATAAACAATAAAAATATTCTTCTCCTTCAGGGAGAAATAGGCATTGAAATCACATGCTCCAACCCACGATTCATCCATGGATGTAGCAACTTTGGATTGTCCACTTATTTTCCACCTTTGTCACTTTCACTGGAAATTTGTAGGATCCCATGCATTTCATTATTCTTTTCACATGCTCGAGCAATGATAATGGAAATATTAGTTGGTGTTGTTGTACCTATACTTTCACCTTCACCAGTGGCACCCACGTATACAAAGTGTTCAACATCCTCCACCTTCTTGTCAAAGAATGTTGCATTCAAATGTTGATTCTCAATAACTCTATTTAGCCTCTCCTGAGGTAAGCCCATCTTGAAGGTCATGTTGGACCACTCACTCCAAGATTGCAATCCTACACCCCGCTAGGTATTTGGAAACTATATACAAATGCTAGTATGCTATCATTTCCCTATCTTCTCCTTCAGGGAGAAATAGACATTGAATTCACATGCTACATCCCACAATTCATCCATGTAGCAGATTTGGATTATCCACTACATTTTCCACCTTTGTCGCTTTCATTGGGAAATTTGTAGGATCCCATCCATTTCATTATTCTTTTTACGTGCTCTAGCAATGCGAATGGAAATATTAGTTGGTGTTGATGTACCTATCCTTTCATTGTCACTAGAGGCACCCACGTATGGAAAGCGTTCAATATCCTGCAACTTCTTGTCAAATATGTTGCATTCTAGTGATGATTCTCAATAACTCTATCTAGCCTCTCATGAGGTAAGCCCATCTTGAAGGTCATCTTGGATCACTCACTCCAAGATTGAAATCTCACACCCCTCTAGGCATTTGGAAACTCTAGACAACTGCTAGTATCCTACCCTTTCCCTACCTTCTCCTTAAGGGAAAAATATGCATTGAAATCACACGCTACAACCCACAATTCATCCATGTATCTAAAGGCTTTGTATTTTCTACTTCATTTTCCACCTCCGTCTCTTTCATTGGGAAATTTGTAGGATCCGATCCATTTCTGTATTCTTTTCACATGCTCTACAATGAGAATGGAAATATTAGTTGGTGTTGATATACCTATCCTTTCACCATCACCAGAGGCACCCACATATGGAAAGCATTCAACATCCTCCACCTTCTTGTCAAAGAACGTTGCATTCTAGTGTTGATTCTCAACAACTCTATCTGTAACATCCCTGACCTGGGTTATGCTTTAACCCTAGATGTTTTGCTTAATAAAGTTAATTATGTGCTTGCTCTTATCTCTTGAAAAGTAATTAAGGCCCAATAGGAACTTATGTTTCAATTTTAAGTCCTTTTTAAATAATGTTGAAACAATGTTTTGTCTATTTTGGACTAAAGTGCAAATTACCCAAGTTGAGGGGTTAACTTGCAAATATTACATGATAAAATGTTCCTCAGATGTTGAAGCATCATAAGAATGAAAATGATGCAGAGGTATGCCTACCACAAGCTTGAGTACCAAGATAGAGCTTGTTAAGCGATGGTTGTGCATTAAAACCTAGTTTTGCTGTAATGTGCAATTTACCCAAAACCTAGGGTTCCATATGCAAAATACCACCTCTAGAGAGTCCCTCATGTTTCTTGGAATTATATAGAGAAAATAAAATGAGAGGGGCATCTCATTTGAATCACTTTGGAGGAGACAGAATCTTAATATTAAAATAATCAAGATTTAAGCATAATTGAAACCCTAATTCAATTTAATGCAAAAACAAATATATTAATTGATGTGCCCTTCAACCAAAAATGTGTTAGTTGAAATTACATAAGTATGGATGTCCTTGTGCCTTGCAAAGTCCATGAAATATCTAAAGTGAGTGGAGAGCCCACTCACATTAGTAAAAGGAAAAGTAATATCCACTCAATTTTGGATATTATTATTATAATGGTTAAGGTGCTTAATTGCTTTTCCTTTAATTCATGGATAATGAAGAGGATTTATAAGGTGGAGTTGATAATTTCGTATGCAAGGAATTAAGGGGGGTTAAGTGGCACCAATTTGGGGAGTTGAAGGATTATTATAAGACTTTCTCTCTCTTGAAATTCCCTTATGTATATACATCATTTTCCACCCACATAAGAAGTCCTTTTTGGATTTTCTTTCTCTCCTTTCTTTGGTCGAGCACAAGGGATCTTAGTAGCAACAAGAGGATTAACTCCAACCTGTAGGTAAGCTCCTTAATTATCTTAAACCTTGATTTCATGGTGGAAATTGAAAATCAATGCTTGATTTCTTCTTTTCTCCATTCAATCTTCAATCCTAGCTATTTATTTTCACTCAAAGACTTGAGGACGAGCCTTGGGAGGTTGAGAAAGCTTCATTCACCATTGAAGGCGTGAATCTTGAAGTTTTGTTTCAACTTTGAAGGTGGGTTATATAACTTAAACCCTTAAATGTTATTATTACATTCAATTCTTCATCACTTGTTGATCATTTTGTGCTTCTTGAAATTCCTTTGAATAATTGATGTAAGTCCATAAGAATGGCAGTAGATTTTGAAGGATCGAAGCTTGATGATGATGAAATCATCATAAGAACACACCTCAATGAATATCTTGAGCAGACATTTTCAACCTTGGAACCAATCGGTTTCAAGATCGATTGAAACCAAACGGTCTCAAGACCATTTGGGAGTAAATGATCTCAAGACCGTTTGAGATCAAACAGTCTCAAACTGTTTGGAGGATCAATGCTGATGTGGATGGTTGATGATCCAATGATATCAATTGATTTTATTTTAAAGGTTCCATGTATGGATGATCCACCAATTTCAAACCCTAATCGGTTGAATTGATTGAAACCCTAATTGATGAAATCGATTTTGGAGATTGGATAACCCAAATGGTCTCAAGACCATTTGGAGTTCAATGGTTGATTGTGGTAAATGGTTGGAGATCCAAGGGCTACAATATGATGAACTTTCAATAGTTCAATTGATGGATGGTTTCAATGTTAGAGGGTCCATTGATTGCAAACCCTAGACTTAATAGATTGATTCGGTTTCAAGACCGAATGGAGGATTCAGTTTCAAGACCAAACGGAGGATTCCGTTTCAAGAGCGAATGAATAGATTCAGTTTCAAGACCAAATGGATGATTCAGTTTCAAAACCGAATGGAGGAATTGGTTTAAAGATCGAACGAATGTATTTGGTTTCAAGATCAAATGAATGTATTCGGTTTCAAGACCGAATGGTTTGATTTGGTTTCAAGACCGAATGGGTTGATTCAGTTTCAAGATCGAATGAGATGATTCGGTTTCAAGACCGAATGGGTTGATCTGAATTACAATTGGTCAAGAATGTTTGAAGGGTTGATCAAGACCGTTTGGTGGTGTGGATCCAAACCGTTTGAAGGTTTATTAGTCAAAGTTGTTGAAGGTTCAATTGATCTCAGAACTATATGAGTACTATTAAAGTAACTCAAGATTGATTATAATGGTTGTACCTCTAAATTACTTAGGTGATTAGTAACTTTAGAGTGGTTAACCTTTGATGCTTATGGAAGCAAAGACTTGATACACTATGTCAATTCTTCATTCAAGTTGATTCAATCTAATCAAGATTAAAGTAATTAACCTCCTAGAGAGTATGAGAGAGAGGAACTTATACATGAGTGATAATCATGTAGTGATTTATCCTCAACATTTTCAAACATGAACAAAATGTGTAATTAGGGTTTGATCCATTATGATGAGATCATGAAACCCTAATCGAGAAGGTTGATGGCTCTAACCTTAATTTAGGGTAATGATATGAGAAACCCTAATTCATGGTACTTTAATGAAAAACCCTAATTTAAGGGAATGCTTCATGAAAACCCTAATTTTGGGTAAAGCTACATGAAACCCTAATTTAGGGGAAATGTTATAATAAACCTTAATTCAAGGTAATGATGTGATGAGAAATCCTAATACAGGGTAATGTGATGTGAAACCCTAATACATGATAATGTGATGTGAAACCCTAATCCAGGGTGATGTTATGTATTATGAAACCCTAATTTGGAAGTCTAGTCCTAATTTGTGTAAGGGGATGAGTAACCCTGATTGATATGAATTGGGAAACCCTAACCCTAATAAGGGTATAAGTGGTGTTACTTTGAATAGCATGGTGCTAAATTGTAACTGATATAACTGTTATCAAGTATACTAACCATGCAGGTATCATGAGATGATGAGCATAGCCAAGTATGAGCGATGATGTTTCATTTATTATTTTTAATGGGCCTTGTGAGCCATAACATGCTTTGTTGCCTAGTGAGAGGTAACAAGAGATGAAATGGGCTTTGTGAGCCATGTGAGATGCTTGTGTAGCAAGTATCATGTTTACCTTGGTCAGATGACCTGAAGGTATTAGTTACCTGATAAGTGGTAACAAGTGTTCCTTGATGAACTGATGGTTTGAATACCCATTTTCTATAATTATGATGATGAGTTTGTGAAAGGATGAGAATGCTCCTGATGAGATGAGGGATTGAGATCCCAATGCTTTATTAAAGATTTGAACAGTAATTGATGAAAGTATTACACATTCTTTGTAGCAATTGTTAAAATAATTGATGTTTGGAAACTTGTCTGATGCTAATACAATATGGTAATACACTTAACTAATCAAGTGATATCATATAATGTAGTTGCCCTGACCACAGATCCTTCAACATCGGAATTTGTTGAATGGTGGAATGAGTTAAACTCGGAGCGCATATTTCTGAATATGTGGGGGTAATTGGGCAATTATATCCTCATGCCCCATAGGAATGGCTGCAGGCTATATCCTATGTACGGGATTGGTTACAGACCATACCCCAGTATGAGTATGACTACGGGCCATGACTCATGATATGATACCAGACATTGGTTACGGGCCATAACCCTGAAGAGAGTATATGTTGTGGGCTATAACTCTATAGCAAAGATGCCACTATACCTGGGCAAGATAATTGTAGTTTGACACGTGATGTCTCTACCGAATAATCTCATACTGACCGAGAAGGTTGAGGTCTTGGATTCCGTCTCTTCCATTGACCTTGTATGGTAACGATTCCTTACGTAATCATGGTCGGTTAGAGCATTAATGGTATACTTCATCTCTTCAGGGTATTAAGTATGATTGTAAAATATAATCAGCCGTGTAGCGTATTTGCTTAAGGTTGAAATACGAGAATTACTGGTTGATGTTATCTTGCTTAGTATATCGGATAAATGTTATACATGTTCTTCATATTCCTTATTGGATAAGCGATATGCTTATTAATCAAGTTATAGATAAAATACTTTGAATAAGAATATTTCTCTAACCTGTTTAGACATTGATTTTACTGCTATTGAATATATATGATTCCTCTGCTCAGTTTTGTTCTAATAAACTGCAATAATAATGTTTCTGGCAGAGAGTTATATCTCTCGCTGGAGCAATTTCAATTGTCTTACCCCCGTCGGATCCAACTTTTTAGGTAGACGCGGAAGAAGAGGCAAAAACCCTACAGCAGGGGAAGAGCAGCAACATCATGGACAACAGTGAATTCTCAAGTGGAGACATTGGCTGTCATGTTTCGTATAGAGAGTCCTATGTGTCGTTTCTATACTCTCAGGTCCTCTAAGTAGTAGTCAGTAGTTAGTTTAATAAATCGATCTAAGATTTTGGCTTGATGCCTCGAGGTTCTTAGGCTGCCTATGTACAGTTTTAAAAGGGCAGTTGATGTATGTAATCCTCGAAAAGAGATGGTACAAGATATGTACTTGTGAACCAGAATTTAATTGAATTACTTTGGTTCTTTTTGAAAGAGTTTTCCTTTGTAAATGGTTTTAATTTTTAGTGATTTTCAGTAATCTGCTGCTAATGATCGATTCCACTTGGTTAATTATGTTTTGTTCGAATGCTTTGCATCAATGAGTTATATCAGAGCTCTAGGTTCGTTGAGTCTACAGAGACATAGGATTAAGTCATTGAGTATGTTCTAGTGTCTTCCAGTTTATCTGATAGTGACTTCTGCTCATATAGGAGGAGAAGAAGAACTTGAAGATGTCTGGATCACACAAAGAACACGCTACTAAGAGCAATATTGCTACACCAGGAAGAGGTGTAAGGGACCAGACTACGGAGGAACCTATACCTGAACAGCCCCAGTTTGACCCAGCCATGATAGAAAATCTAGTTTTCAATGCTCTGTTTGGGCAGTTCATGGAAGTTATGACACACATGATGGATAGGATGCCACCACCTGCACCAAGGGCACCAGCCCATAATGAGGGACAGGAAGCTGGTAAATCTTTTGAGAGGCTTCGTCGGGTAGGAGCCACAGAGTATGCTGGTACAGCTGACCCGACAAATGCTGACTTGTGGCTGACTGAGCTGGAGATAGCTTTCAGAATTCTCAATATTCCTGAAGCCGAAAAGGTGAGGCATGCAGTGTACCTGCTGAAAGGGAGTGCTGGTCACTGGTGGACTATTAAAGAAGGCAAAAGGTCAGGCGTCAAAATCAGATGGGAAGAATTTCGATGAGAATTTGTCATTAGATACTTCCCTAAGACTTACCTAGATGAGAAGATATCTCAGTTTGAGAAGATAAAACAAGGACCGATGAACATTAGCGAGTATGAGGCTATGTTCATGGAGCTTTTGCAGTTCTGTCCGCATATGGCAGCTACTGATGAGGAAAGAATTCAGCATTTTGAGAAGGGGTTGAATGCTGAATTGACCACTCCTATGTCTGCTTTGGAGAATAGAGAGAGGTTTGCCACATTTGTGGAGTCTGTCAGATGGATAGAAAGGTCTGTGATCGAGAAACGACAAACCAGTGGTAAGAAGGTGTACACTCAGTTTTAAGGACAAAGGTATGAGGGCTTTAAGAAGCTAAGGTTTTCTACACCGGCAGCACCATCAAGATTCAATATCCAGACACAATGGACGTCAAGTAGCGGTAGGGGCCGTATTTTTATTCCAAATAGAGCACTCAACATAGCATCAACATCGGTGACTGGACCTCATAAACCCTATCCTGAGACCAGGACTGTCATCAGTGCAGACAAGTGGGACATATGGCAAGAGATTGTCCAGTCGGGAACACAATGGTGACTCAACCCCAGAGGCAGAGTCAATAAGGTTCTCAGAGGAGGCAGTTTTCGAGTGGCCCTCGAGGACATGGGCAAGCGTCCCAAGCTGGTTCGTTGGCACCCAACAACCGAGCACATGGTCAACAACAAGCAACGACGAGATTCTATGTGATGAATCAGCCTGAAGCAGTAGTCAACCCTCGAGTTGTGACAGGTCAGATGGAACTATTTCATTCTGATATGTCTTCATCCTACTTTGTATCTATTTTAATTGATCTGGGTGCTACACATTCCTTCATCACTAGAGAAGTGATTCATGACTGCAACATGATTGTCAGTCATAGAGCAGATAGTCTGTTATTATAAACTCCTTTGCTTGGATCTGTAGTGCTACGGGAGGTGTGTTCTCCCTACACTCTTTCCTTTTCTGAACATCGCATTCAGGGATATTATACCACTTGAGATGCACGGGTTCAATATAATTCTTAGGATGGACACCCTAGAAAGATATAAGGTTGTCTTGGATTGTGATTCCAAGCAAGCTATGTTCACTAATGATGGTGACACATGGATCTTTCAGGGAAATAGAAATATTCTTCCAACCTATCTTGTGTCAGTTATGGTAGCTAAAAAGATGATGAGACAAGGATGCTTTGTATTCTTGGCACATGTAGTAGATACCACAATGGAGAGCTCTAATCTTTCTGAAGTTCTGATAGTTAGGAAGTTTGAAGATGTATTTCCTGAGGAACTTCCAGGTGTACCTCCACCCCGAGAGATTGATTTTGAGATTAATCTAATCCTGGGCATGCAACCAATAGCACAAACACTGTATAGAATGGCACCTGCTGAGATGGTAGAGCTCAAGAAATAGTTATAAGAGTTGCTTGAGAAAGGTTTTATTCGACAGAGTACTTCACCATGGGGTGCTCCAGTTCTCTTTGTTAAGAAGAATGACGGATCAATGCGGTTATGAATTGATTACAAATAGTTAAATAAAGTAACTATAAAGAACAAGTATCCTCTACTGAGGATAGATGACCTATTTGATCAGTTGTGTGGTGAAACTATCTTCTCTAATATAGATCTGAGGTCGGGATACCATTAATTGTGTATCAAGGAGAGTGACATACCTAAGTCTGCCTTTAAGACAAGGTATGGTCACTATGAGTTCATAGTTATGTCGTTTGGACTAACTAATGCACCAACTGCATTCATGGAACTCATGAATAGAATCTTCCAGACTTTTCTCAATCAGTTCATACTAGTCTTCATAGATGACATCTTGATCTACAGTAGAGATGCTCAACAGCATGAACAACACCTCTGTCAGGCTTTCACTTTGTTAAGAGAGCATAAGTTGTATGCTAAGTTTAGAAAATGCTAGTTCTGGTTACCAGAAGTTTCTTTCCTAGGACACGTAATATCTGCCTTAGGTATTCGTGTTGATCCTAAGAAGGTAGAATCTGTCCTACAATGGGAACAACTAAAGACATCGACAGAGATGAGTAGTTTTCTTGCATTGGCAAGCTACTACAGGAGGTTCATTAAGAACTTCGACTCTATAGCTTTACCCCTAACCAAGTTGACCAGGAAGGAGGTTCCTTTTGTATGGAATGACAAGTTTCACCATTCTTTCCAGCTGTTGAAAGAAAGGTTAACAAGTGCACCTGTGCTAGTGTTGCTTGAGCAAGGGAAGGGGTACATAGTTTTTTGTGATGCATCTAAGAATGATCTAGGATGTGTGTTAATGCAGGATAACCAAGTGATTTTTTTGCCTCTCGACATCTTAAGAAACACGAGGAGAATTATCCGACACATGATCTAGAGCTAGCTGCTATGGTTCATGCTTTGAAAATCCGGAGACATTATCTCTATGGAGAAACATTCCAGATTTTCACAGACCATAAGAATCTAAAATATATCTTCTCACAACATGAGTTAAACATGAGACAACGCCGCTGGATGGAGTTAATCAAGGACTACAATTGTACAATTGATTATCATCCAGGGAAGGCCAATGTAGTGGCTGATGCATTAAGTAGGAAATCATCATCACCAGCCATAGATCAAGCATAGTTAAACTCCTTAGTGTGCTCTAAGAGATATATGCTTATCTCCTTGAGGCAAAACAATATACAACTTAAGGTATCATTGTTAGCCAGACTGTTAGCTGAGATGCAAGTGAAACCTACTATGAGACAGAAGATTAAAGAAGCACAACAAGCTGATGTTGTAGTTCAGCAGATTAGGTCAGAATATGGTAGTGAGAAACGGGATGGCTTTCATGAGTCAGAGGATCAGGTAGTCTGTTACCATGGTAGGATGGTATTACTTGATGCCAAGGACTTAAGGAAGTTAATCTTGGAGGAAGCTCATTTCTTCAATGTATGCAATGCATCCAGGAAACACCAAAATGTATCATAACCTGAAGGATATGTATTGGTGGCCAGAATTGAAGAAGGATGTAGCTGAGTTTGTTATGAGGTGTCCGGTGTGTCAACAGGTTAAAGCTGAACATCAAAAGCCCGCAGGAACAATGCAACCTTTGCCTATACCACAGTGGAAATGGGATCATGTGACCATGGACTTTTTGGTTGGTTTGCCCAAAACAGCCAAAAGTCATGATTCCATTTGGGTGATAGTTGATAGGTTGACTAAGACAACACATTTTCTTCCTGTCAAAACAAACTATACTGCTGAGAAGCTTGCACAGATATATACAGATGAGATAGTGCGTTTACATGGGGTACCAGTTACAATTGTTTCTGATACAAGTCCCCAGTTCATGAGTCATTTTTGGGAATGACTGCATAAGGTTTTGGGTACGCAGTTAAGGTTTAGTACAACCTTTCACCCACAGACAGATGGACAATCTGAGAGGACCATACAAACCTTGGAGGATTTTCTTAGGGCATGTGTCTTTCAGTTTGTAGGAAGTTGGGATCTACACCTGAGCTTGATAGAATTTGCTTACAATAATAGCTATCAGCACAGTATGGACATGGCACTATATTAAGCATTATATGGTAGACGTTGTATATCTCCTTTATGTTGGTATGAAACAGGAGAATATCAACTTTTAGGTCCTGAGCTTGTGTAGTAGACAACTGAGAAGATTAAAGTAATCCAACAACAGTTAAAGGCTGCATAGGATAGGCAGAAATCTTACGCTGATAAACGGTGAAGACCCTTAGAATTCCAGGTTGGAGACAGAGTATATCTCAAGGTCTCACCTTGGAAAGGTGTCCTTAGATTTGGAAAGAAGGGAAAATTAGCTCCTACATTTATGGGGGCTTATCCAATCATTGAACGGATTGGAAAGGTAGCCTATAAGCTGGAATTGCCACCTGAGTTGCATAAGTTGCATCCAGTGTTCCATATCTCCATACTGAGAAAGTATTATCCTGACACAGAGTTGGTTTTGCAACCTGTGGAAGTAGAGTTAAATGATGATATATCAAATGTTGAAGGACCTGTGATGATCCTGGATAAAAGAACTAAAAAGTTGAAAAATAAAGACATATGTCTTGTGAAAGTTCTCTGGCATCATTGTGGCATTGAAGAAGCTCTGTGGGAGCTAGAAGAAGAGATAAGGAGGAAGTACCCTTCTTTTTTCTCTTGATGATTTTGGGGACGAAATCCCTGTTAGGGGTGGATAATTTGTAACATCCCTGACCTGGGTTATGCTTCAACCCTAGATGTTTTGCTTAATAAAGTTAATTATGTGCTTACTCTTATCTCTTGAAAATTAATTAAGGCCCAAGAGGAACTTATGTTTCAATTTTAAGTCCTTTTTGAATAATGTTTAAACAATGCTTTGTCTATTTTGGACTAAAGTGTAAATTACCCAAGTTGAGGGGTTAACTTGCAAATATTACATGATAAAATGTTCCTCAGATGTTAAAGCATCATAAGAATGAAAATGATGCATAGGTATGGCTACCACAAGCTTGAGTACCAAGATAGAGCTTATTAAGCAATGTTTGTGCATTAAAACTGAGTTTTGGTGTAATGTGCAATTTACCCAAAACCTAGGGTTCAATATACAAAATACCACCTCTAGAGAGTCCCTCATGTTTCTTGGAATTATATAGAGAAAAGAAAATGAGAGGGACATCTAATTTGAATCACTTTGGAGGAGAGAGAATCTTGATATTAAAATAATCAAGATTTAAGAATAATTGAAACCCTAATTCAATTTAATGCAAAAATAAATATATTAATTTATGTGCCCTTCAACCAAAAATGTGTTGGTTGAAATTACATAAGTATGGATGTCCTTGTGCCTTGCAAAGGCCATGAAATATCTAAAGTGAGTGGAGAGCCCACTCACATTAGTAAAAGGAAAAGTAATATCCACTCAATTTTGGATATTATTATTATAATGGTTAAGGTTCTTAATTTCTTTTCCTTTAATTCATGGATAATGAAGAGGAATTCGAAGGTGGAGTTGATATTTTCATATGCAAGGAAGTAAGGGGTGGTTAAGTGGCACCAATTTGGGGAGTTGGAGGATTATTATAAGACTTTCTCTCTCTTGAAATTCCCTTATGTATATACCTCATTTTCCACCCACATAAGGACTCTTTTTCGGATTTTCTTTCTCTCCTTGCTTTGGCCGAGCACAAGGGAGCTTAGGAGAAATAGTAGGATGAACTCCAACTTGTAGGTAAGCTCCTTAATCATCTTCAACCTTGATTTCATGGGGGAAATCGAAAATCAATGCTTGATTTCTTCTTTTCTCCATTCAATCTTCAATCCTAGCCATTTCTTTTCACTCAAAGACTTGAGGACAAGCCTTGGGAGGTTGAGAAAGCTTCATTCACCATTGAAGGCGTGAATCTTGAAGTTTGGTTTCAACTTTGAAGGCGGGTTATATAACTTAAACCCTTAAATGTTATTATTACATTCAATTCTTCATCACTTGTTGATCATTTTGTTCTTCTTGAAATTCCTTTGAATAATTGATGAAAGTTCCATAAGAATGGCAGTAGATTTTGAAGGATCGAAGCTTGATGATGATGACATCATCATAAGCACACACCTCAATGAATATTTTGGGCAAACATTTTCAACCTTGGAACCAATCGGTTTCAAGATCGATTGAAACCAAATGGTCTCAAGACCGTTTGGGAGTAAATGGTCTCAAATTGTTTGGAGGATCATTGCTGATGTGGATGGTTGATGATCCAATGATATCAACTGATTTGATTTTAAAGGTTCCATGTATGGATGATCCACCGATTTCAAACCCTAATCGGTTGAATTGATTGAAACCCTAATTGATGAAATTGATTTGGAGATTGGATAACCCAAACTGTCTCAAGACTGTTTGGAGGTCAAATGGTCTCAAGACCGTTTGGGACCAAACAGTCTCAAGACCGTTTGGAGTTCAATGGTTGATTGTGGTACATGGTTGGATATCCAAGGGCCACAATCTGATGAACTTTCAATAGTTCAATTGATGGATGGTTTCAATGTTAGAGGGTCCATTGATTGCAAACCCTAGATTCAATAGATTGATTCGATTTCAAGACCAAATGGAGGATTCTGTTTCAAGACCGAATGAATGGATTCGGTTTTAAGACCGAATGGATGATTCAGTTTCAAAACTGAATGGAGGAATTGGTTTCAAGATTGAATGAATGTATTTGGTTTCAAGATCGAATGAATGTATTCGGTTTCAAGACTGAATGGTTTGATTCGGTTTCAAGACCGAATGGGTTGATTCAGTTTCAAGACCAAATGAGATGATAAGTTTCAAGACCGAATGGGTTGATCTGAATTACAATTGGTCAAGACTGTTTGAAGGGTTGATCAAGACTGTTTGGAGGTGTGGATCCAAACTGTTTGAAGGTTTATTAGTCAAAGCTGTTGAAGGTTCAATTGATCTGAGAACTAAATGAGTACTATTAAAGTAACTCAAGATTGATCATAATGGTTGTACCTCTAAAGTACTTAGGTGATTAATACCTTTAGAGTGGTTAACCTTTGATGCTTATGGAAGCAATGACTTGATACACTATGTCAATTCTTCATTCAAGTTGATTCAATCTAATCAATATTAAAGTAATTAACATCCTAGAGAGGATGAGAGAGAGGAACTTATACATGAGTGATAATCATGTAGTGATTTATCCTCAACACTTTCAAATATGAACAAAATGTGTAATTAGGGTTTGATCCATGATGATGAGATCATGAAACCCTAATTGAGAAGGTTGATGGCTCTAACCTTAATTTAGGGTAATGATATGAGAAACCCTAATTCAGGGTACTTTAATGAAAAACCCTAATTTAAGGGAATGCTTCATGAAAACCCTAATTTTGGGTAAAGCTACATGAAACCCTAATTTTAGGGGAAATGTTATAAGAAACCTTAATTCAAGGTAATGATGTGATGAGAAACCCTAATATAGGGTAATGTGATGTGAAACCCTAATACAGGATAATGTGATGTGAAACCCTAATCCAGGGTGATGTTATGTATTATGAAACCCTAATTTGGAAGTTTAGTCCTAATTTGTGTAAGGGGATGAGTAACATTGATTGATATGAATTGGGAAACCCTAACCCTAATAAGGGTATAAGTGGTGTTACTTTGAATAGCATGGTGCTAAATTGTAACTGATATAACTGTTATCAAGTATACTAACCATGCAGGTATCATGAGATGATGAGCATAGCCAGGTATGAGCTATGATGTTTCATTTATTATTGTTAATGGGCCTTGTGAGCCATACCATGCTTTGTTGCCTAGTGTGAGGTAACAAGAGATGAAATGGGCTTTGTGAGCCATGTGAGATGCTTGTGTAGCAAGTATCATGTTTACCATGGTCAGATGACACAAAGGTATTAGTTACCTGATAAGTGGTAACAAGTATTCCTTGATGAACTGAGGGTTTGAATACCCATTTTCTATAATTATGATGATGAGTTTGTGAAAGGATGAGAATGCTCCTGATGAGATGATGGATTGAGATCCCAATGCTTTATTAAAGATTTGAACAGTAATTGATGAAAGTATTACACATTCATTGTAGCAATTGTTAAAATAATTGATGTTTGGAAACTTGTCTGATGCTAAAGGAATATGGTAATACACTTAATTAATCAAGTGATATCATATAATGTAGTTTCCCTGACCACAGATCCATCAACGTCGGAATTTGCTGAATGGCGGAACGAGTTAATCTCGGAGCGCATATTTCTGAATATGTGGGGGTAATTGGGCAATTATATCCTCATGCCCCATAGGAATGGCTACGGGCTATATCCTATGTACGGGATTGGTTACGGACCATACCTCAGTATGAGTGTGGCTACGGGCCATGACTCCATGATATGATACCAGGAATTGGCTACATGCCATAACCCTTAAGAGAGTATATGCTACGGGCTATAACTCTATAGCAAAGATGCCACTATACCCTGGCAAGCTAATTGCAGTTTGACATGTGATGTCTCTGCCGAATAATCTCGTACTGACTGAGAAGGTTGAGGTCTTGAAGTATGTCTCTTCCATTGACCTTGCGTGGTATCGATTCCTTACGTAATCATGGTCGGTTAGAGCATGAACGGTATACTTCATCTCTTCAGGGTATTAAGTATGATTGTAAAATATAATCAGCCGTGTAGCATATTTGCTTAAGTTTGAAATACGAGAATCACTGGTTGATGTTATCTTGCTTACTATATCGGATAAATCTTATACATGTTCTTCATATTCCTTATTGGATAAGTGATATGCTGCTTAATCAAGTTATAGCTGAAATACTTTGAATAAGAATATTGCTCTAACCTGTTTAGACATTGATTTAACTGCTGTTGAATATATATGATTCCTCTGCTCAATTTTATTCTAATAAATTGCAATAATAATGTTTCTGGCAGAGAGTTATATCTCTCACTTGGGCAATTTCAATTGTCTCACCCCCGTGGGATCCAACTTTTTAGGTAGACGCGGAGGAAGAGGCAGAAACCCTACACCAGGGGAAGAACAGCAACATTAGGGACATAAGTGAATTCTTAGGTGGAGACACTGGCTGTCATGTTTCGTATAGAGAGCCCTATGTGTCATCTCTCTACTCTCAGGTCCTCGGAGTAGTAGTCAGTAGTTAGTTTAATAAATCAATCTGATATTTTGGCTTGATGCCTCGAGGTTCTTAGGCTGCCTATGTATTGTTTTAACATGGAAGTTGATGTTTGTAATCCTCGAGAAGAGATGGCACAAGATATATACTTGTGAACTAGAACGTAATTGAATTACTTTGATTCTTTTTGAAAGCGTTTTCCAATGTATGGATCTCTTTGTAAATGGTTTTAATTTTTAGTGATTTTCAGTCATCCGCTACTAATGATCGCTTCCACTTGGTTAATTATGTTTTGTTCGAATGCTTCACATCACTATCTAGCCTCTTCTAAGGTAAGAACCTCTGGAAGGTATGTTAGACCACTCACTCTAAGGTTGCAATCCCACACCCCGCTAGGTACTTGGAAAGTATAAACAGCTGTTGGTATCCTACCCTTACCTTATTTCTCCTTGAGGGAGAAATAGACCTTGAAATCACATGCTACAACCCATGATTCATCCATGGATGTAGCGACTTTGGATTGTCCACTTCATTTTCCACCTTTGTTTCTTTCATTGGGAAGCTTCTAGGATCCTGCCCATTTCATTATTCTTTTCACATGCTCTAGCATTGAGAATGGAAATATTAGTTGGTGTTGATGTACCTATCCTTTCACCATCACTAGAGGCACCCATGTAGGGAAAGTGTTCAACATCCTCCACCTTCTTGTCAAAGCGTTGCATTCTAGTGTTGATTCTCAATAACTCTACCTACCCTTTCCTGAGGTAAGCCTCTCTTGAAGGTCATGTTGGACCACTCATTGCAATCCCACACTCTGCTAGGCATTTGGAAACTCTAGACATGTGTTAGTATCCTACCATTTCTTTATCTTCTTCTTTAGGGAGAAATATGCATTGAAATCACATGCTACAACCCACAATTGATCCATGGATGTAATGACTTTGGATTGTCCACTTCATTTTACACCATTGTCACTTTCATCGGGAAATTTGTAGTATCCCATCCATTTCATTATTATTTTCATGTGCTCTAGCAATGAGAATAAAAATATCGGTTGGTGTTGATGTACCTATCCTTTCACCGTCACTAGAGGCACCCATGTATCAAAAGCATTCAACTCCACCTTCTTGTCAAATAATGTTGCATTATAGTGTTGATTCTCAATAACTCTATCTAGCCTCTCCTTAGGTAAGCCTCTATGGAAGGTCATCTTGGACCACTCACTCCAAGATTGCAATCCCACTCACATCTAGGCATTTGGAAACTCCAGATGGCTGTTAGTATCCTACCCTTTCCCTATCTTCTCCTTCAAAGAGAAATAGGCATTGAAATCACATGCTACAAGACATGATTCATCCATGGATGTAGCAACTTTGGATTGTCCACTTATTTTCCACCTCCGTCACTTTCTTGGAAATTTGTAGGATCCCATCCATTTCATTATTCTTTTCACATGCTCCAGCAATAAGAATGGAAATATTAGTTGGTGTTGATGTACCTATACTTTCACCATCACCAGAGGCACCCATGTATGGAAAGTGTTAAACATCCTCCACCTTCTTGTCAAATAACGTTGCATTCTAATATTGATTCTCAATAACTCTATCTAGTCTCTCCTGAGGTATGCCCCTCTTGAAGGTCATGTTGGACCACTCACTCCAAGATTGAAATCCTACACCCCACTAGGCATTTGGAAACTCTAGACAATTGCTAGTATCCTATCATGTCCCTATCTTCTCCTTCAGGGAGAAATTGGCATTGAATTCACATGCTACATCCCACAATTCATCCATGTAGTGACTTTGGATTGTCCACTTCATATTCCACCTCTGTCACTTTCATTGGGAAATTTGTAGGATCCCATCCATTTCATTATTATTTTCACATGCTCTAGCAATGAGAATCGAAATATTAGTTGGTGTTGATGTACCTATCCTTTCACTGTCACTATAGGCACCCACGTATGGAAAGCGTTCAACATCCTGCACCTTCATGTCAAAGACGTTGCATTCTAGTGTTGATTCTCAATAACGCTATCTAGCCTCTCATGAGGTAAGCCCGACTTGAAGGTCATCTTGGATTACTCACCTCAAGATTGCAACCCCACGCCCGGCTAGGCATTTGGAAACTCTAGACAACTGCTAGTATACTACCCTTTCCCTATCTTCCCCTTAAGGGGAAAATAGGCATTAAAATAACATTCTACAACCCACGATTCGTCCATGTATCTAAAGACCTTGGATTTTCTACTTCATTTTCCACCTCCGTCTCTTTCATTGGGAAATTTGTAGGATCCGATCCATTTCATTATTCTTTTCACATGCTCTACAATGAGAATGGAAATATTAGTTGATGTTGATGTACCTATCATTTCACCATCAACAGATGCACCCACATATGAAAAGCATTCAACATCCTCCACCTTCTTGTCAAAGAACGTTGCATTCTAGTGTTGATCCTCAACAACTCTATCTAGCCTCTTTTGAGGTAAGCCCCTCTGAAAGGTATGTTGGACCACTCACTCCAAGGTTGCAATCCCACACCCCTCTAGGTACTTGGAAACTCTAAACAACTGTTAGTATCCCACCCTTAACTTATTTCTCCTTGAGGTAGAAATAGACATTGAAATCACATGCTACAACCCATGATTCGTCCATGGATGTAGCGAATTTTGATTGTCCACTTCATTTTCCACCTTTGTTGCTTTCATAGGGAAGTTTCTAGGATCCCATCCATTTCATTATTCTTTTCACGTGCTCTAGCAATGAGAATGGAAATATTAGTCGTGTTAATGTACCTATCCTTTCACCGTCACCAGAGACACCCATGTATGGAAAGTGTTCAACATCCTCCACCTTCTTGTCAAAGCGTTGCATTCTAGTGTTGATTCTTAATAACTCTACCTACCTTCTCCTAAGGTAAGACTCTCTTGAAGGTCATGTTGGACCACTCATTGCAATCCCACACTCTGATAGTCATTGGGAACTCTAGACATGTGCCAGTATCCTACCATTTCCTTATCTTCTTCTTCAGGGAGAAATATGCATTGAAATCATATGCTACAACCCACAGTTGATCCATGGATGTAGCGACTTTGGATTGTCCACTTCATTTTCCACCCCTATCGCTTTCATTGGGAAATTTGTAGTATCCCATCCATTTCATTATTCTTTTCATGTGCTCTAGCAAAGAGAATGGAAATATTAGTTGGTGTTGATGTACCCATCCTTTCACCATCACCAGAGGCACCCACATATGAAAATCATTCAACATCCTCCACCTTCTTATCAAAGAATATTGCATTATAGTGTTGATTCTCAATAACTATATCTAGCCTCTCCTTAGGTAAGCCCCTCTTGAAGGTCATCTTAGACCACTAACTCCATGATTGCAATCCCACACGTCGCTAGGCATTTGGAAACTCTAGGAAACACTGGTATCCTACATGTTCCCTATCTTCTCTTTTAGGGAGAAATAGGCATTGAAATCACATGCTACAACCCACAATACATCCATGGATGTCTCCACTTTGATTATCCACTTCATTTTCCACCTCTGTCGCTTTCCTTTGGCATTCCAGTTCCATTTGTCTTGCTAGACCATACCTCAAATATGTGAATGGTATGTTTTTGTGCATAATCAGATATCTGCTTCCAAGGACTATCGAAACAAGAGGCTTCCCTAGTTCAATCCATATTGCTATCTTAAAAAATTGTCAACTCCACGTAGTTGTGTTCACTTATACCTTTAGAGTTTTTCCTATCATATTTTTGACCTCCACCGAGAATCTTGTGATAGAGGAAGATAGGTAGATTTGGGATACTAATCCACACCGCCACTTTAGTAGGTTGTGATGCATATGGGACAAACAAAGGATCCTCTTACCACTTATACTTGATTGTTGTTCTATTTCGGTGATATAAGGATTTAGTTTTATAAAACTAATACTAAGAATGATATGCCAATGACCAATGATATACTAATGACTTACATTATTGATTTTTTTTTTGGGAATGATCTATGGATTGTTGCAAGTACACTCAACTAATTACTCTAGTATGATCTACATATCACTTGTCTTATTTTATCTTCCCCTTCTATTTGTGTTTCAATTTTTAATGGTTTAGTGAACAAAAACTTTATTTGGTGCTTAAATGATCCCAGGTTTTCTGTTCTCTAGATTGTGTACTGAATTTGGCATAGTTCCACCACTAATCTCTAAGATATGGGGCAAGTTTCCAAACATGATGATAATCATATTCTACATGATCCTATCCACAAGGCTTTTGATGATAGTAAATCCATACAAAAT
Organism: Alisma plantago-aquatica; assembly: GCA_963693085.1. Classification (NCBI taxonomy): domain Eukaryota; kingdom Viridiplantae; phylum Streptophyta; class Magnoliopsida; order Alismatales; family Alismataceae; genus Alisma; species Alisma plantago-aquatica. The sequence goes on from OY856409.1 coordinate 1,490,862,294, forward strand.
TATCTCTCATTTTAACAACTCATGGAAGAGGCAAACATGTATGGTTTGGACAAGGAGGCACTCCAAGGTATCTTTTCAGGACCCACAAACCACAAATAATTGTGAGTGATAATAGTTTCCAAATAAAAGTTCTTATTATTCTTTTATTTTATGTGGATTATCCTGATGACATTTTGTTTATTAGAAACATATAACTATATTTAGCTTGTCAGTGCTCCTCTCTACCCTCTATTGTGTGGTTCCTTTTGATGATTTTTTTTCTAGCTATATTTATCATTTTTAATGGCACAAAGCATTGTTTATACATTTAGTTAGATCACAATTTTTACGAATAAAGGTAATTATATTGTTATCCAACTTAGACATATTTGCAATTAAAACTCATTATTTTTCTTAACACAAGATTATGAGGAATGTTTATGAACTATTGAAGTGACACTATATTGGTATAAGTATCATCTAGCATTATAATTGATGACTGTAGATCAATATGGATTCTGGAATATTGAAAACTTGCTTCATGTCCAACATATATATTTTAACTACTAATATGCAACATATGAATTGGGCATGGTAAATGCATCTTGTAAACTTATACACAAGTACCATGAGAGGTACTCGGGCCCAATAATATGGAGAACATACAAGAGGTTCAGTTGTAGAGGAATACATCATCCATTAGATTAGTAACTAGCAGACTTTCCTCCAACATTAGCACTTTTAAGCTCCTTAATTTTGATCCTTTGAAGTAGGGATGGCATATAGATGTGGAAGAGACTTCACTAGAGGTGTTTTGAATGAGTATTAGTTGTTGTTTAAGGTGAAGAGATTGAGGAGGGTTATGAGTAGGTTTCAAGCTGATTCATTGAGTTGTTACTATGACTAGTGGGGATGTTTTAAGATCTTTTGGGGATGGACATATGTTTTCTACACGTGACTTGGAGGATGATCTTTCTCGATACGTCCTCCACCAGTATCAATTGGTTTAACTACCATTTGGATGTCCATCCATTAAGAAGCCAGTGGAATAGATGCTCAATACTAGACTACCATGGATAAATAGTTTTATATGCTCCTCATAATGAATAGTTGTACAGTCAGATAAAAGATTCCATCGAACATGTGTTCATGTAGAAAGTGACCTCGTTGAAGAACGTGATTGAGTTCTTTTGTATCCTGCTCCTACTGTAGGATAAAAGGTTTTTCGATGGGCATGTCGGAGGAGCTCTCTAGAGTGATGTTCGGTTATGTCATCACAAAACTAGTAGGAAGTCATCATCTGACCAACCAATCCACTTCGTCAGGTTCAAGGATGATGAAGCATGCACCTTTTGCGAGGTGACCATGCAGGAGGAAGAGGGTGTGACACTAGAGTTCTCATAGTTGTTTGAGAAGCCATTATCCATGTTGGTGGCAAGTAGGAAGTAGAGCATCATCTCAGCTAAGGCAGTGGGAGTGACAGTGGATTGAAAGTAGATAAAGGTTGAGGAAGAGGTGGAGAAAACCATTAAGACTCCATTGAGTAGCATGGTTGTTGAGAAGCCATTCAAGAGTGGATTGAGTGCGACTCTTGTGTTTTTCGTCAAAAGAACACCTTGCTAGAGAATCTTCTCTAAGAGGCGGAGCGCGGCCGAGTTCCTCAAGTGACTTAAAGTAGGACATGATCTTTGTCTTCATCACCAACACAAAGGTCAAAATTAACGTTATTGATGATGATCGCCTGCGGTGGCCCATGCCTAGTCTAGGTTGAAGTTGTTGGTGAAGAACTCTCACTAGAGAGGACTAGGGTGTGGCTTAGTGGAGGTCACAATGCTAAAGCGGAGGCATCAGAGAATATCTTGGTGAGGGCGGTGTATAGGTATAAGAGGAGGGTGGGGTTGAGGCACTGCTCCTTGGGGCTTATTAGGATAGTGGGTGATGTTGGCGTATGAGTGGGAGGAAGAACCAATGTTGATTGTCGATGTGTCTTATCTGTGTTTTGTCTATAAATTTGTCACAACATGACATACAACTTTTATTACCACTAGTGTCTTTTCTAAGAAAAATTATTCTCAACGACAACTTCTAATGCTAAAGATATCGTTCATATGGCCTCTTAGGCTAAATCATTTGATACTTATCTAGTTTTGAAGTTATATTTGCATTTAAATAAATCTTTGGCAATTTTCACCAATGGTCGTCTTCACCTTCATAATGATGTGACATTGTGATATGTGGCCCAATTAGGTATTTCTCTTCTTTGTTATATATGTTTAATATCACTTATTGTTTCATGACCCCTCTTACCTGGAACAATACTTCGGAACTCGATTTAACAAGATTGGAAAACAGACAATAAAACTTCCACTAATTGAGTCACCAGCATATATTTGTACTTAGCATTGGAATTCAACTTCCCTTTTGAATGCTCTAAGATGTGAGGTTAGATGTATTTTTTTGGTAGATGGGCATTTTCCATGACACCTAGATGTTTTACAACTAGTACTACCACACTTTGCATTTTGATTAGATTTTGTATCTTCCACATTAGCATGTGTAAACTAACTAATGTAATGAAAGTCATTATGTAAGTATAGTTCTATTATTGAATTTATGCTATTCTTTAAAGATCTTCAATCAATTTTCCTATTTTTCATATTGGATCCAGGAAGGAAGATGGAAAGACACTCTACATCCTATTTGCAGCTAACTACATATGTCAAGGTGTTCACTGCCACAAAAGTTCATTTTTACTATTTATCTCAAAGTGGTTGGAGTCGATATGTATTTTCCGGTGAGTAAATTGTAGTTTATATTGAATATATAAGCAAAAACTGTCTTCTTTTCAAACAGAAACTTTATAAGATGTTTGTCGTGCTTCCTATGAATTAGGAACCATTTGTATTTCTATGTACGGATGAAGTTGCAAGAGGTGAAAAACATAAAGGACTGTAGATGAGAAGATTCTAAAGGAAATAGTATTTCAAGGTCGTCCTATTTCTTTGATGACATAAACGCAATAAATGTTTCACATACTATGCCGGCTGGCCATAATTTGTCTACTAGTGGAAAAGACTTAAGTTCAATGAAGATGATGGCTATCAATGCTTTATGCAATATTTCTTCAAAATCTATAAAGACAGGGCCAGTAAACAAGTAAACAATAGGTCTAATACAACTTATATGTGTTTTGTTTCTCCCCTCTTGGTTATACAACTTGACGACCATAATGACAATGACTAACCATTGAAGTCTTTAAAGTTGAAGATAGTAGAAAAGTGACCAACAACTCATGCCCCTCTGTCATGGCAGTGAAGACAGTGACTTCTTGGAACCTCCTATAAATGTTGAAATGATGTATTAGATTGTTCATGTACACCAAATGTATAGAAAAATTGATTGTTGAATATATTTATCTCATATATGGAAGTATATGCTTCTACATATTCTATTACAACGCAAGAGCTGATTGTTCATGTGTATGTGACTTTTAGAAAGATGATATGTATGTGTATGTGATGTGTCTATGCCCACATAGTTAATCGTATATTGTATTTTTGGTGATTAATTTGTCAACACATTCTTTTCTGTTTTCCATGCTTTTAAGCGTGGATAATTTGTTCTCCAAATTAAAATAGACAAAACGTGCCAAGAATTTCCCATGCTTGTAAGCGTGGATATTCTTATTTCCACCTTATAAGGTGTTAGAAAATAAGCATGAATATTCGGATACCACACAATAAAGTGTGAACAAAATGTGTGGTTGATTTTCTACACTCGATTTTCCACGCTTTTATTTAGCATGGTTACTATGTGTTTCCACTCTATTAAGCATGAAAAAACACATATATAAGCATGGAAAAACACATATATTTTTTGTAGTAAGACGTGTATTAAAAACTCGACAATATGATATTCATAGATCAACCATCTAAAGAAAATGTGTATTTTCTAATTAACGATAAGTTGTAGAAATTGCATAAACTGTTAAATGATATATTAATATATCTCATGATCTATATGCGATGTGGTTGTAATTTTTTAGAACCATATAATCTATATAGTGTTGGATCAATCTATATGGTTGAATTTTAACAACATACACCACATGTTTTATTTTAATGGCCAGTACACGTAAGTTATATATGTTGATAAAATTCAACATATATATTAAAATAGAACACTTAGTGTACGTTGATAAAATTCAACCATATGGATGGATCCAACACTATATAGATTAGATGTGTTTAAAAAATAATAACTATATCACATATACATTATCAGATATATAATATATCATTCAACTATTTTTGTGATTTCTACAACTTATCGTTAATTAGAAAATACTACATTTTCTTTAGATGGATAATCTATGAATATCATATTGTCGTGATTTTTTATACACGTCTTATCTAAATGGTATACTTTATATCCATAAGGTTAGATTATTAAGTAGAATATTCCAATCATCATAAATGAAGATGGGTACATGTAAGCTACATGTACTCGGGTACACAATTCTTTTAGCCATATAAAAGTTAGGAAGTGTGTACCAGTTGGGATATTTAACTTATGTGTACCAACCATTAAAATAGAACACATGAAGTATGTTGATAAAAGTCAACCATATGGATTGATCCAACACTATATATATTAGATGAGTTTAAACAATCATAACCACATTGCATATAGATCATGAGATATAGTAATATATCATTCAACGGTTTATGCAATTTCTGCAACTAACCGTTAATTAGAAAACACACATTTTCTTTATATGGATGATTTATGAATATCATATTGTCATGATTTTTTATACACATCTTATCTAAATAGTATACTTTACATCCATAAAGTTGGATTATTAAGTAGAATATTACAATCATCATAAATGAAGATGGGTACATGTAAGCTACATGTACTCGGTTACACAATTCTTTTAGCCATATAAAAGTTAGGAAGTGTGTAGCGCCCGGTACATGTATCTTACATGTATCAATCATTAAAATAGAACATGTTGAGTATGTTGATAAAATTCAACCATATAGATTGATCCAACACTATATAGATTAGATGTATTTAAAAAATTATAGCCATATCGCATATAGATCATGAGATATAATAATATATCATTCAACGATTTCAGTAATTTCTACAACATACTGTTAATTAGAAAATACACATTTCCTTTAGATGGATGATCTATGAATATCATATTGTCGTGGTTTTTAATTTATACATATCTTATCTAAATGGTATACTTTACATCCATAAGGATAAATTATTAAGTACAATATTATATATAGATAGATATATGCACTCGGGTACACAATTCTTTATATATATATATATATATATATATATATATATATATATATATATATAGGTTAGGAAGTATGTATCGGCCGATACATGTCACTTGTGTGTACTAGCCACTAAAATGGCACATGTGGAGTAAGTTAGTAAAATTCAACCATATGAATTGATTCAATACTAATAGATTAGACGTGTTTAAAAAATCAGAAACATATCTCATATAGATTATGTGATATAGAAAAATATCATTCAATGATTTTTGCAATTTTTGTAACTTGCTTTTGATTAGAAAATACACATCTTCTTTCATTGGATGCTCTATAAATATCAGAATCTGGTGATTTTTGATACACATCTTATCTATGTCCATAATGTTAGATTGTTCAATACAAATTTACAATCATCATAAATAAAGATGGATACATGTAAACTGTATGAACTCGGATACACAATTATTTTAGCCATATATATATATGTATGTATCTGTGTGTGTGTGTGTGGATATATGTAGAGTGAGACTAGAATATACTTAAGTGTATTGTGATTCCAATACAGTCAAGTTTCTATCCATTGGATCCATAGATCTTATCACTGGAAAAAATTAATAACAGTTGGACTTCTACATCTCAGAAAAAGAAACTGATCCCACCTTTTTCATCCCTTTCTCACCTATTCTCTCTCTGTGTGTGTCCCTTCCTCTCTCTCTCTCCTTCTATTTTCACAACAATTTTTCTTCATCTTTCAAAAACGTTGATTCCATATATGGCGCTATTGTACATGCTTTCGTACCTAATTGGGTTGTAAGAAATGCCTAATAACATCTTCTTTGCTACGTAGGAAACTATCCTTTAACAATGTTGAATGTTGTATAAGTTTATAAGCATACTAGCAGCAGCACTGCCCTGTACACTATCAAAATAGCCTCAGAGAACACTATCCATACAACCGGCCCACTACCGTAGAATCCTATTGGGTCGTCCAAACATGATCCCCGTTGTGCATGCAAAGAAATGATGAACCCAAGCATGGTCCTATAAGATTCTTCGTGTTCTTTATATGTTTGTACATGATGTCTCCATATTGGTGAGGGTTCCTCTATAGCTAGGAGGATCTTGATAAAGCGTAGCAGACCTCAGATTATCTTGAACGACATCCTTTAGTGTATAAGATTTACCCTTTGATAAACCAAATTGTCCTTGTTGCTGGCATCATTGGGAGGATCCTTGCTAACAATACTGGAGACAACAACAATGCTATTATAGACCTACAGGTCTTTTCCAGTAGTGTCCATGATACACTCTTACTTAGGCAAGAGATCTGGAGTAGGAAGAAAGGGATGACCTGGAATCATTTTCGTGTGTTCTGGTGATTTTAGTGGTACTGCAAGATACAAAAATGGTGTACGCTTTTATCAACTAATGTCGTGCAACTTCAATGTCATGAGCTACTAGGGGATCAATGCATGGAAGGTTAGCCCTTGTTGCACACCATAATGAGTATAAAGTTTCACGAATCTGCATTACTCTCCTTTCTGCCATTGATAAGCGTATGTAGTGAAATGACCTACACAATATTTAATTCCTAAGCTTGTCTAGTGTCATTGCCTTACATTTCTGCCTGATACTTTCCAGCAACCCAAAATCTCGATCAATCTGAAGTGAACGTGGGATAATGCCCGACGCAATCAGTTATGAGCGTGAGATAAGATTCATTTGCCTAGTACGTGAGATAAACGAAAATCACGCATAGAATTTGAAGATAACTTCACATCCGACTACTCTCCACCAATAGATGGAATAGAAAGCAAATGACAAAAATATTGCGCACAGGGCCGCCGGAAAAATCAAAGTCATTCCTTCTACTCGTATTCACATGTATAATGTATAGCCACTGCCTCGGCCCAATCCACCCAGAAAGACCATATGAGACGGTGTGAGGAAGCATCCAAACACATTTTTGCTCATTTCTGAATCGTGTCAAATATACTACTTCACTTCTCTGGCTCTTTAATGGAAGCCTAAGTGTGAGAGGCACATTGCTTACTTGATTTTTTTTTTATATAAAATTAAATGGATGATGCCATGACAGTCTTGTTTCCACATTTTTGCACTAGAAATACTACCATTCTAATTCTTTTGTTGTTATATTTGATCATAGTTAAGTAAACAATCTGTTCTTCTTCTCTTCAATTACGTTTACAGGTTGATGTCTCTTTCAATATTTTAATTTAGAGGAAGACATTATTGTGACACCTAGTTGGTAAATCTGCTGATGTACGACTGAATAATTGTAGAATTGAAACCCCTCAGACACGGAATGGCCAAATAAAAAAGGAAGCCATTAGTTTTTGTTTTCTATCAGTGTGATTTTGATTTGCAAAAGAATGGTCATTGTCACACAATGAGACCCAACGATAATAGGTAAAAAACTACACTATCCACCATAGCCAGCCTAAAATTTATGTGGACAAATAATCGGCCAGTAAAGTTTGTAGCCATCGGCCCCCCCAATGTCGAACTGGTGGTTCTGCCCCTGTACATGAAGACCTGGAATGTGATGGCTCCCTCACATTCGTAGATAGTCTATTGCCTTTGACATTGTATAGGACAATACCCAAGAAACATTTGTTAGGAACGTTGTTGATGGCGTTGATTATACAAAAAGTTACCACTTACACTAGGAATGCAATTCGTTGTCTGAATGTGTCAACTTTGTAGGTGAGAGCAGGTCACAACATGCATACACTGGTACAGAAATGGCTTATAACTTCACATTTACAGGCGTCAGTTGTATACAGGAAACTGATGCCTAAACCGTACAACGTCGGTTGAATACACAAACCGACATCTATCTTTGAAGAGAGGCCAAACACGTGTATCACTTTTTATTTAGCGTTGGTTCCACAATAAGCAACCGACACCTAAAATCGACTGCCAAATCTGAATTTTCCAGTGGAAAAAAATTACCTCAAAAATTTAACATATGACGTCGGTTGTTAATAAATCGACCAACGACTAAAGGTTTTTCGCGAGACAGAAATTGGACCCATTTTCATCGTCGATGTTCTTACAATAATTGACATCGATGTGTTTTCACACATTATTCCTGCAAAAATTTTCACCCCCCCTTTGGCGTCGGTGTTCTATGGCAACCGACGACTATGGTCAGAATTCGAGAACATTTTTTTTTGTTGGCATATGTAGATAGACGTCTGTTTTTCTAGTTGAAATCAACGACTGTCATTAAGCATAGGTATCAGTTCTTTTGTGGTCACATACGCTTATTGTTATAAGCATCGGTTGGTTTTAATAACCGACGTCGATTGTTAACTTAATAGCACCCACGTGAAGAAGATTCTTCCCCATTATCTCTTTCATTTCCGATTGAAGGTTAGGTCTAGGGATTCTGCCCCCATCTCCCTCCTCGTTGCGCGCCACCACCTACCTCTCCCTGCTTGCCGCCGTCGTGTTGTTGCTTCTCCCTGCTCGCCACCTCCTCCGTTATTCCCTGCTCGCCGTCGCCGCTCCTCCCAACTATGACCTTCTCGCCGTCGTTTGCCGCTCCCTGCTTCTCCTTGCTCGCTGCTGCCGCGCCACTCCTTCTCCCTGCTCGCCGCTTCCGTAGCTATTCCCTGCTCACCGGCTCCCTGCTCACCGCCACCACTCCTCCCAGTTGCGACCTGTTCACCTGCTCGCCGCCGCCTGCCGCTCCCTGCTGCTCCCTGCTCGCCGCTGTCACACCGCTCCTTCTCCCTACTCACCTCCGCCGCTACTCCTTCTCCCCGCTCACCGCCACCGCCATTGTTCCATGCTCACCGCTGCCGCTCCTCCCAGCCGTGACCTGCTCGCCGCCATCACGCTGCTCATCTTCTTGATCAAAAGTTACCAGCTCGCCTACTCATCCATGGACTTAAATCAACAACACCAACATCAGCACCATCCAGACTTCATATTTGAAAAGCCCAAAACTAAGATCAACCTGGTTTGCGAGAATGTGATAGAATTAGTTAGTAGTATACCATATATAACATTCATTCTTATGCTACATAATGTGTATTGATTAGAAGTGCGAGGCTCCATTGAATTTCAAACAACATTATCTGAAACACATATACTACATATGTGACGCCATGTATTCACATTACATTAACCAGATCTAGATGCGATCATAAACTAGGGTTTAGGATTGTCTCATGTTTTAACTAGGAGTTAGGGTTACAAACCCTAATTCCATCATATCATTGGTTTTAAGATTACAACCTTTAGTTATGCATTTTAGGTGAAACCTTATTCAGCATCTTAAGCATATTAGGTTATCCATGATACCTAGATCATATTACTAGCATTAAGATCATAGTAAGATGTCCATGGTTTCAAAACACTAAATCAGTATGAATAATATTATTAATCTAAAAACTTCAATTATTCATCAAGAGTTTCTAATCATATATGACAAGATCAGTTATAATTCTTAACCTAACCCTAATAAAAGTAAGAGATGATGGTACATAGCCTCTTGTGTGATTATTATAATGATAGAGTACTTTCTCTCTCTATGTTGTTGTAACCCTACATTGATGTCACATGAACATCATATCTTTTAAATAATGTTGTATTAAGGACATGTTTTGTTATAAATATCTGTGAATGGTCTCCCTAATGAGTTTCGTTACAAATATATGTATATTAGGTTAAGGACATGTTTCTGTCGTGACATGTTGAGTTTTTTGCTATGTTATACCCACTACGATTTGTGTTACAAAATAATACATTGATTAATTTAGGAAGCATTGATATGTTGTTATGGTTGTCCACAAGTATTTTTATAAGAAAATTGTGTGTTGAATGGGGTTATGAACAAGGGACTGGTGTTATATTTTGTTGGCCTAGAAACCCATCCAAGATTTACTCATTAGGAGTAAATCTTGGATAGTCCCCAGTTTGGGACTGTTCTTGAACACCTAATTTCACTTAGGATGTAAGTGTATAATGTGTGTTAGGTTTTCAAGAAAATTTCAGTAGCATTTCCCTGTTTGTTCTCAAAGTACATATGTACTTAGAGAACATCGGGGAAATACTGCCAAAATTTTCTTAAAAAGTCAATACACATTATACACTTACTAGTGAGATTAGGTGTTCAAGAATGGGATAGGTGGTACACATTTATTATATATAAGACCTTAAACCCTAAAGTTTTAACCATAAACCCTAATCTTTTAAACCTAGACCCTAATCTTATTCAAATATATACTTGTTTGTTCTTTGATCATAGAATGGATAGATCATGGATGTCCATTCCAAATCGCTGCACCCCAGAGTTTATTTCTGGTCTTGATTGATTTATTAGATTTGTGAAGAACAGAGGAAACAACCTAGAGATAGGTTCTACTATCCATGTAGGCATTGCGATAACAACTTGAAAGTCAACACTGGTGACGAAATCAAAAGTCATGTCATGTGCAACGAGATTGTACAAGGCTATATAGAATGACATTGGCATGGAGAGATTTCAAATCTAAAATCAGCGGATGTCGATAGCAGTGCTTGTGTGGAAGAAGAAATTGTTTCCGATGACGTAGATGTGAACGAACCAGTTCCAGTAGACATCATTGATGCGATGTTGGATAGTTGTGGGGTAGAGCACACCGATCCACCTCCCATGTTTAGAAACATTGTGCATGATACTGAGATACCGTTATACACAGGTTGTAAGTTTATGAAGCTTACCGCTGTGTTGAGATTGTATAAGCTGAAAGCTAACAATGGATGGAGCACAAAAGCTTCACGTTATTGTTGTCTTTGTTGAAAGAAATTCTTCCTGAAAGAAACGAGCTGCCAATATCAATATACCGGTTAAAGAAATTGTTGTGCCCAATAGTCAGTTACTTCATAGTGGTAGACATTGGGAGTTACTAGTCATTGTCCCCAAGATGTTCACTGTCTATTATCTAGATCCTATGGGGAATGAATGGAATACATTATATGGACATGCAATGAAAAGGTCATTATTCTCGTGAGAAATATTTCATATTTTTATATCCGTTAACATATGTTATTACATTACTATTTATTTATGCAATTTTATGTGTTACATTAACATGTAGGGCTTTACAAGAGTTCAAAAAAGCTGGAGGAAAGGTCCCCAGGAAAAAGAATCAGCCACTAATTTGGGAGAATGTGAAAGTAACTTCCTGACTCTAATGTATATATTATTTATGTGAATTGTGTTTATTTGTATTTTTGAATATTTTGTATGTTTTAATTTATATTGTACTACACAAGACAATGATTGGGCATGTTCCTACTATGTGATGTGATTTATGGACCTAATCATCAAACATGCTGCGATGGAAATCGATATTATACTGAAGGTATTATATATAG